>OY998166.1:92730902-95230902 GCA_963921995.1 Oxystoma pomonae | reverse complement strand
GACACATCGTTTAACAGGAAATTTAAAAGTATATCTCGTGAACTAAAGGCTTTAAGACAAAATCGGTGAAACAGGTAGATTTGTCCTTAAAAAATCTTCAAAAAATGTTTTTAATGAAAATCTCTATCTTTACAAATAAAAAAGTTGTAGAGTGTTTTTAGAAACGCACATTTTTGAGAATCACCCTGTAGCTCAGAAACGCTTTGACATATAGCAATGCAATTTTTTTTGGGATAACTATGCTGCAAAAGCCCAAAGCTCGAATTTGAACCACCCTGTACAAGGTTTCGTCTTCGGCGGTCAAATTTTAAAAAAAAATAATAATCAGGTGTTAAGTTTCTGAAAAAGATTTCTTGGTCTCTCCCTTTTGAAGAAGACTCTCCATAATATGGGAATTGACACGTCACAACCGCCTCTCTTGGATTTGGAGAACAGAACCATTGACGGAATATCCAAGGCAATTTATCATATGAGACCGTCAGTTTTCACATACTTTCTCACCCATTCTGATCTCCTAAGCCTGTATTTTTCAAAGATTCGGAAATGACGGGGTTATTAACTTGGTGCAGAAGCATAGTTTGGGTGGTTTGCTGCATGTGTTTATTTTTTATAGCAAAATTGAAGTAACCTTAGATAGCAAAATATTTAACAAATAAATAAAAAACACTTATTTTTTACCGGAGAAAACCTAAATTTTATGCTCT
The DNA here is from genome assembly GCA_963921995.1 of Oxystoma pomonae. Lineage (NCBI taxonomy): Eukaryota > Metazoa > Arthropoda > Insecta > Coleoptera > Brentidae > Oxystoma > Oxystoma pomonae. The sequence continues at coordinate 95,230,198 of OY998166.1, read as the reverse complement.
GCTTTTTCATTAATTATTATAAGTAATAAAGGCTTAAAAAATATATACAATAAAAACTTTCTGCCACCTCCGTTAGCAACAAGTTCATTTAAAATTGCATTAAATATAAGTGTGTACGTCAGTGCTGAATCGATATTCATTCAACGCGCGGGAATTGCCGTTTTAATTTTAAATAATTATTACCCCGTTTCATCCTGGCGCATTCAGCTAACAATAAAAAACTCGTTGTGAATAGTCCAGCAGTAGTCGGCTAACATCTTACAATTCCATTTTCCCCAATACCATGTTTAAAATATCTTGGTGGAACCTCTCACCGTGCTCGTCACTGACAGCACCACAATTTACAGGAAAGTAATCCAGATAAGAATCCAAGAAATTAATTTTTTCGGCTCTAGTAGTTCCCAAAGAATTTGTGGTTGCCTTAAAGTAAGGAATCGAATTGCACATCTCGAAAAGTTTCCTAATCTGTGTAGATTTCCTTGAGATCTCAGGAAAAAGAAAATAATTCCTTACAAATGAGCAGTTCTCATTGGTCGATGCCGCTGATTTCTCACACAAATGACACTAATGACAATATTTTAATAGAAATTGTCATTTGTTTGAAAGTTTGAGATAATGATGTATTTGACATTATAACTCTATGTTTCGGACTTCTATTGTCTATATTTTATTTATACACGACGTTTCAATCAGTACAATCTACGATCAGAGATTGTACTGATCGAAACGTCGTGTATAAATCAAATATAAACAATGGAATTCCGAAACACAGAGTTGATTTTAGAAATTGGCATCTTTTATTTCTCTCACTAACAGAGCAAGAGTTCAAGGTATAAAATATCATGGATAGGTAACTCTCGCCATTCCAAAGGTGGGCAAATTTAGAGGGAGTAGGGTAACCCCCACCATTTTCACATATATGATATGGTAGTACCCCCAGACCAGAAATCAACTAGTAAGGGTTCGGCACACCACTCTAAAAATGCCCACTTTTAGAGTGGTGTACCGAACCCTTATCCATGAATGAGGTCCGGCACACCAGGTGATTTTACCCTATCCATCACGTGACCTTTAAAATTGCCCACCTTTGGATTGGTGTGCCGAGTCCTTATCCACAATTTTGAGGTACAGGATTGTCCCTTTCGTATTCAGGACGAGAAAATGCATATCTTATCAAAAAATGGCGAGGGTTACCTATCCATCATAATTTTTACTGCGAACGCTTGTACTACAAAAACCAGAAGCAAATTTCATCAAAAGTCATGTTATTAGTGTAATTTTCGAGGGAATCGGTGGCGTCGACCAATAGAATATGTGCGTTTCAGGAAGATCACTGTTTTCTCCCTGATTTCAAGAATAGCCACACTGGGGACACACAAATATTACCTCTTTGATTTTAGCTAAAGCGGGATTCATAAACTTGACCTTTGTCGAGAACATAAACAGAAGGAAATCAATATTCCAACTATTTAGGTTCGTGCCGCCATGCCGTTGCGAAATTCGTAGCAATTTCGTAGCCACCAGCGTAGCGCTGTGGGGTTATTCTTGAATCGAGAGAAAATTTGCTCCCAGGGAGTTAAATTATCTCGCTACTATGCATCTCATTGGTCCAAATCTTCGGTTTAAATCGGTTTCTCTCACTTTTGCCCGATATTGATCGAAAGTAATTCTATTGATCTTGACTAAGAGAATTACTTTCCATCAATATCGGGCAAAAGTGAGAGAAACCGATTTCAACCGAAGATTTGGACCAATGAGATGCATAGTAGCAAGAGAATTCGACTCCCTGGAAGCAAATTTTCTCTCGATTCTAGAATAACCCCACAGCGCTAAACGAATCGAAACGGGTTAAAATAGTCACGTGATTACCCAGCAAACACGGTTCCCTCGGGCCTTCGTCGGTCCGATGTCGATTGTCGAATTTGTCGTCATAGACACGATATCGATTTACGACATCGGACCAGCAGTATTTTTTGTCCGCTTTGCGATGTAGGCCCAATGTATGATTGCCGATGCAGCGTTAGACTGTGGCCCGTCGTCGGACCAATGGTAAATTTTACTTTTTGCTGACATCGGCATACCGTCGCCGTACGATTAAGGTCCGATATGGTTTAACCACATGGTACCGACCATCCGCCCATAACTGCTTAATTTAGTTGGTCTAACGTAAGCAAGCTGGTCTCGGCCCGACATCGGTAAACTATTCAAGTCCGACATTGGTTTCCTAAAGCGGTCCAACGTCGGCGATTGACGGAGGTCCGTCGGTGGTAGCTTAAGGCGGCCCGACATTGGCAAACTACAAAGTTTCGATAATGCGGGTGCTTAACCAGTCCGGCTGGTTTAAGTGGCAGAAGAGGTGATTCTTGTAGAGAAGTACCACCATCTTGTCGAGTCCGCATTCTAGTTTTGAAATATCTTTGCTCATTATATATAGAATATTATCTTCCACTGTACAGGGTACATAGGGACATTAGTGCCATCTCTACATAGTAGGAAGAAACTATTAAGCATTTTAAAAATTTTAAGGTGACATAATCGAACCATCTTTGGCCCTAAAGCAGATAAGGCTTGCGTTGGCATCATGTCGACTATAGTAAATCGGACCATCGTCAGTTGCCGATTCTCGTCCGATTAAACAAAGTTCCAATCGGACCGTCGTCGGTCCTAAATCAGATAAAGTAGGCGTCGGCATGAAGTCGACTATAGTAAATCGGGCCATCGTCAGTTGCCGATTCTCGACCGATTAAAGAAAGTTCCTATCGAACTATCGTCGGTCCTAAATTGGTGTCTGCATAAAGTCGACTGTAGTAATGTGGACCTCCGTCAGTTGCCGATTATTGACCGAAAACTGAAAATCGCAATCTGACCAACATCGTACCAGAGTGTAGTCGCCGATGACGACACACTGTCGACATTGGCCCGATTTAATGCCGATTATTTGTGTTTGCTGGGTAATGTTTATATTTTTCTAACCTCATTTTTTGTGGTTTATTTTATATAGAACTGTTTTTTTTACTGATTTTACTAATTGACAAAACACGGCGATCGAAAGGTTTATGAAAGTGCAAGTTCGTAGCAACGGCATGACGGCCACGGCGTCGGCAAACGTCAAGTTTATGAATCCCGCTTAAATGCATGGCCTTCTTTGTCCATGGCCTTCGCAAAAGTTTTCCATTAGTTCTAATTTTATATGAAGTGGCGGTAGTAAAATCTTTTCTGAGAGCTGCCGCGCTGGTTAAATTTTTTTCCCTGGCTCAAATTTTATTATTAAAATTCAAACACAGCCACAAAATTCACTCTCTCATGAGTCTCTCAGACTAATTCCTAACAATATTATATAAAAATTTAACTAAAAATTTAGGATTTATGTATTTAATTACCTTATAAAGTCCAATTGGTATAATAAATCCAGATATTTCTCATGTAATGGCCGAATTTTTCTATACATTAAGGGTAGATAGGTAATATCATCATTAGCATGGATCTATGAAACCGGAGCTGAGACTTTTGCAAGAAAGATTGTTAATTATTCTTTTTTGCTGTTCCCCAGTGTAATTTGAAAATGAACAACCGTAAAGCTATTTCTAATATTTAGTCTTCCCTAGGCAGGAGAAACTGTGACCTTAAATACATCAAAATGCACTTTATAAAACTTAAAAAATAAGAACTGGAGTTCTTAATTAAAACAAAACAAAGTAGACGCAAAAATCACTTTAACACAGGGTCTCTGACCACTCAAAAATCATTGCAGATTTTTTCTTATTCAATTTCATAACATGACATAATTTTTATAGCACCTTGTATATAAACAATTAAAAAAATAATTAACTTTATTGTGACCTTGACTTTGACTATGAAGCGAGAAAATCTTGAAAGGAAAAAGAGTAAAAAAATTAAAAGCTATTTGGATATAGCAAAGAATAATATTACGCATAATAATATCATCACCATTACGAAAAGCGTACCAAAAAGAAGAAAAAAAATCCATAAAGAAGATAAAATAACAAAACAGAAATTCAGCTCATAAAAAAAATTCCGGCAATACAAACAAAATATAAAAATTCATGGTATGGTTTCCGGTATTTTTAACCTCCAAGCAGAGAGCATATAAATCTAAATAGAGAGGACACCTTAAGATAAATTTGCGACCCCGCTCAGCTGACTTGAAAACCAAGTGGCGCAGCTATCGTTTTTTTTAGTTCTTGGCTTGAAAATTTGGTGCACCATTTTCGCTTTCGATCTTGCTAATTTTTATCGATCCAAAACAGTGGCGGCGCACAGGAAAATCGTATTCTTTTGGACGAGTTCCGCGTTGGGAACTATCCATAATGGCCCGCGTTGCGCTGCAGACAACAGACTCGTGCCGGTACAGTCACAGGTGGCAAATACAGAGGGAGGCGATCGACCCCCTCTCCGACGAAGTTACGTACCAACTATGTTGCCCTGCGGTGCCAGTTTTTTCTTTTATTTTAAATTAAACATTACTCTTGCAAGGTTTCGTCTTTGACGATCAAATTTTTAAAAAAATCATAGTCAGGTGTTAAGTTTCTGAAAAAATTTCTGTCTCTCCCTTTTGGAGAAGACTATGATGGTAATTGACACGGTTCTGTCACAACCGCCTCTTTTGAATTAGGAGAATAGAACCATTGAAGGAATATCCAAGGAAAATTATCATATGCGACCATCAGTTTTCATATACCTTCTCACTCATTCTGATCTCCCAATCATGTATTTTTTAAGCATTCGGAAATGACGGGGTTATTAAAATTTGTTACAGAACCATAGTTTGGGTGGTTTGCTGCAAATGTTTGTTTTTTATAGCAAAATTTAAATAACCTTAGACAGTGGCGTAGCCAGGGGGGGTTGGGGGTTAAACCTTCCCCCAGGAGGTCCAACCCAATCTACTATAAAGTATGAATAATGATCAAAGGCCCCAGTGAGAGCTACAGCTCCCCCACTTTTTTAACCCTTTACTCCGGTTTGTGTGTAAAAATGTTCCCTGCGGTGCTATTTAAGGCTTCATTTTGAAAAAATCTGCAAATGAGACTAGATAAAAATTGCTCTTCAAAACAAGTATTTTGGTTTCTCATACACTAATTCCCCACCTATTTAACCGCCCCTCTCCCCTACCTTCAGTTGAAGAGCTCCAGCTCAAGCAATAGGCACCTACCTAATTTTTAAAAATTTGCCATGGATAGGTAATTGATTTTTATTATATGATAAAATGCCCCCCAGAGTCGATTTCTGGCTACGCCACTGCCTTAGATAGCAAAATATTTAAAAAGTAAAGGAAAAAACACTTATTTTTTACCGGAGAAAACCTAAATTATATGCTCTCTGCTTTTTCCTAAATTATTACAAGTAATATACACAATATATATAATAATATATACAATAAAATCTTTCTGCCAGCTCCCTTAGCAACAAGGTCATTTAAAACTGCATTAGATATAAGATGTGCACAAGTGATAAATCGATATTCATTCAACGCGCGGGACTATTGCCATTTTAATTTTAAATAAATATTACCCCGGTTCATCCTGGCACATTCAGCTAATAATCAAAAACTCGCTGTGAATCGCATTAGCTTGCTGGACGGATAATCCCATTCCGTGTCCTCTCTATTTAGATTTATATGCTCTCTGCTCCAAGTCAAAGTTGCCCTAGCTAAAATTACTCATTTCTTCTTATTAGTTTTTCTTATGATTTATATGTTAAAACCTATAGGTGTAATTACTTACTTCTTTCTTTTTTAAATTTTGTTATCAAGGAATAACACATTTCGGTATTGATGTAAACAAAGGGAGTAATAATAGGATATAAAAGGAATTTTTTTATCACTTATTTTCTGTTTAAATTACTCTGTAATGATCCTACAATAATGGTTAACAGCCCCAAATGTGACATGTATGATGAGGTATTTCTTTGATAACAGAAATTGTTTTTCAGTTTTTAAATTCAATAATAAGAGTATTAAATAGTTTAATCTGCTCATGGGTGTGTAGTTAATTTTTTTTTAAATTTTAGACAAAAAGAAATTGTGTTAATATAAAAAATATGTTCTAATAAAACAGTGTAAAACTAGTGGAAAGATGTAAAAACGTTTTTGGTTAAAAGTGACATGAAAATAAAAAGATTAAAAATCGTCCAAATATGGAGTCAAAATTAAATTCAATCCAGAGGAATGTGAAAATCAAAGAAGTTTTGAAAAATGGTATGTTATATGTCTTTTTTTTGAATAGGTGCCAAATTTGAACCACATTAGCTGCATCACAAAGTTTAGGTACATTATAAAAAGTTGTTTAAAGTCCACTAAAATGGGACCAACTTTGTCCAACTAGGACCCAAAAGATACACAAATTAAGATGTTTAAGAGATACAAAATACACACAAAAGCACAGAAAAAAAAACAATAACCATATAGGAAAATACTTATATTACTATATACTGTTTAACGAGTCTTTAAATCTAATAAATTTTTATTAAAAAAAAATTTTTAAGAACAAGATTTTATTAAATGCACTCAAACGTAGAAAATAATTTTTTATGTTTCTTATATCATAATAAAAACAATGGACGTAAATTAAAAATTTTAACTTTCGTCGTATATCGGTCACATCGACGATTCACCTAAGAAACAGTTGTATTACTCTGTAACCTAAGGACATTTTCAAAGGCTTGGCAAGCACGGAATCTCACCCGTTCTCAGTTTCTTTAGATGAAAGTATTATGTTTATCATTCGAATAGAAAAAGAATATTATTTTTTTTATGTATTTAATAAAAATTAATTTTTTAATTTTTAGATTTTTACCCTAAATCGTCCATTTTCAATCCGCCATATTGAAAGTTTCAAATCTGATCAAAAATTCTTATCACCTTCCCGAAAAACCCCTGTATGCCAACTTTGATTTAAATCGAACAAACTAAATTTTTCCCCCTCCACTTCCCTCGTTACAGGGAAGTGTGTACCTAATAATACCATATTATTGTATTGTCGCTGGAACTATAAACGCATACCAAATTTGAACACAAACTCATTTTTAGATTTGTACCCTTAATCGTCCATCTTGAATCCGCCACATTGAATTTTCAAAATCTGATCAAAAATTCGGATTCCTTATTCCCAAAAGCCGCCGTATACCAATTTTGGTTGAAATTGGACAAACTTAGGTGTTTTCCCCCTGCACTCCCCTCATAGGGGAGAGAGGTGCCTAATAATGACATATTATTGTATTGTCACCGGAACTATAAATTGCCAAGTTTGAAGGCAATTGGATGTGTATAAGTTATTTAAAATTGGTTAGCAAAAGATGACCAAAAATCGTTCATCTTGAATCCGCCATATTGAACTTTCAAAATTTGATTAGAAATTCATTATCTCCTCCCAACACACCAGATTTCAACGAAATCGGGTGTACTTCAACTGTAACCCCCTCCACCCCCTTCAAGTAGGGGGGACCTGTCAATTTCATCACACTATATTCTTGTATTGTCACCGCAACTATATAACCATGCCAAATTTGAAGCCGATCGGATGTCGGGAAGTTGCTCAAAATTAAGTTGCAAGATTCCACCCGAACAAAAATATCTAATTACATAGTTATATACATACATTGCAAGTTAAATAAAAGCTTGTAAAAATGGTACTTGTTGTAAAAATAGTTATCTGCAAAGTTTGCCTTTTAATATCCAACCTGTTTCGTGGTTCATTGCACAGAGCACATTGGCTGATGGCTCGAGTTGAAGCAGTTACTTCTTGATGAAGATATTAAGATAAGATTTCAGTAATTTTTTTCCGGGTATTGTAAGACCCCCGCCTGCTTCTTTTTTCTTTTAAAATACGAGAAGGATTTACTCATCTCGGAGAATCGTTAATATATTGATTTTTTAATTTTTATTGAATGTTGAAATCCTTGGTAAGATCGATAGGGTATACGGGGTGTTTCAAATTCGATGCTCCCCATGGGGATCTCCTAAACGGTAGGAGATACGAAAAGTTTTAAATTAGGGCAAAGTTGCGCAATTTGACGCTTTGCTCAAAACCAAAAAAGAAGTTTACTTATTCCGGGTAGTTCCGGAGATAGGCGAAAAAAACCGAAATCTTTATTTTTAGTTGTTATTTTTCTGCGCCCTTATTATTGAAGCTCTCAAAAAACGCATAAAAGTTTCTACAGGCACTTTTCTAAGATCTACAATCAAATCAAATGAGAGGTCCGTTTTGGAGATTTTACATTTCAGTGTGACAGGAGGACTGTCAAGTTCATTTTTTCTTATGGACACATGCTTTTTTCTACTGCCGTTTGGTTCACAAAGGATGACAGATATGTTAAGGCGCATTTACATAGACAAACTTTTCTTTGATGTTGAAATGCCGACAAACATTTACACGAGCCTCTTGAGCAAAATGTTCAAAAAAAAAGTTCGAGCAAAATTTCGTACAAAAAGACTCACGGAAATTTTGGAGAGAATGTTAAGCAAAATTTGTTTGAAGAAATGTTGATATAGAAATTCCTTACAAATTTAAATTTTATAGTTTTATGGGGATTCATTGAACTTAACTGAAAATAGAAAGACTAAGTTTTAAAACAAGGTATTCTTAATTAAGTGCTTTGCGACGGAAAAACGATTTGATGTCGAAATTCACATTTTACCTCATAAGCAACTTCGATTGACCTGATTTGTATAGGGGATATGCCAGTATACTTGTAACTTTTTTGTGGTTGCAAAAAACGAGAATAAAAAAATAATAATTGGCACTTATTTATTGCTGTTGCCTGTAAAATGTAATGATAAAAATTTACGTTTAAAAGAATATCTCTTTATTTTATTTCCTAGTTTAAAACACAATACAATAATAATTAAGTCAAATTAAAAGACCTATATACATTTTATTAAATCTCAAATATATGAACAAAAGCACGTTCGGTCTAAATAATACCCGTTTATTACCCACTTTTACAACCCTACGATCCCGACCCTTGTCTAAAAAAATATAATTTAGCGGTAATAGACTAGACTTCTGGATCGGAATGTTGTTCCTTTGCATATTGTTTGTTCAGTGTCAGTAATCGACATTGATTATTACATTAAATTGACAGTAAATATCTATCTTCATCTTAAACTAACTAGGTAAATCTGGTGTGAGGAATTAAAAAAAAACAATCAAAGCTAAGGGTAAAGTAAAGTTACAAAAATATATTTTAAAAAAAATCCCCTCCCCACCACTCCTCATAGTCGTGAGGCGCGGATTACCGCTTAAAAGTGCTATTTTTCAGTTTTTGTCGATATTTGAAAAACTCAAAATTTTTTTGGAAAAGAAAAATTTTCCTGGGTTGTTTTTTGAATTTAGGAAAAAACTCTTGGAAATAAAAAAAAACCCAAAAAAACCCCCGGGCAAAAAAATCCGGGAAAAACCCTAAGAAAAAAATATTGTAAGTAACCCTGATCCATTTGAAAAAACTGATAGCCAAGAATAATGTTTCGTTTGCCGTCGGCTTTTTTTTCACAAAAATTTAAAATAAAAGTTGGTGTTCCATTTTTTTAAAGAATTGAGATCACTGATGTGAAATTTTATTTATTCTCATCTTTAAAAATATGTTTCCAAAACAGATAGCAATAATTTGCTCAAAAATTTACCCGAACAAAATGTTCAAAGAAAAGCTCACAAAAATGTTCAGGCAAAAAATTTTAGATCTTTTGCACGAGCTTTTGTTTGAGCATGTTCGTCTGTGTAATTGCGCCTTTACAACCTCATTTTGACAAGTACCTGACGTTTTGAGTTAATTGACTATCATCAGACCAAATTCAAAGAATAAAAAATAAATAAAAGGACGTATTTTGAAAATATTAGGTAAAGTTATTTTGTTTTAATTCTAATTCTCAAAATATTAAAAAAAGTACTGCAATCGGGTTTCAAAAAAAATCTTGAGTAAGTTAAAAGGAAAAATTAAATTTGTGCGGATGATGGTCAATAAACCCAAACCGTCAGGTGACTTGTCAAAATAAGGTTGCAAAATGTTATCTGTCATCCTTTATTAACAAAACGACAGGCGAAAAAAAAGGATGTGTCCATAAGACAAAATGAACTTGACAGTGTTCCTGTCACACTAAAATGTCAAGTTTCAAAAATGAACCTCTCACTGGGTAGATCTTAAAAAAGTGCCCGTAGAAAGGTATAAGCGTTTTTTGACAGCTTTAAAAATAAGAGTGCAGAAAAATAAAAACTAAACATGAAAATTTCGGTTTTTTTCCGCCTATCTCCGGAACGATCCGGAATTTGTAAACTTTTTTTTTAGTTTTGAGCAAAGCATCGAATTGCGCAACTTTGCCCCAATTTGAACCTTTTAGTATCTCCTACTGTTTAGGAGATCCCCATGGTGAGCATCGAATTTGAAACACCCTGTATATACCCGTTTTAGTTTATTTGGTAAAGGATTATGTATTAAAGGATTATGTATTATTTAATTACCTACTAAAGCCAAAGAATCACTTGGTTTTATTTCTGATGGTTGTTATGTGGATGTTTTAAGGCGCAATTACACAGACGAACATGCTCAAATAAAAGCTCGTGCAAAAGATCTAAAATTTTTTGCGTGAACATTTTTGTGAGCTTTTCTTTGAACATTTTGTTCGGGTAAATTTTTGAGAAAATTATTGCTATCTATTTTGGAAACATATTTTTAAAGATGAGAATAAATAACATTTCAAATCAGTGATCAGTGATCTCAATTCTTTAGAAAAATGGAACACCAACTTTTATTTAAAATTTTTGTGGAAAAAAGCCGACGGCAAGCGAAATATTATTATTTTCTCTACTATCAGTTATGTCACATGGGTTACTTATATTTTTTACTTAGGGTTTTTCCAGGATTTTTTTGCCCGGGGTTTTTTTTTGGGATTTTCTTGCGAGTTTTTTTTATTTCCAAGGGTTTTTTCCCTAAAGTAAAAAAAAAACTCAGGAAAATTTTTCTTTTCCAATAAAATTTTGAGTTTTTTAAATATCGGCAAAAAACTCAAAAATTGCACTTTTAAGCGGTAATCCGCGCCTCACGACTATGAGGAGTGGTGGGGAGGGGGATTTTTTTTAAACATATTTTTGTAACTTTACTTTACCTTTAGCTTTTATTGTTGTTTTTTAATTCCTCACACCAGATTTACCTAGTTAGTTTAAGGTCCCAAGGGTTGCTTAAAAAAGCAAAAGGTTCATGAAAATGCTGAAGATATAGATATTTACTGTCAATTTAATGTAATAATCAAGGTCGATTACTGACACTGAACCAACAATATGCAAAGGGCAACATTGCGATTCAAAAGGGTGGCCGGCCTACTACCTGCGAAATCCAAAACGCGGGATGATAGATTGGCGACACAGTCTACTAAATTACTGCTAAATTATATTTTTTAGACAAGGGTCGGGTTCGTAGGGTTGTAAAAGTGGGTAATAAACGGGTATTATTTAAACCGAACGTGGTTTTGTTCATATATTTGAGATTTAATAAAATGTATATAGGTTTTTTAATTTGACTTAATTATTATTGTAAAAGACTAAATTAGGAAGTAAAATAAAGGGATATTGTTTTATACGTAAATTATTATCATTATATTTTACAGGCAACAACAATAAATAAGTGCCAATTATTATTTTTTTTTATTCTCGTTCTTTTTACAACCCCAAAAAAGTTACAAGTATACTGGCATATCCCCTATAAAAATCAGATCAATCGAAGTTGCTTATGAGGTAAAATGTGAATTTCGGCATCAAATCGTTTTTCCGTCGGAAAGCACTTGATTAAAAATACCTTATTTCAAAACTTTGTTTTTCTATTTTCAGTTAAGTTCAATGAATTCCGATAACAATATATATTTTGAATTTGTAAAGAAATTTTTATAGCCCCAATTCTTCAAACAAATTTTGCTCAACATTCTCTCCAAAATTTAAGTGTGTTTTTTTGTACGAGATTTTGCTCGAACATTTCTTTGAACATTTTGCTCAAGAGGCTCGTGTAAATGTTTGTCGGCATTTCAACATCAAAGGAAAGTTTGTCTGTGTAAATGCGCCTTAATATGCCGTGTAGTGTGGGTGGCCCATAAAAAACCGTACATTTTCTTTTAGGGTATAAATTCGTTACCACTTGTCCCATTTAAAAAGTTTTTGTTTTACTGGAAACCTAAAGCTTCAGACTATAGGATCCTGTCACCAGGATTGACATTTCGCTGAAATTCAAGATGGCGGACGTTTTTGAAAAATGCCAATTTTTCGCCCCTCCTGCCATTTTTTTATGTGAGCCACTGTCGTCACTAACGTCAGTTAAAAAGTCACACCCTTGACGTGTTCAAAAAGGTATCACTTGTTAAAATTGGTCATGAAATACGAAGGATGTCATAAAATGAACAAGGTGAGTTTTTGGCCTCTAAAAAATGAATTTTGTGTTTAAGCATACAGTTTGGAAAAATTAGCAGATATGTTTGTGAATCAGTAGATTGGGCGACAATTAGTCAAGGGAGTAGTTTTCATGACCAATTTTAAAAAGTGATATCTTTTTGAACACGTCAAGGATGTGACTATTAAACTGACGTTGGTCAGGAAAGACAGTGGCGCAGACAAAAAATTGGCAGGGGGGCGAAAAATTGCCATTTTTCAAAAGCGTCCGCCATCTTGAATTTTAGCTAAATGTCAATTTTGGTGACAGGATCCTATAGCTTAAAGCTTTAGCTTTCCAATAAAGTTTTTGAAATCGGACAAGTGGGCACGAATTTATACCATAAAAAAATGTGCGGTTTTTTATGGACCACCCTTTATAATAAATCTACAATCGAAACAAACTACGTACAAATTAAGAAAAAATACTTAAAAAAAGAAAAAAACATGTCAATTGAGGAGAGGATGAAACAATCCTTTGTAACTTTGTTTTAATGGCATTCTTACTATTTTTTGATACTTTGTTGGAACTTTTCTAAAAGGAAAATTTACCATGCAAGTCGAGTGTAGCTGAAGGCTTTTTTTTATTACTGTTTAAATTTAAACTAATTTTTGACGTTTAAAAAACTACGCCTGTTCAGCATATTTTTAGTCATCCATAGTAGTATGGAGGCTATTGGGATCCGCAAATAGTAGTTTTCACAACTAGTGGCTAAAATAGTGCGCAGCGAGGTATTTAAAAACGCGAGTAAAAACGCACGGTTTTGCCGGGAGTTGCTAACACTATTTTTTTAAAAATATCTTTATCAAAAAATCCAAGAAAAACAGGAAAATACTTTTTTTATAGCTTCATCAAAAACATGACTTTAGTAACCGTCTGCAGATAACTAAAGCATGGCTTTTTTGGTTACAGGTGCAAAAAAATATGTCTGTCCGTTTTTTACCCAAAATTAAAGAGAAATAGCGAAAAATAGTAATATTGAGACAAATCTAATTATTCTTGCCTAAAAATTAAGCCATTTCCGCCAGTTTTCACCAAGTATTTACGAAAAAATCATTTAAAAACATCGTCAAAATATCAAACTGTCAAAGATTAAAATGTCGCAACATTGAACGTCACCAAGTAAAACGGCACATCGCTATGGAAACCATTGTTATTTCATTTATCAGCCGCCTTGATTTATATAGTGTAAAGATGGTGCTGCGCTCATTTTTAAACCAACGCTTGTAAAAAAATCACTATTTTAGCCACTAGTTGTGAAAACTACTATTGTTAAAGCTTGTCAGATCCATAGGTTTTGAGAACGCCCATGGTTTATCAAACCATGAATTTATCAGACCGTATTTAATTAAAAAAAATCATCGTAAGAACGATTCACCATAGAAACTGCAATTCGTCACACCAATTTTTTATCCGAACCTTATTTCATCAAACCCATTCAATAACAAATTCGAAATTTAACAGACCCGTTTTTAATCGAACCATTGTTCATCAAACTCATTCAATATCAAACTCGGAATTCGTAAAACCCGTAATTTATCAGAAAATGTTTGCTAAATTGATTGCGTATTCGCCAATAACACATGAATGCAAGACGGGTAAATGCAAGTGACATTTATAAACAAACTATGCGCTGCTGCGCCACCTGCGTGTACGCCCCCGGTTCATGTGGTATTGGCGAATGCGCAATTAATTTAGCAAACATTTTCTGATAAATTACGGGTTTTACAAATTCTGATCAATTACGGGTTTCGAATTTGTTATTGAATGGGTTTGAAGAAATAAGGTTCGGATAAAAAATTGGTTTTACGAATGGCTGTTTCTATAGTGAATGATTTTATAATTGAACTTTCTTTTATTTAACGGGTTTGATTTTACACATTCTGATAAACCGTGGGGGTCCGGTTTTGAGATCTTCAAGAAAAATACTCATAAATGAGCATTATTTATTTAGATTAAAATTTAACCGCCAAAATATTATTGTAAAGTCAATTTTCTTCGCTGTGTTTTCTCAAAAATTGTTTTTTAGCAAGATGTAACACAAGTGGTATCATCTAGGGTTACCATCCGTCCGGATTTCCGGATTCTGAGCGCGTTCGGGATTGTTCGGGCGAGTTTTTGAAAACGGTCCGGATTTGTCCCGAATATGGAAGGCAGGAGCACGACATAAAATACATGAATTTTATGATTTTCTTTTGCTGCCGAAGCAGTCCGAATTTTGCAGGTTACTCAACCCACATTTTTTTTAAAATTTCACAAAAAAACGAAAACATTTTGAGGAATTTTTGGCTTAAATTAAAAAAAATGCATGCGCCACTACAAAATGTCATTAACTGTTATAATTTTTGTTAGCAACAGCATTCAAGAAAAAATAGCATTTTTAATACATTTAAGAAGAAATGGCATTTTTAAAAGGTTGTACAGGTTTCTCAAAATTTTCGCTTGCAGCGCATTCATGACTGTCTGTAAAAATTGGCATTTATGACTTTCTGTTAAAATTGCAAAAATTTTGCTTGATGCGCTATAACATCATTGCTTGCTAAAAATTATTTGTCAAAAACATTTAAAACGCGTAAAAAATGGCGTTTTTAATATAGTTCTCTAAAAATTTTTCGTGGCGTTGGCGTTCAAATTGAACCATATATAAAGTTGGTTATTTTAAAATTTAACTAATAGTACATTATAAACCTAGGGACTAAAGTTCCACATTTAATCCCGCGGCGAAAGTTTTGTACAATTCGCTAAGGGATTGAACGACACTTTAGTCCCGAGGTTTATATACTATTTTATGCACTTTAGGAAAAGATCTTTGTTAAAATTACATTATTTCTACGCCAAATGGTTCGTCAACTACAAGAAAGGGTGCTAAAAATGAAATTTTGGCCAAGAGCAAGTGCTGTTTGGCTTAACTTGCCATAAATTTAATTATAATTTTCCAGGGATTAGTTTTTTTTTTAATCCCTGAGGGATTAAATTTACTTCTAATCCCTAAGCTGAGAGATTAAAATTTTTAATCCGTTAGGGATTAAATTTTCTTTGAATCCCTTAGAGAATAAAAGTGTCACTTTGGCCCGTAAAAAGAGGAGTTAAAAGTAATCCCTGAAGTGCATAAATAAATTTTTGCAGCAAAGTCGAGGGTGGTCCCAACCCTAAAAAAGAAGTGCTAGAAATTTTCCCCGCATCCAAAATGTTAATTAACATGTTTTTTTTTAAATAGTTTTATTTTTAATTACTTAGTTTTTAGGTCTTCACGTTGTAGGTATATAAAAAGGATATAAACTCTGCCTTAACAGACTCATAGATTTGTTGTTCTATTGGGGACGTTTTGACTAGAGCTACTAAAGAAAATAGATTTATGTATATTTTTATTTATTTTTGTAAATATCTTTATTTTTTTATTTTTGTAAATATCTTTTTTGGGGTTAAATGGTTACCCTGGAAACAAACGTTATTAAATTTAAAAAAAAAACAATATTTTCTTTTCAGTAAAAAGCACCTTCGACACTACCAAACCTTACAACGGGGACATAGCCTTAGGTCTGTCTTCACCGGTCAAGGATAACGAAGCGACCGCGGAGGCGGTTAACTTAGAGTTAATTAATCTCAAGCCCGGCGGGGGTAAAGACGTCGCCGGCCCGTATGAGAACGGTCTCAATGGAGTTTCAGGTAAGCACCATAAAGCACATTATCTTTTTTGTACCCTAAGCGCATATGACCCAATGACCTGTGCCATAAGTACTTCCTTCCTCTTCAAGTACCATGCTCTCTTTGAACCAATTTTTTTTAAATAAATAATTACAATAATACCCATACGAATACACCCATAATTATAAAAATGGCCGAAGATCAGATGTTTCACCTATTTCTAAGCAGAAAAAAAGTTTTATTTATAACCCAATTAAACTAAATTATTATTGAAAAAGAAAATAATAATAAGCATATTGTAAAATTTTTATAATACAACATAAATGTTCACAGAAGAGAAAACTTCGTAGTACGTATTATTTTATTTTTTTTTCCTTCATTTCAAATATGGCAAAAATATTCAAGTTTACGTTTCTCGGTGGTAAATAAAACTTTATTTATTCTGAGCAGAATATCCAACTTATTTATATTTGTATGGGCACCCATTACATATTCCGTCCACACAAGATAGATAGTAGAGACCTTTTGAACCTCTTAATGAAAAATCCCCGTTAGGTGACTTTATCGCTTAATAACGCGGGCAAATATTTGTCGACGCGCTCGACTTATTGTTGGCCATTTACTTCTAATATGCCTTAGTACGACTGGTTTAAATATTTAAAAAAGAACGAGTCGTGCCATATGCATCTGGCCAAAATCATTCATTAGGAGAATTGAGATTGATTTATTTATTACAAATCTGGATATTATACAGTTATTACTTTCTGTCAAAATTGTGAATAATTTAACCCAAATCTGCATTTTAATATATGACGAATTTTAAAAATGCTGTGGTCTAAGAGAACAAAAAAGAAACAATAAAGTTCCATGAAAAGCAGCATTTTTAAACATAAGACTTCCAAAAATCAAGGAAACTTTAGATGAAAATCGATAATGAGTTTCTTGCAAAAACAAATTTTGCTTTTTTTAGTAGATACCTAAATATAACTATAAATATATTCTCAAAAAATATGCTCACAGCAATATTAATTTAATTGATCTAACCGTTTACTTATTAAAATAACTAAACTATCTTTTTATGTAAAGCAGCACGCTTTTCTTTAATTTAATCTCTTCTACCACTTAATAAGATGTTGGTTAAGTTTAAATTATTAACAAAATGAGGTTTTAAATTGAAAAGAGCGTTTTTATTTGACTAAAGATATACTCAGATTAAAGAAATCAAAATTTTAATCTAGAAATAATAATTGCTCACATAAGGAATCGCATCAAGTCATGTTAAATCTTATTCTGAGAATAAACTTTTGTTGAAAGAAATAAAAAAATGTGTACTTGATTCAAGTAGTAATCATCTTTTTCGATATTGTTTAATATTTATTCAGGAAATTTATGCTAGTATAAATAACTGTTTACTTTAAATTTTTAATAATTTAAACTGTCTCGACCTCTCCCACGCGCTCTCTGTGCGACGCATGCAAACATATATCCAACCAAATACCTGAGTAACATTTCTCTCACCCTGTCCAACACAAATTATCTACTTATACCAGTTCAGCACCGTGTTGACCAGTTCAATTTTGTGTAAGATATGTGTAGAGCTTTATATAGTAGTAATAGTAGTAATTTAGGTTATAGTTTACGATAGGTGTGTTGTTTAAATTGAGTTTAAAGCTCTATTATATCGACGAAGAAAGTGTAAATTAAAAAATAAGGGGTTTTGCTTTAAAGATAAATTATTATCTATTTTTTAAAGTATATTATACCACTTATTTCAATAATTTATTTGCTGTGGAATCAAATTAGCAAGCGTTTTAAATCTAGCCAAAATTAATTACTCGTGTAAGTATAGTTTATTCGTAGAACGAGATTAGATTAACATAAATTTAAAGTAAATCCAGTAGTTACTAAATCAACTTTAATTTAGGATGACCTTAAGAATTTTAGTCTCAAAGTAATAGGTAAAACAATTTTATTGGCCAAAAAAAATCCGTCTGTTTTTGAGGTAAAATAGTGTTTGTATAGTAAATAAGTTGTAAAAAACTACACAAAACAAAAAACAGTGGTCGATTATTTTTTGGGAGTCATTTCTCCTCTATCAGGAGAGCCCGGGTAGTGTCGGACTCCTACCGACTAAAACCCCTCGATTGTTACTCCAACCTGCCTGGTGGCAAGCCACAGTCACTGCACTGCAGCCCCTACTGGCTTATTGTGCACCCTCTTGGTTCCTAGGCTAACCGCTTCATTAATTTTTTCCCCTCTCTGCAAGTTTGTACAGATCCTTAATGGAGCAGTCCCCAGTCGATATTGGGTCTCGTTCAACTTCCCCAAATATTAGGTGCCTTTTGCGATCCAGTGGCTCGCATTGCCATATTACATGTTCTACTGTTTCCGGTTTCTGATTGCATAGTCTGCAGCTCAGGTGATACAGGCCCATGCTGTTACTAACTCTTACCCGCGACTTTGTTCGTAGGTTCCTCCTCCACCTTCCGCCCCTCCCATTTTCCCTGCTCCATTTCCTCGCTCCTTTTTCCTCACTATGCACCTCACTTTCACGCCCCTCTTTTAACCTTAACCCCTCCCCCACTCCCCCAAACTCCCTCCCGGCCCTAAAACCCTTCTATCCAGCCGATCGCCACCCGATTTGCTTGCGGTTTTTTCCCGGTTCTTAGATTTAAACCGTCATAACTTTTCGTGATCCGATTTTGATGAAATAAAGTCGAGTTTCTGGCCAGGAGGACCTCAGTAGTAAAACCATTAAAATGGGATAAAATAAATCTGGAGATTTTCAAATTTGGATAATATAGCGCAGAGTATTAGATTGTTTAACCATATTTTTCTTATATCTTATAGGCATCCCTGTCAAAAAAGAGAACGAAGCCGAGATGAACAATCCGTACGATGAATATTTCGTCCCAGTTAATGAGCATCGCAAATACATGAGGTAAGCTTAACTTGTATATTAATAAAGTCAACCATGCATTTTTATTTGTCAGTGATGCACCAATTAAGAATTCGGAAAAATCTGGTTTGGTTAGGTCAGGAGGCAAAAATTTTAAGTATGGATTTTGGACCCTAAAAAAGTGAAAATATTAACAATTACAACTAAAAATAGTGTGAAATAAATTAACTCTGTGTTACGGACTTCCATTGTCTATATTTTATTTATACACGACGCGACGTTTCGATCAGTACAATCTCTAAACATCTTCAGGTGCAAACTACGATGAAGACGATCAGAGATTGTACTGATCGAAACGTCGTGTATAAATAAAATATAGACAATGGAAGTCCGAAACACATAGTTAATTTCAAAAATCTGAAGTTATGCTGTTACTCAAGAAACATTTTCTACGTACGAGACTGCGTAAGCGGTGCTTTTTACCTTTAAAAAACCCTGTCCCAAAGAGTAGGGTCAAGTGGTGTAGTCCAGGCCCCATCGTATACCATACCCCCGCAAAAAAATCGTGTAGTCCAGGCCCCATCGTATACCATACCCCCGCACAAAATCTAGGTCCGGAGATTGTAACTTTTGATTCATGTTTTTGCATGATTGTAGAAGTAATTTATCTTGGGTAGACATTGATCACCCGGGCCAAACTATTTTAGTGACCACCCTGTATTTTTGTATTGAAAAGCATAAAATTTGCATTTTTTTGTGAGTTTCCCTTGTAGAAAAAGGCTAAATATCAAAAAGTACTTGGCCAATCGTAAAAAGAAAACCACTGATCGAAAGATAATAGATACTTAAAGTAAATATTTCAACGCATCGGTATCGGTATACGTATCGCGTTCGAAATAAAGCCAAAATACACTACATTTTTGACTTGCTCATGCCATGTTTCGAACGATGCCCGCTTTTTTGACGGATGCGATGACACAAAAGCTGACAGCAATCGATGCGTACGAAGTGATAAACGTATCGTTACGTCCATCCCAACGCACACATCGATTGCTGTTAGCAGTTCTGTCATCGCACCTTTCAAAAAAGCGGGCATCGTTCGAAACATCGCATAAACAAATCAAAAATGTAGTGTATTTTGGCTTTATTGCGAACGCGATACGTATACCGATACTTTAAGTGTCTATTATACCCTTAGACGTAACCACTGTTCCTCCTGTTTTACCCCTAAATGCACCGTAGGCACCTAATAAATGTTTCTCTCTTGATCCCACATAAATGAACAAAGAGGAAGCATGGATTAGCTAAACTAATCCGAATATTTTTATGGTGCATCTGGAGGTGACTTTATCATACATCTTGTATTTTAATCAAGGCTTGTTCCCTAATAATCAGTAAAGGTATAATAAACAATGTAGGCTAAGCTAGAGGCTCTCTATACATTTGGCAGTTGTTGTTTTACCAGAGATGGGCAACTCATATAGCCCTCTCTTTCTAGTTCTTTTTATATTTGCATGTAAAACGGATTTATGAAATGGACTGATGATTTGTTGTCTATTTTTATAATTTCCCGAGACTTTTTTTTGAAAGATTGCTTTTTTTTGTTAGAAAAATATGTCAAAATATTAAAAATGTAAATAATAGGTAAAATATAAAGACTCCTATGATCTATATTTTTGTTACTCGTTTTCTTACAATAAAACATGAAAACATAATGTGTTATTTATTAACCAAGTACATGCTAAATGCGTATATTTGTACCTACTGCTTGTAGCTTACTTAAGCTGGGTTCATACAGAAATAAAAATAAGATAAGATAACATAACATAACAAGAAGATGACAAACTTTTATCTTTTTATTTTATTTTATCTGAAAACACGTTCCACGCATGATCGTGACATCATCGCGACGAACGAATGGCAGGATACAATAAAGTGATAGTAAAATTCAAAATCGCATGTGCAAAAATTCGCGTTTTGATTGGCTGGAACTGATCTCTTATTTTATGTTATTTTTCTGTGTGAACGCCCAATTTTTTTTATTTTATATTATCTTATCTTATTTTTACCTTATCTTATCTTATGTTATATGTATTTTTATTAATTTTCCATTTTGGTAAATTGCATGTTTTCTTTTCACTTTTCCTGAGTTTCTTTCTCCGTTGGATAAAGGAACAATAAAAATTCGTCGAGGCACGTATTTTTACAGTTTTTGATACAGCAAATATCCATTTTTAAACCTGACGTTTGTTAATAAAAAATCTGACAGTGACAAAGTTATTTATTGTCAGGGGTTGCCATTGTTGCCAACTATCATTGCCAACACACAATTTCAAACATTTCCCTAGCAACTGTCAAATCCAGTAGCTCACCTCTGGTAAAACAATAACTGTAAAAAATCGTATACAGGTCCTCTAGGCTAAGCTATACATAGGAAAAATAGAAGAAAAAAATAAAACACAAATTTTTTTATTACCAAGGTCCGCCGTTTAACATACTAAAAGTCCCCATTCCTACCCCCTCGAGAACTGTTATTTCCAACCTTCATAAAAACTCCAAAAAAGCGTATTTCTTGGATAACTCCGTCAAAAGTGACAAATAAGAAAAATGTTGCAAATTTAATTCTCTATCAATAAGTAAATAGGGATAATGTGGCTTAAATCACTCCTTCTACCAGAAACATTGAAAAAATCCAAGCAAAAATGATGCCAATTTGAACAATTTCTTGCATATTTGGCCTTTTTAGCTTTTTCATCAAGATTTCTAAACCTATGAGTACCAAACTTGACAGGGTTGATCTAAGAACAATGACCTAAATTACATCCCTGGATCTTATACTAGATAAAATTACATTTCCAACGACACCTTCCGCTTGTATTTGTTGATTTTAATAATAAAATACGAATTTTTTTAATTCATAATTGGTATTGGAAGAATAGGGGAAAATTCTTATGTTATTACTAAAAGCAGCAAATACAAGCGGAAGAAGTGGTTGGAAATGCAATTTTATCTTATATAAGATCCAGTGAAAAGCAGGTCAGTAACAGTTGGGTAGCAAAGAGTTTTGATAGATTTCGAAATTTTCTAATTAAGACAATCGTACTAGGCCACTGGAAATATTTAATTTTCTGATGTAATTTAGGTCATTGCTCTTAGATCAACCCTGGCAAGCTTGGTACTCGTAGGTTAAAAAATCTTGATGAAAATGCTAAAAAGAAATAGGCAAGAAATCGTTTAAATTGGCATAATTTTTGCTTCGGTTTTTTAAATTTTTCTGGTAGAAGGAGTGGTTTAAGCTAAACTATCACTATTTACCTATTGATAGAGAATCAAATTTGCAAAATTTTCCCATTTGTCACTTTTGACAGTCTGTCACCGTTTAAGAGTTATCAAAGAAAACTCTTTTTTGGAGGTTAGAAATGACAGTTCCCGAGGAGGTAGGAATGGGGACTTTGAGTATGTTAAACGGTGGACCTTCATAAGCTTGTTAATGAAAAGAAAATTGGGTTCTAATTTTTTCCTCTATTCAGAATATTTATATCGAAATTGCCTATACTAATGGCAAATATTAACAATTTTAGCGCCGATGAACTCGACTTTTTATAAACTTTCCAGCAAGGTATCACACGTTAGGGCTTATAATTAGAAAGTGTGCTGGGCTAGGGAGTATCCCAGCAAACACGGTTCCCTTGGGCCTTCGTCGGCCCGATGTCGATTACCGAGTTTGCCGTCATCGGCACGACGTTGATTTACGACATCGGACCAGCAGTATTTTTTGTCCGCTTTGCGATATAGGCCCAATGTATGTTTGCCGACGTTAGACTGTAGCCAGCCGTCGGACCAATGGTAAATTTTACTTTTTACTTACATCGGCATACCGTCGCCGTACGATTAAGGTTCGATATGGTTTAACCACATGGTACCGACCATCCGCCCATAAAGCTGCTTAATTTGGTCAGACTAACGGAGGCAAGCTGATCTCGGCCGGACATCGGTAAACTATTCAAGTTCGACATTGGTTTCCTAAAGCGGCCCGACGTCGATAATTGACGAAGGTCCGTCGGTGGTTGCTTGACACGATCCGACATTGGCAAACTACAAAGTTTCGATAATGCGGGTGCTTAACCAGTCGGGCTGGATTAAGTGGCAGAAGAGGTGATTCTTGTAGAGAAGTACCACCATCTTGTCAAGTCCGCTTTCTAGTTTTGAAATATCTTTGCTCATTATATATATATATATATATATATATATATATAATATTATCTTCCACTGTACAGGGAACATAGTGACATTAGCGTCATCTCTACATACTAGGAAGAAACTATTAATCAGTTTAAAAATGACGTGATCGGACCATCGTCAGTTGCCGATTCTCGATCAATCAAAGTCATCCAATCGGACCATCGTCGGCCCTAAAGTCGACTATAGTAAATCGGGCCATCGTCAGTTGCCGATTCTCGACCGATTAAACAAAGTTCCAATCGGACTATCATCGGCCCTAAAGCAGATAAGGTTTGCGTTGGCATAATATCGACTATAGTAAATCGGGCCATCGTCAGTTGCCGATTTTCAACCGATTAAACAAAGTTCCAATCGGACCGTCGTCGGCCCTAAAGCAGATAAAGTATGCGCCAGCATAAAGTTGACTGTAGTTAATCGGGCCATCATCAGTTGCCGATTCTCGTCCGATTAAACAAAGTTCCAATCGGACCGACGTCGGCCCTAAAGCAGGCGTCGGCATAAAGTCGACTATAGTAAATCGGGTAATCATCAGTTGCCGATTTTTGGCCGATTACATAAACTTCCAATCCGGCCATCGTCGGTCCTAAAATGTTGTCGGCATAAAGTCGACTGTAGTAATATGGACCTCTGTCAGTTGCCGATTATTGACCGAAAACTAAAAATCGCAATCTGCCCAACATCGGACCAGCGTGTAGTTGCCGATGCCGACAAACTGCCGACGTTGTCGACATTGGCCCGATTCAATGCCGACGATTTGTGTTTGCTGGGATTTCATTCATGGGGATTAATGTACCTATATAATTGTTCCACCGCTTACGGAAATACTTACTTTGAGAACTCTGACATTAAGTGATCAAGTGTCCCCATAACAAGTTGAGTAACAAATTGCATGGGTAAATGTATTGGTATCGTAATTGTCCGCCGTTTCAAACGTTAAAAATGGCAGTTAAACATAATGAACCGAACGTGTTGGACTTGTTTTACAAGTTCTGCTTTATATTGACCATATTTTGTGAGTCAGTCACATGCTGGGAGAAGAAAAAATAGCAACTCTCTGCTTAAGTAGTTTTTAAAAATACTACAAGAAAGTTAAAACTCGAGACGTACAGACACAGATCGATAGAGCGAAATTCGAAAATTTAGCTGTGACGTTCACAATAGAGAATAAAAGGCTTAACTGACGTAGGTAAAGCTGAAAGGACCACCATAATGGGGCCACAAAAATTCCCATGCCAGAATTTGGTGCCAGCTTTTCCTACGTCTTAACTGAGTGCATACAATTCAACCTTTTAATTGACATAATTGCAAACAAGGAAGAATGAACATCGAATCAATATTGATAAATAAAAACCGCCTAATCAGAGTGTCCTACTAAACAAATTCTAAATTTCCATGAAAAATAAAAAATACTTATATAATAAAAATTAATTTCTCGGTTTCAGTTATAAAAAATTGTAGCCTTGAAAGCATTTCTACCATTTCAAAAATTGGTCCATTTAGAAAGGGAAGGCCAGCAATTTAGTCTAGCATATTATAGAATGCCCGCAGTTATATATACCTACTGTTCATACAACGCTATCTGGTTTTGTACAATAAAGACATTTATATAGTTTGTCTCGTTTTAGCTTAAAACATTGTTTAGGTAAAGGTACTTTTAATTATCAACACTTGAAGTTAACGAATATACTATTATTTAAACAGTAGGTATCTAGGTTAATTTCGCTAAAGGTTGACCCATAATCTATGAAGTGAAGTTGACATTATACACTGTGTCCCATTTAAAACGTACCACCCAGGATTTCTCAAAAATCGCAAAACATTTAGGAAAACCACGAAACACCTTTATTTAGTGTCTCACTTATTGACTTTTGATCTTGAAATTTTCGTAGCACGCACTTCAACAGGTAAATTTTATTTTATTTTCTATTAGGGTATAATTTATTTAAGACTTTGTTTGTTTTGCTTAGATTCAAAAACGAAGATCTGATGACTTTTGAACAAATTTCTACGGTCACCAAAACATCTAACTATGTGTATCAGCTCTTGAACTATTCCCTAATAGCACAAGATATTCCAGGGATATCCCAGCAAGGTGCTGTGAATGTCTGTATATTCATAGGATGTTCCAAAAACGCGCTCTGAATAACTTTCAAGTTAGCACATGAACAGCATATTAAAAAAGACATTCTCAGAATATCCTACCTGGTACATTCAGCGAACATTCTATTCAGGATATTCCACGAATGTTCTGTGAAAGTTCGAAAAATTTTATTTTTTGGACATAGACAGCACATTTAAAAAACATTCTTAGGATATCCTGGACAGTACATTCAGCGAATATTCCATGCAGAATATTCCCTGAATATTCTACTAAAGTTCGGAAAATGCCCTTCCTTTTGGATATTGACAGCACATTGAAAATACGTTCCCTGGATATCCTGGATAGAAAGTGATGACATTTTCGCTGCTCTTGGGAATAGAGCAGCTCGTTATGGAAGGGTCAACTTTGACGAGGTCCTATTTACATACCCATAGAATAGAAATTTGCAAAAAACTACCCACCATTCTTTTGATCTGGGCTTACGCATTTACGTACGATTCGTGTCGTAACGATACACCGCGCGTAAAGCGTATCGTACGTTTCGAGTTTACTGCACATGCGCACTTGATCAAAACTTACGCTAAGTCGAGTTAAGTGCTGTGGCTTATAACCCCTAATGTCCCTATTACTATAGAAAATAAACCGTTTTCCCCTTTACAGTATGGGGCGGAACGGCCGCACAAGCAGCGTATCATTTTCGGAGGCCATTATACAGGGTGAAACGACCCTAACCGCCATCGACGATGTTGTGGAGTATCCTCGCTGGATGACCCATCTAGAACGGCCCTCATCACGGTACTGTCACCTAGTACGACCAATGAAGGGTGTTTTCGCGAAAATTAACCTAAAAATTGTTTTTTCTTTGTTGATGGATATGTCGAATATCAAGAATAAATATAATAAATCTCTAGATAGGCCATTTCTGTACACTGAATATTTGTTTAAAATGTTTGCTGTCGACTTCTAAACAAACCATCTAGATACCAAAAATCCAATTTTTAGTATTTTTGTCTGTTTGTTTGTTTGTCTTTTTGTTTCAACATCACGCAAAAACAACTGAACGGATTTATGGTACTGTATTCCTTGTAGTCCTGGACAGGACACATACAGGGTGTTTCAAATTCGATGCTAACCATGGGTATGTCTTGAACGATAGGAGATACGAAAAGGTTTAAATTAGGGCAAAGTTGCGCAATTTGACGCTTTGCTCAAAATGAACCAAGTTTACAAATTCCGGATAGTTCCGGAGATAAAGATTTCTATAGGCACTTTTTTAGGATGTACCTAGTGAGAGGTCCGTTTTTTGAGACTTAACATTGCAGTGTGACAGTAGCACTGTCAAGTTAATTTTTTCTTATGGACACATCCTTTTTTTCTCCTGCCGTTTGGTTCATAAAGGATGACAGATAACATTTTGCAAGCTTATTTTGATGACAGATAACATTTTGCAAGCTTATTTTGACAAGTCACCTGAGGTTTTGACCATCATCAGCCCAAATTTAATTTTTGCTTTTAACTTAGTCAAAATTTTAAAAATGACATTTTTTTTACATTTTGTTTACCTAATATCTTAAAAATACGTTTTTTTCGGTTTTTTAATCTTTGAATTTGGGCTGATGATAGTCAATTAACTCAAAACGTCAAGTACTTGTCAAAATGAGGTTGTAAAATATCTGTCATCCTTTATGAACCAAACAGCACGAGAAAAAAGCATGTGTCCATAAGAAAAAATGAACTTGACAGTGCTACTGTCACACTGAAATGTCAAATTTCGAAAACGGACTTCTCACTAGGTAGATCTTAAAAGTGTCTGTAGAAAGTTTTAAGCGTTTTTTGACAGCTTTAAAAATAAGGGCGCAGAAAAATAAAAACTAAAAATAAAGATTTCGGTTTTTTCGCTTATCTCCGGAACTACCCGAAATTTGTAATTTTTTTTTTGGTTTTGAGCAAAGCGTCAAATTGCGCAACTTTACCCTAATTTAAACCTTTTCGTATCTCCTACCGAATTTGGAACACCCTGTATAGGCTTTATTTCATAAAATTGGTTCACGGGAACAAAAATTTTGATCATTTAGAGCAAGAAAAACGGGTAAAATCTCCAGCTAGTCAAGAATACATTTTTAAAATACTAAATTAATAATTTTTGCCCGCGGGCGGAATTGTGACCCTAGGGCGTTAAAGCCCTAAAACAATTAAAGTTGCACTTTAATGCCCGGTCGGGCATAATTGCATTGTCATTTATGTATGTACCTAGGTCAAAAACTACAGCGTTATCGCCTGCAGTGTGTAAAAACAGCCTGAGACGTTACCCGAGAGTCCATTTTTGACTGACGTACATACAAAATTTTTTTCATTTAAATATTTTAAAGATAATAATTACTAATTTTGTAATGGCATTAGTCAAAATTACTTTAAAATAAACTTAAAACAACAACAAATGATTGAAAAAGAAAACACCACTTTAGTTATTTCTCACCCCCCTGAAAAATTCGTATCGACGCCATTTGTAATAAAACCGGTAAACTAATAGGGAAATTTTGGAACGCTTAAAATTTTGACAACTTTGACAGCCGCTGTGGTAGTGTTTAACAAACACATTAAAAACTGTCATTTGTAAAAACTTCAGAGATGAGAAAAAATTAAAAAATTGGCTTAATTTTACAAAATAAGTGTTTTATATGTTGAACCTGGTATAATTTGATTATTTTAAAAATTAATTGCGCCAAAATTCTCTAAAATTGACCAGAAAAGTAACCAAAACCGCAACAAAATGGATTCGTAGCTTACGGCAGTGGTAGTGGTTAATTACCACAACGAAATGACGTTTAGCTATTGCGCAGACGCAGTAATTACCACAATCCTACGAAGTGTCAAATAAGCGTTCCTAAATATCCCTAATAACACCCTTGCCACGTCTTACAGTGTATTTTTTCTTAAAATCGGTTAAGAATTAAAAAAAGTGGTTTATTTCTGCATTTGAGGCCTTGTTGAGGTAAAAGCCTTTAAAGTTACTTTTTTACGTTAATTTTCGCTAGCATCTTTCATATTCTATCACAAATCCACTATATATAGCTAAGACACCAGCAAAAAATATTGCTTACTTTTAGATTTTAAGGCTTTAAATTGCTATAAGTACAAATGGTTTTGGAAAAATACTGTAAAAATTGCTTTGTGGAAATCGGTGGTTTGTGACAGAAAATAAGGTGATGGTGCCAGGTAAGGGCTGGGGTCATCTCAGCTAATAATCTTACGGAGAAAGCCTGGAATAATGAATTTTTTGAGAGAACTATAAGTTTTAAAAAAATTATATAAGATCATTTTAAGTAAAATAAGCGGTTTAAAAAAATGTTTACCTTTTTATACAGGCTATTCCAAAAATAAGATATGACACAACGTTACCTTTTTTTAATTGAACGCCCTTTATTATGTCATTTTCTGAATCCTTAAAAAATTAATTTACAAGTGTATTCTTTCTTTCTGAATCCTTAAAAAACTAACAGTGTTATGTTTCTTAAAATCGGTAAAGAATTAAAAAAGTTGTCATCAAGCGTCTTCTTGAGGTAAAAGCCCTTGAAAAATTTTTACTTTGTAGAAATTACACTTGACAAAAAAAACAGTTATTTATAGTATGCTGGAAAGTGGAACTTCTTAAAATTCGCAAGAAGTAAAACTCTCAGTCTTCTCCAATTTTAGTACATGTTTCGGATTTCAGAAAATCCATCATCAGCTAAAACAATAACAATGTATGAAAATTCAGCTTGGTAAACGTACGGTAAAAGAGCGTGAAGTTATTGGATTTGATTTTAAAGTTACATAAACATACCTTAAAAAGTGAAAACCAGCACCCTCGTACCACCTCAACTAAATGGGAATACTTGTAAACTTGATTTGACGGTTCCGGTGGTCAGCTGACTTCCTTTTAAACAAAATGGAGCCACTCCACACGTTCAATTTTGGCTTAATTTACGAATAAATTTGTTTAAACAATTCAAAAATTAAATCTGAAAAACTAAGGTGGTTAGGTTAATTTAATTTTATGTTTGGTAAGTCTGATTTCTTGTTTTTATAAAAATATCCAGTCTATTGAAAAATAACCTAAAAGTAAAAAAAAAAATTATTAATTTTTTTAATTCATTTTTTAATCTTCTTATAGATTTTCTCCACAAAACATCGTCAACTCATGTAATAATTTCCTTCTCTATTCGTCAAGAGACTTAAGTACTCCCATTTAGTTGAGGTGGTACGAGGGCGCTGCATGGTTTTCGCTTTTTAAGGTAGGTTTATGTAACTTTAAAATCAAATCCAATAACTGAGGATGGATTTTCTTAAATCCGAAACATGTACTAAAATTTAAAAAATTAAAGATACAATTTGTGGAGAAGAGTGAGAGTTTTACTTCTTTAAATTGCTATAAGCACAAAAATGGTTTTGGAAAAATACTGTAAAAATTGCTTAACGGTTTTTTTTTTGGAAATCGGTGGTTTGTGATAGAAAATAAGGTGATGGTGCCAGGTCAGGGCTGGGGTCCAGGCTTTAGCTTCTCAGCTATAATACAGTCCCAAAAGACTAGAATAATGGATTTTTTGAGGGAACTATAGGTTTTAAAAAAATTGTTTACCCTTTTATACAGGGTATCTCAAAAATAAGATATTATGTGTTTTCTGAATCTTTCAAAAATTAAATTTACACCAACACCAAACACCATTGGTATCTTTTACCTTTTTTAAGATAATTGTTCAAGTTTAAATATGTATGGAAGAATTGGGGACATAAAAATTAAGTACCCACTATTAATTTCTATGGTACTTATTTTCCTATCACTTCCACACCAATTTTAACTTGAATATCTTGGAAGAAAAGATAGTCCCATAGTGTTTGGTATTTTTCCAAAGCCTATTTTTTAAGGATTTATAAAATAACGTAACATACAGGAAGTCCAATTGAAAAAAAGGTAATTTTATGTCATATCTTATTTTCGGAACACCGTGTATAGAGAAGGGTAAATATTTTTTTAAACCTATAGTTCTCTATACAGAGCGGACCTAAAAAGTCCCCCTCCTCCTGCTAACTCTTGAACGGATTGAGGTATCGACCTCAAATAAAAATCATGTTTAATGATAACACTTTTGATACTTTTTGACGTATTTTTTATAAGCGTCGTATTGACGTAAGTCTATAAGGTCACTAACTACTTTAAAATTTTAAATAGAAAGGTAATTTAATTCTCTATTTAAAATTTTAATTTTTTTAAAAATCGGTTTACGACTTACAGAGCTATGAGTTTTTTTGACTATAGTTTACGCACCTCCCCTTACTTTTGTACGAATTGAAATATCGACTTTAAATAGAAAACATGCTTAATGATAACAATTTTACCACTTTTTGATGTATTTTAGATTATTCTCATAATGACTTAAGACTATAAGGTCACTAACTACTTTAAAATTTTAAATAGAAAGGGGGTCGAGTGATACCTTGTTTAAAAGATATTTTAATGCTCTATTTAAAATTTTAATTTTTTAAAAAATCGGTGTATTACTTAGAGTTATGAGTATTTGTAAGTATAGTTTGCAAATCTCTCCTCTTACTTTTAAACGAATTCAGTTGACTTTAAACAAATTTTTCAAGGTAAGACCATAAGGTCACTAGCAACTTAAATTTTTTATTATATTGAGTAATACTATAGGTAATACGTAAACTATAGTCAAAAAAACTCATAACTCTGTAAGTCGTAAACCGATTTCTCAAAAAAAATAAAATTTTTAATAGGGAATTAAAATACCTTTTAAACAATATATCACTCGACCCCCCTTTCTTTTTAAAATTTTAAAGTAGCTAGTGACCTTACAGACTTACGTCAATATGACGCTTATAAAAAATACGTCAAAAAGCGGTAAAATTGTTATCATTACGCATATTTTTTATTAAAAAAAAACTTATAACTCTGTAAGTCGTAACCCGATTTTTAAAGATATTAAAATTTTAAGTAGGGAATTAAAGTACCTTTTAAACAAGGTATCACTCGACCGTATAGACCTACGTCAATATAACGCTGATTCAAAATACGTTAAAAAGTAGCAAAAGCGTTATCATTAAAAACATTTTTAATTTGAAGTCGATACCTCAATCCGTTTAGGAGTTAGCAGGGGGGGGGGACTTTTTAATGCAACTGCAAAAAGGGACTGCAAAAAAGGACGATGAAACATTTTTGCACTGAATTATATATTACCTGTATATTACCTGTTTTTGTAACAAGGTAACAAAACTATAAATATATTTGTAATTGTTTTTGTATTTTCAGGGGCGAAAAACTTTACCTTACCAAAGACAAAAGAGAGAAAAAGAGTAAAAACAAGTGCCTTATCTGGACCGTCTGTTTGGGATTGGTGGCTGCGGCGCTGATTTTGGGAATCCTTGCGGCAGGTAAGCATGCTTGTAAAAATCTACACATATAATAAATCTCTAAGATAGACCATTTCCCTACAGTAAATATTTTTTTAAAAATTTTTTGTGTTCGCTTCTAACCAAACTATGGTACCAAAAATACAATTTTCCAGAATTTTTAGAACTTTTGTCTATTTGTTTGTTTGTCTGTCTGTCTGTCTCTTTGTTCCAGCATCTCGCAAAATCTACTGGGCCGATTTCGATGGGACTTTCACTTTCACGGTAACAAAAGTTACGACCTTTAAATAAAAGAAAAACCGGAAACCTGACCTGGGCAAAAAGGTTGCAGAAACCAGGTTCGATTATTTTGGAAAAAGGATTTGTATAAATATACCATATTTTTGACTTTAACAAGACATAAAACAAAATAAATACAACACATGATAATAATTGGCTAAAACCGGTATAATTTGTACAAGTAAATTTTTACAAAATAATTGTTGTCAAATTAAAAAAATGCACAGGTACCATTTAGGGTATTTTCAGATCTTTAAACGAGGTAACTTAGATTAGATTAAACATTTTGAGGTGGCGGGATGAAGTGGAAGGTTGTCCTTACTAAAATATGAAACACGTTAAAAAATAATCGCTTGTCAATTATTATTAACGTGTATTTTCTTTTGTATAGTGTATATAATTAACAGTTATTGCACCATTTCTCCCAATCGCCCGCTTGTAAACATTTATAATTTTATATTATAATTACAATAGCGTAATCCCCAGCAGTGGGTTACCACTAAAACTAAGAAATATTTTGAAAAGACCCAAAACAATAAAACCCGAATATTTGTTATACTAGCAATTGTATAACCAAATAAAAGTTTTAACTAAACTTGAACAATGTACTTAATGTGTCATGACTTAAGAATTTTGCCTTATTCTAGAATTGATATTTGCCAATAGTAAACACTTACAAAGGCATCTAAAATTTAATTTCATTTAATAAATTTTCGTAAACGATATGGTAAAATTTGCAATAATTTTAGAAACCAAGAGGCTAAACGGCTTAAGCGCGAACTTAAGGGCAGTCTAGTTAGGGGATGTTCCTTATTTACGTAAATCGAAATTGGTACTTACCCCTCCCACCTGTAACGTAACCGTAACGCTGCCTTAAACCCTTCTTTATTATTGTATTTACCGGTTTTTATTAGTCGGCATCACTGGGCAATTATTAATTCTAAGATTATGAATGGAATCCCAAAAAAAATACGTTATTGTTTTTACCACTTACAATAACTCTCTAATAAAAGCAGTACCACGACCAGCGAACAAAAAAATTACTGGACCGTACCGTTTGTGCATAACAGTACGTGTATTACTCAATCCTGTAATTTTTTTAATTTAACTTTTAATCAGTCTACTTACCTACCTACTGCATATATATATATACATCGGCTAACAACCTTGCTTTCCTTGAAAAGTGGACAAAATATTGTCAGTGCTATACCCATTATTATATTAGGTACATAAGATACAGGGTGTTCAAAATGTAGGTAAAACATAATAGGCAGATAATTTTATCAAAAGGGAAAACCATATACTTATAGGGTAAACTCGCCAGTAGTGGTCGGCTTTTTTGCCATGTTCTAAAGTTAAATGCCTCAGAGCTATTTTAACTTATTAACATGCTATTTCTGTCTTTCTTTAGATTGTCTATTTATCTTTCATTAGAAGAAGGCAGATAGTACCTAGGATTAAGTTTTTTTCTATAAATTTCGTTTTTTCCAGAGATCGGCCCTTAAATGACCACTCTCCAGCCGTCAATTTGCCAGTGGTCGGCCCCCAAAAAGTGTGTGCATTCTCATGTGTTCTGAGCTTGGATTTTTTAAAGTTTTAAATTTTTGACTTGAACGAATAATTTTTTTAAATTTTTACACTAAATTGTATCAATTCAAAAACAGTATAAGGTAATATCACGCAATACGTTTACAAAGGTATAGGTACAAAATTAAAGCAGGTAAACTATTAGGTACCTAATTCTAAATAAATAACATTATACTTCTAATTAAATAAAAAACCTTTGGAATAAACTAATTATGCAAGAAAAATTCAGAATTATAATACCTACTCCAAAAAGGCCAAGCACTGGAAACTAAGTGTAAATAATGGACAATTTCCAGTGCTCGGCCTTTAAATAATTTATTTGGCATTTTAGAAACGGCCGCATACTGGCTAACCTATTTTTTGAATTAGGTCCTTTACAACCATAAAATAATTATCCTTATTTTACGATCCGAAAGCTTGAAAAAAGTAAAATAAAATTTTTTGCTCTAGCTCAATGGTCGGCCATAGGGGCCGGCCACCGGCAAGTTCCATAACTTAAAATTCCAGTTACCGGCCGCCTCGTTTTATTACCTCAAAATTAATTATTTACATTTTTTTTCATTTTCAAAAAAAATTTAAGTATATTTTTCGATAAAAAATAGTACAAAACCATCTAAATACCATTTAAACATTATTTAACTTATCGTTGAAATTTTTGGTTCCGATCTTCCACCAAATTTCACTATCCAATGATACCTCAGAATCTAGATCAAACTGAATTTTGGTAACGACAACAACATTGGCGGCAGAAATAATAAATAATGTTTTGGTGACAGTTGATAAATAAATACTCAAGGTAGAGAGGAAACTGGCGAGTTCACCTTAAACTTAATATACACGGCTTTGCAATGCATCCCCGTGAAAATTTTTGTAAGCAATATTAATCATCTAAATACAGGAGGCTATGAAAACTTTTGGGATTTCAGCCGTTTTACGCATGCGCGATGCCCTTCACTGCGATGGCATATAAATTTCAGGTTTCACGTTGACATTAGTGTTTACTTTTCAAAAATCAAGCAGTTTTCGTTTTCTTACGTAAAAATATGTGCCGCTAAAAATAAAAATGTAATCTTATGGCGTTTGTAATTGCATTTTAGTGATCGAAAAATTAATAAGATGTCAAAGCACAGTTCACTTTTTGATTGATTTTAAGAAAAAAAATATACGTCCTACTGTCAGAACCTGTCAAAAATATGTAATTTTATCCCAAAATCTAGAAAAAAATATTTTTAAAAAATAAAAAATTTGGGCTTATAGAGCATTCCATTCTAGACAAAAAAAGTCACATAAGCATTTTTGTAGTACTAAGCATTTTTTATAAACGTAATTTAAATATCTAAAAAATGGAAAAATTGTCATATTTTCCGAAAAAGCGATGGGGAACCTGAGAGAGAACATATTTTCGATAAAAAAAACGTTACAACTTTTTTTTGCATCACGTTTCTATACAAAAATAAAATAAGT
Source organism: Oxystoma pomonae (assembly GCA_963921995.1). Lineage (NCBI taxonomy): Eukaryota > Metazoa > Arthropoda > Insecta > Coleoptera > Brentidae > Oxystoma > Oxystoma pomonae. The sequence goes on along the minus strand of OY998166.1, from coordinate 95,195,159 downwards.
TGAAGAAAATGGTAAAATCATGTCGATTGTATTGAACTTTTTTGCACCAAGATTTTTCTATAAAACCAAACTCTAAAAAAAACAATTATTTGCTAAATAGTTACTCTTATCATCTATAAAACCACAGTAAAAAAGTTTCGAGTGGTGGAATTAAATAAGAGGAGCTCTCTGAAAGATATCTGTTTATATACAATAAAATAACAACAAATATTGACTATATAAGGTACTTCCCTTATTCCTGCTTCTATCTTGCCCCCTTAATCCCGGTGAGTTCGAAGGGTCTTATAGAACATTTAAAAAACATATCAGAGCACAAAACATCATGTACTAGTCAGTATTACGGTCATTCAAAATATTATTTTTCTTATGTTGCAGAAATTTGGTTATTTCTTATTTTTACTTAATAAACATAAGAAAGTCAAAACTTTTTTAGTGTCGTTTGATAGGTAATAAGACTACCTACTTAGCACATAATTGTATTTTTTTTTAGAAGTTTAGGTTTATAGAAAAATCTTGGTACAAAGACGTTCAATACAATCGAAATGATTTTAGCATTTTCTTCAACTATTTTTATTTTTATATAGAAACTATAAGTGATGTAAAAACATTGTAACGGTTTTTTAGCGAAAATATGTTTTCTTTCAGGTTTCACATCGCTTTTTCAGAAAATATATTTTTTTTAATTAACAGCATTAAAATTCGTAATGTGACAATTTTTTCCATTTTTCAAACATTTAAATGACGTTTATAAAGAAACGGTTCGTACTACAAAAATGCTTGTTTGACTTTTTTTCTTTAAAATAAAATGCTCTATAAGCCCTAATTTTAATTTAAATTTTTTTTTTTATTTTGGGAAAAAATTACATATTTTTGACAGGTTTTGACAGTAGGACGTATATAGATTATAGAAGATTTTAATTTTTATCAGAATAACTATTTAGGGACGGCACCGACACAAAAATATAACTTTCGAAAAGAGTATATTTTTTGTGTGAAATTGCCAAGGTAGATGTTTTCTCTGGATGATACCAAATATTTTACAGGAATTTGTTTTTCTCTTTATAAATAACTTTATTTTGTTTTAATGCATGCCACAAACGTAGAACATAAAGTAAAATCACAGTACACTATTGTGTGTACACTGTGAGTAAAATTAAAAATCGAAAAAACACACCACTTTCGGAATCAAAAATCAAAACAAATAAAAATGGCGTCAGGATTAACATCAATCCAACGCACTTGCGCAAAGCGGCTTTATATTTTTATTTTCATGGCCTACGTCACCATGATATGTTGCGAACAAAATTGCCACTTCCAAGGCGCGTATATTAAGTTTATAAGTAAGTATATGGAGAAAATCTTTGAATTTTTAACTTAGATTAAAAAGAGACAAGATACCTGACACTTACGGAGACTTTGGTTATATTACCGTAAACACACCAGTGGCGTACCTACTTAAATATAAATTTACACATGGATTATATTATTAAAATTTTACTATAATATGAAATCTGAATCTGAAAAAACATGCAAAAAATAATTCTGCCAATTTGAGCTTTGGAAGCTTCCTAACAATAAATTTGTGTATTATAATTTTATACAAAATAAATTTATTACAAAGTTTGTATATGATTTATAGCAATTTCAATTTTCAACACAATAAAATTATGCCAAACATTAAAACAAAGAAACACAGTTCATAGCACCTGGAACATCAAGAAAAAAAAATAATATTACCTACTACGTAAAAATTATGTTATTGTGTTTGTTAATTTTGTTATTTTTTCTGGTCATTGGCAGAAACTTACTTATTACTGACTTCTTCAGTACACAATAAAGTTAATAATGCTTAATAGGACAGACAAAAAGATTTAAATATCAATTCGAAGCGCGAGCGCAGATGGTAACGGCGACAGTATAAATCAACCTTAATATTCTGATAAGAGGTAGGAATTCAATATTCTTACAAACCTGAATACATGCGAATTAACTTCTATTATTGTTTGTAAGTTGGTTTAAGGACTTTTCCTACCTTTATTTTATAGTCTTCATAAAAAAAAACTTCGAAAATATCTTATTTGCGCATTAACTACTTTATCAAAAAAAAACCTCGAAAAAAACCTTATAAAAACGTTCGAAAATATCTCATTTGACGCATTGGGAATTAACTACTTCATCAAAAGAAAAAACGTGTTTGGTGATATTTTAATCTAAGGATCTACTAATTTAAGTATATTTCAAACTTCTTTTTTATTTTCTGTGTACCTACCGGCATGTACCGCCACTGACTGATTTCACTCGCTCTCCCTTTGTTTTCAAAACATTGAACAATTTGTTCCAAAATATCACTTTAAATGCACTGAAATATTTTCCTACTGGTAAACACACTATAAACGTTTTTTGACAAAATGTGGGTTTAAAACGACCTTTAAACTGCTTAAAACATCCTGAAAAATGCTTAGGTATGTCAATAAAAATAACATCCGACCGTCTGCGCTCTGTCGACTTTCCCCACCCTCAAGCCAATCACGACCAAAGTGGTTGAGACAGAAGTTTCTGTCCCTATCGTTCTAACGTCGTTTAAAAGGATAGAAAAATAATCGATATTTCTCACCTTTGTTTTGTTGTGATTTTGTTTGTAAATAAACAGTGGTTATTATTTGCCAAGGAGTTTTCGTTGGACCAGATATCTGGTCTCTTTTTATTCTAAGATTTTTGACCTACTCCACTGGTTCTACCACTAACTGATTTCGGCACGAGTCCATTAACCAATTGGGCTTTTCACCACGACCAATCCGTTGTCTTCCGGTCTCGGTACCAGCCTAGATAGTAAGAAATCAAACTTCAGAGCGGAATAACAGAAAGCAGCGGCGTGCGGTCCATGGAAGAAAGGGAAGCAGTGCTTCTTCTGGAAAAATATCATCTTCTTGAATGTAATTTTTGAAATAGGCAACAATTACTTAGATTGCATTAAAAATGCTAAATATTATTTTAAATATCAAGCCCATAACAAATGCGGCCTTAACTCAAAACCGAGTCACAGCAGAAAGTCCGCTCGCGTGTTGTGTACGCGCGGCTTTTCTCTACTCTAGAAAAAATCCAATAGAAGCTATTTCCGCTGTTAGGTTCTCGGTAGCCTGCATCTATTAGCGTTTTCGATTATTGCTCGAAGCTTGATCTAGAGCGCTCCCGAATCAATCGGAAAAAGATTTGCGTGTTCGATTTGGCGACTGTCATTGCTCTCTGCCAGATTTGCGTGTTCGATTATTGATCGCTGCTCCAAGCGGAATTGCTCTAACGGCCCACGGTTTATCAGAATGTGCAAAAGAAAGTTCAATCATAAAATCATTCACTATAGAACCTGCAATTTATCCGAACATCATTTCATCAAACCCATTCAATGATAAATTCGAAATTTAACGGACCCGTTTTTAATCGAACCATTGTTCTTCAAACTCTTTCAGTATCAAAGTCGTAATTTGTAAAACCCATTTTTAATAAAACCCGGAATTTATCAAACCATTATTTATCAAAACCGGATTTCGTCAAACTCGTTGTTTATCAGAAAATATTGGCTAAATTGATAGCGCATTCGCCAATAATGCTTATATGAACCGGAGGCGTACACGAAGGTGGTGACATCTATACACAAAGTATTGAACACTACCTGTGAATACTTTTATAGAAGGAGAAATGCATAGAAACGCCGCGCCACCTGCGTATACGCCTCCGGTTCATGTATTATTGGCGAATGCGCATTCAATTTAGCAAAAATTTTCTGATAAACAACGGGTTTTACGAATTCCGGTTTTGAAAAATAATGGTTTGAAAAATTCCGGGTTTTACTAAAAATGGGTTTTAGAAATTCGGTGAACAATGGTTCGATTAAAAACGGGTCTGTTAAATTTCGAATTTGTCATTGAATGGGTGAAACAAGGTTCGGATAAAAAATTGGTTTGACGAATTTCAGTTTCTATGGTGAACCGTTTTTACAATGAATTTTTTAATTAAATACGGTCTGATAAATTCCTGGTTTGATAAACCATAGGCGTTCGCTGGAACTTGATCTTAGAAATTCTACAGATCAAGCCAGAGCAAAATTCACATAACCTAATTCAAATTGTGTTTTGTTGTTTTGCTGGAAAATGAGTATAAAAAAGAAAATTATTGAAGTAGAATCACTACGATTTTGGACAAGAATATGGTTGTTCTCGTCAATGCACGGGTTGCCTAGCTTATCAAAAGTTTGTATTGTAGTTCCTGTGGTTCCGTTTCCACTCATTTTCTTTCAGAAATATACTTGAAAAAAAAAATCCTTTCTAAACAATTCTAACCTTTAAAACGGCACAGAGAACAAATCGAACGTGTATTTGAACTAATCGTTGACCGAGCTCGTGATCGGCTTTGGAGCGCCCTAAAACTGATCTGTGACGTCATTGCTCTGATCCCGTGCAATCTCCGAACGATTTGCAAGGAGGATAATCGAAAGTGCTATAAAATACGCCGGCAGCAGCAGTATACCTGCTTTCGTGTGCGTCGAGAGGTCATTGAACCTGCTGAATGCATCGAGCAACGAGTCGCGTGCTCATTAGAGTAGGTTATTTGCTTGAACTTGATCTGAGAAATTCTACAGATCAAGCCCGAGCACGGAAATTCCGCGTAAAATTGACATAACCTAATTCAAATTGTGTTTTGTTGTTTTGCTGGAAAATGAGTATAAAAAGGAAAATTATTGAAGTAGAATCACTACGATTTTGGACAAGAATATGGTTGTTCTCGTCAATGCACGGGTTACCTAGCTCATCAAAAGTTTGTATTGTAGTTCCTGTATTTCCGTTTCCACTCATTTTCTTTCAGAAATATACTTGAAAAAAAAATCCTTTCTAAACAATTCTAACCTTTAAAACGGCACAGAGAACAAATCGAACGTGTATTTGAACTAATCGTTGACCGAGCTTGTGATCGGCTTTGGAGCGCCCTAAAACTGATCTGTGACGTCATTGCTCTGATCCCGTGCAATCTCCGAGCGATTTGCAAGGAGGATAATCGAAAGTGCTATAAAATACGCCAGCAGCAGCAGTATACTTGCTTTCGTGTGCGTCGAGAGGTCATTGAACCTGCTGAATGCATCGAGCATCGAGTCGCGTGCTTTAGGCGGGAGCGGAAGCTATCATTAGAGTAGGTTATTTGCAGGTTTAAACCGCTACCGGTGTGTACAGTGTACGTGTCGTGCGATATGGAGACAATACATTCATTCATTCAACTAACGGGTAAAATGCTAAAAATGTCGGGCTGTAAAAGTAAGAAGATTGTGTGTGAATGTGTGGTGTGTGTCAGAAGAAAATTGTAACATTCCGAATATGGCAGGGTCAAATTTGACCCTCAATTTTTTTTTCGTAATAACAGTAAATTTTTTGAATATGCTCAACGTGTATCAATTTTGGACCTTTCTGTTTACGGGTTTGAAGGAATAAAATAATTATTTATTTTCATTTTGTGTATTTGTTGAAGGGAACAATGAAGCTTTAAAAAATTTACTTAAATTCTATTATTCAAAAAATAAATAAAAAATAAAATTCCTTTCAGGTGTTCAAATCCTATTCCGTAATTTTGAATCATCACAGTTGCTTCCTGCAACAAATAAAATATATTCTACCTAAAATTTCGCCTAAAAAATGACAGACATGTTTTTGGACCTTACCGCTCTCTTCTTTTTCTGGTTTGTGGAATATGGACAAATATGACAGCGTCGTTTTTTACCCCTTTTTCTTGATATACCAAAAGCGGAGTTCTTGAATACCAGATATTGAATAATATCAATAATATTTTCTTCACTTCTTTCGTCATCGTCATCCTCTGGTTCTTGTTCGGTTTCTGTTCCGTGATTCACTAACACTGGGTTCACTCGATCAGAAAACTCACTGTCAGCATCTATTCCAAACTCCACAACATTTTGCGCCTCTTTCTCAAGTACACGTGCGCTCAAAGCTCTTATATTTACTCTATAACCTGCCATTCTTTACAACACAAACTTCAATTTTTATTACGTAATTAAAATAACAAATTTGACCCCACGCGCTTATAACTTGAAGGAAACTGAAAACAGATTACCCGCCTTCTCATGTATCAACAAGTCACTACACTCACTACTCGCTCGGAGATTACATGGGCGCGCTCGATGCAGCACCTGAGTTTGGTTAGCGAAATTCCTTATCACAAAATGTGTGTGAGTCAAATTTGACCCTGCCATGGCACTTACGGGTTAATAATAAAATTTCGTTTAACTTCTTCAAAGCTCGTCAGAACATCCACGTATTTATAATGACGTCATTGACGAATTTGCAAAAAATGATCGAAGAATCCAATTACATTACAAATAGGGTAGTTTTTAAAAATTGCTTACATTACCTGAAATGCGACTTGAAAACTAGACGAAAACAAATTAGGGACTGATCATTCAATATGAACAAACGCTCAGCACGCAATATAGTGAAGGGGCATGTGTAAGTCCGTGGGATTTTGAATGAAGGAGTTTTGTGACTATGTGCTCTTTAGTCACACAATCAAGTGTTACCGGGTGTTTTGCTCGCATCCATCTAGAAGGAGTTGATATGACGTCATCTTTCAAGATGGCGGCGAAAAATCATAAAAAATACAACTTTTGCAACCGGGGTTTCATTATACTCGATTCCATATAACTCGAGGACGAGGATTCCAAAAATTTACTTTTAAGGCCATCCGAGTTTAAATGACCTTGAAAATCGCAAAAAAACTTGTCAGACCAACTTCAAATGTACCTCTAGTTTTTGGGTAGTGGCAAATTGCAAAAAGTACTACAAAAAGCTGGGTTTCCACTTTTACATGGTATTTTCAAGGTCAATCAAGGTTGTGCATCAACTAAACTTTTTGTTCCTACTAAGCGGCGATAAGTTAACAAGAATTGCTGGCCACCTTGTCATTTTTGCTTTTTAACGAAATTGGATAAAATAAAATGTGGTTATAGGTCACCATTTTTATATATCAGCCGCCATATTGAAACGCGTCATAGCTGAACCATTTTTTTTTAAACAATATTGTTAGACTTGATCGTCTTATCTTTCTTACCAAATTTGGTTCTCTTCGCGTCAATAGTTAGATAAATCCCACCCTTTAGTATGTTATTTTTGCAGTATGTTAATTTTTATGTAATATTTTTCAAGGTCGTGAAGCTTCAAACTGCATGAAACTCGGATCGAATTTGGCATATATTCCTAATAGTTTGAGTTACATTTGAAGTTTGATAAAACGTCGAGTTATTAATATTTTTTGAAGAGAAAATGGCAAAAGCATTGTTTTTTGCTATTTTCAAGGTCATTTAAGCTCGGATGACCTTAACAGTGAATTTTTTGGAATTCTCGTCCTCGAGTTATATTGAGTCGAGTATAATCATGCCCCGGTTGCGAAAGTTAAAGTTTTTATGATTTTTGGTCGCCATCTTGAAAGATGACGTCATATCAACCCGTTCTACACGGATGCGAACAAAACACACGGTAACACTTGATTATGTGACTAGAGAGCTATCAATCCCACATAGTCACAAAACTCCTTCAGTCAAAATCCCACGGGATAGAAATTATCGACATATGCCCCTTTACTAATATGAATAACAAGGTAATAATTCCCTAATATCATGCATATTCACCTAGGTCGGAAGCCAAATGTTTTTCATACGATACACTCGGTATAAAATGTAACGTACTATTATTATCTATACAGTCCTCCACTTTACGAAAAAAAACCGTTTTATTGTGTTAATAGAGCAAACAGGCTGGGGCTCAGCACAGCCACATTCCGATGTATAGCTCAGCAAAGTCGACATAAAATTAAAAGAGTCAGTCAACGATTAAATCACATGTTAAGTAATGTTCTTGTTTACCAACTGCCTTCTTAATACAGTATAATTATGTCATTTAATTTTCGTTCGGAGCCCATGTGCACTGGAGGGTGTAAATTTTGACCAAAAGAGTGTGTTTGCCTATTTAAGAGTTAGTATAAATGGTTCAATTAGGCTTCTTTGTTTTTGTTGAGTTTTAAACTGTAAGATTTATTTTGAGTGTATGTGTACTTTTGTATATTTGACAAATGCCTTGTCAGCAGACCCTGAATCCTCCTCCTACTCCTAAGATGGAAGGTTAGCAATAATATTTGACAGTAAAATTTATGACATTTGAAAATAATTGTAAAAAACAACAGGGTTATCTCGATAACACGTTAATTACAAACCAGTTTTTTTACCATTTTGTAAACAAGAACTCCCATAAAACCTCTCTCTAAAACTTATCAATGTCTAATGCAGTTTTTAATTTCAGTTGGCATCATAGGCAACCAAGGTCCACTGGAAGTCCATAACAAAGAAATCACAGCGCGACAATTTAATGACAAACAACCGGAAGTAGAAAAAGCGGGAGCATTTATTGAAACCAACAGAAATACTGTAGAAAAAGACGCGACTGCAGTGGAAAATTTACCTCACACACCTGGTCCCCCTATTAGTACGCCGCCTAATGTGTTACCTTTTAGCGAAGGACCTGGAGATATTATGGAAGGTTGGTATCTAACTCTGCCCGTTCAATAATATACCTATTAATATTTATGTACCATATTTTAAGTATGCTTTCTTCGAACGTTATTGGCTATCATAAGCGCCATCTACACCCTGTCCACTGCTTTTCGGAAAAGTCTCGTATGATATCCGTCTACAAACCGAACCTCTTCTGCCTTCAATTTTGCCTTCATATTTGTCATTTCTCAAAATATGGCCAAAATATCCAAGTTTCTATTTTTTTATGGTGAATACTTTTTTGCACATGGCAGTCAGTATCCATGCCTTCATGACGTAATATAAGATGCTAAAAACATAACAACTAACCCAATGAGCATTTTTGTCTATATAGAAGTTACAGCAAATAATATAAAACCTTCATAAAATAACCAAAAGTTATATTATTTAGTGTTATATATCTCCTAAATGAGTAAAAAGACTTGAAAAACAACTGATCAACACAGCTTATAAAAATTTATGGATAGAAAAACAACAATAGATTAGTAAACATTCCTTGTGAACCCTCAAGTCTAGATATTACTATAAAAAGGTTTTACAACTGTTCTAACAACACTACATAACAAATTAAAGGTTTTTATCGATTGAGAAATATAAATTTTCCATCTTTCTTCCCTTTGCTTATGTTTATTATTTTTCTTTTTAAAATAAAAAATGTATAAACTGGTGTTTACCAATATTCTAAAATAAATTAAAATGGAAGTGAGATAAGTTGAAGCAGGAATATGAATATTTATATACTATAGGTTAAATAAAAGCTGTTTTCCCAGTCATCCTACTCTGATAATCAGCTGCGGTCCAGTGTGTACTGTATAGTTTTCGAATACACTCACAAAATTTTCATGGGCTCCAAAAATACTTGAGAAAACGGGGGGAAAAAATATTCATTTAAATAATACTTTTTTTTCACATATGTTTTTTGCTTTCTGGGAGAAATATTGAATTTTGTTCTTAACCCTAAACAAGCAATATTTCGATTAAAACACATGTTGAAACCCCATAAATAACGTTTTTATTATGGTCAGAAATCTATGGTTGGAATCCAAAATGGCGAAAATTTACGACAATTCTATAAAAAAAAACAATACAATTATAGCACTGTTTACCTCTTTCAACACTATTTTATCAACGTTTTAAAACATGATACTAGTTGGAACAAAAGGCTGCAGACGGCGCAGTGTTGAACACTGAAGGCCGTTTCTGCGAGCTTAACATAGTTACCATTGTTCTCTTTTCCTAAATGTATTCGTCTGAGAGAGATCCAGCATACTACACATACCAGGAAAAATACCCGCCTGCACAACCTTCAACCCCTCATAACTGTCAGAGGTAACAGGCAGGTATTTCCCTGGTATGCTGGATCTCTCTCAGACGAATGCATTTAGAAAAAGAGGATAATAGTAACTATGTCAAACTCGCAGAAACGGACCTTGAGGCTGCGTTCCGTCGCGTCGTAAGGTGATGTGTTCACAATTGCCGCCGATCAGCCGTACGCACTGTATGCACTCGAAGTTTCACGGTGCATTTTGGCGAACTTAACACGGTTACTATATTGTTCTCTTTTTCTAAAACTCGGTTCCATCAATGGGTTTCTTATGCGTGGGTTCCCCGAATCAAAACACGGATCACGTAGTCTAAGCGAGATTTGCCTATACAAGTTCATATCGGTCCACGTGATGAGTTTTTTGAGTCAGGGTGGCCGCGCATGGGAAACGCTGGTCGAAATCGGGTGTAGAATGCATTCGATCCCGATATCTGTCATCAAAAACTATCTCAAGAAGATTTGGATCTCTTATCTTTCTCAGATTGATGTAATTAAAACCAGATAATGATGGTATGGTATCTCGCAAAAACGCGCCTTTTGATATCGCAAAATTAACCTAAAAAGTCTTGTTTGTTTTGTTATAAATTAAAATTGTTTTTTTGTTGTAAAAACAGTGCTATTATAACGACTATACAAAGAAATTAATAAAATCATTATAGAAAGAATGGACAAAAATGGTTTATGAATGAGTTCATAAGAATATTACAGGCACCAATTTATATAATTATTGTGTGTGAGTTCCCAAGTTTTTATAAGTGTCTCTTTGTTGTTGGTTAATTAAGTTTTTATAAGTGAGTTGATAGCAACATTTTAAAAACCAAAGATGCTGGCCTGTTAAATTCTTGCACGGACTTCTTGCATCTAATCCCAGTTCTCATTGATCTGGCAACCCCAGTATTTGTACGAATCGACGCGTTCGACTTGTTTGCCATTTTCGTCTAATATGCCTGATGTTCTTTTCCTTGGATATGATCGTCCATTTTGATTTTCTTACACTTAACTTTAGACCAAATTATTGCGAACTTCCCTTCCAGCGCGTCTACGTTTATGGTCAGAGCCGTTGCCGCGCCTGTCAAATGTAACGTACTGAATTTCTTGCCCAACACGTACTGAATTCGAAATAATCGTACTGATTTTTTTTGTGCTAAATATAATCTTATTTAACTCCCCCCCCCCCCCAACATACTCTTGGAATAGTAATAGAGAATACTTCACGTCTTTTTTCAATATGACTAAATTTGACGTAAACTGTAAACTTATTGTTAACTAGCGCGTTCACCAAAATATTAACATGGCATTTCTTTTTGCGTCGCCCTCGGTATATTTCGATTATATTTCGTTTTTTTCTTACGTACAGTTATAGGAATATGACTATTTTGACCAAAATTTTTGATTTTGTGATTTCGTACTGAATTTGCCCCTTTTCTAAGAGAAACGTACTGACGTACTGAATTGGTCAGAAACGTACTGAACTCAGTACAATTGTACCGAAATGGCAACGCTGCTTTTCGCAGTTGTAAAATGCATCCTCTATTATTTTGTCTCCACAAAACCCAAACTGTGGGTCGCCCATAGAGAATTTGCATTTTCCATAAATTCTTTTATGGAATTATGGAGCTTTGGAAATATTTTTAGCATTATAGCTCATTAGGCTGACGCATATCGGCTGTATATTATTGATTTTTTTTAACTTGAGGTTTCTTATGTTTTTAGTTCCAAGAGCCCTTCAATCAGAGCTAACAATTGATAACCTTCAATTTTCTGAAGAACTAAGAAACAAAAACAGCACCGAATATCAAACCTTATCGAAATCCCTTGAAGACGAAATTAAAAAGTCTCTTTTCCCACAAGACTTACTCAATTATGGAACAGCAAATATTGAAGTTAAAATTATGGAATTTTTACCGGGTAGCGTTGTTGTCAAATACAGAATCGGTTGGACTTTTAAAGAAGGAGTCCACAACGCAAAAGATCCAATAAATCAGGAACAATTAGAAAGAAAAATGAATACTTTAATCCAACGCGGTGGCCTTATGGACACTTTCCATATTATGAACACCCCTGTATCGAGCAAAAAAATTTTGAACCTTTGCGAAATAGAAAACAACGAATGTCAACATTTGTGTATCTTTGATTACAAGAATATGGACTTTATGTGTACTTGTCCAGACGGAGAAGTACTTGCAAATGATAGCAAACGATGTATAGAATCTCGTGGGGAATCAGAATCAAATTATGAATCAGAATTGAAATATGAATCAAAAGCAAACGCTATACCAGAACCAAAGATAGAACTAGAAGCGGAACCAGAGACAGAACCGGAGGCGGAACCAGAACCAAATGCAGAGTCAGAACCAAATGCAGAACCAGAGCCAAATGTAGAACCAGAACCAAATGCGGAACCAGAACCAAATGCGGAACCAGAACCAAATGCGGAACCAGAACCAAAGGCGGAACCAGAACAAAATGCAGAACCAGAACTAAATGCAGAATCAGAACCAAATGTTCAACCAGAACCAAATGCAGAACCAGAACCGAATGCAGAACCAGAACCAAATGCAGAACCAGAACCAAATGCAGAACCAAAACCAAATGCAGAACCAGAACCAAAGGCAGAACCAGAACAAAATGTCGAACCAGAACCAAATGCGGAAACAGAACCAAAGGCGGAACCGGAACCAAATACAGTACCAGAACCACAGACGGAAGCAAAGTCCAAACTAGAGTATTCTACAGAAAAGGTACATAAATTAATATATTTTTAGTTATATATGTTGCAAAATATATTAATAACATTTTCTTTTTCATAGATACAACAAACGGAATCAAGTCCAGAATCAGAACCCTCAACTGGATCAGAACCATCTCCGGAACTTTTAGCAAAACCGAACCTGGAACCGGAACCTCAATCACCAACAGAAAAAATATTGGAAGACCAACACTCACGCTACCGCGAAGAAAAGACAGAATTTTCTCATAGTTATGGTTCTAAATACGAGCCTTCCGTAGAACCAGTACCTCAATCCGAAACTGAACCAAGCTCTGAACCATCTGCCATAGAAACCAACCATCACCACTTTTCCACTGAGCAATTGGTAATACCAGTACATATTTCAGAAGTAACTGAACATACTTTGGAATCCCAAACTGAACGGTCGGCTGAAACTGAAGCCAATACTAAACCAGAACAAAGTCCTGACGAAGAAAACGTCAAAAATGTTTACGAACACCACCCTTCTGCGGAGTTAGAAGCAAAAGCGAGTACAGAACCCTCTGATCGACCAGAACCCAACATGATGGGTAAAGATAAGGCAAAAGCTGAAATAGAAATTATTCAACAATCTTCTGGGCTGCCAGAAAGTAATTCAGAACAAACAAGCGCAAAAATGATTCAATCAGAGACGACCCCCCAAGAAAATTTGGTAGAAGTCATTCATAAAGAAAATATGCCTGTTAAAAGTAATTTGCACCAAAATAATCAAAACGACGAACAACAAATTAATCCCGAACACAAAAGTTATGTAATTCCAGTATTTATTCAGCCTCATCCTGATTACACAACGGAGAAACTTCAAGAAACTACAATTTCAGAACATCACGACAACTTTCCAGAACACAGCCATGATCTAAGTGAAAATGCAAGTTCAGCTACAGAACTAAATGATTTGGAAACGTCAATAGGTGATGACAATCTTCACGACCAAGGAATTGTTAAAGTTGTAGTTCCAGAAGCCGATATTTTTAATCCTATGAATTACTCTCAAGAAGCTATAATAGAGTCTGACAATGCGCATCAAATAGTTCATAGAATTAACCTTACTGTAAACCAAGATACTTATGCATACTCCGTAAATAAAGAAAGCACTACCCAGTCTCAAGAAATTAAAGAAAATATAGTTCCTTCGAATAGAGAAATGAAAAAACATGATGGATTTAATGAAACAACCGAAATAACCCATGTAATTGATGGTAAAGTTAATGTAGAAGAGTTAATGCCTCATATTTACGAATTAACAACAAAACAAAATCTTATTTCACTAGAAAATGCAACCACCAATAGTATAACACTACCAACTGATTCTACATTGAACCACGACCACCACATGTCACCATTTTTACCAGACATAGAACAAGATTCTCTAAACAACACTTTGCATCCTGATGAACATGTTGTATACCATCCATATTCAATAAATGACAACGAAACTGAGACTCACAAGCCTCCTAGTTTAGAAAATGACCAGTTAAATCATACTAATCCATCTGATCCCCATCCTGCAGATACCCTTAGTGTTGCTCCTTTAGATAATGAAATTTTTGAAGAGACTAATAAACCCAATAATAACGATATTGTCGATAATAATTCCAAAGTAGAGCCAACAACTATAAAAGAAAATGTTGCTTTGAATCATGATACAACAGTTGAATTTACTACTGTAAAATATCTCAACAAAATAACCACAGACCATGACGTTTTAATTAAAGAAACAACTATAACTGATTTGCCCGAAAAAGAGTCTACACTACCATCAGAAATTTTAAACAACATACATAGCAATAATTTCTTTGAGCAGGAGATTAATTCTTACAAAGACAAGGTTAATTTAATGTTGGAAAATAACACAAGAACTATTTCTGTCGAAGAAAATACAATTAGTGTAAGTAGTACAACGTCAAAAAATGCTCCCCTTTTTGTAGAAGACAGCAAAACAAATGATGGCAAAACAACATTAAATAACCTTCCTAGTTTAAAAGAAAATAATTTGAGTTCTATAGAAAACAGTATTCCAAATCTAATAGACGTGAGTTCTAGCACAGAAGACTTAATTGCCATGGAAACTACTACTAATAATAAACATGACGAGAGTACAAGTCTTAAAAACAATGAGGGTGATGAAGAAACTACAAATGTAAGTATAGAATCGACTGAAATACCATTCTATAACATTAGTCAATTTTTAGATCAAATTACAAATTCTAGTAATGTAACTACAACAGAAACTATGATTAATATAACTGAAAGTAGCACATCTTCCACAAATATTTCAGAATCTACAGTTTCTGAGAGTAACATTGAACAAGTGGCAACAACTTCCAATATTCTAGAAACAACAATTATGCAAGAACCTAGTAGTTCCACAACAGAAATAAACGGTCTGTATGCTGTTAATGAGGTCTCAGAATCTGATTTTACTACCACTCCAAAACTTTTTATTACAACAACTGCAAGCACCGAAAAGCCTTTGGAGATAAGTTCAACCCAGAAGGATGTGGTTAGCAAAGAACAAACAACAACTGCTAGGGATTTGCCACCTATTTTACAAGAAGTAGGAGAAGAAGACTTGTCAATTGAGCCATTAAATAAAGATGAAGATTCCAATGGGCTTAACGAAATTTCTGTAGAAGATCAAGTGGTTTTAGATAAATTTAAACCTGAAAATTCCAAGACAGACCCTCCCCTTTTCAACAATATGAAATACGAGAAGCTCGATGATAAAGACTTCTTTCTGAAACAAGACGGAGATTCTAAAGATGTTGTAGTAAGTAAAAGTGAACTTCCTAGTACCGCATCGATTAGTATGAAAGTGGAAATTGTCCTTAATGACACTTCAACACCATTAGAAGACCTAGTAAAACCAGTAACTGAAGAATTCACTGAATTACCTAGGGTATTTAACAATTTTCCTAGATGCATGAGCGAACAATTCCAGTGTTTGAATGGCACTTCCATCAAAGATGGTAGTTATTGTATCCCCGTACAAGATAGATGCGATTCAGTGCCAAATTGCAGTGACGGGTCAGATGAAATAAATTGTATTCAAGAAGGATGTCCTAATAATTTTAAGGTAGGTGGATATTTTAAATCAATACCTCAAAATTTTCGAGGTTGGGTTAGCTGAGGGCTCATCTCATTCAACTTCAACTTGTTTATTGTTTCTAAAAAAATACTCAAATCTAAATATCAAAAATATAAATTATTATTATTATCAATTTCTAATTTGGGCTGAGGGATAGATTCCTATAAAGCCCTTAATCTGCAATTTATTTTTTAATTTGACCACAGAAACTTATTTGTCTTTTAGCTAGTCTTGCCTTAGGTAATGATCTAGTTTATTTTTACTTTTTTGGATACGTATTCAAAAATATAATTTTTAGATTACATCCATTCTGAATATTTAGTGAATAGTAAAAAAGTGGACCGTTGCACATTCACAGGATGTGTTTTGGAAATTCCGAATTTTCCAAGAATATTCACGCAATATACCAATGTTCTTGCTATGTGGGATTATTTGCAGAATGAACTAGGCTAAAGCTAGAGCGTGACCTTCGGTCACTAATTACACACTGATTAGTGACCGAAGGTCACGGTTAGAGGCAATGTATGTATGACATATTTTGATGAAAGAGAGTCCCGACGACCTCATCAAAGTAAAGTTTATTCAGAAGGATGGAAATATCTGTACTCTTTACTCTGGCATTGTTTAGAGATAGAAAGGCACCTTCTGTCCGTGTTTGTTAATAAGCGTCGGAAAATTTAAAAAAAAAAAACGAATCTGTTTACTTTTTTGACAAATGAGTTTGTTTTTGTTGATGTTCAATGTCACTGTCACCGCTGTGATCTTAAACAGAAAGAAATTTTTTAACATATTATTTTTCTACGCTTGCGGACTTTTTGGATCTAGAATCGAGATAAGCCTATTTATATTAGGGTAACGGCAAAGTACTTCTGACATTTTGACTTTGAAGAGATTCTCTTCAATAAATTTCATACATACAGGGTCTCCAAACCGGGCTTACTCAATCACCGCTTACCTTGCGGTTCACACTTTTTTAAATAATGTCAAAATTATTTCTTTTTACTGGAGTTGGTTCGTTGGAGAGGGGTCAATAAAACACAGAAATATAAATTTTTTCTATGCCGACGTTTCGGCCTTCTATTGTGCCATCCTCAGGGCATGCTGGATGGCCCAATAAAGGGCCGAAACGTCGGCATAGAAAAAAAAAATTTAGATTTCTGTGTTTTATTGACTCCTCTCCAACGAACCAACTCCAGTAAAAATAAATTGGGTCGAAAAACGTTACATTAAAATTATTTCTTTTTTCTGCTTTAAACTGACGACACAGTAAGCACTGTAAACATTGTTGGTCAGATTGATAAAAATATTAGTAAGTGGACCCTTTTATATGCATTGCTGGTCTTGAGGGAAGCCTAATTTGATTTCTGATACATTTAGCTTTAATTTCTGATACTTTTAGCGGGGTTTTTGTAAATGTTGTTTTATTTTTAGTGTGCAAGTGACCAATGTCTGAAACGTCATCTAGTATGTGATGGCATAGAAAATTGTCAAGACGGATCTGATGAACACAGTTGTGGTAAGTATACAAAGCGGATAACTTTAGATTTGACTCTGTTAATTTAGTTAGTAATTTTTATTTGGTTTTTTGAAACTTCCAATTTTTGGTAAGGCATTTTAACAATAATTTGAAGCTCAAAATTTTGTACCAATCGGGAGGATTTTTTAACAACTCATTGACAAAAACAAATTTTTGACTAAAAAGTTATTTCAGATTCTTGGCAATGTAACGCTGAAGAATTCTCCTGCGCAAATAGCAAGCGTTGCATACCTCTATCTTGGAAATGCGACGGAAAATCTCAGTGCTCGGATGGCTCGGACGAAAAAAGTTGCAACAAAATCGAATGTCAGGAAAGTCAATTTTTGTGTTTGGAAGAACAAACGTGTATCCCAAAAAGTTGGATGTGCGATGGACACGAAGACTGTGGAGTTAGCGGGTCGGATGAAAAGTCTTGTGGTAAGTTTATGTTTTGCTCGATGTAGCCATTGGTGTTGGCATGAATGAATGAGTGAATGTAGAAGTGCGGGCGGGACAATTTCCATGTATGTAGGCCACCTTGCTGGGTCCGTTGCACGCCCAATATCCCTGGTTTAGCCCTGGAAGCCTGCCTCTTTCGCAAAAAAAACAGATTTTTCTGGGCTGTAACCTTCTTACATCGCCTGGGACCAACAGATAGTTCCCCAGATGCGACTCTCTTGACCTGGCCAAAGCCGGACGTCAAGAGAGTCGTCGACTCTCAGAGTCTCCGGCGATTCTCAGCGTCTCTAGGTGCTTGTTGAGGCAACAGTCTCACATCCTTCCTGCCTAGTTGGAGCAAGGACTTCGAGCAGGTGCTCTTCAATCAGCTCTGTTTCGGTTGGACCGTCCATGCTGACCACGATTTTGACCTGGAGCTTCCTGAGCTCCTTGGCCAATTTGTTTACATCAGCAGTACTTGTGCAGTTCCCTGTCGGGCCTCTTTTGTTGAAGAAGATCTACTGGGTCCTTGAATAGTGCCTTGTTGATCCTTATCTTTAGAGGTTCCACTGGGTACCTGTTCGGTTCACTGCGTTACCTCCTGGTTGTCGGAGGTTCCTTCTGGACAGATGCATACTAATGCAAAATTAAAATTCAAAAACTAAACAAAAACCTTTGTAAACTATCCTATAAGGAACTAAGGAACGATTAAAGAAAACCCAAAAGTGTTTTAAAAAGAAGTCGCAAAAAATAACAAAAATCTTAACACTAGCTGACAGACAACGCACATCCTAAACGGGCGGTTCTAGAAGCATGAAATTTTGCCCAGAGGATGAAATTTTCTTATTTGTGAAGTTAGAAATATGAGGCCCGCACGAAAATTTAAAAGTAAAAATTATAAAATAAGTTTCTGGCTTTTTAGATTGCACCGAAGAACAATACAAATGTCAAACTGGTGGCGGATGTATAGACAAAAAATTCAGATGCGACGGAACCCCGCAATGTGCAGACCGATCAGATGAATGGAGCTGTTATTCCGCAGCTGATAATAGAACCGACGATAATCAGATAGTGGTAAGTGTGAATCATATAAATGGCGTCTTAAAAATTTGCGCCAAGCAATTGTTATTACTGTGGAGGAAACAGGGCATTACAAAAATTAATAGCACCAAATGATTTTTCAATTTATTACGATCCCAAAATGTCCTATTCAGTTTTTTTAAACCGACCGACAGGTTCTGGATATATATTGTCAAAAAGAACCTCTGCAATGGGTAAAAAAATATTTATTAATTTAATTTAAAAAAAAACCTTACATTCAGAAAAATACCAGAATATGTTCGTTCATGTTCTAGATGTAGATTACTATCAAAGAAACAAGATTTTGGGAAAGGGTGGAGTGGAAAGAAAACATATTTTTCGGAACAAGTTTCAAAAACTGAAACTTTTTTCCGGTGCGTCACTGAAACAAAAATAATTTTTCTCTTTTAAAGTAGGTTTTTGCCGAACACAAAAATGTATCACTTGCGAAAATCGGTAAAAAATTAACAATGCAAGAGGTCTTTGTTCTTGGTGTATTTTTGCCATATCCTACTAAGTCAAAAAAATTGGTGCTAGAAAGCACTGTACCGTAGCTTTTAAAGACGTAAACCTTATAACAAAATTTTTGGGTAATATTTACGAAAACCAAAATCTGAAAAGCGCATATCAATAGCTGCTTTACTTCTAAAGTTATGATTTTTTTAATATATTTTAACGGTTTTTCAAATAACTCGGAAACTAAAGCTCCCACGAATTTGGACTTTATCACAAAATTTGTAGTCCATATTCATGGAAACTTAAATCTGAAAACTGTATATCGCTACTTGCTTTTGTTCCAAAGTTACAATTTTTTTTTAAATATTTTATCCCCCTTTTCCCCCCTTTAACTCCCTAGCCAAAAGTTAATTAGTTCATGATCAGCCGATAGGGGATTTTGGTACCAAATTTCATTAAAATCGATTAAGGCGTTCTTAAGTTATCGTGTATACAGACAGACAACAGACAACTTTTTTTTTTCGTCGATTAAGGTGTTTTGGAACCTTAGTAACTCATTTTTGATAAAATTAAGAAAAGTCAAAATTTCACGATTTTAACAGTCCCGTGGACTAAAAAGGCTTTCCTTTGGCTATAATTTGACAGAAACTAAACAGATTCTAATAAACTTAAGCCAATACATAACAATTAAAATTTAACGTCAAATTTGACATTTTTTAGAAAATTTTAAGTCGATTTTTTTTAGAAAAAATAGGGCTTAATTTAATTATTTTTAACGTTTTTATTTTATCACTGATTTGTATAGGTAATACATTTTCATGTTCGTATTGGATGAAGCTTTCAAAAAAAATTTTTGAAAAAAAAGTTTTATGGGAGGTGAAATATTGCAACTTTTTACAGTTGTACACCATCTTGGATTCTTACAAAATGTCATAATTGTGACACTTGTTCTGAAAATTATGAAGTATATTCTTTTCAGACGACTAATTTTTTACTTTTATCTTTTACCTAAGTATATTTGCTATTCATCTTGTCTTTCAAGTTTTTGCTAACTAGGTAATTTTTTTACAGAAAAATGGAACATCTTACAACGTCTGCCTTAACCAAGGCACCTGGAACACCACGTTCGCCGACACTGCCTGTCAAATTTTGGGTTACGCCGGCGCAGTTCACTTGGAAAGTCTGTCAAATACCGAGGATTCGGGGCTTAAGTATCACTTTGGGTTCAATGACATGTCAAAGCTGATCAGAACCGACCGAGGGGACTGTAACGATTTGGCATTGATTACCTGTCAAGATTTCGGTGAGTAAAATAAAGAGAACGGTCATTATAGTCCTGGCCCCATCGTATACCCCCGCAAAAAAATCTAGGTCCGGAGATTTTGAATTTGGTTTCATGTTTTTGGATCATTGTAGCAGTAATTTATCTTGGGTAGACATTGAACACCCGGGTCAAACTATTTTAGTAAAAACCCTGTGTTTTTGTATTACAAATATTAAAATTTGCATTTTTTTGTGTGTTTTCCTTGTGGAAAAAGGCTAAATATCAAAAAGTACTTGGCCAATCGAAAAAAGAAAACCACGGATCGAAAGATATATATTTCCATGGCAACCCTTATCTTTAGTAGACATAGAACATAATACATAAAACGCAGAAAGAAATTATCTTTTGATCAGTGGTTTTCTTTTTTCGATTAGCCACGTACTTTTTGATATTTAGCCTTTCTCCACAAGGGAAACACACAAAAAAATGTAATTTTTAAGCTTTTTCATACAAAATTACAGGGTGGTCACTAAAATAGTTTGGCCCGGGTGATGCATGTCTACCTAAGATAAATTACTTCTGCAATGATCCAAAAACATGAATCAAAAGTCAAAAACTTCGGACCTAGATTTTTTTGCGGGGGTATACGGTGGGGCCTGGACTATTATAAGTAAGACTACTACCAGAATGTAATAGTTAAACTAAAAAAAGTTAATTTAAATCACACAACCCTTAGCAACTAAAAGAACTCTGGATAATTGATAGGTTCTCAAAATTGGTCAGCCATAAGTTTAATTTTTGGGAGTTGAATATTTGCATATACCATGTTGTTGGGTCAAATTGGTGAAAAATTGGTTTTTGAGTTGGGTTGGGGTTGGAACAATTCCAATAATTGTTTTTTTTTCAGACTGCGGAAATAACGGTGTTCTAAACTCTCCCCAAGCGAGAGTGATCGGCGGGGAAAAAGCCACTTCTTCTCAATGGCCCAGCCTAAGCCTACTTTACAACAAAAAACGGAACGTTCAATGCACAGCGACCATAATCGCGCCGATGTGGGTTATCGCCAGTTATTCTTGCGTGATGGACCAACAATCGGACAAAATGACCCAATTGGACACAATGACCGGTTTGGTTGCCAAAGATTGGGTGGTGTATGCTGGCAGTGGAAACTTTTTCCATGGGGACAACGGCAGCGTGGAAGTCAGGGATGTTGTGCCTTACCCACAGGTAATTAGTTTTATTGTTAACTGTATATCTTGACAGATTTAACTGTTTCACTTTTGAAACTTTTAGTCCCAGGGGGATTTAACTCACATTATTGCAAATTATTGCAAAGTATTGCCAGTCATTAAAAATTGCAAATTATTGCAAGTTATTGCGTGATTATTGTAAACTATTGCAGAATTATTGCAAGTATGGTGAACTATTGCTGGATTATTACAAGTATGGTGAACTATTGCTGGATTATTGCATGGCTATTGCGAGTATTGCGAGATTATTGCAAGTATTGTAATCTATTACTGGATTATTACAAGTATGGTGAACTATTGCAGACTATTGCAAGATTTTTGCAGAAGTATTGTCATTGAAAAAAAATAAAAATATCAGACCGGTACAAACCTCCTTTGCAGACTACTGCACCATTATGGCCAACTATTGCGAAGGTATTGCGAGATAATTGCGGAATATTGCGTGACTATTGCTTGACTATTGCAACTATTGCGAGACACTGTAAGACTATTGCGAGCTATTTTAAACCACTGAAATCCTCCTTGTTTTACTCAGTTGCTTATTTTTAAATATTTTAACAAAGTCTTGGAAGTTTCAAAGTTAGGAAAATGTCAGGGATTTTTAAATTGAACTTGGTCAAAATTAGGTAATACATTTAAAAAATTAGGACAATGTCTAAAATAGAGCAAAAGTCGTTAACATGGTTCAAAATAAAATAAAGAATAGGGAAAACAATGAAATATTTTTATCTTGAATGCCAAAAGATTGGGTGTTTCAAAATAAGACAGGAACCAAAAAACATGGAAAACTTTGGGCAATTTTTATTTCATATTACAAAAGATTGGTTAGTGTACCAAGTACTGCCGCATCGCACTAAGTACAAAGACATAACTGCAAAATCGACGAAAATTGAGATATGACCTCAGTATGTTAATTTGGTAGGACCTAACTACAGTGCAGTGGGCAGCTATATCATACAAAATTACTAATTTGCCAGATATGACCTGCGGCAGTATTCTATAGAGACAGTAAAAGAAAACAAAACTAAAATTAAAAATTCTGAAAACAGTCCCATCCCCAATTTGATTGTGAGTATTGTCAATTTTTAGGCCAAATACTCCCAATTCCAATACAACAACGACGTCGTCCTGATTCAACTAAAGAAACCGTTAACTTTGGAAAGAAATATCAGCGCCATCTGCTTGCCAAATAAAGAAATCGAGTCTAGAAAGCTTTGTGTGACAGCCGGATGGGGTATCAGCAAACCTGGAGGTAAGAATCTGGTCAAAATTAGGTCAATTGGCCCTAAAGAAGTAAAAACTCGGTAGAATGGCAAAATTGGTCAAAAACTAAAAGAGGTGGTTAGAATTTTGCAAAATAGGATGAAAGGTTACTGTATGTATGCATAAAATGGTTAAGGAAAGCGAAAAATGAACAACACATCTGAAAAACTTAAAATCGGTAATTATTCAAAAAGTAAAGGAGGTACCTAAAATTCTAAAAATAAGAGTATAAAATGCCAAAAAGATCTAAAATGGCTCAAGTAAACT
This sequence comes from Oxystoma pomonae, assembly GCA_963921995.1. NCBI lineage: Eukaryota > Metazoa > Arthropoda > Insecta > Coleoptera > Brentidae > Oxystoma > Oxystoma pomonae. Next base: position 95,171,844 of record OY998166.1, on the reverse strand, counting down.
AAAAAACTAACAATGTAATGCCAAAAAAATGCAAAGTCAGTAATAATGGAATTAAAATATGCCAAGAAAAAAAAACAGGTTAAAAGCTGCTAACTAACTAAATAATAGAACTTAACGAATCTCTTATTTTTTTTAGATTCCAAAAATGACCAGTACCTCAACTACTTGCCAGTTCCTACCATTGACAATGCAGAATGTAACTCTACCAAGCATTACAATGGAAAAATTAGCGAAAAAACAATATGCGCCGGCTATAGCAGTGGAGACAAGGCTCCTTGTTATGTAAGTAGCATATGATATTATCTTTCTTACTTCTTTTCGCAAAAGAAAAGAAATGGGTCAGTCCATATCAAGTCAACCAGGGTATTTTACCACACCATCTCCGATGTTGATGATTTTTAGTATACATGTTTTTCCTACCAAAAAACTGGAAAATCCAAAATTTCAGACTTTTTTGACCAGTTGTTTATTTTGAATTAATTTTTGAAAATCGAAAAAGTCACTTATTTGTCCTTAACATGTGCGCACAAAATTAGGAATATCCAAAGAACCACTTATAATAGAAAAGTAGGTGAAGGTTCATTTTAAAGCTCTTATAAAGACCTTTCATATGAGAATATTGCATAACATATATTGAAAAAAAAAATAAAAAAAAAAGTTTTTGATTTTTTTTTTGAAAAATTTCAAAAAGGCCATTTTTAATTTTTTTCAAAAAATTATATTATTTTCTTTAAAGTGTTATTAAACTATTCACAAAATTTTGAGATGGACAAATCATGGGTTCAATGTGAAAAAATTTATTAAAAATGTCACATGCATGAAAAATCGCCTATAAATAGACAATGCATTTTGGTAATTAGAAGAATATAATGGGGTTTAAAGCGATATTATAAAAATATTTAACAATATTTTATTTAATAAAAAATTATATCCTACGTTTCATTCTGTATCAGTAATCAGATTAACATTGCCCCCCATTGTAATATTTACTTACAAAACCTCTTTTCCACCGGAGACGTACTATTGGATGTTCCAATTCTTAGGAAAATATGCCTGTATAAACCTGCCAATACTTTTGTGAAATTCTGCCTGTTTATTCCTGTTTAACATTAAGGACACACCTCCTTCATTTTATTGGTCTGTTTAGGTACATTGTGGGGATTTGCTGTAATGAAAATTCCTGCATAAATTGATTTTAAATTTTTGGCAAGTATCTTCCTGATACAGCTCCAAATAATCGATACATAATAGTTCGACTGAAGGTTTATCAGAAGTCATCTCTGTGTAATTTTAAAAGTTTCAACTATGGGTGAGGCAAGTGGATGGACTAAATATAAAGTAAAGTGCTGTGATCCACTAGAGTTAAAAATCAAGCATTTTGGGAAATTAAGAAATGACCAAGTGGATGTGCAGTTACAAAAATGTCAAAATGGGAATGAAAATCTGTGATGGTTGTAGACTAAAGCTTTCAAAGGAGTTTAAGGCATCTGAAGAAGATGAGGCAGGGTAAGTAACAAATAGTATTTTTTAATATAAAATTAATAAACTAAACCAATTGCGTCAAGTACGGAGTGGAAAAATCTCATGGCATTATTTTGCATGGCATTATTTTGCATGGCATTTTGAGAATACAGACATTATGTACAAATTTCTTGGCATTATGTACACATTTTGGGTCAGCTGTTACCCCCTTTTTAAGTTCTTATAAAAAACTAACTTTTTAAATTTTTTTAGACCCAGTCAAGTTCCAGAAAATGATCCAGATTTTCAAGATCCTGCTGAATCATTTACTCTTTTAAACAAGTCATTGGAGCTTCTTGGTGTGTCGCCGATTAAAAGAAAAAATGTATACAAAGAAAAAATTGATATTGTACAGCATACAATTGCGAAAGCATTTACAAAGGAATCAGATTCAACGCTAGTAAAGGAATGCCAGAGTGACGAAAGTGAAATGATTAAGCAGTTAAAGGACAAATTTTTAAAAACCGAAAAGAGGAGTGAGAAAATACTAGTTTTATCATGTTTACCTCAAAGTTGGAGTAGAAAGAAGATTGAAGAAGAATTTGGAGTTTCTCAATATTTGGCCAGAGCTGTAAAACAGTTAGTTAAGGACAATGGGATATTATGTTCTCCTAACCCCAAACCGGGAAAGACCCTTAGTGATAGAGTGGCCCAAATAGTGGTAGATTTTTACCAAAGGGATGACATTAGCAGGACCATGCCAGGTAAAAAAGATTATGTTGTTATCAGAAAATATGGAGCTGAAAAAGAATATGTACAAAAAAAAAATTAGTCTTAGCTAATTTAAAAGAAATTTATGCATTGTTTAAAACTGAGTACCCCAATGAAAAAATTGGGTTTTCAAAATTTTGTGAACTGCGACCCAAAAACTGTATACTGGCAGGAAAAAGTGGGACTCATACTGTATGTGTATGTACTATACATCAAAATATAAAACTAATGCTCAATGGCTCCAAATTAAATAAGCTATATGATGAAAATAACAGGCCTCTTACAATATCTTATCATGATTGCCTTTATAAACTAATGTGTAATCCACCTTCAGTGGACTGTTTTTTAAGCAATAGATGCAAGCAATGTCCTGGAGTAGAACAGTTTAAAAATACGTTAATAGAAAAATTTGAGGAAGAATTAATTGATGAGGTCTCATTTAAAAAGTGGGTCTCAGTAGATAGGTGTACTATGGAAACCGTTGTTAAGAAAAGTGATGATTTTGTCCAGGAATTTACTGATGATCTTGTAAAACTTAAATCACATTCTTTTATTGCAAAAATGCAAAAAGATAGATACAATGAAATAAAAATTAACCTTAAACCTGGAGAGTCTTTGATCACTTGCGACTTTGCGGAAAATTATTCCTTTGTTATGCAAGATGAAGTCCAGTCTTATCATTGGAATAACAGCCAGGCAACCCTCCACCCTTTTGCCATTTATTTTCTAAGTGATGGTAAACTGCACAACCTGAATTATGTGTTTATTTCGGAAAGCTTGACACATAATACAATTGCATTTCATTTATTTTTAAAAAAATTAATGCCTGATTTAAAAATCAAAATACCAGGACTTAACAAAATTTTTTATTTTTTGGATGGATGTGCTGCGCAGTACAAAAACAAAAAGAATTTTCTGAATATATGCCTGCATAAAAAAGATTTTGGTGTTGAAGCAGAGTGGCATTATTTTGCCACCTCGCATGGCAAAAGTGCCTGCGATGGCTTGGGAGGAACTGTTAAAAGACTTGCTGCCAAAGCCAGTTTGCAGAGGCCCTATGACAATCAAATAATGACACCTCTACAATTGTTTACTTGGTGTGAAGAAAACATATCTGGCATTGATTTTAAATATTGCACAGAAGCAGATTATACAAATCATGAAATAATTTTGAATAAAAGATTTGCGGAAGTCTTAACAATACCGGGGACACAAAAATTCATGCTGTAATTCCTCTTACAGAAAGCACGTTTTTGGCAAAACAGTTTTCTACATGCTTAGAGGTCGAAACACATAATCTTTTTAAAGGTGGAAGCATTATTTTGCAAAATATCGAGTCAGGGTTTGTCACTGTAGAATATGACAGTGCTTGGTGGCTGGCTTGTGTCTTGGGGAAAAATAATGAGAGCGGAGAACTGAAAGTAAGCTTTCTTCATCCACGAGGACCTGCCTCATCATTTTTTTACCCAACACCTCAAGATATTTTAATTATTAAACCAGAAAGTCTTATAAAAAAAGTTGAACCCAACACTGCTACTGGCAGAACTTACAATGTCAGCAAAAAAGAAATGTCAGATTCATCAGAAATTCTTAAAAGAAAGTTAAAAAAATAAATTTAAGGTATATAGTTAGTCTTAGTGTTTTCTGTCTAATTTTTATCAACGAAGTAGAAAAGTTTGTTTATTTCTTTTGCGAGTTTAAAATAAAATAATTTGTAGATAAAGCCTCTGGGTATTTTTTAAAATCTGTATCCATCCAACAAATTTATTTATTTTAATATCCAGTGCACTATTGGTGCTCCTAAAATATGTTTATTTTTTTAAATGCATGATTTTTAATGTACTTAATATTTTTGATATTTTTTTTGACATTGAACCCATCATTTCTCCATCATAAAATTTTGTGGATAATTAAGTAACACTTTGACCAAAATTATATATTTTTTTCAAAAAAATTAAAAATGGCCTTTTTGAATTTTTCAATTTTTTTTTTTCAATTTTTTATTTTCAATTTTTTTTTTTTTTAAATTATGTTGTGATATTTCATAAAAAAGAGCTTCAAAATGACTTTAAAATGAGCCATTTATTACTTTCCTAGTGTAAGTGGTTCTCGAGATATTGCTAGTTTTGTACATTCTTGTTAAGGTCAAAATGCTGACTTTTTTATTTTGAAAAATTAAAAAAAAAAACTACGAATCAAAAAAATCTAAAAATTTGCATTTTCAACTTTTATGGTAAGAAGAAAATATATACCAAAAATCATCAAAATTGGAATTGGTCGCGTAAAATTTTTGTGATTTTTTGGTTGATTTGATATGGAATGACCCAAATGAGGATTTTAAAATAATGGTATTAAGTAAAGAATCTTACAAAATACCAAATATAAACAGATAATTTACTAGCACTCACTTAGGCTCGCTTTACCCAGTTTTTGTTTGATCTCTCTGTGGCTATTAGAAAAAAGTTATCTCAGGGAACAGTTATAAGAGATCACCCTGTACAAGCCAAATTTCAACATTGGTTTCTTTTTTCAGAATGATGAAGGAGCCCCTCTCATGTGCCTCTCAGACCCCGACGACCCGGTGGGCAATCGCTGGGAACTACATGGTGTGCTTAGTCACCAGGACTGTGGGATGAGCAAACACCCCGCCTTATACTCTCAAATTGACTCAAATGTAAGAAAATGGATTCACAATACCATAGGTGAATCGTTACGAGGTGATTAAAAGACTTTTGCTGTGATTTAAAAAAAATGTGAATTTTTTTTTATAGAGGGGAGTATCACTAATCTGCCAACCAGTCAGGTATACAGGATTTCCAATACAAATTAACGTTTTTCAAATTCTAAAAAAGTTAACATTAAGGATATAATAAGGGTAGAGATTCTTTTTTTTTTTTTGTCAGTGACCTTAAAACTGGTCATGTGATATCCATACTTTTTGGAGGCAAATAAACATCAGAACTGTGAATAGAAGGCCCATTTTGTAAAAACTAAGACACAGCTCAGAGCACTTTTTTGATTTTAGCTTATTCAGCAAAAAAAGGAAAAAGTGCTCCAAGCCATGTCTTAGCTTTTAGAAAATGTGCCTTCCATTCAAAGTAAAGCCAATTCGGATTATTTGACTCCAAAAAGTATGGATATCACATGGCCCATGGGTCATTTCAAATCAAATCAATCAGAGGTTTGGCAGATCATCTCTACCATAAAGGGAATGAAAAATCCCAAATTTAAAATTTTTTTGGCCATTACTTTTTTTTAAAATTAATTCTTGAAAATCAAAACAAACTACCACTTTGCTCAAACATGTAACTAAAGAAATGAAAATATCTCAATAACTACTTAAACTAGGACAGTTGACTAGATTAGCTCGTTTTAAAGGTATTTTAAATACCTTTCGAATGATGTATCACGTGATGTACTTTTTGTTTTAAAAAAATTGAAATAAAAAAAAATCTTTAATTTTTGAAAAACAGCATTTTTTTAAAAAAAAATATATTTTGTTTCTGAATATTTTTATAAACTATTTACAAAATTTCAAGATGGAGACTTGATGGGTTCATCAAAAAAAATTATTTTAAAAATTTTAAAAATAATTTGGTTAAAATTGACTTACAGGCATTTATAAAAATATGAATATCTTGAGAACCATACACACTACAAAAGCAAGTGATAGCATGTTTTAAAGGTATTTTAAATTAAATTTTAATGAAGTATCACATGACTTCATTTTTTTTTATTTCAAAATTTTTAAAATATGTCTTTTTGGTGAACCCATCAAGTCTGCATCTTAAAATTTTGTAAATAGTTTGGCGAGATACCTGTAAACAAAATATATTTTAATAAAAAAAAATTAAGTTTTTTTTTAAATTGCAATTTTTTTTTTAAACAAAAACGAGCTATAAACCACTGTCCAAGTTTAAGTAGTTATCGAGATATTTCAATTTCTTTAAGTTTGAGCAAAATTGGTAGTTTGTGTGATTTTCAAGAAATAATTTTAAGAAAAAACTAATGGTTAAAAAAATTTGAAATTTGGGATTTTTCAGCCCCTTTATGAGTAGAATAAATGTACCAAAAATTATTGAAATTGAGGAGATGGTCTGCCAAACCTCCCTTTTTTTTTGGTTGATTTCATATGAAATGACCCCCGTTTTCAAAGTCACTTCGACATTTCCTGAGTAAAGGTCACTGATAGAAGAAAAATAATCTCTACTCTTATGGTGCAAAACTCGTCAAAATATTTATGAATAACCCTGTACACTGAAAATTTGGTAGACTAGGTGCTTTCATTTTAGAGACTGTTAAAAATTTGTTGATAATTGAATGAGTGAAACTTCACAAAAAAACTGTTATTTTGTTTTAAAAAAATTGTGCAATAGGTGAGAAAATACTTAATTTTTAAAATATTACACATTTTTTTAGGGTTATCAGGCTTATTTTAAATTTTGAAGAGTAAAAATGTATAAGTGTGTCATATTTTATAATTCTAAATACTTAATAATTGCTCAAAACGATTATAATATGAGCCTTAAAACGTACTTAATTTTGAATTGTACTTGTATATTTAAAAATTACTTACTGAATGTCAATTTTTTATATCTCAAAATGTATCTGTGCCAAAAGGAACAATAGTAATTTTTCTAATTTCAATAGTTTTTTTTTGACAATCATAGTTTTTGTTTTTTCTATTATTTGTTGTATATAATTGTGTATATTATTTTTACCTTATGAATACAGTAATTACTAATGTATACTACCTAAGTAATAATTACTTTTAACTCTTAAGAAATACATGTGTAAAGGATGTCATAAATTGACTTTTAAAATTTTTTAAATCATGTTTTTAAATTTATTTTTTTGTAACTATAGTAAAATGATTTACTCCTATCCATTATTTAGATAAACTATGTTACCCCATGGATGGACAAAGCTACTTTATTAAATTGTCCAATATTTATTAAAAAAGTTTATATTTACAGTTCTTTTCAAGCTTCAAGAGAAATATTTCTGTCTTTTATAAATATACATTTTGGTTTTTTTGCTAAAATATTTTCAATACATAAAGTATCTAAGTATGGGACTAGTTAATTTAAGGCCCTATATTAATTTTCTGCTAGTCAAGTATTTGTGCCAAGTGCAAACAAGTTAAAATGACAGCATTATTTTTCAAGAATATGTGTAAATAAATAATTAGACATTAAAATGTAGTTTTGTAATAATACATTTAAACAAATATAACTTTAATATTTCAAAATAATTGGATTGATGTGTTTTTCTGATCAAAATATCTTTCAAAAAAGAAACCTCTTTATTACAAAACCTTGTGTTGTATTACTAAGTTATATAATAAGTACTAAAATAAAAAACATTTAACTTTAAGAAAGCTTATCAACTAGTAGTATTATACTTATTAAAAAGAAGAAATATAACAGTAAAAAAAAACTTAAATTCAAAAGTGAATTTAAATAGTACTAACAGTTAAATTAGCTAAACAAATAAATGGTACGTACACTCAAAATTAACAAAATCAGCAAATACTTAATATATATTCTCGGAATCCTTTGCTCTATACCATAACAAGTGTCTTAAAAATATATTAAATTTTTACTGTATAAAATGGATGAAGTTTTTTGTTTGACCAAAGGAGAAAAGAGCATTTTTATTTCATTTCCTCACTTCCTGGTAAAATTTTTTATTGGTTTTTCTTTTAGTTTATGTAGTTTTGTGCTAGAATATTTATTATCAAAGAAGTAGGAAAAAAAGTGACTCTTACATGAAGTAAAAAAAATTTGTAGTGAGAAAATGATGATCACAAATATTTTTGCCTTGGGAGTTTATAAAAACAATAATTTTAAGTTGGCATTGAGTCAACAAGACTTGTTGTTCTTCCCGAAAAACATGCCAACAGTAGAGTTTCAAAAGAGCACCAGAAATATTTCTGAAAAAACCAGTTTGGTTGCTGAAAAACTGTATCTAACTTTGCTAAAACAATTTATTTAACTTACTCAGACCTTATTCCTCACTTGGCAGTTTTGGCTGCAGTGCAACTTCCAACTCGGTAATCGCTCTGTCCATTTGGGCAAATAGAATTTTGATAGAGCCAGTTATGTCATTGTATTGTTGCAAGGATGTTAGGACATTTTGAGTGATTTCTCTGCTTTCTTCATAAATGTTAATGTTTGCCACTAAAAGTTAAAAATTACTTTATTATAATAAGCATATTTATGGCAGGTTTACCCAACTTTTCATATTGATAATTCATAACTTAACAGCACCTGTTTATCCAAGGGTTCATAAGAATAGTACATAGGATAAATTTTGACAATTGACAACCTTAATAGGTTAGGTATTCTGCCTTCTTCCTAAATTTTTGTTTTCTAATATCAGCTGAAATCAATCACTCCTATTTTGAGATCAACCAACCAAAATTTTTTCTTTAAGATTTTTTCATATTGATAGTGTATTAAGTTAACAATTATGCACTGTGCTTATGAATTGTAAATTATAACCATGAAAACTTGGGTAAACACTTCCATTAACAATAATGTCTAAAATTCTGTTTAAGTTATGAATGATTAATATGAAAAATTTGATAAACCCACCATTAATCATTTTTAGTTTGTAAAAAAATGCTTTTAAATATTTACTATACAATTTTTTTATTAAAATATTTGAAAAGTAACTGAATTTTGTAGTTAACTTTTAAAAAAGAAAATAATTTAAGTTTTCTTCAAAGCTAAATAATATCTACCTACATACCCTTGTACATACCTGAAAGTTGGTCCAATTTCTCAGATAGTTCAGTGATTTTGGAAATATTTACTGAGTCAGTAAAAGGAATCAAATTCTCAAAATTCCGAATCAAATGCACTATGTCTTGTAACTCAGGATACAACTCAAGCAAACACTGTCTCTTTGCCTCTAATTCCAAATCTGTCTCCCCTTGCAAGGGATCAAGATACTCATTAATGGTTGTCATTCTTTGAAGAATAGAAGTAACAGCATCTCTGCAACTTAGTGCTGATGAAATCATGGTTTGAGTATGTAAAAGAAGCTCTGTAATAGCCTGGGTTTTAACTTCCACTGATTTATTGTCTTTTGGTAAAATTTGAAGCTCCAGGGCCGAGATGCGTTTCTCTAGGAAATCAAGAACGTCCAAGTCTGTAAAATAGAGAAAAATGAAAAAGTGACTAAAGAAACATTCATAGTATTTGGTTGTGTTATAGTGTTATTTATAGTTTTAAGGCGGGTTTACCCAACTTTTCATATTGATAATTCATAACTTTAATTCATAGTGTATAAGCACAATTTTAGTGTTAATACATAATTTAACAGCACCTGTTTATCCAAGAGTTTATAAGCATAGTGCATTAGGATAAATTTTGAAAATTAACACACCAAATTGACAAAAAAGAACAAAAAAAAAATGTTTTTCTTTGCCTAACCTCAACAAGTTAGGTATTGTTCCTTCTTGCTAAATTTCTGTTTTCTAATATCAGCTAAAATCAATCACTCCCATTTTGAAATCAACCAACCAAAATGTTTTCTTTGCTTTTTTCATATTGATAGTGCATAAATTTAAAATTAACCAACTTTTAAATTATGCACTGTGCTTATGAATTGTGAATTATAACTAAGAAAACTTGGGTAAACACTTCTATTAAGAATAATGTATTTAACATTAAGACTATGAATAAAATTGTGCTTAGGTTATAAATTATCAATATTAAGGTGACCAACCGTCCCGGTTTGACCGGGACAGTCCCGATTTTTAACCATTTGTACCAGAGAAAAAATCTGTCCCGGATAGTCCCGATTTTTCAGCAAAAGTTCCAGATCGCCCCGGTTTTTATACCACTGTATTTTGTAACATTAAAATCACGGCTTATGTTCTCTGCCATCTATAAATTTGAATTGAAACCCTGTATACTGCATAATTATCATATTCTTGAATCTGGTTATACATTTTGAGGCTCTCATATATGACAGACTATTTGGTAAAGGTATATCTTGGTATTGAGAGAGGAATATTGTTTCAGTTTCGGGTGTTATAAGTGAGGGGGTATTCACTAGTGTGAAATTTGTGACGTGACTTCGCGTTTAACATATTTTTCCTATGATTTCGCAAAGACTTTTGCGGGATTTCGCAAGGATTTCACAGCCAAAATGTGACTCAATTTCGCGGAGTGGTTACCCCCTCGGTTATAAGAGTGATGGCAAGTTGAACCCTCATATTTTTTAAAAACCAAACAAACTGTTTCCAAAATTCTAGTTATAAAAGTTGAAAGTTGCCAACTTTTCCTTATGACAGTGACTAAATCTATGACAAAGCATAATCAAAAACATTGTATGAACACTTTCATAGTATTTTTAACTTTTTTATGATGACTGTAACAAAAATTAAACCACTATCAACGAGAATATAGCTTATGTCCTCGTTGCCATTATGCCTGGTATGAACGATACTTTATAGGACGGAGAATCCTTTCAGTGAACATACAACAGAATATATAAGCTGAGTCTTAACTTACCCGACCTATCATAAAAATCACAAACATGCCTCGCCATGATTCCCTTTGTAAACTATCTGTATTCTGGAATGTTTTGCAAATGAGAATGAATGGTTTTGTTTTGTTCAAAACAGAAAATAAAAAAATGTCAGATGCAAAACGTCAAATATTTTTGCCAGCGCCACCTAGAGGTAAAGGTAGCAAAATTTTATGACGGCCAACAAAAAGTCAAACATGTGCTCTAGCCAATACCTTCTCCACATGCCCATCAACTCCTACTGTTTTATGCCCGTGTGCACGGGTTCGGCTTGACATGTAAGCCGAGTTTAAGCTTTATTTTTGGTTTGGAAAGGTGTAGAATATCATGTAATTGGCACTTAAGCTGTACTTAAGATAAGCCGTAGAATTACTTCGGCTTAAGTGCATTTTGAGGTTATGTGAGGTATTTTTTGGTTACGTTTTTAAACAAAAGCCATTAATTTTTTGAGCTTATAAAATTGATCCGTTTCCTTAAAATCTTTTTGTGATGATTAGTGGTCTGTGCTTAAAATGGAACTTTTTCGGGATGACGAAGAAGATGAAGAATTAGACTATGTAATTAATGGAATACCTACCAAGAAGGATTTTTGAAAGAATGAGATGAAGATACCTTTTACCAAAGGTTTAGGATGTCCCAAGAAAATCATGATTTTTTCGCTAAGCGAATAATTAACCTTTTTTTTCGCAAATTCGTTGCCGGAACAGAGAACATGATCTATAAAAGAAAAAGAAGACAATCTTTTCAATAATGTGAAAACATATACTAGATATTTATAGTTAACCAATTATAGTAGTTTTATTTGCTTTTCCTCCTTACAATTATAAATCATCAATAAAATTTTATAGTTAAGTGTCCTTTAATCCACCTTCGCCGCCATTTTCACTCAAAAGTGACAGAAAATCCCATTACGTGTATCGTGGAAAATCCATTAGTTTTCTGTCAATATGGCGGCGACGGTCGAGAAAAATCGGAGGAGTTAGTTAGCGTAGGAGTTGATCGGCCTGTATGGAGAGGATACTGCTCTAGCCAACTAAACTGGTTGCCAGTATTTTAACAGAAATTTTCACAGCGGTTCTAGAATATTTGACGTCATTTATAATATTGTGAATATATTTTTAACTTTGTAAAAGAACACAATTTTACGGGTTACGTTAACAACCAAAGTGCCGAACCAATGCTGGTTCTAAAATTAACCTGGTTGCAACTGTGACCGGGACCTCATTGTTTTAAATCGAAAGGACCGGTTCCGGTTCAAGCAGAACCGGGCACCAAGTGTATTCTTTTCTATTTGGTGCAACAAACAGAAATCGCTGTTAAATCCTTAAAATAACCTCACTTTTTTGTCACAGATAAACAAAAGAGATATTTGGAATGTTTTTTTATTTTAATTATTTATGAAGGCCCGAATGGAACTAATTAGACCTAGTTTAGCCTAATCTTCCTTGTTTTACAGGAAAAACTATGCAAAAGAGTTTGGAAAAATCAAAAATATGGAACTGGATGGATATAATAACAACACCAAAGCTAGAAGGGGTTGTTCTACACGCACCTTTCCAGGAACCCATTGATGGCACCCTGTGCATCAGCGGGCACCACCTTATTTTAAATACTAAAAGGGAAAATATTCCAGAGCTCTGGGTGAGTCCTAATAAATGGCTGATTATTGCAAAAACAACATATGGGTGTAAATTTTTTAAAATAAAAAAAATTAAGGGAATTTTGTGGCAAGTGTAAGGTAAAGTATCGTTCATAATTGGCATCACAGTGTTTGTTCTTATTTTAGTGTTAGTTGTAATCACAACAAAATTAAAAAGCACTGTTTCAAATGGAACTGTTCATAGGTAACTGAAAAAGGTAATTATGCAGTTACAGTTTTCTGCCATTTTTGATTTTTTATGAAAAATTCTTTATGGGGGCACCTACCAGGGTCCCTAGGACCCCAAATCTGCCTGCGCCAGTTGTTTTTTTTTTAAATTTTTTTTTTGGTTTTTTTCATTTTTTTTCACTAAAACAACCCAATCTAAAAAAAACACATTACAACCTCCCCGGCAGCCTTGTTTCTCTTTTAAAAAAAAGCGACGCAGGCGGATTTGGGGTCCTAGGGACCCTAGTAGGTGCTCCCATAAAGATTTTTTCATGAAAAATAAAAAATTGCAGAAAACCGTACACTGCATAATTACCCTGAAAAATTCTGTTTGTTATTTATACCTTGGTTTACACTCATTTTTTTTTAAACTTTTGTCTGAGCTTTTGTCTATTTTTGTTGTTTATAGTGTCCAGGCTGGTCCAGGCAATATTATCAAGGGAACTGAAGGATGGAAATCGAAGTTTCCATGTCCTTCAGTTCTCTCTTGGTCAAGGCAGCCAACAGTATAAAAGAATAGCCTACTTATATTTTCAAATGAGACTACAAAAAGATTTTGGTTTGGATGGAGAGTTACAACAGATTGATCCGATTTTATAACAACTTCTACAACAATGACATTGGTTATTTCTAATGACTAAAATTAGAACAAACCCTTTTTGCAAAAACTAGGACTAATCAAGCGACTATATGACTATTCCATTTATGAACAATAGTTAACTGGAATTGTGCCTAAGTAGATTCCATTTAGATAAGATATTATTAACCTGTTTTTTTGGAATTTTGTGTAAACCCTTCGATGGTGGCACTTGTAGGTAGGTTTTTTGGAACAAGGATAGGAGTCTTTACAGTGGTCAGTACTGGCAGTGAGAGACAGGCAGCTGCCCAAAAAATACAAAGAGAACAAAAGTTATTCAGTTTTAAAAACAAAAATAATTGCTAACTGTAGAGTTTCAGCCTTATGAATAGGCTTGTCTAAGTTGTCTTGTTTCATTGTACAGCTAATTACTTAGGTACCATAGAACAGGGCGACTTTGGTCATGGTGGGTGACTTCGGACAGTGTGTACTTGAGCCCACTAAGGTCGTTTTATGCAGAAACCAACCACCGGATAACCAAAATTAAAATACATGTTGATTCCTATAAGTTTGCTTTGCAAAGGCGACAAGCAATCTGATCTGCTGTGGTAACTTTTTTTTGTTTTATTAAAAACAGAAATTTAAAAGTTATATGTCTCCCAAACATTTTCCAAAAAAAATAAAAATAGTATTTTTTTGTTTTCTTATTATACATGGTGATTAGTGTTTTTTTTTGTAACATTAAAGTTAGACTTTTAAGTATTTTGTTGTCTAAGCTTTAAATTTTTGTTAAATTCAAATGTTTAGTAGAAAATTCCTGTTTTTTGGGCACTCACAATTTATTTTTAAGATGCTTAAACAAAAAGTCTGAAATTTAAGGACTGTCTTAGAAGCTGTCTGGGACAAGAAGTGTTTTTCTTTTAAGAAAAAAATAATTTAGTTGTCTAAAATGACTTGTACCTAGTTAAAGTAATAAAATATATTTTTTTTACTAAAACTTACGTTTTTATAACAAAAATTATTGAAAAATAAGCAGAGAATAGTTTTTTTTAATTTAATTTTGGTCCGAAGTTAGTTATAAAGATTCCTTACTTCATTTAAAACCGTGTAAACAGCATGTCTGAATTCACCCAACCCAAAGGTGACTTTGGACAGCCTTAAAAAAAAAAATACTTACGACAAGAAGTTGAACCAACTTAGAGTGATACCATATATGAGACCCTATGAAGTTCCTTGAGCGAAAACTTCAAGTTAATTAATTAAAGGGTTTAAAAGTTATGACAAAAAACTTAAAAAATTGTCCGAAGCCGCCCCGTTGTACGGTACTGCAATGAACCCCTTTTCAAGAGTAGCACAGGGTATTTTGGAAAAAGTTTAGATTGAAATTTTGTACCTGCCTATGGTGGTAATCTTAATAAGGATTTTACCTTTTTTTTAACAATTTTCTATCACACCCTACCTGCTTGCTTGTTAGCAATCCTAAATCTTTGCAGCTTCCATACTATTATTCTCAATCTCTTTCAAAGATAAATGCAGTGTAGAAGGCAGAGTGTATTTTTCAGTGGTTTTTTTGGGGCCAGAGTGGGGTATAACTTGTTATATTGTTAATTTATATAAACTCGGTTGCAGCGCTTCCTCTTAAAGGAAATCTTAAACTTTATGCAGATGACACTCTGCCTGTCTACATGGGCAAGACATATAATGAGATTACTGATAATATCAAACATGACCTAAAAGTTTTAATAAAATCGATTAATTCTCTTTGCATACTTGAATATATTAAAGAAAATATTTCTCACTTTTCTGCACACAGTGCTATTCATAATGTTAACACCAGAAACAGGAACAATATTGTTTTCCCTTACCAAAGACTAGAACAAAATTATTACCACAGCATAAAACTGTACAATGCTCTCTCTGAAAATATTAGAAACCTGGATATAAAATCTTTTTAAAAGTCTTATCAATATATAATTTTTGTTTTTATAGTGGAACTTTCCATCCATTAAAGGATCAATGCCCAGTGTTAGCCAAGTTTTATGCAAAGTTAAAAACAAACACAAAATATCCATGCACCTAGCCGGGATTCGAACCCGGAACCTCCCGTGCGGCAGGCAGATGCAATCAATTGTTCATTTTGTGCAGAAAGCATGAAATTTGGCACACTTATTCTTTAGACAATTCTTTAAAATTTTGGTCGAGGAAATCAATGATCGTATGTATAGGAGCCAAGATGGCGGCGATTTTTTCAAAATGGACTTCTATTTTTTTTAAAAATTTTAGGTTCGCCATCAAAACAAGATTATACTCGAATCCATATAATTCGATAGAGAGGAATTGAAAAAAAAATGGTTACGTTGACGTATGACCCTTATCTTCCTTGAAAAGTGACATTTTATTTTTTTTAAAATGTATTTTGAGATTTTTTTTTTAATAATTTTTCATAATTTAGTATGCCGCGACAGGTCTTTTGTTGTACTTTTATAATTTGGAAAGAACATAAAAATACCTTTTCTAATTGACTTTTTGCTTTTTTGCTTACAGGGTGATTGGTTTAGTTATATCAGGCCAGTCAAAGTAAGATTTAAAAAAAAGTACATTATCATCTGTATGTTTTTTAATTTTTGTGGAAAATATGTCAAATTTGATAATATTATTACAACTGTCAAGGTCAACCACAAACCTTATAACCATAAGGTTTGTGAGGTCAACTGATATTCTAAAATTTTTTTGGATAGGTGGCGCTGCGGACCACATGGCACCCAAATTTCCGATTTTAAATTTGATAAAAAATCATACTTTTTTTAATAGCTTAGATACGGCATGCATATTTAATAAAATAATCGATTATGTATATTAGTAAGTATGTAGATTTTTATAAAAATAATTTTAGTTTGATATGGTCATTGGTCGCCTAATTTTTTTTTGAGTATGTAAAAAAACGGGTTTTTCAACGTTTTCTTCAATTCTTGCTAGCGACCAAAAATTTGGCTGGATATACACGTTAATGACTTCTGATGAATTAGAAGGCCCGAACAAATCGATTCAGATGTGAAATTCCAAAAGCTAGCGGGCCGTTTTTACGCTATAGGCCAGTGAAGTTGACCTAACATGTGTTTAGTCGCCCCGAATAGTACTCTTATGTACCCTATTGTTAATTTTTTGTGAAAAGCGCCAAATTTGGTACGCTTACATTTTTAACAGTTTTTTCTGAAAACCGTATATCGCTACTTGCTTTTGTCCCAAAGTTACAATTTTTTGAAATTTTTTACCCCCGTTTTCCCCCTTCAACCCCCCACCACCCTACCCAAAAGCTAATCATTTCATGGTCAGCCGATAGGAGATTTTTGTACCCAATTGCGTTAAATTCGATTTAGGCGTTCTTGAGTTATCGTGTATACAGACAGACAATAGACAACTTTTTTTTCGTCGATTAAGATGTTTTGGAACCTTAGTAACTCATAAAATTAAGAAAAGTCAAAATTTCACGATTTTTATAGTCCCTCATACCATATTGGTATAGTGGACTAAAGAGTATATAGATATTTAGGTACATTATTATATATTTATTTGCTCATATATTAACAAATATCTTTTTATATTGCAGCTGTTAATTCAATGCATAGACTCCATAGAAAAGAAACAACTAGCTAACAATGCCAACCAACGAGGGGGCACTATAATAATCAAATGCAAAGACTTTAAAATCCTACACTTAGATATTCCACCTATTTATGATTTTCAAAATGTTTACACGTCTGTTGAACGACTCTCAAATTTAGACAAACCTGAATTAATGTATCCATTTTTTTATCGACCAATGTATACCATACTGGAAGAAGGACATACTTTATTTCCACCTGAAAGCGAATATGCTAAATTACTAGCTACTGACGAGTGGAGAATATCCCATGTTAACAAAAACCATGCTGTTTGCAAGAGTTATAGTTCAACTTTAATAGTGCCCAAAAGCGTGGAGGATGGTGTCATACAGGCTGCAGCTACTTTTAGAGAAGGGGGAAGGTTTCCAGTTGTTAGCTACAGGCATGAAAATGGTAGGTTTTTGGTTTGTCTCAGTTCAGTTTTTTATTTTTAAAAATTTCAATTTTTTAAACTGGGATGGAGAAAATATATTGAAGGTTCCATCATTACCAAATTTTTTTAAAAATATTGTTGATATAGTCTTACAAAGTACGTAGGTCCTGATATGCATAGGAAAGATCTCTATATAGATTTTACTAATAAGCTCCAAAAATTTGAATTCATTTTTGACGTTTTTGGGATCTATGGGTAGATGTTCTATAAGGCAATATACAAAAAAATGACATAATATTTTTAATATTGAGAAAACATTGCAATTTTAAATCTATATACTTCTCAAAACAAGATCCTCAAAATTGTATTACAATAGCAGGTACGGATAAAGCCGATTTCAAGGAGGGGGGGATAGTAGGTGTTGAGTTTGATCAGTGTGTATAAAAAAGAAACATTAAAAAATTATTTTAAAATTGCCGTTTGTTACACGTCCTGAATGTTGTTGACAAAAATTGGTCAAAATTAAACTAAATTTTTGCCAATTATTGATATCATAGTGCCACATTCAAAATTTCTTGCAGTTTAGTTAACAATCTTCCAAATTTACTTTTTAGCGTTTTTTTTATGATATGTTAAAAAAAACTGGGTTGGGATCTAATCTCAATTCTAGATTTGTTGGTAAAATTATGTCAGAAATGCGGCGCAGGCAAACATTTAAAAAAATTCTTTAAAATTAAACTGAAATTGTAACAAATTTTTATTGCCAAAATCAATCAAAAATTTTGTAAAAAATATACTAAAAATTTTTTACACATAAATGCCGCTGACATTACTTAAAATTAAACCAAAATTGTAACAATTAATGTGTTAAAGTGACCCAGGCAAAAATGTTTGCTGAATAATCAGAAAAAAAATTAAACTAAAATTGTAACAAGCAACTTTATAGCACCCCAGGCAAATTTTTGTTATAAAGAAATAAAAATAATTAAAAATAAATAAATAAAAATAAATGATAATAATTTTACAATAATAAATAATATATTTTTTTAAAACTTGAACATTTGAATATTTTTCATATTTTTTGTAAATTATTTAAGAAAATGGGGGGTCAACTACTAAAAGGGGGACGATCGCCCCCGCCCCGCCCGCCTGTATCCGCCACTGTAATAGTATCTACAGTGGCATACGTACATAAAAAATTGAAGGAGAGGTCAAAAATACCTATTTTCTAAAAAATACCCACCATCTTGGATTTTTAAAATGGTTAAAATTTTTGAAATCTGACAAAAATTTTTAAGTAATGGACAGTCAAAAAAGTGACGTTTTTTCTTTTTTCCTTTTTTATTATAATTTAATTACTTAATTTATCTATTTATCCATTACTCTTTGCCAAACTTAGGACCCTTCATTCTAATAGAATTTCTTACATATTTAAGGGGCAATACTTTTGAGAAGCAGTCAACCGCTCTTAAGCAATAATAACAAACGTTCCAGGGCAGATGAAAAAATCCTGAATGCAATAATAAGGGGATCTTCAAAAAAAGGCTTTATAGTCGACTGTAGAAGCGCTAACATGGTGAGCCATTGTAAGAGCAAGGGTGGAGGTACAGAACCGGATAGTCACTATGGGCAGTGGAATAAAATTTTTAAAAATTTGGACAAGTTGGTGAAGTGTGACGGGTCTGTGTTGGAGCATTTTGGAAAATTTGTAGAAGGTAAAGTCTTCTTAAGGCCACAAAAACGGCATATATTTGACAACACTGCGTTGCTAATTTTTTGAAAGATCAACAATAGGTGGCATCCCTAATACCATTTCGAGTGAAATCGTGCAGTGTTCAGAACACGATGCGAATACCATATGTGAGGAAAAGTATACAGACCGCTTCAAGCTACTGCGAACATAGGGCGGAAGAAGTCTAATTTGCCAGTGTACGTACATGCAGAGACACCGCACGCCTATCATTGAAGCAACCAACACTCAGGCTTCCGATCGCCATTCGCTGCCGTTCGCCGCCTTTCGCCTTGTATTTAGTACGCCTCTAACCACGGTGCTGTGTGGAGCGTAGTCAATGAAACCGGAATTTGGTCAATAAATACGCAAATTTTTATAACGTAATTTTCTTATTTTTGGTCACTGATAAATAAGAGCGTTTTATTGTCAACTGCTCAGATTTATCAGTGACGACGTGTTACAATGAAAATAATAAGGAGAAACAAAATAAAAGCAAGTTCTCAAAATAAAATAATACATTCTAAAAACCAAAAAGATTCTCCCAGTCAAAAAAAAAAATTAAAGCAAATGTTCGAAAAGTCCTCCTTGCTCGGCTAGACAATATCCGAGCCTACTATAAAAACCCCTTCTAACGTTTCCAAGCATGTTAGGGGTGATAATTTGAAAAGCTTCTTCAAAAACAGATAGAAGTCATTAGGAGCAAGATCGGGAGATCGAGCTGGCCATAAAATAGTTCCCCGTGTACTTATAACCCGATTAGGAAATAGATTATCAAGATATTCCCTAACAAGGCCAACATTGTGAGCGGAACAACCATCTTGTTGAAACCATGTTTCACCAAATCTTACACCTAACAACTGCCTAGCAGTTGGAATAATGTGCTGCTGCAGTAGATCCAAGTATCTAGGACCATTTAAATTGCAATTGCCGTTAATAAAAAATGGCCCAATTATGTGTTCCCCTACAATACCCCCCCCCCCCAAACATTTAGTTTTTGGGGATACTGTGTTCTTACGTTAAAATACAAATGCAAATTTTCCCTCGACCAATATCGAACGTGTGTTGGGTTATGACGATTTGACCATTTGACCATCTGCACTTTTTCGGCAACTTCGTAGACATCCATTTTTAGTTTTAAAAATGTATTATTTCAATTAAGAACTTACCCATCTGTTTCTCGAGCAAGGCAGAAATAAAACAAAATAATAAAAACAAAATGAATTTCCAAAAGATTACACTGCAGCGTGCTTCGAATCCACCTCGGTCGTACGGCACGGAGAGTAAATTGGACTTGATTCCCCCTATGTTCGTAGTAGCTTGAAGCGGTCTGTATATAAGTAACTTATTAGGAACGTAACCATTTAAAAATGCTTCTTTAAAAGGTTTTGATGCTCGACTTCATGCTTCATGGATGGCAATGTCTCGAAATTAAAAAGAATTAAAAGAAAAATCATTTTCCGTATTATTTTTATCACTTGACATGTATCAATTTATTGGCCGAATTTTCCATTAGACAAGTGGCCGGTGGCTATGCGGAACCTGAATTCCAATCGAACTCACTTCAGTTTTCTTGGGCCTACTAAATTACGGGACCTTGGCGTTTCTTGCTTACAAAGAACAAAAACATAACTTTTTTGTCAGATAATAGGATTTATAAAAATCTACAACCGTATCCAAAGAATTTTTCAAAATTTGATGTATTTTTTTCAAAAAATAAAAAAATCCAAAAATTGCTGTTACAGATTTCTGTATTATCGACAAGGCTAAAGAAAAAGCCAGGTAAGATTTTTGACTATTGTCAGCCGTGTTTATTTTATTTCGAAAATGTGAGAGTCCAGCAAAAAACTGTCTGGATACGGTTGTCAGGAATTCAAAAATAAACATTGCTGCCAAATTTCAACAGATTCCGTTTTCTCGTTTCCGATATTCTCCCCGATAAAGATTGGCCCAAAAACAGCAAAGCAGTGTTGTCAAATCCATGCCGTTTTTGTGGCCTTAACAAAAAGTACCATTAGTACCGGAAGGAGTCTCTGTTTCCGGCTCCGGCCGCCTCAAATTCGGCCGCTCTGGGCGATCGCCCCGGGGCCTAAAGACGCCCTGCTCTCTTATTTTTTAGGGGCATCAAGGCAGATTACTTTTAATGCTGTTTTTTGGTGTAACCCAGGCATACTTTGCAGTTACAATTAGGGTATGTGTATACATACAACTACTCTGCTTTACGAGTTTTTGCTTTTAGCTTGCAATGACACCTCCATTTCATCTGACAAGTGGCTGTCGAAAATCGAGAGCAGCCATTGGCTGACACATATCCAAAACGTTCTCAGCGCTGCCTGCTTAGTGGCTCAATGTTTAGACATAGATGGCGTTTCGGTTTTGGTGCATGGTTCTTCAGGGTTGGACGCGACGTTGCTAGTTACTTCTATAGCGCAGGTTATTTTGAATCCCGACTGTAGAACTGTTAGAGGTAACTAAATAATATATTCGGCCTAGGATTAGGACGACGTCGTTTTGTTTTGATTAGGCTCTCATCAGAACAGCACGGCATTTAAACTCGAGCGGGATGGTTTGCCTGTGTGGTACACTTAGCTAATGAGCCCCTAATAAAGACAAAACGGCGTCGTGCTAGAGTCGGAAATCTGGTAGTTTATTTTGCACTGAGTGCAAAAAAGTACTGTTTTTTCATAACGTTTTAGGACTGCAGGCTCTTATCGAGCGCGAGTGGTTGCAAGCTGGCCACCCGTTTCAAACTAGACACGCCAGATTTTGTTTTTCAAGTGCGAAAATGAAAAACAACCAACCGACTTTTTTGCTATTTTTGGACTGCCTACATCAACTACATTATCAGTTTCCCTACAGTTTTGAATTCACTACGCAGTTTTTGATTTTGATTTTTGAGAATTCTTACTACAGCAATTTTGGTAAGTAAGCATATCATGTGACAGGAAAGGACCAAATTAATAGTTTGTAAACAAATAGTGTTATAAGCAATAATTCACTACCTTCAAAACTATCAAGTGCGACCCAAAAAATGACATGTCATCATAAAATATTAATTTAGTGTTGTAGTATAAACACACGTCACTTAATCCTAAGGCATTTAGGTAGGTAGCACTTATGGTATTACCCTGGATAGTTGATTTGCGTCAAGTAATCAAATTACACTAATATTTTTTCCTTGGTTATTAAACTAACTTCTTGTACAAAACAAATGGTTTGCGTTTGTTAAAGGCTTACTTTATTATTACAAAAACGTTTTTTATTGAATTGTTTGTGACAACATTCCCACAGTTTTTTTTTAATTCCCTAAAATGAATCAGTTTGGAGCTGGTATAAAGATTCACGAAATTTATTAAAAGTAAACCTGTTAGTAAATGTATTATTGATTTTATGAGGCGTTTTCTCGCGTTGAAATTATTTTTAAATATTATTTGAAACTATTTAGATGTGACGTCATCATTTAGAACCGAGAAAAAATGAGTAGTTCAAAACGCTGACGTAGTTTAGTGTAACCTCACTTTTTTCGTTTTTCTGTTTATTTTTTTGGTGTTTAAAATTAAAATGGATCAACTACTGGTTTTTCTAACAAAACCTTCGAGTGTACGGCCCGTTTTGGCAAGCAATGGAAGCTACATGGATACTGAAGTTTTATTTACTGTTCTTTTAAGCCCAGAAAATCATATAAGACCACAGGGATACCATGAAGAATGGCTAACAAGATATCTAGAATACGATTTTTCAGACATTTTTACGCAAAAACAAAAAAAAAATCGGTTAAAACAAGAATGTAGAATTTTGTCGTATCTTCTACGCACGCGTCAGTTTTGAAACTAGAGTGGATTCCGTTTCAAAATATTTTTAACCCGTTTCGATGTGACGTCACCGTTGCAACGCGAGAAAACAAATGTTTCAAACTTTTTAAACAATTTCAACGCGAGAAAACGCCTATGATTTTTTATGTTTTTGTTCATGAAAAAATCCCCTAAATACCATTTGAGCTTCAAAATTACCCAAATTATTAACTCATGCGTGTTTTCTTTGTAAATTTTATTCGTCCTGCGGAGTAATTTTTAAAACTCTATATTTGTATTGTATTTTCTCCGATTATTTGGCAAGCAGTAGTGAATATTTTCCGAAAGTTTTTGTTTACAACTTTATTTCCAAACGTTAAACTCTTAACAAAACCAAAAATTTATGATTTATTGTACAATTAATTTAAGTACTGTTAAAAACAAAATATTTCTCTTCCTGAATTAAATCAAATCAAAAAAACTATGGTTATTCTCCACTTAATTTATTGAAATGAAAACCGTTAAAAACCAACATATTTCGGCAGAAAAAAACCCGAAGAAGAAATGTTAAAGCTAGAAACACCCTATGCAAGCTCTCCACGCGTCAACTCTTGTTTTAAGAAGAAAAAAGGACAAAATAGATGTCACTCCCAAAGCGTTATTAGAAAAATCGATGCACGAAAAGGTCACACAGTGTGTTTCCAGCTTCATGAAACTAACCAGAAATTTACATTATAAAAAATAAAACAAGCAAAATTTAAAAAAATTAGGAAGGTACCTTTTCCTAAAAATGATCTTTACTTAAACAAGTGAACAAAAATTATATGACGCAGTCAAAATCTTTAAAGAATTTATAGGAAAAAATAACTTCAAGTTGTATCCGTACAAAATGGCGGTCACTTTTCAAAGAAAGCTAAATGAAAGTCAGTTCGTTAACATAACTTATCTGAAAAAAAGGAAAAAAAACGGTCAGCGAATATTGTCCAACCTATTCACTTCAAGAGGATATTCCTCGTTCCTTTTTAAACAAAAGGAAAGTAATTGGCAGGCAGTAGTGAATATTTCCAGAAAATTGAAACCAAAAATTTATGATTTTTTGTACAATTAACTACTTTAAGTACTGTTGAAAAGAAACTATTTCTCTTCTTATATGGCTCGTTCCTTGATAAAAGGATGGAAAGTATTTGGCAAGCAGTAATGAATATTTTCGGGAAGTTTTGTTTACATCTTTATTTTCAACCGTTAAACTCTTAATAAAACTGAACTTATATTGCATGTTTCTTAATAGAAGGAAGGAATATAATTAGCAGGCAGCAGAATATTTTCAGGAAGTTCTGTACAAATCTTTATTCTCAACTATTAAACTCTTAATGAAACCAAAAATGTATTATTTTTTGTACAATTACTTTAGGTACTGTTGAAAAGAAAATTTCTCTTCTTATATTCTCGTCCCTTAATAGAAGGAAGTAAAGTAATTCGCAGACAGCAGTGAATATTTTTAGGAAGTTTTGTAAACATTTTTATTTTTAACCGTTCGACTAGAGTAAAACCGAAAATTAATTTAGGTACTAGGTACTGTTGAAAAGAAAATTTCTCTTCATAAATTCCTTGTTCCTTAATAAAAGGAAGTAAAGTAATTGGCAGGCAGTAGATCTTTATTTTCAACTCTTAAACTCTTAATGAAACCAAAAATTTTTGATTATTTGTACAATTACTTTAGGTACTGTTGAAAAGAAAATGTCTCTTATATTCCTCGTTCCTTAATAAAAGGAAGGAAAGTAATTGGCTGGCAGTAGTGAATTACTGAGGTGGGTATCTTGGGTTTAGGACAGGGGGTGCTTCAATAAGGCCATTGAATTAGGCTTACATATCGAGTATATTTTTATTCTTTTTCAGAGCTACTTCCTAGTCTTCTGCACAAGGACACAAAGTAGACTCTATAGGTATAATTTTTCCTTGAATACCTAGATCATAAGATGATAAGACACATTAAAAATTATTTAAAGAGCAATAGGATATTGTTTACTTTTCACAGTTTTATGTTATTATTGATATTTTCTAAGTAAGTTAGGTTTTTCACCAGAGGCGCTCAGAAAAAAATTTGCGGGGGTAAAAAATACCTATTTTTTAAAATTGTCCGCCATCTTACATTTTCATAGATTGTCAATTTTGGCATGAAATTCTTAAATTTTAAAGTCTTGGCTTTAAAAACTTTTTAAGTAATGGACAGTCAAAAAAAAATCCTTTTTGTTGGCACACCCTAAAATAAGCGACCTTTGGTTTATGTAGTAGAGAGTAGAACGAAAAATTACACTAGAAAGCATAAATCCTTCGTCAAAAAACTTTTAAAGATTGATTTTATTTAAAAACGTTCTTTTTAAATATATTATGTTATAAAATAACTCTTAACATTGTCGTGTTTTCTTCAAAAACTTCAAATGAGGTCTCATGCTATAAAATCGGATTGAAATTAACGAAGTTGTGGTCAAAACCCAACCTGACGCCTCTGTGTTTTACTCTAAAATACTAGTAATACGTTTTTTATACATTTTAAAGCAATGCTTTAACCAATTTTAATTTCTTTCATGACCCCTGAAGAACCCATATTTAAGCAAATAGTGCTCGGAAGCTCCTAGGATTCGGCGTTAGGCGCCGAGAATACGATGGTAACTTTTTGTTGGGGGGGGGGGGCTACAACTATATATTTGGAGTAATTTTATTGCTACTAAATTGTGTGACCGCTTTGCACTTGAAAACTGGCAATTTTTCTATGTATACAAACCTAACTTTTATTTTAGGAACATTTTTGGCTAACAGCGAATTCGAAAGACAAGAACTAGAGATTTCAGAAAAGACGATGAGTTTTTGGTCGTATCTGAATAGACCAGAAGTGATAACGAACTTTTTGAACCCTATGTACGAACCAAACAAGGCAGCCATTTGGCCCAGTATAGCCCCCGTTAGTCTGGTTCTGTGGGACGAACTGTATCTAAGGTGATAGACAAGTCTGCCTGAATGCTAGTAGTTTTCAAAAGAAAGCACAAACTTTTTTTTAAATTTATTTCATTTAGTTTCTTTTGTCTTTTACCAATTACTCTCTATACAAATAATTATATTACGTGGGTTTAAAAAGGTGGAGGGAGAATGGTCCGACAAAATCTCATTTAGAAAGCAGTGTGGAGGAGTTAATTTCTCTTACATCTAACATCCAATTAACTTTACGGAGTGTAAAAGTAGTTGGTAGAGATGGCTTTAAGGGCAATTCTATGATGTAAATTTCTGAAATTTTGATTCCAGACGAATCATTTGCAAAAACGAACCTAACAATTGTCATTTTATAATGTTCTGGATTTTGGAAAACCTAACCTTTTTTTATAAAAAGTTTGTTCGGATCTTGAAAAAATATCAACATCAATATCAAGTTTTTTTTTGAAATTTAAGCAACATAAAATCTCTGTTCGTCAAGTTATTTATTATACTGTGTATTTTTAGATGGGTAGTAGACCAAAAACACGAACGGAAGGCCACAATTGTAGCCCAAGATCTGATCCAAAACGACAAAGACTTACGGACCAAAGTGATACGCTTAAGAAAACAACTTTTAGATCTCCAGAAAGAAGTGCAAAACGCCAAGTTGCTGGATGGAGGGGACGGACTAGATGAAGGGTAAATGACGGAAAGTCCATTAGAGGTAATCTACGGTTGAAAGTTTTACAGGGTTCCCACTCTTTCCTGACTGTCAGTGAAAGTCAGTAAATGACAAAAAAATGGACCTCGAAGTTAGTCATAAGTCAGCGAATGTCAGTAAATTCGCTCTTTTGGACCTTCATTCGGAAAATCAAAAAAATTTAAATCATTCCCAAAAAAAAACAACACTGCGTGATGCCTACGATAATAAAAGGTTATCTAGTCCCGTTTCAGTGGCCTTTTATTGGTTGTGGCGGCCATTTTGACAATTAACTCTAGTAATAACTGTCAAGAGTGTCAAAAATGGAGGTTGCATATGACAAAAAGGGTACTAAATCGGGGGTATCACACTGCGTTATTCCATTTTGACAATTAACTCGAGTAATAACTGTCAAGAGTGTCAAAAATGGAGGCTGCATATAACAAAAAGGGTACTAAATCGGGGGTATAACACTGCGTTATTAATTCTGTTAGTGGCCTTATTTATTTCGCCCTTTTTTTTTATGGATAACCTAAGCAGCGTTAAGCCATTAATTTCACAAGAATCATTTTTTAATGTTTTTTGCGATTTTTTTTTGTTTTTAACTTTATGACTAAAAATGGCGAAAAAGAAAACATACTTTCAAGGTAGCTGAAAACCGAATTTTCAGGTATGTTACCTCTTCCAGACGACCGAACTCAGTTTCGATGCCAAATAGGCCAAACAATATCGGGAGAATGGCCAAAATTACCAATTACAGTGTATTACAGCGTCCATACTATATATTTGACCAAAGTTTCTGACACCCTTACATATTCATCCACTTTTTCAGTTTTATCTAAATATTTTACATATTTTTAATTTAAATGACTCAAAAAAATCGGAAACCTACCCTGTGTTTCCGTACGCCCACATGGGATCTTGACTTGTTTCTTTCTAGTTGGAAAGCGTGTTCCTTTACTATTTTAATCTGGATTTGCTTGATGACGGGAGTTATGTCATCTGAGTTGATGCATTTGCTGCGGGCTTAGTCCCTGGGTCTTGGGTGCCGACGTCGGCCTGCGTGGTATTGGAAGGCCTCTTGGACCAGTCGGTGGTGGTGGTGATCGCATTTGTGGAAAAATCTTGCTTTGGCAATTTCAATTTGGTCTAGGATGTTTATTTCTTGTTTGAGATCTCTTCTTATTTGGTTATTTCTCACGAACCATGGTGCTGTGCTTATTGTTCTAAGTATTCTGTTTTCGAAAGATAATAGTTTTTCTTTCGTGGTGTCGCAGGCTTTGTTCCAGGTTGTTGAGGCATATAGAAGTGCGGGTCTGATGATGGTTTTGTAAAGTTTGAGTTTATTTTCCAGGATTAGTTTGCTGCTTCTGTTGGTAAGCGGGTATAGTTTGGCGGTTTCGGCTCTTGCTTGGGTGATCTTATGCTGCACGTGCTTTGACCAGGTTAGCCGCTTGTCGAAGATGACTCCCAGATACTTAAACTTGGACTTCCATTGGATTGGTCTGTTATTTATTCTTATAGGTCGGTAGTCTCTGGTGAGTTTCTTGGTGAACATGACCATGTCTGTTTTCTCGATGTTTATTTTGATTTTCCACAGGTCGCACCACTCTTGGAAGGCATTTGCTTGTCTTTGGAGTCTCAGGGTGACTACATTCGGGTTTGAGTGAGATGCGGACACTCCCAAGTCATCCGCGTAGCTGTAATTTTTGGTTAGCCTGGTGGTTGGTAGGTCGGCGGCGTATAGGTTATAGAGTAGTGGAGATAGAGCGGATCCTTGTGGTACGCCTGCGGAAATTCTGCGGATACCAGATCTGTATTCTTCCATTTTCACTCGAAAGTATCTTCCTGTCATGAAGGAGTCGACTAGCTTGGTGGCATGCGTTGGGAAGCCATTGTTTCTGAGCTTGAGGACTAGTCCATTGTGCCATACTCGGTCAAAGGCTTTTTCTATGTCGTATAGGACCACGCCGGTGTTTCCACGATGTTGGAAGCTGTTGGTAATGTCTTCCACTAGTCGGGTGGCTTGTAGGGTGGTGTCGAGCGTCTTAATGAAGCCGAATTGTTCGGAAGGCAGGATCTGTTCAGTGACTGGTAGCTCTTCTATGCGTGATAGGATGATTTTTTCGGCTATCTTGCCAACTGATGGAAGTAGACTTATTGGGCGGTAGCTGGTGGCCAAGTTGGATGGTTTTCCGCTTTTCTTGATCAGGATAACTTCTGCCATTTTCCATTGGGTAGGGAAATGATGGAGTCTGAAGATGGCATTGACGAGGCTTGCTATTTCGGCATGTTGCTTTGGTAGTAGGTGTTTTAGCATGGCATTTGTAATGTGATCGTAGCCTGGGGCCTTTTTTCTTTTGGAGAATTTGATTATGTCCTGAACTTCTTTGGGGGTGCAGAATTTGAATTGGTTTGCAGGTTGAGTGGTCCTGATCTGTATCACTGCTTGGGCGGCCTGTCTGTCTAGTTGTTGAGATCTATTGTTGACAAGAATTCTATTGTTTTCGGTGAATTGGGCTTCTAATGATTCGGTAAAGACATCTACTTTTTGTTGTGGGTTTTCAATGATGGCGTTATTGTGTCAAGTGCAAGAATAGGGGTCCTTTTTTCGTTGCCGAGTGTTTTGATCATTCGCCAGTAATTGTTGTCTTCAATGTTTAGGGAATCTATTTTATTTTGCCAGAGCGTGTTGCTGTATTCTTGGATTGTTGTTTTGACCAGGTTGGTAAGATGGTTGGCTTCTGCTCTGTCAGCTGGGTCTAGCGTAGCTCTTGCTCGTCTTCTGGCTCGATTTTTCCTGCGCATCAATTCCTTGATTTGGGGGTTCAACGGGAGTAGGTTTTGAGCTGGTTGGCTTGTGGTGGTGGTGGCAGCTTCCATTGCGTTTTGGATTTCGGATTGAAATTTGACCACTGCTTCTTCCAGTTGGTTGATGTTATGGATTCTGGGTATTGGTGCTGTTTGGTGGAGTTGGTTTTTAAAGATGTCCCAGTCTGTCTTTTTGGTTTCAATGAGGTGTACATGGTGGGTGGCAATGTTCCCAATAACTGTGGTGACTGGTAGGTGGTCTGATCGTAGTTTGTGATGGACTATGGGTGGACTGATTGCTCTATTGATATTCTTTATCAGAAAGACATCTAGCGTGGTTGGCTGATGATTTTCAAAGTAGTGAGTAGGTTCATTGGGGGCCAGATATGTTAGGTCGTGGTCTGTGATGATGGACTCTAACCCGGGACCGTAGTGGTTTGTACTCGGGCAACCCCATGCTGTATGTGTGGCATTGAAATCTCCTCCGAAGATGAATGGTTGGTTTTGGTGTTGGTTCAATAGTGCTTCGAAATCTTGTGTCGGGAAGTTTTGATTGGGTCGATTATAGATGGATGCCACTCTTATGCAGGAATCGTTGTTAAAGGTGATAGAAATTTGGGTTGTCTCTAGTGTCTGTAGTGGTGGGTTATCCACTAGGTGGTGCTGGATGTTCTGTTTGATGGCAATGAGTGTGCCACCTAGTCTTGCATGCTGGCGATCTGTCCTATAGATTCTATAGTTTGGCAGTGTGAAACGGTGATTGGGTTTGAGGAACGTTTCTTGTATCAGCACTACATCTATGTTTAGTTCGTGAATTAGATCTAGTAGTTCTAATTTCTTGTCGTGGATGCCATCTATGTTGAAAGTCATCATTGTAACGGTGGTTGGTTTGATGGGTTTAAGCTGCATTGTGGAGCTGTGGTTGGAATAGTTGTGTCAGAGAGTCGAATTGTTTTTTCAGTGATGCCATCATAGCTGCAAAGTTTTTGATCGTTGCAGCGATGTCATTTGGTAGTGGTGCCTGTGGTTGCGCTTGGGTGATGGTGCGATTTTTGCCATCCCATACGGTTTTGGTGGGATCTCGGGCTTGGAATGCTCGTTGTTGGGTTGCTGCTTTTGGTTTGGGTGGCGGTGGCCTTTTCGGACAGATGCTGGCGTTGTCTGTATGTGCTCCACCGCAGAGGCAGCATTTGGCGGGGCGGTTTCTAGGTTTTTGACAATTTTTGGTGAGGTGAGGTTCCGCACACTTGACGCAGCGGGGCTCTGCTGTGCATCTTGATTGGTTGTGACCGTAGAGCTGGCACCGATGGCATTGGGTTTTGAAAGGGTTTCTTTTTAGGGATTCGACCTTGATGGAGAGTCCTAGGAATCGGTTTAGTTCGTATATTTTCTTCTCTGTTCTGGGCAGGAAGATCAATACCATTTTCATCGGGACTCTGATGCCATTCGCTAGTCTGGTCATTCGGAAAGCATTCAGGACTTGGTAGCCATCTAAGGTGAGTTGGTCTTTCACTTCATCTGCTGTGAAGTCGGTGGTGATGCCTTTGAGTACTACTCGCAGTTTTTTCTCATCTTGAGTTTCATAAGTATGATACTGGTGCTTGTTCTGTTCTAGGTCGGGTAAGGCTTCTGAAGTTTTGTGGGGTGGAAGGTTGTAGTTTCACTCCCTGGTCGGTGGTTTTGGCTGAGTCTATAGAGAGCTGGTTGTCTCGGATGAGTATTTGGACAGCTTTGAACTTATTGTCCTCTCTTAATAGGATTGGTGGAACCCTAATCTTGGGCGGCAGAGCGTCTGCGGGTGTCGGAGTTTGCTGATGGGTGGCGTTGATATTGCCATCAGTGCCATCGGTGGTATTATGGGGCCTCTTTGCCCCTGTCGGTGCGTTGATGGACTCCGCTGGCCTCTTGTATGCCACCGGTGGTGTCGTCATTGATGGAGATTGTGCAGTGTCGTTAGTCTTGGATCTCAGTTTTTTAACTTCTGCGGCCAGAAGTTCATTGTGCTGCTTTAGTTGGCGTATGTCTTGTTTGAGTTGCTCCATTTGAAGCACTTCTTCTCGGAGCTTGTCGTTTTCAGCTGCTACTGAATCCAGTGCGTGATCGTCGTAGTCGTCGTAGTCTTCATCCTCCCCTAGGTCCATATTGGCCGGGTTGGGATCGCTTTTCTCTTCTTTGCTTCTGTTCGCTCGGCCTGCACCGCTACCACCCATGTTGAGTGGTACCGGAACAGGGCTGTTACTTGTTTTGAGTACTAGTGCCGAGTAAATTTAGGTCTTTACTCTCCCGGCACCGCCGCAACTATTCCGTACGCCCGGCACATTTCCATTACGAAGGCGGAGCTTTTTATACGATCTCGCGATCGTTGTCGGAAACATCCGATTTAGTTGACCCTCCTTTATGTGGCATTTTTAAATTTGGGTCAATTAGAAGTCTGCATTTAATAGTGCCCACTCACTCACTAGCCGCTCCGAAGGCTCGAAAATTCGAGCTTTTCAGAACTGTGGTTTTTAACGGTTCTAGTTCGTCGCATTAGTTTTTATTTTAAGAAAAAAATGATGACACAAGTTTGTACATAGAGTGCAACAAAGATGTCTCTGTAATAAGAGGCCTGTACGCAATTAATCAACATGCAGTTGGAGATTAACACAAAAATTTCTATAAATTGAAATACGACAAAAATCAGATGCTTTTAGGACAGTTTGGTGAATTAATTAATGGTAGAGACGTGTCGATAATTCTTTCTAAAGCTGGGTTTATACACGAAAATCTTAAAATGCCTCCTTTCCATTCTTCATGGTGCACGTTTACCAAAAAATTACTAAACCTTGCAAAAACCTCCCACAAAAATGACACCAAACATTTGGAGAAAGAAAAGAGATTAAAATGTGAGACAGAAAAAAAGAAACAAGAAGAAAAAAAACTCGAAGAAAAAGAACGCCAAAAAATTGAGCAATCAAAGAAAGATATAAAGAATCTAGAACAAGAATTTAAGACGGTCGAGAAGCAGAAAAATGATAAATATGCTTCGAATGGATTGTTAAATGAAGGAAATATAAAACATTTTATTGAAGCAAATATGGCCCAGGAGCTTCTTAAGGCCGCACAAAATTTATCAAGAGAGACCTCTGACCTAGCAATAAAAGCTAGTGACTTACAAAAAAAATAAACAAGAAAAGAAAGTAATCCATAATTTTTTTTGTAAAAATCCGTTATTATGTTCTATTATTTAAAAAAAAAATAACAATGAATTACATCAATAAATAACTAGTTAGCCAATTACGAGTATAATATTATTATAATAACATATATAAAAATTTCACTTTTTTCCTAGAGGGCTAAAAAGACACTTAAATCACGAGGTTTGTATGATATAAAATGTGCAAAATTGTCCTAACTCCTAACTCCTAACTGTGAAAAAAATGTTTTCCTAAAAATGTAGCTGTTTTTTAAACTTATAGTGCCTCCGCCAAGAGATGTATCAACAAATTTGATTTGTTTAGTTCAAAGTGAAAAATATTTTTTTTTCTTGCCATTTTTTGGTTTTTCGGCAATAATATAATTTTCTGTGTACAATTTAATAATATTCTTCTTCTTAAAAAATTTACATAAAACATCCACTTTTGTCTTGTTTACATATTCACATAATAAAAATGGTAAAACTGAGTATGGACGCTGGTATTAGGAAAGTTTTTACAGACACAATAACCTTGACAATACACCAACTCCGACTGCCACCACTGATGGTATAAGAGTTTATACTCCAGAAATTTTTATTCCTAGTTATTTCCAAAAATTAAAAAAACAATACATTATAGATGGTGTGTTTTAATTTAAAAAGTCAGTAAAAAAAATTATGTTCCTGGAAAGTCAGTAAATTTAAACTGAAAATTTGAGTGGGAACCCTGTCTTACCATACATCATACAGGGCATATCATTGGCTTGGCTATTTGTTAGTGGACTTTTGTTAAAGGAAGACGATGCACTTTGTTAATGGCAACTGACTTCTCACAAAATTTCATATGTCTATCATTGCCTCACACGGTTAGAGGTTTTCGACATACTGAGGTTTAAAATTAACCATTTTAGTATTCGGCGGTTTTTCCCTAAAATTAGTTTTTTGTACCTTTTGTTCCTTTATTGTGAGAATATAAATGAGCGCTATGTACAAAATTGTAGACAAGAAGCAAGTAGTATAAAAATATAGGCAGATTTAACTTTTGCCGTGCAGTGGCTTTAACAAAATAAAAATATCAAATGCATATGACCAAAAAAATAGTCTTTTTATAAAAGAGACGATAATACAAACTAACAGTGGAATTTTGTTTATTTTTTGTGTAATTAAACGAATATAGTAAGTGATTAAAAAATATTGACATCGTTGCCTTTTGTTAGTAGTAGTAGTATAGGGGCGGCCCGAGGGCCTGGCAATTAGGCCTCTTCATGGGCCCTTTCTGCTATACCCCGTTCCTTACCCCTATGCCCCTACTTCCGCTGCACCTCTTTCTCCGGGCCTCCCTGTCTTCTTTACGAAGTTCACTATGTCGGCCCATTTGAGCGAGTACAGCTCTTCTTCCTCTATCGTGGGAAATCCCCACTTCAGCTGCCTTGATCTGGCATATGCCTCATATTGTGCTATCAAGTGCTGCGCCGATTTCTCTTCGAGCCCGCAACCGGGACACACGGGATCTCCTGCTACTCTTATTTGCGTCAGATGTTTGTTCAGCCGATTGTGCCCAGTCAGCATCCCTGTCAGCAGTCCAATGTCCTTTCGGGTCTTGCCTAAGAGCCACTTAGTTCTGGCTACATTCGGACCATCCACGAATAGCTTGGACTGTTTGCACTTTGACTCTTGCCTCCAGGACGTCTTTAGTTCATTGTTCGCCCATTTGTTGATCTCACTCTGTACCTGTTTCCTTGTTATTCCCAGAAGAGGTTCCGGTCCAATGTATTGGGTTTCGGCCCCTAGTCTGGCAAGTTCCTCCGCTTTCTCGTTCCCTGTTATTCCCTTATGACCTGGGACCCACATCAGTGTCATCCTTTCGTCTTGAGCCAGTGTTTGCAGTGCTTCAGCGCACTCCTCCACCAGACTACTGACTATTTTGGGTGCACTTAGAGCCTTGAGGGCAGCCTGGCTTTCAAAGCATATGTATATGTCCCTCCTGCCATTTCTGACCCGGGTAGGGTTGCTGCCATGATAATGGCCTTACACTTTCGCCTGAAACACCGTAGCGTGTTCTCCAAGTGGATAACTCTTCTGAACTTTCCGCGTATACTCCTGCGCCTGTTGTCTGCCTGGCTGACAGTTTAGAGCCATCCGTGTAGCAGACCGTCGCCTCTCTGCTTAATTCCGTTCGGAATTCTTCCCTTTGCCACACATTCCGTTCTGATATTGTGACCTTGTAATTTTTATCGAACCTCCATGGTTTAAGCGGTGCTTTCACTGGCAGTCTTAGGAGAGGCAACTCTTTCTTCGCCAGCCCCTCGTCCGCTAGATGGCCCTCTTTTTCCTGCCCTTCCACAGTCCCTGGTCCCTTAATCGCAGGTGCGTCGCCATCGCCTCCTTCTTGATCCAAGTTGCAAGCGAGGAGAGACCCAAGATTGTTTCCAGGGCGTGGATGGGGGTCGTCCTTATTGCACCGGTCATCCCTCAGCAGAAGAGCCCTTGCAGGCTCGTAAGCTTTTTGGATATGGTCAGCTTCTCTACAGCGGGCCACCAGACCACTGATCCGTATTGGATCCTTGGTCTTATGATGGCCGTGTATATCCAGTGTAGGATCCTCGGGCTAATGCCCCAGGTTCGACCGACCACTCGGAGCAACTGCCACAATGTTGCCTGGACTTTAAAAGTCATTCTGGCAACATGCTCGCTCCACTTGAGTCCCTCGTCCAGCGACACCTCCAAATACTTAAGTTGTAATACCAAAGTTAGGGGTCTGCCATACATTATGGGAGCTCTGAATCCCTCTAGTTTCCTCTTTCTGATGAACAGGATCATCTCGGTCTTTTCAGGATTCACTGAAAGACCATTCTGCCTGCACCATCTTCTATGATTCTTACCGCCCTTTGCATTCTTTTGCAGACTGTGGCTAGAAAGCGGCCGTTTACTTTCACCACACCGTCGTCCGCATATGCTTGTGCGTCGAATCCCTCCTGCGTCAGGCGATTTAGTAGATCATCCATTATTAGGCACCACAAGTGGGGAGACAAGCAGCTACCCTGCCCTGGGGGCAGCCTCCCGTCACATCCACCTTCACCTTGGACTCTCCTAAGCTGGACTGTGCTTCCCTCTCCGTTAACGCGGATTTGACCCACTCAGTCAGACTTGCTTCCGCTCCTCTTTCCTTGCCTTTTGTTACTTGGAATCAAAAAAACACATTTCAAAACATAAACTTTTGTAACTCTTGGTATTTTTACATATCTACTATATAATCTATTTATTTTCTTAGCTCTTAATATATTATTTATCAAGATAACTATTTACAACATTTTAGGTACAAAAATAAAATTGGAAGACAACTCGGATCATTTTTTTTACTTTAGATTTATTGAAAAATTGTGACGCTACTGCAATTTGTTATACAGGGTTCCTAAGCAAATCCTTAGGGGGGCAAGCAGCCGTGTATAAGACGCATACAAACGGAAAAGCACATTAGGCAGAAAAGGATGGGCATGGGGCGATGTTGTCACTACATCTTACACGTAGTAAATTCATTCCAGGTTGTTGTTTTCTAATGTTTTCCATTTTCATACCTTTAGGACTGGAATAAAAATTGTTTTTGCTCGACTTTAATACCAAACTGATGAAAGATATCGTAAAAAAAAATATTTTTCGGCTTTTCATTTTGTAACCATTGTCCTTACGCACTGTTCACAGGCTGGGGACTGAGATACATGCAAATGCCTAACCTAAAGCGTTCATACACGGCCGGAGAAATCGACTGAGATATTTCCGTAGAAACTTTATCAAGCAAATAGGACGGGTTGGCGCCTTCGAACGTCCAACCCGGGTTTTGCACTTTGATTCGAAATCAAAAAGGAGGAACAGTCAGATGTGGGGCCGTGCACAAATTACGTAACAGTGATTTTACCAATTTTTGACCCCCTCCCTATGTAATGTTTTGTAACGGTTTGGCACGCCATTCAACTAATATTACGTAACGATTTCAAGACCACTACCTCCCCCAAAAAAAAAAAACTTCACTTATTTTCATTCCAAATTTTCTTAGTTTCACACAAATACAAACGCTGGCGAAAACCCCCCTCCCCCCTACGTAACGTTTTGTAACCCCCCTCCCCCCTATGACCATTACGTAATTTGTACACGGCCCCTGTAGTCCCAGTGGAGGAGGGCGAGAAAATTGATATTTTTTTCTTAAAAATTATACTCTTTAGACCTATTTCTTTGCGTTCCCGAAATGACGTAATTTTTGAAAAAAAATTGTAAGCGGCGCCATTTTTATTTCGTGCTTTGTTTTTCTAACATTTTTGCGTTCGGCTAATTTAATTGAAAAATTTTTGCCTGCGGCGCCCTTTATCTTCTCACTCGAAACCAAGATCCCCCGTTTTAGGAAAACTGATCCCGTCTCTGTTTCTAAATTTTTTCGATTAAAAGTAGAGTATGACCATGGGGGAAATAATTTTTTTCTACGGTATGACGAAAATTTCGAGAAAGTTGAAGAAAAAAATAAAAAAAGTGGCAGAGCTCAAGTTTTTCGTAAAAAAAAAACGTTTTTTTGTGAAGAAACAGAGCAAAATAAATATTTTCACCCCTTTTTGGGTGTTACAAATATTGGCAGTCCCTTATTTTTCGCTTTTACCCTCCCGCTAGTTTTGAAGAATTGGTTCGCTACATGTTTCGAGATCATGTCATAAAACACCTCGAAAATATCAAATGTAGTGTAGGGCCAGCTTTATTTAAAATCAATAATATCGCAAGCAAAAAGCTCTGCAGGAAAAACAGAGCCGTTTATTGATTTCTTTAGCTGCTAGTGCTAGCTGCATGGTTTGGCCGTTCCCGGATAGATGTCACTAGTAGAACAGAATGGAAAGAAATTTAATTAAAAGCGAAGATATTTCTTTCTAATATTAACAACCTCACGAGTTTATCGCTCAGTATCGTAAATAATGGACCCTGCCGCTTCCTTTAAGCAAGAAAAAGCAGTGGTTTGGACCTGAAAACATCTAATTTTTAATTAGATTAGATGTTCAAATCTGTCCCCTTCTTGAGCCTCACAATATCCCAATCTATTGTAAAACTCTTGGCGCGTAGCAGCCAACATTTCAGGGGTGATAGAGTTGCCCGCCTCCAAAATTTTCGC
Source organism: Oxystoma pomonae (assembly GCA_963921995.1). Taxonomy (NCBI): domain Eukaryota; kingdom Metazoa; phylum Arthropoda; class Insecta; order Coleoptera; family Brentidae; genus Oxystoma; species Oxystoma pomonae. The sequence goes on along the minus strand of OY998166.1, from coordinate 95,134,273 downwards.
CCTCAACAACAACAACCCCATAGGAAAAAGTCATTTGGCGCAAGATCTGGTGATCGAGGAGGCCATCGGATATTTCCATACGTGGAAATAATTCTATCACCAAATACCTGACGAAGGTAATTTGTAGCCTGGCGTGAATTGTAGGATGAACAGCCATCTTGCTGAAACCACAATTCATCCAAATTTATGTTGAGTTCCCTCAACCGTAGTAAAACCTGGTGTTGGAGAAGATCAACATATTTTTGGCTATTCAAATTCCCTTCAATGAAAAAGGGTCCAATAATGTGATCCCCGACAATACCGCTCCAAACATTTAATTTTTGAGGATGTTGCGATAGCGGCTATTTTGTGGATTGATATTGCTATGAAGTTCAAATGTCGTCTCGTCACTAAACAAAACTTTTGATAGGAAATTTTCGTTCCTGTCACATTTATCCCTCATAACCTCACAATATTCTAACCACCGAAAATAATCACCTGGTTGCAATTCCTGCGACTTCCCAATCTTAAACGACTTGTAGCCGTATTTTTTTAGGATCCATTGGCAAGTACTGTTGGGAATATCCAGTGCCTCCGCAATCGGTTTCGTCGAACATGGTTCATGTGCCTCAACGTAAGCGCATACCATTTCGTCTCGTTCCACCCTGTGTGGAAGAACGGGATGCTCTGGTATTTCGCCGTCGTGGTAACACTTTCTACAACCATTTATGCACCCGTACCTTTCAAAACGATGATAAATGTTGTAGACAGTTTGAGCCAGAGGAACCGGTCGATCTGGAAACGCAAAAACAAAAAGCCCAATGACCTCGTCCGCACTGTCACTTTTTATGTAGTTTTTAATAATAAAAATATTTTCTTCTCGAGTATACGGCATTTTAAAAACACAAAATTTACGAAACTGAAGCGACTCGAAAGGAAATAAAAATGCAATGCCTGTGAATCCCAGTTTTTCCTCGATCATCTCATGGTGTGGCCGCCATCTAGCGGAATTTGCAGACATCTTGTCAACGGTTATTATTGCAACTATGATTTATGCTCACAATGAAAGAGTGTCACAATTTTTTCTCATGAAAGCAGTCTGGAGATAATAACAAACTGGCACCATTGCTCAATATACCTGTTTCTTTTGTGCGCGCAGAACTTTCTATGCCATTTCTGTTTGATCTATTGAAATCCTATCCCTAAGGAAAATCTTAGGAACCCTGTACAAATAGACATTATTAAAAAAACAATTTCGTTGAAAAACTTCCGAATAATAAAATTTGTAACTTTAAACCTCAGTATCTCGAAAACAACGAACCGTATATCGTGCAATATGATTTTAAAGTAGAAAAATGATAGCCAGCCGTTTTCAAACTTTAGCATCTATCATCGTAGTAATGATTTATTTTGCTCTTTTTTTTATCAAAAGACTGTTTGATAATCAATTATACCATTGTATGATCAGCTTTAAGAAAATTAAAATAAAATTGTCATTATTATTGCACTACACAGAATAAGTTTAAAAAAATTAAATATAGCGTGGAAGTGAAAGACACGGTTCATATTAAAAATAGAAAAATATATAGTTTTGGGCATGTTGCAATTTTTTCAATATATTTCTAAGTTTTCTAGAAAATCGAGAATTTCAGGATTTCTATAGAAACCTTTTTTATCTCTCTCACAATACGGATAGTTTTATCTCTCTTACGGATAGATTTTTAGCAAATCCATGACACCCCTCAGTTTAAGGGAAATAGAGAGAAGAGCCTTAAATTACTTAAATATTTTTTTTTTAGATGGCATAAACAAAAACAATACAAGATCTCTAATGGGTGTTAGTAGCAGTGGCGCACCCAGGAATTGACTTCAGGGAGGGTGGGGGGTTAAGGATGAATAATAAAAAAAACTTAATTTGAAGTAAAAATGTGTCCATAATCAGGCTTCTCGGGGGAGGGGGGGGGGGCTGGTCCCCAACCTCTTGGTGCAAAAAGTAAATTCCTATTATGTCATGTCTTAAGGCAAGGAAAAAACTAAAGAGCTCCTTTAGGTGCTAAAATTATCTTTCAGATTACCCTTGGAATAGAATAAATTAATCAAAACTTTCTAAACATTTTAATCGTTTTTTTTGTTGTCAAAATTCCTTAACAATCGTACAGCAACCCCCCCCCCCCTCGGTGCGCCACTGATAGTAGTAAAGTATGCTCATGCTTTTACATCCTCTCTCGGTATTATAATATGAAATCCTGTACGATTGTTAAGGAATTTTGACAACAAAAAAAAACGATGAAAATGTTTAGAAAGTTTTGATTAATTTATTCTATTCCAAGGGTAATTTGAAAGATAATTTTAGCACCTAAAGGAGCTCTTTAGTTTTTTCCTTGCCTTAAGACATGACATAATAGGAATTTACCTGAATGAAATCTACCTCAGATGTTAAATGTCATAGCCACCCTCTTAAGTTTTAAATAAGAGGTTTGGTGTTGCTTAAGCCACAATTATTATAAATTGCGATAATTTATGGCAAAGACGGACATTAAAGCTCTTAGGATATTTTTAAGCTAGAAAAAGTGTTTGTGGTTTAGGCAACTGAAAATTGTTTCATTTTACGATCTCTTTTGTAAAAAATTCGTATTATGTAACTTGTGTTCGTTTTATATATTTTATGAGTATATTCTTCGCTGGTGGCTTTACTTGTTTTACTCATGCAAAATTTCGCTTCCCAAGTGAAGTGTCTACTTCGCTTTTTTTGCTAGTGGTAAGTAAAGTTTTTGTTAGCCCCAAGTGATGAATTCAATAGCTGCAAGTAAAACGACCTACTTAGACCCGAGTTGGTTAACCATTAGTGATTTATCTACTTACCAATATGTGACAACTCACTTAACTTTCCCTTCACTTAGGGTTAGTGAATTTTTCTACTAGTTTGTTAACCTTTAGTGATTTATCTACTTACCAATATGTGACAAGTCACTTAACTTTCCCTTTACTTACGGTTAGTGAATTTTTCTACTAAGGACAAGTGAAGGCATTAAATATTAAAAAATCATGCGGAAAAATATATTCTTCCTAATAATAATGCATGCCTATAATGATTTGTCATTGATCATGATGGAAATAAGTTAAAAAAAAACTCGAAAAAAAAAATCGATAACTGAAAACGAACCCGGTAACCCTTGGTTTGAGATGCTTGTCCATATATATCCATCAAACGCGAAAATTATCTGACTAAACTTTAATCATGATTAACACTTTTCAGTCGGCCAGTAAGAATCCACCAAAACGCTTATATTCGGCGGTTTCAATCTATTTCTTTACAAGCGCATGGTACGTATATACAGTGGATATAAATATAAATAAATATTGTTTGTTTTTTTTTCTTAGGGTATATTGTTTTTTAGAGCTCAAAAATATATTTTTGGTTTTGCGCTACTATAGATTTACTAACAGTTAGTAGATACTTCACTTAAGGTAAGTGAAGTTTTTTAAGGTTAATATGTTATTTTATAACCTTAGAGAAGAAAACTTATGGTAAGTAGACAGTTCACTTGTCTCATATTTAAATGAAGTTTCTACTTGGGGCTAATAAATTCTTACTTAGGATTAGTGGATATTTGTAGCCTGAATCTAGGATTCTCTGAATATTGACTTTCATTTTTGTAAAATATATTATCTTTAAAATGAGACTAAATGTTTGAAAAATTTCTGTATTTTGATAGAAAAATGTGGAGACAAAAATATCCTTGCAGGCGAAATTTTGCATGATTAAGACAAGGAAAATTCCCACCAAAGACTATATTCGTAAATCAAATTATCTTTAAATGTTTAAGAATTTATTTTTTTACTTTATTAAATTAAGTATATTAATTATTTAAAGGACTCAAAGTCATTGTCAATGTCACTATGAAAATAATGAAAAATAAGGACGAAAAAACAATTTATTTTTAATTGCATTGTTATCTGTAAGGTCAGAAAAGTCTTGCACAATCTTATTTACGAAAATTTTTCAATCTCCTATATCTAAAGCAGGGAAAATAGAACACATAGGGAATGGATATCCCAACCGACCAATCTCAAAAATTAGGTGTAACGATGCGATTGAAGTTTCATAGCAAAAAAGGCATATTGGTTGGGGAAATGTAATTTTTTCTATGCTTCAGTTGACAACGGCTTTTCAAAATGGCGTATTCACAAAATATGTACCTTCGTGTATAGAAGGCGATCTGACGACTTAGGACCGTGGTGTAAGTTTTTTGCTACCGTTGCGCCTCTAGTGACTCGGTCTCGAAGCGGCGCTGGCGCCGGGAAATTTGAATTCGGGTATTTTTAAAAGTATTTCAGTTCATTAGAAACAACATTATTTTGGAAAACCTAATTCATCAATAATTAATTTTATTTTCCAAAATATTGTTGATTCTAATGAATATAAATTTAAGAAATAAACCAAATGCGTCGTATTTAATATATTATATTATTATTTTAAGAAGATATATACATTGGTGGGTCTCAATAGCAGCAGTTTCTTTAAGGACTTGCGAGTTTTCTTCATTTGCAAAAAATTCGGTGTAACTGTTTACTCATCAGCATTTTTGAATGGAATGGGCTAAAAAAAATGTAATTAACAAATAGGCTGAATAAATGCCGTATTAGAGTGTAGAGTAGTGTAGTATTAGAGTAGACCATCAAAATTGGTGATACCGTAGGTAAAATTAGTTATTTTTCAGTTACTTACGGAGGCTTAACAGGGCCCGCTCGGTTATTTTTTGCAAGCAGGTAGGTGATAATTCGTTTTTTTTGTTTAGTTATGTTTTTATTTTTTTTGTGAAAGTTAATTTGCAAAAATAGGAATTGTTGTTTTCCTTTCTACATTGGCAGTTTGTATGTGGACAAAAGAATACGGTTACGGCAATTTGTGTTTGTGGTTCAAAAACTATTTCTAGCATATCAATTACGGTAATACGTTAAGCAAATAAGGTGACGATAAGTTAGTGGTCTATTAACTCTCTATTGAATAGGTTGTTTTTCCTCTGGGTCCCGATTCTTGAATTTCGAGAGAATGGTCGCCTGGAAACGTTCACATCTTTTGTTTCGGCCAATAAGAAGGCTCAGAAGCTACCAAGTTTTTACGGTGCACGCGCAAAGGTAACTCGATTATCGTTTTTCAAGAGCAGCCGTTCTCCGGCTCAGAGGGAGGTGTATGAAAGTGTAGGAAAGTTCCTTCGATACACGGCAATCGGATGAGGTTCGGCCGTGGTCGGATAGGTTTCGGATAACTAGTGATAGCTTTAAAGCCCGTTATTGGTCGATATCAAGGAGGTGACCGTTCCCGTGTGACCTTTCCTACAAAATTCCAGAATCGGCATCCAGACCTCATGAAAAGAACGAAAAGGCGATGGCGATGACATTGATGGACATTGATTAAGGTAGATGTCATCGGCGCAATTTGTCGCCTGAGCTTCGAGACCGAGTCCCCAGAGGCGCTGTAACTTGTTTTTTGCGATGCTCTTAGTAAAACTTTTATCCGTAGGTATATGCTTTATGGGCGTATTTTATTGTTGTTTTTATGGCAATAATTTTCTTACATTTTTTTTAAATTTTGAGTGATTTACGCTAGCCAGTGAGTTTAGAATTAAAAATAGAGACAATATGGATACCTCACAATTTATTAGTTATTTTAGAAAAAATACTCAAAAAAGGCCAAGAAATTCCATCTTTGAAAAGTAAACAGCACAAAAGAAAAAGTAAACAAAAAAGTAGGGTTATAGGTCAAGTCGAACCAGATATCAAATTTACCTAACCGCTAAAATTTGACACTTTTTCTTTGGTGATATCCATTCTCTATAGGTTCTATTTTCCCTGATCCAAAGGAGTCTAATATTGTATGTTCTAACGGCCCTCATAAGGTCACCAAATTAAAGGGTTATCTGTAACTTAAACTAGTTATTGGGGGGAAAAAACATTTTATATTTTCTGAAAAATTGGCTTTTTCTAAAATTAATATAATACTACCAAGACATCGCGCTTGTTAGGTAAAAAATAACTATTTTGCAAAATTTTGGTGTTGTTTAGATAATCGGTTACTTGTAAAAAAACGTCCTTTTTGTTATTTGTCGAAGTGAAATCGACGTTGAGTTTGTCCCCCAATCAGCAAAAGTTCTTATGGTTAACAATTAATTATAAAAAAACAATGTTAGATTGACTACTCCCACAGATACCTTATTCTGCAATGACAATACTTTGGCCAAAAACACAATGTTTGTCTCTTTAGATCGGAATCCCAAAGTGACTACCGTTTAAAGGGTTTGACAGTGCCTGAATCCGTTTTTGGTTATATGTATTTTTTTAAAAGAAACTTAAAAGAGTTTATGGATGTTTTACCATAACATTTCCATAAGTAATAATTTTCTTATAGTGTAGACTAGTTAATCTAAGCAAAAATAAACAAATAATAAAAAATAGGCTATTTTGTTATTTATTATCTTAAGAAAAAATACTTGAAAAATAAACCTCGATATTTTTCAATAACATCGTATTCAAACATTCAACTAAAACTCATTGACGGACTTGACAAATTTATGTGTTTTGATGACGGGCTAATCCAATAAATTTCTATCATTGTAAAAGTGTGAAGTGGACGCACGACTCTAAAATCAAATAAATTTTGTGCTTTAGTAAGATGATCGTTATTTAAAAGTTTTTCTTTGCTTGATTTAAAGACGTGTACGCCATTATAAATTATATTTGACTAAAAAAGGAGCCTTTTGTTAGGCAGAGGGCGGCGCGGCGGAACGGAAAAAAGTTGGATACAAATTTTATAAAAACATATGTTTTATAATCTCAATTGTGGTTCAACAGACTGTTTAAAATAAAGTCGTTTAAGATTTTTGAAATTATTTTATAGTTTTGGGAAATCAAATCTTTATGTAGTTTAACTTTTTAAAAGGTTAAATACTAAAAAAAAAATCTAAAATGACATTGCCTTTTGAAGATTCTTTGGATCTGCTGCACTGTGTAGGGTAACCACATCACCCTAAAGGTGGGCAATTAACCCCCTTGGGGTGAGAGGGGCGGCGGTGGCATATCAATGAAAATATTTTTATTGTTTTTCTCACATTAGGTTTTTTGCATTTTTTTTTTTGGTTAAAAATATTAATAGTTTAATGCCTAAAATATTTTAACGTAAATTAAGCGGATACGTTTTTGTTGATCGGATTTTTTGTAGGTTTTTCCGAGGGTTTTTCACATTCTTGAGCCATAATTTTAGGCAAATATTGTTTTCTTTCCAAAATGTCGATTCGTGGAATAAAAAACTAACTTTTTTCAAGTTTTCCCTGTTTTTTTAGCGTTCAAAAAAATTACTGCCAAAAAATATTTTTTCCCTGTAAAGATGAAAAATATCTAATAATAATAACTAATAATTAGTTAATGCTTTTATTGTCGCAGAATTACACCAACCCTTATAAAAAAAACCGTAAAAAAACGGTAACAATATAATTTACTTATACTAGATACAAAGGAACGAGAAGAAATCGATTTAAGGATAAGGATCAGTAATAAAAAAAAGTATTTTAGAGAAAGATGAAGATAATCTAACGCCAAAAAATTTGAATTTTCTGTTTTGTCATCTGTCTGTCATCTTGAGTGGTGTTGTGCATATGATTTTTATTTTACCATTTTTATCAAAAAAAAAAGAAGAAGTGTGTAAGAAATAATGTAGTATTAATTTCTTTTAATAAAAGTTCTTTATGATCAAGCCATGATGGTAATTTAATTAAGGCTTAAAATATTTTAGCATAATTTAAGGGGTAACGTTTTTGTTTAAGCAATTTTTATCATGTTTTTCACATTTTTATTCCACGATTTTGCTCACATTTTAAAACTTTCTTTCCAAACTTTCAATTTCTAAAATAAAACACATTTTTCAAGTTTCCTTTGTTTTTGAAGCGTTCAAAAGAAGTACTGCCAAAAAACATTTTTTCTCTTTTAAAATTAAAAATATTTAAGGTTGTTGAAGAGAGAGATAGAAAAAATTTAAGGCAATTGTTTAATAAAAATTTCTGTTTTGTTATCTTAAGTGGTGTCGTGCATATGATTTCTATTTTGCCATTTTTATCCAAAAAACAGAAAAATTGTAATTTTACAAAGGGTAAAGTGTGTAAGACATAAGGTGGTATTAATTTCTTTCAATCAAAGTTCTTTACAGTCTTATTTACCAAAAAGCAACATAAGTGTAATTAAGCACATCTAAAAACCATTTAACAGGTATTGAACTAAAAAGGGTCATCATAGCTTTATCATGGATGTGCTAAAATACACTTATAGTATGACACGTTTTTTGGTAAATTTTAAGATTGTAAAGAACTTTGATTAAAAGAAATTAATACCACCATGTCTTACACACTTTACCCTTTGAAAAATTACAATTTTTTCTGTGCACCACTAAAGATGACAGACTGGGGGTCTATTCTTGAATCGAGAGAAAATTTGCTCCCAGGGAATAAATTCTCTCGCTACTATGCATCTCATTGGTCCAAATCTTCGGTTTAAATCGGTTTCTCTCACTTTTTCACGATATTGATCGAAAGTAATTCTCTTGATCTTGACTAAGAGAATTACAATCAATCGGGCAAAAGTGAGAGAAACCGATTTAAACCGAAGATTTGGACCAATGAGATGCATAGTAGCGAGAGAATTTTCTCCCTGGGAGCAAATTTTCTCTCGATTCAAGAATAGACCCACAGATGAAAAAATATAAATTTTTATTAAACGCCTTAAATTATTTCCATCTTTCTCTAAAATACTTTTTTATAGCCTGCTGTCTCTCTTCAACAACCTTAAATATTTTTCATTTTAACAGAGAGAAAATGTTTTTGGCGGTACTTTTTTTTAACGCTTAAAAACCAGTGAAAAAATCGAAGGTTTGGAAAGAAAGTTTTAAAATGTGAGCAAAATCATGCAGTGGCGGTCCCAGGGGGGGGGGCGATTGCCCTCCAGAAAAAAGTAGACAAAGATGCTGGTGGTAACCTTAAAATCTTTGGACACACCACACACCAAGAATAAACAAACGCATGACGCACGCGAAAACCACTATATTGGAAATAAAGTATTACAGTATTATAGAGTTTCTATTTATAAACAAGTTATAGACAAAATCATTTCGGACATAAAATCAAGGTTCAATAACGAGACAAGTATTTTTGACCTGAACATATTCATACCAAGTTTTATACGATGTGATGCCAAAATTAAGGCAAAATTAACTAATGTCGTTTCCAAATAAACTGTTTGATTAATCCAAAACACAAATTCTTGAACTTTTATTGGGAGAAGTCAGTATTTGAAAACAATATTGGTCAGAAGTAGGAAAAAGTTTAAATCAAAACATACCACCTGATAACGTTTTTGAGGCAATGAACAAGTGTGACGATATGTTTCCATTGATAAAAACATTCTTGTATGTTGGCCAGTAAGTAAGGCTTCGTCAGAAAGAAGCTTCTCGAGCCTCCAGAAGATTGAAAACATAATTACTTAAAACACTATCACGGAAATTCGTCTGACGGATTTAGTTGCTGCATAATAACAGTTATTTAGAAATTGACATTGAGCGAGTTTTGGCCAAAAAATCTTATATTTGAGATATGCAATATAAAAGGTAATGTTTCAACTTAAAAAGCTTTTTAGACCTCAAAAAAAAGTATACAGACCGCTTCAAGCTACTGCGAACATAGGGCGGAAGAAGTCTAATTTGCCAGTGTACGTACATGCAGAGACACCGCACGCCTATCAGTGAAGCAACCAATACTCAGGCTTGCGATCACCACTTGCATGACTTTCCTTTGGTATTTAGTATGCCTCTAACCACGGTGCTGTGTGGAGCGTAGTCAATGAAACCGGAATTTGGTCAATAAATACGCAAATTTTTATAACGTAATTTTCTTATTTTTTGTCACTGATAAATAAGAGCGTTTTATTGTCAACTGCTCAGATTTATCAGTGACGACGTGTTACAATGAAAATAATAAGGAGAAACAAAATAAAAGCAAGTTCTCAAAATAAAATAATACATTCTAAAAACCAAAAAGATTCTCCCAGTCAAAATACTATAAAAACCCCTTCTAACGTTTCCAAGCATGTTAGGGGTGATAATTTGAAAAGCTTCTTCAAAAACAGATAGAAGTCATTAGGAGCAAGATCGGGAGATCGACCTGGCCATAAAATAGTTCCCCGTGTACTTATAACCCGATTAGGAAATACATTATCAAGATATTCCCTAACAAGGCCAACATTGTGAGCGGAACAACCATCTTGTTGAAACCATGTTTCACCAAATCTTACACCTAACAACTGCCTAGCAGTTGGAATAATGTGCTGCTGCAGTAGATCCAAGTATCTAGGACCATTCAAATTGCAATTGCCGTTAATAAAAAATGGCCCAATTACGTGTTCCCCTATAATACCCCCCCCCCCAAACATTTAGTTTTTGGTTTTTGGGATACGTCAAAATACAAATGCAAATGTTCCCTCGACCAATATCGAACGTGTGTTGGGTTATGACGATTTGACCATTTGACCATCTGCACTTTTTCGGCAACTTCGTAGACATCCATTTTTGGTTTTAAAAATGTATTATTTCAATTAAGAACTTACCCATCTGTTTCTCGAGCAAGGCAGAAATAAAACAAAATAATAAAAACAAAATGAATTTCCAAAAGATAACACTGCAGCGTGCTTCGAATCCACCTCGGTCGTACGGCACGGAGAGTAAATTGGACTTGATTCCCCCTATGTTCGCAGTAGCTTGAAGCGGTCTGTATATCTATTAGGTTTTATTGGTGGTTTGTTTATTAGCGCGGATTTCAGAGCGGTAGGGAGGTAACTTCCCCCACCCTGGATTTAAATTTTTCACGAAAACATTTACGAAATCAAAAGTAGGGCATAAATTGCGGCGCTATGACACCTTTGATATTTACGGTATTAGTTTAATTTTGTGTTAAAAATGGCATCTGTAGTGTCATTTTCTTAAAAATTTTCGCCTGCTGCGCTTTGAAACCATTGATATATTTACAATTTTAGTTTAATTTTAAATCAAAAAATGCATTTTTTAACGCAATTTTCTTCAAAATTTTCGCCTATGGCGCTATGGTACCGTTGATATTTATGATTTTAGTTTAATTTGACTCAAAAATTGTATTTTTAATCTACTTTTATCAAACATTTTCGGCGCATGGAAACATTTTTTAAAATAAAAAATTTATGAAATAAGCAAATTAAAATCTGAGTACCCCCTCCCAATCCGCGTTTGTAGTTACTAAGTTTTTTTTGCACATATTGATATGTTCTTAATAAAAGCTATGCTTTTATTCTATTTTTTTTTTCGTATCGAAACCGCCTCCCCCCCCCCCCTTTTCAAATGGCTGGGACCGCCACTGAATCATGGTATAAAAATGTGAAAAACATTGGATGAACTGGAAAGTTTTGTGTTCGGGTTACTACCGAAAATTTATCCAGGACCGGTTCAGTACTGTTCTGTACAGTCCCGTGAAGCCGGGCGGAATTAAATGAAAATGTTTAGGACTATTTTCTGACGTATGCGCAAATTCATTTACACATGTTAAGTTTGTGCGAAAAAATAATTTGTTTCTTGAAAATATACCCAAATAAATGGATTTTTATGAAAAATAATAAAAAGCGAAAGTGTAATCTTGTATTACAGGCCTGGATTAAGAGGGGGGGGGGCTAAGGGGGCCATAGCCCCGGGCCCCGTCATTGAAAGGGGCCCCCAAATCTCAGGATAATTTAAAATTGAGATTGGGTAAATTACTTATATGTACATAGGGCCCCATCATTATTTTAGCCCGAGGCCCCATTGTATCTTAATCCGGCTCTGTTGTATTATTTTTTATCCGAGTGTATTTTTATAAAGGTTTTGTTGAGGGTTTTGTATGGTATTACCTAAAGAAGAGGAATCCCTGCTTAACCCAAAAATTCAGTTTTTCAGTGTTAAATTTTTCTGTTCTTTCAAAAACTGCAGAATTTCACTTTGGAATAATTACGGCAAGATTCTACCTCGTCATCAAGTAGTGATGATAATGAAGCCATTGGCAGATTTTTAAATGCAATGTAAAAAAAAATATGAAGCTATGAATTTTGTAGAAACACAAAAGCTATTTTGTAGAAGAAACTGTGGACCTATATGATGAGAACCAATTCATGGAAAATTTTTGGTAAAATATTTATTTTATGCTAAAAATAAAGAGATAAGCTTAAGACACTCTGGATCACATCACGTGCTTCTTCTTCACTCTATTATTATGGCTTGCTATCAGTGTACATGCGGCAATTTTATGAAAATGCGTTCGGGTTCGTCCAAAAATTGTAAACTTTTAAGAACAGTCCCGTCGATTGCGCAACTATCACGCGCAGTTCTAAAACGTTCTAAGACAGTTTTAAAATTCGGAACCCGAACAAACCCTTAGAAAAAAAATGGTGACGGTTATTGCCTATCAATCATATTTTATATCTCGAACGCTTGTATATACTACAAGACTGTTATTCTTATTTATTTCATTATTTGTAAGACACTGTGTATATTTCGCAGGGACTATGCGGGTTATCATTAATATAGTTGAGAAAATCGGCAGTGAATCGAGCTCCAAATGGCGGCCTCTTATTTCTTAATTAAGCAGTCGCGTGTCCCCTATTTACAAGTTTAGGAGGGTAAAATGGTCTCAGTATAGAATTTGTTTCAAATTATTTATTTTATAACTATAAGGGAGAATTTATTTTATTTCCACGGCAATAGAGATATTCCAACAAGAATATCACGATCATCTCGGACAGCTAAGCAAACTAGTGTGGAACTGTCTACCACACGGGGGTGGCTGCCCCCCCCCCCTCCCCAAAGATATTCGAGTTTTTATATGCTTATGATTTCGAACTAATTTTGAACCGCTTCTAAAAATTTCGAACTTTGATATGCTTATAATTTTGAACTAATTCCGAACTAATTCTGTACAACTTTAAAAAAATTTTGGCCATATTTAGAAAACAGGCTTACTAGTGGATTTTTCGAAATTCTTTTTGGTTATATTAGGAGTTTGAAATTAGTTCTTCATTCACTTTGGTATAGTTACTTTTGTTTTTTCTCTACGCTTTAAATGAGGAAAATAAACTGAAAATAGTTTTTTTTAAACATTTTCATTTAAAATCGTACAGTCCTTTGAATTAACTCAGGATTTTCATCGATGTAATTAAGAAACTCTGCACAAGTCATATTAAAATTTATACAAATCTTTATCTTCGACTTAACGGTGTCTACTATTTGACCATTTGAAATTCATCAAAGAGAAAACCCTTGCTACAAAAACATTAGATGCAGGAATGCTTAAAGTAAATGGAATTATTTTAACTAGCTCAGGAAATTCCTTATTACCGGACTGAAAATTTTATTGTCCCTTAAGTTGTAACGCTGTAGGCTCCTAGAACGGTGAACCAGAAACGAACACAAAGACTAAATCATTGGAACTATACACCAGTGGGTTATTCTTGAATCGAGAGAAAATTTGCTCCCAGGGAGTCGAATTGTCTCGCTACTATGCATCTCATTGGTTCAAATTTTCGGTTAAAATCGGTTTCTCTCACTTTTGTCCGATATTGATCGAAACTAATTCTATTGGTCGAAGACCAAGATTTGGACCAATGAGATGCATAGTAGCGAGAGAATTTAACTCCCTGGGAGCAATTTTATCTCGATTCAAGAATAACCCCCCAGGACAACAACACAGCAAAATAATGGTGAAATGTCCATCGGCATCACTGGCCGAGGAGATACTTAAGCTCTCGAGAGGTCAGAATAGAATAGTGACAAGACTCTTAACCGGTCACTGAGCACTGAGAAAGCACCTGCACACAATGGGGGCTCAATCAAGTTACATATGGATATTGTAAAAATTATGTATTAATTATGTACTAATTTGGTCCCCTTTAAAAAAAATTTGTACTTAATGTACTTGTACTTTGAGTTATTCGCACTTAAAAGGGGGGGGGGGTGTGGCTTGGCGCTAAGCTGCCCTTCGTCCCGCCATGCTTAGGAGACAGATTTAGTAAAAGTTGATGTGTCATTATTTTGTACTAATTATGTACTCTTAAAGAAGGGTATATACTTTTAGTTTACAAAAACTATCGGCTCCTAGCATTTTTGTTTATTTGTTATGGGGTGTCCCTTCTGCTTAGGAAAGAGATTCGACGAAAAGTGACTATGCCATAATTTGCTACTAATTATGTACTAATTTCGTCCCCTTCTAAAAAATTGCCTATTCTCAAGATAAGTTCTTTTTTTTGTTTTTATGGGGTGTGTAGCTTCATATCAAGGCACACCCCCCTCGGCTTAAGAAATATATTTAAAAAAAGCAACTTCATCCCCTTGTAGTGGCCCCGCTACAATGATTATTTTAGAAAAACGCATCACTTCGTGATGAAAGCAACAAACTCTCCACAGTTGCTCTTTAGGACAAAATAGTCGATTTGATTCGAGGTGCCATCACGATTTCCCGTGCAGGCACCCTGGGGAGGGGGAGGGCAAAATTTAGGGGGAGGGTAATTCAAAAAAATAATATTATTGTCACATATGGTCAGCATTGGTATCGATTTATATGTTTTCGAGGGTGACAAATTCAAAGAAATGCATTCTAGACTATTTGAATACCTTCCTGGGGTTGGAGGGGGTGAAAATCTTATTTTTAAAGATTCTGGAAAAATATTTACAGTTTTGATAAAAATATGACTCATTTTCTCTTATTTGTGTATATTAGTCTATTTAGGTAGGTAACATAGATTGTGTTAAACTATAGTAAACATCAGGTGTTGAGGGATGAGGGGGCGAAATAATTATGGGATGTTAAACCGAAAAAAAACGACTTTTTGGCGATATTGGTATGGTTTTATAGGTTTTCGAAGATGATAAATCCAAAAAAATATATTTCACTTCAGTTAGTATCGTCTCTAAAGTTTTACTAAGTTTAAAAAAAAATGGGTGTATAATCCCAGACAGCAAAGTTACGTACCAGGTACGTACCTCATACCTAAGGCTCGGACGAAGAGTACGTACATAATACGTACGCTAACACTATGTACGTCTTAGGTACGTCCTTGGGAGATGGAAAATACGTACCATGTACGTACATTTGTGGACGTACCAAGTACGTACTTTGTAGGTCCTGCAGTGGACCAATAAAAGACGTAAATTGGACGTAAAATGTACGATGTACGTACAAGGTACGTACAGGAGACGTTTTTGGTACGTACCTTAAGGGCCGTAAATAAATAAAACACAATTTTTTTTATGCCTGGGGAGGGGCGGCGATTTTAAAGCCCAAAAACTCCTCAGTACTCCTCTATCCTGGTTGACCCTCCGGGAAAGAATTTGTGACGGAGGATGAGTATTCATAAAATAAAATACTTATACAAATGTTTGATTTACAAGTGAGAGAAATGTTACATAAATGAACTACGTCCAAGTTATGACAACTTAATAACGTAGTAAGTACGTACAAGAAAAGACCTAAATATAACGTAAAAATACGTTTTCAATGTACGTGCGTTTTACGTACACTTTTGACGTACATCGTACGTACCTAGTAGGTCGCGGGACGTAAAGGCGTAAAATGGATGTAAAATGTACCATTTATGTAAAAATTAGTAATAAATAATTGTGACCTCTGTGTGACCTTAAATTTACATAACAAGGTAAACCTATTATGTAAAATATACGTAGTTTTTACTTAACTCTTACGTAACAAGGATGTAATATTTATGTAAAAGGTATGTCATTTTATTTACATCACATTTATGTAAAAATTATGTGGGCTTTGCGCATGGCATTGCAGAGTTTTCGCACCTTAATGTGACTTAAATTTTATCTTATTGTGACCTCTGAGTGACCTTAACATAAAAAGGTAAATCTGTTATGTAAATTTTAAATAATATTTACATAACGGTGTTTACTGAGAAACCTTTAAACATAAGGTTTTCATCCCCTACCGCCCCAGGGAAAGATTCAAATAGTCTAGAATATATTTCTTTAGGTTTGCCACCCTCAAAAACATATAGATCGATACCAATCTTGACCATATCTGACAAGCTTATTATTTTTTTAAAAATTACCCTCCCTACATTTTGCCCCTCTCCCCAAGGAATCTTCCCGGGAAATCGTGATAATGCCTCGACTCAAATCGACTATTTTGATCTAAAGAGCAACTGTGGAAAGTTTGTTGCTTTCATCACGAAGTGACGCGTTTTTTTTGTGTAGACGGCCGACTATTCTAAAAAATTGCCTACTCTCAAGATAACTTTCTTTTTTTTGTTTATATGGGGTGTGTAGCTTGATATCAAGGCACACACCCCATATAAACAACAAAAAAAAGTTATCTGTAGAGTAGCCAATTTTTTAGAAGGGGGCGAAATTAGTACATAATTAGTAGCAAATTATGGCATAATTGCTTTCTTTCAGATCTATTTCATAAGCAGAGGGGGGGGGGTGACTTGATATCAAGCTACACCTCATAAAAACAAAAAAAGAATTATCTTAAGAGTAGACAATTTTCTAGAAGGGGACGAAATTAAAGCACATAATTATATTTTTTGTCAAATCTCTCTCCTAGGCAGAAGGGGGTGTGCCTTGATATCAAGTTACACACCCTATAAAAACAAAAAACATGAAGTTATCTTGAGAGTAGGCAATTTTCTAGAAGGGAACGAAAAGGTTAGTACATCGATGGAACGAAATTAGTAGGTACATAATTAGTAACAAATTCTGACATAGTCACTTTTGGTCGAATCTCTTTTCTAAGCAGAGGGGGGTGTACCTTGATATCGAGCTACACACCCCATAACAAACAAACAAAAATCTTAGGAACTGATGGTTTTTGTAAACTAAAAGTACCCTAAGAGTACTTAATTAGTACAAAATTATGACATATCAACTTCAACATTAAATCTATCTCCTAAGCATGGGGGGGTGCAGCTTCGCGCCAAGCCACACCCCCCCCCCTCCTTTAAAGTGCGAATAACTCCGTTATTCATTAAGTACAAATTTTTTTAAAAGGGGACTAAATTAGTACATAATTTTTACAATATCCAAATTGAGTTTCGTTGGGGGACAGGGTGTAGCTTGATTCAGCCCACAATGGGAATTTTCCAGGTAGTAGGTTTAGCTACTGGATAACTCGGCACCTTCTAGAAAAGGCATCTTCTCAGGAGGGAGGCTCTCAGGGGACACTTGTAAAGAGTGTGCTGAACCTAGCGAAAGCATGGAACCTCTTTTAGGTGAAAGAATACAGCAAGGGATACACTAAGCAAACAGCTGCAGTGTCAGGAAATCCCTAAACCTTACCTTGCTGTAGAAAGTTAATCAATCAATCAATACCTGCCTACAACTAGATAGGGTTGCCATCCGTCCGGATTTCTCCGGACATATTCGGGTTTTGGAGGCGTCCGGGGTCGTCCGGGCGGGTTTTTGAAAATTGTCCGGAATTTCTTCGACAGGCAGCACGGTAACTTTTGTGCCTTCAAAAATCATTTTGAAACCATAAAATATATGATTTTTTACCAAATTTAACTATAGTATAAACACAGCAGCCGAAACAGTCTGCACTGTTAAAAAAAATTCAATCAACAACAAAATATTTTTGTTGTAGACTGATTTTTTCAGGTTACTGCATTTCTTTAAAAATTGCACATAAAAACGAAACATTTTTGAAGAATTGAGACTGGATCCCACTCCCACCCACTATTGCTACGTTTTCATGGGAATTGAGTTCGTTCTGAAAACGATTTCAATCCGATACCGTCCATGAAAACGCCTGTTTTTCCAGTATTCAAATCGATTTCAATCTAGATCCGACCCTGAAAATTTTTAGGGTTGGATCAAGATTGTATTGAGATCGAAATACCGATTTTCCATGAAAACGGGGATTGAGTTTACACATGCGTATTGCGTCGGATTACGAGACAGCCGGCAAATTATATTTTATTGCTCTCACTCTTTTTGAGAGAGAGAGAAATAGAAGTGAAACTGTGGAGCTGGCATTCTAAAATTTGGTGGAGTGTATAGAAAAAAGAAGATTAATAACATAACCTTACTTAAATAACTAGAGATTTGTTTTTTAAAGACTTTAAAAAAATTAATTATGGAAAATAAAAGAAATATTTGGCTCGAAAGTGTATGTGCTATGTACATATGTCAGTCCAGCATTTCTTTCTTCAGTTCCACTTGCAAACAGAGTAGTAATTAAAATTTAAAAAAAATGTGTGGCAATGGCCAACATCAATCTTTTGAATAAAATACATTAAAAAAAAAAGTACCAAAACTCAAAAATGAATATGTGACAACTATGACATATTTCAGCTGCCAAATATCAAAAGTAGAAAACCGTTTTCAAATCGATTTGAAAACCTGTCATGAAAACTCATGAAAAAAAAGTTTTCAAAACATATTGAAAACGAATTCAATATCCATGAAAACATAGCATATGTTTTTTCAATATGTAAACTTTTGTGTTCTGCTTATATTGCAGAAAAATTGCAAAGTATTTATACGTTCACAAGCTTACCTTTTCTTTAAAACCTTGTCAGGACGTAAAAATTTAAATAATTTTTTTTTTTAATGTGCTTATTGGAGCTTGTAAAATAAGCTGGAGTTTTTTAAATTTGGTCGGGAAAAACCTGGAAAAATCTGGAACCTTGTAATTTTAGTTTGAGAACAGCATTCAAGAAGAAATTACATTTTTTATAAGTACAGTGTTCTCAAAATTTTCGCCCGCGGCTCATTTATGACGCGATTTTGGCGAAAAATCTATAATTGAAACTATATGTAACCCAACCCAGTTTTTAATAAATATTTGACAAAAATTTTAAATTTTCTAGAACTACATATTTGTTTAAATTATAAAATCATTGCTTGTTACAAATTTTTTGTCAAAAAGATTTTAAACGCGTAAAAAATTAAATCTTTAATGTAATTTTCTTAAAATTTTCGCCTGTGGCGGAGTTAGGACATTGTCCGGGTTTTTAAGTGTTTTTCTCCTCCACATTTTTAGAGATGGATTGTTTTTTTTTTATTTCCGACGCTTATGAAGGAACAAGGACGGAAGGTGCCTCTTTCTAAATAATGCTAGAGTATGGAGGATCGATATTTCCGTCCTTTTCTATTAACTTAACAAAATGTGTCATACCTATGCCTACAATGTGTTAAAATTTGAAACTCATCCTAATGTCTAGAAAAAACGACTCGTTACAAGCTTATTTGCTTATTATTGGTAAAAGCACGCGATATTAAAACTAAAAATAAATTAAGCAAAAATAATATAATAGAAAATTCGAGCCAGAGGTAAAAATATAATAGATAGGTATTTAGATATACAACATAACTACAACGTTTTATCTGCGTACTGAGATTTCTGTTTTTTGTTTTTTTTTTACTTGATAAAGGTTTTCATTTTAAATAACATATGCAATGACCTTACGCATCAAAATTACAATTAAAAAAATACTTTGACACAATACTGAACAAAAAATTAAAAATAACTTAGGTACGTATTGAGCTTATTAAATCACTAGTGTCATAATGTAACTTTAAAGGAACTCAAACAGGCTAAAATGCACGTAATAAGCTTTTATTGTGTGGGTACGTTGTATTAATACCTCGCTGCGTTCGTTATTTAAACCAACGCAACGCTTGTAAAAAAGTACTATTTTAGCTTTCTTTCAGATCTATTTCATAAGCAGAGGGGGGGGGGTGCCTTGATATCAAGCTACACCTCATAAAAACAAAAAAAGAATTATCTTAAGAGTAGAGAATTTTCTAGAAGGGGACGAAATTAGAGTACATAATTATATTTTTTTTCAAATCTCTTTCCTAGGCAGAAGGGGGTGTGCCTTGATATCAAACTACACACCCTATAAAAACAAAAAACATGAAGTTATCTTGAGAGTAGGCAATTTTCTAGAAGAGAACGAAAAGGTTAGTACATCGATGGAACGAAATTAGTAGGAACATAATTAGTAACAAATTCTGACATAGTCACTTTTGGTCGAATCTCTTTTCTAAGCAGAGGGGGGTGTACCTTGATATCGAGCTACACACCCCATAACAAACAAACAAAAATCTTAGGAACCGATGGTTTTTGTAAACTAAAAGTACCCTAAGAGTACTTAATTAGTACAAAATTATGACATATCAACTTTCATTAAATCTGTCTCCTAAGCATGGGGGGTGCACCTTCGCGCCAAGCCACACCCCCCCTCCTTTAAAGTGCGAATAACTCCGTTATTCATTAAGTACAAATTTTTTTAAAAGGGGACTAAATTAGTACATAATTTTTACAATATCCAAATTGAGTTTCGTTGGGGGACGGGGTGTAGCTTGATTGAGCCCACAATGGGAATTTTCCAGGGAGTAGGTTTAACTACTGGATAACTCAGAGGTAGTAGTTGTGAAAATACTATTTTTCTACCATTTACCGTTGCAAACGCTTGCATAACTTCATTAAATTCGATGTTTTTGGCCACTTCGATCTCAATGGATAAAATCGCCAAACTTATTATCCGTTCTTGGCTCATAAGCTCATTGTGGAGCACAAATAACTTTTAATCAATTTTAATTTCAAAAACTGCGCTCACATGTAGCGTTTGAAACGCATAATGTAATAAATAGTTTCAGATTTAAAAAAAATAATTGAAACATTTCATTTAGGAAAATCTAAACAACTCCAAGACGAACAATAATTTTTATTACCAAAGAATCAATTTAATATATTCAGAAATATGGTAGATTTAAACAATTAAAGGGATGGTAATAAAATCAAATATATATTTTTTAGGGTTTCAACCTTGGGAACTAACTTTCTTGGAGTAATAAAATAAGTAAGTGTAAGATTTTTAAATCTGACAATTTTGACAGTTTTTGACTACACATACTGTTTCAAATTATTAAACAAAAATTAAACTATAACTAAATCTGTGGTTGAAGCACTTTTCTACTAGACAGACTGAGAGAGAGAGAGAGAGAGAGAGAGATTGTGCGTACCGGAATACCGGATATCTTTTTCTGTCATTTTAGGTATCTTATACCTACCTATTTATGCATGAATGATGATGAGTTCTGACTTTTACCGGTTTTCCAGAAAGCGGGCACCCCTGTATGCATATACTTGGTGTTGTTATCTTATCCCTACCAAAAAAACTTAAAAAACGCGTTCAATCTCTTAGAAAAGCTTTACAAGATTTTCTATAATGTTTTACCGGGTTTTACATGTTTTCTATGAGGTATGTTAAACAAACTTAAAAATCTAATAAAATCTCATGAAGTACGAATTTTTGTGGCCCGTGGCCCCGGGGCGGACCGCCCCCTCGTCAGTACGCCACTGGTTGAACTGGCTTTTTAGGGTCTAAATTGTATAGAAATGTTCAAAAAATTCAACGCTATTTTAAGAAGTTAAAATAATTAAACTTAATTTTTCATAATATAAGAGCTAGCGGTGTGAAAATTAGGCTAGGGTGGCAGTCATCAGGGAAGCAGGCTCTTTAGCAGCCTTTAGCACTAAGCGGGGATTTCATGGGGGGGGGGTCATTATCTGACAATGAATACGGATACGAATAGTTTTTGTTGAAAACGTGACTAAGAATTTTCTGATACAGTTCACTCCTCTTCTTCCAATCCTGATTAGCTCACTGCCTGGTATTAAAGTATTTTTTGTCAAATTTGTTAAACTTGGTATCCCAAATAAAGAGGCAAAAAACATCACAAAATTTTGTTTTTTAAAAGAACTTTTACCTAATGTTGCAAAAACTTTCGTGTGAGACTGATTTTTTTTTCTACAAACCGGAAAGTACACACTTTTTGTAAGATATGGAACTGAAAACATAGACCGGAAAAGGAAGAAGATACCGGATAATGATCATTTTCCGGTCTATATGTTTTATTTTCCGGGCCCATTTTTAGTCAAGTTGGCTATAAGTTGTGTTGACAGTTTTAAAAATTTTATTTTTTTTTTATTTTTTTTTTTGGAAATTTTTTTCTCCACAGATTTACAGGGCGAGCCTGCGTCGACCTGTAAAGACCAATTTTCCGATCTGGTGACGTGAATACCTATTAAGAAGCAGCATTTAAAACGGGTTAAAGTCTATAACTCGAAATCTGACTACTCCCATAGATTTCGGGTAAGGTCCCCCCTCCCTGGCTCAATTAATAAAATTACAGAAGCGAACATTATCCTTTGAAGGGGCATTTTTGGCAGAGTTATTTGTTATAGCGGTTTTAGTTTTGAAACCAAATACGTATCGGGGTTCCAACCGTTTTTTCAAGCTTTATCAGTGTGAGACGTAATTATATGGTTTTCACTGAGCTTGCATTTTCTGCTTAAATCGAAAACAATGCCGTTTTTATTCTCGCGGTCGTCGTAAGAATAAATAATCAGTTTAAAACGCAAACATACCGTTGGTTTTAAATTACCTTCGTATAAAAAAAATAATGTTTTTTTTTATTGTTCCATAGATTTTTAAGTCTTTAAAATTTCCGACCTACTATGATGGTTATCTCAAAACTTTAGTTCTATTCCGTTAAAAGTTTGGTTTTGTACGAACGGGAGATTTTAGAAAAAATTTAACGGATGCGCAGATTTCGCACCTTCCCATTATACAGACCGCTTCAAGCTACTGCGAACATAGGGGGAATCAAATCCAATTTACTCTCCGTGCCGTACGACCGAGGTGGATTCGAAGCACGCTGCAGTGTTATCTTTTGGAAATTCATTTTGTTTTTATTATTTTGTTTTATTTCTGCCTTGCTCGAAAAACAGATTGGTAAGTTCTTAATTGAAATAATGCATTTTTAAAACTAAAAATGGATGTCTACGAAGTTGCCGAAAAAATGCAGATGGTCAAATGGTACTATCAAGGCAGACCATTGAGACTTATTCAAGAACTTTTTTTGGAGAATTTTGTAAATCGCCCAGAACCTAGTTTATCCACGATTTATAGGTTTGTGCAGAATTTTGAAAAGTTTGGTTGTGTAGCGCCAAGAAACCATAAAAAACTGCAGTGGAGGAAAATCAAAAGTTAACTAGCCACCAAATTTCCGAAGCAGTTGATACGTCTTCAGCCACTGTCTTACGTGTTCTCAAAAAGAATGGTTATCATTCTTACAAAGCGTCAAAAACTCATCAAATTTTTAGGGAGGACAACTATCGTCGTATGGAATTTTGCGAAACAATGATGGAAAGGGCTAATCGTGATGAAAACTTTCTGAGATCTATTCTTTTCACAGATGAAAGTACTTTTCCATTATTGAATCGTCATAACCCAACACACGTTCGATATTGGTCGAGGGAAAATTTGCATTTGTATTTTGACGTAAGAATACAGTATCCCCAAAAACTAAATGTTTGGGGTGGTATTGTAGGGGAACACGTAATTGGGCCATTTTTTATTAACGGCAATTTGAATGGTCCTAGATACTTGGATCTACTGCAGCAGCATATTATTCCAACTGCTAGGCAGTTGTTAGGTGTGAGATTTTGTGAAACATGGTTTCAACAAGATGGTTGTCCCGCTCTCAATGTTGGCCTTGTTAGGGAATATCTTGATAATGTATTTCCTAATCGGGTTATAAGTACACGGGGAACTATTTTATGGCCAGCTCGATCACCCGATCTTGCTCCTAATGACTTCTATCTGTGGAGTTATATCAAAAATAAAGTTTACGGGCATGAAAGGGCTAATAATTTGGAAGAACTTCGGATTAAAATTGAAGAAGCTTTTCAAACTATCACCCCTAACATGCTTGGAAACGTTAGAAGGGGTTTTTATAATAGGCTCGGATATTGTCTAGCCGAGCAAGGAGGACTTTTCGAACATTTGCTCTAATTTTTTTTTGACTGGGAGAATCTTTTTGGTGTTTAGAATGTATTATTTTATTTTGAGAACTTGCTTTTATTTTGTTTCTCCTTATTATTTTCATTGTAACACGTCGTCACTGATAAATCTGAGCAGTTGACAATAAAACGCTCTTATTTATCAGTGACAAAAAATAAGAAAATTACGTTATAAAAATTTGCGTATTTATTGACCAAATTCCGGTTTCATTGACTACGCTCCACACAGCACCGTGGTTAGAGGCGTACTAAATACCAAAGGAAAGTAATGCAAGTGGTGATCGCAAGCCTGAGTGACAAATTAGACTTTTTCCGCCCTATGTTCGCAGTAGCTTGAAGCGGTCTGTATATAAAGGCGCAATTACACAGACAAACAAAAGCTCGTGCAAAAGATCTGAAATTTTTTGCTCGATCATTTTTGTGAGCTTTTCTTTGAACATTTTGTTCGGGTAAATCTTCGAGCAAATTTTTTACTATCTATTTTGGAAACATATTTTTAAAGATGATAATAAATATAATTTCACATCAGTGATCAGTGATCTAAATTCTTTAAAAAAATGGAACACCAACGGCAAGCGAAACATTATTATTGTCTATCAGTTTTGTCACAGGCAATGTTAATAGTTTACCATGGAGGTAATAACATTTCATTCTTTTCTCTCCCTTTTTTGGTTTTCTTTCATTAAAAAAAGAAAACGGAAATATCTTCGAAGTAATTACTTTTTAAAATGCAGGTGGATATGTTTAGGGAACTGTTCTAGAGAGCAGTTATTTTTTCAGGACCCTGGAGGGGGGGGAGGTTTAAAACAGTCGGAACGTATCGCTGACAACCGCCGCATAAACCAATTTAACTCTGCTCTACAGTACTTTTTAATTATTTTTTAACTACCAACAATATTATATACAAATTTTGATGGGTAGTTATTTAATTGAAAATCCGGAAAAATTAGGTATCCCGAATTGGGGCGGGTTCGGTATATTTATTAGTATCGTTTAGGTGCTATATACTGTCATTGATGGGGAATTTTGGTAAAAATGTATAAAAATGCAATTTAAAATCTATATATTTTACGGAAAGTGGTCAGTTAAAAAAATGTGCTGTTACGTTATTGGATTACAAAGCTCAGTAATTCGGAAGTGGAAAGTTGGGTCATATTTTGCTTATATGAAATATGAATTGTTTTGTATTTACAGGGTGATTCACCATATTTTCCACCCACCACCACAAAACTTACTTTTCTTGTTACCGATCATACTTCTCTGCGCGCGATTTCGCCAGGGTAATTTTACAAAATTTCGCAGTTTTTTTGGTAATTTAGTTATATTTCACGTTTTTTTCTGATGATTTCCCATTTGTCTTAAGATTTTCCAATGCAATATTAAAATAATTTATCGAAAGTCTAAAGAAATTTCTTGCTTCTAAATTGAAAGATTTAACTTATTATTATTAATATTTAAAAAATTAAAAAATAATATTTAAAAAATCGGGAACGCAAGTTCTACGCATCAATAAAATAAAACAAAATAAACAAGTTAAAGCGTACTCAGGCATATTTTTTTGTTTTGTAGGGAAAGATTTAATACTTTCATAAAAACTGCGTTGACCCTTGTTTGTTGCCATGTAAAATTGATCAAAACCCCCTCTAACTACTTTACGGTTTTTACCTTCTCCTAACCCTTACGTTTTACAGTCAGTATCTCGTTTTTTTTTTGAAAACCACAAAAAAGTTAGAAATATACTGGCATATCCCCTATAAAAATCAGATCAATCGAAGTTGCTTATGAGGTAAAATGTGAATTTCGGCATCAAATCGTTTTTCCGTCGGAAAGCACTTGATTAAAAAATTAGTTTTAAAACTTAAAATTTAATTTTTGTTATTCTATTTTCAGCTAAGTTCAATGAATTCCGATAAAAATATATATTTTGAATTTTTAAGAAATTTCTATACCAAACAGTTCTTCAAACAAATTTTGTTCTAAAATTTTTTCCAATATTTCCGTGAGCTTTTTTGTACGAGCTTTTGCACGAACTTTTCTTTGAACATGAGGCTCGCGTAAATGTTTGCCGGCATTTCAACGTCAAAGGAAAGCTGTGTAATTGCGCGTTAACACCTATTTGCAGCAAACCCAAGCCACATTTTTTGAAATATTGTACAAAAAACTAGAAGTTCAAAAATTTTTGATTGCGGTGTTTTATCAGTGATACCGCCAGCCGTAGCGCATATCCGACCGCCGCACGGAAGGTCTTGGGTTCGATCCTTGGGGCCGTCGCGTCGGTAGTAGTACTTGGAATTTTTCTCGCAAAATTACATAATTTTGTGAGATTAAGAAAAATCGCCGTATGGAACGGAGTAGGCCGTGGTAACTCAGACTAACACGATTCCATGGGTGCGTTCAGATTGACCGTCGGGTTCAGATTGCACTGGTTAAAATTTAACTGGCGGTTCAGATTGTCGGTAGATTTTTACCGGACGCTACCCAAATGCGCACTGTTGCACCCCACGAAATTGATTGATAAAATTTGTCCCGCATGCGCAGATCAAATGCACAACCATTTCTAACCTTTTTTCAGAGACAATATTTTTCGTATTTGTGTTTTTTAAATTTGAAGTCTAGTGTTTGGCAATGGAAAGAATCAGTACACATTTCCATAATTTCGTTTTGGATGAGGAAGGCAATTTTGTTCTAGATAATGTCCCTCATCATCATCTATTCTATTAAGAAAATGGTGGTTTCTTTCCTTTTTTTGTTTGGCTTGTGCCGCTAAACTGGTAGCAAGCACGTCCTCGTCTTCGGAAGATGAATCATCCCCATCGAGTAGTTCTTCATTTATAAACGCATTTACTATTACCCCTTTAATAATTACAAAAAATTTCTTAAGAACGAGGTTATGAGAATGCGTCGGGTCCGTTCAGATTGGACGAATCGGCGGGCACACTCTCTATCGGGTAACCCTTTGCGCCGGACTTCACCCGGACGTGCCAATCTGAATGCACCCCATGGTGTCCCTCCTAGAGGACGATAAGATCCATATATTGATAGTGGAGCACGTTAAAGATCCAACTAGAGGCCTTATATACGATTTTTGACAGTTATTGTTTTACCAGAGGTGAGCAACTGTATTTGACAGTTGTTAGGGAAATGTTTGAAGTTTTGTGTTGGAAATTTTAGTTGGTAACCCCTGACAATAAATAACTTTATCACTGTCAGATTTTTGATTAAGAAATGGTTTAAAAATGGAATTTTGCTGTATCAAAAACTGTAAAAATACGTGCCTCGACGAATTTGTATTGTTCCTTTGTCCGACGGAGAAAGAAACTCAGGAAAAGTGAAAAGAAAACATG
This sequence comes from Oxystoma pomonae, assembly GCA_963921995.1. Taxonomy (NCBI): domain Eukaryota; kingdom Metazoa; phylum Arthropoda; class Insecta; order Coleoptera; family Brentidae; genus Oxystoma; species Oxystoma pomonae. Next base: position 95,107,026 of record OY998166.1, on the reverse strand, counting down.
CATTTACTAAGCTGGAAAATTAATAAAAATAGCCGAATTTGCGAGGTAAGAGAGCTACAAGCAGTAGTTACAAACATACGTATTTAGCATCTACTTCGTTAATAAATAACACATTATGTTTCCATGTTTTATTGTAAGAAAAATATAGATCATAGGAGTCTTTAGACACTTAAAGTAAATATTTCAACGCATCGATATCGGTATACGTAACGCGTTCGAAACAAAGTCAAAATACACTACATTTTTGACTTTTTTATGCGATCTTTCGAACGATGCCCGCTTTCTTGAAGGTTACGATGGCAGAACTGTTGCGCTGATTGAAATCGTTGCGTATGTTCGTGCAACACCGTTCTCAACTAAAAAGCCAGGTAACTCATACCGCCTCAGTGCCCTTTAGCCTATTGTATCGGCGATTTTTATAACCAAATTGACAAGTAAAACATGAATTTTCTGTCAGTTAGGGGTCAATATGGTATCGATCATAGGCCAAAGGATACTAAAACGAGTTAACTGGCTTTTTAACGGTGTTGGTTCGTGGGTCCGTAACGATACGTACATCCTTCCGTACGCAACGAGATTCTGTCATCACACCCGTCAAAGAAGCAGGCATCGTTCGAAACATGGCATGAACAAGTCAAAAATGTAGTGTATTTTGAATTTGTTTCGAACGCGTTACGTATACCGATAGCGATGCGTTGAAATATTTACTTTAAGTGTCTTTTATATTTTACCTATTATCTACATTTTTAATATCTAACGTGTGTATTCACTTTTTGTTTTTGTCAAAGCTTGACATATTTTACTAACCAAAAAAAATCAATCTTTCAAAAACTGTCTGGGGAAATTATAAAACGTGTGTATTCACTTTTTGTTTTTGTCAAAGCTTGACATATTTTACTAACCAAAAAAAATCAATCTTTCAAAAACTGTCTGGGGAAATTATAAAGAGACAACAAAATATCAGTCCATTTCATAAAATCCGTTTTACATGCAAATATGACAAAAACTAGAAAGAGAGGGCAATATGAGTTGCCCACCTCTGGTAAAACAACAACTGCCAAATGTATAGAGGGCCTCTAGAGGGCGGTACAGTTGAAGTACGCCCATTTCGTTGAAATTTGGTGTGTTGGGGCACTTGGGAATGGAGATAACGAATTTCTAATCAGATTTTGAAAATTCAATATGGCGGATTCAAGATGGACGATTTTTGGTCATATTTTGCTAAACAATTTTAACTAACTTATACACATCCGATTGCCTTCAAATTTGGCATGCATTTATAGTTCCAGTGACAATACAATAATATATCATTATTAGGCACCACCCATTCGAGGGGAGTGGAGGGGGAAAACACGTAAGTTTGTCCGATTTCAACCAAAATTGGTACGAATTTTTTATCATATTTTGAAAATTCAATATGGCGGATTCAAGATGGACGATTTTTCGGTCATGTTGTGCTAACCAATTTTAACTGACTTATCCACATCCGATTGTGTTCAAATTTGGTATGCGTTTATAGTTCCGGTGAAAATACAGTAATATGGTATTCTCAGGTACCCACATCCGTCTAACGAGGAAAGTGGAGGGGGAAAAAGATTTAGTTTGTTCGATTTCAATCAAAATTGGCATACAGGGGTTTTTAAGGAGGGGGATTATGAATTTTTTATTAGACTTGAAAATTTCAATATGGCGGATTCAAAATGGACGATTAAGATTACAAATCTAAAAATTAAGGGTGTGTGTTAAAATTTGGTACCCGTTTATAGTTCCGGCGACAATACAATAATATGGTATTAGTAGGTACACACTTCCCTCTGACGAGGGAAGTGGAGGGGGAAAAGATTTAGTTTGTTCGATTTAAATCAAAATTGACATACAGGGGTTTTTCAGGAAGGGGATATGAATTTTGGATCAGATTTGAAAATTTAGATATGGCGGATTCAAAATGGACGATTTAGGGTACAAATCTAAAAATTAAAAAATAAATTTTTATTAAAATAAACTTTTAAAGAACAAGATTTTATTAAATGCACTTAAAAGTAGAAAATAATTTTTTATCTTTCTATCATAATAAAAGCGGCAATAACAAGGCGCAAATTAAAAATTTTAAGTTTACGGTGATAAAGAGTGAACTACAAAAGAAGAACTAAATTCTTCTTCTATTCGAATGATAAACATAATGCTTTCATCTAAAGAAGCTGAGAACGGGTAAGATTGCCGTGCTTGCCAAGCCTTTGGAAATGTGTCCTTAGGTTATAGAGTAATACAACTCTTTCTTAGGTGAGACGTCGATGTGACCAATATACGATACCCAGCCACTGGCGATACCTAAAGTCGCCCATCGCTTTATTATGGTATAAGTCAGATATAAATTTATTTTCTACTTTTAGGTGCATTTAATAAAAGCTTTTTTTTAATAAAAATTTTAACAATGAAAAATATGCGCGGCACAAATGAAAACACGAAATCCATACAAATAAACAATAGAAATGGCATCGCTTCGACTGAACACGTATGAGGTATACCGCGAATCCGGCCGAAACTGACCGAAACCCCTCGGGTCGATAAATTTTCGCGCATGAGCAAAAGACCGGGACTAAGCTTTTTGTTTTGGTATTTCCATGGCTGGCTATATTTTAAATGTTGCTTAAGAGTTTCGCCGGGTAAGCTCTCCGTATCTAAATCGACGCCTTATTAGAGTTAATTCAACTTAACCGTTCTGCATCAAGGCTAAAAAATGACCTGAAAAGATCAAAAATAGTAAAAAAGGCTTAAGTCTTTTTTAGAGATGGATGACTCGTCAGAATAAAATTATAAGATTGCTTTTGATTTGACCAGTAACCGTGTACCGGGTGTCCTTAAAAAAGGTGTATTTATACCACAATAAGTAGGTAGATGAAAATTGATAATTTCACCTAGAATATTGAGACTAGATCCACCCTTGTGCACAGTAGAAAAAGAAACTCACTTCAATAATTTAATATAAATCGAGATATGGGCTTTTAAATTTGGAGTTTTAACGGTCTTGTTTGACAGCTGGTACCTCAAAAACTATGTATAGGATCCAGCGGCGTATCCAGCCCAGGCGTCTGGGAGGGGGGTATTTTATTGTCCGGGGTAGTTCACATTTTGTTGGCCGGTCCAACTAAAAGTCAAAGTGAAACTGGAATGCAATCGTCTTATAAAAAAGTGTATTGCTTTTATAGTTGGGCCATATAACAGAATGTAAACTGACTTTAGTATAAAAAGTACGCAGAAATTGTTTCTGGAGGGGGCTTGAGCTTGGGCGAAGCTAAGTAGGCATCAAGAAGGGGAGAAAATTCAGGAAGATTCAGAGAACAAAAAACCTAAACACACCACCACAGGATTATCTTTTTTGTTTTATCGCATAAACATACAAAAAAATACTTTTTTTTTAACTTCAAAAATTCATAGTTCAAAAACCAGACATAGAAAGTTGGTCAAACTCATACAAATACTACGTACCTGTTATGGTATCATTTGAGTAAAATATTATATTGCGAAAATTGACTTACTCGCTTACTGAGTACAGAAAAAAAAGTAAATATTCAAAAAACGTAGTAAAACAAAGACTTTCTGTCACCAACTTTTCATGCTAAAAATTAATACGAAGATCGCTTTAACAATGACAAATAGTAGATTTAGAATAGGTTTTAAAAGTGGGACAAAATTGCTCAAAGATCTGAAACATGTCGAGTTTTTGAAGCGATGAAAAACAGTCAAACTTCAAAAAATTGTACCGTGAAAAGCATGGACAAAAAGTGAAGTGATTCTATTTCAACTATCTAAAATAGATGCAGATAGAACAATCCTGGTGCATGTTTGGTCTTTCCCTCTAAACTAATGTAAAACGCATATTCAAAAAATTATATTTTTTTGAACACACCACATATAAGAACTAACCATCTTTTAGCAGTAGTGGTTATTTGGGGAATATGAACCATCCTTGAACAACACAAACTCATTTATACCTGTCACTATTTCAGCTGAGAAATAGTTCTTTTTTGTCAGCAAAGTTACCACTGCAACGCGTTTTTCCGAAATTTGACCCCCAATATCTCAAGAACTAGACATACAATCTCGATAGAAGTTACATATCTCTTAAACCCTGATTACATCAAATTCGGGTGAAGTCAATTTTCCCATGTATTTCGTGCGGGGTTCTTTAAAATTAAATATGCCACTAGGCGTTGCAAATATGTTAACACTGTTACCAAAAAATAAATACATTAATTGTACTCAAACAATTAAAATGTTATCTTATTTTTTATCTACTTTAGTAAGTTGGTAAAAAGCCTTTTAATATATAGGACCTCAAAAGATGGCAAAACTTAATATAACCGTAAAGTTAAAATCTCACTTAAATAATATTTGTTACTATTTTACCAAAAAACGAAAGAGTTAAGAATTTAACAATATCAAAATAGAAACAATATTTAAATTACAAGAAAAGTGATTTACGCCAAATGAATAAATCTTGGTAATACTAGCAAGCTTACTTTATGTATTTTTGATACAATTATTTCATGGACAGTGTTCAAAAATATTTGACAGTAAAAGTTTATGCTGATCTTTTAATATAAAAAAAAAACACCCAAATTTCATGTTTTTGCCATTTTTTGACAAAAAGATACATTTTAATTACGTTAGCTTCTGGAGATAAGTAGTAATAGAGCAACAGTTCAAGGTATAAAATATGATAGATAGGTAACCTTCGCCATTTCTTGATAATATGTGCATTTTCTCGTCCTGAATACGAAATGGACAATCCCGTACCACAAAATTGTGGATAAGGGCTCGGCACACCAATTCAAAGATTTGCAATTTTAGAGGGGGTAGGGTAACCCCCACCATTTTTACATATATGGTGTAGTAGTACCCCCAGGCCAAAAATCAAGTGGTGTGGAGGACCTCATTCATGGATAAGGGTTCGGCACACCACTCTAAAAATGCCTACTTTTATTAGAGTGGTGTGCCGAAACCTTATCCATGAATGAGGTCCAGCACACCAGGTGATTTTTGGTCTGGTGGTACTACTACATCATATATGTGAAAATGGTGGGGGTTACCCTATACACCTTTGGATTGGTGTCGAGTCCTTATCCACAATTTTGAGGCAAGAAATGGCGAGTGTTACGTATCCATCATATTTTATGCCTTGAACTCTTGCTCTATTACTACTTCCCAGCAAACACGGTTCCCTCGGGCCTTCGTCGGTCCGATGTCGATTGCCGAATTTGTCGTCATCGGCACGACGTCGCTTTATCACATCGGACCAGCAGTATTTTTTTGTCCGCTTTGCGATGTAGTCCCAATGTATGTTTGCCGACCCAGCGTTAGACTGTAGCCCGCCATCGGACCAATGGTAAATTTTAATTTTTGGCGACACCGGCATACCGTCGCCGTACGATTAAGGTCCGATATGGTTTAACCACATGGTACCGACCATCCGCCCATAACTACCTAATTTAGTCGGCCTAACGTAGGCAAGCTGGTCTCGGCCCGACATCGGTAAACTATTCAAGTTAGAGATGTGTGATTCGTGAACGATTCGTTCACTATGCTCGAATCACTTGCGAGTATTGAGTGTCAAGTCAAGTCAAATGAGTCAAATGACCGACGAAGACAGAATGAATCAAACGAGTGAATTAAATCGGAACGGATCAACGACTGACTGACCCACTGTGGCGATACACTGAATAGATTTTTTGGTCAGCAGAGTATGTCGTATTCAGCTGCATATAGACTTTTTTTTTCAAATTATTGATTCAAAAGATTCGATCAGTCTAGAAACGAATCAGTGATCGATTCGTTCAGTACAAAATGATCGATTTACCCATCTCTAATTGAAGTCCGACATTGGTTTCCTAAATTGGTCCAACGTCGCCGATTAACGGAGGTCCGTCGGTGCTAGCTTAAAGCAGATCAACATTGGCAAACTACAAAGTTTCGAAAATGCAGGTGTTTAACCAGTCGGGCTGGTTTAAGTGGCAGAAGAGGTGATTCTTGTAGAGAAGTACCACCATTTTGTCAAGTCCGCATTCTAGTTTTGAAATATCTTTGCTCATTATATATATAATATTATCTTCTACTGTACAGGGAACATAGTAACATTAGCGCCATCTCTACATGCTATGAAGAAACTATTAAGCAGTTTAAAAATTTTAAGGTGACGTAATCGGACCATCGTCGGTTGCCGATTCTCGACCAATAAAACAAAGTTCCAATCGGACGATCGTCGGCCCTAAAGCAGATAAAGTGGTCGTCGGCATAAAGTCGACTATAGTAAATCGGGCCATCGTTAGTTGCCGATTCTCGACCGATTAAACAAAGTTCCCATCGGACCATCATCGGTCCTAAAGCAGATAAGGTTTGCGTTGGCATAATGTCGACTATAGTAAATCCGTAAAAGTCCGATTAAACAAATTTCCAATCGGACCGTCGTCGGCCTTAAAGCAGATAAGGTTTGCGTTGGCATAATGTCGACTATAGTAAATCGGGCCATCGTCAGTTGCTGATTCTCGTCCGATTAAACAAAGTTCCAATCGGACCATCGTCGGCCCTAAAGCAGATAAAGTGGTCGTCGGCATAAAGTCGACTATAGTAAATCGGGCCATCGTTAGTTGCCGATTCTCGACCGATTAAACAAAGTTCCAATCGGACCATCATCGGTCCTAAAGCAGATAAGGTTTGCGTTGGCATAATGTCGACTATAGTAAATCGGGCCTTCGTCAGTTGCTGATTCTCGTCCGATTAAACAAAGTTCCAATCGGACCGTCGTCGGCCCTAAAGCAGATAAAGTAGGCGTCGGCATAAAGTCGACTATAGTAAATCGGGCCATCGTCAGTTGCCGATTTTCGACCGATTAAACAAAGTTCCAATCGCACCATCGCCCTAAAGTGGTGTCGGCATAAAGTCGACTGTAGTAATGTGGACCTCCGTCAGTTGCCGATTATTGACCGAAACACAAACTGCCGACGTTGTCGACATTGGCCCGATTCAATGCCGACGATTTGTGTTTGCTGGGTTATCTCCAGAAGCTAATGTAATTAAAATGTTTCTTTGTGTCAAAAAAATGGCAAAAACATGAAATTTGGGTGTTTTTTTTATATTAAAAGATTAGCATAAACTTTTACTCTCAAATGTTTTTGAACACTGTCCATGAAATAATTGTATAAAAAATACATAAAGTAGGCTTGCCTGTATTACCAAGATTTATTCATTTTGCTTCTTGGCATCTAACCCAATCTACTTCTTCCAAAATATTTTACAAAGAACCCAAGAGATCAAAATTTTTAAATAATTTTCTGTTTGTTTTGTCAAATTTTTCGCCTGCGGCGCTATATCAATGTTAAATATTATAAAAAACAGCATTTTACTGTAATTTTTTCAACATTTTTGCCTCCGGCGCATTTAAGGATTGATTTTCAAAAAATCTGCAAATGAGACCAGATGAGACTTGCTTCTAAAAATAACTCTTTTTGTTTCATATACACTAACTCAACGCCTATTAAACCGCCCCTCTCCCCTCCCTTCATTCTAAGAGTTCAAGTAGTAGGCCACTATTTAATTTTTAAAAATTTGCCATAGGTAGGTAGTTGATTTTTTTTAAATGATAACCCCCCCCCAGAGTCGATTTCTGGCTACGCCACTGCCCAATTTAAGCACAACAATCACCCAGACATCCAATTTAAGCACAGTTAATTCATTTAATACATTTTCGTGGGATATACATATAACTAAGAACCAATAATAATACACTCAATCCGACCAAAATACAAAGCCATATTGAGCAACAATTTTAAGGTTTGAAAATTACTCTGCATACAGGCCAGATAGTTTGGTGGATTGAGCCGAAGACGAGGTCCATAATTTGAGCTAATGTGCAAAGAGATCGTGTAGTTTTTCAGTATGTTTCGGAAAGAATGTTTGCATTATCTATAAGGCCCTGTTCTCACTATGCAACTTTTCCATGCATCAAATTTTCTAATAACAGGTTAAAACAAGACACAATGGCATTAAATTTCTATTTATTTCATTTATAAGACATTTAATGTGAAAAAAATCTTGACACTTTTTTTTCAAAAATTTCAAATGCAAAGGACAATGGCCCATATATTATGGTTAGACAATTTTTTTTGTTTATAGACTTGGAACCAAAATAAATATCTAGATCAAAAGAAACTCGAACATTTTATTTGAACCACACAGTAGAAAAAACCACTCTGGGCAGCCCATAATATACCATCGAGTATATTCGAAGAACCTGCCTCTTTTCGTTTGTATACACGGCACAGCAGGTAGATATTTCTTTGTTCCTTCCCTTGGCTTGGGTCTTCGAGAAGCCGCAGGTCACCATAGCACAGTGGGGCACTACACACCGAAACATGATCAAAATTCAAAAAAGTTATGGAACATTTCTAATAGGGGTTTCCATTGGTAAAATTGGTGCGCTACTCGTAGTGCCCTAACACTGGCTTGGTGCTGTGAAAAAATTGCGTCAGTGCAGTCTGAGTGCAGATTGAATGGAACATGAACAAAACTGCACTCAAACCAGAACACTTGTTTCATTCAAACACTTAACTCCAATGTATATAAAAGTAGCTTAGGACCATTGAAAAACTCTTTTTGAGGTTGATTAGTGGGTTTTGATTTAAAATATAAAGGCTCAAAAAAGTTTTCGGTGCGTCACGAGCCCTCAGAGCCGGCGCGTAAAAAGTTGCACTTAGTGCAACTCTGAAATTATCAGTTTTCCAATAGAACATGAAAAATGAAAAAGTGCATCCTAATGCAACAGCAGCACCGAGTCAGTTGTGCAATGGTGGCTCACCAGTTTTACCAATGGAAACCGCTATGATTCATAAATACAAACTTAAATGGATTTGTGGTGGCTACCTGCACTATCTTGAAACACACAACACCTTTAACAAACTTAAATATTGAATCCTGTTAATTTTTGCATGCATCAATTAACAATTATGCATTAAGCACTTTTTTATAAACACTTAGGATATAAAAATGTGTACTATCAATAAATTTGCATTATCCATGGTATTACTGGGTCATAATTTTGTTAAACCAGGAAAATATATAATCATAATTATAAACAAATTTATGAGAGAAGGCAAATTGGAAGTCTCTTATTTATAACCAGCTGAAGACTTCGCAGCTTCACTTGCGGTTTTACCAGTTTTTTTCTTGTTTTTCTTGCTTTAAATGGTCATAACTTTTGTTCCCGTGGACCGATTTTGATTAAATAAAGCCTATGTTCTATCCATGACTCCAAAGAATACATTTGTGAGACTCCTATCGAAATCCGTTCAGTAGTTTTTGCGTGATGCTGGAACAATTAGACGGACAAAAATTTTAAAAATTGGATTTTTGTTATCTATCTAGCCGACACCAAAAATTAAAAAAAATATATTCTATGTACAGAAATGGTCGTTTATGTAAAATGCAATCTTTGGGTTTAAGCTTCCATAAAACTTTAAAATAGATAACCCGTTTTAAGAATTAGCAAAGCTATGCAACGTTAGGTCTTTGATACATGCTTCTTGCTTTATGGTACATGTGAGATCTGCAATTGAGAGTTGACCACCCACGGGTTAAATAATTAAGTCCCAAAATTTAAAACAACAGTTTTTCAAGAAAAATCAAGTCAAACCAGGAATTTATCAGACCGTATTTAATAAAAATTTTCATCGTAATAACGATTCATCATAAAAACTGCATCCGAACCTTATTTCTTCAAACCTACTCAATAACAAATTTGAAATTTATAAGACCTGTTTTTAATCGAACCATTGTTCATCAAACTCATTTAATATCAAACTCGTAATTCGTAAAACCCATTTTTAATAAAACCAGGAATTTGTCAAACCATTATTTTTCAAAACCGGAATTCGTAAGACCCGTTTTTTATTAGAAATGAATGCGCTACCTGTACAAGTATGCGCGCGTAGCAGCGACAAATGCATCGAAATGCCGCACCACCTGCGTGTTTGCCTCCCGTTCATGTATTTATTGGCGAATGAGCAATCAATTTAGCAGAAATTTCTGATAAACAAGGGGTCCTACGAATTCCGGTTTTAAAAAATAATGGTTTGACAAATTCCGGGTTTGATGAACAATGGTTCGATTAAAAACGGTTCTTATAAATTTCGAATTTGTTATTGAATGGGTTTGAAGCAATAAGATTTTTATGATTGAACTTTCTTTTATTTAACGGGTTTGATTTTGCACATTATGTAAACGGTGGGTGTCATACAAAATACTTTAAAAAACAGATCCTAAAAGGTTCAGTAATTGTTAAAAAAAGTTATCCATGGTTTATAATGTTTTCTTGATGCTTGTTTAGTAAACTTTTAATGCATCATTGATAAACGTAATGGATAGTGTTTAATGCGAAATGTATAATGCTTAATTAATAAGGGTGTTTATTCAAGTTTTTATTCAAAAAAGGAATAAGTTTTTGGTTGGTTGTGTTTTATCTGTTTTTTTTTTAATATATAAACAATAAATAAATTATTTGAAATGGCTTTGCTTTTTTATACAAAAAACGCAAAAACGGTCGAAAAAGAGAGAATTTAAGTGACGGATCCACCTCCATTCACCTCGCGACCCCACCTCAAGAAAATCAAAATTTAATCACACCATAATTATGTGCTAATTTCGACCCCAATCTAAAAATTTTGTGCCCCTCTGGTTTCTGAGAAAATCGAAAAAGAAAATGGGGTAGCTAGGTTAATATTAACTTAGGAACCCCACCGGGAAATATGGCCCCAAACTAAAAATTTTTGATTTTAGAATTATGTGCTAATTATGTTTAAAAAAAAGGTGGGGTGGCTAGATTAATACTAACTTAGTTATTTAAAAATTTCAAAAACCAGTATTATCTGCATACCTATTATGTGCTAATTTCGTCCATGATCAGAAAATGTTGTACCCGTTTGGTTTCCAAGAAAATCGAAAAAGGAAGTGGGTTAGCTAGGTTAATATAACGTATCTACCCCACCCTTTAAAAAAAAAATCATTGAAAATAAAGATTTTGATTTTTTCTTAATAATCGTAGAGCACATAATTTTATAGAAATGCATTTTAGGGTGGGGTCGCTAGGTTAATATTAAGCTAACGGACCCCACTAAGAAACTGCAGGTTATTAATAATAATATAATGGGATAATATCTCAGACTAATATTAATCTGAGGATAATATCCATTACAAAATTTTAGAAATTAGCACATAATATGCATATAGTAATGGTTTTTGAAATTTTTAAATGTCGTGATACCTGAACATGTGGGGTCGCTAAGTTAATATTAACCTAGCTACCCCACCCTTTAGTTTTTAAAAAAAAAACGTGATAAAAAATCGATTTTTTTCTTATAATAATATATTCGTGGGGCACAAAATTTTAAAACAAAAAATTTAGTTTGGCGCCATATATATTTAGGGTTGCTAAGTTAATATTAATCTAGCTGCCTCATTTTCTTTTTCTATTTTCTGAGAAACCAAAGGAGCGCAAAATTTTTTCATTGGGGACGAAATTAGCATATAATTATGGCATAACTAAATTTCGATTTTCTTGGGGTGAGGTCGCTAGGTTAATGGAGGTGACGGATCGCTCATTTTATTATTTTGATTAAATTTAATGCACAAAGTTAAATTGGCTTAACAACAAACATGCATAAGCATTGAGTAAACAGCAACATTGGTTTCCATAAATTTAACTTTAAAAACTATAACAATTAAGTTGAGTAAATACCTAGGCCTTTAATTTCTAAATGCATAATAAATACAAAACCAGAAAGATTAGACTAAAATTTGACAGTTGGAAAAAATTTCTCACAAGTTTTATAAAAAATTCACCCTCAAATCTAGAACAAAATTTTTAAAAATTTGCAAAAATAAAACGTAAATTTGTGGACACACTTCCTTATTGAATACTGACAACGAGTTATGTGATTTGACTATTAAGGTATGGGAAGACAGTTTGATTAAATATCTGAACCATAACCCATAAAAAAAACCACATAGGATCTCATAAAAGTGGGCGAGTTTTTATGCTGTTTTATAGGGTTTTATAAGATTCTACTACCCATACGCATCTGAAAACATATACCTAAAACCTAGTAAAACAAAATTTTGACGTGGCTTTTTTGGCAGGGAATTCATATAAAAATTTGCAAATTAACAGTTATAAGGATCGATGAGCCAAAAATGTAGCGAGTGGAAAAGTTAAAGTAAAAATAGTTTTTGTTTATTTGAATAAAAAATTTAAATAATTTGTTTTACTATAGGTACTCATTGTTACTTTTAATTAATGGAGAAAAATGCAAAAAATATTTGGGGACGATAACAAAAAAAACAATTTGATTTTGGCCATGTTTTATTGTATTCTGACCCACTGTGCATGGTGAAAATAAAAGTACTCTGGCTGGTCGACGACCAAACCAGTGATTTGTTTTTTTTTTGTTTTTCATGGCCTCTCACCACGACGCTTCTTTTGTTTTGTTGTCTATTTTATTTTTAGGGTTTAACTTTTTCTAGACAATAATTACTACAACTACAAAACGGGCACATACTTAAGTTTAAAAATCATTTTATATACCATTAGTTTGTTTGGTACTGACAAAAACGCGCTAAGGGTACTTATTATTAAAATTCTATTAATTTGTTCGAAAAGCAACATTTTTATTAGATGTTGAATATTCTATTTTTCGAAACGGTGATTCATTTAGGGGGTCGAAAAAACTACTGCGCATCCCTGCGAATTCTATAAATTGACTGCGCATCAATTAAGTTTATGGGTATACATATATTTTACACGAAATTACGTGCTACAAGAATTCCTTTTCTTACGTACCTATTTTATCATAAAGGGATAACCTAGGGTCCTAGGGACCCTAGAAGGTGCCCCCATAAAGAATTTTACAAAAAAAATCAAAAATGGCAGAAAACCGTATACTGCATAATTACCGGATAAAAATACGGTATTACCAAAAATACTACCAACTTACCTACCAGAGCACTAAAATCGACAAATTTGGTTTGGTGCCAAAAAGATTAAAGTTGTGCTACTCCTATTCTTGGATGAGTGTGGATCTAGTCATGAATAGCAAAAAAACATGCACCAGACCATCACTCATCAAAAAACAGTTTCATCTTGGCATAAAGTATTTCTAAAACGCCTCAGAAATCTTACCTCAATACTTGGAGTATCAATGCACTCAAAAATCACAAACTTCCCGCCAAAAAAACCGCGATTTTTTTTTCGTTATCTTTCGTTTATTTTAGTCGAAAAATTAACCAACTAAAAAGACGACGCTAGAACTAACAATGGAAGTAAAGCAAAGCCGAAGATTTTTTAAATCTCGTCAAGAGACGCTTTCAGGGTTTAAGACCTACTCAGCAAAATAGTCCCTGCAACTCATCCCGGATGAGTTCAGTTCACCTTTATTCCTAGGCTTAGGAAAGAGATCGAATAACTTACTTGGGATCAACAGAACAAATGAACCGACCTTCTGAGTGAGTGGGAGACGACCGCGGGTTCGAGTTGGGCCAATAAAGAGGTTGAATTTTAATAAGGGTGGGGAGGTTAGATCGCCTTTTCGTGATCCGTAATTGTATGGAGCGTTGAGCACAAAAAAAGATCTATGATACAGGGTGAGACAAATATATTAAAGATTAATTCATTGGATTGGATAATTTTTATATTACTATAAAGTAAATAATTACTTACTTTATGATATTACCCAGACAGCGAAGTTAGGGTAAACCCGCCAGTGCGCCAGCCCCCCCTCAGAGGTCGGCCTTTTTCGACTTTATTTCACTATAACTTAAAATCTGGCAGTTTCCTCTATACCTTGAGTATTTATGTATGTATGTATGTATGTGTACTGTCAAAAATTGGAGCCAAAAATTAGTGTGCTCCTGAGGCATCATGGGATAGTGAAATTTGGTGGAAGATTGGAATCAAAAATTTTAACGATAAGTTAAATAATGCTTAAATGGTATTTAGATGGTTTTTTTACTATTTTCTCTTGAAAAATATATACCTACTTAAATTTTATGTTAAAATTTAAATAATTACTTTTGAGGTATTAAAAGGTGGCCGGTAACTGGAATTTTAATTAGGGAACTTGCCGGCTTGCTGAGCTAGAGAAAAAAAAATTATTTTACTTTTTTCAAGCTTTCGGATCGTCAAATAAGGATAATTATTTTATAGTTGTAAATAAACTAATTCAAAAATAGGTTGGCCAGTATGCGGCCGGGTCTAAAGGGCCAAATAAATTATTTAAAGAGCAATAAAAAATTGCCGAGCACTGGAAATTGTCCATTTACACTTAGTTTCCAGTGCTCGGCCTTTTTGGATTAGGTATTATAATTCTGAAGTTTTCTTGATTAATTAGTTTATTCTTAAGTTTTATTTAATTTACCTACTAGTTTAATGTTATTTAGAAATAAGTACCTATAGTTATAGATACCTACCTTTTACCTGGTTTAATTTTGTACTATGTACCTTTGCAAACGTTGCGCGATATTACCTTGCTGTTTTTGAATTGATACAATTTAGTGTAGAGTGTAGTACGTAGGTATATTATTAAAAATTAAAAAATAAATCACTCGTTCAACATTTGTGCTTGTTTTACCCTCTTTAACATTTAAAAAACCAAGCTCAGAATGCATCATTCCTGCATAAAATGTACACTTTTTGGAGGCCGACCTCTGGAAAAAACGACATTTTCAGAACAAAAATTTATAGAAAAAAAACTTTTGATACTAGGTACTATGTATATCTGCCTTCTTCTAATGAAAGATAAATAGACAATCTAAATAAACACATAAATAGCACCTTGATAAGTTGAAATTTAACTTTAGAACATGGTAAAAAACGGCGACCACTGGCGAGTTTACCCTACGTGTATCATGTACGTACCACGTACCCGACTCCTACCTAACCGTTGGACGAAGAATAAGTACCTGTTCACTGATAGTACGTACGCTACCTCTATATTGTACGTACGTACTTAGGGACGTACATATTATTACGTGCACTTTTCAACGCTATGTACGTCTTTAGGTACGTACTTGGGATATGGAAAATAAGTACCATGTACTAAGGTGACTAACTCCTAAAGGGGCAAAACCGGGACACTCCGGCCATTCAATGTATTGTATATGATGTATTGTTTCATATATGCACCCCTAATAATATTAAGATGTATTTTCCAAAATACTTATTAAAGAAAAATAATTTAAGTAAGGTTTCAATTCAAATTTATAGATGGCAAAGAACATCGGCTTTTTTAACTGCAGTGATTTTAAAGTTACAAAATACAGTGCTATCAAAACCGGGGCGAATCGGAACTTTTGCTGAAAAATCGGGACTATCCGGGACGGATTTTTTTCCCCGGGACAAATGGTTTAAAAATCGGGACTGTCTTGGCCAAACCGGGACGGTTGGTCACCTTACATGTACGTACTTTGCAAGTACGATAAAATAACGTACATCGTACTTAGTATAGGTCCCGGGACGTAAAAAGACGTAAAATGAGTAAGAAACTGGTGGAACCTTGTCCGGTGATAATACAAAGGTCCTATAAGAGCAATATAGAAGCAATTTTAATAAGGGTGAGGGGTTAGATAGCCTTTTCTTGATCCGTAATTGTATGAGCCTTGAGCACATAAAAAAATCTATGATACAGGGTGAGACAAAAATATGATGATTAACCATATATTATATATAACAGAATGAGAAATAAATTCCCAATGTCAACTTTGACAAACAAAAATTATGTAAAAATCAGAGTTGGCTCTGGGAAGGCCAAAGGCGAAAAATCTATTGCGCATGCCTGATGACGCAGTCCGATTTCGCCCAGAAGAGTTCTTAACTCTGGATTTTTTCCAACCTAACTTGATTGGGAGAGTTATTATCACTAGGGTTTTTTTTTCGGAAAATGCAAGGGCAGGGCCGTTATAGTATCTTGTATATAGTTATACAGTGCAGACGTAAAAAGCCCCCCCCCGCTAACTAATTTTAATTTTTAAAAAAATCGGTTTAGGACTTACAGAGTTATGAGTTTTTTCGACTATAGTTTACGCACCTCTCCTTACTTTTGTACGAATTGAAATATCGACTTTAAATAGAAAACATGCTTAATGATAACAATTTTTCCACTTTTTAATGTATTTTAGATTATTCTCATAATGACTTAAGACTGTAAAGTCACTAACTACTTTAAAATTTTAAATAGAAAGGGGCGGTCGAGTCATACCTTATTTAAAAGGTAATTTAATTCCCTATTTAATATTTTAATTTTTTTAAAAATCGGTGTATTACTTACAGAATTATGAGCATTTGTATCTATAGTTTGCGCACCTCTTCTCTTACTTTTGAACGAATTTAGTTGACTTTGAAAAAAATTTTTAAGGTAAGACCATAAGGTCACTAGCAACTTAAAATTTTTATTATGGTTGAGTAATACTATACGTAATACGTAAACTATAGTCAAAAAAACTCATAACTCTGTAAGTCGTAAATCGATTTCTAAAAAGAATAAAATTTTAAATAGGGAATTAAAATACCTTTTAAACAAGGTATCACTCGAACCCTCTTTCTATTTAAAATTTTAAAGTAGTTAGTTACCTTATAGACCTACGTCAATATAAAGCTTATAAAAATTATGTCAAAAAGTAGCAAAAGTTTTATCATTAAACATGGTTTTTATTTGAAGTCGATACCTCAATCCGTTTAAGAGTTAGCATGGAGGGGGGGACGCCCTGTATGATAAACACCAATAAAGCTCACACTATTCGCATGCCTTTGTCTGGCTCCTACTTTTTTAACAAAAAAATTCGTAACGCTTAACCCTTATCCAAAGGTTAATTTGATTGTGAAAGGGGCGCTATGGGGGTTGACAAAAAGGCGCGCATATTTAAGCCCTAATCCCCCCTTTTTCTACTGCTGGTATTATACTCCCAAATACCACACAATTTACCTCCCTAAAAACGTCCATCGGATACCATTCCCAGAAACGTGAACCACTATACGCCTGCAAAATGACTTAACGAGATCCAATGTAAAGAAAAAATGTTCCCATGACGTACGATAAACCCGTCCCTGGGTCATTTGACGTTATATGCATGTTATTATTGTTATTAGGGACTTATCGGACATTATAGGCTCACTTTAATTAGAGTTTCTGTTTGCATTTTTGACATATTTTTAAACATTTTAAAATTTTGAAAGCTGCGCCAATGACTTTGACCCTGAAAAATTCTAACCTATTTTAGGATTTCAAAAAGACAGTGACAATCGATTTTCGACTATTTAAAAATGAAATATGTCAATAATGCATACAGGGTCTCTAACTTTAATAAAGTTATTTTTGACATTTCCACATAAAGGTAAACAATTACTACATACTTTTACGCACTTACACATTTAAAAAAGCAAACAAAGAAGTACCGATAAGTCCCTATTACCAAAAATTTCATGGAACAATCAAATATATAAATATATATATATATAAAAGTGGTACGTGAAAAACATTTTAGGTATTTTTTAAATTGCATGGTTAAATTTTGACACTGACTTTATACTATGCTGGACTAAAATTTTAAAAGATTGAGATCAAAAGATTAGGGATATTTTGGACTACTTAAAATAACATTTTTTGTGGTTATCGTTATTTGTGCGTCTGCGCAGTAAGGGAAAAGAGGTGAGGCTAATCAAATAAGGATAGCGACGGATTTTATTTACGCCAAATAGGAATAACGATTTTTGTGGTTATCTTTATCACAGATTAAAAAATGGTTGGTTAATTCAGTCATTTTTTCGTAAGAACGGATATTTTACATCATTTTCAAATTATTAATTGTAATTTAACATTTTCTATCTATACATATATTCTAAATAAATAGAAAAAATCCACAAAGTTCATACCACCCATTGACCTCAGAAAAGTTAGGTTATGTTTCATTTAACGAAATTTTAAGTCATCTACTTTTACATTCCAAAAACTCTTTGAAATTTGACAGTTGTTATTTTTATCGTTAATTACTATAACCACAAAAGCAGTTATTTTTGCTGTTATTTTAGATGGTCCAAAATGTCCTTATTGTGTTTAAAAATAAAGTTTATATTCCAATTTTTCATAATCGTGGTTTTATTGCGTCCAGAATGTCTACCCACGCCTCTAATTGATGAACCTAGTTGCAGTTTTTCCAGAAGTTGGTCTTTATCAAATAAAGAAATTTGAAAAGGCATTTTTTTATTTACTTGTCAGAATGAAATCCAGAATGACATGCTTTGACAGTTTTAGACAAATACAATGATGAGTGACTTTGTGTGTAAAAATAGACCAAGTTACTACAGAAAAAAGTAGTGTGTACCACTTTTATGATGCCGGAAGTGTACAGGGCGAGGTACAGGATGATATTTTCCACTCCCCCCCTTATATACCTTAAAAAACTTTAATGTACAGAAGTTGCATAATTTTCTGTAAACTTTCGTATGATGTCTTTAAAAAATAGCAGCTGTCATCTCAACTGTAAAATTTTGAAATTAACTTCTTTATTTTAAATAGGGGTTAGGGTTAAAACCTCCTCCGAGAAGCCTGGTTACCCAAATCGAAACATCATTTAATCATTTCTCTTTTCGCTTTGGTCCTTTGTGTGATCCTTGTGGGATGCTCATCCATGTTTGAATTTTCGTTATTTCCACCCAAGATCTTTTGATCTTTTATTTTTTAGTTTCTTTTCGGTTGAAGTAACTGATTTGGAGGTTTTTTAACTTCTTTGTTTGTTTTAATTGTCTTAGGAGCATAATCCTATTGGAAATATTAACACGCCAGGACGAATCCGTATTAGGTAACTTGGATAAGTATGGGGCGGGTGACCAGTGGATCCACTGATGAGCCTACGCTGGTTACCCAAGGCGAAACATCGTTTAATCATTTCTCTTTTCGCTTTGGTCCTTTGTGTGGTCCTTGTGGGATGCTCATTCAAGTTTGAATTTTCGTTATTTCCACCCAAGATCTAAGGATCTTCATCTTAAATACACCAGACTTTTTCTCGAGCCATTGAAGAAAAAACTGCATTTCTCGGATACCATAAATCAGTGGCGGTCCCTTTGTCTTTGGAGTCTTTGGAGAAAAAACGAGAAATTGCAGAACGTTCCGTTAAAGACATTCTAGAATCCCTCCACAATATTTTGGAACAGACACAGCAAACGCATGATGTATGTATGTAACAGTATAACAGAAATTCGTCTGTGGGGCTTAGCGTTGCTGCATATCATCCGACATATTGAAATTGACATTGAGCGAGTTATTGACCGGTTTGCCTAAAAAAAATCGGAAACGAACGATCGCCCCCCACCCTTGTCTTTGTCTTTGGAGAAAAAATGAGAAATTGCAGAACGTTCCGTTAAAGACATTCTAGAATCCCTCCAAAATATTTTGGGACAGACACAGCAAACGCATGATGTATGTATTTACCGCAAAACTCACGATATTGGAAATACAGAAGTGAAGAACAGTATTATAGAGTTTCTATTGGTAAACAAGATTTAGAGAAAATCATTTCGGACCTAAAATCAAGGTTCAATAACGAGACTCTTAAGTATTTTTGACCTGAACATATTCATACCAAGTTTTATACAACGTGAAGCCAAAATCAAGGCAAAATTAACTAATGTTGTTTCCAGATACTATAAATTATTTGATTAATCCAAAACACAAATTCTTGAACTTTTAATGGGAGAAATCAGTATTTGGAAACAATATTGGTCAGAAGTAGGCAAAAGTTTAAATCAAAACATGTATAATAACGTTTTAGAGGCAATGAACAATTGTGACGATATTTTTTCGTTGATAAAAACATTCTTGGATGTTTGCCAGTAAGTAATACTTCGTCAGAAAGAAGCTTCTGCTGCCTTAGAAGTACTTAAAAACAGTATGACAGAAATTCGTCTGTGGGGCTTAGCGTTGCTGCATATCATCCGACATATTGAAATTGACATTGAGCGAGTTATTGACCGGTTTGCCTAAAAAAAATCGGAAACGAACGATCGCCCCCCCCCCTTGTCTTTGTCTTTGGAGAAAAACGAGAAATTGCAGAACGTTCCGTTAAAGACATTCTAGAATCCCTCCAAAATATTTTGGGACAGACACAGCAAACGCATGATGTATGTATTTACCGCAAAACTCACGATATTGGAAATACAGAAGTGAAGAACAGTATTATAGAGTTTCTATTTGTAAACAAGATTTAGAGAAAATCATTTCGGACCTAAAATCAAGGTTCAATAACGAGACTCTTAAGTATTTTTGAACTGAACATATTCATACCAAGTTTTATACAACGTGAAGCCAAAATCAAGGCAAAATTAACTAATGTTGTTTCCAAATACTATAAACTGTTTGATTAATCCAAAACACAAATTCTTGAACTTTTAATGGGAGAAATCAGTATTTGGAAACAATATTGGTCAGAAGTAGGCAAAAGTTTAAATCAAAACATGTATAATAACGATTTAGAAGCAATGAACAATTGTGACGATATTTTTTCCTTGATAAAAACATTCTTGGATGTTTGCCAGTAAGTAATGCTTCGTCAGAAAGAAGCTTCTGCTGCCTTAGAAGTACTTAAAAACAGTATGACAGAAATTCGTCTGTGGGGCTTAGCGTTGCTGCATATCATCCGACATATTGAAATTGACATTGAGCGAGTTATTGACCGGTTTGCCTAAAAAAAATCGGAAACGAACTTCTTTTTGAGATAGCCCAAGCAACAATTATAGTCAATTTCACTGGTGCCATTGTCATTGCCACCAAAAAAAGGTTAAAGCGTAGTAATAGTTCCTACAAAAAACTATTTATAGGAAATTTCATTATTTTCACTTAGTGTGGTCACTATTACTGTTAAAATTACCACACTGTCGTAAAAATATAAAGTTATACGCGAAAGTAATATATTCCACTATATAACTATATACCATTACTAGAACCACGAAAAAACTTTACAGTGCGGGGCTTACTTCATAGTTGTCACATTTAATTTCTTTAATATTACTTTTACGAGGTAACGACTCTACTGATATTAATTTGGTTGCAATTCAGTAGCCCCTACTTAATACGAAGCTACAAAGTTATGGAGTCTACACGGTCGCCTATCTACCACGCAGTAAGAAATAAATGTGCATATAGTGTAAAAACGTTACCTACGTGTTATCGCTACTTTACTGACATTGTAAATTAATGCACCGTCAACTGGATGCGCGACGCCGCCATGCTATTTACTTCTACTAAACATGGAATTCAAATCAAAATTTAAAAATACCTCATTAAATCATTGATTAGTAGTTGCATGTATCAATAAAAGTAAAAATATTAATATTCAATTAATAAAACATATTAAAACTGGAAATACATTTAATTTGGAAATCCTAACCTCAAATAATTCCGATTTTTTATCGACATTTTAGATAAAACTAGGTAAAAACTGGGGGACGCGCGGTTTTTTTATAAAAAAATCAGCATTTTTAATCAGTAAAGTGCTATGCGTTGATAAATTTAAGATGCTGTGACTTCAGAAGAGTGTTTAATAAAATGGTAATTATTAGCTATAGGTTATGATATAGATAATATTTTTGTTTTCTGTCATGTCTTCACATATTTTATGGGGCGTGTTCTGATATTAAATTAATAATGTGAGAAAGAGAAAACCTATAAAAACCCTAAAAAGTCAGAAATACTACTTTATGTGGTAAACAGGACGTCGGGATAACGTGCCCGTTTACTACCCGCGACGACATAATTCCTATATCAAGAGTAATCTTTACCGTCGCGATGCAGTTGTATAACCGTCCCAATGCATTCCCAAAAACGGTGAATACCTCGAGGTATAGTAGTAATAAAACCGTCGCCGTGATATGACGCCACAACTCTATTAGGGATAGGGCGTGGAGACGGCCACCACGTCGTGACTGATTTTGTTGCTTGGGAGGCATCTTGTATTTGAGATATTGCAATGTAAAAGGTACCTAATATTATTTGAAGGTGGTAGACAATGTTGAACTTGAGAGTAAACTACGTCCCTAAAGTTAGCAGTACAAAGCCCGCAGTGAAAAGATTTTATGATTGGAAAAATTAAATTAAAAAAAGGGGATAAATGCAAAAATTTTGAAAAATTTCGGTGGTTTGCAGTACTTAATTAGCGCTTAATTTTTTAAACCGTTTGGACCCCTCTACCACTGTACTGGACTATTCTATGCATAGTGAACTGCTAACTTTAACGGGTAGTTAGCGGTACACGCTATAACAGGGGAACGGCTTGAAGGCCAAATTTTGGAATTGGGCACTTAATTAGCACCTAATTAGCGCCAATTTTTCCAATCATAAAATCTTTGCACTGCGGGGTTTGTACTGCTAACTTTAGGGACGTGAGTAAACTAGAGTTTCGAACTTCCATTGTCTTTAGGTTTTGTTTGTGGTTTGTTTGTTATCTATGTTTTTTAAAACTGAAAAAATTACATGCAGTTACTATCAAGTGCGGATTTCAGGGAGGTAATTTTTTTGCGAAAACATTTACAAAATCAAAAGTACGACCTAAATTGCGGCGCAATAACACCTTTGATATTTACAGTATTCGTTTAATTTTGTGTTGAAAATGCAGTTTGTAGTGTCATTTTCTTAAAAAGTTTTGTCAGCGGCGCTTTTAAACCATTGATATATTTGCAATTTTAGTTTAATTTTCAATAAAAAAATGCATTTTTCAGTGCAATTTTCTTAAATATTTAAATATTTTTTAAAATAAAAATGTATGAAATAAAAAACTCAAAATCTGAGTAACTCCCCTTCCTAGATTTGAGGCCAAATCCGCGTAGTTACTAAATTTTGTTTGAATATATTGATATCTTCCTCATAAAAGCTACGCTTTTATTCTATTTTTTTTTCATATCGAAATCGCCCGCCACTTTTCAAATGGCTGGGACCGCCACTGCATGTTAGAGTTGCCATCCGTCCGGATTTTCCCGGATATGTTCGGGTTTGAGAGGCGCACGTCCGGTCGGGTTTTTGAAAATTGTCCGGAATATCTGCGACAGGCAATATTTGTGCATTCAAAAATCATTTTGAAACCATAAAATATATTTTTTTTACCAAATTTAACTATAAACACACATGTTTAGAATTTTGCGATTTTCTTTTGCAGCCGGAAAAGTGCCGATCTATGGAAAAAGCGACATTTTCAGAACAAAAATTTTCTTTTAAATTAATACTAGGTACTATCTGCCTTCTTCTAATGAAAGATAAATAGACAATCTAAAGAAACACCAGAAATAGCACCTTGATAAGTTGAAATGGCTCTGAGCTACATCATTTATCTTTAGAACATGGCAAAAAAGTTCGACCACTGGCGAGTTTACCTTAGCTTTTTGTATGCAACCTGTAACCTACGCCGCATATACTTGCGGTGGAGAGACGATTTCGGATATTTGTTTTTTGTAGATTTGCATCCGAAAATATGCTTTTACTACTAGCGCGCGTGAAGTTGCATTTCCCGCAAGCCGTGCGGGAATGGATTTACCCTATGTCTTTCCCGCACGGCGTGCGGAAATAGTATATTACATAACGCGAGAAGAAAGTAAAATATTTGACACGAGCGTGAATGTTGTGAACGAGGCGCTAGCCGAGTGAAACAACACGCGATTGTAAGAAAGTTACTTTCTATCGAGTTGTGATTTTTCCTACGACTAGGATTTAATTCGTATTTTTTATTATTATTAAAATAAAGAAAGTATTTTCTTCTTTAGGGACAAAAATGTTTTCGGTCTATTTCCGACGCT
Organism: Oxystoma pomonae; assembly: GCA_963921995.1. Classification (NCBI taxonomy): domain Eukaryota; kingdom Metazoa; phylum Arthropoda; class Insecta; order Coleoptera; family Brentidae; genus Oxystoma; species Oxystoma pomonae. The sequence goes on along the minus strand of OY998166.1, from coordinate 95,083,154 downwards.
TCTACAAATCATATCCTACTAGATACCTGCCTACATTGTTTGGATGGTTTCCTGTCATTCATTTTCGTCACTATATAGAGAAGAAAACATTTTCGTCTCTATCCCAGCAAACCCAAATCGTCGGCGACTACACGCTGGCCCGATGCTGGACAGATTGCGATTTTCAGTTTTCGGTCAATAATCGGCAACTGACGGAGGTCCACATTACTACAGTCGACTTTATGCCGACACCACTTTAGGACCGACAATGGTCCGAATGGAACTTTGTTTAATCGGACGAGAATCGGCAACTGACGATGGCCCGATTTACTATAGTCGACATTATGCCAACGCAAACCTTATCTGCTTTAGGGCCGATGATGGTCCGATTGGAATTTTGTTTAATCGGTCGAAAATCGGCAACTGACGATGGCCCGATTTACTATATTCGACTTTATGCCGACGCCCACTTTATCTGCTTTAGGGACGACGACGGTCCGATTGGAACTTTGTTTAATGGGACGAGAATCGGCAACAGACGATGTCCCGATTTACTATAGTCGACTTTATGCCGACGACCACTTTATCTGCTTTAGGGCCGACGATGGTCCAAATGGAACTTTGTTTGATTAGTCGAGAATCGGCAACTGACGATGGTCCGATTTGCTATAGTCGACTTTATGCCGAAACATCTGCTTTAGGACCGACGATGGCCTGATCAGATTTTTGTTCGATTGGTCGATAACCGGCAACAGACGATAGTACGTCACATCAAAATTTTTAAACTTAAAATGGTTTCTTCCTAGTATGTAGAGATGGCGCTAATGTCACTATGTTTCCTGTACAGTGAAAGATAATATTATATATATAATGCGGACTTGACAAGATGATGGAACTTCTGATTTGAAATTTTTAAAGAATATGGGGACTAAAAAAAAGGTCTATGCACTAGTGATGGGCACATCGAAAAAAAACATCGATGTTGAACATCGATGTCAACATCGAAACTCAACATCGATGGTGAAAAAATATCAATGTATTTTTTTGCTTTTTTTAGAGAGTATTCCGTTATTCAAAGAAACTCTTTTATTTAAGACTTATTGTAAATTTTACACACAATATATACTTATAATAAGCATGCAAATAAGAGATTTATAATAATAGTAGGTAAATGATATACAAAAGCTATATTAAATATCTACGCTAAAAAACACAAAAAATATGAGTAGTACAAATTAGATAGCGACTAGGTGCACCGTAAAAATATTCGGATTAGTTTAGATAATCCATGTTTCCTCTTTGTTCATTTATGTGAGATTAAGAGAGAAAAAGAATCGATTAGATAGCCAATTAAGCGATTAAGTGCCTACGGTGCATTTAGGGGTTATTTGAGGGGAAAGCCGACCGACATCTCAAAAATAGGCAATTCCTGTTTTTTGAGCCGCAGTGGGTATATAGTACAAGTGCAAACTTCTTTGCTATATTTTTTTTGGTCGATGTTCCGATGTTTAAAAAAAGTATCGATGTTTTAACATCGATGATATTTTATAGACATCGATGTTAAAAACATCGATGTTGAACAAAAAACATCGATGTTCTTGAAACATCGAACTCATCATCGATGGTGAAAAAACATCGGAATAAAAACATCGATGTTTCTGAACATCGATGTTTTTTTTTGCTTTTTTTTAGAGTAGTCCGTTATTCAAAAAATCGCAGAAAGAGTTTTTTGGTCAGATACACTCTTGTAGATGACGTTAAATATAACCTAACTATTTCTGTTAAATAAAATAATATTTTTTTACAGATTTTATTCGAATTAAAGAAGATGAAGGCAATTATAAGCATCTTTTCAGTAAATTTAGTAATTTTATAATAGGTTTTTTTTTAAATATTGCGAAAATAAGTAAATAAAAATAACGATAACTGTAAAGTTATTCTTCCTTAAATACCGAACTCCGTTATGCTTAATAACCACTACGGAATGGCATTTAACAACTGCGCAGTCGCAGAAATAACGATAACTATGACGAAGAGTCAAAAACACTGACCAAAAATACCCTATTGTTAATGTTACACAATACTTATAATAATCGATACATGATATACAAAGGCTATTAAATATCTTAGGTAAAAAACAACCAAGAAAATATGAGTAGTACATTCAAAAGAAACTATATATTTTATAAAATGTTGTTCTCATTGAAGCACACCCTTAGAGGTCCCAAAAGCTTTTTCGTACTCTTTGTAGGAACAATAATTTATTGAGCGTTGATCCATTCCATCGATTCCTTCTTTCGGTGAGGGTTTGGTCAGCTTTTGAAAACAAGCACTCTAATGCGGTGAGGTACAAGTTTAAACTTCTAGACACACTATTTCCTATAATTTTTTTTGTATCGATGTTCGATGTTCCGATGTTTAAAAAAAGTATCGATGTTTTATAAACATCGATGTTAAAAACACCGATGTTGAACAAAAAACATCGATGTTTTGTGCCCATCATTAGTGATGGGCACATCGAAAGAAAACATCGATGTTGAACATCGATGTCAACATCGAAACTCATCATCGATGGTGAAAAAACATCGGAATAAAAACATCGACGTTTCTGAACATCGATGTTTTTTTTCTTTTTTTTAGAGAATAGTCCGTTATTCAAAAATTCGCAGAAAGAGTTTTTTGGTCAGATACACTCTTGTAGTTGACGTTAAATATAACCTAACTATTTCTGTTAAATATAATACTATTTTTTTACAGATTTTATTCGAATTAAAGAAGATGAAGGCGATTATAAGCACCCTTTCAGTAGGAATTTTATAAATAGGTGTTTCAAAAATATTGCGAAAATATGTAAATACAAATAACGATAACTGTCAAGTTATTCTTCCTTAAATACCGAACTCACGGAATGACATTTAGCAAATGCGCAGTCGTAGAAATAACGATAACTGTGACGAAGAGTCAAAAACACTGACCAAAAATATCCTATTGTTAATGTTACACAATACTTATAATAATCGATACATGATATACAAAGGCTATTAAATATCTTAGGTAAAAAACAACCAAGAAAATATGAGTAGTACATTCAAAAGAAACTATATATTTCATAAAATGTTGTTCTCATTGAAGCACACCCTTAGAGGTCCCAAAAGCTTTTTCGTACTCTTTGTAGAAACAATAATTTATTGAGCGTTGGTCCATTCCATCGATTCCTTCTTTCGGTGAGGGTTTGGTCAGCTTTTCAAAACAAACACTCTGATGCGGTGAGGTACAAGTTTAAACTCTAGACACGCTATTTCCTATAATTTTTTTTTTATCGATGTTCGATGTTTAAAAAAAGTATCGATGTTTTAGCATCGATGATTTTTTATAAACATCGATGTTAAAAACATCGATGTTGAACAAAAAACATCACTACTATGCAGCTAAATACCAATGAAATTGGAAGGGTCGTTTCGTCGGTCATTTGACTCATTTAGGGATGATCCGATACCCCTAAAGTATCGATACCTATATATATAAATATACTCGCAAACATTTTTCGATACTACTCATATGAGTACATTAGAAGTATCGATACTTTCTACAATTACAGATTTTTTTGATTTTTTATTAGATTAAACCTAGGGACCTTCATATGTTTGTTTTTTGTTTGTTACGAGAAAGTAAACACATTAATAAAAAGTAAGACATATTTTTGTAAATTATTTATCAATTATTTTTAAAATACTAAACAAAAAATTCTTTCGCCTTCAAATTGCCCAAAAATAATACTTGCTCAAGATGTTTTGGAGACAATCGATTTCTGGCTTGCATCATTGTTGCTCCAGGTTTCGAAAATAAGCACTCGCTTGGAACTGATGTTTCGACCACCATTAAATATTTTAAGGCATATTTATATAGGCCACTTAAAGACTGCAACGACCATCCGCTCTGATGTGTATGTCTTTCTTTTTCTTGACTATTGACCAAGAGAGAGCTGCAATAACCCGGTTGAAAATTTGTTGAAATAGAATGCGAACCGATCGCTCTAAAGAACACTGCCCAAGGAAGACATCAGTCGGTTCGCGGTTTGCTGTATGAAGTCCGATACCGGATTAAATCTCCAAAAGATGTTATCGCTTTTTGAACAGTAAGTCAGTTAAGTTAGAATGCTCTCGCTGTACTTGATCGTACCAGACATCCCACTGGTTCACTGTATTCGGCAAAATATGAGTGGGCTAAATCAGCGGTCTTAAAACAAAATTTTTAAGAATTACGCGTTATACTTATACCACGATAAATATTTCTATTTTATTTTATTTTTCACTTATACTTTTGAAAAACTTTTTGCGTCAATAAGTTAAAGATTTTGACAGGTATTTTTTTCGAGAATTTAATTATTTTGCTGTCATTATAGGTAAATTTTCAGCTGTCGTCAATGCTAATAATCACTATTTTCCAAGATATAATTAAAATTTGCTCCAGTTGGGGATGGTATGTTCTATTTTAAATAAGTAGGTATGCTTTATTTGCTTTTAGTTTGTTTCTTATTGTGTGTGAATTACGGAATTTGAAGCAGTTATAAAGCAAAGTTATGGAAAATGTTCAGCAAGGTGACACAACGCCTAGAAGGTGTTTATCTCCAGGTGAACGCCGTTTGGTATTACAAATGGAACGTTATTTTACGTTAGAAAAAAATAACTCGGGCCCGTTAGTGTCTGTTTTGGCAGTGCAAAAACGAACGTCTGATGCTTGCGGCATTTCACATAAGACCTTAGAAGACTTCGAAAAAAGAGTGAAGAGGAATTGGACAGACCATATAAAAGGGTTCGACAGCATTCAAAAACCTTTTATCTATCCCAAGGGTTTAAACTATCGATTGGAAATATTGTTTATGATATGTATAAGTCAAAGGAATATGTTACCCTCAAAGCTATTCTAGAAAAGATAAAGGAAAAACAACTTTGCGATATTGGAATTACCAGTTTGTCAACGAACAACAGAAAAGTGCTTTGGCAGCAATCCAATATCATTAGAGTAAAGGAATTATTTTTCCTTTAATCAATGCCAATATTGTGTCAAAAAGATGGCAATTTTTAAGAGATTACATAAAAAACCAAACATCGGAATTGCCAAGGTAAGTTGTTTTTCTTGACGAAACGAAAAAATTTGCGCACGGAAATTCAACAAAATCGTCTTTATAGAATGAATCGAAACATTGCTATTCGAGCAGCACTATTTTAGCCACTAGATGTAAAAACTACTATTATTTAGAAAATATAGGTCGTCAAGTTCCAAAAATATAATTTATTTTTTGAGAACCACACACTTACCTGCTCAAGAGGTTTTATTGCTTAGCGGACTTCTTACAACGAATGCACTTTCAGGGCCGACAAGAATGTGTTCCACTTTTTGTCGGCCTTGGCACTTTATACCAAAAACGCAAGGTTGACAGAAAGCTGAGGCCGACAGATTCGATTCGATACCGAGTAAAATCTTTCGATACCGAGTAGATATCACTTAGAAAGATCGATACCAAAAGTACTTGGTATTGAAACAAAAGTATCGATACCTACTCGGTAGTTACTAGTATCGGAATAACCCTAGACTCATTTGACTGATTGAATCATATCGAGCAAACATGATTCGATCACTCAATAGTCGCAAGTGATTCGATCACAGTGAACGAATCGCTCACGAATCACACATCTCTAAAAGGATTTTCGTTTTACAATTGGTCCTGGTTCTGGTTGAACCAGAACCGCAACCGATCCTTTCGTTTTAAAACAATGACGTCACAGTTGCAACCCGGTTATGAAATTTTAGAACCAGCCTGGGAGGTTGGTTCGGCCCTTTGTTTGTAAACATAACACCTAAAATTTTGCAAAATTATAGATGATCTTTTTTTGAGTAAAATCAAAGATATCTTAATAATATTTCAAATGACGTCATTATTTTAGAACCGCTGTCAAAATTTATGTCAAAATAATGTCAACCAGAACCAGGACCAATTCTTAAATCGAAAATCCTTTAAACTTCTCTACAACAATCCATAGAAATATAATTATTTCTATGCTTCCGCCACTTAAAGGATTTTCGTTTTACAATTGGTCCTGGTTCTGGTTGAACCAGAACCGCAACCGGTCCTTTCGTTTTAAAACAATGACGTTACGGTTGCAACACGGTTATGAAATTTTAGAACCAGCCTGGGAGGTTGGTTCGGCCCTTTGGTTGTAAACATAACCCCTAAAATTTTGCAAAAGTATAGATAGTCTTTTTTTGAGTAAAATCAAAGATATCTTCATAATATTTTAAATGACGTCATTATTTTAGAACCGCTGTCAAAATTTATGTCAAAATAATGTCAACCAGAACCGCAACTGGTCCTTTCGTTTTAAAACAATGACGTCACAGTTGCAACCCGGTTATGAAATTTGAGAACCAAAGGATTTTATTTAAGAATTGGTCCTGGTTCTGGTTGACACTATTTTGACAGTGGTTCTAAAATAATGACGTCATTTAAAATATTATTAAGATATCTTTGATTTTACTAAAAAAAAGACTATCTATTATTTTGAAAAAGTTTAGGGGTTATGTTTACAACCAAAGGGCCGAACCAACCTCCCAGGTTGGTTCTAAAATTTCATAACCGGGTTGCAACTGTGACGTCATTGTTTTAAAACGAAAGGACCGGTTACGGTTCTGGTTCAACCAGAGCCAGGACCAATTGTAAAACGAAAATCCTTCCAGCCTGGGAGGTTGGTTCGGCCCTTTGGTTGTAAACATAACCCCTAAAATTTTGCAAAATCATAGATAGTCTTTTTTTGAGTAAAATCAAAGATATCTTAATAATATTTCAAATGACGTCATTATTTTAGAACCGCTGTCAAAATTTATGTCAAAATAATGTCAACCAGAACCAGGAACAATTCTTAAATCGAAAAGCCTTTTAAACCACCCCGACTGGTTAAGTGGTTAAGCACCAGCATTATCGAAACTTTGTATTTTGCCAATGTCGGATCGTGTCAAGCAACCACCAACGAACCTTCGTCAATCACCGACGTCGGCCCGCTTTGAGAGGCCGATGTGGGGCCTTATTATTATTATTATCCACCCATTATCGGACCTTTGTGGTTTGCCATTGTCGGGCCGCTTTAAGCTACCACCGACGGACCTTCGTAAATCGCCGACGTTGGATGGGCGGATGGTCGGTACCATGTGGTTAAACCATATCGGACCTTAATCGTATGGCGACGGTATGCCGATGTCAGCAAAAAGTAAAATTTACCATTGGCCCGACGGCGGGCTACAGTCTAACATTGCGTCGGCAAACATACATTGGGCCTACATCGCAACGTGGACAAAAAATACTGCTGGTCCGATGTCGTCAATCGACTTCATGCCGATGGCGGCAAATTCGGCAATCGACATCGGGCCGACGAAGGCCCGAGGGAACCGTACGTGTTTGCGTGTGAAAACTTTCTGAGGCGTTATAGGGTGCAGATTTGGTTACTTTTGTCTGCGTGGTCGTGGGAAAAGAATTTTTCATGCAAAGCGTGCCTAAAAAATACTTTTAAGCACGCATTCTTTTTACCGATTTTTTAGGTCTAATTTGCCTTTTTAGATATATTTTACAACTGAAATATAAAGAAAATCCAATTTTTTGCTATTTTAAAACCTAAAAATGTGGTTTACAGCACCAACAGAAGAACAATTATAATTCAATGGCGGTAATTGACTAGCATCTTGTTAGAAAACAACATAAATCGGAGAGGTAGCGCCATCCCGTGCCTTAGTTAAAAGTTTTAAATAGCAGCCGAAACCAGTTTTCTGTGATTGTGATTTTAATCATGTGACAAAATCTTCCTTTGAATCCTTTGCCTTATTTTTCCATTAGCCACAAATACGACGCGAAAGCTTGGACTGTTTCGGTTGGAGTCAACCGGTTCTCTTAATTTACCGTTTGTTTTTTAGTAATTTGCGGCGATTAGGAATTTTTAATAAACTTTGTTATGTTTGACCTCCAGAAAGGTTAAAAGAGATTTTTAAATCAAAATAATAATTAAAATTTGAATTTTTCCCCTAGAATTAATGTTATGACGTCACAATGAAACCATGGTAACCAACCGTAAAACCGGGCGATTAGCTGGTAATTGTTCAAAAATAGTTCACAAAAGCTGTGCCGAGTTCATGCGTCTTGGCGAGTTTTCTCCCATTTTGGAAACTCAATTTCTTGTTGTAAATTTGATTTGTGAAGAAACTGATTTGCTTTTTCTAGGTAAGTATAGAACAATGCCAAAATTTACGACGTTTTTGATGTTTGTGACAACTTCATACTTCACTTTTTGCTGACACACGGTCTGCCATAATTGACAATATTGACGTGTTTGATGACATTTCTGGTTATTTGCCGTCCAAAATTCAAATTTCAGGGGAAAACCGGGAAAATGATCGTCTCCTCGATTACTTTCTTTTTGTTAGAAAATGGATAAACCATGGAAAATATTGGTAAAAGGAAAAAAAGAATCCAAGCCACTCCCTTTTGGATAAGGTCGCCATTTTTTTTCGCTGACCCAAAAATAGACTTGAGTTTTGATTACAAACAGATTTTTTTCACCTTGGAACCTAAAATATGCCTTTCTGTTTTAATAAATTTTCCACTAAAAATTCATGTTAAAAATGGAGAGAACTATGGCCCTTTAGTAAATTATTTTTTTTAAATATCAATTTATTATCTAACTAAATCCTTCTTGGTGTCTTCATAAGAAAATACATCACTTGCTCTTTTTACCATGAATATCCCACGAAAAATTTACGTTTTTATTTGTCTTGTTTTGTTATTATATTTTTATTCTATATGAATTGATTTCATAAAAACTAGCTAATTTCAATTTTTTTCCAAAATGCAGGAAAATCATTCTAAAGGAAGTAAACCACTGACATGTCTCACACTTTTGAAATTCATGATGCTGGTAAGTATGCTGCTGCAACCTAATGGTTGATAGAAGGGTTAATATTATTATCATTATAAAAGTTGTGGTTATTTCATGGTTGCTTATAGACCATACATTTAACAATTACTTTGTTTATATGGGCCTCTTAAAAAATGTTGTTGTATAAACACCACAAAAACTGCTTTAAGCTCTAGTTGATTTTATTTTAAACAGATTTAAGAAAGCAATTTATCAGTTTAAAACTAATTTTAGGGTTTTTATAAAAGCTCTAAAAATGCTTTAGAGCATTGCTTCCAACTTAAAGAAATACTCAACTCTGGTTTTACCAAAAAATCTTTTATTACCTTACTTGTTTTATTTGTTTTCTTTTTAAACTGACATTTAATGAAGAGTATATAAACCCTGGGGCTGAATTCTTGAATCCGTGAAGTGAACCCTCCCCGATAAAGAAAAACAAAATTATTAAAAATAAATGAATGAATCAGCATAAAAATAGTTATTTATATGCATATTCCTCCCAAAATGAAGCTGTTCACCAGCTGCGGGACAAGCAATCAAGTATGCACAATTTTTTGGTGAAGGTGATTTCAATTATAATCTGTTTGCACATTCATATGTGTTCACAGGTCAAGAATCTGGCTCCTGGGAGAAAGGGATTTTATGTAAAACTATCCTTGTATAAAACCGGTTTTAGGTACATATAGTAAATGATAAAATGTTATGAAATAAACATTTCGTATGCTGAACTTAACTGACTATTAAGTTTAAGTTTATTTATTATAGGGCAAACAACATTAAAAATTACAGTTTTAACAAATAATAAATTTACATCAACCTGTACTTAAAATATCACTACTTAATTGCCCAAATACATTTAAAATAGTTTAGAAACATGTGTCATAAAAAAATACAAAATAATACACAGAGCTGCCATTCCTATACCAGCAGAAGTTAAACTTGTAACAATCTAGAAGAAGGAATAACAAATAAGTAAAAAAATGTCTAGTTTCAAATACATAAAATATGTTTTGTTTTTTCTTTATTATTTTATTAAAAATGCAATTTACCAATGTTTATAAAAATGATCATTTTATGCAATTATCTAGAACCCCCCACTTTCCAATCTGCAAGCAGTGCAGAAGAAAACTCTGCGTCAGATGATGAGCAACCACAGATTATGTACACTCAGTATGAGCCTGTTGCTTATGAAGCTGCTCAATTAACCTATGTTGAACGTACCATCAAAAGGAGAGGCCACTTGCCAAAGGACTCAGTTAAAATCCTTAAAAATTGGTTGTATGAGCATAGATTCAATGCTTATCCTACAGAAATTGAGAAACATGTGCTCTCACAAGAGACAGGACTGACTGTGTTGCAGATTAGCAACTGGTTCATTAATGCTAGGTAAGATTTTAGAGGGAGGTTGTAGCTTTTTAATGACAGGTAATTAGCCTCATAATTAGATTGTTTTAATTTATAATTTAAAACTACAAGGGTTTAAACATAAAAACCATTATAGAGTTTCCCAAAAATATACAAAAAATGTTTGTTGTAATTCTAGAATATCTCTAATTTTTTAGGCGGAGATATCTGCCTGAAATGATGAGACGTGAGGGGTATGACTCCATGCACTATACCATTACAAGAAGACGCAGGACTAGTGATGGTAGGTCTGAAATCATCTATGACAAGAATAACAAAATCATGAGGATTGAGAGAATTGAAGGTGAAGGTGAGTCTGTTATTTTATATATTTGATAGTAAAATTTGGGTGATTTTAAAAGATGGATATCGCAAAAAAGTCAGGTCAATTTACTGTCAAACTGAATTTTTATTTAATTTAATGATAGCCAAAATATCTTAAAAATGAATAGATAACCTATTATTGAAATCAAATTATAATTGTCTGCTACACAAATTCAATTATATTAGTATGATATTAAGGAGATAATGGTACATGCATATGCTAATTTTTGTGCCATTTTAGACTCGCAAGATGATGAGGGTGCAGGAGAATACATAATTGGTGAAAATGGTGAAATCTTGGCAACCACAGCTAAATCGCCGAAATTCAACCCTTGGAACCCTGATATTCATTATGGGCTTACTGTCAATCCAGCTGATAGAGGGTAAGGTTGTGATTTACAAGTTTTATAAATAGATAGAGAGGTGCAGTAACAAATTAATCATTTCATCAATCAATCATATATAGTTTTGATAAAGACACACTAAAGATAACAAAAAAAATATTTGAGACGTCTAGGTAGCCCCCACCTCTTCAGGGAGGCCCCAAAACTTGCCAAAAATAATTGCTATATGAAGTAATATCTTTTTTATTCTGACTAGTGCTATTCACCAAACACATACACACAACTATTAAACAACTACTCCTCTGGCTAATGCCTATAGGTATTGAATTACAAACAGAACACCTGCCGCATTTTGGTCACAGTTTGATCTCTGTGCACCCTTACACCCACTGTGAAGCAAATCCAAAAAATATTCATGAAAATTCAAGAATCTTCTCTTTCCTTGTTTTCCAGTTTACTGAATAGTTTCGATCTCATTGGATCTCATCAGTACAATGTTGGTTTCTCAGAAATGTCCGACTTCTTGTTTTGATTATCCGAAACACAATCCAGATTCCCTTTACAGTATAGGTCAAAAAAACCTGGCCTTGGATATGAAACTAAACAAGTAGATTCATGAAGGTTGAGTTTTAACAAATACAAATTTAGCCCAATTCAATACTTGTTGAGACATTACCCAGAGGGTTAGTTGTTGTAAATAGCACTAATCAGAATAGACAAGAAATTACTTCATATAGCAATTTTTTCTCCCTGTAAAAAACGCCCCCACCCAGAGGTGTCCAATATTTTTTTTTGTTATCTTGGTGGGGCCCTTAAGCTAATAGCACTAATCAGAAAATAGATGAAATATAGCTTTTCTTTTTTGCAACTTTTGAGGCGTCCCTGTAAAAAAAGCCCCCACCCAGAGGTGTGTAATAATTTTTTTGTTAGCTTAGTGTGGGCCTGAACATAATAGCACCAATCAGAAAAGAGATGAAATAAAGTGACTTCATATAGTAATTATTTTTTGCAAGTTTTGAGGCCTCCCTGAAAAAACAGCCCCCACCTAGAGAGGTGCAATAATTTTTTTTGTTATCTTGATGTGGCCCTTAACATATTAGCACTAATCAGAAAAGAGATGAAATGACTTCATATAGCTATTATTTTTGAGGTCTCCCTGTAAGAAACCTAGGGGTGTGCAATATATTTTGTTTGTATATTGGTGTGGCCCTAAACACAATGGCAAAAATCAGAAAAGAGATGAAATGACTTCATAGAGCCATTATTTTTTGCAAGTTTTAGGGCCTGCCTGTAAAAAAGCCCCAACACCTGAGCATCATAATATTTTTAGTTAATTTGTATGGATGTAAACTACAGTTTTATACTAGTTATAATGTAGATGAAATCATACACCTCAATTGCCACACCCTCTCTATCTAAAATAAGTCTTGACTAAATAAAGGATTTATATAAGCTTATATCGTCGCCCTAGATGTGAATGGAACTAATCCACATAACACTACTTTTGAGTAAAATCAGATTAAACATTTTTTGTAGCATAAGCAGTTGCTATCATTAACTCAAAACTAAATATTTTATGGATTAGGACCATTCACATCTAGGGCGACAATATGTCAGTATAGAAGGTTTAAGTCAACTGATAAATTCTTAAAATTGACACTTTCAACCAGTAATGTTTCTAGCAATAAACATTTTTTTATTTTAAGAGTATTGGAGGTTGGAATAGTTTATAAAGTTTTACTTATCTCAGAATAAAGAAATATCATTTTGCCCATCTTGGCCCCAAAAAGAAATTGATGTTGCCATCGATATTAATTTTAAAGAAGAATGTGATGTTACCAATATTCCCAGGATTTTCAACAAATTGCAATTAGACTTCATATTTTTGGAGAACCTTTTTGTAAGCCAAACAGCTGTAAATTTTTAATTTTAATGTATTAATTACATTTACAATACTTTCCAGATTTTACGCTAACTAATATTTCTCTCCTTTGTGAGTAGATCTGTCTTAAGCTTAGATTAAAAAGAGAAAAGATATCTGGTACAACGAAAACTCCTTGGCAAATAATAACTGTTTATTTACAAATAAAATCACAACAAAACAAAGGTGAGAAATGTCGATTATTTTTCTATCCTTTTAAACGACGTTAGAATGATAGGGACAGAGAATTCTGTCTACAACCACTTTCGGTCGTGATTGGCTTGTGGGTGGGGAAAGTCGGCAGAGCGCAGACGGTCGGATAATATTTTTATTGACATAAGCTTTTTCGTTCTATTTATTTTAAAATTTCAGATGTTTTAAGCAGTTTATAAGTCGTTTTAAAACCACATTTTGTCAAAATACGTTTATAGTGTGTTTTTTTACCAGTAGGAGAATATTTCAGTACATTTAAAGTGATATTTTGGAACAAATTGTCTAGTGTTTTGAAAACAAAGGGAGAGCAAGTGAAATCAGTCAGTGGCGGTACATGCCGTTAGGTACACAGAAAATTAAAAAAAAGTATGAAATATACTTAAATTAGTAGATCCTTAGATTAAAATATCAACAAACACGTTTTTTTTTTGATAAAGTAGTTAATTCCCAATGCGTGAAATGAGATATTTTCGAACATTTTTATAAGGTTTTTTCGAGGTTTTTTTTTTATAAAGACGATAAAATAAAGCATACTTTTGATGAAATAGTTCATGTGCAAATAAGTTATTTTCGAAGGTTTTTTTTATAAAGACTATAAAATAAAGGTAGGAAGAGTCCTTAAACCAACTTGCAAACAACAATAAAAGTTAATTCATATGTGTTTATACTGCCGTCGTTGCCATCTGCGCTCGCTTTTCAAATTGATATTTATATTTTATTGTCTGTCCTAGATGTCTTTATATACCCTAAGCATTATTCACTTTATTGTGTACTGAAGAAGTCAGTATAAGTAAGTTTCTGCTAATGACAGAAAAATTAACAAACACAATAACATAATTTTTAACTAGTAGGTATTATTATTTTTTTTCTTGATGTTCCAGGTGCTATGAACTGTGTTTCTTTGTTTCAATGTTTGGCATAATTTTATTGTGTTGAAAATTGAACTTGCTATAAATCATATAAAAACTTTGTAATAAATTTATTTTGTATAAAATTATACTACAAACATTTATTGTTAGGAAGCTTCTAAAGCTCAAATTGGCAGAATTATTTTTTTGCATGTTTTTTAAATTATTTTGCAGATTTCATTTTATAGTAAAATTTTAATAATATAATCCATGTGTAAATTATATTTAAGTAGGTATGCCACTGGTGTGTTTACTGTAAACAACAGAAAGGTAAACATTGTTCCATATAATAATATAACCAAAGTTTCCGTAAGTGTCAGGTATCTTGTCTCTTTTTAATCCAAGGTCTTAATTGGTATCAATTGAAGCTTTGATTGGAGTTAAAATCCTTAAAAATCCATTTGCTGAAAATATGCTTGTCCCCTATTGCAGGAAGAAGATAATAACCCAGGTAACATCGCAGCAGAAACTTTTGCAAAAGCCGATTCAACCGAGAATCATTCAAGCAACGACTCAGGCCGCCCAACCTCAAGCAAGCAAAAAACCGTTTACAGGGAACTTGGTTATGGTCAAAACCGCTTCTGGGAAAAATGTCATTTTGAAGGTTGTCCCGCAAGCCAGTGGAGAGGTATAATAATAATCACAAAAATAACTCTGTCCCCTTGAGAATCCTAAAGTGTTATTTTAGGAGTGAGGGCCAGTTTATCAATAGCAGTACAAGGGTCATTTCAAATCAAATCAACCAGAGGTTTGGCAGACCATCTCCCCGATTTCAATAATTTTTGGTTCATTTATTCTACCCATAAAGGGAATGAAAAATCCCAAATTTAAAATTTTTTTGGTTATTAGTTTTTTTTTTAAATTAATTCATGTACCTAAAGAAATGAAAATGTCTCAATAACTAGTTAAACTAGGACAGCTTGTTTAAAGGTATTAAAAAATTGAAATTAAAAAAAAACTTAATTTTTGAAAAACAGAATTTTTTATTTTTTGAAAAAATATTTTGTTTCTGGATATTTTGCCAAACTATTTACAAAATTTCAAGATGGGAGACTTGATGGGTTCATCAAAAAAAATGTTTTAAATATTTTGAAAATAATTTTAAAAAAAAATTAGGTTATGTGATACTTTATCAAAATGGGCTTTAAAATACATATAAATCAAGGTATTACTCGCTTTTCTACGGTATACAGTTCTCAAGATATTACTCCTTTTGTGTACCTGCACATTTCGTTAAAAATGACTGTTTTTACTGGCATTTATAAAAATATGAATATCTTGAGAACCATATATACTACAAAAGCAAGTTATTTTAAATGCCATTAAAAAAAATCAAAATTTAAACAAAATTTTTTTTTCGATGAACCCATCAAGTCTCAATCTTGAAATTTTGTAAATATATTTTTATAAAAAAAAATGCTGTTTTTTAAAAATAAAAAAAAAAAGTTTTTTTTAATTGCATTGTTTTTTAAACAAAAAGTATATCATGTGATACATTATTCGAAAGGTATTTAAAATATTTTTAAAACGAACTATAAACCACTGTCCAAGTTTAATTAGTTAGCAAGATATTTCAATTTCTTTAAGTACAGGTTTGAACAAAATTGGTAGTTTTTGTGATTTTCAAAAATTAATTTAAAAAAAATTAATGGTCAAAAAAATTTTCATATGAAATGACCCACAACCCAAATACTGTTTTTGAAGGTATTAAAACACAGAAAATGTTAATTTTTGTCTAAAGATCAACAATTTTTCAAGAAAAATCAAGATTTTTATAAATTAGTCAAAAATAAAGTTTTTTGGGTCCAGTTTAACTTGAGGGTTATTTTAACCCGAGGGTAACATGCTGTTGCTATACCTGCCCTGGAGGTGACTTAAAAAAAAAAAATAATTTTTCCAGTGAGATTTTTTCAATATTGAGAAAATTTGAGGAAGAAAAGAAGACATAAAAAGTTTGATATCCTTTTTCAAGAAGATATTAAACTTTTCACATCTCCCTCATATTTAAAATGAGTCTCCTGGAGTTTTTGCAAGGCATTGTTGGGAAGTTTATAGAATTTGATTTGTTCTTAGATTAATAAAAAGAGCATGTTAGTTTTGATAGATTTAAATTATTTTAGTTTTAACTTTCCTCCTACTTGCACCAATCTACACAAAAAAGTGTGAGTGATTTAAACTTAAGGTTTCTGTGGCTTAGGGTCGGATTCTCCCGCTACATAACTTTGTAAAAATATTTAAAATTCAGTGTGAAATATGCAGCTCAAGAAATTGTCCACAGGATTGCTTGAGGGTTTGTTCGTAGATGTGATATCTTGTTACTTATATTAGATTGCAATTTAAAATGTTTTCTTTTAATTTTTTAATCCTTACCTTTTTGTCTGTTTATAATTTTATTGTTTGTTTGTTTTATTTTTTCTCTGTTTATTTTTAATATTTTTTGTATTTTGTTTTTTCCCCCTATTTTTGTTTTTTATATATTTATATTCTAAGTTTAAGTTACATATCCTGATTTAGCATGGACAATAAAGCATGTTGTACTTCTACTACTTTAAAATAATTAACTCAGGGTAACCATGGTTTCAAGGTGAGGTTAAGTTAGCCTACCTCAAGGTTAACCTAAAAAATCATTGGCTTGAAAAAATTCAGATTTTTAACCTGAGTTAATTTAACTTGCTGTTAACCCGCTATTGCAAAAAATCAAAGAAATGCTGAGCCATATCTTAGTTCTTACAAAATTCCATTCAAAGTTCAGCCAATTCTGATGTTTATTCACTTCGAAATTTTCTGAGCTAAAGTCACTGACAGAAAAAAAAAATTTCTGCTCTTAAAGTCAGTTGGTGCAAGTAGGGTGAAGCGTGCCCCTTTTATTTAAAAAAATTGTCCCTTAGGTTTCCAAGGCATACATCCTAAAACCTGCGAAAATCGTAAAAAGCGCACCGGCTCCTCAAACTATGACTAATATTTTGCAAACTAAATTAATGCAACAGCAAGAGGAGGAGGATGAGGTTGACATCGCCTGTCAGAACATCAAAACCGAGATCCTAGTAAGTAACATATTCTTTTTTAATTCTATTTTGAATAAAAGTTTTAATAATTTTTAAAAAAATGACACAGCTCGTACAGACCTTTTTGGAATTAATAAAAAAAACTTTTATAAGAAAAGTTTTTTATTAATAACGTTTATTGAACAAATTTAAATGTTAATAAAAATTATAAAAAAATGATTTATACACACAGTTGAAAATCGTGAATATTTTTTATAAAATGTAAACAGATAAAAAGCCATGGAAAAATGGAAAATTAAAGATGTCTAAATAATGTACTCAATTTTCACTGCAAATTCTGGTTTATTTTCGATAGCCAGTTTTTTGTTGAACTGAATAAAAAAAAGCGCGTTTGTTATTCCAATTCTACGATAATATTTCAACTCTTAAAACGCGTTTAGTGCTTGGCTTTAAAAAGTAATTTAGCAGCGCAACTTGATGTACTTTTAAAAACTATGCATAAAACATTAACTAGACTACTTTTTTTTTACATATTTTAGCTGAATACAAAATAATGGTATCTGTATGAAAAAGTTTACTTCCTGAATTAGGTTGCTTTATGTCCACAGTTCAGTTTTTGGTTGATTTTAAGAAAAAAATATATCATTTGCAAAATGTGACATCCCTAACTAGTCATTCTAATAAAAATCAAAATCTTCTAGAGAGGGTGTCCCAAATTCGATGCTCGCCATGGGGATCTCCTAAAAACGGTAGGAGATGGCAAAAGGTTTACGTCCTACTAAGCTGTCAAAAGTATCTCATTTTTCCCTAGAGTGTAAAAGAAAATGGTCTTATAGAGCATTTAATTCTAGACAAAAAAGGTCAAATTTTTTCAAAAAGTTCATTTAAAGGTTCATAAAATGGACAATTTTAATACTTCTTCAATGGTGACTTGGGCCAAGTGGAGGCTGCTGAAAGTGCAAAAAAATAAGATAAAAAATCGAAAGACCTAGGGAACCCTAAATTATTATATCATTTAAAATGAGACCAAAAATATAAAAAAATTGCCTTGTTAAGAAAGAAAACTCTTGGACCAAAAGTACCTTTAAATCAGATTTTTTTTTTTATGAAAGGTTGTAGTCTTAATATTTTTTTCTGTCCCCTATCAAGGATAATACTGAACCAGACATAATCTTTGAGGATGAAGAAGAAGTTCAGGAAGAGGAAGTGAATGAAGTGCCCATCTTTGAGGAGTCACTTGTTGAGGAGGAATATGAGGAGGCACAGGACGAGATCTATGAACAGATGCAAGAGGAAGATGAGAATGTCATAGAGGGAAATGTTATGCAAGAGGTAAGTTGATTTGTGATGCGGAGCTTTTTAAAGCAATTGTCCTTTTGAGTCATGTTTATTTGCGTTTCTTTCAATATTTTGTACACAATTTTGTCTGCACAATTTTTTTCCTGGATTTTGTTATCCTAGGCCACACACCAGAAAGTTCTTTAAGGCCACTCTGACTCTAAAAATGCATCAGGTGACTGCACATGCATTTGCAGCCATTTTAAATGAGAGTCGTAATGATGGACCAAACAAAAGTTAAAGAAATGTTCATAAAAAAAACTGTGGGAATTCGACGGCGGGATGATCTTAGAGCTTTTTTAAGAAAACATCTCTGGGCAAATTTTAGGATATTTTTTTTATCTGGTTTCAATGGAATTTTTCGGCATATACAGGGTGGATTCTTTAAATGGAACGGTGCTTCTGGCGGCTTTATGGAAGATGTTTTGAAAAAAAGCTAAAAGTGAATCTAATGATTTTTTACGGACTTTCCGTCCATGATAAAAAAACTTTTGGGTCCCCCAAGAGGAGGCCCAGGGCCCACCAACTATTTTTAAAATAAGAAGGTACAACTTGTGGT
Organism: Oxystoma pomonae; assembly: GCA_963921995.1. Taxonomy (NCBI): domain Eukaryota; kingdom Metazoa; phylum Arthropoda; class Insecta; order Coleoptera; family Brentidae; genus Oxystoma; species Oxystoma pomonae. The sequence goes on along the minus strand of OY998166.1, from coordinate 95,064,202 downwards.
AACTTTTGGGAAAGCTTGTTAAAAAATAAATTCAAGGCACTAGTTTTTTTTTGGTATCTGTCAACCAATGTGTCAAAAATTTTTAATAAATTATTTTTTGTCAATTGTTTTAGCTTTAAAATAAACTACATATTTCTCTATTTACTAAGTGGAATAAAGAAAATACCACACAAGGAAATTATTGGCGGCCCATTTGGGGGCCCTCACCGAGGGGGATTTCACTGACAATTTTTTTGTACATATGTTCGCATTGTTTGACAAAATGTAAATAATGCCGAAAAATGTGAAACAATGCAAAAAAATGTGAAAAAATGCGAAAAAGTGTGAAAAAATGCCAAAAAATGTATAATAATGTCAAAAAATGCAGAAAAATGCAAAAAAATGTTACAAAATGCATAATTATGTAAAAAAATGCAAAATAATGTCAAAAAATGCAAAATAATGTGAAAAAAAAATAATAAAATAAAGAAATTTTGACTTAATTGTATTCGGGCAGTGTAAAAAGGGTTAAAAGAAAATGATATTTTTCAGTAGTTTTTAAAAAGGTATTTTATTAAGAAGTAAAATACTCTGTCAAAAAACTTTTAATGTGAAAATATACATATATCATTACTCGTTATCGTCAGAGGTAATTTCCTCAAAATCTTCTTCTAGCTCACTTTCACTGATTTACTCATCTGTTTTACTTTCCGTATCAGTTTCAGTTTCGCTTTTTTTTGTAGATTTTTGTTGTACTTCTTTGGCCTTTTGATTTTTTAAATGTTCCATGCAGGGTCTTCTCAAAAATAAATAAATCAATTTATGCTTAAAAGTCAATAAATGAAGAGTGTTTTTTTAATACAATATTAATAACTCAATTAATAATACCCATAAACCGCAGTGGCATATGCAGCACTTTTTCCTGAAGGGGCATATAATTTCGTAAACATTTTTTAAAAACTATTTTGGAGAAAAGTCGTAATGGGTATTTATTCCACAAAAGTAATTAATTTTTTTAAACTTCAAGTAAAAAAAATAATAATCGATTAAAATGTTGTAGATTGATATGTACAACAAGTTAAATAGCTTAGTAACAGTAATTCCATGAAATAAACTAATTTTTTTTTTAAATATGTCTTTCTTTAAAAAGATGACACTTGATTTTTGCTCAAAATTGTGCGCTTCATCCCCCGAATTTAAATAGTGGTTCAAGTGGTCTTATTTTGAAGGTATTTTGATTCTCTTTATAAGCCTTTTATTGTTTCTTATACCGATCGATTCGTTTTTAAGATATTTCATTTAAAATTACCATGATTCGATTTAAAAACACCGTTATGCACTTTAGGGATTAAATAGGTACTTTTAATTCTCCTTTTCAGGGGCTAAAGTGGCAATTTTAATACCCAGAGATTAAAAGAAAATACCATAGCAACACTCAAAAACAATATATGGCAACTATTAGTCATATATGGGTTGACATCCTAAAACTATAAAGTAGCAAAGTAGCAACTCCCTCCGGCCGGGCTACAAACTTCGCCGCGGGATTGAAAGTGGCACTTTAGTCCCTAAGTTTAAATTGTACTATTTTTGACAACTTTTCGTAAAATTTTAATTTTTTCCAACACGTCGATTTTGCTTTTCAGTAAAATATTTTTTTCAAAAACAGTAATTTCTGTAGTAGAACACACCCATTCGCAAGGGACGCCTGTTACCCTCAGAATGCTTTTTTCCAAAACTACAATTTTTGTATAACGCAGAGGTGCCTGTTAACCGCCGTTTTTAAAAAAATAAATTAAAAGCCATGTACGTGCAAAAATTAAAAAAAAAATTGAATATGTGTGTTTGTATCTGAACCAAAAGCTATACAAGAATTTTTTTAAAAAATCACTATTGTTATTCACAAAATGGTTTTTTTAGTTTATAGGTGCAATCAAATGTTCTAGAAAGAAGAAGCTATTAAAAAACCAAACTAATTTTCTTCTTTAAAAATGGGTTCAAACTATTTTCTGCTCAAATACAACATGTTTCAAAATTCGGTAGTAGTAAAAGTATAAAAAATATCAGTTTTTGACTAGCCCCTCTATATATTACCTAATGATAAATGACTTCCATGGGGTTTGTCTACAAACTTTTACCATTTTAGTATAACTTACTTTTTTTAGATAAGTGTTCCGAGTTTTTATTGATAAAACATAGAAAAACTCTTATAATTTTACATTTTTTTTAGTTACACATCCCTCTACATATCATAATTATAGCGAGTTCCACCGAAGAAAAACTTCCCATATAATCCTGTATAACCGGGTGCGGGGTCCTTTAAGCTTAAAAAATGGGTAAACTAACCATAAGAAAAATAAAAGGCTTTATAAAGAGAATCAAAAAACATTTAAAATGAGGTAAATTGGGGGGTGAACTCGGGTGAAGCTCACCCCTTAAAGGGGAGCATACTACAAAAAATCTAATATAGCCAAAATCTGGGGATTAAAGTATGTTTTTTTGAGTTGGGTGGTGTTGAAAAATTTCGATGAAAATAAAACGGGCAAGTGACAAACACGGAATACCACGGAAAACACATCTTTTATTGTGTTCCAAAAAAGAACTGCAAGTCATAACATGTTCTAATATTGTACTCTACTATATTAGTAAAAAAAATATGGATAAAAAAGAAACAACTAACCATGTGATTTTGGAACGTACTCCGAAAGTCGTGTAAACAAAAATCAACCTTATATGTAAGCACATAAGTTTACAGTTCCTCGTTAGTAACCACGGTCCCTTGAATAAATGGGGATATTTTGGAACGCTTATTTGACACTTCGTAGAGGTTGTGGTAATTACTGCGTCTGCGCAATAGCTACCACTGCCGTAAGTTACGAATCCATTTCGTTGTGGTTGTGGTTATTTTTCTGGTTTTAGAAAAATGTAACTTGAAAACAACAGAAATCAGGGCCAATTTAATTTTCATTTAAAAACGTAAAATAAAAATGAGTAATTACTAAAATATTTACGGCACACTGTTTCCGTTTGTTTCTTTACTGTATGAATATAAATCTACCCTTAGATGCTTTGAATATACTGCAGAATAATCGCCTTTTCTTGAAACATAATATTTTGTATTACCTAAATTATATTTTTACGTGCACGAGTGTCTGGGAAATGAGCGCGATCCCTGGGTTTGAACTCGCAATCGCTTGATTTTTGATATATAAGGAGAAAATTATAATAAAGCAACAATGTAAAAAAATGCAGGAAAATGTGAGAAAAAGCAAAAAAATGTGAAAGAATGCGAAAAAATGTGAAAAAATGTGAAAAAATGCGAAAAAATGCAGAAAAATGCGAAAAAATGTGAAATAGTGCGAAAAAATGCGAAATAATGCCGAATGATTTCATTAAAATTTGTACATATATTGCGGCTAGTGAAATCCCCCTCGGCCCTCACTGAAGGCCTAGGGCCTACCAATACTAGCTAAAAATAGGAGGTACCACTTGTGGCACCTTTTTGTAAAGCTTGTTAAAAAAATAAATTCGATTAAATATGACATCTGTCAACCCATGTGTTAAAGATTTTGAAAAATTATTTTTTGTCAATTCTTCTAGCTTCAATTAGCTTCAAAATAAACGACATATTTCTTTATTTACTAAGCGGAATAAATAAACTACCACACAAAGATATTATTGGCGGCCTATTTGGGGGCGCAGCCTAATTACCTTTTCTTTCTTCTTTCGTAAAAAATCATTAAAGATTTAGATTTTTTAAAACTCTTCCCTAAAGCCGCTAGAAGCACCGTTCCATTTAAAGAATCCACCCTGTATATAATTTTTTGCAACTGACCAGAAAATAGACATTTTCCGTACGATTTTTCGTGCTAAAAATTTTGTTATTCTGGTCCCCTTATTAGTCAATTTGTTCATGACTTGTGTTCAGTCAGTTTTGACATTTTCAGAAAAGCAATATCGCCGCTTTTTTAATAAAAAAAAATGCTCCAACGTTTTATTTGCTCAAATGGCCATATATTTGAAAAACCAGTTGAATCTAGAAAAGATTTACAAGGAGCTTTACGGGTACTATTTGGTTTGTTGCTGGAAAACCTAAAAAGCATTAACAACGTAATTTTGATGCTTTGAGGCACAATTTGAGTTAGGTTTCGTTCATAATTTTAAATATTGTTCTGTCGTCAGTTAAAAAAAACTACGTGTGATACACAAACAAAAATTGACTTTACAGGTCTCCATTGGTTTACAGGAATTTCCTGTGCTGTCCTGTAAAGTACACTTTTCCGCTCTAGTAAGTTAAATAGCTATTACATTTCTACATAATTTGACCAGCCATTTCTTTCCATCCTATCCCAAAGAAAAACGGAAGCAGCGCAGTAAGTATAAATAATTCCTTCTCCTTACGTAATTCCCAGGTAAAAAAATACCAAAACTAGCTAAAGAACTCTTTTTGACTGGAATTTTTTTCTCTTCAGGTGGAAGAAGAAGAGGTGGTTTTGGAGGAGGGAGCTTTTCTCAGCGAACACCTCTTCGAACAGACCCTTGAAGAGCAAGAAATCGAAGAAGAACCGGCCGAAGTGTTCGTGAACGAGATCACCCTGGACGACGGTATAAACGAGGTAACTATAGAGGAGAATGTCGATAACGAAGTCACCATTCTAGATTAGGAGAAAATTATTTGAAAATAAATTGAGAATTACTTAACGGTCATTTGACCAACACCATCTCAACTAACTTTGGTTGTTGACGTAAAACATGAAGTTTCTGTGAGTTTGGTGACAATATGCGGGCGTGGTAGGACAAAGGATACTAAAATGATAAAGAGTTAACTGGCTTTTTAGTTGAGTGGGTGTTGATTCAACCAGCACTTCTAAATAAGATAAATTGGGGTTTTCAACAAAAATACAACTTGTGTTTATTTTGTAGTGGAAATGAGACCAACACTAACAGTTTTATTGACTTTTTTGATATCACTTTAAATAACCAAGATTTTTCATTTGAAAAATTAAATTGGGTCATTATTTTGTCATCCATTTTGGACGTTTTGAGTTATACAAGGTTGACAAAATATGGCATGCTGCGATACTGAAATAAGTTAACAAATAAAATATGTGTGACACTTAATCTTTTTTTTTACACATTACAGGATCAATGCCCAATTTTAGCCAAGTTTTTTTGCAAAGCTAAAGGCAAATACTAAATATAATATAAAAATGGATTGAAAAAGCTGTGCTTCTCAATGTAGAAGCAATTATGATAGCCTAATTAAAAAAAGATATCAAATATCCCAGAAGATCAGCACAAGAAGCCAAAAGGGAAAATTTTCAGGAAAGCAGCCTGAAAAATAATAGAAAAATTGCTAGTTTAAATTAGTTAACAGCTATTCCATTCCAACGGAGATTACGTTTTGCACAGCTTTCTTATAAGCAAATTCAAACTTAAACAGTTAACTAAATTTGGCAATGAATAATAATTAAAAATGTCAGATATTTAAAGTGAAATCCAATAATCCGAATAAGCACACCTTGTATTTTTTCTGCAGACCCTCTTTAAGGCGTTGGCACGTTGTCAAAAAAGTGTTGATGGTTGTTGATCTCTTAAACACGTACTGATAGAGATCCAAGTAGTTGTAATTTTTTTTTGGTGATGTTTTCTATGGAAACGTTCGAAGCTGGGAATGTACTAAAATCCCTTTAAAAAATAGCTACTAGTTTCCTACACATGACACTAATTGTTTGTCTTTCTCGTGTAATCCTAGAAGGGTACTATTAAGAGCCATTCCACGTGTGTATATAGGAGACCCATTTTGCTTGAAGTTGTAAAAAGATCTTAAGGTAATGGAAAAAGTAAGCATCGCAAAGTACACAAATATTTTTGAAGTAATAACTGAAAAAATATCAGACAGGCCTTTTGTGGGTAATTTTTTCTTCCTGATCACTTCCATTCCATTTGTGTAGTTTAAACCTACTGTGTAAGCAATATACTATGACTGCTTCTTTTATTGTCGCTACAAACTCCGTACAACGAAAACAGATATTACGCGTGGAATGGCCCCAAAGTCCATTGTTTGTACATATCTTTATTTTTCTCTAAAAGCGTTATAGGGCGAATTGATTGAATTTTTATAGTTGTAAAATTAATCAATTTGGAGTGTAGGACTTTTTTTAAATCATTTGTATTAGATTATTTTTAAGATATTTTTGTATTTATTTATTATTAACGATTAACATTAATAACATTTCGGGGGCTGAAATGTTTCCAAAATTTCGGGACTTATTGGTACATAATGTTGGCACTATTTTTGACAGTTCCGCACGAAGCTAAAACACTACTACATTTTTTTAGTTACTTTACCCATCTGGACGTGTATTCTTGAAAGTCATACGATTTGATCTTTCTCTCGTGCGATGGGATCTATCACCTCCCACCATCGAAAAGCAGTTTAGGAAGCAATACATTCCAAAAAAAAACCTCTTTATTGCGCCAGCGTCACTAGATTCAACGCTGTAAGATCCTTAGATTAAAAAGAGACAAGATATCTGGTCCAACGAAAACTCCTTGGCAAATAATAACCACTGTTTATTTATAAAATTTGCCGTCACCCGACAAAACCAAAACAATGGGTTGGAATAGATTCCATTCGTTCTAAAGGGTAGAGAGAGAAAGCGACGGAACAGGTGAATGGCAGAGCGAGCGTCGGTTTTGCCGCGGTCATTCTTGAATTGCGGCTTCGAAAATTAGGTCCCAAGATTTCTCAGATAATAATATAACCAAAGTCTCCGTAAACCTCGGGTATCTTTAAGTAGTTCATTTAAGGTAAGATCGTATCATCGCTCAATAATATAACGTTTTCGTCCCATGTGATCATTCGTCATAGATCTATACCGTTTCCTGTTCAAGAAAACACGTCCTGACTGAAACGAATCCCCGCATTTTTGAGGAAAGTTTCAATTAAATTTTCACGTTTAAGTGCTCTTATCCAACTAAAAAGAAGAAGACGCAGTTATTCTTATCAGGACTGGTTATTATGATTCTATTCTTTTTTCAATGGCCTGAGGGCTCCAGCATCCAGGTGATTATTATGACAAAATCGAGGTTAGATGGTGTTCTTCTTGATTGCCGGGCCTATCCCGCCAGAGCTTCATTTGCACCAACTTTTAAAAAAACCTTAAGCACTCCTTAAGGTTTTCTTTTGGAAGTCCAGCCCCGCGACCACTTATTCTTTCCTTAAGGCCACAAAACAAGACAAGTCTGCCTCGCTGTTTTTGGGCCAATCTTTACCGGGCAGAATATCGGAAACGAGAAAACGGAATCTGTTAAAATTTGGCAGGAATGTTTATTTTTGAATTCCTCACAACCGTATCTAGACAGTTTTTTACTGGGCTCTCTCATTTTCGTAATAAAATAAACACGGCTAACAATAGTCAAAAATCTTACCTGGCTTTTTCTTTAGCCTCGTCCATAATACAGAAATCTGTAACAGCAATTTCTGGAATTTTTTATTTTTTGAAAAAATACACCAAACTTTCAAAAATCCTTTGCATACGGTTGTAGATTTTTATAGATGCTATTGTGTGATAACAAAAAAATTATGGTTTTTTTCTTTGTAAGCAATATTCTGCCGGAATTCTGAAATGCCAAGGTCCCATAATTGAGTAGGCCCAAGGAAACTGAAGTGAGTTCGATTGGATTATTGGAATTATTGGCATAGCCACCGGTCACTTGTTTAATGGAACATTCAGCCAATAAATTAATACATGTCAAGTGATAAAACTAATGCGGAAATTTGTTATTTTTTGATGTTGAATAATGATTTTTCTTTTGATTCCTTTTAATGCAATCCATGAAGCATGAAGCCAAGCATCAAAACCTTTAAAAGAACCATTAATAAATGGTTACGTTCCTAATAAATTATACTTTTCCTCACATATGGTGTTCGCAGCGTGTTCTGAACACTGCACGATTTCACTCGAAATGGTATTAGTGATGCCACCTATCGTTGATCTTTCAAAAAAAATAGCAAAGCAGTGTTGTCAAATCTATGCCGTTTTTGTGGCCTTAACAAAAAATATTTATTTTTTACCCTTTTTTATTGCGTTTATAGAGGACCCGAGATAAAGTCCAGGACATAGGCCTCTGTTTTTTGACTTTTATATGTCAAATGAAGTACGTCGAAAGTATTTCTTGTCATTAACAATTAAATGCAAACAACTGACATTTTTTGTGTTTTCAGACATTCCTTTTTTTGACAAATTTTATGTTACTGTTATTTGACATATGTTAAAAAGAGAAAACCCAAACGTCGCGTCGCACTGTTGGCCACAAACTTCTTAAAATGTGGAAAAAGTATTAAGTTACGTTTTATGTATTTTTTTGTTATAAAACGCCTAAAACAACCTAGATTAGTAATTTTTCAAATATATTTGAAGATAGACTAAAATTTGTAAAACGATGTTATACAGTGTGTGCGAAAATAATGGACCATATGAAAAACTTTTCTATTATCGACTTTATTTTATAAAAAGTTTTGCATACCCTTAATGTAATATACAGGGTCATAAAAAAATAGATATGCAAAAATGTATTTAAAAAAAGTTGTCAATTTTACGTCAAAATGTAAGGGAAGTTTGAGAATCGTATGTGGCTAAATAATGAAAACATCATACAAACATACCAAACAAAATACAATACCTATTAAGAAAATACAAAAAAAAATGTTTTTGCTAAAATCAATATTTTCAATTTATCGAATTATCGAAATTATGAAAAATGAAACAAAATATGAAATTTACAAAGACTTAAACAGACTGAAGGCGGGTTTACCCAACTTTTCATATTGATAATTTATAACCTAAGCACAATTTTATTCATATATAGTCAGAATGTTAAATACATTATTCTTAATAGAAGTGTTTACCCAAGCTTTCTTAGTTATAATTCACAATTCATAAGCACAGTGCATAATGTAAAAGTTGGTTAATTTTAACTTTATGCACTATCAATATGAAAAAAGCAAAGAAAACATTTTGGTTGGTTTATTTCAAAATGGGAGCGATTAATTTTAACTGATATTAAAAAACAGAAATTTAGCAAGAAAGAATACCTAATCTGTTGAGGTTAGGTAAAGAAAAACATTTTTTTGTCGATTTGGTATGTCAATTTTCAAAATTTATCCTAATGCACTATGCTTATAAACTCTTGGATAAACAGGTGCTGTTAAATTATGTATTAATACTAAAAATGTGCTTATACACTATGAATTAAAGTTATGAATTATGAATATGAGAAGTTGGGTAAACCTGCTTTTAATCAAAATCACCTTCACTTCTTCACAGAAAGATTATTTATTATTATATCCACTTTCTATCCACCATTTTAGGAAGAGGTTTGTAACTACGCCAGTGTTCTAAAATTTGTTATGAACTTTGCAGGAACATACCAACCTACCCACCTGCCAAATATAAATCAAATCACATCAAAAGTTATTAACCATAAAAAGTGTGGAACTTTAATTTTTTCCACATTGTAGGTAAAATACTAGGCAAATAGAAATGGCAATAAATCAACAAGTTGCAAAAAGTTGCACAAATTTTTTTTTTATTGAAAAGCCGTAAGATCAGAAAAAAAACTAGGTATCAAAAAATATGCATCCATATGTAGAACATTCAGATATTTTTGGTCAAATTACTACTTCGTTGCAAACATTTGCACCAATTTGTAATAATTCCAAATATTCTCGTATCCCCAAATGAATGACAGAAATCTAATGGCTTAAAAACATCACCTGCTTGAATGCTATTCATCACAAAATATTTTGTAATTCGCGAACAACAATTTTTGCCTGGTTATAAACTGCAACTTTTTGATAAGATTAATTAATAACTGCTAACAAAAACAAATCCGCCAAACTTTTGTACGCGTTTTGCTTCATAGCCTACTTAACCATGATTTTAAAAAATTGGAAAGATATTTGCAGTAATTCTCAGCAGTCCTATGAATGCTCTCTTCATTTGCTGAATTAAAGGCAATGGTTATCTGTTTCAAATCGCTTAACATAGCCATTAGAAAAATAGTCTCCTTTGGAGTAAAATTGGAACCCCTTTTTTTTATTTATATTTATAACGCAACGCTGCCAGATTTTAGAGCGGCCCAGCTTAGCAAACCTCAGAAACGAATGGTGCAAACCAAAATCAGTTTTGAGGATTCCTTAAGCCGGGTCCAGACCAAGCAGACAAAACAGAAACACTCATGTTTCAAAACAAAGTTGCGACAAATCCAAAACATTTTTGCAACATTTTTGTCTTGTTTCTGTTTTGTTCCAAAATTCCGAGACTTTGGCGTGTTCCGTCTCTTGTCGATAAAGATCAAAGAGTCTCTGTTTTGTCTGTATTTTTGGCGACAACTTGTTAGCACAGTGTGGACGGCGATATGCGAAGTGCGTTTACGCGTTGGCTTGCACCCCGTTTTTTGTGAGTTCGAAAAATGTCGGGCGAAAAAAAAACATGGAACACAGAGAATACATGTAAACTGATAGAACAAAACAAAGAGTACAAAAATCGCTTCAAGAAAGCAGATGCACTGAGAAAAAAATTAGAAACATCAATAACCAGTATATGAGGGAAAGGCGATACTACCACTGGAAACAAGTAATAAGCCTCATCTTCTTCAATTTTTTGCTACTACTACACAAATTTTTGTTTTTTAAGTGTCTTTGCAGTGTGGACGAGTTGTCTCAGTTTAGTTGCTGATTTGTATTTGTTTTTTTGTCTCAGTCTTGTCGTAGTTTTGTTTCAAAATAGTGTTTCTGTTTTGTCTACTTGGTCTGGACCCGGTTGGGTTGCCATAGTTTTATTTTTAAAAACCGGGAGTTTTGAAAATTTTATCTTACTTAATTATGATTTCAGAAGAACCAATAGCGCGCAACTTGCTTTTTTTACCGTTTTATACTTCGTGTTTTGCAGTTTTAAACCCCAATAAAAAAAAAAACTGAGCCCCGACCAAAGGCAAAGTGTTAAAAACTTTCTTCTTCACCATTTAAAAAAAAGTTTAAGGTAAAAATCTGAAAACGACTCGGAAATCAAAGAAAGTGTAAAAGATTACGTTCCAAACTTATAATGCAAGAAGAGTCTGGTTATTAAGAAGACTGCTGAGGAATATTTACATTAAGGTTCCTTAATTGTACTTGGCTATTAAAGTTGGCAAGATATTTTTGATTCCTTGTTGTTAGCGTATCTTTGAAAAAGAGTTAAAGTTGTGCTTACAACCATACCAACTGTTGTTCAGTGCTTGATGCAGTTTTACTTCGTGCCGCTCACTTCTATTTCCTTCCTTGTCGAAACAAGTGAGGGGGCGATAGAATGAAAAATAGAAGGAGTGAAACTGTGGACCAGGCGTTTATGAAAACCCACAGATAACAAAATGGTTAGGATACGCTAGCTGCGTACGAATACTGCAAAGGTGGTCGTAGAGATAGGTGAGACGTAATCGCTGTTGTACGACGTATCCGTTCTGAGCATGCGCAGTGAGATACGATTACAATTAAGCACTCTCAATTTGTCCAACTTTAAGGTGAGATTACAGGGCCTATAGTAGGCTGGCGAGTAGCAGAAAATTCGTTATTTTTTGAATTTTTTGGATCGTAGTGCTCTGATTGGTTCATTCAAAAATTTGGACGTTTCCGCTGAATTTAAATTTTTATGCCAATATTTTTCCGTCAAAAAGCGGGGTTTCGGCGTTGTGAGGTTCTGTTCTTTATTTATTTTTATTTAATTTTAAATTTTCTCTGGAATTATGGTCAAAATATCAGAAATGACGCGAAGAATGCTTATTTGTTACCTAGGGTTCCGCTATTGGCGTGGGCGCATTTCCAAAAAACAAGTGACTATTGATATAAGAAATTGATTGATAAGAAACTATTGATAGCAACAACACTGATTCACATCAAAACTGTAGGAACGTAGGGTACTTTTTAAGACAAAAAATCGAAAATTAAAAAAGCGATGATATAAAAATAGAAATAGTTCTGAATGAGCAATTTGCCTTGACAGCGTGCAACTTGAAGTTAGTAAATAGACGAGAAATTTTCTGCTGGTTTTTAGCATATTAGGTTGGAACGCCAAAATGCAGCCTACTATTTTAGGCCATGCAATCTCACCTTTAAGTGTCTAATATTTGTGCCGTGGCTTGAGCCGACCTTGAATAAAGGACTTGAATTATGTCAACTTTATCGGATGAGCATGTTTAGATGACAACAATTAGCAATTTTTTGTGAACTTTCTATGATTACTATTGTTCTCTTCTTTTATATGCGTTGGTCTGAGAGAGATCAAGCTTACCAGAAAATACTCGAACTGCACTCTCTCTTATTGATATAGTTATCGTTGACAGATATGGGCGAATGGTGTCCAGGCGCTATTTTCCTGATAAGTTGTGGTATGCTGGATCTCTCTCAACCGAATGTCAGGAAGAGTAGCAAGAACGAATTTAAGGGTCATCCATAAATACCGTAACGCAGCAAAGTAAAGGGAGAGGGGTAGTTGCAACTGTTATAAAGTGTTACAACGGGGGGGGGGGGGGATCGATTCACACAAAAAATGTGAGGATTTGTTCCAGTAATTTCATAGCACGTCGACTAAAGTGCCTAAAAATATGTAGTATTTGTTTAACATTCGTGCGGAAGTGTCAAAAATAGCGGCGACTTTATTAAAGTCAGGCTAAGCCAACTTTATGTACCAATAAGCCCCTATTAAATAATAAGGTAGATATTGTTTTGTACCCAAAGCGAAAAACAGTATGGGGTGGTTCATTACATTTTGACCACTTTTGAACTTGTGACAACTTCTAGCTTTGTGATTGGTGGAAATCTGTGATCTTTTCTATCGATTGAAGAATAACCAGGTGGTGTTTCGTCACAGGACCCAAAAGTAGTCAAAGTATAATAAATGTTGTACATATTTCCCCATGCAAAACGTAAACAAACAAATTTGAGTTTAGAATTTTTAAACCATCTATATTGTACCTACTGTGACATTAGCTTGATTTATATTTTTTATTTATGACGATAAATTAGCCAATGGAAAATTATTAAAATACACAAAAAATGATTTTTAGAATTTTTTATTTCAACTGCAGGACATTTTTACCATGCCACTTATTCAGAATACAAAACAGATCTACAAAATAAAATGGATTTATTGAATATTTTTTAATTAGATAACAATTAAATGAGTTGCTCACTTTTTACTGCAAAAACAATAACGGTTTATTCCCAATATTTGCTCTCCGCTACAAAAATGGAACTTACAGAACGAATTATAATTTTTTTAAATCGGTAAAAAATTAACATTGTGTCTTGTACTTGAGTTTCACTAGGTTTTGTAGCTTTATTATTGATCCCAGAGCAAGGCTCTAAAGTCCAAGTTGGTAGGAAACGGCATTTTATATTGGCAGCTTAAAGAAACCTGAATACATAGGATATAGGGAACACCCTGTTCAACAAATAATGTTTTCCCTACATATTAAAAAAGCAAAATTAGGGTTTGACAAAATAACATTTTTTTCGCATTTATTAATGTTGTGTAACTTTTCATATTTAACAAGAACAAATTCACTTATCAAAAATGCGTATTTCGCATCACAGAACCTTAGATTTAAAATCTTAAAATTAAGACACCGATTTAAATTTTGAAAAAAATATTTTTTTTTTATGTAGATCACAGATTTCTAATAGTTATCTCTATTTAGCTAGAAGCTAGAGTCTTATGGCATCTATTATTATTTAATTGATGATGATTAATTATTTTTATCGGTTTAACAGCGAATCTCTTCTAGTTATCCCAGAAAAAATTAGCAAATTAGTTATTGTGTACTAAAATAAAAAAATCTTTTTTAGAGTGCTCAAAAAGAAACGAATCAAAATTTTGGCAAAACTGATGAAGTCATTGTACTTGACACCCAAAATGATGATAACGTTGCCATTATCAACAAAGAAACGATTAAAGCTATTAATAATACTGAGAATACCGATGTTAATAAAAATAACAGAGAAACTACCGGCGATGTAATTGTTGCTAACAGTAACAAGAACCAAGAAATTATTAATATTAATGAGGTTCCAAATACCGATAGCAATGTTACCATTCAAGTCACAGAAAAGGAAGAATTTGATAACAAAACAAAGATTGAACAGAATATAGAAATCATTGGAAAAATTGTGGAATGTGCAGTAGTTAATATCGACGTTGATTGTAGAAATAATCCTACAGAAACCGATAAGATAGCTGGGGCTGATTTGGTAGCAGATATTAAGGAATTCGGAAAGAACGCAGAAGAATCTATTAAAGCTAGCGATAGAAAATCGACTGAAAAAGAAATAAACTATGAACCCCGAGGTGAAGCCAATAATGAAGAGCTTTTAGATACTGGTAGTGAAGGGAAGAATGATGAAATGGAGGCAACAAATAATATTAGAACCGAAGAGGTTTCACTAAACAAAGATGAAGGTAGTACTATTTCTCCAGTAGAGACCGATTAAAAGTTCTGCCTGATGTTTTAGTTCTTTAAAACTTAGGTAAGTAGTTACATTTTCTGTAAGAAAAATAGTTGTAGTTCAAAACATGTTTTTATGAAATTAATATATTATCGTTGAAATTAACACAAAAAGGCGTCAAATTTTCGCCAAAATATCATTGTTATATTAACATTCGAGAATCAAGGTCTCTAGAATAGGCGACCTGATGGCGTCACAAAGATAGCTGTGATAAAAATTGTATGGAGGCTTGAGAGATTAAATTTCCGGATTTTTCTTTTTATTTATTTAAATGGTTAATGCAAGAGCTATTTTTGCTTTTATTTTGCATTATAACTTTTGTGTACAAGTAAATACAATTTATTTTTGGTATCAGTTGGTAATCGATTTCGTCAAGACACTCATCGGATCGGTTGGAGTTACTTTGTACTGGTAGTTCAGAAGATAGGTATTTTTCCTGTTTTGGAAGCTATTATTTTTTTTTATTATTCGGAAAGAGAGATTTGTTGCATAAACTAAAAATCTGATTGATCTCCTTTTTTTTGGTTTTTTCATTGATGATGAACCTTTTAACTAAAATAAAAATAATCCCAAATGTCAACCATTAAAGAAAAGAAAAAAAATCAACAAAGAAAGCAGGCTGATATCTTTGGGTCGTCATCAGGTGGGCGGAGCTAAAAAATTACTAGACCATGTTATTCTAGGGACAGTGTTCGAGAACTACATAATGGTTCTATAATCGAGAGTTGTTGTCGGACTGTTCTAATAAGCTAACGTGACATTTATTTACTTTACTTACGACCTAACACAGCTCTAGTTTTTCTTAAACTTCGTAAAAGTAATTCAACAAAAACATAATGCCCGCCGAAAGTAATGCTGCTATTGGCACTGTTATGACCCATGCGTAAATTATATTCCTAAAAGAAAAATTAAAAATAAACTGCATAATATAGGTAATAATATGCGTGAAGAGGTTTTAGGCCCCTACTACAAAAAACTCACCATGGAACGACAGAAAATTTCACCCGTCACAATTCTGGAAAGTGACGATTTTTACTTATTGCCTCATTTAAAATAAAAACACACCGTCTGATAACATTTTATAAATTTAATATTTTGAAATTATTCTGTATAACTAGTTTTACAGCGGAGCTAAATTGCTACTACGCGTACCAATAAACGTCAAAATGTGTCAAAAAGTCTCACCATGTAAAAAACCCCCCCTGGGTGCTGAACAGTGACCGACATATGACATGGCTATCTATGGTTTTGTATGTTAAAAGTTTTAAAGGTTTGTTTACACATAAAAATAAGCTTAATAACGTACATTTTTAAATAAAATTGTGTTTTAAAAAAACTGCCTACAAAAATTAAAAGTGGCATATTTTTTATTTACTGGAACAGTATTAAGAAACTAAATTTTAAGGAATATTAGCAAATTCTGACGGTTTTTGTTTTTAACCGATTATAAGAGGATAAAAATGGTAAAAACCGGACGCATTAAAACGGTTTTTGCTTCTATTTGACTTAGGGTAGTTAAGAGAAGAGATTCTTTTTCAGTCAGTGACGTTTGAAACGGGTCATGTGATATCCATACTTTTTGGAGTCAAATAAACATCAGAATTCGCTGAACTTTAAATAGAAGGCACATTTTGTAAAGACGACTCGGAGCACTTTTTTATTTTTTGCCGAATAAGCTAAAATTTCTCTATAAGGCCACCAAAATTTTCCGGCTTGTTCGGCAAAAAATTAAAAGAGTGCTGCGGGTCTTAGTTTTTACAAAATGTGTCGTCCATTCAAAGTTCAGCCTAAGCTAAGGTCACTGACAGAAAAATACGAATCTCTGCTCTTAAGAGCAGTTTGCAAGATATGGTTACCCCACCACCTTTGGGCATTTTATGTCACATGATTTTGAGGTTATGTTGACGTCTGTGATGGGCACACAAACGGTTTCCTCAACAAAAATGAGTATCGATGTCGTTTTAGAAAAGGTACTGTAGTATTAATCTTGTGTTCATATGGGAAATATACGATTTTTGAAAAATATTCAAAAATAAGCAGCCAAATCTTTGTTAAATAAGGCTATTCCTAAATAGCGCCTTCTCTCTCCAGATGTTTAATAAGTGATAAGACTGATTTGAGAGCAATGACATTATCCACAGTAGTACCCGTGCACAAGAGATAGAGATAGCGGCACCCAGCAATTTTCCAACTTAATCTTAAATATTTTGCAAAAATCTCATTTTTCCGATACGAACAAAGGATCAGTACTTAAAAGTAACTTTTAACACTACATCGGTTGTCTTGTTTGTAAAATTTACATTTTTGTTAACGTTTTGACTTATGGGGAAACGGTTTGTGTCTACCAGATAATATGGTCGACTACCAATGACGTGGTTTACTGCTTATTTTTATCTAAAGAATCCTAAGGTGTAGGTTGTAAATTTTATCTGGGGTGTTATCATATAATTATTATAAACCGGGAGTAAAAGTTATAGAATATCATAAAACGCGTTCGTCAATTTTCTAATGAAATACTGATTCCATCAGTGAATGTCATCAATACATGAATGACTTCTCCGAAATTTCACATCACGCGAACCAACTTCTCCAAAAATGTTGCCCTGCGGCGCCAGTTATTTTCTTTTATTTTAAATTAAATATTAAAAAATCAAATTTCATAATTATTAGGTTTGTGAAAAAATATTATTTGTCCCTCCCTCTCCCTCCCTTTGGAGGAGCCCTCCATGACGGGAATTGACGAGATTACGTCACAAACGCCTCTTCCGGAGTAACTGGAGTAGGAGAACCGAACCATTGATTCTGATCTCCCAATTATGCATTTTACAAACAATTCGGAAATTACGGGGTTATTTACAATACAATACAATACAATACAATAAATCTTTATTTTCCGTAGATTACTTTACAAATAATATGGAACACGTCAAAAAATAAAAAATTCTAAAGAGGTAACAAAATTAAAACAAATCAACTAAAATAATATTAAATAATTTTTTTTTAATTTTTACAGTCTCAATTATCCGAAATAGTATCGTCAATAACTTAAGCTAAAAATTATAAACTAAAAACTACCTGAAAAATATTCCTGCATATCATAAAAAGCGTTATGTATCAAAAAAGCCTTTAAATCATTTTTAAACTTATGTCTTTTCTCATTCTCCTGTATTCTCTTTGGCAGTTTCATGAAAACCCTAATTCCTACTGTTAAGGGCAGATTGTTACCTAATTTGGTTTTATGAAAGGGCACCCTATATTGGTTTTTTTGCCTTGTATTTATATTATGTATATTAATATTACGAATTAGGGTTGATTTTTTTGAAAAAACAAAATTACACAATTCATACAAATAGAGACAGCACAAAGTTAAAATTTTGATCTTTTTAAAACTATCACGACATGTTTGCATAGGAGGCAGTCCTAGCATGCATCTTATTATTCTTTTCTGCTTAATAAAAACTTCCTCCCAATTTGTTGATCCACCCCAAAAAATAATGCCATATCTCAAACGTGATTCAACCTGACCATGATATATTACTTTAAGTTTGTTGATATTTAAGACAGTTTTAAGATTTTTAAATAAAAAATATGAGGATCCTAAACTGGTATTTACCTTAGCACAGTGATTTTTCCAATCCAGATTTTCATCCAAATGGACACCCAAAAATTTTACAGTTTCTTTATTTTCCAGTACAGTATCCTTAACTAAGATAGATAGATCCAAATTTCTTCTATTCTGGGGAAAATGAAACCTTAAATAGTGAGTTTTGTCTAGATTTATAAACAACGAGCTCCTGTCGAACCAGTCCGTAATACCAGACATCGCCAAGTTGCATTTATACTCTACAATTTGTTCTACTTTGTCACTTACCGTGACTGTGGAATCATCACAAAAAGACACCAGTTGAGTATTTCCCGTAGCTAAATTAATATCTTCCATGTATAAAATAAACAATATTGGCCCCAATACAGATCCTTGTGGGACTCCAGAGGTGACTTCAAGTTTTGTCGACACCACTTCTTTTTTAATTTGGGAAGAAAAATCGATTAACGACACATATTGCTTTCTCGACCTTAAAAATGTTTTAACAAAGTTTAATGGACATTCTTTTATTCCAAAACGTTCTAGTTTATTAATTAATAGGACATGATCAACGCAATCAAACGCCTTACTCAAATCACAGAAAATCCCTGCTGGACATTCTCCTTTTTCCATGCAAGTTGTTATGTTTTCTATGAGACTATTAATTGCATCAATCGTAGAAACACCATTCCTGTACCCAAACTATCTGATACGGTTCCAGTCTATATAGAAAACTATTTTGTACCGAAGTAATGTTTGCTGGTTTGTTGCAAATGTTTAATAAGTTCATTTAAAATTGCATTAAATGTGAGTATGTACTTTCTTCTTCAAGTACCATGCTCTCTTCGAACGTTGGCTATCATCAGCGCGATCTGCACCCTGTCCACTGCATTTCGGAAAAATGTCGTAGTACTAACACCATACCATTGTCTAAGATTCGTAAGCCATGATATCCGTCTACGACCCGGGCCTCTTCTGCCTTCTATTCTCAAAATATGGCCAAAATATTAAAGTTTTCGTTTTTTCATGGTAAATAAAACTTCAAGATCTTTATTTATTCTGAGCAGAACATCCACATTAGTTACTCTATCCATTCAAGATATCCTTAGTATTCTACGATATCACCACATCTCGAATGCCTCCAACTTTTTGCACATGGCCTCAGTCAGTGTCCATGCTTCCATGCCATAATATAAGATGCTAAAAACATAACACCGAAGCACACGAATTCGGAGATTTGATGATCTGGCTTCTTCCAGTTCTCATTGAGGATGCAACCCAAGTATTTGTATGAATCCACGCGTTCGACTTGCTGCCCATTTACTTTTAACATGCCTCCGATGTTATTTTACTTGGATATGACTAGAGGCCCTGTATACGATTTTTGACAGTTATTGTTTTACGAGAGGTGAGCAATTGGATTTGACAGTTGTTAGGGAAATGTTTGAAATTGTGTGTTGGCAATGATAGTTGGTAACTTCTGACAACAAATAATTTTGTCACTGTCAGATTTTTGATTAAGAAACGTCAGGTTGAAAAATGAAAATAGTATCAAAAACTGTAAAGTGCCTCGACGAATTTGTATTGTTCCTTTGTCCAACAGAGAAAGAAACTCAGAAAAAGTGAAAAGAAAACATGCATTTACCAAGCTGGAAAATTAATAAAATAACCGAATTTGGGAGGTAAGTGCTACAAGCAGTAGGTACAAACATACGCATTTAGCCTGTACTTCGTTAATAAATAACACATTATGTTTCCATATTTTATTGTAAGAAAAAGAGTAACATAAGTATAGATCATAGAAGTCTTTAATAATAATAATAATAAATAATAATAATAATAATAATAAGACGTTTATTAACTCAAAAAGATGTTTACAAATAAATTGTACACTAGTTAAAATAATAACTATTAATGAGTTGAAATTTTAGCTTATTTACATTTTTAGTATCTACCGTGTGTATTCACTGTTTGTTTTTGTTTTTTTTGTCAAAGCTTGACATATTTTATTAAGTCAATAAAAATTCAATCTATCAAAAACTGTATAAAAAGAGACAACAAAACATCAGTCATCACCAAAAAAATAGAAAGAGAGGGTAATATGAGTTGCCCACCTCTGGTAAAAAAACAACTGTTAAATGTACAGAGGGCCTCTAGATATGACTATCCATTTTGTTTTTCCAACATTTAAGTTAAGCCCGAATTGCGAACTTTTGGCAGCAATTTGATTCAACAACTCTTGCAGGCCTTCCAGCGTGTCTGCTATTATGACAGTGTCGTTGGCAAATCGTATGTTGTTGATTTTTATGCCGTTTATGGTCACACCCTTTTCGCAGTTATGAAGTGCATTCTCTATTATTTTGTTACTATAGATATTAGACAACAGCGGAGACAACATACAACCTTGGCATACTCCTCTTCTTATTTGGACCTCTTGGGACAGTTGACCATCAACCTTTATTTGAGCAGTCTGATTCCAGTATAGATTAGCGATTATTTAGAGTATGTACGCCAGTGAAAAATCGATATTCATTCAACGCGCGAGGTTGTTGGCGTTGTTACGTGTCCTCTCAGTTTAGATTTATTATTTATATGCTCTCTGGAAGAGGCTTCTTCATCGGACTCTAATAAAGGAATTACAAGTGCTTGTATTGGAAAAACGAAAAGTAATAACAACCTAAATCGCGTTCATTATTTTTGCGGTGCCACCGGAAATTGACGTCATATCCTTAACAAGCTTATAGGGACCATACAGACCGCTTCAAGCTACTGCGAACATAGGGGGAATCAAGTCCAATTTACTCTCCGTGCCGTACGACCGAGGTGGATTCGCAGCACGCTGCAGTGTTATCTTTTGGAAATTCATTTTGTTTTTATTATTTTGTTTTATTTCTGCCTTGCTCGAGAAACAGATGGGTAAGTTCTTAATTGAAATAATACATTTTTAAAACTAAAAATGAATGTCTACGAAGTTGCCGAAAAAGTGCAGATGGTCAAATGGTCAAATCGTCATAACCCAACACACGTTCGATATTGGTCGAGGGAAAATTTGCATTTGTATTTTGACGTAAGAACACAGTATCTCCAAAAACTAAATGTTTGGGGGGGGGGTATTGTAGGGGAACACGTAATTGGGCCATTTTTTATTGACGGCAATTGCAATTTGAATGGTCCTAGATACTTGGATCTACTGCAGCAGCACATTATTCCAACTGCTAGGCAGTTGTTAGGTGTAAGATTTGGTGAAACATGGTTTCAACAAGATGGTTGTTCCGCTCACAATGTTGGCCTTGTTAGGGAATATCTTGATAATGTATTTCCTAATCGGGTTATAAGTACACGGGGAACTATTTTATGGCCAGCTCGATCTCCCGATCTTGCTCCTAATGACTTCTATCTGTTTTTGAAGAAGCTTTTCAAATTATCACCCCTAACATGCTTGGAAACGTTGGAAGGGGTTTTTATAGTAGGCTCGGATATTGTCTAGCCGAGCAAGGAGGACTTTTCGAACATTTGCTTTAATTTTTTTTTGACTGGGAGAATCTTTTTGGTTTTTAGAATGTATTATTTTAT
This sequence comes from Oxystoma pomonae, assembly GCA_963921995.1. Classification (NCBI taxonomy): domain Eukaryota; kingdom Metazoa; phylum Arthropoda; class Insecta; order Coleoptera; family Brentidae; genus Oxystoma; species Oxystoma pomonae. The sequence continues at coordinate 95,042,525 of OY998166.1, read as the reverse complement.
TTTGAGAACTTGCTTTTATTTTGTTTCTCCTTATTATTTTCATTGTAACACGTCGTCATAAGAAAATTATGTTATAAAAATTTGCGTATTTATTGACCAAATTCCGGTTTCATTGACTACGCTCCACACAGCACCGTGGTTAGAGGCGTACTAAATACAAGGCGAACGGCGGCGAAGGGCAGCGAATGGCGATCGGAAGCCTGAGTGTTGGTTGCTTCACTGATAGGCGTGCGGTGTCTCTGCATGTACGTACACTGGCAAATTAGACTTCTTTCGCCCTATGTTCGCAGTAGCTTGAAGCGGTTTGTATAGAATACTACCTTCCTTTATTTACGACACTAAAAAACACAACTCACCGATGAGAACAATCGAGTTTGTAAATTCATCTATGATTCTTGCTGATATTCATCGGGTTCTTAAATTACCCGATTGATTCCATCTATTCCCCAATTGATGGCATCGTTGGTCACCGACTCTGGGGGCCGGTGAGCCTTCCCGATGAATGTCATTAACGTCATTTAATCAGGTGTTTTTAGTTGTTATTATTTTGTTTTTAACTTTTTTGATGTTTTTTTAATAAACATTGCCGACTTGATAAGATTTAAGAAGTCGCGTTAAAACTATTTGAAAGACAGTTTTCGAGGACTAATGCTAGGTTTATACAGCAAAATAAAATAATATAATAATAAGAACACCCAATAAAAAACATATTTGTGATCATTTGACCAATCGCAGGGCTAATTCTTATTTCTTGTTTTATTTTATTTGTTGTATAAACATAAACCCAGCATAAGAAGGTAAATAAATCCTCAATTTGGACTGGTAAAGGATGGAAATAAGTTTTATCCTCGCCGAAGACCTACGAGGATTTTTCGTTCGTCTTTATTGTAATACATGGGATTTTTTCGAAAAAGCACAAATTTCCTAACTGGAAAAAAATCGAAAAAAAATCTAGGCTATAGCTAAATTCTGACTGATTTTTATCGCGTTTTTTTTTAAATTTTCGATGGCTCATCGAACTCAACGACATGGAATGTCAAATTAACGTCATATTTCATTTGTCAAAAAAAAAATCAGTGAAAAAATTCTGATGAATTTGTAAACTCGCCCATTGCTTTGAAAAAATTCGACGTTCGTTGAGTACCTACCATAGGAAAATACTGGAAAATCGTGATTGTTGTAGTAGGGGTCAGACCTTAAAAATGTTATTTAACTGGTCTATTTGAAATAACTTACCTAAAAAGACCCCAGTCGACCCCTTTCTTCGATGCACTAAAGTAACCAACAAACACCACAGACCCCACTTTACAGTGCGTGGTAGAAATCGGTATTCCAATTTTACTTGCCAACAATACAGTTAGTGCCGCTCCTATTTCTATTGTAAATCCCCTAAAAATGTTAATGGTAAAAGTAGAGAAATTAAATTTGCGGTCGCGGGCTGTCTCGAGTTCAGGCAATTTCAAGTTAAAACGAAAAACAGGGTTCGTAGCGACCTGGAAAACCTGGAAAAGTCAGGGAATTTTATGAAAATCGACAAAAACCTGGAAAATGATACGGGAACCCGGAAAACATATATATTGGTCTGTAATAATCAAATTATAATTTTTTGATTCAACAAAAGACAAATACGAAAGATTTTCAAATCCTAAACTTATCTATGCTCGTTCAAAAGAAACCCATGGATTATCTACCAAATGCCTCACAGATAGGTCATCTCTGTCTATACGCACACAAAAGCGAGACTATTTACCGGTCGTTTAACGTCGGGCCTGCTTGAGTAGTTTTTCGCATGCAGAAATAATTGTGCTCTCTTTTTCAAAAGCGATAAGATAAAAAGAGGCAGGTATGCTCGGGATTAATAAAGTTAATCTTACTCTTTGTTTTTATAAAATGCAAATAAGTGATAGAATAGGATTTCTTTATGCAGTCGGTACATAAGGCCATTGTATTTCTTTATACAATGATGAGGCTTAGTTTCGCCATTGTATAATACAATGGTTTCGCATAACCATTGTATAAACTCCACGTGTTTTTCACGGAAATTATTAAAAAAGTTTGGATAAAGCTCAGAGAAATTTGTTTTTTTTTTTTTAATGGAAAATAGTCATTGTGAGTGGATTTATATAATTATTGATGGTGAAGTGCCACAGGAGTGAAAAAGCAGTTTAAAGGTATTTTTTGATGGGATATTGCCAGGAATAATAGCTAAAAAAACGACATTTAAGTAAAAAATGGAGTGGCTTTTTTGACTTGCGTGTTTTTTAATTTTATAATCCTGTACCTATTACCCCAATAAAATATTTTTATAAAACTGAATGAACAGCCAAATTTGTACAGCAGGAAGAGGTTCATGTTCATAACAGTTCATGTCAAAAAATTCCTTGTGGGTTTGCTGCCATTTTGGAATTATGAGTAGGTAGGGGTGAGTTTGGTTCAACTCCGATGTTTCTGATTATTTTTTTTGTACATATATTTAAAATCTTAAATGGGATTGTTTTGATTTTCTAATACTTAACTTTTATGTTCCTTAACCAAATTTTATAAATTTTAAAACCTTGGTTGCAGGAACTTTGAGCTAACGTAACTATCATATAAATAATCCGAGTTTTATGAGTGGTACCTTGTCAAACGTGAAATGATATGGGCTTTCCTATTTTAATAACAAAGAATTAAAGGTGGGTCGAAATAAAATATAAAACCTAGTTTTAGCTTTTTTTTCATGTAAATCTTGGAATTTTGACGAGATTTGTAAAAAAATAGTAAATTTTTTTCTCTTACCTCTTTGAATGAATAAAAATGTTGAATTTATTTTATTATTTCATTGGGGAAGTAATTACTTACTCCCTTATAAAAAACTTTGTTTTAAACAGATCACTTTTTAAAAATTTATAGAAATATGTATGGCACAAACCTGGAATTTTTACAAAATTGGTCAGGGAAAACCTGGAAAAGTCAGGGAATTTCAAAGTCGATGAGCGCTACGAACCCTGAAAAAGAAGTTAAAAAAAAACCTTCAAAAGAGTTACTTCAACCGAAAAGAATCTAAAAACCAAAAGATCCAAAGATCTTGAGTGGAAAAAACGGAAATTCAAACTTGGATGAGTATCCCACAAGGAACACACAAAGGACCAAAGCGGGAAAAGGAAATGATTAAACGATGTTTCGCCCAGGTCAACTAGCGTGGGCTCATCGGTGGTTTCACTGGTCACCCTCCCCACTTTGAATTCAATTTTAAGTTAGATTTAGTTAGTTTAACTTTGCTGGTAAAAACAAACTTCAGAGTAAACTAGAGTTTCTGACTTCCATCGTCTTTCTGTTAACTGCGAAAAGTATGGGTTTTCAAATATCCTTCATGGTGACGCTTTGTTGAGAAAATACATTCTGGTTCCTCTGTATGAATGCTGTTTCTTTGAACTTCTGCTTGATTGATTGATTTTTCCTCCTTGGCGATGATCTTTGCCTCTTTCGATTCCATATGATGTTGATTTTCCCAGCAATGTTGAGCTATTTTTGATCCAGTTGTGTCCCCTCGTCGAGTTTTGCGTTTGTGTTCCGTAAGGCGAATCCGATATCCCTACACTCGCACAATTTTTTTTTCTTTATTGCACGACGTGTTTCGGTTATTTCACCATTGTCAAGTGCATTTTCTGTAAGATATTAAGCAATGTTTGTTCAGAATACTAACTACAAATCAAATCAAATAAAATGATTACTTACAGAATTTCAAGAAACATTCCACATAAAACATAAAACAAAGGTCACAAACTAACAAATTAAGGTTAAAATTAAATAAAAAATTAAAATAAACAATTAATAATAATAAACTGTTAAAACGGTAAAAACAGAGCCAGCCACCTATGAGATTTACCTAAATCTTACATACAGACCGCTTCAAGCTACTGCGAACATAGGGCGAAAGAAGTCTAATTTGCCAGTGTACGTACATGCAGAGACACCGCACGCCTATCAGTGAAGCAACCAACACTCAGGCTTCCGATCGCCATTCGCTACCGTTCGCCTTGTATTTAGTACGCCTCTAACCACGGTGCTGTGTGGAGCGTAGTCAATGAAACCGGAATTTGGTCAATAAATACGCAAATTTTTATAACGTAATTTTCTTATTTTTTGTCACTGATAAATAAGAGCGTTTTATTGTCAACTGCTTAGATTTATCAGTGACGACGTGTTACAATGAAAATAATAAGGAGAAACAAAATAAAAGCAAGTTCTCAAAATAAAATAATACATTCTAAAAACCAAAAAGATTCTCCCAGTCAAAAAAAATTAAAGCAAATGTTCGAAAAGTCCTCCTTGCCCGGCTAGACAATATCCGAGCCTACTATAAAAACCCCTTCCAACGTTTCCAAGCATGTTAGCATGCATAATTTGAAAAGCTTCTTCAAAAACAGATAGAAGTCATTAGGAGCAAGATCGGGAGATCGAGCTGGCCATAAAATAGTTCCCCGTGTACTTATTACCCGATTAGGAAATACATTATCAAGATATTCCCTAACAAGGCCAACATTGTGAGCGGAACAACCATCTTGTTGAAATTATGTTTCACCAAATCTTACACCTAACAACTGCCTAGCAGTTGGAATAATGTGCTGCTGCAGTAGATCCAAGTATCTAGGACCATTCAAATTGCAATTGCCGTTAATAAAAAATGGCCCAATTACGTGTTCCCCTACAATACCCCCCCCCAAACATTTAGTTTTTGGGGATACTGTGTTCTTACGTCAAAATACAAATGCAAATTTTCCCTCGACCAATATCGAACGTGTGTTGGGTTATGACGATTTGACCATTTGACCATCTGCACTTTTTCGGCAACTTCGTAGACATCCATTTTTAGTTTTAAAAATGTATTATTTCAATTAAGAACTTACCCATCTGTTTCTCGAGCAAGGCAGAAATAAAACAAAATAATAAAAACAAAATGAATTTCCAAAAGATAACACTGCAGCGTGCTGCGAATCCACCTCGGTCGTACGGCACGGAGAGTAAATTGGACTTGATTCCCCCTATGTTCGCAGTAGCTTGAAGCGGTCTGTATATTTGGTACCCACAAAAGACAATAAGTAATGTTTTCTAATTTGAAATGTTTTATTGATAAAGAAATTTTTAAAATTAAAAATCAAAAGGAATCAATTACTTCGGAAATCTCTCTGTAGTGGGCTCGTTTAAAGAAATTAACTCCGTGCTATTTTCTAGCTTAGCAATTTCAACTTCTTATTGTTGTAGTCGTTTTCAAGTCAGTCCGAAGATGGTTTTGGTTGCCTATTCTCCTTATCTTTTCTGAGAGTCTGAAGAGTTTCATTGATCGTGTAGTTGGAGAAACCGTTCCTGATTCCAGATGTAGGTGGCTCGATCTACAAGAGATTTTGCAATTCCCAGTATGGTTGTTTGGTTGATGTAGAGTGGTTTGATTTAAAGTTTAGATATTGTCCAGTATGAGTTGGTGTGCGATATACGGAAGTGGTTATGGTTAAATTCTTTGCTGTTTCTTATGCTGTTGACATGATTGAAGAATTGTTCTAGTGTATCGTTGTCCTTTTTCCAGATGATAAATATGTCGTCCATGTATCTTAGCCATAGTTTGGGTCTCTGCCATGATGTACGCAGAGCTTCTTCTCCAAATAATTCCATAAAGATGTTGGCCACTGTCGGCCAAAATGGAGATCCCATGGGTAGACCATTTTCCTGTCGAAAATATCTGTCCTTTTCCTGGAAGTAAGAATTCTGCAGACAGCATTTCAACAAATCCCAATGAAAGAAAAAATCTATTCAAGCGGAAGTTCAAAGAAAAGGCGTTCCTTCAGAGAAACCAGAATGTATTTTCTCAACAAAGCGTCACCATCAAGCATGTTTGGAAACCCATACTTTTCGGAGGTAACAGATTTGAACTGTGAAAAGACGGAGCCAACCAAGTGTACATTTTATGGTTCACTGAAAAGGTTAGTTTTATGGTTCACTGAACACATGCTAGTAAGATTAGATAGTCTTAGTTTTTGTTAGTATTCTCCACGTGTGAGCGAATTGTATACTTACGTAGAAGGAGTTATCGTTGTCAAATCCTCCCCGATGGTTTTGATCACTCGCCTACCCCACAACCACAGCCCCACCGATATACCAAAACCCCCGTAGAGCAAAATATAAAGTGGGGTTTCGGATTTTTGAGCCACGGTTCCTTCTGAATATATTAGCCATAACGTTATTAGGGGGCCTATCGCGTTGCTAAAAAGAAATATTTCCAATTGATTCATTATGAAAGGCTACAAAAAAAGTAAACTGTGTTTAATTTTATACAAACACTAGCCAATTACTTAGGAGGCATACGTAGAAAATTTGGCTTCCGTGGGCCTTTTGATGAAGATTTTAGAAAACTTATTTTAATTGATTACTAATGGACCCACCAACAGTGCCTAAAGCCCGGGAACGTACCCTTGTATTTCAAAAAAAAATTACATATGTGGCCCCTAGGCGATCAAAATTTGTTTTTTAACTATTCCTCATACTACTAATGCACCTGCACATCTGAATCTCAGTCAGTTAGTAGTTCATACTATTACCTAGAAGTCTACTGCACCGAAAAAAATTTCATAGCTGTTAGCAAGGCCCCTAGGTTAGGGGCTAAAAATTTTTTCGATTTCAATTAAACAAATTATGTTTCGCTTCACTTTCAGCCTATGTCAACAAAAAAGCACCACTAGGGGCGCAGTGCACCATTTATCAATTTTGAATACTCTAAGGTGACCAACTCCTAAAGGGGCAAAACCATAAAGGTATAACTTAAGGCAAAACCGGGACACTCCGGCCATTCAATGTATTGTATATCATGTATTTTTTCTTATATGCACCCCTAAAGAAAAATAATTTAAGTAAGATTTCAATTCAAATTTAGAGATGGCAGAGCACATCCGCTTTTTTAATGGCAGTTATTTTAAAGTTACAAAATACAGTGGTATCAAAACCGGGGCGAACCGGAACTTGCTGAAAAATCGGGACTATCCGGGACGGATTTTTTCCCCGGGACAAATGGTTAAAAATCGGGACTGTCCCGGCCAAACCGTGACGGTTGGTCACCTTAAATACTCCCAACTTTGTCTCAGCACCTAGGGGCTTTTCATATTCCAGAAAACACTCCCTATGAACATATGCACACTTTTTGATGAGGTTTGTACAGCCCCGAAGGGCTGGAGCAAAGTTGGATGTAAAAAATATAGGCTCTTGAAATGTAAGCGTTTTGACTCGAACTTGAATTGCCAAAAAATGTTAAACTTTTTGAATTTGGTATAGTAAATTTTGAAAAAGTTGTTCGAGATTTAAAATTTTTATCCCTATTTAGGGGTCGCCCCTAAGGTTTGAGATTTTTACATTTCATAATATTTGTTACACCAAATTCATGAGTTTTAAATATGCATATGGAGTGTTTTATGGAATATGAAAATGGTGAAAATTAGATCTCGCCCTCTTACAGCCCCTAGGGGCTGGGGCAAAGTTGGGGGTATTTAAAATTGAGAAATGGTCCACTGCGTCCCTGGTGGTGCATTTTTGTTGGCATTGGCGGAAATATAAGTAAAATATAATTTTTTAATTGAAATCGACAACATTTTTAGCCCCTAACATAGGCTTAGCCTTGTCACGATATTTTTTTCGGTACAGTAGGCTTTACGTCGATGGTAGGCTTGTAGGTAAAAGTATGAACTAGCAACTGACTGAGATTCAGATGTGTAGGGGCATTAGTATGGAAGGTATAATTTGTATTTTTTTTATGACAAACAAGGGTACGTTGTCGGAAGGCCAACACATGTGCCAAATTTCATTGCTCTAGCTTAAACCGTCTGAATATAAGAAAAAAAAATTGACACCCTAACCCTACTTTTTGACTGCAGCATTTTTGTAATCTTGTAATTTCCAATAGCAGGCGGTTAAAACCGATGAAGCTATCGTTTCGTCCTGTTTAGAGTTTTTGTTCACTTTTAGGCACTGTAATGAATCATCCTTTCTGCACTTTGTTTTAGCTCCCTGTTTAATCGGTTTTTAAACTCATTTACACTGATAGCTGCTACTGTAGGGCGTTAGACAATACGATCGGTAAGAAAAATTTTTTCTTGGTAATTTGGCAGTTTTTTCTTTTTCAAGTTTTTTTGAATGTCCTTTGAGCTGTTGGTTTTGGTGTTGATGAAAGATTTCTATAATATTGCAGTTGTAGTGACCAATTGTTATTTTAAAAGTTTCTATCAGGTCCCCCCTATGTCTTCTTCCCTTTAGGGTCGAATTGAAAATGAATTTTACCAACCTCCTGTAGTTCTGGTGGTAATTTTGTCACTCCTCCGAATTTTTTCGAGGATTTCTATATCTTTGATATAGTAAGGACTCAAAGCATATTCAAGCTTTGACCGGATGTAGCTTCTGTATAGTTTGTCTATCATTTCAATAGATTTGTCTTGAAAAGCGTGTTTTATAAGCTATACAAATGAGTTGACTTTTTTCGCTATTTTTCCAATGTGTTTTTCCAAAATCATTCTATTCTGTAACTGTTGTTAATGTTACATTGTTCAGTATGTAGTCATTATTTGGATTGTTTGGACCAATTCAGAGAACAGTTTGTACACTTTGCCTCATTTAGTGTCATTCCCCATGTTTTTGACCAGTCTTCAACAGACCTTAAATCTTTCTGAAGCTTGTCTGCTTTTGTAAGAGGATTACCATACATTTTTTCATCATCAGCAAAATTTGTCATCCTTGTTTCAATAAGATTGACGAGATCAAAGAGATACGTGGTAAAGAGCAAAGGACCTAGTACAGATCCTTGGATGACTCCACTACTAACTGGATGTTGATTTGACAATATGCCGTTGGACACTTAATTGGTAGAACCTTTCTTGTAATGCATTTGTTATCAATGTCAGCAGTTGGCCACGGACGCCAAAGTGTTCCAGTTTGGCTACCAGCAGATTGTGGGGGACTTTGACAAAAGCTTTTTCATAATCAAGATAAATTACATCTGTTGGTTCCGAGTTGTCATTATTTTCAGTCCAGTCATTTAGGCACTCTAGTAGGTTTGTTGTAGTAGAGCGTTTTGGTGGTGGTATCAGATTATTTTCAAGGAGAAAAGTTGTCAGTCCTTTGACAATTATTTTTCCAAGCATTTTAGCGGATTGCATGTTAGGCTTATGTCGATTGCCTTTTTTGAATAATGGAGTTACTATTGAGTATTTCCATTTCTCTGATATTCTTCCTAGTTCGATACATTCTTCCATTACTACAGCAAGCCATGAACTAATTGATTCTCTGCAGTTCTGGAGCAAGATAGTTGGTAATTCATCTGGTCCTGGACTTGAATCCTTTTTCATTTTGAGAAGAGCATCTTTAACCTTTTCTTCTGTAAAAAGTATTGTATTAATGGAGTTCTGTACTCTAGTATTTACTGGAAATGATGGTAGAGAAAAGTTTTGTTGAGTAAAGGATTTATTAAACTGCTCAGAAAATTTTTCGGCCATAGATTTGTTGTCCAGAACTTCATTTGTTGAAATTAACTCTGTGTTTCGGACTTCCATTGTCTATATTTTATTTATACACGACGTTTCGATCAGTACAATCTCTGATCGTCTTCAGGTGCAAACTACAATCAATTCCTAAGGCTACGTACTTATATACTGTGAGAAATCACTCAACCTTGAAGTTTAAGAAGTTGGCTCCGCCCAAGGAGGGGCTTCCAAATATTTGGGATTTCAACACTTGGTTTACTGAAAATACCCTGATTCTGCCCAATAAAGGCAGCTTCAAGGAATTTTCGTTTCTTCCAGTGTGACTCCTTGTGCAAAACCTTTGCTTCTGCCCACTTCATTCGGTGTTGTTTTGACCATGCATGTTCGGCAATTCCTGATTTCGTGGTTTCACCTTTTTGGGTATTCGTCTGATGTTCCTTAAGCCTAACAGATAGTGGTCTTTTAGTTTCGCCTATGTATGATTCACCACACTCACAAGGAACTTGGTAAATGCATTCCTTATTTTGTTTGTTCTCCGGTTTTGTTTTACTAAGAAGGCTTCGAATTGTATTACTAGATTTAAAAGCAGTTTTAATATTAAAGTTTTTCGCTACTCTTCGAATTTTCTCTGATACTCCTTTAACGTATGGGATTGTAAGGAATGCATTTGCCTGGTTTTGGTCATGTAATCTCTGTCCTGTTTGTTGAAATTTAGAAATAGTATCTGTTATAAGTTTCAGGCTGTAACCATTCTGCTGCAGATCCTTCTTAATGTTTCTTATTTCGATTTCCAAGTCATGAGAATTGTTACAAATTTGAACGGCTCTGTTATACAAAGTTTTGATTATGCCTCGTTTGGTTGTAGCAGAATGATTTGAACCTTGATTTAAATATTGTCCTGTGTGAGTGGGTTTACGATAGACTGTTGTTCTGATGTCGCTTTCTACTCGTGTGACAAGTACATCAAGAAAAGGAATTTGACAATTTTGCTCCAACTCCATTGTGAATTTAATGGTGGGTCTTATGTTATTTAGGTGGTGAAGAAATTCTGAAAGTTGTTGGTCATTCCCGGTCCAGACAATAAAAGTATCATCAACATATCTCAGCCAGAGCTTAGGTTTATATGTTGCGGTATCAACCGCGTGTGATTCGAACCACTCCATGTAAATATTGGCCACCACTGGCGAAAGCGATGAACCCATTGGCAGACCGTCTTCCTGAGCATAAAACCTATCTTTCACTTGAAAATAAGAGTTATGTAGACAGCACTCCAACAACTCCATCACTCCCTCCAGCGGTAGGCTGGTACGTTCATAAAGGGATTCGTCATCAACCAGTCTCTTTCTAATAATGTCTAGCGATTCCTTTATTGGGACATTGGTGTATAGACTTTCGACATCAAAACTGACAAGTCTATCCTCGGTTCCTAAAACAAAAGATTTAAGAATATTAACAAAATGGTTTGAATTTTCTACAAATGAAGCGGTCTTGCCTGCAAGAGGTTGAATAATTTTCAAAAGGAATTTAGACAGATTGCTTGTTGGAGAATTTCTGGAACTTGTAATTGGGCGTAAGGGCATTGCATCTTTGTGAATTTTGGGAAGTCCGTATAGATGAGGAGGCTTGCTATAATGTGGTGTAAGTTGAGATCTTGTATTGTCCGGAATATATCTGGAATACTTTTTCAAAATTCTATAAACCTTACTTTCGATTGATTGCGTCGGATCTTTTGGGAGAAGTTTATAGTTTCCTTTAGCAAGTACCTCTTCAACTTTCTGGTCATAGGTTTCCGTGTCCAAAATCACTGTTGCATTGCCCTTGTCTGCCGGTAAGATTTTAATTGATTTGTCCTTTTGAAGATTCTTCAACGCGATTTCCATTTTTGCTCCAACTCCATTGTGAATTTAATGGTGGGTCTTATGTTATTTAGGTGGTGAAGAAATTCTGAAAGTTGTTGGTCATTCCCGGTCCAGACAATAAAAGTATCAATCAAAACTTTGTATAACAGAGCCGTTCAAATTTGTAACAATTCTCATGACTTGGAAATCGAAATAAGAAACATTAAGAAGGATCTGCAGCAGAATGGTTACAGCCTGAAACTTATAACAGATACTATTTCTAAATTTCAACAAACAGGACAGAGATTACATGACCAAAACCAGGCAAATGCATTCCTTACAATCCCATACGTTAAAGGAGTATCAGAGAAAATTCGAAGAGTAGCGAAAAACTTTAATATTAAAACTGCTTTTAAATCTAGTAATACAATTCGAAGCCTTCTTAGTAAAACAAAACCGGAGAACAAACAAAATAAGGAATGCATTTACCAAGGTCCTTGTGAGTGTGGTGAATCATACATAGGCGAAACTAAAAGACCACTATCTGTTAGGCTTAAGGAACATCAGACGAATACCCAAAAAGGTGAAACCACGAAATCAGGAATTGCCGAACATGCATGGTCAAAACAACACCGAATGAAGTGGGCAGAAGCAAAGGTTTTGCACAAGGAGTCACACTGGAAGAAACGAAAATTCCTTGAAGCTGCCTTTATTGGGCAGAATCAGGGTATTTTCAGTAAACCAAGTGTTGAAATCCCAAATATTTGGAAGCCCCTCCTTGGGCGGAGCCAACTTCTTAAACTTCAAGGTTGAGTGATTTCTCACAGTATATAAGTACGTAGCCTTAGGAATTGATTGTAGTTTGCACCTGAAGACGATCAGAGATTGTACTGATCGAAACGTCGTGTATAAATAAAATATAGACAATGGAAGTCCGAAACACAGAGTTAATTTCAAACACATCATTGTCTCAAACTTTCAAACAAACGTTGGAATCCCGGTACGGACCCGGTATCAGCGATCTTTTTCGAGGCTACGAGAAAACTTTAATTAAGCATACCAAAGAAGACACGCACATCGAATTCCTATGCCAAGCAAGAGACAGCAACATTATTCCAGTTGCATTTCGTCTTAAGGCACCATTTCCAGGACAAAGAGTTCAGCGGATTCTAGATGACGCCAGTAAAGCGCTTATACGGTCCCAAATCAGCTTTCATCGCTGGAACAAGTCCTTACTGACAGAACAACTGAGACAACGGTTTCAGGAGATTCGAGAATATACTATGGAGGAAGATTATCAACCGATTCTGGACAAAATTACACGAACCTGCGACCATCTACGACAGACTTGGCAAGCAAAGCACCAAAGGAAATTCGCCCATCAACAGCCACAAAGCCAATCGACCACCGACGCTGTAAGAACCATCGTTAATGGGTCAAAGAAGACATTGACACCCATAGAAGAAAACTTACTTGCCAAAGGACTTAACTTTTCCATCGCTCCTAAGAAGATACCTACCATCGATATCATCACCGCCATAGAAGGTCATCCTCTTCCACGACAAGACGCCGACGAGTTCAGATATCAGGTAAGGACCATTATTGACAAACCTATTAAGCATACCTCTAATATAAGCAAAACAGAGGAAATCGCGTTGAAGAATCTTCAAAAGGACAAATCAATTAAAATCTTACCGGCAGACAAGGGCAATGCAACAGTGATTTTGGACACGGAAACCTATGACCAGAAAGTTGAAGAGGTACTTGCTAAAGGAAACTATAAACTTCTCCCAAAAGATCCGACGCAATCAATCGAAAGTAAGGTTTATAGAATTTTGAAAAAGTATTCCAGATATATTCCGGACAATACAAGATCTCAACTTACACCACATTATAGCAAGCCTCCTCATCTATACGGACTTCCCAAAATTCACAAAGATGCAATGCCCTTACGCCCAATTACAAGTTCCAGAAATTCTCCAACAAGCAATCTGTCTAAATTCCTTTTGAAAATTATTCAACCTCTTGCAGGCAAGACCGCTTCATTTGTAGAAAATTCAAACCATTTTGTTAATATTCTTAAATCTTTTGTTTTAGGAACCGAGGATAGACTTGTCAGTTTTGATGTCGAAAGTCTATACACCAATGTCCCAATAAAGGAATCGCTAGACATTATTAGAAAGAGACTGGTTGATGACGAATCCCTTTATGAACGTACCAGCCTACCGCTGGAGGGAGTGATGGAGTTGTTGGAGTGCTGTCTACATAACTCTTATTTTCAAGTGAAAGATAGGTTTTATGCTCAGGAAGACGGTCTGCCAATGGGTTCATCGCTTTCGCCAGTGGTGGCCAATATTTACATGGAGTGGTTCGAATCACACGCGGTTGATACCGCAACATATAAACCTAAGCTCTGGCTGAGATATGTTGATGATACTTTTATTGTCTGGACCGGGAATGACCAACAACTTTCAGAATTTCTTCACCACCTAAATAACATAAGACCCACCATTAAATTCACAATGGAGTTGGAGCAAAATTGTCAAATTCCTTTTCTTGATGTACTTGTCACACGAGTAGAAAGCGACATCAGAACAACAGTCTATCGTAAACCCACTCACACAGGACAATATTTAAATCAAGGTTCAAATCATTCTGCTACAACCAAACGAGGCATAATCAAAACTTTGTATAACAGAGCCGTTCAAATTTGTAACAATTATCATGACCTGGAAATCGAAATAAGAAACATTAAGAAGGATCTGCAGCAGAATGGTTACAGCCTGAAACTTATAACAGATACTATTTCTAAATTTCAACAAACAGGACAGAGATTACATGACCAAAACCAGGCAAATGCATTCCTTACAATCCCATACGTTAAAGGAGTATCAGAGAAAATTCGAAGAGTAGCGAAAAACTTTAATATTAAAACTGCTTTTAAATCTAGTAATACAATTCGAAGCCTTCTTAGTAAAACAAAACCGGAGAACAAACAAAATAAGGAATGCATTTACCAAGTTCCTTGTGAGTGTGGTGAATCATACATAGGCGAAACTAAAAGACCACTATCTGTTAGGCTTAAGGAACATCAGACGAATACCCAAAAAGGTGAAACCACGAAATCAGGAATTGCCGAACATGCATGGTCAAAACAACACCGAATGAAGTGGGCAGAAGCAAAGGTTTTGCACAAGGAGTCACACTGGAAGAAACGAAAATTCCTTGAAGCTGCCTTTATTGGGCAGAATCAGGGTATTTTCAGTAAACCAAGTGTTGAAATCCCAAATATTTGGAAGCCCCTCCTTGGGCGGAGCCAACTTCTTAAACTTCAAGGTTGAGTGATTTCTCACAGTATATAAGTACGTAGCCTTAGGAATTGATTGTAGTTTGCACCTGAAGACGATCAGAGATTGTACTGATCGAAACGTCGTGTATAAATAAAATATAGACAATGGAAGTCCGAAACACAGAGTTAATTTCAAACACATCATTGTCTCAAACTTTCAAACAAACTTCATTTGTTGTTGGGTCTTTAAGAGTTATCACGGACATTTTTGAATTTAAATTTCTACTTATGTATTTATGGATTCTTTTAGGTGATTCTGAGATGACTAAATTATGCTTATATGTTCTTCTAACCTCCTCCAAGGTTTGTTTAAGTTTATTATTTTGAACCATATAAGCTTGGGGGTGTTAACAGTTTAGACAGTGTTGGTGGGTCCATTAGTAATCGATTAAAACAGATTTCGTCAAATCTTCTTGAAAAGTCCCACGGAATACGCTATGCCTCCAAGTAAATGCATAATAAACTAAAATGTCTTTAAAAAGATCGTTTAAAATTAAATATGTCAACAAGAATAAATTTTATACCCAAAACGTTGAATTTTTATCTAAAAAGCCGATTATCATATTTCTTGTTCGTCGAAAATCATGATTTTTCTGTGCAGAGAAAATTTATTCACCTAACATCATTTCCTCCATGAGCAAAACCGCCAAACATAGCTGTCAAAATTTGTAAAAAACTAAATAACTTTGAGACACTTTTGTTTTCCTCTTCTAATTCGGATTCTTTGTCTGATTTGAAGTGGTAGGAGTCGCTTGCCCTGATGTCACTTTTCTCCCTGATTAAAGGTACGCCACTGGAGCTAGGCGACAGTACCGGGTTTATTGTGGAGGTGCTTTGATTGAGTTTCAGTTCCGTAGGCCTAAAATTTCAAAAAATATTAGTTAATTATTCTAGAAAAGAAATGTTGTCCTGTTAAATTGGGTAGGAATCCAAACAACCCATTATAAAGCACAATGCGAGCACAGATCACACGTTTTTTCTTTAATGAAAAAACTCATAAAATTAAAACAAAAGACCGTAGAAATAGACACACACACAACAAACTCGCAGTTTCTGAGGCGGTACAAATGGAAAAGAAATTCAGAGAATGATTTCTTTTTTTTCTGGTTTTTTTTTTACAAAAATATGTAAATAAGATATTTGAAGGTTAGAATTAGAATTAAATTTTTCCATCATTATTCAAATAAGCTGAGTTTTAAAATAGACTACATGAACGGCGACAAAAATGAAATGAATATTGACATGGCGCAGTAAAACGAGTGGGCTTAAATAGAACCAGGGTTGATTTAGTACCTAAATGTTTTAAATTAGTTACCTTGAATGCACTTCACTTTCGGCAGCTTCCATGTAAAGGTTCTTATTGTCGTTATTTTGATCAGGAAAAATGTACTTAGCGGTTGAAAGTTGGGCGTCTAACGATTGAAGCTCGGCGGTTTCAGATATGACAGTTAATTGACGGTCAGAGGGAGCGGAAGAGTCGCGTATACAACGTTTCGGACTTTCCTCTGGTGAAGTATCTAAAATAATAAAATCATTTGATAATAAAACAACGATTGATATTTGTGTTCGCCCAGAAGAACTCTACAAGACTAAATCCAGGGCTTCAGCAAGTCAAGAAGAGACCGATTGTTTGAGACAATGATGTGTTTGAAATTAAGTCTTTGTTTCGGACCTCCATAGTCTATATTTTATTTATACACGACGCCGACGTTTCGATCCGTACAATCTCTGATCGTCTTCAAGTGCAAACTACAATCTATTCTTAAGGCTATGTACTTATATACTATGGGAAATCACTCAACCGTGAAATTTCAGAATTTGGCTCAGCCCAAGGTGGGGCTTCCAAATATTTGGAATTTCAACACTTGGTTTACTAAAAATACCCTGATTCTGCCCAATAAAGGCAGCTTCAAGGAATTTTCGTTTCTTCCAGTATGACTCCTTGTGCAAAACCTTTGGTTTGCTTTTTGTTTCGCCTATGTATGATTCACCACAGTCACAAGGAACTTAGTGAATGCATTCCTTATTTTGTTTGTTTTCCGGTTTTGTTTTACTAAGAAGGCTTCGAATTGTATTATTAGTTTCCTTTGGCAAGTACCTCTTCAACTTCACCATAGTCATAGGTTTCCGTATCCAAAATCACTGTTGCATTGTCCTTGTCTGCTGTTAAGATTTTAAATGATTTGTCCTTTTGAAGATTCTTCAAAGCGATTTCCTCTGTCTTGCTTATGTTAGAGGTATGCTTAATAGGTTTGTCAATAATTACTTTCTATGGCGGTGATGATATCGATAGTGGGTATCTTCTTAGGAGCGATGGAAAAGTTAAGTCCTTTGGCAATTAAGTTTCCTTCTATGGGTGTCAATGTCTTCTTTGACGCATTAATGATGGTTCTTACAGTGTCGGTGATCGATTGGCTTTCTGGCTGTTGATGGGTGAGTTTCCTTTGGTGCTTCGCTTGCCAAGACTGTTGTAGATGGTTCGTGTGATTTTGTTCGGAATCGGCTGATAATCTTCCTCTATAGTATTTTCTCGAATCGCCTGAAACCCTTGTCCCAGTTCTTCTGTCAGTAAGGACTTGTTCAGCGACCAAGTGTTGAAATTCCAGATATAGGACTTCTGATGTCTTTACTGGACATTCTGCGCTTCAGGAGCACGTGGCAAGGATAAAGTAAGAGCAAGACTCAACTTGCAGAGAATGCTGAGAAGTCGACGAATCCTTCATTCCACTACCTTGCAAAATGCCCAGCCTATAAATGGTCGGCCATTCTGACCTTTATATAAAAGTCAGGAAGGTTCTACTGTCGTGGACATGTAGGGGTGGCTCTGGGGAAAGGTCCTATTCCCTTCTCCTACTACTACTTGACGCCTTTTAGAAATAATAAGCTTCTTACCTGAAGATCTACCAATATTAAAATTAACTCTAGTTCTCTCCTCTTCATCTAACTCCTCCTTGTGGATTTTCCTACGTTGCCAAGGAACAACGGCCAACCATATAACGACCATACAGACTAAAGCGACAGAGAAACTGATTACGAAGGCCAACCAAACAGGAATGTCGTTCATGTAAAGCATCTTAGGCCCGTCTAGCACTACTGAAAATACGTTTACTAAGATGGTGAAGCTGTAGAAAAGTGGCAAAGCCGTGAGTCCAGCTTCTAGTGGATCCGGACGGCGCAAGATGCATCTCTTTATAATCAAGAGAATAGTGACTGAGCATAGACCGCTAAGGATGGGCGAAATGAACCAGGAACCAACTGAAAAATTACAATAAAAAAAGGTAAAATGAATTATTTGATAAAAAATGGTGAAAGCGCCACCGATTTTTTTTTTACAATTATTAGTTTTTAATGCAAGGCCGGTATAGCTTTTAACTTAAAAAAAGACATCAATATAAAAGCAGTGGCGCACCGAGGGGGGTGGTTTGGGGTTTAACCCCCCCACCCCTCCTACCCCGAGAAGTCTGGTTATGGTCACATTTTTACTTCAAATAAAGTTTTTTTTAATTATTTATCCTCCCCCCCCCCCGAAGTCAGTTCCTAGGTGCGCCACTGAAAAAATATCATTTGGAGCTATCCCATTATGTTTTTTTTTAAGTTTTTCTTGATAAACTACACTACCTTTAAAAAAATATTCAGGGAAAGGACCACGCCCGGAGCTAATGGAGAATGACTTTCGGTGGGATTTTGTTTAAATTTTAGTATGTTATACTAGATCTCGATGCTGCCCTGATAAAAAGTTATCATAGCCACAATTTCTAGTTAATAGTTTCCGAGATAAAGAGGTTCAAAATTAACGTTAGGCCAGGAGTGTAGGTATCCGTAGTCAAAAAATGAATGCAGTGGCGGTTTGTTACATTCAGTGGCGTTCAAAACATAAAAATTGGCAAAAAACTTTTCTTCAAAAATTGTATTTTTACAAAATTAGGTTTAAAAAAAAAACAAACGGTGGATTTTTTTAAATATTTTGCTGTTTTAGCCAACTCCTCATGAAACCAGAATATGCATACATGTTTAAACTAGGGTACTCCAGTTTTTCAAAATGGTTTAAAACCCTAAATTGAAGATTTTTTGGTGGTTTTTTTTAATACATACAACAATGTTTGCTTCTGTTTCAAACATTGTTGTATGTATTAAAATTTTCAAAAGTTTTGGGTTTTAAATCATTATAAAGGATACAGACACAGATAATATAAAATCTCTAAAGTCCCGGCAAATACTTTTTCTCGGGTTTTCATAAAATAACTTTAAAAAGTCTGCTCCCAAATCTGCACCGGTGCAATTTTCTGAGAGCACCAAGTCAGTTCCAGTTTTGTATCAAGAGGGAAACGATATAAATTATTATTTTTCACGGACAACAAATCCCTTTTTTTAAATTATTATTAAGTTTACCTATTTTGGCAAGCGTCTTCCAGTGTATCCCAGCCGTGCCCCTGGCCACCAAGCTGTAGCCGACGGTGGCGCCCACGATACTGTGGGTGCCCGAGATAGGCAGCTTAAAGAACGTGGCCGCTATCAACCAGATGGCGCTCGATGACAGAGCGGCGACGGAACCCATCATCAGTTCTCTTTCGGCGTCTCTGTACACTTCTACGTCCAAAATACCTTTGCGCATTGTGTCCGAGACTTTATAACCTACGAAAAATTAAGAGTACAAGACGAAGTTGACAGCATATAAAATATGGAAAGCTCGAGAGTTACACACTAACATTACGTGTCCTTTTGATTAAGAAAATGAGCTCTGGTCATCGATGTTAGTTAGTACGTCGATGGCTCTGGTTCAAGGATGCATTTTTGGGGCAAACACACTACGAGAATATATATAAATTTTTAATATTGTAAAAAGTTGGTTTTCCTAAGTTGATTATTGCATGACTGCAAAAAAAAGTGCGGAGTATTCTTGAAAGGAGCCAGAAAATCAAAACTCAATAAGCTAGGCAGCAAAAGCCGACAGACCTAGGGAAATTTTACAGTCTAAAAATACAACTTGCTTACATTACTCTAATGAGTATGTTTTAAATTTTATTTTGTTAAAAGAATCATGTTTTAAAAATTCATAGAAAATGTAAGGAAAATTTTTTAAAAAAAACTTTTAAAGAACAAGCTTTTATTAAATGCACTTAAAAGTAGATTTTTTTTTTATCTTTATTATACCATTATAAAAGCGATGGGCGCAAATTAAAAATTTTAACTTTAGAAAGAAACAGTTTTATTACTCTATATTTACAGTGGTTCACAAACTTTTTCAGTTTGCGGCGCGCTTACAGGTTTAGTATTTTGTCAGGGCAGCTACTCGCAAGGTGCATATATAGGCTCGATTAATAGCGGATGCGGCGCCGGCGTTGCCAAGGCGCTCCTGGTTTCTTCTCGCGCCGCACCGGGGAGCCGCGGCGCACACTTTGGGAACCACTGCTCTATAACATAAGGACATTTTCAAAGGCTTGGCAAGCACGGCAATCTCACCCGTTCTCAGCGTCTTTAGATGAAACCATTATGTTTATCATTCGAATAGAAGAAGAATTTAGTTCTTCTTTTGTAGTTCTGTCTTTGTCAAGTTAAAATTTTGAATTTGCGCCCATCGAAATTTTCAAATCAAAAATTCATATCCCCTTCCCGAAAAACCCCTGTGTGCCAATTTTTATTAAAATTGAACAAACTAAATCTTTTCCCCCCTTCACCTTCCTCGTTGTATTGGCGCCGGAACTATAAACGCATACCAAATTTGAACACACACCCTTAATTTTTAGATTTGTAACCTTAATCGTCCATTTTGAATCCGCCATATTAAAATTTTCAAACCTCAAAGTCAATTTGCAGCGAGGTTTGCTTTTTTGGGATCTTTTTCTTAACTGCCAAGGCCGCCACCGTTGATATTAACAAGCACTAATGTGTGTGTATTCAACCGACTTTGTGCTTCCTTTCAACGATTTTAAAAAACGCAGTTAAAAACAGCAGAGAAAAACGAGGTGTGTGCGGGGCCCTACAGCTTGAAATGTGCTCAAATCTGACTTACCGATCAAAATGGCTCCGGCTACCTCGAACACTGTTGCTAAACAACATGCCTGTACGATGGTCAGTACCTTGGAACCAACACTGGTCCCGAAAGAGTTGGCTACATCGTTGGCGCCAATACCAAATGCCAAAACAAAAGCGATAATGAAACCTGCCAAAAATCATAAGAAATTGGGTTAAAGTGAACCAAAAGTCCAAACCACCAAGTAATGGTGTCAGGTAAAAAACCAAATAAATTTTTTTCTTAGGGTTTTACTAGTGGCCCTGTATACGACTTTTGACAGTTATTGTTTTAGTTGTTAGGGAAATTTTTAAAAACAAATTGTGTGTTGGCAATGATACAGTGGCGTAGCCAGTGGGGTCTTGGGGGTTAACCCGCCCCCCAGGAGGTTCAACCCAATCTACAATAAATTAATCATGATCAAGGGCCCCAGGGAAAGCTATAGCTGACCCTTTACTCCGGTTTTTAACGTGTGCCTGCGGATTATTGTTATAATTTTAGTTTAATGCTAAGGAATTTTTATCACCAGCATTCAAAACGTGTAATAAATGGCATTCCTAGTACATATACAACCCACACCCCTTCTTGGCATCTAACCCAATCTACTTTTTCAAAAATATTTTACAAGTTTGTTTAATTTTAAGCAATTTTTTTTAAAACGCGTAAAAAATAACATTTTACTGTAATTTTTCAAAATTTTTGTCTGCAAATGAGACTAGATGAGACTTGCTTTCAAAAAATAAGTATTTTTGTTTCGTAGATACACTAACTCAGCACCTATTAAACCGCCCCTCCCCCTCCTTTCAGTTCATGAGCTTCAGCAATAGGCACCTACTTAATTTTAAAAAATTTGCGATAGGTACACTTCCGGCCACATAAAATGCGTACGCCGATTTTGTATAGTGTATTATGGGCCTCGCAACTCAGTAACCTTTTAGATATTTCAAATTGAGAAAAAAATGTCACTGTCAGATTTTGTTTTTGTCATACGCTTATACTTAAAAATGCCCCAACTAAACGAATTCGAAAAAGCCCCAATTTTGGCAAAATTAGACGATGGTTGGTCGGAAACAAGGCTACAATTGTAAGAATAAGAATAAGAATAAAGTATCAAGAAGGAACTGTTCGACGAAGGCGAGGCACTGGCTTGACCCAAGTCAGTACGCCTCAGCAACTGATCGACTTTCTTGAAGACCACCCATTTGCCAAGGTCCCCAGAGGCGAAAATTGAGGCACATTTTCCTGGATCCATAAGAACGACGCGCAGACGGATAAGCCGTTCTAGACTTAGATGTCACGTTGCTGCCAAGAAGAAGAATTTTGACAACAAGTGGTCTTCACGGATGAAAAAATCTTTCAGTCCGACAATGACAAGAAATAAATTTTGGTATATCGCCCGCTACGAGCACGCTATCTCGAAAAATATATTGCTGGGAACGAAGACCGAGCTGGAAGATTTTCCGTGAATGTGTGGAGTTGGATATCGGCGAGAGGACGTGGGGCTCTTTTTAGAATCCATGGAAGATTTACCGCTGAGGTTTATGTTGATATGATGAGAAATATTATGCTTCCAGAAGGAACCATTCTACATCCAGAAAGTTTTGTGTATCAACAGGATAACTGTTCTATCCATACCGCACGCATTTCTAAACAGTGGTTCCAGCAAAACAACATGGAGGTTTTTCCATGGCCGGCAAGAACTCCTGGCGCCAATACCATGGAAAATGTGTTGGGTATTATAGCAAAAAAGTTAACACAAATGAATATTGTTCCCAGAAATTCCAATTACTTAATGGAGCACATAGTCAGAGCGTGCGACGAAGTCATTGTTTCAAAACCAAATTTATTTCAAAATTTTGCAGATTCCATGCCATGAAGACCGGTAAACATTATCGAGGCTGATGGGGCAATGACACGCTACTGAAGAAACGTTATATTTGTTTTTTTTTAATTTACGTAGTGTTTTAATAATTTCTTTTTGATTTTGAACATTTTTGGTTGTCTGCAAAGACTTAGATTACTCAAATTTACTGATCCTGCAGAGGTGCGCTGACTATGATTAAGTTATTGCTTTCCTTTTGCCAAACAGTTCTTTCTTCTCGATACTTTTTTCTTATTCGCACAATTGTGGTCTTGTTTTATCCATAATGAGCTTTAAGAATAATTTTTTATAATAAAATGTTGAATAATTTAAAAAAAATTGTTTTATTCATTAGTATGTATACCTATTAGTTTTTTAATAAAGTGTGGCCAGTCTCCTTATGTTTGTGTTTACAATGTCAAAAGATCTAACCTGTAATTCGAAAACGTCAAAGTCAGTTACAATAAGCAACGCAATTAGCAAAACTTAAATTCAACAGACCTGCAGTTAACTTCTGCTGTACGCATTTTATGTGGCCGGAAGTTAGGTAGTTAATTTTTATTAAATGATGAAACCCCCCCCCCCCAGAGTCGATTTCTGTCTGCGTCACTGAATGATTAAGAAAGAGGAATTTTGCTGTATCAAAAACTGTAAAAACACGTGCCTCGACGAATTTGTATTGTTCCGTTGTCCAACGGAGAAAGAAAATTGGAAAGAAAACATGCATGCGTGCATTATCAAGTTAGAAAATTAATAAAAATAACCGAATTTGTGAGCTAAGTGAGCTACAAGCAGTAGGTACAAACTTACGATTTAGCATGTACTTTGTTAATAAATAACACATTATGTTTCTGTGTGTGTTATTGTTATTATTTACATTTTTAATATCTGCCGTGTATATTCACTGTTTGTTTTTGTGTTTTTTTTGTCAAAGCTTGACATATTTTAATAAACAAAAAAAAAATCTTTCAAAAACTGCCAACCATTCTTTTTCTCTGTTGATCCCATATCAATGAACAAAGAGGGACTATGGATTAGCTAAACTAATCCGAATATTTTTACGGTGGATATGGGGGTAAATCGTTTTAAATGCAAATATGAAATAACTAGAAAGAGAGGAAAATATGAGTTGCCCACCTCTAGTAAAACAATAACTGTCAAAAATCGTATACAGGCCCTCTAGGTTTTACAATATTCTACGAGCCAAGTAGTCGTTCTTGTAAAATCTGATAGAAATAATCCTTACTATCCCATAGTTATATGGGAAAAACTAAGGCATTCAAATTATATTTGATTGTTTTGTCAAATAAATAAGAGTGGTTTTTTGCGCAGGTACTGACCTAAAATTACGAGCCATAACAAACTAGGCGAATACGGTTCCAACATATTTTTTCTAGATTTTTTTTTGTTCTAAAAAGGAAGATTTTTACTATTGGTGCTGGAGGGTCGAGTAATTAAAATTATACGTCTATAGTAATGGCTTGCAGGTTCATTTTGAAGGGCCTAAAAAAAACAAAATGCAAATTAAAAAAATATACATAAATTAATACATAGATATTTAGTGATCGCCAGTCGGTCGATATCTCTAGGTTTTGAAAATAAAACGAGAAAGATGTCAATGCTTACTCATAAAAAATGATCGGTTCAATAGATTTTAGGCGTACGTCTTAAAGCCTTTTAATGAACAACAATTTTTAACACAATATTTTGTTGCTTTAATTAAAGATGTTAATTAGGCTCTAATTAAAGATGACGAAGGCCATTTAATTGAGAGCTATTTCTAGCCAGATGTGTGCAATTTTTTTGAGACACTCTAAAAATAGCTATATCGCGGCAAAACGGGAAAAATGTTGGCTACTTATTGATTTGCAGTTCGTTAAAAATGAGCCAGTCTCATTAAGAGTGTAGTCTTCGATGGCAGGTTTCCTTGTCTTAGTCATGTGAAATTTCGCTAGCAAGTATGTTTTTGGCCCCACTTTTTCCTAAAGATAAAACTTAAATCTAGAGTCCCCTAGTAATAGTTTTTACCTACTCGCGTGCGTTAAAGTGCCCTTTATCGCACTCATTTGCGTGCGGAAATTAGTACTTTACCACACTCAGTGTGTTAATGTGACTACGTTTATTTCAGAAAATTAAAATACAGATATTTATATTTCTTTTTTGCGAATTTTTGAGGCTTGTAGTTAAAATGATGTACCTAACACATGCGTAAAATCTCTTTACCGTCCTTGCCGGCTTGACCGAACTCGCTTCGCTTCGTTCGGTGAACTACTGCCGTCGCGTGCTGTAAATATCACTTTCCGCAATTGTTAGGTAAATAACTCTACTCGCGTGCGGTAAAGTGCACTCATTCACCGGCGTAGCGTCACTTAAAGGGAGGGGGGGGAAGTCTCAAAAGGGCGACACAGTTTTTGGTAGCTAAGTATATAATAGTATACTAAAATAGTTAACTAACAAGTGCGAAAAGTGATACTTTTGTACCACTAGAGAACCCTATAAAGATTCAGGCTTTGTCTTTAAAATTATACTAAAATTTTTGAAACATTTCTATATTTGGATAGAAGAATGTGAAGCCAATAATAACCTTGCAAGCGCGACTAGCGAATATCGAACCCCATCACATCTCTCATTGAAGAATTAAAATGTCAAAATAGGGAAACACATTAATTAAACATACACCCAACCCCCCCGAAGTTGCCTCTCCAAAAAGTGTACATTAACTATTTTCTACGACCTGCGCCATAAGTAGCTATTATGTCTTTAATTTTGGCCTGTTTGCGTTATGTGATGAGTCCCATTACCGCACTAGTGCGGTAATAAGCTCATAACGTTACGCTCATTTGATAACTAGTGATGTAAGACGCTCATTACGTAACTCATTTTTTTTTTTTAATGAAAAAACAGCATAGCAGCAAAAACTTAAACTGCCTCCCTACTAAAATTTTCCCCTCAAATCTCATCCAGACCGGAGAAGTTTTTATCATGTTTTTATAGTTTCTATAAGATTAAATGGGAAGGCCTATGCTTTTTTCTATAATATTTTATAATCTTCTAGAAGCAGAGATTACTTTTATGAGAATCAGGGATGTTTTATAAGACAGAAGTCTAAGTTATTTTATCAGTTTGTATAAGGGTGTGGGCTTGGAGAAGATTTTATGAACGCACAAATACACATTTTTGAAGGAGATTTGATGGGAATGAGGTATTTATTAAAAGGATGTTTAAGGAGGTTCTATCAGTATCGTGATTATAGAAGATCCTATGAGGGATGATTTTGGAGAAGTTTCTTGTGGGATCGGTTTCTAGAATATTTGATGATAACTCTATCTTATAAGGGCAATCATTTTGGAAATTTTTTTATGGGTTCGTGTGGGATAACCCTGCTAAAATTTTTTCCTTAAATCTCATCCAGAACGGAGAAGTTTTTATCATGTTTTTATAAGTTCTATAATATTCAATGAGAAAGCCAATATTTTTTTTTCTATAATATTTTATAATCTTCTAGAAGCAGAGAAGATTATATGATGTTTTATAAGACAGAAGTCTAGGACATTTTATCAGTTTCTATAATGGTGTCGGCGTGGAGAAGATTTTATGAACGCACAAATACACATTTTTAAAGGAGATTTGATGGGAATGGGGTATTGAGGATGTTTAAGGAGATTCTATCAGTATCGCGATTCTAGGAGTTCCTATAAGCAATGGAGAAGTTTCTAAGGGGTTCTTGTGGGGTCGGATTCTAGGATATTTGATAAGATTCTATCAGTAGCGTGATTTTAAAAGATCCTATGAGGAATGATTTTGGAGAAGTTTTTATGGGTTCTTGTGGGATCGGTTTCTAGGATATTTGATGAGATTCTATCAGTATCGCGATTCTAGGAGTTCTTATAAGCAATGATTTTGGAGAAGTTTCAATGGGTTCTTGTGGGGTCGGATTCTAAGATATTTGATAAGATTTTATCAGTATCGTGATTTTAGAAGATCCTATGAGGAATGATTTTGGAGAAGTTTTTATGGGTTCTTGTGGAATCGATTTTTAGGATATTTGATAATATTCTATCAGTATCGTGATTTTAGAAGATCCTATGAGGAATGATTTTGGAGAAGTTTTTATGGGTTCTTGTGGAATCAGTGTCTAGGATATTTGATGAGATTCTATCTAGAAGATTCTATAAGAAATGATTTTGGAGAAGTTTCTATGGATTCTTGTTGAATATGTTTTTAGGATATTTGTTGAGATTCTATCAGTATAACAATGATTTCAAAAGTATACTTTTTCAATTCAAAAAACAAATTTTTCAGTCCTGATAAAATCCTCTAGGATCTCATCGAAATCTGTTCTAAAACCGACCCAAAACCCGATAAAATCTTCTCGCTCATAGGATCTTCTAAAATCACCATAACGATAAAAGCTCCTCAAATCTTCTAGAAACCAATCCCATAACAACTCATATAATCTCCTCCAAAATCATAGACCCATAGACCTAATAAAATATCCTAGGATCTCATCGAAATCTGTTCCAGAACCGACCCAAATCCCGATAGAAAATCATACAAGAATTCTATAATTTTTTTTAATGAGATTGGATGGGAAAATTTCAGCGGGGCTGTATATCCTCTTGAAAGTTGGGCATAGACGAGTTTGAGATCGTTTAAGGCATCTCTAAATATTATGCACTCTCGCTAAATATCGATCCTATACTATGCACGTGTTGTCTAAAAACCGGGACACGTTTTGTATGCGTGATAAGCATATACAGGATAAGCTTTATTTTAATAATTAAAAACAATTTTTAGATTGTCAACAATCCAAATGTGTTTTTTGTAGAAGTTCAAATTTTGGGACAACCTATAACCGTGTATAGCACTGGCGCTCCGATGGGGGGGGGATTAGGTAAGTTATGTTAAAAAATTAATATATTCTACGTTATGTTTAGAAAGTTGTTTGACAACACATAAATAGAGACGTCTCAGTTTCAAATTTATGACCCCGATCAATTTTCCCTGGATTCGATCCGTAGTTGAATGTATATTTTCTAAATGACTTTGTTTTGGAAAAAAAATGGAAATTTTGCAAATTATACCTGCGCAAAAAATGCGCGTAGTGTACTTTATTGTTTTTGCTGGCTAAGAAAACAGCTGCTTTTTTTTAGCAAAAACTTTCTCTACTTTTTGGTGCTTCGTGATTTTTTATGAGTTATTGTGAAAAAAACAGCTATATATAATATAGTTAACATATTAACCATCCAGCATTCCAACAAACTCAAAGGTTACTCGGCAAATCTTATTCTTAATATACACTTCGGGTCTTTAAAAAAACATGTACTTGTAAAAACAACTAGGTCAGAGCTCATTTGGTTAAAAATCGAGTAGGTATAAAACTTAAAATTAAATCAACTAATAAATTTGTTGAATTAAAAATTATTTTGAACACATCAGCAACCGAGAATTTCATGGAGCCGAAGAAAACCGGGAAAAAGCCGGGAATTTTGTATTAAACCGGAAATTTTACCCATTTTATTTATTTCAATTACAACAAGTTAATTTTACTTTAAATGATCAAATTGGCTCTTTTAAAGTATCTGGAGCATTAATAATATGAGTGGTATCAACCCTTGGAATTTCTAACGACAAAAAATGGAATGGAAAAAAAAATGGAAAATTCCGTTCAAAATAATAGAGAAACTTAACAATGCTCATTTGTTTTTAGTTATTTTAGGGGGAGAGGGGGATGTAAAACATGAACTTTTTACTCTAATTTATATTATAAGTTTGGCTACAAATCTATAATTGACTCTAGATTACACCCTAACACAGCCCCCTCTTGGTAACTATCCACTTTTAAAATATTTAACAAAAAAAAGCCAGAGATCAATCAATCAATCAAAAAATACTTTATTGTCAAGAACAAAAATTCTGTCGACAAAGCAGGCTAAAAACTAAAAGAAATAAAAAATGTAAAATAAGTAGGAACATAAAGAAAATACATTATTGAAGCTTATTTTATCTGGAATGTAAGTAATAACAACACAATATTAAAAGCACTAAAAGTACACAAAAAAGTTAAATTTGTGTCTGGAGTTAATAAGTGGTTTTAAACCTATTACTCACTAACAAATTTGAAAAGTTTGTTATGTTTATACGAAATTACTAATAATAAAAATACCCACTTTACTATGATTAAAAAGAAGCACAACAGAAACATAACATAGTTGCACCAACAATTATTGTAAAGTGGACAATACTACAAGTAAAAAGAAAAAATAATAAAAATATCTAGTCCCTAAAATAATTCATAACCAAAGAAAAAAAACACATTAAAAGCAGCAAGTTTATAACTGAGTGTCATAAAATTCAGAAAGCGAGTAAAAAGGTAAGCCTCTCTCTTAGATCCCTTTGAATTTTTTTAACAGAGGATGATTGACCAATGTAATGTAAGAGATTTTTGTGCCAAATTGCTTTTTGGAATAGCAATCGAAGGTTGTGTCTTGGCCCTTTTTTATAATTTTTAAAAACTAAAGATGCGGTTTCCAAAACATAAAGTTATGTAAGTGTTAATATTTTATGTTTGACAAATCATCAAACCTTTAAATAATTTTCTTTTTAAAATGCAAAAAAAATTGCCTGCGGCACCATAACATCATTGATTCTTACAATTTTTGTTTAATTTTACGTAGTTTTGGTTAAAAACATTTAAAAAGTGTAAAAAA
Organism: Oxystoma pomonae; assembly: GCA_963921995.1. Lineage (NCBI taxonomy): Eukaryota > Metazoa > Arthropoda > Insecta > Coleoptera > Brentidae > Oxystoma > Oxystoma pomonae. The sequence goes on along the minus strand of OY998166.1, from coordinate 95,013,263 downwards.
TCGGAATTTTACCAAAAGTTTCTTAACAGGATTTTCGAAGCAAATCTAGAATTGAGAGTAGATCCGGCCGAGGATCCGCCCTTGCTTTTAAACATAAAAATAATGATTTATTTTTCGTACACACTAACTCAACCCAATACCTACATACTAAATCGCCCTCCCCCCCCTTCAAAAAAGCTGTGGCGGGGCCTAAAGCATGTTAGTGGCAAAAAAGTTTAAAAGGATCGGGAAATAGTATAAAATGACCGGGAAAAATAACAGGAAATTTGTTAATGAATTTTTGATGGATACGCCCTGAAAGTCACATCAAAACTAGCCGTCCCAGGCTTCTTTCTATTTTCGTATGATTTGTTTAAGTGCAAGGGCGTAGATAAGGGCATAATGTGTCCCCCCCAAACCGGTGTCCGTATCCGTTACTCTTAAGTTACTCTCCTGATGTTTGCTGGGTAGCTTTCGCGCGTTCTGTTTTCCCCTCTTTGTAGCTGACCTAACCCACATTTTTTTAAATAATTTACAGAAAGACACGAAAAAATTAAAATCTGCCGAAACGTCAGATAAGTAGTTTCGACATTATGAATCCGCCACAAACATATAGATTTTATTCATGACATGATTTAACCACAAATCTAGAATCAAAATCAGCTTTTTTTTATATAAGTTGAGTTGAATTTTTTTATACTGTCCCCTCCCCAAGTAAAAATCGTATCTACGCCCCTGTTTAAGTGTCACACATAAAAATTACACCACCGAAATCCCCCTGTTCTGCCGTCAGAAGGAAAAACCCCGCAACCCACAAATTTTTCAAAAATAACTTTTTTGGTTTTTTTTGAACTTACTGGTTGGTTTAAAACTTACTGGTTGGTTTAAAGAAAAATATATATATTTTATTTTTGACTTAAAATAAAAATGAAACCACATATTTACAACCCTTTTATGATTTATTTTACCATATGTGCCTTATTTTATCTGCTAAAAGCACAATTATTAATTATTGTGTTTTATTTTTTGGTATTTTAATTCATATTTTGAATCTTTATCTATAGCCAAAAAAATCATTAGTCTGTATTACACCTAGCTTTATTATAATTCAAGCTTTAGGTCGCTCACGAGGTTTTTCCTTCTGACTGCAGTATATACCCACACATGTAATTTAGCGGCATCTAGCAACACGAGGCAAAGGCTCGGGGCCCGGCAATGCAAGGGGACCCACTGCCCAGTCATTATTTTCAGTAAATAAAATTGATTTATTTTACCCTACCATCTAAAATCCGATGTTAATTTTATTAGGCCTGCACTTTTCCACTCTCTAACCCAACCTAACATCACAACTTTCATACCCAATTTTTATGTTATTGTTCAGGTTAAAGGTCAAATTGAGAATCGATTCAGAGGTGAGGGTATGCGATTATTTTGATTACCATTACAAGTTCTATTGAAGAAAAAGAAATTATAGAGCCTTCTATATTAATTGAATATAATCATCTTTTAAAACTTGTAAAAAACGATCTAAATAATAATATGTCGATTACCGGTAACAGTGGCAAATCAGGAGGACGTTTAGTAAATTAAAACTATTTTAAGATTGCTTAAGATCACAAATGGGTCAAAGTAGATTATGCAGCTTATAGCTTAGCTGTGCTAAGACCTGTATAACTATTCAAAAATATATACTGAAAGTAATGCGAAATAAAAATAAACTACTGATGCCTTATTTAATAAGGCTAAGATTCTTAGATATATTCAATTATAAATAAAAAAGTTGTAAGATATATCACAAAAAATGTATAGAGTGATTTAAGCATCAAACTACCAACAGGCAAATAAGTAATAATATTGCTTTCATACCTAATGTACAGCTTTACAATATGCTTGTTAGGAAGCTTAGGGATGTGATATAAAATGTTTCTTGTAACACTCTTAAAAAAGTAATTATTTTTAATAGTGGTTCTTACAGCGAAACAAAACAATAAAATAACGATACATATTCAATATCAAATTTATCATTAATATAATATTATTATATTAGTACTAGTCTTAGTTGTATTTGACTTAAATTAGATTAGGCTCTAGTTTTTATATAAAATTAAATTCACGCACATCAGTTTCTTCAGAAACCATTGTGCATATATATTCAGTACCTATAATTTGCTAAGCTTAAGTAATTATTGTATACAATTTCTTTACTGAATAAACTTTACTTTACTTTCAATTGAAACGAAAGTTGCTTACGAAACGGACTTAACGACTCGAATAAAAGTTTGCCAATGAAAAAGCGAGGAAAAGGCACTTTTAAATTATTGACCTCTCAAGACTTGCCACTGTTACAGATAATGTTAGCAATAATAATGCGGGAAATAAAATAAATAACAATATTATATATCTAATAGTATGTTATATAAGTTACTATTGTTACCAAACTAAAATAAATATTTGTTTTTTTCAATAAAAAGAATACCAACGTTTGGTAGTATTTTATTTACTTGAATAAAACACAATTTTAGGTACCTAACACGTTTTAACTTATAAAAAAAATGAAAAATTTACATATATACATTTATTAGTGGGGGGGCAAGGGCGTCGATAAGGGGGGAGGTAATGGGGGTAATTACCCCCCCCCAAGATAGACTTTTGACAAAAAAAAAGTTTTTTGCCTACACTTGACGAAAGAAAACAAAAGTGTATTATCACCAATTTTATTAATTAATTAAAAGTACATAATTATAATATTTTATTAATTTAATCACAACATTTCGATAGCTAATACGCATATAATACTATTCAACCATCAATACATGTTACGCAAATGAATAATTCATTAAATATTATCTAAGTTTTGTTACCTTATAATTCTTTTCCTTAATATGCCAAGGGGCAAAGTCATACAAACAATAAAAGTGTTTTGAAAATTTATCTTGTTACTTTGTTACCCCCCCCCCAAAAAAGAAAAAATTATCGACGCCCTTGGGGGGGAGGGGCATAAATTGTCCTTGCCTCGGGGCCCCAAGTCATGTTGCTACGCCGCTGATGTAATCAGACATCGCTTGTAAATTGATTGAAAATTAAAAATTTACGGTTTACGCCGGGCGTATTTCGTGTACAAAAATACGAAGGCTAGAACTGAAAATAATAATAAAAAATCAAAAAAAACTTACCTACCTCTATTTGCATGTCTAAGCACTCGTTTTTGTATAGTAGTAATAGTATTTGATAAGAATTTTTTAAATTTGGATTTATTTTGAAAAATATAATAAAGTTCAGTTTTCATACCTTTTAAGAAAAAAAATTATATATTTTAAGTCACATATTTTTGAAATTTTCATGTTTATAGCTCTTAATCTAGAGCAAACAAATAAAATCTTGCATTTGGGACTTTGGGTATTATGAGTTTGCCCAAAAATTAAGTTCGTCTGTTTGTCCCTTAATAAAGTTTTCGAACCACTGTGCACTGGTCAAAAGTTGTCTAGAGAGGAACCCCCTATTCCCTCTAGATTTTGAGTTACACAGTGTTAAATCCAGTAAAATCTGCTAAAAAGTAATTTTTGCTACCCTGTATCTCAAAAAGTAGGCCGAACGAAGAGTTACTCTCTGTATGATAATTTTTGAGCAGTGGGTCAACAATTGTGGGAAAATACGGAATCAAACGAACTTAATTTTTTGGCAATATTAAATTTAACATTGGACTTATGGGAGAAACTCCGAAAAATATCCAAAACTCAAAAAGCCCCACTAGTGCAGTAAAATTTTCATAACCCTAATAGCATAGAAATATTCCCCAAACATTGGCTGAATGTGCAGCTAGGATATTGGGAACATTCCCTGAATGTTCCCTCAAATCCTCTAAGCATACCAGGGATGTTCAGGGAATGTTCTGGGTCCGCAGTTTTGATATTCCTAGAACATCCTGGTAAAACATTCATAGAATATTTTCGCAGGATTTTCATAGCACATTTATGAGCTTGAAAAAATATGTTCTCTCACAAAACACCCTAAAAAAATTTAAAAAAAAAAGTTTAAACAGCGATGGGATTCGAAACCTCAACCTGGCATCCATATAACCCTTTTCCAACGACTTAACCTTTTGCGCTACGGGGGCTTATGGGAGAAATTATGTATTAGCGGGGTATGACCTTTTGGACATTGTTTTCTGTTAGAAGAGCAGCGTGAATTGTTTTTTTTTTACATAAAGTCAGGATTACTCCTGAACGGCTCAACGAATTTTCATAATTCTTTTTTTATGGAATAAAAATATTACCCCCTCCCCGAGTCCTCCTAAACGGTATAGTGGAAGGGGATTACGTTATTTGTTCAATGCAGGATAACTCGCGAACGGCTCAACGGATTTTTATAATTCTTCTTTTATTGGATAAAAATATTACCCCCCTCCCCGAATCCTCCGAAACGGTAGTGGAAGGGGATGTTATTTGTTCTATGCAGGATAACTCCCGAACGGCTCAACCGATTTTCATAATTATTTTTTTATTGGAAATAAATATTAACCTATATCCCAACAAGCTTGATCGCGCGTAGATAGAAAAATATTATTTCCTTTCATGGCATGATTTGATTATATTTTTTTAGGCCAAAAAAACGGTTTTTTCTTGTAACTAAAAATAGAGTATTTTTTTAATAAAAAGAAAACTTGCAGCGACAGATAAAAATATCCCGAAAAAAATGTTTACCGCATGTTCATGTGCCAACTTGAAAGTTATTCAGAGCACGTTTTTGGAACATTCTACGAATATACTGTGAATGTTCCAGAATATTCAGATATTCACAGCACCTTACTGGGATATCCCTGGAATATCCTGTGCTATTAGGGAAATAAGGGGGGGGTACCTCAAAAAAAATCCGGGGAGGATAAGATTTTTATATGTTGTTGGGGGGGGGGAGGGTCTAAAAGTAAGATCCCCAAGTTTGTGTTTCCCCCACTCCTCGGGGATCATCCGCCATTTAAAAAAAACTTTGTAACCGACTTTTCTCCATTTCTATTGGTCGGAGGCGAAAAAGTCTACGTTAAAACTGATTTTTCGTAACTTCAACGCCCTCTATCTTTTTAAAAACTGACTACAGAGAGTTGAACCTCCGTCTAACAGAAATGGAGAAAATCGGTTCCAAAGTTTTTTCAAAATGGAGGATAGTTCCCGAGGAGTGGGGGAAACACAAACTTGGGAATTGTGCTTTCAGACCCCCCCCCCCAAGAACATACAAAAAACTCCCCCTGTCAGTTTTGTTTTTCGACTTTAAATGACAATTTTACTGTACTACCATCAATTATTATGTAAAACCATGTTTCCAAATTTTGACCCCTCCCGCCCAGCGGCGTCATTTTAAATTTCTCTTGGGGGGAGGGGGCATACCTAATTAAAAAAAAAAAATATGAACGAAAAAAAATATTTTAAAGGGATTTAGACAGGGTAAAAAACACTTTATTGACGCACAAATAACTCAAATAAATATAAAAAACAAAACAAATTTTTTCGTAAAAGATACATTACAAAAAAAAACAAAAAAGCTAAGTCCTAAGGCGTTTTCTCGCATTGAAATTATTTTGAAATATTATTTGAAACTATTTAGATGTGACGTCATCATTTAGAACCGAGAAAAAATGAGTAGTTTAAAACGTTGACGTAGTTTAGTGTAACCTCACTTTTTTTTTCTTTCTGTTTATTTTTTTGCTGTTTAAAATTAAAATGGATCAACTACTGGTTTATCTAACAAAACCTTCGAGTGTACGGCCAGTTTTAGTAGCATGGATGGCAAGCAATGGAAGCTACATGGATAGTGAAGTTTTTTTATTTACTGTTCTTTTAAGCCCCGAAAATCATATAAGACCACAGGGATTCCATGAAGAATGGCTAACAAGATATCTAGAATACGATTTTTCATACATTTTCATGCAAAAACAAAAAAAAATCGCTTAAAACAAGAATGTAGAATTTTGACGTATCTTCTACGCACGCGTCAGTTTTGAAACTAGAGTGGATTCCGTTTCAAAATATTTTTAACCCGTTTAGATGTGACGTCACCGTTGCAACGCGAGAAAACAAATGTTTCAAACTTTTTAAAAACATTTTAAAGAATTTCAACGCGAGAAAACGCCTGTAAACACTAAATTAATGGTTTAGTGGGTAACGGCGATGCGGTAAATCGTAGTAGGTTTACTTAAGTTAAAAAATGTGTTTTTATTTGTAAAAGCCAAATTTTGATTTTCGTTTGCGGAAACTTAGGAGGGGGGATTGTCCCCCCTTTCCCGGATCACACGGATCACCTACCAACCGGTACTCCGTGCCGCTGCTCCCCCCTGCAACACTATAACATTTTTACAACCCCTTCCCCCTCCCTTTTAGCACTTAATAATACTTCTACCTACCCCTCCAACCCATCTTGCCGCGTTTATGTAAGCGATGAATGGCCCGCGATCTGACTAAATGTCAGTCTGTCAGATACTTTCGACAATTTTCATGTCGACAGACTGGGTTATTTGTGTAGTGTACGTCACAAGCTTTAATTTGATACCTCATTTGTACTGCTCTTAGCATAAATAATAATATACAGGGTGGATTCTTTAAACGAAACGGTGCTTCTAGCGAGTTAGAATTTGGTTTTATAAAAAAATCCAAAAACACGTCAACTGAGATTTTTAATTTTCTTTAATCGTGCTATCTTGGATTTTTTTATGTCGTTTTGTTTACGAGGTGTGGCAAGAAATATTTTTTTTAAAATAGGACACCCTGTATAGTTTGACATTTTTGAATTCTAAAAAAAAATTATCTTTTTGACAATACCACACACTAATACTCTTATCTCTTATGGTTTCGAAGAGAGGCATTTAAACTTGCATGGAATTGTTGCCTATGCCCTGTTTTACGAGGGATATTTGAATGAATATTGACGTTTTCCATACAGATTTAGATAAAAATATCTTGATTATCGTAAAAGATAGATCCTACTGTGTGGTATTGCTGAAGAGAGAGAGAGAGAGAATTTGCAGATTATAAAATTGTAAAATATACAGGGTGTCCTATTTTTGGATTTTTTTTATTCAACCATATTCTGACCCGCTAGAAGCACCGTTCCATTTAAAGAATCCACCCTGTATAATCCAGAAAGCGGTTCTCAAAGAATTTTACCGACTTTCAGTCGCTGTAGTTCAGAGACTGTGTAATTAATTATAAATAATATACATATTTTTATAGGATTTTTTCGAGATCTACAACTTTCTTATTTAAAGTTTTTAAAAAAAATCACTTTTTGTTGGCCAAAATATGTTAAAACTGATTTTTTGTAACTTTAGCGCCCTCTATCTTTTTGGAAACTAACTACAGAAAGTTGAGCACTTAGACAAAAATATTCCAAATTTTACATACCAAAAACTCAGCCTCCCCAGATTTTTTTCGACCTCAGAGGGTCTATTCTTGAATCGAGAGAAAACTAAGAGAATTACTTTCCATCAATATCGGGCAAAGTGAGAGAAACCGATTTTAACCGAAGATTTGGACCAATGAGATGCATATTAGCGAGGAGCTGGGAGCAAATTTTCTCTCGATTTAAGAATAACCCCACAGATGACAATTTACTTCTATATCTATAAACATGTAGATTTCAAAAATATGTGACCCAAAATAAATATTTATTTTTCCTAAAAGGTATCAACATAGAAAAAACGGTTAAATACGCATGCATGTTATTGTTATCCTCTAAAAAACTAGAATAACGTACGTAGCACGTATAAAAGCTACAACAAATAAAAATTGACATTTTTCCGACTTCTTCTTTCTTAAAACTTTCTTCTTTTGGATATAACATTTTTTTAAAATTGTTTTAGACCATTTTTTCATCAAATATCTCCCTAAATAAATTCAATTCGAACAGACAATTAGAAAATATGTTCTTTATTTTTAAAAAGTCTATTACCATTTATACTAGTTTTAAATAACATATAATACTCAGGGCGATCCTGTAATTTGTAATTGGAAATTAATTTTACTTTTTCTGTTAAATAAAATATTCATTAAATCAAGAGCATCCCTCAAAAAGGTAATCCCTTAATTTTTTGAGTAAATGCTCGCTCTTCATTGCTTTTTGTCCGCTCTTTTATTCGAATATATTAAGGTGCATAAAATAATTTTAGTGGGGGGGGGGAATATTCAGAAACGTGATAATTTGTGACAAGATACGGGAGGTCGCAAGGTTGACCCCCTAGCGTTTTTAAAACACACTTAACACACTTGTTTAAAGTACAAAAAAAATTGGATACCTTAGTAGCTCCAGATATGGAAAAAAATCTTTGAAAAAAAACATACAGTACCATACCTAACCACAAAGCTAACAAACTACATGTTTCATATTCGTTAATTAGAAAAAAATGTTTTATATGGGATTTATTAATTAAAAATGCAAAACTAGAGCACATTAAATAACGATCAAAATAAGGAGTAACATTTCGTTAAAATATGCAGACTACTTATTTACACACTATGAAAAATCTCGTTCTCGTTTCTTTTACACAAAGAACCACGCACAATTTAAATGGAAACTGGATCTCAGTGGGATTTCAACGCCGTTTCAGTATGTTATTCGGACAGTCACTGACAGTATTTTGTCTCATACACACAGGTGCCGATATCTACGGGCTGAGCCAATAATAGCTACCAAAGTTTGGAATGAGCTTATTATTATCATGCTTATGATGACCCATATAGGCAAAAAAGCATCAATTCCCACAACGCTCAATTTAAAAATGACATTTATTTTGACACTTGTCAAACCCCGTCGAAATGACGGAAAAATAATTAAAGTTTTTGGAAAAGTAAATACCTTTTTTGTACTCTGCTGAAAACATTAAATCGGAATTCATAAAAAAAAGTGACAGTTGTTTTAACCGTCATTTACTGTTATAAGCAAAACCACTGGTGCAATGACACATATTTATGAGTGGGGACTCGAACTACACTAAATTGAGGTCGATGAACTTTGTCAAAATGGCAAATAAATAAATTATGAACGAATTTTTGAAAAAGCTAGTACTTTCTTTTTAGTCTTTTAAAGTTAAAAAAGTGACACATTTTCCAACTGCAATTTATTTTTCGATTCGATATCGTCAAGAGTAAAAAAAGGCATTTGCTTTTCCCAAACCTCCATGTTTATAAATTATTTATTCTTTATTTCGACAGGGTTTGACAGGTGTCAAAACTAATAATATTTTTAACTTCATACATCTCAATTTAGTGTAGGACAAGTTCCCATTCGTAAATATGTGTCATCGCACCAGTGGTTTTCCTCATAACAGTAAATGACAGTTAAGAAAACTTCCACTTTTTTTTACGGTTCCGATTCAATATCGTCAAGAAAGTAAAAAAAAATATTTGCTTTTTCCGAACCTCCATGTTTATAAATTATTTATTAGTTATTTTGACAGGGTTTGACAGGTGTCAAAACTAATAACATTTTGAAGTTCATCGGCTTCAATTTAGTTTAGTTCAAATCCCCACTCGTAAATATGTGTCATCGCACCAGTGGTTTTCCTCATAACAGTAAATGACAGTTAAGAAAACTTCCACTTTTTTTTACGATTCTGATTCAATATCGTCAACAGAGTAAAAAAAAGTATTTGCTTTTTCCGAACCTTCATGTTTATAAATTATTTATTAGTTATTTTGACAGAGTTTGACAGGTGTCAAAACTAATAACATTTTAAAGTTCATCGGCTTCAATTTAGTTTAGTTCAAGTCCCCACTCGTAAATATGTGTCATCGCACCAATGGTTTCTCCCATAACAGTAAATGACAGTTAAAACAACTGTCACTTTTTTTTACGGTTTCCGATTTAATGTCTTCAGCAGAGTGGAAAAACGGTATTTGCTTTTCCAAAAATTTCAAGTTCATTAATTATTTTTCTGTCATTTTGGTAGGGTTTGACAGGTGTCAAAAATAATAACATTTTTGAGTTCATCGACCTCAATTTAGTGTAGTTCGAATCCCCACTCATAAATATTTTTTCCCCATAACAGTAAATGACAGTTAAGAAAACTGTCACTTTTTTACGGTTTCCGATTAATTTCTTCAGCAGAATAAAAAGAAGGTGTTCACTTTTCCAAAAACTTCAATTTCATGAATTATTTTTCCGCCCTTTCAACAGGGTTTGACAGCTGTCAAAATAAATGTCATTTTTAAATTCAGCTTTGTCATTTTCGTGGGAATTGATGCTTTTTTTGCCGATATCGGTCATCATAAGCATGATAAAAATAAGCTCATCCGAAACTTTGGCAGCTATTATTGGCTCACCCTGCAGATACCGGCACCTGTATCTATGAGACAAAATGCTCTCAGGGACTGTCCCAATAACATACTTAAACGGCGTTGAAATCCCACTGAGATCCAGTTTCCACTTAAATTGTGCGTGGTTCTTTACACTGTAAAAATAGTCTCCGACTAAAATTGTTTCTAAAAATTTCCATCCAGCTTTTTTGGACATTTAAAAAAAAATCGAGATTTTTTAATTTTACACCCATGGTTAACTTCTGACTAACAGATATTTTTAATATCCTAAGCAAAAACTCAAAACAAAACAATCAGACCCATAGAAAAATATACAATAGAAACGAGGCAGGCTAATAAGTTTCATTATAAAAAAATCAAAAGCACAAACAATAATAACCATACAGTATTAATAAATCCTACTCTATGTTACACCTCGCAGTTTTTTTTTAAATATTTGTTTTAGCGGTAAAAATAGGCCTCAACTAAAATTATTCCTAAAAAATATCTCTCTAGCTCTGCTGGGATATTTTTAAAGATTTTTGATTGCCTTACGTTTCCCTGGAAAGAGACTCATTATTAGACATTTTAATAACCTAAACAGGCAGATGCGTGCAAAAACGTCATCTAGAAAAAAGGGTAATAAGTTTAGCATTATAACACACAAACAATAATAACAAAACCAAAAGCACAAAAGCGATTAAATAAAAACTCTAAACGTACATACTTTTTAGGTTTTGATCCTCGCTGGAAAGGCATCGTTTTTCTTTACGTATACGAAAGAGTCCCGGCACGCGGCGTGGATGCGATTTTGTCCTGGCGAATCCTTTCCCCTGGAAAGAGACTGTTGATGCGCGGGCGCCATTTTCTCGATTTCCCTTTCCATGGATCGAATCTTTACTCTATTTTATTAAAGGAACAGATGTTTCGCCAAACAGTGGTCCTACTCATATATTTACCGGGTGGGCCATAAAAAACCGGACAAAATGTTTTCCGTTATAACTTTTAAACCAAACCATCGATTTTAAGGCAACAAACTGTTCTTTTCAGGGAATTGAGCAAGACTTTGATTAGAAATATTTTTTTTCCGCCATGTTAAAATCTAAGATGGCGGACAGAAACAAACTTTACCCTTCAAAGAGCCTCGTTTAATCTTATCTTACAGAAATGATTTGTATTTTTTTATGAAGTCGTAAAAAAGCTTTGTTTCTGCCACGCAGAACGAAGTACGAATAATTAAAATCGGTTAAGTGGTTACCAAAAAAATAAAAAATCTTCAATCAGTGTTTTACGGATTATGCGATTGCCATCTCAATTCTGTCTGCATACATTTTCTCATAAATTCATTATTACTAAACCGATTTTGATTAAATAAAAAGCCTCATGACGAAAATCGATTGTTCTTTAACTACTGCTATTGAAATTTGTCGCCATCTTGAAATCCAAAATGGCGGACAAAATCAAATACGATTGCCTTCTCAAATTCATCATGGCGAAGATCAAAAACTCTTAAAAGATCACTATCGAAATTTGTCGCCATATTGCAACCCAAGATGGCGGACACAATTAAATTTATCTCTTCAAAGAAGCTCGTTTATTCTTAGGCGTCAAGAACCTAAAAATGCCCTTTCTCCAGCGAGTATAGCCAGGTAAGAATCATTAAAATCTGTTTAATGGTTCTCAAAAAATTATTTTTTTGTTTTAACCATTGTTTCCTCATAAACTCATTATTACTGAACTGATTTTGATAAAATAAAAAATATCATGTTAAAAATCGATTTCTCTTTAAAGATCGCCATTGAAATTTTCCACCATTTAAAAAAGCCGCTCTTTTTTTTTGTTGCGAGTAATTTTTTTACCTTTTTTTGAATTTATATTAATTTTTTAGGTTTGCGACGCCCCACGCTATGCATAACGAAAATCTCCTTAGTAGTTCTTAAGATATCAGTGTTTTCTTTAACGATTGTTTGCATTTTAGACTCTTGCATCTCTGCATTGATTTCTTTATAAAATCATTTTTACTAAACCGATTTTAATGAAATACAAAGCATGGTAACAACCGATGGCTCACAAAAATCACGAAAGAAAAATGCTAGTTATACGCGGCAGAGATAGAACTTTTTTACGAATTTAAAAAAAGTCGAAAAGGTTCTTGAAACATCAGAATAATCGAGCGATTTTGAAGGATCAAATTTTATTTTGTCCGCAATCTTGGCTTTACAAATTACGACAAATTTCAATAGTGGTCTTTAAAGTTCAATCGATCTTTGTCATAATGCTTTTTATTAAATTAAAATCGGTTCAGTAATGATGAATTTATGAGGAAATTAATGCAGACGGAATTGAGAAGGCAATCATATAATCTGGAAAAATGTGTGATGGAAACAAAAGTTGATTTTTTGAGAACCACTAAACCGGCTTTAATGATTTATACCTCGTTGTGCGTGGCGAAAGCAGAACTTTGCTACGATTTAAAAAAAATGAAAAAGTTTTCAGAAAATATAAATAAACGAACCTCTTTAAAAAGTCAAGTTTGATTCTGTCCGCCATCTTGGATTTTTTGGTATCATCCAGAGAAAAAATCTGCCTTAGATCTTATTAATTTTTCGATCAAAAAAACGAAAACTGCTAGGTTTTTGAAAAGTAAACACTACTGTCAACGTAAAACGTGACATTCATATGCCATCGGCCATCGCAGTGAAGGGCATCACGCATGCGTTAACATGCAAACATTTTCACGGGGATGCATTGCAATGCCGTCTATACTATTCTTATTTACTTGTATCTAAAGTCATCAAAAAATCAGTAGAAATGCAGACGATATCATTGACCTAAGTATAAAGTTTTGGATTTTTCGGTATTACAAAAGTAGTTTGCATAACTAGTGGATAAAATAGTGCTTTTTTTACAAGCGCTGGTTTAAATAACGAGCGCAGCGAGGTATTTAAAAACGCAAGTAAAAAAAAGCACAGTTTATCCGCGAGTTGCTAACACTATTTTTTAAAACACCTTTATAAAAAATCCAAGAAAAATAGGAAAATACTTTTAAAAATCTCGAACGAAGAGCACTTCTCGCAACACACCATCTTTACACTATAAATCAAGGCGGCTGGTAAATGAAATAATAATTTACTTGGTGACGTTCATTGCTGCGACATTTTAATCTTTGACAGTTTGATATTTTGACGATGTTTTCAAGCGCGGATTTCGAGGGGGGGTAGGGGGGGTAATTACTCCCCCTGGATTCAAAATTTTAGCTAATAACATAACGAACATCGAAAATTTTAAAGAATCACCAACACAAATCGCAAAATTTTTCACTTGCGGCGCTAGATAAGACTATTAATGTTCACAATTTTAATTAAAAAAGTTAAAAATACAATTTTTAGTGTAATTTTATCAAAATTTTCTCCTGCGGCACCTTTAACGAGTATTCTTATTCGCACATTTAAGATAAACTGATATCTCGAAATTTTATTACCCCCCCCCTGGGTTTAAGGCCAGATCCGCGCTTGGATGTTTTTAAATGATTTTTTCATAAATACTTGGTGAAAAGTGGCAGAAATAGCTTAATTTTTAGGCAAGAATAATTAGATTTTTTCAATATTATTATAAATCTTTTTTTTATACCTTCATCAAAAACTTTTAGTAACTCTGCAGATAACTAAAGCATGGCTTTTTTGGTTACAGATGCAAAAAAAACCTTTTTTTTTGATCACGGGTGCAAAAAAAGATTTCTGTCCGTTAAGCGTTAGTTTAAATACCTCGCTGCGCTCGTTATTTAAACTAACGCTTGTAAAAAAAAGCACTATTTTAGGCACTAGTTATTAAAACTACTATTTTTGCATCCTTTTTTTTGCATCGGTTACCAAAAAAGCCATGCTTTAGTTATCTGCAGACAGTTAATAAAATCATGTTTTTGATGAAGGTATAAAAAAAAAGTTTAGGTGGTTCTTTGTTCAACACATTGCTCTTATGGCAAAGTTTTTATAAATTTCTTCAATGAGGAATTAAATATTTATCGAAGTTTTCAGAAAAATAAACAGGGTGTTCAATTTAAAATAAGAAAGTTGATGTCTAAATTTGATATATCCCTCGCCATTAAATCTTTATAAAATAGTAGGATGGATATATATACATTCATCCAACATCCACCGGATGTGCAAATTATATTCTTTCCATGGACATACATGAACGTACCTCAAATGGATATTCAATTTTTATCCCATTCAAAAATCATACATGCTCCATCAATGTATAGGGTGGTCCAAAAAATTTGTCACTTTTTAAACGCGCTATAACTTTGAACCCAATCGGCCGATTTTACTTTACTGACGGGACTTAAAATTTGACATATGTCAAAAATCTAACATGGTAGAGAACTTTAAAAAATTTGTAAATTTCACCCCCCCTGCGAAAAATTTGTGTGCGACCCTGGACTTAATTTTTGTCAATGAGGCAAAAGCCCCATTCTTTTTTCGCCTACCGAGGTATCACTTATCTAAATTTTTTATAAGAAAAAAAGTTATACAAATTTTAAATCAGGATTAGACCAAAAATTGTAATGTCTGTAGGAAGATGCACTGTTTAGATTTTTTTTAGAATTTTTGGTCTAAATACTCTGATTTAAAATGTTTACTTTTTTTTATCTCATAACCAATTTAGATAATTAATACCTCGGTAGGCGAAGAAAGTATGAGACTTTTGCCTTATTGACAAAAATCAAGTCCAGGGACGGACACAAATTTTTCGCAGGAGGGTGAAATTTACCCATTTTTTAAAGCTCTCCGCCATCTTGAATTTTTGACATATGTCAAATTTTCAGCCAGATTAGCAAGAACTCATGTCTAAATTTTTCAAAATCGGACGACTAAGTCGCAAGTTATGCTGGCCCTAAACACTGCACCTTCCTACAGACGTCACAATTTTTGGTCTATATACAGACCGCTTCAAGCTACTGCGAACATAGGGCGAAAGAAGTCTAATTTGCCAGTGTACGTACATGCAGAGACACCGCACGCCTATCAGTGAAGCAACCAACACTCAGGCTTCCGATCGCCATTCGCTGCCGTTCGCCTTGTATTTAGTACGCCTCTAACCACGGTGCTGTGTGGAGCGTAGTCAATGAAACCGGAATTTGGTCAATAAATACGCAAATTTTTATAACGTAATTTGCTTATTTTTTGTCACTGATAAATAAGAGCGTTTTATTGTCAACTGCTCAGATTTATCAGTGACGACGTGTTACAATGAAAATAATAAGGAGAAACAAAATAAAAGCAAGTTCTCAAAATAAAATAATACATTCTAAAAACCAAAAAGATTCTCAGAGTCAAAAAAAATTTAAAGCAAATGTTCGAAAAGTCCTCCTTGCTCGGCTAGACAATATCCGAGCCTACTATAAAAACCCCTTCTAACGTTTCCATTATCAAGATATTCCCTAACAAGGCCAACATTGTGAGCGGAACAACCATCTTGTTGAAACCATGTTTCACCAAATCTTACACCTAACAACTGCCTAGCAGTTGGAATAATGTGCTGCTGCAGTAGATCCAAGTATCTAGGACCATTCAAATTGCAATTGCCGTTAATAAAAAATGGCCCAATTACGTGTTCCCCTATAATACCCCCCCCCCAAACGTTTAGTTTTTGGGGATACTGTGTTCTTACGTCAAAATACAAATGCAAATTTTCCCTCGACCAATCTCGAACGTGTGTTGGGTTATGACGATTTGACCATTTGACCATCTGCACTTTTTCGGCAACTTCGTAGACATCCATTTTTGGTTTTAAAAATGTATTATTTCAATTAAGAACTTACCCATCTGTTTCTCGAGCAAGGCAGAAATAAAACAAAATAATAAAAACAAAATGAATTTCCAAAAGATAACACTGCAGCGTGCTTCGAATCCACCTCGGTCGTACGGCACGGAGAGTAAATTGGACTTGATTCCCCCTATGTTCGCAGTAGCTTGAAGCGGTCTGTATAAATAACTTTTTTATCTTATAACCAATTTAGATAAGTGATACCTCAGTAGGCTTTTGCTTAATTGACAAAAATCAAGTCTAGGACCGCACACAAATTTTTCGCAGGGAGAGTGAAATGTATCCATTTTTAAGCTCTCCGACATCTTGGATTTTTGACATGTCAAATTTTGATTCGCGTCAGTAAAGTTTCAACTTTTGTCTATAAAAACAGCCAAAAATTTGGAAAATCGGCCGATTGGGTCCAAAGTTATAGCGCGTTCAAAAAGTGACACAGTTTTTGGCCCACCCTATACAGGGTGTTTCAAATTCGATATTCACCATGGGTAAACGGTAGGAGATACGAAAAGGTTTAAATTAGGGCAAAGTTGCGTCATTTGATGCTTTGATCAAAACTAAAAAAAAAGTGTACAAATTCCGGATAGTCGGAACTATCCGGAATTTGTACACTTTTTTTTTATATAGAATGGATATACAGGGTGTTGCAAATTCGATGCTCACCATGTGGATCTCCTAAACGGTAAAGGTTTAAATTAGGGTAAAGCTGCGCAATTTGATGCTTTGCTCAAAACTAAAAAAGAAGTTTACAAATTTCGGATAGTTCCGGCTATCCGGAATTTGTACACTTTTTTTTTAGTTTTGATCAAAGCATCTAATTAAATTAAATTTTCATTTTTAGTTTTTATTTTTCTGCACCCTTATTCTTAAGGCTATCAAAAAACGCTTAAAACTTTCTACAGGCACTTTTTTAAGATCTACCCAATGAGAGGTCCATTTTCGAGATTTGACATTTTAGTGTGACAGGAGCACTGTCAACACGGATCATGTTCGTTACTCTGTGCTGTCAAGTTCATTTTCTCTTATGGACACATGCTGTTTTTCTCTTGCCGTTTGGTTCATAAAGGATGACAGATATTTTACAACCTCATTTTGACAAGTACCTGACGATTTGAGTTAATTGACCATCATCAGCCCAAATTAAAATATTAAAAAACAAATAAAATAAATTATTTTAAAAATATTATTTAAAGTTATTTGGTTATAATAAAATATCTTGAGTAAGTTAGTGTTGATGATGGTCAATAAACCCAAAACGTCAGGTGACTTTTTAAAATAATGTTGCAAAATGTTATCTGTCATCCTTTATGAACCAAACGGCAGGAGAAAAAAAGGATGTGTCCATAAAAAAAATGAACTTGACAGAGTTCCTGTCACACTGAAACGTCAAGTCTCAAAAACGGACCTCTCACTAGGTAGATCTTAAAAAACTGCCTGTAGAAAGTTTTAAGCGTTTTTTGACAGCTATAAGAATAAGGGCGCAGAAAAATAAAAACTAAAAATGGAGATATCGGTTTTTTCCGCTTATCTCCGGAACTATCCGAAATTTGTAAACTTCTTTTTTATTTTTGAGCAAAGCATCAAATTGCGCAGCTTTGCCCTAATTTAAACCTTTTCGTATCTCCTACCGTTTAGGAGATCCCCATGGTGAGCATCGGATTTGAAACACCCTGTATATCCATTCTGCACCAACTGCAGCGGACATCCAAGGGTGATAAATAATCACCTCTGATGGATTTCCAATGAATATGCGCGGGACATCCATGGATATCCATTGTATATCCCAATGGATGTACTTTTGCTATGTGGGATGCGATGAAATTGGACAATTTTGACATGCATAATTTTATAGTACACTTAAAGCATTGTATACTTCTTTATAAAGATTATTTTTTGTAAAAAAAGGAGGGGAGAGACATTTATAGTGGATAACCCTGTACCCATCAGGACTTTTTTGTACAGGACAATAAAATTATTTTTTTATACCTTCATCAAAAACGTGATTTTAATAACTGTCTGCAGATAACTAAATCATATGGTTTTTTTGGTTACCGATGGAAAAAAAAACTTTTTTATTCCCTAGGGAAATAAAGTCAAATTTATTGACATAGCGACGCATATGTTTCTGCGTTTCGGCATACTGGATGTTATCTTTTGACATAAATACAGAGCGAAGGTACACGTGACGTTTGTCTACAGAGTATATATAGTAAGTAAGAGTAAATATAGTTATTTTTTTTACTTTTCTGCTTATTCTAAAGTGCATAAAATAGTATATAAACCTCAGGAGTAAAGTGATGCTTAATCCCTCGACAAATTATAGCCCGACCGAAGGGAGGAGGACTGTGCTTTTTTTACTCACATTTTTAAATACCTCGCTGCGCTCGTTATTTAAACCTTGTAAAAAAAGCACTATTTTAGCCACTAGTTGTTAAAACTACTATTTTCGAGTTTAGTTTCTCTCGATTTCAATTATTTTTTTTTTTCATTTTAAAAGAGAAGACAAATGTTAAAAGACATTTATAAACATTATTATTAACCATAAATAGCCAAAGACTGTTAGCAAATTTGGGAGAACTTTTGCCGATAAAGTTGCATTTTTTTCAGATGTTATCTCAAAAAGTGTCAGTTTTAATCCAAGCATGCCAAGACATTTTTTTTTCAAATAACTTATACGAAAAAATGCGCCCTACTCAAATATAAATTTCGTAAAATCGCGTGTATAAACGGCCATACTTAGCGTACCATCCACTTTTAACGAAACTACTGGTCTTATTTTATTTAAAATGACAGTTCATTGCCTCTCTTTTTTATAGCCTGTTAAGGACTTTCTTAAAAAAGTTTTTGTGTCTCGGGGGGTAGGTACCCATAGATCAATTTTGCCGTTTTTAAGTATATTCAAGAACCATTCATTATGAAAACGTTTTGGATTTAATCCAAAATAGCGGTTAAATTTCGGAAAAAACTAAATATTTTTAAGGGTATTTATCGGATAAACTTGAAATTTTGTACATATATTTAACACATATTTAACATTTTTTTCTTAGCTAAACCTTCCCCTCCCCCTTGTAGGTGTAGGATAAATATTGTGTAATATAGCTAGATAAAAAGGTAAAGAATTAGTAAAGTTAGTTAGTTAGTTTTATTGATCATTAATTTTTTGGAAACACTACTTCTACCCTCATTTGTGTCTTAACATAGGCGTACATATAGGGAGGGGGTCGGATGCCCCCCAAGTCCCACAGTCCCTTAAATTTTAACTTCCATGTAGAATCAAACAAAAAGAAAAGTACTATTTTGTCAAATTCTTGTCGCTTACTTATTTATATTTAATATTTTTTGTAGGGTGGTAAAAAGTAAAAAAAAATTAATATATTTATCCAAAATTAAATTAATATTCTAAATAAACCTACAAAAGAAAGTAATTTAAAAAAATCTTACTTAACTCTTATTTTCCAAAAAAAATTAAAAAAACTTTTTGTATTAAAAATATCCCACTAATATATATCATAATTTTTAAATATACTTAATGATAAAAATATAATAAAAAAACTAATAAATTGACTGATACTTTATACTGTTTTTTTGGCTCTGCCTTAAGCCCAAGTATAAAAGGATCAGATGACGCAAAAAATCTTTTTCTCGACGTCCATTACAACTTTCTCGGTATCTTTTAGGACTTATTGTTATTTGATTATTATCCAGCCAACTTTCCCATTTTTTTGAAAAAATACGAACGAGTTCTCGAAGCTGCCATCCATTTTTCAGAAAATCTGTGCACAAAATGCTTGGAAAATTCTGCTTTAAATATTTATAGGATTTCCTCATTTAAATCTGGGTTATTTTCTTTAATCACGCAAAGAGAATTTTCCACATCCCGACTATTTTCAAGAAATATTTCGGATAGCTGTCTATTTGTAATAGAAATTGAACTATTCTTCGCAAACTTTAACAAGAAATGTAAAGAGCAGGAAATTATAATATTCTCAATGTGACTTCGACTTGAAAAAAAAATCTCTTACTTTTTTTCACAATTTTAAAAACATTCTAGGAAAAATACACGATATTTTTAGGTTTAGATAAGAAACAAAAATTAAATATTAAATATTTGGTCTACAGGGGCTTCCAAAAAATGATCGTTTCGGGTAAAATCAAAAACGTTAAATTTTGTTTTGTTAAATAAGTTTTTTTCATTATATCATTATATCAAAATTACTTTATCCTTCTTATTAGCGCTCTGCTCTAATTTTAATTCCGTATAACCCCCCAAGATTTTTTTAAATGTATTTTTATTGTAATGTTCTTTTAATAAACTGGATTTTAAATTTATTATAAAAATAATTTTTGAGAAACAATTGCTGAACCCCCCCCCCCCCCGAGAAAAATTTCTGAGTGCGCCACTGACCTTTAGCGATCTACTTCTATTCTATTCAAAAAAAAACTTAAAAATCCATACATACATCCATACAAACACAGCAAACAAAAGTTGTCTTTTTCTAGTATATTTGAATAACAAGGCCACAATTTTAGGAACCTAATTCACAGATAGGCAGATATTGGCCGCTACAACCTATGCAGTCAATAAAGTTAAGACATTGTAGTATACTTATATAACCAAAAAAAATTTTATTGCGGGAGGCTGCGGGAAGACAACTTTTTCTCTGCAGCACTTTGTATATATCAAAACAACATAGTGTTTTCTGTTATTTTAAGTTTTTTTTTTAAATTAAAGACAAAAAAAAATATTTTAAGGCTTAACAAAAAAACTAAGGGGACATTTCTTTACAAAAAAATTGAAATATTTTTAAAAAAATATTGATATGAATATACATAGTTTTTTCCTAGGGATAAACCATTGTGCGTCGCCCAGAAAAAATCTTATTTATTTTTGACAGACTGCTATGTGATTAAACTAACATAAAAATTTATCTTTATCTCTCTCTCTTGAGCTAGGAAAGTTTTTCTTAGTGCACTTACGATTCGGTTGCTCTCCGGGTCTCTCTGCAAAGTACCTACAGTATTTCTTTTTTCCAAATAAAACCAAAACTTCTTCTATTATTCAAAACATTGCCAAACTTTGATCTTTAGCAGAGAAAAGGAACCACCTGTACCTTTTTTCCTTCTATATATACCTTTATGTACAAACTCTGGAATAAATTAGTTTAAAAGGACATAATTTCTATTCCTTTGAGGAACACCAAAACACGTAGTTCCTAGCTTCTTCTTCTTTGTTTCCCTTCATTCTTAATTTGGATTTATCCAAGGTAATACCCCAATTTTGAACTCAAATCAAAAAAAGACAACTGAAAATAACTGCAACACTGTTTTACAGGGTGATTTAGGAAATACGAATCAAAATTTAATATTATATAGGTTAACATTATACTTTAATAGAGTAAAAAGGGACGACTTAAAACATTTTATGAAAATATTTAATTCTCTGGGTGAAATTACTTCAGCCATATAACTAAGATACTATAAAGGCCCTGTTTGAAAAATAACTCTTGCAATCAAGTTAGCCTGGAAAAAATACAGAGACAACAACTCTTGCGCGAGTAGACTGCGCCAGGCATGCGCAGTGGAGTTTTCGCCTTTGGCCAACTCTAATTTTTCAATTATTTTCTTTTTTTTTCAAAGTTATTTTGCGACACTTGGTCCAGTACCCTCTCCAGATAGGCCGATCAACTCATACCGATTTAGTGTCCTTTTATCCACCTTCGCCGCCATTTTCACTCAAAAGTGACAGATAATCCATTAGTTTTCTGTCAAAATGGCGGCGAAGGTGGATAAAACGACACTAAAATGATAAGAGCTGATCGGCCTATGTGGAGAGGGTAATGCTTGGGCCATTATAGGTATCTCATGGTTATATGACTTCGGCTGATTATTTTAACTGTTATCAACGACAATTATAACACATCAGTTTTAACTTTCTACACGTGTTTCGCTACTTAAGTTAGCATCTCTTCTTATGTTTAAAAGTAGGGCTTATATAAGGGTGGGCCACAAAAAAATGAGACTTAAAAAACAAAATCACTTCAATCTTTAGTCTTCCCGGAAGTACTAAAAAATGCAATTATTCTACCAATATTTAAACAGGGGACAAAAAATAGCAACTAATTATAGGCCAATTGCTCGCTAATAAGTACAGGGTGGTCCAACTTCGAGGGGCCTCTATAGCTTTGGGCTTTTGCAGCATAGTTAGCTCAAAACTAATTAGTCGAAAACTAAAAACCGCATTGCGATATGTCAAAGAGTTTCTGAGCTACAGGGTTATTCTCAAAAATGTGCATTTCTAAAAACCCTGTACAACTTTTTTATTTGTAAAGATAGAGATTTTCATTAAAAACATTTTTTGAAGATTTTTTAAAGACAAATCTACCTGTTTTACCGATTTTGTCTTAAAGCCTTTAGTTCCCGAGATATCACACAAAGTTATATTTCTTTAAATGGTATACCCCCAATTTTTCTAAAAAATCAGTTTTCTAATAAAATTCCTGTCGAACGATATGCCATACACCTATTTTTATTAAATAGTTTAAAAGATATTTGTATATTTTGATATTTACCATAGTAGGCGCTGTGCGCGCCCTAAATGTGTAAATAAAATTTTATTGTTTTTTTTTCATACAAAATCAAGTTGGCTACGACATGTCGTAAAGTCGAGGGGAGGGAATTACCAACTCTAAAATAATAAACAAAAATAAAAGTTTTTATTTAAAATTTTTATTAATTAAACTACCATGTAACATCTAAAATCTACATCTAACAATTTTCTTTAATTCTAAAACAAATGCTCAAATTGACGGCCGTTTTCTTGTAAACATATCCTACATCTTCTCTTGACGCTATTTTCTGCATTAAGAAGTTCTACCGCACGAAGCTGCCTGAATGCAGTACGAAGTGCCTCTTCCAATTCCCTTCTAGTAGTTGGACGATTTCGAAATACAAGGTCTTTGACTCTCCCCCACAAAAAAAAAGTCGCAAGTGGTCAGGTCTGGAGACCTGGGGGGCCAATATATAGGACCTTTATTTCCGATTCAGTTTTCGGCAAACACAATATTTAGCAAATTAGTAATGTCTCGTGCATTGTGAGGAGGTGCACCGTCATGTTGAAAGTATAGCTCATTATTTTGCTGAAGTGGCAAATTGTCGATAAACGGAATCACCTGCTCTTCTAAAATTTGTTGGTATCTTTCGGCATTTAAATTTCCATCAAAAATATATGGCCCAATAATTTGTCCTCTGTAGATGCCTACCCATACCTTAAAACTGAACCTTCCCTGATTCGCTTGTTCCACCATAATATGGGGATTTGATAATAAAGGATACTAAAACGAAAATGAGTTAACTGGCTTTTTAGTTGAGAACGGTGTTGAGCTACCTAGATAGATACCCTAAAACTGCATAGCTCAGAGTTAAACACAGCCTACTATGGTAATTATTAAAAATTGCAGATATCTGTTCTACTTAATAAAAATAGGTGTAACACATCGTTTAACAGGAAATTTTATTACAAAACTATTTTTTTTTTTTTAAATTGGGGTATTCTATTTAAAAAAATGTAACTTTATGTTATATCTCGTGAACTAAAGGCTTTAAGCCAAAATCGGTGAAACAGGTAGATTTGTCCTTAAAAAATCTTCAAAAAATGTTTAGAAACGCACATTTTTGAGAATCACCCTGTAGCTCAGAAACGCTTTGACATATCGCAATGCGGTTTTTAGTTTTCGACTTCTCTTGAAAATCGACCCCGTAACATGTATATTAGTTTTGGGCTAACTATGCTGCAAAAGCCCAAAGCTATAGAGGCCCCTCGAATTTGGACCTACCCAGTACAATTAGCAAAATTATCGAAAAGTGCATTAAATTTACTAGGGGATAATCAATTCGCGTTTAGGGAGGCCTCCAGTACAGACAACGCGCTGTGTCTGGCTACAGGTGAAATTATGCAAGTGGGATAAAGGAAAAAAAGTTGTGGCTTGTGAACAACGGCCCTTAAGGGTTATTTCTAAAGTTCGAGCGGATAACTTTTAACTGTTTTGGACATGAGCGTTTTAGTGTGCATAGTAATATTTAATT
The DNA here is from genome assembly GCA_963921995.1 of Oxystoma pomonae. NCBI lineage: Eukaryota > Metazoa > Arthropoda > Insecta > Coleoptera > Brentidae > Oxystoma > Oxystoma pomonae. Next base: position 94,989,102 of record OY998166.1, on the reverse strand, counting down.
TTTGAGGATGTACAATTAGTCAACTCGATTTTTCAGAAATATAAAGGTATTTTATTGCAATTGTTAAAGTTCAAATCCATTGTGATATAATATTCGGTTAAACAGTCCTACACTAATACAAGTATTTTGCATGAAAATTTACCTGCCTAATCACTACACTACACTATTTTACATTATTCGTTTGATTCTTAACTTCCACACGACGGTTTTTATACCGGGCTTCCAAAATTTTTGCATATTGAAATACTTTTAACAAACAAACTTCACTTTTTACATTATAACTATTTTATTGGGTTTGTTCTATTTGAACTTTCTTGGTGGAGGATTTATTTCGAACTCTTCCTCTTTGAGAATTTATTGAGAACTCATCTCTTTGATAATTTATTTTGAACTGTCTTCTGTTTAAGCTAAATTTTGCTTTTATAGCAAAATGTTTGCGTGGAATGTTCGACGTAAGCGCCGAAATTCTCAGAAAAACGCGCTTTCGTGCTGGAAGTCTATTGCTGAACAGGGAGCGGCATAAATCGCTATAGAGAATGAACACATATCATACGACTTTCAAGAATACACGTCCTATCAACACGGTCCTACAGTGATCTCGCGGTCATGTGATGACAAATTCTTGTTAACTGACGCGACGTAGGTATGGTTTTTCGGAGCTCTACAAATTGAATTTAGTTCACAGACCACTAATCGCAGAAACGGTGTAATGTGATTTAGTTTTTAACAATTTTTTGACGGAGCAACTACTCGGTAGTGCGCGCTATGCCTATAGACATAGAACACAGTGGGTGTTTGGACTTTTTGTGATTGTTGGTTTTTTTTAATTTAAATATTGTTTTTTATTTTGGGTAAGAAATATTTCTTTAGAATAAATTTCCCGTTTTTTACAAAAGAAAATGTTGAAGAAAACATTTATGAAAATTATTTTGGAAAACTTATGAAACAAAGAAAATAATATTTTGAATATTTAAATTTTCAAAATCATTAACTAAAATTATTATGACAATCTTTTAGGTTGGCTATTAAAAAGAAAATATTTTTCAAGAAAGATCGGAAGAAAACAAAAATATTTTCAAATTTATCATACCTAGTTCTTTTTTTAACTTGTTTTTTTTATTTATTTTACTACTTCTACTTCTAAAATATTAATTTATGATCACTTTTGTGGAAAGAAAATATTTTTCCAGTTATTAAAACAAAATAATTTTTAAATTTGTTTATAGCTTTGGGATTTTAAGAAAAATTCTGTTTTAAGTTTTTGTTTTTTTTTAGCGACTTTTGAAATATGATTTTTTTTAAACAAAAAGTAATAACTTTTTTTTTTTTAATTAAATAATTTGATTTGACATTTTCGACCTTTCACAGGCTATATTTTTGGACTTGGCTAAAGCCTTTGACACTGGCGCGCCCTATATCCTACTTAGTATCTTAAATAAAATTGATGTTAGGGGTACGGCTAATAACCTATTTGACTCCTATATAAGTAACCTTACCTATAGTACAAAAGTGGAAAATACCACTATAGTGAACGACTGGGACTGGGATATCTATCTATATAAATGCCATCTTAACTGTCACAGGGGATTGTGCTATTTTCTGTTTTGCCGATGACACAGTCGTAATAGTGAACGATTTTTCATGGGAACTAGCATTAAAAAAGGCTGAAAGTGCGATGCAAAAGATTAAGAACTTTTTGGATCAGAAAGTTCGTTACTTTCTCACTAACAGCTAGAACTCTGCCAAATACCCAACAACTTAAGCTTCATGATAGTGACTGTAGCCTAGATGTACTGTTATACAGATGTACTAAAATAATAGAAAGAACAAATTGTATTAAGTATTTGGGGGTTCTGGTTGACGAGAACTTAACCTGGAAAAATCACATTGATTGTGTTACCGTCAAAATTCGAAAGCTGATTTATAAATTTTATGAATTGAGAAATTGCATGCCTTTTAAAACTTTAAAAATGGTCTGTGCGGCTCTTGTTCAGTCCATCATCAATTATGGGATAGTTGTATGAGAGAATGCAAGCAGAACACATCTTTTGAAACTTGAAATAGCACAAAAGTGGATTATAAAAATAATGTTATTTAAGAAGAAAAGATTTCCAACTAAATTGTTTTTTTCCATCAGCAAACTACTTACAATTGAACAGTTACATATAAAATCAATAATACGATTTATGCTTACTTCAGTATACGATAAAAATAATATTAATCATAATAAAAATACTAAAAGCGAGGCAACATCAAAATGTTTCGCTGCACAAACCTATCAACATGTCAAAAACACATTTATTTTACTGGTTCAAAAGTGTATAATGCATTGCCTCGAGATTTAAGAAGTTATTGTAAATTTAAAAAAGACATCACAAAGTGTGTATTGTATATTTAGAATAATTTATTTATTTGCATGATTTTTCTTCTTTCCTTTATTTTTAGTAAAATATAGTACAAATTAAATAATCTCAAAATATGTTAACTTACAAGTATAAAGAGCTCACACACAGTATCTCTTGGTACCATAGTGAGCTGAAATGTGTAATAGTCACTAGGGATTCATTGTAAAATTTAAAATTATAACTGCTATTACTTTAATAAATAAATAAATAAAATAAATAAATAATAAGCAGAACAGGTGTTAAAAATTATTTTTTTTTTTAAATTCAAGATGTTGGTAGAAAATCTTAAAAAAATAGTAACTTTTTTCTGTGCGCCACTGGCACAAAAATAATTTCTCTTTCTGAAAGATGCATTTTTTCCGAACTTAAAAATGTATCACTTGAGAAAATCGGTAAAAAACTAATGCCAGGGGTCTTTGTTCTTGGTGCATTTTTGCTATATTTTGCTAGGTATATTTAAATTAAGTAAAATAAAGTTTTTACTTTGATTATAATTTGACAGAGAACAAAACCGATTTTAATGTACATAGTACATACATAGGACACTAAAAATTCAACGTCAAATTTGACATTTTTTAAAATTTCAAGATGGCGCACATTAAAGTTGATTTGTTTTTTTTTTTGGTAAAAATAGGACTTACTTTAATTACTTTTAACACCTTTATTTCAAAACCGATTTTTAAGACATATACATTTTTATGTTCGTGTTGCATAAGGCTTTCAAAAAATATATTTTTTGAGCCAGTGGGGCACAGCAAAAAATTCCATGAGGGGTGAAAAACTTTTTAAAATTGTCCACCATCTTGAGATTTTACAAAACGTCATTTATGAAACTTGTTCTGAAACTTGTTCTGAAAAGTATATTCTTAACAGACATGTAATTTTTTAAAATAGGGCCTTTGCTTCCAAAATTATAGGCAATCCAAAGTCTAATTTTTTGTGGCCCATCCCATATTATACCAGCATGTCAAAAAGTGGACAGGGTTATACGTGTATTATACGTGTAGAGAGTTAAAATATAAAGTTTTACTATTTTTTTGGATATTCGTGGGTTGTGGGATGGCTTAAAGAAGACTAAATTATTCTTTGGGACGTTTCGTTCAGTATATTTGAATTTTATCAATCTTTAGAATCCTAAGTCTAGGAGCCTCGTTTTAGGATTCTAAAGGTTGATAAAGTTCAAATATACTTCTTTAAGCCATCCCACAACCCACGAATATCCAAAAAAATAGAAGGAATGAGGGATAGGAAAACCAGAGTAATATAAAGTTTTACTTTATTTTAATAATGATCAATCTGTGTTCAAATTTTAAAAACAAGACCTTTTATCCTTAATTTTGATTAATAAATTCAATCACCCTGTATATATCTCTGCATCTCTTTTTTTATTAAATTTATTTTTTCTAATAAAGTCTTTAACAAGTCAGCAATCGGCAAAACTTAGATCTATAAGAAAAAAAGGTCAATTATATTAATTAAATTGTTATACTAAATAATTTTAAAAAAATCTATATTCAGCAATTGATTTTTTTAAATTATATTACAGCCATACTAATTGAAAAACAAACAAAATAAACCGGCAAAAAAAATCTCATTTTTAAACATCCTAAAACATATCTAAAAATAGGAAATTTTGTAAAATTATATATACATAAGCAGGGACTGATATAATTTATATCGGTCCCCGATATAATTTAAATGGGAATTGTAAAAATAATTTCTAAAATTTATAGTTTCTAGACGTATGTTAATTGATCTCTAGCAGTCTAACAAACAGGTTTACAGGCATAGAAGTCGCAGTACAAGAAAAAATATAATTTTTACTTTTCAGGGATTGCATTCAAAATTACAAAAAAAGGACTTGAAATTTCTGAAAAAGTGACTCAAGTGAGCCAATTTTCTTATAAATAGTAATAACGCATCAGACGTGGACCTGTGGTCTGGACTTGCGAGGAGAGCTTAGCTGTATGAATAAGGGAAGAAGAAAAACAATATGACCCTCGATATGGCCAAACACAACGTGGAATATTAAAATGTTTCGTTTTTTTAAACCAATCAAATGAGCCCTCAACTGTGGTTTGTTTTCATAACGTTTGACCTGTTTCCCTAATGCAAAAACTTTCGGTACTGAACTGACTAGCATAATAAGTAACAAAATGACAAATTGCTGTTCCGAAAATTCAAGAACATTCAATTCAAGAAAGTTTGAAAATAAGTCTTTGTACACAAAGAGGTTTTCTAATAAGTTAATAGCAAAAAATGACATCCGTGTACAAAATGTTTTTTACACAGAGTATATGTATGACATTTATTAAAGAAAACGAGATGCGTCAATCTCATCAGTCACTGAATTTTCTTGTCAAAATGTAAGAAATGCGCTGGCGTTACACTAAAGTAATTATATTAATAAGCTTTTAATAAGATAATTTATAAAATAAAACATCTTGCAAATAAGGGGACTAAAAAATCTAAAATATAATTATAATACTTTTTCATCTAAATTAAATTGTTCACAAGTTTAAAAATCATTTTAGAAAAAACAGTAAAAAATACCTTGTGCCATATATTTCAACTTTTAAAGGTTGTTGTTAAAATTCTGACCCTTTTAAAATGGTCTGAATTTTTCCAAATTCTTATTTGAAGAAGAAAGTCTTCTTGTTTGAAATAGATCTGAGATTTAAGATCAAATAAATATTAGGTTCAAGATGCCGCTAATATCTGGAATGTAAACGACTGAACTGTAAAACCAATGAGTTCCATAAAATCACATATTAAAAAAACATTTTGAAGTCTATGCTAAAAACTGATTTATAAAAACCTACATTTTGCACACGTTAAACTCAATCTGATGTGTCAACTCTGCACACTAATGTGCCATCTTTGCGCACGGTTTTTTAGTTTAATAATGCACTCGTATAAAGTATCGTAAGAGTTGTTTTCAAACCTTGTTTCTTAATATACTATTTTCTAAGAGTTACCGCAAAAAGCTACTTTCCGCACACTTTTGCTTGCTTATACAAAGTAACACGTTTCTAACATTGTTCGTAACACATGTGCAAAGCCGTTTTCCCGCACTTAAAGCTTATTCGAGTTTCGCGTCGTTCGTCTAACTGCTTTCGCGTGCGGGAAAATGCAACTTTGGGCAGTGTTAGGAAAACTACTCTTTTTTAAATTCAAACATAAACCAAAAACTTAAAAACCGAGATTTTTCAAAATATTGTATTTTTCCGGACATTCATTTACAAAATATTTTGGGGCTTTAATAATTAAGGATCAGTTATCAAGTTTTTATGACAATTGCTTGGGATTTTTGCGTGCTTTCACCATGATGACCATTCATTTAAATTTTAAAACGATAATTTAGCCTAAAAATGTCCAAAATCACGCATTTTCTTATCTAATGACTCCTTCCAGATCCAAAAAATCCGCAAATATCAAAAAATAATATGTTAAAAATTACTTTCTGGTGAAAGTGACAGCTTTAAAATGCTATTGTTTATAATAACTATATCTGATCTCTAAATTTCGCACGGACTAAACCAACCAACATTTTTTATCTCAAAAAAAAATAAACAAAAACAAGTGAGTGAGTGAGAAAAGTAATTTTTTCCCAATTCTAAAAATATCTTACAAAAAATTCTCATACCATATTTTTGTTTACATACTGATTCTGTTTTGTAGCGACACTACGCCTTCGTATATGTCCCTTACATCAATAGTTACTTTTTTTACAATGTTCAAGTTGCAGGTTCGTATGTAAAAATCACTGCGAATTTTTGCTTGGCTCCCAGACTTTCTGCCAGCCATTGGTTCTTCAGCACCGCCATTTTGACGCTGTCCACTTTAAATTTGGCATAAAGGTTGGTGTGCACCGCCCTAGCCATGCCTTCCAAAATTATCAGGTCACAGTTTGAAACTAAATCACAGAGCTCTAAAAATAAGAAAATCTTGTTATTGAGCACGATTTTTAATTTAAAACTGTCAAATGTCAGATATGACACCCCATTTTTCGTGCAACTGTTTTGTACTAATTTGTATATTTTTTTAAGGAAAATTTTGATTTCATAGTTAGTTTACGACTTAAATATACAGGTAACAGGAACAAACCTTCTATTTATTGCATATGAAAAATCACAAAAATTGACTGGAGGAAGACATATTTGATAAAAAAAACTACCCAATTTTTTTGGTGGAATATGTTAACTAATTATTTTCCTAGTGCGGAGAGTGAATAATTTGAAAATTTTATTTTTTTTATAATGATCTGCCAACCATTTGGCTGTCTTGGCAGCATAACATAGTTTTTACAACTAGTGGCTAAAACAGTACTTTTTTAAAAAAGCGTTGTTTTTAAAAAAGCGATAAAAAACACACAATTTTTATTGGTAAAAGCCACTAACGCTATGATTTTTTAGCCTACTCAAACAGCTTTATCTAATTTCTTGTTAGTATTACACCAAAATTATCAAGGACGGCTGATAGATGGCGCACTAGTTTAAACTCATGTCTTTTTGCTGGACCCGATCTACCGTTAGAATAGGGAAAGTATAATTATACCAGAAGATAGACATTCTCAACGATTTTTGTGACGTGATGGTGAATGCAACAGAGAAGCCGAAGTCTACGAAATGAATGTTATGACGTTTGGAGCCACGAGTTCCCCGTCATCTGCCCAATATGTAAAAAACAAAAATGCAGAATCACATGGCCAATGGTCGACAAACTCAACAGAGCTCAAAACTATGTTGTCCGGCTCGAAGGACCAATGAAAAATAAATATCTAGACTTCTTAATAATTTCACAGATATACTTGAGGGGTTATCCACCCCCTCAAAATATGTACACATAGGTCGCAATTCTTCAGAAACGACAGAAAATCTCACCCATCAGAATTCTGGAAAGTGGCGATTTTTACTTATCGCCTCATTTAAAATAAAAACAGCTCCTTCATATTTATCCTAACGTTGTAAGAGAAACTGCGTCATTTTTTTAATAACATTTTGTAAATTTAATATTTTAAAGATATTCTGCAGGACTAGTTTATGGCGGACCTAAATTGTTACTACGCATACCAATAAACGTCAAAAAGTGTCGAACATTCTCAAACGACACTTTAGTCCCGAGGTTTATATACTATTTTATGCACGTTAAAAAAAGATCTTTGTTAAAATTACGTTATTTCTACGCCAAATGGTTTGTTAACTACAAGAAAGGGTGCTAAGAATGAAATCTTGGCCAAGAGCAAGTGCTTTTTGGCTTTACTTGCCATAAATTTAATTATAATTTTCCAGAGATTAGGTTTTTTTTAATCCCAGAGAGTTTAAATTTACTTCTAATCCCTAAGCTGAGGGATTAAATTCATTTTTAATCCCTTAGGGATTATTTTTTTTGAATCTCTTAGGGATTAAAAGTGCCACTTTAGTCCCTAAAAAGAGGGATTAAAAGTACCTATTTAATCCCTGAAGTGCATAAAGGTTTGTTTACACACAAAATTAAGTTTCATAACATACATTTTTAAATAAAATCAGGGTTTTCAGAAAAACAGGCTACAAAAATTAAAACTGACATATTGTTTATTTACTAAAACAGTATTAAGAAACTAAATTTTAAGGAATATTAACAAATAGTCCTGACAAAAAAGCAAGTGTAAACTTGTGTTTAAAAATTGTCAGATTTTTTGTAAGGGCGAGATTTTCTGACGGTTTTTGAAGAATCGCAACCATACTACCAAAACTATAGGGATTGTCATTATTGCGAGTGCTGCCAGTACTGCCAAAAATTTGTACACGTAGACAACCCCTCGGATATACTAATTAAAGAATCACATGGTATTTTAAAAAACTGCATTATCTTGATAACATATCTAATTTAATTTTTAATTAACTGGCATAACTTTTATTGAGTACAATTTTAATAAAACAAAAGAATACAAAAAGCATTGTTCATTTTTAAATTTCTTTTTAAATAAACAAATTTTAAGTACCTTTTAATACCATCAAAACAAGGTATCATTAGCGAGATCATTAGTGAACTTTGAAATGGATGGAATGGAAAATGGATTTAATCCGTTTTCATATGGATAGAAATATAGTTTATTCAAGGTAAAAATGAGATAATTTGTTGTCATAAAAATTGCCAACTTTTAGAGTGGTGTGCCAAGCCCATATTAACTAAAAATGGTGAGTGTTGCTTATCCATTATATTTTATACCCCGAACGCTTGTACTATAAGTCGTAATATAATATTCCAACATATAAAATTGATTTTTGCCAATATTCTACTTCTATTTGCTTACCAGTAGATACGGCCGCAAGATCCAAACACGGCCCCTTTTGTCCATTCTCCACGGTAATCAGCTGGCCATTAGTCAAGGCTCCTTTGATGACGTCATCGCATTTGGCCACCTCATGACAGTACGCGTTCAGCTCTTTGAGAGTGACGTCATTCAGGCAAGGCGTCGTATTGGCGGTGATGATCAGTTGGGTACCTTCTAGAAGCAGTTCGCGAGCCAAAGGCAACATGCCCAGGATAAAATCGACGCCAGCGTTGTCCACAAAGACGACGGCTTTTTTGTAGGGGCGGTTCTGAAAAGACCACGCAGTTTTTAAATGGAAACTAGGCTCGAATTCAATGGTGCTGTGGCAAAGTTGTAGATATGGCTCTAGAAAACATTTCTTTTCACTCGGCCACTTAGTACATTGCAAAATAAGGTTATTTAGACAGAGAAAATCACGTGGAAAACACGATAAAAATTTTCTATTTATGCATTAAAAAATTTGATTTTTTATAAAAGACTAATTTTTTAAAATAGGTGAAAATCACGTATGTTTTTGGGTTTTTTTTAAAGTTACAAAGGAAAAAAAGCAGTATGTTTAAGCATTCCGTAACATACTACTACGCCTGGTAACCACTGCCGCTTTGCCCTGCCAAAAAAACCGTGTCAAACTTCTTAGAAAAGTTATACGAGATTTTATAATGTTTTACCAGGTAAATATTACCTAGTAAATATGTTTTCTATGCGGTATGTGGAACAAACTTGTAAAAACCTAATCAAATCTCATGAAGTACGGATTTTTTGTATCATTTTTGACGAGAAAGGCAGCTTGGCTTGTAGAATCTGATAAAACCCTATCAAACATCTTAAAAACTCACCAACTTTCATAAGAACCGGTTTTTTTACCTGGGTGTACCACGCTTAGATCTTTCATTGTATATTTTAAAATACAAAGTCGATATCTTTTAATTTAAGGCTTTTTATGCTTACGAATAAAAAAATGTTTGCTATATTTCAAAAAATAATGTTTTTTACAAAAAACTGAATAAATTTAATAAAAATTAAAAATCAGTTAACTAATATCCAATATTGGAAGTATATTCCAGGTAAGGGCTCTATATCGATATTATTGGAGTTTTTGTTCATATTTGTGTACGCCAAATTTTTACAAAACTAGGAAATCTTAACATATGGTTTGACGGTAGAATATAATGGTGGAACCATAAAGTATTTATGGTGGAACCTCAAAAGTTGAATCAAAAATTAAAATACAAAAACTTAATTACTTTTAATTTTTAAAAAAGTAATTTGTTGCCCCTGAAAAATAGATTTAAAAAAAGGTTTGTGGCATATCGGACACTAGGCCTCCAAGATCTAATGGATAGTCCAGAAACCTACAGGCATGTTTCATCCTTGTTAGGAATCATCAGGGTAACATAGGACTGTACCTGGCGTATGAAGCATAACATAAGCAACCACACCCAGCGAATTTATACAACTTTCGTCGTTCAAATAACGCGGCATGCTTGTATGGCTACATGCAGCACGCCGCCTGTCGGAATAAAGCGAAAACCAAAATGTTGAGAACGCGGTATTTAAATGGAAAATTTTTCCTCATGATATTTGGATGCGGTTTAAATAAGGACACTAATCCTAGAGCAAGCTCTAAAGGAAGCGAAGCGTGACATTACTTTGAAAGTTTGAGTTGTCATTTTTAATTGTTTGCCTCGCTTTTGTCATGGGCGGCTCGTTATTTTAAATATTTTAATGAATGATAAATACGATAAGAAAGTATTTCTCGAAAGCACGACTAGTCCATTATCATACAGTCGCGAGTTACTAAAGTAAAAAATATACGCAAAAATTATAAATTTAACAGATTTTACTCTTAGTCCGGGTTCTCTGTATTTTGATAAAGAACTAAAATGACAGGCATTCAGAATTACTAAAGTTATGAATAAATTATCATTACGAAAAGTTGGGTAAACCCTCTGTAAAACCGGACAACAAAATTTTCAGGTAGGTACTAATCACAGGAACTAAAATCTGGAAACGTATATTGATATCTGCTTCTTTCCTTCAAAAATTATGATTTAAAAAAAATATTTTAACACCTCTTTTAAATATTTCAAAAACTAAAGCTCTTAGTAATTTGAACCAAACTGCAGAAAAATGTTTATTTCAAAGTTACAATTTTTTTCAACTATTTCACACTTTTTTCTTCCTAAACCCCCATCATTCTATCCAACATTTACTTGGTGGAGGTCCAAAAAAACGCTTTGGTACCAAATTTTGTTTAAAATCATAATACATAATGCCTTCTCTATCATGTGTGCAGACCGACAGAAAATCCTTTTTTTGTAGATATAGGTGTTTTAGGACCCAAATAGTAAATTTTTGATGAAGTACGTTGGTATGATGATGGTGTACTATAATAACAATTTTGTGTCACAGTGTTTCAAGTAAGAATTAAAACAGCTTTTTTCTTTCTTTTGACTATTATATTTATACTTATACGTAAAAAAAATAATTATTCCGTAATAATTACAGAAAACTGATTAAAGTTATCTAAATTATTCAAATGAACTTAAAACTACATTAGATTTATAATGTTTAAAATCTTTTACCAATACAACGCATTCTTATCACAGTACCTATATGTTACCGTTAAAACCCGGTTTTTCCTACTAAAAACTAGTTATAACTGTTAACTCTATATTAGATTAGATTAGACCTAAATTATATAAGTTTAGATTAGATTTTAATCTGACCCAATCCAACTGACCTAATCTAAACTAGTTATTCCTAGGAAAACCAGGTTGAAACTGAAATATACAGGCGAATACTTGCCCCAAAATTCTTACCATAAACTAAATAACTATATACCTATATCTTTAAAAAATATTTTTTTTTTACCAAGAATAGCTAAACTCGACTAAAGATCAACTTTCACAACGCCGCGCCGTAATAATTTTTTGCTAATGTCGGATATAAAATGAGACACACAAGTTCACACACCAGGCACGCAAATACACAAGGAATCGAATTTATACTTCCACTTTATTAAGCTCTATCGTCGGGGCAAAAATAGGTACTGTTCTCAGACTAATAACTTGTTATACAACTTGTCTCACAAATCCTTAAATTTTCGTGCTGCTTAAAGTCTTGTCCGAAAGTTTCCAACCAAGCTCTCCTTCTATTGCTGTTTGATTTTCCTAATAAAAATACTTCTTCACTCATTATAACTTACCTTTAATAGGTACTTGAAAGAGCGGAACTCCGTCGCAGGACTATTTTTTGCAGCCTGACACACAACAGGAATTAATAATAAAATTAAATATTTTGATAAAAAAACTATTTGCAATAATAACGAGCCGCCAATGACAAAAGCGAGGCAAACAAATAAAAAATGACAATGCAAGTGTCAAAATAAATGTTAGGCTTCGCTTCCTTTAGAGCTTGCTCTAGAATTAGTGTCCTTCGGTTTAAGTATGTTATATAGGACACACTAAGAAATATTTTTTACCATGGGCAAAACCTTGGATCTATGACCGGGAGCTGAAAATAGCTGGCATGTAATATCCAAAAGCAGGTAAACTATGACCGATTTTAATTAACAAAGTGTCAATTCCTACTAAGTTGGGCAAGCTGGATCCAAAAAAGCTAACCATTTTGAAAGCTGTCAATTCCTATCAAAATGACGGCACCTATTTTTTTTAGTTTTTGATATTTTGTGACATGTGATATAATCTTTTATACTTTTGTCGGAACCCTGAGTCCAAAAATTGAATTAAAAGTAACAGCTGTGGGGACCTGTCATTTGTTATATCACACGTCACACAAATATCACAAAATATCAAAAACTAAAAAAAATAGGTGCAGTCATTTTGACAGGAATTGACAGCTGTTAAAATGGTTAGCAGTTTTAGATTCAGCTTGTTCAACTTAGTGGGAATTGACACCACCCAAAAGCAGGCAAACGCTTTTGGATATTACATGTCAAACTTTGACAGCTATTTTCGGCTCCCCTGTCATTGTGCCCACGGTAAAATAAAAAATGTTTCTTAGTGTGTCCTATATGATCCGGATATCATTTATACATAACTGTCATTCTTCTTTTGTCAGGCCTCTGCACTATCTGTACAACCTTTCTCTGAAAACAGGCATCTTTCCCTCATTCTGGAAAAACAGTTATATTGTGCCTATATTTAAATCTGGCGAAAGAGAGAATGTTGAAAAATATCGTGGTATTTGAATTCAGTCTGTGATTCCAAAGATTCTTGATAGATTGACCACTGCTCATCTGTCCAAACTTACAAACAAAATTGTTTCGAATCTTTTGGTTTATCAGTATGAACTTTTAAGCGTCTTTGAGAACAAAAATCAGGTAGATAGCATCTACACTGATTTCTCAAAGGCGTTTGATAAGGTCAACCTTAGATTTTTATTGAATAAATTAGATGCAATTGGCATAAAGGGTAGTTGGCTGTGCATTAAGGTCAATGGTGTGCTATCTTACTCTATCAGGGTCACGTCAGGAGTTCCCCAAGGGTCGCACTGTGGCCCTTTGTTATTTATTTTGTTTATGAACGATGTCGAAAATGTTATTAGATACTCAAAGTTTAAAAGTTTTGCCGATGACAAAAAACTCTATAAAGAAATTACTTGCCCCATGGACCAGGTCCTGCTTCAGGGTGATCTGGACAGATTTGTTGACTGGTGCAGGCTGATTGAATACTGATAAGTTTTGTGTCATTACCTTCAACGGAAAACAAAAATGCTTTAATTACAACTACCAAATAGACTCGAAACCTGCGTCAAAGATTTAGGAGTGTACTTTGACTCAAAGTTGTCATTTTGTAAGCATCGTGACTCCGCAGTTAATGGTGCATTTAAACAGCTCGGATTTATTATGAGAAATAGCTCAAATTTTTCTTGTACAGTTTTGCCTGCTCTATTCTATAGTTTGGTCAGGTCAAGACTGGAGTATGCGATTGTTGTATGGGGTCCATATTATCAGTCATCTATATGTAAACTAGATCGTGTTCAACATAGGTTTTGCAAACATTATCACTATAATAGTGCATTTAACAATCTTCAAGTTCCTTATAGCTATACCCCTATATCTAGTCACTTAGGAATTGTGTCTATGGAAAAGTGTAAAGAATATTTCAGCATCATATGCCTTTATAAAATATTGAACTCAAATTTACTATGTTCTGAACTGCTAGACAGAATTGGACTAAATACTTATTATTGCACCAGAAACTCAACTCTTTTCCATGTACCCTTCCATCAGTTCAACTATGACTATTTCAAACCACTAACACATATGGTTAGGCTTTACAATAAATACCAAAGAGACCTTGATATATTTCATCAATCATTTAGCAAATTTAAAATTTCTCTCAAAAGACTGTTGTTTTAATAGCATTCCTTATTCCTTATTATTGTTATTGTTGTTATTGTTATGTTATTTATTGCTATTGTTCTTTATAATTGTAATTTAGTTTAAGAAAAAAATTTTGTCAAATCCGTTATCCGTTAATAAATAAATAAATATATAACATACTTAAACTGCATCCAAATATCACGGGTAACAATTTTCCATTTAAATACTGCATGGTCCTTTGCGGGCAAAAAATGTACCGGTTAATAAAAGAGGACCGTTTGCTGCGAACGTTGTATTTTGAACGGTCTTCTTTCGGTAACCGGTACATTTTTACAGGTTTCTACTCTTTTTTTTGTCCTGCTTTTCGCTTTATTCCGACAGGCGGCGCGTTGCGCTCTTAATATGAACAATATTCACTCTGGGAACCTCACTCAACTTAGCGCTGCATATAGCCATACCAACATCCCGCGTTATTTGAACGACGAAAGTTCGCTGGGTGTGGTTGCTTCATATGCCAGGTGCAGTCCTATGTTACCCTGATGACTCCTAACAAGGATGAAACAGGCCTGTAGGTTTCTGGACTATCCATTAGATCTTGGAGGCCTGGTCGTAATAAATTGAAAGGCAAAATGTGTATATGATATGCCACGAACGTTTCTTCTTACTTTTAATCTTTTCATCCACAAATCCAAATCATCTTGGAACCAAGGCCTCGGCCCAATTAAGCCCAAAGCTTGCCTTAACCCAAACTGCTTCTCGTTCTCAAGAATGTCTTGCACCATCCTGGAACCCCAATCGAAGACATTTCCGGCCAGCGCGCCTTTCACCAATTCCGTCCACTTTTCATTGAAGTCTTTTATTAAGTCGATTTCGACAAGTCTATCTTTGAATTCGGCCAATGCCCGGGTTGTTTCGTTTTCTTTTTGCGAGTACCAGGCATCTGTGAAGTGTGATCTGACTGTGTCTTCGTTAAACTCTAGGAGAGTCCTTATTGTTAGAGGATTTAGGGTCCTATTCAAATAGAAATGATAAAAGAATTGAAAAATATTCCTCCATACAATATCTACAATCTTTTAGAGTTTAACAACGCCTTCGACACGAGAAACAACCAACTAGTCAAAAAAAAATATTTTTCACACAAAGATATTTATTTTGAAAAAATTTTACCATCTTTAAATGGTTTTTGTTTGAACTTTCTAGTACCATATAGTAAAAAACAAACCAAAGTAAAAGAGGCTGTTGATAAATAATGTACGCACTAGGGGAGGAGGGATAGTGCTTTTCGTGATGACGCGTAACAACAAGGGGACTATTGGCAGGGTGTTGTTATGCAAATACAATAAATATTTAAACCATAAATATCATTGCATATTTCTGGCTAAAACTATTATTATTCCTAATATGGGTTAAAAAACCTAAAATACATCTGAACATAGTGAATAAAATATTAAAAACCTTAATTTTTTATTGGAGGGGGGGGAAGCGTGACATCATTTATGGACAGCCTCAAAGTTAATATATCAAGATTTTTATAGAATCACAGTGTACACTATTAATAGTGAACTATGGCATAGATCCCTCAAATCAAAACCCTGTATTAAACTAAATCCTCAAAAATCAGTTGTTTAGTTTTTTGGGAACAAAAGGGAAAGAGAGAGAGAAAAGAACAGGTAAACATTGAAATGTCTCAAGCTTAATAATACTTTTTTTAAATTGTAGTTTTTAATAGAAATAAAATTTTGAAGCACATTCCACATACAGAATATACGATATTAAAAAAATATAAAAATCAAATTAACATTTGGGTAAAAATAAGTTTTTCCCAGGATTCTGCATTCTGTAACTTTTTACCGCAAGTTTATGAATAAAATCTGTGCCACATATAACTGGGCCGGGTCTTTGAAATATAGGCAAACAAAATCATTTTGTTCTATAAGAAATGTGTCCAGCAACCAATAAGAATTATACACCACCAAAAACAGAAATATATTGGATATGACCTAAGTTTAAACCTTGGTCAAAATTATGTACTTATAAGAAAAAGCACTTTTAAATCCTTAATTTTGCCCTGCCTTTCTGGGTGTTCATAAGTAATCACCAATATTTTATTATATCTTGGAAAAATAGCCTTTAAATTTAATTCTGGTAAACTCTGCAGTATTAAAATGTGGGCTCTGGAATATCTTTAAATAAGAGAGGCTCCAGAAAAAAGTAGACAATAAAGCTGCTGGTGGTAACCCTGAAGTCTTTGGAGAAATAACAAGAAATTGTAGAACGTTGCTTTAAAGACATTCTAGAAAAGAAAGAAAAACACGATATAGGAAATACAGAACAATATTATAGTTTTTTCGAACATAAAAAAGGTTCAATAACGAGACTAAAGTATTTTTGATCTGAACATATTAATACCAAGTTTTATACAATGGGAAACCAAAATCAAGGCAAAAATATATTATGTCGTTTCCAAATACTATAAACTGTTTGATTAATCCAAAACCCAAATTCTTGAGCTTTAATTGGGAAGTAGGCAAAAGCTTAAATCAAAACATATATCATAATAAGTGTTCTTGGATGTTTGTCAGTAACTAATGCTTCGTCAGAAAGAAGCTTCTCCTGCCTCAAAAGATTGAAAACATAAGTACCTACTTAAAAACACTATGGCGGAAATTCGTCTGAGGGGCTTTGCGTTGCTGCATATTAACAGACATATTGAAATTGACATTGAGCGAGTCATTCAACGGTTTGACCAAAAAAACCAGAAACAAACTTTTTTTTGAGATAGGTACCTTATATTTGAGAAATGCAATGTTTCAACTTAAAATGCTTTTTAGACCTAAAAAAAGTATTTAGCTATTAGGTTTTGTGTGTGGTTTGTTTGTTATCTGATTTTTATAACTGAAAATATTATATGTAATTACTCAAGCATGGATTTCAGGTGGTAGGGGGTAATTACCTCGGTAATTACCCCTTCCCCACCCTGGATTTAATTTACGAAAATATTTAGAAAATCAAAAGTACAGCATAAACTGCGGCACACCTTGATATTTACAGTATTAGTTTAATTTTCTGTTAAAAATGGCATTTGTAGTGTTATTTTCTTAAAAATTTTCGCCTGCTGCGCTTTGAAACCATTGATAGATATATTTACAATTTTAGTTTAATTTTAAATAAAAAAATGCATTTTTAGTGCAGTTTTCTTAAAAATTTTCGCCAGCGGCGCTATGATACAGTTGATATTTACGATTTTATTTTAATGTAAGACAAAAATTGCATTTTTAATGTAATTTCTCAAAAATTTTCCATGCATGTAAACATTTTTTAAAATTAAAAAAAAATTAAAATCTGAGTACCCCCCCTAGATTTGAGGACAAATCCGCGCTTGTACTCACTGAGTTTGTTTGCATATATTGATATGTTCCTCATAAAAGCTATGCTTTTATTCTAGTTTTTTTTTCATATCAAAACCGCCCCCCCCCCTTTGCAAATGGCTGGGACCGCCACTGAATTATTGAAAATATTTATTTAAAATATGGAGTGGAAGAATTGTTACCCTGCATTTTTATCAATGAAAGACGTTTTTTACATATAAGTGAGAAGAAAAAGTATTGTAACTAACATTTAAGTTAAATTACATGCAAAATGGGAAATGCAACTATTATAAATAATGCTTTTTGTGCTACTTATTTACAAAGATTACAGCAAAATTTCTAAATAACCAGATCTTTCAAGAAAATCAAGGAATGAAATAAAATGCTAATTTTCTTGCATATTTCATAAAAGAAATTATTGTAAGTAATAAAATAATTATCTCTTGTTTTAAAAGAATGGAAACTTGGAGGAAAATAAGGTCGGTCAAAAAGAATTTTGCTGTGTAAAAACTCACATTGGGTCCAATCTAATTTTCTCCACCAAATCATGAAAAGTCTGGTAACAGCTCTCAGCATGTTCCATAGCATTAGGATCATCAGGATTTAAAATGCTGGCTTTGCTAACAAATTTGGAGACCATATTTTCCAAACATGGTAACCAATAGTTTCTGGCATTTTCATCTGTCAAAAGGTCAAGGGTGTCTGGGTTGTAAGAGTCTGGATCACGAAGCAGGGGACATACTTTTGTGGTCATGGCACTGCCTAAAAAATAAAACTGATTTTTATTTTAAATAATACACCCCACATCTTTTGGACTTTTGATTGTTTGTTAAAAATACTCCTAAAAAGCATGATACCATATAATTTCAATGTGCTTATCAATGAAACTCCAAAGAAAAAGTATGAACCCCACAACCTCAGAATTTTCAAAAAACAGCTCGAGTAGGTTAATGGTTATTATATATGCATGCTGATGTGTATTTCTAAAACATAAATTAGGACAAACCTGTACACTACTTTTGTTTGCTTATCCCCAAGGTTTAAACCCTTGGTCTATAAACTTTTGCACTGGCACAAGCACAGGCATTTAAAGTTAAAACTATTTAGATGAAGAAACTATAAGTGCACCGAAAAAAAAATGTATTCATAAATAAACTAGACAAAAACCTAAAAACAATAATTGATACCTTGGTGCATTATTTCTAACCTCGTTTCTAACCAAAATATTAAACCCTAATTAAAATAAAATCTGGACAATTTAAAGCAATGAATTCATCAGACACCAACTGCTTTCCATTACTAAACTGAATAGGTATAATAATAATAAACTAAGGCAATTATCCACCAGCAACAATAATATTAATTATTATTGATGTCTCTTATGGACCTAGTGCAAGTAATAAAAAGATCCATCTGACCTGGGAAAAGAATCTGCTTTCTTATATAGGAAGCAGTGGGCACACCCAGCCAGTTAGTGTCAGCTCTGCAATCCCATTTTTTTCTTTTATTTACCTAATCTGTCATCCCATTCCATTCTATTCCTATGCACATAAATTATCTTAAAATCTCTTTATTACTTTAACATAAAAAACAATCCTACCTCTGCAACAGCTTTAAAACTACACCAAAATAAGGATTCAATTTCTAAATCAAAATTTAGATAGTACCTATATATTATTATAAGCTCTTCTATTGCCTTGAGTGGCTTTTCATTATCTTGTTTGTTGAAATAATCACCTTTTGAATTGGATTTTTATGGTTTTTAGATTGCTACATAAAAATTTCATCAAAAATTTATTAAAAATGTGATTCAATACTGATTTTATATAGATGTATATTGTCTTTTTATTGGTGGCTGTTTCAATTTACTGAACAAACACTTTCACTTGGAGAACATTGGAGTTTGTGTTAAATTTTTTGAAAAATATTCATTAAAAACAAAATAAAAAAATCTGATCATCTGATTAGAATTGTCAGTGTCCAACATAGAATAAAGCGCGGCTAACGAGAGAAAAAGTCAACCACAAGTCACGTGATTTATAGTTTGTACAAAAATACATTTTACAAAGCGTATTTAACACAAACGTACATTGCACAAACGATCCATCGCACAAAGGATACTTTTTGCAAACCGTACATCGTACAACTCGTACTTTCTACAAACAATACATCCTACAAATCGTTTTAGAGGGGTCCCATAGTTTGTACAAAAATACATTTTACAAAGCGTATTTAACACAAACGTACATTGCGCAAACAATACTTTCCGCAAATCGTAAAGTAGCATAACAATACATCGCACAAAGGATACTTTTTGCAAACCGTACATCGTACAACTCGTACTTTCTACAAACAATACATCCTACAAATCGTACAGTTTAGAATCCGTCCGACATACAATTTTTGTTCTCTGCTGTTTTAATTGAAACTCAGAATAAATATACAATCTTAGAAGGTGAAGACATATTCTTTTTTTTTAATTTTATAAAAAATATAGGTATATAGAATCCAAAAAAGTCGAGACATGAATATGCAGTGTGGGTACTTTAAAGAAATTAATTGCTCTAGAGCCTTAGGATATAATATGGGGATAAAACGCACCCCCCCCCCTCCCCATTAGAAGCATGTTTATGGTCACATTTTGACTGCAAATTAAGTTTTTTTATTACTTATCCTTAACCCCCCCCCCCCCCCGAAGTCAATTTCTGAGTGTGACTGATTATTGAAATTTTTCATGGGATTTGCGTCATATCAAATTTGTTTTTTTTAAATGTGATGATACCTATACCTATGGTACACTAATTTTGTGACACATTGACTGCAATGTTTTTTTGATGTGAGTATATTTAATATTAAAAAAAATACCTTTAGATATATAAAAATCAAATTACTATTTCTTTATTCTTTAATAAACTTCGGCAAAATAGATTTTTTTTAGCTGTAGGTTGTTTTACCTCTTTATACAGTGTGTCTCAAAAGCCTGGAATAATGGATTTTTTGGGAGAACGCTTTTAAAAAAAAACATATATACGAAAAATAGCGGGTTCGAAAAATGTATAAGTACTTTTTATACACGGTGGACACCCTGTATTGTGTAGTGTTGGGTATTTTTGAAAAGCTTATTTTTAAGGATTCAGAAAATGAGATAATATACAGGGTGTCCACTTTAAAAAAGAGTGTCGTATTTTAATTTTGGACACCCTATATATAAAATGGTATACATTTTTCGAAAGCGCTTTTTCTACCTAAAAATGATCCTAAATAAGTTTTCTTTTCAAAAACCCATAGTTATCCCAAAAAATCCATTATTCCAGACTTTTGGGATACACTCTGTATAGTTGAGTAAGTTTTTAGGAAAATGCGGTCAATTCAATTTTTAGACATATTTTATGGTCTATTTATTTTTAGCCACTCATACATAGTATGGAGGCTATTGGGTTTGTCAAAAATACCTAAATACAAATAAATTTTGTCATGTTGTCTGTCTGTCGGTCTGTCTGTCGGTAACACGATTACTCAAAAACCGCTAAACCAATTCTTATAAAATTTGGTACTAAAATTCTTTGTCACCCTACGCACAGTTGATTAGTTTTGGGTGGGGGTGGGGGGTTGGCAAGACGATATTAGGGGGGATTAAACTTAACTTACGAACCGTATAGCAGCTAGCGACAAGCGGTTTTCACAATATAGGATAGATAATTACATCTTCAACCAAAAATTTTGAAAATAAATTTTATTTTTTTTTTGGTTGAAAATCCAACTATGTAAGGTAATATGAAAACCGCGTGTCGCTTTTGGCAAGAGGGTTGGATGAGGGGATTAAGCTTTTAATAAAATTGTAACTTCACGAACCATACGTATCAGCTAGCGACACGCGATTTTTACACTAAGATAGATAATTGCATTTTCAACCCAAAAACAAAAAAAAAATAAATAAAATTGAAACAAAATTTTTCAAATTTTTTATTTTTTTTTAGATTTTATGTATTGCTGTATGTGCCCATTTGTATTTTTAACGGGTCTTTCCAACAAGGTTCCAAAGTAGTATATAATCCTTTAAAAAAAATTAAGTGTGTTAGAGAGGTGTCACCCTTTAAAAGGGGAATTTTTTATATGCCTGGAACGCCCATAAAAAAATCTCAGTTGTCGTGTTTTTGCGTTTTATCCGCATATTTTTTCTACAAACACAAATCGTCGAATAACTCATAAGATCGTGCCAACGTCGGTATAACGTCGGCAGTGCGTTAGCGATGCGTTGGCCCGATTTTATGTCGATTATATGTATTTTTAGGGTTATCCTGAGGCTCTAGCGAAATTATTCCAGTTAAAGTTCCCACCCTATATAGGAGGGCCCAAGGATATTCTGATGGTATACGAAAACTTCTCCTCCAAAGCTGACAGCAAATAGTGTAACTTATTTATTCCCACGACGACGTTTTTCTATCCTGCATAGAAATCGGTTCACTCGATTACGATTTGTAGTGCCACATAGACCCACACAAACACAGACTGCAGGGTCCGAAAGTGACACCTATGATGTCAAATTCGTTGCTCATCATGAATATCTCCTAAACGAAAAGGTTTAAAATAGGGAAAAGTTGCGCAAATTCTACGCTTTGCTGAAAACTAAGAAAAGTTTACAAATTCCGGATAGTTCTGGAGAAAAATCCGTATTCTTTAATTTTAGTATTTATTTTTCTGCGCCCTTATTCTTTAAAAGCTGTCAAAAAATGCTTAAAAATTATTTCAAAAGGCACTTTTTTAAAATATACCTGACGTTTTTGAGATTTGACATTGCAGTGTGAGAGGGGAGCTCTGGCAAGTTCATTTTTGGTTCATAAAGGATGACAGATAATATTTTGCAACATTATTTTGACAAGTCACCTGAATTTTTGGGTTACTTGACCATCATTAATTAATTAATTATTGTGTCTACATAAAATCCATCTTTCGACAAAATAATTATGATAATCATTTCAGTTCCCAGAAGTGATGATCAAGTTAAATTGGTATATAAATGTAGATTATTATGTAATAAGACACCATAGTTGAAAATTTAGATGACTGATTGATTAAAAAGTCATACAGACGAAGCAAGGCAAATAAAGGAAGCCGAAACAGACACAAATTATTTACTATTTACATGTACAGGATGATTTTTTTAAAAATATTTTGGAACTGAATCTATATAATATTTTTTCTACTAGCGTGCGGAAAACTTACTGGTACTTTTCTGCACTCAACCAAAATAAAATATAAATATATTGCTATATTTTTAAAAATTTTCTTTTTTGTGTTAGGTAAACGTTTTAGTCAGGATAAATAATGAGTAACATTGTTAAAATTCCTTTAGCTACTATTTATTTCCACGACCGTGCGGGAAACACCCCTTTCCCGCACGTATTTTAGTTTGGAAAGTATCACTTTCCCGCACTGAGTACGGAACAGATTTTACTCATTTTTTTTTACAACTGGTCGGAGAAAAAATATTTATCCTAACTCATGTGTCAAGTATCTTTCCCATCCTTGCTGCTTTCCCGAACTCCGGTCCGCGTTCGTTCTCAGGCCAACGGATGTCCCGTGTGGGGAAGATTAAATTTTCGCACAAGTTATATAAGATAAAAACTATTTTTAGATTTTGCGCATTGTTAACAGTGCAAAATATAACTTTGCCGCACTAGTCCGCAACAATAGTGCGAAAAATCTTTGCGCCCTGTAATCGTAATGTCAAAACCAATTCTTCGCATTGTCAGCATACGTCAAAAGGCTTTGAAATGCCTTGGTTGCACAGTTAGCATAAGGGAGGGGGACATTTTTGGGGCAATCCCAATTTTTTTATACGATCTACTGTTTTTGATACCAAATTTTAAATCTTTATAAAATTTGCTTTTTAAAGATACCACATATTATACGGTTTGCATATCTAGTTTTCATATTTTTTATTTAAATTTTTGAAAGCGATTATCTCACAAACTAAATATGATGTTGAGTGTCATTTTAAAGAGTTTTTTGAGAGAATCTACAGATAGTAATATTTTTAAAATTAAGCCCCTTTATCAACATTTTTGAACAAATGACGTAAAAATGACCAAAAATGGATAAATTGCATTTATAAATGTGTAATCGCCCAAATGCTACCATTTCTTAATTTTCCTTAAAAAATCCTTTAAAATGACACCGAACATTCTAGGGTACCTTATTTAGTTTGTACGCCTTTTCCGCAGTTATTTGCGTGTGGAAAGTAGCAATTTTCCGCACAGCGTGCACGAAAAAATTTTGCTTGCGAAAAAAATATCACTCACGCAAAAAGAAATTTCTACGAGGTTGAGGAAAATAGGATTTTGCGCATTGGGCGTTACGTTACTATGTCACACTAGTTTTCCACATTATTTCAATGTTATAATAATATATAATAAAAATTTTATGAAACACATTTTTTATTGACTATTTTATACTACTTTCCTTACGCGCTTAGAAGAACAATTGTTCCTAATGCTTGCAGAAATCATTTTTTTCCGCAGTCGACTGCTTGACCGAACTTCTAAGTCCTTCGGCCAATGAGGCAGTCTCGTACGGAAAAAATGGCTTTTCCGCGTGCATATTTTTTTTACAAAATTATGCACAGCAACAAGATGCACGCCCTTAAGCGTAAAGCAGGCCCGGCGCTAGATTGTTGGAAGCCCGAGGCATTTTTTAAAATGCCGCCCCTGATTAAAGGATTCTTAATTTTATTTTTAAGTTACCCATTTAAAAGGGAAAAAATATATTGAATAATAAAAAATCCTTATTTGCCAGGGGCGGTCGCAGTGCCTCTGACTCCCCCCCAATTAACACCCCTGACTGAGAGAATTTTTTTTTATACACCAGTATACTATTTGGGACAATACAATTTTTTATAGTGGGTATAAGATTTTCTTTAAATCCCAGTAAAAAAAATATAGATGTGATATAAATCATATGATAAGAACCTTCTTTAGATAAAATTTTATAAATTTTATTTGCCACACCTTTGACAAAAACTTGTCAAAACATTTTACAAAATACCTGAAAAATATCATATTTTAAACAATTTTCTGTCTATATTTTAAAAAAATTCGCCAGCGGCGCTATAACATCATTGGTTGTTACAATTTTAGTTAAGTAATTTTAAACAATTTTTATCAGCAACATTATTTAACAGTTGTAAAAAATTAGAATAATTTTGAAAATTTGCGCCTTCGCCGTATTTACAAGCAGATTTAGAATTAAAACTAGACCCAACGGAGAATTCCACCCCTGCAAACCCAACCCAAACACCTACCAAAGCGCCCCTCCCCTTTGAAATCGGCTTTACAAAAATTCTACAATTTTTGAACCATTTGAAACAGGATCTAACAACATAAAATCGTTCTTTTTCATTATTTTTTTGTAATTTTCTTGGATTTCTGTGAACATGACATTCAGAAAACATACCGGTGAGGAGGCGCCAAATTTATGTCAACGGCAGTCGCGTGCGGAAAAGATTAACTTTCCGCACTGGTTATATATAATAAATATTTTGATGTGTTTTTTGAGTGTACTTTATGAAAAATAACCCTTTAAATATAAAAAAATGGGCACTTTTAAGACGATTTTAGAATGGGCACTAATTCTTTACTAGGTTTTGTGGTCCCTGAGTAATTATAAAAAAATGAAAAATTAGTAAGTATGCATTTTTTGTCTACCCTCATTTTTTCACGAGTCATCAAAAAAAGTCGACAGTACCTACTACGCTACATCTACACCGTTATGAATTAAAAAGCCAGTTAACTCCTTCTCTCCTGTGTCTTTAGCCTACAGTTTGGTATTCATATGGCCGCGACATTAGGCCAAATTTAAGGATACTAAAACTATAAAGAGTTTTTAACTGACTTTTTACTTGAGATAGTGTTAGCTAAATATGGCGGTTCAAAGATGGTCGATGCGATTTACAAAAGCTGCTTTTTTCTTATGTGCATGGTTCGGCTAATTTTTTTATAAAAAACAAAGGATCAAAAGATCTTGGGTGGAAATAACGAAAATTCAAACTTGGATGAGTATCCCACAAGGAAAACACAAAAGATCAAAGCGAAAAGAGAAATAAATAAACGATGTTTCGCCCTGGGTAACCAGCGTGGGCTCATCAGTAGTTTCACTGGTCACCCTCCACTATACATCATTAAACACCATCATACACTTAGATTTCCAACCTTGAACCACTCACAAATAGGCATCGTTCCGTACTGGTACTTACTTATCCAAGTTACCTAATACAAATTCGTCCTGGCGTGTTAATATTTCCAGTAGGATTATGCTCCTAAGGCAATTAAAACAAAGAAGTTAAAAAACTTCCAAATCAGTTACTTCAACCGAAAAGAAACTAAAAAACAAAGGATCAAAAGATCTTTTGTGGAAATAACGAAAATTCAAACTTGGATGAGTATCCCACAAGGAACACACAAAAGATCAAAGCGAAAAGAGAAATGAATAAACGATGTTTCGCCCTGGGTAACCAGCGTGGGCTCATCAGTAGTTTCACTGGTCACCCTCCACTATACATCATTAAACACCATCATACACTTAGATTTCCAACCTTGAACCACTCACAAATAGGCATCGTTCCGTACTGGTACTTACTTATCCAAGTTACCTAATACAAATTCGTCCTGGCGTGTTAATATTTCCAGTAGGATTATGCTCCTAAGGCAATTAAAACAAAGAAGTTAAAAAACTTCCAAATCAGTTACTTCAACCGAAAAGAAACTAAAAAACAAAGGATCAAAAGATCTTGGGTGGAAATAACGAAAATTCAAACTTGGATGAGTATCCCACAAGGAACACACAAAAGATCAAAGCGAAAAGAGAAAATGGAAATCTAAGTGTATGATGGTGTTTAATGATGTATAGTGGAGGTTAACCAGTGAAACTACTGATGAGCCCACGCTGGTTACCCAGGGCGAAACATCGTTTATTTATTTCTCTTTTCGCTTTGATCTTTTGTGTGTTCCTTGTGGGATACTCATCCAAGTTTGAATTTTCGTTATTTCCACCCAAGATCTTTTGATCCTTTGTTTTTTAGTTTCTTTTCGGTTGAAGTAACTGATCTGGAAGTTTTTTAACTTCTTTGTTTTAATTGCCTTAGG
The DNA here is from genome assembly GCA_963921995.1 of Oxystoma pomonae. Lineage (NCBI taxonomy): Eukaryota > Metazoa > Arthropoda > Insecta > Coleoptera > Brentidae > Oxystoma > Oxystoma pomonae. The sequence continues at coordinate 94,962,523 of OY998166.1, read as the reverse complement.
AGCATAATCCTACTGGAAATATTAACACGCCAGGACGAATTTGTATTAGGTAACTTGGATAAGTAAGTACCAGTACGGAACGATGGCTATTTGTGATTGGAAATCTAAGTGTATGATGGTGTTTAATGATGTATAGTGGAGGGTGACCAGTGAAACTACTGATGAGCCCACGCTGGTTACCCAGGGCGAAACATCGTTTATTTATTTCTCTTTTCGCTTTGATCTTTTGTGTGTTCCTTGTGGGATACTCATCCAAGTTTGAATTTTCGTTATTTCCACCCAAGATCTTTTGATCCTTTGTTTTTTAGTTTCTTTTCGGTTGATGTAACTGATTTGGAAGTTTTTTAACTTCTTTGTTTTAATTGCCTTAGGAGCATAATCCTACTGGAAATATTAACACGCCAGGACGAATTTGTATTAGGTAACTTGGATAAGTAAGTACCAGTACGGAACGATGCCTATTTGTGAGTGGTTCAAGGTTGGAAATCTAAGTGTATGATGGTGTTTAATGATGTATAGTGGAGGGTGACCAGTGAAACTACTGATGAGCCTACGCTGGTTACCCAGGGCGAAACATCGTTTATTTATTTCTCTTTTCGCTTTGATCTTTTGTGTGTTCCTTGTGGGATACTCATCCAAGTTTGAATTTTCGTTATTTCCACCCAAGATCTTTTGATCCTTTGTTTTTTAGTTTCTTTTCGGTTGAAGTAACTGATTTGGAAGTTTTTTAACTTCTTTGTTTTAATTTTTTTATATTTACTTAAATATGCGGCACTACCACCAACACGGTGAGCCAGATATTAGCCGTTTTTTACTAAACTTTCTTCGCTTATAGAAAGCAATGGGTCTTACATTTTTGATGTTAGGTCTAATACCCGTATATGTATAGAGGGTAATCCATAGAATTGTGCGCCAAAGAAAAAAGTTTAAAACTCGCGAAATATATATACTTTTTTAAGCTTTTACAAAAAAACTATACCGCTAAGGCAACATCCTTTAGGAACAATATAGTTATATATAGGTATAAGTATCTCAAAGAGTTCTTACTTTAGCACATACATGGTATAAATTTTTGAAATCAGCAACAATTTAGAAATAAAATTTATACAGGGGATTCTATTTAAAATCAGAAAGTTGATTTCAAAATTTGACATATGCCAGTGGCGCACTGAGGGAGAGGGGGGATTTAAGGTCAACGCCTCCCTCCCGAGAAGCTGGTTACAGTTGGTACAATCAAATAACAGCAGAAATAAAATAGGTAAGTATGTAGAGAATAAAATACAAGCGCCTAGACCTTAATTTTTAACAATTAAAAATCTTTAAAAAATCATAAATTACAAAATTTTTCGGCTGCAGCACCTTTCATTTTTACGATTTCGTATCAAAATGGTCTTTCTAATGTAATTTTATCAAAACATTCTGCGTGCGATTTGGTGTCAAAAATCGTATTTTAAGAGTCATTTTCGCAAAAATTTTCGCCTGCTGCGCATTTTACCATTTTTGCAAACACAAAAATCAGTCACTTAAAGTAAATATTTCAACGCATCGGTAACGATATACCAACCGTGTTTGAAATAAAGCCAATATTTACGATTTTACTTTAATTTTAAGTCAAAAATTTCATTTTAAGCGTTATTTACTCAAAAAATTATGATTTTTACATCAAATTTTGGGCAAATAAACACAATCAATTATGGTCAGATTTTTACTTCAAATTAATTTTTTTTTTATAATTTATCTTTACTCCCCCCCTCCCCAATACCAATATGGTATGGGGGACTATTAAAATCGTTAAATTTTGACTTTGCTTAATTTTATCAAAAACTAAGGTTCCAAAACACCTTATTCGACGAAAAAAAAAGTTGTCTGTCGGTCTGTTGTTTGTCTGTATGCACGATAACTCAAGAACGCCTTAATCGATTTTAACGAAATTTGGTACAAAAATCCTTTTTCGGCTGGAACTGATTAACTTTTGGGTAGGGTGGTGAGGTGGTTGAAGGGGGGAAAAGGAGTACAAAATATTTTAAACAATTTTAACTTTGGAACAAAAGCAAGTAGCGATATACGGTTTTCATATTTAAGTTTCCATTAATATGAACTACAAATTTTGTTATAAAAATCGAAATTCGTGGGAGCTTTAGTTTCCGAGTTATTTAAAAAAACGTTAAAATATATTTTAAAAAAATCATAACTTTAGAAGTAAAGCAGCTATTGATGTGCGGTTTTCAGATTTTGGTTTTCGTAAATATTATCCAAAAATTTTGTTATTAGGGTCAAATCTTTCAAAGCTACAGTTTTCGAGATATTTTTATTTTCTTTCAACATAACATAATTGATTGTATGGTGTACTATCCGTGCTTTCTAGCATCAATTTTTTAGTACACCATACCAATATGGTATGGGGGACTATTAAAATCGTGAAATTTTGACTTTTCTTAATTTTATCAAAAGTGAGGTATTAAGGTTCCAAAACACCTTAATCGACGAAAAAAAAAAGTTTTCTGTCGGTCTGTTGTCTGTCTGTACACGATAACTCAAGAACACCTTAATCGATTTTAACAAAATTTGGTACAAAAATTCTCTATCGAGTGACCATGAACTGATTAACTTTTGGGTAGAGTGGTGGGGGGTTGAAGGGGGCAAAAAGGGATAAAATATTTAAAAAAATTGTAACTTTGGAATAAACGCAAGTAGCGATATATGGTTTTCAGATTTAAGTTTACATAAATATGGACTACAAATTTTGTTGTAAAGTCCAAATTCGTGGGAGGGTTATTTTAAAAAACGTTAAAATATATTTTAAAAAATACATATTTAAAAAATCATCACTTTAGAAGTAAAGCAGCTATTGATATTCAGATTTTGGTTTTCGTCAATATTACCCAAAAATGTTGTTATAAAATTCAAATCTTTCAAAGCTACAGTTTTCGAGATATTTTCATTTCCTTTTAACATAAAATAATTGATTGTATGGTGAACTATTCGTGCTTTCTAGCACCATTTTTTTTTCTACGAATTTAAAACATTTCAGCTAAAAAAATTACTTCATAGGGACCGTTTTTTTATGTTTCCAATAACAATTCTATTTTGATTCGCTGCTTATTTAAACGTAAAATCGAGTTTAAAGCCTGCAATTAAGGATTTTAAAAAATTTCAAACGTATCTCCTGTTTATATATGAAATCCGGTGTTAAGTTAAAAAATGTAAGTTGTGGTTCGTAAAATAAAGGAAAAAAGTGGCAAAGTGTTAATTTACTTTGGAGCTGTAATGTTTAGAATACTTTTATACCTACCCCCCACCCCGAAAACTTTTCTTACGACGCCACTGGACATAACGTATACGTTATGTCCAGTGGCGTAGTAAGGTACCTATAGGTACCGCAAATGTTGCTTTGCTTTTTTAAAAAAAAAATGGTTAAAAACATTTCGCGAGTTTTAAGCTTATTTTTTTTTACTTCCTCTGTACAAATTCAAAATTTTACACTAATTAAATAAAATAAATTTTTGGGAATCCTTTTTAGGATAACACGAATCGAGTTCAAAAATAAGGGATTGTGACGAGCAATATCAACCATAATTCTTGTATAGCTTACCCTGTACATGCGGTTATAGTACTTAGCATCAAAAATGTAAAGTCCATATAAGTAGGAAGGCGTTTTATTTTCATCTGACATTAGGTAGTTATATATTTTCTTGTAAAGTTAAGTAAAAAAATTGGTGCTACAAAGCACGGATAGTCCACCATACAATCAATTATTTTATGTTGAAAGGAAATGAAAATATCTCGAAAATTGTATCTTTGAAAGATTTGAACCTTATAACATAATTTTTAGGTAATATTTACGAAAACCAAAATCTGAAAATCGCATAACAATAGCTGCTTTACTTCTAAAGTTATTTTTTTTTATATATTTCAACGTTTTTTCAAATAACTCGGCAACTAAAGCCTCCACGAATTTGGAAATTTGTAGTCCATATTCCTGGAAACTTAAATCTGAAAACCGTATATCGCTACTTGCTTTTGTTCTAAACTTTTTATTTTATCCTCCTTTTCCCCCCTTCAACCTCCCACCACCCTACCCAAAAGTTAATCAGTTTATGGTCAGCTCAGTACCCTCTCCATACAGGCCGATCAACTCCTACCGATTTAGTGTCCTTTAATCCACTTTCGCCGCCATTTTCACTCAAAAGTGACAGAAAATAATCCATTAATAGTTTTCTGTCAATATATATGGCGGCGAAAGTCGAGAAAAGGACACTAAAACGGTAGGAGTTGATTGACCTATGTGGAGAAGGTAGTGGTCAGCCGATGGAGGATTTTTGTACCAAATTTCGTTAAAATTCTTCATTCATTCATTCTTGAGTTATCGTGCATATAGACAGACATCAGACAACGGACATCCATCTTTTTTTTTCGTCGATTAAGGTGTTTTGCAATCTTAGTAACTAATTTTTGATAAAATTAGGAAAAGTAAAAATTTCACGATTTTAATACCCCATACCATATTGGTATAGTGGACTAAAAACGTCCATTCTCCTAACGTTTACCCCTAATTTATGAATCAACATGTGCCTTTATGACGAGAATTGCTCGTTGGGACCCCCTCTACAACAGATATTATCTACATATAAATAAAATTAGCTGATACACATTCCACATCACAAAATGGCAGGGTTCTTTATCTCACAGAGGCATTTTTCATATGAAAATAACAACCCCTAAGGGATAGAGATACAGCGATTTAAAGTTTTATACCCCACAAAAAACTGCCTAGAACCTCCAAAACCAGGATGCGTCAGGTAATGCGTTTTTACAGTGAAGCTGGTAGTAGATTTAAAATTATTTTTTAGATAACAAAAACATCCTCTAACATTCTTTTTATTCTGAGCTCAGATTTAAACAGCTGTCAGTCGAGCACAGAACATAATTTGTATGTTGGACGGATTCTAATACATACGAATTGTAAGATGTATTATTTGTAGAAAGTACGAGTTGTACGATGTACGGTTTGCAAAAAGTATGCTTTGTGTGATGTATCGTTATGCTATTTTATGATTTGTCAAAAGTATTGTTTGTGCGATGTATATTTGTTTAAAATACGTTTGTAAAATGTATCTTTTGGATTAATTATAGGGACCCGTTTTAGAATCCGTCCGACACACAATTTTGTTCTCTGCTATTTTAATTTAAGCTCAGAATAAACATACAATTTGAGAAGTCGAAGATATATTCTTTTTTTTTTAATTTTATAAAAAATATTTATAGGTTTACAAAAATATAGGTAGGTATATAGAATCCAAAAAAATCGAGACATTAATATGCAGTGTGAAGACTTTAGCGGAATCAAATCCTCTAGAGCCTCAGGATAAAATATGTGGATAAAACGCACCCCCCCCCTAGAAGCCTGGTGATGGCCACATTTTCACTTCAAATTAAGTTTTTTTATTACTTGTCCTTAACCCGCTCCCCCCCCCCCCCCCGAAGTCATATCAAATTTGTTTTTTTAAATGTGATGATTACTTAGGTACACTAGGTATTTTGTGACACCTTGACTGCAATGTTTTTTTGATGTGAGTTAATTTTTAATTTAAAAAAAACCTTTAGGTATAAAAATCAAATTACTATTGCTTTTTTCTTTAATAAACTTCGACAAAATAGTTTTTTTTTAGCTCTAAGTTGTTTTACACCTCTTTATACAGTGTGTCTCAAAAGTCTGGAATAATGGATTTTTTGGAAGAACGCTTTTTTAGGAAAATAGGAAAAATAGCAGTCCCGAAAAATGTATACTCTTTTATACACGGTGGTCACCCGGTATTGTGTAATGTTGGGTATTTTTTAAAAGCTAATTTTTTAAGGATCCAGAAAATGAGATAATATACAGGGTGTCCAATTTAAAAAAGAGATAAGGCGATTTATTTTATTTTTGGGACACCCTGTATAAAATGGTATACATTTTTTCGAAACCGCTTTTTCTACCTAAAAATGATCCTACATAAGTTTTTTTTCAAAGACCCATAGTTATCCCGAAAAATCCATTATTCCAGACTTTTGGAATACACTCTGAATAGTTTAGTAAGTTTTTATCATAATGCGGTCAATTATACATTTTTAGACATATTTTATGGTCTATCTATTTTTAGCCATCCATTCATAGTACCTATGGAGGCGATTGGGATCGTCAAAAATACCTAAATACAAAATTTCGTATGCCATGGTGTCTGTCTGTCGGTCTGTCTGTCTGTCGGTAACACAATTACTCAAAAAACGCTAAACCGATTCTTATAAAATTTGGCACCAAAATTCTTTGTCGTCCTACGCAGAGTTGATTAGGTTTTGGTGGGGGTGGGGGGTTGGCAAGACGATATTAGGGGGGATTAAACTTAACTCACGAACCGTATAGCAGCTATAGCGATACGCGATTTTCACAATATAGGATAGATAATTACATTTTCAACCAAAAATTTAGAAAAATTTGATATTTTTTTTTTGGTTGAAAATCCAATTATCTAAGTTAATATGACAACCGCGTGCCGCTTGGCAAGAGGAGGAGGGGATTAAGCTTTTAATAAAATTGTAACTTCAAAGTAGTATAATCCTTTTAAGAAAATTAAGTGGTTTAGAGAGGTTTCACCCTTTAAAAGGGGAATTTTTTATATGACTGGAAAGCCCATAAAAAATCTCAGTTGTCGTGTTTTTGCGTTTTATCCGCATATTTTTTCTACAAACACAAATCGTCGAATAACTCATAAAATTGTGCCAACGTCGGTATAACGTCGGCAGTGCGTTAGCGATGCGTTGGTCCGATTATATGTGTTTTTAGGGTTATGCTGAGGCTCTAGCGAAATTATTCCATTTAAAGTTCCCACCGTATACAGGGTTGGCCATTTAAAAGGGTTCACCTGGATTTTTTCAAAAACTGTAAAGAATTGGAGAAAATGCTGAAACACGTCGATTTTGTTTGTAAAGGGGAGACTTTTTGGCGATCTTGAAATTTTTGTAGCGCGCATCCCCTTTGAGAGGTAAACTTTACCCCTATATTTTGAATAGGGACAGTGGGTCGAGTGATACCTTGTTTTGAAGGTCTTCTGAATGTCTTGACAATCGTGTAAAACTTTCGCTAATCTATCGATTACTTTTTGAGATATTCACTTTCACAGTTGCATGACCAAATTCAAAAATATTTTTTTAAATATATCTTTTTTTTATAAATCCTCGGACACGTTGACTTTGCTTTTGTTAATGGTAAATTTTATCATTGTGTTTTTTCTTCTAGGGTACATTCCTACGAGAGGTGAAATTTACCTGTACAATTTAAGCTTACTTTGAAAGTAAATATCTCAAAAACGAATCGATAGATTTTCGAAATTTTTACACGATTGTCAAGACATTCAGGAGGCCTTCAAAACAATTAAGGTATCACTCGACCAACTTTCCCTATACAAAATATAGGGGTAAAGTTTACCCCTCAAAGGGGATGCGCGCTACAAAAATTTCAAGAGTCAAAAAGTGTTCCCCTTACAAACAAAATCGACGTGTTTCAGCATTTTCTCCAATTCTTTACAGTCTTTGGCCCACCCTGTATTGGAGGGCCCAAGGATATTCTGATGGTATACGAAAACTTCTCCTCCAAAGCTGACAGCAAAAAGTGTAACTTATTTATTCCCACGAGAGGGACGTTGACAGTTCGTTTTTTTTATCCTGCATAGAAATCGGTTCACTCGATTACGATTTGTAGCGCCACATAGACTTACACAAACACAGACTGCATGGTCCGAAAAAGTGAAACCTATGATGTGAAATTCGCTGCTCACCATGAATATCTCCTAAACGGGAGGAGATACGAAAAGGTTTAAATTAGGGCAAAGTTGCTTTGCTGAAAACTAAGAAAAGTTTACAAATTTCGGATAGTTCTGGAGAAAAAACCGTACTCTTTAATTCTAGTCTTTATTTTTCTGCGCCCTTATTCTTTTAAAGCTGTCAAAAAACGCTTAAAACTTATTTTAACAGGCAATTTTTTAAAAACTACCTGACAGGTTCGTTTTTTAGATTTGACATTGCAGTGTGAAAGGGGAGCTCTGGCAAGTTCATTTTTGGTTCATAAAGGATGACAGATAATATTTTGCAAAAGATTTGTGGCGTAGAGGGCAAAGGGTGAGGGAATAAATCGGAAAAAAGTTTTTCTTCGACCAGGATTTGAACCCGGGACCTCTAGAATACCAGTCTAATGCTCTACCAACTGAGCTACCGAGGAACTGGGGTTTTAGCTGGCTATTCGGAAATACTTTCGTCCGATTCATTTGTTAGTAGTGGGGAGATCTTTGAAGCCTACTGCGGCTTTAAAAACGTAGACATGTTATAAAGACAAGGAGGTACACATTTACGATTATTAGTTGTACGAAATTTCTATTTATCTATCAACCAACGAAACACTCTCCAAACTTGTTAGGTAAACTGCTATTTATTTCTACGACCGTGCGGGAAAGGAGTGTTATTTAGTTTGGAAAGTATCAATTTCCCGCACTGAGTACAAAAAATATTTATCCTAACTCATGTGTCAAGTACGTATCTTTCCAATCCTTGCTGCTTTCCCGAACTCCGGTCCGTGTTCGTTCTCAGGCCAACGGATGTCCCGTGTGGGGAAGATTAACTTTTCGCACGAGTTATATAAGAAAAAAACTATAATTTTCAGATTTTGCGCATTGTTAACAGGGTGCAAAATATAACTTTGCCGCACTAGTGCGCAAAAATAGTGCGAAAAAACTTTGCGCACTGTAATCGTAATGTCAAAACCAGTTCTTCGCATTGTCAGCATACGTCAGTAGGCTTTAAAATGCCTTGTATCTAGTTTTCATATTTTTTATTTAAATTTTTGAGAGCGATTATCTCACAAACTAAATAAGATGACCTATGATGTTGGGTGTCATTTTAAAGAGTTTTTTGAGAAAATCTACAGATAGTAACATTTTTAACCCGTTATCAACATTTTTTAACAAATGACGTAAAAATGACCAAAAATGGGTAAATTGCATTTGTAAATGTGTAATCGCCCAAATGCTACCATTTCTGAATTTTCCTTAAAATCCTTTATAATGACACCGAACATCCTAAGGTACCTTATTTAGTTTATACGCCTTTTTCGCAGTCATTTGCGTGTGGAAAGTAGCAGTTTTCCGAACAGCGTGCACGAAAAAATTTTGCTTGCGAAAAAAATATCACTCGCGCAAAAAAAATTTCTACGAGGTTTAGGAAAATAAGATTTTGCGCATTGGGTGTTACGTTACTATGCGACACTAGTGTTCAAAACCACTTTATTTCAATGTTATAATAACATTTTTATGAAACACATTTTTTATTGACTATTTTATAATACTTTCCTTACGCTCTTGGAAGAACAATTGTTCCTAATGCTTGCAGAAATAATTTTTTCCGCAGTCGACTGCTTGACCGAACTTCTAAGTCCTTCGGCCAATGAGACAGTCCCGTACGGAAAAAATGGCTTTTCCGCGTGTATATTTTTTTTTACAAAATTATGCACAGCAACAAGATGTTTTTAATTTTCCGCACACCCTTAGGAAAAATGTGGCACCTAACGAGCGTAAAGCAGGGCCGGCGCTAGATTGTTGGTCGCCCGAGGCATTTTTTTAAATGCCGCCCTTGATTAAAGGATTCTTAATTTTATTTTTAAGTTACCCATTTAAAAGAGAAAAAATATATGAATAATAAAAAATCTTTATTTTCCAGGGGCGGTCGCAGTGCCTCTGACGCCCCGCCCCGCAATTAACCCCCCTGACTGAGAGATTTTTTTTTATACACCATGCAGTATGCTATTTGGGAAAATACAATTTTTTATAGTGAGTATAAGATTTTCTTTAAATCTCAGTAAAAAAAATATAGATGTGATATAAATCAATTACAGAGGGGGTTTTTCATGTACTATTAATATTAATAAAATATTCTTTTTTTTTAGTATTCCCGTAACATATGCTAAGAACCTTCTTTAGATAAAATTTTATACATTTTATTTGCCACACCTTTGATAAAAACTTGTCAAAACCTCTTACAAAATACCTGAAAAATATCATATTTTAAACAATTTTCTGTCTATATTTAAAAAAATTTCGCCAGCGGCGCCATAACATCATTGGTTCTTACAATTTTAGTTAAGTAATTTTAAACAATTTTTATCAGCAACATTATTTAACACTCGTCAAAAATTAGAATAATTTTGAAAATTTGCGCGTTCGGCGTATTTACAAGCAGATTTAGAATTAAAACTAGACCCAACGGAGAGTTCCACCCCTGCAAACCCAACCCCAACACCTACTAAAGCGCCCCGCCCCTTTGAAATCGGCTTTAAAAAAATTTTAAAAATTTTGAACCACTTGAAACAGGATCTATGTTTTTGTAATTTTCTTGGATTTCTGTGAACAAGACATTCAGAAAAAATATCGGTGATGAGGCGCCAAATTTATGTCAACGGCAGTCGCGTGCGGGAAAGATTAACTTTCCACACTGGTTATACATAATAACTATTTTGATGTGTTTTTTTAGTGCACTTTATAAAAAACTAACCCTTTAAATATAAAAAATAGGCACTTTTAAGACGATTTTAGAATGGGCACGAATTCTTTAATAGGTTTTGTGGTTTCTGAGTAATTATAAAAAACCGAAAAATTAGTAAGTGTGCATTTTGTTGTCTACCCTCATTTTTTCACGAGTCATCAAAAAAAGTCGACAGTACCTACTACGCTACATCAACACCGTTATGAATTAAAAAGCCAGTTAACTCCTATCTCTCTTGTGCTCTTTAGACTACTGCTGCCGCCATTTAATTGGTATCAATATGGCCGCGACATTAAGCAAAATTTAAGGATACTAAAACAATAAAGAGTTTTTAACTGGCTTTTTACTTGAGATAGTGTTAGCTAAATATGGCGGTTCAAAGATGGTCTACATGCTATTTACAAAAGCTGCTTTTTTCTTATGTGCATGGTTTGGCTAATTTTTTTTTTATATTTACTTAAATATGGCACTACCACAAACACGGTGAGCCAGATATTAGGCCGTTTTTTACTAAACTTTCTTTGCTAACAAAAAAACTATGGGTCTTACATTTTTGATATTAGTACTATAATACTCATATATGTATAGAGGGTAAGCCATAGAATTGTGCGCCAAAGAAAAAGAGGTTTAAAACAGGAACAATATAGTTAAATATAGGTATAAGTATCGTAAAAAGTACTTACTTGAGCACATACACGGTATACATTTTTGAAATCAGCAAAATAAGTAATAAAATTTAAAAATAAAATTTATGCAGGGGATTCTATTTAAAATAAGAAAGTTGATTTCAAAATTTGACATATGCCAGTGGCGCACCGAGGGAGAGGGGGGATTTAGGGTCAACCCCTCCCTCCCGAGAAGCCTGGTTTCAGTTGGCACAATCAAATAACAGCAGAAATAAAATGGGTAAGTATATAGAGAACAAAATACAAGAGCCTAGACTTTAATTTTTAAAAATTAAAAAATCTTTAAAAAATCATAAATTGCAAAATTTTTCGGCTGCGGCACCTTTCATTTTTACGATTTCGTATCAAAATGGTCTGTTTAATGTAATTTTATCAAAACATTCTGCCTGCGATTTTTACCATTTTTACAAACAAAAAAAACAGACATTTAAAGTAAATATTTCAACGCATCGGTATCGGTATACCAAACGCGTCTGAAATAAAGCCAACAAGACTTGTTTAGGCCATGTTTCGAACGATGGCCGCTTTTTTGAATAAGGGTGCGTTGACCGAACTGCTGATTGAAATCGTTACGTACACTGAGAAATTTTCAACTTGCTGGAACATCAACGTTCTTAGCTGGGACAGCAAAGGCTTGAATGTTCGGTTACGAAATTTGTTTGCTGGCGTAACTATTTTTTTCGCTGAGGCTACTAAACACATTATCCCAGACAGCACAAATTGTCCATCGGACAGCCATTTTTTGTCCAAAACCGCCCGAATTTTCCATGGACCATTTATGAACATCCATTGGACAAAGCTTTTCCCTGATACAGTGGATGACAAAAAAACTTCCAATTTTGATCCATAAATAACTGCTTTTTTTCAGTTGGTTTTTGAATATCCAATGGATAACGATTTTTCTTGGTCCACCAGACCAAAAATAAACTGTCCGGCGGACATTGACTGAACATTGAATATTTATCAAAAAATCTTTGTCAATTGGGCTTGGCCCAGCTGGCACATTAATAAATATAGTCATTAATCCGAACTGTTTCAGTCATTAATCCGAACAACAATAACATTTCTCTCATATCTAGCTATCATTTAAATAAGCATTTTTTTCATTATTTTGGATTAATTGGTATTTTAGTATTTTAATACCCATCCTTTGCTAGGAACTCGATCCAGGGAGGACAAGGATTGACAATCAGACTTATGATGTTGGAGTGGTTCAAATATATAGGTACCTATATACTTATACATATATAAAAAATATCGCCGCTTTTGACAAAACTGTCCACTGGATATCCATTGGAACAAATAAGTATATCCAGTGTACTAAGAAAATTAGACCAACGGATATACATTGTAATTATTAATTTTTTCCAACAGTGAACCACAAAGATATTTTTTGGATAGCCAATGGATAACTTTTGGACAGAATTTCGTTCCACTGGATAACCATGGATTTAGTAAAGTGGTACAATAGTCAAAATATTGAAACTTTTGGACTTTTTTGGGATGTCCAAGAGCCGTCCAACGTTTTGACAATTGTATTATCCGATGGATATGCCTTGGACAAAGTTTCCTACAGATTTGTTTGTGTGGTGGACTGCTGCATTGTCCAGAAAACTCTCTCCACTGAACATCCTTGGGACAGAGTTGTGCTGTCCGGGATATTCCTATCCGAGTTCTAGCTAGAAACTCTGCTCTGTTGTAGCAGAAACTTTGATGTTCCAGCAAGATTGTCTTGCAACATAGGCGCCCAGCTAAAACCACTTTACTGAAAAAATTGTCAGTGTACGTTCGTGGGTTCCTCCGTACGTAACGATTTGAGTGTAATCAGCTGTTCTACCATCCCACCCGTCAAAAGCGGGCATCGTTCAAAACATGTAGCATGAACAAGTCAAAAATGTAGTGAATTTTGGATTTGTTTCGAACGCGTTAGGCAGTGGCGTAGCCAGAAATCGACTCTGGGGGGGAATTTATCATTATCCGGTCCCTACCTATCCTACCTATCAATCTACCTATCAACTACCTACCTATGGCAAATTTTTAAAAATTAGGTAGGTTCCTATTGCTTGAGCTCTTAATTGAACTGAAGGGAGGGAAGAGGGGTTTAATAGGTGTTGAGTTAGTTTATACGAAACAAAAATACTTATTTTTAAAAGCACGTCTCATCCAGTCTCATTTGCAGATTTTTTTTAGAATTAATTTTTGAAAAATTTACGCGTCTCAAATGTTGTTGAAAAAAAAATTGCTTAAAATAAACAAAATTGGAACAATATTGAATATTTGTATGGCGCCGCAGGCGAAAATTGACAAAAAAAAAACACAAAAATTTTTTAATAATTTTGATCTGTTAGGTTTTTTGTAAAATATTTTTTTCAAAAACTAGATTGGGTTAGATGCCAAGAAGGGGTGGATTGCGGTGGTATAGATTTGTTGCCAAATCATAAATGCGCCGCAGATGAAAATTTTAAGAGAAATTATACACGTTTTAAATGCTGATAAAAATCCCTGAGAATGAAACTAAAATTATAACAATTAATGACGTCATAGCACCGCAGGCAAAATTTTTAAAATTTAGGACATAACACCAAACACACGTCACAAACTGGAGTAAGGGGTCAAAAAAGTGGGGGAGCTATAGCTCTCCCTAGGGATCATGATTAATTTATTGTAGATTGGGTTGGACCTTCTGGTGAGGTTTTAACCCCCAACCCCCCCCCAGGCTACGACACTGGGTTAGGTATACCGATGCGTTGATATTTACTTTAAGTGTCTGTATTAAGGGTACAACAACTCAAATTCCCATCAATATTTACGATTTTATTTTAATTTTAAGTCAAAAATTGCATTTTAAGCGTTATTTTCTTAAAAAATTTTGCCTGCTGGAGCATGATTTTGACATCAAATTTTGGGCAAATAAACAATTTTAAATTTGGTTAGCAATTATTCTCAGGTCCGCCCCGGTTCCCTTGTATCAATTATGGTCAGATTTTTACTTCAAATTAAGTTTTTTTTTATTATTTATCCTTACCCCCCCCCTCCCCGAAGTCAATTCCTGGGTGCGCCACTGCATATGCTCCGATGACATTTGACTATATTGACATTTTTATTTTTATGCAACTTTTCTAAGACTATTTTTTTTTTGAAATGCATAATAACCTGAAAAAGGGCGGGAGGACATTTAAAATGGATGACCCTCTGTACGCGTACATGATGAGTAGTGACAAATGTAAAATTGTTTGTTGTCGGCTCTATAAAATCATTTAAGTGTTAAAAAATAACTCATCCTTAGGTAGTGTTTTTTTTTATAAGATAAAGAGTTAAAAACGACAAAAAAGTGAATTTTGCCACTTTACCAATATGGTATGGGGGACTATTAAAATCGTGAAATTTTGACTTTTCTTAATTTTATAAAAAATGAGTTACTAAGGTTCCAAAACACCTTAATCGACGAAAAAAAAAGTTGTCTGTCGGTCTGTTGTCTGTCTGTATACATGATAACTCAAGAACGCCTTAATCGATTTTAACGAAATTTGGTACAAAAATCCTTTATCGGCTGACCATGAACTGATTAACTTTTGGGTAGGGTGGCGGGGTGGTTAAATGGGGGAAAAGGGGGCTAAAATATTTTAAAAAATTGTAACTTTGGAACAAAAGCAAGTAGCGATATACGATTCTCAGATTTAAGTTTCCATAAATATGAACTACAAATTTTGTTATAAAATCCAAATTCGTGGGACCTTTTCCGAGTTATTTGAAAAAACGTTAAAATATGTACAAAAAATCATAACTTTAGAAGTAAAGGAACAATTGATATGCGGTGTTCAGATTTTGGTTTTCGTAAATATTACCCAAAAATTTTGTTATAAGGTTCAAATCTTTCAAAGCTACAGTTTTCGAGATATTTTCATTTTCTTTCAATATAAAATAATTGATTGTATGGTGGACTATTCGTTCTTTGTAGAACCAATTTTTTTTCTACAAATTTTAAACATTTCAGCTAAAAAAATTACTTCGTAGGGACCGTTTTTTTATGTTTCCAATAACAATTTTGATTCGCTGCATATTTAAACGTAAAATCGAGTTTAAAGCCAAGGATTTTAAAAAATTTCAAACGTATTTCCTGTTTATATATGAAATTCAGTGTTAAGGTAAAAAAATGTCGTAAGTTGTGGTTCGTAAAATAATGGCAAAACCAGTGGCAAAGGTCCTCAACACCCCCCCCCCCCCGGAACTTATTACTAACTTTTGAAAAGATCCCGTTTGTTGACTTTGGACCTGAATGTTTAGAATACTTTTATATCTACTCCCCACCCCGAAAATGTTTCGGACTACGCCACTGGACATGTTACTTTAGTTTTTTTTTTAAAGAATAATTAAAAACATTACAAAAGTATCATTTCGCGATTTTTAAGATTATTTTTATGACTTCCTAGCTGTACAAATTCAAAATTTTACAGTAAATAAAATAAATTTTTGGGAATCCTTTTTAGGATAACACGAATCGAGTTAAAAAAAAAGGGATTGTGAGCAATTTCAGCCGTAATTCAACATCAAAAATATGTGAAGTTCATATAAGTCGGAAGACGTTTTATTTTGAGTAAAGTTAAGTAAAAAAATTGGTGCTAGAAAGCACGGATAGTCCACCATACAATCAAAACTAAAGCTCCCATGAATTTGGACTTTATAACAAAATTTGTAGTCCATATTCATAGAAACTTAAATCTGAAAAGCGTATATCGCTACTTGCACTTGTTCCAAAGTTACAATTTTTTACAATATTTTATCCCCCTTTTCTCCCTTCAACTCCCCACCACCCTACCCAAAAGTTAATCAGTTTATGCAGTGGCGGTCCCAGCCATTTGAAAAGGGAGGGGGGCGGTTTCAATACGAAAAAAAAAATTGAATAAAAGCATAGCTTTTATGAGAAACATATTAATATATGCAAACAAAACTTGGTAACTACCAGCGAGGATTTGGTCTCAAATCTAGGGGGGGGGTACTTAGATAGAGAAAATTACATTAAAACTAATTTTTGAGTCGAAATAAACTAAAATCGTAAATATCAACAGTATTATAGCGCCGCAAGCAAAAAGACAATTGCTCTAAAAAATGCGTTTTTTGATTTGAAATTAAACTAAAATTTAAATATATGGTCTCAAAGTGCAGCATGCGAAAATTTTTAAGAAAATGACACTACAAATGCCATTTTTAAAACAAAATTAAACTAATACCGTAAATATCAAAGGTGTTGTAGCGCCGCAATTTATGCCCTACTTTTGATTTTCTAAATGTTTTCATAAAAAATTTAAAGCCAGGGTAAGGGGGGGTTAACTAACCCCCTATCCTCCTGAAATCCGCGCTTGAGTAACTACGTATAATTTTTTCAGTTATAAAAAACATAGATAACAAACAAACGACAAACAAAACCTAACATACTTTTATGTCGCATATCTCAAACATAAGATGCCCATCTCAAAAAAAAATTATTTCCAGTTTTTTGGGCAAATCGGTCAATGACTCGCTCAATGTCAATTTCAATATGTCTATTGATATGCAGCAATGCTAAGCCCGTCAGACGAATTTCCGTCATAGTGTTTTTAAATACTTATGTTTTCAATCTTCTGAGGCATGAGAAGCTTCTTTCTGACGAGGCATTACTTACTGGCAAACATCCAAGAATGGTCTAATCAACGGAAAAATATTGCCACACTTGATTATTGCCTCGAAAACTTTATCAGGTATGTTTTGATTTAAGCTTTTGCCTACTTCTGACCAATATTGTTTCCAAATGCTGACTTCAAAGTTCAAGAATTTGTGTTTGGGATTAATAAAACAGTTTATAGTATTTAGAAACGACTTTAGTTAATTTTGCTTTGATTTAGGCTTAATGTTAAACATGAAACACTTTTTTATGTCCTAATTGATTTTGTCTAAAACTTGTTTATAAATAGAAACTCTATAATACTGTTCTGTATTTTCAATGGTTTTCGCGGTAAGTTCGTCATTCGTTTGTATATTTTTGGTCTGACGGATTGAAGGTCAAACTGTCCCAAAATATTTTGGAGGGATTCTAGAATGTATTTAAAGGAACCTTCTGCAATTTCTGGTTTTTTCTTCTTCAGGGTTATTACCACCAACATCTTTGTTGTTGTTGTTGTCTACTTCTTTCTGGAGCAAAGGGGGGGGGGTCGCCCCCCCGGCCGCCCCCTGGGACCGCCACTGGTTTATGGTCAGCCGATAGAGGATTTTTGTACCAAATTTCGTTAAAATCGATTTAGTTATCGTATATAAGACAGACAACAGACCGACAGACAATTTTTTTTTTCATCGATTAAGGTGTTTTGGAACCTTAGTAACTCATTTTTGATTAAATTAAGAAAAGTCAAAATTTCACGATTTTTATAGTCACCCATACCATATTGGTATAGTGAACTGAAAACGGCCATTTTTCTAACTTTTACCCCTAATTTATGAATAAACCTGTTACTAATTGGGGGGGGGTGCATAGGTATATGACGAGAATTGCTTCTTGGGTCCCCCTCTACAATATATAATATCTACATATAAATAAAATTAGCCGAAGAAAATGGCAGGGTTCTTTATCTTGGCATTTTTCATATAAAAACAACCCCCCCACAAAAAACTGCCTAGAACAGCTTTTTGTTCGATTGTGACACGTACCCATTTAGAAGCTCCAAAACCAGGATGCGACACGTAATGCGTTTTTAGGTTTCTACATCCGTGATTTTTAGAGTCAAGCTGGTAGTAGAGATTTAAAATTTTTTAGATAACAAAAACATCATCTAACATTCTTTTTATTCTGAGCTCTGATTTAAACAGCTGTCGGTCGAGCACAGAACACAATTTGTAAGTTGGACGGATTCTAATACATACGACTTGTAAGATGTATTATCAAGGGATTATTTGTAGAAAGTACGAGTTGTACGATGTACGGTTTGCAAAAAGTATGCTTTGTGTGGGTCCCTATAATTAATCCAAAAGATACATTTTACAAACGTATTTTAAACAAATATACATCGCACAAACAATACTTTAGACAAATCATAAAATAGCATAACGATACATCACACAAAGCATACTTTTTGCAAACCATACATCGTACAACTCGTACTTTCTACAAATAATACATCTTACAATTCGTATGTATTAGAATCCGTCCAACATACAAATTATGTTCTGTGCTCGAGTGACAGCTGTTTAAATCTGAGCTCAGAATAAAAAGAATGTTAGAGGATGCTTTTGTTATCTAAAAAATAATTTTAAATCTACTACCAGCTTCACTGTAAAAACGCATTACGTGACGCATCCTGGTTTTGGAGCTTCTAGGCAGTTTTTTGTGGGGTATAAAACTTTAAATCGCTGTATCTCTATCCCTTAGGGGTTGTTATTTTCATATGAAAAATGCCTCTGTGAGATAAAGAACCCTGCCATTTTGTTATGTGGAATGTGTGTCAGCTAATTTTATTTATATGTAGATAATATCTGTTGTAGAGGGGGTCCCAACGAGCAATTCTGGTCATAAAGGCACAGGTTGATTCATAAATTAGGGGTAAACGTTAGGAGAATGGACGTTTTTAGTCCACTATACCAATATGGTATGGGGTATTAAAATCGTGAAATTTTGACTTTTCCTAATTTTATCAAAAATTAGTTACTAAGATTGCAAAACACCTTAATCGACGAAAAAAAAAGATGGATGTCCGTTGTCTGATGTCTGTCTGTATGCACGATAACTCAAGAATGCCTTAATCGATTTTAACGAAATTTGGTACAAAAATCCTCCATCGGCTGACCACTACTTTCTCCACATAGGTCAATCAACTCCTACCGTTTTAGTGTCCTTTTCTCGACTTTCGCCGCCATATATATTGACAGAAAACTATTAATGGATTATTTTCTGTCACTTTTGAGTGAAAATGGCGGCGAAAGTGGATTAAAGGACACTAAATCGGTAGGAGTTGATCGGTCTGTATGGAGAGGGTACTGAGCTGACCATAAACTGATTAACTTTTGGGTAGGGTGGTGGAGGTTGAAGGGGGGAAAAGGAGGATAAAATAAAAAATTGTAACTTTAGAACAAAAGCAAATAGCGATATACGGTTTTCAGATTTAAGTTTCCAGGAATATGGACTACAAATTTCCAAATTCGTGGAGGCTTTAGTTGCCGAGTTATTTGAAAAAACGTTGAAATATATAAAAAAAAACATAACTTTAGAAGTAAAGCAGCTATTGTTATGCGATTTTCAGATTTTGGTTTTCGTAAATATTACCCAAAAATTATGTTATAAGGTTCAAATCTTTCAAAGATACAATTTTCGAGATATTTTCATTTCCTTTCAACATAAAATAATTGATTGTTTTTTAAAATAACCCGGAAACTAAAGCTCCCACGAATTTGGACTTTACAACAAAATTTGTAGTCCATATTCATGTAAACTTAAATCTGAAAACCATATATCGCTACTTGCTTTTATTCCAAAGTTACAATTTTTTTAAATATTTTATCCCTTTTTGCCCCCTTCAACCCCCCACCACTCTACCCAAAAGTTAATCAGTTCATGGTCACTCGATAGAGGATTTTTGTACCAAATTTTGTTAAAATCGATTAAGGTGTTCTTGAGTTATCGTGTACAGACAGAGAACAGACCGACAGAAAACTTTTTTTTTTCGTCGATTAAGGTGTTTTGGAACCTTAATACCTCACTTTTGATAAAATTAAGAAAAGTCAAAATTTCACGATTTTAATAGTCCCCCATACCATATTGGTATGGTGTACTAAAAAATTGATGCTAGAAAGCACGGATAGTACACCATACAATCAATTATGTTATGTTGAAAGAAAATAAAAATATCTCGAAAACTGTAGCTTTGAAAGATTTGACCCTAATAACAAAATTTTTGGATAATATTTACGAAAACCAAAATCTGAAAACCGCACATCAATAGCTGCTTTACTTCTAAAGTTATGATTTTTTAAAAATATATTTTAACGTTTTTTTAAATAACTCGGAAACTAAAGCTCCCACGAATTTCGATTTTTATAACAAAATTTGTAGTTCATATTAATGGAAACTTAAATCTGAAAACCGTATATCGCTACTTGCTTTTGTTCCAAAGTTAAAATTTTTTAAAATATTTTATACCCCTTTTCCCCCCTTCAACCACCCCACCACCCTACCCAAAAGTTAATCAGTTCCAGCCGAAAAAGGATTTTTGTACCAAATTTCGTTAAAATCGATTAAGGCGTTCTTGAGTTATCGTGCATACAGATAGACAACAGACCGACAGACAACTTTTTTTTTTCGTCGAATAAGGTGTTTTGGAACCTTAGTTTTTAATAAAATTAAGCAAAGTCAAAATTTAACGATTTTAAT
Source organism: Oxystoma pomonae (assembly GCA_963921995.1). Classification (NCBI taxonomy): domain Eukaryota; kingdom Metazoa; phylum Arthropoda; class Insecta; order Coleoptera; family Brentidae; genus Oxystoma; species Oxystoma pomonae. The sequence goes on along the minus strand of OY998166.1, from coordinate 94,941,883 downwards.
AGTCCCCCATACCATATTGGTATTGGGGAGGGGGGGTAAAGATAAATAATAATAAAAAAAATAATTTGAAGTAAAAATCTGACGATAATTGATTGTGTTTATTTGCCCAAAATTTGATGTAAAAATCATCATTTTTTGAGTGAATAACGCTTAAAATGAAATTTTTGACTTAAAATTAAAGTAAAATCGTAAATATTGGCTTTATTTCAAACGCGGTTGGTATATCGATACCGATGCGTTGAAATATTTACTTTAAGTGACTGATTTTTGTGTTTGCAAAAATGGTAAAATGCGCACCAGGCGAAAATTTTTGCGAAAATGACTCTTAAAATACGATTTTTGACACCAAATCGCACGCAGAATGTTTTGATAAAATTACATTAGAAAGACCATTTTGATACGAAATCGTAAAAATGAAAGGTGCTGCAACCGAAAAATTTTGTAATTTATGATTTTTTAAAGATTTTTCATTGTTAAAAATTAAGGTCTAGGCTCTTGTATTTTATTCTCTATATACGTACCTATTTTATTTCTGCTGTTATTTGATTGTACCAACTGTAACCAGCTTCTCGGGAGGGAGGCGTTGACCTTAAATCCCCCCTGTCCCTCAGTGCGCCACTGGCATATGTCAAATTTTGAAATCAACTTTCTGATTTTAAATAGAATCCCCTGTATAAATTTTATTTTTAAATTGTTGCTGATTTCAAAAATTTATACCATGTATGTGCTAAAGTAAGAACTCTTTGAGATACTTATACCTATATATAACTATATTGTTCCTAAAGGATGTTGCCTTAGCGGTATAGTTTTTTTGTAAGAGCTTAAAAAAGTAAATATATTTCGCGAGTTTTAAACTTTTTTCTTTGGCGCACAATTCTATGGATTACCCTCTATACATATACGGGTATTAGACCTAACATCAAAAATGTAAGACCCATTGCTTTGCAGAAACCAAGTTGCCGGCGAATTCTTCAAAATGACGATCTTAAATCGAAAGTTCCTTATCAAAAAACAAAAATATATTTGAATCTATAGATCTTAATAAAGAGAAATTTGACAATACTAGTTAAATTAACGTGCAACCTTCGATGACCTTGAAAAATGTCATTTAAAAAAAAAACTTTTCCAGAGCCTTTTTTAAAATGTTTTATAATTCTGAAAACGGCAACAGGTCTTGTTTTATAATTTTAACATGACATTAACACATCTATCCTAAGTGACTTTTTGCGTACAGGGTGATTGGTTTATTAAGATTTTAAAAAAGCCACGTTATCATCTGTTTTTTTTTTACTTTTTAAAGTAGAATTTTTAAACTTAGTACGGCTACCTTATCAACTAAAATTTTTTTGGATAGGTGGTGCTGCGGACGACATGCCATAGAAACATCCGATATTTTATTAGATTTAATATCAGATGTTTCTATAGCACGTCGTGCGCAGCGCCACCTATCAAGAAAAAATTTAGTTGATAAGGTAGCATTAACAATTCGTAACAAATTTGAAAATTATACTTTAAAAAAAAAAACAGATTATAATGTGGCTTTTTTAAAAATCTTACTAAACCAATCACCTTGTAAGCAAAAAGTCACTTAAGATAGATGTGTTGATGTCATGCTAAAATTATAAAACAAGACCTGTCGCCGTTTTCATAATTATAAAACATTTAAAAAAGGCTCTGGAAAAGTATTTTTTTAGGTAAAATCACATTTTTCAAGGTCATCAAAGGTTGCACGTCAATATAACTAGTATTATCAAATTTCTCTTCATTAAGTTCTATAGACTCAAGTATAACTTTTTTTTTTGATGAGTTACTTTCGATTTAAGAACGTCATTTTGAAGATTTCGCCGCCAACTTGGTTTCTGAAAATCAAATCATAAATTTTCTTGACCAAGATCCAAAAATTGTCAAAAATGTAAGCGTACCTAATTTGGTGCTTTTCACAAAAAATGAACAATAGGGTACATTAGAGTACTATTCGGGGCGACTAAACACATGTTAGGTCAACTTTACTGGCCTATAGCGTAAAAACGGCCCCATAGAATTTGGAATTTTATATCTGAATCGATTTGTTGGGGCCTTCTAATTCATCAGGAGTCATCAACGTGTATATCCAGCCAAATTTTTTGTCGCTAGGAAGAATTGAAGAAAACGTTGAAAAACCCATTTTTTTACATACTCAAAAAAAAAAATTAGGCTACCAATGACCAAATCAAACTAAAATCATTTTTATAATAATCTACATACTTCAACTATACATAATCGATTATTTTATTAAATGTTTCTAAGCTATTAAAAAAATATGAACTTTTATCAAATTTAAAATCGTAAATTTCGGTGCCACGTCGTCCGCAGCGCCACCTATCCAAAAAATTTTTAGAATATCAATTTACCTTGAGAATTGTAATAATCGTACTAAATTTGACATTTTTTTCTCAAAAACTAAAGAAGATACGGATGTTAATGTACTTTTTTTAAAAATCTTACTTTGACTGGCCTGGTATAATTAAACCAATCACCCTGTAAGCAAAAAGTCAATTAGGAAATGTGTGCCAAATCCCCATATTTTTGTGAAGTGCGTTTGTTTTTCTTTGTCAATTTTGGCAATGTCATTGTTAATTTTGTCTAAACTGAAATAGTTTTTTTCTTAAATGAGCCAAATTCGATGTAGATATTATGAAGATCCAATTTATAGTTTGCTGTGCTCTGATCGTTTTGGCTGTAACTCGACATGTATCAACAAATTCTTCCATGAACTGTTATTTCTGTAATCCTTGTGAGAACGACAACAATAATCGTAGAATCGTTCCTTGTACAACTAGCTGTGTCGAAGTTGGTGTAGTAGAATCATATGGTGCAGAAACGCATGTAAAGTTTTGCATAAATGAAGGCATAGGTTAAGGAGCTACAATAGATACGACAGTTACGTGTTAAACGGTTCGGAACTATTTGGAGTTTGGCGAGTTTGCGCAGATATGCACGCGACCAATAACCATACTTTTATATTGATTTTTCTTTTTTAATTTGTAATACGACCACTAGATGACTCACGGTTAAATTCGCGATAACCGTACTATCGATTTTTTGTTAGTTTGTAATATGACCACTAGATGGTGCTCGCTTAAATTTTTGCTTTTTTTTAAAGGACCCTGTACAAATTACATTGAAAATGGCTGTCGGCTAAATGTCATAATTTTTTCATATTTTGTAGTACTCGATCAACAAAGCACAAAAATAAAAAAAACGAGATAGGGAGCAGGATTACGTTGACGTGTTTTTAGGCTATATTTTTGGACATAGTACAAGTTTGTTTTTCACAACTTTGTTGATTACCGCCGGTTGGTTGATGGTACCGAAGGACCCATATAAGAACATTTTTACTTGGATGGAAAGGGTTTTCATTCAGGACAAATACAGAAACGAATTATTTTATTTTGGCGGTAATCAACAAAGTTGTGAAAAAAAAATTAGAACATGTCCAAAGATATAGCCTTAAAACACGTCAACTTTAAAGCTCCATATCTCAGAAAGCTGCTCCGTATCTCGGTTTTTTATTTTTGTGCTTTGTTTATTGAGTACTACAACATATAAAAAAATTATGACATTTAGCCAATAGCCATTTCGAATGTAATTTGTGTAGGGTTCTTTCTTTGCAAGCAATTTGTGTTTAGTTTTTAAAAATATGCTTTTTTACTAGGCACAAAACAAAATCGTTACTTATGTTAAGTTAAAATAAAAAAGCATATTTTTAAGAAATAAATACAAATTACCCATAATAATGCACTTGTAGTACAAAACCTCTGGTTGTTTTATTATAAAAGATTATGGCATATTTCGAAACATGTTAGTTTATATTTTTCACAATAAAGAAAATATTACAATATGATTTTGTCTGTGCTTTTTTAAATATTAAATAATTTTCTTTAAAATGTTTATATCTTGTTTTTAGTACATAAAAAACAATAAATGCCACTCTTTTGTATTCCAAACTAAATTTGTGAAACAGAAAAAAATAAGGTAATTATGCAGTATACAGTTTTCTGCCATTTTTGATTTTTTTTGAAAAATTCTTTATGGGGGCACCTTCTAGGGTCCCTAGGACCCCAAATTTTTTTTTAACGAGAAAAAAGGGTGCCCAGGGGGGGTTGTAAAGTGTTTTTTTAATTGTTTTGGGTTGGTTTGGATTAGGTTGGGTTGGACTGTGTTGGTTTGGTTTGTTTTAGTGAAAAAAAATTTAAAAAAAAACAAAAAAAAATCAAAAAAAAAAACCAACCGGCGCAGACGGATTTGGGGTCCTAGGGACCCTAGAAGGTGCCCCCATAAAGAACTTTTCAAAAAAAATCAAAAATGGCAGAAAACCGTATACTGCATAATTACCAAAAATAATTTTAATCCCAAAAAAATTTTACTGTATATGTGGGGCAATTTATGGTAAACCCACACATTAGAAAAAGTCTTGGTGTAAATAATATTAATACCCCTGGTTTGGAATACACAAGTGTCTATACTAAACTTAATGAAATAAGGAAAGGGTGTTTTAACACATAGGTATAAATAGTTAAATGGAGTCCAAATGCAAGTGTGGGACATCACTCTCTAAGACCTCTGCCTCCAGTCTGCAAAATGTCCTCTGGAGCAAAATATTTATCACACACGTAAAATCTGTTATATATTTCATCAGCACTTAGTTTATTCGCGTTTAACGGCTTCACTATACTTCTGAAAAATTACAGGATTGCCTTTGGGGAAACGATGTCTCCCCGTTTTTTTGTTGGGATCATGGCACGGTCTCCGCAGCTTTGAATACAACACACTCTAACTCTTTGTTTCTCAGCCATTGTAATCGACGGATAAAATCACAATTTTTTGAACAGGAATAATCACAATATCACTTTTTAAAAACCTTGGCAAACCTCAGTTTTCAAAATGGAACTCATAAGTTATGAGTCATAACCGACATTCTGTCACTTTTGTCATAATGTGCCCTCTGACGGACAACCCTAGAAGGGGTAAGAGGAGGAGCTGCAGATTTCTAAAAAGAATATTGCCAACATAAATATTATTATGTTGGCAGTTCCTTTGCACGCGGAAACATAACCACACTTTTCGCGAAAAATAATTATTGGCGGGAAGGGTGAAGTGACGGATCTATAGTTCCTTAATCTATGAATGAAGGCGCGATGTATGTGATGATTTTAGGGCAGTGGCTGAAAGGTATGGGGGAACAGTAGATTATTGTAACAAGTGCCACACTGACTTATGCAATAAACGTGAAATTGTCGAGAAAGTCCCTACTACAGACTTGCCAGACGATAAAGCCCCTTCTATAGGTAGTATATGCTTCTATCAAAGTTCTTATTGGATTACCTGTTTCAGTTTCATTTTTCAAACTTGGTGTTATTATTATACTAAGCAATAAATTGGTGAATAGTTTATAAAGCGCATTTTTTTCTAGTAAATTATGGTAGAGCCATGAGGAACCTTAAATACCTGTTAAATTATTTTTAGAGGTGCTAAAATACACTTATAGTCGGACACGTTTTTTGATAATAAAGAATGTAAAGAGTGAGATAAATTAATACCACCTTATGTCTGATACACACTATGGGCTTTGAACAATTACAATTTTTGCTGTTTTTTGGATAAAAATGGCAAAATAAAAATCATATGCACGACACCCCTATAGATGAAAGACAGATGACAAAACATAAATTTTTATTAAACAATTGCCTTAAATTATTTCCATCTTTCTCTAAAATACTTTTTTATAGCTTGCTGTCCCTCTTCAAAAAATGTTTTTTGGCAGTACTTTTTTGAACACCTAAAAGAGAGAGAAGAAAGAAAAGAAAATTTGAGTGTTTTTTTCGAAAAATCGAAAGTTTGGAAAGAAAGCTTTAAAATGTGAGCAAAATCATGGCATAAAAATGTGAAAAAAATAAGCGAAGAAAGTTTAGTAAAAAACGGCCTAATATCTGGCTCACCGTGTTGGTGGTAGTGCCGCATATTTAAGTAAATATAAAAAAATTAGCCGAACCATGCACATAAGAAAAAAGCAGCTTTTGTAAATCGCATCGACCATCTTTGAACCGCCATATTTAGCTAAAACTATCTCAAGTAAAAAGTCAGTTAAAAACTCTTTATAGTTTTAGTTATAATAGATATAAGGCCTAATGTCGCGGCCATATGAATACCAAACTGTAGGCTAAAGACACAGGAGAGAAGGAGTTAACTGGCTTTTTAATTCATAACGGTGTAGATGTAGCGTAGTAGGTACTGTCGACTTTTTTTGATGACTCGTGAAAAAATGAGGGTAGACAAAAAATGCATACTTACTAATTTTTCCTTTTTTTATAATTACTCAGGGACCACAAAACCTAGTAAAGAATTAGTGCCCATTCTAAAATCGTCTTAAAAGTGCCCATTTTTTTTATATTTAAAGGGTTAGTTTTTATAAAGTACACTCAAAAAACACATCAAAATATTTATTATATATAACCAGTGCGGAAAGTTAATCTTTTCCGCACGCGATTGCCGTTGACATAAATTTGGCGCCTCCTCACCGGTATTTTTTCTGAATGTCATGTTCACAGAAATCCAAGAAAATTACAAAAACATAATGAAAAAGAACGATTTTATGTTAGTAGATCCTGTTTCAAATGGTTCAAAAATTGTAAAATTTTTGTAAAGCCGATTTCAAAGGGGAGAGGCGCTTTAGTAGGTGTTTGGGTTGGGTTTGCAGGGGTGGAATTCTCCGTTGGGTCTAGTTTTAATTCTAAATCTGCTTGTAAATACGGCGAAGGCGCAAATTTTCAAAATTATTCTAATTTTTTACGACTGTTAAATAATGTTGCTGATAAAAATTGTTTAAAATTACTTAACTAAAATTGTAACAACCAATGATGTTATAGCGCCGCTGGCGAATTTTTTTAAAATATAGACAGAAAATTGTTTAAAATATGATATTTTTCAGGTATTTTGTAAAATGTTTTGACAAGTTTTTGTCAAAGGTGTGGCAAATAAAATTTATAAAATTTTATCTAAAGAAGGTTCTTAGCATATGTTACGCGAATATTAAAAAAAAAAGAATATTTTATTTCTTTCTCTGTAATCGATTTATATCACATCTATATTTTTTTTACTGGGATTTAAAGAAAATCTTATACCCACTATAAAAAATTGTATTGTCCCAAATAGTATACTGGTGTATAAAAAAAAATTGCACGCGGAAAAGCCATTTTTTCCGTACGAGACTGCCTCATTGGCCGAAGGACTTAGAAGTTCGGTCAAGCAGTCGACTGCGGAAAAAAATGATTTCTGCAAGCATTAGGAACAATTGTTCTTCTAAGAGCGTAAGGAAAGTAGTATAAAATAGTCAATAAAAAATAAAATTTTTATTATATATTATTATAACATTGAAATAATGTGGAAAACTAGTGTGACATAGTAACGTAATGCCCAATGCGCAAAATCCTATTTTCCTCAACCTTGTAGAAATTTCTTTTTGCGTGAGTGAAATTTTTTTCGCAAGCAAAATTTTTTCGTGCACGCTGTGCGGAAAATTGCTACTTTCCACACGCAAATGACTGCGGAAAAGGCGTACAAACTAAATAAGGTACCCTAGAATGTTCGGTGTCATTTTAAAGGATTTTTTAAGGAAAATTAAGAGCATTTGGGCGATTACACATTTATAAATGCAATTTATCCATTTTTGGTCATTTTTACGTCATTTGTTCAAAAATGTTGATAAAGGGGCTTAATTTTAAAAATATTACTATCTGTAGATTCTCTCAAAAAACTCTTTAAAATGACACTCAATATCATATTTAGTTTGTGAGATAATCGCTTTCAAAAATTTAAATAAAAAATATGAAAACTAGATATGCAAACCGTATAATATGTGGTATCTTTAAAAAGCAAATTTTATAAAGATTTAAAATTTGGTATCAAAAACAGTAGATCGTATAAAAAAATTGGGATTGCCCCCAAAAATGTCTCCCTCCCTTATGCTAACTGTGCAACCAAGGCATTTCAAAGCCTTCTGACGTATGCTGACAATGCGAAGAATTGGTTTTGACATTACGATTACAGGGCGCAAAGATTGTTCGCACTATTTTTGCGCACTAGTGCGGCAAAGTTATATTTTGCACTGTTAACAATGCGCAAAATCTAAAAATAGTTTTTATCTTATATAACTTGTGCGAAAATTTAATCTTCCCCACACGGGACATCCGTTGGCCTGAGACAGAACGCGGACCGGAGTTCGGGAAAGCAGCAAGGATGGGAAAGATACTTGACACATGAGTTAGGATAAATATTTTTTCTCCGACCAGTTGTAAAAAAAATGAGTAAAATCTGTTCCGTACTCAGTGCGGGAAAGTGATACTTTCCAAACTAAAATAACACCCCTTTCCCGCACGGTCGTGGAAATAAATAGTAGCTAGTTTACCTAACAAGTCCGGAAAAGTCACTTTACGCGAGTTGCAGGGTACAATATTTTATCTACTCGCATTTAACCCAATACCTGACTAGTTCCAAAATATTTTTTTAAAAAATCATCCTGTACATGTAAATAGTAAATAATTTGTGTCTGTTTCGGCTTCCTTTATTTGCCTTGATGCTTCGTCTGTATGACTTTTTAATCAATCAGTCATCTAAATTTTCAACTATGGTGTCTTATTACATAATAATCTACATTTATATACCAATTTAACTTGATCATCACTTCTGGGAACTGACATGATTATCATAATTATTTTGTCGAAAGATAAGTGTTTGGATTTTATGTAGACACAATAATTAATTAATTAATGATGGTCAAGCAACCCAAAAATTCAGGTGACTTGTCAAAATAAGGTTGCAAAATATTATCTGTCATCCTTTATGAACCAAAAATGAACTTGCCAGAACTCCCCTCTCACACTGCAATGTCAAATCTCAAAAACGAACCTGTCAGGTAGATTTTAAAAAAGTGCCTTTTGAAATAATTTTTAAGCATTTTTTGACAGCTTTTAAAGAATAAGGGCGCAGAAAAATAAATACTAAAATTAAAGAATACGGATTTTTCGCCAGAACTATCAGGAATTTTCTTAGTTTTCAGCAAAGCGTAAAATTTGCGCAACTTTTCCCTATTTTAAACCTTTTCGTTTAGGAGATATTCATGATGAGCAACGAATTTGACATCATAGGTTTCACTTTCGAACCCTGCAGTCTGTGTTTGTGTGGGTCTATGTGGCACTACAAATCGTAATCGAGTGAATCGATTTCTATGCAGGATAGAAAAACGTCGTTGTGGGAATAAATAAGTTACACTATTTGCTATCAGCTTTGGAGGAGAAGTTTTCGTATCAGAATATCCTTGGGCCCTCCTATATAGGGTGGGAACTTTAACTGGAATAATTTCGCTAGAGCCTCAGGATAACCCTAAAAATACATATAATCGACATAAAATCGGGCCAACGCATCGCTAACGCACTGCCGACGTTATACCGACGTTGGCACGATCTTATGAGTTATTCGACGATTTGTGTTTGTAGAAAAAATATGCGGATAAAACGCAAAAACACGACAACTGAGATTTTTTTATGGGCGTTCTAGTCATATAAAAAATTCCCCTTTTAAAGGGTGACACCTCTCTAACACACTTAATTTTTTTAACAGGATTATATACTACTTTGGAACCTTGTTGGAAAGCCCGTTTAAAAAGACAAATGAGCACATACAGCAATACATAAAATCTAAAAAAAAAATAAAAAATTTGAAAAATTTTGTTTCAATTTTATTTATTTTTTTTTTGTTTTTGGGTTGAAAATGCAATTATCTATCTTAGTGTAAAAATCGCGTGTCGCTAGCTGATACGTATGGTTCGTGAAGTTACAATTTTATTAAAAGCTTAATCCCCTCATCCAACCCTCTTGCCAAAAGCGACACGCGGTTTTCATATTACCTTACATAGTTGGATTTTCAACCAAAAAAAAAATCAAATTTATTTTCAAAATTTTTGGTTGAAGATGTAATTATCTATCCTATATTGTGAAAACCGCTTGTCGCTAGCTGCTATACGGTTCGTGAGTTAAGTTTAATCCCCCCTAATATCGTCTTGCCAACCCCCCACCCCCACCAAAAACTAATCAACTCTGCGTAGGGTGACAAAGAATTTTGGTACCAAATTTTATAAGAATCGGTTTAGCGGTTTTTGAGTAATCGTGTTACCGACAGACAGACAACATGACAAAATTTATTTGTATTTAGGTATTTTTGACAAACCCAATAGCCTCCATACTATGTATGAGTGGCTAAAAATAAATAGACCATAAAATATGTCTAAAAATTGAATTGACCGCATTTTCCTAAAAACTTACTCAACTGTGTGTATCCCAAAAGTCTGGAATAATGGATTTTTTGGGATAACTATGGGTTTTTGAAAAGAAAACTTATTTAGGATCATTTTTAGGTAGAAAAAGCGCTTTCGAAAAATGTATACCATTTTATATATAGGGTGTCCCAAAATTAAAATACGACACTCTTTTTTAAAGTGGACACCCTGTATATTATCTTATTTTCTGAATCCTTAAAAATAAGCTTTTCAAAAATACCCAACACTACACAATACAGGGTGTCCACCGTGTATAAAGAGTACTTATACATTTTTCGAACCCGCTATTTTTCGTATATATGTTTTTTGTAAAAGCGTTCTCCCAAAAAATCCATTATTCCAGACTTTTGAGACACACTGTATAAAGAGGTAAAACAACCTACAGCTAAAAAAAATCTATTTTGCCGAAGTTTATTAAAGAAAAAAGCAATAGTAATTTGATTTTTATATATCTAAAGGTTTTTTTTTTAATTAAAAATTAACTCACATCAAAAAAACATTGCAGTTAATGTGTCACAAAATTAGTGTACCATAGGTATAGGTATCATCACATTTAAAAAAAACAAATTTGATATGACGCAAATCCCATGAAAAATTTCAATAATCAGTGACACTCAGAAATTGACTTCGGGGGGGGGGGGGGGTTTAAGGATAAGTAATAAAAAAACTTAATTTGAAGTCAAAATGTGACCATAAACATGCTTCTAAGGGGGAGGGGGGGGGGGTGCGTTTTATCCTTATATTATATCCTAAGGCTCTAGAGCATTTAATTTCTTTAAAGTACCCACACTGCATATTCATGTCTCGATTTTTTTGGATTCTATATACCTATATTTTTTTTAAACCTATATTTTTTATAAAATTAAAAAAAAAAGAATATGTCTTCACCTTCTAAGATTGTATATTTATTCTGAGTTTAAATTAAAACAGCAGAGAACAAAAATTGTATGTGCGGACGGATTCTAAACTGTACGATTTGTAGGATGTATTGTTTGTAGAAAGTACGAGTTGTACGATGTACGGTTTGCAAAAAGTATCCTTTGTGCGATGTATTGTTATGCTACTTTACGATTTGCGGAAAGTATTGTTTGCGCAATGTACGTTTGTGTTAAATACGCTTTGTAAAATGTATTTTTGTACAAACTATGGGACCCCCTTTGTGTGATGTATCGTTATGCTATTTTATGATTTGCATAAAGTATTGTTTGTACGATGTATATTTGTTTAAAATACGTTTGTAAAATGTATCTTTTGGAATAATTATGGGGATGGTTTATGAGAAAAATGCCAAAAAAGTTCCAATTTATTATTATTTTAATGAAAATCAATTTCTTCCTCCATATTTAAATATAAACAAATATATTTTTAACAACTCTTATTTTACAATAGCTCAACCAGAACCGTGTTAAATCGAAAACGGCTAGGTCACGGATGCAAAAAATACATCCGTTGCCGTTTTCTTTTTGTCGCGGTTACGGTTAACCTTGGTCCATTACCCTCTCCACATAGGCCGATCAGCTCTTATCGTTTTAGTGTCCTTTTATCCACCTTCGCCGCCATTTTGACAGAAAACTAATGGATTATCTGTCACTTTTGAGTGAAAATGGCGGCGAAGGTGGATAAAACGACACTAAATCGGTATGAGTTGATCGGCCTATCTGGAGAGGGTACTGCTTGGTCCTAAAATTTCCCAAAAATATAAGCAAAAGAAGGAGACCTCGATTGTGTAATATCTTTGAATATGGTTTAAATTTACAGATAATTGTTTATGTTTACATGTGTATATAATCAAAAGTTCTTAATTTTTATGAATTTCCGGATTATACTTAAATTTTCATATCAAAAATGCTATGACGTCATGTATTAGCTGACATGAACAGAAAAAGTCGATGAAGACAGCGCATCCTGTCATGTTCGATGCCTTGAAAATCGGAACCAGCCTATTTTGCCGGTTCAGAATGGTTGCGGTTCCCAAGATATGGATTTTCACAGGATGTGCTATCTACGTACATTTGTTAGCTAGTAGATGACGTCATAGCATTTTTTATGTGAAAATTTAAGTATAATCCGGAAATTCATAAAAATTAAAAACATTGGATTATATACACATGTAAGCATAAGCAATTACTATAAATTTAAACAATATTCGAAGATATTACACAATCGAGGTCTCCTTATTTTGCTTATACTTCTGGAAAATTTTAAGACCAAGGTTAACCGTAACCGCTACAAAAGGTACTCTGCCAGCTTTGAGATTCGTTTTTGCGAGCTTAACATTACCAATGTTTTCTCTTTCTAAATGTATGTGCCAGCATACTACGACCCCATACCAGGAAAACAATCGCCTGAGCTGTTTTCTTTTTGTAATTGTTACAGTTAACCTTGGTCCTAAAATTTCCCAGAAAGATAAACAAATGAAGGAGACCTCGATTTTGTAATATCTTCGAATATTGTTTAAATTTACAGATAATTGTTTATGCTTAAATGTGTATATAATCAAAACTCTTTAATTTTTATGAATTTCCGGATTATACTTAAATTTTCACATCAAAAATGCCATGAAAAATGTCATGTCAGCCAATACATGACGTCATAGCATTTTTGATATAAAAATTTAAGTATAATCCGGAAATTCATAAAAATTAAAAACTTTTGATTATATACACATGTAAACATAAACAATTATCTGTAAATTTAAACAATATTCAAAGATATTACACAATCGAGGTCTCCTTCTTTTGCTTATACTTTTGGGAAATTTTAGGAGCAAGGTTAACCGTAACCGCGACAAAAAGAAAACGGCATTGTACACCCTTCGCTCCCTCATATCTGTCTCTCTAGGTGATTTGGGTCTTGCGTAACGTGACGTCCGACCAGTAATTTTTTTCACGGTCTCTTCTAGGGAATGAATTTTTTTCATGTTTATGTATGCCCCCCTACCCACTAGCCAGACCGGTCTGATGAGCGCATCAGCAGTTTTCTTTTTCTAGAGGGATTAGATCTAAACTCCTTTTTTGGGAGTAGAGACGTGCTCCACTGCTATCAATATATATGGATCACACGCAGCGGCGGATCCAGGGGGGGGGGGGGCTCGCGCCCCTTTCTGAACATTATCAAAGTTTTAAAAATATTAAAGAACCACGCACGGGACACTCCTATAAGGCCTACGTCATATCTGTTGACGATGGGACATCGTCTGTATCTTGCCTTAATTTTACTTTTATCTATTAGGGACTCTACCGGACGTTATTTGTAGTTGGCGGAAATTCTTAAAAATATGTTAGACATAAGGACGTCCGTCCAACGACTAAGCGTGCACTAATATTTGAACTGGACAAAGGTGGGCTATTAATAGACGTCAATGGGTCGATGAAACCTGTACTTAAAACTATATTACAATAGCTGACGTCGTCTCCACGTCTGGTTCAATTCTTTTTTGTAAATGCAACGTAGTTTTTAGTCAAACCGGACGTTGGATCATGATTTAAGGCGGTGTGTTCCACCAGGGAACCCAAATTCAACTTAAATACGACGTCAGAAAAATGCTGCTTGGGTAGCATGGCGGATCAGCGTCAGCGCCATCAGCGTCCGCAGAATGCTTGAGCAGCCTTTTTGTTTTTTACTCTAGCTCACGCAACTACGAACATATACGCCCCCCCCTGGTAAATTTGCTGGATCTGCCACTGCCACTGATCACATGTACCGGCCTCTACGAGAGACGGTATGGAATTGTGTTAGCCTGCCTTCTAGGTAACACGGCCTACTCCGCGCTTTATACGGCGTTTTCCTTATTCGAAGAATATCGGTAAAAACGTATAGGGTTATATTTAACAAAAAAAGTAAGGTAATATTTAACGTTAACTACAAAAGTGGATCTGACCAAAAACTCTTTCTGCGAAGATTCCGTTATCGTTATTAGGGATATTTTGGAACGCTTATTTCACACTTCGTAGTGGTTGTGGTAATTACTGCGTCTGCGAAATAGCTAAACGACGTCATTCCGTTGTGGTAATTAACCACTACCACTGCCGTAAAGCTACAAATCCATTTCGTTGTGGTTGGGGTTATTTTTCTTGTTTGTATTTTTTTAAATTAAGCCAAATTTTTTTATTTTTTCTTATTCTTTTAATGTGTTTCAAAAACTCTGGTAAAATCGATGCGTGGTAGTGGTTGTTAAACACTACCTCAGCGCCAGCGCCTGTCAAAGTCGAAAAAATTTCTTTATTAAAAATATAAGAATAGTGATAACTTTGCCGTTAAATGTATTGACCAAAAAGACCCTAATATATTGCGCTATGTTTCACGTCTACGCGTACGTCCTACTACTGGGGTACATGTTTTCGAGTGCGCAGTCAAAGATTGATTAAAGACGCCATAAACATAGGGCGTTTATGGCAGTTAAAAATAACAGTGGCGTATGTAATGTAAAAAAAATAAACACCGTAAATGACAATAATATTGGTGAAATGTAAAATCTAAAACTTATTAAGATAAAAAAAAAACTATTCTTTAATGTGTTTTTACTTTAACATAAAAAAAATTAATTTATATTTTTATATAGAATGACATTATTCCACAACATTTCAAATAACATTGATTTTTTGTATTTTAACGCCTGAGGGCGAAAAAATGACCCTCTAGGGCTTTAATAACTTTAAACACTACTTATCCCCCCACGCTTGTGCATAAATATAGTTACTATACATTTTCATTCCACATTTTTTTTTGTTCCTGGCAAAATCAAAATGTTTGCATATATATAATCACCTATACAAGCGTGATGCGCGTATTATAGGCTGAGATCTTTTAGTAGCCTCATGTTGTCATGTAATTTAGAAAAAGTAAAAGTCGTCCCAAGGCTTTATACAAAGAAAAATGGGGTTTTTAAATGTACGATTTGTTGATTTCATAATTGCAATAACAGAAACGGGATTTCGCGTTTTTTAATTTGCAAAATTTTAATGCAGCTTGATGCGGCACACAAGATGAGAATTCATTCTCGCCTCACCCAGCCACCGCGCGCTCTCTGTAGGCTCTCGGACAGCGTTGATAGAAGACCGAAGCAAAACCGTTGCAGAAAGGATTTTCGTTTTACAATTGGTCCTGGTTCTGGTTGAACCAGAACCGCAACCGGTCCTTTCGTTTTAAAACAATGACGTCACAGTTGCAACCCGGTTATGAAATTTTAGAACCAGCCTGGGAGGTTGGTTCGGCCCTTTAGTTGTAAACATAATCCCTAAAATTTTGCAAAATTATAGATAGTCTTTTTTTGAGTAAAATCAAAGATATCTTAATAATATTTTAAATGACTTCATTATTTTAGAACCGCTGTCAAAATTTATGTCAAAATAATGTCAATCAGAACCAGAACCAATCCTTTAATCGAAAATCCTTAGAGTGGTGGAGAAGCGAGGCGACCGGAATGAGTGCTTTATCCATCTTTGATGGAACATACAAAACAAAGCAAAGCAGAATAAGAAATGAATGACATAAAAGAAATAGCACCCTATTAAAATAAAAAAAAAAAAATTATGAAGGGCTTTTTTTTCTACAAAAATTAAACACAAAAACTCTCGCAAAAAATAAATTTACCAGTTTTTCCAAAAATTTTGGTGCCTCACTTGCCTCATCTGACGAGAAAAATAATGTTTTTTCTTATTACTTGTCGTAATTTTGTTTATAAAATAGTTAAAAAACAAATTCACTATAAATTTCCAAATTAAAAATTTGACACTTGTTAGCGTAACCTGCTGCATGGTATTCTAAAAGCGGATTTACGCTGGCCAAGCCATGGCCGACTGGCATGTGTTCCTTGGCCAAGCAAGCAGGAAATTGACAGTTGTGTTATATGTGCTCAGTGTTGCCAGGAGGTTGGAAAAAAACTATCATTTTCAATCCGAAAAATTATGAAGTTTAGGGAAAAATTATCATAGTTTTTTTTTGCATGACATTCGCTTAAAATGTATTGTTAAAAAAAATTACTATTAATTTCTTAGATTATTGAGTATTACTATGTATTGTTATTTTTGAGTGACCAAAAAACCAAAAAAAAAGACTATTAATTTCATAGATTACTGAGTATTACTATGTATTGTTTTGAGTGACCAAAAATAAAAAAATTTTCTTAATTATATATTCACTGTTTGCGTTAATTATAAGAATAAATGGCGTTTTATGTGAGGATTTGTTAAATTATCATAGATTTGGGGGTTGATAATAGGTCATTATTATTAATTATCATGTTTCCCCCAAAATTATCATAGATTCTGATAATTATCATGTTCCTGGCAACCTTGTATGTGCTTGATAGTTGGACATGCTCGTGTCGTAGAGCGTGCAGGACGTGTATTCTTGAAATTCATACGATCCGGTCTTTCTCTCGTGCGATGGGATCTATTGCATGGGAGGTAATATCCCACGATCAAAAAGCAGTTTAGGAAGCAATACATTCCAAAAAAAACCTCTTTATGGCGCAAGAGTCACTAGATTCAACACAGTTCCCCCGCTATAGCTATTTTTCCTGGATGTATTTGGAAAAAGAGAAATAGTAACTATTCTAAGTTCGCAAAAACGGACCTAAAGTTAGCCTACAATGCCAATTACACCCGATGGTCTTAAACCCGGTTTTAGATTTAATCGATGTATGAGCTTATCATACAGCCTTCTGAAGGATAAGGACTTTTGAACGCTTATTTTCGTAGTGGTTGTGGTAATTACTGCGTCTGCGCAATAGCTAAACTGAACGTCATACCGTCGTGGTTATTAACCACTACCACTGCCGTAAGCTACGAATCCATTTCGTTGCGGTTATAAGCCACAACACGTAACTCGACATAGCGTAAGTTTTGATCAAGTGCGCATGTTCAGTTTCCTACAAATTTCTATTCGGGTATATGTAAATAGCAGGCTACTATTCCCGAGATGATGATGGCATCATTAAGGATATTTTGGAACGCTTATTTGACCCTTCTTAGTGGTTGTGGTAATTACTGCGTCTGCGCAATAGCTAAACGTCATTCCGTTGTGGTAATTAACCACTACCACTGCTGTAAGCTACGAATCCATTTCGTTGTGGTTATTTCTCTAGTTAATTTTAGAGAATTTTGGCGCAATTAATTTTAAAAATAATAAAATATTACCACGTTCCAACATATAAAACACTTATTTCGTAAAATTAAGCCCAATTTTTTGTTTTTTCTCATCTCTAAATTTTTTTACAAGTGATAGTTTTTAATGTGTTCCAAAAACTGGTAAAATCGATAGTAGTGGTTGTTAAACACTACCACAGCGGCTGTCAAAGTTGTCAAAATTTGAAGCGTTTCAAAATATCCCTATTGATACCATCATTTTCTTCATCGACATCATCAAAAAGATATTAGTCTTGCATTTTTGAAATCAAATTAGAGAATTTTGGCGCAATTAATTTTAAAAATAATAAAATATTACCACGTTCCAACATATAAAACACTTATTTCGTAAAATTAAGCACAATTTTTTGTTTTTTCTCATCTCTAAATTTTTTTACAAGTGATAGTTTTTAATGTGTTCCAAAAACTGGTAAAATCGATAGTAGTGGTTGTTAAACACTACCACAGCGGCTGTCAAAGTTGTCAAAATTTGAAGCGTTTCATTTTCAGCGATCATTTTCTTCATCGACATCATCAAAAAGATATTAGTCTTGCATTTTTGAAATCAAAAAAAAAAAATTAAAATCAGGACAATTAACCAATTATGGTGAAATTTTTACTTCAAATTAAGATTTTTTTATTTATCTTTAACCCCCCCCCCCCCTCTCCCGAAGCCAATTACTGGGTGCGCCACTGCATAAATTGTGCTAATTCTGTATGTCTCTTTACTTTGATAAAGCAATTACTTTTCTATTCTGCAGAAACAATAGCACCGTACCGTTAGCCTATTTTGTGACGTTCAGAATGTGACACCTTCGCATTTTAAATTCAATGTAGAGGCACATCCTAAACACCGATTAAATTTGAATTAGTTGTATCAGGTTGGTGTAATCTGAAAACAGTTTCTTTTTGGGTTGTTTTACGCAGTTATAAACCAAACAAGATTCAAAATAAAAGGTCCAGATAAAGGTATATTACAGATATAAAACAATTTTTTATATTTGCAAGAAAGGATTAATTCAAACAAAATTTTCTAAACTTTAGTACTTTATTCTGACAGTCTGACCCCTACAATGCAACAGTCAACAATTAAGATGTCAAAAGAGAATTTAATCAAAAAGACCAAAGCCCATGTCATCGTCCTCTTCTTCAGATTCTTCTTTCTTCTCCTCTTTCTTAGATTCGGCAGCTGCTGGGGCAGCCGCGGCGGCAGCGGGTGCTGCGGCAACTGCAAACTTGCTTGGGTCCTGGGAATACAAAAAAAAATTAATTTTAAGCAGTAAATACAAATTGGTTTTTATTACAACTTTACTGTTGGTTGACCAACGACGTTAGTCGCGATATCCCGAAATAATGTCATTTGGCAGCTGTCACCAAGCAAAATGTGAAATAAAAAGTAGCCTATGTTTCAATCTATTACCAAATTTCATCCAAAAAAAAAAGAACAAACACACACACACACACACACAACTTTCGCAATTATAATATTATGTTGTAGAGGCGAGTTTAGTTTGTACATTTATTACATTTTTTTCACCGATGTCATTGGTTTTTTGACAAATGACGTTAATCTAACATTAGGATTTTTGTTTGGATTTGTGTACGTCAAATTTTTAAGTCATTTTCCCAAAACTAGGAAATCATAACATATGGTGTTTTTCCGTTGGACATCAGTCCTCAAAAACTGTCTTTAACAGGACTTAAATTTAAAAGAAATAATAACAGCAAAAATGATGTTAGTGAGATTCATCGGGAAGGCTCACCAGTAGAGTAAGTGAGTGAATGTCACCAAGAATCATAGATTAATTTACAAAGTCATGTATCAAAAAATGAGCATGTTAAAAACCTTTAACTACTTATCATCAACTAGAAAAATGATTTAAATAGGTAGAATATTTTAGTTTTAGGACAATTATGAGCCCAATAATTGATAACTTTTGATATCAAACACACCTTAATAAATTCTTTAACAGTCTCAGCTTCCTTGAATTCGATTTCTGTAACAGCAGCAAGGGCCAACAAATTCTTGAAACCGTTGGCAATGCTATGTGGTGCAGAAGCAACAGTTGGATAGCCAATAGACAGGGACACTGCGGCAATGTTAGCCACTCCAGCCAAGAATCTTTGACGCAAATCTTCTGGTTTGATGTCCAAGATAGCTGGAGCAAAGATGGTGCCTGAGTCATAAACCTGAAAAAAAATGTCTCTTCAGAAATGAAAACCATTTAAAACACCATTGGTTTGTCATATTGTGCATGAATAATACCTACCTGTTCAACAATAAGACCATATGAGAAGGGAGAAATATTTAACATGTTCAGAAGTGTAGCTTCTGAGGCTCCAACTTTGTCTCCGGGTTTCAAGATGTTTACATCATTGACAATTTCAATTGTACCTTAAAAAAAATTATAACTGTTGTATTAATTTAATAATGTTCCTAAAAAAGAAAAACCGCACACATTTTTGAGAAATATCAGATCATGGTGTCCACATGTGTCTTCACCATGCTAGGGGTTCAACTATTTCTAGTACTAGCATAGGTGTTGAAGCCATTAAGTGACGAAAAATAGTCATCATATAATATAAATAAAAAACATGCTGTATCCAATAATAATGGACTTCTTGTAATTATTTATTTTTTATTGTCTTACCCTTTGAAATCTTGGTCGGAATGCTCAGAGCTTGGAAGAAAGAAGTTTTTTCTGGTGGCAGTCCAGTGTTTTGGGCAGGGATGATGACAGACAATGGGGCAATGGCACCAGCACGAGCTGGAGCCCGGACTTTGTTTTCAAGAAGCTTGTCTCTTACTTCAACAAGATCATTTTTGGTGAAGACAAAGCCCACATTACCCTTAATGTGAGGTAGGATCTTTTCCAAAGCTGGGTTTGACTCAAGATGACCTAAAAAAGATAATAATATAAAAATAAAAAATTCTAAAATTATTGAAATATGAACAAATCTATTATTAAACCACCCACCTTTGATGGCTTTTCTCATCATGGTATTTTTGCCCATGAGTACAATGGCTGAGCCACGTAGTGAGATACGGATCTGTTGCATTTGCTTAGAGCCGACATTGTCAGCGCCCACAATGAAACACTTAGGGTATTCTTCCAAAAGTTGCTAAAAAATAAGTAAAATATATAAAAAGATAGTAAAAAGTATCGAAATTAATCAGAAAATTATGTTAAATATCAGAACAGGTTGTCCACAAATGTCCTCACTGTGCTAGGGGTTCAACTATTTCTAGTACTAGCACAGGTATAGAGGCCATTAAGTGACGAAAAATAGTCATCATAAAATGCACTCAAATATGTATTCTTTTAAATAAATATAGTAAATAAGTTACTTACAATTAGTTTGGAGAAGTAGTTTGATTTCCAAGTAGTCTTGTCCTCCCTACCCATCTTGAATGTGGCTAGGGACTCTTTACGAATTTAAGAACTGCAAAAAAAGGGGCAAGTTAAGTATAAAACTGAAAAATCCTTAGAAAATCCAAATTTTAATTATTCCAGAATTATGTGCTAATTTTGTCCCCTTTTTGAAAAAATTAGAAAAAATGTGGGCCCACTAGCTTTACATAAATAATGGGATAATAAATAATTAAAAAAACAAAAAAACAAGACACCTTATAGTTTTAAATTTTCAATCAGATTTATTGCACACATATATGCTATGTTTTCATGGGTATTGAGTTCGTTTTCAAAACTCATTGTATCTTTTTCTTTTATATAGCGTGTTCTTTATCAAGACCAAGAACACGCTATATAAAAGAAAAAGATAGAATGAGTTTTGAAAACGAACTCAATACCCATGAAAACATAGCAATAGTATGCAAATCAAGTCTTTCCTTCTAAATAACAATAGTGCCTGGCAAAAATCAAGTACAAAATAAAATAGCTTCCAAAACAGGAAAAATAACAACTCTACATAATGTAACTTCTGAACTACGAACACAACTAACTCCAACTCATCTGATGAGTTTCTTGACGGAATTGATTACCAACTACAATGATCTTAATTTCTATTTGGTGAAATATCAATGCATGCAGGCCAAAAATAAATCATGTTTACTTATAGACAAAAAGTTATTGTATAAGATACAAGCAGAAAAAAGCTCTTCATACAATTTTTAAATGGTGGACAAAAATCAGCTGCTATCTTTGTGTCGTCATCGGGTTGAAGAGTGGGACTGTGCTGTCAACAGTCATGTCAGCCATTTTTGTATGAGAAATTTTTAAGTTTTTCTGCTTCGCTTTGTGGGCTACATACCTATATAAGAATTGTGGCCCCAAAAAAGCCAAACAGTTTTTGTAATTCTCTATCAATTTTTTTCCCAAATGCTTATCAAGAAGGGTAATTATGCAGTATACGGTTTTCTGCTATTTTTGTTTTTTTTTTTGAAAAATTCTTTATGGGGGCACCTTCTAGTATCCCTAGGACCCCAAACCGTCTGCGCCAGTTGTTTTTTTGGTAATTATGCAGTATATGGTTTTCTGCCATTTTTGATTTTTTTTGAAAAATTCTTTATGGGGGCACCTTCTAGGGTCCCTAGGACCCCAAATCCGCCTGCGGCCGATTTTTTTTTTTTAACGAGAAAAAAGGGTGCCTAGGGGGGGTTGTAAAGTGTTTTTTTAATTGTTTTGGGTTGGTTTGAATTAGGTTGGGTTGGACTGTGTTGGTTTGGTTTGTTTTAGTGAAAAAAAATTAAAAAAAAACAAAAAAAAATCAAAAAAAAAAAACCAACCGGCGCAGACGGATTTGGGGTCCTAGGGACCCTAGAAGGTGCCCCCATAAAGAATTTTTCAAAAAAAATCAAAAATGGCAGAAAACCGTATACTGCATAATTACCTTTTTTCCGATTTTTGGTTAGTTTATGATTTAATGTCAGCTTTTTTACAGCTTATTCACTTTTGACCTCGGAAAGACCAATCAAATTTCAGCAACGAACTGCGTTTATAAATGCTGTTTTCTGAACTCCCAACTACGAACGCCAAACGCTTACTTCAACTGTGAACGCGTTTATAAAATTAAGCTTTAGGAACAAGATATGAAAAAGGAACAAGCATGAAGTTACAGCAAGTTACAGAAAAGGAATTTAAGCATGAACCAGCCTTTATAAACGTCGTTTTCAAAGTTTCCATAGTATTGAGTGTTGCGGAGTTTTGTATGACAGAAGATTCCAACCTCAAAAAAAGTACAATTTTGATTACTTTGTGCAAAATTTTCCAAAAAATATCTTTTCATAATAAATAAAATTGTTTTTGCCAATATTATAGAGTTAAAAAATATTGAAATTCTTTAAGGATTTTAAAGATATAAGAAAAAATTTAAAATTATCTTACCAAGACAAAAAAAACAGCAACTGGGCGAACGTTCCACAGAATAAGAGAGTGGTTTGTAGTTTTACGACGTGTTTGACATTTTTGAAACACAGAATAAAAATATCGTTTGGACCAAGAATAAGTTTCTGTAGCGAACGGTAGATGGCACATCAAATGTGCTCAGTGGCTTGACGGAATAGGCCAGTTAGGGATGATCCGATACCCCTAAAGTATCGATATACCTATTTATACTCATCGATACTTTCTAAAATTACCGATTTTTTTGATTTTTTATTAGATTAAACCTAGAGACCTTCATATGTTGGTTTTTTGTTTGTTACGAAACAAAGTAAATACATTAATAAAAAGTAAGACATATTTTTGTAAATTATTTATTAATTATATTAAAAATAAAAACTAAAACAAAAAATTCTTTCGCCTCCAAATTCCCAAAAATAATACTTGCTCAAGATGTTTTGGAGACAATCGATTTCTTGCTTCGTCATCGTTGCTCTAGGTTTCGAAAATAAGCACTCGCTTGGAACTGATGTTGCGACGACAATTAAATATTTTAGCGCATATTTATATAGGCCACTTAAAGACTGCAACGACCATCCGCTCTGATGTGTATGTCTTTCTTTTTCTTGACTATTGACCAATAACCCGGTTGAAAATTTCTTGAAACGCGAGGGAGACAGAAAGCTGAGGCCGACAAATTCGATTCGATAAATTCGACCGAATAAAATCTTTCGATACCGAGTAGATATATCGCTTAGAAAGTATCGATATCAAAAGTACTTGGTATCGAAACAAAAGTATCGATACCTACTCTTTAGTTACTAGTATCGGAATAACCCTAAGGCCAGTCAATAACGGAAAAAATATCCGCATGCACCCATGGATATATATGTCACCAAAGCTTGTTATGTGCCAAAGCTACAGGGGTGATCTTGGCCCAAAACACGAAATCAAAGCATGCCTCGAAGGTCACCTTCGGCAAGAAAATCTCAAGCTCTCTTTAAACGAGGACTATGCATGAATACGTCCCTTAACCATGTACCCAACTTAACTAAGGGCCGTTATTCATAGTGTTACCTCTTTAAGAAAGTCTTGAGGTTTCCTTGCCAAACACAGCAAACAGTCAGGGTTCGTATGTTACTGCAGTATGGAACACCTGGAAAATAAATTTAAAAAAACCTGGAAAATGACAGAAAAAAAAACTGAAAAAATTATTTTGTTATTATTTCAGGTCAAATAAACCTTTACTTTATTTTGTTATTTTTTATCTCTCTTGATTCGGTTTAAAAAATACCTATTTCAGAACCTAATTTTAAACACTAAAAATATCAAAATTTTTGGAGAATTTTTGCTTTATTATCGAAAATGTGTGCCTGCGGAGCGGATACAATTTTAGTTTGAGTTTAAGCAATTTTTTTCAACAGAAATCCAAAAGCGTGTGTAAAATATGGCCTTTTTAGTATTTTTTTCTAAATTTTAGCCTGCGGCGCAACTATGACTGGATTTTGGCATAAACCAAAAGCCAACCCAACAAAATACGTGAAAGGGATCGCTTAAATTGCAAAAAAGATATATTGCCCTGCCAAAAAAACCTCATAAAAGATCATACCAAATAACAGATAAAACATCATAAGTTTTTATAATCTATGCTCATATAAACTTATGATATTTTATAATTTTTGACTAGTGAAAGTGAAACACAAATCCCGCATAGGAGTTCATCATATTTTATCAGCCAGTTGGCTTATAAAAGTTTATATTATTTTATGGTTTTTAATATGACAATTCCTCATAAAAGTTTATAAGATTTTATGAGATTTTATAAGATCTACCTGTAACGTTCAAAAATAAAAAATACATCTCAACTTTAGCAGTTGTAGTAGTAGTAGAAGTAATTGTAAGAGATTAATAGTCAAACTAAACTATAACCTAACCTAAACTATAAACTACGACAACCTAAACCACTATAATACAATAACACTCCTTGTGCTTGCACAATATCTACATATCTAATAGAAAATTGTTCTCATATAAGTACTTATTTATCGCCAGGAGCTGTGGGAGAGATGTTACTTTGATAGATTTCTATTAGATTTCATAAGCCACAAACTTTTTTGCAAGCTTTTATTTAACTGGCAATGTATCTATCTATGTAACGAACAAGATATATGTTTGTTCGGGTGGAATCTTACAACTTAATTAATTTTGACCAACTTCCCGACATCCGATCGGCTTCAAATTTGGCATTCTTATATAGTTGCGGTGACAACACAAGAATATAGTGTGATGAAATTGACAGCTCCCCCCTACTCGAAGGCGGGTACAGTTGATTTCGTTAAAATGAGGTGTGTCGGGGACTTGGGGATGGAGATAACGAATTTCTAATCAGATTTTGAAAATTCAATATGGCGGATTCAAGATGGACGATTTTTGGTGATC
The DNA here is from genome assembly GCA_963921995.1 of Oxystoma pomonae. Taxonomy (NCBI): domain Eukaryota; kingdom Metazoa; phylum Arthropoda; class Insecta; order Coleoptera; family Brentidae; genus Oxystoma; species Oxystoma pomonae. Next base: position 94,916,606 of record OY998166.1, on the reverse strand, counting down.
TTTTGCTAACCAATTTTAACTAACTTATACACATCCGATTGTTTTCAAATTTGGCATGCATTTATAGTTCCGGTGACAATACAATAATATGTCCTTATTAGGCACCCCTCCCCCCTACTAGGGGAGTGGAGGGGGCAAAACACCTAAGTTTGTCCGATTTTAACCAAAATTGGTATATATATTGGGGATAAGCAATACGAATTTTTGATCACATTTTGAAAATTTAATATAGCGGATTCAAGATGGATGATTTTCGGTCATGTTTTGCTAACCAATTTTAACTGACTTATCCACATACGATTGTGTTAAAATTTTGTATGCGTTTATAGTTCCGGTGAAAATACAATAATATGGTATTCTCAGGTACCCATCTCCCTCTAACGAGGGAAGTGTAGGAGGAGAAAGATTTCGTTTGTTCGATTTCAATCAAAATTGGCATACAGGGGTTTTTAGGGAGGGGGATTATGAATTTTTGATCAGATGGGATCATGAGTCAAAAAATATTTTTTTGTAGAAGTGACTAAGTATACTAAGTATAGCTTTTTTGAATTAGTTTTCAGGTGGTCGAAAAAACTGATAAAAATCAGGTGTGCTTTTTATGAGATTCAATTTTACTAACTTCTAGAAAATTATAAATGTTCATAGAAATGTGTCAAATTATATAAGCTGGTCTGATCATAAAATATCCCAAAAATGAAATACGTTTTTTTACAAACTCTTAAAACATTATAAAAAAAACAAGGGTGTATAAAATCTGTCAGAAAACTATAAAAACATCGGTTTATATAATCCCAACATACATCATAAAAGAAAAAGAATGTGATTATAGAAACCCATAAAAGTTGATGTGTCGGTTTGATAATAAAATCTCTTAGAAAATCGTGTTTTTATAAAACCATAAAATATGTTAAAAAAAATGTCTGCACTTATGAAATTTTATAAACATTTATAAGCCTGACTGATTATAGGATCAGATAAAAAACACACATATGAAAAGAAAAAGAATGTGATTATAGAAACCCATAAAAGTTGATGTGTCGGTTTGATTGTAAAATCTCTTAGAAAATCGTGCTTTTATAAGACCATAAAATATGTAAAAAAAAATTTTCTGCACTTATCAAATTTTATAAACATTTATAAGCCTGACTGATTATAGGATCAGATAAAACACACACATATGAAAAGAAAAAGAATATGATTATAGAAACACATAAAAGTTGATGTGTCGGTTCGTGCTTTTATAAAACCATAAAATATGTTAAAAAAAATGTCGGCACTTATCAAATTTTATCGTAGATAGAAAATACTTTTTATAAACATTCATAAGCCTGACTGATTATAGGATCAGATAAAAAACACACGACATAAATTCTTACTAAAATCAAAGACATACCTCATAAATTCTTACAAACTTTTATAATCATAAAATTTTGCCTCACAAAAGCTTATAAAAACTGACAAAATTCAGGTGTGTTTTTTATGAGATATTTATGCGATTTTTTTTGGCAGGGTATATATAATTAAATAAAAAAATTAAATTATTGATTGCTAATTTTTTGTCAACAACATTTAAGGCGCTTATAAGATGGCATTTTTTACACTGCTTTTGGCGCTAAATCTAAAAGTGAAACTAGATCAGTCCAAGAATAAATTACTGCATTTTTTTCCGTACACCTAAATTAAAACAACAGCTGTTAAACCGCCCCTAGCCATTTGTGTCCGAACCAACGGAGATCTCTGAAACAGGTGAGAACGCATGCGCACCTTTACTTTCACCCAAATTTCGGGGAGTACTCTCTAGATGAGATTCCAAGAATCTCCGCATCTGTCTTTCTCTCATGCGATGGGATCTATCACCTCCCATGGTCGAAAACATTTCAAGAAAAAATCTCTTTATTCAGTGGCGGTCCCAGCCATTTGAAAAGGGGGGGGGGATAAAAGCATGGCTTTCATGAGGAACATATCAATATATGCAAACTAAACTACAAGCGCGGATTTCACCTCAAATCTAGGAGGGGGGATTTTAAGTTGTTTATTTCATACATTTTTTATTTTTAAAAATGTTTATATGCGCCGAAAATTTTTGAGAAAATTACATTCAACATGCAATTTTTAAGTTAAATTAAACTAAAATCGTGATTATCAACGGTATCATAGCGCCGCATGCGAAATTTTTAAAGAAAATTGCACTAAAAATGCATTTTTTGATTTAAAATGAAACTAAAATTGTAAATATATAAAATTTTTAAGAAAATGACACTACAAATGCCACTTTTAACACAAAATTAAACTCTAATACCGTAAATATCAAAGGTGTTATAGCGCCGCAATTTATGCCCTACTTTGGAAAAATATCGCTACACTTATTCATTGCCTCGAAAATGTTATCAGGTATGTTTTGAATTAAGTTTTTGCCTACTTCTGAACAATATTGTTTCCAAATACTGACTTCTCCCAATACAAGTTCAAGAATTTGTGTTTTGAATTATTCAAACAGTTTATCGCATTTAGAAACGACTTTAGTTAATTTTGGCTTCATGTTAAACTTGGTATGAATATGTTCAGGTCTAAAATACTTTTTTATGTCCGAAATGATTTTGTCTAAAACTTGTTTATAAATTAATTAGAAACTCTATAATAATGTTCTGTATTTCCAATATCGTGGTTTTCGCGGTAAGTATGTCATGCGTTTGTTTATTCTTGGTGTGACGAATTGAAGGTCAAACTGTCCCAAAATACTGTGGAGGAATTATAGAATGTCTTTAAAGCAGAGTTGGCTGCCCAGTGGATAAATGAAAAAGCCCACTGGGTTTTTCTTTGGGTAAAACCCACTTAAAAAAAACACGCAGGGCTTTTTTCAAAGAGGATTTTTTCATTACTAATAAAATAAATAAACGTAAAAAAGGTATATTATTACCAGTTGTTTGAATCTGATAGTAAGATTTGCTAAACTTTGACCAGTTGCAAATATTTTTCTAATCCCAAACAATTTCTTATTTTATTATTCCAAATAAGACCATATCTTTCAATGGATACTGTACCAGCTGGGCAACAATGCAAATTATGAAAAAAAACATTCTGGTTCAGTATTTGCAGACTCTACTTTTATTACTGGATTCTAAAACCTCAGTCCATTCTGAAGCACTCTTTCTAGCGCTACTCTTAGGCATTTTCCTTTTAAAAATATGGTTTGAGTTATATAATAACCTCTAAAAAAACGAAAACTTGAATCGTATACTATCATGTCATACTAAGTAAGCAGGTACTTGCAGTGTAGTAAATACATAAACTCCAACAATAATTTTCTTAACGTTAGTTTACATTAAAACTGCTTTGATTTATTAACAAACAGACAATACTGTCAATTTCTGTATTGCACCTATTTTTATGTCGTATTTCTGTATATAATTTAAAAAGAAAACCATAAAAAATCCAATAAAACCCATTTGTAAAACCCAAAAAAGCCCAAGTAGGTTGAGTTTTACATAAAAAACTCCAACCCTGCTTTAAAGGAATATTCTACAATTTCTCGTTTTTCTCCAAAGACTTCAAGGTTACCAGCAGTATCTTTGTTGTCCACTTTTTTCTGGAGCAAAGGGGGGGGGGCGATCGCCCCCCCGGGACCGCCACTGACTTTATTGCGCATTTCATGAAATCCGGAAGATCGGATCATCGCACGTTAATACTCTTAATTTCCATTGTTTTAAGTTTTTCTGAATGGAAAATAGTTATGATTGGTGCAGGGGTTTTTGAGTTACAAAGTGGCCACAAAGTGAGCGACAGATATACCGACCGAAAGACAGACCGACAGACAGAGCGACGGCCTCTGGAAACGTGCTCGGAACCACTAAATTCGTGGGGATTCATCAAAATCTGGAAGTGCGCCTTTTAAAAGAATATAATACATTACCCTTAGCGAGGGAAGTAGAAACGGTAAAAAATCAACATTTTTAAAGAACGTTCTGCTTAAATTTCAAAAAATTTGTTACAAATTTAGTTTAATTTTAAGCAATTTTTGTCAAACAGCATTCAAACGTGGAGAAAATTGCTTTTTAAGAATATTTTTTCACAAAAAAACGCAAATAATCTCAAAATTTTTAAAGAAAAAAAAGTTTGCCTGCTCATATCGGTTGCCACAATTTATGTTTAATTTGAGGTTTAATTTTGACAAATATATTTTTTAAATTTTCGCCTGCAGCATATTTAAGACTTAGATGCGGCCTTTTACTTTTAAATATAACTAAGTTTTTTTGTCGTACACACTGATCGAACCTAACACCACTAAACCGCCCCCTCCTTTGAAATCGGCTGTATCCTAGCGCACCGAGGGGGGGGGAGTTTAAACCCGCCCCGAGATGCCTGGTTATGGTCACATTTTTACTTCAAATTAAGTTTTTTTAAATTATTTATCCTTAATCCGCCCCTGGAAAAGCAGCAAATTGTAGCTGTGCCCGTACTGTGTGAGGGGCTAGCGCACCTCATTGCACTTGTATTTGATCGTGTCCAGTAGAGTGTTACAATGAAAAAAACTGAAAAACACGGCATTTTTGTCTAAAATTCGCAACTTTTTCAGAGGGAGCAAAAATATTATATTTTAATTTAATTTTTTCCCAACCTTTGGTTGGCTGTAAAAACCAACGATCCGTACTACTTGGGTCCCCATCCCGCTCCCTATACGTACGCCACTGACTGCAGATTTTTTTCTCGTTAAAGTGGTGGTGTTATTAAATAAATCGGAACCAAATTGGAGCTATTTTGAATCGAATAAAAATAATGATGGTAAGCAGTGGCGTAGCCAGGGGTGGTTTTGGGGGTTAAAAGCCCTCCCAGGAGGTCCATCCCAATGTATAATAAATTAATCATGATCAAGGGACCCATGCAGAGGCATAGCTCCCCCACTTTTTTGACTCTTCACTGCGGTTTGTGACGTGTTTGGTGTGATGTCTTGAATTTTAAAAATTTTGCCTGCGGTGCTATGACATCATTAATTGTTACAATTTTAGTTTATTGCTAAGGAATTTTTATCACCAGCATTCAAAACGTGTACCTAATAAGTGGCATTTGGCAACAAATCTCTACCCTGCCAAAAAAATCACTTCAAAACTCTTAAAAACTGATTAAGTCTTGATGAGACATAAAAACTGACAAATTCTTATGTTTCATTATGTTACACCAGACACATGAGATTTCATAAGATTTAGCAAGCAAGATTTTGCTGAGATTTTACAAGATTTTGAAAGTCTAAAAGAAGGGACGTTTTTAAAAGATTTTACAAGATTTCATGAGAAAATAGGATAAAGGGTTGTGAAGATTTGACAAGATTATATTAGTATTAAAGTGTAGAATATAGACATGCAAGTACAACCAGATTTGACAAACAAGATTTTATGAGTACCTATAAATATAAATTATTAAAAAGCATATACAATCAAAATTTTTAACTATCAAGATATTTTAAGAGATTTCGTAAGTTTACATCAGACACAGGAGATATCATGAGATTTAGCAAGAAGAATTTTGGATATCTTTTAAAATAAAATCTGTATGAAATAAAAAGTGTTCGACTCATTTTGCCCAAGATATTTCATGATTTGGTCCACGATTTGGTCTAAAAAGTGTCAACTGTTTGGTCCATAAGGTTGTCAAACAATTCTATATATTAAACAATGATAAGATATAAATGTATGTTCCACAGGCTTATCAATCACCTTTAATATGGATTCGTTTAAAATCTGAAAATTGGTGAATCTGAATGTTGTGTCTCTTAAAATCTGCTAAAAACATGTGAATTTTTCCGTGTAAACTTGTGACATCTGATGGACGCTGGGTCTTTTTATAACTGCTCAAAACTGCAGCTGAGAACATGAGAAATCTCATGAAATCTTATTGACATTATTTTATATTTCCAGTAAAATCTGCTCAAAACTGCTGAAAATATGTAAACTTGTCAAAACCATTCAAACCTTATCAACTTGTTTCTCTTAAAATCTGCTGAAAACTGCTAAAAATATGTGGATTTTCTCATGTAATCTTGTTAAATATGATGGAGGGTGGTGCTTTTAAAAACTGCTGGAAACATATGTATTCTCATAAAACCTTGTGAAATCTTATTAACTTTGATTTAACTTTTGGTTAAAATCTGCTCAAAACTTAAAAAAAACAGTCGGAGCAGAGCCTTCCCTGGTAAAATTTTCCCCTCGAATCTCATCCAGACCGGAGAAGTTTTTATAATGTTTTTATAAGTTCTATAAGATCCAATGAGAAGGCCAATATTTTTTTCGATAATATTTTATAATCTTTTAGAAGCAGAAAAGATTATATAGGCAATATATGATGTTTTATCAGCTTGTAGTTTTAGAATAATTTATAAGATTGGATAAGACTAGTTACTTTTATGAGAATCAAGGATGTTTTCTAAGACAGAAGTCTAGGATATTTTATCAGTTTGTATAAGGGTGTGGGTTTGGAGAAGATTTTATCAACGAACAGATAAACAGTTTTAAAGGAGATTTCATGAGAATGAGTTATTGAGGAGATTCTATCAGTATAGTGATTATAGAAGATCCTATATGAGCAATGATTTTGGAGAAGTGTCTATGGGTTCTTCTGGGATCGGTTTCCAGGATATTTGATGAGATTCTATGCAGTATCGCGATTCCTATCGGCAATGATTTTGGAGAGGTTTCTATGAGTTCTTGTAGGATCGGTTTCTAGAATATTTGATGAGATTCTATCAGTATCGTAATTCCAGAAGATCATATATAAGTGCAATGATTTTGGAGAAGTTTTTATGAGTTCTTGTTGAATCGGTTTTTAGAATATTTAATGAGATTCTATCAGTATCATGATTATAGAAGATCCTATGAGCAATGACTTTGGAGAAGTTTCTATGAGTTCTTGTAAGATCGGTTTATAGAATATTTGATGAGATTCTATCCAGCATCGCGATTCTAGGGGTTCCTATCAGCAATGACTTTGGAGAAGTTTCTATGAGTTCTTATAAGATCGGTTTACAGAATATTTGATGAGATTCTATCCAGCATCGCGATTCTAGGGGTTCCTATCAGCAATGATTTTGGAGAAGTTTCTATGAGTTCTTGGGGATCGGTTTCTAGAATATTTGAGGAGTAATGCGTTTGGAGAATATTTTATGATTTGACAGGAATAGTAGGTATTAAGGATTTTTTATAGGACAAGCAAATCATTTTGTGAGTTAATTTAAGAAACAGGTATATTACTGCATGGTCTGAAAAATCTCGTTACTATGAAATTTTGTCCCTAGGAGTAATTGAAGGTCATCCAATCTGGTGGAAATTGTTGCAAAAACCGACCCAAAACCCGAATAACATCCTTTGGCCCATTAGATAATCTGGAAGTATGATATTGATAGTACCCTTTAATATTCTACAAAATAATACGATTGCCCATAATCACGTTACTGATAGAATTTTCTCAGATATATCCTTGAATTTGTTTCAAAAACCCAACGAAAATCTAAAAATATACATAATAATATAAATATATAATATCTTCTAGTATCCTATAAATTAATCCCAATAAGTACTTATAGAAACTTCTTCAAAAACCTTCAAAATTACTGCTCGTATTGCCGATAGAATCTGCTTCAATATCCGAGAAAACGTTGCAAAAAACCACCAAGAACACAATTTCTAGATTTATGATACTGACGGAATCTCCTTAAATGTCCCAGAAACCGATTCCACAAGAACTCAGAAACTTTTCCAAAATCATTCCCCATAGGATCTTCTAGAATCACGATACTGATATAATCTCCTCAAATATCCTAGAAACCTATCCCACATGTGCCCATAGAAACTTCTTCAAAAGCCATCAAAATCACTGCCCCTAGACCTGATAAAATCTCCTCCAATACCATAGAAAATGTTGCAAAAACCGACCCAAAACCCGATAAAATCTTCTTGCTCATAGGATCTTCTAGAATCATAATACTGATAGAATCTCCTCAAATGTCCTAGAAACCGATCCCACAAGAACTCATAGAAACTTCTCCAAAATCATTCCCCATAGGATCTTCTAGAATCACAATACTGATATAATCTCCTCAAATATCCTAGAAACCGATCGCATATGTGCCCATAGAAACTTCTTCAAAATCCATCAAAATCACTGCCCATAGACCTGATAAAATCTTCTCCAATATCATAGAAAATGTTGCAGAAACCGACCCAAAACCCGATAAAATCTTCTTGCCCGTAGGATCTTCTAGAATCATGATACTGATAGAATCTCCTCAAATGTCCTAGAAACCGATCCCACAAGAATTCATAGAAACTTCTCCAAAATCATTCCCCATAGGATTTTCTAGAATCACAATTGTATCTTAATCCTGCCCTGATCACAATACTGATATAATCTCCTCAAATATCCTAGAAATCGATCCCACATGGGCCCATAGAAACTTCTTCAAAACCCATCAAAATCACTGCCCATAGACCTGATAAAATCTCCTCCAATATCATAGAAAATGTTGCAAAAACCGACTCAAAACCCGATAAAATCTTCTACAAAATTTCTATCATATTTTCTATGAGATTCGAGGGGAAAATTTTACCAGGGTTATCATACATTTTTTTAAAAAAATTTCAAAACTTCTAAAAATTCATGATGTTTGACGAGTTTTGAATCTTTTTTCCAACATTAGAAGTTCATGAGATTTCACTCGAAAGTGGTATTTCATAAACCGCATGAAATTCCGACCAGAACTCGTGAACTTTCACTAGTTTTTTTACGAGTTTTTACGAGGTATTTTTGGCAGGGTATATATACCACCGCAACCCACCTTTTCTTGGGATCTAACCCAATCTACTTTTTCAAAAATATTTTATAAAAAATCTAAGAGATCAAAATTTTATTATTATTTTTCGTCAAAATTTTCGCTTGCAGCGCTATACCAATATTAAATATTGTTACAATTTTGTTTAATTTTAAGCAACTTTTTAGTAAACAACATTTGAAACCCGTAAAAAATAGAATTTCAGTGCAATTTTTATAAAAGTTTTCGAAAAAATCTGCAAATGAGACTAGATGAGACTTGCTTTTAACAATAAGTATTTTTGTTCCGTGTACACTAACTTAACACCTATTAAACCGCCCCTCTCGCCACCCTTCAGTTCAGGCAATAAGCACCTACCTAATTTTTAGGAATTTGTCAGTTGATTTTTATTAAATGATGAAACCCCCCCCCCAAGAGTCGATTTCTGGCTATTCAGTTCAAGAGCTCAAGCAATAGGCACCTACCTAATTTTTATAAATTTGCAGACGATTTTTATTAAATGATAAAACCCCCCCAGAGTCGATTTCTGACTACGCCATTGTGGTGAGTCCTTTTTTGAAGTCTGTTTAAAATAAAGATTTACCTATTTTTTACGAGGAAAACAGTACGGCATCGGCACTAAAAATAATATACAAGATTAATTATAAGAAATGTACAAAGTTTCATAAGAATTTATGGGGGATTTTTGGCGCAAAATTTTTAAATTGCCCTGATTAGGTTTAGTCGCATAATTTTCAACTAAAAATCACCAATGACGTGTCTACACTGAATAAAAGAGTTTATTCACAGTAAAAGCAAATATTATTATAAAAGAACTTCCCTGCCAAAAATACCTCATAAACAATACAAAAGGTTTCGAAATTTTACGATTTTACGTTGTTTTTAAAACTAGCTTGTAAAAACCATTTTAATTAACTCTTTTTTTTATCAGTTTTTACAAGGAAATCGGTCTAGAAGGCTCGTAGATTCTTATGTACGCAGGGAAGGGCTTAGAGACTCAAATCACTCATTTTTTCACAAAAATCAACAATAAAATAGTAATCTGAAACTATTCTGCTGCTCAAGCTCCGCCCCAGGAAAAATTCTGCCACGCCACTGCTATATAACATTGTAATAAGATCTTTGTAAGAATTTACTAACTATTATTGGGAAATCAATTTAACCGTGGCGACCTGATTTTTTTGCAAAACTTTACGTCATTGCATTTGTTTTCCATGGCAACGCGGAGAGTTTATTTATTTTTGTCCACAGTGGGACACCAGAGCTTTTTTTGCACCGGGTCAAAAATTTGGGGATAGTTTACTTATTTTGATTTCGCATTCCGCGCCGCTAAAGCACATAAGTTTTTTTTACTTTCGCTTCCGTGTAACTCATGATACGTTGCTGTAGCCCGAACTTGCCCTATCATTACCGCCGCTGTATGGTACCACCGCGCAAATAAATGTTTAGGTCCATGTGACTGCGTGTTTATTTTTCAGACAAAAACAATAAGTTTTTCTATTTGTGGCTTGATTTTTGCTAATGTAGTACATTATTTGCCTCTTGGTGTGCTTAAAGACTCCGAAAATATGCAATGGATCAAGAAAAAATAAAAGAAAGCAAATTCTTAAGGTAAGACCTCGGGTTGACTATACATTTTTTGAATAAGTATTGTTGTCTTTATAAGGGTTTTTCCCTTGGTTTTTCCTTGAAAGGTAATTAGGTACTATCTATTAGCGGTCAGAGCACTCTATCCGACGTAAAAAAACAACGAAGCATCGGCAGAAAATTTCGCTCTCGCCCAGCCCTACTTTTTAGAATGACAGTTGTCAAACAACTATTTTTGAGGTTATGTTTATTGTTTATTTTTTTCGGGCGACTGTTCTTTACCCGTTTTAAAACTGCAGTAAAAAAACTAAAAATTTAAAAGTGAAATTAGTGCAGTCCTTTCGTAGTGCTTCAGTGCCTGTACGTAGGTGTGATAAGGAACTCTTTGTAGTCCTTTGAAATAAAATAAAATCTGATCTACACCTGCTACTTACCTTTGGATACCTTGAAGCATAAAATGGTGAGTAGGTTTTTAGCTTAAAATATTCGTATTTAAGTTTGGACAAAAATGTAAAATTTTGGTAATGATTTTTTGATTTGTGCCTAGAAATAATGCCAAAGGCAATCTTAAGACCATATGACACAGAAAATACTAATTGCTTACTAAACTGCTTAAAAAAACAAATTTTTAGGTTTGCTTTGGTTAGGTTAAGGGGTTGGCTAGGTTTACTAAGTTAGCTTAAGACTGTATGACACAGAAAAATACTAGATTGCTAGTAGGTACACATTTTTATGGAGGATTTAAACTGCTTAAAAAACTAAATTTTAGGTTTGCTTTGGTTAGGTTAAGGGGTTGGCTAGGTTTGGTTAGGATTACTAAGTTAGCTTGGTTGTTTTAGTAAGTTATCCTCAGTTTCAACAAAACTAAAAAGCAAAGAACTAACTAACCAAACAAACCAAATCCAAGCATTAAAATTTTCAACCTCAAGTTCATATGAAGTAAGCAAGTATCCATTCTGAGCAAGTTCTTATCAAAGCATAATTTTTTGATGAAAAGCGTATGTACTGTCCAATCCAAAAAATGCAGTTTGGAACAAAAAAAAGACAGATAATCAGACAAAAGTTCTAAAAACTGGATTTTTAATATCTATATATATTTTGTTTGTTTAGAACAATTTGCAATGTTTGTTTTCTAAAAATCTAAATAACTGGACAATGTGGCACCTAATTTTACCTACTGCCCATAATGACCTACTTAGCTACATATATTTTTTAGGACAAATGCTACCAAGAAAAGCTCCAATTCATAAATAGAAAGGACTCATATAAACTAGAACAAGATGAGCCGCACCCCCTTTAATGCCTTGGATTATCATAGGTTCAGAAATATTAGCCTCTCATTGTGATTAATTGCCACGCTGGATTAGGTTCATGCACATATCAGAAAAGCAATCAGTGACAGATGTTCTTTGCCAGTGGATTAATCCATCATGAAAAGGAGAGTATTGCAAAGAACTAACTTATATTAATTTTTCGAACCCCAAAAGACTACTTGAAAATCCAGAACTATGTAAATTTACAAAAAAATGTAAGCCCAACAACTTTTTTTTATTTTTTTTACTGGGACTTTTCCATCCATTCTAGGATCAATGCCCAGTGTTGCCAAAGTGAGATCCAAGTGTAAAGTTTTTGGGACAAAAACAAAATATCCACTGTGTGGCCGGGATTTGAACCCTGAACTTTGCGTGTGGCAGACAGATCCGCTGCCCACTTCTCTATTATAGGTTAGATTTTTTTGTGAAATTAGATAGCTTTGGAGTTTCTGTAGTGGAGTTTCTGTAGCTGCTAGTCAGTTTAGTATTAGGCCTTATGAAAAAATGCAAAAGGCAATACTTTTTCATAAGGATAACACAAAATTGACACTTAATTAAACACTGGGAAAATAAAATTTACTGAAGATCAAGCAAAAGTATTACTTTATCTATTGAAAATCAAGCCAAAGAAAAAGCCTGGTTTGATTTTTAAGCGGGAAGGGTAGTCTCTAGCTTTAAATCTCCATGTACGACAAAACCTGAAAACCCTCCAAAAAATCTGTTACCCCTCCTCTGAAAAAAAGCTGGTGTCTATGGTTGTTAATATGAAAATAAGGTTTAGAAACATTTAAGATAGATCACAAAATGGAACATCCACCAGCTGAAATTTCAAAATGTGTTTTATTTTTGCACCCCACCTACCCATAGTTTGGTGCAAGTCCAGATGAAATTTTAAATTGCCTAGAATAAGTTGTTGGTTGTGTAAGTGCCCATATACTACACTAATTTCCTTTAAAAATTCTTGTTTACAGAAGGAAGAGAGAATAGAATATCCCTCAAAGATTATCATCCATATTACTATCAGATCCAAATGCAGATGTTTACTGAAACCAACTTTGGTGAGTTTAAAGAACTAATTCCTGACCTACTTGGAAAATATTTTACAAATTTTTTTTAGCATTTTTATGACATTTTCAACAAAGATGTAAAAAAGTGATATTTTTACTCCAATTTTCTAAAAATTTGTGCCTGCAGCATATTTATAGCATGTTGATACTGGATTTCACCCCAACCCAGCCCCCTTGGGCAGCTGTCCACTTTTTTTTAAGCATGTTATTGGCAAAAAAATTAAGTTAAATCAACAACTCCAAATCTGATTACCCTACCCCTAGATTTTAGACTAAGTCCACCCTTGCATAAAGTGAATATTAAAGATTAAAATAATGCTGGGAAAAAGTCTAAAGAGACTGGGAAAACACCAGGAATTTTTTAATAAATTTTGGCTGAACACTGATGAAATATTTTTTTTTAAATAGGCTGGGGCCAACTTGAATAAAGAATAAAATAACATATTTACAGAACGAAAATTTAAAAAAATTAAAAAGCTACTAAAAGTTGAACTTGAAGACCCTGCCCTAGAATAGTTTTGTTTGTTGGATCATTGCAAATACAAACCTTTTTTTTTTGTTGTAAGGTTTTTTCCTAATGTTATAAAAATTTCTAGGCTTAAAACAATATTGTATAAAAATGTAAATTTTAAAAACAATAAAGTACAGTTAGAGTTACAAACCTAAAACATTTGTTGATATCTAAAAGCACAATTAGGCATCTAAAATAAATACTATTTTTGATTTTTAGAAATTGAACATCCAGTCAGCAACAGAGTACATGGAAATTGTAAGTTATATTGCCTTTTTATTTTATACTATATCTTAAAAACTAGAGTTATTTAACAACGTTTTTTACCTTGCTTTTTTACCTCAAGGGATTTTTGAAACAAATAATTTTTAATATATGTTGTAATGCCATTTTCAACAATAGAAAAATCGAAATTAAAACTGCATTTTGTTATTTCATTACATAAGTAACTGCCAAGGGGGTAACAACTGATCTAAAATTTGTACATGTTATATGGGTAATATGAGTGATCTTCCCCTCGGTAACTGCATTAGGAAAATAACAATTTTGGATTGGATTGATTCAGTTGTGAGTAGAATTTTAAATTAATTGTATATAATTATTTCAGGAGCAACATCAACTGTTCCAGAAGAAGATACCCGTGCAACATTACAAAATTATCTGCTATTACAAGCAATATGGCAGTGAAAGGGTAGTACTGCAGAAAACCTGATGATGGCAGTAAAATGGTGCAGTGTGCTAACCGTTGGTGTAAAATCCAGTGGTTTCACCTTCAAACAAAAAAACAATAGATAGGTACTGTTTCTTTAAGATCATTTGCACAGCTTCTAGTTAGAGTTAGGGTATATTTGTTTTACAAATTTTTGATGCACAGTGTTTATTTTTTCAGCTAGCTTCTATTTCCTCTTTCTTTAATAGCGAAAAAAATAGGACTGTTCAACTTTTTTTTGGCCACTTTCTCTATTCGAGAAGGACAAAAACCATATAACTATGAGATACTATAATGGCCGAAGTGTCGCAAAATGTGTAACAATAAATCTACTCATGCCGACAAGAATTTATACACTAACTTAATTGAGAGTTATTATCTCTACGGCCTTTTTTTCGGAAAATGCAAGGGCAGGGCCGATATAGTATCTCATAGTTATATGACAAAAACAGAAGCTAACCGCAAAAAGAAAAACTACATTAGCTCTTATACTTACATCGCGAAAATCTAAAGTAAGCTCAGGGAATTCAAAACATGCTGATGCAAATGAAATTTTTTATTAATTGCCACTAACAAATCTGCCTCTATCGTAGATAGACCATTTAATTAAAGACTATGGCAATCTTAGAACATTGAAGTTTAATGTTTTAAGGTGGCAATTAACTGATAATTTTATTATTTTTTTACTCTTAGGTTATTTGAGTTTCATCACCTGTGATTGACATTAACATTTATTTGATAAATTATATCATTTTATCAATCATTAAAAAAATTGTATTGTGTTAATGAAAATAAATAAAACTATTATTTGTATAGAAGTGCTTTATTTCATCTAAAGGAACATAAGTAACACTAATTCTGAGAATTTTCAAAACAAAATTATCTTATTTATATAGAAATCCATAAGCCTATAGAAAAACATTTACTATGGGGTCTTTCATTTAAATATAAATAAATATTAATGCCAAAAAATATATCAAAGGGGATAAATTTCACACTTTATTGAAAATGTCACTTTTTGTTCCAATTACTCACTTTATTTAAAACGTCACTTTTTGTCTCTTTACATTTACTTTTTATCCCTGTTTAAATTTGAAAAGTAACTTTTATTGCTAACATGAGGAATACAAAATGCAAAGCTGTTTATCCCTGAAGTGCAAAAAATTATTTATTTTAAAAACTTGCTGAACAAATTTCAACATTTGGAATAAACTTAGATAGGTATAAGTACTATAATTCTTGACGTAATAAAACGTTAAAATTATTTATTTTACTTTTGACTACTTAAGCCCCAAACACACCAACGCCTGCCCACCCTGCTTTAAAAAACGCACAATGTGACAGAACCTGGATTTCCACTTTTAAATGCAGTCACATGATGCGTTTTTTGATGCAGGGTGGGCAGGCTAGGTGTGAACCGGGTGTTATGTGAGAAAAGTAAGTATCATCTTGCATGTTTATATACCTATCCAGTGTAAGAAGACAATAAAGTTTTTGACTCATTGGTTGACTCTAAAGAGGTATAGGTATATACATAAAGTAGTTCCTTACTTTATGGTATATACATGCATTTTCCTTAAAAATTTGCAAAAAATTGATATCCAAAAAGTATATTTGTAGCTAAATAACATTTTGCGTTTTTTTATAACCTACCTACTAAGTTTTTCTCAAGTCGATGTTAGAGGGTAAAAATATAATGAAACATATTATTGTAATTATAAACAGTTACCCCATACATAAAACATCTAAAATTAAAATTATTTAATTTTGCTTTATGAATGGGCTAGCCCTTTAATATGCATCTTTGCAAAGAAAAGCCCACTTGATTGAAAACCATTGCATGCATAATAATATAGGTAAGTAAGTAGGTGATGAGTTTTCTTCACACAGGATAGTGGAAAGGTTCAACCCTAACTCATTCACTTCTTCTCCAATGGCATTACTTGTCAAATCTTGTTGATGGGTTTCCTATAATATAGGTATAAAAAAATCTAAATTAAAATTTTTATTAGGGAATTCACAATATGTTACTCATGGACTAATTATACCCTCTTAAAAAAATTTGTGCCCTTTATTTTCTAAATTTATTTCAGGTTGGGGTGGCTACATTTACGTAAAGCTAGTGTGCGCAATTTTTTTATTTTGTTTTTTAATTAGAAGGGCGCACAATTTTTAAAAAAAAAGTTAGCACAGCAGATTTTATTGAGGGTTTTTTTATTTAACGTAAATACTTGTATAAATAGTTTTTAAACATGTTGCTAATTTAGGCATATTAGTTTTATAATGATTTTCATTTAGTATATCATTTAAAAAATATTTATACCTAATTATGTAAGGGGAAAATTGCAAATCAAGAATATATGTTATTTACCAAGATATTTACCTCAACTCCGATAGATGGCATATTAAATGATGACAGTTAATCTGGGTGATCAATATCCTCAACTGGTTTGCCCATCGAGGTTTGCCTAAAATAAAACAAAAAAAAATAAAGAAAATTTAGCAACAGTGTCATTATAATTCGATTATTGATCACCTATACAGGGTGTTCCAAATTTGATGCTCAACATGGGATCTCCTGAACGGTAGGAGGTACGAAAAGGTTTAAATTAGGGCAAAGTTGCGCAAGTTAATGCTTTACTCAGAACTTTAAAAAAAGTTTACAAAATCCAAGCAGTTCCGGAGATAGGCGAAAAACCGAAATCTTCATTTTTAGTTTTTATTTGTTTGCGCCTTTATTATTAAAGCTGTCAGAAAACGGTTAAAATTTTCTACAGGCACTCTTTTAAGATCTACTTAATGTGAGATTGGACATTTCAGTGTGAAAGGGCAGTGCCAAGTTCATTTTTTCTTATGGACACATGCTTTTTTTCTCCTGCCGTTTTGTTCAAATTAAAAATTAAAATTTTCCTTTAAACTTACTCAAGATATTTTGGGAACACGCTTGCAGTACCTTTTTTGACATCTTAAAAATGACAGATTTTGTTATAAGGAAAAATGAACTTTACAGTGCTCCTGTCACACTGAAATGTCAAATCTTAAAAACAGACCTGTCATTCAGATACATCGTAAAAAAGTGCCTGTAGAAAGTTTTAAGCCTTTTTTGACATCTTTAAGAATAAAGGCGCAACAAACTAAAAATGAAAAATTCGATTTTTTCTCTCCGGAACCACTCGGATTTTGTAATCTTTTTTTTAGTTTTGAGTAACTTTGCAATAATTTAAACCTTTTTGTATATTTACAAAGTTCAAAAAGTTTTGCACCCCCTACTCATTGCCCTCAAGATAAAAAAAAACATGTGAATGTGAATAACATCGATTTTTTTTAATGATTTTATGAATATGAATATTTAATTCATGGATTTCCTAATGGTCAAAAAGTTTGAGCTTTATTTCAGCAATGTGATACAAAAGTTGAAGTCAAATAAAATTGTGAAATTCACTCAATAAGAACATGCTCTAAAAAGAACATGCTCTTATTAATTTTGACCAAGTTTGTAATAAATTTTTCAAAGAATACAAAAACTACCGTCAATAGAGTTTCAAACTGTTTCCTTTTATGTGGTTGTTTTAAGATGTTAACTATGCAGGTTGTTTGTTTTTTGTTTCATTCAAACAGAGAGGTGATGTATTACACTACCGCTTCACAAAAATGGCCTTGAATAAATTCAGTGTCATGAAATAATTAATCCTTGCCAAACTAATATCATGTAATATATCTAATTGGGTATGTAATGTATTATGATGCAGAATTTTCTGCACAGGAATGTAGGTATAACATTATTACCAGTAACAAAGTGATTGAAACGAACATGTACTGTTTGCCCAGTATCTGCTCCAATTTAAACCATTTTTCTCTTCTCTCCACTCTTCAAGGATCCACTTTATTGTTTTTATTTTTGATGGACGGTGCCTTATAAAATTCAAATTTTCCTCCGATGTTTTGTTTGTCTTTTTGACCTTTGATGTTTTGTACTTATGGCAAATGTTTGACATAGCAGGCATTTCTGTAAAAAAGTAAAGTTTTTATGTGCATATAAAGATTTATATAAAAATAACAAGTGGGCCTATTATGCCCAGGAATCTACTGAGATTTTGAAGAGTGTAAATAAAACACATACTAACCAGGAAACTAAAACCTCTTCAGACTACAAAACAATACTTTTTCTTTAACTTATACCAGTTGAAGCTTAAGTGAAAGCCAAATGTGCATATATAAGAAAAGTATTAAACCTAAATCAAGTTTTGTATTCTGCAGGGGTTTTATTTTTCTGGATCGTATTTGTTTTAACTATGATCTATACAATTTCAGTAGACTCCTGGGCACAACAGGCCTTCTTAAGGCTGTAGTGCACGGTTCAGCCTTTGGAGTAACCACCAGTTTTAAATACTTACGAGTAAGTATTCATACCTGCCAATTTTAACAGATAAAATCAAATAATTTTTGTGTTAGAGTACCTCATGCAAAAATTTTCTAAATTTTTTTCGAAGCTCACAAGAAAATTTATTATCCAAGAAAGGGAAGAACTCGAGCAAAAAAAATCGTTTTTTTTTCCCCAAAAGAAACAGAAATTTAAAAGTTAGTTGTGAAGAAAACGAAGAAAATAGTACCACTGGCAAAATTTAATAGTAGTTTTTAATACTAGTGACTAAAATATTACTTTCTTTACAAGCATGGTTTTAAAGAACGAGCGCTGTGAGTAAATTAAAATCATGAGTAAAAAAATCACAGTTTAGCTACAAGTTGTAAACATAAAAAATGGAAAAAACATACAAAAAACTAGAACACAAAGCATTTACTTCGTCAATGGCTACTCCGTTTTTATTGACATTCGTATGCAAAAAACAGTAAGTATAATTTCTTTATGCTCCTTAACAATAAAAAAATGTTTTGCAGTAAACAAAAATGCCATGTGTTTTTTATTTGCAGACAGGGAGTAAACTTGTGTTTTTGATGTACTTGTTATTAAAATCTAAGTGATAAAAAATTTATTGTTTTGAACCTTGATAAAAAATTAATCTTAACTTAGGTAATATTAATATTTAAGCTCGTATTTGAGTTAGCTGTTTACTATAGAACCGTTCCTGTCAACCTTATTTAATCAAACAAATAAACTTGCAAAGAACCTCTTTCATATTTTTTTTTTGTGCTTTTTATATTTTTACTTTGAATTTCTGATGTCAAAGAAACCCTGAAAATCTTAGGTAATAGAAGTTTTTTGGTGTTTGCCTAATTTACCTAGGTAATATGTTTTCAGATAAAGCCCATTCATGCTTGTATCCACCAAGACAAAAATTTCCCAATTAGGCTTTAATCGAGGCTTTAATCATGATTAGATACTAATTGGTGTTTAGAATGTGGTGTTTTATATTTAATCATGATTAAAACTTAATCAGAGTTTTCACATTGGTGAACATATATATAAGGGTCATTTAGAATAGCACAAAACTTGATACCCTTGATACCTGTTAAGCGCTTTAGGTGTCAGATTTTTTATTTGGGTATTTTAAGTGTACAGCCCATCACTGACCAAAAGTAAAGAACTATTTACAAGACATCTTCAAAATCAGAGTCTGTCCTCCTAAAAATTTGGACTGTTCACCTATAAATTCACTATAAATTAACAAACAAAAAATTTGACACTCGTTAGCATAAGCTGCTGCATGCTATTATAAATGAGCCTTTAGACCTCTTAAAATAGTTTCTATAGTTTTTATGCATGGATTTTTAGAAAGCTAAAGCCTCGGACAAAACTACAACAGTTGCATTGATTAATGCTTTTGGTAATTATGCAGTATAGGGTTTTCTGCCATTTTTTTATTTTTTATGAAAAATTCTTTACGGGGGCACCTACTAGGGTCCCTAGGACCCCAAATCCACCAAATCATCCAAGAGAAAAAAGGGTGCCGCCGGGGGGGGGGGGTTGTAATGTGTTTTTTTATTGTTTTGGGTTGGGTTGGAATAGGTTGGGTTGGGCTGTGTTGGATTGGGTTGTTTTAGTGAAAAAAATAAAAAAAAAATTGAAAAAAAAACCAACCAGCGCAGGCGGATTTGGGGTCCTAGGGACCCTAGTAGGTGCCCCCCTAGGGACCCTAGTAGGTGCCCCCATAAAGAATTTTTCATATTAAATCAAAAATGGCAGAGAACTGTATACTGCATAATCACCATGCTTTTTTGTGTTGGATTAAGTTAGGTTAGGTCAGATTTTCGTAAATATGATTCAGTTTTGTTGGTGTTCTTGTGAAAAAATCGGATTTTCTGCAACTGTTGTAACTTTAGCATTTGCCATTTTGCAAATAGATAGGGACAGTCATAACTTTACCCACATTCTTTTAGAAAACCCTTTATTTTAAATGTTTTAATGGGCCCATATAAAGGAGGTATTTGTTTTGCTATTTTAAGCTATTATTTATGTACCTACCTTTATTGTTTTCTGGCAATACACAACAGGAGTACAAAGAGTTCCTTAAAACACTATAAACTGGAAGGAGTACAAAGAGTTCCTTAAGACACTGTACACTGGAAGGACAACAAAAAGTTGTTTAAAAAACTAAATGAACACTTTAAAGGGCTAGCCGCTAGTTTCTTAACATTAAAAGCACAAGATATCAGTTCTATAATTCATAAAATCTAAAATTTGCAAATTTTCTGATGTAGGTCACTGAAAAAATGCTTGAAAGATGTTATAA
Organism: Oxystoma pomonae; assembly: GCA_963921995.1. NCBI lineage: Eukaryota > Metazoa > Arthropoda > Insecta > Coleoptera > Brentidae > Oxystoma > Oxystoma pomonae. The sequence continues at coordinate 94,895,915 of OY998166.1, read as the reverse complement.
CCTTGAAATGTCAATATCCTAGCATAAAATTTTGGTTGTAATGACAATCAATGAACCATTTTAAATTTCTATGAGTAAAATTAAACTAGGGATGGGCAAAAATAATTTTCTGCCGATGCTCAACTGTTTTTAGCTTGTGACGTCAATTGATAGTGGCTTATTATGCACTATACGGTTTTCTGGCATTTTTAATTTTTTTATGAAAAATTCTTTATGGGGGCACCTACTAGGGTCCCAAATCCGGCTGCGCCCGATTTTTTTTTTAAAGAGAAAAAAGGGTGCCTGGAGGGGGGTTGTAATGTGTTTTTTTTATTGTTTTGGGTTGGGTTGGATTAGTTTGGGTTGGACTGTGTGGGATTGGGTTGTTTTGGTGAAAAAAAAATTAAAAAAAACCAACGGGCGCAGGCGGATTTGGGGTCCTAGGGGTGCCCCCATAAAGAATTTTTCATAAAAAATAAGAAATGGCAGAAAATTGTATACTGCATAATTACCCCTTGAAATAACTACAAGTGACTAGGCAACGTTGTTAGTTTAAGGAAATTTCTTCCTTCTAGATTCTTTTAAGGTGTATTCAGAGTTCCATAACTATAGCAAGCATATGCTGCTGTCCTCAGTTACTACGTTTATATGCACTTAAAAGAGCTTTTATATAAGGATGGTTTTAAATAAAATCGCTTTCTTTGAGGGTTATGCCCTTCATTAAATGTCAGTTTAAAGAAAAAACAAATAAAACAACATAATTAATTAATTAATTAACAACAGATTTTTTGAAAGACTAGGGTTTAGTATTTTCTTTAGGTTAGAAGAAATGCACTAAAGTGTTTATAACGACCCTAAAATAGGCCAACACTGTTCTCAACTAAAACAACCAGTTAACTCATTTCATTTTATAGAATAGATTATAGAATAGAAATGTGCTTTATTGTCTAAAAATGCAAACATTTCAATGACAAAGCCAAACCTAATAAATATAAAAGAAACAATTTTACCTAATTCTAATTAATGGTATCCCGCAACTTTGGTTAAGACCTTAACAGATTTTACAAAATATTTTTTTTTTTTATAATTAGAACTGTAAAAGTGTAAACATTATTATTATTATTTTTTAATATTAGAATTAAACAATCAAACAAGTTAAAAAAAAACTAAAACAAACTAAAGAATTTAAATGTAGCTTAGTATTAAAAAAAAACAAATTATGGCTAAATTATAAATATCAGTCAATATGGGTAAAGTTTACACATATACATAAATATATATAGACATATACACACAGACACATATAAAAAACTTAGATTAAAATCAATCATTAAAACCGCCTATTTCTAATATAGAATAAAAAATTTAAAAAAAGCATAACAAAACAATACAAAAAAAAATACAAGAAGAAAGTTATAGAAAAAATAAAATATTAAAAGTTATCATTAAAATACTCATTTAGATTATAATAAGCCTTATTTACAAGCAACTCCTTGACTTTTCTTCTAAAAGTTTTATAAATATCTACATTTTTTAATTCTGTTGGCAGCTTGTTAAAAATTTTAATGCTACGATAAATGATAGAGTTTTTTGTGTATGTGAATTTAGTATCCTTTGGCCTATGATCAATGCCATATTGACACCAAACTGACAGAAAATCTATGTTTTACTTGTCAATTTGGTTATAAAAATGGCAGCCACAGTAGGCTAAAGGGCACTGAGGCAGTAGGATTTAACTGACCTTTTAGTTGAGAATGGTGTTGAATGGGCTTTTGAGTGATAAACCGCTTCCAAATAAAATTGATTTAGTGCTTAAATCGGTGTGGTGTTTATATGACAACATTTTCAAACCATCCTTATATAAAAGCGCTTTAAGAGGCCTATATAAACAAAGTAAGTGTTCCGTAAGCCACAAGCGGTATGCAGTAAGAGCAGCATGTTTATTTTCCTTGCATCTTACCTCATACCACTTGCCTTACAGAACTCTAAATACGCCTTTATTCCTCTGGAAAACAAGTTATTTTATGTAGGTACCTATAGTCTACTCTACTACTCAGTTGACTACCACTAACATATGTGGTATTAGGTACCATACAAATTAATAGTCCCACAGCCCATAACTTAAACTGTTAAGACCTTGCCGGACTTTGCATAATATTTATTCTTTATGTCCACTCAGATGACATTTTAAACATATATATTCTTAAATTTGTAACTTTTTTAACCAGAAATGGACAAACATTTTGTCAAAAAAATATATTTTGTCATTAAGCCCCTCTTGATAGCATCGAAAAGTTAAATTAAGCTCCTCACAGCTAATTTTTCAAGGATTGCTTTATAAGTATTTAAAACAAATGGTCACATTCACATCACATCACATTATCTAATTTAAGGGCTCAGTTAAGGGTTAAGTTTGGAGGGGTGTCTAAAAATACCCCTTAGAACATCTTGAAGAACACTAACAAAGTCTCAACTGTGAGGTAGTCATAAATTTTCATAGTCCTGGGCTCACGGACTATAATGAAAATATTAGGTAAAGAATAAAAACATTATACAAAAAAATAGTGAGGCACATTTTGCTCACTTTGGCTCATTTACTTATTTCTAAGTTTTCTCTACAGTAAAGCTAGAGAAAGTCCAGTTTTTAATACCTACCTCTATGCACTTTTTAAGAGTTGAAAATAAAATTAGGACCTGAATATTTTTGTAAATTTAAGGTGTCCAAGATAAAGGACCGTGGGGTGAGGTGAGCGAAATTCCCCTTACGTTTGTTCAAGAATAAGCATACTGGCCTGAGGAAACTGTCTAGGAGGGAGGGTTCCTGAAAATACTAATAAGAAGGCTGCTCCACCTGGCAAAAAATACCTATGTGAACAGTAGAAAAGAATATGCAATGAGGAATCAGTGTCAGGGATTTCCTAAATCATGCCTTATTGTAGGAAAGAAATCTATCAAGATGGAATGACACTGCTTTTCTTGTCTTCAAGGTATATATATAAAATTCAAAATTAAAATTCTTATTGTAAAAATTTTAATCAGTCAGAGTATGTATGGAACTAAAAAACCGCGAAAAGTTGAGAAATTTATTCTTTGAAAAGGTCAGGAAATTTGACAAAAAAAATATACAAAAACAAAATTGATTTAAAAACAAATTAGAATCATGAAATTTGTCAAAATAAAATTTTGCAGCTGTTTTCTTTTATACAAAATTCTTGAAAAAATTATGATAAGTTTTTACAAATGGTTAGGAAAAACTGGGAGACATCAGAGAATCCAATTAAAGGTTTTCTGTACAAACTCTGTTATTGACCTTATGTACTGATGCCTTTCTCATTTAAATCCCTTACCCAAAATTATTACTTCTTGTGCCAACTCAAAAATAAATAATTCAAATAAAATCCAAAAACTTAATATTTAATATGCTTGCACACACAGAAATACTACCTATTTATTTTTGTTGGCATATAGGTAAGTACCAAATGTAATGTTACATCTCTTGCTATCTTTTATGTAAACGTGTGTTTTCTGTTAGTGAATCATTTATTGTGTAAAAATTTGAAATGTGTAGCTTCTGAAAGAAATACCTACAGGTCCAAAAATCTCTATAATTTCCTAATAAAAGATCACTACCAATGCCCAATGTAGTTAAAAATGTATAAGTTAAGGTTGCAGAAATACTTTCTTTTTTTTGGAGTTCTGTTTTGGTTGTAAGTGAACGTTTATTAAAGTACTCCTTACTAGTACTAAAAAAAGCGTTGTAGCTAAATTAGACAAATGTTTACCTCTAATTTTTTTTATTTTCAGATTTTGGAATTTAGGCAAGAAAACTACCAGAATTAACAATACAATTTTTATACAGTTTAGTTATTCATAGAACAATAACAACTATATGGGTAGAATACTATAGCATTTTTGTGTCGTAGAAATATTTTTAGCAATTTTAATTAACTATATATATAATAAAATTTTAAAAAATATGCTGAAAAATTACATTTTTATATATACACCTCATTCCAAATTCTCCGGACCCATTTCCATATGGCGGCTGATAATTAAACACAGAAGCTGAATGGAACTGTCATTGTCAGTGTCAAAAAACTGGTCTGCAGCAATTTGGAATGGAGTGTAATAAATATTTCAATGTAAAACATAATTAAATGTATTTGGTGGGCATTTCTGTTTTACGTCTCAGGACCGTGTGCCTACCGATGGTCACAAAACAGTGGAGGATTTGTGTCCACCGGTGGGCATCTGGTCCTTGGAAGTAAAACTAAATGCACACATGGCTCAACTTGTTGAGGTGATTATGGCCACAACATTATAAACACCTATAGATATGCAATTAAATAAATTAATTTAAAGACTTATCTCAAAAATACTTATTAATAATCATTTAAATTAAATCTAACTTAAAAAAGAAAAGAATAACATGTTAGTTTTTCCTTCTTTGGAACCGCCAATTAGTAGCTGTAGTTTCAAATATCAGGCTTCACGTGGTTAGGTTCTGAAATTTAAAAAAAAACAAGTATAAGTGTATGAACTGAAAAAATATTTTCTTTAGAGAAAACAACAAAATTGAAGAAAGAGCTTGATAACAGATATTTTTTTACTGATTTTGGGGAACTTGAATCCAGATATTCAAGGTGGTGACCATTTTTTAAAAATAACTAATAAAAAAATAAAACAAAATATAGGTATCTGATACATCAATTCAGGGGTTTTTGGGTTCCCGTAATCCATTTATGTGATTTAAAAATTCTTAGAAGTATCTAAGGGTTCTAGTAGCAGTTTTAAAAGTAAACATTTTGCATGCATGGTTGACTAATTTCAGTTTTTTTAGTTGATTTTAATTGGTACAGGTGTACATTTTATGAATCCGATTAATGCCACTCTGATACCCTTGTAAAACTCAAAATATTTAAGATGGGACATAAACATTTTAGAAGAAACCAGATTAAATACAGACATATGATATATCAAATTGAGGGTTTTGGGATCCACTGATATCATTCTTTGGATAAAAAAAAAATTCTGGAGATAATAGAAGGATCTTAGGACAAAATTTTGGGACCCAGCCCAAACTTATATTACCTCTTAACATATATACAACTTTAGAAGACTTAAAAATATCCAAATCAATATATTTCCCTAAAACTACCTCTAAATCCTTGTCTGAATCCCTATTGTAATAATTGGAACACCAAAATTAATTTTGGAAGACCCAAAAAACCCCTAAATCAATATATCACATATCTTTTACACCAATAATTTTTTTATGTTGCCCATTCAGGCTCCTTACATTACCCCTAAAAACTGTTTAACCCCCAAAATGAATTTAGTTAACCCCAGAATTTCCAAAGTGATGTCTTTCTATCAATACTATGTTGTTTTTACCACTTTACCCCTAAAACTCACCCTTAGGCCCCTTAAATTACCCCTAAAAATTTTTTTTTAACCAAAAATGAATTCAGTTGATCCAAAAATTTCCTTCTTGAGGTCACAAGTTTTTTTGTCATTTACGATTCTTTTTGCCCCTAGGAACCTTAATTATATTATTCCCAAAAAATGTTTATTCTAAAAAATGGAATCAGTGTTTCCAAAAACCCTGAGGTTAATGTATTATACGTGTGTACTTGATCTAGTTTCTCATCAAAATTTTGTGCTTTTAAGTCACAGTCATCACCATCTGGAATATTTGGGGTGTCAAAAAAAGTATATATTCCGACAAAAATGGATTTATATATAGTCCATTTTTGATGTGTTTATTTAAAAAAATGTTTACTGTTAAATCTGTTCTTAGAACCCTTATGGTGCCTATATTCTTTTTTATTTTCATCATCATCACTTGGATTTGTTAGCTTAGCTACCAAAATCTGTCAAAAAACCTTTATTATCAAGCGCTCCCTTCAAACATGGAAAAAAGCCCATTGGCATCTTGACTTATGCTTGAAATAATTCAAATTCATGTTCAACGAAAACATAACAGAGGTGTTTTTGAGTATTTGGTGAACACTTGAAAAACATTATACAATTTTAGTAGTCTAGAAATTACTTTTTAATATATTTTTTTTCCATAAACAGGCTTTTTGGGGGTGACTTGAGGGATATGAGTTTTTCCAGGAGAAATTATATAAAAAAAGTGGCTCGAATGACATCTTATTTAGAAGATTGTTTAAATTGCTTTACAAGTCAAGGAGCAACAAATAAACAATTTCTTGCACAAAAGTCAGGAAAAAATGTTGGTTTTAAAGTTACATTTTCCATAATTGATTGTTTTCTCAAACATACCATCCAAATAACCCTACTTTTATTCTTTAAATTTTGGTGGTCAAACTGATCCGCTGAAAAGGTTCAAACCTTTTCTTCATTCCATACCAAATTTAAAAGCAAATATCTTAAACACCAGTCATCCTAGCTTTTTAAAATTTTGACATAATTAATAGTAAAGACGTTTAAAAGACCTTTCCCTTCTTAAATTCCAGAAATAAAAATTACACTATGAAATTTCCAACAGAGCCAAAAAGTATCTCTGGGTGTCCCCCTTCAAAATTGTTCTCTGTTTTGTTCTTTGTGTATAGTTTTTCTGTTTTTCCTAATGGAATTGAAATAGATGAGGGGAGGCTCAAAATATGTCCAGAAAATTTGCAATAAACAATAAGAGTTAAATTAATTTTTGATATCGGATCTAGACTATAATAAATTTTGTTTATTTAAGGAAGTTTTACCAAATATAATTGAAATCAGAAGCAAAAACTTACTTTGAGTTTATAGAACCATCTTGTTTTGTTATACGCTTTAGTTGGCAAAATATCCACTGCTCTGTATGTTTGGGTACAAATTGTAGACTTTTTAATTTATAGATTATTATTCTTCTCTGGGTGGTGGCACTTTAGAATCTTCTTCTTGTTCATTTTAGGTAGTTGCCTAAATATCCACTGCTCCATATGTTTTGTTATTATATACAGCTCCTAAAAGAATAATAAAAATAACAAGAAATATTCCATCTCTAAATTTTGTTTCTATATTTTGCACTTTAGGCGAGGACAACCAATATTTCTTAAAAATTTTCTTTTGAGTGGCACATGTTTATAAACTGTTTAAAAGATTTTTTGCATAATAATTTTTTAGTTACAGAAGCAGAGGTTTGGTTTTGTTATCTAAGTTATAAGTTAGAGACAAAAGTATCAAGCCAAAGTAAATCAAGTTTTGTAATCTGCTGTTTTATTTTCCTGTGTTATGAGTTTCAAAATATAAGCAGGTTCACAGTGCATGATTCAACTTTCATAGAAGTGTTCACTAACCACCAGTTATGACATACACATATAGTATTTGATCCTGTGTATTTAATTTATTTGAAAGATGAATCAGCAACTATTTATATTTTAAAGAATTTTTCCTGATTAATGTTCTCCAATTTTCAAGTCACTAACCTATTTTATTCAAAAAACAAGAGAGACTAAGGGCCGGTTTCTCAAAAGCGAGTTTGTGTTAACTCAAGCAACATAACCTAGTAAAAATCTTTAAAAATCAGGTTAAAATTAACTCCAGGATAACCAGGGCTTCAAGCTGAGGGTAAGTTACCTTACCTCAGGGTTAACCTAAAAAAAATATTAGCTTAAAAACAGCAAGTTAGTTAGCTCGTGAGTTACTTTAAGTTTCTGATAATCCGCTATTGAGAAACTGGCCCTAGGAATAACTTTTTATCAGTAAAATTTTCCACAGTATTATTTCATGCTGCTCACTTAATATATTAAGGCTAAACGGTATTAGTGTAGTAAACAGTTTTCTTTAGATACCTATTTAGCACTTACCTGAGCCCCTAGGAAGTTCAAATTTACCAGTAATGAAACTTTTTTAATTTTTTTTAACTAAAGCGGAAACTAAACCACCCAAATCTTGAACTGAAACCAACCCAGCACTTTTTAGCAATTCCAGCGCTCATAAATTTTAACTCTTTAAGGACCCTAGTCAGTGCCTACATACAAGACTTTTTTCATAAAAAAAACCAAGTAAAATACTAAAATAAAAAAAAACCATTTAATGCAGAATTACTTGCTAAAAAAACGCTACCCAATTACATATTAAAGTAACTGGGTGTAGTGTTTAAGGTTGGATTTACAAGTGCATTTATAATTGAATTTGAAACATTCCTGCTAGCTGTTACCACTGATTTAAGGACAACAGGTTAAACGAAATAATCATATTCTATTTTAAACAGGAGCATCAACGACTCTCTTCAACCTCTAAATGGAGCTTTACTGACCTGTTTTGTTAATAATCAAGTATCCGTGTGTTTTTGAAACTGCTGTTCGGATCTAAAATATATCCTTAGGCCTCTAAGATTTCACTAGTAAACTTGCACATAACTTATGCCGCAATAATTTAAATTAAAAAAAAAATTTGAATCAAAATAAAAACAAAATTGTGTGAAGTTATGGGAATGTTTCTAGGCGAATTCCTAGTAATTCCAGCGAGCCAGTAAAGTTCTCTTGGTTCTTTGATAAACTCGGGGTAAGCTCGCGCAGCGCTAGGCCATTTTCGGCGGGCGACCGCACACGAGGAGTGGTTTCATATTCGTTTTTGAAAAAATATTTTTGAAAGATAAACATAACCTCGAATGGTTTTCTGTTAGAAAACGTAAAAATACCCTTCTGCCTACTGTGGGCCTTGTTGACAAAACACCTGCAGTTGCCATGGTATCGGGGGCTTTAGGATAGTTGGGGGCTTTAGGTTAGAGGGCGCTTTGCTTATCTTGATTTCCCAATAAGAACTTACGCGGTATTTTTGACAGGGCTGAGAAATCATAGTATAAAAGACCCCCGAGAAGCTGGCTTCTTGTTGCTGGCACCTTGTTGCCAGCTCCGTACAAATTACAGCAGACCAGATAAATCTTGCTAATCGTCAATAACATTGCAAATATATATTTGTCTGTCCCCCCCCTGTTTAAGGTGAAAGTATAGACAAATTAGTAGTTTCCAAACGAAAAGTGCTTATTGTCAATCTGAATATTGCATTTTCCAGTGTTTTCCTGTAGGATACTTAATCATGATTGATTTTTAAAATATTACCTGATTTTCTCACCCCCACCCTCTGAATAGCCCGGTAAAAAAAATAAATAAAAAATCCTGGTTTCAACCCCAAAAGATGTTTCACTCTAGATTCAACTTGTTATTGTTTTTAAGACCATTCTTTAAAATTTTGGCTAGTTTTCGCACCCCCCACCCCCTGAATAGCCCAGTAAAAAAAATAGGAAATAAATAAAAAATCCTTGTTTCAACCCCAAAAGATGTTTCACTCTAGATTCAACTTGTTATTGTTTTTAAGACCATTCTTTCAAATTTTGGCTAGTTTTCGCACCCCCCACCCCCTGAATATAGCCCAGTAAAAAAATCGAAAAACTCTAGATTCAACTTGTTATTGTTTTAAGACCATTCTTTAAAATTTTGGCTAGTTGTTGCAGCCCCCACCCCCTGAATAGTCCAGTAAAAAAACTAGAAAATAAAGAAAAAATCCTCCAAGTTGAATCTAGAGTGAAACATCTTTTGGGGTTAAAACAAGGATATTTTATATTTCCAATTTTTTTATTGTGCTATATTCAGGGGGTGGGGGGGTGCGAAAACTAGCCAAAATTTTAAAGAATAGTCTTGAAAACAATAACAAGTTGAATTTAGGGTGAAATATCTTTTAGGGAGAACACAGGGATTTTTTCTTCATTTTTTTTACTGGAATATTCAGGGGATGGGGGCGAAAACTAGCCAAAATTTTAAAGAATGGTCTTAAAAACAATAACAAGTTGAATCTAGAGTGAAACATCTTTTGGGGTTGAAACAAGGATTTTTTATTCATTTCCGATTTTTTTTACTGGACTATTCAGGGGGTGGTTTTAAAAACAATAACAAGTTGAATCTAGAGTGAAACATCTTTTGGGGTTAAAACAAGGATATTTTATTTATTTCCAATTTTTTTACTGTGCTATATTCAGGGGGTGGGGGGTGCGAGAACTAGCCAAAATTTTAAAGAATGGTCTTAAAAACAATAACAAGTGGAATCTAGAGTGAAACATCTTTTGGGGTTGAAACAAGGATTTTTTATTTATTTCCGATTTTTTTTACAGGACTATTCAGGGGGTGGGGGTGCAAAAACTAGCCAAAATTTTAAAGAATGGTCCCAAAAACAATAACAAGTTGAATTTAGGGTGAAACATCTTTTAGGGGGAACACAGGGATTTTTTCTTCATTTTCGAGTTTTTTTACTGGACTATTCAGGGGTTGGGGGGTGCGAAAACTAGCCAAAATTTTAAAGAATGGTCATAAAAACAATAACAAGTTGAATCTAGAGTGAAACATTTTTTGGGGTTGAAACAAGGATTTTTTCTTTATTTTCGATTTTTTTTTACTAAACTATTCAGGGGGTGGGGGGTGCGAAAACTAGGCTTGTTTGTTTTGTTTCCTTGTTTTAACTCCAAAAGATGTTTCACTCTAGATTCAACTTGTTATTGTTTTTAAAACCACCCCCTGAATAGTCCAGTAAAAAAAATCGGAAATGAATAAAAAATCCTTGTTTCAACCCCAAAAGATGTTTCACTCTAGATTCAACTTGTTATTGTTTTTAAGACCATTCTTTAAAATTTTGGCTAGTTTTCGCCCCCCCCCTGAATATTCCAGTAAAAAAAATGAAGAAAAAATCCCTGTGTTCTCCCTAAAAGATATTTCACCCTAAATTCAACTTGTTATTGTTTTCAAGACCATTCTTTAAAATTTTGGCTAGTTTTCGCACCCCCCACCCCCTGAATATAGCACAATAAAAAAATCGGAAATATAAAATATCCTTGTTTTAACCCCAAAAGATGTTTCACTCTAGATTCAACTTGCAGGATTTTTTCTTTATTTTCTAGTTTTTTTACTGGACTATTCAGGGGGTGGGGGCTGCAAAAACTAGCCAAAATTTTAAAGAATGGTCTTAAAACAATAACAAGTTGAATCTAGAGTTTTCCGATTTTTTTACTGGGCTATATTCAGGGGGTGGGGGTGCGAAAACTAGCCAAAATTTTAAAGAATGGTCTTGAAAACAATAACAAGTTGAATTTAGAGTGAAACATCTTTTTGGGGGGAACACAGGGATTTTTTCTTTATTTTCGATTTTTTTTACTGGACTATTAATGGGGGGGGGATGCGAAAGCTAGCCAAAATTTTAAAGAATGGTCTTAAAAATAATAACAAGTTGAATCTAGAGTGAAAGATCTTTTAGGGTAGAAACAAAAGGATTTTTTCTTTATTTTCGATTTTTTTTATGGGCTATTCAGAGGGTGAGGCCTACGAAAATTAATCAATTTTTTAAAGAATGGTCTTAAAAACAATAACAAGTTAAATCTAGAGTACATCTTTTAGGGTAGAAACAAGGATTTTTTGTTTATTTTTAATTTTTTTTACAGGGCTATTCAGGGAGTGGGGGTAAGAAAATCAGGTAATATTGTAAAAAGTCAATTATTAGTATCCCACAGGAAAACACTGGAGAATGCAATATTCAGATTGACGATAAGCAGTTTTCGTTTGGAAACTACTAACTTGTCTATATTTTGAACTTAAACGGGGGGGGGGGAGTAGCTAAGATGTTCAAAATTGAAATCAGGATAAAATAAATATATATATTTTTCGTAATGTTATTTAGGATCAGCAGTATTAACCTGGTCTGCTGTAATTTGTCCGGAGCTGGCAACAAGGTATACAAAAAAGTAGCCTATTAGAGCTTGTGGTTACTGTTAATCTCCCAGTGTAATATTTAGTTGTTGAAGCACCCCTACCGATAAGAGACAGCACAACTCTGTGCCAATAATGTCCAGTGGAGAGAGCTTTCTGGACAATGCAGCAGTCCATTGGACAACCAAATCTAGGAAATTTTGTCCAAGGCATATTCATCGGATAATACAATTGTCATAACGTTGGATGGCTCTTGGACATCCCAAAAAAGTCCAAAAGTTTCAATATTTTGACTATTGTATTGTACCACTATACTAAATCCATTGGTTATCCAGTGGAACAAAATTCTGTCCAAAAGTTATCCATTGGACAGTTTTGTCAAAAGCGGCGATATTTTCAATACATAAATATATAGGTACCTATATATTTGAACAACTCCAACATCATAAGTCTGATTGTCGATACTTGCGGATGGAGTTCCTAGCAAAGGATGGGTATTAAAATACTAAAATACCAATTAATCCAAAATAATGAAAAATACTTACTTAAATGATTCGGCCAGATATGAGAGAAATGTTATTGTTGGTAATGAATAAGAAAAAACATGATCCATTGGATATCCAAAACAGTTCGGATAAATGTCTATATTCTTTAATGTGCCAACCAACTAGGCCAAGCCAAATGTCCGATGGACCAAGACAAATCGTTATCCATTGGATATCCAAAACCTAACTGAAAAAAAGCAGTTCTTTATGGATCAAAATTGGAAGTTCTTTGGACTCAGTTTTTTTGTTATCCACTGTATCAGGAAAATCCTTTGTCCAATGGATGTCCATAAATGGCCTATGGACAAGCGGGCGGCTTTGGACAAAAAATGGCTGTCCGATGGAAAATTTGTGCTATCTTTGTGTACTCTATTCCTACATAGAGAAAAAACCAATCTGAAAAAATTATACCAACTTTTTAATGACTGGGCATCCGCATTGTGTGAATCATAATTCAACTCACATTGAAAATCGTAAGTGTATCATTGGGTTTATCATCCATTTCGATGCATTGTACAGGTTTGTATTGTTTTTGGTAATGGAACTTGGTTTATACGAGGGCAGACTAATAAATAAAAGTAGGAAAGTACCGTAAAATGGGGCGTATTCGGCTCACTTTTTCTGTCTATACAATAAAGTCATTGAGTTGGTTGATATTGTAAAAAAATATTATAATTTTTAAAACTATTTGTGGTCCGATTCATCTGTCGTTGAGGTGCTAATTGAACACGTTTGCAATTTTTTTTTTCAAATAAGCTAAAATAGTGTGCATGCCGAATTCGAACACTTTTTAGAATCAAAACCATGACCTTTTTCGGTACCGATGCAAAAAAACTTTTTTTTATACCTTCATCAAAAACATGATTTTTGTAAGTATCTGCAGATAACTAAAGCATGTCTTTTTTGGTTACCCATACAAAAAAACCTTTTTTTTTTGATCACGGGTGCAAAAAAAAGATTTCTGTTTTTTTACCCAAAATTAAAAAGAAATAACGGAAAATAGTAATATTGAAAAAAATCTAATTATTTTTGCCCTTAATATTAAGCCAAATCACTTCATCGTCAAAATATCAAACTGTCCAAGATTAAAATGTCGCAACAATGAAAGTCACCGAGTAAAAAGGCACATCGATATGGAAATCACAGTTATTTCATTTACCAGCCGCCTTGATTTATAGTGTAAAGATGTTGTGTTGCGAGAAATGCTCTTCGTTCCAGATTTCTAAAAGTGTGAACAACTCGCGGCTAAACTGAGTTTTTTTTTACTTGCGTTTTTAAATACCTCGCTGATGCGCTCGTTATTTAAACCAAGGCTTGTAAAAAAGCACTATTTTAGCCACTATGTTGTTAAAACTACAATTAAGGCGGCTGGTAAATAAAATAACAATGGTTGCCATAGCAATGTGCCTTTTTACTCGGTGACGTTAATTGCTGCGACATTTTAATTTTTGACAGTTTGATATTTTTACGATGTTTTTAAATGATTACTTGGTGAAAACTGGCGGAAATGGCTTAATTTTTAGGCAAGAATAATTAGATTTTTTCAATGTTACTATTTTCCGCTATTTCTCTTTACTTTTGGGTAAAAAACGGACAGAAATCTTTTTTTGCACATGTGATCAAAAAAAAAGTTTTTTTCGGTAACGAAAAAAGCCATGCTTTAGTTATCTTCAAAAAGCGGACAGTTACTAAAATCCCGTTTTTGATGAAGGTATAAAAAAACTTTTTTTATCAACCACCTTGATTTATACTGTAAAGATGGTGTGTGCTCTTCGTTTTAAATTTTTAAAAGTATTTTTCTGTTTTTTTTTTGATCAGAGTATAGTATAGTGTTAACAACTCGCGGCTAAACTATGCTTTTTTTACTCGACTTTTTAAATAACTCGCTGTGCTCGTTATTTAAACCAACGCTTGTAAAAAAAGCACTATTTTAGCCACTATGTTGTGAAAACTACTATTCTCACCACTTTAGACAACACTAAAAAGAAAGAGAAGAAAAAGCCTAGTAGTCAAGTATATATAAGAAAAGCATTAAAAATCAAAAATTGAACGGACTTCAAAACAAAAAATACATTAAAAGTCATAAAGTAAAATAATTTTTATTAGGAATGAAACAGGCCTGTAGGTTGGCCTCGTCGTAATGAATTGAAAGGCAAAATGAGTGTCTGATGTGCTACGAACCTTTCTTTTTATTTGTTTTTCACGGACAAGAAACCTACTTTTTTTTAAAATAATTTTTATTTGTATATGTAACACCCAACTTTTTTGAAGTTAAAATTATAAGTAGTCCCCTATATTATACCACAAGGAAATAAGCTAATATTTACTTTGTGATTATATGTACCGCGCGAGTACATATACTATATAAGGAGTCCACTAAAATATGGTAGGCATATATATATATATATATATATATATATATATATGAACCCCGACTTCAAAAAAGTTGGATTTTTTATATGCAAATAAAAATTATTTAGAAAAAGGGATTTAGTGTGAATAATTCTCCAATTGAAGGTACATCTGCCGATTCTACAATTTGACAGATAATTGTCATTTACATGAATCCTGTGTCAGATTTTTTCATCATCATTTCATCTCCTAATTCCTAGCACCGTACTGATGAGCACCACAAGTGCGAAATCCGGATCTATGGTTACCATTACCTTTTTTGAGGTAAAGCTCGCTATTCATTGTTTTTTTTTATTATTTTATTTTATACTTTTTAGTGTGCTTTTTCGATTCAATTTTTGGTTAAGAAGTTTTTATGCATAATAGGTTTGAAATAAAATAAACACATGTAGACATAGTAATGAATTCGTTGGTTGTTCCTCGTATAAAATAACGCCGAAAACCACCTACGCATACTAATAACCCTCTTCCCTTAAGAAAATCAACAGTGTTCCGATAATCTAAATTCCATCCAATGACACCGAAATCATTTCAATCATTTTTTTTAATTCTTTTAAATTTGTTTAGTCTGTCGGTCACTTTGAGCCATCGCGCTTTACTTTTTTTGTTATTATAATTTAATTATTTTAGTTATTATAAGGCTGATATACTTACATATTTAATAACTTTATTTTAAAATAAAAGTATTAATTAAATAATTTTAAAAATGAGGACCGACTTTTTGATATTATTTCTTTTGGTGTTTTTAAAAATTTTTGTTTGTGGTGAAGAGTTGAAAGAGGAGGTGATGAGAGTCACGGCTAGAGATTCTTATTTAGATGCATACCAAGATTCGCACCAAGAAGCCCTAAAAGTTGGGTAAGTTAATACAAACACAAAGTACAAATAAATTATTTAGTTGACCTATATTTCGTTTATTGAAATATATGTTAATTTAACAAATAAAATTGATATATATAATATAATATAATATAATATATTATAACATAATATAATATAATGTAATGTAATATAATATAATATAATACAATATAATATAATATAATATAATATAATATAATATAATATAATATAATATAATATAATATAATATAATATAATATAATATAATATAATATAATATAATATAATATAAATATTTCAGCTGTAAAGTATTAGCTAGGTATATTTACGAATGTTTTAAACTAACTAAATGTTCAAAATTTATAATTTTAAACACTTATAACACAAATAGTATCTTACAATATTTCGTGTTTTTTATTTGAGTAGTATTTTATCAAACCAAAAACTTATATTGTTGAGTTAAGATTAAAAAAATCTTTATCAGAATAGTCAAATACATAAAATCTACATCTTCAAGTATATCTAATTGCTAAGTCTATTATAAGTATATCTAGTTGCTAAGAAAATTATTTTCGTAACATATCTCTCACATCTCAGCCAAGAATTTCTAAAGTATTTTTCATTGTCTTGGAATAATTGGTATTTTTTTAAATACCCATGCATTCGTCATGCAGGAACTAATTCCCGAAGAGTCGACTAGCGGTACTAACCTAGCAGAAGAACCCACTCAGCTTGGCCTGCGGTTTTATCCGTTTTTCCTGATCTAAATCACCATAACTTGTGTTCTCGTGAACCGATTTTGAGGAAATAAAACTTTTGTCATGCCCAGTATTCCAAGGACTCTAGTAGTGGAAATCCTATTAAAATACGTTAAGTAGTTTTTGCGCGATGCAGAAGAGAAACAAACAGACCGACACCAAAAATTTAAAAACATATTCAATGTACAGAAATGGCCTAACTAGAGACTTATTATATGTGTAGATATTACTAAGATACTTGGCTAAATCATATGTATTAAGTACACGATATAATACTATAACCATTTACCACGTTTATAGGCGCCTAAAACCGCTTTTACATAAGGACGGTTTTGAATAAAATCGCTTTCTCCGAGGGTTTATACGACCGTCATTAAAGGTAAGTTTAAAAAGAAAACAAATAAAACAACTAAGTTAAAAACCGATTTTTCGGTAAAACCATCAGGGTTATTTATTTCTTTAGGTGGGAAGCAATGCGTTAAAACGGTTTTAGAGTGTTTATACCGACCTAAAACCGGTTTGAAAGCGATAAACCGCTTGCTTAAATCGCTTTAAAATAAAATCGATTTAGTGCTTAAAGCGGTTTTACTGGTGTTTATACGACAAAATTTTTAAACCATCCTGACATAAAAGCGATTCACGGGGCCCGTATAAACAAAGTAATATTTTAATATAATGGGGTCAATAAAATGTGTAAGTACTTTTTCTGTGTACTGAGTGCCAAAGGGAAAATTGCGAAAATTTTCAGCATATATATTTTTATAGCATAGAATGTGTAGCTAATAGATCAGACTGATTAGACAGGTAGATAACATTCGCTTTAAAAACTGCAATTCGACACCAATTTTTTATCCCAACACTAACTAAGTTCACACACATTCAATATCAAATTCGGAATTTTTAAAACCTGTTTTTAATTGCGCCATTGTTTATCAAATCCATTCAAAATAAAACTCAAAATTTGTAAAACACGTTTTTAATTGCACCATTGTTCCTCAGATCAATTTAAAATCAAACTCGGAATTTGTAAAAGCCATGTTTAATTGCAACATTGTTAATAAAATCCATTCAAAATCAAACTTGGTATTTGTAGAACCCTTTTTAATTGCACCATTGTTCATCAAAATAAAAGTTGGAATTTCGAACACCCGTTTTATGTCAAAACCATATTGTTAGTAAAATCCATTCAAACTTCCGTGGGCTTCGTCATTCGATGAATTGTTTTAGTAATTAATCTATTCACCTAATGAGGCTTGTAGATACATAGGTAAACAAAACGGTGTGAAAAAGTAAAACATAGAGACAATGGAAGTTCTAAACTCTATAGTTTATTCTCTCAACCCTTCAAACAACGAATCCATTCAAAATCAAGCGCGGACTTGGAAAAACACCTATTTTTAATTTTGATGAAAACTTCTTTTTCTCAGAAACTAAATAAGAGACCTTTATGCTAAGAATTTTTTAAGGAGAACCCAGAAAAGAATATATTTAACATTTGTATTACCTACCTACCAATTTTTAATATAATCCAACATCATTCAAAAAGTTGAAATTTTAAGACTTTGATGGCATATTTATATATCAAAAATAAACAATCCATTCTCAATATTAAAACTAACAGAAACTAAATAAGTCATTCTGCTGATAAGAGGATAAAAAATTTAAATTACAAATTTTTAATTAAAAAAAACTTGTAAAATGTAGGTAGACCAAATAGATAAATGCCCCTCAATATCCATATTTTTTTTAATGAACGCACAAAACAAAATAGTAGATGCAAACAAATTCTCTGTTTAAAACACAGGGCACATATAGCCCACTTTTTAATTATCTGTTCATTTTGAAGCCATCCCTATGCAGCAAACTTTTAGCAAAGTACAAAATATACAGGGTGTCTGATTTTAAAAAACAGATAGCGCTTTGAATTTTTAAAACCATCCCCCATAAGGAAATTAATATATGGACATATTATTAAAATAGCACTTATAATGGAAAATCTTTGTTGAAGTGCTAAATTTTAACCTCTACTTAAAATTGAAATTAGTTTCTTAAATTTTAGCAAAAGTAGTACCGAGCAGGAAAAGTTTTCCAGCGCTCCCACGCTATCCTCAGACAAAAACGATCAAGATTTCACAGTAGATCCCGCTCAGCCGTATCAGGTCCAAGCAGAAAACACTGATCGAGATTTTTCGGTAGATCCCTCTCATCACGACGTCTACTTTGGAAAAACTGACCGAGAGTTTACAGTAGACTCTTCGCAGCCGTACCACGTGTACTCAGCCCCTCAGAACAATATCGACAATTACGGAGCACCCAAACCTCAGTACGGTCCACCCAGTCCTCAGTACGGGCCGCCCGCAAGTCCTCAATATGGACCTCCCAGTCCTCAGTATGGACCTCCCGGTCCTCAGTATGGGCCACCGGCTGGGTCTTATGGGCCTCCCAGTTATGGACCTCCCAGTTATGGACCACCTGTTTATGAACCTCAGCAGTAAGTATCTGCATAAGTTTAAATAAGAACCGCTAGATAATATTTTTATGGATATGCTTTAATTATATTAAGTAAAGTAAGTAAGTCACGCATTATTGATTGTACAACAAAATAATCCATTAGACCAACCCAACCCCAGACAGACGGTCTAGTACAGGGTGAGCGTCTATAAATGGCCACTCCCTTTAACTTTTTTAATATTGGTCATAGAAAGGTGAAACAAAAACTGAATGGATTATGAAAATGCGAGTTTTTTACCCCGATTTTACATTTTTTAAGAAGCTGACTGTGTACAGGGTTGAAACAATTTTTTTTTTTAATAGAACACCCTATATATTTTTATATTTTTGAATTCTCCTTAAAATTACCTTTACAAAAATATGTAACACTATACATTTTTCTTGTGTACTTTTTTAGATATTTACATTTATATTATCATAAAAGACACCTCTCTAGGTTTTTTTTTATAATTACTCGGTAGGTAGGTACAAAAATTGTCCTAATCTAATATTGCTTATTGCTGCTTTAAAACAAAACAAAAAAGAGAGAGACATAACTAAGTTCAATAGTTTTTATATATGTTATCTTAATCTAGTAGCCTCTGGAAAAAACAAAATAACACAACCATGTATTTTAATTATAATAACCTGTCATTTTACTTCACAAAAATCTTACTTTTCTGAGGAAGAAAAGCAAGTTAACAAGAAAGAAACAAACAGTTGCGGAAAACGAAGAAGCAAATTTAGAGACATAAAGCTATTTGTAACTCATCGCGGTATACGTATACTCATCTAGCGAGAACCAAGCACATTGATTGGTCAGAAACTTGTAGCACGTTCGAAAAGAGCAGATATATGCTAATTTAAGGTGTTTCTGAACACAATAGGTGCTGAGATACGATACGTGTGTCGTAACGATACGTGATACCTAACGCATCTCAACACTTATCGCGTTCAAGAACACCTTAGATTACCATATATCTGCTCTTTTCGAACGTGGTACAAGTTTCTGACCAATTAACGTGCTTGGTTCTGGCTAGATGCGGATACGTATACGGCGATGAGTTGCAAATAGCTTTATGTCTCTAATATATTTTTGCCTTTTGAAGAAAATCCTACGATATCAATACGCAAAATTTCAAAAATTTTAAGGCAGGAGGACAAAACACGAATTCCTCCTATGGCAAAGTGTTAAAAATTTCAAAAGGTTCAAAAAATAAAACAATTAGAATTTTGTAAATATAGGTATGTTGGGTAGGGTGGATGAAGATCCAAATTTTATTTTCATTATTTTATGGTCAGATGAAGCAACTTTCGTAAGTTGTGGCGTACCAAATAGACAAAATAAACGTTTTTGGAGCAGAGAAAACCCTAACTTTATCAAAGAAATTAAGTCCCAGGGAAGGTTTTCAGCAAACGTGCGGGATTTTTGTTGACACAGTGGTAGGACCATTTTTTTTAGCGGTCCCGTACAGGACAAGCCTACTTAAACTTTTTGGAAGGTTTTTTACCAACTTTATTGATGATTTGCCGCTCGTAGAGCAATTTTAATATTCCATCAAGATGGTGCAACACCACACAATATCGTAGCTGTTTAAATAATGAGTTTATGAAGTGGATTGGAAAAAATGGGACAATACGTTGGCCACCGAACAGCTACGATTTGACTTCGTGCAATAATTTTTTATGGGGGTACCTTAAAAATAAGGTTTACGACTGGGACATCCAAAATATCAACCAGATGAGGCAATTAATACGATTAGCTTTAAATGAGTTAAACGGAAATTTTCCGGAATTTCTAACAAATGCCATTAATGGATTAAGAGAACGGTTTGAAAAGTGTATTCAAGTAAGAGGAGAAAGGTGTGAGCACCTTTTGAGGCGAAAAATCATTTTCTTCGTTTTTTTTTAGAATTGTTAATTGAAAAATTTAAAATTTAATATGATTAACTTAAACTTAGGATTAAATATATGTATTGTGTGTGGATTTTTCTATTTAAAAATAAAAGTTATTATTATAATGAAAATGCATAGTTGTGTTGTTTTGGTTTTTCAGAGGCTACTAGATTAAGACAATTTTTTTATCTATCTACGAGTAATTATAAAAAAATTACAGGGGTGTCTTTTATGTTAATATAAATGTGAATATCTAAAAAACTACAAAAGAAAAATGTATAGTGTTATATATTTTTGTAAAGGTAATTTTAAGGAAAATTCAAAAAATAATAAAAATATATAGGGTCTTCTATTTAAAAAAATTGCTTCAATAGAATACCCTGTATACGGTAAATTCACATTTTCATAATCCATCCCGTTTTGGTTTAACCTTTCCACGACCAATGTTAAAAAAGTTAAGGGGGGTGGGTATTTATAGACGCTCAACCTGTACATTTGTCAATTATCCCTGCCCCAAGTAGCCCCGGTCTCCCCTATTCGCGTTTGAAATCACCTAGAGCCAATAAAAAAACACAACGGAGGACGCACACGATACATGGGAAATTTCGCATCTGTGAAAGTGCTTTTTATATGTTGTAGATATTGAAATTCCCAACAATGTTGCGGTTTTTGAGTGGATTTTTACTACGAAATAAATCATATTTAGAATTTTGACAAATAAATTGACATCGTCATTTGGATTACGACGACACAATTTTTAGTAGGGGTACTATTTGGGAATTATATTTGGGAATTATATAAAACATAAGCATTTTTAGAAAGTTTAAAATAAATAAATGGTCATAAAAAAAAATATTCAAGAAGGTCTGATATATCCATCTCTTTTTTACGAAAGCATAAAAGAAACTTATACTTATATCTCCAAAACCAATTGACCGATTTATATGTTAGAGATTAACCGAAAGCGATTAATCGAGACACTAGCCGTTTCGCAGCAGGTAAGGGAGGTTTAGTGAGGTTAATGTGGTTTGTTTCGGGGTTTATTGGCTTAGTTAGTTTTAAATGCTGTTTTTTTGGATTTATAATTTTTTATCGTTTGCGGACGACTCGCGGCAGAACGTCTTCCCAGCAAACGGGACCGCGGCGAAATGTCTCCATAAAAGGTAAGTATGCTGGACCGAATGAATGAATGAAGTAGCTTTTATGATAAACTAAACTTCTTTACCAAAAATCGGTTCATTAATTTACATTTAGCGCGACCTGATGAGGCTATATGAGATAGGGCGTTCAAATAAGTGAATAGCTCATCCATAATATTGATTCGTTTATTATAATGGTTACTTTACCGAAAATTCTGGATGTATTCATTTATCCTCTATACCGTGTCCTAACAAAAAGGTAAATGAGTTTTGGATTTACGTAGTTTGCTTTTTTTTATATGGCTCACTCTCTATTTTTTCTACTACCATAATCATCACGACCGTAATGTATTTTACCTACGACGAATATTACTAATTTTACGACCAGGGCGTGACAAGTGATGAAACTTTATATAATAAGAGCACTAATTGACCCAAAAATGTGAATTATTTGTGAACTATTTTTCTATATTTTTAAGACAATAAATATTTATTAAACGTAAATAAATCCAATATAATTTTAGTACCTAACCAAAAATAAGTCCCGTTAAGTTGACATATTACGTATTTTTAAGAAAAAAAAACTTATATGATATTTATGATGACATTTTCATTGTGCGTAGGTAAAGCATAGTACACTAACTCACATGTTATGGTCATTACACGCTCAGATAAATTAAGACACTCGCCTGCGGCTCGCGTCTCAAACTTCATCTCAAAATCAAAGAAAATGAGCTTTGGCGCAAGAACATCCACGTAGATTTTCGATTCGAACAAGTACAGTTAAACGACCAGCATAGAATTCTTTTAGGATGTGACTTGAGACTAAATAATGTGATCGAAATGGAGTACAACAGCCGGGGCATTCCTCTTGAAGTTGTAGTTTGTAACAGAAACGACTGTTTTTTATGCCACCGACATAATCGAGTCTTAATTATTCCTCGCTTTGATGCGAAAGTTCAATTTTTCATAAAGAAAAACTTGGTTCTTTCTAAAAATTCTTTTCATTTCAGTCTATGTGCAGCACATAAAAAGAAAATTGGTTACTTAACTTGAATCAAGATTAAGATATTCTCAATATTAAATTATAAGAGTCAAGTAATAATAAAACAGTTACCCATTTGGTCATTTTCTTGGTTTAATAGTGCCTCTAAGGTTATATTTAAAAAGTAGTAATGTTTTGATTGTTTTAGATCTTATAAGTTTTTTTCGTTCTTGCCCCCTCCCTCCTTTTCCACAGAGCTATTCGCGCAAGATGGAGATAAAGGCAGGCTTTAAGCGGTTGGCAATACATAGACGCTTTACATCTATATCCATGATCGGTTAACCCTGTCGACCAAAGTAAAAGTTTCGCTTTAACGCAATAGTCTTGTGTTCAATCGTCCCGCACTCATTTTTCAAGAGCGCCCGTTCGCCTGCACAAAGGCAGGTGTATGAAAGTTGAGGAAGGTTCCTTCGATACACGGCAATCGGGTGAAGTTCGGCCGTGGTCGGATAGGTTTCGGATAACTCGTGATAGCTTTAAAGCCCGTTATTGGTCGATATCGACCTTTCCTACAAAATTCAAGAATTGGCACCACGGTCGCACTCACTTTAGTCGTATACCAAAGTTCAAAGTATAATAAATCATCAGTCACCAAAAATAGGTACAAATAAAAAGTCTATATTGTGTTCTATTTAGTATAGCCTCGCCACTTATGTACTCAACGCTGAACTTTTATTTATCCCGTTTATTTAGTTTCCAAAAAGAATATTTTTGGTGGTTGGGTCCTACGTTAGCAGTTATTTGTCATGTTTTGAGGTTGACAAAAGGGCGGACAATCATGTCAAATTAAAATCTTTCATCTGCCCAATATCTCAAAAATGCATGGTATTGGTACAGTATATGCCACTCGAAAGGAGGAGGCATACATTACATGCATTCTAGCCAGCACACAATCTTTTTGAAATTTTGATATGTTGTAGAGAACTTAATTCTGGACAACCTTTAACTAGGACAAAATCCTTAGACACGTACAGTTTCGGAGATATTAATGTTCAAAGTTTGACATTTTTACGATTTTTTTTCTAAGTATTTAGCGATCTACTGATGTTTTTCTTTTATAATTCTAACGGGTTATGTCAGGCAATTATCTTTTTTGGTTATGCTCTCTGTCAAAGTGATTTTACAGGGAAAACCTTTCAAAAATCGTAGTATAGGACCTAACAGTAAGCTATTTTGAATTTTCGTAAGACGCACAACGCTGGGAGAAAGATTGTATGAAGAGATTAACAATACAGTGTGAAAATAAGGTATGTATATCGTATGCGTAAATGTTAATAATAATTTATGTGCAGTTGTACATACCTGACCTATTTAGGTTGCATTAGGTTTGGTCATATGGAATATCTAATAGCGCTTTCGTTTATTGCTCTAAAACAACTCACGCGTACTCCAAAATAGATCCGGAATTGGATTTGGATTGGATGTTCGATTATGTGCTCCGAGTAGCGTGTTCGTTTTTCCGAATCTGTTGCTCCGGATTTTAAACAGCAAAATCGCGAGAGGATAGAGCAAAACAATGTCATGACCGTATTTTATTGAAATATATCAAATCTGGTATGTAATTCGACCAGGGCCTTAACTACATAAAATGCTGACCACCATGAAAAACAAATGACTATCTGCTAGTGGATCATCTATTAAAAATCGGTAAACCGCTAATTCTTTAGTAGAAAAATAGCAAAAAAGTTCAACTTCGAACACTAATATTTTCGAAACTATACGTGTCTAAGGATTTTCTCCAATTTAAAGGTTGTCCAGAATTAAATTATCTACAACATATCAAAATTTCAAGAAGATCGTGTGCTGGCCAGAATGCATGTAATGTGTGCCTCCTCCTTTATCCACATTGATTGACGTCAACTGTCAACGAGAATTTTAAGTCTGACGTTTATTTTTTACTTCTCCCTAGATTTTTGGCCACACTGATCACAGTATGGACAGGGCCTCATTCAGAAAATTTTAGATTTCGTTTAGTTCAAATTTTATCATGAGTTGATTCTCATAGAAAGTTTTTGAACCATTTTTTTTCCAGTTTGTTATTGTTATCGTATCGTACTAGATATGGCCAAGGCAGCAAGTGTTGATCCAATACCTAAACGTAAATAGTGCGAATTCTAGACATCATAGAAGGGACTGGTTAGGAAATCTCAAATGATTGAAGCTCAGACATTGTTTGTGGTACAGACATGGTGGACGCACCCACCCATTGGTCATTTTCAGGGGCACAATATATAGGCATTTCGTCACAATTCCCTCTAATATTAGGAAGTAATTTGTTATTTTAAATCAGCCTTAAGTCTCAAAATTAGAAAACATTAAGTTTATTATTGCAAATTGGAGGGGGAAAAATATTTAGCTTGTCCGATTTCGACCAAAATTGGCATACGGGGGTTTTTGGGGATAAAGTATACGAATTTTTGATCAGATTTTGAAAATTTAATATGACGATTTTTGCTTATGTTTTGCTAATCAATTTTAACTGACTTATACACATCCTATTGTCTTCAAATTTGGTATGCGTTTATAGTTCCGGTGACAATACAATAATATGGTATTATCAGGTACCCACCTACCCTAACAAGGGAAGTGGAGAGGGAAAAAGATTTAGTTTGTTCGATTTCAATCAAAATTGGCATATAGGGGTTTTTAGGGAAGATGATTATGAGTTATTTATCAGATTTGAAAATTTCAATATGGCGGATTCAAAATGGACGATTTAGAGTAAAAATCTAAATATTAAATAATAGTTTTATATAAAAAAAAGCTTTTCAAATACAAGCTTTTATGTAATATAAAGTTCACTAAAAAGTAGAAAATAATTTTTAGCATTCTGATATCATAATAATAAAAGCGATGGCCGTAAATTAGGTCAAGTTGGGTTGAATTTACTTACCCTTGCATTTCTCTGCATTATAGTGAATTCAGATTCTTGCGAACAATCATATAATCAATAACACAAATTTTTCGAGTCAACATGGCCAAATTTCTATAATGCGTCCATTGCTTTTATTATTATGATAGTGAACTTTATATTTTTGTATAAAAGCTTGGATGTTAAAAGCTTTTTTTTATATAAAATAATTTTTTAATTTTAGATTTGTACTGTAAATCGTCCATTTTGAACCCATATTGATATTTTCAAATCTGATCAAATATTCATAATCCCCTTCTCTAAGAAACCCTGTATGCCAATTTTGATTAAAATCGAACAAACCAAATCTTTTTCCCCTTCCACTTCAATCGTTAGAGGGAGGCGGGTACCTGATAATACCATATTAATGTATTGTCACCGGAACTATAAACGCATACCAAATTTGAAGACAATCGGATGTGTAGAATACAGTTAAAAATGGTTAGCAAAAGATGACCAAAAATCGTTTATCTTGAATCCGCCATATTGAATTTTCAAAATCTGATCAAGAATTCGTATTCCTTATCCCCAAAAAAACCCCGTGTACCAATTTTGGTTCAATTCGGACAAACTTACGTGTTCTCCCCCCTCCACTCCTCCCGTAGGGGGGAAGGGGGTGCCTAAAATACCCATTTATTGTATTACAGTTATAGGAGTTTTAAATGCATATCAAATTTGAAGGCAGTCGGATGTGTATAATTCAGTTAAAATTGGTTAGCAAAACATGACTAAAAATCGTCCATCTTGAATTCGCCATTTTTGAATTTTCAAAATCTGATCAAAAATTCGTATTCCTAATCCCCAAAAACCTTTGTATACCAATTTTGGTTGACATCGGACAAACTTAGGTGTTTTCCCCCTTCCATTCCCCTCGTAGGGAGGGGAATGGAAGGGGGAAAAAGAAATAATACCAAGTTATTGTAATGTGACCGGAACTTTAACCGCATACCAAATTTAAAGACAGATGGATGTGTATAATTCAGTTAAAATTGGTTAGCAAAACACGACTAAAAATCGTTCCTCTTGAATCCGACACATTGAATTTTCAAAATCTTATCAAAAATTCGTATTCCTTATCCCTAAAAAAACCCCGTGTACCAATTTTGGTTGAATTCGGACAAACTTAGGTATTTTCCCCTCTCCACTCCTCCCGTAGGGGGGAAGGGGGTGCCTAAAATACCCACTTATTGTATTACAGTTACAGGAGTTTTAAATGAATACCAAATTTAAAGACAATCGGATGTGTACAAGTCAGTTAAAATTGGTTAGCAAAACATGACCAAAAATCGTCCGTCTTGAATCCACCATATTGAATTTTCAAAATCTGATCAAAAATTCGTATTCCTTATCTCCAAAAACCCCTGAATACCAATTTTGGTTGAAAGCGGAAAAACTTAGCCGTTTCCCCCCCTCCAGGGGATGCCTAATAATACCATATTATTGTATTGTTACCGGAACTATAATCGCATACCAAATTTGAATTCAATCGGACATGTAGAGTTTAGTCAAAATTGAGTTGCAAGATTTGACCCGAACATATAAACATACAATACATAGAGGCAAAGTTAAATAAAAGTTTGTAATTAATTTATTTTTGGGTGATTTCGCTCACCAGTCTTGGTCTCTCTCAGGCATATTGGTTCAGCATCGCGTTTTCTTTGTTATGCTCGGTGTACAAATAAAAACGAATATCATGGCCGCCTTAACAGGCATATTACATAATAATAATTTTTCATACATAAAGTATCTCTGGCATTTTGCTGTTTCACTCTGGTGCATTTGATTATGAAATCGTAATATAAGGGGTTATTCGGAGTGATTTAAAGTTAGCAGTGTAGTTATAATGCCGTGGGGGCGTTTGATTTTAGCAACTTAAAAATCTGGTTTTTGTTCTATAGAAAGTGAGGTTATGTTTTGTCTAAATAAAAATGGAATGGACTGTATTCTTATAAGCTCTGTATGGTTTATTTTTTAGTAAAAATATGCCCCGAAAACCGCAACCTTTAAAAATCATATCTTGAAAACTTTAAGACCTACAAGATTTAGGGTAATTTAAACATTGTTGGGAATTTCAATATCTACAACATATAAAAATTTCAAGCACTTTCACTGATACGAAATTTCTCTTGTATCGTGTGCGTCCTCCTCTCATCTATTTTCATGATTACTTTTAAAAAGTCTCTTTTAACTTTTATCTGACACATCGATTTGATTTTTGATTGAGGGACATTCCCGTGTTTACATCAAAAAGCTCTGGATACATGAACCAACACCGTTCTTTAGTTAAGCAGGTGTTGTATGAACACATCGCAATAGGACTTATGTGCAGGGTGGAGAATTTAAGTGATTGGCCGTAGCGGGTTAAAAAATAGTTTTTTAAAAAAATCCAAAAATACGGCAACTAAGATTTTTAGCAGCTAAAATTTTCGGCAAAAATTTTTGTGAACGGATCCTCAGAAAGGGGTCTATTCACACACAACTTTTTTTTTTCAAATAAAAAGACTCCGCTTGTGGCACCTTGTTGAATAGCTTATGAAAAAAGAAAAACGCTCGTGTAATTTATTTTGGCATTTGTCGATCCATGTGTCAAAATCCTCAAAAAAATTATTGTTTCTGACTTCAAATGTAAAATTGTCCCTAGCGGATTGGAAATTTGTTTTTTAAAAAAATCCAAAAACACATCAATTAATATTTATAGCAATCAATATTTTCGGCATAAAAGTTTTGTGAACCTACCCTCAGAAAGGAGTCTATTCACGTACAACTTTTCTTTTCAAAGAAAAAAACGAATTTCCAACCAAAGACCAAAGAATTTTTGACACATGGATTGACAAATGTCAAAAAACAATACACGAGCGTTTTTCAATTTTGATAAGCTTTCCAACAAGGTGCCACAAGCGGGTTCTTCTCGTTTGAAAAAAAAAGTTCTATTTGAATAGACCCCTTTCTGACGGTCCGTTTACAAAAGATTTATGCCGAAAATTTTGATTGTTTTTGGATTGTCCTAAAAAACGAATTTCCAACTCGCTAGGGGCAATGTTCCATTCGAAGCCCAACACAACGATTTCTTGAGGATTTTGACACATATATTGACAAATGTCAAAAAAAATGTGTAATTTTTCTTTTTCGATAAGCTTTCCAACAAAGTGCTACAAGCGGGGTCTTCTCATTTGAAAAAAAAAGTTGTATGTGAATAGACCCCTTTCTGAGGGTCTGTAAGCATGCTGTCCCATTTGAAGAGATTTCCCTGGATTATGGGTATAATTCAATGTTTTTAAAAGGCGTGTGGTTTTTAATTTAAAATACTATATAACCATTTTAATATTTTTTACACAAGACAAACTTTTCTAATTTTACGAGTTGAAAAGCCATGCACCTAAGGACACTAATCCTAGAGCAAGCTCTAAAGGAAGCGAAGCGTGACATTACTTTGAAAGTTTGAGTTGTCATTTTTGATTTGTTTGCCTCGCTTTTGTCATGGGCGGCTCGTTCTTATTTTAAATATATTTCTCGAAAGCACGACTAGTCCATTATCATACAGTCGCGAGTTACTAAAGTAAAAAATATACGCAAAAATTATAAATCTAACAGATTTTACTCTTAGTCCGGGTTCTCTGTATTTTGATAAAGTTATGAATAAATTATCAATACGAAAAGTTAGGTAAACCCTCCGGACAACAAAATTTTCAGGTAAGTACTATTCACAGGAACTAAAATCTGGAAACGTATATTGATATCTGCTTCTTTGCTTCAAAAATTATGATTTTAAAAAAAATATTTTAACACCTCTTTTAAATATTTCAAAAACTAAAGCTCTTAGTAATTTGAACCAAACTGCAGAAAAATATTTATTTTAAAAACCCCCATCATTCTATCCAACATTTACTTGGTGGGTGGCCAAAAAAACGCTTTGGTACCAAATTTTCTCTTCATTCTTCATTCTTCTCTATCATGTGTGCAGACCGACAAAAAAATCCTTTTTTTTTGTAGATGTAGGTGTTTTAGGACTCAAATAGCAAATTTTTGATGAACTACGTTGGTATGGTGATGCTGTACTATAATAACACATTTTGTGTCACAGTGTTTCAAGTAAGAATTAAAAAAGTTTTTTTTTCTTTTGACTATTATATTTATACTTATACGTAAAAAAAATAATTATTCCGTAATAATTACAGAAAACTGGTTAAAGTTATCTAAATTATTCAAATGAACTTAAAACTACATTAGATTTATAATTTTTAAAATTTTTTACCAATACAACGCCATTAGAGTAAAGGAATTTCCTTTAATCAATGACAACGCATTCTTAT
This sequence comes from Oxystoma pomonae, assembly GCA_963921995.1. Lineage (NCBI taxonomy): Eukaryota > Metazoa > Arthropoda > Insecta > Coleoptera > Brentidae > Oxystoma > Oxystoma pomonae. The sequence continues at coordinate 94,865,891 of OY998166.1, read as the reverse complement.
CACAGTATCTATATGTTACCGTTAAAACCCGATTTTTCCTAGTAAAATCTAGTTATAACTGTTAACTCTATATTAGATTAGACTAAATTATATAAGTTTAGATTAGATTTTAATCTGACCCAATCCAACTGACCTAATCTAAATTAGTTTTTCCTAGGAAAACCAGGTTGTAATTGAAATATACAGGCGAATACTTGCCCCAAAATTAAATAAATAACTATAGACCTATATCTTTAAAAAATTATTTTTTTTACCAAGAATAGCTAAACTCGACTAAAGATCAACTTTCACAACGCCGTAATAATTTTTTGCTGATATCGGATATAAAATGGGACACACAAGTTCACACACCAGGCACGCAAATACACAAGGAATCGAATTTATACTTCCACTTTATTAAGCACTATCGTCGGGGCAAAAATAGGTACTGTTATAAAACTTGCTTCACAAATCCTTAAATTTTCGTGCTGCTTAAAGTCTTGTCCGAAGGCTTCCAGCCAAGCTCTCCTTCTATTGCTGTTTGATTTTCCTAATAAAAGTACTTCTTCACTCATTATAACTTACCTTTAATAGATACTTGAAAGAGCTGAACTCCGTCGCAGGACTATTTTTTGCGGCCTGGCACACACAGGAATAAATAATAAAATTAAATCTTTTGATAAAAAATCTATTTACAATAATAACGAGCCGCCGATGACAAAAGCGAGGCAAACAAATGAAAAATGACAACGCAAGTGTCAAAATAAATGTCAGGCTTCGCTTCCTTTAGAGCTTGCTCTACGATTAGTGTCCTTACATGCACCCGGGCCTCACACTCTATGATGACAAAGTGTAGTTTTGATATTAAATATTATTAGCTGAAAGTGGGCCAATTTCTATCAGTTTTAGATTGGAGAAATTCGGGGCGCAAACATCCCGCTACGGGATAAACCCGAATAACTGGATCTATTTGAATACCAGGTTTGAAAACAGTGCAAACTAACGTTATGATTAATATTATCATATTTTTTGCAAAAAAGAAATTTAGTAGTAGTGAAGGGGCATGTGTGACTATGTGGGATTGATAGCTCCTTAGTCACACAATCAAGTGTTACCAGGTTTTTAGTTCGCATTCGTGTAGAAGGGGTTGATATGACGACATCTTTTAAGATGGCGGCCAAAAATCATAAAAAAACAACTTTCGTAAACGGGGCATGATTATATTCGATTCCATATAACTCGAGGATGAGGATTCCAAAAAAAATACTTTTAAGGTTATCCTACCTTAAATAACCTTAAAAATTGCAAAAAAACAAGATTTTTACCATTTCCTCTTAAAAAAATCTTAATAATTCGACGTTTTGTCAGACCAACTTCAAATGTACCTCAAACTAATAGAGTTTGATGCAGTTGGAAGCTTCATGACCTTGAAAAATACCCTAGTAAAATTAAGATATTGCAAAAATAACATACTAAAGGGCGCTATTCATCAACTATTAAAGCGAAGCGAATACCAAATTTGGTAAGAGAGATAAGAAGGTCAAGGCCAATAATACTTTTAAAAATTTTGGTTTAGCAATGACGCGTTTCAATTTGGCGGCTGATATATCAAAATGGTGAACTATAACCACATTTTATTTTATCCTATTTCGTAAAAAAAGCAAAAATGACAAGATGGCCCTCAATTCTTGTTAACTTATCGCCGCTTACTATCAAAAAAAAAATTAGTTGATGCATGACTTCGATTGACCTTGAAAATACAATGTACACATGAAAAACCAGCTTTTTGTAGTGTCTCAATTTACCACTACGCAAAAACTTTAAGTTCCGAAGATGAAATTAATATGTTAGCGTTAGATAAACACTTCATTTTATACCTCACTATCATTTTTTTTGAGTGGCGTTCCAGATGTTTATGCTATCCTCCGTTAAAAATGACCTATATTTTTTTTATTTTTTTCGGAACTGTGAATTTTATGTTCTACTCACTTGTCTAGCCAACAAAGTCATTTAAATTACCTATGAGAGAGTTAGCGGAAGTTAGATATACATTGCCATATTCTGAACCAGGTGTTTTTGTGTGTGTCATTTTCCAAAACGGCGGTCGAAAAATCATAAAAAATAAAATTTTTGCAACTGGTGCATGATTATACTCTATTTTCTACAACTCGAAGACCATAATTCGAAAAAAATCACTTTCGAGGTCATCCGACCTCAAATGACCTTGAAAATCGCAAAAAACACAATTTTTTCCATTTTCTCTTTTAAAAAAATCTCCATAATTTAACGTTTTGTTACACCAACATCTAGGCCGCCAGATTAAAAAAAAATGGTAGGGAGGTTTAAAATGAAGTGTTTATTTATGGCTAAGATGTTATGTTATTTTTGCGTAGTGGTAAATTGGAAAAAAACACTACAAAAAGCTGGTTTTTCACTTGTACATGATCTTTTCACGGTCAATCAAGGTCGTGCACCAACAAAACATTTTTTTCATAGTAAGTGTCGATAAGTCAACAAAAAGTGATGGCCACCTTGTCATTTTTGCTTTTTTACGAAATTGGATAAAATAAAATGTGGTTATAGGTCACCATTTTTATATAACAGCCGCCATATTGAAACACGTCATAGCTGAACCAAATTTTTTTTAACAATATTATTGGACTTGACCTTCTTATCTCTCCTGTCAAATTTGGTCCACTTCGCTTTAACAGTTCATGAAAAGCGCTTTCTAGTATGTTATTTTTGCAATATCTTAATTTCACTGGGGTATTTTTCAAAGTCATGAAGCTTTAAACTGCATCAAACTCTAAGGATCGAATTTGACATACATGCGTAATAGTTTGAGGTACATTTGAAGTTCGTCTGACAAAACGTTGAATTATTAAGATTTTTTGAAGAGAAAATGGCAAAAATTTTGTTTTTTGCGATTTTTAAGGTCAATTAGGGTCATATGACCTTGAAAGTGATTTTTTTGGAATCCTCGTCCTCCAATTATATGGAATCGAGTATAATCATGCCCCGGTTGCGAAAGTTTTTTGGTAAAATCAAATTTGTGTATTTGTAGATCTATTCGACTGGCTTACATAACCAACCAAACCCTTACAGATACCATGCAACTTAATATTTTAATTCAATTCTTGTTTCTAAAAGGTATAAACCTCCTGGACCCGTATATGGCGGACCCCAGTCGCTCCAGGTTTTTTATGGGCAACAACAAGCAATGCCTCATGCTTTACTCAGTTTTTGGGACAAACTGAAGTTTAAGTTGGATCTTTTTACCATAGGTTAGTAACTACACAGTAATAGTAATCAAATTATAAGTAAATTTAACTCAAACGCCTCATTTACTTTGTTTATAGGGGCTTCTTAAAGCGCTTTTATATATGTCGCATAAACACCACTAAAACCGATTTAAGCACTAAATCGATTTTATTTAGAGCGATTTAAGAAAGCGCTTTATCGCTTAAAAACGCTTTAGCGCAAACCTAAAGATATACTCAACCCTGCTTTTCCGAAAAATCTATTGTTAACTAAGTTGTTTTATTTGTTTTTTCTTTAAACTGACATATTTAATGACATCTAATGAAGGTCGTATAAACCCTGGGAGAAAGCGATTTTATTTAAAACCGGGGGTCCCATAAAATAAAGAAAAGTAAAATGCAGGAATCGTTATTTATAGAAACAAACTTTGACAAAAATCGTATTTTGTAGAAATCGAACTTTGGAGAAAAGTACACTTCCGGCCACATAAAATGCGTAGGCCGATTTTATATAGTGTATTGTGAGCATTGCAACTCAGTAACCTTTTAGTCAGCTTTTGTTGTTTTCCAACTCTTAATTAAAAAATGCCCCAAGTAAAGGAATTTGAAAAAGCTCAAATTTTGGCAAAATTAGACGGTGGTTCGTCGATTCGAAGAGTAGCGGCCCATTATGGACGAAACAAGGCTACAATTTTAAGAATAAGAAGAAAGTATTGAGAAGAAGGAACTGTAAAGCATAGTAAAGTGTGACCAGTCTCCTTATTTTTGTGTTTACAATGTCAAAAGGTCTAACCTGTAATTCGAAAACGTCAAAGTCAGTTGCAATAAGCAACGCAATTAGCAAAACTTAAATTCAACAGACCTGCAGCTAACTTCTGGTGTACGCATTTTATGTGGCCGGAAGTGTACATCAAAGAAATCGTATAACGTAGAAATTGGTAAGGCAAGAATCTGTTCTCTGCCTGACAGGTGTTTGCATGCGAGCTTGGAATAAGAAAGGGTGAAAAAAAAACATCTTTTAATTTTTTTATGCTAAATTTCAAGAAGTGGTCTGTTGGTTTGTGTTATTTTTTTAGGTGTTTTGGATTGATCTGGGTTGCTTTAAAATTTTTAGTTGCGACAAGTCGGGTTGGTTTAGAAAAAAAATGATCTACACACTTTCTTATTCCAAGGGCACATACAAACAGCAATTTCTACGTTTTACGGTTTCTCTGTGTTACGATTCCTGCGATGTATAATTTTTCGGAAGTTTGTTTTCTACAAAGTACGATTTTGCCATTGTTCATGTCTATGAAATACGTTTTCTTTATTGTATTTTTCCTACAAACTATAGGGGCTCTAAAACTGTCCTTATATAAAAGCGCTTTTAGGTGTGTATAAACGTAGAAAATGTTTATTTGTTTCTTCATCTCCTGAAGTGTAAAGATCTAACAGAAAAAAGCTTCGTTAATTAAGATTTTGATTATACCTATAACCGTCATAAGACAGGCCTTGCTCTCAGGCTTGGACATATGCTGATGTGCGGTTGATGAGCACAGCCAAGAGCAGGGGCTCAATTTTTGAAATGAATTCGTATACAAAGAACCCTGCTATTTTCTTATGGGTGATGTGTTTCGGTTAATGTTTTTTATATTTTAATATCATATAGAGGGGGTCCCAATGATGAATTGGGCACTTTCCCTAATATGCACAGAGTGGTAGAAATTAGTCTTAAAGTTACAAAAATCGCCGTTTGTTACTAAACTTTAGTCATCATTTTGTGTGCATCCTTTTTATGGTATCAAAAACGATTTTTTTTCGCTGCTCCAACAAGCGTCAAATGAGCTTCTAAAATAAGAGATTTTGAGCAATTTCAGGCATATTTTTTGGCATACCCTGTACACATATGAACATAGTACAAATAATAAAAATAGGTCGTTATGTGTTGAATCAGATCTGCAGAAACCATTATTACTCTAACTAACGGCCATTTTTGTAACTTTTACACTAGCTCACCCTGTACATATTGGAAAGAGTGACCCTGACGAAAATTGCTTATTGGGAATCCCTCTATAACATACTAAAATATAAAATAAATTTAACCGAAACCCATCCCCCATAATAAAGTGGCAGGGTTCTTTCTCGGAACTCTCATTTTCTTTCATTGTTTCAAAAATTGGGCCCAGGCCCAGGAACGAAAACGATGCTCTGTCGTTTAACGAGTTGATCACTACAGCCTGAGAGCTGTGCTGAGAGCCAGAAATTAGCAGTATTATACAGGAAGCTTTTATTATCAAAGGTTTATTTCATACAACAGGTTTATGTACTGATTAGACGCCCACGGTTTATCAGACTGCGCAAAATGAAACCTGTTTAATAAAAGAAAGTTCAATTATAGGAACAGCAATTCGTTAAACCAATTTTTTATTCGAACTTTATTTCTTCAAACCCATTCAATAACAAATTCGAAATTTATAAGTTTTTAATCAAACCACTGTTCATCAAACTCATTGAATATCAAACCTGGAATTTGTAAAACCCGTAATTTGCCAGAAAATTTTTGCTAAATTAATTGCGCATTCGCCAATACCACATGATGCGGAGGTGTGCACGCAGGTGTCGCTGTTACGTGCGCTGCGTTGCGTTCAATAGTTTGTGTATAGATGTCACTTGCGTTCACCCGTCTTGCATTCATTCATGTTATAGGCGAAAGCGCAATCAATTTAGCAAAAATTTTCTGATAAATTACGGGTTTTACGAATTTTGATATTGAATGAGTTTGATGAACAATGGTTCTATTAAAAACTGTTCTGTTAAATTTCGAATTTGTTATTGAATGGGTTTGATGAAATAAGGTTCGGATAAAAAACTGGTTTGACGAATTGCAGTTTCTATGGTGAATCGTTCTTACGATGAATTTTTTTATTAAATACGGTATGATAGATACGTACGGACGTCCACGGTTTATCAGAATGCGCAAAATCAAACCCGTTAAATAAAAGAAAGTTCAATTATAAAATCATTCACTATAGGAACAGCAATTCCTTAAGCGAATTTTTTATCTGAACCTTATTTCTTCAAACCCATTCAATAACAAATTCGAAATTTGTAAGACCCGTTTTTAATCAAACCATTGTTCCTCAAACTCATTTTTGCTAAATTAATTGCGCATTCGCCAATACCAGCGGCGCGGCGTTTTGATGCATTTGTCGCTGTTACGCACGCATACTTATAGTTTGCGTTCAATAGTTTGTGTATAGATGTCACTCGCATGCACCCGTCTTACATTCATGTGTTATGGGCGAATGCGAAATCAATTTAGCAAACATTTTCTGATAAATTACGGGTTTTACATATTCCCGGTATGATATTGAATCAGTTTGATGAACAACGGTTCGATTAAAAACGGGTCTGTTAAATTTCAAATAAATTTGTTATTGAATTGGTTTGATGAAATAAGGTTCGCATAAAAAATTGGTTTGACGAGTTGCAGTTTCTATGGTGAATCGTTCTTACGATGAATTTTTTTTATTAAATATGGTCTGATAAAACCATAGGAGTTTATCATATTTTCTCGTTAGCAACATGCTCCAGACGCTATACTACGTAGGTTAGCGTCATGTCTGGACGTTATACATGCTAGAGACGTGACCTTGATAAAAGAAGCTCAACGATAGATGGCAGGGATTGGACTTTGATATCTGTATTCGAGCGGAAGTCTTTGTTTTTGTACAGATGTTTTTGTTGTTTGTTGATTTTGCGCGTACGTCCTATGATCAACTTAAAGTGTCATTATAAAATTCGGTCGATGCCGCCCAAGATAACCGAGATTTACATTAAACGTGAGCGTCAGCGGTAAAACGCAAGCGTTTTCAATCTGTTATTAGGCACTTAATGTTGGCAAGCTATTTTTGATTCCTTGTTGTTATAGCGTATCTTTAATGCGTTTGTGAAAGCGTCCTAAAAAAAAGAGTTAAAGTTATGCTTACAACGTAACCAAACCAATTGTTGTTCAGTGCTTGATGCACTGCAGTTCCACTTCGTGCCGCTCACTTCTATTTCCTTCTTTATCGAAAAAAAGTGAGAGGGCAATAGAGTGGAAAATAGAAGGAGTGAAAATGTGGATCAGGCATTTATGAAAACCCATAGATAACAAAATGGTTAGGATACGCTATCGTTAAAGTCGTAGGGATAGGTGAGACGTAGTCACTGTGTACGACGTATCCGTTTTAAGTATGCGCACTGAGATACTATTACTACTCTCTATTTGTGCAACTTTAAGGGCGATATTTACTAAGATGGGTTAGGGTTTAGGTACGTATGTGGTTTTTAATTTAAGTTTGCGGGTTTTTCTTTAAATTTAAATAAAGCTTGTTGGAATTTTGAACTTACTATAATAATATAAATGATTTCGCAAGAAAAATACACAGGTTTTCCAAAAATTTCGTGAAAAAAATGGAAACTAACTAAAAATAATCTGTTAAATTAAATGGGTTAATGGGTTAATATTTTTTTATCGCTTTTTATCCCTAAATTTCCAGAGGTCCATATGAAAAGATATATTCTTACACAACACTTCTTTAATATGATGAAAAAATTTAATTAAAATTTTTAATTCATGTATTTTTATCGATTGAAAACTGTCAAAACACTTAACTGACGTTTTGCTCATTTTGAACGAGAATCGTACCTTCTGAAGTAAAAGAAAGCCTTCTACATCTATAAACGTGTGAACCACCAATTTTAACAAATTTTGTTTTGTCCATCTTTACAAAATTTTCTATACCTTTCTTCTCCCCCCCCTCTTAAAATAAGGTAACAAATATTTTTAATGTTGAAGAATTTAGTTATTTTATTATTTTATTTATCATTGTGTGAGAAATGCAGGGAGGAACGAGAGGAGGCAATTGCTCTCCCTCTTCCATGCTTCCGCAAAAAATCTTCGAATTTTCATAAAAATTTAGAAAAATTGCTAAAATCACACGTTCCTCTCGCCCCTAACGCGCAATAATTTACCGCTGAAGACTTTTACCGGCGCGTAATATGACATCACAAAACCGCGCAAAACCACCAAAACAATAAAAAATAAGCAAATCCCCAACAACCCAAAAATGCATTTTTTAGCTTGCGCGGTATATTCTGCGCGATTAAAGCCGCAGAACTTTTATTATTAGTATTTTTTACATGCGTTATTTTTTAATTTGCGCTGAATCATATATTATTTAGAAGAAGATTGTCACGTTTGCGCGGTTTGTGAATATGCCGGAATCAGTTTTACACTATAGGGTCAGTCCATATCAAGTCAACCAGGGTATTTTACCACACCATCTCCGATGTTGATGATTTTTAGTATACATGTTTTTCCTACCAAAAAACTGGAAAATCCAAAATTTCAGACTTTTTTGACCAGTTGTTTATTTTGAACTAATTTTTGAAAATCGAAAAAGTCACTTATTTGTCCTTAACATGTGCGCACAAAATTAGGAATATCCAAAGAACCACTTATAATAGAAAAGTAGGTGAAGGTTCATTTTAAAGCTCTTATAAAGACCTTTCATATGAGAATATTGCATAACATATATTGAAAAAAAAAATAAAAAAAAAATTTTTTTATTTTTTTTTTTGAAAAATTTCAAAAAGGCCATTTTTAATTTTTTTCAAAAAATTATATTATTTTCTTTAAAGTGTTATTAAACTATTCACAAAATTTTGAGATGGACAAATCATGGGTTCAATGTGAAAAAATTTATTAAAAATGTCACATGCATGAAAAATCGCCTATAAATAGACAATGCATTTTGGTAATTAGAAGAATATAATGGGGTTTAAAGCGATATTATAAAAATATTTAACAATATTTTATTTAATAAAAAATTATATCCTACGTTTCATTCTGTATCAGTAATCAGATTAACATTGCCCCCCATTGTAATATTTACTTACAAAACCTCTTTTCCACCGGAGACGTACTATTGGATGTTCCAATTCTTAGGAAAATATGCCTGTATAAACCTGCCAATACTTTTGTGAAATACTGCCTGTTTATTCCTGTTTAACATTAAGGTCACACCTCCTTCATTTTATTGGTCTGTTTAGGTACATTGTGGGGATTTGCTGACATGAAAATTCCTGCATAAATTGATTTTAAATTTTTGACAAGTATCTTCCTGATACAGCTCCAAATAATCGATACATAATAGTTCGACTGAAGGTTTATCAGAAGTCATCTCTGTGTAATTTTAAAAGTTTCAACTATGGGTGAGGCAAGTGGATGGACTAAATATAAAGTAAAGTGCTGTGATCCACTAGAGTTAAAAATCAAGCATTTTGGGAAATTAAGAAATGTGACCAAGTGGATGTGCAGTTACAAAAATGTCAAAATGGGAATGAAAATCTGTGATGGTTGTAGACTAAAGCTTTCAAAGGAGTTTAAGGCATCTGAAGAAGATGAGGCAGGGTAAGTAACAAATAGTATTTTTTAATATAAAATTAATAAACTAAACCAATTGCGTCAAGTACGGAGTGGAAAAATCTCATGGCATTATTTTGCATGGCATTATTTTGCATGGCATTTTGAGAATACAGACATTATGTACAAATTTCTTGGCATTATGTACACATTTTGGGTCAGCTGTTACCCCCTTTTTAAGTTCTTATAAAAAACTAACTTTTTAAATTTTTTTAGACCCAGTCAAGTTCCAGAAAATGATCCAGATTTTCAAGATCCTGCTGAATCATTTACTCTTTTAAACAAGTCATTGGAGCTTCTTGGTGTGTCGCCGATTAAAAGAAAAAATGTATACAAAGAAAAAATTGATATTGTACAGCATACAATTGCGAAAGCATTTACAAAGGAATCAGATTCAACGCTAGTAAAGGAATGCCAGAGTGACGAAAGTGAAATGATTAAGCAGTTAAAGGACAAATTTTTAAAAACCGAAAAGAGGAGTGAGAAAATACTAGTTTTATCATGTTTACCTCAAAGTTGGAGTAGAAAGAAGATTGAAGAAGAATTTGGAGTTTCTCAATATTTGGCCAGAGCTGTAAAACAGTTAGTTAACGACAATGGGATATTATGTTCTCCTAACCCCAAACCGGGAAAGACCCTTAGTGATAGAGTGGCCCAAATAGTGGTAGATTTTTACCAAAGGGATGACATTAGCAGGACCATGCCAGGTAAAAAAGATTATGTTGTTATCAGAAAATATGGAGCTGAAAAAGAATATGTACAAAAAAAATTAGTCTTAGCTAATTTAAAAGAAATTTATGCATTGTTTAAAACTGAGTACCCCAATGAAAAAATTGGGTTTTCAAAATTTTGTGAACTGCGACCCAAAAACTGTATACTGGCAGGAAAAAGTGGGACTCATACTGTATGTGTATGTACAATACATCAAAATATAAAACTAATGCTCAATGGCTCCAAATTAAATAAGCTATATGATGAAAATAACAGGCCTCTTGCAATATCTTATCATGATTGCCTTTATAAACTAATGTGTAATCCACCTTCAGTGGACTGTTTTTTAAGCAATAGATGCAAGCAATGTCCTGGAGTAGAACAGTTTAAAAATACGTCAATAGAAAAATTTGAGGAAGAATTAATTGATGAGGTCTCATTTAAAAAGTGGGTCTCAGTAGATAGGTGTACTATGGAAACCGTTGTTAAGAAAAGTGATGATTTTGTCCAGGAATTTACTGATGATCTTGTAAAACTTAAATCACATTCTTTTATTGCAAAAATGCAAAAAGATAGATACAATGAAATAAAAATTAACCTTAAACCTGGAGAGTCTTTGATCACTTGCGACTTTGCGGAAAATTATTCCTTTGTTATGCAAGATGAAGTCCAGTCTTATCATTGGAATAACAGCCAGGCAACCCTCCACCCTTTTGCCATTTATTTTCTAAGTGATGGTAAACTGCACAACCTGAATTATGTGTTTATTTCGGAAAGCTTGACACATAATACAATTGCATTTCATTTATTTTTAAAAAAATTAATGCCTGATTTAAAAATCAAAATACCAGGACTTACCAAAATTTTTTATTTTTCGGATGGATGTGCTGCGCAGTACAAAAACAAAAATAATTTTCTGAATATATGCCTGCATAAAAAAGATTTTGGTGTTGAAGCAGAGTGGCATTATTTTGCCACCTCGCATGGCAAAAGTGCCTGCGATGGCTTGGGAGGAACTGTTAAAAGACTTGCTGCCAAAGCCAGTTTGCAGAGGCCCTATGACAATCAAATAATGACACCTCTACAATTGTTTACTTGGTGTGAAGAAAACATATCTGGCATTGATTTTAAATATTGCACAGAAGCAGATTATACAAATCATGAAATAATTTTGTGTAATTCCTCTTACAGAAAGCACGTTTTTGGCAAAACAGTTTTCTACATGCTTAGAGGTCGAAACACATAATCTTTTTAAAGGTGGAAGCATTATTTTGCAAAATATCGAGTCAGGGTTTGTCACTGTAGAATATGACAGTGCTTGGTGGCTGGCTTGTGTCTTGGGGAAAAATAATGAGAGCGGAGAACTGAAAGTAAGCTTTCTTCATCCACGAGGACCTGCCTCATCATTTTTTTACCCAACACCTCAAGATATTTTAATTATTAAACCAGAAAGTCTTATAAAAAAAGTTGAACCCAACACTGCTACTGGCAGAACTTACAATGTCAGCAAAAAAGAAATGTCAGATTCATCAGAAATTCTTAAAAGAAAGTTAAAAAAATAAATTTAAGGTATATAGTTAGTCTTAGTGTTTTCTGTCTAATTTTTATCAACGAAGTAGAAAAGTTTGTTTATTTCTTTTGCGAGTTTAAAATAAAATATTAATATTTTTTAAAACCTGTATCCATCCAACAAATTTATTTATTTTAATATCCAGTGCACTATTGGTGCTCCTAAAATATGTTTATTTTTTTAAATGCATGATTTTTAATGTACTTAATATTTTTGATATTTTTTTTGACATTGAACCCATCATTTCTCCATCATAAAATTTTGTGGATAATTAAGTAACACTTTAACCAAAATTATATATTTTTTTCAGAAAAATTAAAAATGGCCTTTTTGAATTTTTCAATTTTTTTTTTTCAATTTTTTATTTTCAATTTTTTTTTTGTTAAAATTATGTTGTGATATTTCATAAAAAAGAGCTTCAAAATGACTTTAAAATGAGCCATTTATTACTTTCCTAGTGTAAGTGGTTCTCGAGATATTGCTAGTTTTGTACATTCTTGTTAAGGTCAAAATGCTGATTTTTTTATTTTGAAAAATTAAAAAAAAAAAACTACGAATCAAAAAAATCTAAAAATTTGCATTTTCAACTTTTATGGTAAGAAGAAAATATATACCAAAAATCATCAAAATTGGAATTGGTCGCGTAAAATTTTTGTGATTTTTTGGTTGATTTGATATGGAATGACCCTATAATTGCTTGCTTGCTTGAAAAATAACAGCGCACAGCGGTTATGGCGCAAGGTTTGTACCGTGAAAAATTGCTTTTTAAGATTCCGCGCGCTATCAGTTGCCACAAAAATTTAAATTTCTTAATTTTTTAGGCGCGTAGTTAGTCGCCTTTGACCAGGTGTGCAAACGCCTAAGCAAACCATATGTGTGTATGTAAGAAATCTTTATTTTCATTTAGTTATTGAAAATTAATTTTAAACTTATATGTATGAGGCTTTTTCATTGATTTAAGAGAGCAGTGATCTCCCTAAATCAGCCTAAAGTGAGATACCGTACTAAAGCAAAAAAGAAGTCTGGAATTTGGTTTTTTAGTAAATAAAATACTTCAAAATATTTATTTTGAACAAAAAAATCAACCAAGTCGTGATTGTTTTAAAATTTAAAGCAGATAAACCACCACCACCAACCAAGGTCTATAATATACGATGATTTTACTCAAAATACAACATCCCATGTCACTTTTTCATTTCTTGTTTACCCATATTTTATTAATATTTACGGATTATTTGGATTGTTTTAAGAAAAAATGGTCCTATGCGTCTCATTCCAGTACATTTTGACGTCTATCCAGGTAAAATTATCTTATAAATTGTGGTCTGGTTCGGCTTAAAATAAATTTTTCGATACCCATGTATATGTCAGCCTTCGAACCAAACTTTCGATAAACTATAGTCCTTAGTAAATACCGCCCTAAGTGTCTATTGTATTAAAAAAGATAATATACTCGTAATATATAAATTGCATAGTTTTAGAAATAGATTAATCAGTGGCGCACCGAGGCATTAACTTAATTTGAAGTAAAAATGTGACCATAATTGATACAAAGAAACAGGTGCTTAAAAGCGTGGACCTGGGCTCAAATGTAGAAGGGGGGGGGGGGGTGTTAACCAAATTTAAAATTCTTTATTTACCCAAAATTTGATGTCAAAATTTAAAAATTACTATAAAAAGACCATTTTATAGCGTCGCATTTTTGGTAAAAAGTCCAGGCTCTTGTATTTTATTCCATATATAATTTATTTCTGCTGTTATTTGATTGTGCCAATTGTAACCAGGCCCTCTTCCCCTCGGTGCGCCACTGGATTAATAGTTTTTTTAAATTTCCATTTTATAATTTTTTTAGGCAAAATCATCTTAAAACTAGTCATCTTCAAGAAGTTAGTCAGTATGATTGCTATAGTGTTTCTTTTACTCTTTATTCCGTCCCTCAAAAACAAAGGAAGTGGCTCGACTAGCTCCGATGAGGGTGATGAAGGGCTTATGAGGAGTGGAGGATATCAAGAGCAAAAAGGTATTGTAAAAAAAACTGTGACCACCACTGTAGTCAGTAGGTACTTATAAAGATTGATCCGTTTAAAAGATTAATGCATTTAGATTTTCTCGCAAACTGATCGAAATTTGAATTTGGCTATGTTGAAATTTTTGTAAAATGGACACCGTTAAGGGTTGAGATTTACCTCCAAAATTTTATTTATTTATTTATAAGCCTTGGTTCGCAACAAATTGTATGGCTACCAAAGATACCTACCTAAAAGACTCTCTCAAAAAATGTATATATATATATTTTGTAGAAAAACGATTTTTGTATTGGTCTATGCAACTTTAAAAGTAAATATTACTAAAGGGTAATTCCATTGTAACGGGTGTTACGTTTTATGTTTTTGACATGCAATTTTATGTTTGACGTCGATAAGTTATTACAACAAAACTCGAATTAACTCATGTGGTCTTGACAGATGAAAATCTTTATGCAAAAAAACTCACTAGGAATCACCAGAACAATGTATTTTAGGGAATCGAATACATGTAACGGATGTTATTTTGTTTTTTACGTTTTTTCGACATTGATATGGTTAGGTTGAGTTTTCATAAAAGTTAGCATAGCAACTAATATATTTTTTGATCTTAGTGTATAGCAGAAAAGGCCACCAAAGAGGTTTAATATATTTTGATTTTTATTAATTTTTACTTTTTTTATTTTCTTTATCCTCAATTTGTAACGGGTGTTATATAGTAAATTCGTTTTTATATTGGATTTTTTTTAAAGACTTTTTCGGCCACGAATGTTAAAAATCAATTGCAGTATGCTCTATATAATACACCAAAACTACTTTTATACATTGTTATGTTAGTAAAAAAAATAAATAACTACATGGAAGAAGTAACATATTAATTTTAGTATTAATTAACGAGAAAAAAAAAGTAAGTACTAACATAGTACTAAAAAATGGTTACAATACTTTAATTTGGGTCCTTTAAAGTTCAGATTTGTAGGTGACTGCTGACAAGATAACATTGGGCCCATCATTTTCAAAATAATGCTTGGATTGTATGTTATCTATGGCTCTGAGACCTTGCCATCTCGTTTCTAAAACGGGGGTGATTTCTTTTATTTGGCTCTCTCGTATATAGAATACCAAAAGTCCCCCAGCATTTACTGAGAGGAACTCAAAGCACTCTTTAAGAGTATTTAATATTACTTTGTAAAAATACACCAAAAAATACTGTTGAAGAAATTGTGAAATACTTTTAGAATTATCAAAACGTCAATCAAATTATTTACTTACTCGAGCAATTGTTTTAACACTGAATACACACAGACTACTATGACTACAGCAGCAGCAGCAAGCAGTTTTATTTTTTTTTAAATTTACCTGTAACGGGTGCGACAGTATTTAAATACTGTATTTTTTCAAATTTCCTTGTGGTGACTAACATTTTTTTTGATACTGTCGAAACGTATTTCATACTTGTTGTAATGATATAGTTTCGTATAATTTTTGTATTTGCGTGTTTAGTTAGAAACACTTTTTGCATTTTTTTGTAACGGGTGTGACATATAAATAATGATGAGTTCTTACAGTTATAGATACTAAATGACGTCTTACATGAATGAAATTTTCTATTTATATTTTAGGCACTAACCACTAGTTGCTTTCAATAAATAATTCAATATGATATATCTTAACGTGTAAGCTAGAACTCATTGTAAACAAAATTAAAATTTTCTGTATTATGAGCCTTAAAGCTTTTTTAAAAGATTAAAGTAGAATGCTGAAAGAAAGTACATAAATACAGGCAAAGTTTTGGTTGAACCTATCATTATAAGTATTCCTCTCTTTATTGGGGCGGATTTTATAAAGACACGACACAATTGAGTTTTGTGAAAATAAGGTACATTTCTGTGGAAATACCCTAAAAATAATTGCTCCAATTTTAACACATTTACTAGACATTTGAAAGACCTTTAAATCGAGGGGGTGAAGCTCCCCCCTGAAAGGGGGAGCATTTTACAAAAATGTCAATATGCCTATAGCCAAAAATCAAGTAAAATTTACTAATTACTAAAATATATCTTTTTTCATATTTGCTTCTTTTAATCATTTCCTTGAATTATAAGAAATATGTTGTATATATGTAAAGCAATATTGAAGCAAAAATCAACCCATGCCTGAGTGTTAAAAGGCACCAAAATAAAATAAGTTTAAACTTTCTAGAAGATCGTCTGAATAGTATAGCAGCTTTTATAGAAGAGGCCATAACAAAGTATTCAGAACGGCGAGATGGGAGAAACATGGCTGTTCAGTGCAATACCACGTACTGTAGAACGCAAAGAGTGTTAAAAAATCTGGATCGAAAATTATCCTATGAAAAGTAAGTATATAACAACAAACACAGGGCCCTCCAGCTGCTAGTGGCATTAATAAGACATTAAGAGCTAGAGCGCTATGGGCACTGCGGTTTACTATACGCCGATGTCCGAAGGGACTCGTATCGGTCGACACCTGGGTAAGCCGCGGGTATTCCACCGGTAATTTAAAAAAAAGTAGTGGACCCACTGAGGATCGAACCCGAACCTCCCGGGTGAGAGCCAAATACTCTACCACTAGGACACCGACCTGCATGGCAAATGTTTCTACTAACATTGTGATTTACCATTGTACCGGTTTTAACGTCCTGCGGATAGCAAATGACGACCGCTTTTGGAGGCATATCCGCTGGTTCTTTGTTGCCCTATTTTGGAGGCATTATCGCCCGTCCACTTTGGCTGGTGCCTTGTTCTTTCTTTTGGAGTCACAGCCGTCGGCCAACTTAAGCCGGTGCCTTGGCGCCATCGTATCGACCGCTTATCGCCGACCCCTTGTACGACCCGTCACTAATCCGCCAGTTTCTTGTAGTGGCCGAGTGTTTACCGCCACTCTTGTGTTTGTTGGGAGGTTGCGTACCCAAATTTGTCAACTACTCAACGTTTACTTTTATTTAAACACAACCCCCTTTTGCACATATAAGTACTTGTAAACTTAATATACACGCAATGCATCCCCGTGAAAATTTTTGTAAGCAAGATTACTCATCTAAATCCAGGAGGCTATCAAAATTTTTGAAAATTTGTATTCGGTAGAACTAGTGTCAAAGCGGGCTAGAACCATGAGAAAAAAAATTAAATATAGACATTTTGAAATATTTTTAAAATACATGTGCCACGATATTGAGAATAATTTTGTTTTAAAGACAAGGAAAAAATACGCAAAATGAAGTATGGCACTATATGATCAGTGCCGTATGTGAGTTATTATAACGAAAAAATAGTGCCAAAACGGTAAAATTTTATAAAAATTAAAAGGAAAATGCAATAATTTTTCAAAAATAAAACTAAAGTTAGTAAAATCAGGGGCGTACGTAAAGATAAGGAAAAAATACGCAAAATAACATATGTCACTATATGATCAGTGCCGTACGTGAGTCATTATAACGAAAAAATAATGCCAAAACGGCAAAATTTTATAAAAATTAAAAGGAAACTGCAATAATTTTTCGAAAATAAAAATAAAGTTAATAAAATCAAGGGCGTACGTAAAGATAAGGAACAAATACGCAAAATGACATATGCCATTATATGATCAGTGCCGTACGTGAGTCATTATAACGAAAAAATAGTTCCAAAACGGCAAAATTTTATAAAAATTGAAAGGAAACTGCAATAATTTTTCTAAAATAAAACTAAAGTTAATAAAATCAGGGGCGTACGTAAAGATAAGGAAAAAATACGCAAAATGACACATGTCACTATATGATCAGTGCCATACGTGAGTCATTATAACGAAAAAATAGTGCCAAAACGGCAAAATTTTATAAAAATTAAAGGGAAACTGCAATAATTTTTTAAAAATAAAACTAAAGTTAATAAAATCAGGGGCGTACGTAAAGATAAGGAAAAAATACGCAAAATGACACATGTCACTATATGATCAGTGCCATACGTGAGTCATTATAACGAAAAAATAGTGCCAAAACGGCAAAATTTTATAAAAATTAAAAGAAAACTGCAATAATTTTTCAAAAATAAAACTAAAGTTAATAAAATCAGGGGCGTACGTAAAGATAAGGAAAAAATACGCAAAATGACACATGTCACTATATGATCAGTGCCATACGTGAGTCATTATAACGAAAAAATAGTGCCAAAACGGCAAAATTTTATAAAAATTAAAGGGAAACTGCAATAATTTTTTAAAAATAAAACTAAAGTTAATAAAATCAGGGGCGTACGTAAAGATAAGGAAAAAATACGCAAAATGACACATGTCACTATTTGATCAGTGCCATACGTGAGTCATTATAACGAAAAAATAGTGCCAAAACGGCAAAATTTTATAAAAATTAAAAGAAAACTGCAATAATTTTTCAAAAATAAAACTAAAGTTAATAAAATCAGGGGCGTACGTAAAGATAAGGAAAAAATACGCAAAATGACACATGTCACTATATGATCAGTGCCATACGTGAGTCATTATAACGTAAAAATAGTGCCATTTTAACGTACAAATAGTGCCATTTTTAATATAAAAATACGATTATATTATTTTACCAGTGCCTTTCTCGAGTCGAAAACGAGCTGTGCGTTAGTTTTTTATATGATACTCTCTGACTCCTAAGAAGATTTTTGTTTTATTGCGCCAACTCTCTACCCCTCCCAGAAGTATCCAAAAAGTGACGTCAAAGTTGTCGATTTCGCAGTTTTTAACGATTTTAGAATTATTGTACTGACCTTATTTCCAAACCGACCAGAATGTAATTTTCTTTTCTGAATTTGCCGTGACTGTCGTCAAAGTTGTCGATTTCGCAGTTTTTAACGATTTTAGAATTATTGTACTGACCTTATTTCCAAACCGACCAGAATGTAATTTTCTTTTCTGAATTTGCCGTGACTGTCTTTTTAAAAATAAAATTTTCCGCCATATTTAACTTTCTTATTTCTCATCTAATTTAAACGAAACTTTCTCTAAATTATAAAACGTTTCCAAGATACCTAACTGTGTGAAAGAAAACTCACAGATGTCGGCCATGTTGAACTTCGTTGGTTTTTGTCCGATTTAAACAAAACTTTTGTTGCACATAATGCGTTTTCAACAAAATCCAATGTTGATTCAAAATTGACATATGTGAGTAGCCATCTTACAAGGGGCATATTGAACTTTGCTATATTTTGCTCGATTTAAACAAAACTTTTTATACATTTTAAGATTTTATAACATTACTTAATTAGGACTGACATATGTAAATTTTAGGTCAAAATTGGATATTTTTAAAAACGCTTTAAGTGCAAAAAAGTTTTGTTTAAATCAGACAAAAACCAACGAAGTTTAATATGGCCGACGCAAGATGGCTACTGACATATGTCAATTTTGCGTCCTATTTAAGTAATAATAGAAAACCTTAAAATGTATAAAAAGTTATGTTTAAATCGGGCAAAATAAAACAAAGTTCAATATGGCCCTTGTAAGATGGCTACTGACATACGGCAATTTTGGATTAAAATTGGATATTGTTGAAAACGCTTTATGTGCAAAAAAAGTTTTGTTTAAATCGGACAAAAGAAGTTCAATTTAGTTAGTTCGTTTAAATCAGTGCAATTTTGACGTTTAAAATTTAATTTTTAAAAAGGCAGTTATGGCAAATTCAAAAAAGAAAATTAGATTTTGGTCGGTTTGCAAATAAGTTTGTTAAAAAGCGCGAAATCGACGACTGTTTTGACGTCACTTTTCGGGTACTTCTGGGAGGGGTAGAGAGTTGGCGCAATAAAACAAAAAACTTCCTAGGATGAGTACTTCAACATATAAAAAATCAGGCTATTCTACCGAATACAAAGAACCACGGACAATTTAAATGGAAACTGGATCTCAGTTAGATTTCAACGCCGTTTGATTATGCTATTGGGACAGTGCCTGGAGCATTTTGTCTCATAGACACAGGTGCCGATATCTACAGGATGAGCCAATAATAGCTGCCAAAGGGATGAGCTTATTATTATCTTGCTTATGGTGACCGATATCGGCAAAAAAAACATCAATTCCCACTAAAATGGCAACGCTGAATTTAAAAATTACATATATTTTGACACCTGTCAAACCCTGTCGAAATGGCGGAAAAATAATTAATGATATTGAAGTTTTTGGAAAAGCGAATACCTTCTTTTTATTCTGCTGAAGACGTTAATTCGGAAACCGTAAAAAACAGTGACAGTTGTGTTAAATATTTACTGTTATGGGGAAAACCACTAGTGCGATGACACATATTTACGAGTGGGGACTCGAACTACACTAAATTGAGGCCAATGAACTCAAAAATGTTATTAATTTTGACACCTGTCAAACATTATCAAAATGGCGGAAAGATAATTAATGAACTTGAAGTTTTTGGAAAAACAGATACCTTTTTTGTACTCTGTTAATGATATCAAGTCAAAAACCTTAAAAAATAGCAGAACAGTTTCTTAACTGTCATTTACTGTTAGGGGGAAAACCACTGGTACAATGACACATATTTACGACTGACACCTGTCAAACCCTGCCAAAATAACGAATAAATAATTTATAAATATGGGTTTGGGAAAAGCAAATACCTTTTTTTACTCTGTTGACGATATCGAATCGAAAACCGTGAATAAAAGCCACAGTTTTATTATTTTTTTACATATATAATTTGAAAAAAGTTTAATTTTTTTAATTTTAAAAAAGTAAAAAGAAAACCTTTTCGAAAAATTCGTCCATAAATTATTTATTTGCCATTTTGAAAAGGTTTGACATGCGTCAAAATTAATGACATTTTTAAGTTCATCGGCCTCAATTTAGTGTAGTTCGAGTCCCCACTCGTAAATATGTGTCATCGCACCAGTGGTTTTCTCCAAAACTTTAATTTCAGTAATTATTTTTCCGCCATTTTGACAGGGTTTGACAGGTGTCCAAATAAATGACATTTTTAAATTCAGCGTTGCCATTTTGGTGGGAACTGATGTTTTTTTTTCCGATATCGGTCATCATAGGCATGATAATAATAAGCTCATCCTAAACTTTGGCAGCTCTTATTGGCTCACCCTGTAGATATCGGCACCTGTGTCTATAAAACAAAATGCTCTCAGGGACTGTCCCAATAACATACTTAAACGGCGTTAAAATCCCACTGGGATCCAGTTTCCATTTAAGTTGTGCGTGGTTCTTTCCATTTAAAAAGGGATATCCTTTCAGCCGTTTTACTCATGCGCGATGCCCTTCACTGGGGTGGCCGATGGCATATGAATGTCACGTTTCACGTTGACAGTACTGTTTACTTTTCAAAAATTAAGCAGTATTCGTTTTGTTACGTAGAAATATGTGCCGCCCAAAATAAAAATGTAATCTTATGGCGTGTTTAATCCCATTTTAATGATCGAAAAATTAATAAGTTGTGAAGATATTTGTTTTTACCTGTGTAAATAACTTTATTTTGTATAGATGCCTGTCATAAACATAGAAGATAAAGTAAAATCACAGTACACTATGGTGTGTGTACTGTGAGTAAAATTAAAAACCGAAAAAACACACCACTTTCGGAATCAAAAATCCAAAAAAAGTACGTGGAGTCAACGATACGATCGCGACTATTTCTGTAAGATATTTTACACGCAAACCAATGCCGAAATTTAAAAACAATCCACAGCTCACTGTCAAATATGCAGATTTTCAAAAACGGCAAAGATTTGACAACACTGCTTTGCTATTTTTTTTAAAGATCAACAATAGGTGGCATCACTAATGTGAGATTTATTAGGACTTATTGGGAAAGTAAGGGGAAGCTGCGGGGCATCTTAGGATTGCTCAAATCGCCGAGAGAGAAATTCCTATGGCAGCGATTAAAACACAAAGACCAAAAAACCCCTGGAGATTCAACAAGAGGTACAAAGTAGTCATCCCAGACAGGGAACTATGGCAGAGTGAAAACCTCCGCAAACAGTTCGAGGGGAACGCCGTGATTTGCTACACCGACGGCTCCAAACTGTCGGAGAAGCAAACCACAGGATCGGGGGTTTACGTGGAAGACCAGGAGGTTCGAAAGAGCTACCCGCTCGGAGAGCAAGCCACGGTCTTTCAGGCAGAGGTGTATGCCATAATAATGGCCGCAACCATGGAAGAAATAAAGAAGAAAGACAGCCAATCGGCCCTAAAGGCACTAAGGGCGCCCAAGATCAACAACACCCTGGTGAAGGAATGTGCGGATGCACTAGAATCCTTGGGAGAGGGCAAACAAGTAACATGTGGGTACCGGGACATATGGGGGTGCCGGGTAACGTGATGGCCGACGAGCTCGCCAGGATCGGGGCAAGCACCCAGTATGTAGTGCCGGAACCAAGGACTTCGTGAAGGGCCCGGATGTAGCCAGACAAAAATGGGTTCTGGGGAGGTCGCGAAGGGACGCTGGTCTGCTGACAGGAATCATAACAGGTCACAACCGACTAAGGAAGCACATGACCCGGATCGCGGTGGAGAATGACACGACCTGCCGGGCCTGCGGACGGGCAGAAGAGACATCTCGATACGTTCTAGCGAACTGCGAGGCATACCAGAGGACGAGATACCATTTATTCGATTTCCCGACCATGGATGAGGAGGACCTGCACACGCTCAAATGGGACAAAATACTGGACTTTGCAAAAAGAACAGTGAAACCAGATGAGCAGACTGCCAGACCAGTGGTGCAGGCGGTGGATTAGGGGCAGGCTCGGGGTAGGGCAGAAAGGGCCCAGGGAGGCCTACTTGCCAGGCTTCGCGCCGCCCCTTCCCTACTACTAGAACTACTATTGGGAAAGTAACAAATTTTCGTATTCTTATCACAAGTCACTCAGTTTCCTTCGGCCTACCAAATTACGTGACCTTGGCGTTTTCAAAATTCCGGCAGAATCTCGCTTGTAAAGGAAAAAAACATATTTTTTTTGTTATCAGATAATAGGATTTATAAAAATCTACAACCGTATCCAAAGAATTTTTCAAAATTTGGTGTATTTTTTTGAAAAAATTAAAAAATCCAAAAATTGTTGTTACAGATTTTTGTATTATCGATGAGGCTAAAGAAAAGGCCAGGTAAGATTTTTGACTATTGTTAGCCGGTTGTGAGGAATTAAAAATAAACATTCCTGCCAAATTTCAACAGATTCCGTTTTCTCGTTTCCGATATTCTGCCCGGTAAAGATTGGCCCAAAAACCACATGACAGTGTTGTCAAATCTATGCCGTTTTTGTGGCCTTAAAACCATACGCGCTGTTTATTTAAAATCTCTAGATATGTTGTTTAAGCTTCCTAAGGACAAAATGCCAGCTATAACTAAAACAATCCTGTGTCCTGACGGATTGGACTATTATATTGTAATTTGAACGGATCCCCGGATAATAGACGCGACCCAAGTAACACGACAGATTCAACAATATAGACTTTAGAGTTAAGTCAATGCTGCAAAAACGTTAGTACATCTCTCCTTTTGCTTTAAAATAGCTAGCTTCATTTTTCATTAAATTTATATTCAAAATAACTTCTATAGTTATATCATCTAGCTAACCAAATTTTAGAGATAAAACTTATTTCTGAAAATATGCTAAAACTTAACAAAAAAAAAGTTGCATTCTTAACATTTTTTCTTAAAATACAACTGAAAAAAATACCAAGATAGCAACGGCAGTTATTTGTTGTTTCCTAGTGCAATTTTTATTAAAATGCAGCTGCTTTCGATGCTAATTTGCAATTGAAAATAAGTGCCCTCTACCGCTAGGCTGGGACCGCGAGCCCACAGGAATAGTGCCAAGATCTTTTATATTATGGCGAAACATACCCTCTCAAAAATTTGTGAAAAAAATAGTATTTTTTACATAAATATGGTCAAATCTAAGTCTGAAAATCTTTCTTTTTTTAATTCTGGAGTAAAACATATTAAAACAAAAAAATAATTAAAAATTTTATGATCAAAAAAACCCTTATTATTTCATTTTTGAAGCGTGTGCAGTTTAACGAGGTATTATGACAGGTTGCGTCATCAAACGGGCCTTCGCACAAAGATTTGATTTTGATTTTTAAATACATTTTTTGCCAGGGAAGGTAAATTTAAAACAACATTGCTTTCATGTGCAAAAATGCAGTATTTTCAGCTGCCGTTGTCACAGGACAAAAATATTCCTCAAAATAGCTGTGACAACATTCTCATGACGTTTTCAAAACGTTGTGGCAGAAGACAGCAAAAGCATTATTGTTATCTTTTTTGCTGCGGAAACGTTATCCTAGCTTATTTACTTTACTTAGCTTATGAAAATTGACACACGGGCAGAGAGCATATAAATCTAAATAGAGAGGACACTTAATGGTAATACCCGACCAGCAAGCCAATGCGATTTAAAGCGAGTTTTTGATTATTAGCTGAATGCGCCAGGATGAACCTGGGTAATATTTATTTAAAATTAAAACGGCAATAATCCCGCGCGTTGAATGAATATCGATTTATCACTGGCGTACATACTTATATTTAATGCAATTTTAAATGAACTTGTTGCTAAGGGAGCGGGCAGAAAGTTTTTATTGTATATATTTTTTAAGCCTTTATTACTTGTAATAATTTAGGAAAAAGCAGAGAGCATTTAATTTAGGTTTTCTTCGGTAAAAAAATAAGTGTTTTTTTTATTTATTTTTTAAATATTTTGCTATCTAAGGTTACTTCAATTTTGCTATAAAAAACAAATATTTGCAGCAAACAACCCAAACTATTGTTCTGAAGCAAATTTTAATAACCACGTCATTTCCGAATGTTTGAAAAATACATGATTAGGAGAAAACTGATGGTCGCATATGATAAATTTATTTGGGCATTCCTTCAATGGTTCTGTTCTCCTAATCCAAAAGAGGCGGTTGTGACGTAACCGTGTTAGTTCCCATCATAGTCTTCTCCAAAAGAGAGAGACAAAGACATTTTTTTCAGAAAATTAACACCTGATTATGATTTTTTTCTTAAAATTTGACCGTTGAAGACGAAACCTTGCAAGAGTAATGTTTAATTTAAAATAAAAGAAAAAACTGGCGCCGCAGGGCAACATATTTGGGGAAGTTGGTACGTAATTTCGTCGGAGAGGGGGTCGATCACCTCCCTCTGTATTCGTCACCTATGACTGTACCGGCACGGGTCTTTTGTCTGCAGCGCTACAAGGGCCATCGATATTATGGATAGTTCCCAATGCGGAACTCGTCCAAAAGAATACAATTTTCCTGTGTGCCGCCACTGCTTTGGATCGATGAAAATAAGCAAGATTGAAAGCGAAAGTGGCGCACCAAGTTTACAAGTCAACACTTGGTTTTCAAGTCAGCTGAGCGGGGTCGCAAATTTACCATAAGGTGTCCTCTCTATTTAGATTTATATGCTCTCTGACACGGAAGTGCTACGGAATTGGTTAGTTGTAAACATAACATAAAAATTGATGAGATGAAAATAGTCGCGCCCGCGTCTACAACAACCAAGTAAGAAAACGTCACCTTCGCGACTCAGAAACCGCTTAAAAAGTTGTTACTAAATAAATTTATATAAAAAAAGCTTTTCCAATACAAGCTCTTGTAAAATATAAAGTGCAGTAAAATGTAGAAAATAATTTTAAGCATTCTGATATCATAACGCACGCGCAGCGTTGACACAAACAACAATTTTTAAAATACGCCGTCAGCCCTTCGCTTGCCCATAACCAGTAGTAAGAAAGCTCTCTTGAAAAACGACTGTCGGGAGATCAACAAGAGATAGTTTACTTCTCTTAATCAAACGAACGAACGAAGTCCAAAATCGGGTTCCAGAAACCTCTTCCAAAAATATGACTATTTTAAGCTGCCTTTGTGACTGGTTTGGAAATAAATTAGCAAACAAATTATTTAATCCGGTCTCACACAAGACCAGAACCTCAAATATTTTTTGTACTTTAGGGATATTTTAAAAAAACGCATTTTAGTACATCATTTGAGGGACTTTTCATCCCTAGAAAGCAAAAATGTTAAAAATTAAATCCAAGAAAATTGTATGAAATGAAGATTACACGCCAAAAATATTTCAACCTTTTTTTTTAACTAAACGTAAAAATCAACAATTTTTTTAAAAGAAAAGCAAAAACAAATGACAAATTTTGATTCCTCGGAAAATTGTAGCCTTACCTCCGGTCGGGCTACAAACTTTTCACCTCGGGATAAAAACTGCCACTTTAGTCCCTAGGTATATAATGTACTATTTATTCAATAAACACAAATAACGATTTACTTATATTGTTGTAAGTTATCAAACAGGTCATTGTACCAGTAGTTACAATGGTAACAGTAGTTACAACTGGTTTTTATTATATTACTTTTCTATTTAAGTTACCAACTTTTTTTTAGGTTGGCGAAGTTGTACTCCAACGAAGTTTTTTAGAAAGTTTTACTTTGGTTTTGTATATATGTATAGTTAAGTTCCTGATTAATTTAGGACAATTTTGTTAATTTATTTATACATTTGGTTATACAGTGTGTTAAGGACATCGTGTCATATATTGATATAGGTATAAAAATCGTGGATGCGGTTGATGGAACTGTTGCGGCATGTCTATAGGCGTAATAGAAAAAAAGTCAAATTAAAAAACAATTAGGGTTGTTCTTGCATTACTGGATTATGTGCTTTTATTTTATGACCCGAATTAAATTAACACCCTGTATAATATACTCTCTGAAATTAGATACTTTTGAAAGTTTGGGCATATTTTGGTTTGACTGAGTGTGTTTCTGGTCAAAAAGTTGTAGGTACTTAATATTATATTATAGTATTAAATATTATTATATATTATAAGTAGTTAATAATAAACATAATTTATTAATAATATTATGAAAATATTTTTGGCTATTTCACTAGTAGTCCTGTTAAACATAGTAAAAGTCCTAAACCCTACCCCCTCCGGTTCCCCCACAACACCATATCTTGAATTATGGCATATTTTTCCATTTTCTCCTAATAACTCAAAAAATAAAGGTTTTTCTGCAAAAACTAAGGAGGACTAAATAACAAGGCATAAGAATAAAGTTTTTACCATTTATAGTTTGGAAGATACAACAATAAAAGTTTAATAGGTAGTTATATTAGAAAACGTCTAAATAACATGATAGCCAAGACCATTATAAAATTTGAGAAATGTTCCCGATAAAGCTGGATTTTTTCATATGTTAACATATGTAACGGTTTTCGTTTCATTAAATTTGGATAAAAAATTAAAAAGCCTTTGAATAAAGTTTGTACGTAAAATATATAAATTAAAATAATAAATTCCAGTAAGAAAATTAGGAGCTAAACTATTAGTATTAACGAATACCAGTGGCGCACCGAGAAAGATGTTTTGGGGAGAGGAGCGTAAATTAATTTTAAAATTATACGAAAACCATTAAAAAATAGTCATCTAGGTAGGTATTTAGGCTTGGTTAGGTTATATTTATATAGTCTTTGATATAAATTTACTCTATAAAAATACAAGAGATATTATATTATTATAAAAAAGGTGTTTAAAAACTAATACAACAAACCCATACAGAAAATAAAAATCTATTCTAATAAAAATCAGCGTTTCGATTTTCAAATCTCATCGAGTACTTCTTCGTACTTCCAAAACGGAGCAAGTTAGCGACAACACGTTAAAACATTTTCTTTCGAAAACAAGAAAATTTCTCCATTAAAACTATAAACTTGACACAACGAGTGGGAAGATTGGCAGTAAAAATTCCACCAAGCGGGCCCCCGCTAGCAGAAGAAAAAGACATTTCTCGGGAAACTACGACAGCTCAAGTTATGTATGGTTTTATGTAAGGACGGTTTTAAATAAAATCACTTTCTCCGAGGAATAACTAAGTTAACAACAGATTTTTTGATAAAACCAGGTTTGAGTATTTCTTCAGGTTGAAAGCAATGCGCTAAAGCGTTTTCAAAGGGTTTATACCGACTCTAAAATTGGTTTTAAAGTGATAACTTATAATAAAATCGATTTAGTGCTTAAAACGGTTTTAGTCGTGTGTATACGACAAAATTTTCAAACCGTCCTTATATAAAAGCGCCTTAAGAGGCCTGTATAAACAAAATAATTGATGATGTATGGTTTCGCGATAAAAAACAAATGTTAGAAAATTTGACTATTGATAAATATAGTCCACTCTCGAAAAATTCCCTTTTTTAAACTCCTGAATAAGATTTTGCTGTGGTCTTGATTGGTGTAAAGAGCATGGCCAAACCATCTTCAATAGTATTTCTTAATTTTTAAGATATTTTAGATTTAAAAAAGATCTTTCCGATGTTGCGGTGGTTATTGACAAACGAATATTACAATCGATATCACTTTGTAAATTATTGTGATTTTATTTTTTTTTTATTTCAAAGTTCAAATTCTGCTTTCAAAAATGTTCGTTGCTGAAATTTTTGACAAAATGCATATCCAAAAAAACGTTTCAATTGTGTATCAAATGGTACTGATGGCGAAAAGAACAACCTTTCAAAACCTTGTAAATTATCTCTATGTTTTAAAAATCTCTCTTTTAAGTTTGTTTTAAAAATTATGGGGGACTATTAAAATCGAGAAATTTTGACTTTTATTAATTTTATCAAAAATGAGTTACTAAGGTTCCAAAACACCTAAATCGACGAAAAAAAGGTTGTCGGTCGGTATGTCCGTCTGTTACCTGTCTGTAGACACAATAACTCAATAACGCCTTAATCGATTTTAACGAAATTTGGTACAAAAATCCTCTATCGGCTGACCATGAACTGATTAACTTTTGGGTGGGGTTGTGAGGGGTTGAAGGGGGAAAAGGGGGATAAAATATTTAAAAAAATTTGTGGGAGATTTAGTTTCCGAGTTATTTGAAAAAAAGTTAAAATATATTAAAAAAATCATAATTTTAGAAGTAAAGCAGCTATTGATATGCGGTTTTCAAATTTTTGTTTTCGTAAATATTACTCAAAAATTTTGTTATAAGGAATCTTTCAAAGCTACAGTTTTCGAGATATTTTTATTCTCGTTCAACATAGAATAATTGATTGTATTATATTAAATTAATATGACTGATTGAGTTTACCTAATAATGCTATATAAGGCTTAATTATTTTTTCAGTGGGCTTGGGGGGGGACTTAAGTATTTTATCAAAGATGAGCTGAATTCGACGCTAACTACCTTTATGCAAAACTATGTTTTATTATAGGAAATGTTTAATATTTGCTTGTTTTCAAATGTCTAAACGATCAAGGCGTTGACTGTTAAAATGATGTTAATAAATTGGCCAGGAGAAAAATTGCCAATTTACCCAAAAAATATGAGCTTAAACGCAATTTTTAAAAGGTAATTGGATTTTTTAGCAAGACGTCGTTTCGTATTTTTTCCAGCTGTTGGAAACTGACCAGCCTTGGTGTGACAAGGGTAGATTTTATGGTTTTAAGTACGAGCCTTATAAGGGTTAAAAATATATCCGTCTTAATATGTTTGGAGTAACCTCAATGGGACCACCATTAAAGTTATTAAACAATGTTCTTTTTTTAAGGTCTGCGTCTACTTAGGTGCATAATAGCAAAGAGTTAAAAGTGGATATAGTGGTCAAAATCGAAAAATCTTTGAAATCGTATAAAAAATTGCCCGAGTAATTTTTTTCAAAATTAAGCTTTGCTTTTATAAAACATTTCGCATGTGGCGCTATTTTGGCTTAACATTTTTAAGTAAATTTCACATTTCTCTTGGGGGGGGGGGGGGGCATAACTAATTCCATAAAAAAATATGAACGAAAAAAAAACATTTTAAAGGGATTTAGCGAGTGTCAAAAAATACTTTATTGACGCCAAAATAACTCAAATAAACATAAAAAACAAAACAAATTTTTTGGTAAAACATTACAAAAAAAAAACAAAAAAGTTTAGACCTAAAGTGGGTAACGGCAATGCGGTAAACCATAGTACACTGAGAAAAATGGTGGGCTACGAGAACTCAAATATGTGTTCTCCTAGACCCAGCCGTGTTGCCAATAGAGGACAGCCCAGACCTCTGGGCTGTGAGAACCAAGTCTAAGAGATTGCAGGGAAACACGGTTCGTGTGTTGTAGTAGCCCAGCTGCCAGAACTCAACATCTAGGTTGTGGTGACTCATGATCTGTGCTGGGAGAACCTTGCCTTTGGGCTACCAGAACTCAGCATCTGGGTTGTGGTAGAACCCTGCCTTTGGGCTACCAGAACTCACCATCTGGGTGGTGGTAACTCATGTTTTGGGCTGGGAGAACCCTAACTTTGGACTACCAGAACTCAGCATCTGAGTTGTAGTATAGTTATTCGGGGTAACTTTGAATCATTATGGGTAACTTTGAGCCACTTGGAAAATTCAGTTTAAACACATGAAAAGTTCCAACATATAATTTTCCAAGTTGCTTAAAGTTACCCACAGTGGTTCAAACTTACCCCAAATGACTGTACTAGTATTTTGAAAAAAAATAAAACTAATTTTTATTTTTTATTTTATTTTTATAAGAAACTACAAGGTTAAAAATGTTTTAGTCGACGAAATAAATGCGAATGCAAAGAAAAAAATCTTAATTTTCATCTCCAGCACGAACGCTACTAGAGATTAAAAAAATACCGTCAACTAGAGAGCATTAAAAATGTGGATCGTGTTTTTCTGAAAAAAAAATATTTTGTGATTTAAAAATAAAACAAAATCTAAGGAAGCCTTGACTCTCAAGTCGCCTCGACTGAGTGTATACAAAATATAATGAATAAATAGCTAACTATACAGCTCTATCCGTTATAAACAAGTATAGAATTTTTGACTCTTGATCTAAGATTAAAAAAGCATTCAAAAGAAATCGTCACTTTTTGTGACTAAAAAAATATTAGAATACTTTTGTTGTTTTAAATGAAACACCTTGTATTTTGTGAAATTTTTATAGCTTAGCAGGCTTTACGCTTGTTAAAAATGAATGAATAACTCAAAAACTACACGAAATTTTTGAAATTTCTCTTAAATTTAAAAAAAGCACACAATAAACAAGGTGTTACGTTGAACATAACAAAACATATCTATGCAATGTGTAAATTATAAATGTCAAATTTCAGATAAGACGATAAGGTTTATAATGGATAACCCCTTACATAAAAAAACTTTTAAAAAAATCTAAAATATAGCTTTAAAAATGTTTGACTGTGAAAAATTTAAACAAAATCAAATATTTTAATATAGATTTGGTGTGTTAAAAACAAAACCTAAAGGCTGAACTATAACGCTAAAGCCGTCCCTAAGTCTAATTTGCTCATGAAAATGACAGAAATATATATAGCTGTAAATTAGGCTTAGGAAAGAGTAAGCGGCGTTAGTAAATCTCAGCCAAACTGTTTAAAATACAAAACAGACCCTATACATTTCGCACTTTACACTTTCATATTATTTAGAAAATACAATAAAACACGTTAATATTTTTCACTCGTGAACCTGCCGCTGCGCCGGCCAGGATACCTGCACATATGACCTACACTAACTACATCACAACTGGAAATAGTGGAAATGAAGCTAGCAACCGCCAGCCAAAGCAACCCGCAAGCCCGAACATGTGCAAAACTCAACATTCGGAAAGTACCGCCTATAATCGGATTCACATGTGTAAATCCCTGCACTGAGAAAACAAATGGTAGCCATAGCCCAAAATATGGGTTAAATCAGCCCAGGGCGCGGGTAAAATAGTGGACAGCCCACAGCTTGAATTACTCCAACTATTTTTTTTAACTGTCGCAACCCACAGTTTTTGATTTAAAGCAACCCACATGCGTGGGTTAGTTTTTTAATCCAAATTAATGGGTTACAGCAACCCAATATGAGAATGAGAATATCAATAACTATAGTCGGGACAGCCCTACCTGCTGGGCTGGAACAGTTTGAAATTTGAGCAGGAATGAAGACCTTATTTTTTGGTGCCAATTGGGTTGGTACAACCCAGTTCGGTGGGCTAGAACAGCACAAGTTTGGGGCTGGAATAAGGAGTTTATTTTGTTGGTACCCTGTCGATTATGGTGGTCCAGCCCAGTTAGGTGTGCTGCAACAGCACAAGTTTGGGGCTGGAATAAAGAGTTTATTTTTTTGGTACCCCACCGATTGGGTTGATCTAGCCCAGTTAGGTGGGCAGGAACAGCACAAGTTTGGGGCTGGAATAAAGAGTTTTTTTTGCGCCTCGTCGACTGGGTTGGTTAGTCCAGTTAGCTGGACTGGACCAGCACATATTTTAGGGCTGCGATTAAAAGTTTATTATTTCTGACACAGTTGGCCTAAACTTATACCTATTGAAGAAACAAAAATACAAAAAAAATTGAATAGAAAAATTAAAAGCTTTATTGACGTAGCTTTTTTTTGGAAAGGCATTACTGAGGGAAACCTAATTTTTTTCCCAAAGTTTGCTTTTATGCAAACTTAGTTTTCGAAAGTCTTAAAATTTCAAATTTTTTAAATAAAGCGTTTGTATCAACACTTTTTAATAAGTTGATTGAAAATTAACAAAAATTGATAAACAGCATATTATGCGTATGTGTGTAATCTCCAAAAGACAAACCATTTCTAAATTCTCCTTAGGGTATCTTATTTAGTTTGCGATATAATCGCTTCCAAAAATTGAAATTTGAATATTTCAAAAACTAGATAAGTTAAAGAAATTATTGGAAATAGACTTTCCCCACAGTGTTATAACGTGCCACAAAATCTAAATTTGTAAGAAGTTTCGGTGAAAAACTTTGAAATAAAGGCAATTTTCGCGATCTTAGCGCCCGACGACGGCGTCAAACGAAGGTTTCGCGTAAAACGACCGGGTCCCGGAATAGAACAAACCCGGTGCGGGGCAAAGAGATGTGCACCTATCGGGTGCTTAACATAGATTAAGGAACTATAGATCCGTCACTTCACCCTTCCCGCCAATAATTATTTTTCGCGAAAAGTGCGGTTATGTTTCCGCGTGCAAAGGAACTGCCAACATAATAATATTTAGGTCGGCAATATTCTTTCTAGAAATCTGCAGCTCCTCCTCTTACCCCTTCTAGGGTTGTCCGTCAGAGGGCACATTATGACAAAAGTGATGAATGTCGGTTATGACTCATAACTTATGAGTTCCATTTTGAAAACTGAGGTTTGCCAAGGTTTTTAAAAAGTGATTTTGTGATTATTCCTGTTCAAAAAATTGTGATTTTATCCGTCGATTACAATGGCTGAGAAACAAAGAGTTAGAGTGTGTTGTATTCAAAGCTGCGGAGACCGTGCCATGATCCCAATGAAAAACGGGGAGACATCGTTTCCCCAAAGACAATCCTGTAATTTTTCAGAAGTATAGTGAAGCCGTTAAACGCGAATAAACTAAGTGCTGATGAAATATATAACAGATTTTATGTGTGTGATAAATATATTGCTCCAGAGGACATTTTGCAGACTGGACGCAGAGGTCTTAGAGAGTGATGTCCCACACTTGCATTTGGACTCCATTTAACTATTTATATATAGTGTTAAAACACCCTTTCCTTATTTCATCAAGTTTAGTATGGCTAATTTTTGTGGATATCAATAATAAGTTAGAAAATGCGACACTTGTGTATTCCAAACCAGGGGTATTAATATTATTTACACCAAGACTTTTTCTAATGTGT
Source organism: Oxystoma pomonae (assembly GCA_963921995.1). Lineage (NCBI taxonomy): Eukaryota > Metazoa > Arthropoda > Insecta > Coleoptera > Brentidae > Oxystoma > Oxystoma pomonae. The sequence continues at coordinate 94,832,214 of OY998166.1, read as the reverse complement.
GGCTTTACCATAAATTGGCCCACATATACAGTAAAAATTTTTTGAGATTAAAATTATTTTTTTCTGTTTTACAAATTTAGTTTGGAATACAAAAGAGTGGCATTTATTGTTTTTTATGTACTAAAAACAAGATATAAACATTTTAAAGAAAATTATTTAATATTTAAAAAAGCACAGACAAGATCATACTGTAATATTTTCTTTATTGTGAAAAATATAAACTAACATTTTTCGAAATATGCCATAATCTTTTATAATAAAGCAACCAGAGGTTTTGTACTACAAGTGCATTATTATGGGTAATTTGTATTTATTTCTTAAAAATATGCTTTTTTATTTTAACTTAACATAAGTAACAATTTTGTTTTGTGTCTAGTAAAAAAGCATATTTTTAAAAACTAAACACAAATTGCTTGCAAAGAAAGAACCCTACACAAATTACATTGGAAATGGCTACTGGCTAAATGTCATAATTTTTTTGTATGTTGTAGTAGTCAATAAACAAAGCACAAAAATAAAAAAAACTGAGATACGGAGCACCTTTCTGAGATATGGAGCTTTAAAGTTGACGTGTTTTAAGGCTATATCTTTGGACATGTCCTAATTTTTTTTCACAACTTTGTTGATTACCGCCAAAATAAAATAATTCGTTTCTGTATTTGTCCTGAATGAAACACCCTTTTGATCCAAGTAAAAATGTTCTTATATGGGTGCTTTGGTACGACCAACCAACTGGCGGTAATCAACAAAGTTGTGAAAAAAAAACTTGTACCATGTCCAAAAATATAGCCTAAAAACACGTCAATTTTAAAGCTATATATCTCAGAAAGTAATCCTGCTCCCTATCTCGTTTTTTTTTGTGCTTTGTTGATCGAGTGCTACAAAATATAAAAAAATTATGACATTTAGCCGTCAGCCATTTTCAATGTAATTTGTGCTGGTTCCTTAAAAAAAAAGCGAAAATTTAAGCGAGCACCATCTAGTGGTCATATTATAAACTAACAAAAATTCGATAGTACGGTTATCGCGAATTTAACCGTGAGTCATCTAGTGGTCGTATTACAAATTAAAAAAGAAAAATCAATATTAAAGTATGGTTATTGGTCGCGTGCATATCTGCGCAGACTCGCCAAACTCCAAATAGTTCTGAACCGTGACTGTCGTATCTATTGTAGCTCCTTAACCTATGGTGCTTAAACGATAATGAACTGAAAAGGGCGAAATTTAAGCAATAAATCTGATAGAACCATATAGTTGGGCTGGAACAATCCTTAATAGAGGTTTAAGTAGCCCCGCGAAGTAGCTAAAACAATTCACGTTTGGTTTGTAACTAACAGTTTTTACCTCCGATGGGTTTGCAACAGTTCATAAAATGTTTAACCATGGTTAATGTTTGCCACAACTCAATAACTGGTTTGCGTAATTTAGTAAAACCAAGATGGTTGGTCTAGGCCAGCATTTTAATTTAAAAAAATCAAATTCTGCCCAATTTTGTGGGCTCCCTTAGCCTGAACTGTTCCAGATCAAAAAAAAGTGTTGAAGTAATTCAATGAAATAGCTGTAATAACCCACAAAAATGACCACGACTTTTAGCTGGCCTCATTTTCTCGGTGTGGGTTTTACTAGACGGCGGAAAAATAAACCATGATCATGAGTTAGAACAATTCAGGCCCTGAGTTATCGTAGCTTAGACCGTGAATTACCACAGACCCAAAAAGTTAATACATGAAACTGGGCTGGAGCAATCCCATGCCTGAATTGTGGTAGCCCACGACTTGATGAGTTCTCCCAGCTATATTCAAATGGTTTGGGACAATCATACCGTGTGCTATATTAACGCACGGTGTGAGTTCTGGTAATTTTCAACCCACGGTTGTGGGTTGGCCTCGTTTTCTCAGTGTAGGTGTACTTAAGTTAAAAGGTGTTTTTAAAATGTGTTTTTATTTGTAAAAGCCAAATTTTGATTTTTGATTGCGAATACTCAAGGGGGGGGGGCAATTGCACCCCCTGACCCCCCCAATTGACGCTGCTGTTTGACTGCTTTTGAAAGAGCTGTACCCGCCCTGTTATTTAGGTCCTAAATTACATTATTTAATTTAAACGTAGATAGAAGTATTTTCTATCTACGGTTTAAATCGAGAAATGTATACCTCAAAAATATTATAAACAGAGAGAGCCGCAGATTTTCAAAGGTTTCAAAGCTTGGTTTAATTTTCCTTTATTAGAAGTAAGAACAATCTTTTGATCATAAAAATCCACCCAAGTAACACAGTATAGACACTTTAGATTTTACAGCTAATCCATATAGATCTGAACACGTTGTGGCAGGTTAAAGTAGGTAGCTTCATTTACAATGAAACTTTTAGCTGTCACAAAGGTATGGCAACTTATTTTTACAGCCAAATTGCCATCAATGTAAAATTATATAAGAACGTGCTGTTACAGTTTGTTTTATGTTAAAGTAAAAGCTAGATCTCAGCTGACCGAACAGGAACAAATGTTAGCATTTTTTTTAACTTATACAGCTAAAACCAATACGAAACGACCGCTGCGCGCTGCAAAGGTCGCGCCCTCTACCGCACATAAAAACACCTATCATCCAAGAAGACTTTACGTTTATAGTTTCGATTGCGGTTAGGCTGTTGCGTAAATCCGGGTTTTTCTGGATCGGATCCTCTAAAATTTTGGTTTATTGGTATGTTTTTACCGGTCTCTTAAAATCTATGTTTCTAGTCGTCCATCACAATACCCGAAACAACTCACGAAACAAATCGTTTAACCTAGTCAAAAACGGAAAACCCTCCTCTCAAAAATTGAGAGCAGCCAAGTTTATATTATGTAAACAGAAATTTTCGAATACGGTATTACAATTATTTAATCAAAAAACATTTAGAAATGAATATGCATAAACTAATTGGTGCTCGATTAAATTAATAAATAAAAAACAGTGAGATCACAAACTTTTGAGGGGCGTGTAGTTTAATGAGGTATTTTAACAATTTCATCGTAAGTCCTCAAAATGCGTATTTTTAAATAGTAGTTTGGTTAAACATCACCATTAACATTTTTTTATATGTCATCTTTTAGGCAATTTTGTTATGTTGTTACCTTCAAATACAGTTTTTGCCAGGGAAGTCAAATTTTAAACAACAATGCATTTGACATTGTCACAGGTAAAAAATATTCCTTCTCTTTTAGCTTTGATCTTTTGTGTGTTCCTTGTGGGATGCTCATTCAAGTTTGAATTTTCGTTATTTCCACCCAAGATCTTTTGATCTTTTGTTTTTTAGTTTCTTTTCGGTTGAAGTAACTGATTTGGAGGTTTTCTAACTTCCTCTTTGTTTTAATTGCCTTAGGAGCATAATCCTACTGGAAATATTAACACGCCAGGACGAATTCGTATCAGGAAACTTGGATAAGTAAGTACCAGTGCGGAACGATGCCTATTTGTGAGTGGTTCAAGGTTGTAAATCAAAGTGTATGATGGTGTTTAATGATGTATAGTGGAGGGTGACCAGTGAAACTACTGATGAGCCCACGCTGGTTACCCAGGGCGAAACATCGTTTAATCATTTCTCTTTTAGCTTTGATCTTTTGTGTGTTCCTTGTGGGATGCTCATTCAAGTTTGAATTTTCGTTATTTCCACTCAAGATCTTTTGATCTTTTATTTTTTAGCATTATTGTTATTGTTTCTACGGTGGAAACGTGCTCCGTGCAGCATACTATGTTACTTTTTAACGATTTTTTCTTCATCTCTTGTAAAGTACTTTCAGTGTCTTATAGTGTACAACTTATAGTCAATATTATTAAACGATTTAGTAATCATTGTTATAGTGTTAAAATGTAATAAACAAATCCTAAATATTTCGCGAATATTCACCAAAAATTTTTCTGGTAATAATTCAAGCACTAGGGAGATAAGTAAAAGTGTATAAAAACTGTTTCCAGAATGAATTTTATTGCTCAATTTCATTGGTTTGGTGCACTTTTTGTTAGTTCAATGGATTTTTACTTATTATTAATGTATAGTATATATAAAAAAATTATTAATATTATGTGGAAATATACATTAAACAAATGAAAAAGTACATTTAACCAATACTTGAGTAAAAAAATGAATGTTACCCTTACATATAATTCTTTTGAGCCTAGGGAGATTATTAGTAAAAATTTGAAGGTCCCAAAAATATAATATAAATACAACGGAATAAAAATCGATTTCATTATCTACTCTGGAAAATCTCTGGATGTGAATAAAAATAGTAGTTTTCACAACTATTGGCTAGTGCTTTTTTACAAGCGTTGGTTTAAATAATGAGCGCAGCGATGTATTTAAAAACGCAAGTAAAAAATAACACAGTTTAGCGAGTAAAAAAAGCACAGTTTAGCACATTATTTTTATTGTTCTTGCCGTGAAACAATAGTTTCCATAGCGATGTGCCTTTTTACTCGGTGACGTTCATTGTTGCGACATTTGAATCTTTAACAGTTTGATATTTTGACGATGTTTTTAAATGATTTTTTCGTAAATACTAGGTGAAAACTGGCGGAAATGGCTTAATTTTTAGGCAAGAATAATTAGAATATTTCAGTAAGTATTACTATTTTCCGCTATTTCTCTTTAATTTTGGGTAAAAAACGGACAGAAATCTTTTTTTGCACCCGTGATCAAAAATCAAAGTTTTTTTGCATCGTTGACCAAAGAAGCCATGCTTTAGTTATCTGCAGACAGTTACTAAAATCATGTTTTTGATAATTAATGCCTTTTTCAGCCTAGCCTAATTTTTTAGAGCCTAGAAAACTTCTGGCTGTTTAAACGTATCGAAACGAGTGGGTTTTTAATTTTTAAATCTTGCTTTTTTGTTAAAGCAATTGTCCGATCTCATTAACAATGCCCCATTTTAAATTTGACGACATTTTCAAAAAATCGCAAATTATAATCCACCCCCTCAAACCGGTCTTCGCGCATGCCAAAGAACTCGTATAAAAACCGTTTCCAGATACAGCTTGTCCTTATACATTTTGCGTCCCTCCTGGAACGAAAACGAGTACAACACGCGTTTTCGATATCCTTTATATATAAATTTATATTTACGCTGACGCGGGTTTTCCAGTGTTTTCCAGCAGAGTTTTGCCACTTGTTGAGTCCCGCTGGTTCGGCTAGACGGAAAGAAGTTTCTTGGCGCAGCTAAAGAAGTTTTTCGAGCGGTGGTTCGAGTAAGAAAAGTGATATTTTCGAAGCAGGTGAGTTTTTAAATTGTTTAAATTATGTAATTGCGCATGTTGATTAATAGATATTTATTTAATTTAAATCGACCTAAAAATGGTTTTTTGTATAGTATTTGAGAAAAATAAGCTGTTGAAATTTTTAAGAGAGAATTTTTTTTTTAAATAATATATTTTTTAAAATAATCACAAATACCTGAAATATTCAAATGTTATGTAAAACTACATAAATAATGAAAAAAAGGAAATTATTTATTCTGTTTGTTAGTCTAATGTTTAAATTGTCATGCTGTTTTATTATTTAACATATTAATATTATTTTTGTGGTATTTTTCTTTTTTTCTTTCTCTTTTGACGTATTATCATATTAATTTAAGAATTTACTTTCATCTATTTCAATGAAAAATTTATTAATAATTAGATTATTTAGCCTGCTTTGTCAACAGAATTTTTTTTCTTGACAATAAATCAAAAAATACTTTATTGTCAAGAAAAAAAAATCTGTTGACAAAGCAGGCTAAATAATCTAATTATTAATAAATTTTTCATTAAAATAGATAAAAGTAAATTCTTAAATTAATATACGTCAAAAGAGGAAGAAAAAAAGAAAAATACCACAAAAATAATATTAATATGTTAAATAATAAAACAGCATGAAAATTTAAACATTAGACTAACAAACAGAATAAATAATTTAAAAAAAAAACAAAATCTGGATTACACTTAAAAAAAAAAACACGAAAAAATAAATAAAAGCCATAAAACAAAAAACTAGACAAAAAGATTAAAATATAATAAAGAGGTAAAAAAAACTAAAAGGTTGCTTAAAAAAAAATACTAGATGTAAATTAGTTTAACATACTTTTTAAATTTAAGAATATAAAATAATAATAACGTAATAAAACACAATTGGTCTTATCCAAACTGGTCCTCATAAAACTCGGCCAAAGAGTAATTGGTCTCTCTACAAGAAGGTTTTTTAATTTTTTTTTAAATTTTTTGAGGGTTCTAGCATGTTTAATAACAAAAGGCAAGTGATTAAATATTTTCCTCCCTTCATAAATTAAAGATTTTTGAGCCAAAGTGCTTTTAGGAATTGGTAAAGGAAGATTGAAATTTTGTCTGGTCATACGCCTTGGTCCAGAACCATAAATATTATTAAAATTTTTAAAGACCAAACTTGCCAACTCTAAAACAAACAATGACGTCAGAGTTAGAATTTTTTTATTCAGAAAATGAGGCCTACATGACTCTCTTTGGTGAATATTGGCCACAAAACGCACTGTTTTCTTTTGAAGAATAAAAACAATTTTCAGAAGATGATGATGATGTGCAGAGCCCCAAAAAGGTATGCCATATCTTAAATGTGACTCAAATGTCTTGCAATGTCACTATTCAAACCCTTACTTAGTGCAAAATGGTGATCTTCGACTTTACACACAGAGGGTGGAACCTAGGACGACGCCATTTCGTCCTTATTAGGGACTCATCAGCTAGGTGTACCACAACGACAGACAATTCGATGTGGTACACCTAGCCGATGAGTACCTTATAAGGATGGAACAGCGTCGTCCTAGGTTCCACCCTCTGTGGGAAAAGTCGAAGATCAGGAACTCCTGTTTTTTCGTTAGATTTAAAGTGCACGCAAGCACTACACATTCGTTTTTTACATGAATATTGTTTAAAGCTTTTACTGTACAAAAATTCAGTACCTCTTGATTCGATTCACGGTTTTTTTGATTATGAAATTATTACAAAAAACCATATTTTTTATTTATATTCGAGTGATTCATATTCCAATAATTTTCTTAAGTAAATCAAAAAAACTTTTTATAAAATTAGTACTAAATATTGCAAAGTAAATTTTTCAAACAATATCCCGAATATTTTCACGTGGCACATATTTCTTATTACTTTAGAAACGCCTTGTTAAACAAGGCTAAGTATTGCAATAAGAAACCAAATACAAAAAAGAAACATTAAAATTTGGTTCAAACATACGAATCGTTTCTAAAAGGATATTAAAAGCCCTGCCTATACAAAATTTTGTTGATTTTTGGTGTGTTTAAGAGTATTGTGTTCTACAATTTCAGTATTCTATCATTTCGCATTTGTGAGATATTCAGTGTTAATTTTCTCTTTATAACTTCGAGAAATGAGGCACTCTGCATAGGATCTTTTGATAAAAACATATCTTGGACATTAGTGCATGAAGAAAGGAATATTCGTACCAAATCTGATAGCTTTTTGGAGGGAGTTGCTATAGATCTTTTTAGGTTTTTTCTATTTTTTTGTTTAACGTCAAGGGTTGACACTCTTCGCTAGGGACCTTGATTGATATTCAAGTTTAAAATTATAATTGATGTTTAAAATTTATACCTTGTTTCCAACATATTCACGTTTAAAGGTTAAAGAAATAACCATCTGATATTCTTATTTTTAAGCACAAGTTGACACTAACTGTTTTTTTTTGTCAGGAGTAATTTGCTAATATTCCTTAAAATTTAGTGCCTTAATAATGTTCCATCAGTAAATAAAAAATATGTCAATTTCAATTTTTGAAGGCAGTTTTTGTGAAAAACCTTTATTTATTTAAAAATTTATGTTATTAAGCTTATTTTTGTGTAAACAAACTTTTAAAACTTTCAACATATAGCCATGAAATATATATATCACTGTTAAACCCGGTTCCCACCTACGACTTTTTCGTCCGTGCTCGCACATGCGTCACATGACTGTCATAACATTTCATATTGACATCATGTGACGCGTGAGTGGGCACTCACGAAAAAGTCGTAGTAAGTGTTCCTGTTCCTGTTGAGAAGTGACACAAATTATACTGGATTTTCCATTTAACATTTCAAATTTAATGTCAAAATTTGACATTTGTAATGACATTAAAACTTTTTGACAATCATCTGAAAACTTACGTAGGTTTCTAGCTTACAATCAAGTCATTAGAGGCTTTAATCAATAATCAAGTTAAGGGGGCGCTAAAAGATAATAAATCTCCCAGTATTTTGTTGACTTTTGTAATTTTATAAAAAAAAGTTATTTCGGTTTCGAAAATAACTTAAAAATTTCGGAAATGTTTTACAAAATAGCAAAATTACCTAATGGTCCCGAAGAATAAAATACCTACATAACATATGACCCTCTTCATTAGGAATGAAGTAGATGCAGGTAGAAAGTAGCCTATAATCACATATAAAAAATTGCAGTATTACTTTAATTTTTAACATGCTTTTATGCCAGTATATTAACTCTTATCATCTATTATATTTGGAATGGGATGATTGGTTGAGTAGGAGGGAGGTAAAATGTAATGTGGGAACTTATCTGACACCTTTTTGAAGATTTGAAATAGAATTTATCTGATACCGTCTGATACCCACCTACTTTTTAAAGTGGTAACTAAAAATTATCTACTATGTTCCGTTTATCTGTCAAAAATAAAAATGTTATAGAATTTTCTAAATGTAAAAGAAGAACTACAATAAATTGTAAAATACTTTTTGTATAAAAACGGAAAAGTTTCCCATATAATCCCATAAAGTCCCATATAATCAATTCAGCGTGTTCCAACGAAAATGAAACGTGTTTAGTGTCTGATTTTAGAAAAAATTTTGAACACGTCGATTGTTTATTCGAGGGGGACGGCTTTTGGCTTGAAATTTTTGTAGCAGGCACCTTTTTCGAGAGGTAAACAAAATTTATCCCCATAGAGAAAGTAATAGCTACGCGAGAGTTACCAATACTGTCTTATACTTGGGGAACATTGTTTGATGGCGACACGAGCGCACCCGGTTGCTACAGGAAGGAACTACTTGTACAGCCAGACGCATAATAAAATAGATATATTATTTTTTACAGATACTTACGTATTTAATAATAAAAAGATATGAAAAAACTTAACAGGCGCCGTTTTTCCATACTTTTTAGTGTTAAAAAAGCAATGTATTCGCTAAAGGTTTTAGCTCTATACAAACCTTAACCAACTTTGTACTGTTCCATGCAGCTAAAAAACTTTCTTTAGCTTACAAAAAGTATTTTGGACCCTTTAAAAATTTTAAATAGGAGAAGGGGGTTAGAACTATGTTGAGGAATATTATCAAATATTAAAGGTAACAAAATTTTATTATGTTATTTTCTTTTATTAATTGGGAAAAAATCCCAGTTTAAAAGTCTTGCATATTTTATAAATGTTTTAACCTATATCTCTTTTTTTGGTTGTATTTTAAACTATTATCTTCTTGCTTAACTCTGTACAAATCATCACAATATTTTCTTCACGGATTTGGTTCGCAAAAGTCTGAACCCCACTTTGACAAGCGGTGGCAAAAACCGGCAGGAACAAAATTAAATTGTGTGAAATATATTTCGACATTGAAAAATGTGTCTTTCTTTTATGATCATATAGAAAGAGATGAACGGGGCAAGGTAGGTGTTTACTGAATACAAGCATTACTTCCACTCTCCGCCGCAATGCGCTATGCGCTACAGAAACGTATTTCCTGCGCAGCCCTACATTTCTGTTAGTCTCCGTAAGTTATTATGTTGTCTCTGTTTTAAACAGAGAAAGTGGGTCGAGTGACGTTTCGAAAGTCTTTCAAATGTCTTTTCAAAACTGTTAAAATTTTTAAAATCTAGCTTTTAGTTTCCGAGATATTTACTTTTAAAGTTGTATAGGCCAATGCAAAAATCGTTTTTTACGAAATTGAAATTTTATTTTTGGGATTTTTTTTTCGTTCGATAATTTTAGCATGAAACCTGTTTTTTATAATCGCAAGAGCTTGATCGAGAGAAAATGATTTTTTGATTATTTCACCATCCCGAAATGAATTTTGAAGATTATTTACCAAATTAAAAAATGAAGAAAAGACCAAAATATAAATGTTCGCTGTTTATATATCATCAAACGACACATCGACAATAAAAACCTGTTGGTTCAGACGTGCGATTTTGAGTTTTGAAAAGGGCAATTGTCAGTTTTGACAAGGGAGATTTTCATCTGAGTTGAATAATCAGGTGATAATCGACCTGCTTTTATAAGGTATGAGGTAAATAATCTGTAGTAATTTATTAAGGAATGGGGAAATTACCGAAAATCATGTCGAAGATTTTTTGCCGCGGAAATCGCTCGAGGGCTTAACCGAGAGCGGTTTCCTCATGCCAAATAATCTAAGAATGATTTTTTGATTATTTCACTATATCATCACAATAAAAACCTGTTAGTACGATTATATATAGGGCCTATATATGATTTTTGACAGTTATTGATTTACCAGAGGTGAGCAACTGGATTTTACAGTTGTTAGGGAAATGTTGGAAATTGTGTGTTGGCAATAATAGTTAGTAACCCCTGACAATAAATAACTTTGTTAGTGTCAGATTTTTGATTAAGAAACGTCAGGTTTAAAAATGGAATTTTTCTGTATCAAAAACGGTAAAATAAGTGCCTCGACGAATTTGTATTGTTTCGTTGTCCAACGGAGAAAGAAACATAGGAAAAGTGAAAAGAAAACATGCATTTACCAAGCTGGAATAACTTTCTAACTAAAAATAGCCGAATTTGCAACCCAATGAGCATTTTTGTCTATATAAAAGTTACAGCAAATAATATAAAACCTTCATAAAATAACCAAAAGTTATATTATTTAGTGTTGGTGATAATTTTATAACTCTAATATATCTCTTAAATGAGTAAAAAGGACTTGAAAAACAACTGTTCAACACCAGCTTATAAAAATTTATGGTACATAGTAATGGATAGAAAAACAACATATAGATTTTGTAAAACTTCCTTATGAGCCCTCAAGTATAGAGAGTATTATAAAAAGGTTTTACAACTGTTCTAACAACACTACATAACAAATTAAAGGTTTTTATGGATTTAGAAATATAGATTTTCCATCTTTCTTCCCTTTGCTTGTTATGTATTATTCTTTTTCTTTTTACAATAAAAAAATTTATAAAATGGTGTTTAGCAATCTTCTAAAATAAATAAAAATGAAAATGAGATAAGCTGAAGCAGGAATATGAATATTTATATACTATAGTCAAATAAAAGCTGTTTTTCAAGTTATCCTACTCTGAAAATCAGCTTCGGTCCCGTGTGTACTGTATAGTTTTCGAATACACTTACGTGAATTTCATGGGCTCCAAAAATACTTGAGAAAACGAGAAAAAAATATTAATTTAAATATCGGTTTTTTTTCATACGCGTTTTTTTCTTTCTGGGACAAATATTGAATTTTGTATGTTGTTATTAACCCTAACAAGCAATATTTCGATTGAAACACATGTTGAAACCCCATAAATAACGTTTTTATTTAGGCCAAAAACCTATTTTTGTAATCCAAAATGGCGAAAATTTCCGACAATTCTATAAAAAAAACAATACAACTATACCACTGTTTACCTCGTCAACACTATTTTATAACCTTTTTAAAAAATGATGCTACTTGGAACAAAGGGCTACAGATGGCGTAGTGTTGAACACTGATTGTCCGTTTCTGCGAGCTTAACATAGTTACCATTGTTCTCTTTTCCTAAATGCATTCCTCGAGAGATCCAGCATACTACACATACCAGGAAAAATACCCGCCTCCACACACTTCAAGCCCGCATACCTATCAGGGGTAACTACCTCAAGAATATAGTTAGATTGCGGGGTTGAAGGGTGTACAGGCGAGTATTTTCCGGTGTGTTCACATTTGCCGCCGGATAGCAGTATCAGCGTATGCGCTCGACGTTTCACGATGCGTTTTTGCGACCTTAACACGGTTACTATATGTTCTCTTTTTCTAAAACACGGTTCCCATCTATGCGTTTCTCATTCGTGGGTCCCCCGAATCAAAACACGTATCACGTGGTCTAAGCGAGATTTGCCTATACAAGTTCATGTCGGACCACGTGATGAGTTTTTTGAGTCAGGGTGACTGCGCATGGGAAACGCTGGTGGGAATCGGGTGTAAAATGCATTCGATCCCGATATCTGTCATCGGCAACTATCTCAAAAAGATTTGGATCTCTTATCTCTCTCAGATTGAAGTAATTAAAACAAGATAATAATGGTATGGTATCTCGTAAAAACGCGCCTTTTGATGTCGCAAAAACGCTCCCTTTGAGGTGGCAAAAACGCGCCTTTTGATTACACAAAATTAACCTTAAAAATCTTGTTTGTTTTGTTTTTATAATTGCCAAAATAAATTAAAATTGTTTTTTTGTTCTAAAAACAGTTGTATTATAATCACTATATAAAGAAATTAATAACAAAATTATAGAAAAAACCTTATGGGCAAAAAAGGTTTATGAATGAGTTCATAAGAATATTACAGACACCAATTTATATAACTATTGTGTGTGAGTTCCCAAGTTTTTATAAGTGTCTCTCGAAATATTTTCAATCTTATCTTATATAAATTTGTTGTTGGTTAATTAAGTTTTATAAGTGGGTTGATAGCAATATTTTAAAAACCAATCTATTATATATCTTTAATTGATAGTTACTTACGGTTTTATAGGTGGGATTACAGAAAGATTTCAAACACCAATTTATATAACTTTTGTCACTGATGACTTATATTTTTTTAAATATGTTGGTGGAAACATTGTTAACACCAATTTATATAACATTTGAACCGATGACTTCAATTTTTATAAAGATGTCCGTGGAAATATTGTTAACGCCAGTTTTATGTTACTTTAGGGTACCATCAATTTAGAGCCTTTAATAAAACAAATATACAAACTCAATTCTTGTAGGAAACTTCTAAATACCTTAGGATATCAATGGAACCCTCTTTATAATAATTATATAAATATCTGTCACCAGAAGTTTCTGAAAATGCTCATTGGGAAGAAAAGTGAGCAGTAGTTATAAACATACGCATTTAGCATGTACTTGGCTAATAACAGAGACAACCAAGTAACTTACGGAGACCAACAGAAAGATTGGGCCGCGCAGGAACTACGTTCCTGTAGCGCATAGCGCATTGCGGCGGAGAGTAAAAGTAATGCTTGTATTAAGTCAACACCAACCTTGCCCCGTCCATCTCTTTCTATATGATCATGAAAGAAAGACAGAACAATTTTCAATGTCGAAATATATTTCACACAATTTTAATTTAGTACCTGCCAGTTTTTGCCACCGCTTGTCAAAGTCTGTCAAGCCTGGCAAGCGATTTTTTTAGTTTTGGTTGGAAATCGCGCGAGTTTATGGGATTAGCTATATAGTGGATTAACAACTTATTTTAAAGTCTAAAATGCCATTAAAATCAGGCTGGATCACTACCATTAAAGCTAGAGAGCATGGGACTATTTGAAGAGTGCAGAAAATTGGGGCTCAGATTTTTGCGAACCAAATCCCTGAAGAAAATATTGTGAAGATTTATACAGAGTTAAGCAAGAAGATAATAGGTTAAAATAAAACAAAAAAAAGAGATATAGGTTAAAACATTTATAAAATCTGTAAGACTTTTATACTGGGATTTTTTCTTTTTTTAATAAAAGAAAATAACATAATAAAATGTTGTTACCTTTAATATTTGATAACATTCCTCGACATAGTTATAACCCCTTCCTCCTATTTTAGACTTTTAAAGGGCCCAAAAAACTTTTTGTAAGCTAAATAAAGTTTTTTAGCTGCATGGAACAGTACAAAGCTGGTTATAGTTATAATAGAGCTAAAACCTTTCGCGAATGCAATGCTTTTTTAACACTAAAAAGTAGGGAAAAACTGCGCCTGTTAAGTTTTTTCATATCTTTTTATTATTAAATATGTAAGTGTCTGTTAAAAATTAACCAATAGAATATATGTATTTTATTATGCGTCTGGCTGTTCAAGTAGTTCCTTTCTGTAGCCTCTGACTGCGCTCGTGTCGCCGATAAACAATGTCAACACAGTATCGGTCACTCTCGCGTAGCTATTACTTTCTCTATGGCTAATAAATAACACATTATATTTCCATGTTTTATTGTAAGAAAAAGAGTAACAAATTATTTATATTTTTAATATCTACCGTGTGTATTCATTGATTGTTTTTGTTTTTTTGTCAAAGCTTGACATATTTTAATAACCAAAAAAAATCAATCTTTAAAAAACTGTCTGGGGAAATTCTAAAAAGAGACAACAAAACATCAGTCTATTTCATAAAATTCGTTTTACATGCAAATATGAAAAAAACTAGAAAGAGGTAAAACAACAACTGTCAAATGTATAGAGTGCCTCTAGTACAGACGTGTGATTTTGAGTTTTGGCAATTATCAGTTTTGACAAGGGAGATTTTCACTTGCACTTCACAGTGAAGGAAATTTTCGCTGAATATATGTGTACAATTTGAGTTTACTTTCAAAGTGAATATCTCAAAAACGAATGGGTCCCTATAAAAAAAACCCGAAACGAAATTTGGCAGAAACATAATTTGTCAGAAATGAAGATAATTGATCTGAAAAAAATTGTCTCGAAAAGGGAATGACGGGAAAATGAAATCGCTAGAAAATATATACATAGAATTAAATTTAAACGAAACATATTTTTATAGAAACACAAAATGTCAGAAAATATTTTTAACGAAAATAATTTAATAGAAACATAATAATGCCGAACCACAACCTCCAAGAACCCCAATCTGTCCGAAAATGATAGCCACGAATTCAATTGCTACGTTGCCAGGCTTACGGCAGAGAAGAGTCGAAGTAAGTTGTAATATTGTATTAATTTACCCCCTTTACATTCCTCAACCACCCCCTATCCCCAAATTTTTTCATAATTTTGTATTCTAAATTTCATTAAAATCGGTTCACGGGAAGTGTGTCAAAAATGAATCGCAAGATTTGATAGACAGTTAGAGAGCCAGAAACTGTGAAGTCATCTTCCAAATAGAGAAACTTGTCAACGCCGCAATACAGGGCCTACGGCGCTCTAGAAATTTAAATTTGACGCATGCCTAATAGCGATTTGGATAAATTGTGGTTCTGCTCATTTAAGGATCGGGCCAGTACCCTCTCCATACAGGCCTATCAACTCCTACCGATTCATTGTCTTTTAATCCACCTTCGCCGCGATTTTCACTCAAAAGTGACAGAAAATCAATTAGTTTTCTGTCAATATGGCGGCAAAGGTCGAGGAGGGACACTAAAACGGTAGGAGTTGATTGGCCTATGTGGAGAAGGTATTGATCGGGCATATTATTTTATAACAATTTACGGTTCGGGTGTTTTTGGTTTATAGAAAATTATTTTCGATACTTTTGTAATTATGATATTTTAAAGTTCGGGAAAATTATAATCGGTTAAATTATGTTCATGTCTTTTAAAGATCGAGTTCGAGTAAATTAAAATTCTATAAAATTATATTCGTATCCATTATTTTCTGGGTGTTTCACTTTCGTTCATATTTCGTTTCGGACGTTTTAGTTTCGGCTTCTGTAAATTCGGCTTTTTTATGGGTTCCCAAACAAATCGATAGGTTTTCAAAAGAGAACTTAAAAAATAGTTATCACTCGACCCACTTTCCCTATTTAAAATATAGTGACAAAGTTTAACTTAAGCAAGGGGTGAGTCCCTGCAAACACAAATCGTCGGCATTGAATTGGGCCAATGTCGACAACGTCGGCAGCGTGTCGGCATCGGCGACAACACGCTAGCCCGATGTTGGACAGATTGCGATTTTCAGTTTCCGGTCAATAATCGGCAACTGACGGAGGTCCACATTACTACAGTCGACTTTATGCCGACACCATTTTAGGACCGACGATGGTCCGATTGGAACTTTGTTTAATCGGTCGAAAATCGGCAACTGACGATGGCCCGATTTACTATAGTCCGACGCCCACTTTATCTGCTTTAGGGCCGACGACGCACATTGGGGCAGAATCGACAATTTTTATACAATAAGTCACAAAAAATATTTTAACCTAATTCCGTGAAGATTCATATAATTTAGTTTGAACGATTCCTTGACAACGGCGTTTGTTTTTGAGCGTACCAACATAATTCGTAATTTGTTTTAGTTATGCTGGTTTATTTTCTTACTTTTGTAATTGATTGTGTTATAAGTTGTTAATGTTTAATTTAAAAGTGACGTTGCTATCTTTAAGGTACAAGTAAGTAGATTATTATTTCTATCATTTTGGAACATATTAGGCAATTATTCAAGAATAAAATAATATTTTAAAGATGTATTTAAAAATTTGTATTTACTCAATAAAATTTTCAAAATACAACTATATTAAGTTATGAATCCGGGTACATCCGGTTGATTCTATTACATTTTATTTTTCATTAATTCATACAATTTCATATTATAATACAAATTTTTGCCCGATTTTGCCCCTTTTTGAAATATGTATTGTGAAAATTATGATAATTAAAAAAGACGCTTATACGACACGTTCGAAAATTTTCACTATAAAAATGGAAAAGACTTCCTAAACAATTATTTTTTTTTTAAATTTGGTACAGGCTGTTTCACTAACTTTACTAAAAGTCTGATCAATAAATTCTAAATGTTTTATTTTTGAGGGTAAAAAAAGTTAACTTCTTGACTGGATGGTAGGCAATAACTGTATTTTTTACTGATAGTAGAAACCATATAAAAGGTGTTTCACATAAATGTACCAAAAGAACTTTATGCCCTTACAGTATTTTTTTTCTAGATTTATCCTGAAGTCCAATTAGATGTGGCTGATACTTTGAACATTACTAGACGTGCAATGGTCAATATTAAGAAAAATTCTGGGTACCATGATTTATTTAAAAGATCAGTTTGATTTTTTACAAAAGGAGATCGAGAAAAGAACAGGTGATCTAAGCAATCAGCAAAATTGTCAAAAGTTTAGTCGTTTTAATTATGAGTATAAATCTCGATGGGAAACATCTCACCGTATGGTGCACAGGTTTTTAGAAAATACCGAAGTCTGGCTTGATTTGTCCTTAAATTTCATTTGTGACAAGACCAGGATTTGTTAATACCAATGATGGTAACACGGCAAGGCGTTTCTTTAAAAATTCGAGTATTTCTGCTGAAATTACCAAAGTGGATTTAAAACTTATTGAGCGACTTCATATTATACTCATTGTAATATCAAGTGGTCATGAAATTGAAGTAGACAAAGTTCGAAGGTATGCACTTAAAACTGCCAACTATTTCGTTCTTATGTATCCATGGTATAACATGCCACCAACCCTACATAAGTTTCTTATTCACGGGCCAAAAATAATTAAAAGCGCTTTATTGCCAATACGACAGTTGACTGAAGAGGCACAGGAAGCACGAAACAAATATTTTAAGAAATTAAGAGAACATCATTCCCGTAAAAATAGTCGAACAGCATCCAATGAAGATGTCGCATATGAATTTGTGTCAGATGAAGAGTATTAATTTTTTCTTAAATTAAGGTAAAAGTTATCTACTTAATTTCATGTATATTTTTATAACTTAATTTTGATTATTTTGAATATTTTGTGTATATTAATACCTCAACGTAACCTTTGCAATAATAATAATAATTAATAGTTTTTTTTGTAGTAACCGAAAGGTGACATTTTTAGATAATACAAAAATTGAAAAAATAGTCCATACTTCTCTCAGTGGAGCTTCTTAAATTAGGGTATAAGAAGTAAAACACTCAGTCTTCTCCACAATGGTTTATGTAATTTAAACGTTTTTTTTTTTTTAATTACATAAGGTACTTAGAGTACATGTTTCGGTTTCAGATGAAACCATCATCAGCTCTGAAATCATAGGATTTTTTCATACAAAATTGACACCCGTCAAAAACCGAAATGCCAGAGAAGAGCAACAAAATGCATTTAAGGCCCCAAGAACTAATTTTAATTAAATTTATAGTCAAGATTTAAAAAATTTTTTGGTAAGTACTTTTTATAATAATTCCTAACCTCAAACTTTAAACATAAAAAATCCTCATATATAAAAAAATTTTACATACTAAATAAAGTTTTTCAACTCGTAGATTCTCCACAGTTTCGTTGATAGCTGAGCTGGTAGACATCCCTCTTTCCTGGTTGATAATGTTTGCCTATATGTAAAAACTTCATTCCTCGTTTAATTTTGGAAATTCCTGTTCCCCACTTCATTGTGGCCGAACAAACTGTATTTTTTAAAATTTATCAAGGTAGGTGTATACTCACCTTTTTAAGCTAATTTTGTTGCTCTTCTCTGGCCTTTCGGTTTTTGACGGGTGTCAATTTTGTATGAAAAAATCCTATGATTTCAGAGCTGATGATGGTTTCATTTGAAACCGAAACATGTACTCTAAGTACCTTATGTAATTAAAAAAAAAAAAACGTTTAAATTACATAAACCATTGTGGAGAAGACTGAGTGTTTTACTTCTTATACCCTAATACAAAAATATTGTTAAGCACACGTTTTCATTTAAATATTCATATTTTTTAACATCAATTTTTAGATATTTCCTTGCTACCTATATTTCAAAAATAAAAAAGATTTGATAAGTTGATTTCCAGATACTTGTGACCAGGGGACTCACTAGACTGAATGACGATATACAAAACACCCTGTATAATAAACAAATTATTCGAAAAATCAATTTTTCTCTAGAATTTATTTTCAAATATTTAAATTTACCAAAGAATTTTCGACATAACTTATAAATTCTGCCCCACTGTGCGACGGTCCGATTGGAACTTTGTTTAATCGGACGAGAATCGGCAATTGACGATGGCCCGATTTACTATAGTCGACATTATGCCAACGCAAACTTTATCTGCTTTAGGACCGATGATGGTCCGATTGGAACTTTGTTTAATCGGTCGAGAATCGGCAACTGACGATGGTCCGATTTACTATAGTCGACTTTATGCCAACGCCCACTTTATCTGCTTTAGGGCCGACGACGGTCCGATTTACTATAGTCGACATTATGCCAACGCAAACTTTATCTGCTTTAGGAGCGATGGTGGTCCGATTGAAACTTTGCTTGATTGGTCGAGAATCGGCTACTGACGATGGTACGTCACATTAAAATTTTTAAACTGCTTAATGTCACTATGTTCCCTGTACAGTGGAAGATAATATTATATATATAATGAGCAAAGATATTTCAAAACGAGAATGCGGACTTGACAAGATGGTGGTACTTCTCTACAAGAATCACTTCTTCGGCCACTTAAACCAACCTGACTGGTTAAGCACCGGCATTATCGAAATTTAGTAGTTTGCCAATTCGGACCGCTTTAAGCTACCACCGACGGACTTTCGTCAATCGCCGACGTTGGACCGCTTTAGGAAACCAATATCGGACTTGAATAGTTTACCGATGTCGGGCCGAGATCAGCTTGCCTACGTTAGACCGACCAAATTAAGCAGCTATATGGGCGGATGATCGGTACCATGTAGTTAAACTATATCGGGCCTTAATCGTATGGCGACGGTATGCCGATGTCAGCAAAAAGTAAAATTTACCATTGGACCGACGGCGGACTATGGTCTAACATTGCGTGGGCAAACATACATTGGGCCCACATCGCAAAGCGGACAAAATATACTGCTGTTCCGATGTCGTAAATCGACGTCGTGCCGATGACGGCAAATTCGGCAATCGACATCGGGCCCGAAGGAATCGTGTTTGCTGGGGTGTTACAAGTTTCAAACCAAAAAGTTCCCCCCTTGAATAAAAAATCGACGTGTCCGACGATTTTTCAAAAATCATACTCTAAACAGGTAAAAACGCCTCTGTTTCGTTGGAACTGTATATCGTCAAGTTAGACAATTCAAAAGAAGTCCCATAAAAGTTTAACCTGAAGGCTAAATTAGGGTAAACTTGTATATCCCCCTAAATTTCAGTGTAATATTTTATTTATTGTCCTTTTTCTTATTTAGTCGGGCTGGGACCCTTCTTAGAGTAAATCGTAAAATAAGGAAATGAAAAAAAAACACACAAAATGAGAAAAAAAGCATTATTAGAAAAATGTGGGAAACTCCTAAAACTCTGGCCCCAAATTACTTATTTAAGTAGGAAGGTTTCTTTTGTACTGTTATCAATAAAAATGAATTATTATTAAAAAAAACTTTTGAAGAACAAGCTTTTATTAAATGCACTGAAAAGGAGAAAATAATTTTTTATCTTTCTGAAACCATAATAAAAGCGATGGGCGTAAATTATAATTTTAACTTTACGGGACAAGTAGAACTACCCACATAACAATTAAACATTCCTGTAATGTAATAGTCATATACCTAGAGAACAAAGAATGGGATAGAAATGTTACATTTTACCATTGGGAATATTACTAACACATGCCGGCAATAAGTTACGTTCTAGCTCATACAGGTGATATAAATGGGATAGAAACGTGACGTGAAACATGACTATAATAGGACCAGAACATTTTTTTAAAAGAATTATGGTAATACACCTAGACGGACACCGACTATAATTGCATGGATATGATTTTGTGATTCAAAACATGTCCAGATTCCAGATGGCCACGAGATGGATATTCTAAGATATGGAGTGGAGATATATATCCACATGAATATCCACCAAATATGCATTGGTCTTCCACTAAAGTGCAATTACTGAGTAGCCTATGTATCACCATTATGTAGATGTACTACTTGAGATTAGTTATCAAAAAATTACCTAAATAACTTTTTGCTGTCTTATATGTACAACATATTGATTCCAGTGCCATTACCTACAATAGATATGACATTAATAGTATATTATAAACCTAGGGAATAAAGTGGATACATTTAATACCGAGGCAAAAAGTTTATAGCCCGATCGAAGGGAGGGCTATAATTTGTCGAGGGATTAAGCATCACTTTACTCCTGAGGTTTATATACTATTTTATGCACTTTAGAATAAGCAGAAAAGTAAAAAAAATAACTATATTTTTTTATTTATTTTTCATAAAATCGCACTCTGTAGATAAACCGCCACATGTACCTTCGCTCTGTCTTTATGTCAAACGATAACATCCAGTATGTCGAAACGCAGAAACATATGCGTCGCTATGTCAATGGGTGCATTTATTCCCGGAAGTGCATAAACAAGATAGTAATATTTTCAGAAAACACGCCAAAATCCTGACAAAAACATTCACTTTTCATTCATATTCATAAAAATAACTTGATTATCAGGTTACAATGGGCATATTATTATCTTATTACCAAAGAAATATTACTATCACGAACTCTTAAGAATATTCAACGAAAAATAGGTCTGCAACATTCCTGTCATATTCGCCATAGAATTCACTTTGAGGGAATATTCCTATAACATGAATATTCCTCCAATGTTATGTGAGTACAAAAGAAGAACTACATTCTTCATCTATTCGAATGATAAACATAATGCTTTTAACTAAAGAAGCTGTGAACGAGTGAGATTGCCATGCTTGTCAAACCTTTGAAAATGTCCTTTGGTTATAAAGTAATACAACTGTTTCTTAGGTGAATCGTCGATGGGACCGATATACGGGGGAAGATGTGATACCTAAAGTTAAAATTTTTAATTTGCGCCCATCGCTTTTATTATGGTATCAGAAGGATAAAAAATTATTTTCTACTTTTTAGTGCACCCTAAATCGACCATTTTGAATCCGCCATATTCATAATACCCTTCCTTAAAAACCTCTGTATGCCAATTTTGATTGAAATCGAACCAAACTAATTTTTTTCCACCTCCACTTCCCTCGTGAAAGGGAGGTGGGTACCGGAACCATAAACACATAAATCGGATGTGTATAAGTCAGTTAAAATTGGTTAGCAAAACATGACCAAAAATCGTCCATCTTGAATTTTCCAAATCTGATCAATAATTTGCATTCCTTATCCCCAAAAACCCCTGTATACCAATTTTGGTTGAAATCGGACAAATTTAGGTGTTTCCCCCCCTCCACTCCTCTCGTAGGGGGGCCTAGTAATAACATATTATTTTATTGTCACCGCAACTATATAAGTATGCCAAATTTGTTGTTTGAAGTTGGTCAAAATTAAGCTACAAGATTTCATTACATACAAATATATATAGGGTGGATTCTTTAAACGGAAAGGTGCTTCTAGAGGGTTACGAAAAAATCCAAAAACACGTCAACTGAGATTTTTAATTTCCTTTAATCGTGCTATCTTAAATTTTGTCTATATCATTTAGTTTACGAGGTATGGCAACTTTTTATTTTTTTAAAATAGGACACCCTGTATATTTTGCAATTTTTGAAATCTGAAAACAAATCTCTCTTCAGCAATACGATAGTAGTATAGTACGATCTATCTTTTACGATAATCAAGACATTTTTATCTAAATCTGAATGTGATGTTGTGTCCTGTTTCTATTTGTTTGAAGATTTTGATCAAGTCCTAAAATTGTGATACTGTTTTTTGAAAAACATATTTTTATTTTAGATTTGTAAAACTAAATGTCTCAAAGTTTAACATTGTTTTGTTTTTATTATTATTTACTTTATTTTATTTATATTATTTAGTACTTTTAAATTTATTTATGTTTGGCTTTGCTGCTGTTTTGTATTTGCATCAACCAACTATGGGTTACATTTTAAATTTGTACAATTGAATGTCTCAAAATTTAACATTGTTTTGTTTTTATTATTATTTAAAATTGACTAAACTTAGAAATGGGATATTATACAGTTAAGTATTTTTAAATTAATTTATGTTTGGTTTTGTTGTTGATTTTGTGTTTGTATCAACCACTGGAAGGTTACAGGTACATAATTTTTAACAAATATTAGACCATATATCTTAGGATATCTAATTGTAAAATATTTATGTAGATTTTTTTTTATGTGTGTTCGTAAAACTCTCTTTTTTATATAAAATTGACTGACGATTTCCATATTGTAATTTTGTACAATCGATTTAAATCAGGAAATATAAGATATTCTATTCTATTCTATTCTATTCTATGGAAAACTTCGATATTCGTTCAAATATCCCCCGTAAAACACGGCATAGACAACAATTCCATGCAAGTTTAAATGCCTCTATCTTGGAAACCATAAGAGATAGAGTATTATTGTGTGGTATTGTCAAAAAGATAATTTTTTTTAGAATTAAAAAATGTCAAACTATACGGGGTGTCCTATTTAAAAAACGACATAAAAAAATCCAAGATAGCACGATTAAAGAAAATTAAATATCTCAGTTGACGTGCTTTTGGATTTTTTTATAAAACCAAATTCTAACCCGCTAGAAGCACAGTTCCGTTTAAAGAATTCACCCTGTATATACATAATATACATACGAGTTAAGTTAAATAAAAGCTTGTAAAAAAAACGAAAGAGGTTTAATTACCAGACCTGAGGATCGCCCCTCTACTACTACCACTACTGGATAAAAAAGTGCCTACCTCTATTAAACTTTAGAAAACTAAAGTTAGTCCAAGTTTAGAGTAGATATAATTATAGGGAAGGTAGCTTAAATTAAGACATGATTGTTTTCGTCTACGTCAAACTCGTTTTTCTAACACTTGAAACTTTGCAGAAACTTAAAATTATATTTGTTTTAAAACTTCACTTATATTATACGCTTGGGCAGTTAACTGTTTTGTTATAAGTGATGGATAAGCATTGATTACGGAGAATAACAACTTCGTTAAGGAAATATGAAAAAACTTTTTTCACAAAGGTAATCCCAAAAAAATCGGTTGAATCTCCTTTATTTAGCAGTGGCGTATGCGTATGCAAAATTGCAGCTAAAAAAACCGCATATGTTCTTATCAAAGTTGGCGAGTTTTTCTGCTGTTTTATAGGGTTTTATAAGATTATTGGATTTTTTTTTCGTCAAAACTGATAGAAAAAAGGTGTACTTTATGAGATTTGTCTAGGGTTTTACAAGTTTGTTTCACATACCGTATGAAAAACATATAAAACCTGATAAAACATTATAAAATCTTTTAAAACATTTCGAAGAGATTTGACGCGGTTTTTTGGCAGGAAAGAGACATTTTCGGAAAAAGGATCCATCATTTTTGTTTGTTAATTGATGATAAAGTTCGTAAAGTTTGCAACCAAAAATAGCGGTGCAGACGAAAATTTTTGGAAAAATAAAATTTCCTTAAGGGTGAATTTGAATCCTAAAAACAGTTCGTTTACTTAAACAGATAAACCACACATCAAAAATTAACAAAATTTGGCACAGCGGAGGCTTCTGGTATTCCCCACAGACCATTCGCGTGGTTTTTCAAAAAAATATGTATATCTTGTTTTAATTTAGTTTTTTAAAGTAATCGATAATTTTTACCGTGAATTAAACATTTTTAGGATACTTAAAATTATGTAAAAAACTTAAGATTACGCAAAATCCGTGAAATGGTTCCGGGATAATGCTTTAAACTTACACCGTACAAAATTTGATACAAATTGGATTAACAGTTTTTTAGACTAAGTAATTGGAAGAAGCGCATTTTTTATTCAAATTCACCCTTAAGTTAAAAATTATAAGGCGTACACTGATAAAAAAGTATGAAAATTTACGATTGCTTTTAAAGATCAGCACCATTTTTTTACAAGATTTTTAAATTGCAAGTTATGATTAACCTACAATACACTCAACATTGTAAATCTACACAAATAGATGTGAATCTATGTAAATTGTAAGGTAAATAGACAAACTTTTTGTAAAATTACACGCATCCACTATTGCCACCCGGTAACCAATGATTGATTGTGTAAATTCACTAATCTTTTTTATCAGTGTACACTGGGAAAAATGTGTGGATTTATTTTGTACAATTGTGTAAAATAATTACACAAATTGTTCTTAGATCTGCAGCAAAAACAAATTGTACACAATTCTGTAAATACTCACACCAAAAATGTACTTTATTAGAAGAATATGTTGACAATATTTAAACAAAATTGTTCTTGGTGCAAATTTTTATACGTGTATGTATGGAAAATATTATCAATAATGGATTCGAATGAGGTTTTTGTAGCCTACGCTCAAATTTAACAATTTTGCCGGAGATGATGGAGACGATGATGGAGAGCCATTTAAAAACTTTAAAATATATTTCGAACAAAGGAATGATCATTGCTTAATATTGACAAGCACATGACTCTATTTGAGGTTAGGGTAGCTAGCCGCGTAGAGATAGATGAGTTGAACCCTTCTCCCACTTTCTTATCTCAAAACAAGATTTTATTTCTTTTTTCGACCCACTGTGCACTGACAGTTTTTGGTTGCATGGGCAAACTATTTTACTTCGCTTGCAATGTTTTTTAAATTATTATTTTACTACTCAAATATATTAATATAGAAAAAAATACCTAAATATACTAAAATACTGGGTGATATAACAGTACCTACTTTCCTTTGTAGGGGCGGAACTCTTCCAAAACTTTTTGAAAAAAATTATGCCTGATTTTAAAATTTGTCAAAAAGAGAAGTTTATTTGAAATAAAAAACAAAAATAAAAACAAATGATGTTCTTTGCAAAATTAATATACTGAATAGGTACCATTCATACAGAGAATTTTTCGTAGCATCCATAATAAACAAATTAAGGCCCCCCCCTCTTGGTTCTAAAATATATAGGGTGGGCCACAAAATTCCGCACTTTTTGGATTGGCTATAACTTTTGACGTAAGTGCTCGATTTATTGGTTTTTTTAGAAAGATAAAACGTGTTGCTTTTTCGACTCAGTTAAAAATTTAAAATTTCTCAAAAATCCAAGATGGCGGAAAGTTTTAAAAAAAGGGGAATTTTCAATTCCCCCCCCCCCCCCCCCGTGCGATAATGAACAAACTCCAAAGCTTTCATTGCAAACGCTCATTGCTTATGTGTATACTGACGTATAATTTAATTAAATCGATTGGGAAATGAAAAACTTATAAGCCTTTAGATTATGAGTATTTGGGCTTAACATTGGAAAAAATCACAAGATTACATATTTTTTCAATTTGCCATAACTTTTGGCTGATTACTTAATTTAAAAAAAAAATTGTTGTAAAGAGACAAAATATGAGAGTTGCGTCCGTTTGTTCAAAATTTGACATTAAAAAAAAATCAGGATGTCGAATATTTTTAAAAAGAGTTTTACACTCCTTATTTTTTTAAGTAAGACTTCTATAAATCAAGTCAAAAGTTATAGCCAATCCAAAAAGTGCGGAATTTTGTGGCCCACCCTATATAATAAATCTACCTGTGAATGGAATGGTATTTGACGCAAAACTAGTGCGAAAAGTTAATTTTTTTCGCACGCGATAGCCGGAGATATTAGACACTTAAGGCAGTTTCTCCCCAGATTTTAAGTAAAAAAAAGTACAAGTGGCAACGCCTTGTTCTTTATGTTTTTAATCTTTTGCCAGAGTGCACAGGGAAAACTAAATATCAGAATTAGCTGAAATTTTGCAGGGGTAATCATTTTTAAATGCTTAACAAAAATATCTGAAGGATTTTCCAAAATTCTCAATTATTTTTTCTTCAAAATAAAAGCTCTGGTGCTGTCATCTATCCCAAAAGCCTCAAAATAATTGCGGTTTAGAACAAACCCGATTTACAAAAAAAAAAATAGAGAAATACTCACAATTTCCTCTGGATTATATTTTTCCTTTTTATATTTCCTTGCTTTGGTAAAAATAAAAACTAAGTTTCCTTTTTTCTAAAAGCCTGTGCAGTCCGGAAAAGAAAACCGATCAATCAATCACACTTCATTGAATTTGGAAGACACAGGCAGTTCAAGTGTAGGCTGATAAACCGCAGAATTTATACGATTCCATGGTAACTGCAGGTGTTTTGTCAACAAACTTTAAATCGGACCGCAGTGGGACAGAAGAGTATTTTTACATTTTCTGACAGAAAACCATTCGAGGTTATATTTATCTATCAAAAATGTGTTTTCAAAAACATTGTTCTAAAACAAATATGAACCACTCCACGTGTGCGGTCGCCCGCCGAAAAAGGTCTAGCGCTGCGCGGGCATTACCCCAAGCCTATCAAAGAACCAAGAGGACTTTACTGGCTCACTGGGATTACTAGGAATTCGCATAGAAACATTCGGCGCCGATAACCCCACATAATTTTTGGTTTTATTTTGATTCAGCCATTTTTTTTAAATTTAAATTATTGCGGCATAGTTATGTGCGATTGTACTAGTGAAATCTTGGAGTTCAAAGGATATATTTTAGAACCTCAGTTTCAAAAACATATACCTGAGTACTAACAAAACAGGCCGGTAAAGCTCCATTTAGAGGCTAAAAAGACTCTTGCTAGTCGTTGACGCTCCTGTTTAAAATAGAATACGATTATTTCGTCTAGCGCCAGTAGCCGATTTTTAAATCTGCATTGTTTTAAGTTAACCTGTTGTCGGTATCAGCTAGCGGGAGTGTTTCCAATTAAATTATAAATGCACCTGTAAATGAACCTTAAACATTATACCCAGTTACTTTAATACGTAGTTGGGTAGCGTTTTTTTAGCAGGTAATTCTGCAATAAATGGCGTTCTTTTATTTTAGTATTTTACTTGGTTTTTTTAGCGGCGCAGCACGCGAAAAGTCAAAATAAGTAACCTAACCCCAAATTTTTGACCCAGTGCTAACAAATCCCTGGTGTCCCACTGTGGATAAATATAAATAAAGTCTCCGCATTGCCATGGAAAACAAATTCAATGACGTAAAATTTTGCAAAAAAATCAGGTCGACATAGTTAAATTGATTTCCCGTACAGTGCTGCTAAAAACAAGATTGTAACTACGACCTTAAAATAAATATTTCAATGCATCGCATCGGTATCGGTATACCTAACGCGTTCAAAACCAAGTCAAAAGACACTACATTTTTCACTTGTTTACGGCATATTTCGAACGAGGACTGCTTTTATGGTGGACGCGAAGGGAGAACAGCCGACTCCACTCGTTGCGAATGGAGGGATGTACGTATTTGTACGTACCGCTACGGACCTATCAACGTACGCAACGATTGCAATCAGCTATTCAAGCCTAGCGTCCACCATAAACCACATTTTGAAAACATACATCACCGTTTCAACCGCAATGTCACCGTGTCGAACCATCGCCACTAATCGCCAAAATGACAATTATTGAATAACATTAATCAGCTGTGTTTGTGTGGCTTCTCGTTTTTTGGATTTGGATTTTTTTTTGTGATTTTTCGAAATGGATGTCTTAGATCCACAAGTGAGCCTTTTTTTTGTCGCTGCTAGATAATCTTGGCCTATTTTCATTTTGCTAAAAATTGACAAGTACCGCCATATTGAACCGTATTCGAAACGGCAGCCGAGGAGCTTTCGAAATCTTTTGAAATGTTTTGAACCGTGACGTCACCGTTTCGTCGCCAAAATAACATTTTACGCATGTTTTCAAAGCGGTTTCGAAAGCATGCGTCGCGAAAAGACGTCTTAAGTGTCTATGTTTTTTTTTAAACTGGGACTTTCCATTACAGGATCAATGCCCAGTGTTAGCGAAGTTTTATCAAAGTTAAAGACAAACACAAAATATCCATGCACCTAGCCGGGATTCGTTCCCGGGACCTTCCGTGCGGCAGGCAGATACGCTGGCCACTGCGCTACGGCGGCCGGCTTAAGTGTCTATTATAAGAGATATTTTGGATGGCTTTAAAGATTTGGAAGGGATAGGACATGAAATGGAAGCAAACGAAGTTGTGTGCAATATATAACCATCAAATCATTTTGGAAATGCTTTCGCATAAGAAAATAAAACAATCGTTCACAGTGAAATAGTTAAAATACATACATACATACTACAAAGTGCCTAATCATAGTTACATACACATAATACAAAGTGCCTAATCATAGTTGTATCTCAGTGCTCATGCTCAGAACGGATACGTCGTACAACGGCGACTAGGCCCGGTTTTTCAATCAAGGTTCAACTGCGGGTTCAAATGACTTTGGTTCAAGGATGAACCTGGTTCAGCTTTCACCTCTTGCTCCCATTTACTTCTACCATGCATCTGATGTTCTTTTCCTTGGATATGACCATCCATTTTGTTTTCCCAACATTTAAGTTAAGCCCGAATTGCGAAGTTTTGGCAGAAATTTGATTCAACAACTCTTGCAGGCCTTCCAACATGTCTGCTATTAAGACAGTGTTGTCGGCATATCGTAGATTGTTGATTTTTATTCCGTTTATGGTCAGACCCTCTTCGCAGTTATGAAGTGCATTCTCTATTATTTTGTTACTATATATTTTAAACAATAGCGGAGACAATATACAACCTTGGCGCACACCTCTTCATCATCAACCTTTATTTGAGCCAGAGTGCTCCAGTACAGATTAGCGATTATCTTTAGATCTCGGTCATCTAGACCACCTTCTTTTAGCGATTCTATGAGCTTTTCATGATGTACTCGATCAAACGCTTTTTCATAATCTATGAAACGGGCATATACTGGCACCGACACATCCCTAGATCGCTGAACAAGTCTAGAATGCCAAACAGGGCCTCCCTTGACCCGAATCCACCACGAAGTCCAAACTGCGTGTCGCCCATAAAGGATTCGCATTTTCCATAAATTATTTTATGGATAATCTTTACAACTATTTTTAACATATAACTCATTAGGCTGATTAGGCGGTAATCACTACACTTCTTTGCTGAATGTTTTTTAGGCAGTGTAACAAAGGTTGATTTTAGCCAGTCATTACGGATTTTACCGCTGCGATAAATCATGTTAAAAAGTTTGACCAGCGTATTTACCGAATCTTCGTCTTTTATTAGCTTTAAAACCTCAGTGTATACTTCGTCTTGCCCTACCGCTTTTCTGTTTTTAGCTGAAGATATTGCATGTTGTCCTGTTGTTATATCTATGCCTTGGTTTGAGAATTCTTTTGGCTGTTCAGGGTTATCGGTAAAGAGATGTTCTATGTAGCTAAACGATTCTTTTTTTTTTTTTTGGTATTCGGTATGATTTTGCCCTGATTGTTCACAAGGATTCCTATAACAAGACTGAAACTTTGTTGGCCAGTGACACAGAAGGAACTTTTAATTTGTTTTTCGTATCATCAGCATGGAGAACGACCGCTTAGCTGGAATTTTATTTGAATATATTGAATATTTGAACCTCCGGTTGTTTAATCAAAATTTGAGCTCAGTTCAGTTAACTGACTAAATATTTTTTATTGTTTACAACAGCAGGTGATTTTTTTTAAGTAAAGGAAAGCTATAAAAAATGGAAAATTAAAACAGAATTGTCTACCAACTATTCGGTAATGGGGGGATGTATATTAGTTGACCTAGAAAAGCAATATACCTCAAAATTAGAATGTAAAAAACAGTTTAATAAAATTAATGATGAAACTTAGAAGGAAATATGAAAACCTAAAAACAAGACCAAAGCAAAAATTTCAAAGATATATGAAAAATGCAAATAAAATGTGTACAGGTTAATTTACTATATTTACCTACCCGCGCTGGAAGCTGGAAAAAAAGATTTATGTACAGAAGTTGCAGAATTTTGTGTAAACTTTCAAAATACGTCCTTAAAAATTAGCAGCTGTCATAGCAACTGTCAAATTTTTACATTAATTTCTTTAGTTTAAATAAAACAACCCTGTATAGTTTTTTAAATTTAGTATGGCTATTTTTTTTCTGATACCAAAAATATATAATATATTGGATTTATCTTGGATGGTTCTCGAGTAAAAGGAAAAATACTTTCCCATAAGCGAATAATGTATTGAACGAAACTACGGTTACTTTTTACTCGAGAACCTTCTTACTATTTTTGGATTTAGGAAAAAAAGGCTATTCTAAATTAAAAAAAATATACAGGGTGTTTTCTTTAAAATAAGGAACTTTAACGACGACATTTGAAAGTTTACAGAAAATTATGCAACTTATAAACATAAAACTTTTTCCCAGCTTCAATATAAGGGAGGTAAAGGGGGGGTGGAAAATATGGTGAATAACGCTGTACTTAAGTGCCCTAAGTGCTACGTGCATAAATGGCATCCACATTAAGAAGCAACACAGAAAAATGTGAAAGCTCGGCCTTTTTGTAAAAGAGTTTCACAATAAAAAGTATTTGATTAACACCCTGTAAATTTCCACTGGTCTAAAAACACCCTGAACGGTCATTATAGCAAAAATACCAAAAATACTTTTTTATTTTCAAAAGGGCCTTTTAAACTATCCCAAGTAGCACACGTCGTCCTCAGGAAGTCCCATAAAGGTCTGAACGTCCCGGTCCCAAGAGACGTCCGTTTGGGACCAACGACGCGTTTAGGACGTCCGTTTGGGACCAACGACGCGTTTAGGACGTCCCTGGGAGGTCCAATGTTACAAATTAATTAGTCCACATGACATACGACAGAGGCGTCTCTAGGACGTACACAAAAAACGTCTACAGCACATATTCATTCATTTTGACCTGTTATAATTTACATTTATGTCAAAAAATAGTCAATAGAGAGATTTTGGTCAGGCAGTTTAACGTCAAATTTTGTTACTCTTATGGTTACCGTTAGCGTAAATAAAGGTAACTACAAAAGGATAAAAATAGAGCTTTTGAACGTAGTCAATCGTTTGGCGGTAAACATAACCTTACTTTTTTATTGACTTTTGGTGTTTACTTCTCAACTCTTTTTTCATTTGCTCTTCTAACCATATCATGGAGGAAAATATTAATTTAGTGATAGGACTGGGAGCCGTACACCCCAACATAAATTTAGTCAGGCAAATGATTTTGCAACATATGTACATACTCACCTGTTTACCAAAAGAAAAACGGTAAAAAAGACACCCCACTACTACTATAAACACGGTTAACAAACAAATAAAATCCAAATACACAAAATTTTTGTAAAACGAAACAAACTTTTATAACCTAAAAATCTTCCACCACAGAATCACATCAAATTGGTTGTCTTTTTAACGGTAAAGGTAATCGCTATTCGACGCTAATTAGCGCCAGTGGTTACCTTATAATAAAGGTCAAGGTAACAGACTAACAAAAAACCTGACCAAAATCTCCCTAATAAATGGTTTCATTTTCAGTTTCACGGTCTACACCACATATTCAGAAACGGCTTTTGTTGGAAGTCCTGTGGACTAACTTTTTTGTAACATTGGACCTCCCAGGGACGTCTTAACGTCGAATGTCCGGTGACGGACGTCCCACGGACGTTTTAGAGACAGATGTGTGCTCATTGGGATAAAAACATTTTCTTAATTCATATTTCTTCTTTTTTTTGTGTTAAACTGCTTTTTTTCTACTGAACAAAAATGGGGGTTCAAGTGAATCAGGTTCAAGAGCATGGAAAAACTCCGTTCAAGTTCTGAACCAACATTGAACATCTCACCATTTTCCTTAAACCAGGTTCAAACATTGAACTGGCTTTCAACGGCCGTTAAACAACCGGGCGTACTTCTCACCTATCTCTACGACCCTCTTGCAGTACTCGTACGCAGCTAACGTATTCTAACCATTTTGTTATCTGTGGGTTTGCATAAATGTCTGTTCCACAGTTTCACTCCTTCTATTTTTCATTCTATTGCCCTCTCACTTTTTTCGACAAGGAAGGAAATAGAAGTAAGCGGCATAAAGCAAAACTAAGTATCAAGCACTGAACAAGAATTGGTTTGGTTACATCGTACGTTCTAAGCACAACTTTAACTCTTTTTTTTTAAGGACGCTTTTACAAACGCATCAACGCTAACAGCAAGGAATCAAAAAAAACTTTAAGTGTCTATTAATAGAAAGTAATTATCATACGTATCCTACTTCTTCTTGTAAGCAAAATAAAAAACTATTTTCAAAGATAGTGCCTCTCCAACACGAGCTAAAAGCATAAGAATGTTATCTCTGTACTTCGCTAAATCTACTCCATCTATGGCACAAACAAAACGCCTCTACCTCATGAAAACAAACAAAACGAACTCTATTTTGGAAGCACTCAACTTGCATAATACACAAATTTATAACACATAATGAAAATGGGTTCAGGTAATTTGGCGCACAGCTGCTTTAAAAATCTGGAAAGTGGGATATAAAATTCCAGCTAAGCGGTCGTTTTCCATGCTGATGAGATGAAAAACAAATTAGAGTTGCTTCTGTGTCACTTGCCCACAAAATTTCAGTTCAGTAGATGAACTTATTTGAAATACGTTTTAAGAATTTTTTTGTGTGCTTTGGTGTGATAAAGCAATGAAATTTCGCGAAAGTGGGTGTTTCATTGAAAAGGATGCACCTAGATTTTTTTTTGAAAACTGCTCAAACAAATGGTACCTTAAAACAAAAAAAGCAGTTAAAAAACCTCCAAATCAGTTACTTTAAACGAAAAGAAACTAAAAAAACAAAAGATCAAAAGATCTTGGGTGGAAATAACGAAAACTCAAACTTGGATGAGCATCCCACAAGGAACACACAAAGGACTAAAGCAAGAAGAGAAATGATTAAACGATGTTTCGCTCTGGGTAACCAGCGTGAGCTCATCAATGGTTTCACTGGTCACCCTCCCCATACATAATTAAACACAATCATACGATGAAGCAGAGGATCACTGGGACACAACACTTGGGCATAGTTTTCCAATTGTACTTATTAGAAAAATCTATTACTGTAACAGTTCAAAAAAGGCCAAAAACACCCAAAACTAAAACACTTCAATAAAAAGACCTCATGAAAAGAACGAAAAGACGATGACATTGATGGACATTGATTAAGATAGATGTCATCGGCGCAATTTGTCGCGTGAGCTTCGAGACCGAGGATTTTTTTACCCCCCTCAAAATGAGGAATCGGACATCGTGGCGGGAGGGTGAAAAGAATCTTCGTCGAGCGAGAAACGATCCCACGGACGTTCCGTCAGCCCCGCCCCCTATCATCCCCTTCAAATAAACAAACGAATCTTATCGGTGCGTTTTACGGAAAATCGGCAGTGGGGGGATGGGCTTTTTTTCTTTTTTTTAACGATTTTTTTCGTAGACGACCCGACACAAAGTCCCAAACCTGTGGCTTTTATACTTTCCGAGATATCGCGAGTAAAAAAAAATGGGAGGGGGCTACGGACACGCCCCTGGCCGTCGTCGGATTTGCCCCAACTAAACAAATTCGAAGAAGTCCAAATTCTGGCAAAATTAGACGGTGGTTGGTCGGTTCGAAGAGTAGCGGCCCATTATGGCCGAAACAAGGATACAATTGTAAGAATAAGAAAAAAGTATCAAGAAGAAGGAACTATCCGACGAAGGCGAGGCACTGGCTTGATCTAATTCAGTACGCCTCAGCAGGATCAGCAACTGATCGACTTTCTTGAAGACCACCCATTTGCGATGGCCCCAGAGGCAAAAATTGAGGCATATTTTCCTGGATCCATAAGAACGATGCGCAGACGGATAAGCCATTCTAGACTTAGATGTCGCATTGCTGCCGAGAAAATCTTACTTAGAGCGGAAAAGAAGCAAACCAAGTTAATTTTGGCACTAAACTATTCACTTCAAGAAGAAGAATTTTGGCAACAGGTGGATTCATGGATGAAAAAATCTTTCAGTCCCACAATGACAGCAAACAAATTTTGGTATATCGCCCGCCATGAACACGAACTCGAAAAATATATTGCTGGGAACGAAGAAGAAGAGAATGTGTAGAGGAGGATATCGGTGAGAGGACATGGGTCTCTTTTTAGAATCCATGGAAAATTTACGGTTGAGGTTTATGTTGATATGATGAGAAATGTTATGCTTCCATAAGCAACCGTTCTTCATCCAGAAGGTTTTGTGTAGCAACAGAATAACAACATCGAAGTTTTGACGGGCAAAAACTTCTGACGCCAATCCTATGGAAAATGTACGGGGCCTTATAACAAAAAAGTTAACACGAATGAATATTGTTTCCAGAAATTCCAACCACTTAATGGAGCTCATAGTCAGAGGGTACGACGAAGTCATTGTTTCAAATCGAAATTTATTTCAAAATTTAGCAGATTCCATGCCACGATGACTGAAAAAACATTATCGAGGCTGACGGGGCAATGACACGCTACTAAAGAAACGTTTTCTTGCTTTTTTTTTAAATTTGAGTAGTGTTTTTTTAATAATTTATTTTTGATTTTGAACATTTTTGGTTCTCTGCAAATACTTAGATTACTAGTGCTTTCCTTTCGTCAAACAGTTCCTTCTTCTTGATATGTTTTCCTTATTCGCACAATTGCGGTCTTGTTTCGTCCATAATGAGCTTTAAGAATGAGTTTTTATAATAAAATGTTGAATAATTGTTCAAAAATTATTTTATTCATTTTAGTATATTAGTCTATAGTGAAGTGTGGCCAGTCTCCTTATTTTTGTGTTTACAATGTCAAAAGATCTAACCTGTAATTCAACGCAATGAGCAAAACTTAAATTCAACAGACCTGTTTATGTGGCCGTAAGTGTCTATAAAAGTAGCTTGGGACCATTGAAAAACTATTTTTGAGGTTGATTAGTGGGTTTTGATTTGAAATATAAAGGCGGACAAAAGTTTTAAGTGCGCCACGAGCCCTCAGAGCCGGTTCGGAAAAAGTTGCACTTGGTGCAAAACTGAAATTATCACTTTTCCAATGGAAAAGTGCATCCTAATGGAACAGCAGCACCGACTTGTGCACTGGTGGAGCACGAGTTTTACCAACGGCAACACCAGAGGCGTTTTCTTATAAGCAACTATTTCAAAAAAGTTTCAAAACAATGACGTCACATACTTCGTCATAGTTGGACAAGGCGCTTGTGGCTCGAATGAACTAATTTTTCATCGGCACCATCTTAAAAAATCAAAAATATAAAAGGAATCTTTTCACAAATATATTTATATAAAAAATCTTTGTGGAAAAGGTGGAAAAACAAATATAAAGACCCTAAGAGTTGACGAGAAGTTAGCCACAGTATTTGACAGTTAACTAATGCCTAGTCTACAGACCAACGTCTTGCCACTGATTTCTATTTCTCTCTTTGTCGAAAAGAGTGAGAAGCAATAGATGGCAGCGGCACAAAATTTCAATGTGGAGTCTATTCAAAAGACGCATGCTCTAGTTCGAAACGAACAAAAAGCTCGTTTCGAAACCATTCAAATTGGTGGAAAAGTGACGTCATTAATAACGAGCGTGAAAAATTGACATTTAAATTGATTCTACAAATAATAAAAAAACAAAACCTTTTCAATTTTATGCGGATTATCAATTAAGAAAACGTCTCAGAGCCGCGTTGAAGTTTAGGTGCAACTAACCCAAAAAAGGATAAACTGCACCCTTCGAAAATTTTGATAAGGCTTTAGTGACTTGCCATATAAAAAATTGGAGCTAGAAAGCACTTTTCATCAATTATTTTATGTTGAAAGGAAATGAAAATATCTCGAAAACTATAGCTTTGAAAGATTTGAACGTTATAACAAAATTTTTGGGTAATATTTACGAATCTGAAAACCGCATAACAATAGCTGCTTTACTTCTAAAGTTATGATTTTTTTAATATATTTTAACGTTTTTTCAAATAACTCGGAAACTAAAACTCCCACGAATTTGGATTTTATAACAAAATTTGTAGCCGATATTCATGGAAACTGAAATCTGAAAACCGTATAACGCTACTTGCTGTGTTCCACAGTTATCTCCTTTCTGCCGCCCTTCAGCTCCCCACCACCCTACCCAAAAGTTAATCAGTTCATGGTCAGCCGATAGAGGATTTTTGTAACAAATTTCGTCAAAAACGATTAAGGCGTTCTTGAGTTATCGTGTATACACACAGACAACAGACAACAGACCGATAGACCGAAAGACAACTTTTTTTTCCGTCGATTAATATATTAGTATGGTGGACTAAAAAGAGCCAGCAACATGAGCGGCACGACATGACTGAGATTTATAGGAAAGGCCGCACGGAAGGGACCGAATATTCGCGATCTTTAAACCATAGTTCCGGTGTTATAAAGCTCCAAAAATAAGATAGTGGCGGTTGTGGGGGACAGGCGGAATTAACTGTGGCACATCATGGTTTCTTCTTTTTATTGTCATTTGTAGAGCAAATAGAATTTCCTAATGTTCTTGTCGAGTTCATTAGAGTTTTGGCCCTTTAGAGTTTGTTAAATATTAAAAGTTCTTATCCAATTTTATTTTCGTTCGTTTTGTAGAAATTATCTTTGTAGTGTTTCCCAAGACATCAGAATATTTTTTCCAAAAGTTTTCCAGAGCTTTTGTAATTAATAATTCATGAAATTTTGATGGTTGTTGTTAATACTGCGTAATGGGCGTAATTTTATTCTTAATTTTCCTTTTCAGAAATTTACATCTGAAATTCACTTTTGATTACATAAATATATGTATATAAATTATCTGTAAATTTATGCAACATTCGTTCGACAATCGAGGTATCCTTCTTTTGCTTGCGGGACCTACTATTACGTACTTTTGGGAAATTTTAGGACCAAGGTTAACCAGGACCATGATAAATCGAAATCGATTTTATTTATTTACGTGGGTGTTAAGCTATTAAATACATTTGCCAAACTTTTGGTCCGTCTCCACTGTAGTTAAAAAATGTTTGTATTTGTTCCGCTAACCCGATAATATGTCGACGGCTAAGAGAACCAAATGAGGGAGTTAACATCCAGCTATACACCAATCAGTTAGAAAACATTTCTTCTTAAGTGGTAATTATCATAGAAAACCCGAGAGTAAGCCTTAACATCAAACAATATACATGACTATGTTTAATACATTTTTTGTTTAAAAACACTTACCATTTAGCTTGTATCTCGCTTCCATACTTCTAAAGGGATGAACTTTGGTTAAAAGGTTGAAAATTAATTGAAGAACTGAGAGAATAATGTTGGTGGTCTCACATCCTTCCTGCCTAAGGTGGAGCAAGGACTTCAAGCAGGTGCTCTTCAGTCACTACGATTTTGACCTGGAGCTTCCTGAGCTTCTTGGACAATTTGTTTACATCAGCGGCGTCCGTAGGCGTCCCTGTAGAGTGTCCAATGTCTACTTCTGCTGTCGGACCTCTTGTGTTGAAGAAGATCTACTGGGTCCTTGAACAGTTCCTTGTTGATCCTTATCTTAGAGGTTTCACTGGGTTGTCGGAGGTTCCTTCTGGAGTTTTCTCAAAGACGAGTAAATCGGCTAGAATCACCTCCCCAGCACTTCGGGTAGAGGGCTATATACAACAGGGTGCGCCTTGTTCCCTAAGGAAGGTTGTGGTGCCTCATCCACGCGGCCACGGCGTTTAAACCAAGGCTCCCACACCTGTCCCCGATCCACCGCTCAGAGAAGTTGAGAGCGAGCCAGAGTTGGGTTCACCTCAGCGCTCACTATCTCCGGCACACCGACCTCGAAAGAACTCTAAGGAGTTCCGGTATGACATTCCCCAACAGGATTTAGTCTCTGACTTATTCAGTCGGGTCCACTCCCGCGACTTGGACGCACCTGTTGGGAATTACCCAATTGGGATTCAGAGAAGGGAGCTCTGGGTAGGTGGTGCCAATCCAACCCAACACAAGCAAAGGCAAAAAAAAGAGAAAGAAAAGAGAGAGCTCACCTTACTTATTATCTACAATTTTTTCGACTTGACACAGTCACAGGAATTAACCAATCAGAAAAAAATACAAAAGTTATAGACTAGCCGACATCTTACAAAAAGTTCCAATTGTCTTAACGTTTCAGCGTAAAGTATACCCTATCTACAGTCACTTGTATACCTACTTGTGTACCAAAAGACTGTAGAATAAAAAAAA
This sequence comes from Oxystoma pomonae, assembly GCA_963921995.1. Taxonomy (NCBI): domain Eukaryota; kingdom Metazoa; phylum Arthropoda; class Insecta; order Coleoptera; family Brentidae; genus Oxystoma; species Oxystoma pomonae. The sequence goes on along the minus strand of OY998166.1, from coordinate 94,793,299 downwards.
GCGGGGAAAAGGGACTTATTGGGCGTACATTTTCGCGTTTCCTTATCAAGGAAAATTGACATTTGACATCTGAGCATGCGCGTGATTTGCGTTTTTATTAAGGAAGTCGTAATAAAATACGGTGTTCCTTAATTCGGCACAGTTACCGTACGTCCCTTATCTTTAAACATAACCTCAATTAGCAAGGGATAATAGTGATGGTTTTGTTTTTCGATACAAATTTTTAATATTTTTTGCATTTTTAGTTTTTTGTTTATAAACAAAAACAGTCATGTGGATTTTTAAAATTTATGTGAAAAAATGAATTAATTGGAGAAACACACAAGGTTGAGGTTCAGCTATACTGACGATATAATTATTTTGCGAGAATTTGTCAGGGAAAATACCTATAATGGTAGAAATTTTAGGTTGGAATAAGGAAAAGTAATGCGACTTCCAATAACACTTTTTTTTAAAGTATACATCCTAAATAAAATATGGTTTTCCCTTATTATGGTAAAACCTTATAGAGTAAAGCCCAATAAGTCCCTATTGTCTAGCGGTAAATCATTACTTAACGATGGAGGTCACAAACGTACAAAGCGTTACACAGAAAGAGGGAGTTAAAATTGAGCAAAAACCGTTACCTGACATGTGAATGGCCCCGTATATATAAGAACCAAGCAGGCTTCGGTTGTCCCAGCTCAGGAAATTTTCCGCTCATTCGACATTCAGGAAACAGTGTGAATACTTGATATGTTGTATTGACTGGTGTAATATATACACAGCCTATATTTGTTGATGATTGGGTGTTATTCAAATTTCAAATCCAAAATCCCATCCCCCTCTATTAATTAAGCAGTATATATGTGTATACCATCGGAATTACTGATGATCGCTAATATACAGAGCGTATGTAGCGTTCGCCTCATAACATATTGAAATCCTCAGCTCATAAACGTTAATAGAAACACGATTTTACTTACCTATTCTCTGCAAATACAGCTATGCAGGCTTTTTTGGTGAGCCATGCAAAAAAGATTGTTCAGGAGTTCAAAAATTTGTTTTTTTCCAAACACAAATGTCAAAAAATTAAACAGCAAAAAATATACGACTGTACATTTTTTGCCAACAGTAAGAATTTGTTGAGATATTTCAAAACGAGGTATAGGCGCGATGGTGAAGCAAATACTCTTGTGTAGAACCATCTGTGGCAGTCTGTGGCACAAATATATGATGATATTTTTAAAATAACACCCTGTATTGTTGCAGACGGGAAGACAGCCAGTTTTGTTAATAAATGATTGTGGAGTTACAAATTTGAAGTCACGCACACATTATCCGCTTTACAACATTACAAAAATTTTAAAACACGTTTTCGATTGATTCGATTGATTCGAGTCAAACAAAAAAGGTCAAGTTTCCATATCCATGGGTATTGATATCGTAGTAGAGTACGCAGAAATTGCTCCTGCGGGGGGAGGGGGGGGCTTGTCTAGTCTCAGATAACCATTTTATTCTTGATTTTTGGGCTGACTTTGCTTCGGATCTGTTATATTTTCTATTGCAAAGCTGGGCTTTGACATTCTTTGTTTTTTATAAAAAACTTCGAAATTACGCTGTAGATGCAGCAAACATTTTTAAATACCTAAATGTTATAAAAACACCTATCTAAATATTACAAAAATTATTACCTACAATTTTTTATGTGGATTAATTTAAAATATCAAAGTATATTTTATGGTTCATATAAAATATATTTTACGTTAAAAATTTTATACCCCTACGGTTGTTTTTTGCCCGAAACACACGCAATTTTATCGTAGAAATGTAGCGGAATAGAACGATTTCCGGCAAATGCGCACCCAAATTTTAGCGAACCTCATGAGCGCCGCCATTTTGAACCACTGTTCGCACAGTTATCTGGAATTTCAAAAAAATTTTAGTTGTTTCCCTTTATTAAGCGTTTTTGTTCCTTTTTTTGGTGTTACTGAATTGCAGAAATAAAAAAAACAAACATTACCGTTAACAACGGTTTGTACGAAAAAATTATGGTTAGGTTGGGTTGGTCGATAAGTGACAACCCTCGCGTAAGTAGGAGGCATTATACAATCTTAGAAGATATATTATATCAAGGCCCAAGATGCGAGAAAAACGTCCCACCAAGGCTCGATTTAAGTCTGCGCGAGTTTATAACGTCGATTCACCTCACTTCTCTGGGTGCGAATTCTTGAATTTCGAGAGAATGGTTGCCTGGGAACGTTCACATCCTTGGTTTCGACCAATAAGAAGGCTCAGAAGCTGCCAACCTTGTACAGTGCACGCGCAATAAAGCTGACTCGGTTATCGTTTTTCAATAGGGCCCGTTCTCCTGCAGAGGTAGGTATACAGGGTTCCTAAGCAAATCCTTAGGGGGCCAAGCAACCGTGTATAAGACACAGACAAACGGAAAAGCACATTAGGCAGAAAAGGATGGACATGGGGCGATGTTGTCACTACATCTTACACGTAGTAAATCCATTCCAGGTTGTTGTTTTCTAATGTTTTCCATTTTCATACCTTTAGGACTGGAATAAAAATTGTTTTTGTTCGACTTTAATACCAAACTGATGAAAGATATCGTAAAAAAAAATATTTTTCGGCTTTTTATTTTGTAACCATTGTCCTTACGCACTGTTTACAGGCTGGGGACTGAGATACATGCAAATGCCTAACCTAAAGCGTTCATACACGGCCGGAGAAATCGACTGAGATATTTCCGTAGAAACTTTATCAAGCAAATAGGACGGGTTGACGCCTTCGAACGTCCAACCTGGGTTTTGCACTTTGATTCGAAATCAAAAAGGAGAAACAGTCAGATGTGGGGCCGTGCACAAATTACGTAACGGTGATTTTACCACTTTTTGACCCCCTCCCTATGTAATGTTTTGTAACGGTTTGGCACGCCACTCCCCTAATATTACGTAACGATTTCAAGACCACTACCCCCCCCCCAAAAAAAAAAACTTTTTACTTATTTCATTGCAAATTTTCTTAGTTTCACACAAATGCAAACGCTGTCGAAAACCCCCCTCCCTCCTACGTAACGTTTTGTAACCCCCCTCCCCCCTATGACCATTACGTAATTTGTGCACGGCCCCTGTAGTCCCAGTGGAGGAGGGCGAGAAAATTGATGTTTTTTTCTTAAAAATTATACTCTTTAGACCTATTTCTTTGCGTTCCCGAAATTACGTAATTTTTGAAAAAAAATTGTAACCGGCGCCATTTTTATTTCGTGCTTTGTTTTTCTAACATTTTTGCGTTCGGCTAATTTAATTGAAAAATTTTTGCCTGCGGCGCCCTTTATCTTCTCACTCGAAACCAAGATCCCGCGTTTTAGGAAAACTGATCCCGTCTCTGTTTTTAAATTTTTTCGAATAAAAGTAGAGTATGACCATGGGGGAAATAATTTTTTTCTACGGTATGACGAAAATTTCGAGAAAGTTGAAGAAAAAAATAAAAAAAGTGGCAGAACTTAAGTTTTTCGTAAAAAAAACGTTTTTTGTAAAGAAACAGAGCAAAATAAATCTTTTCACCCCTTTTTGGCTGTTACAAATATTGGCAGCCCCTTATTTTTCACTTTTACCCTCCCGCTAGTTTTGAAGAATTGGTTCGCTACATATTTCGAGATCATGTCATAAAACACTTCGAACATATCAAATGTAGTGTAGGGCCAGCTTTATTTAAAATCAATAATATCGCAAGCAAAAAGCTCTGCAGGAAAAACAGCGCCGTTTATTGATTTCTTTGGCTGCTAGTGCTAGCTGCATGGTTTGGCCGTTTCCGGATAGATGTCACTAGTAGAACAGAATGGAAAGAAATTTAATTAAAAGCGAAGATATTTCTTTCTAATGTTAACAACCTCACGAGTTTATCGCTCGGTATCATAAATAATGGACCCTGCCGCCTTCTTTAAGCAAGAAAAAGCTGTGGTTTGGACCTGAAAACATCTAATTTTTAATTAGATCATCTCATGGTGTGGCCGCCATCTAGCGGAATTTGCAGACATCTTGTCAACGGTTATTATTGCAACTATGATTTATGCTCACAGTGAAAGAGTGGCGACAATTTTTTTCTCATGAAAGCAGTCCGGAGATAATAACAAACTGGCACCATTGCTCAATATACCTGTTTCTTTTGTGCGCGCAGAACTTTCTATGCCATTTCTGTTTGATTTATTGAAATCCTATCCCTAAGGAAACAGGTTTCGGATAACTCGCGATAGCTTTAAAGTGCGATCTCTCCCAGAAAATTCAGTAATCGGCACCCTGGTCAGCGCAGTTCCAGCTGACGCATGCGCATTAGATTTATTGAGTCGCGGCCAACTTAATATTTCGCGGGACGCTTTTTAACGTAGTGAAATAAACAGGCAGGATCATTAGTGGCTTGTACTTATATATATATATATATATATATATATATCTATTCTCCTCTTCTGTATATCTATGATTTTTATGCGTTTTCGTAAATTTATTTTCTAATTAATCTTGTATCAGCAAGGGAGGGAGCGATCAAGCGGGAGATTCGAAATTATAGGTCAAAAATACAAAATAATTTATGCATGAGTAGTGTTTTGGTAGAGATAATATAACAATAAACAATCGTTTGAATTATAACAAAAAAAAGCTAAAGAACCACGTACAATGGGGATCTTACACATTTGTCAGTTAAAGCATGTTTGAAACTAGGTACGTAAAAAATATTCGGCCCCTATCTTTTCTTTAAAAAAAAAAAATAACTATTCAAGCAGCAATTTAACGGCGTAGCGACGTTGTTAAATGCCACCCGACGTTATGAGGCGACGCATATTGGAGCGAGGTATAGGGAAACACGGACATTTCAAAATAAAATTCAGTAATGAAAATTTTTTATCCGATTTTAATGTTTTATACTTTTTTGGAAAACTTAAGCAACAAACAGCCTTTTATTTTGGATTATAAGATAGCGAGTCCTTGCTAAATAATATGTCTTACCGGCCAGAATTAATTAAAATACAGATATATTTATAAAGCATAACTACAATTTTTGGACTCGGTTTTTTGATTGGAATGTACTTAAATATGCTTTTCTTAACTAAAAAAAAATTAACCTGACCACAATCGGTATACCGGGTGGTCCATAAAAACCATACAAAATAATTCTTTAAATAAGTTTCGAAACCATAAAAACCGTACAAAATAATTCTTTAAATAAGTTTCGAAATTCTCTCGGAAATTCTAAACCAATTTTAGTAAAATAAACTGCGTTGTGTAGGTAATCGATGAGGCCTTTATCTTTATGTATTCTTTGACCCGCCATTATGAAATCCAAGATGGCGGAAAAAATCAAAAACTACGCAGCTTTAATGCTTGTTGCTTTAATTTTACAAAATTTCACAATCAAATAATTACTGGAAAAAACTTATTAATCACCAAAATCCGTTTAGTAGTTTTTAAGATATACCGATTTTAATAAACAACGATTTTTTTAAATTTAGTAATTTTTACACAATAAAATACTCCTTAAATGATGGCTGTCTAAAATATAACAAATAATAAGCCTGTTTGATTTTAAACCTAACAAAGTTTGTTTAACAAAAAATGGTCCATCGGTTAAAAAATTAGGATAGAAAGATTTAATGTGTAAAAACGGCCGCAATGCCCGGTTTATCAATAGCGAGTTACCCCTGTTTTAGAATAATTCTTGAGTTAAAGAATTGTGTGATAGCCTTTTTTCATAAAAGTTTTGAGTATGCCTAACAAAGTGTTCATTTTTAGGAAAGTTCATTAAAAAATAAACTGTAGAATTTTTTGTAAATACTGTATTTATTTGTATTTTTGATGGGAACCCACAAAAAAGCCGAATTTATAAAAACCGAAACACAATTGAACAGAAAATAAAACGAAATTAAAACAGCGAGAAAATAATGGATACGAATATAATTTTATAGAATTTTAATTTAATCGATCCCTAAAAAACACGAATATAATTTAACCGATTATAATTGTCCCGAGCCTTAAAATATCAGAATTACAAAATTATCGAAAATAATTGTCTAGAAACGAAAAATATTCGACCCACAGAATGATAGAAAATAATATGCCCGATCCTTAAATGAGCAGAACCAAAATCCATCCGAATCGCTATTGAGTATGCGTCAAATTTAAATCTCTAGAGCGCCGTAGGCCCTGGATTGCGGCGTTGCCAAGTTTCTTTATTTGGAAGATGACACGGGGATTTTTTTTATCAAACGATTTTATTTAACTTCACAGTTTCTGGCTGTCTAACTGTCTATCAAATCTTGCGATTCATTTTTGTAATGTAGGTCCGATGACAATACAATATTATGAAGAAATTTGGTGGTAGGGGGTGGTTAAAGAATGTAAAGGGTAAATTAATACAATATGACAACTTACTTCGACTCTTCCCTGCCGTAAGCTGGCAACATAGCAATTGAATTCGTGGCTATCGGTTCAAATCATTTTCGGACATATATTCGGCATTATTATGTTTTTATCAAATTATTTTCGTTAAAAATATTTTCTAACATTTTGTGTTTCTATAAAAATATGTTTCGTTTAAATTTAATTCTATGCACATATTTTCTAGCGATTTGATGTTCACTTCATTTCATTTTCGAGTCAATTTTTTTCGGACCAATTATTTTCTTCTCTTTTAAATTCTGAAAAATAATGTTTCTGCCGAATTTGGTTTCGGGTTTTTTATAGGGACCCTTTTTGCTTGACCAAATGTGCAGCGTTACGTAATTTTTGAGGGGGATCTGAGGTTTCGTTATATGCGTAGAAGGTAACCAAGATCGAAAAGTTCTAAGAAAATCAATAAGCACTTCATTTCTGAAAAAAGTTGGTTACCCACATAACATTATTCGGTACTCAGGGACAAAACCTCATACGTTACTCGTTGGTTGCACCCTACAAAAAAGGGGTACATATGCATGTATGAGGTTTAACTCTCGAGGCGAAGGGGTGGGGGGGGGCAGGTCTTTACATTAGACATGATCACTATGAACAAAGCAATATGTTAATATATGACTTTTTTTTCCCTTCCAATACCCAACCTACTTTATGCTTATTTGAAATGAAATGACTACTAAAAAGAATAAAGTCAATCATCAACTGGTCCCAATACAATACAAGTATTTATACAAGTGCTTGGGAATGTTGAAAAATTACTTTTTCCGGACGCGTCACCGAGTTATTTTTTTTTTACTTTCCATCCATTATAGGATCAATGGCCAGTTGCAGCCAAGTTTTTGCAAAGTTAAAGACAAACACAAAATATCCAAGCACCTAGCCGGGATTTGAACCCGGAACCTTGCGTGCGGTAGGCAGATACGCTGCCCACTGCGCTACGGCGGCCGGCACTGAGTTATTTGAACAGCCAGGAGCACATCCATCAGCGTAAAGTAAAATTCACATCTGAGGTCGAAAAACATCCGGGGATGCTGAGTTTTTAGTAGGTTCTTTCGGGGAGTCTAAAAGTAAATCTCCCAAGTTTTTGTTTCCCCCATTCCTCGGGAACCATCCGCCATTTTGAAAAATCTTTTGTAACCGACTTTTCTCCATTTCAATTGGTCAAAGGCGAAAAAGTCTAAGAACAAAAATATTCGGCAAAAAATTTGCAACATTTTTGTCCAATTGCTCAACTTTCTGTAGTTAGTTTCCAAAAAGATAGAGGGCACCAAAGTTACAAAAAATCAATTTTAACGTGTTTTGACCAACAAAGTGATTAAAAAAAAATAAGTAAGTAAGTGGAGATTACGGAAAAATTCTATAAAAATATGTATATTATTTATAATTAATTAAACAGTCTCTGAACTAAAGCCGGTAAAATTCTTTAAGTACTGTGTAACATAAGCACTTAAATAAAACAGTTTCTTTGAAGAGCGGAATACTCTCTAAAAAAGCAAAATAAACATCGATGTTGTATTGTATACATATACATATATTGTATTGTATACCATTAGAAAAAGTGCTTTTAGGACAAAATAGTATATTTATACTGGGACTTTCCAGCCATTATAGGATCAATGCACAGTGTTAGCCGAGTTTACGCAAAGTTTAAGACAAACACAAAATATCCATGCACCTTGCCGGAATTCGAACCTGAAACCTTGTATGTAGTACATAGAGTTTATTCCAAATTCCCAACATAAAAACACTAAACACAAATCAACATAAAAATCCAAACCCAAGCTAAAAACCCTAAACACAAACTTAAAATTAAAGTAATGCGGAATGCTATCCATAGACAACCAGCCAGACCGAACCCCTATTTTTTTTCTGTGGATGCTATCTATACAAAGCATTCATGAAAGTGCACTCTGATTAAATATAGAGTTGTGTGTTAAAAATATTTTCTGTTAGGTAGGAAAAATATCTGTCATCGCGCCGAATCGGGCGCCACGAATAGTACCTTTCCCCTTTCAAGGGTCTCAAGTTTGAAGCGAAATTATAGAAATTACAAAAATACGTTGAGACAACACTTTTCGGTAATACAGGGTTCCTAAGATTTTCCTTAGGGATAGGATTTCAATAAATCAAACAGAAATGGCATAGAAAGTTCTGCGCGCACAAAAGAAACAGGTATATTGAGCAATTGTGCCAGTTTGTTATTGTCTCCGGACTGCTTTCATGAGAAAAAATTGTCGCCACTCTTTCATTGTGAGCATAAATCATAGTTGCAATAATAACCGTTGACTAGATGTCTGCAAATTCCGCTAGATGGCGGCCACACCATGAGATGATCTAATTAAAAATTAGATGTTTTCATGTCCAAACCACAGCTTTTTCTTGCTTAAAGGAGGCGGCAGGGTCCATTATTTATGATACCGAGCGATAAACTCGTGAAGTTGTTAACATTAGAAAGAAATATCTTCGCTTTTAATTAAATTTCTTTCCATTCTGTTCTACTAGTGACATCTATTCGGAAACGGCCAAACCATGCAGCTAGCACTAACAGCCAAAGAAATCAATAAACGGCGCTGTTTTTCCTGCAGAGCTTTTTGCTTGCGATATTATTGATTTTAAATAAAGCTGGCCCTACACTACATTTGATATTTTCGAGGTGTTTTATGACATGATCTCGAAACATGTAGCGAACCAATTCTTCAAAATTAGCGGGAGGATAAAAGCGAAAAATAAGGGGCTGCCAATATTTGTAACACCCAAAAAGGGGTGAAAAGATTTATTTTGCTCTGTTTCTTTACAAAAAACGTTTTTTTTACGAAAAACTTGAGCTCTGCCACTTTTTTTATTTTTTTCTTTAACTTTCTCGAAATTTTCGTCATACCGTAGAAAAAAATTATTTCCCCCATGGTCGTACTCTACTTTTATTCGAAAAAAATTAGAAACAGAGACGTGATCAGTTTTCCTAAAACGGGGGATCTTGGTTTCGAGTGAGAAGATAAAGGGCGTGGCAGGCAAAAATTTTTCAATTAAATTAGCCGAACGCAAAAATGTTAGAAAAACAAAGCACGAAATAAAAATGGCGCCGCTTACAATTTTTTTTCAAAAATTACGTAATTTCGGGAACGCAAAGAAATAGGTCTAAAGAGTATAATTTTTAAGAATTTTCTCGCCCTCCTCCACTGGGACTACAGGGCCCGTGCACAAATTACGTAATGGTCATAGGGGGGAGGGGGCTTACAAAACGTTACGTAGGGGGGAGGGGGGTTTTCGACAGCGTTTGCATTTGTGTGAAACTAAGAAAATTTGGAATGAAAATAAGTGAAAAGTTTTTTTTTTTGGGGGGGGGGTAGTGGTCTTGAAATCGTTACGTAATATTAGGGGAGTGGCGTGCCAAACCGTTACAAAACATTACATAGGGAGGGGGTCAAAAATTGGTAAAATCACCGTTACGTAATTTGTGCACGGCCCCACATCTGACTGTTCCTCCTTTTTGATTTCGAATCAAAGTGCAAAATCCGGGTTGGACGTTCGAAGGCGTCAACCCGTCCTATTTGCTTGATAAAGTTTCTACGGAAATATCTCAATCGATTTCTCCGGCCGTGTATGAACGCTTTAGGTTAGGCATTTGCATGTATCTCAGTCCCCAGCCTGTAAACAGTGCGTAAGGACAATGGTTACAAAATGAAAAGCCGAAAAATATTTTCTTTTACGATATCTTTCATCAGTTTTGTATTAAAGTCGAGCAAAAACAATTTTTATTCCAGTCCTAAAGGTATGAAAATGGAAAACATTAAAAAACAGCAACCTGGAATGGATTTACTACGTGTAAGATATAGTGACAACATCGCCCCATGCCCATCCTTTTCTGCCTAATGTGCTTTTCCGTTTGTCTGCGTCTTATACACGGCTGCTTGGCCCCCTAAGGATTTGCTTAGGAACACTGTATAAGGCTCCCAAAAATAATAAAATCGGCATATTTTTCAACGTACTAAAGCCATTTAAATTAAGGTGACCAACTCCTAAAGGGGCAAAACCGGGACACTCCGGCCATTCAATGTATTTTCGATGTATTTTCCAAAATACTTATTAAAGAATAATAATTTAAGTAAGCTTTCAATTCAAATTTATAGATGGCAGAGAACATCCGCTTTTTTAATTGCAGTGATTTTAAAGTTACAAAATACAGCGGTATCAAAACCGGGGCGAACCGGAACTTTTGCTGAAAAATCGGGACTATCCGGGACGGATTTTTTCCCCGGGACAAATGGTTAAAAATCGGGACTGTCCCGGCCAAACCGGGACGGTTGGTCACCTTATTTAAATGGACACTGTATCTCGGCGGGATTTAAACCTTACGTTTTTGAGACTGTCCCACAGAGGGACAGATCCATAAAGTAGCTAATAAAAACTCCAAAATTTTTTTACTTTTTTTTTGTTATGAAAATATTCAAATAAAAAACTCAATGTGCAGTCAAATCTTGGACCGTTTTCAAAATTTTTAACTTTTTTATATCTTAACGGATTTTTTACTAGGTGGATTTTTCGAAAGCTCAATAAATAAAATTACGAATGCAATAATGAAAATCTATTTAATATTTATCAGTTTTGCTTTTAAACTACTTATTATAAAATTAGTAACTCGAGAGTTTTGTTTTGTCTTATTTTTATAATTATCCAATACCTTATTTTAAAAAAAGCACAACAACTACACAAAAGTTTATTCGCTTTCGCTTCCTTCATTTTCTATCCGTCCATACATAGTACGACGGGGGCTATTGGGATCGGCAAAAAAAAAGTTTTTTTATTTTCCCTAAAAATGAGTTATTTGTGTCAAAAAAGGCCTAAGTACAAAATTTTGGGCTGGTGTCGTTGTCGTTGGGTGATGTTGTTAACATAAATAACTATCAAAATCTAGAAAAATTCAAGTTCGTTTTTTTTAGCTTTTATTAGCTAATTTGTGGATTTGTTCCTCTGTGATATATGTCCCCGAAAAACCCTTGCAATTTAGTTGATTTTTATGCCAAATATTTTTAAAGAATTTCCCAATAAAAATTAAAATAGCAGCTTTATGTAATTGTCAACAAACACACTGGCGCTCCAGATATTTTTACACTGGAATGACTGATGACCTATCCATTATAAAAATCAATCACGGAATTATTGTTTTGTACGCGAAGAGAATTCTCAACTGAATTATAGGGCTGCAGTATTTAATATTAAATTTGGTATTCGGGAAATTTTTCGAATTCCATACCTACTTCAGTAAAATCTTTGTAGTATTCTTCTATTAAAACTTCAAGCATTATCAAGGGAAAATGGGGAGTTGGTTGTCCAGCACCAAAGAGAGATATGTCCACTAAAAGTTAAATATTTTTAAAAAATCTTATTTTGATGTATGTATCTTTTTATAAATATGTTTAGGTTCGTTGTAAGGCAACTGGATTTCTATAATAAGCAGGGGCGGTCTCAGGGGGGGGGGCGGGGGCGATCGCACCCTTTTTGCTCCAGAAAAAAGTAGACAACAACAACAAAGATGCTGAAGAAGAAAAAACGAGAAAATGCAGAAAGTTCCTTTAAATACATTCTAGAATCCCTCCACAACATTTTGGGACAGTTTGACCTTCAATCCGTCAGAGCAAGAATATACAAACGCATGACGAACTTACCGCGAAAACCATTGAAAATACAGAACAGTATTATTACTACTATTTATAAACAAGATTTAGACAAAATCAATTCGGACATAAAAAAGGTTTTTTTGACCTGAACATACTCCTACCAAGTTTAACATGAAGCCAAAATCAAGGCAAAATTAACTTAAGTCGTTTCTAAATACTATAAACTGTTTTATTAATCCAAAACAAAAATTTTGAACTTTTATTAGGAGAAGTCAGCATTTGGAAACAATATTGGTCAGAAGTAGGCAAAAGCTTAAATCAAAACACACCTGATAACGTTTTCGAGGCAATGAACAAGGGTGGCAATATTTTTCCGTTGATTAGAACATTCTTGGATGTTTGCCAGTAAGTAATACCTCGTCAGAAGGAAGCTTCTCATGCCTCAAAAGATCGAAAACATAAGTAATTAAAAACACTATGACGGAAATTCGTCTCACGGGTTTAGCGTTGCTGCATATCAACAGACATATTGAAATTGACATTGAGCGAGTCATTGACCGGTTTGCCCAAAACACTGGGAATGATTTTTTTTTGAAATGGGCATCTTATGTTTGAGATAAGCGATATAAAAGGTAATGTTTCAACAAAAAGCTTTTTAGACCTCAAAAAAGAAAGTATTTAGCTATTAGATTTCGTTTGTCGTTTGTTTGTGATCTATGTTTTTTTCTAACTGAAAAAATTATACGTAGTTACTCAAGCGCGTATTTCAGGAGGATAGTGTGGTAGTTAACCCCCATACCCTGGCTTTAAATTCTTTATGAAAACATTTAGAAAATTAAAAGTAGGGCATAAATTGCGATCGCCCCCCTTTAACACCTTTAATATTTACGATATTAGTTTAATTTTGGAAAGCAAGCTCGTTATTTCTTGGTTTTTTGTTATTCATTCACCCTCGCTGAATCCGTAATAGTAGTTTACATAACAAGCATGTTATGATGGTCATTCAACACCTGCTTAACTAAAAAGCCAGTTAACTCTTTTTCGATTCAGTATCCTTTAGCCTACTATAGCGGTCATATTGACACTCAACTGACAGAAATTGAGTCGCGAGCCGCAGGTAAGAGTCTTAGTTTATCTGAGCGTACAATGACCATAATATGCGAGTTAGTGTACACTTCCGGCCACAGCAGAAGTTAGCTGTCTGTTGAATTTAAATTTTGATAATTGCGTTGCCTATTGTAACTGAATTGATGTTTTCGAGTTACAGGTTAGATCTTTACATTGTAAACACAAAAATAAGGAGACTGGCTACACTTTACCATAAGACTAATATACTCATGAATAAAACAATTTTTTTAAATTATTCAACATTTTATTACAAAAGCTTATTTTTAAAGCTCGTTATGGACGAAACAAGACCCCAACTGTGCGAATAAGAAAAAAGTATCAAGAAGAAGGAACTGTTTGGCTAAAGGAAACCAATAACTTAATCATAGTTAGCGCACCTTTTGCAGGATCGGTAAATTTGAGCAATCTAAATTTTTGCAGACAACCAAAAATGTTCAAATCAAAAAGAAATTATTAAAAAAATACTACTTAAATTAGAAAAAAAAACAACAAAACTTTTCTTCAGTAGCCTTCGTCAAACAGTTCCTTCTTCTTGATACTTTCTTCTTATTCTTACAATTGTTTCGTCCATAATTCTACTCTTCGAACCGACCAACCACCGTCTAATTTTTCTTAAATTTGGGCTTTTTCGAATTCGTTTAGTTGGGACAAATATAAGCGTATGACAACAACAAAACCTTACTGAGTTGCAAGTCCCATAATACTCTATTAGCGTATTCCAATGAGACTTTCAGTGCAGCACTCGGATATTTCTGTCCTTTGCGGTTTTAGGTAAAAACAAGAGACAGAGATATCTTAGTGTTGCACTAACTGTTTCAAAGAAACACGCTATATATAAAATCGGCGTACGCATTTTATGTGGCCAGCAGTGTACATAATTATTAAAAATATCATACGTGAACACTCCTAAGTCAACAATATTTAAACCCTGAAGTTTCAATTCTATCTAAAACGTCAAAACAAATAAGGTTACTAAGGGAATTTTCATATATCTTTTTAAAAACAAGGTTTTTTTTCTTAAAAATGCGTAATATGTCAAATTTACCGGGACTTATTTTTCGTTAAGTACTAAAATTACATTGGATTTATTTAAGTTTCATAAATATTTATTGTCTTAAAAATATAGAAAAATAATTCATATTTTTGCGTCTTATAAAAAAGAGTTTCATCGTTTGTCACGCCATCTTGTGGTTTATGTTGAAGCTTTATTATTATCCTAGGACCGTAAGTGAGCTATTAAAATCGTGTTGACATGGTCATAAAACTAGTATTATTTGTTGGTCGTAGGTAAAGATAATTATATCTGTCTCCGCAGAGACGCTTAATTTTCTGTAAATTTAAGGTATATCTGGCGTTTCTGCAATTTGACAGATGGTTGATTTTTACGTGAATCCTGTTTCAGATTAATTCCTAGCACCGTACTGTGCGCCTATTCTTGAATCGAGAGAAAATTTGCTCCCAGGGTCTCATTGGTCCAAATCTTCGGCTTAAATCAGTTTCTCTCACTTTTACCCGATATTGATCGAAAGCAATACTCTAAGTCAAGCCCATGCAATAGAATAACTTTCGATCAATATCGGGCAAAAGTGAGAGAAACCGATTTAAACCGAAGATTTGGACTAATAAGATGCATAGTTATGCGAGGGAATTTGACTCCCTGGGAGCAAATTTTCTCTCGATTCAAGAATAGACCCACTGATAAGGACCACAAGTGCGAAACCCGGGTCTGATTTACCTTTTTGGGGGAAAGACTCGCTATTTTCTTCTTAATATTTGTTTGTGCATTATCAAGCAAATATTTACTTGAAATCAATGCATATGTTTTCTGTGTAAATAGGTTTTTTACACATTGGACTGGAAGAGGTAGCTATAGAGTCCTGATGAAAGATAGAAAAAGAAAAGGTCGAAAGACAAAAAGGTCGAAAACATAAGATCGAAAATTAAAAGGTCGAAACAACAAGAGATCGTAACTACAAAAGGTCGAAATTACAAAAGGTCGAATACCAAAAGGTTGAAAATACAAAAGATCGAAATTACCAAAGATCGAATACCAAAAGGTCTAAAATACAGAAGATCGAAAATACAAAAGATCGAAATTACAAAAGGTCGAAATTACAAAAGGTCGAACATCAAAAGTTCGAAACGAGAAAAGGTCGAAATTACAAAAGGTGGAAGGTACAGAAGATCTAAAAAAACACGAAATACAAATAAAACCAAAATAAGCAACACAACTCAACATAACCAACTCAACCTAACATAACCAACCCAACATAACCCAACCCAAAATAACCAACCAAACCCAACACACACACAAAACACACAACAAACCTGTAAAAAAGTTTCAAGGCAGATTTATTAACATACCTGGATGCTCTCAGAAAGAGTCAAACTACATATTCTAAACAAGAAGATCGTTCTATTATAAGAAATGAGGAGAGGAATATAACGTATCATAACCTGGCTCTTTTTTATTTCCGACCTTTTGAGATTCGACCTTTTGTTATTTCGACCTTCTGTAATGTCGACCTTTTTGCATTCGATCTTTTGTTATTTCGATCTTTTGTATTTTCGACCTTTTGTAGTTTCGACGTTCTGTAATATCGACCTTTTTACATTCGATCTTTTGTTTTTCGATCTTTTGTCCGCCGCCCAGCCGCCCATATTGAAGGCAGGAGCCACCATCCCTCGCTGCCCGGCCGGCCGGAGGCGATGGCAAAAAATTAGCAAGCTATTATTTTTGGTGATAATTTATAAAGCGCAACAACGTGTAGTTTTGCTGTTTAACTGCTCAAAAATAGTATAGAAAGCAAAAACAAATGGAACACACTCGTCGAAAGATAAAGCGGGGTAATACGCTTACATTTTTTACGCTAAAAGGCTTTTATTTGTTTGAGCCATTTTATCTTTACGCAACATTTGGCCTGACAAATAAGCGGTATTCAAATTTTACAATAATAATATACATTTTCTCATTTTCAGCGTAAAAAAATTGATGGATCCACAAAAGTTTCAAAATTAGATTGAAATAGTAGTTTTCACAACTAGTGGCTAAAATAGTGCGTTTTCTACAAGCGTTGGGTTAAATAACGAGCGCAGCGAGGTATTTAAAAACGCGAGTAAAAAAAAGCACAGTTTAGCCGCGAGTTGTTAACACTATTTTTTTAAATAACTTCATCAAAAAATTGAAGAAAACCAGGAAAATATTTTTAAAAATCTGGAACGAAGAGCACTTCTCGCAACACACCATCTTTACACTATAAATCAAGGCGGCTGGTATTTGAAACAACATTGGTTTCCATAGCGATGTGCCTTTTACTATTTTTAATGATTTTTTCGTAAATGCTTGGTGAAAACTGGCGGAAATGGCTTAGTTTTTAGGCAAGAATAATTAGTTTTTTTCGATATTACTATTTTGCGCTATTTCTCTTTAATTTTGGGTAAAAAACGGACAGAAATCTTTTTGTGCACCCGTGATTAAGAAAAAAAAGTTTTTTTGCATTGGTAACCAAAAAAGCCATGCTTTAGTTATCTGCAGATAGTTAGTAAAATCATGTTCTTGATGAAGGTATTAAAAAAAATTATTAAATGGATAAAAATTGATATTCCCACGATAAACAATTTGGTCTCTAAAGCAAGATTATTAATAGTAGGACATATTTACTGTCCCAAATTAACTAGGAAAAAAAAATTAATTTTTTTTAAAGGTCATGGGCAAAAATAGAGTTTTTCAATTGTTTATGACTGAAATAGAGCTAAAATGTTTTTTAAAATTTTTTTCTTAGGTCGTAAATAAAAAATTGGTCCACAATATTTTACTGCATTTATTGCATATAGACGCGCCACTTAGAATTTTAATATGACATTGTTTTTAACTAATAATTCGGGTTTCCCAAATTGGGCAGTTTTGGGGGGTTTAAGGTACTTCCAGGCGAGATAGAAAAAGTTTGATCCCCACTTGCGACGCTCGATTTTCAAGAGAAGTTCGAAAGTGAAAACCGCATCTTCATATGCCAAGCCGTTTACAAGCTACGGGGAATTTTGAAGTTTGAATTTTGGGAGAGGGTCTTTTTATAAACTTTTTGACAAAAAATTTAACTATATTTTCAGATTTTTTCCATCGTCTTTAGTTTCTAAGATATAAGCCAAAGTTAGTATTTTTCTTATGGAACACCCCATATTTTATTTAATTTTTGAATTTGTAGTGAAATTTTCTTTTAATCAATAAGGTAGAGCCGTTTTTGAGATATTTAATATTTTGCATTTCTATCTACTATACCATGGCATACTTGCTTTTGTTCCAAAGTTACAATTTTTGAAAATATTTTATCCTTCTTTTCCCCCTTTCAAACTCCCACCACCCTACCCAAAAGTTAATAAGTTCATGGTCGGCCGATAGAGGATTTTTGTACGAAATTTCGATTAAATCGATTAAGGCGTTCTTGGGTTATCGTGTATACAGACATTATGACAGACAACAGACCGATTAAGGTGTTTTGCTAGTGCTAGAGAGTACGGATAGTCCTGTATGGTGGTGGTCAATTATTTTATGTTGAAAGAAAATGAAAATATCTTGAAAACTGTAGCTTTAAAAGATTTGAACCTTACAACAAAATTTTTGGGTAATATATACGAAAACCAAAATGTGAAAACCGCATATCAATAGCTGTTTCACTTAAGTTATGATTTTTTTTATATTTTAACGTTTTTTCAAATATTTCGGAAACTAAAGCTCCCACGTATTTGGACTTTGTAACAAAATTTATAGTCCATATTCATGGAAACTTATCTGAAAACCGTATATCGCTACTTGCTTTTGTTCCAAAGTTAAAATATTTTTAAATATTTTATCCCCCTTTTCCCCCTTCAACCCCCCATCACCCAACCCAAAAGTTAATCAGTTCATGGTCAGTCGATAGGGGATTTTTGTACGAAATTTCGTTAAAATCAATTAAGGCGTTTTTAAGTTATCGTGTATACAGACAGACAACAGACAACAGACCGACAGACAACTTCTTTTTTTCGTCGATTCAGGTGTTTTGATAAAATTAAGAAAAGTCAAAATTTCACGATTTTAATAGTCTCCCATACCATATTGGTATGGTGGATTAAAAAATGTTTTCCGTTTATTAAAGGTAGTACTTTATTATTACAAATACTGAATTACTATTATTAGTAACTGGGTTTCGGATTGAAATGTGTGTGTCAACATAATCATAATAGTATCATTCGAGCTTCAAACTAACCAAATAATTTTTCACTTATGCTTGTTTTCTTTGCAAATTTTATTCCTCCTCCGGAGTCGTAAAAAATTATAGAAAACACTCAATCGTGAAAAATTATTCGTAATTTTAAAACAAGCATTGTCATTGTTATTGCCACCAAAAAAGGGTTAAAGCGTAGTAATAGTTCCTACAAAAAACTATTTATAGGAAAAATTTCATTATTTTCACTTAGTGTGGTCACTATTACTGTTAAAAAATTACCACACTGTCGTAAAAATATAATGTTATACGCGAAAGTAATACATTCCACTATATAACTATAAACAATTACCAGATCCACGAAAAAACTTTACAGTGCGGGGCCTACTTCATAGTTGTCACATTTAATTTCTTTAATATTACTTTTACGAGGTAACGACTCTACTGATATTAATTTGGTTTCAATTCAGTAGCCCCTACTCAATACAAAACTACAAAGTTATGGAGTCTACACGGTCGCCTATCTACCACGCAGTAAGAAATAAATGTGCATATAGTGTAAAAACGTTACCTACGAGTTATCGCTACTTTACTGACATTGTAAATTAATGCACCGTCAACTGTATGCGCGATGCCGCCATGTTATTTACTTCTACTAAACATGGAATTCAAATCAAAATTTAAAAATACCTCATTAAATCATTGATTAGTAGTTGCATGTATCAATAAAAGTAAAAATATTAATATTCAATTAATAAAACGTATTAAAACTGGAAATACATTTAATTTGGAAATCCTAACCTCAAATAATTCCGATTTTTTATCGACAGTTTAGCTAAAACTAGGTCAAAACTGGGGGGCGCGCGTTTTTTTTATCAAAAAATCAGCATTTTTAGGCAGTAAAGTGCTATGCGTTTATAAATTGAAGATGCTGTGACTTCAGAAGAGTTTTTAATAAAATGGTAACTATTAGCTATAGGTTATGATATAGATAATATTTTTGTTTTCTGTCATGTCTTCACATATTTGATGGGGCGTGCCCTGATATAGTTTAGAAAAAGATCAACATATTTTCAATTAATAATGTGAGAAAGAGAAAACCTATAAAAACCCTAAAAAGTCAGAAATACTACTTTATGTGGTAAACAGGGCGTCGGGATAACGTGCCCGTTTACTACCCGCGACGACATAATTCCTATATCAAGAGTAATCTTTACCGTCGCGATGTAGTTGTATAACCGTCCCAATGCATTCCCAAAAACGGTGAGTACCTCGAGATATAGTAGTAATAAAACCGTCGCCATGATATGACGCCACAACTCTATTAGGGATAGGGCGTGGAGACGGCCACCACGTCGCGACTGATTTTGTTGCTTGGGAAATATGATTTATATATAGTATATACCACACTAAAAACTTTTAAACATTATTTTCTCTAGAAAAATATTACGTATTCTGAATTTTATTTAAAACCTGATGTTTTATTTCTCAGAGACGTTTTTCAAATACGTGATAAATTGGATAATAAATGTTTAAATTTTGTGACACCATAATTAATTGACGATTGGCCCATCTATAATAACTGAATTATCTCCCTAGCATTAAAGCTCCACTCAGTATGCAAGACGCCAAGTTAGTTAGGTTCCAATAAATCAATCCCACAAAGCTTGATAACAGCTGCTTGATCCTAAGATAACTCTATTACCTAACTATAAGTTATATTAGTTTGACAACAAGCCTATATATGCATCACGACACCGCGCCGGCCGCCGTTGTCCATTTTAAGAAATATAAACTCATGATTTTGTGAAATATCATTTTGGTTTTGAGAATATTCTATTATGTAATTTCTTTATTTCTCAAATATTTCTTAATAAGGTAGGGCTTTATATTTTTTGTGAATGACACCCACTCCTTGTTTTAAAATGATTGCACATTTTTCAGTTACTACATATTTGAAACTACGTAAAAAATATTCGACCCCTATCTTTCCTTTTTTCGAAAAAAGTAACTATAAGCGGAGAAAAATGCGTTTAACGTAAAACCTCTTGAGAAACTGCTAGTTCGGCCATCATGCTCTGCAGTTAGCGTGACGATGACCTTGTTTGCGCTTAGCCGCTAAATTATTTTTGACGTTTCTAACTTTAAAGTAAGTTAGAATTTCGAAGTTCCATTGTCTTTATTTTTTTATTTTTTTCACAACGTTTCGAATGCTTATGTATCTGCAATCGTCATCAGGTGAATATTAACAAAAAACTAAGATTACCTAAGCTTATATCCCACATAACATTGGAGGAATATTCATGTTATAGGAATATTCTCTTAAAGTGATTTTTGGAATATTCTATTGCGAATATGACAGGAATGTTCCAGGCCTATTTTTTGTTTAATATTCTTTAAGAGTTTGTGATAGTTATATTTCTTTGTTAACGTAATAATCAAGTTATTTCTATGAATATTCCCATCCCATTCTTTGTTCTCTAAGTATATGACTATTACATTACAGGAATGTTTAATTGGTATGTGGGCCCACATAATATTGAAGGAATATTCATGTTATAGGAATATTTCCTCAAAATGATTTTCTATTGCGAATATGACAAGAATGTTACAGACCTATTTTTTGTTGAATATTCTTTAAGAGTTTGTGATAGTTGTAATTTTTTGGTAATAAGATAATAATATTCCCATGATAACGTGATAATCAAGTTATTTTTATGAATATTCCGAAAAAGAATATTTTTGTCAGGATTTTGGCATGTTTGCTGATTATATTACTATCTTGTGAAAAGAACGCGATTTACATGATTTATAATTAAAATTTAGTTTAATGTCATCTATAGTAGGTAGGTAGCACTGGAATCAATATGTTCTCTATATAGTAGGTAATATTATTATACATACAAGACAGCAAAAAGTTATTTAAGACATTTAAGTAATCTTTTGATATCCAGTCTCAAGTAGTACATTAACATAATGGTGATACATTAATCCAACTATATCCATAGGCTACTCCGTAATTGCACATTAGTGGAAGACTAATGCATATTTGGTGGATATTCATGTGGATATATATCCACTGCATATCTTAGGATATCCATCTCGTGGCCATCTGGACATGTTTTGAATCAGAAAATCATATCCATGCTATATTCAACGGGGATATAATATTCTTTTAAAAAACCTCCTGGACGTATTAAAGTCCTGTTTCACGTCATGTTTCTATCACATTTATATCACCTGTATGAGATAGACCGTAACTTATTGCCGGCATGTGTTAGTAATATTCCCAATGGTAAAATGTAACATTTCTATCACATTCTTTGTTCTCTAAGTATATGACTATTACATTACAGGAATGTTTAATTTTTATGTGGGAAATAGCTGTGTCAAAGTACGATATATTAAGCCGATAAAATACTTTTTTTTTAAACGACCGGAAAATAGCCACTTTCCTTACGATTTTTCATACGGAAAGTTCTACATTACAAGGCATGTTCTTTCGAAATATTTCCACTCTCCAGAAAGGACCTTTTTGTTCAATTTTCCGGTCCCTTGATCCTTTTCCGCCCCCATTTTTGGCCAAGTTGGCTATGACTTCTTGTTGACAGCTTTTAGCTTGTTTTTTTGGGCAGTTTTGACACTTCTAAAAAAGCTGTTTTAAATTTGTTTCAAAAGTTTTGTTTACAAAAATGGACTCAGATCTAGAAAATGAGTTGAATCCGGAGGAAATAATAAAAGCTGCTTCAAGAGTCACATACACCGAAAAATCGACCACACATTTTTCATTCTCAAAGTAAGAGTATACTATAAATATAGGTAAATAAAGAACAAACTTAGAAATCTGCCTTTTATGAGCTCTTTCATCATTATTTTGCATGATAAGTTGGCTATGGTATTGGTATTGGTATTGGTCGTCAGTCATCACTGATTTAGCTGTGTGAAGCTAATAGGCACTACACTATAATTTTTCTAATGTTTTATACAATTTTGCACAAGTTAAAAATACAAAAATCATTTCTAACCACAAAACTTTACTTGTTTTTCTTAGTTTTCATCTTAAAAACTACCGGCCTTAGCGGCAATGGCTATCTAGCCAACAAGAAGCAGAAAATATCAGGGGACTGTTCATAAATTACGCAACACGGCTAGGCGTCGACGAAAGTGATAGATACTAAAATGTTTTTTCTGATCGTTTGAAAAAAAAAGTACGTACGATACACGACCGGAAAGTGTCTTTACAAGTCTCCGCAAGTTTACAGGACTCGCCTGCGGCTCGCCCTGTAAATTTCCTGCGTCGACCTGTAAAGACCAATTTTCCGGTCTAGTGACGTAAATACCTATTAGAATAATAGGAGAACCCTAACCTTGTCAACACAAACTTAATTTTCTAGTTTGGTTGGCTCAATTCGATCGAGCTGTCAGCTGTCAGCTGTCATTTTGTTTTTCGAATTTCATCGAAATGTGCCAATAAAACTAGAAAATTGAATTGGTGTTAGCAAGCTAAGACCTCCCCCATTGTTAAAAGCTCCCTTAATTGTCTTAAAATAACATACTTTCCAAAAAAATTCCAAAAAAGGGTTTAAGTTGGCACACCTGTTTGCTTAATTGTAAATGCGGCTTTACTACGTTTATAATAAAATCGCTTTTTCCTAGGGTTTAATACGTTCGGTGAGCATTAATACCATCAACTGGTGAATTGGTGGAATTAATCGGGTAATTTAAAAACTTGATGAATGTCACCAACATGCTGCCACCACCAAAACGGTTTTAGACTTTATATGCATCCTTAAATCGGTTTTAGTAACCCAAGCAACAAAATCAGTCGCGACGTGGTGGCCGTCTCCACGCCCTATCCCTAATAGAGTTGTGGCGTCATATCACGGCGACGGTTTTATTACTACCATACCTCGAGGTATTCACCGTTTTTGGGAATGCATTGGGACGGTTATTCAATTACATTGCGACGGTAAAGATTACTCTTGATATACGAATTATGTCGTCGCGGGTAGTAAACGGGCACGTTATCCCGACGTCCTGTTTACCACATAAAGTAGTATTTCTGACTTTTTAGGGTTTTTATAGGTTTTCTCTTTCTCACATTATTAATTGAATATCAGAACACGCCCCATAAAATATGTGAAGACATGACAGAAAACAAAAATATTATCTATATCAGAACCTATAGCTAATAATTACCATTTTATTAAACACTCTTCTGAAGTCACAGCATATTAAATTTATAAACGCATAGCACTTTACTGATTAAAAATGCTGATTTTTTGATAAAAAAACCGCGCGCCCCCCAGTTTTGACCTAGTTTTATTTAAAATATCGATAAAAATCGGAATTATTTGAGGTTAGGATTTCCAAATTAAATGTATTTCCAGTTTTAATATGTTTTATTAATTGAATATTAATATTTTTACTTTTATTGATACATGCAACTACTAATCAATGATTTAATGAGGTATTTTTAAATTTTGATTTGAATTCCATGTTTAGTAGAAGTAAATAAATAACATGGCGGCGTCGCGCATCCAGTTGACGGTGCATTAATTTACAATGTAAGTAAAGTAGCGATAACTCGTAGGTAAGGTTTTTACACTATATGTACATTTATTTCTTGCTGCGTGCTAGATAGGCGACCGTGTAGACTCCATAACTTTGTAGTTTTGTATGGAGTAGGGGCTACTGAATTGCAACCAAATTAATATCAGTAGAGTCGTTACCTCGTAAAAGTAATATTAAAGAAATTAAATGTGACAACTATGAAGAAACTTTACAGTGCGGGGCTTAGCACTGTAAAGTTTTTGCGTGGTTCTAGTAATGGTATATAGTTATATAGTGGAATATATTACTTTCGCGTATAACTTTATATTTTTACGACAGTGTGGTAATTTTTTAACAGTAATAGTGACCACACTAAGTGAAGATAATGAAATTTTTCCTATAAATATTTTTTTATAGGAACTATTACTACGCTTCAACCCTTTTTTGGCGGCAATGACAATTGCACCAGTGAAATTGATTATAATTGTTGCTTGGGAATGCTCATCCACTTTCTTAATACGTTTTCAGATGAAGCGCAGTAGACCCCTTATAACGGTTTATACAGTGTTTATAAAAGCGTTTTTCAAAAGTTTTTTATAATTTAAACATTTAGACGGGTCCATAAACTAGATAAATGATGGAATAAACAATACTTTTTATAGAGACGCACTGAAAAAAAGGATCTCTTAAGCCAACACAATTTTATACCTTGACGCAAGAGAATCGGACTATTGAATAGGGCCAACCCCCCTGAGTTCTCGACTTAAGATAATGATTTTCTTGACTGTTGACACACAGTAAAAGAAAACAGTATCTTGTTTCAAGAACATTAGTTAAAGTCGCACGTTAGCCGTTTTTCTTTGATCAAGGTATGATTTCTTGAGTAAAGAAAACAGTTTCTTGGGTAAAGAAAATATTTTCTTCGGTAAAGAAACCACTTTTCAGTAAAAAAGCAAGTGGTTCTTCTAAAAAATCATAATTAAGTAAGATATAAATTTTCAAAACTCCTGCTTTTGGAAATCTAGATCATCTAATAACTCACTCCTTGGCTAAAGGCTTGTTTTAGGTACCTGTGAGATAAAGCCTCTACTCTCTTTTAGTATTCTCTATCTACGATACGAATAAGTTTAAAAAAAACCTAACGAATGAAATGGAATGTGAGACTATTCTTTTACTCAAGCCTCCCTTCCCCAAGAACAATTTCTGCGTATGCCACTGCCGAGATACAGGATTAATGGGTTGATTTTATCAAACAAGTTGAGAGCGAAATATTCAGCTAAAAATCCGCGTCTTCATGTCAGAATTAGGGTATCTTAGGTTTTACGAGCCGCTAAATTATCCAGAAGAAGAAATATTATTTTTGCAGGTATATACCAGATTTTAATTTACCCTGAAGTAGAACGTCATAAAATGATTATTTTGCTTTATACTTTTGTTCTCAGCTTTCGCTATGTGCGAATATTAGATATTGTACTTGTTAGCCAGCTTTAGCATTTTCTCCATAATTGTATGTACAGGGTGTCCCATTTTGATGGGATTCAATGGGAAACTCCGTTTTTATTGAAGATAGAGACATGCGGTTTTCCCATTACTTTTTTGAGCTTTAAAAACTGGTATTGACAGATTTATTTTGTCCCTTGTCATTTTTGAGCTACAGGGGAAAGTTGAAAAATGGTCGAAATTACCAACTGATGATATCTCCCTTAATTTAAGAGATAATTGAGTTCCGTAAAAACATGTCTGTGGCAACCTTTTCAGAGAAACACAAACGTCTTTTCGAAATATTAATCCGACGTTTTGTTTCGTAGATACCATCATCAGAATCAAAAAGTTAAATACAAACCAAAATGTTTTACTTCATATTTTAGTTTCTTTTTAAGTTTCTTTGATAATAAATTGAAGTTGCGATCCTGAAAAAAATCATCTTCAGTGGATTGTTTTTCGGGTACGGCTATTTAAATTAATTTTTTTTGAGACTACTTATATTTAACTACTATATAGTAGACCTCGACAACCAAGATATATTATATGAATATACCGGGTGAAACGAAAAAAACCGGACAAATTGTTTTTTGCTATAACTTTACCAATTTGAATAAAAAACTGTATTGATAAGACAAATAAGCCTTTTGAAAAAAAACATTCACTTTGCCGCCATATTTAAATCCAAGATGGCGGAGAACATCAAATGCGCACCTTTTTTGAAACTTGTTTTTTTATTTAGGTATAAATGTTACTTTTCGACATGCAAAACAAAGTATTTAGAAAAAAACTGGCAACATATAATAAAAAAGGGTTTAAAAAAGGTAGGCATTTGATTTTCTCCGCCATATTGGATTTAAATATGGCGGCAAAGCGAATGTTTTTTTTTAAAGGCTATTTGTCTCAATACAGTTTGTCCGGTTTTTGTTCGTTCACCCGGTATGTTCATATAATATACCTTGGTTTTCCAGGTCTACTATACAGTGTGTTTTAAATTCGATGCTCACCATGGGGATCTCCTAAACGGTAGTTGTGCAATTTGATGCTTTACCCAAAACTAAAAATAAAGTTTATAAAATCCGAGTAGTTCCGGAGATAGGCGAAAAAAACCGAAATTTTCAATTTTAGTTATTTTTTTTTCCGCCTTTATTATTAGAGTTGTCAAAAAATGCTTAAAACTTTCTACATGCACCTTTTTAAGATCTACCAGACGAGCTATTCATTTTTAAGGTTTGACATTTCAGTTTGACAGGAGCGCTGTCAAGTTCATTTTTTCTTATGAACACATCCTTTTTTTCTGATCGTTTTGTTTCGGAAGCAAGGAAAATATCATTTTGAAACATTATTTTAAGAGGGAGCTTGTTGTTTCGGGCTTAATGACCGTCATCAGTTAAAAAAATCCCGTTATTCAAGACAACTTAAAAACCGCTTGTACTAGTTTCAAAAATGGCGCCAGCAGGCATATATAGCCATCCATAAAACCTTTTAAAAAAATTGAAAAAATGTCAATTTTTTTTTAATTTTTCCATTTTTCCAAAGTTTGTCAAATTTTTTTTTTTCTATATTTTCCATTTTTTTTGGTTTAAATGTCGTCTAAAAATTTCCCGTATAAAAAGATTTTTAAAAAAATTACAATTTTTTTTCAAAATTTTTCAATATTTTTTTTTGTTTAAAATGTAATTATCTACCTAAATGTGAAAATCGCGTGTCGCTAGCTGCTACAGTTCGTGAGTTATAATTTTTTTTTTATCAAAAAAAGAAGAATTTATGTGCCAAATTTGATAAAAATTGGTTTAGCGGTTTTTGAGTAATCCTGTCCCAGACAGACAGACGCCATCCCAAAATTTTGTAGATAACTATAGTTTTGTAGATACTACTACAAGCGCTTTTTAAGTTGTCTTGTATAACGGGATTTTTTAAAACTGATGATGGTCACTAAGCCCGAAACAACAAGGTCCCTGTTAAAATAATGTTTCAAAATGATATTTGCCTTGCGTCCGAAACCAAACAACCAGAAAAAAAAGGATGTGTCCATAAGAAAAAATTAACTTGACAGCGCTCCTGTCAAACTGAAATGTCAAATCTTAAAAACGAATAGCTCGTCTGGTAGATTTTAAAAAAGTGTCTGTAGAAACTTTTAGGCATTTTTTGACAACTCTAATAATAAAGGCGGAAAAAACTAAAATTAAAAATTTCGGTTTTTTTCGTCTATCTCCGGAACTACTTGAATTTTGTAAACTTTATTTTTGGTTTTGGTTAAAGCATCAA
This sequence comes from Oxystoma pomonae, assembly GCA_963921995.1. Lineage (NCBI taxonomy): Eukaryota > Metazoa > Arthropoda > Insecta > Coleoptera > Brentidae > Oxystoma > Oxystoma pomonae. The sequence continues at coordinate 94,765,621 of OY998166.1, read as the reverse complement.
ATTGCGCAACTTTGCCCTAATTTAAACCTTTTCGTATCTCCTACCGTTTAGGAGATTCTCGTGGTGAGCATCGAATTTGAAACACCCTGTATAGTAGTGAAATATAAATAGTCTAAAAAAAAATAAATTAAGTTGGGATAGGGCCGTACCAGAAACAAAATGCGCTGAAGATGATTTTTTTCGGGATAGAAACTTCAAAATAAAAAAATATGACATTTTGTTATCAAACAAACTTAAAAAGAAACTAAGATAAGAAGTAAAACATTTTGGTCCGTATTTAACTTTTTGATCCTGATGATTGTATCTGCGAAATGAAGCGTCGGATTAAAATTTCGAAAATACCATTATGTTTTTCTAAAAAGGTTGCCACAGACATGTTTTTACAGAACTCAATTATCTCTTAAATAAATGGAGATATCATCAATTGGTAATTCCGACCATTTTTTAACTTTCCCCTGTAACTCAAAAACTACAAGGGACAGAATAAATCTGTTAATTTTTTAAAGCTCAAATGCGAAAACTGCATGTCTCTATCTTCAATAACAACGGGATTTTCCATTGAATGCCATCAAAAATGGGACACCCTGTACAGTCCGTTTTATGTTTATTTAGAAAAAACCTAACCTCAATGACCCACTGAACAAACCCAGATTTGAAATTTGAAAGAAATCCAAACGCCCTAGATGGTCGTTGTTGTCAAATTTGAAGGTTTTATAAAACCTTCAAATTTGAGATAGGTTAGGTTTTTTTCTGACGGAAATTTTGGCGGAAAGAGTATTTGTATAGACTTTGGCCATACTATCCATTTTCTTCATGCATCTTGAGAAGTTGCATGCATTTTGCGTGTGCACACCATGCATTTACAGCAAAAAAGATGCATGCCCTCGAGATGCATGGAATAGAACTTGTTCTAATTTTTGTCAAAAGATGCATGAATTTTGGGGAATTTTCTAGTGAATTTTGATGCGACAACATAAATATTATGTTGGCAAGCCTATCAATTAACTAAGATTAGGTTCTAACTTTCAAAAATTTTTTGTTGTCTGATTTTTTTTGTTTCCGTTGGCTAAAAAATGACATTTCTTGACGCACAGTGTGAACGCTTTTGGATTCCATGCATTCGTTTTATTTTTCATTATTTGCACCTTCTGAACATTTTATAATAAAATCGTTATTTTTGGCTAGACAAGGCTGGAAATGTGGACAAAAATTTTGTATTGATGCGTTCATGAAAACGATGCTTCTAACATTATAGATAGAAAAGTATAGCTATAAAAGTATGCAGAAAAAAGACGAAATTTTAATAGCTATATTGTCAGCACATATTTTATAAATTCTTTATTTCGCACCATAGCTAGTTACCTATTTTACAATAGTTTTTGAATCTAATTAAGGTTCTAATATATAGTTATTTGTATCAAAATAAAACTCTCATAAATTATACCTTTTTACCTACATTCAATAATAAAAGGATGTAAATGTTTTAGCCAAATATTTAAAGAACACAAAAGAACAATTTTACGAACAGTTTCTAAACAAAGAAAGTAATATATTAATATAAAGCATTAGTTACACATTAACACAAACATTTTATAAGGACAACAAATAATTTATATACAACGTCAAATCTACGAACGAACAACAACAAAATATGATAAGAGTAAAATTAAAGAAAACTATGCCGCACTGTGACTGTGACTCTTGTCTTTTTAGGGAGAAACAAAATTACCAAACGGTAGATCGAAAATTGACGCGGAAAATAGTGCATAAAGCACGCGTTACCTAGGCTTGAATAATCCCGAAAACTTATTTTCCCAAAAATATTACCTATATTTGGCAAGTTGATATAGAAAATAGTTTTATGCACTTTAGGCAAAATTATCGTTGTTACGTAATTTGTGCACAGCCCCTTAATCCACGGCAGCGCATGTAAGAGCTTTTCCAAAATTCTGATAAAAAAAGGGAAAATAAGAGTTAATTAAAGTTAGGGAGTATCTTGATCACAACTGCTGCATTGAAGATCTCATAGTTATATGGAAGGGGCGTATATTTAAGCTAATACATATATGGTTTTCTTTAATATAAAGATATATGTTTTGTTAGAAAGGAAGGACGGAAAGGGAAGTTTTATGAAGTTATGAAAGTCTGCATAACAAAGTTTTATGAGATATTTTCATTCTCAGAACAAGCTGAAAAGTTACGGTATTATGGAATAATACCTATAGTTATTCTCATATATATATAGCTACTTTGCATCATGTAAACAGATGCATTTTCAATGTTCAATACAAAAAGAGAAGAACATGTCTTTTATTATACTACTGGATTTTAGAATTATTTGTTGTATAAAAAATTCTACAATTTTTTTATCATCAAAGTAATAAAAATTATTTTTTTATGCCTTCATCAAAAACTTGATTTTAGTAACTGTCTGCAGATAACTAAAGCATTGCCTTTTTTGATTACCGATGCAAAAAACGTTTTTTATTACGGGTGTAAAAAAAGATTTCTGTCCGTTTTTTACCAAAAATTAAAGAGAAGTAGCGGAAAATAGTAATATAGAAAAAATCTAATTATTCTACCTTAAAAATTAAGCAATTTCCGCCAGTTTTCACCAAATATTTACGAAAAAATCATTTAAAAACATCGTCAAAATATCAACATGTCAAAAACTAAAATGTAGCAACAATGAACATCATGGAGTAAAAAGGCACATCGGTATGGAAACCATTGTTATTTCATTTACCAGCCGCTTTTTATTTAAACCAACGCTTGTAAAAAAGCACTATTTTAGCCACTAGTTATGAAAACTACTAATCTTATACCATTTTTATTTACAATCACTTGAATGTTGTACAAAAAACTCTATTTCAATTTTTTTTGCTTCAAAATAATAAAAATTATACGTCTTAAATTATTTTAAACCTTTATCTAGGCGTACATCATGGAGTAAAAAGGCACATCGGTATGGAAACCATTGTTATTTCATTTACCAGCCGCTTTTTATTTAAACCAACGCTTGTAAAAAAGCACTATTTTAGCCACTAGTTGTAAAACTACTAATCTTATACCATTTTTGTTTACAATCATTTGAATGTTGTACAAAAAACTCTTTTCAATTTTTTTTTAATAAAAATTATACGTCTTAAATTATTTTAAACCTTTATCTAGGCGTATGATGACTTTTATATTTTATGTAAAAATCTGGCATACAATATAGAATGGAAATCAATTTTAAATTCTATAAAATGTCTGGCATAGGATATCATCGTATATTCGTCTAAAATATGGAGATTTTACATAGTTTTGGGTAAGATCAAAAGCTTCAGCATCAAAGACATACAAGCGCATTACTATAATGCCTTTGTTTAAAGTAGGTAAATACCGAGATACACGTATAGCATTTTGAAGGCTCAAAGTAACGCTGAAAATCTGTGAAAACATCTAGGAAATAAAATTATAGACCGGGTCGTTTTTTTTATAAACAGACGTCACCCTCTTTTTGAATCATGCAAACAAAAATAAGAATATTTAAGTAGCACCCTATAATTTGATATCGATCTCTTTTAGTTTCATCCCTCTATAACCAATAATAAAAAGTTATTTCGTGTATAAAAAATCACCCTTCAATACATTAAGTACAAAGAACAGAATTTTAGTTCTCTCCATCAATAAGTAAGTACACAAAATTTTGATTTTTTTTTAGGTTGTCCTAAATAATGTGCATCTTTTAAAAAAAATGAAACCAAACGTAATTTATGGATATACCAACAAAATAATTTCCGTGTGCGCATTAGCCATCCTTGATTTGTAATATTGAAATGGTGACGGGTCACTGGCTTTTGTGTTCTAGTTTTTTGTATGTGTCTCCCGATTTTAAAATTTTGTGACAAAAGTTATTTAAAAAAAAGCGTTTACAACTCGCCACTAAACAGTACTTTTTCTACTCGCTGCGCTCGTTTTTTAAAACCACGCTTGTAAAAAAAACAATATTTTAGCCACGGCTAGTAAAAAGTACTATTATATTCGTAAGAATATGGTCGCTTTTTTTATTCCACACGGAAATAAATATATACTGTTACCAAGAGGATACATGTTCATCCGAGCATGGTTTTGATAGTCCTGAATAGTAGTGTGAGTCGTGGGAACAAGTATACACAACAACTTGGATGGATATTTAGGCTCTTCTTACCGCATTCTATATAGCAAATCCAAGTAATACTTGAGGGAAAGTAAAGAGACTGAGACTATTTAAACCAATAATTGTTATGTTTAATCCAACATGAAATTCATACGCCAACTATGAAAAATAATTGGTAAAATATCCTTTATTCGACCAGATTGCCTATTTGCAACAATAAATGTTATACTTAATTCAACACGCATTTTTTATCTAAACTAAAAATAGAAATTCCTTGAATCAAGAAATTCTATCTTTGATCAAAATACTAATATAATAATATCTAAGAGAACATTTTTCTCGTATAAGTACTTATTGGTCATCAGAGTCTGTGAGAGAGATGTTACTTTATGTTGTTTAATGCAGTTTTTTTTTGGCAGGGTTGCTAAAGCTTTTAAGAGCAGAGACTCGTTGTTTCAAAACCTACAAATTCCGTTAATTGAAGGATAAATATTTCTTAACTTAAGATTGGTTATTTTTTTTTAATAGTGCAAGTTTTCTTAAATCAAAAACATCGCACTGGATACATAGGATTCAGACGATCTACCGACTCCTTTTATTTTTTAATATGTTATTTTTCTCCCTCAAAGAAGCATTTTTGGTAATAGGAACTTCTGTGTGACCCTTCCGGGTAAGCCAGATAATGTCTTCAAACTCTTAACATTTTTGATGTTTAGGTCAGTGGTTTTTAGAAAATCACTCTGTTAAGGTCACCCTTTCATTTGAAATTTTAATATTTAGTGTCCTTAAGCAGTTAGACTTTGGCAATTTAAGAAAAAAGGTTGACGGATTCATCAATCCAAATTTTATCAAAGTCAAAATCTTAACAATTCGTCAGGTTAAAAAAATAAAGGGTGTTTCTTAAATATTGCAAAACCATTAATCTAAATATAAAAAATGGTTCTCTGACCGGGGGGACAACAACATATCAAAAAATTAATGAAATTGGTAGATCGCCAGGATCCTATGTATCCAGTGCGATATCCTTTTGTGTTATTGAAGATATAAGTTTATTAACTACTAATTTAAAAAAACTTATTTTGTAAGTTTAAGAATAATCAAATAGTTGTTCGAAGTATTCAATAATGTTTAAAGAAGAATAATATTGTTTCATTGAGTAAATTTTTTAATTATAGCACTATTTTTAAATAAAGAATACCATTTTTCTCAGTGCAGCATATAAAATCTTGGTGTAGAAAAAAATTCTTGCAGTTGGTTATTTTTCCTTGAGTCGAAGAACGCATAAGAAAAACTCGTACCCAAGCGTTCGTCTTGCATGGTTAAAATCTAAACATTGTCTTCTTTTGCGACGTTTATAACAATTTATATAAAAAAATATTCTCCAGCAGAATAGCTTTTTATATCCATTACGTCACGGAGGTTTGCTGTTTGCGTAGCTAACAAACCCTTGAGTGAGGGTTTGATGGTTATAATTAGCCAAGATAAAGAGACTGCTTGACATAATGTTCCCTAATGGTTTTCTCTGTTATGTTCAGGTTTTATAAGAGCTGTTGTAAGCGCGAAAAATGAGGTGTTTTAAAATACGGATTTTTTACCTAGAAATTTTATTGCCGGTTCTAAAAGAAATACTTTTTCACTTAAATTTTTTACCAAATCAAAAAATTTTAAGAACCTGCTTAAATGCAAAAATTTGGCCCTGTGGAGGTATAAAATCGATGATTTTTATGATTTTTGTTTAGTTTAGAACATGATAAAAATGGCAGTCTTGGTATAATTGTTTTAACATTTTCACCTGAGGCGCATTTAAAGCATATTTCGGTCAACATTTAAGGCAAACAAACAACTCGAAATCTGATTCCTATGAATATAATTCTAGAGAGAACGAAATTTTTATGCGTCTCTGTTTGAAGTTCGATATAGAGGTCAATTTTACCATTTTGTTGTTTTACACACAACTAATCAAAAGTATGAAACTTATCTCTGTGTTTTGGACTTCCATTGTCTATATTTTATTTATACACGACGTTTCGATCAGTACAATCTCTGATAGTCTTCAGGCGCAAACTACAATCGATTCCTAAGGCTACGTACTTATATACTGTGAGAAATCACTCAACCTTGAAGTTTAAGAAGTTGGCTACGCCCAAGGAGGGGCTTCCAAATATTTGGGATTTCAACACTTGGTTTACTGAAAATACCCTGATTCTGCCTAATAAAGGCAGCTTCAAGGAATTTTCGTTTCTTCCAGTGTGACTCCTTGTGCAAAATGATTTCACCTTTTTGGGTATTCGTCTGATGTTCCTTAAGCCTAACAGATAGTGGTCTTTTAGTTTCGCCTAAGTATGATTCACCACAATCACAAGGAACTTGGTAAATGCATTCTTTATTTTGTTTGTTCTCCGGTTTTGTTTTACTAAGAAGGCTTCGAATTGTATTACTAGATTTAAAAGCTGTTTTAATATTAAAGTTTTTCGATACTCTTCGAATTTTCTCTGATACTCCTTTAACGTATGGGATTGTAAGGAATGCATTTGCCTGGTTTTGGTCTTGTAATCTCTGTCCTGTTTGTTGAAATTTAGAAATAGTATCTGTTATAAGTTTAAGGCTGTAACCATTCTGATGCAGATCCTTCTTAATGTTTCTTATTTCGATTTCCGAGTCATGAGATTACAAATTTGAACGGCTCTTTTATACAAAGTTTCGATTATGCCTCGTTTGGTTGTAGCAGAATGATTTGAACCTTGATTTAAATATTGTCCTGTGTGAGTGGGTTTACAATAGACTGTTGTTCTGATGTCGCTTTCTACTCGTGTGACAAGTACATCAAGAAAAGGAATTTGACAATTTTGCTCCAACTCCATCCATTTAATGGTGGGTCTTATGTTATTTAGGTGAAGAAATTCCGAAAGTTGTTGGTCATTCCCGGTCCAGACAATAAAAGTATCATCAACATATCTCAGCCAGAGCTTAGGTTTATATGTTGCGGTATCAATCGCGTGTGATTCGAACCACTGGCGAAAGCGATGAACCCATTGGCAGACCGTCGTCCTGAGCATAAAACCTATCTTTCACTTGAAAATAAGAGTTATGTAGGCAGTACTCCAACAGCGGTAGGTTGGTACGTTCATAAAAGGATTCGTCATCAACCAGTCTCTTTCTAATAATATCTAGCGATTCCTTTATCGGCACATTGGTTAAATATTAAACAATATTGGTCAGAATTAGGTAAAAGCTTTTATCCAAAACATAATGATAACGTTTTCGAGGCAATGAACAAGTGTGACGATATCTTTCCATTAATAAAAACATTCTTGAAAACATAGGTACTTAAAAAATTCGTCTGTGGGGCTTAGCGTTACTGCATATCAAGACATATTGAAATTGACATTGAGCAAATTGTTGACGGGTCTGCCCGAAAAAAAACCGGAAACCACCTTTTTTTGAGATAGGCATCTAATATTTGAGATATTGCAATATAAAAAGTAATGTTTCAACTTAAAAAGCTTCTTAGACCTTAAAAAAAAGTATTTAGCTATTAGGTTTTGTTTGTGGTTTGTTTGTTATCTATGTTTTTTATAACTCAAGCGCGGATTTCAGGGGAGTAGGGGCGCAATAAAACCTTATTATATTTACGGTATTAAGTTTATTTTATGTTAAAAATGATATTTGTAGTGTCATTTTCATAAAAATTTTCGCCTGCTGCGCTTTGAAACCATTGTTATATTTACAATTTTAGTTTAATTTTAAGTAAATAAATGCATTTTTCAGTGCAATTTTCCTACAAATTTTCGCCTACGGCGCCATGATCCCGTTGATATTTACGATTTTAGTTTAATTTGACTCATAAATTACATTTTTAATGTAATTTTTTCAAAAATTTTCAGCGCATTTAAGCATTTTTAAAAAAATAAAAAATGTATGAAAGAAACAACTTAAAATCTGAGTACCCCCCCCCTAGATTTGAGGCCAAATCCACGCTTGTAGTTACTAAATTTTTTTTCGTATCGAAACCGCCCCCTCCCCTTTTTCAAATGGCTGGGACCTCCACTGTAGGAATGCAGTGGTCCGTTTTAAATAACATAACAATTGTTTCCTAATTTCTAATTTAACGTGAATCAGCACGACTTCCAAACGGATAATCCGATTTTAATAGGGTTGACAGCCCTCCCGATTTAGGCGGGAGTCTCCCGCTTTTTTGAATTTTCTCCGTCTTCCCGCCTGATGTAAAAAATCTCCCGATTTTTAAATTATGCAAGATGGTTTTGTATTTTTAAACATTCCCCAGCATTCTTGAACAGTCTTCTTAATAATCAGAAGAGGGGTTTTTTGCATTATAAGTTTGGATCGTAGTCTTTTAAACTTTCTTTGATCTCTTTTTCCTTTTGATGCACTGGTGCGCACTAAGTGTACCTCTATCTTTTTCTATTTTGTATCAAAATGACGAATAGAGATACACTCAGTGCGTACTGTTGCATCAAAAGGAAAATGCTATGGTCGTTTTCAGATTTTTACGTTAAATAATGGTGAATGCGCAAGCTATTTTAACGAGATTTCACATTTTTTTTTATATGGTGAAGAAGAATGTTTTTAACACTTTGCGTTTGGTCGGGGCTCAGTTTTATATTGTGGGTTAAAACTGCAAAACATGAAGTATAAAAGGCTAAAAAAAGTAAGTTGCGCTATTGGTTCTTCTGAAAATCATAATTAAGTAAGATATGCAATTTCAAAACTCCCGCTTTTTGAATATAAAAATATGGCAACTAAGTCTTTGAACTCCAATTTGGTCCTGTTATATTTTTCAAAAACCACCACAAAATATATCCTAATAAAAAAGCCAAAAAGGTACATTAATAGGAAAGCCATTTATACCACTAAAAATGATAAAAAAGTATAAAATAAAATCCCTTATTTTTATACAAAACCCAGCTTTTCGAAATCGGTGCCTATTCTAGTACTACTTTTGGGCGGAGACTTTAAAAAGTTTGGTTAAATGTAAAAGGTATTCTGTTTTAAAATTTTTAGTTGATTTTTTTATTATTTTGTTTCTTTCTGACTAATCAAGGCACCATAATAATATCGTTTATAACTTGAGACATAATTAAATAGATAAAAACGTTGAACCTTTACCATAACTATAGCCATTTATTAGCGGGTAACCAAATTATCGTGATTCAACCAATTGGTTATCCTTGGTTTGTCATATGTCATTACCACCTCCATTAAAATACCGGTTATCGCGTTTTTAAAGTTATGGTTAATAATAAAGCCGTATTTATTATCAAATACTATTTTTTTTATGCATGACAATTCATGAAAATGTGTCCAGCGATTCAGAGGTCTAACCTAGTCCAACAGACAGTCCAATCCCACAAATTAACATAAACTGCCTTAAAAATATGAGTATATAAACAGGCTAAAGAAATGCCATTCCTTATGGTATTTCTAAAACAAGCCATTAACCCTACTTTTAAAAAAATTATAAAAAAATAATATCTCACGACACTGTCGGAAATGCAGCCACGGCAGTAAGCAGTACCTTTTACGTTACATACATATTTTGTTTCACACAAAACTAGGTTGAAAAATTCTAACCCCAAACCACAAGGTGCTGTCAAGTTAACCAAAGGTAACCTTGCTCCGGAGCTGGGTTATTTTTGGTTTGAACCAAAAGTGAAACAGCTGATTATTATTGACAGCAAAATTTCCCCTACTTTGGTTCAAACCGTGATCGCTAATATGCTCGAGTCAAAATGGGTTATCCGCTAATAAATGGCTTCAAGAAACATCGAAATCAAACAGAGGATGCTTAAAACTTTTACATTACCTTATTATTTTTAAATTTGGAGCTCTTTAACTCTCGCCTATTAGAACTTTTGTCTGCTTTTCCTTCGTAACGAAATGTTGTAGTTTTATTGGAAATAACCCATTTTCACAGAGCTTTCAGTTAAAAGTTCATCGTATATCTACAATTTTAAGTTATCCTTTTTAATTTTGAGCTCTTAAGGCGCAATTACACAGACGAACATGCTCAAATAAAAGCTCGTGCAAAATATCTAAAAATTTTTGCGTGAACATTTTTGTGAGCTTTTCTTTGAACATTTTGTTCGGGTAAATTTTTGAGCAAATTATTGCTATTTATTTTGGAAACATATTTTTAAAGATGAGAATAAATAAAATTTCACATCAGTGATCAGTGATCTCAATTCTTTAAAAAAATGGAACACCAACTTTTATTTAAAATTTTTGTGAAAAAAAGCCGACGCAAGCGCAACATTATTATTGCCTCTACTATCAGTTTTGTCACATGGATTAGGGTTACTTATAATATTTTTTTCTTAGGGTTTTTCCTGGATTTTTTTGCCCGTGGGCTTTTTGGGATTTTTTTTATTAGTTTTTTTTTATTTCCTAGGGTTTTTGCCTAAAGTCAAAAAAAAATCCAGGAAAATTATTCTTTTCCAAAAAAATTTTGAGTTTTTCAAATATCGGCAAAAAACTCAAAAATTGCACTTTTAAGCGGTAATCCGCGCCTCACGACTATGAGGAGTGGTCGGGAGCGGGATTTTTGTAGCTTTCCTTTACCTTTAGCTTTTATTATTGTTTTTTAATTCCTCACACCAGATTTACCTAGTTAGTTTAAAGTCCCAAGGGTTGCTTAAAAAAGCAAAATGCTGAAGATATAGATATTTATTGTCAATTTAATGTAATAATCAAGGTCGATTACTGACACTGAACCAACAATATGCAAAGGGCAACATTGCGATTCAAAAGAGTGGCCGGCCTACTACTTGCGAAATCCAAAACTCGGGATGATAGATCGGCGACACAGTCTACTAAATTACTGCTAAATTATATTTTTTAGACAAGGGTCGGGTTCGTAGGGTTGTAAAAGTGGGTAATAAACGGGTATTATTTAAACCGAACGTGCTTTTGTTCATATATTTGAGATTTAATAAAATGTATATAGGTTTTTTAATTTGACTTAATTATTATTGTAAAAGACTAAACTAGGAAGTAAAATAAAGTGATATTCTTTTAAACGTAAATTTTTATCATTACATTTTACAGGCAACAGCAATAAATAAGTGCCAATTATTATTTTTTTTATTCTCATTTTTTTTACAACCCCAAAAAAGTTACAAGTATACTGGCATATCCCCTATAAAAATCAGATCAATCGAAGTTGCTTATGAGGTAAAATGTGAATTTCGGCATCGAATCGTCGGAAAGCACTTGATTAAAAGTACCTTATTTCAAAACTTTGTTTTTCTATTTTCAGTTAAGTTCAATGAATTCCGATAACAATATATATTTTAAATTTGTAAAGAAATTTTTATAGCCCCAATTCTTCAAACAAATTTTGCTCAAGATTCTCTCCAAAATTTACGTGTATTTTTTTGTACGAGATTTTGTTCGAACATTTCTTTGAGCATTTTGCTCAAGAGGCTCATGTAAATGTTTGTCGGCATTTCCACATCAAAGGAAAGTTTGTCTGTGTAAATGCGCCTTTAGAATTCTCGCCTATTAGAACTTTTGCCTGCTTTTTCTCCGTAACAAGGTGTTTGAGTTTTATTGGACATAATCCATTCTCATAGCGTTTGTATAGGTATAAGAATATCTACAGTTTTAAGTTATTTTTTTTTTGTATCCCCAGAGACAGGGGCGTCACGTGGCCCCTAAAAGTGAGTGAGTTCTTGAACTGAAGGGGAGGGAGTCATTTAGTAGGTGTTGGGTTGGTGTGTACGAAAAAAAAACTTATTACTTGCTGCAGGGTTATTTGTAGATTTTTTTAAAAAATTAATCCTTAAATGCTTTTCTGTACGCATTTTAAATATATGTGTGTGTGTAAAATTAAACCAAAATTGTAACAATTTATAATAATATAGCGCAAAAATTTTTGCAAATAAGAAAAAATCTTTAAAAGTTGATCGCTAATGGCTTTTTTAAAAATATTTTTGAAAAAGTTATAGTTTAGAAGATACAATAATAATTATAGTTCAATACTTATTTAAAAAAAAACGTCTAAAAGACATAATAGTAAAATTTGAGAATTTTTCGTCGATAAAGCTATTTTTCTCACATGTTAGGATACCTCCATGTTGATCTACAAAAGATACCTCCGCCATCTTGGATTAAAGATGGTCCGCAAGGGTATTATTCAAAGAATCATTACTTTCTTATGTATGAACCGATTTGTCTCAGATTATTTATAAAAATTATTATAAAAGTTAATGTATATTTATTTTTTTACAGGCTACATAAAATACAATACAATAAAATGTCAAGCTTAAAATTATATTACCTAAGTATAACAGTTAAAATACAATAATTGTAATACCGAATACATCAGCTTAGCTGCCAAGAAAGGGTGGTCTCAATTATAGATTTGTTGCTAAAATCATCTCATAAATTACACGTTTTGAATGTCATTCATAAAAATTGCATAAGTATACTAAAATTGTAACTTTTAATACCGTCATACCGCCGCAGGAAAAACTTAATCAATCACACCAAATCACACGTTACAAACCCAAGTAAAAACAAAAAAAAGTGGGGGGCTATAGCCGTCCCTGGCGCACTCGACGTGACGCCTCTGCTCAGGAATGCTTATTTTATTAATACTTTTGTTGTAGAAGGGAGAAAAAAAAATAAAAATATGGAATATAACCCATACATCAAAGAATCTTTCGTGCAAAAGAGTTTTAATGAGAGACCATAAAACGGCTTTGTGTTCTTTACCACGTACTAGTTACTACATTTCTTTTTCCCGTATGTAAGTAGATAGTTTTGCAAACCTAAAAGTAAAAAAAAATGACGTCTAGTAAGCATAGGGGTGTGTATACATACACTCGTATATCAAACAGGAAAATATAAAAAGCTTTGTAAGCTGTCGTTGACAACGCAATTTTAAAAAGCTCTTGCCTTCACAATACGTTTTTTTAATTATACGTTGGCATTGGCAGATAAGGGTTTTTAAATCTACCAAAATGCAGGGTTTTTAGTTTGACTTATTTGTTAACTGCGTTTTTAAATCAAACTTAAGGCAAACAGTCATAAATTTTGTCAATAAAATATTTCAAAAATAAAATTTCTAAGAATACCTAATAGTTTACAACTACTTAATAATTAATATTAGAATTTTTCATTGCTAATGCTTGGGCTTGGGTATATTTATGAAAGTTGTGTACTAAGAATGGAAAATATGGATCTTACAAAAAATCCAAGTCGTTTAATAATAAGATCAAATTAAAATCATATATCACTTATAGTCTAAATTCTCATATTTATCCATGAACCTATCAATTTTTAATTAAGGATCTAATACATTTTCCACTTGGTTTAAAATAAGCATACAACATTGTATAGATACTATAAAAATGTCATAGGAATAACAGTGGCGGTCCCAGGGGGGGGCAGGGGGGGGCAGGGGGGGGGCGATCGTCCCCCCCTTTTCTCCAGAAGAAAGTAGACAACAAAGATGCTGGTGGTAACCCTGAAGTCTTTGGAGAAAAAACGAGAAATTGCAAAAGGTTCCTTTAAAGACATTCTAGAATCCCTCCCCAGTATTTTGGGACAGTTTGGAACAGACGAAAACCACGATATTAGAAACACAAAACAGTATTATAGAGCTTGAATTTATAGACAAGTTTTAGACAAAATCATTTCGGACATAAAATCAAGGTTCAATGACGAGATTGAGTATTTTTGACCTGATCATATTCATACCAAGTTTTATACAACGTGAAGCCAAAATCGGGCCAAAATTTACTAATGTCGTTTCCAAATACTATAAACTGTTTGATTAATATAAAATAGAAATTCTTGAACTTTTATTGGGAGAAGTCAGTGTTTGGAAACAGTATTGCTCAGAAGTAGGCAAAAACTTAGATGAAAACACATATGATAATGTTTTCGAGGAAAAGTGTGGCGATATTTTTCAGTTGATAAAAACATTCTTGAATGTTTGTCAGTAACGCTTCGTCAGAAAGAAACTTCTCCTGCCTCAGAAGATTGAAAATATAAGTAGTTACAAAACACTATGACGGAAATTCGTCTGACGGGCTTAGCGTTGCTGCATATCAACAAATATATTGAAATTGACATTTAGTGAGTCATTGACCGGTTTGCCCAAAAAAACTGTAAACGAACTTTTTTTTGAGATAGGCATCTTATATTTGAGATATGCAATATAAAAAGTAATGTTTCAACTTAAAAAGCCTTTAACAGCCACTTGCACCGACGTTTTTCTAATGGTTCTTTAACAAAAGAACCTTTAAATTTTAAAGGACATTTAATTTTAAATTACTTGCACAGGCTCAATTTTTTTGAACTTTTATTAAAGGCTCTTTATTTTCTTCACAGTACGGCAACGTCGCACGTATTTAGGGATCTCTGGGGTTTTTTTGTTGGTATCTCTGTCTTCAATAACCTAAAACTTTCACATATTTTTTTTATTTTATTTTATATGGTTCTGTTGTTTTCATTTGATATTTTTTGATGATGAATTGTTCATCTAGTCGAGGTAGCTATAGTTGTTACATGGACTATGAACATAATATGGGCTATTGTGCAGTGTTTCAATTTCAATGGAGGCTAAAAAGAGAAAAAGGGGGCTGAATCTTAGTCCCAGGGAGCTGTCGCCCATCTATTCAATATTACTCCAAAACATCCATGGATGCTGCACATGCTAGCAGTGAAACAGCTAGAGGTCAAGGAACAGAACAAAGAGGCAAGTCAAAAGCGTAAGTATTTTGATCATGAAATATAGCAATGTATGTATAATGCTAAACAACATTTTCTTTAAAAGTAGTTCTCGGCCTACTTAATTATACTCTCCAGTTTAAGATTCATCTACGACAAATTTTTGATGCACTTAATTAATTGCTTCAATCCTTGCCATTCGAATTAAAATATTTGAGAATATTTTATTATTATTATTATTATTATTAAATCCTTTATTTGGCAAATACCTAATTTGGTTTTTAATTTATTGTAGGGTAACAATCAAAGGAGGCGATCTGCCACCGTAGTTAGAATCATGGCATCAAATACCTTAGCAGAGAAATATGACTTCCTAGCGGACAAAAAGAATATGATTGCTGACATCACCCTAAAAAAGTTGGAAAGAGAAGCATTACATACTGACAAAGAGCATAAACTCCGGAAGAAAAACCTGGAGATAAAAATAGAAGTACTCGCTGATTTTTTTTAACACTATGCAATACATTCAATTGACTGCGAGAGTGGATTTGGTCACATTTAACAATTCAATTAAATATATTCATCTATATGAAGCTTAAGGAGAAACCAATCTCTCTTGAATGTGTTACATATTACATGAAAGGTACCTGCCGTTTTTGCATTTTATTAGTTTTTTAAAATAGATAACTTATAATTGTTTTTTTTGCGCCTTAAAGGAGATTTGTTGTTAAAGTGGTTATTTTGCTAGATAAGAAAAAATTGACTGTTTTTCACAGGGTTTTACTGTTAGTAGTAGTATAAGTTTAAGAGTTGTACTTATGTACATTTTGTTACAAGTTATTTTGTCTCAGGCCTCTTTGGACTTTTGCAATCGAGCGGTATTATAATTTGTTTATTTGAGTAGGAAGTGCGTGGGCTGGCACTTATTTTTTTTTCGTTTTTTAGTTACAGGTACAGGGTGAAGGAAATCGCCTTGTGTACAGAAAAAACAATACAGTTTATTAAAATAAAGAAAATTTAAAACATGTTGTTTATTTTACTGACATACCTATACATTAAAAAACCACCAAAAAAATTATCATAATCAACAATTAAAAAAAAACAGCAATTGTAAAACTCTAAAATGCACAGCTGCTTTTTTGTACGTTATAATTTTGCCAAAGAAATGAAATTATTTTTTATTTTTCTTTAGCACATAATAAATAATTTCCATTCTGCATAACATTATGACGTTGGTGGTCTTGACCATACATTTCAATTTGTTGATTTTGCATAAGATAATTTAATATTCTTCCTTGTTGATATCACAGAAGCAGCTCCATAAGCCATAACTGGAAACCGACGTTTCCAGATCCCAAATATAGGTTCTATTGAAGTTCTTGTTCGAATTAAGGCTTCATTATACAGTTGTTTACCTGGTATAATTGGATTTGCTAAAGGTGTCAGGAGGTAATTTGAAAGACCATATCCACTCCTATAAAACAGTCACAGTTTATATGATATATCATTCATTCATTCAGGGAGCTGTTGGAGAAGCTTGTTTATAAACCCTGGATTATTATAGTTTTGATCAATATTAGCTAAAAATCATTTTATAAAAAATAATAACTGATCCTGGAAAATGATCAGAGTGTTGGGCAAAAATATGCATCCAATGTATATAAACAGAAAAAATTGCAATTATAAACATTTTGGGAACCAACTTTTAACCCCCTCTCACCTCGTGTAAAACATTGACTAAGTACCTACCTGACATCTGGATATTGCAATAGATCCTCAACGTGTGTTAACCTGAATCTTCGAGGCACCTTCGAGTGAAGCCAAAATTAACAAAATCCAATATTTCAAGAGCATCCTCTACCAGCTCATCTTCAATAATGTTTACATATTCCATAATAACATTTGATGAATTTTCTTTTTTCTTGCTTTTTGAACAAAAATAAACTATACAATAAAAAATGGGTCGCAAAACTAACCTCAAAAGAGCTAACTGAGCTTTAAAGATCGGTTAATTGACCAAATTTGGCCAGTTAGTTAATGCTCCTTTAAAGAACGTTTAAAAGACCATTAAAGTCGGTGCAAGACATAAAATACGCTAAAGATACTTTAAAGGTCCTTTAGCCTAAAGGACCATTAAAAAAAAAGTCGGTGCAAGTGGCTGTTAGATCTCAAAAAAAAGTATTTAGCTATTAGGTTTTGTTTGTGGTTTGTTTTTTATCTATGTTTTTTATAACTGAAAAAATTATACGTAGTTACTCAAGCGCGAATTTCAGGGGGGTAGGAGGGTAATTAACCCCTCCTCCCTTGGATTTAAATTTTTTACGAAAAGTCAAAAGGAGGCCATAAATTGCGGCGCTATAACACGTTTGATATCTACGGTATTAGTTTAATTTTGTGTTAACAATGGCATTTGTAGTGCCACTTTTTTAAAAATTTTCGCCTGCTGCGCTTTGAAACCATTGATATATTTACAGTTTATGTTTAATTTTAAATCATAAAATGCATTTTTCAGTGTAACTTTTTTTACAAATTTTCGCCTGCGGCGTTATGATACGTTGATATTTATGATTTGTTTAATTTGACTCAAAGACTGAATTTTAAAAGTAATTTTCTCAAATTTTCGGCGCATTTAAACATTTTTTAAAATAAAAAAAAATATTAAATAAACAACTTAAAGTCTGAGAACCCCCCCCCCCCTAGATTTGAGGCCAAATCCGCGCTTGTAGTTACTAAGTTTTGTTTGCACATATTGATATGTTCCTCATAAAATCTATGTTATGCTATGCTGCTTTTTATTCTATTTTTTTTTCGTATCGAAACCGCCCCCCCCCCCTTTTCAAATGATTGGGACCGTCACTGGGAATAAAGAACTGAGAGGGATTTTAATGATCTATAAACAATAAAACACGTATTGCTCTAGACAGTGGCGAGAATGGGGGGGGGGTGAGGATAAACCTCCCCCAATAAAGTAGCAGAAACAAAATATATAGAGAGTAAAATAGCAAAATCCCAACAATCAAAATCTTTCTACTTCGAAAATATATATTTTTTTATATCTTCATCAAAAACATTTCTTTAGTAACTATTGCTATGTTTTCATGGGTATTGAGCTCGTTTTCAAAACTCATTCTATCTTTTTGTTTTATATAGCGTGTTCTTGGTCTTGATAAAGAACACACTATATAAAAGAAAAAGATACAATAAGTTTTGAAAACGAACTCAATACCCATGAAAACATAGCATATGTGCAGATAACTAAAGCATGACTTTTTTGGTTACCGATGCAAAAAAACTTTCTTTTTTGATCACGGGTGCAAAAAAAGATTTCTGTCCGCTTTTTACCCAAAATCTTTAAAAAATAATTTTTTTCAAAATTTTGGTTGAAAATACAATTATCTATCTTAATGTGAAAACCGCGTGTCCCCCTCCTACCCCCTTGCTAGCAGCTAGTGACACGCGGATTTCACATTAGGATAGGTAATTGCATTAAAAAAAAAGCGGTTTTCACATTAGGATAGGTAAATGCATTTTGTAAAAAAAATCAAAATTTTTTTTCAATAATTAATTAAAAAAAAAAAAAAAAATTCTTTGGTTGGAAATGCAGTTATCTCTCTTAATGTGAAAACCGCGTGTTACTAGCTGCTACGGTTCGTGAGTTACAAAAAAGTTTAATCCCCCCTCCTACCCTCTTGCTAACCTAAAAAACTAATCAGCTCTGCGTAGGGTGAAAAAATTTTTGTGCTAAATTTGATAAGAATCGGTTTAGCGGTTTTTGAGTAATCGTGTTACCGACAGACAGACAGACACTATGACAAATAACTTATTTTTAGTGGAAATCAAAAAAACTTTTTTTTTGACGATCCCATTGGTCTCCATACTATGTATGGATGGCTAAAAATAAGGTACTTACCCAATAAAATTAGAGAACAATGCTTAAAATGCACTAGCACAAAAAGTCAAAGTTTCTCTAAAACTGCAGTGGAAACGGCACAAAAACATCACTCTAACAATAATTAGCAAACAAATTATCAAGAATTAAAAGCAAAATTTAAAAAAAAATTAATTCCAAACGGCTAAAGGACACCTGTTGCTCCGAACAAGAAAGCCTAGTTACAGTTCATTAAATCAACGCAGAAGTATTTTAAAATCAATTTTCTATATCGATGGAGTTAATTTTGTTTAGAAAAACATTTAACAAATTTAAAGGATTTTTCTGCATACATTGTAACAATTTTCGACTTAGACGCTATGACACCTTTGATACTTACAATTTAAATTTTATTTTTTGTCAAAAATTGCATTTGTAGTGTAAGTTTATCCAAAAGTTTTGCCTGCGGCGCTATAACTCCATTAATATTTACGATTTTACTTTCATTTTAACTCAAAATTGTCATATTTGACAACAAGTTTTGGGTAAATAAACAATCTGAAATTTGATTACCTCCTCTAGATTTAAGATCAGGTCCACACTTGTAAGAACCTTATTATTTGTGTGTATACCTTATCTCAAAAAAATATTTGATAAATTTTTTGTCTTTTAATCTTTCCTTTTTTCTCAGATTTTTTGTATTCATTTTCAAAAGCAACCAACGCATAAAAGACCTTTTCTGAAAATTTTCATAGAGTTCACGGTCGCCAACAATTTCATCATTTAAACGACTCCGTGGGCATGAAAGAGGCTGGTTTTGGTTTACGGGAAATTGCCAGAAGGGTTAATGCCAAGCCATCAACAGTGTTAAGAGTTTGGAGGGGGTGGTCCAATGATGAGACTTATAGATGTCGTGCGGTTTCTGGACGCCCTAAATTATTACAAGGTGGTGATATACGGCATCTCAGCCTTCTTGCTCTCAGAAATCGACGGGACAGCATACGCCAAGACGTTCTAGTTGCAGCTACACTACGAGTGTTTTCAAGGATGACAGTTAATCGGAGATTGCTTGGTATGAGAATGAGGGCTTACTGTGCGCTTTTGGTGCTACCTTAGATTGACGAATGGAATACCATAAGCTTCAGCGACGAATCCAGGTTTTGCTTAGGCGGCCCTAATGGAGGCATGAGGGTTAGGCGATTTCGAGGTGAGAGACTAAATGTAGACTTTGCTGTTGAACGTGATACAGCAAGACAGCAAAGTATGGTATGAGGTGCTATGTGTTTAGGAATGCGATCTTTCAACAAGATAATGCCAGACCGCATATTGCTCGTGAAACAATGGACTTCTTACATGAACTTAGCACAGAGACTTTGGAATGGCCAGCAAAATCGCCTTGTCGCCTATCGAACACGTATGGGATATGATAAGGCGCAATCTTAGTCGATTACTACGTTCCCCTATAAACTTAGATGAACTCTGGCATGCCGTAAGGAGGATTGGGATGAGTGTTCCTCAATATGATATAAACCATCTTATTTTGTCAGTGCCTAATAGAACAAACGAGTGCATAAATAACCATGTAGGAATCTTCTTGGAAATATAATAAATGTCCTAATGTATTAATATAAAAATAACTTACTTTAAAAATATTTGTCCTTTCTGATGTTCTATTTTTTTTTTGTTCTTCAGTATATAATCAAAGCTTGCATATCAATAATTTTTATTAATTATGGCCACATTGCCGGTTAACACTTGTACTTGCGAAAAGTCTTTTTCCTCATTAAAGTTTTTTAAAAACTACCGTATTTCCTTGTAAAAGGCAGTTCCGCACTCGCTGTTTTCATTTTCGCACTGACACTGACCCGGTGCTGTTTCAATAGAACACGACTGGCACTGGTCAGTGGCGGTCCCAGCCATTTGAAAAGGGGGGAGCGGTTTCGACACGAAAAAAAAAATAGAATAAAAACATAGCTTTTATGAGGAACATATCAATATATGTAAACAAAACTTAGTAACTACAAGCGAGGAATTGGTCTCAAATCTAAAGGCGGGGGGGGGGGTATTCACATTTGAATTCGTTTATTTCATACATTTTTTATTTAAATTAAAAAATGTTTAAGAAAATTTTTGAGAAAATTACATTAAAACTGTAATTTTTGAGTCGAAGTAAACTAAAATCGTAAATATCAACAATCAAAATTGCTCTAAAAAATGCGTGTGTTGATCTGAAATTAAACTAAAAATGTAAATACATCAATGGTTTCAAAGCGCAGCAGGCGAAAATTTTTAAGTAAATGACACTACAAATGCCATTTTTAACACAAAATTAAACTAATACCGTAAATATAAAAGTTGTTATAGCACCGCAATTTATGCGCTACTTTTGATTTTTTAATGTTTTCATAAAAAATTTAAAGCCATAAAAAAACGTAGATAACAAACAGAACCTAATAGCTAAATACTTTTTTTTTGAGGTCTAAAAAGCTTTTTGTTGAAACATTACCATTTATATCGCATATCTCAAACATAAGATGCCCATCTCAAAAAAAAAATCATTTCCAGTTTTTTGGGCAAACCGGTCAATGACTCGCTCAATGTCAATTTCAATATGTCTGTTAATATGCAGCAACGCTAAGCCCGTCAGGCGAATTTCCGTCATAGTGTTTTTAAGTACTTATGTTTTCAATCTTCTGATGCATGAGAAGCTTCTTTCTGGCGAGGCATTACTTACTGTCAAACATCCAAGAATGTTCTAATCAACGGAAAAATATTTTCTTCTTCCGGGTTATTACCACCAGGGGTCCGATTTATCCACATTTACAACTTTTTTTTACAACTTTTTAAATCTAGTAGGCTTTGCGTTTTAAAGCTTTTTTGACGTTTAGTAAGTACCGGCTTTAAAGAAATTACAAAAAATGTGGCAACACCCCATGAAGCTGTTCTCGCCACGCTTGCCCGTGCTAGAGGCGGTTTTCAACGATTCAAATTTAACGCCGGGTTTAGTAAAGGCGAAATTACGAAAGCAAGCAAATTTCATATGGAAATATGTCAAGCGAAGTGACATATGATATTTGCGAGCGTAAACAATTGTGTGCATTGCCATATTTATTTATTTATTTATTTACTCGACTTTTACAAAATGATGATCTTTTCCGAATTGCTTTACAAAAGGTACGTTTCTGCGAGCTGAACATAGTTACTATTGTTCTCCTTTTCTAAATGCATTCGTCTGAGCAGCATACCAGAGAAATACCCGTCCGTATACCCTTCGACCCAGCAATCTAAATATCTTCTTGAGATAGTTACCTCTGACAATTATGCGGGGTTGGTGATCAGATTTCACGTTTATTGTTTACCAAAAATTTGTTGGCAAAGGCATGCTTTAAATGCGCTGAATATTTGAGTCATGTAACTTTTAAGACGTTCTAAATGCTGCTGAAATAAGCCAGTGTCAATTAAAGTTACACGCAAAACAATAGGGCTGTCTAACAAATTGTCAAAGTTAATTACGTGATGGCCCTTTAAAAATGGTGGCTGTAGGGTAAACAAAGCGATTTTCCATAAGACGTAATGCTAATAAAAATGAAAATTTTGGAAAAGTGGAAAAAGATTCAGATTAAACAAAGTGAATATATTATAGAGTAATCCTTTCTGAATCGAGGAGTAACGAGCATTTTGCCGAAATGTTATAAACTCAAAAATTCGCAGTTAAAAGAGGCAATGTCATGTACTATTTTCTCTTTTGCAATTGCACAGTGTGGATAGGCATTGTCTTTCTCAGTTCAGCCTGAAGAACGGGCCAGATCGGCTTGAAGAGAGACAGTTGCAACAGCAACACATTTGACATCAAAATGTGTTGTCATAACAAACCATAGCTTAGACTTTTGGTTGGTTAGCTCAAAAAAAAGTTTCGGTGTACCACGTGACTCTTTTGCGTCAAGTAAGCCATGCACACATCGTTAAAGGTAGATTGGTTTATTGGGATTGAGACTGAGAAATATTAAACCAGACCGAACAAATACTGATAAAAAAAAATCGATTTGGTTCAAATTTGGTACATGAGGGTTTTTGGGACCAAGTATTACGAATTTTCAATCAGATTTTCATAAAGTTGACAGCTCGCCGCAGGGGGGGGGTACCATCTAAATGTATCCGAATTCGGTCAAAACTGGTATACAGGGATTTTTGAGGTCGAGGATTACGAATTTTCGATCAGATTTTCATAAAGTTGACAGCTCGCCGCAGGGGGGGGTCCCATCTAAATCTATCCGATTTCGGTCAAAATTGGTATACATGGGTTTCTGGGGTCGAGTATTACGAATTTTTGGTCAGATTATCATAAATTTGACGTCTCGACGCAGGGGGGTACCATCTAAATGTATCCGATTTTGATTAAAATTGATATAAAGGTGTTTTTGGCATCGAGGATTATGAATTTTCGATCAGATAACCAAAATTATGAAAGTAACGTCTCATTATCTTCTATTTCTTTCAAAATTGGTACAAAGCGGTTTTTGGGGAAATAGTCTAGGAATATTAGATCTTCTGTGCGAAATAAATTGCACAGAAAATGTCAAATAGTGTCTATATCTAATTCATAGAGAGTATAAGCTATTTCGAAACCGAAGAGATCACACGCCCAGTTCATTTCTTTCTGCCTTAAGTGGTTATTGAGTTAGAATAAAATTTGTTAAAAAAAATTTCAATTAATTTATTTTTTTTTTGTTTCGTTGGCGGTTTCGGTATTTTTCTGATGTCTACTTTATGGTTTATCTGATCTAAAACTCGTAATCCTCGAACTCAAAAACTTCTGTATACCAATTTTGACCAAAATCGTATACATTTAGATGGTGTCCCCCTCTGATCTGATCAAAAATTCGTAATCTTCGACCCCAAAAACCCCTGTACACCAATTTTGACAGATATCGGATAAATTTATATGGTACCCCCCCTGCGGCGACCAGTCAACTTAATGAAAATCTGATCAAAAATTCGTAATCCTCGATACCAAAAACCACTGTATACCAATTTTGACAGATATCGAATAAATTTAAATGGTACCCCCACCCACTGCGGCGAGCTGTCAACTTATTGAAAATCTGATCGAAAATTCGTAGTCTTCAACCGCAAAAACGCCTGTACACAAATTTTGACAGATATCGGATAAATTTAGATGGTACCCCCTTCCTGCGGCGAGCTGTCAACTTAATGAAAATCTAATCGAAAATTCGTAATCCTCGACCCCAAAAACCTCTGGATACCAATTGTGACAGATATTAGATACATTTAGATGGTACCCCCCCTCCTGCCGCGAGCTGTCAACTTATTGAAAATCTGATCGAAAATTCGTAGTCTTCAA
Organism: Oxystoma pomonae; assembly: GCA_963921995.1. Taxonomy (NCBI): domain Eukaryota; kingdom Metazoa; phylum Arthropoda; class Insecta; order Coleoptera; family Brentidae; genus Oxystoma; species Oxystoma pomonae. The sequence goes on along the minus strand of OY998166.1, from coordinate 94,741,552 downwards.
CCCCAAAAACGCCTGTACACAAATTTTGACAGATATCGGATAAATTAAGATGGTACTCCCCCCTTCGACGAACTGTAAACTTAATGAAAATATGATCGAAAATTCGTAATCCTCGACCCCAAAAACCCCTGTACACCAATTTTGACAGATATCGGATAAATTTAGATGGTACCCCCTTCCTGCGGCGATCTGTCAACTTAATGAAAATCTAATCGAAAATTCGTAATCCTCGACCCCAAAAACCCCTGGATACCAATTGTGACAGATATCAGATACATTTAGATGGTACCCCCATTCCTGCGGCGAGCTGCCAACTTATTGAAAATCTGATCGAAAATTCGTAGTCTTCAACCCCAAAAACGCCTGTACACCAATTTTGACAGATATCGGATAAATTTAGATGGTACCTCTCCCCCTTCGACGAACTGTAAACTTTATGAAAATCTGATCGAAAATTCGTAATCCTCAACCCCAAAAAGCCCTGTACACCAATTTTGACAGATATCGGATAAATTTAGATGGTACCCCCTTCCTGCGTCGAGCTGTCAACTTAATGAAAATCTGAGCGAAAATTCGTAATCCTCGATAGCAAAAACCCCTGTATACCAATTTTGACAGGTATCGGATAAATATAGATGGTACCCCCCCTTCCCACTACGGCGAGCTGTCAACTTATCGAAAATCTGATCGAAAATTCGTAATCCTCGATACCAAAAACCTCTGGATACCCATTTTGACAGATATCGGATACATTTAGATGGTTCCCCCCCCTGCGGCGACTATCAACTTTATGAAAATATGATCGAAAATTCGCAATCCTTGGCGGCTGCCGGCGGCCATCTTTATTTATGCTAAATTCTAGTGGCATTTTATTCAAAATTGTAATTAAAACAAATTTAATTAAACCAAAAAAAAGTGAAATTGTAATTTAGTGATTGTTTTCCGTGACAATAATGACTGTCGGGAAAGCCAAACATTCATTTTTAATGGGATAAAGACAGCGCTGTATGATCGTACGAGGTTACAGATTTTTTGAATTCATGGTTATTTATTATTATTTAGTATATTATTATTCTTAAATTATTTAAAATATCAAAGAAATCGCTTTACACTATTAGTTAAAGACAAATGCTTTTATTTCGCTTTGAATATGACCCAAACGTCGCCTTAAAAAGATATATAAAACCAACAAAACAAACAGCTTTTCGAAGTGCCATCGAAGTGAATTAAATTATCCTTTTTTTTTAGTTTATTGACGATTTTTTTGCTAAAGTTTAAAGTAAACTCGTCAAAAAAAAGTTAGTTATTAAATATCTGATTTACATAAAGTAAAATAAATGTGCATAAATCGTACCCCAGTATCTTTGTTGTTGTTGTCTACTTTTTTCTGAAGCAAAGGGGGGGGAGATCGCCCTTCCCCGCCCCCCCTAGGACCGCCACTGCATTGGTGTAGTTTCAATGGAACACGACTGCAACAGCGCAACTGGCAAACCGTTCACCGCACATTTTCTGATTAAAATTTTGTTTTTGTTTTCCGTTGCAATTATTTGTAAAATCGCGAGTCACGACCATTTTACTATATTTACACGTCCGTTTGTCAAACGGGCTGTTTTGTGTCTACTTCATAACCCTTGAAGTACCTATAAACCATAATTCGATGTTTCTGTGCGATGATGTAGGGCACAAAATTATTCTTCGTCGACTTCATCGGTGCTACTACTCAGCGGCGAAGAAAATGTACAAAAATCTCTTACACTTGCCATTTTCGCTGTTCGCAATTTTTAATGGCGGGAAACAGTTCTGGGTGCGGCACGAGCCCTCAGATCCGGTACCGAAAAAGCGGCTCTCGGTGCCACACTGAAGGTATCAGTTCACCAATGGAACAGTAAAACTGAAAAAGTGTCTGTCAATAGAACACATAGAAATATACAAAAACCGAACCAGTTGCGCAGAAAAATATTCATATATTTTGTTAGATGAGTTAGTTAATTTTAAAATAACGTTTGTAGATTTAAACATATATACATAATACGATATTATTGTATAAGTTCGTCGACCTTACGAAGCCAAAAACGGTACATTTGACGGTATATACTAAGCCCACTACCGACTTACGACGCCCGAATTCGGGCTTCCTAAAAACACCGTGTATATTTTTGACATAGTGATGGGCATGCTCATCCTTAGCGTTTGCCGAAAAAAAGGTGGGCTTCATAAAGTCGGAATATATATCAAAATATACACCAGTAGTGCCAGGGTTCTAACTGTAGAGGGCGCAGCAGTCGAACGCGAGAATATACAGTATTCAATAGGTCCCACGGTGGAGACGACGCCCGCAAGATCTGACAATACCGCCGGGCTTCAGATCCACCGTGGGACCTATTCAATATTGTATAGTTTGATTTTTAAACATTATGGCGGGTTTTAAGCCTTTTTAAGGTGCGGTTTGTCTTTTTATCTGGCTGGCTCTACAAAATATTTGAAAAAAAAAGTAGCTTTGCTTATTGTGGTACTTTAATGCCCTAGGACCACTTTTCTGCCCGCGGGTGTTAAATTAAATGGTTAATAATAAACTTGGTCGTGCCTGTCTATGGATTACTTTGAAAGTCTTGTCACTGTCAAAATGTGTTTTAGGCATACTAGGATAGGCAATTTAGATATAAATTTTGTGAATAGAGAAAAAAATTAGGACTTAATTTTTTTTTCTTAAAATGCTAAGGAAGGTGGACCATTTAACATAGTAAAAGTCCCCATTCCTACTCCCTCGGAAACTGTCATTTCTAACCTCCAAAAAACTCCAAAAATGCGTTTTCCTTGGATAACTCCTAAACGGTGACAAATGCAATTGCAAATTTAACTCTCTACCAGAAAAATTGAAAAAAACACAACCAAAATGATGTGAATTTGAAAAATTTCTTGCATATTCCTTTTTAGTATTTTTATCAAGATTTCTCAATCTACGAGTACCAGCTTGGCAGGGTTGATCTAAAAGCCCCCAGCAAACACGGTTCCTTCGGGCCTTCGTCGGCTCAATGTTGATTGCCGAATTTGCCGTCATCGGCACGACGTCGATTTACGACATCGGACCAGCAGTATTTTTTGTCCGCTTTGCGATGTAGGCCCAATGTATGTTTGCTGACGCAAGGTTAGACCGTAGCCCGCCGTCGGCCCAATGGTAAATTTTACTTTTTGTTGACATCGGCATACCGTCGCCGTACCATTAAGGTCTGATTTGGTTTAACCACATGGTACCGATCATCCGCCTATATAGCTGCTTAATTTGGTCGGTCTAGCGTAGGCTAGCTGGTCTCGGCCCGACATCGGTAAACTACTAAAGCGGTCCAACTCGGCGATTGACGAAGGTCCGTCGGTTGTGATGGGCAAAAAATATCGATGTTTCAAGAATATCGATGTTTTTTTGTTTATAGACATCGATGTTTTTAACATCGATGTCTATAAAATATCATCATACTTTTTTTAAACATCGGAAAATCGAACATCGATCCAAAAAAAATTATAGGAAATAATGTGTCTGAGAAGTAAAAACAGGAGTTGTCTATTTTTGAGGTGTCGGTCGGCTTTGACGCCAATAGTGTCTCTACCTAATCTGAATGTACTACTCATATTTTTGTGTTTTTTTTAGCGTAGATATTTAATAGCTTCTGTATATCATTACCGATTATTTATTATTTGCATGTTTATTATAAATATTGTGTAAAACGAGGGGGTATACACTAGTTCAAAAAATGTGAAATGATTGCCAATGTTTTTGAATGGTCAGTGATAGCCGGAGACTGCCGAGGGATTTCTAAAGACGCCCAGGACCGGTATTCTCGTAATACGTAACGTTTTGAAGTCGCTAAGCGAAACGAATAGCGAACAGCGCGCTCAGCGGCACGCTAACCGACGACTTTTCGTATTCTCTCTGCCGAACGCGCTGCCCTGCGAGCAGACAGAATCAAATTCGCTTAGCACATCTTGGCATCATCGAATTTTGCATTTTTATTTCTTGTTAGCCTTGTCGCTCCTTTTTTTTTTCTATGTGTAAGAAAGAGGCCATTGTGTGATCGATTTCGAGCCGTATTTCAGAAAGGGTAAATCAAATGGTGACATGTACAAGTGTTGATCCTTTAAAAAATTACTTGATGGTTTGGTTTAGCTCAGTTAAACCCGCCCTTTGACCCTGTGATATAAACTCGTAGCACGTTCCCGCCCAGTGTGCGGGAAAAAGTTTACCCCGAGACTTAACCGCACACTTACAAAAAAATTCCGCACTTCCGAAAAGTTTAAATTTATTCCGGCACTCAGTCAGGGAAAGTGGTGTTTCCGGCACGGTCGTATATTGATTTTGATACTTTGTTATATAGCATTTATTGTTAAAATGGTTTCACAATAGTTACTTATATATCTAGTAAGTTATACCTTATAATTATAGTAAAAATGCGTATTCTACATTTTAAGAAACAGAAAATAAAACTAAGGTATTTGTTACCCAAAAAATAACCTAACCAATTCAACAACAAACACAGAATTCATAAATCCACAAGAGAAACCTCGCCCGTGGAAAAATTTATATTTTCATGGAAGCGTTGAATTAAAAAAAGAAAATAATAATTTTTAGTACATTTATGATTAAATAAAATGACAAAAGATAAAAAACATAAAAATGGTAATTAGTGTGAAAAATGTGATTTTTCAGAAAAGTAAAGAAAATACAGACCAAAACACAGATATAAATATATTATTTACTAATTATTTTTTATATCAATTAAGCTATTTATTTCATGTATGCTAATTTCATATTTCATGAAAGTTTTTAGTTTATTTTTAAAAGAAAACAATGTGGGCATGAGCCTAATAAAACCAGATATTTTTTGGTACACAGCTGATGAAAGATACAAAAAGCACCGCTGACCAATGGCTTTTTTTACCCTTGGCTTTACAGAATTTTGATTGCTTCTATTTCTAGTATTATACGTATGCTCAATTATTTCGATGTCGATTTTATTAAGAAAAATTTTTGTTGCTATTTTTTGGAAAAAAAGTTGTCTTACAACGAGCATCAAATAGTAAGGTTAATGAGTAAAGCCGGTCTTAAAAATTACTTTAAGAAGCCACTTTTGTGAGATGTTGAGAGTCTCTAAATACCCGTTCCGAAGCTACTAATAAGAGATTTTTATTTTTTTTATTATTAATAAAAATGCAAACTAAAAAAACTACTATATTTTCTGCAGCACTCTACAAAGTATTGTAGGGTAGGAAAATCGTACGCGCGGAGAGCAAAACAGCAAGCAAATGGTAGGTGTTTCTCAAACGGTCGCCACGCGCTGAGCACATTTCGTCGACGCCTTTCGTTCAATATACGTAAATACCATTTTTGTTACTTTGGTCCCGTGGTGGAATATTACGTTATCATACGGTCAGCGAGCACGAAACGCCGAGCGTATTTAGTTACGAGAATACCGGTCCTGAGTCTCCCTAGGTCTGCAAGCGAGGGTTTGGCGGCGTTTGGTGAAGTTTAGTCAGTTGCAGGAACTGCAAGGGACTGCGAACTAGTAAGATTTGTGACATGATTGCCAATAGTGGTTACCCCCTTGGTGTAAAATTAACAATAAGTCTTAAATAAAACAGTTTCTTTGAATAACAGAATACTCTCTAGAAAAAGCAAAATAAAACATCGATGTTTTGATTCAGGTGTTTTTTCACCATCGATGTTGAGTTTCGATGTTGACATCGATGTTCAACATCGATGTTTTTTTTCGATGTGCCCATCACTAGTCGGTGGTAGCTTAAAGCTAGAGATGTGTGATTCGTGAACGATTCGTTCACTATGATCGAATCACTTGCGAGTATTGAGTGATTGAATCATGTTGGCTCGATATGATTCCATCAGTGAAATGAGTCAAATAACCGACGAAGACAGAATGAATCAAACGAGTGAATCAAATCGGAACGGATCAACGACTAAATCGGGTCATCTTCAGTTGCCGATTCTCGTCCGATTAAACAAAGAAATTTCAAAATGAACTAACTAATAAATAATATTTGCTGCTTCCAATACGAATTTTTTAAATTCATGATTTTTTATTTATTTTTTGTTGAATTTCATAAAATGAAGAACCTACGCATTAACATAAAAATATCCAAAAAGGCTGACAAAATTAAATTTCGAAAAAAAAACAACCCATTTTATTTGTCTGACCAGTGTATAAAGTATGAAGCTAAGTAATTGGCATGATTAAAAATGATTGGAAGAGTAGGGGACCTTGGTTCTTCAATTTATGAAAATCAACAAAAAAAAAAAAAATTATGAAAAATTCTTATTTCATTACTAGAATCAGCAGATACAAGCGAAAGGTATCGGTGGAAAGGCAATTTTATCTAGTATAAAACCTAGTGAAAAGCGGGGCGTTATTTTGTATGTCAGTAACAGTGTCGTATCAAAGAGTTTTGATACAATTTGAAATTTCACAGTCTAGAAAATCGGACTACGCAACTAGAACAATTTAGCTTTTAGACATAATTAAGGCCATTGTTCTTAGATAAATCCTGCCAAGTTTGGTACTCGTAGGTTAAGAAATCTTGATGAAAAAAAAAACATTTTTCCTATTTTTCACTCTTTAGGAGTTATAAAAAAAAGATTTTTCGGAGTTTTTTTGAGGTTAGAAATTACAGTTCCGAGGAATGGGGACTTTTCATATGTTGGACCTTCTTAAGCTTGTTAATAAAAAAAAAATTGGTTTTAATTTTTCCTCTATTCTTGCATGTAGCTTAGCCTAAACGAATACTTTTTTTTTAAATAATTTTAAAATGTTTTTTCCATAAAAATATGGTCGTGCATAAAACATTTTATGCATGTCGGTTATAAAGTGTGTTTAACGCCCTCATCATGTAAAAACCCTGGCCTACGGCTCGTGATTTCGACGCTGCGAGCGTTAAACATTTCCTTTATGATCTAGATACATAAATAATTATTATCCACTACCGAGTGTTAAAGTGTACTTATGTTTAACGCCCTAGAGCAACCTTTCCGCCCACGGGTGTTAAACTAATGCCCGGCGGTGCCTGTTTACCTACAACCCCACTAAGCATCATTGGCTTGCCAAAGTTTAAATGAGTTTAAACTACCCTTAAGGTTAAAAAAAAAGCATAAAAGTTTTTATTACCTGGTGGGCAATAAGAAATTGCATTGCATATTTAGTTAAGAATATCAAGCTTTAAAATTAAATAAAATGCAAAATGGCGGCCACATTCAAAGCAAGGGGTTTACCACCGTACTTTTTTATGTTCCTGATAAAAAAAAAGTTAATCAAGATTGAAAAATATACCGAAGGTTGGTTCAGTCGTCATTTTCTGTACACCTAAACGAATTTTCGGCGCATTTTTTTGGTAAAAGTAACACAAATTGCCCTTAAATGCCTCGAACTCTTATCTCTTCAGTGCCCTTTAGCTAAAGCTTGCCGCCATTTTTATAACCAAATTGACAGGTAAAACATGGATTTTCTGTCAGTTGGGTGTCAATATGACTGCTATAGTAGGCTAAAGGATACTAAATCGAAAAAGAGTTAACTGGCTTTTTAGTTAAGCAGGTGTTGGTCGGGCATCGTAATGATAGCGGTGCATGTATATATATATATATGTAATATAACATACCAATAGGTACGTAGTACGAACATATTTAACATTGATTAACAAAAATCCTTAAATGTCCCCCATTGCCCTGCGGAAAATCTGGTCACCCTAGATTGGCTTATTCAAATATTCCAGTTTCTGTAGACGAATTGCTGAACAATTATCACAATAACTTTACTTTTAGCAGTATTAAGTATTTTATAACTAGTTTTTAACTGTCTATGGTTGAAAGAATGAAAGGCCTTCCGGTATGAAATATCTTTCTATTCTTTCCTCAATTTATTAATTTTTATTTAATAATAGGTAAAGGATGAATCTTTTCTTTTCTAAAAACCGAAATCATTGAGCAAACATTTATCAAAATTCTTATGCTGAAAGTTTCTCACATCTATCAAAATAGATTCGTGGGCGCGGGACGAGCCATAAAAGAACGTTTTTCTTCACTTTATTGGGTATAGTATTATTTATGTTTTTAGAGGTATGGGGAAAGGTTTATTTTTATGACTGAGTAGATAAGTCAAGTGTAGGTCATAAAAAAGCAATTTTGGGTAATAACTATACCTATTTTATAATTGAAAGTTCTGAAGTAACGGAGTGATAATTACTTGAATTGAATTAATTAATAAAGCCACGCGTTCACCAAATACTTTTTATTTGCTTAATAACTACAAGAACATTTAACTTAGCACAGCACAAGTTGCCAAATTCGCTGGTTAAAACATGGAGGTTGGATACAGACTGAAAATGCGCTTCGCAAAAACGCGGCATTTGGCCTCCCTCCCGGAAGCTTCATGCCGGAACATAAAAACTGGTACTCAAAATCTGGGCACGTTTCTTTATTCAACAGTTGACCGGAGTTAGGGAGGATGCCTGAACCAAAGGGTGTTTCGATTGGGCATCCAACAACCTACATCATTGACATAGACAAAGATATTTCACAAGGCCTTTATCTGTCGCATTCAGATTAAAATTTGGCTTTTAAAGATTGAATTAGGCTGTTACTCAACCCCCCCCCCCCCCAGGAATCGCAATTTCGCCAATGCGTTTTGTATCAATTATTTTTGATATACCTTAGGTATTTTTTGGTTTTAGAATTGTTGCTTAATTTTATTCTTACTAAAATACACCTTACTCCCACATAACAATTAGACATTCCTGTAATGTAATAGTCGTATACTTAGAGAACAAAGAAGGAAGGAATCTAACATTTTACCATTGGGAATATTACTAACACATGCCGGCAAGAATTTACGTTCTGGCTATAAATGTGATTGAAACGTGACGTGAAACATGACTATCCCAGCAAACACGGTTCCCTCAAGCCTTCATCGGTTCGATGTCGATTGTCGAATTTGTCGTCATCGGCACGACGTCGATTTACGACATCGGACCAGCAGTATTTTTTGTCCGCTTTGCGATGTAGGCCCAATGTATGTTTGCCGATGCAGCGTTAGGCCCGTCGTCGGACTAATGGTAAATTTTACTTTTTGCTGACATAGGCATACCGTCGCCGTACGATTAAGGTCCGATATTGTTTAACCACATGGTACCGACCATCCGCCCATAACTGCTTAATTTGGTCGGTCTAACGTAGGCAAGCTGGTCTCGTTCCGACATCGGTAAACTATTCAAGTCCGACGTAGGTTTTCCAAAGCGGTCCAACGTCGGCGATTAACGGCGGTCCGTCGGTGGTAGCTTAAAGCGGCCCGATATTGGCAAACTACAAATTTTCGATAATGCGGGTGCTTAACCAGTCGGGCTGGTTTAAGTGGCAAAAGAGGTGATTCTTATAGAGAAGTACCACCATCTTGTCAAGTCCGCATTCTAGTTTTAAAATATCTTTGCTCATTATATTATTATCTTCCACTGTACAGAGAACATAGTGACATTAGCGCCATCTCTACATACTAGAAAGAAACTATTAACCAGTTTAAAAATTTTAAGGTGACGTAATCGGACCATCGTCGGTTGCCGATTCTCGACCAATCAAACAAAGTTCTAATCGGACCATTATCGGCCCTAAAGTAGATAAGTTTTGCGTTGGCATAATGTCGACTATAGTAAATCGGGCCATCGTCAGTTGCCGATTCTCGTCCGATTAAACAATGTTCCAATCGGACCGTCGTCGGCCCTAAAGCAAATAAAGTCGTCTGTAGTAAATCGGACCATCGTCAGTTGGCGATTTTCGACCGATTAAACAAGGTTCCAATCGGACCATCGTCGGTCCTAAAGTGGTGTCGGCATAAAGTCGACTGTAGTAATGTGGACCTCCGTCAGTTGCCGATTATTGACCGAAAACTTAAAATCGCAATCTGACCAACATCGGGCCAGAGTGTAATCGCCGATGCCGACACACTGCCGACATTGTGGACATTGGCCCGATTCAATGCCGACGATTTGTGTTTGCTGGGATAATACGACCAGAACGTTTTTTTAAAAGGAATTATAGTAATATACCTGGGCACTGACTATAATATCCCACATAGCAAATATATATCCCTATTGAATATTGCAAGGATTTGATTTTGTTACTAAAAACATGTTCAGATGGCCACGAGATGGATATTCTAAGATATGCAGTGGATATATATCCACATTAATATCCACAAAATATGCATTAGTCTTCCACTAAAGTGCAATTACAGGGTAGCCTATGGATAGAGGTATATCAATGTATCACCATTATGCTGATGTCCTACTTGAGATTAGTTTAAAAAAATCTAACTAAAAAAAAATAACTTTTAGCTGTCTTATATTTATAATAATACCTGCTACATAGAGAAGATATTGATTCCAGTGCCATCTACTGACAATAGATGACATTAAACTAAATTACAATTATAAATTATGTAAATCGCGTTCTTTTCATAAGATAGTAATATTTTCAGCAAACATGCCAAAATCCTGACAAAAATATTCTTTACGGGAATATTCATAAAAATAACTGGATTATCATGTTATCATGGGAATATTATTATCTTATTACCAAAGAAATATAACTATCACAAACTCTTAAAGAATATTCAACAAAAAATAGGTCTGGAACATTCCTGTCATATTCGCAACTTCCTACAACATGAATATTCCTAAAGAAGAAGTTAAAAAACCTCCAAATCAATTACTTCAACCGAAAAGAAACTAAAAAACAAAAGATCAAAAGATCTTGGGTGGAAATAACAAAAATTAAAACTTGGATGAGTATTCCACAAGGAACACACAAAAGATCAAAGCGAAAAGAGAAATGAATAAACGATGTTTCGCCCTGGGTAACCAGCGTGGACTCATCAGTAGTTCCACTGGTCACCCTCCACTATACATCATTAAACACCATCATACACTTAGATTTCCAACCTTGAACCACTCACAAATAGGCATCGTTCCGCACTGGCACTTACTTATCCAAGTTACCTAATACGAATTCGTCCTGGCGTGTTAATATTTCCAGTAGGATTATGCTCCTAAGGCAATTAAAAATAAAGAAGAAGTTAAAAAACCTCCAAATCAGTTACTTCAACCGAAAAGAAACTAAAAAACAAAAGATCAAAAGATCTTGGGTGGAAATAACGAACATTCAAATTTGGATGAGTATTCCACAAGGAACACACAAAAGATCAAAGCGAAAAGAGAAATGAATAAACGATGTCCTAAGGCAATTAAAAATAAAGAAGAAGTTAAAAAACCTCCAAATCAGTTACTTCAACCGAAAAGAAACTAAAAAACAAAAGATCAAAAGATCTTGGGTGGAAATAACAAAAATTCAAACTTGGATGAGTATTCCACAAGGAACACACAAAAGATCAAAGCGAAAAGAGAAATGAATAAACGATGTCCTAAGGCAATTAAAAATAAAGAAGAAGTTAAAAAACCTCCAAATCAGTTACTTCAACCGAAAAGAAACTAAAAAACAAAAGATCAAAAGATCTTGGGTGGAAATAACGAAAATTCAAACTTGGATGAGTATTCCACAAGGAACACACACACACAAAGCGAAAAGAGAAATGAATAAACGATGTCCTAAGGCAATTAAAAATAAAGAAGAAGTTAAAAAACCTCCAAATCAGTTACTTCAACCGAAAAGAAACTAAAAAACAAAAGATCAAAAGATCTTGGGTGGAAATAACGAACATTCAAATTTGGATGAGTATTCCACAAGGAACACACAAAAGATCAAAGCGAAAAGAGAAATGAATAAACGATGTCCTAAGGCAATTAAAAATAAAGAAGAAGTTAAAAAACCTCCAAATCAGTTACTTCAACCGAAAAGAAACTAAAAAACAAAAGATCAAAAGATCTTGGGTGGAAATAACGAAAATTCAAACTTGGATGAGTATTCCACAAGGAACACACAAAAGATCAAAGCGAAAAAGAGAATGAAATGAATATTCCTCCTATGTTATGTGGGCTTTGAGACTTAATAGGAAACAGGTAGTGTAATTAATAAAAATAAGTCGTACTACTTACAATAGTCATTATAAAGTTGTTTTTAAGATGACCCGAACAAATAATGTTCTGTAATTAAGGTCACTAAAAAAGTAATTTTGACTAAGTATTTACTTTTATTTGGTTGGAATAATAAAAATCACCCCAGAGAACTTTTCCTAATAATAGGGAACTTGTTTTACTCTCATTAGTTATATTGATCTTTTGTTCGTCCTACAATGGAAAATAATTTTTGGGAAAGTAGGTATTGAAAGCATAAAATATGGCTATGTCTATCTTTCTAAATAATAGGACTATAAATAATAAATAGGGGCTATAAGGTAGTCAATTTTTTTCTACCTATTCATGTAACGTAAAATGGGGCTAATCGGCCCGTTTTTTATTCTTTATTTTTACTTATTGTTAACTTCAAATTGTTAATATGTAGCTAACAAAAGATGCCTATAATTTTTGCCACATAAATTTATTTAATACAGGTGAAGCTGGAAGGAAAAAAAACAAATAATTAAAAAAAAGTGCGACATGTACCATGAGCTTAAAAGAAAAAAAGTTTAAAACAGCGAAATATAAGCGTTTTGGCGGATTCAGTGGTCGACTTAATCAGAATTTTCGCGTTTGGTGGAAGCAGTAGTCACTTCACTTGGGATGATTTTCTGAGTTCACTGAATTAAACGCTCATGATTTTATTGTATCATGCATATAGATTAAAGATGTCCTAAAAGTAACCATCTTTAATGGTATTTCATTATATAGTATATGCTAAAGAAATAATAGAATAACATTATTTTGATGTTCTGCTTTTACGGTACCAGAATCAGTCGGTGGAGCTAGTTAGGATGTCCTGTAAAATGTCCTAATTACGTAAAAATGTCCTACGCTGTTCTGTTTATGACTTAGTCTTAGCTAGATCAGTGACGAATATTTTATACATATACCAGTCAGAGTAGAAACCTTTCACGAATTTTGTGAAGATGCAGAAATTGGGTACAAAAAAATGCGGTAATTATGTAATAAACGGTTTTCTTTTATTTTGGCATTATTGTCGCGATTCTTCAGAAACCATCAGAAAATCTCGGCCCTACAAAAAATCTGACGTTTGTTAAACACAAGTTTACACTTAATGCTTTTTTGTCAGGGCTATTTGCTAATATTCCTTCAAATTTAGTTTCTTAATACTGTTCTAGTAAATAAACAATATGTCAGTTTTAATTTTTGTAGACTGTTTTTCTGAAAACCCTGTTTTTTATTTAAAAATGTATGTTATTAATCTTATTTTTACGTGTAAACAAACCTTTAAAACTTTTAACATACAAAACCATAGATAGCAATGAAATATTTTGCTGTCACTATTCAGAAAAGTCACACAAATTCTGTCTTTCCCTTTAAATGGTGAGAATTTTCGACACTTTTTGACGTTTATTGGTACGCGTAGTAACAATTTAGCTCCGCCATAAACTAGTCCTGCAGAATATCTTTAAAATATTAAATTTACAAAATCTTATTTAAAAAATGACGCAGTTTCTCTTACAACGTTAGGATAAATACGAAGGACGCTGTGTTTTTATTTTAAATGAGGCGATAAGTAAAAATCGCCACTTTCCAGAATTCTGACGGGTGAGATTTTCTGTTGTTTCTGAAGAATCGCGACCAAATATTTATGACAAAATCTTTATGTAGACACTTACTAGGGTCTATAAGGAGTTGAAATTTACCGCCCCCGATTTTTTTTTTTAAATGTGAACATTGTGTGGAAATTGTTGGTACCAGGTTGGTTTAGGTTGATTTGGGTTGGTCTGGGTTAGTTTAGTTGGTTTGGGTTGTTTTTAGTTAAAAAAAAATAAAAAAAATATGAAAAAAAATTTGGGGGTAATTTTAGGACCCTTTTGAACCCTAGTAATTGCCTGCATAAAGATTTTTCATTAAACCGTATACTACACTCTTACCAAAAATGCAAAGTTACAGCAAATCTCGTTGGCTGGCCCTTGTGCCTGCAGAATGTTTGAACCACTTAACTTAAATCCTACTTCCTATCAATGAACAAATGTCCCAAAATACTAAAAAGTTGTTTCCAAAATCCTTAAGCAGAAATTTATTTAACATTTTTTGTATTCGCAAGCCGCTTCAGTAGAAACCGTCATAAAAATTATAGAAAGTGACAAAATGAAGCTGATGGAAGTAGAATCAGAAATAAAAAAAATTATCCGGGCTAGATGAAAAATATATTCCAATTATGCTCTTTCAGTCTTCCAGGGACAAATGCGATTACCAAAAGAGTTGTTCAGCTGCATTAACATTTTTTTGTTAACCCCCAACCCCCCCCGTCTCGGTGCGCCAGTGTTTTACTAGTGTGAGCCTTTTAATGCTTGCGCGGGCAGCTATTCCGAAAAAAGATACCTAACGTAAGTACTTCCAGATTTATTTTTGTAAATATGACCACGGATCACCTCCGTTCGGTACTCTGTGATATAACTTCAATTCGGTTCCAAAATAAGATTTTTTTAACTCTGGTTTTGTAACTTGCAGACAGTGACTAACATCGTGTTATTATACTGATGACAGTTTAGAAAAAGGTGCTTTTGTCTTTAAATCCATTCATCCTTTCGAGAAATCTAAAAACCCCACTTCACCTCAAATAAAGACGAATATTTAAATTAGATCATTCGAAACCGCGAGAATTGCTCTATGGAAGGTGGCACTTCTTTTTATGGTGTCGGAACCAATCAATATTTGAACACAGTTTTATTTCTGTATGGCTAGTTGAACTAAGAGGCTATAACAAAGAAGAAAATGTCCGTCCCTTGTAATGTTCACGTAACATCTTGCAACAATAAATTTTGTACGTTACCTGCCCGTTCTATGTTAGGTTAGCTGAGTAGTTACCCAAGTAACACAGTGTAAGACAGCAGGGACAATGTTTCCACAGCAAAAACAATAACAATAAAGCTTTTGCTGTTTTTTGCCACAACGTGTTGAAAAAAACCCTATTAAACGGGCAGTCGGCTAGTTTCTTCAATAAATTGTTTAATGTAAAAAAGCGAATTAACCTGAATCATGGCGTAGATAGATTCTATCTTCTTCAAGTGCCATGCTCTCTTCGAACGTTGGCTATCATCAGCGCGATCTGTACCCTGTCTACTGTTTTTCCATAGATTCTATTTGAAGCTGAAATTACGAAGTTGATAAAATTTGAATTTGGATGTACGACCTATTTATATATATATATATTGATTGATAATGGATGAAAAGTCCCGGTATAAAAATATATATATATATATATATATATATATATTTATACCGGGACTTTTCATCCATTATAGGATCAATGCCCAGTGTTAGCCGTGTTTTTGAAAAGTTCAAGACAACACATAATATCCATGCACCTAGCCGGGGTTCGAACCCGAGACCTTCCGTGGGGCAGGCCGATACGCCAACCACTGAGCTACGGAGGTCGAGATCTACGACCTATATATGTATATAAAATAGACCGTTTTTTCTATTTGTAATTCTAGATAAAAAAAATATCTGGACTTTTACAGTAGGATTTACTAAGATCTAAAATAGTAACCCCACAGGGCTAAATATTTACACTTGTGGGGGGACTAAATTTTAAAACCAATTTTCAAAAAACACTTACCCATACAGGAACTACACAAAGTTTTATTAAAATATTTTTAATTGTTATTGCAAAATACCACTGAAAAACTGCTTTTTTTCTCAAAATGTACTAGGAGAAAATGCCCTAAAACTAATTTTTTTTGACAGGTTTCAAAATGGCAAATGGTGAATACGCTAAAAATTTGGCACATAATAGCTTCATTACCTGTGTTTGAGGTTAGAAAGTTGGTGATTTTTTAGACCACCTCTGGGGGGGTGGTTTAAATTTATAGCCCCCAGAAAGGATTGTTTTGTAGCAATTGGTAATAAGTTCGGTAATTATGCAGTATACGGTTTTCTGCCATTTTTGATTTTTTTTGAAAAATTCTTTATGGGGGCACCTTCTAGGGTCCCTAGGACCCCAAATCCGTCTGCGCCGGTTGTTTTTTTTTTGATTTTTTTTGTTTTTTTTAATTTTTTTTTCACTAAAACAAACCAAACCAACACAGTCCAACCCAACCTAATCCAAACCAACCCAAAACAATTAAAAAAACACTTTACAACCCCCCCTGAGCACCCTTTCTTCTCGTTAAAAAAAAAAATCGGGCGCAGGCGGATTTGGGGTCCTAGGGACCCTAGAAGGTGCCCCCATAAAGAATTTTTCAAAAAAAATCAAAAATGGCAGAAAACCGTATACTGCATAATTACCATAAGTTCGTTTATAATTTCCCTAAGTAACCGTTTTTACCAGGATCAATTTACCTTATTTAATATCCCAAGTTGTTCATTGACCTATAAAACACCTCCAATTTTGTCCAGAAAAACGCCATATTTTGAACCCGTTTTCAGCACAAAAAATATTTTTATGAGGGCACTACTAGGCAAAACAAACATAAGTGAAGGTCACTGATTATGCACGAAAAATATACCAAACAAAACAACCCAAAACAACTATATTAATTTATTTACAAACTGAAATTAAAACATTGAGGTTATCTAAAAGCGCACTCAAGAAAACTTTCCTTACTAAAAGCCCACCCATTTCAAAGCTGTAAAGCTTTCATCAGTAGAGGTTGGTGTAAGCCAAGGTACAAGCAGAGTTAAGAAATCCGAACTCGCTGTTTGTGATTTCAATGCAGCTAATATTTAGAAACTGACATTTCAACAGTGACAGAAATGTAGACAAAACTTATATTAAGTTTTATATTTAATAAATACAAAATTAATCTACTCCTTATTCGTAGTGTGACATCAAGTATTAATTGAAAAAATTGATGAAAAAAAGTCAATTTTAATTAAAATGACAGATGACCCCAATTTTAATTTGTTCTACAGAGTGTTTACTATTTAAAACCCGCGCGGGTTTATATTTTTTAATTTTCTTTTCTTCTAAATTGAAACTTTCTTCTTAAATCCAACAAAAGATTGTGTTAAGATGATTATTCAATAAACAAATTTATTCATATTCTTCTTAAAAATCAAACTATGTCTAAAATTCAAGGAGGGTTGGTTTAAAATGCTTAAAACCAAAAATTTCACTTAAACTTAGGACCGTTCTAAAATAGACTAAACCCTTTTAGTAAATCCCACCGTTAATTTTTGTTTTCGTTTTGCAGCTGTCACTTTTTCCCTTTAAATATTTCCATCAGAGACTAACAAATGTACATATACATCAGATCAATTTAGCAGTCCATCAATGAGTTTTTACGTACTGTTTTACCAAAAATAGGTCCAATCCATTTAGTATATATTTGAAAAATTCAATTTAATCTCATAGCGATCGCAGCTTTAAAGCGCATCAGTTTTTATTTGGAACAGCAAAATATTTTTAGGCCTTTATCAAAAATTGTAATCACTGTCTGGAAATTACAAAACAATTACATATATCTGGTGACCTAAGTAAAAAAAAGTTCACAGGGGTACAAAAAATTGAAATAGAAAATTTGGCCTACTAGAATAGTTATACTACTAACTGGGCTTGGAACCAGTCCATCAACCAGTCAGGATTTTTACTACGAAAAATTCGTTGTCATCCGGCTTGGGTACCGGCAGCAGAAAACAAACTTACAACTTAATAACCCGTTTTATAGTTAGTTTTTCCATTAACGTTTTTTCACGATGAAAATAACGTTTTTTTATGGGAATGTTATTTTCATAGTGAAAAAAACGTTAATGGAAAAACTAACGTCATAAAAATAACGTTTTTTTTTAATTTTTTTAAATTTTTGTTTAGCGGGGAGTTGTTAGATGTTAGATTGCATAATTGGCGGTCAGCACCCTCTCGGGAGTCGGTTTTGCACTGCTGTTCCTAAGCTATAGAAATTTTGTGCCCACGATATCTACTAAGTTATTTAGAATGGCAATTGGAACACATACCATCCTAGAGGTCAAAACTCTTACTTCTTCTTCAAGTGCCATGCTCTCATCGAACGTTGGCTATCATCAGCGCGATCTGCACCCTGTCCACTGCTTTTCAGAGAAGTGTCGTAGTACTAACACCATACCATTGTCTAAGATTTTAAGCCATGATATCCGTCTGCGACCTGGACCTCTTCTGCCTTCAATTTTTATGATCAATTTTAAAAGTTTATATTTGTCATTTCTCAAAATATGGTCTAAATATTCAAGTTTTCGTTTTTTGATGGTAAATAAAACTTCAAGCTCTTTATTTATTCTAAGTAGAACATCTACATTAGTTACGCGGTCTATCCAAGATATCCTTAGTATTCTACGATAACACCACATCTCGAATGCCCCTAACTTTTTGCACATGGCCTCAGTCATGTCCATGCTTCCATGCCATAATATAAGATGCTAAAAACATAATACCGAAGCACACGAATTCGGAGAGTGGTATTAAGATCGCGACTACACAACACTGATCTCATGTTGACAAAAGATGATCTGGCCTGCTCAATTCTTGCACGAATTTCTTGCATGTTGTCCCAGTTCTCATTGAGGAGGCAACCCAAGTATTTGTATGAATCCACGCGTTCGACTTGCTGCCCATTTACTTCTAAAATGCCTCGGATGTTCTTTTCCTTGAATATGACCATCCATTGTGTTTTTCCAACATTTAAGTTAAGCCCGAATTGTGAACTTTTGGCAGCAATTTGATTCAACAACTCTTGCAGGCCTTTCAGCGTGTCTGTTATTATGACAGTGTCGTCGGCATATCATATGTTGGTGATTTTTATGCCGTTTATGGTCAGACCCTCTTCGCAGTTATGAAGTGCATTCTCTATTACTTTGTTACTATAGATATTAGACAACAGCGGAGACAATATACAACCTTGGTGTACTCCTTTTCTTATTTGGGCCTCTTCGGACAAGTAGCCATCAACCTTTATTTGAGCAGTCTGATTCCAGTATAGATTAGCGATTATCTTTAGATCTCGGTCATCTAGACCAACTTCTTTTAGCGATTCTATGAGCTCGTACACATTATAAAAATATGATATAGGCTTCAAAATACGGCAAGTTATTCCACTTGAAGGTCACTGCGAAACCCCAAATAACACTTGTGAGGCGTCTTTGGTTAGGCGTTGCCACAGATGTCACAAGGAGACAAACTATGGCACCGCCACATCCAGGTGTGCCACGTGGAGGCAGACTCCACGTCATTGTACTCCCATCTTCCAGTAGGGCCACACGAACAACCCTTTCTAGGAGAAATATCCACTGTATCTCGACCCGACCCGCACCATCATGCCTAGGAGGGCACTTTTTTTGGGCGACGAACAATGCAGTGTGAACAATAACTGCCACCCTTACAACGGAGTACCACAAAGATATATCTACCTTCTGGGTGCGAATAGAAGACTAGACGCCAGACACGTGCTTTGCCCTCAACTGTTAAGGCCTCATTAGTGGGTCATAAGTCCCTAAAATAAAAAGAAAATAATACACTGAAAAAAATATCGTACATAGTATTTATTTATAATTTTTTTATAGATATTTGTACATCAATAACACGTAAATGTTATAAAAATCGGAGGAAAGTTATAAAAATAGTCATTTACAGTAATGAAATTAATAAACGGAAGTTACGAAATCAATTAAAAATGTTTCTTGACATTTTATAGAGAGTTGTTATTAATAGTATGTACAGGTTATGGAGATAATAAAAGAGCATATGAAATAAATAAAACATGTTAGTGATTTTAATCAATGACTTAAATAAATTTGATAAATGTCGATCATTGACTGTCGTTTAAAAGTTGTTATGGAATGTATGGACAAGTTTATGAAAATTATGAACCGGGCATACAAAATACATAAACAAGGTTATGAAATTTATGTACATAACAGTCTTTTACTAAATTCATTCTTAGGTGTAACTAAAGCTATGAAAACATGTCTCTTAATCCTTGATTTCATAACAGGTTTCATAAAAATCATTCTTAAATAACTTTTTTTTAAAACTGTGCCTTGCAGCAGTAAAATCAATAACTCGTTTTGGCTATAAAATTTATGCAAACTTGATTATGATATTAATAAAACTTTACATTGGAGCAAAAATCATATGCAAAATACATTGGCTCAATGTACTTTTTTTTAGAAAACGGTGCCTTTTTTGGTTCAGTGTAAGGAAAAAAGTTTCCCAATATGCATGTTGAAATAAGAATTTGTTAAAATTTTTATAACAGTGTAAAAATATTTTTTTTTTTGATTTTGCCAATCAGACTTCCAGAATCACAGCGGGGCCCACTCCAGGCACACATAACTGAGTTCTAATTAAAACTCTAGAGGCGCCAAATTGAAGATAAAAGGTCGCCAAATTGAAGATAAAGAGTTGCCAATGCTTTGTCCAGGGCGCCAAAATTTCTGGAGCTGGCCCTGATGCCACACAGTACCTAGGTGGTGTGTGACATAAGCCAGCCGGAACCAACCCTTTTAAACAACGGAAACTTTTATTTAAAACATTTTTTTGCTAAATTATTAAGGACTATTTCCATATGCCGATGCCGGCGTTTTAGGTGACATTATCCTCTCCTGAGTAATCTTAATAATTTGATCAAACTCTCACCGAAAATAAACTGGATTCAGAATGCAAAAATCAGGACTGTAAACGGCATAGCGTCGCATTGATTCTTAATTTAATTTTTCATGTGACCGGTGACATATTTACAGCTTTTCAATTTGTATGGTAAAATTCAAAAAAATAATTGCTTAAAAAGTAGAGACGCGAAATTTGCTTATATTTACAGGATTTAACTATAATCATATGCTTATAGGTGTATTCTTAACCCGCGATCGGTACCGATATAAAATTTCTCGTGATAGGTACCGTGTTAGATTTTATCTAATTTATTACCATTGACCATTTTACAAGTTTATTCTGGTACTCAATGCATTTTTACAAATATTTTTTCATTTATTTAAAGAAAAAAGGACAATTGAAAAGAATTAGTGTCAACACATCAAATGAAAGCAAAACCTTGAAAAAATCTCAGAAAAAAATCAGAGAAAAAATAACAACGGAACAAAAGTTAGATAATACTTATAAATAAAAACTTTTCACGAATCTTCTTCTCTGGTGCAGGTCAAAATTGTTTCGGAGGTATGCTCTTTACATACAGGCTTCAAACACAAATGACATTGGTGCTGAGCAAATCTGTTTTTTCTCTTCGAACAAAAAAAAGCATCGCGGAATCCAGTGAAAATCAAGAAATCCAGTAAAAATACAAGAGTCTTGTTCACAAAAAAATGCGACACGAAAGTAAAGATATTAGATTTTATCTCCCACAACACGGATTTCACAGCAGCTAAATCAAATAGTGGGCCACGCGGTAGTGAACTAGTGGTGGGGGCGACTCAAGAAAGTAATGACTAAAGCATAGCTTTCCTCTCATGAAAACACCAGGAGCAAACAAAAAGTAATGTAAAAAATATAAAAATTTTAGAAAAAATCTAACACCGGTACTGATCGCGGGTTAATAAGTGTATTGTGAGCTTTTCACATTTTACTAAGATTTAGATAATTAAGAATATGTCAAATTTTTTTTTAGATAAACCAAAAGTAAACTTGTTTCGGTTTACACAAAAAGCTGAATTGCAATTTGCATTACATCACTTTAAGACTATTTTCCCATAGAATACTGCAAATAAGGTTTGCCCCATTTAACTACAAGATACTTTAATGGCCCAAGGATCGCAAAATGCGTAACAATAAAAACAGGGCAAGGTCAAAGGCCAAAAACTTACTGCGCATGCCTGACGCAGTCTGCTCGCGCCTAGAAGAGTTTTGATTAGGAGAGTTAAGAGACACTTAGGGGCGGTTTATCAATAGAGAGTTACCCCATGAGTGAGGAATAACCCTGGGTCAAAGTAGTGACAAGTGTTTATCTAACTAAACTGTGCGCACTATGAAACGCATATTTTATATTTAGGAGAGTATTTTAAACCTCTGTAACTTTTTTAGGTTTTATTATTTTTAAATGGAATTTTTGGTATCGTATCAGCTGATATTTTTTTCTAAGCAAAGGTTAAAACCAAAGTTTGCCATTTTGTAATTTATTCAGTATACAAGGTGTGACAAAAAGTACTGTTTTTTTTGTTTAGTTTATCAATAGAGAGTTACCCCATGAGTGAGGAATAACCCTGGGTCAAAGTAGTGACAAGTGTTTATCTAACTAAACTGTGCGCACTATGAAACGCATATTTTATATTTAGGAGAGTATTTTAAACCTCTGTAACTTTTTTAGGTTTTATTATTTTTAAATGGAATTTTTGGTATCGTATCAGCTGATATTTTTTTCTAAGCAAAGGTTAAAACCAAAGTTTGCCATTTTGTAATTTATTCGGTATACAAGGTGTGACAAAAAGTACTGTTTTTTTTTGGTCAAAGTTTAAAGTTAACGAACATTAAAAAAAAATTGGGAAAAATTTAAAATTATCAAATTGGTTATCAAATCTTTGTTAACAAAATTAATTCTCAGATTTTTTATTTTTTCTTTTGTTTTGGAGATATGATTTTTCTTGTGAATTTGACCGGATTTCGCAAATAATTTTAAATATGCATTTTTGCAATCTCTCGTAGGCCTATTAAAAACAAAACGTAGCCAAAGTTATTTAGAAAATTAATCTTGATTACCAGTGGCGTCCAAGTTGTGGATTGTAACAGATGATTACAAAAAATTAAATTTTCTCGCTATTCATTAAAAAAAAGAGTATTTTTTTCAGTTATAATAAGTAACTAGTGACCATTTTTCCCAAAGCGGTTTTTTATTTTTTTTAATGTTAACTACATTTTATGGGCGGAGCTACATTTTTTTTCAGAATACACTTTTATTGATATAAAATGGTTACATAAATTAGAGAAAGCAGGTTCAGCTTATATTTTTTTAAATTATTATGTAATTTTTTTTATAACAAGCACATCAGGGGCATGCATAATTTTTTATTTTAAAAAGTTTTTATTTAAAAATAATATGTTAGTTCTGTGTGATCTTAAAGTGAATTAGGGAAGCCAATCAAATTTTGGTATCATTCGAAAGGTCCTATTTTGCACACCTATAGGATTCTCGAGTAACGAGGCTGCCCCCCCCCATTTTTCAAGATGGTGTGCAAAATTGTGCAAAATTAGACATTTCGAATGAAACCAATATTTTCAAAAAATATCATCGGGGGGGGGGGGGCAGCCTCGCTACTCGAGAACTCTTTTGTGGATTCCCA
Source organism: Oxystoma pomonae (assembly GCA_963921995.1). Classification (NCBI taxonomy): domain Eukaryota; kingdom Metazoa; phylum Arthropoda; class Insecta; order Coleoptera; family Brentidae; genus Oxystoma; species Oxystoma pomonae. Next base: position 94,718,209 of record OY998166.1, on the reverse strand, counting down.
TGGGGTGTGCAAAATTGGACCTTTCGAATGATACCAAACTTTTTAAAAAAACCTTATACACAGAACTAACATAATATTTTTAAATAAAATATTTTTAAAATAAAAAAGTATGCACGCCCCTGATGTGCTTGTTATAAACAAAATTATTAACATTTACTATTAACATTAACTTAACATGCTTTTTCTAATTTATTTAACCATTTATTATCAATAAAAGTGTATTCTGAAAAAAATCTAGCTCCGCCCCTGGTTAACATTTAAAAAAAAATAAAAAACCGCTTTGGTAACAATGGTTACTAGTTACTAACTAAGTTAACTAACTAAGTTAAACGGATAAAGTATTTTTTGTAAACATCTGTTACAATTCACAACTTGGACGCCACTGGTAATCAATATTAATTTTCAAAATAACTTTGAGTACGTTTTATTTTTAATAGGCCTTCCAGAGATTGCGAAAATGCATATTTAAAATTATTTTCGAAATCCGGTCAAATCCACAATGTAAAATAAGCATAAATTTTGGAAAAAAATCATATCTCCAAAACAAAAGAAAAAATAAAAAATCTGAGAATTAATTTTGTTAAGAAAGATTTGATAACCAATTTAATAATTAATTTTAAATTTTTCCAAATTTTTTTTTTAATTTTCGTTAACTTTAAACTTTGACAAAAAAAACAGTGCTTTCTGTCACACCTTGTATACCGAATAAAATACAAAATGGCAAACTTTGGTTTTAACCTTTTTTTATCAAAAAATACCAGCTATACGATACCAAAATCCCCATTTCAAAATAATAAAACCTAAAAAGTTAGAGAGGTTTAAAATACTCTCCTAAATATAAAATATGCGTTTCATAGTGCGCCCAGTCTAGAAATTATCCCAGGAAAAAGTTAACCCTCGCTCTCACGGCAAGTTAGTGTATTGGACCCTGGGTTAACCTCAAAATTTGTTGTTATTTTTTTAGGTAGGTACTGTATTTTATGGGAAACTTGAGGTTAGGGCAGGTTTATAAAATAATGTAATGGCTAATGAATAAATTTATAGTGCATAATTTTATATCTCATGTTTTCTCTCTACATAAAAATATGAATTACTAAATTTATCGATCATGCAATAATTACATTGCATTGTAAGCAGCCACTTTCACAAATAATCACTACCTCTCTATGCCTTTTATTTATGTTCATAATTCATGGCACTTTTTCTCCCTAGGGATTGTTGTTTACTTTGCTTCCTGCCAGGAGATTTGTTCTCTTTTCCTCCCTCTACCTTGCACTAGAAAAAATCCGATGCATTCCGATACGTTTTTTGTATCTATTGCAAATTTGAATTAAAATTTGAACGTCTTTTTCTGTAAAATTTTGACCCCTTGTTTTCAGATATTTTTACTCTTGTTTGCGAAGTCTCCCGCAAAATAACTAAAAATTTTTAACGTAAACTTTTTGTCTACGAAAAAAAAAACAATAAAATAACAGAAAAAAGTAAGGTTATGAGCAGAAAAAGTAAAAAAATCGACAAAGGTGAGCTCGCAACGTTACATAATTCAAAGAACCCGAGAGTTTACCAGCCCTGAGTTAAAAAATCTTGGATAAACAGTTTTCGACTTGACCCAGGGTTAGCAAACTCTGCGACTTAACCCTTGATTGATAAACCGGCCCTTAAAGTTGCACAAATAGAGAGTGCTTAATCGTAATCGTATCTCAGTGCGCACGCTCAGAACGGATATGTCGTACAACAGCACGGTCCCTAGAATAGAAACGATGACGACACAAAGATAGCAGTTGATTTTTGTCCACCATTTAAAAATTGTATGAAGGCTTAACAAATTAAATCAAATTTTCGGATTTTTCTTTTTTGTTGTTTAAATGATTAATGCAAGACCTATTTTTTGCTTCTATCTTTTATTATAACTTTTTGTGTATAAGTAAATATAATTTTTTATTTTTGGCCTGCATGCGTTGTTCTTTCATCAAATAGAAATTAAGATCATTATTAGTTGGTAATCGTTTCCGTCAAGAAACTCATCGGATCAGTTGGAGTTAGTTCGAATTCGTAGTTCAGAAGTTAGGTTATGTAGTTGTTATTTTTCCTGTTTTGGAAGCTATTTTATTTTGTACTTGATTTTTGCCAGGCATTTTTGGAAGAGTGATTATTTTGTTATTTAGAAGGAAAGACTTGTTGTGCATACTATATGCAATAAATCTGATTGCAAATTTAAAACTATAAGGTGCCTTGTTTTTTTGGTTTTTTAATTATTTAATGATTAGTCTTTTCACTAAAAAACGCATAAATGCAGATGAACAAATAGAATTTTTATTACAAAAATTTATACAAAAATAATATAACCCCAAATGTCACCCATCAAAAAAATCAATAAAGAAAGCAGCTGATATCTTTGTGTCGACATCAGGTGGGCGGGGCAAAAAAATTACTATACCGTGTTTATTCTAGAGACCGTGGTACAACAGCGACTACGTCTCACCTATCTCTACGACCACCCTTGCAGTATTCGTATGCAGCTAGCGTATGCTAACCATTTTGTTATCTGTGGCTTTTCATAAATGCCTGATTCACGGTTTTACTTCTTCTATTTTACATTCGATTGCCCTCTCACTTTTTTCGACAAGGAAGGAAATAGAAGGGAGCGGCATAAAACTGTGCATCAAGCACTGAACAAGAATTGGTTTGGTTACATCGTTGTAAGCAGAATTTTAACTCTTTTCTTAAGGATGCTTTCACAAACCCATCGAAGATACGCTAACAACAAGGAATTAAAAATAGCTTGCTAACTTTATGTGTCTATTATCGCTAAGGCTAGTATGGTTAAATTCCTTTTCCTTTTCTGTAACTTTTTCCTTTAGCTAACTAACTAAAGGAAGGAAATAGAAGGGAGCGGCAGAAAACTGTGCATCAAGCACTGAACAAGAATTGGTTTGGTTACATCGTACACGTTGTAAGCACAACTTGAACTCCTTTTTTTAAGGACGCTACGCTAACAACAAGGAATTAAAAATAGCTTGCTAACTTTATGTGTCTATTATCGCAAAGGCTAGTTCATGGTTAAATTCCTTTTCCTTTTCTGTAACTTTTTCCTTTAGCTAACTAACTAAAGGAAGGAAATAGAAGGGAGCGGCATAAAACTGTGCATCAAGCACTGAACAAGAATTAGTTTGGTTACATCGTACACGTTGTAAGCACAACTTGAACTCCTTTTTTTAAGGACGCTACGCTAACAACAAGGAATTAAAAATAGCTTGCTAACTTTATGTCTATTATCGTTAAAGCTGGTTCATGCTAAAACTCCTTTTCCTTAACTTTAGTAATTAACTTTGACACTAATGACAGGGTGACTCGCGATTTTGGCCTTTTGTTCATAAAATTTGGGGTTCTTTTTGTCCCACAAATGTGGAAAGAATATCCATTTCTGTAATAATAATAAAAAAACGTCGACAAATATTTTGATGACCGCACTTGCTCAACACAATTTTTCCGTTTTCTTTTTCCTTAAGTAAAAAGCTGGTTCATTCTAAAACTCCTTTTCCTTAACTTTAGTAATTAATTTTGACACTAATGATAGGGTGACTCGCGATTTTGGCCTTTTGTTCATAAAATTTGGGGTTCTTTTTGTCCCACAAATGTGGAAAGAATATCCATTTCTGTAATAATAATAAAAAAACTTCGACAAATATTTTGATGACCGCACTTGCGCAACAGGATTTTTCCGTTTCTTTTTCCCTAAAGTTAAATATTGGTTAACTTTCACGGTCATTCATGAACACCCACATCTGAATCCATTACTTTTGATAATTGCTAAAGGAAAATGTTACAGCAAAATTAACCGGAATTTAACCATGAACCAGCCTTTATATAGTTTGCCCAAAAAAAAATTAGAAAAGTTATTCATTGGTGGATATCTTAAAAGAACTTAGAATTTTCTTTTCTTTGCGTTTAACATTTGAACTATTAAAAATTTAAGCATGGTGACTGAGCTTATAGTTATATATGACTGAGAGACTGAGGCAAATATTTTAAAGAATTACAACGCCATTATTATCCAGTGCATCAAGCCGTTTTTGAGAGATTACGAGCATTATTTTCGTAAACGCAAACGACTATTAATTTACGAAATTCATAAAAATCCACTTACAACACTTACAGAATAATATCCATTTTCTACTCGTGAATTTTTCAAACCAAAGCAAAGCCTACGTAAAACCATACTAATTAATTGGCTGGAAAACATTTTAAAACCATTATTATGAATGTAAAGTTGAAAATATAGCGTAATTTTCCGAGATTTTACCATCCCACTCGCGTATAGGTATTTTTAAATAATAACCCACTAAGTAGGTATTGTGAGCTAATTTTTAAAAATCGGGTAATTATAATACAGGGCGCTTTAAAATTTCCTATAAATTTTTTGAACAGTGGTAAGATATCACCCATCTAAAAAAATTAACTGAATAATTTTTTCAAAAATCAAAAAATGTTGATGACCTTTAAAATTGTTACCTCCTCCATTACGTAGGTAAATTCTTATTCATCAGAACAAATTCTATTGATTCTACCTACACTAAATAGCTTTCTAGGGAATTTTGAATCACCCTGTATAATAGGTACACAACAAGTATGTAAAGAATGTCAAGGTGCAAGCCGAAGGCCAGCGTCTTAATTCATCTGAACATGTAATCCAATTTTTATTTCTTTTAAATAAAAATTGTGGTAAAAATGATGACAGCGATGACACGGTTTTCATATACATAACCAATAACAAAAACAAAACGTCAAAATTATTTTTATTTTTATGTTTTACTTTATAGTTATGGGAAATTATGCCAAATTCCCATTTTATTTTGCATCAAAAAATCATAAAATAGGTAATTTTAATTAACAAATTAAAAATGTGTTTATTTAGTCAATCAGTGAGCACCGACTTGGGGAGTGTGTAACTATAGGGCCGCCTCCACGGGATACTTACTCCATTCGGCCTGGTTACCGGCGTGAAGCGACGGGTAGGACCAAGTTATCTTTTACACTCTTACCTGGTTTTTTTAGCCTAATAAGTTTTATCCAAGGCCAAACATTTTTTTAGAAAAAGTGTTCGGTGGCGGTCTCAGGGCAAAAAAAAAAGTAGACAACAAAGATGCTTGAAGAAAAAACGAGAAATTGCAGAACGATCCCTTAAAGATATTCTAGAATCCCTCCACAGTATTTTCGGACAGTTTGAAACCTCCTGTGTATTATTTTTAAAAACGAGTTCGAGTTACAAAAAGTCTAACACCCGGTTCGCACCTACGACTTTTTCGTGCTTACTTGCACATGTCACATGACTGGCATAACATTTCATATTGACATCATGTGACGCGTGAGTGAGCACTCACAAGAAAATCGTAGGTGTACAGGTTATCGTACTATTACCAAGTGGTCGTGAATAAACAATGTTTCAATGCATCTTTTTTTGTTAAAGATAACAAAAATAAACTTGATTTGATTTGCTCAAAAATCTGAAATGTAAACGGTAAAGGACTCACCTTTTAATTTACGAAATTCATGAAAATCCCAACTGCAAAATTTATAGTTTACTTATGTATATGATACTTTGGACTTACCTCATACTTACTAAAACGTAATATATTAAAATAAATTATTTCTGGTGGGTTTGAAGTTCCTGGGGGATGGCTTGATGTTCCTGGGGTGTGGCTTGAGTAACATCACGTGAGAGTATAGTCTCATATAATCATTTTATTCTTGATTTTTGAAGAAAATATGTTGTTGTTGTTGTGGTTCCTCTTTGTTTACCGTTAATTTTTTGATTCCTGTAGGTACTATTAACTTAATCGGACGGGTTATCAACTACCTTATTTGAACCCCAGACAAAATATTTTTTTATCTGGTCTTTTTGTTCTTCAGTAGTCTACCGACTTGGGGAGTGTGTAACTATAGGGCCGCCTCCACGGGATACTGACCCCATCCGGCCTGGTTACCGGCGTGAAGCGACGGCTAGGACCAAGTTACCTTTTACACTCTTACCTGATTTTTTTAGCCTAATAAGTTTTATCCAAGGCCAAACATTTTTTTAGAAAAAGTGTTCTGTGGCGGTCTCAGGGCAAGGGGGGCGGGGGTGCGATCGCCCCGCCCCCTTTGCTCCAAAAAAAAGTAGAAAACAAAGATGCTTGGAGAAAAAACGAGAAATTGCAGAACGATCCCTTAAAGATATTCTAGAATCCCTCCACAGTATTTTCGGACAGTTTGAAACCGACGAAAACCACAATATTAGAAACACAGAACAGTATTATAGAATTTTAATTTATAAACAAGTTTCATACAAAATCATTTCGGACATAAAATCAAGGTTCAATAACGAGACAAGTATTTTTGACTTGAACATATTCATACCAAGTTTTATACAACGTAAAGCCAAAATCCGGCCAACACACCATCAGACCCTGAATGCTATGCTAATGCCCTGGCTCCTACAAAAACAATGTATCTCGCAAAACGTATCGCCGGAATTAGGCGTTCTCTTTCTCTTTATATAAATTTTAAAAAAATTCTAACTCGCACTTTATACAATATCTTTTCCTCAAAGAGCAGGAGAAAAAAAGATACAATGTATCTGAGCAAGTATGCGATGTGAAAATGATTACATATATGTAGTATAAAAAACAAAAAAAATAAAAAAAAACAACCGGCGGCGGCGGATTTGGGGTCCTAGAGACCCTCTAGTAAGTGCCCCCATAAAGAATTTTTCATGAAAAATCAGAAATGGCAGAACACCGTATACTGCATAATTACGATATTTTTTTTTAATATGCTTTGTTGTTAGGAACAGCACCCTGTTTACCCTCTGTGCAGGTGTGCTCAAGGATATATGTAATTTCTTAACAAAGGCAAAAATAATATATCGAAATATTATTATGTTTTATTGTCTGTTTATTCTGGTATTTTAGTCCTAAATTTAGAAAAGCAGGTACCTGACCACAGACCTATATAAAGGTTTCAAGTTCTGTGTACCTCACCTATGTAAAATAATAATGGGTAAAACGAAATTGTTAAGTATAGTAAAATATTTTAATTCTCAAAGCTTTAATTGAATATTAGTTTTAAAAAAAGAGTAGGTATTTTATTATATTTTTACTTTTATCTTAACATATTTTATATGACATATTTTAAACTTATAATTATGTAAGTGATTTAGTAGATTTCATCATGGGTTTCATTTAAACATCAGGTTTTGCCTTTTTCCTTCAGTTGATAGAAAAGACTATTAAACAACTGTTGCCCTCAACCTTGTATTAAAGTTATCTTGTGATTTTTATTTTGTATTGCACCAGAAAATTTTACAATAATTATTAAAATTATCACCTACCTTAATCGCTTTTACTCACCATTAGCACTTAAAAAAATATTTTACAACATATCACAATTAAATTGGTGGCGGGTTTCTGACAGGGTGACAAGAAAGGGGTGGGTTTTTATAACTTGATCCAAAAGACGATTTTTGTGTCAGTAAATTACAAAAGCATGGTTACCGATGTAAAAAAACTCGTTTTTTTAAATCACTCGCTGCGCTCGTTAATTTAAATCAACGCTCGTAAAAAGACCGCTCTTTTAACCGCTAGTTGTCAAAACTACAAATTACTGCTTTTGTGCAATTAACCCATTTTCTTACATATTTATTAATTTTTCGCCGCTACTGGTAGAGTATGTAAAACAAATGGATGTATCTAGGACATACGGCTACAAACATATACATGTTTTATCGCAGTGTTGCCGAGCAACGTTCTGAAAATCATTCTGTCCTTTTTTGGCACACAGGCTAGCTTGGGGTCCAAACAAATAAGAATTTTTGAATGGGATTCAGGGTCTATGGTTTTTAGGTCTGTGGGCCAACATTAACTAATGTCGTTTCCAAATACTATGAACTGTTTGATTAATAGAAAACACAAATTCTTGAACTTTTATTGGGGGAAGTTAGTATTTGGAAGCAATATTGGTTAGAAGTAGGCAAAAGCTTAAATCAAAACATATAAGATAACGTTTTAGAGGCAATGAACAAGTGTGGCGGTATTTTTCCGTTGATAAAAACATTCTTGGATGTATGTCAGTAAGTAATGCTTTGTGAGAAAAAAGCTTCTCCTGCCTCAGAAGATTGAAAAAGTCATTGACCGGTTTGCCCAAAAAAACTGGAAACTTTTTTTTGAGATAGGCATCTTATATTTGAGATATGCAATATAAAAGGTAATGTTTCAACTGAAAAACCTTTTTAGATCTCAAAAAAAAGTATTTAGCTATTAGGTGTTGTTTGCGGTTAATTTGTTATCTATGTTTTTTATAACTGAAAAAATTATACGTAGTTACTCAAGCGCGGATTTCAGGAGGTGTAGGGAGGTAATTACCCCCCCCCCCCGCCCTGAATTTAAATATTTTACGAAAATATTTAGAAAATCAAAGATAGGGCATAAATTTCGGCGCTATAACACGTTTGATATTTACGGTATTAGTTTAATTTTGTTTTAACAATGGCATTTGTAGTGTCACTTTCTTAAAAATTTTCGCCTGCTGTGCTTTGAATCCATATTTAAAATTTTAGTTTAATTTTAAATAAAAAAATGCATTTTTCAGTGCAATTTTCTTAAAAATTTTCGCCTGCGGCGCTATGACACGTTGATATTTACGATTTTAGTCTAATTTGAATCAAAAATTGCATTTTTTATGTAATTTTCTCAATTTTTTGGCGCATTTAGACATTTTTTAAAATAAAAAATGTATGAAATAAACAACTTAAGTACCCCCCCCCTCCCTGGATTTGAGTCCAAATTCGCGAAATATGTTCCTCATAAAAGCTATGCTTTTATTCTAATTTTTCGTATCGAAACCGCCCCCCCCCTTTTCAAATGGCTGGGACCGCCACTGAAGTGTTTTAGGACTGCGCGGGGTTTGAACCCACGACACACCGGCAACCAAGAAACCTAACTTGATCGTGTCAGTCAGCTAACCGACTGGGCCATCAAAGCTTTGGGGATAATTCAATGTTTAAAGGCGCATTTACACAGACAAACTTTCCTTTGATGTTGAAATGCCGACAAACATTTACACGAGCAAAATGTTCAAAGAAATGTTCGAGCAAAATCGCGTACAAAAAAACACACGTAAATTTTGGAGAGAATGTTGAGCAAAATTTGTTTGAAGAAATGTTGGTAATAAAAATTTCTTACAAATTTAAATTTTATAGTTTTATGGGAATTCATTGAACTTAACTGAAAATAGAAAGACTAAGTTTTAAAACAAGGTATTTTTAATTAAGTGCTAGGATGATGATTTTTTAAACGTTTCTCAGGGTACTCTAAACTTACTTTACTTGCTGTTTAACACTTTTGGTGGGGCTAAATTATCATACAAACAATAAATTATCATAAATTATGACTATGGGTAATTGCTTTCCCTTATACATACACAGTGACGTAGCCAGAGGGGGGCTTTGGGGGTTAAAACCCCCCCAGAGGGCCCTGATTCTGTTTTAATGTAGCAAAATTGTAATAATCGGCGTTTCATAACAATAATTAAGTAACGAAAAAAATAACAATAAAAAAAAATAGGTAAATTATAGTAATCGGTGTTTTACCATAACGATAATTAAGTAACGATGAAAATAACAATAAAAAAACTATAAGGAGTAAACTATTAGGTAAATTCTAATAATCGTCGTTTTACCATAACAATTAACGATGAAAAAAACAAGAAAAAAGCTATAAAGAGTAAACTATTAAAACCTAAACTTAAATATTTTTGCGCTTGGTTAAACTACCGTAAAAACACTAGTGCCAAAGGTTTCCAGAAAAATAACAGCGTTTTACGAATAAAAGAAACCTAATTATTATTTAAATTATTATTAATTGGCCTATTAGCAGGTACATTAAAACAGAATCTGGGCCATCTGGGAGGTTTTAACCCACAAAACGCCCCTCTGGCTACGGACTGTGTAGGTAGAAGGGAGAGCAATTACCCATAATTATAATTTATGGTAATTTATTGTTGGTTTGATAATTCAGCCCCACCAAAGGTGTTAAACAGTAAGTAAAGTAAGTTTAGAGTACCCTGAAAAACCTATAAAAAAATCATCATCCTAGATGCAAAACATAAAGTAATAAAAAAATTGCACCCTGTATTAGATAAAAGTATGATAAAGGCGTATGCAAAATTAAATGAAAATCCCTCGATCAGTTTTAGAGAAATTAAATATTTACTACTTTTTTATTAAAATTAATGATATAGAACTTTTTGCATGAACCTCGTAGCTAGGAAAAAAATAATAAAATAAAATCTATTTTATATAAAATTTATTTACTTCTCACTTTAACTGAATGAAAAATAATATTTAGATTTTTAAGTTGCAAAATAATTATTTCGTAGTAGGAAACAATTTTTGTCAAGTTTTTATAGTCAAAAAATTGAAAAAACATGTAAGACGAAGTTACTGGGAAGAAAAACTTGTTCAGTTTATCTAGAAAATACTAAAACATTAATGTTCGACTAGCCCCTGTATACAACCTGTTAACGTTTTATCAACAAAATAATAAGGAAGTTCATGTGTGGTTCCTCGGTAACCCATATTCGTCGATCACTTATTTTATTTCGGTCAGGAAATGCCTTTTTGAGCGTACCCAATATACCCCAAAATGTCGTTTTTTTAAACTTTGACTGTCTATATCTCTGGAACTAGTCAATCAATTTTTATTTACCCATTTTTTTGATCTCATAACGCACTATAACATACTAAAATTTCGTCAAATTTCTCCGAAATAATTTTTCAATGTATTTCGTGCGGGGTTCTTTATAAGACCCGTTTTTCATTCAATATCAAACTCGTAATTTGTAAAACCCATTTTAATAAAACCCGCCGCGCCACCTGCGTGTACTCCTGGTTTGACAAATTCCTGGTTTTATTACAAATTACGACTTTGTTTTGAACGTGTTAGGTAAAGCGATACCGATGCGTTGAAATAGTTGTCTACTCTTCAGTGATACTGTCATATCATGGATTTACGTAAACGCAACCTCTTTCTTAATTAGTTGTTTTTTTTTATATTAAGGCTATAGTTTCTCCCCAGATTATGTAAAAAAAGTACAACTGGCAACGTCTTGTTCTTTAATTTTTAAACTTTTGCCAAAGTGCACAAGGAAAACCAAACATCAGAATTAGCTGAAATTTTGCAGGGGTTAACATTTTTAAATGCTTAACAAAAATATCTGAAGGATTTTTCAAAATTCTCAATTATTTTTTCTTCAAAATAAAAGCTCTGGTGCTGTCATCTATTCGAAAAGCGTCAAAATAATTGCGGTTTACAACAAACCCGATTTACAAAAAAAATAGAGAAATACTCACAATTTCCTCTGGATTAGATTTTTCCTTTTTAGATTTCCTTGCCTTAGCGAGAATAAAAACTAAGTTTCCTTTTTTCTAAAAGCCTGTGCACTCCGGAAAACAAAACCGATCAATCAATCACACTTCATTGAATTTGGGAGACACACGCAGTTCAAGTATTGGCCGATAGATCGTAGAATTTATACGATTCCATGGTAACTGCAGGTGTTTTGTCAACAAACTTTAAATCGGACCGCAGTGGGACAGAAGAGTATTTTTACGTTTTCTGACAGAAAACCATTCGAGGTTATGTTTATCTTTCAAAAATGTGTTTTCAAAAACATTGTTCGAAAACAAATATTAAACCACTCCGCGTGCGCGGTCGCGCGCCGAAAAAGGCCTAGCGCTGTGCGGGCATTACCCAGGGAAGCATTACCCCGAGTCTATCAAAGAACGAAGAGAACTTTACTGGCTCGCTGGGATTACTAGGAATTCGCATAGAAACATTCGGCGCCCATAACCCCACATAATTTCGTTTTTCTTTTGATTCAACAATTTTTTTTTAATTTAAATTATTGCGGCATAGTTATGTGTAAGTGTAATAGTGAAATCTTGGAGTGCACAGGATAGATTTTAGAACCTCAGTTTCAAAAACACACGGATACTTAAGTACTAACAAAACAGGTCAGTAAAGCTCCATTTAGAGGTTGGAAAGACTCTTGCTAGTCGTTGACGCTCCTGTTTTAAATAGAATAAGGTTATTTCGTCTAGCGCCAGTAGCCGATTTTTAAATCTGCATGCTTTTAAGTTAACGTATTGTCGGTATAAGCTAGCGGGAGTGTTTCCAATTCAATTATAAATGCACGTGTAAATGCAACCTTAAACATTACACCCGGTTCCTTTAATACGTAGTTGCGTAGCATTTTTTTAGCAGGTAATTCTGCAATAAATACTTCTTTTTTATTTTAATATTTTACTTGGGTTTTTAGCGGCGCAGAACGCGAAAAGTCAAAATAAGTAACCTAACCCCAAATTTTTGACCCGGTGCTAAAAAAGCTCTGGTGTGCCACTGTGGATAAACATAAATAAAGTCTCCGCGTTGCCAGGAGAAGCAAATTTAATGACGTAAAATTTTTCAAAAAAGTCAGGTCGACATAGTTAAATTGATTTTACGTACAGTGTTGCTAAAAACAATTCCCCAGATTGTAACTACGACCTTAATATTTTTATATTTGTTTATTAATTTCTTTCCCAGATCTACGTTTTTTGTGAAATTATTTGCGGCATACACAATCTTTGTTTCTTTTTTTGCGGATTTAAACGTCTTTTGTTTTACACAAACTAGGAGAAAACGAAATATACCTCGCACAAAGAATTCGGAAAATTAAAACGCCCCATTGTTGAAAAATCCATTCAAAATTGCCCAAGTGTAGATTTTGCTCCGTTTTTGTCTGGATTATTATTAAACGTTTTTAGAGCATCTATAGAAACACGTACTTGATTTATGCATAGGGTAGGTGACAAAATGCGCACTTTTTTAATTGCCTCTAACTGTTGATTGCTCGATTTTACTTACTGCGTATTCGATTTGTGCCTCAAAGGAGGAGGCACACATTACATGCATTCTGGCCAGCACACGATCTTCTTGAAATTTTGATATGTTGTAGATAATATAATTATGAACAACCTTTAAATGGGACAAAATCCTTAGACGCGTATATTTTCGGAGATATTAGTGTTCGAAGTTGAACTTTTTTGCTATTTTTCTACTATAGAATTAGAGGTTTACCGATGTTTTAATAGATGTTCCACTAGCAGATAGTCATTTGTTTTTCATGGTGGTCAGCCCTGGTCGAATTCCATACCAGATTTGATATATTTCAAAAAAGTACGATCATGACATATCCTCTCGCGATTTTGCTGTTTCAAATCCGGAGCAACAGATTCGGAAAAACGAACACGCTACTCGGAGCAGGAGTACATAATCGAACATCCAAATCCTGTCCGGATCTATCTTGGAGTACGCGTGAGTCGTTTTAGAGCAATCAATAAACGAAAGCGCTATTAGATATTCCATATGACCAAACTTAATGCAACCTAAAGGTCAGGTATGTATAACTGCACATAAATTATTATTAACACTTACGCATACGATATACATACCTTATTTTCACACTGTATTGTTAATCTCTTCATACAATCTTTCTCCCAGCGTTGTGCGTCTTACGAAAATTAAAAATAGCCTTACTGTTAGGTCCTATACTAAGATTTTTGAAAGGATTTCCCTGTAAAATCACATTGACAGAGAGCATAACCAAAAAAGATAATTGCCTGACATAACCCGTCAGAATTATGAAAGAAAAACATCAGTAGATCGCTAAATAGAAAAAAAAAGTCGTAAAAATGTCAAACTTTGAACATTAATATCTCCGAAACTGTACGTATCTAAGGATTTTGTCCTAGTTAAAGGTTGTCCAGAAGTAAGTTCTCTACAACATATCAAAATTTCAAAAAGAGTGTGTGCTGGCTAGAACGTATGTAATGTGTGCCTCCTCCTTTCTGCACCGTTTTTTCTTGCCCCGTCTTGACGGATCAACGAGTTTGAGCAAAACAATAAACAACCTTACTTCGTATTTTTTTTCCTTTTATTTTTAAACGTTAATGACACATTTTTAAATAAAAATGGACAGAAAGTCCTTAAAATGTGCCTCAAAAAAGGGCAAAAGTTATAAATTTGCAAAAAATGGTGCACGAATATACAGGGTGGATTCTTTAAATGGAACGGTGCCTCTAGAGGTTTTAAGGAAGAGGTTTAAAAAAATGCTAAAAGCGAGTCTTTAATGATTTGTTAAGGACTTTCTGCCCATTGTTCTTGTGTGGTATTTTCTTTATTCCGACTAGTAAATAGTGAAATATATAGTTCACTTTAAAGTTAAAACAATTGACAAATAAATATGATTTTTAAATTTTTGACACATTGGTTCACAGGTGTCAAAAAAAAACTAATGCGTGAAATTTATTTTTTAACAAGCTTTCCAAAAAGGTGCCACAAGTGGTCCATGCATGGTAACTTCTTATTAAAAAAAAATAGTTGGTAGGCCCTGGGCCTTCAGTTGGAGGCCCCAAAATTTTTTTATCATGGGCGCAAAGTCCGCAAAAATCATTAAAGATACTCTTTTAGCTTTTTTTAAAACCTCTTCCCTAAAGTTGCTAGAAGCACCGAAAATATATTCCGAAAAGTAAAAAAAAAAACAAACAAAATCCGGGGTGATGTTCTTTAAGTGTCTAATTAATTTAAGAACATAAACGCGATCCATTTACAATCGTCGAGTGCTCGTATTTGGAATCGTCCTCAGATCACTTCGGGACAGATTTGTGACGCCACTGCGTATGGTGGTGATTTTTTACAGACAGCTAAAAACATCATTGCCTAGTACGGAAACACTGCAAATTGTAATTCACAGCCACCTAAGTGAAAAAACTTTAAAGTCCAATATCTCAAAAACTATTGAATCCAGCGCATATAAGTTACATTTCTGAAATCAGGAAAAAACCTAGAATTCAAAAATGCAAAAAAATACAGGGTATTGTATTTAAAATAAGAAAGTTGCTATCAATATTTGACACTTTGAATGACACTTGGTTTTTTTTTACTTTAATATTTTGAAGATTTTTTTGAACTTTTTTATTTAAAACTCTTTTCTAGCTCACATATTAACAGATATAATAGGGGGGGGGCGGCATTTATAATGACACGCCCTGTACCTAAATGTTAAAATACTCACACTACATACAGAAGAAGTACTAGGGTAATAGGAGTGGTATAAGTTTGACCCATATAACTATGAGATACTATAATGGCTCAAGGATCGCAAAATATGTAATAGTTGAAAAACAAAGGCAATAATGTAGAAATCAGGGTTGGCCATGGGCGAGACCAAAGGCGAAAAATCTACTGCGCCTGCCTGACACAGACTGCTCGCACCATATAACTATGAGATACTGTAATGGCCCAAATGCTCCAAAATGTGTAACGAAAATAACTTTGAAAAACAAAGGAGAAACTTCAAGATCGCGGTTGGCTTTGAAACTGTCGTAGTCACCTTACGATAATTTAATGACACTTTTACTGCTGACGCAATCGTCGCGCCTGCCCGTTTACACTATGCGTTTATCGGTTTTTTCCAGGCCAACTTGATTGGGAGAGTTATTATCGGTACGCATTTTTCTCGGGAAAAGCAAGGGTAGGGCCGTTATAGTATCTCATAGTTATATGGCTCGCACCCAGAAGAGTTCTTGGCTCTGCATTTTTTCCAGGCTAACTTAGGAGGATTAGGAGAGACCGTTATAGTTATAGCGCATTCAGGTCTTGAACCAGAAAACCGATTTTGTAGCAGTTTTTTTGTCTGGAGCCTATCCTTGAGAGAGTGCTCTTAGCTACCCAGTAAACACAAACCTTGCGGGCCCTGGGTGGCCCGCCTGCGGTTTGCCGAAATACCGCTTGCTTGCCGCGGCGGAGTGCAAGCGGTAATGTCCGCTCGGCTCTTGGATTGCCACATGCGAATTACCGCCAACACTTACGCGGATAGCCGTACAGAACCGGTGGGTGTGAACCGCCACTGTTTTAACCAAGTGGCAAAGAATGTATCAAACCAATAGAGCAGTGTTTCCCAAACTTTTTCATTTTGCGGCGCACTTACAGGTTTAGTATTTTCTCAGGGCGCCCCCACTCGCAATATGCATATATAGTTGTGTCCAACAAGGTGTTGCATATGTATAATGTATAAAAATTCTACCTTATTAGGAGCGCTTGGCGGCGCCCCTGGTTTCTTCTCGCGGCGCGGGCGCCCCGGGCCGCCGCGGCGCACACTTTAGGAACCACTGCAATAGAGAGTAAACTGCTAGTGATTGTAAGACGTGTGGCTAGAACGCTACAAACCACTGGAGGATAACCTGCGGATAAGTGTGGACCTTCAGTTCAGAAGGTTTTCCGCATTCGCACCTTTACTGGCCGCAAGGACGTTGCCGACAGATATATCGGCAATCCGCTAGCGGCTGTAAAATGGGCGCATATTTGTATAGTACCCATTATTTGTTAGACTTCATAAATATTGATAAAGTTTGCATTTTAAAAATCTTGCGAGTCTGTATGTATAAAAATAATATGTACTGAAGAAATATAATATTAAAACGCGCACTTTCTACCTTCTAGACTGAGAACTATTGTAACTTTGTAATGACTCATTGCTCCATGATTTTATTAAGTTATAGCACGCTTGATTGCCGCGTCTGGCAAGTAAGATGATATTTCGAAGCGGCTTGCCACTTATATGCCACCTTTCGGGATTCACTTGCAAAGCCACCTTAATCAATCAATGGCAGCTCGCTTGATTACCTCGCCTGGCTAGAAAGATAATAACTTGAAAGGGCCATCCAAAAATATACAACCTTTTGGGATTTTTTCGTAAAGCCATCTTAACCAATCAATGGCAGCACGGTTGATTGCCCCGTCTGCCTAGAAAGCTAATATGCTGAAGCCGCTAGCCACCTATATGCCATCTTTTGAGATCGTTTCATAAAACCATTTTAACAAATCAATGGCGGCACGTTTGATTGCCTCGTCTGGCTAGAAAGATAATATGGCAGAGGGGCTAGTCACCAATAAGTCCCCTTCCGGGATTGCTTCGTAAAGCCATCTTAACGAATCAATGGCAGTACACGTGATTGGCTCTTCTGGCTAGAAAGATAATATGGCAGAGCGGCTAGCCATCAATATGCCCCCTTTCAGAATTTATTCGTAAAGCCATCTTAACGAATCAATGGCAACACGATTGATTGCCTCGTGTGGTTAGAAAGAGAAAATATCGAAGCGGCTAGCCGCCTTTATGCCACCTTTCGGTATTGTTTTTAAAACCATCTTAACCAATCAATGGCAATATGCTTGAATGCCTCATCTGGCTAGAAAGATAATATGCCGAAGCGGCTAACCACCTAAACTGATCAAAGGCGGCACCGTTGATTGCCTCGTCTGGCTAGAAAGATAAAATGTCTAAGCGATTGCAGCCACCTCATTCCCGGTTAGAAACACAATACACCAAAATGAGTTAGCCACCCCTTCGCCGCTTGCTGCAAACTAGTGGTAAGTAAGTGGTTTACCGACTGGTGGCTGCTCACCATTGCCGCTAAGAAACCGCTTTCTTGCCGAACATACTGGGTATGTTCAATAAAAAGAGACTAAGTAGTCCCAGAGATAATACGCTTTCTACACACAGATGTCAAGGCATTTGAGCTTTGATGACAAATATAATTAGGTGTAACTTTTCAAACGTTCATCTGATTATGATGAAATTTGTTGCGTAGATGTAGATTAGGGCTATATTTATGTCAGTTTTGTCAGGTAAAACAAGGGTGGAGTAAATGGGGCCAGTTTTTACAAAAATTTGCATTTTTGTATCTATCTAGTTATTTAAATCATACAGGTTATCCGGAGTTTTAAAAAAAATAATTTTACTTGTTCTGAATTGGCCTTTCACACCCGCCCGTTCACCCTTCGAATTAACTGCAGAGATAATTATTTGAAAAATAGGCATAGAATTACAAAAAAAGTCAGGACATTAAATTACATTATAAGATACTATAACGATCCTGAACTTGCATTTTTCGAAAAAAAAATCGTAACGATTATAACTCCTCCAATCAAAGTTTAAATTTTGTTCGTTCCCTGTCACTATTTTACTAGTTTTTTATTTCGGGTTTAGGGAGTAAAAAACCCGCAACCAATTTTTCTTTGGCGACATTTCGCAACGGACTGTTGCTTTTTTAACCCCTACGAGAACAAGGTTTATTAAAAATAGTTTACACTTGTTTTTTCTCTCGGTTTTTTTTGGTCAATTTAAAAAAAAATAAAATTACAAATACTTACTCAGAAATTTAGGTTGAGGTCAAAGTTGTAATATCTAATGCATCTCGACATCGTCGAAACCATTCTTGGTAAAATATTTTTTAATTTTTATCATATATATTTTCATTTGTTTAATTTTGTTGCTTAATCATAGATGGCAAAAAGTAGGGTTAGATTAATTTTCAAGTTAACCTGGAAAAAATGCAGCACAAACCCTTCACGGCGCAGGTAGACTGCGTCAGGCATGCGCAGTAGAGTTTTCGCCTTTGGCCTTCCCCAGAGCCAACTCTGATTTTAAAATTTTATTTTCTTTGTTTTTCAAAGTTGGGATTGTTACATGATGCAATAAAAGAAAGGTATGATACATAGCGGTTCAAAATTCTTAACTACCTACGCACAGCTGACACCAGTTCATTTACAAACATGGAAATTTGAGGATAGTTTGGGTTGATAACGGAAGACCTCAACAAGAAAATATTTTTTTTCTTTTACCCCTGAAGGGGCAAAAAAGGGGTTGAAATTTTAAAAGGATTTTTTGTATCTCAAAAACGAAACGCAAATAAGTGGCTTCGGCATTTCTTAAAATTCAGACAGGGGGTTGAGAAATAGGGTTGAGTCTGTTTTGAAGGGGGTACAAATAACTCACAGTTACTTAGAGTTCTAAATCCATGTAAAGCTAAAAATTCGCATTTAGGTTCTTCTTGAAAAGTTAACGAATAGGTGTTTATTGTATTTTTCGAAAATTTGAACGGGTGGTTGCAACCACCCCCTGTATTCGATAAATATTTTAATCTGTCAAAGTATGGGTTGTGGGGTATCAAACTAAAGGAAACAAAGTCAGGAATCTAAAACAGTGCTTTTTTTTCAAAAGTAACAATTTGGGGTGGGAGAGGGGGTTGCAGGTAGAAATGGTTTTCCGTCAAAAAATACTACAAGGTTTTACATTAAACGAAATGCAGTCTGGAAAACAATGAAGGGGTGGGGGATTGTGAGGCAGTAAAGCTGGATTCATAGTTCTATAAGGTAAGTGGTGTGACGAGGTAAGACGCAAGGTAAATAAATTACAGGGTGGAGACTTTAATTGGAATATTGGCCCTAGCGGGTTAGGATTTTTTTTTATAAAAATCCAAAAACACATCCACAAAAATTTTTCGCAACTAATATTCGACACGGACCCTCAGAAAGGGGTCTATTCCCATACATCTTTTTTTTTCAAATTAGAAGGCCCCGCTTGTGGCATTTTGTTGGAAAGCTTATCTATTCTTAGTGCGTTCTTCCCTGCGAGATGCATTCTGCTATCCATTATCAATATTTTGGGGTTGTAAGTTTTCCGATGGAATGGCTTCCTTTTTTAGTGATCGGTACTTTTTTGACGTGTAGCCAAGCAACTCGTGTTTAAGGTTTCGCTCATAATCATTATCACTAAAATGTTTTGAGCAAATTCGAGCATTATTCACGTTAAAGTTATCATCCCGTCCACAACAATGCTTCCATATACCTTCCATTTTCTTGTCTTTTAGAAATCTGAAAAACTTAATGTCAGGCGAAAAACCTTTTGTCTGATTGTCGACACGACATCCGTGTACACAGCACCTCATTTTGTTGATTTTTCCCATTGAAAAATTATTAAAACGACACCTCGTAATAAAAATGGCGACTGAATGCTGTCTTTCACGTCCCTCACCAGGTGAAGTCAGTTAGCCACGAACTCCTGCGCTATATCATATCTATTTTACTTGTATCATGAGAATGTTACACATTTTGCGATTCTTGGGCCATAGTAGGGTCTTTTTGGTCCGCATATTTATCACTCGAGTCGACGCAGTAGAGACCTGTCACACCTTAACCATAAAGGACATGGTTATTTACGGAAGAGTATTGTTAACTTGTTTTGATTGTTATTTGTTATTGACATTTGCAGCTAATCGAAATATCAATACAAATTGCTAAAATTTTATATTTATCTCACTTTTTTGAACCACAAATTTAATAATTTTTTTCATTATTTAGCAGCTAAAAACAAAACACGCAAAAACAAAATTTAAGGTATATTTTAAAACTTAACCTAAAATTGTGACAGTTCGCTAAAATTGGGCGGGTTCAAACATCCTGGATTTTATGTTACATGCAGATCGCTACCGCGTCGACTCCGTATAATGATAATCACGATTTTAGCGAAGAATATGCTTACCAAAAACAACCTAATACTAAGTCGTTTTTTGGCGTAGAACACGGTGCTTGCGTGACTTCGAAATGTGACGTCACCGGTTCAACCACAACGTGATCGGTTCTTGCTATCGCCAAACGACAACACGTATATGGATAATTATTTGAATGAAAATTATTTGTGTGTACACCTTATCTCAAAAGAAATATTTGATACATTTTTTGTCTTTCAATGTTTCCTTTTTTCACAGATTTTTTCAATTCATTTTCAAAAACAACCAACACATAAAAGACCGTTTCTGAAAATTTTAAATCATTTTTCTCGTAGTTTTTGGTCTTTTTGGATTACTTTCAGTTTACTTAAAAAATAAAAATGCCAAGAGTTCGCGGTTTCATCATTTAAACGACTTCGAGAAAGGAAGCATCGTGGGCATGAAAGAGGCTGGTTTTGGTTAGTGTTAAGAGTTTGGAGAAGGTGGTCCAATGATGAGAGTTATAGACGTCGTGCGGATTCTGGACGCCCTAGATTATTACAAGGTCATTTACGGCATCTCAGACTTCTTGCTCTCAGAAATCGACGGGACAGTATACGACAAGTAAGAGATGTTCTAGTTGCAGCTACAGGACAAGTGTTTTCAAGGATGACAGTAATCGAAGATTGCTTGGTATGGGCTTACCGCTCGCTTTTGGTGCTACCTTTGACCCCCAACATAAGGCTCGCCGCTTGGAGTGGTGCAGAGCTCGGCAAAACTGGAATGACGAATGGAATACCATACGCTTCAGCGACGAATCCAGGTTTTGTTTAGGCGGCCATGATGAACGCATGAGGGTTAGGCGATTTTGAGGTGAGAGGAAATGTAGATTTTGCTGTTGAACGTGATCAGTAAGACAGAAAAGTATCATGGTATGGGGTGCTATATCTTTAGGAAGCAAATCACATCTAGTCCTTATCAACGGAAATCTGACTGCTAGGAGATATATCGATGAAGTGCTGCAGCCAGTTTTACATCCCTACCTACAAACTATCCCAAATGCGATCTTTCAACAAGATAATGCCAGACTGCATATTGCTCGGGAAACAATGGACTTCTTACATGAACTTGGCATAGAAACTTTGTAATGGCCAGTAAGATCGCCTGACTTGTGGTGTGGTATGGGATATGATAGGGCGCAATCCTAGTCGATTAGCACGTCCCCCTGGAAACTTGGATGAACTCTGGCATGCCGTAAGTAGGATTTGGATGAGTGTTTTTCAATATGATATAGACCATCTTATTTTGTCAATGCCCAATAGAACAAACGAGTGCATAAATAACCATGGAGGAGCCACTTATTATTAGGTTTTTGATGATTATCATGGAGGAATCTTCTTGGAAATGTAATCAATTACTAAGAGCATTCAAATGTATTAATATATAAATAAATTACTTTAAAAATATTTGTCCTTTCTCGCATTTTTTTTGTTTTACAGTATATTTGTTAATGTTTTGTTTTTTTTTTCTATCCCCGGTTTGTAAATCCAGCGTTATTTTGATGCATAAACTCACCATTAACTAACATTGTTTCACGAACAATAATTTATTTGACGAAAGCTGCCTGGTACAGTATACGAATCTAAACCTCTAAGAGGAATACTCTCAATTGAATTTGGCACATTACCAAATCAGACTCCAGCATTTTATTATTGAAAAAACAAAAAAAAAATAACCGGTGCTCCATAACCCAACACTATCCGCGTATTTTGACAAATGACAACTTCCGCCATATTGGAATCGTGATTGAAGCGCTTTCGAAACAGTCCGAGGAGCGGTTTTGAAATCCTTTGGAATGTGTTGAACCGTGACGTCACCAGTTCAACCCCAAAATGACATTTCTTGCATGATTTTGAAATGTTTTCGAAATTTTCTCGCGTCAAAAAACGACTTTAATCCAATCTACGGTGTGTTACCTTTGCTAAGCTTTTGGTGAAAAGCTTAACAACGAATTCTAATTTGTGTTGTAAGGTCCTGCCTTACAATAAAAGAGCCAGGGCAATCAAGAGAGAATGCTTTGTGCTTTGAGACTGATTGAAACGAAAATAAAATAGAGGAAAGGAAAAAGGTAAATTGTCTTTTTGGCAAACTCATTGGGTACAAAAAAAATATCGAATATATTGTTATAAAACCGAAAACTTAGTCCAAAACAGTCTTGATGAAATTTTGGCTAAATCTAAATACAGGAATTGAGAAGTAGAAAAAGGGGCAAAAACAAAATTCTTTTTATACAAAGTTACCTACACAACTTTTGTCGTTGGATCGAAAATGTGAAAGTTATTGGCAAAAAAACTCACCCGCAAAAACCACCCTTTTGCAAGGAGGTTGGAAACTTAAATTTAAATTATTTTCTTGCACCCAAAAACATCTCGCAAAATTTCTACACGATCACGTTGCCAGCGGCGTATCCCGCCCAGGTGTCTGGAGAGGGGAGGTATTTTATTGACCGGGGTACACTGAAAAATAAGTTGGAAAGATAATAGCCTATAAAGAAAATGATTGCTACAGGTACCTGATATCTGTGAGCCTAAATCAGTTGGTATTGACAAAATTCCTCTAACTCTGAGGCTAATATTAAATAGTAGTTTTAACAACTAGTGACTAAAATAGTGCTTTTTTTAAAACCGTTTTGCTCTATCCTTACCGTTTCGATGTTACGGGCTGTCAAAGTTAGAAAATGTCAATTTTCACCAGTCAATATTTTAAAAACAGTTGAACATAGATATAGGATATTTACATAAAATGTACCTAAAATATTTTGTAGAATCCCAAAATGCAAAAATATGCAGGGTGTTCTTTTAAAATAAGAAAGTTGTTGCCAATTTTTCTGCAAATGGCAACACTGCAAATATGAGAGTGTTTCATAAAGATAGTTTAAATGGTAGAATACAAAGTTTAGAAAGTTTCCATTCTATAGTTTCCAAAATATTCTAATAGGTTACGCACCTTGGGACAAGCGGTATATAGATTTGTTGCCAAATCATAAATACGTTGGAGATGAAAATTATACTAAGAATGCCATTTATTACCCGTTTTGAATTCTGGTGATAAAAATTCCTTACATTTAGAGTAAAATTGTAACAATTAATGACGTCAAAGCACCTTAGGCAAAATTTTTAAAATTTAAGACATCACACCAAACACACGTCACAAATCGTAGTAAAGGGTCAAAAAAGTGGGGGGAGATATAGCTCTCCCTGGGGCCCTTGATCATTATTAGTTTATTGTAGATTGGGTTGGACCTCTTAGGGGGGTTTAACCCCCAACCCCCCCCCACCCCTGGATACGCCACTGTTTTTCTATCAACAACATTTAAAAAAATGATAAAATAATAATATGTTACACAAAATCATAGTAAAAATACAATTTGCTGACTGTGGAAGCAAAAGCTAAGAAACAATTTAATATCAAATCGATTTGATTGATGTGCCTATGTTCTGTTAGGCTCAAACTATCACCTGTATAAGTCGATCATTTTTGTGAAATTTCTCAGGGGATATTATCTCAACTATAAAGCCAGTTAACTCTATGGTTTCAATATCTTTTGACCTACAATCGCGGCCATATTTCAAAATTCAAAAATTAAAAACTCAAATTCAAAATTCTTTATTGTCTCAACGGAACTGAATAAATATTAGTACAGACAATTGTCGAAAGTAAAATAGTACATAAAAATAACAATAAATATATAAGACTAAAAAATCAGTAACAAACAAAGCTTACTCATACGTTCAGACAAAAACTATATTGCCTATGGTCTATGTAAAAGATATTCTTTAAACTCCTGTAAAGTGTAGAACACTTCTGAAAACAACAGTTTCTTAAGCGCAATTTTAAATTTATTAAGGCTGCTAATTTCTTTAATAAAATTGGGCAACGTTTTAAACAAAGAGCAACCAGAATAAATAGGAGACTTCTTGTAGAATTCATGTTTATGCTTTTCAAGTAAAATATTATTCTTATTTCTAGTTTGATAATTATGTAAATCTCCGTTTTTAGTAAGGTGCACCCGTTTTTTGAAGGTTACAATTAGAATTCTATAAATAAAGATAGACGTGACTGTAAATATTTTTTTTGATCTAAAAGTTTCCCTACAGGAATGTTGATACTGAATATCAAATAGCAGTCGTATAATTCTTTTCTGCGCAATCAGGACCTTTTCCACATCCCGAGACTGTCCCCATACAACCACATTGTGTTAAAATAGACTGAACAGAACTGAAGTACACGCACATCAGTTCTTTTAAAGGTAGCGACTTCTTTAAATTGCTCAAAAGGAAAAAACTCTTGTTCATCTTTTTGCAAACTGCATCTACTTGGCATTTAAAGTCAAGATGTTTATCAATCATAATTCCTAAAAAATTTACTTGTTCAGCAGATGCAACAGTATCTCCATCAAAGTTAAAACTAAAGTTATTTGATTCTCTATGTTTGTTATGTAGTTCAATAACATGAATTTTTTTAGAATCTAACATTAATTTATTTGCTTTATACCAACTTGACATTTCCTGATAGCACAAATAAACCCTTGATTTAACAACCTCAGGATCAGAGTCTGAAATAACTGATGTAGTATTATCCGCATATAAGTAAACTTCGGCAATTTTTAAGTGTTCTGGGAGGTCGTTGTTAAATAAGGAAAATATTAAAGGGCCCAAAATACTCCCCTGTGGTGTTCCGTGATTTAGCTGAAAAGTGTTTGAGCTTTCGTCATTTTGTTTGACAGAAAATTTTCTGTTTAGGAGAAAGGATTTAAAACAATCGTTAATGTTACCCCCTATTCCTAGTCTGTTTAACTTGTGTGATACAAAATTGTGATCCACCGTATCGAAAGCTCTACTTAAATCAAATAGTACAACAACTACGGTCTACGGTCTTACTATTATCCATTTTCTTGTAAACTGATTGAATAAAATCAACACAAGCCGTTTCAGTAGAAAAACCTTTACGAAATCCTTCTTGTGATTTTGTAAAAACGTTGTGTCTTTTCTAAAGTTACTTTTTCTATTACTTTTGAAAACACACTCAGAACAGAATTTGGACGATAGTTTTCAATATCTTTTTGATCTCCCTTTTTAAAGACTGGAACCACAACTGCCTCCTTAAGCGCTTCAGGAAACTTTCCTTCCACCACCGACCTGTTTACAATAACTGCTAAGATTTCCGACAGTTCATCAATACAGTCCTTCAAAAGTGTTATTGGAATATTGTCCTTTCCTGACGATTTTTTGTTTGGTAAAGATTTGATAATTCGTGCTACTTCATCAGGTGTAGTTTCCTCAAAGAACATAGTCGGACATATTGTTTTTCCCGTGGTGCAAGTGGTAGATATGGTATTCCCAAAATATTTATTTAGTTTATCATTAACCACAGAAGAAAGATATTCTCCAAATGCATTAGCAATTTTTTTATTGTCAAAAAGCGATTTGCCATTAACGTGTAGTTCAAAAACGCATTGTCTTTTTTGCTGTTTTCCAGATAGTTGATTTATTAAACTCCATGCTGCTTTAGTTTTATTTTGTGCCCTACTTATAATTCTCGAATAAAACCTACTTTTTTCTAGATTTATTTCCTTTTGAACCTCATTCTTCAGTTTTTTGTATTTGACAGTGAGCGAAATATCCTCGGTATGTTTTCTAAGCCAGTTCAAATTTTCAAGCTCAGTGCGTTTATTTTGTAACCCATTTGAAAATAAAATCTTTTCACATTTTTTTACAGTGTTTATCCTCTGACTATAGAATTCCTGAAATATTACATTCACATTACGTTGTTGATGCAAAACTCATCTTTAAGGCGATTTCGAAACTCTAACGTCTTTACAAGAGAGAAAATTCTTCCACGTATATAAGTCTCAGTAGGAGGATCCAGCAGCCTATCTTTGTTAAATTGAAATAATTGCGCAAAGTGATCTGAAAGACCTGGCTCAAACACCTCACACACAGTAGACATTATCTCATTTGTCACCACATAATCAATTCCTGTGGAAACAATGACACCGTTTCTAAAGCATATCCGTGTTGGTTGTGATACAAGAGTTTTAAGATTAAACGAGTCAAAGATGTCAATTAAGGGCTTTTTGTTTAGATTTTTGTTAAAATAGTTAGTTATTTATATCGTCACAAATGATTATTTTCTTGAACTTTTGAAATGCTTTCACTAATATGTTTGAAAGTCCCTCTAAAAATTTTGTATAATCTCCATTAGGAGACTTATATATATTACCTACGCAAACATATCCCAAACTAATAGCAGAACACTCAATATTCATTTCGTCGAATAATTTACACAAATACAAAAGGTTTTTCGAGTAGTATAATGATTCTTTCTTGATAAATATTATTGATCTTCCGTGGCTACGATTTTTTCGACAAAAACTATTTATAATTTCATAACCCTCTATTTTAACAAACTGCAAATTTTCCTCTTTAAGCCAATGTTCTGTAAAGCAAAGTAAGGTGGGTTTAGATTTAAGGCATGATAGTGTTAAATCAACCAAGTTTATTTTACAATTCAGTGATTGTATGTTAAGATGAATTGCTGACCATTTATTATCATCCATAGTTACTGTTTTTGTCATTAAATTTCCTCCATAAGGCTGCATTGGGACAGCCTCGGGTATAAAAAAAGGGAGATGCATATTTGAAGAGTCACTGCATTCCACAATCTCAGAATTACAAACCTTATTTACACCCAACTGACGGAAAATATATTTTCTACCTATCAATTTGATTATAAAAATAGCAACAACAGTAGGTTAAAGGGCACTAAAGAGATAGCAGTTAATTGGCTTTTTAATTAGGAACCATATAACTATGTTAAGAACGGTTTTGTTTTGTTCGCTGGTCCAACTAAAAAACAAACAAAACGAACTGCGTTGTTGGCATGCCGTGCCGCATGCCGGCTTGGGTCCAATGCATTTACATGACATGGTTTTGTCATAAACCAAACTGTCAAAATTTGAGATCGAATTTCAATATAAATGTATAACAATAATAAATAAATAAATTGGTGCTAGAACAATCAATTATTTTATGTTGAAAGAAAATGAAAATATCTCGAAAACTGTAGTTTTGAAAGATTTAAACCTTATAACAAAATTTGTGGGTAATATTTACGAAAGCCAAAATCTGAAAACCGCATATCAATAGCTGCTTTACTTCTAAAGTTATGATTTTTTAGTCCACCATACCAATATGGTATGGGGGACTATTAAAATCGTGAAATTTTGACTTTTCTAAATTTTATCAAAAATGAGGATTGATCACGAATCCCTTTATAAACGTACCAGCCTGCCGCTGGAGGGAGTGATGGAGTTCTTGGAGTGGTGTCTACATAACTCTTGTTTTCAGGTGAAAGGTTTTATGCTCAGGATAACGGTTTGCCAATGGGTTTATCGCTTTCGCCAGTGGTGGCCAATATTTACATGGAGTGGTTCGAATCACACGCGGTTGATACCGCAACATATAAACCTAAGCTCTGGCTAAGATATGTTGATAATAGTTTTATTGTCTGGACCGGGAATGACGAACAACTTTCAGAATTTCTTCACCACCTAGATAACATAATACCCACCATTAAATTCACAATGGAGTTAGAGCAAAATTGTGAAATTCCTTTTCTTAATGTACTTGTCAAACGAGTAGAAAGCGACATCAGAACAACAGTCTATCGTAAACCTACTCACACAGGACAATATTTAAATCAAGGTTCAAATCATTCCGCTACAACCAAACGCGGCATAATAAGAACTTTGTATAACAGAACCGTTCAAATTTTGAAATCGAAATAAGAAACATTAAGAGGGACCTGCAGCAGAATGGTTACAGCCTTAAACTTATAACAGAAACCATTTCTAAATTTCAGCGAACCGGATACAGATTATAAGACCAATGCAAGGCAAATGCATTCCTTACAATTCCATACATTAAAGGGGTATCAGAGGAAATTCGAAGGGTAGCGAACATCTTTAATATTAAAACAGCCTTTAAATCTAACAATACAATACGAAGCCTACTTAGTAAAACGAAACCCGAAAACAAAGAAAATAAGGAATGCATTTACCAAGTTCCTTCTGAGTTTGGTGTATTATGCATAGGCAAAACAAAAAGACCACTATCTGTTAGGCTTAAGGAATATCAGACGAATACCCAAAGAGGTGAAACAACGAAATTAGGAATCGCTGAACACGCATGGTTAAAACAACACCGAATAAAGTGGACAAAAGCAAAGGTTTTGCACAAGGAGTAGTTTGCACCTGAAGACGATCAGAGATTGTACTTATCGAGACGTCGTGTATAAATAAAATATAGGCAATCGAAGTCCCAAACATAGAGTTAATTTTACACGAGCGTGATAGTTTGCTTGTCTAAAATGACATCAATAATGACAGAATGTTGGGTAATAGTAGTTTACATAACAAGCATGTTATGATGGTCATTAAACGCGAAGATGAAGTTTATCTGAGCGTATAGACCATAATATATAATAGCAATGCAAATGTCATCAGAAATTATTAAAAATATCAAACGCGAACACTCTTAAGTCAAAAACCTCCATAACCTGAAGTTTCAATGACAATCTATCTAAAAAATCAAAACAAATAAGGTTACTAAAGACTTATATATCTAAGTAAGGCTAAGGTTACTAAAGAGTTATATATCTTTCTAAAAACAAGGTTTTTTTTGTCTTACAGATTATATTGGATTTATTTACGTCTAATACATATTTATTTTCTTAAAACTATAGAAAAATAATCCACACTTTCGTTTGGCATTGTAACATTGATATTGTGACAACACACTTTTGAGCTAAAACAATATGGGTAAAAAAATTGTCTCTTAAAAAGCGTTGTGCATCTCAATGCGTTACTGACTAAAAAACGCGACCAGAAAAAGTAAGTAAGGCTAAGGATAAAACATGATCAAGTTGGCTCGCAACCTTAAAGCAGAAATCACACATTTTAGATTTTCAAGTTTTCTTATTTTTTTTTGTAAAAATCTACTATCTATAAAAATTAACAAACAATAATTTTTATTTTACACACGTGTGAGAATTTCCTTTTTTGTAGCTGTCAGTTTTCCTGGAATAAAATATCCATAGTAGATGTCTATGTTTATCTATAATTTTATGTAATGGTGTGTATCACGTCATAAAATGTTATATCGTAATGAATAAACTAGAATAATATTACTGAAAGAGCAGCTAGCCTGGGAAAAAATTACCAAGCAACTCCCATGATGATATCTATAAAGAAATGTCAATTGAGTCAAGGAAATAACAAAATAAATAAATGTTCATAGTGGAATTCCAGAAAAGAAGAAAAGAAAAATTTTGATACACTCTAGTTACTACATTAACTGGTTTTAGAACCAGTCCATCAATCAAGCCGTCATGGGTACAGACGTAGATAACAATAAGAAACTTGGTTGGGTGGTTAGCGTTTTTTTCGAATTGTCAAGAGACTCTAGATCCTCAGTTTTCAGCACAAAAGCTTTACATACAGTAACAAGCGTGAGTTTAGGGTCAAAGTTGACAATACCTGGTCAAGCACATTTAACGTGAAACTCTAGACTTTGTAAAAGTGAAATTCTTAAATTCTTAAGGGTCATTTAGAATAGCACAAAACTTGATTTTTATTTTTTATTGGATAATTTAAGGGTACAGCCCATCACCGACCTAAAGTAAAGTGCTATTTACAAGGCATCTTCAAAATCAGAGCCCGTCTTCCCAAAAATTTGCACAGTTCACCATAAATTAACAAATAAAAAATTTGACACCTGTCAGCGTAAGCTGCTATTCTAAATGAGTTTTTAAAAATAAAGAACTGGCCAGAAGATATCTTTTTATGATCTGCGAAATAATAATGGAAATGACCGAAGAAGAAGTTAATATAAAATGAATAACATTATCTATACGTTTATGGAATAGCTAATGGTTGTAAGAAAAATTTTTTGTAATTTTAGGGACCAAAAAATATAATGCAAGAAAAAACGATAGGCACCTATATTTTTTGATGCATTGACTCCAAGGGACCAATTACCAATATTACTTGATAACACACTACAAAAGACGCGTATGTCCTCAAAATACTAACGCTTCCCTTAAATGCGCCGCAGGCAAAATTTTTGAAAAAATTACACTAAACTGCTGTTTTTCACGCGTTTAAAATGTTATTGACAAAATATTGCCTAAAATTAAACAAAATTGGAACAATATTTAATATTGGTATAGCGCCGCAGGCGAAAACCTTGACAAAAAAAACAAAAAATTCTTTAAAAGGTGTGTAGGTTTTTTTGTAAAATATTTTTGGCAAAGTAGATTGGGTTAGATGCCAAGAAGGGGTGGGTTGCGGTGGTATATATAGATTTGTTGCCAAATCATAAAGGTGAAAATTTTAAGAAGAATAATATGCCTGCTGAGAAAAATTCCGTAGAATTAAACTAAAATAGTTGTTAAAATTAATAACGTTATTGTATCGCCGGTAAAATTTTTAAAATTGAAGATATCACACCAAACACACGTCACAAACCGAAGTAAAGAGTTAAAAAAGTGGGGGAGGTATAGCTCTCCCTGGGACCCTTGATCATGATTAATTTGACTGCTGACTCCATTCGTTAGGTACTGATTTTCACATTATTTTCTTTGTTTTTCAAAGTTATTATTGTTACACGTTTTGCGATCCTTGCGATGCGGAAGCAGGACAGATTAGTAACGTCACAAGGCAAAACTTGCTAGTTATTTAAAATGGCTTTCAAATCATAACGATAGCTATACTCTTATTCACATACAACTGCACTCATGTCTATATGCACCATTTTACACTCTAATTAGGGTTAGATAATCGGAATTAACTTGCTAATCACGGTTAAACAATCATACCTATGCACCAATGTTTTTTTTATCAATAATTACCTAACCAGGGTTAAGTAATTGAAATTAAGAAAAAGTGCTCTGAACGCAGCGTTTTTTTTCGGGTTTTTTTGTGTTTTCCATTTAACCATTGGTGACATCGACTGGTGTCAACATTTTTTGGCGCTTATATTTCATTTTCTTTATTGAATTTTTTGTAAAGTGCAGTATTTACGAAGACTATTACGCCCTAAAAATCTTCAAAGAGAATCAGGAAATTCATACAGAATACAGATTATCCCGGTGCAACTAATGTCCGGATCTTGAACACTAAACTATTTGTTTACTTTTATCAGACGCATATAAACCTCATTCATCTCTTATTTCTTGGAGTTTTAGGTTAGTCTCAAGTAATAAATAAATAAAGTGTACTTAAAATGAAGGAAAGTCGAGCACAGTTTTAACCTACTTTTTTATTTTGTGGCTTACCACTAGTTGCAATTTGCTTTTTAAATTAGCAAATAAATTTTCTTACATAATAAACGTTTTTACAGCTATTCTATTTAAGGTTTTTAAAAAAGTAAATAAGACATCTATACTGGTGCATCAATTCCTGCTGCTTGAGCCATTATAGCTACTCTTTCTGTTTTCGTTGCAAAGTTCAGTATGTCGGCCCATTTTATTGCATAGCTTCTCGTCTATGGTATGCCGTATACCATCACACATTAGGTGCTGCGCCAATGATTCTTCTGACCACCCGTAGGCTGGGCATACAGATCCTTTAATATGTGCCAAGTATTTATTTGATTATTATAATTTTCAATTTTTTCTTTATAAAACACACTCGAAAAACTTCAAAAATGACAAAAAGGATCAAAAATGACATAAACATCATATTATCACAAAGATACCCTTATTTGTTAGCTAACCGCGGTTATCTTAGGGTTGCCAACTTTTAATTTTGATTTATCTGAACATTTGTTCCAAATTATCAGGACATTTGATGCAAAATCGGGACATTTTCAAAAACGCTTAGAAGAGAAATAAAACAATAAATATTGATGGTTTTTTAATTTTAATTTACAAGCTAGCTAAGAAATTTTAATCGAAACAAAACAAAGTAATAGTATATTAAATAACAAGAAAATAAAGTGGCAAATGTAACACGTATTGTGAACGAGGCATTAGCCGAGTAAAACAACACGCGAGTGTAAGAAAGTTACTTTCTCTCGAGTTGTGTACGCTACTTTTCCTACGAACACTGTTGAATTGCACTAATTTTTGTAAAAATTGGTCTTTGATTTCGCACAAATCAAATGAAACTGCTTTTCCGCACATGTGCGCAAAAAATTTCTGCACACGGGTAAAATTTAACGTTTTCTAAGGATGCAAATCATGTGAAATCCATTATTTTCATATGTGGTCGTAGAACAAAATAGTTAAACTACAAAAAAAACCTGTGGCCCAGATGGTTTACCAGTAATTTTCATCAAAAACTGTAAATTTTTCTTGTCCAGTATTTTGGCTAAAATTTTTATTAGATAATTTTCTATAGAAGATTTTCCGACAGCGGAGATAAGTCAAACATTAAAAACGACAGAGGTATTTCAAAAACTTTTTGATTTCCTAATTTGTTTCAATCAATAGTCACAGATAAACACGTGTTTTCAAAAGGTAAATTATCAATTACTAATCTCTGGATATATGAGGAAACTTTGTTGGAGGCCTTAGAGTGGTTATCAGGGAGATGTCATCTATACTGATTTCTCCAAGGCTTTCGACAGAGTCGATCATAACCTAATACTTGATAAACTTAAAGCCATGGGTATCCATGGATCATCTTTCAACTGGTTTCGGATTAATCTAACTGAAAGTCATCAGGCAATAAAAATAGAGAATGCTGTCTCCGCCGGGTTTAACGTTTTGTCAGGTGTCTCCCAGGGTGGAAATTTGTCTCCATTGTTATTTAAAGCACTTATAAATTATATATCTTCCGCTGTAGAAAACTGTAACTTTGTACTTCTTTTTGGTGATCTAAAATTCTTTAGAATTATAAGAAGTTTGTAGGATTGCCATATTTTGCAACAAGAGTTGAATGGGTTTTAAGCATGGTGTGAATATAACAATTTATCCCCGAATGTTGGCAAATGTAAAACTGTATATTTTTATAGAAAATTAAACCATATAGATTTTACTTATCAGTTGGTTAACTTCAATTTGGAGAAACCTTGAAATTATCATGTGTGACTTGGGTGTCTTTTTTGATAGAAAACTCAGTTTTGTTGAACACAGATATTATGGCAAATACAGCTAAACAACATTTTTACATTGAAAAATCCTTACTTTGCAATGGTAAGGTCAATTCTAGAATATGGTTATACTATTTGGTCTCCATATTATAAGATTCATAAAGATCGTTTGGAAAAAATACAAAGAAAGTTCTTGCGCTTTATATGCCATAAATTACACATACACACATAATATGCTAATTGATTATGGCCAGCTAATGAGTTGAACTTAACAAATCTAGACAATCGTCGAGAGTACTATGATCTTGTCACTTTGTTGAAAATACTAAATAATAAAATTTACTGTAGAGTTAATAACAATATTTAAGTTTCATGTGACATCACGGAACACAAGAAATCATAAATTATTTGCAACTCAACATCATCGCACTAACTATGGTTTTAACTCCCAGATCAACAGACTCAGTAGGCTCGGTAATGAACTGATTGAACAAACTGATGTCGATTTTTTTAATTGAAAACTTCTAGTGCCGATTTCGCTAAAAACTTTTCATCGGGACATTTGGCGTACTGACAAGGGTCTTGTCAGTACACAGGACATTTTGCTCCAAATCGGGACACTCCCGACAAATCGGGACGGGTTGGAAACCCTAGGTTATCTTGCCCTAAATTCTAGGTCATCGGGCAATTAAAGTTAATTGCTGGTTAGGTAAAAAAATGCTTGGTGCATAACAAAAATGTTAGTAAACCGCGCTGCTACTGTCAATACAAAAGTTAAAGGGCGATTAAAACGCCTTCTCAGCTTTTTCCTATTTATAAAGGCACAAGTGCCAATAAATCGTATAGTCAGTTTAGGTTTACGGCTTCAATATAGTCACAGAATTGTATCTTACGTTAAATAAACTAAAATCGGCCATATAAACGTTGATTAAGTTGTAAACCTGCGCTGCTATTTATTGCCATTTTATTTTTATATCGGATAGTTTTAATCTGAGTTAAACTGAGCGTTGACGATTGGATTAGCGAATCAAATAAACATCCCTTTAGAGCATGCTGTACCGTTATAAATCTGCACGTATTTAATAAAAAATAATTTGCCATTGTATGGCAAATGGCACTGGTGCTGTTTGAATGGAATACGTATGCAACAACAAAACTGATGGCAAACCGGTAACCTCACATTTTCGGATTGAAATTTTGGTTTTGTTTTCTGTTGCAATAAAATAGCGAATCGCGACCCTTTTGCTATATTTACACGTCCGTTTGTCAAACGGGGTGAGTGGCGGATCCAGCAATTTCACCAGGGGGGGGGGGCAAACAATAAAACTTCTGTAGGCCGGCTCAAGCGACTATATACGAACATAGGGCAAAAATATTGTTGGGAGTTTGGTTAGATTGGTATATTGGTTAGTGGTGACCGGACCCTCCCCACTAATGAAACAGTTTCGACCTACATATGTTTGTAGTTGCTTGAGCTAGGGCCACTTTCTCACCTTCTACTTAAGTCCTAAGTTACACTTATCTTAATTTAATCGGTTGCAGGTGCTGTCAAAGTTCCACTTATTTACCAAATTTTCACCCTTGGCTTAAGTGGTAAAATTTGACTACTTAAGTTTTACTTAAACTATTTTTTTACGTTTTTGGTGTTTTTTGAATTTTATTCGGACTAGAATCGTCTTTTTTACTATAAAAGAAGTATTCGAAGAGTCATGCCAAACAACTCGTCAAGAAAATTTGGAAAATAGACACATAACCTATATAAAGGTTTTTGTTTACATGTGTAGTGAAAATTTTATATCTGAATTTTAGGCTGGGTTTATGCTAAGAAATTATTTTGCATTGCTACTGAAGGCAGTTTTTAGGAAATGGAGTTAGTACGGGACGACGAAGAGAACGACAAAATTTTGTTTGTCATAAATGGGATACCTAGACATAGATTTGTCCGCTATGACTATTTTAATAGTTTCGCCGATGATAATTTTAGGACAAGATTTCGTCTTACAAAAGAAAGCACGTTATTTGTGCTTCACTTGATCGACTAGTGAGTACGAAAAACAATCACTCGAGGTGTTGGGCTCTATTTGCTTGTTATTTCTGACACTCTTAAAAACGACAACAGCATAGCAGTACAATATGCAGATGATAATGATTTTATAACAAGATTGGGAAAAGAACAAAATATTGTCACAGCAAGCGATAAGGTATTGCGGGCAGCTGGCCAGTGGTTTTCGATAAATCGGTTGGTATTGAATATGACTAAGACTGTGATTGTCGACTTTCAAATTAGGGTAAGCCAACTTGTCAATCAAGAAAATAATGCAAAGTTGGATCCAAATCTTTCTTGCGATGTCCTCACATAATAAGTATATATAAAAGGTTGGGAAAATCAGTGTATGTCCTACGAAAGATAGTATCAAGGGGAGCTGCAAGAACTGCCTACTTTGCAATTTTCCAATCAATAATGACATATGGCATTGTGGGGTGTGGAACTCTGTTCGGGGAGATAATTCTCAACAAACTGTGCAGGGTTAAAACTCAGAATCATATACAGCAGTCTAGTCAGCATCAATACAACACCAGAACTAAAGAAAACCTTGTCGTACCCAAACGTAGGATCGAAAAGAATAATTTGCTGGGAATACATTTATTTAGTTCTTTACCTATTGAAGTCAGAAACATGAATCTTAGGAAATTTTAATAGATGCCTGACCTACAGCGTAAAGGAAATTTTAGATTTTGATAAAAAACATTTTAATCAAACGTAAATAATTTAGGCTGGTCTGTTTTTGTTTTGGTTTTTCTGTAACCTATAATTAAGTGTGACTTTTATTCAAAATTTTAAGACTGAGTGTTTGTTAGGAATCTCAATTTAAAAAATATTTATGTAGGATTTACCTATTTCTGTTTATTATTGTTGTTATGTCATTTGATGCTGTTTCTTTTTCTGTAAAATATCTCAAATAATTTATTAAGCATAATTTCACCTTATGACATGTCGGGTGATTTTTAATTAAAAACTTTATCCCCAATTGTAACATTATTAAACTAAGAAAAAATGGTTGTGCCCATTTATTGTAGGATGTTTATTATTGTTATAGGTAAATTTAGTCAGCCTAAATTCTATAGACAAATTTAAATAATTTATGATGTAATGTTAATCAAAATGACGTGTCTATAAAAATGTACATTTTTTATGACTAATAAATTGAACTGAATTAAATTGAATATATAAGGCAGATTCAGAGTTCCGTAAAGTAAGCGGTATGAGGTATGTGGTAAGATGCAAGGAAAATATAGATATAGCAAACACATGCTGGCCTTACCGATTACAGAACACTATGAACACCAGTATGTATTTGTTATATTTTATTTTCCTTGCGTCTTACATCATACCGCTTACCTTATGGAACTCTGAATCCGCCTTTACCTTCCATAAAAAGAAACATACCTAGATTTATGTCAGACAACGCACAGACCCCCAGCTACATGCCGCAATAGTAGGTATTATACTCTCTCCATCTACTGCGGTCCCACTCAGATGAAAATTTAGATCCCCTAGAAGGAATTATCCCTGCAAAGAACACACAGACCCCCCAGTGGCCCCAGCCCCAACATAAACAAATTTATTCACTTTTCAACAACAAAAACTGAAAAGACCTGCTGTCAAATGTTAATTATTTGACGTTGGTTTGGTAAAATTTCAAAATCCCTAAGCAATCTGTCATCAATCTGCGGCGTTGCCAGCTTGTTTGGAACTTAAGTTAAGTATAAGATAAGTAAAAGTTTGGCAAGCTGATTTTGTAACTTAAGAGATGTTACTACTTAAGTTAAAACTTAAGATAATCCAACGTCAGAAAGTGGCTCCTAGAGTCAAAAACAAAAAGGCTGTTTAAGCATCGGTGTCGGTGACGCTGATGGCGTTTCCGCGACGCTATATCTATTGTTACAGGTTGTGAGGGGCTGAGGGGCACGTACATCAGTCCTTGAGGCAAGTACCTTAGGGTGTTCCAGGCTGTAACAACATTGTTACCACTAGCAATACTACATAGTGTAAAACCACCAATAGTGCAGCGTTGTCGACTTTTTGATCAGATCATATTGGTACATATTTTCATAATTAGTCATAGAAAGTTAATTACATTTTGACGTGTAATAGAAAATAGTTTTGGCTCTACTTTTGTGAAAAATGATCAAAAAAGTAATGAGATCAAAATTATTGATTTTAGAGATATCTTGGATCGCCCCACGGTCCCTTGAATAAACACGGTCTAGTATTTTTTTTGCTCCGCCCGCCTGATGACGACACAAAGATATCAGCCTGCTTTCTTTATGGATTTTTGTTGTTGACATTTGGTGTTATGTTATTTTTGCAGAAGTTTTTGTAATAAAAATTGTGTTGATTCATCATTTATTTTCTTTATTTGGTTCAAAGTGTTCAGAACCAAAGCGAAAAGAGAAATGATTAAACCTAAGGCAACTCAAAATTAAAAAAGAAGTTAAAAAACCTCCAAATCAGTTAAATCAACCGAAAAGAATCTAAAAAGAAAAGATCAAAAGATTTTGGTTGGAAATAACAAAAATTCAAACCTGGATGAGCATCCCACAAGGAACACACAAAGAACCAAAGGGAAAAGAGAAATTATTAAACGATGCTTCGTTCCGGGTAACCAGCGTGAGCTCGTCAGTGGTTCCACTGGTCACCCTCCCCATACATCATTAAACACCATCATACACTTTGATTTCCAACTTTGAATCACTCATAAATAGGCATCGTTCCGCACTGGTACTTATCCAAGTTACCTGATACGGATTCGTCTTGGCGTGTTAATATTTCCAATAGGATTATGCTCCTAAGGCAATTAAAAATTAAAAAAGAAGTTAAAAAACCTCTTGTGGACACCCAAGATCTTTTGATCTTCTGTTTTTAGAGTCTCTTCGGTTGATGTAACTGATTTGGAGGTTTTTTAACTTCTTTTTTAATTTTTAATTGCCTTAGGAGCATAATCCTATTGGAAATATTAACACGCCAGGACGAATCCGTATCAGGTAACTTGGATCCGTATCAGGTAAAGTAAAGTAAAAAAGTATGATGGTGTTTAATGATGTATGGGGAGGGTGACCAGTGGAACAACTGACGAGCTCACGCCGGTTACCTAGAGCGAAACATCGTTTAATCATTTCTCTTTTCGCGTTGGTTCTTTGTGTGTTTTTTGTGGGATGCAGGTTTGAATTTTCGTTATTTCCACCCAAGATCTTCTGATCTTTTATTTTTAGATTATTTTCGGTTGATGTAACTGATTTGGAGGTTTTTTAACTTCTTTTTTAATGCTTTAGATGTTAAGAATTCTTTTGTTTTATGTCTAAATTTTTTGTAACTTGTTAGTTGCCTCATATATTGGTGAGAATACCATTTAAAATGCAATTTTTTACTTAAAATTAAACTAAAGTCGAAAATATTGATGGGGTTTTGAGAATTTGACTTGTTTATTTTCCCTTAATGTGTTTGTAAAAATACTTAAATGCGCCGCAGGCAAAATTTTTTGCGAAAATGACACTTAAAATGCCATTTTTTAAACCAAATCGTAGGCAAAATGTTTTGCTAATATTGCATTAAAAAGACCATTTTGATGGTGATCCAAATTGAAAACAAAAATAATCAAAAATTTTTATAGCGGTCGAAAAATTTTGCAATTTATGATTTTTTAATTGTTATTTGATTCTGTCAATTGTATATAACCAGGTGTCTCGGTTAACCCCAAAACCCCCCTCCTCGGTGCACCACTGTTATTGATATAAAATCTTCCAATTTCCTGTTTGAAAAAATTAATTCAGATCCAATATCGGATATGCTCATATCTTCGCCACGTTTCCCGACACAGTTCTTTATTAAGGTCATTTTAGCCTTTAAAACAACCTTATGAATTGAATAAGTGTTTGCGTTGCATTCCATATTTGAAAAAAAATATGCACAGTTACAGTTAACTTTTGACTTTCAGGCGAAAATCTTATTTTCATGTTATTTATAATATTTTATCCAATGCTCTATAATATACTGTTGCTCTATAATATACTGTAGTCAACCAAAACCTTTTAATTTATTTCTTTAAAATCAACTGCAGCGGTGCTTCTACGGTATATTCCTTAAGAGGTACATTTTCAGTTTTTTTTACGTTTTGAAGAACGTACACCCAGACCTCCGCAGTAGCGGAGCGGTGCGGTACGGGAGACAGGCGGGCTAGCGTCTAGTGGTGGCACATACACTCCATTCCAAATTGCTGCAGACCAGTATTTTGTCACTGACAATAACAGTGCCATTTAGCTTATGTATTTAGTTGTCAGCCGCCATATTGAAATTGATCCGGAGGTGTAGCAATCGAACTCGGTATAGTGAGCAATACTTACTTATTCACTCGCCGATTCCGCTTAGGTTTAGACCGGGTTAAAATTTAAATATTAAAGGGCAAATTATTAAATGCACAAATCCAGACTAATTGCCAAACAAAAAGTTTGTTTGGCAATTTCCATTTTGAATTGTGATGTGTGTGTGATAGTGCCCGAATTATTTTTGGGGGGGCTATTTTAGATTTTGAGGGGGCTCAGCCCCCGCAAGCCCCCCCTAACTTCGTCCATGAAACTCATTAAAGTATTTTGGTTGCACACTGTCTAAAATTTTATATATAAAAATCATTGAAATTTTTTATATTTTATAGAGCCCTTGATATTTATTAAAATAGCTTTCAGTAGTTCACTGTGGTTGTTTTAAAGTAATTCTAGAGTACATTAAAAAATTTGAAGAAATTCTTCGACGACCTAACCCACTAAAATATAATAACACACCTTGGGCTTGCACAAACTCTATGCATGGTGTTTCAAATTCAATGCTCACCATGGCGATCTTCTAAACGGAGGCGATACGAAAAGGTTTAAGTTAGGGAAAACTTGCGCAATTTGATGCTTTGCTCAAAACTAAAAAAAAGTTTAGAAATTCCGAATAGTTTCGGAGATAGGAGGAAAAACCGAAATCTTCATTTTTAGTTTTTATTTTTCTGCGTCCTTATTCTTAAATCTGTCAGGAAACGTTTAAAACTTTCTACAGGCACTTTTTTAGGATCTACCTAGTGAGGGGTTCGTTTTTGAGACTTGACATTTCAGTGTGAGAGGAGCACTGTCAAGTTCATTTTGTCTTATGTTTTACATCCTTTTTCTTCTGCCGTTTGGTTCATAAAGGATGACAGATAATATTTTGCAAGCTTATTTTGGCAAGTCACCTGACGTTTTGGTTTTATTGACTATCATCAGCCCAAATTTAATTTTTGCTTTAAACTTACTCAAGATATTTTGGAAATAACAAATAAATTACGTAATATTTTAAAAATACGTTTTTTTCTTTGTTTTTTAATCTTTGAATTTGGGTTGATGATGGTGAAAAGAAATGAAATAACTCAAAACGTCAGGTACTTGTCAAAATGATGATGTAAAGTATCATTTGTTTCAAAAGGTATATAGGTTAGGGCAGGAAAGTGTGAGGCTTGTTTACAATATTTTATAAAAATTGATGAGATAAAGAAATATTTTTTTTCTTGAATCTAACGGAGTTTTTATGAGATTTGTCTGTTCCAAAGGCCTTAGCCATGTAGTAAATAGGATTATAAAATAAATAAATTTTGTAGGTTTGTCTGACTGTAAAATCTATAGGAAGACTTATAAAACTTGTGTTTTTATCAACCCATAGCAAACTATTAATAAAACAAGATGTTTATAGAAACCTTTAAATTTTAATAAGTCGGGCTAATCATAAAATCTCCCAAAAGTCTCATAAAAAATGTGCTTATACAAACCCATAACACATTATAAAAAACAAGGGTGTATTCATAGAAATCTATGAAGTTTAATGAGTCTGTTTGATTTGTTCTGTCATACACCCATGAAATATTTAAAAATATTTTTTTTTTATACATATTTATAACTCTGCTAGATTATAGGATCAGGTAAAAAACAGATATATGAAACAAAATCTTACCAAAATCAAAGACATAACTCATAAATTATTACAAACTTTATAAACCTGAGGTAAAGTTCCTCACAAAAGCTTATAAACCTCCTAAAACCTGATGAAAATCAGGTGTGTTTTTTATGAGATTCAATTGTCAGCCAGGCAGACAACAGGCGCAGGAGTGTACGCGGAAAGCCTAGAAGTTCAGAAAAGTTATTTACTTGGAGAACACGCTACGGTGTTTCAAGGGGAGGTATATGCCATTATCATGGCAGCAACCCTACCGTAGATCATGAATGGCAGGAGAGACATATACATATACTCCGAAAGCCAGGCTACCCTCAAGGCTTTAAGTGCACCCAAAATAGTCAGTAGTCTGGTGGAGCAGTGCGCTAAAGCACTGCAAAAACTGGCTCAAGACAAGAGGGCAACACTGATGTGGGTCCCAGGTCATGAGGAAATACCAGAGAAAGCGGACGAACTTGCCAGACTAGGGGCCCAAACCAAAAGAAATAAGAAAAGAGTGAGCTCAACACTGAACAGAAGACGTCCTGGAGGCAAGAGTCAAAGTAAGCTATTCCCGAATGTAGCCAAAACTAAATGGCTCTTAGGCAAGACCCGAAAGAACATTGGACTTCTGACAGGAATGCTAACTGGGCATAATCGTCTGACCAAACATCTGACGCAAATAAGAGTAGCAGGAGATCACGTGAGTCCCGCTTGCGGGATCGAAGAGGAATCGGCGCAGCACTTGGTATAGCAGCGTGCGATGCATATGCCAGATCAAGGCAGCTGAAGTGGGGATTTCCCACGATAAAGGAAGAAGAGCTGCACCCGCTCAAATGGGCCGACATACTGAACTTCGTAAAGAAGACAGGGAGGCCCGTAGAAAGAGTTGCAGCGGAAGTAGGGGTATAGAGGTAAGGAACGGGGTATAGCAGAAAGGGCCCATGAAGAGGCCTAATTGGCAGGTCCACGGGCCTCCCCTATACTACTACTACTATGAGATTCAATGTGGTTTTTTGGCAGGGTAATGTATCAGAGTTTTCGGACACTTGCAGACTTAAATGGGACATCTCTTCGGCAATCCATGAAAAATTTCTCTTAAGTTTCTGTCTATGCACTACTAATAAGTTAAACTTGGTTAAATACATGATTAATTTGTAGGGTTTACACAGTTAATAATTCTGTCACATCTGCGGTGGGCATCAAAGCCTATAAATCGTATTTACACTTTATCTAGCGGATATATTTGCTAATTTTCATCAAACGTATAGCGAGTAGAACCAAATTATTTGCTTTTCATATATGGTAATATGTTGTTACGTGTTTATATCAATAAAATTAGTTTAAAAATATTAATAAGCTATTTTAACTAACCATTTAAAATGTTTCATATAAATTATTACTTTTTGTTCGGAACTAAAGAAAGAGTGGTTTAAGGGAAAAAGATAAAATTAAAAAGTGAAGTGTAAATTTCCAAAGAAATAAAAAGCAGAGATTTTTTGTTTGGAAACATTCCAGATCTTATGTGTGATTATGTGTTTAAGTACGCATTATTTTTTAATATATGTTTTTCTTTTTCGAGTTCCGTCCTATTTTTATCATTTCTTTTTAAATTAAACACATCTTTTTCAGAAGTTTTAAAGTCAGAACTATAAGTCTGCGGCAGCATTGTTAAAAAGCTCACAATACGTAAATTATTTACTATTATTACTTTTACTTAAATTACTTTTTCAGAAAAAAGCGTCTTTTATTACGCAAAAAATGTTCATCGTATCGTCAAATCAACAGGTAAAATAAATCAACAAAATATGGTGATCAATGACCATAATTAAAATTCAATAACATTAGGTAAATTCATAAAAGTATAACAATAAAGATAAATGAACCTATAGCTGTAAAAACTAAGTAAAAAAATTATAATTATACATACCCGATTGATTCCACCAATTCACCACTCTGGGGGGTGAGCCTTCCCCGTGAATGTCACTATGGTCATTTAGACAGCTGTTTTTTTGTTGTTATTATTTTGTTTTTAAATTTTTTAATGATTTTTTTTTAATAACGATTGACGACTTGATAAGCAGTCGCGTTAAAACTATATGAAAGGCAGTTTTCAAGGAATAATGTTGGGTTTATACAGCAAAATAAAATAATATAAGAATAAGAAAACCCAATAAAAAACATATTTGTGATCACAAGTTTGACCAATCGCAGGGCTAATTCTTCTTTCTTGTTTTATTTTGTTTGCTTTATAAACCCAGCAAACGGAGATAAATAAATGTTCAATTTGAGCTGGTATAAGATGGATATAAGTTTTATCCTCGCCATAACCTCCTGAAGTCGTACGAGGACTTTTCATTCGCCTTTATTGTAATACTAGGCTATAGCTCAATTCTGACTGATTTTTCTCGCGATTTTTTAATTGTCGATGGATCATCTAAGTCAACGACATGGAATGTCAGATAAACGACATATTTTATTTGTCAGAAAAACGATAACATCGATGGAAAATATCTGATGAATTTACAAACTCGCCCAAAGTAGATACGTTTTTTGATAGGTTACTTATCTTCTTCCGATACGTATACGGAGAGGGACAAGTGTTGAATTTTATGATGTTGACTTATGTGTCTATTATTTAGAATCCCGTGACGGGTGCGACAAATGACCAGCACTTTTTGTTGCAGCTTAAGGCATTGTGCCCATAAATAGGGATATTTTAGTAGTAGTTGTGGTAATTACTGCGCCTGCGCAATAGCTAAACGTCATTTTGTTGTGGTAATTAACCACTACCACTGCCATAAGCTACGAATCCATTTCGTTGTGGTTGTGGTTATTTTTCTGGTTAATTTAATAGAATTTTGCCACAATTAATTTTAAAAATGATAAAATATTACCAGGTTCCAACATATACAGTGGCGGTCCCAGGGAGGGGGGTGGGGGGGCGATCGCCCCCCCTCTTCGCTCCAGAAAAATGTACCCTGAAGTCTTTGGAGAAAAAACGTTCCTTTAAAGACATTCTAGAATCCCTCCACAGTATTTAGAAATACAGAACAGTATTATAGAGTTTCAATTTATAAACAAGTTTTAGAGAAAATCATTTCGGACATAAAATCAAGGTTCAATTCAAGTGCAATTTTCTTAAAAATTTTCGACTGTGGCGCGACGATACGTTGATATTTACGATTTTACTCTAATTTGACTCAAAAATTGCATTTTTAATGTAATTTTCTCAAATTTTTGGCGCATTTAAACATTTTTTTAAATAAAAAATGTATGAAATAAACAACTTAAAATCTGAGTCCCCCCTCCCGCCCCGCCCTTAGATTGGAGGCCAAATCCGCGCTTGTAGTTACTAAGTTTTGTTAGGCACTCGAAACCATTCTGGGACTGCCGCCGCTTCCGATCTGGATCAGAAAAGAAGCGATG
The DNA here is from genome assembly GCA_963921995.1 of Oxystoma pomonae. NCBI lineage: Eukaryota > Metazoa > Arthropoda > Insecta > Coleoptera > Brentidae > Oxystoma > Oxystoma pomonae. The sequence continues at coordinate 94,673,220 of OY998166.1, read as the reverse complement.
GCGACCCACCTCCGGCTGAGAGATACAGGTCAATGAAGAGGAAGAGGGGAAGCTGCGGGGTATCTTAGGATTGCCCAAATCGACGAGAGAGAAATCCCTATGGCAGCGATTAAAACACAAAGACCAAAAAACCCCTGGAGATTCAACAAGAGGTACAAAGTAGTCATCCCAGACAGGGAACTATGGCAGATTGAAAACCTCCGCGAACAGTTCGAGGAGAACGCCGTGATTTGCTACACCGACGGGTCGAAACTGTCGGAGAGGCAAAGCATAGGATCGGGGGTTTATATGGAAGACCAGGAGGTTCGAAAGAGCTACCCGCTCGGAGAGCAAGCCACGGTCTTTCAGGCAGAGGTGTATGCCATAATAATGGCTGCAAGCATGGAAGAAATAAAGAACGGAAGGGAGGAGCATGTTTATATATGCTCCGACAGCCAATCAGCCCTAAAGGCACTAAAAGCGCCCAAGATCACCAACACCCTGGTGGAGGAATGTGTGGATGCATTGGAATCCCTGGGAGAGGGCAAACAAGTGACACTTATGTGGGTACCGGGACATATGGGGGTGCCGGGTAACGAGATGGCCGACGAGCTCGCCAGGATCGGGGCAAGCACCCAGTATGTAGGGCCGGAACCACTCCTAGGAACAACCAAGAGGCAATTGCAAAGTCGACTCAATAAATGGGCCAACGATGCCATGACGATCGCTTGGAGAGCAGGAACAGGATGAAGACAGACCAAGAACTTCGTGAAGGGCCCGGATGTAGCCAGACAAAAATGGCTTCTGGGGAGATCGCGAAGGGACGCTAGTCTGCGGACAGGTGTCATAACAGGTCACAACCGACTAAGGAAGCACATGACCCGGATCGCGGTGGAGAATGACTCGACCTGCCGGGCCTGCGGGCGGGCAGAAGAGACATCTCGACACGTTATAGCGAACTGCGAGGCATACCAGAGAACGAGATATCAGGTATTCGGTTTCCCGACCCTGGATGAGGAGGACCTGCACACGCTCAAATGGGACAAAATACTGGACTTTGCAAAAAGAACAGTGAGACCAAATGAGCAAACTGCCAGACCAGTGGTGCAGGCGGTGGATTAGGGACAGGCTCGGGGTAGGGCAGAAAGGGCCCAGGGAGGCCTACTTGCCAGGCTTTGCGCCGCCCCTTCTCTACTACTACTACTACTACTAAGTTTTGTCTGTATATATTGATATGTTCTTCACAAAAGCTATGCTTTTATTCTAGTTTTTTTTTCGTATCGAAACCCCCCCCCCCCGTTTTCAAATGGGTGGGACCGCCACTGACATACAAAACACTTATTTTGTAAAATAAAGCCCAATATTACGTTTTTTCTCATCTCTACATTTTTTACGAGTGACAGCTTCTAATGTGTTTCAAAAACTTTGGCAAAATCGATGCGTGGTAGTGGTAGTGGTTGTTAAACACTACCAAAGCGGCTGTCAAAGTTGTCAAAAGGGGGGGTTTTGAGGGTTAAACCCCCCAGAAGGTCCAACCGAATCTACCATAAATTATTCATGATCAAGGGCTCCATGCAGGGAGAGGTATAGCTCCCCCACTTTTTTGACCCTTTACTCTAGTTTGTGCAGTGCTATGACGTCATTAATTGTTATAATTTTAGTATAATTCTAAGGAATTTTTATCAGCATTCAAAACGTGTCATAAATGGAATTCTTAATATAATTTTTCCTAAAATTTTCATCTGCGGCGGATTTATGATTTGTCAACAAATCTATATATACCACCGAAAGCCACTCCTACTTGGCATCTAACACAATCTACTTTTTCAAAAATATTTTACAAAAAACTTTTTTTTAAAGAATTTCTTGTGTTTTTTTTTAATTTTCGCCTGCGGCGCTAATACCAATATCCTATATTGTTACAATTTTGTTTAATTTTAAGCAATTTTTTTGTCAACAATATTTGAGACTCGTAAAAAATAGCATCTTAATGTAATGTTTCGTATACACCAACTCAACATCTATTAAACAGCCCCTCTAACCTTACTTCAGTTCAAGATCTCAAGCAACAGGCATCTACCTAATTTTTAAAAATTTGCCATAGGTAGGTAGTTGATTTTTATTAAATGATGAAACTTCCCCCAGAGCCGATTTCTGGCTACGCCACTGGCTGAAAGAAAAATAAGTTTTATTAGTTTTGCATTTTCTACTAAACAGTTTTAACTTTTAAGATTTGCTTGGTACCTCAAAGCTTTCTTAACAACTTCGAGAGCAACATTTATCATTTGCTCCAGAGACTACAATGAATTTTACAGATGTTTAATGCCTTAAAACTGTTATTTACTACCCTTAAATTGCCTTATCTTTCGGGGTATATATCACTTTAATACCTTACCCAGTTACTTCATTTCGAAGTTTGTACATTCTCTGATATTATATTGGAAGTAAGTAAAGTGTAAACTTTATATCAAGTTTCACAGGGCTCTCAAAATTTGTTTCCTTTCGGTTTGTTCGTCTGGCTGCTATTTTAACAACATTGTGGGGTTGTCCGTGTAAAGTGTACTTTTATAATAAGCTATGTAGCTATTAACACTGACAGACGGACAGAAAAGAAAAGTAACTAGTGTGTATAGTTTCGTTTTCCTAATAACTACCCATGTTTCTGCTTTAAAATGATAAACACGCATTTGTTTTTGTATAGTTTATTGATGTAAAAAAAAACGAAAGCATACTGTGCCTTTTATGGAAAACACGGAATTAACATAAGGGCGAGATCGGAAGTGGTGGTTATATAAATGCATATGCCCAATGCAAATAGTAGTTTTAACAACTAGTGGCTAAAATAGTGCATTTTTTTACAAGCGTTGGTTTAAATAACGAGCGCAGCCAGGTATTTGAAAACGCGAGTAAAAAAAAGCACAGTTTAGCCGCGAGTTGTTAACACTATTTTTTTTTAAATACACTTATCAAAAAACACACGAAAAACAGGAAAATACTTTTAAAAATCTCAAACGAAGAGCACTTCTCGCAACATACCATTTTTACACTATAAATCAAGCCGGCTGGTATATGAAATAACAATGGTGGTTTATGGCGATGTGTCTTTTTATTCCGTGACGTTCATTGTTGCGACATTTTAATCGTTGATAGTTTGATATTTTAACGATGTTTTTAAATGATTTTTTCGTAAATACTTAGGCAAGAATAATTAGATTTTTTCAATATTACTATTTTCCGCTATTTCTCTTTAATTTTGGGTAAAAAACGGACCGAAATCTTTTTTTGCACCCGTGATCAAAAAAAAAGTTTTTTTGCATCGGTAACCAAAAAAGCCATGCTTTAGTTATCTGCAGACAGTTACTGAAATCATGTTTTTGATGAAGGTATAAAGAAAAATAGTTTTTTTTTAAGATATTTTTTTTATTCTTTGAGAAATTCCGGGATAAGTCGACTTCGTTTTTGTTAAAGATACATTTTATCATTGCATTTTTCCAAAAGGCCTGAAATTTACCTGTACAATTTGAGCATATTTTGAAAATAAATATCTCAAAAACGAATCGACAGATTTTCAAAATTTTTACACGGTTTTAAAGACATTTCTAAACAAGGTTTCACTCGACCCACTTACGCTATTCAAAATGTTGGGGTAAAGTTTACCCCTCGAAGGGGATGCGTGCCACAAAAATTTCAAGATAACCAAAATGTGTCCCCCTCGTACAAAAAATCAGACTCTAAATACGTAAATCTTGGGTGATAAGTTTTCAAATGAACACCCTGTATATACGTTGAAAAAAATAACTTCCTCCTCAAATATTTTTCTGGGTGCGCCTCTTAAATTTTCAGTGTGCCAAGGCTCTGTTACCAGTTTCGTATCTTTTAAAAAATGAGTAAGAAAAGAGATAAAGCGAAACATTTACCAAGTTTAAGACAACATTAAACTTACTGCAATGAAAGTCGACTGCGCGCGTTGTCATTTATTTATAATAATAATATTGTTGGCTTCATGATATCGCGCAGGAGTAGGCGCGGCTAACTGACGTCCCCTGGTGAGACACGTGAGCGACAGCAATCTGTCGCCATTTTTATTACGAGGTGGTCGTTTGTTTACAATTAGTTTTATTAATTTTTCAGTGGAAAAAATTAACACGGATGTGGTGTCGACAATCAGACAAAAGGTTTTTCGCGTGACATTAAATTTTTCAGATTTCCAAAAGACATAATTGTAATATATTTCACTTCCGCCTTACCGCATCATACCGCTTACCTTACCTTTACTCCCTCACAATCCTCCACCCTTTCGTGGTTTTCCAGACTGCATTTCGTTTAATTTAAAACTTTGTAGTACTTTTTGACGGAAAACCATTCCTACCTGCAACCCCCTCCCCCATCCTAAATTGTTACTTTTGAAAAAAAAAACATTTTTAGATTTACATTGATTTAAAACTCGAAGTAATTGTGAGTTATTTGTACTCCCTTCAAAACAGACTCACTCTTATTTCTGAACCACCTGTTTACTTATTTTATTAATAGAGTCTACATACCTACCAATTTTCAAAATTATGTTGCTTTTTGTTTTGCGCCACAAAATATATAATACAAAAGTCTCACCAGGTGAAGTCATGCGCGGATTTAGACGAATTTTGAACCGCTACTATAGTAGACTCTGTTTTTTTTTCTTTTAAATTTAACTTGCCTTTGACCATATTCTAACACCAAACTGTTGAGATTTCTGCTATATGCATACTGAGTTTGATGTGAGATGCGACATACAGATGCAAATCGATATACCTATAGGTTGGCTGGCATATACTTATATATTTGAGTTGATAAAAGGCTTTTGGAAATTAGATATCATTATGGGCTAAATAGTTATTTTACGTTAAATTAACTTACACTGTGTTTAAAAGCATAGTGTTAAATTTGAATTAATCTTAAAACAAAACAAAGTGCCAAATATGTTTGCTCCGTTCAATCAAGAAAATAATTCTTTAGTACAAGAGTGAAGCTATTTACTTTCAGTAAAAAGGAATTTTTTAAACAGAAGACCTTCTGTTTAAAAAAAAAAGATCAAAAGATCTTGCGTGGGAAAACGAAAATTCACAATTGGATGAGTATCCTACAAGAAACACACAAAGGACCAAAGCGAATAGAGAAGTAACTTTCGCCCTGGGCAACCAGCTTGGGCTCATCCGTTTTACTGGTCACCTTTCCCAAACATCATTCCATACCATCATACACTTTGATTTCCAACTTACTTACAAATAGGCGTCATTCCGCACTTGTACTTAATATAAGTCACCTGATACGGGTTCGTCCTGGCGTGTTAATAGTTGAAGGGTGACCAGGGAAACCACTGATGAGCACACGCAACAAAGTTTGGTTGCTAACAGGGGTTATAAGCCACAGCACTTAACTCGACGTAACGTAAGTTGTGATCAGTTCCAAACGTACGATACGTTTTACGCGTATCGTACGTAAATGCGTAACCCCCGATCAAATGAAAGTTGTTGACTATAAGCATGTTGGTATTCCCAGACATATAGCGAGGAGCGGTAAGTGCTGGTGTTTTTCAAACCTAAATAGTGTCAAACACTCTGGTTCCACCACCTCAACAAAGTTGAACCTTTCATAACGGGCTGCTCTATTTGTTTGAAAGTTTGAGACAATGATGTGTTTGAAATTAACTCTGTGTTTCGGACTTCCATTGTCTATATTTTATTATACACGACGTTTCGATCAGTACAATCTCTGATCGTCTTCAAGTGCAAACTACAATCAATTCCTAAGGCTACGTACTTATATACTGTGAGAAATCACTCAACCTTGAAGTTTAAGAAGTTGGCTCCGCCCAAGGAGGGGCTTCCAAATATTTGGGATTTCAACACTTGGTTTACTGAAAACACCCTGATTCTGCCCAATATAGGCAGCTTCAAGGAATTTTCGTTTCTTCCAGTGTGCCTCCTTGTGTAAAACCTTTGCTTCTGCCCACTTCATTCGGTGTTGTTTTGACCATGCATGTTCGGCGATTCCTGATTTCTTGGTTTCACCTTATTGGGTATTCGTCTGATGTTCCTTAAGCCTAACAGATAGTGGTCTTTTAGTTTCGCCTATGTATGATTCACCACACTCACAAGGAACTTGGTAAATGCATTCCTTATTTTGTTTGTTCTCCGGTTTTGTTTTACTAAGAAGGCTTCGAATTGTAGTACTAGATTTAAAAGCTGTTTTAATATTAAAGTTTTTCGCTACTCTTCGAATTTTCTCTGATACTCCTTTAACGTATTGGATTGTAAGGAATGCATTTGCCTGGTTTTGCTCTTGTAATCTCTGTCCTGTTTGTTGAAATTTAGAAATAGTATCTGTTATAAGTTTCAGGCTGTAACCATTCTGCTGGAAATCCTTCTTAATGTTTCTTATTTCGATTTCCAAGTCATGAGAATTGTTACAAATTTGAACGGCTCTGTTATACAAAGTTTTGATTATGCCTCGTTTGGTTGTAGCAGAATGATTTGAACCTTGATTTAAATATTGTCCTGTGTGAGTGGGTTTACGATAGACTGTTGTTCTGATGTGGCGAAAAGCGAAATTGGTTCCCAAGAAATTCAGACGATTTGAATCATCTCAGAAGAAGAACAATATTTTCAAAATTTAAGTTTTTCAATGGCGACTCGTCTGCAGCTTGTTTTAGACAAGAACGGCGAGCCCATTAAGTATTAAAATTATTGTTTTTATTTATTTGCAAAAAGTTCAGTTTTTTTATCGCCGTTTATTGTATTCTTGTTTTTTCTCTGTGGTATTGTTTTTGTTACAGCGCTTTGCCCAGCGTGGTAATTATTTTTCGTAACTCAACTTATAAGTTGAATTTTGCAACTCTATTAGATCCTAACATAGGATTTTAAGGAATTTTTAATAAATTACTCTAAAAAAATCTCCTTTGATTTATTTACTATTATGACAAACACAAGTGTCAAATGTATCAAGGTAAATAACGAGAGGTTAATAATAATAATAACCAGAGACAACTTACGGAGACTAACAGAAAGATAGGGCCGCGCAGGAACTACGTTCCTGTAGCGCATAGGGCATTGCGGCGGAGAGTGAAAGTAATGCTTGTATTAAGTCAACACCTACCTTGCCCCGTCCATCTCCTTCTATATGATCATGAAAGAAAGATAGAACATTTTTCAATGTCGAAATATATTTCACACAATTTTAGTTTAGTACCTGCCGGTTTTTGTCACCGCTTGTCAAAGTCTGTCAACCCTGGCAAGCGGTTATTCAAGATTTTCAAAAGTGAGTTATTTTAATTAGTTTTTGTTGGATATCGCGCGAGTTTATGGGATTAGCTATATGGTGTATTAACAACTTATTGTAAAGTCTAAAATGCCATTCAAATTAAGCAGGATCACTACCATTAAAGCTAGAGAGGACGGGACTATTTGAAGAGTGCCGAAAATTGGGGTTAAGATTTTTGCGAACTAAATTCCTGAAGAAAATATAGTGATGATTTATACAGAGTTAAGCAAGAAGATAATAGGTTAAAATACAACAAAAAAAGAGATATCAAATCTGTAAGACTTTCATACTGGGATTTTTTCCCAATTGATAAAAGAAAATAACATAATAAAATGTTGTTACCTTTAATATTTGATAATATTGCTCAACATAGTTATAACCCCCTACTCTTATTTTAGACTTTTAAAGGGTCCAAAAAACTTTTTGTAAGCTAAAGAAAGTGTTTGAGCTGCATGGATCAGTACAAAGCTGGTTAAGGTTTGTATAGAGCTAAAACTTTTCGCGAATGAATTGCTTTTTTAATACTAAAAAGTATGGAAAAACTGCGCCTGTTAAGTTTTTTTATACCTTTTTATTATTAAATAATTGTCTGTAAAAAATAAGAATATATGTATTTATTATGCGTCTGGCTGTACAAGTTGTTCCTTCCTGTAGCCACGGGCTGCGCTCGTGTCGCCGATAAACAATGTTCCCCAAGTATAACACAGTATCAGTCACTCTCGCGTAGCTATTACTTTCTCTATGAGGTTAACTAACAAATGACTAACAATGTAAATTTTCATTAATATAGGGTGTTATATTTACCCATATTTCAACTCCGTGTCCTACTTTTTTTTCGCCAGGAGTGTACATCAAAAAGGTAACACGTAGACACGGCCTCTAAAATAAACACGGTCTAGTAATTTTTTTGCTCCGCCCACCTGATGACGACACAAAGATATCAGCCTGCTTTCTTTATTGATTTTTTTGGTGAGTGACATTTGGGGTTATATTCTTTTTGCATTAATTTTTGTAATAAAAATTGTATTTGTTTAATTTAATACCCTGTGATATTACTTCAGCTATTTTCGTCATATATAGGTGGCTGCATTTATCTGTTTTTTTTAGTGAAAAGGCTCATCATTAAATAATGAGAAAACCAAAAAGCTAGGCACCTTATAGTTTTAAATTTGCAATCAGATTTATTGCATATAGAATGCACAACCAGTCTTTCCTTCAAAATAACTAAATAATCACTCTCCCAAAAATGCCTGGCAAAAATCAAGTATAAAATAAAATAGCTTCCAAATCAAGAAAAATAACAACTACATAACCTAACTTCTGAACTACGAACACGAACTAACTCCAACTCTTCCGATGAGTTTCTTGACGGAATCAATTACCAACAAATGATCTTAATTTCTATTTGATGAAAGATCAACGCATGCAGCCCAAAAAATAAATTATATTTACTTATACACAAAAAGTTATAATAAAAGATTTAAGCAAAAAACAGGTCTTGCCACAAAGGTATAACTTAAATAGAGACATTATGTTTACGACAGTTGCGATCAGACATAAGGTAAACAATTTGGCGACAATGCCAGATTGCGCTGAAAGTTGTATCTCTACACGTAAAGTTTTTAAAAACATATTATTTTTATAACTTTATCATTTACATGCAATTATGCAAATTCTCCGGTTTGTTTTTTTAAACATGGAGAAACACCTTATTATTATTCAAATATATAAAGAAATGTGGGTATGTTATATAATTGCATTTAAATTTCCTTGAATCTTCACAATTTTAAATCAATAAAGAATTTATAATGTGGAGGTACATGTTAAATATACCTCACTTTTTCGATCGAAATATCATATAAAATACCTGATATTTTGGCCGAAAGAATAATTATTTTTATTTCCCAATATATATCGGGAATAAAACCTACAACAATGTGACAACCTCGCATTTGTGGCGGGTCAGCCATATAAACGTGTGTACGCTGCTCCATTCATAATTTCTCTACGGCGTTGTAGCTTTAGCATATTCGAGGTTTTGGTATATTTTACAGATTAATCGAGAGTTTTTTAATATTTTTTCAATAGATTTTTAAGTGTTTGTGGCAAAGGTGATGTGACAAAGTGCGTAGTGTGACGAAAACTGGAGATTGCAGGTGAAAACCAAACATTTCACAGGTTTGCTATCATATGTTTTTTTCGACGCCATCTTGTGATAGGCCGCCATAGGCGTGCAACTAGTGTTGCAATAAATACAAAATGTAATTAATAAATATAGGAAAGAAATAGGTAAGCACTTATAATTAATTACACTATATTTGGTATAATGAACCAACCGCAGCTGCGACATTTTTAGTCAGCTTATTTTTTCTGCTGAGATTCGTTAATAAATAGTACACGCGTTCCCGGTATAAATATAATTTTTTAAAACATTATTATGTCAGACACAGGATAAAGAATGTATGTTTGTTAAAACTTTTTATTTATAATATTTACATTTACACAACGAAAAACCATCATATAGTACCTATAATATAGGTATCAGCCTTTTTCGAAATACCACTATTTTTAGTCGAATTTGCTTATTTTTTCCGCATTGGTTTTTTTGGTAATTTGCCTAAACAGTGCGGAAAGTGATACTTTTCTGTACACGATGGCCTTTAAGGGCGAAAAAGGCACTTTTGACACGTTTTTAGTACAAGAATTTCCTACTTGCATAAAAAACATCTCCCTAAGGTTATATATATTTGGTATTTTTAAAATTAAAACCAAAAAATAATTTTGTTTCCATTTTTAATTTAGTCTAGTTTATAAATGCATCTAAAAACTCCAATTAGACTTAAAATTCACGCCATGCTAAAAAAATACTTTTACCTATGCTAATTTTTTAATAAAGTTTTGCAGGTCACTTGACATTAAATAGGTAAAGAAACTACTTCGCAAATGCGTGTGAAAAAGTCTACTGTTACATATCAATTTTAATGTGGAAAGTTCAATTTCCCACACGCTGTGCGTAAAAAAATAAGCACGGCATGCATAAAAAACTGTTATAGCGTGCGTGAAAAAACGTTTAACGCACGCAATTTTTTTTTAAATGGTACTTTATGGACCAAATTTTCAAATTTTGAGTTTGAGATGTGTGTTCTTGAAATTACTCTTTGATCAAGAAGGTCATCATAAACACTCGTAGAAAAAAAATTGTACCTAACCCTTGCGGAAGTGTCTTTCCCGCCCGAACTCCTCCCGTGCGTAAAAGTATCACTTTCCGCACTAATTAGGTAGATAACTGGAGAACATTTAAAAAATTAATATTTTCTATGTTATATCTTTACATAAATATTTTTACAATGACAAATATAATACCTCTCCATACCATCGGTATCAATTATTAAGTATAAAAAAAATTAATCTTTAATATATATATTTCCAAAAAAATTTGACAAGTCTGAAAATAACGACCAAACTTTTTTACATTTATAAATAACGAGCCGCTTCTGCCGCTGCTAAACGTAAGGTGGTTGGAGCATGTGTGAGGAGGAGCATGTCTGGTGCAGCGTTGCCAGTGGAACATAAAATGGTTTTCCCTAAATCTAACGACTGATCGTGTTTCAAAGCAATTTATGAATGACTTGATGGGTCTATTTTAGTTAAACGTCTTTGGGTCTTGCATAAATCATTTAAACAAAAAAAAAGAAAAATCCAAAAAGTTAATTTAATTTGTCAAGGCTTCATACAATTTTTAAATGGCGGACAAAAATCAGCTGCTATATTTGTGTCGTCATCGGGTCGAAGAGTGGGGCAAAATTACTAGACCGCATCTATTCTGGGGACCCTGATACATAGACACGTGTTTCACACTGGTGGTGCTTATCAGTACGGTGCTACCTAATGGAAATAGGAGATGAAATGAAGATGAAAATGTCTAAAAATCTTAGTACAGCCCACGTCTCCATGTGTTTTTTAGTACATAATATATGATAAAGGATCACAACTTATTATTAAAATACCTAAATACAAAATTTTGGGATGGTTTCTGTCTGTCTGTCTGTCACACAATAACTCAAAAACCGCTAAACCGATTCTTATCAAATATGGCACAAAAATTTTTTGTTACCAGACGCAGCAGCTGATTAGTTTTTGATAAGGCTGAGGGTTGTCAAGAGGGTAAGAGGGAGGATTAATTAAACTTTTAAAAAATTGTAACTTACGAATCATAGCAGCTAGAGAAAAACGTAATTTGAAGTAAAAGTGTGACCATAACCAGACTTCTCGGGGGGGGGGAGGTTCAAAACCCCCACTCTCGGTGTGCCAGTGCTATAAGGCATCACGTGGCACTTAAAGTGTGGGAGTGAGCTGACTATTTAGTTTTTATTTGTCTCCGTGTGTATATAATTTTGTATCACAATATAACCAAAAAAAAATTGGTGCTAGAAAGCACAGATAGTCCACCATACAATCCATTATTTGACGTTGAAAGGAAATGAAAATAACTCGAAAACTTAACGAATCTTATAACAACATTTTTGGGTAATATTTACGAAAATCAAAATCTGAAAACCGCATTTCAATAGCTGCTTTACTTCTAAAGTTATGTTTTTTTTTAATATATTTTAACGTTTTTTTCAAATAACTCAGAAGCTAAAGCTCCCACGAATTAGGACTTTATAACAAAATTTGTAGTCCATATTCATGGAAACATAAATCTGAAAACCGTATATTGCTACTTGCTTTTGTTCCAAAGTTAAAATTTCTCTAAATATTTTATCCGCCTTTTCCCCCTTCCACCCTCCAGCACCCTACCCAAAAGTTAATCAGTTCATGGTCAGCCGATAGAGGATTTTTGTACCAAATTTCATTAAAATCTATTGAGGCGTTTTTGAGTTATCGTGTATACAGACAGACAACAGACCGACAGACCGACGGAAAATTTTTTTTTATACCTTCATCAAAAACATGATTTTAGTAACTGTTTGTAGATAACTAAAGCATGGCTTTTTTGGTTACCAATGCAAAAAAAACTTTTTTTTTATCACGGGTGAAAAAAAACATTTCTGTCCGTTTTTTACCCAAAATTAAAGAGAAAGAGGGGAATATAGTAATATTGAAAAAATCTAATTTTTCTTGCCTAAAAATTAAACCATTTCCGCCAGTTTTCACCAAGTATTTAAGAACACATCATTTAAAAACATAGTCAAAATATCAAACTGTCAAAGATTAAAATGTCGCAACAATGAACGTCACCGAGTAAAAAGGTACATCATTATGGAAACGATTGTTATTTTATTTACCAGCCGCCTTGATTTATAGTGTAAAGATGGTGTGTTGCGAGAAGTGCTCTTTGTTCGAGATTTTTAAAAGTATTTTCCTGTTTTTCATGGATTTTTTGATAAAGGTATTAAAACTACTCGCGACTGTGTTTTTTTTTACTCGCGTTTTTAAATACCTTGCTGCGCTCGTTATTTAAACTAACGCTTGTAAAAAAGCACTATTTTAGCCACTAGTTGTTAAAACTACTATTTTTTCGTCGATTAAGTTGTTTTGGAACCTTAGTAACTTATTTTTGATAAAATTAAGAAGAGTCAAAATTTCACGATTTTAATAGTTCATATACCATATAATATTTTTATGGCAGTGGCGCAGCCAGAAATCGACTCTGGGGGGGTCATCATTTAATGAAAATTTTTAAAAATTAGGTAGGTGCCTATTGCTTCAGCTCTTGAACTAAAGGGAAGGGAGCGGGGCGGTTTAATAGGTGTTAAGTTAGTATATACGAAACAAAAATACTTATTTTCAAAATTAACCCTTAAATGCGCCGCAGGCAAAAATTTAAAAAAAATTACACTAAAGTGCTATTTTTTACGCGTTTCAAATGTTGTTGACAAAAAATTGCTTAGAATTATACATCATTGTAACAATATTTAACATTGGTCTAGCGTCGCAGGTGAAAATTTTTACAAAAAAAAAACAAAAAATTCTTTAGAACTTTTGATATTTTACGTTTTTTGTAAAATATTTTTGAAAAATCAGATTGAGTTAGATACCTAGAAGGGGTGGGTTGCGGTGGTATATTTAGATTTGTAGCTAAATCATAATAAATGCACCACAGATGAAAATTAAAAAAATATATATACTAAGAATGCCATTTATTACACGTTTTGAAGGCTGGTGATAAAAATTCCTTAGAATCAAGCTAAAATTGTCACACCAAACACACGTTACAAACCGGAGTAAAGGGTCAAAAAAGTGGGGGAGCTATAGCTCTCTCGGAGGCTCTTGATGACGATTAATTTATTGTAGATTGGGTAGGACCTCTTGGGAGGGAGGTTTTAACCCCCAAAACTCTCCCTGTTTACGCCACTTAGTATGGTGGACTAATAAAAGTTAGTCCTACTCCCTCTTTGATTGCCATCTATATGGTCAAAAAATAAACACTAGATGGCAGCTTTTGCCCTTATATTCCCTACCATGCCTGTCAAGCATGTGTATGAACGTGGTATGATTTGTTTATTTTTGATTTTGAAGGTATTTGTTTTACAAAAATAAATGTAGTGGGCGTCACTACAAGGAAGGAACTTCATTATAATGGAAAAAATAACCCTTCCCTAATCTTAACAATCGGTAAACAAAGCGCGAGTAAGAAATAATTTTTCCCTTCAAGAAAATAGGAAAAATATAAGGTTTGTTCGCCTAACTCAGCTAGCTCGAAATATATCCTATTTGCAAATATTGACATTCTATAAAGTCCTTGGCAAATAAGACGTATCAATAACCCTTCCTCCTTGGCATTCACTTTCGTCCGATTTGTATGGTATCAAGCGAATTCCTGTTTTCGTTGCGTATACAAAAACTTAATATTTGGAGTTGCCGGTGTGGGATTTCTTTATAGTAGCTCCAACCTTGACAACTTTAATACCAATATGGTATGGGGGACTATTAAAATTGTGAAATTTTGACTTTTTTAAATTTTATCAAAAACGAGTTACTAAGTTTCCAAAACACCTTAATCGACGAATAAAAAAGTTGTCTGTTGTCTGTTGTCTGTTTGGATACACGATAACTCAAGAACTCCTGAATCGATTATAACGAAAGAATCGCGCACGGAATACATGGTGTTTTGGTTGATTGCAGAATTGAATGAAATTTTGTTATGTTGTAGATCTCGACCTACTGATCACACTTTAAATGGACCATAATCAAATCGTATGATTAGTTTCAAAGATACAGGAGGTTTAGTTTCAACAAGATTCAGTTGAGTGTTGGCATCAGTATGTATGCGCACAACCGTTTTTATTTGCACTGAACCAAAAAAGGCACCGTTTTCTAAAACAAAAAATACATTGAGCCAATGTATTTGGTATATGAAATGTAAAGTTTTATTAATATCATAATCAAGTTTACATAAATTTTATAGCCAAAACGAGTTATTGATTTTATTATTGCAAGACACAGTTTCAAAAAGAAAGTTGTTACAATATAAAGAGTCTTTTAGTATGATTTTTATGAAAGGTGTTATGAAATAGAGGATTAAGAGATATGTTTTTATAGCTTTTAGTTACACCCAAGAATGAATTTAGTAAAAGACTGTTACGTACATAAATTTCATAACCATGTTTATGTATTTTGTATGCCCGGTTCATAATTTTCATAAACTTGTCCTTACATTCCATAACAACTTTTAAACCACAGCATATAATCGCCATTTATTAAATTTATTTACGGCATTGATTAAAATCGTTAACATGTTTTCTTTATTTCATATGCTCTTTTATTATCTCCATAATCTGTACATACTATTAATAGCAACTCTCTATAAAATGTCAAGAAACCTTTTTCATTGATTTCGTAACTTCCGTTTATTAATTTCATTACTGTATGTGACAAGATTTATAACTTTTCTCCAATTTTTGTAACAGGTGCGTGTTATTGATGTATAATTATCTAAAAAAAAAATAATAAACGCCTGTTATTAATACTATGTACGATATTTTTTTCAGTGTGGAGGTGATATTTTAGTATATCGAGGTGATCACAAAAGTATTCTCTTTACAGGATTTATGTTTATTTGTTGTGTTTATCCCATATAACTACGAGATACTATAACGGCCCTACCCTTGCTTTTCCCGAGAAAAATGCATACCGATAATAACTCTCCCAATCAAGTTGGCCTGGAAAAACCGATAAACGCAGACTGAAAGTGTCATTAAATTATCGTAAGGTCACTACGACGCCAAGCATGGATTTGTAAGTGCATGCGTAGTAGATTTTTGGTTTATGGCCTGGTGACCCAAACAGTTTCAAAGCCAACCGCGATCTTGAATTTTCTGCCTTTGTTTTTCAAAGTTATTTTCGTTACACATTTTGGAGCATTTGCGCCATTATACTATCTCATAGTTATATGGTTTATCCCATATCCTTACGGCTTATCCTAAGTATTAGACTAGTACGTTTAGTTAAACATGCAGATTATTAAGAACATTATCTTCGTAGTTTTAGTTACAGCGGAACAACCAAAAGTGTCTAATATCCACTTTTGTAAGTACATCTATTGGAATAGATACATGGAAAAATGATTGGGTGTAGATATAAATAAAATTTTGGTAGTTATGTTGCAGATTTGCTGATTCTGATCACATATTAAATCACGATAATAACAATGATTGATGATTTGACTTGACTAATCTAGTTAAGTGAAAATAAACAGCATACCTACCTATAATGACCCTGAAAAACCTAGGGAAAGAACGGATCATCCCTATACACAAAAAAGTAACTGTGTATAATCAGATAGTGTTGAAGTTTAGGTACCTTACTGCTGATTGAGGCTATAAACATGAATCACCAACCGGCTCCTTTATTCTTTATATTTTAAAACGTCTCAAGTAAAGCAAGCAACAAGTTTAATTAAAATTCTAGCGCTTACTTACCTTCCACGCCAAATATTAATCTGTGAAAATGTAGTTTAGTACTTTCGGTACTTCTCCTGTAACTCAACTTACGAACAGAATGTTCTTGATAACCTGCCTGTGCAAATATACATAAATTCTCTAAGTGAACACTTTTGTGATGACCCCGGTAGACTAAAATATCACCTCTAATTAAAAACGGTTGTGCCCATTCATACTGATGCAAACACTCAACTGAATTGTGTTAGAAAAGTCACAAAAATCTTATTAATAAAAGATGACGATGACGATTGTTTACTTGTTAGTTTACTTTCGAAATCCTGCTGTATTTTTGAAACTAATCATACGATTTGATTATGGTCCATTTAAAGTGTGATCAGTAGGGCCAGATCTACAACATACCAAAATTTTATTAAATCCTGCAATCAACCAAAATGCCATGTATTCCGTGCGGGGTTCTTTGGTACAAAAATCCTCTATTGGCTGACCATGAACTGGTTAACTTTTGGGTAGGTTGGTGGGGGACTGAAAAGGGGAAAAGGGAGATAAAATATTTTTAAAAATTGTTACTTTGGAAGAAAAGCAAGTAGCGATATACAGTTTTCAGATTTAAGTTTCTATGACTATTACTTTTGTTATAAAGTCCAAATTCGTGGGAGTTTTAGTTTCCGAGTTATTTAAAAAAACGTTAAAATATATAAAAAAATCATAACTTTAGAAGGAACGCAGCTATGATATGCGGTTTTCAGATTTTAGTTTTCATAAATATTACTCAAAAATTTTGTTATAAGGTTCAAATCTGTGAATGCTACAGTTTTCGAGATATTTTCATTTCCTTTCAACATAAAATAATTAATTGTATGGGTGCTTTTTAGCACCAATTTTTTGTTATTGTAATTAACGATAAGTACAAAATCATGTCAGTTATATTTGTAACCAGTGCGCAAAAGTCAAAAAATTGTAAAAATTTGAAAATAGTGGTACATTAGCAAAGCCAAAAAATGACACATTGTTGAGTAAAGCTAGACCCAATCATCCACCACTGGCAAAAACATTTAAAAAAGACAAATAAATCCCAATAATTGATCCGTGACCCAAGTTCAACTTATTATTTTCTTATTAATTCTTGTACTTAAAATTTTTTCAAAACAAGTGTGCGGGAAATTTTGTATTTTTAATCCACCCTCGCTAAATTCTTATTATAATCAACTCCAGATCTTGGGATATAGGTATTTACGTCACTAGCCGAGCCGCAGGCGAGTACTGTAAACCTGCGGACACCTGCTGCTAGCCGCGTTACGTAATTTATGAACAGTCCCCTAATAAGAAAATGTTAGCTTTCTGCTTCTTGTTGGCTAGGTAGCCATTGCCGCTAAGGCCAGTAGTTTTTAAGATCAAAACTAACGAAAAACTAGTAAACTTTTGTGGCTAAAAATTATATTTGTACTTTTAACAGTGGCGTAGCCAGAAAGTCCGTTATATCCTTCATCATCAAATCCTTTTTAAATTTTTGAAACATTTTCTGTTTCAAAAAAATAAAAATAATTTTTGCTACAGATCTGTCGAAATTTTGGTACCGTTTGGTTTTGAAAATTGGCACTTCTGCAAATGTTTTCGCAGCATTTGTTTTCGCAGTCGTCTTTTGGACAAGAGCGACAAACCAGTTTCAGATGATAAGTGTCAACGTCAACAATATAACACACGTTGCCCTGATATTTTAATTTTTTTCTTCCAGTGTAACCATTCTTGAAATCAAGGAAAAAACAATTATTTCTCTGAAACGCACAAATCCTATTGGCACTGGCGCACCCAGGAATTTACTTCGAAGGGGGGGGGGGCCTCTAGGATAAATAATACAAAAAACTTAATTTGAAGTAAAAATGTACCATAATTGATAAAAGAAAATAGAGGCTTACAAGCGCAGACCTGGGCTCAAATGATGAATCATTTATTTAAACATTTTTTGCTATAACACAAAAAATTTTGCCTGCGATTTGGTGTCAAAAATGGCATTCTAAGTGTTATTTTCGCAAAAAATTTTAAACATTTTTTGCTATAACACAAAAAATTTTGCCTGCGATTTGGTGTCAAAAATGACATTTTAAGTGTCATTTTCGCAAAAAATTTTAAACATTTTTTGCTATAACACAAAAAATTTTTGTTTGAAAGTTTGAGACAATGATGTGTTTGAAATTAACTCTGTGTTTCGGACTTCCATTGTCTATATTTTATTTATACACGACGTTTCGATCAGAGATTGTACTGATCGAAACGTCGTGTATAAATAAAATATAGACAATGGAAGTCCGAAACACAGAGTTAATTTCAAACACAAAAAATTTTGCCTGCGATTTGGTGTCAAAAATGGCATTTTAAGTTTCATTTCGCAAAAAATTTTGCCTGCGGCGCATTTTACCATTTTTACACACAAATTAAGGGTAAATAAATAACATATCAATGAGAGGGGGAAAGTTCATCAAAGAACCCTGCACAAATTACATTGGAAATGGCTTTTTGCTAAATTCCATAATTTTTTTATATGTTGTAGTACTCGATCAACAAAGCACAAAAATAAAAAAACGATATAGGGAGCATGATTACTTTCTGAGATATAGAGCTTTAAAGTTGACCTGTTTTTAGGCTATATTTTTGGATATGGTCCAAATTTTTAAATAAATAACATATCAATGAGTGGGGGGAAGTTCATCAAAGAACCCTGCACAAATTACATTGGAAATGGCTTTTTGCTAAATTCCATAATTTTTTTATATGTTGTAGTACTCGATCAACAAAGCACAAAAATAAAAAAAAAAACGATTTAGGGAGCATAATTACTTTCTGAGATATAGAGCTTTAAAGTTGACCTGTTTTTAGGCTATATTTTTGGATATGGTCCAAGTTTTTTTCCACAACTTTGTTACTTACCGAAATAAAATGATTCGAATCTCTATTTGTCTGGAACGAAACACCCTCTCCACCCATAAAAAAATGTTTTTATATGGTTTCTTTGGTACCACCAAAAAAGTCACTGTTTTGTAAGTTTTAAAAAAGAAAGAAAACGACCATTTTTAAACGGTTTTAACGGCCAGACTTTAAAAATTTTCATTTATGTTATTAAAAATAATGCCTCTTGGCTAAAGAAAAAATGTTTAGTTTGAGTGGTACCATAAATTTCAAAAATGGTAGGCACCTTTAATATTTTGTAATATTTTTGCTATTGGAGAAACACGAAAAGGGCCATGATATTAAATATATTATAGGTAGGTTTTTATAGACAAATCCAATCCAAAAGCTTAATACCAATATTTTGGTACCAATTAGTATCCATTCGTACCTGTATTTGACCAATCAAATTGCACGTGTGGTATATGCTTTTAGACTAACTTTTCCGGTTACTATTACTATTTTTCTACGAGAAAAAAAAGGAGGTAAAGTGTTTTTGCTACCTAAGTGCGCAAAAATGGTTTTTACGCATGCATTTGTGCAAAAAGTTAAAATTCTTTAGATATGTTTAATATGGCGGCATTCGGCGGCTTTGTATTTTAACAAAAATCAAGGTAGGCACAAAGTCAAACTTTTGGTTAAGAAACACAACCACAGTGTAAACGACCGGAAAAATTTTATTATATTCGTTACTGGCAACCCCAAGTTAGCCTAAAAGCATATAACACACGAGCAATTTGATTGGTCAAATACACCTATCGGTACCAACATATTCGTATCAAGCTTTTAAATTGAATTTGTCCAGAAAAAGTTTGCATAACCTACCCCTATAAGTTATTTTAAATCACTTTTCGTATTTCACCAATATTTCAAAAACTTAAAAAGCATTAAAGCTATCTACCATTTTCCCAGTTAATGGTACCACTCAAGTAAAAATGTTTTTTTAGCTCACTAGCATTATTTTTATTAACATATGTAAAAACTATTAAAATCTGGCCGTTTACTTAAAAGAAAATAAAAATTGTAATTTTTTAAAAATCGGCCATTTTCTTTCGTTTTTAAAATTTACAGATCAGTGACTTTTCTGGTGATACCAAAGACCCTTATAGAAATATTTTTACATGGATGGAAAGGGTGTTTTATTCAGGACAAATAGAGAAATGAATCGTTTTATTTTGGTGGTAATCAACAAAGTTATGGGAAAAAAACTTGGACCATGTTCAAAAATAAAGCTTTCAAACACGTTAACTTTAAAGCCCCATATCTCAGAAAGTAATCCTTCTCCCTATCTCCTTTTTTTTATTTTTGTTCTTTATTGATCGACTACTACAACATATAAAAAAATTATGACATTTAGTCGAAAGCCCTTCCCAATGTAATTTGTTTAAAGTTCTTTAAAACTGTTTCCTTATCCAAAATTTTTTGAGAAAATAACACTTAAAATGCAATTTTTAACTTAAAATTAAACTAAAATCGTAAATACTGATGGGGTTTTGGGAAATTGGGTTGTTTATTTACCCTTAACTTGTTTGTAAAAATGGTAAAATTCGCCGCAAAATTTTTTTTTAATACAATTACATTAAAAAGACTAATTTGACACGAAATCGTAAAACTGAAAGGTGAATAGAAAAAATGCTTGAATTTATTATTTTTTAAAGATTTTTATTGTATTTTATTCCCTATATATTTTATTTCTGCAGTTATTTGATTGTGCCAATTGTAACCATGCTTCTCCTATTGGTTGACGCCACCGATTTGCCAGAAAATGACACTATTAATGTAACTTTTTTGTTTCTACTGGTCTTCAGTGAGAGAGAAAACAGACACCAACTTCTATTTAAAATACTGTCATTAGTGTCGTTTGCGGAAAAAATCAGCGACATTGACCGCGCATTTTTGGGGAATTATTTTCTTTTCCCTGATTTCAAGAGTAGCTACACTGTTTCAAGAGTAGCTACACTGCAGTGCATAAAATATCATATAAACCATGAGACTGAGGTGTCTTTTTATCCCTCAGCGAATTGTCATTTTATTCGACTTGGGATAAATAGTGCCTAGTACCTCGGTGTATTATATCTATTATTTAGGTGAAAGTTCTTGTTTGGCGGCAACCGAGGCGGCAACTATATATCAGCATTTACACGTTTATATTCTCCTATTTTTCTGAGAACAATTTTATAGATTTTTGCCTATACTCAGCGCTAAATATTATTAATATTTCGCAATATATTTCACATTCCATGCAGATAGCGCTCCCATCCTATTTCTGTCTCAATATATTCTTTAGAATTTGCTATACAACGTCGGAAGTAGATTTTCCATTATTTTTCAGTTGAACCTACCTATGCGGATTTATTTAAAAAGGCAAACGCGGATGTAGGGAGGAGAGTAACGAGGGGTTACAACCCCTCCCCACACCAAACCTAATTAGTTGATAAACAAGTGAAAAGAGATCAGCATATTTAAAGTACTGTATACAGGGTTCCTAAGCAAATCCTTAGGGGGCCAAGCAGCCGTGTATAAGACGCAGACAAACGGAAAAGCACATTAGGCAGAAAAGGATGGGCATGGGACGATGTTGTCACTACATCTTACACGTAGTAAATCCATTCCAGGTTGTTGTTTTCTAATGTTTTCCATTTTCATACCTTTAGGACTGGAATAAAAATTGTTTTTGCTCGACTTTAATACCAAACTGATGAAAGATATCGTAAAAAAATATTTTTCGGCTTTTCATTTTGTAACCATCCTTACGCACTGTTTACAGGCTGGGGACTGAGATACATGCAAATGCCTAACCTAAAGCGTTCATACACGGCCGGAGAAATCGACTGAGATATTTCCGTAGAAACTTTATCAAGCAAATGGGTCGGGTTGACGCCTTCGAACGTCCAACCCGGGTTTTGCACTTTGATTCGAAATCACACAAATTACGTAACGGTGATTTTACCAATTTTTGACCCCCTCCCTATGTAATGTTTTGTAACGGTTTGGCACGCCACTCCCCTAATATTACGTAACGATTTCAAGAGCACTACCCCCCCCAAAAAAAAAACTTTTCACTTATTTTCATTCCAAATTTTCTTAGTTTCACAAAAATGCAAACGCTGTCGAAAACTCCCCTCCCCCCTACGTAACGTTTTGTAACCTCCCTCCCCCCTATGACCATTACGTAATATGTGCACGGCTCCTGTAGTCCCAGTGGAGGAGGGCGAGAAAATTGATATTTTTTTCCTAAAAATTATACTCTTTAGACTTATTTCTTTGTGTTCCCTAAATTACGTAATTTTTGAAAAAAAATTGTAATTTTTATTTCGTGCTTTGTTTTTCTACATTTTTGCTTTTGGCTAATTTAATTGAAAAATTTTTGCCTGCGGCGCCCTTTATCTTCTCACTCGAAACCAAGATCCCCCGTTTTAGGAAAACTGATCCCGTCTCTGTTTCTAAATTTTTTCGAATAAAAGTAGAGTATGACCATGGGGGAAATCATTTTTTTCTACGGTATGACGAAAATTTCGAGAAAGTTGAAGAAAAAAATAAAAAAAGTGGCAGAGCTCAAGTTTTTCGTAAAAAAAACGTTTTTTGTAAAGAAACAGAGCAAAATAAATCTTTTCACCCCTTTTTGGGTGTTACAAATATTGGCAGCCCCTTATTTTTCGCTTTTACCCTCCCGCTAGTTTTGAAGAATTGGTTCGCTACATGTTTCGAGATCATGTCATAAAACACCTCGAAAATATCAAATGTAGTGTAGGGCCAGCTCTATTTAAAATCAATAGTATCGCAAGCAAAAAGCTCTGCAGGAAAAACAGCGCCGTTTATTGATTTCTTTGGCTGCTAGTGCTAGCTGCATGGTTTGGCCGTTTCCGGATAGATGTCACTAGTAGAACAGAATGGAAAGAAATTTAATTAAAAGCGAAGATATTTCTTTCTAATGTTAACAACCTCACTAGTTTATCGCTCAGCAAATAATGGACCCTGCCGCCTCCTTTAAGCAAGTTTCTCAGTTTTTCCTCGATCATCTCATGGTGTGGCCGCCATCTAGCAGAATTTGCAGACATCTTGTCAACGGTTATTATTGCAACTATTATTTATGCTCACAATGAAAGAGTGGCGACAATTTTTTCTCATGAAAGCAGTCCGGAGATAATAACAAGCTGGCACCATTGCTCAATATACCTATTTCTTTTGTGCGCGCAGATCTTTCTACGGCATTTCTGTTTGATTTATTGAAATCCTATCCCTAAGGAAAATCTTAGGAACCCTGTATAAGGAAGAATCCACTCTTGCAATAAACTAACTAAACGATAACTAGATCAAAGTTTCGAAAAATATTAAATAGTAGTTTTATCAACTAGTGGCTAAAATAGTGCTTTTTTTACAAGCGTTGGTTTAAATAACGAGCGCAGCGAGGTATTTAAAAACGCGAGTAAAAAAAAAGCACAGTTTAGCCGCGAGTTGTTAACACTATTTTTTTTAAATACCTTTATCATAAAATTCAAGACAGGAAAATACTTTTAAAAATCTTGAGAGAAACTTCTCGCAACATACCATCTTTACACTATAAATCAAGGCGGCTGGTAAATGAAATAACAATCGATTCCATAGCGATGTGTCTTTTTACTTGGTGGCGTTCATTGTTGCGACATTTTAATCTTTGACAATTTGATATTTTGACGATATTTTTAAATGATTACTATTTTCCACTATTTCTCTTTAACTTTGGGTAAAAAACGGACAGAAATTTTTTTTTTTTGCACCCGTGATAAAAGAAAAGTTTTTTTTCATCAGTAACCAAAAAAGCCATGCTTTAGTTATCTGCAGACAGTTATTAAAATCAAAATTAAAAAAAAGAAGCTTTTATCGTTTTTGCACAGCGAGAAAAGCTCTTTTTACAAATTAAATAATCCACCGCAACCTAAATTCTCAGATAATTATAATCTGTAACGGAAATCTCAAATTTTCAAGAGTAAAATAAATAATATTTTCTCTACTAAGGGCTGCCAGGCTAGACAAAATTTTAACTCGACAATTTTTAATATTCTGCATATTTTTAATGACTATTGAAATGCCGGGTAAAAAATATAGGTACAATTACCTATTATAAAAGTATGCGAGGTAGATAAATTGGTTTCTGGGTTTAGTAACAACCCACTCAGGCATAAAGTTCAAATAAATCCCGAGCAACTTTAACGTTGGTTATAAAATCAGAGAAATCCCCAAACGCCTTAAAAAAATTGTCATAATCGAGTATTATGGTTTATTTACTTTGACTTGCAGCTGTTGCAATGAACTTTTTTTGCTTGCCATACTTTTACATTAAATTTTTTTGTAATGATCGTAATTTTCTGCGACACGTACATGGCATAAAGCTGAACACAGTATGATATTAAGGCAGGAATGTAGGAGATTTCCACAAAAAGAAAATTAAAAAACGGCTTAGGGTACACATGACTCGAATAAAAATAGAGGATACCCATTTAGGTACCTAAAATACACTGGCGCGCCGAAAGGGGGAGGGTTTGGGATTAAACCCCCCTCCCCGAGAAGCCTGGTTATGGTCGTGGTTATGGTCACATTTTTACTTGAAATTAGGTTTTTTTAATTATTTATCCTTAACCCCCCCCCCAAGTCAATTCCTGGGTGCGCCAGTGCTAAAAAGTTTGGGTGATAGTTATTATTCCCACTGCATTCATTGTTCTTCGTCTGCCGCGCTGTGGTGTTCTCTGATGGGCAGCCAGAAAAAGTGCCCTCCTAGGCATGATGATGCGGGTCGGGTCGGGATGCAGTGGATATTGCTACCTCCTAGAAAGGGTTTTTCGTGTGGCCCTACTGGAAGATGGGAATATGACTGTGGCTTAGTTTGTCTCTGAAATAAACTCTGTGTTTCGGACTTCCATTGTCTATATTTTCAAATATCCTTTCTAAATATTTGGAATTTCAACACTTGGTTTACTGAAAATACCCTGATTCTGCCCAATAAAGACAGCTTCAAGGTATTTTCGTTTCTTCCAGTGTGACTCCTTGTGCAAAACCTTTGCTTCTGTCCACTTCATTTGGTGTTGTTTTGACCATGCGTGTTCGGCGATTCCTGATTTCGTTGTTTCACCTCTTCGGGTATTCGTCTGATGTTCCGTAAGCCTAACAGATAGTGCATGGTCTTTTTGTTTCACCTATGCACGATTCACCACACTCATAAGGAACTTGGTAAATGCATTCCTTATTTTGTTTTTTCTTCGGTTTTGTTTTATTAAGAAGAGTTCGAATGGTATTATTAGATTTAAAAGCTGTTTTTATATTATAGTTGTTCGCTACTCTTCGAATTTTCTCTCATACTCCTTTAATGTATGGAATTGTAAGGAATGCATTTGCCTGGTTTTGGTCTTGTAATCTTTGTCCTGTTTGCTGAAATTTAGAAATAGTATCTGTTATAAGTTTTTGAGGCTGTAAACATTCTGCTGCAGATTCTTCTTAATGTTTCTTATTTCGATTTCCAAGTCATGAGAATTGTTACAAATAGAATAGGAATTGATTGTAGTTTTCACCTGAAGACGATCAGAGATCGTACTGATCGCAGTGGCGCGGCGTAGCTAAGGGGGGTTTTGGGGGTTAACCCCCCCCCCAGGGGGACCAAACCCAATCTACAATAATTTAATTATGATCAAGGGCCCCAGAGCTAGAGAGAGAGCTATAGCTCCCCCACTTTTTTGACCCTTTACTCCGGTTTGTGACGTATGTTTGGTGTGATATCTTAAATTTTAAAAATTTTACCGAAGGTGCTATGACGTCATTAATTTAAAAAAAAATTTTTGTTTAATATTACCATTTTTTCTTAAAATTTTCATCTGCGGCGCATTTATGATTTGGCAACAAATCTATATATACCACCGCAACCCACCCCTTCTAGTCATCTAACCCAATATACTTTTCCAAAAATATTTGACAAAAAACCTAAAATTTTAAAAATTATTTTTTTTTTTTTTGTCAAAGTTTTCGCTTGCGGCGCTATACCAATATTAAATATTGTTACAATTTTGTTTCAGTTTAAGCAATTTTTTTGTCAACAACATTTTAAACGCGTAATTTTTTCAAAATTTTGGCCTGCGGCGCATTTAACGGTTAATTTTAAAACAAATCTGCAAATCAATCAAACAATTAAGTATTTTATTTTGCCAAATAAAAACTTTCACTAAAGTAACAATACATAATTATAATAATTAATAATATGACAAAAATGGACCATCTCTCGATTGTGAAACCGCTAACACTAAGCCCTTAAAAGAGCTCATGTAAGGTGCCCCAGGCAAAAGTATCTACGTATTACATTTTTTTTTCAATGGTATCAAGGGGAAATCTTGCATAAGATGCCCGAACTACTTTCCTGCCAAAGTCATTTCTCCTCTATCAGGAGAGCCCGGGTAGTGTCGGAATCCTACCGACTAAAACCCCTCGATTGTGACTCCAACCTGCCAGGTGGCAAGCCACAGTCACTGCACTGCAGCCATTACTGGCTTATTGTGCACCCTCTTAGTTCCTAGGCTAACCACTCCATTA
This sequence comes from Oxystoma pomonae, assembly GCA_963921995.1. NCBI lineage: Eukaryota > Metazoa > Arthropoda > Insecta > Coleoptera > Brentidae > Oxystoma > Oxystoma pomonae. The sequence continues at coordinate 94,646,548 of OY998166.1, read as the reverse complement.
ATTTTATCCCCTGCGCAAGTTTGTACAGGTCCTTAATGGAGTAGTCTCCAGTCAATATTGGGTCTAGTTTAACTACCCCAAATATTAGATGCCTTTTGCGATCCAGTGCCTCGCATTGACCGTATTACATATTCTACTGTTTCTGGTTCCTGATTGCATAGTCTGCAGCTCAGGTGTCCGTGATACAGGCCCATGTTGTTTAGGTGAACTTTAAACGCCATATGGCCGGTCATAATTCCTATTATAGTTCTTACTTGCATCCTACTATACCTTAGCAGGTCTTTGGTGAGCTTGGCATTTAGGCCTTTGATAAAGGCTCTGCTGTGTCTTAGCCCCTGTCTTCCCAGCCAGTGGCTTTCATGTTTTTCCCTTATCCAGAGTTTGACCTGGGATCTTATTGTACACTTTGGTACCACCAGGGCTGGCTCTGGTCCGATGTATTTTTTTGACGATCCTTGTCTTGCAAGTTTGTCAGCTTTTTCATTGCCTTGGATCCCTCTATGTCCCGGCACCCATACTAATTTTATTTTATTATGTTCCGCTAGTCTCAGTAGTTCATCAAGGCATTCCCACACTAGCTTTGAGGTTACTTTCGGGCACATAAGCGCTCTAAGGGCTGCCTGGCTATCCGAGTATATAGATATGGTCTGACCGAAGTAACCCATTCTATTATTCCCTCTTGCATGCATATTCTAGAATGGCAAAGATTTCTGTTTGGAATACTGTCGGGTACGATCCCAGTGAGAAATACAGGTCTTTCCTAGGTCTTTTCCCGAATATTCCTGCCCCAGTGCCTTCTTCAGTTTTTGATCCGTCTGTGTACCAGATCAGTCCTTCCTGTGGCAGCGGGTTGTTTTGTCCTGACCACACTACTCTATCCTGTATAATTACTTCTAGAGTTGGTCCATACAGGTACTTAGATGACATCTGGCCTGATCTCTCTATTATGCATTCTGGTCTGTGGGTTCATAGTTTTTTTAGAGGCGATAGAGTCCGATCTTTGCCTCTCCCTGTATCACCAAGTGAAGTGGCACATTGAAAGAGCACCTCCATCGAAGTTGTTGGTGTAGATCTCATTGCACCTGTAACGCTGAGGCAAGCAAGTCTTTTGGCCACTAAACCAGAGATGCATACGTGATAGATGGTATTACCCCTGTATTGTACAACCAGTGTACCATGTGTGGTTTGAGTCCCCATTGTTTTCCATGTAAGCATCTAATCTCCGCCAGGGTGATTTCCGCTTTCCATGTTAGCTTAGAGTCCAATATTACCCCTAAGTATTTGACATCTCTCGATAGCTGAACTTCTTAATTTTCCAGAGTTAGAGGTCCGAGTCCCTCTAACTTCCTCCTTCTAGTGAAGGGGATTATGACTATCTTCTGGGAGCTGATGACCAATTTTTCTCTATCAGCCCATTGTTCAACAGTCCTTAGGGCCCGTTGCATTCTATCCCTAATTGTTGTGTTGAATTTTCCAGGAACCAAAATGACAAGGTCATCTGCGTATCCTATCACTTTGAAGCCCAGCTGGTTTAATATCCTTAGAAGCCCGTCCATGACAAGGTTCCAGAGCAAGGGGGAGAGAACTCCTCCCTGCGAACAGCCCCCTGCAACCCGGACTGCTACAGTCTCATCTAGCAGTTCAGTGAATACAATCCTGAAATCAAGCATGCAGCCTATCCATCTGCTGCAGGTTTCCTCAAGGCCTGTATTCCTTAGCGATCTCATTATTGATTCGAAGGAGGTGTTGTCAAAAGCCCCCTGTATGTCCAGGAAAGCCCCCAAAAGCACCTCCTTGTCCTGGATCATTTTCTCTGCTTTGCTAGTTGGTAGAGTGCTGTTTCCGTTGATCTTCCTGTTATATAGGCATGCTGATCTTCGTAAAAAGGTCTTGATTCCATAATTTCATCCTTTATATGCCTATCTAACAGTTTCTCATGGGTTTTAAGCACAAAAGATGTAAGACATATAGGCCTGTATGCTTTCGCCGTATTGTGGTCCTTGCGCCTAGGATTTGGTATAAACACGGCCCTGGTCAGCCGCCACATTTTAGGCACATAGCTTAGCTTTGCTCTTAATAGTGTGCATAATCTGCTTATCAGCTGGTCTGGTCCCTTCTGAAGCATTGCTGGACAAATCCCATCCGGTCCCGGTGATTTGTATGTTTTAAATGCCAGTCTATCCTTGAAACTCTCCTTTCAGAATTTTCAAGTTCTCTTCTCCAGGTCTCGAGAGGCTGTTTCAGTATGTATGATCCTGGAAAATGCTCCCGAAATAATTCGGTCAGCGTTTCTTTTCTAGTTACTGTAAATTCTCCTGTGTTGATCACAAGAGTGTTTAGCGAAAACTGCTTATTCTTGGAAAGGACTTTTCGAAGTCTGGCACTTTCTGCGGTGCTCTCAATCGCTTCACAGTACCTTTTCCACGAATCTCTCTTTGCCTTCCGCAGTTCCCTGTTATATTCTGTTAGAGAGGCCCTGTAGTCCTCCCAGTTTCCAGTTCTTTTTGCTAACCTGCCTTCTCCTAGTTTCAAGGTGAGAGTTCCACCAGGGTGTACTTCTGGTGCTCCTTGTAACAGTCATCGGGCAGTTGTTGTTAAATACTGAGATGGTTGCCTCTGTAAATTCCTCCGGTGCCATATCTAGATCGATTCGACTTTTTACTGTCCTAGACATGTCCTCAAGTCTTGCATCCAGGTCTAGCTGATAGGCTCCCTAGTCTGCTTTCCTTGGGTTCCCGTAAGTCGTAATTTTCGGGTTTGTGCCCGATATTTCCAAACATATGTATCTGTGGTCTGAACAACTCTCCTCAACAGACACATGCCAGTTTTTAACAAAATTGCCCACATATGTGGTAGCAATTGTTATGTCCAGCACCTCCCTCCTTAGACTAGTTACAAAGGTGGGCTGGTTTCCTTTGTTCATTATGTCTAAGTTATTTGCTATAATAATTAGGTTTGTGTTAGTGCTACCCCATGAGATATTGTGTGCATTTGAGTCTGCTCCAATTATACACTGCGTTCTGGTTGCACCGCAGTGTCTTATGAGCTCCTGTACTGCATTTGGGGGTGGCGGGTCGGCTTCATCATGAGGGAAATATGCCGATCCGATAATATTATCATTCGAACATCTGCCCTCAAGTTTTAAGTGCACAGCCACCAGGTCCTGTTCGCATAACTTGGTTAATGGCAGTACTTTAAGTTGTTTTTTACCAAGAATGCAGGTCCTCGGTCTGTCGGTGATTCTACTATAAATTAGTTTCCCACCTACTCCCTGAAGCCCTTTTATTTGTTTACCCAAGTTTCTTGGATGAGGGCCACATCATACCTCTCCATCTCCCGAAACAGAGCCGCTGATGCTGCTCTGCTGTGATGGAGATTAACCTGTATGACCCACATGTGGGTTCCGAGGCTCCCTGCCGTATTACCCGGAAGGTGACCCTTCCGAGCTTGTAATAGGCCTTGAACTGGGATTGTTCAAGGGCTTTATCGAAGGCCTCATCTATGGAGAAGGCAAGGATCTGATCCTTCCCCTCTTTTTTTTGGCTTAGAAGTAGCCAGTCTGCTGGGTTTAGGCTGGAGTTTTGACGCTTCAGACAGCCCCTGACTTCCTCTTCAGACGTATTACATATAATTTATAATAAAAAAAAATAAAAGGTAAAAAATAACAGAGTAACAGAATAACAAAAAGAAAAAAAACTGATATTTTTATAAAAATGACATCCTTCAATATTAATAACCTCTAACCTGGCTACATACATACAGATTCAAAATTGATTTCACAGGCAGGGACTCCCACAAAAGGCCGCAGAAAAAGGGATTCAATGTTAGTATACAACACACCCTCTCCCCTTCCTTCAGTTCAAGAGCTCAAGCAATAGGCACCTACCTAATAAAAATTTGCCATAGTTGATTTTTATTAAATGACGAAACCCCCACCAGAGTGGATTTCTGGCTACGGTCAACTCAGAGTACGAGGCTAGATTTCCAATAGGATAAAATTTTTTCAGTCGTTAGAAAGAAATATTACAATAAATAATTGATGATTTGGTTTTCCCAATATCGAAATGGTGTATGACCAAGGTATTACAAACATACAATGAGCTTCAGGCTACTGCGAACATAGGGGGAATCAAGTCCAATTTACTCTCCGTGCCGTACGACCGAGGTGGATTCGAAGCACGCTACAGTGTTATCTTTTGGAAATTTATTTTGTTTTAATTATTTTGTTTTATTTCTGCCTTGCTCGAGAAACAGATTGATAAGTTCTTAAGTGAAATAATACATTTTTAAAACTAATAATGGATGTCTACGAAGTTGCCGAATAAGTACAGATAGTCAAATGGTACTATCAAGCCAGACCGCTGAGACTTATTCAAAAACTTTTTTTGGAGAATTTTGTAAATCGCCCAGAACCTAGTTATCAACGATTCATAGGTTTGTGCAGAATTTTGAAAAGTTTGGTTGTGTAGCGCCAAGAACCAATAAAAAATCCACTGTTTTGAATGACGAGCAGGAAGTACGAGGTGTGATGATTTGCGCTGCAGTGGAGGAAAATCGAAAGTTAACTAGCCACCAAACTGCCGAAGCAGTTGATACGTCTTCAGCCACTGTCTTACGTGTTCTCAAAAAGAATGGTTATCATTCTTACAAAGCGTCAAAAACGCATCAAATTTTTCTCGAGGACAACTATCGTCGTATGGAATTTTGCGAAACAATGATGGAAAGGGCTAATCGTGCTGAAAACTTTCTGAGATCTATTCTTTTCACAGATGAAAGCACTTTTCCATTATTAAATCGTCATAACCCAACACACGTTCGATATTGGTCGAGGGAAAATTTGCATTTGTATTTTTTTTTTAATGTTTGGGGGGGTATTGTAGGGGAACACGTAATTGGGCCATTTTTTATTTACGGCAATTTGAATAGATACTTGGATCTACTACTATTAACATGCTTGGAAACGTTAGAAGGGGTTTTTATAATAGGTTCGGATATTGTCTAGCCGAGCAATGAGGACTTTTCGAACATTTGCTCTAAATTTTTTTTGACTGGGAGAATCTTTTCGGTTTTTAAAATGTATTATTTTGTTTTGAGAACTTATTAATTGTAACACGTTGTTAGTGATAAATCTGAGAATTTGAAAATAAAACGTTCTAATTTATCAGTGACAAAAAACAAGAAAATTTTGTTATAAAAATTTGCGTATTTATTGACCAAATTCCGGTTTCATTGACTACGCTCCACATAGCACCGTGGTTAGAGGCGTACTAAATACAAGCCGCGAACGCGCGAACGGCGGCGAACGGCGATCGGAAGCCTGAGTGTTGGTTGCTCCACTGATAGGTGTGCAGTGTCCCTGCATGTACGTACACTGGCAAATTGGACTTCTTCCGGCCTATGTTCGCAGAAGCATGAAGCGGTCTGTATTATAATCAACTGGACAATTTCATAAACTGGATTTTAGGCTCAGTACCTAACCCACTTATTATAGCTTATTTAACCAGTTTTTCCAAAGCAAATTTTTTTTTTAATTCTTATTATTTAAAAGTAAAACTTGGAAATGAAAATTTCAGTTAGTGGATACATTTACAAGGCCTAGTTTAATTTTTCGCGTAAACAAAGTCTATCTAGAAAAACGATAAACTTAAGGGTGAATTTGAATAAAAAATGCGCTTATTCCAATTACTTAATCTAAAAAACTGTTAATCAAATTTGTATCAAATTTGGAACGGTGAAAATTTAAAATATTATTCCGGTACCATTTCACGGATTTTGCATCATTTCATTTTTTACATAATTTTACGTATCCTAATAATTTTTAACTCGCGATAAAAATTATCGATTATTTTAAAAAAACTAAATAAAACAAGATACATATATTTTTTTGAAAAACCACGCGAATGGTCTTTGGAACAAAGGCAAGTAGCCGATATACGGTTTTCACATTTAAGTTTCCATGAATATGAAATACAAATTTTTTTGTAAAGTCCAAATTCGTGGGAGCTTTAGTTTCCGAGTTATTTGAAAAAACGTTAAAATATATTTAAAAAAATCATAACTTTAGAAGTAAATCAACTATTCATATACGGTTTTCAGATTTTGATTTTCGTAATATTATATTATAAGGTTCAAATCTTTCAAAGCTACAGTTTTCGAGATATTTTTATTTCCTTTCAATATAAAATAATTTATTGTATGGTGGACTATCAGTGCTTTCTAGCAACCATTTTTTAAATATTAAAATGAAAACATGCCTCATCGTGCTAAAATTTTGTATGTTCTTCGGTCAAAAACAGCTTTAACGCCCTCAGCATGTAACAGCCCTTGGCTACGGCCTCAGGCTGTTGTTTACACACTGCGGGCGTTAAAGCGGTACTTTTTGACTTAGGTGCATAAATGACTATTAAGAAGCAGGAGCGTCAATTGGCGGGGGAGGGCGGCTCCTGAGCATCCGCACGCAAAAATTAATCAAACATGGTTAATGACTTGGATAAACCAGTTGACGAATTTGCTGTAATAAACCATTAATTTGGTGATTAGGTCTAAGCTTTTTTGTTTTTTTAATGAATGTTTTACCGAAAAATTTGTTTTGTTTTTTATGTTTATTTGAGTTATTTTGGCATCAATAAAGTGTTTTTTTTTGTCGATATTTTTTTTAAAATTAAGCATGCCCCCCCTCCCTCAAGAGAAATGTGATATGACGCCCCTGTTAAGAATCATTCCACAAAACAAAAATAATTTTATACATACATTTTTAGACATGTTTTATGAAACAATAGTTTTAGGAAAAGCCACCAAAGATTTATTGGTCTTTCATTATCTAATCAATAAAACTGATGATAAATTATTTAATTTACCATTAATGTAAGTTTTTCCCTAGAGAAACCTAAGTGGACGTTGATGCGGCAAGAAATAGTGTGATAGTTATTTATATTACTAGTACGGTATGAGCTTCATTACAGTCAAGGGGTCGTGATAACCACACGAGTGCTGTAATGACATTTTATCTACGACCCAGATTCAAAAGCACTTCTTTTAATACCCAGCCAGTTTTACTTTCAAGATTCTATTTATAACAAAATGCACAAATCCAATAGTTTTTTCGTTTGGTAAAATAAGCATTTTTGTTCAATAGTTGTTTTGTAAAAAATGAGCGTTATGTTATGAACACTAATATGGATGAATTCTTTACCGAACTAGTGCGGTAAAGAGAGACTCCTTACATAACGCAAACAGGCCAAAATTGAAAACATAATAGCTAGTTATCAGTACAGTAACGATGGGAAATATTGCCACGACGCGACTAGGTCGTAATAGGTATTTACGTCACTAGACCGGAAAATTGGTCTTTACAGGTCGACGCAGGAAATTTACAGGGCGAGCCGCAAGCGAGTCCTGTAAACCTGCGGTGACTTGTAAAGACACTTTCCGGTCGTGTATCGTACGTACTTTTTTTTCAAACGATTAGAAAAAACATTTTAGTATCTATCACTTTCGTCGACGCCTAGCCGTGTTGCGTAATTTATGAACAGTCCCCTGATATGTTCTGCTTCTTGTTGGCTAGATAGCCATTTCCGCTAAGGCCGGTAGTTTTTAAAATGAAAACTAAGAAAAAGAAGTAAAGTTTTGTGGTTAGAAATGATTTTTGTATTTTTAACTTGTGCAAAATTGTATAAAACATTAGAAAAATTATAGTGTAGTGCCTATTAGCTTCACACAGCTAAATCAGTGATAACTGACGACCAGTTATGACCAACCATGGCCAACTTATCAAGCAAAATAATGATAAAAGAACTCATAAAAGGCAGATTTCTAGGTTTGTTCTTCATTTACCTATATTTATAGTATACTCTTACTTTGAGAATTAAAAATGTGTGGTCGATTTTTCGGTGTATGTGACTCTTGAAGCAGCTTTTATTATTTCCTCCGGATTCAACTCATTTTCTAGATCTGAGTCTATTTTTGTAAAGAAAACTTTTGAAACAAATTTAAAACAGCTTTTTTAGAAGTGTCAAAACTGCCCAAAAAAACAAGCTAAAAGCTGTCAACAAGAAGTCATAGCCAACTTGGCCAAAAATGGGACCGGAAAAGGATCAAGGGACCGGAAAATTGAACAAAAAGGTCCTTTCTGGAGAGTGGAAATATTTCGAAAGAACATGCCTGGTAATGTATTTCCGGTCGTTTGAAAAAAAGTACTTTTTTTAATGTACAACATTTAAAACACAATAAATGAGAACTTTTTGCAATCATGAAATCCTAAAAAATAAAAGTTTTTTATTAAAAATGAGTAATGAGCTTATTACATCACTAGGGATATAATGAGCGTTACGTTATGAGCTTATTACTGCACTAGTGCGGTAATGGGACTCATAACATTATGCAAACAGGCTAAAATTAGGGACATAATAGCCACTTATCGTGCATGTCGAATATGGAGAGGTAAATAGTCAAAATTTTTATTATTGGACACAAGAAAATGAGCATCGGTACATTGCTACGAGAACTCAATATCCTGAAAGACATTCACTTGCGGGACTTTTGAACCAAAATATTATTGGTCCATTTTGGATCGAAGACAATTTTAATAGAAGTGTGGCTGGAAACTTATTAGAAGATTTGTGGTTTCAGATGGACTGATGCTCATGAAAGATGTTATGGTTATAAAACTTTAACAGTGGGATTTACTAAAAGGGTTTAGCCTATTTTAGACAGGTCCTAAGTTTAAGTGAAATTGTTGGTTTTAAGCATTTTATACCAACTTCCTTGAGTTTTCGGCATAGTTTGATTTATAAGAATAATTTTAATTTTTTTTTTTAGTGAATAATCGTCTTAACACAATCTTTTGTTGGATTTAAGAAGAAAATTTCTATTTAAAAGAATTTTTTTTTAACCCTAGGGGGGGATCAAAATGGTAAACACTCTGTTGAGCAAATTAAAATTGACGTTATATGTTACTCTTATCAAAACTTACCCTTGTTTATTGATTTTCGCGATTAATACTCACTGTCGCAAAACCATTTCGATATATAATCATAAAATAAGAATTAGATTAACTTTGTATTTATTTAAAAGGGGTTTTTATCTATCAAAAGTATGAAAAAACTTTACAAACACAAACCCATCGCAATCGCAAACTACAAATAAAAACATTTTATCAAAGTAGGCCATGAAAAAAAATGCGGCTAAAAACAGACCCGACTCCAACTGATGCGTTCACAAAGGAGTCATGTCGGCTCAACAAACTGTTCGGTGCTGCAGAGTTAAGACCTTTGAGTGAGATTTTTCAGTGGAAAGTTTTGTTTGATGACTAAGCTTTTAGATAAACTCAATGTTTCAATTTCAGTTCTGTTTGTAAATAAATGAATAGGTACAGTTGTTTTGGATTTTTTTCATTGGAGAGAGTTTTCGTGCATAATTAGTGACCTTGTCTTATGTTTGTTTTGCCTCGTAGTGCCCTCATAAATATATTCTTTGTGGTGAAAACGGGTTCAAAATATGGCGTTTTTCTGGACAAAATCGGAGGTGTTTTATTGATTAATGAACAACTTAGGATATGAAATAAGGTAAATTAATTCTTGTAAAAACGGTTGCTTAGGAAAATTATAAAGGAACTTATTACCAATTGCCACAAAACAATTTTTTTGGGGGGGGGCTATAAATTTAAACCACCCCCCAGAGGTGGTCTAACAAATCATCAACTTTATAACCTCAAACACAGATGATGAAGCTAATATGTGCCAAATTTTTGGCGTATTCACCATTTGCCATTTTAAAACCTGTCAAAAAAAATTAGTTGGGTATTTTCTCCTAAAATATGGAATATTTTGAGAAAAAAAAGCGGTTTTTCTGTGCTATTTTGCAATAAAAATACAAAACAATCAATAACTTTTTATCTTTTCTCTATGGGTAAGTGTTTTTTGAAAATGGGTTTTAAAATTTAGTACCCCCCCACAGGTGTAAATATTTAGACCTGTGGGGGGTACTATTTTAGGTCTTAGTAAATCCACTGTAAAAAAACTAAAGAACGCGATACTAGCACTTTGACTGTTACGGAAACAATAAAATACCCCCCAAACGTCTGGGCTGGATACGCCGGTCCTACCCGCATTTCCCCTATTAAACGCAATAATTTAAAAATTTTCAGTTCACAAGACATTTGAACAATGCTTTTGAAAACGTAATTCTTTTGAGCAACGATTCAATTTTAAGTTTCTTGTTTACTCAAATCTCTAAAAAACTCCTTTGAGAACTTTATTTCCTCGAGTTGTTGCGTTTAAAACTTTGGAAGATAGTAGTTTTAACAACTAGTGGCTAAAATAGTGCTTTTTTTACAAGCGTTTGGTATTTAAAAATGCGACTAAAAAAAAGCACAGTTTAGCCGCGAGTTGTTAATAATATTTTTTTTAATACCTTTATCATAAAATCTAAGAAATATAAATCAAGGCGACTCGTAAATGTAATAACAATCGTTTCCATAGTGATGTGTCTTTTTACTATATATATTGACAATTTGATATTTTGACGATATTTTTTCGTAAATACTTGGTGAAAACTGGCGGAAAAGGCTTAATTCTTAGGCAATAATAATCAGATTTTTTTCAATATTACTATTTTCCGCTATTTCTCTTTAACTTTGGGTAAAAAACGGACAGAAATCTTTTTTTTGCACCCGTGATAAAAAACAGTTTTTTTGCATCGGTAACCAAAAAAGCCATGCTTTAGTTATCTGCACTTAGTTACTAAAATCATGTTTTTGATGAAGGTATAAAAAAATATTTTCGTTATGGGTGGCAGTCCATGCTGGATTAAATTAAATGTGTTAGTATACATAACAAGCATGTTATGATCGTCATTAAACGCAAAGATAAAGTCTGAGGCGTGAGCCGCAGGCGAGTGTCTTAATTTATTTGAGCGTGTAATGACCATAACATGCGAGTTAGTGTACTATACTTTACATACGACCAATGAAAATGTCATCATAAATATCAGAAATTATTAAAAATAACGAACACTCTTAAGTCAACAACCACAGAGAAAGTAATAGCTACGCGACCGATACTGTGTTATTCTTGGGGAACATTATTTCTCGGCGACACGAGCGCAGCCCGTGGCTACAGGAAGGAATTACTTACATATATTGATTTTGGTTATATTATCAAATATTAAAAATAACACCATTTTATTATGTTATTTTCTTTTATTAATCAGGAAAAAATCCCAGTATAAAAGTTTTACAGATTTTATAAATGTTTTAACCTATATCTCTTTATATTGGTTGTATTTTAACCTATTATCTTCTTGCTTAACTCTGTATAAATCCTCATAATATTTTGTTCAGGTATTTGGTTCGCAAAAATCTGAACCCCAATTTTAGGTACTCTTCAAACAGTTCCATGCTCTCTAGCTTTAATGGTAGTGATCCAGCCTGATTTGAATGGCATTTTAGACTTTACAATAAGTTGTTAATTCAGTATATAGCTAATCCCATAAACTCGCGTGATTTCCAACTAAAACTGATTAAAATAACTCAATTTTGAAAATCTAAAAAAACCGCTTGCCAGGCTTGACAGACTTTGACAAGCGGTGGCAAAAACCGGCTGGTACAAAATTAAAATTGTGTGAAATATTTTTCGACATTGAGAAATGTTCTGTCTTTCTTTTATTATCATATAGAAAGAGATGGACGGGGCAAGGTAGGTGTTTACTTAATACAAGCATTACTTTCACTCTCCGCCGCAATGCGCTATGCTCTACAGGAACGTACTTACTGCGTGGCCCTATCTTTCTGTCAACATCCTTCATAACTTGAAGTTTCAATGACGTACTATCTAAAACGTCAAAACAAATAATGTTACAAGTAAGCTTTAAAAACAAGTTTTTTTCTTAAAAAGCGCAATATGTCAATTTAACGGGACTTTTTGGGTAGGTACTAAAATTATATTGGATTTATTTACGTTTAATAAATATTTATTGTTTTAAAATATAGAAAAATATTTCACATTTTTGCATCCATCCAGTGCACTTATAAAATAAAGTTTCATCGCTTGTCACACCATCTTGTGGTTTACGTCTAAGCTTTATTATTACCCCAGGACCGTAAATGAGCCATTAAAATCGTGTTGACATGGTAGTAAAATTAGTATTACTCGTTGGTCGTAGGTAAAATCATGTAAAATCAATTACCGAAACAATAACCAGAAAAATGAAAAGTTTCTGTAATAAATCTAAAGCAGAGGTGTCGAAAAGGGACCTATACAGGGTTCCTAAGATTTTCCTTAGGGATAGGATTTCAATAAATCAAACAGAAATGGCATAGAAAGTTCTGCGTGCACAAAAGAAACAGGTATATTGAGCAATGGTGCCAGTTTGTTATTATCTCCGGACTGCTTTCATGAAAAAAAATTGTCGCCACTCTTTCATTGTGAGCATAAATCATAGTTGCAACAATAACCGTTGACAAGATGTCTGCAAATTCCGCTAGATGGCGGCCACACCATGAAATTTAGATGTTTTCAGGTCCAAACCACAGTTTTTTCTTGCTTAAAGGAGGCGGCAGGGTCCATTATTTACGATACTGAGCGATAAACTCGTGAGGTTGTTAACATTAGAAAGAAATATCTTCGCTTTTAATTAAATTTCTTTCCATTCTGTTCTACTAGTGACATCTATCCGGAAACGGCCAAACCATGCAGCTAGCACTAGCAGCCAAAGAAATCAATAAACGGCGCTGTTTTTCCTGCAGGGCTTTTTGCTTGCGATATTATTGATTTTAAATAAAGCTGGCCCTACACTACATTTGATATTTTCGAGGTGTTTTATGACATGATCTCGAAACATGTAGGGAACCAATTCTTCAAAACTAGCGGGAGGGTAAAAGCGAAAAATAAGGGGCTGCCAATATTTGTAACACCCAAAAAGGGGTGAAAAGATTTATTTTGCTCTGTTTCTTTACAAAAAACGTTTTTTTTACGAAAAACTTGAGCTCTGCCACTTTTTTTATTTTTTTCTTCAACTTTCTCGAAATTTTCGTCATACCGTACAAAAAAATTATTTCCCCCATGGTCATACTCTACTTTTATTCGAAAAAATTTAGAAACAGAGACGGGATCAGTTTTCCTAAAACGGGGGATCTTGGTTTCGAGTGAGAAGATAACATTTTTCAATTAAATTAGCCGAACGCAAAAATGTTAGAAAAACAAAGCACGAAATAAAAGCGCCGCTTACAATTTTTTTTCAAAAATTACGTAATTTCGGGAACGTAAAGAAATAGGCCTAAAGAGTATAATTTTTAAGGGGCCGTGCACAAATTACGTAATGGTCATAGGGGGGAGGAGGGTTACAAAACGTTACGTAGGGGGGAGGGGGGTTTTCGACAGCGTTTGCATTTGTGTGAAACTAAGAAAATTTTGAATGAAAATGAGTGAAAAGTTTTTTTTTTAGGGGGGGGGGGGGGTTAGTGGTCTTGAAATCGTTACGTAATATTAGGGGAGTGGAGTGCCAAACCGTTACAAAACATTACATAGGGAGGGGGTCAAAAATTGGTAAAATAACCGTTACGTAATTTGAGCACGGCCCCACATCTGACTGTTCCTCCTTTTTGATTTTGAATCAAAGTGCAAAACCCGGGTTGGACGTTCGAAGGCGTCAACCCGTCCTATTTGCTTGATAAAGTTTCTACAGAAATATCTCAGTCGATTTCTCCGGCCGTGTATGAACGCTTTAGGTTAGGCATTTGCATGTATCTCAGTCCCCAGCCTGTAAACAGTGCGTAAGGACAATGGTTACAAAATGAAAAGCCGAAAAATATTTTTTTTTACGATATCTTTCATCAGTTTGGTATTAAAGTCGAGCAAAAACAATTTTTATTCCAGTCCTAAAGGTATGAAAATGGAAAACATTAGAAAACAACAACCTGGAATGGATTTACTACGTGTAAGATGTAGTGACAACATCGCCCCATACCCATCCTTTTCTGCCTAATGTGCTTTTCCGTTTGTCTGCGTCTTATACACGGCTGCTTGGCCCCCTAAGGATTTGCTTAGGAACCCTGTATAAGCAAAATTTTCTTTATTTTTTCTTGTACCGCAGTTTATTTGGTTTTGTCCATGGAGCGTAATCATGCATGGTTTTATCGTTAACTTTGACAGATAACATCATTGCATCGTAGTGTTAAAAATTAAATGTTTGGGCCGCATCAAATAACAGAAAGCGTTAAATTAGTTTTGGTTACTTAGGTCACATGATCAATTTCAAAATTGAAGAAAATAATGAATAAATTGCAATAATTTACCCAAAAAAAATAACGATAAGCACAACTTTAACCTTCCGTAAATACAGCCCACTGTTATCCTTTTTTTTATACTGGAACTTTTCCATCCATTCTAGGATCAATGCCCAGTGTCTCGGAAACTTGCGTGCGGCATAAACATAAACTAGACAGATCGCTACTGCGCCGACGCAGAATAACGAAGTGGCTAAAAGAACAGTCATAAGACAACGTGATGCTAAAAGTCAACCGCGGCTCCTTCTTGCTTGACCTAATTTTTAACCTCATTTTTTTTTTGTATTTGTCGGTAGGAAACAGATTTTTAAACGATTTTCTTTTCAATTCACTCAAACCATCCAAACCCGGTAAACCAAAAGCGAGAAGGAGCCCTGCTTGACTTTTAGAAAAAATGAAAAACACCCTAATTTTTTAGAACTTAGGTTATACCTATATGCTTTATTGTCCAACTCTATTCTTTTACACTTTTACACATTCTTGACTTCATGCAGAGGCAGTAGCATTTAGACGTCAAACTACGTCCTCTACTCGTTGGCTTAAAAAACCCGAGGTTGTCAAGCGGACTACAAATCTCAGTCAATACGATCCCAGTCCGACCTAAATGGGGAATACAAATTCGGGTCGGCTCGACGTCGCTAATTGTACTTCAATGGTATAGTAGTTTACCTATGACGACGTGATCATAGGTCCGTCAGCTTACGTAATTTTATATTATTTAATTGATTACCTAATGTGGTGCTTGTTTAGTAAATTTTAGGTGAAATATATATTAATGAATAATAACTGACAAAAAATAAATGGCCATCTTTTTATTTAATTAACAATAAAAGTTATGTTATTAAAAAGGGTATTTCACCGAGTAATCTAGAGCCACTTTACTGACAAAGTTGGTCAAGATGGGGCGAAAAATATATCCCCTCTATTCCAAATTAGCACAAAATAGCAAAAAGAAAAAATTATCTAAAAAAATATATTTTTTAAAGCATCTCGGTTGTAAAAAATACTAAAATCACTCAAGAATAATACCAAACGCATTTTTAAGGCATTATTAAGTCTCTTTTATTATTTTTAAAGAAAAACAAGAAAAAAATTGTTGTCGGATTTGGGCTGGTCTACTACTTTTACCAATTTATCACCTATTTGGACAAGGACACCGATTTGCAGCCCTAATTTTATCCAAATCTAACTAGCCAACGTTAAACTACGTATATAATATGTGCAAACATTCAGCTGAACATAACCTAGAAAAATATTTTCCGTCTTTCCTTGTTTTTTCCTTAAAAACATGGATTATTTTAAAATTGTATTTATTAAAGCACTGAATGAGCTCCAACCTGTCTCGCAGAGGTGGAAGAAGGATAACAATTGTTGGTTCCCCATCAAAAAAAGCGACATTAAACAATATCAGTGTGAACCCACTAATGCTCCAGATAAAGTGGACTGGAAGAAATATAGGTGCGAGCTGAAGGTCCATCAGATTTTTGATTGACAGCAAACAAATTGTGTAATTTGGTGTCCCGGGTGCAAAATTGTAGGTTAATTATCCTTCTTTTTCTTCGTTCCTTTTTTGGTAGGTATCCAAATAAGGGCTCTGAAATGCGACTTCGATTAAGGTAACAAGGCCGACGTTGTTTCGTGGTCGATTTGGGTATAGGCGTTAAAACAGTCGGCTTTGAAACGTAAACTGACGTGAATCCGTTTGGGCAAATATTTTTACAAATTACGTTGCCTATTTTGACGTCGTTTAAGGTTCGCATATGCGTACTTGACTACGTAAACATCGAATTTTATTACAAAATACGTTTGTGGTTTGACTTACTAGTAGACAACTTTATTTTGTACCTAATACGACGTCACCTTATGACAGATTAGGTTGGAATACGGATAAATGCTACTTGGGCAGACACTACAGCTTGTCCCAAATAGTATAATTTTAATATTTTGACCAATGATAATGCGGCAGCGAAAACATACAAAAATAATACGCCTGTTAAAAAAGTAATTTTTTACTAAAAAAAGTAGTAGGAGGTAGTAAGATGCACCTGAATTGAACATTGATCAAAATTTAAAAAACTCCCCGATTTTGTTTGCAAGAGAGACCCTTTTTGGCTATATTGGAATTTTTGTAGGACATACACTTTTCAAGGAGTGAGTTTCACCACCAGAATTTAAAAATGTTAAAATTTTAAAAATCTAGCGATCGGTTTTTGAGGTATTCACTTTCAAAGTAAGCTCAAAGTGTACAGGTAAATTTGCCCCCTCGTAAAAATGTATCCTAGAAGAAAATTAAATGATAAAAAGTACTAATAATGAAAAAAAATCGACGTGTTTTGGGATTTTTTAAAATTTTGATCAGTTTTCGGGAAAATTCAGGTGAATTCTTTTAAATGAAACATCCTTTATGTATTTTTTAAATGTTATTATAAAAAAAATTGATTTTTTAAAGGGGCAATTGCATTGGTGCTCCAGTTTTTCGACAATTATGAGGGGGTGGTTATTATACCACTCCCCCGGAGACTCGCCCCTTCGCCGGCCCCTGCTGTTCGTCTTTTATTTATTTTACATTGAAACCTAATTTAACATAATAAACAAACATTAAAAGTGGAAACATTATTTTCTAATTTTAGAAACAAATCTTTTTAGTCGCTTATTCATCAAAAACTTTGTATAGAGCAAATATTATAAAAACCAAAATGGGCTTACTTTTATACTTAAATTGTTATTAACATCTTATTTTAATTGCTCCATCACAGATTCGTAAGATTGCACAATGAAAACAAACACCTAAGCAGTGTTATTAATGTTTATTCGTAACATTTTACAATGCAGATTAAAAGTAAACTCATACTTACACTACAAAAACGTAAAAAAATTGTGTGACCCATAAAATTCTTGCATGAATAAATAAATTAATCAAATTGATGCCTTACTTGGACGTTTTGAATCCTATAATCAATCCATAATAACAGACGAGCTTTTTGAAACCTTCAAGCACTCTATCGTAGAAGAACAGCATGGTTTCTTCCGTGGCAGAAATACCACCACCAACTTAGCAATATTTCAGGAATTATTAATAAACACACTATAGATAGACACAATCTATACTGACCTATTCAAAGCATTTGATAGTGTGCATCATCATCTACTACTACAAAAGTTACAAAAGTTTGGTGTGTTTGGAAAATACTTAGCCTGGATTAAATCATATCTTGTTGGGCTCAAACAAAGAGTGAAGTTAAATGGTGCTAGTTCCTAGGACATTAAAGTTACTTCAGGAGTGCTGCAAGGCTCCCAGCTAGAACTGTAACCACGCTCACAGACTGTATCAACATACAAGCAAAACTTGACAACTTTAGTGATTGGTGTAAAGCAAACTTTCTAAAACTAAACATTGACAAGTGCAAGGTCATGCGATTTTTCCGGTGCAAAAATCCTATTGTTTTTAACTACAAAATAGAAAACAAACCCCTTAAAACGGTTGTCAAAATAAACGATCTCGGTGTAACATTCGACAAAGAAGTGACTTTTACACAACATATTTGCTTAAGAAGTTTACGCTTAATAGGATTTGTTAAGAGAAACTGCAAATTCATCTACGATATTCGAGCTATAATGGCACTGTACAACTGTCTGGTTCGCACCATCCTCGAGTATAACTCCATTATATGGACTCCAAAGTACCAAACATACATTAACCGTATCGAACGAGTGCAAAACAAATTTTGTAAATTCTTACTGTGGAAGTGCCATACACAACTCGATTACTTCTACTAGGAATGAAAAGTCTCGAACACCGTCGCAAGAACTCACAGCTGTTCTTTCTTCACAAAGTAATTTCTGGTGCAACAAACTGTACTGAAATTTTGGAGAAAATAGCTAGAAAGGTGCCATCAGTGACTCGGCCAAATGAACTATTCTATGTCTCCACACACAGAACTAATTATGGAATGAATAGCTTTAATGACAGGCTGTTAAGGAACTACAACGAAAACTTCTTGGATTTTGACCTTTTCCACATAAGTTTTGAATTTTTAAGAAATAAAGCTCTGCAGAGAACATATTAGTATCTGATTTAGAGATTATAGCATTTTTTTGTTGATTATGTTTTTCTTTTCTTGTTTATTTTTTTTTTAATTCTGAGACTTTCCATCCATTACAGGATCAATGCCCAGTGTTAGCGAAGTTTTTGCAAAGTTAAAGACAAACACAAAATATCCATGCACCTAGCCGGGACTCGAACTCGGGACCTTCCGTGCGGCAGGCAGATACGCTGCCCACTGCGCTACGGCGGCCGGCTCTTAAATTGAATTGAATAAATAAAATAAATAAAAAAAATAAAAAATATACTGCCAAGGGCCATTTTTCAGACACTGCCGTTATCTAAACATTAGACACTTAAAGTAAATATTTCAAAGCATCGGTATCGCTATACTAACGCGTTCAAAACAAAGCCAAAAGACACTATATTTTTCACTTGTTTACGGCATATTTTGAACGAGGCCTGTTTTTATGGTGGATGCGATGGGAGAACAGCTGACTCCACACGTTGCGTGCGGAAGGATGTACATATTTGTACGAACCGTTACGGATCTACCAACGTACGCAACGAGTGGAGTCAGCTGTTCTCCCATCGCATCCACCATAAAAGCAGGCCTCATTCGCCGTGCCGTAAACAAGTGAAAAATTGTTTTGGACGCGTTAGGTATACCGATACCGATAATTTTTTCGCGTTTTAAATGTTTTTGAGAAAAAAATTGTATCAAGCAAGATTTTATCACTTTAAACAAAAAGTACTCTTAAAAATTTGATCCCTTTCACGTTTTTGTAAAATATTTATTCAAAAGTGGGTTGAGTTAGCTGCCAAAGAACGCTGAATTAGGGTTACATGTAGTTTTAATTATAGATTTGTCGCGTCATAAATACGCTGCAGCCGAAAATTTTGAGAAAATTGTATGTATGTGTTAAAAATACCATTTCTTCTTGAATACTGTTGCTGGCAGACTCTTCAAAAATTTCTCGTCTTTTTGTAAAATTTTTAAAAAAATGTGTATGGAGTGACCTGCAAAATTCAGACTGCTCCGGCAGCAAAAGAAAATCATAAAATTAGGAACCTGTGTGTTTAAAGTTAAATTTCGTAAAAATTATATATTTTATGGTTTCGTAATAATTTTTGATTTCCTCCCTCCCCTAAAGAAAAACTGAAACGACCCAACTCAACCCAACCCCAAGATATGCGTCAGGGCTAAAAAATCCATCGACACAGTGCCCATCGCAAATTCGAAATTATACCAAAACGTAAAACTCAAAGATCTTAAAGACTAGAGCGTATTTCGATTTTTATCTTATCAGTGTGGTACAAATCAGGATCAGAATGCCTGGGTGCAGGTACAACTGGGCGCAAGACCAAGTGGGCGAGGTCAAGTGGTCGCAGAGACAACTAGGCACAAAAATATTTTTTTCAATTAAATTTAAAAACCAAAATATATTAGTTTGGGTTGTCTTAGGTAGGGTTTGGGTTAGTTATAAATGTTTTTATTCCCGAGCTTTTTTCGGGGGTTTTTTCCCGGTTTTTTATTTTTTTCTAGGTTTCTTGTTTAAAATGATAAAGGAATTAATAAAATGTACAAATTTTCGTAGTTATGGCAAAGTCAATGAAACGACCACAACGACGTTTCAAACTCTTCAAACATAGAGTGAAACTAAAATGTCGAGTGGAATTAATTAAATTTGAATAAAGTATTATATTTTTCATCCGCATCTTTTAGTATGCTTTAATTATATAGGGAGAAAATGACTTTTGCGCTCAATTATGGTGGT
This sequence comes from Oxystoma pomonae, assembly GCA_963921995.1. Classification (NCBI taxonomy): domain Eukaryota; kingdom Metazoa; phylum Arthropoda; class Insecta; order Coleoptera; family Brentidae; genus Oxystoma; species Oxystoma pomonae. The sequence continues at coordinate 94,626,447 of OY998166.1, read as the reverse complement.
GTAGAAGGCAAAGGGTGAGGGAATAAATCGGAAAAATGTTTTTCCTCGACCAGGATTTGGATCCGGGACCTCTAGAATACCAGTCTAATGCTCTATCAACTGAGCTACGGAGGAACTGGAATTTTGACTGGCTATTCGGAAATCCTTTCGTCCGATTCATTTGTTAGTAGTGGGGAGATCTTCGAAGCCTATTGCGGCTTTAAAAACCTAGAGATGTTATCTATCAACCAGCCATACACGACATATAGCGTTTTATTGGAGGTGTCAGATGGCGAATTTCAATCCAAGTCAAAATCCCAGTTCATCGGTAGCTCAGTTGGTAGAGCATTAGACTGGTATTCTAGAGGTCCAGGGTTCAAATCCTGGTCGAGGAAAAACTTTTTTCCGATTTATTCCCTCATCCTTTGCCCTCTACGCCACAAATCTTTTCTGTAAATTTATTAGGGCGCTAAATTTTCCCTTCAATTGGTTATTATATTTTCTTCGTTTTAGTAGCTAAGGTTCAGGTGGCACAAACCAAGTCAAGGCTATATGAACCAAAATGACAAGTAAGCTGGGCCGGTTTAGGACAATTTTTGTTTTCTTTCGATATTTTTTGAAAAATATTTTCTTTTTAGCACCCAACCTCAACGATAGTGATAAAAATTTTACTTAATGATTTTGAAAGTTTTCCAAAATAATTTTGATAAAAGTTTTAATAAAGTTTTCCAAAATAATTTTCATAAAAATTTTAATAAAATTTTTCCTTCAACATTTTCTTTTGTAAAAAACGTAAAATTTATTCTAAAGAAATATTTCTTACCCAAAATAAAAAACAATATTTAAATTTAAAAATTCAAAAATCACAAAAAAGTATCTAAGTGTAAACACCCAGTGTTCTATGTCTATAGGCATAGCGCGCACTACCGAGTTGTTGCTCCGGCAACAAATTGTTAAAAACTAAATTCAATTTGCAGCGCTCCGAAAAATCATACCTGCGCTTCACCTTATTTGGTCAGTTAAATAGAATTTTGCATCACATTCCCGCAAGATCATTCTAGAACCGTGTTGATAGGACGTGTATTCTTGAAAGTCGTACGATATGCGATCATTCTCTAAAGCGATTTATACCGCTCCCTGTTCAGGAATAGACTTCCAGCACGTAAGCCCGTTTTTTCTGGGAATTCGGCGCTTACGTCACATTTTGCTATAAAAGCAAAAATTGGCTTAAACAGAGGACAGTGGAAATCCAAATGAGTTCCAATATTCATCTTAAAACAGTTTTAAAATGAATCTCTAAGAGAATAGTTCAAAATAAATTATCAAAGAGATTAGTTCTCAATAAATTCTCAAAAATAGTCAGAATGTAAAAAGTGAAGTTTGTTTTGTTAAAGTATTTCAACATGCTAAAATTTTGGAAGCTCGGTATAAAAACTGTCGTGTGGAAGTTAAGAATCAAACGAATAATGTAAAAATGTTAAAAAGTGTATTATAGTGATTAGGCAGGATGCAAGATGTAAGTCGGAGATTTTGTGTAATAGTAAATTTTCATGCAAAATACTTGTATTAGTGTAGGATTGTTTGTTTAACCGAATATTATATCACAATGGATTTGAACTTTAGCAATGGCAATAAAATACCTATTATATTTCTGAAAAATCGAATTGTCTGTTTGTACATACATCCCCAAAAATTAAATATTACTATGCACACTAAAACGCTCATGTCCAAAACAGTGTAAGAAAAATATGTGGCGTCTCTTAAGGAGTTAAAAGTTTTCCGCTCGAACTTTAGAAATAACCCTTAAGGGCCGTTGTTCACAATTTTCATGGGGTACCAACTACGACAAATCAAAAGTGTAAGAAAAATCTCATCTGTTTGGGATTTTTAAAAAATATTATTTACATTCAATTTAGAAAATACGTCCATTATAAGTTTTGAAAAACACACCCTGTATATAATCTTTGGTGGTTGGGTAAAAAGTGGCTCTAAATTTATTCTCTAGGGTGACTTTTGCGCTGCCACCTATTTCAATAATAAGGAATTATTGAAATACGGCCGTACTGTATAGTGCCTATTTCGCGCTGACCTTAACACAGGCTGTGCCTAGTGCGAATTATAGAATTATTGAACACGCCTCTAGGGAAACGGTGACGACACGGCTTGATTTCTGACCTACAAATATTCTATGTTTTTTTACATTTTCATGCTAAATTTTCCCTTTCAAGTGCCATGCTCTCTTCGAACGTTGGCTATCATCAGCGCGATCTGCACCCTGTCCACTGCTTTTAGGAAAAGTGTCGTAGTAGTAACACCATACCATTGTCTAAGATTTTTAAGACATGATATTCGTCTACGACCCTACGATATTTCTCATTTCTCAAAATATGGCCAAAATATTCCAGTTTTCGTTTTTTGATGGTAAATAAAACTTCAAGATATTTATTTATTCTAAGCACAACATCCACATTAGTTTCTCGGTCCATCCAAGATATCCTTAGTATTCTACGATAACACCACATCTCGAATGCCTCCAACTTTTTGCACATGGCCTCAGTCAGTGTCCATGCTTCCATGCCATAATATAAGATGCTAAAAACATAACACCGAAGCATACGAATACGATGAGTGGTATTAGGATCAAGACTACAACACACTGATTTCATTTTGACAAAAGATGATCTGGCCTGTTCAATTCTTGCACGAACTTCTTGCATGTTGTCTCAGTTCTCATTGAGGAGGCCACCCAAGTATTTGTATGAATCCACGCGTTCGACTTGCTGCTCATTTATTTCTAACATGCCTCGGATGTTCTTTTCCTTGGATATGACCATCCATTTTGTTTTTTCAACATTTAAGTTAAGCCCGAATTGCGAACTTTTGGCAGCAATTTGACTCAACAACTCTTCCAGGCCTTCCAGCGTGTCCGCTATTATGACAGTGTCGTCGGCATATCGCATGTTGTTGATTTTTATACCATTTATGGTTAGACCCTCTTCGCAGTTATAAAGTGCATTCTCTATTATTTTGTTACTATAAATATTAAACAACAACGGAGACAACTTGGCGTACTCCTCTTCTTATTTGGACCTCTTTGGACAGTTGGTCATCAACCTTTATTTGAGTAGTCAGATTCCAGTATAGATTAGTGATTATCTTTAGATCTCAGTTATCTAGACCAATTTCTATTAGCGATTCTATGACCTTTTCGTGTTGGACTCGATCAAACGCTTTCTCATAATCTATGAAACAGGCATATACTGGCACCCACACATCCTTAGCCCGTTGAACTAAGACTTCAATGCCAAACGAGGCCTCTCTTGTCCCGAACCCACCACGAAATCCAAACTGCGTGTCGCCCATAAAGGTTTCACATTTCCCATAAATTCTTTTGTGGATAATCTTTAGAAGTATTTTTAACATATTATCACTACACCTCTTTGCTGAATGTTTTTTAGATAGCGTAACAAAGGTTGATTTTAGCCAGTCAGCAGGGATTTTACCGCTACGATAAATCAAGTTAAAAAGTTTGACCAGCGTATTTAGCGAATCTTCGTTTTTTATTAGCTTTAAAACCTCAGTATATACTTCTTCTGGTGTTATATCTATGCTTTGGTTTAAGAATTCTTCTGGCTGTTCGGATCGGTTATCGGTAAAGAGATGTTCTATGTAGCTGCACCATTCTTTTAGTTTTTCTTTGGTATCCGGTATGATTTTGCCCTGATTGTCCACAAGGATTCCAGCTTGTCTTTTATCAAATAGTCCGGCCGCTTCCTTTATGCGTTTGTATAAATTGAAAGTGTCATCTATGTTGGGAATTTAGAACCTTTGGTTGCACTAAAACAAAATTATGATTGTTTTCCACAAACCAAAACTACACTTTTTTGCACTCGACGCGCGTTTCGCTAACAATGTTAGCATCATCAGGAGACGATAAACAATCATTTGTTGAATTCATTGAATTGTTTATCGTCTCCTGATGATGCTAACATTGTTAGCGAAACGCGCGTCGAGTGCAAAAAAGTGTAGTTTTGGTTTGTGGAAAACAATCATAATTTTGTTTTTGTGAAAGTGTCATGTTAGATTTTTTATTTCTTGACATTGCTGTGTTATCCAGTCTTGTTTTGCTGACCTTATCTTGTTTTTTATTGCTCTATTGATTTCATGATACTGATCGCTGTCTTTTTTACTCCGTCTTTTATCCATCAACTCCAGGATTTCATCGGTCATCCAAACTTTATTTTTATTTATTTTTTCATCCTTGCTTAAGTTGTGCTTTGGACTATGAAACATTTAATCTTTGTCCAGATCATATCTGCATATTGTTCGGTAAACTCATTAATATCTTTAAGCTTTTTGTTAAGTTCGACTTTAATTTTAGTTGCTATCATGTTATCTTGAAGTTCGTTCCACCTGGGTCTGGGTTTGTTACTTGGGGGACGATTTTTCTTGAGGGTAAATTTAATTTTCGTCAGAACTTGATTGTGATCCGAGCCTAAGTCTGCACCAGGGTAGGTTTTTGAAGATTTAATAATGTTTCTAAATCGTTTATTAATTAACATAAAGTCTATTTGGTTTCTAATGATACTCTCAGGAGTGGCGGATTTAGAAGTCCAAGTATAAAGGCGTCTAGCTGGAAGTTTAAAGAAAGTATTTGACACGATAAAATCCCTTTCTTGACAGAACTCGAAAAGGCCATCTCCTCGTTCATTTGATGTACCAAGACTGTACCTTCCAACAATGTCTTCTTTTGGGGCGTTTCCACGTTTTGCGTTGAAGTCCCCCATAACAATGGTGACTTCTGTCTTTTTTTTAAAACTAAGGGCAGTTTGAACTTGGTCGTAGAATGCCTCTACGTCATCATCTGAATATCTACTGGTTGGAGTGTATACTTGAATAACATTGACATTGAAAGGCTTACAGTTTATCTGAACAACACAGGAACAAAAGAGATAAGCTACGCTGTTATAGTGGTATTGTCCGTCATTGCCTGCGTACTAGATATGGTACTCGTCTATCTGGAATTTACCTGTGTTTTTGAGTGATTGAAAAGCATGGAAGATGTGTTGGAAGCAGTTGTCTTGGTGGAGGGTGGAGAGAGATTTTTGCTTTTTTTTGGCCGTCAAAACACAAAAAATTGCCTAAAGTAGGGTTCAGGTAAAAAAATGGCGAATAGTTGTCAAAAACATCAAATACGGCCAGGCACAGCCAAGATACCTCCCAGTATAATTCCTCCACAAATAAGGGCAGGCCCTAACCTTGTTACTGTCGGCACTAAATGTGGTCGTTCTTGCTCATGCGTATCTGTCAACAAAGTCAAAATAGTGCCTGGCCTTATTAGAGCCGGGCTCTAACGGCGTTTCAATAATTCCCTAATTTTGTAACTTTGCTCACAACATTGTTAGGTACCTAATACAATTTTTGGCGTAACCCTGTACATACAATACAAAAACACGCTGTACTTACCAAATTAGTCAATTTAATAACAAGTTTTATTTTATAAAGCGTTTTAGTTTATTTAACTGAATGAATAAGATTCAGTCGCACACGAGCAAAGCGCTCCTCGTCCGGTATAAAAAATTCGAAATTTGACAAAGCGGTTTCTTTTATATGAAGAGTTCGTTTACAAGAAGGCGTTTTATATGGTTTTTATAGGAGGGAATAGTTTGTTGTTGACAGTGAGGTGGCGGACGTTTAGAACGTTTTTGAATTCTTGAATCGTTCTGGACGTGAAGCAGATTTGATCTGATGTAAGTTTTTTTTAAATATATAGACATTTCTTTAGACCAAAATAATTATAAATAAAAAAGAGAGTTTTACCAACAGAAAACTGTTGGTTTTTCGCCTTCTCCACCAGTTCTACCACTGACTGGTTTCAGACACAGTCCATCCACCAGTCGGGCTTTGGACATTGGGAATTTATTTCTCATTCTTTTTTCAAAATAATTATACCTGAGTGAAATTTGGAAGTGGTGGCTGAGCTTCTCCAGGCGATTCCAAATACACTTCCGTCGTCCCCGCGGGATACTGAGTTTTTACTATTTTTAACCGACTTCCCCCATCACTTTGTATGAAAATACCTGAAAAAATAAGAGGTAAAATTAGAAGACTTTGATGATTAAAAATTAAAAAACAAAAACTTAAAAAATACTGAATCCACTCCAAAAAAATACGATAAAAAATTATTTTTATGTAAATTTAGTTTATAATATAACCTGTTTTAAAAATTAAATCTTTAGGGCGGTTTTCATGGAACATAATTGTGACAAAATATATTAATAGAATCAAAGTTTGTCTTGTCATTACTGTAAAATTTCGGAAAATTTTAATAAAAATTGACATTGTTTGTAGCGACTTTTTCTGATGCAACATTTTACTCATTTACGATCCTGCCCTTGATTTTTTTGGAAAAAAAGACGTAGCGATAATAACTTTTCCAATAAAGTTAGCCTGGAAGAAATGCAAAGCCAAAAACTCAAGTCTTCTGGGTACGAGTAGACTGCGTCAGATTTTTCGTCTTTGGACTTGCCCAGGGTCAACCCTGACACTTCGGCTATTATAATCTCATGTTATATGCTTTAAATTCATTTGCAACGGAAGCAAGAAGGACGAAAACCCATTTATAAGTGGGAGATTAGTTAAGTTAAAAAATGCATAAAAAATTGGCTGAAAATGGGGGTGTGTCTCCGGTGTTAGCTTTTTTTACCTTTCATAAATCCTATAATTTATAGGTCGAAGTTATGAATAAATATTTTAAATTTGAATATCCTGCCCAAAAAAAACTCATAAAAGGTTATAAGACATAACACTCGACATAACACATAACACAGTATAAGTTTTTATGATCTATGCTCACATAAATTTATGATATTTTATAATTTTTCACTAAAGTGAAACACAAATCCCGCATAGGATGTCATACTATTTTATCATCCAGTTGGTTTATAAAAGTTTAGTATTTTATGATTTTTAATATGACAATTTCTCATAAAGGTTTAAAATATTATATAAAATCTACCTGCAACATTCTAAAATAAAAAATTACGGTAGAACTCTACCAGTGGTAGTAGTAGAAGTAATATAATATGGATTAAAACAGGTAAACTAAAGTATAACCGAACCTAAACTAAAAACTACGACGACATATCTAATAGAAATCTGTTCTTGGTACTTATTTGTCGCCAGAGGCTGGGAGAGATGTTACTTTGATAAGATTCTATGAGATTTTTTCAGGCATTGTTTATAAAAGCCTACGGAATTTCATAAGCCAAAAAATATTTTTTTTGTACAAGTACTCACGATAGATAATTATAGTTTTTTTAGGTGAGCGAAAAAAATGTTTACGACTTAATATCTGTTTCGAAGGGCATATACGTTTGAGCAGGTCAAATTTTATTACTTTGATAAGTGTCAATGAGGTTTTGCAAGGCTCTGCTTATAAAATCCTATAAGATTTGATTAGCCAATTCTTTTTTGTGTAGAAGTGTTTACGACAGATTTTGTGATTAAGTATAGCTATTTTAATTAGATTTTATAAGTTTACAGGTGGTCAAAAAAAACGGAGTGTTATACGTGGTAATGTTTATTTCAAAGGTCATAGCTTAGAGCAAGTAAGATTATAAAATAGTGGAAAATTTATTATAGAAACCTCTAAAATATTATGAGCCTGTCAGATTATAAAATGTCCTGGACAACCCATTAAAATTCTGGATATATTCAAACCCATAGTATATTTTTTTAAAGATTGACATTTAAAACCTTATAAAATTTTGTAAATTTTTCTGGCTATAAAATCTATTGGAAGACTTATAAAAACTTATGTTTTTGCTAACCCATAAAGAATTTAAAAAAAAACGAAATATTTGAAAATAAAACGTTGGTGTTATAAAATTTTATACGTATTATAAGTCTGTCAGACTTTAGGATCAGTTTAAAAAAATATATATGAAACCACATGTAAACGTAGCAAAATCAAAGACAAAACTCATAAATTATTACAAACTTTAATAAACCTAAAATTTTACCTCAAAAAAGTTTATAAACCTTGTAAACACTGATAAAAATCATGTGTTTTTTATGAGATTTAATGAGGGTTTTTTGGCAGGGTATGATAAACAAAAGATTTATTTTTTACGTATCTAATATAGTTATTTATTAAACATGGTTTTTAAAAGAAACTTAGCATATTGCGAGGTAGGTAATTAATTGTTGTGTCATTTGCAGAAAATCATACAATATCGAAAATATTTATTATAAAAGAAGATAAATTGGCGTCAACTGGGTAATAAATAATTGGTTTGGATCATTACGTTCTTGGGTAATTCTGTATTTTTACAAGATTGGGAAATGATTCTTTACTCAATTAAAACGTTTACTATTATGTATTTGAATGTATAAAATTTCCATGCACAGAGTGTCGGGGAAACATGTAAAACCATTTCTGGGATAAGCAGTTTCTAAGTGCATCCAAAGGGAGTAGAATTAATATATTTGAACTATTAACTCATTTAATACGAGAAACTTTAACAACTGTTTTATTTTAAAGAAAACACCCCATATTTTACTTCACACTTAGATTGCAAAACTATATTTTTTCATACCTTCATCCAAAATGTGATTTTAGTAACTGTCTGCAGATAATAGTTATTGTGGTTACCGTTTTTTTTTTACCACGGGTGCAAAAAAAGATTTCTGTCCGTTTTTTACCTAAAATTAAAGAGAAATAGCGAACAATAGTAGTATTAAAAAAATCTAATTATTCTTGCCTAAAAATTAAGCCACTTCCGCCAGTTTTCACCAAGTATTTACAAAAAAATAATTTAAAAACATCGTCAAACGTGAAACTGCCAAAGATTGAAATGTGGCAACAATGAACGTCACCGAGTAAAAAGGCACATCGTGATGGCAACCATTGTTATTTCATTTACCAGCCGCCTTTATTTATAGTGTAAAGATGGTGTGTTGCGAGAAGTGCTCTTCATTCGAGATTTTTAAAAGTGTTTTCCTGCTTTTCTTTGATTTTTTGATGAAGGTATTAAAAAAACAATGAACGTCACCGAGTAAAAAGGCACATCGTGATGGCAACCATTTTTATTTTATTTACCAGCCGCCTTTATTTATAGTGTAAAGATGGTGTGTTGCGAGAAGTGCTCTTCATTCGAGATATTTAAAAGTATTTTCCTGCTTTTCTTTGATTTTTTTGATGAAGGTATTTAAAAAAAAATAGTGTTAACAACTCGCGGCTAAACTGTGTTTTTTTTACTCACGTTTTTAAATACCTCGCTTACTCGTTATTTAAACCAACGCTTGTAAAATAGCACTATTTTAGCCACTAGTTGTGAAATCTACTATTGTGCGGTAAAGTCCATGATTTGATTTTTTTTCAAGTTGTCATGACTTGCATGTAGAACGACTGTTTTATCAAATGTTTTAATAAACGCACTCGAAGATGACTGTGTCAGACTCGTTGATATACATATAAACTAACTCTGACTCGCACTTTTCGGAAATTTTGTCATTTTCAATGTAAAGTGAAAAGATATTAAATTTTTCTTGGTCGGGAAATACCATATACCTAAAAACAAAGAAAATAGTGTAAAAATCAGAGTTGGCCATGGGCAAGGCCACAGGCGAAAAATCTACTGCGCATGCCTGACGCAGTCTGCTCACGCCCAGAGGATTTGTTGGCACTGTGTTTCTTTCCAGGATAACTTGATTGGAAGATTTATTAGAAACTTAAAGTTACACATAAAAAGAGTGCTTATTCCTTGTCGTATCTCAGTGCTCATGCGCAAAACGCCAAACGGCGTTACGTCTCACCCATAAACATTTAAAGTTTCACATAAAAAGGGTGCTTAGTCGTTGTCGTATCTCAGTGCGCATGCTCAGGACCGATACAAATGGAAGACGTAACGACCTATGGCGTTTTGAGCGTGCGGAGATACGACTAGGAATAAGCATTCTTTTTATATGTAACCTTAAGTGTCTATTATCGCTACGAATTTTTTTTCGGAAAATACAAGGGAGGGGGCCGTTACATTATCTCATAGTTATATGGAAAATACCAAGCTTTTAACAAATAAAGACTTGCTTTTAATTGAAATGAATATGCCACGTCACAGTCATCTTTGAAAGAGCAGTAGAAGAGTTGATGTAGTAAGGGTCGTTCCACTTGCAAGCCATGGTTATAAACATCAGCGTACGCAGGGGGGGGGCTTACGGGTTCAAGCCCCGCCCTCTCCCAGTGCCACTGAAATAGTTATGGACATAATGGTTAAATTTTTTTCAAAAATCACCAATAAATTTGTAATCTGACACTATTCTGTTACACTCAGAAAACCATTCCAAGTGAAGTGTCTACTTAGCTTTTTTGTTAGTGGTAAGCAAAGTTTCTATTAGCCCCAAGTGTGGGATCCAATAGCTGCAAGTAAAACGACCTTCTTAGACCCGAGTTTGTTAACCCTTAGTGATTTATCTACTTACCAATATGCGACAAGTCACTTAACTTTTCCTTCACTTAGGGTTAGTGAATTATTCTACTTGTTTGTTAACCCTTAGTGATTTATCTACTTACCAATATGTGACAACTCACTTAACTTTCCCTTCACTTACAGTTAGTGAATTTTTCTACTAAGGACAAGTGAAGGCATTAAATATTGGAAAATCATGCGGAAAAATATATTCATCCTAATAATAATAAGAATTCGACAATTCCATTTGCAACGATCATTATTAAATAAGTTAAAAAAATTCAAAAAAAATCGAACCCGGTAACCCTTGGTTTAGAGATGCTTGTCCATATATATCCACCAAACGCGAAAATTCTCTGACTAAGCTTTAATCATGATTAACACTTTTCAGTTAACCAATAAGGTGGTATTCTGCGGTTTCAACAGATTTGAGAAAACTTATGGTAAATAGAGAGTTCACTTGTCTCATATTTAAATGAAGTTTCTACTTCGGGCTAATAAATTCTTACTTAGGATTAGTGGATATTTTTGTCAGTGTACTCAAGCCCCCTCCAGGAACTGTCGTAAAATTCCCAATTTAAACCATAAAATCAAATATGGAATGTTTCATTAAAAAAGGGGTAGTTCATGCCAGCAAAAAAAACAACTTTATACCGGAGTACCACAAGGATACATACCGGATTCGATTTAGAAAACTATAAACGCTCACACGTGTTTAGCCCTCACTGAAGATGTACTCATCAGTGCAGTGCGCCATAACGTAATAGACAAAGAGAAACCAACTTATCAAGAAGTCATGGACAAATTCTCGGCAAGTCATTTGAGAGTAAGTAACAAAATAAGAAATAAATTTCCAATGTGTATGGGGTTAAAATTGTTCTTTGCTATCTGCGCCGGTACCCAGCCGGATGGCCCGACTGGCTGATATGCTAACTCCGAAATCAGTTGGTGGTATTATTAGTGAAGTAGGCCCAAAATCCAAAAGTTTTTTACTTTTCGTAAAATTCTCTCTTTTTTACAATTAAGTATGATCAAGCAGAATCAAAGTAAGGTCAGAAAACATCTCGACATTGGGTACAATAAGCATCTATATTTGTCAACAAAACAAACATTTATTTGGTGTTATGACCACCAAGTTAACGAAGGCGTCATTTCTGACGTCATCACAAATAACATTTTTGGGTGTAGATTCCTTTAATATGGTTGAAAATTTTATTTAATCTCGCACATTCTTCACGTGCAAACTATGAGTAAGTAGATAAGTGTTGTTTTTATTTACATCACAATCACCTAAAATCGAGCATTATTTCCCAAGTTGATAAAAGGTCATTCGTATTTGCAAAATATAGAATAAAAAACAATTAAACATTTATTAATAGTTATAGGCTGGGATTGTTATCTCAAAGAAATTAATTTAAAAATAATTTTTATCCTGGTAATTTTCCGCAAAACTCGGTTAATCTAACATTCAAGTCTGGCATGCAGTTTAAGAAGATTACACTTTTACTATTATTATTTTCATGAAAATTTTATAATCTGGTTATTATCCCTAATATGTCTGTGTTAAATCCCCATATTGGGAAAGATTTTTTTATTAAACCTACCGTATAACTGCTGATATATACTATAATGGCTTAAATGTCGAAAAATTTGTAACAATAATAACTTTCAAAAACAAAGAAAATAATGTAAACTGGACCAGGCTAAAGGCGAAAATTTACTGCGCATGCCTGACCAAGTCTGCTTGCGCCCAGAAAAGATTTTGCATGTTTTCCAGGCTAACTTGATCGGCAGAGTTATTAGAGAAATTTTGGAACGCTTAAAATTTTGACAATTTTGACAGCCGTTATGGTAGTGTTTAACAACCATTACCACTACCACTCACCGATTTTACCCGAGTTTTTGGAACACATTAAAAACTTTCACTTGTAAAAAAATTAGAAATGAGAAAAGACACAAAACTGGACTTTATTTTACAAAATAATTGTTTATATGTTGGGATCTGGTAATATTTTATAATTTTTAAAATTAATTGTGCCAAAAAAATTACCACAACCACAACGAAATGTATTCGTAGCTTACGGCAGTGGTAGTGGTTAATTACCACAAAGGAATGACATTGAGCTATTGCGCAGACTCAGTAATTACCACAACCACTACGAAGTGTCAAATAAGCGTTCCAAAATATCCCTATTGTCTCTACGGCTTTTAGAGAGTTAATAGATCATTAATTTATCGTCACCTTATTTGCTTACCGTATTAGGATGCTAAAAAGGGGTCAACTTTTGTTTGCATGAAACATTGAAAAAAAAAATATTGGGGGTCTTCTATAGGACCCCCTGAGCTTGAATATAAAAGCAAAAATTTGCGCAAACGTACCATCACATTTCTGCAAAAAGTGGCATTTTTTCAGTTTTTCTGAAAACCAATGCATTTCCGCAGATTTTCATTTCCATATTTTTTTAAAATTTCTACAGGAACTTCAAAAACGGTACATTTCCGCATATTTTCAATGATATGGTTATATTCAGGAGAACGTTCAAATTCGAAAATCGTAGTAATTTTTTTAAAAACAGATTTCTATAGAAAATTGTCTTTTTTTCAGTTTTTCTCCATCTCTCTTCCATTGAGGAAATCAAGTAAAAACTAAAACCGTTTTTATTTTTCCCGTAACACATATTTATACACAAAGTTTCCTTTTTTTCTGTTTTTCTCGAAAACTGTGCATTTTTGCAATTTTTTTTATGTCATTCAATTCAGAAGGCCTGCTCAAAAAAAAGGTTTTTCTAGATTTCATGTAAAAAAAATTTGACCCCTAAATAGTAGTTTTCACAACTAGTGGCTAAAATAGTGCTTTTTTACAAGAGTTTAGCCACTATTATTTTTATTACTTTTATTAAAAAATCCAAGAAAAACAGAAAAATACTTTTAAAAATCTCGAACGAAGAGTACTTCTCGCAACACACCATCTTTACATTATAAATCAAGGAGGCTGGTAAATGAAATAAAATAATGGTGGTTCCATAGCAATGTGCCTTTTTACTCGGTGACTTTCATTGTTGCGACATTTTAATCTTTGACACTTTGATATTTTTCAAATAATTGATTAGATTTTTTCAATATTACTATTTTCCGGTATTTCTCTTCAATTTTGGGTCTAGAACAGGCAGAAATCTTTTTTTGCACCCGTTTTCAAAAAAAAAAGTTTTTTTGCATCGGTAACCCAAAAAGCCATGCTTTAGTTATCCGCAGACAGTTACTAAAATCATGTTTATGTTGAAGGTATAAAAAAGGAGTTTTTAAACCACAAACACAAATTACCGTAACCACTGGCGCACCAAGGGGGTTAAAACCCCCCCGAGAAGCCTGGTTATGGTCACATTTTTACGTCCAATTAAGTTTGTTTTATTATTTATCCTTGACCCCCCCCCCTCCGCCCCCGCCCTGTATTCTTTTGCCCACATACAAACTGCCAAAGTAAATAGAATAGAATCGAAAACAACAATTTTTGTTTTTGCAAAGTCACTTTCACAAAAAAATTAAAAACCTAATTAAACAAAAAAATAAATCTGGTTGGTTGCAAAAGAAAAAAATAACCGAGCGGGTCCCGTTAAGCCTCCGTAAGTAAAGCATTTCGATTCGGTTATTGTTGGATATTAGAGAATAATAACCGATTTTGCCTACGGCAGTGTCGTAGCCAGAAACTGCTCTGGGGGGGAGATTCATCATTTAATAAAAATCATCTATGGCAAGTTTTTAAAAATTAGGTATACAGGTGCCTATTGCTTGAGCTCTTGAACTGAAGGGAGGGGAGAGGGGCAGTTTAATAAGTGTTGAGTTAGTGTATACAAAACAAAAATACAGATTTTTTTAAAAATTACACTAAACTGCTATTTTTTACGCGTTTGAAATGTTGTTGAAAAAAAATTGCTTAAAATTAAAAAAAAACAATATTTAATGTTGGTATAGCGCCGCAGGCGAAAATTTTGACAAAAAAATAAAAAATTCTTTAAAAATTTGGATCTCTTAGGTTTCTTGTAAAATATTTCTGGAAAAGTAGATTGGGTTGCCAAGAAGGGGTGGGTTGCGGTGGTATATATAGATTTGTTGCCAAATCATAAAAGCGCCGCAGATGAAAATTTTAAGAAAAATTATACTAAGAATGCCGTTTTGAATGCTGGTGAAAAAAAATTCCGTAGAATTAAACTCAAATTGTTATTAAAATTAATAACGTCATAGCACCGACGGTAAAATTTTTAAAATTTAAGATATATCACACCAAAAAAACGTCACAAACCGAAGTAACCTTGACCATGATTAATTAATTGTAGATTGGGTTGGACTTCCTGGGGGGGGGGGTTAACCTCCAATCCCCCCACTGACTACGCCACTGCCTACGTTATCACCAATCACTTTTTTTTGGGAAAATGTAAGGGCGGGACCGTTATAGTATCTCATAGTTATTTATATGATACCTACTAAAAGTTTTCAAGCATTTTCTCGAGTGGTTTCTTTCCCTCAAAAACATAAAGGACTTTTCAAAATTAATTTTGCACTGTCCCTACCTATCCAAAGGCTACATCAGACATCAGAGGATCATTTTTGTCTGATGAAGATTTTTTACATTACTAGGATTTTTGTTTTATTTATTTAATTTACCTCTGCATAGCAGAACACATACGCATTAAGGCGTGCATGTCTCGCGGTCTGCTTAAAATACAAATGAAATTTTAACAAAAGGCAGATTACAGATCTAAATTAAACATTCCTTTGCGCACCAGCAACGTCCTCAAATTAAGCCTAAAGATATCTTCTTTTGTAATCCTTTAAAACGCGAGGCGTGTATTTATCTTATTTTCCAGTGGATTCGTACCGTAGCAAGGGCGCAGATACGATTTTTACTTGAGGGGGGGGGGTGACAGTATAAAAAAATTCAACTCAACTCGTATAAAACTGTAAAATCATGTCATAAATGCGCCGTGGGTGAAAATTTTTCAAAAATATAATAATAACGCATTTTTTAACACGTATATGCCGTTAATAAAAATTGCTTAAGATTAAACTAAAATTGAATCACTCAATGTTTGTGCAGGCAAAATGTTTTGCGGTTTAAATTTTTAAAATATATAGATATTTTTTTGCGTTTTTTATCAAATATAAAAAAAAACTTGGCTGGGATCTAGTCTTGATTCTACATTTGTTGCTAAAATCATGTCATAAATGTACCATAGGCGAAAATTTTGTAAAAATATACTGATAACTTAAACCATAAAGTAAATAATTATTACTTTATGCTTAAAGTAAAATTGTAGTAAACAATGTGTCATAACCTCGGTCATAGTGCTTCAGGCAAAATTTATTACAGTTTAAGAAGAAAGTTCTTCGAAAATTTTGATTTATGTGAAATATAAAAAAACTGGATTGGGATCTGGTACTATTCCTAGATTTGTGGCAAAATTTGCTGTAAAACCGGAGATAAACCAAAATTCTAACATTCAACGACTTTATAGCGCCGCAAGCAAAATTTTTTTTAAACTTAAGGTAAAAATTTTAATTTTTTCTTGTTTTTTTTGTGAATTATTTAAAAAATGTGGGTTGTCAGCTACAAATAGCGGAAAACAGAACGCGCGAAAGCTACCCAGCAAACATCGGGTTACAAGCAAAGGAAAATATCGAAAATGCGTATATATATCGTAGAATCTTCGCCTGCGCCGCGGTTTCACATATTTTTAGAAAGTAGTCAGTAGCAAAGTGATAAAAATATTAGTATGGTTGTAATAGAATGAAAATAGTTATAAACTTATGGTACGGACACCGGTTTGGGGGGGGGGGCGGACATTACCTCCTTGTCATTTTTTCTTGCCCTTATCTACGCCCTTG
This sequence comes from Oxystoma pomonae, assembly GCA_963921995.1. Classification (NCBI taxonomy): domain Eukaryota; kingdom Metazoa; phylum Arthropoda; class Insecta; order Coleoptera; family Brentidae; genus Oxystoma; species Oxystoma pomonae. The sequence continues at coordinate 94,610,119 of OY998166.1, read as the reverse complement.
TACCGCAGGCATAGCTAAACTAAATTTTAAGTAGATTCCGATTATCAAGTAAATGGGCCACGACAAGCATGGATGATGTGCGGCGTTCACTTGTTGTTTCTGTTTGAGGCAGGGTCGAATACTGTGGCAGGGGCGTACATATCGTCACTGCCATTTAAAATAAAAGAATAAGTTGAAGAATTATAAAATGATAAAAAAATATTATTTGCAAGCTGTTATTTGGAATTTGGTTAATTGATGTGTTGTTGAGTTCTCAAATAATTTATTCACATACTATACATTTCAATACTGAGCTGGGTTAGTTCATGTTTTATCGAGTTCTCAAAAAAAAATGATAATATTTGAATAATAACTTGTTTAATTCTTGATCTTTCCCCCTTTTTGCAGAAAAATAATTGAACTTATTTAAGAGGATACTGTACAGGTGTAAAACGCGGACCAAAACTGAGCCGTTCCTATCAACTTATTCAAAAAATGCTTCAAATAAATTTTGTAGAAAATTACTTAACATTTATTGGAGGGTCATTAATTTTTTGATATTTCAAGTTTTAAGAAAAAATTTCGCTATTTCACATTTTTTGTAAAAATCAGGGACTTTCCAATTCATTTTAATGAATTTAAAAGTATTCTACTCGAAACATTTTTTGAAAAAATGTCTCATTTTTTCTCAAAATTGTTTCTAGTTTTCAGCCTTCTCCCATCCTTTTCATACATTTTCCGTTCGCCACCTGTTGACTACGACTTTATTTTAACAAAATATTGGAAACATAAATAAAATCAGATTGCAGCATGATCAACGGATAATATATGATGATGATTAAACACAAAAAAAATATTACCTACTGTAATATGAATATTTTTTGCGTAGCAATAGATTGAAAGTTAAAAAACGCCTTTTCTCAAATAAGTTGAAAATGGACATTCCCCCTTTTTCCGTGTACATTTCATGTATTAATATTTAAATTTACGTTTTTTTGAATGGATGTTAGACTAACTATATGCGCATGCGTATTATTTATGTATAATATTCTTGTTAAAAAAAAATAATAAATTGACTGCTTTATGTAAAAGAGATATTTATTTATAAAATAGTAAAATCAATAAAATGCTTTGGAAAATTATTACAGTAATAACTCTATCGTGTTGTAGTGTAACTTCCAACACTTGTATAATGTACAAATTAATGCATATTGATTTTACTCTACGATAATTTTAATACACTTACCTTTTAAGCACCAAACCACTCCAACAATTATTTACCACTTCGAACTAAAAAACATTGAACACTTTATAACCGCCGATAATAATTTAAATAAAACAATAACTGGAAAAACGCAGAGACGACAAGACACAAAGCGCAATAAACAGATTATTAGAGCGTCTACGCCTATGACTCTATACGTCAAACCAATCGCGAGCTAAGTGGGCGGGCTTCAGACGAAAATGGGTTTCTACGCACATTGCTTAGCTGGCCGATTTACTTCTTAACCGGACTCTAAAACCCAAGGCGCAAAAACAATTTAAGAAAAAAGAAACCCGAAATAATAGCATAGGTGCCAATCCGACCGGTCTCTGTAATTCTTCTCACCTTCATTATTTTACGCTTCCTGTCCATTTTTTTTCAATAAAACCAATTACGTTTAATCCAATTACATTATAAAGATATAATATTCATAAACTCGACTTTCTGTTCATTTTGCTTTCAAAAAAAGGTGGCCTAAACCTTTAAAAACACAAGAAACAAAAAATAACTGAGTAACATTATGTCTATTGTTTTATCCAACCTCTTCATTCGTAGCGTAGGCGTCGTCGGGGCAAGAAAAAGCGGTCCGCCAGAGATTCTGGGACTCAAATCGAACAGGCAAATCTCAACAGAAGTGTGATCCTTAATTCTTAAATCGAACACGCACATCCCGTTGGATTGACCTCGCATCGCTCCGAACCGGTTTTTAATACCGTTTTCGATATACGCTCAAAAACCACTCCCGAGCGATCCAAGATCAATCCAAAAAATATTTGCGTGTTCGATTTAAGAACAGATCACGCTCCCGCCGAGATCCGCCTGTTCGATTTGTGCCCCAAATCACTCGCGGGACACTTTTTCTTGCGCCGTCAATCTGACGTATCAAGGAGCTGGATCAAAACAATAGACATAACCTTTTCATTTTATTTGATTTGTCTCAACAGCAAGTTTAGGTCTTGAAATCCCTGACACTGCAGCTTCTTAGCTTATTGTATCTCTTGCTGTGTGCCTTCCTAATCTAAGAGGTTTGACGACCTCGCGAGGAACAGCAGCCCTTTTATTAGGTTTCTCTTGGATTTAGCTTCTCTGGAGGGGTCGTCCTCCAGGAGGTTTTGTGTTCTGCAGAAGGTTAGTGCTGGGCACTCAAATATGATGTGAGCGGCAGTTTAAGAATTTCACAGGTGAGTGGTGTTGAAGGGGATGCCACCATTCTTTTGCTGTGGTTTTGCCCCGATATGGAATGCAAGTGGTTTAAATGTTCTTTGTGCACCCATCGCTTGATATAGCCACGTATCGAGCTTTTTGGAATTCCAAATACAGGTTCAGGTCCTATAAATGGTCTTTCTGATCCTCTTCTTGCTAGAGAATCCGCGTGTTCATTGCCTGGTACCTCTGTGTGCCCCGGCACTCACGCAAGGGTGAATTTTATGCAAAAAGAGGTGCCCGAATACAGACTAAAGGCTGGTTCATGGTTAAATTCCTTTTCCTTTTCTGTAACTTTTGCTGTAACTTTTTCCTTTAGTAATTACTAAATCTCGTGTATTCAGATTCGGGTGTTTATGCTTGTTCCTTTTCTGTATCTTTTTCCTTAAGCCTTAAGGAATGACCTTGACAGTTGTTATATGTTAAATGTTATATGTTAAATTATTTGAGGTAGCAGTTATTAAGGAAATGAATATTGATCATTTAATAGATTTGGTGAAAGAGTTTCCACATTTGTAGGACAGAATGAACCCCAAATTTTGTGAACAAAAGGCCAAAATCGCGAGTACACCTGTCATTAGTGATAACCTTAATGACTAAAGTTAAGGAAAAGGATCTTAAAATGCCTTTTACCGCCCGCGTTTTAGTGCGATAAGTGGCACTTTAACGCCCTAGAGCTCACCTAAAGTGATTTTTGCTGAAATTTGGTAGTAATTTTACTTTTTTCGTTTGGGTTGCATTTTGTCTGTTCAAAACAAAGAGATTTTTCACCTAGAACAGCAATGAAAGCAAGCTTTTGTTTTATTTTTTCAATTTTTATTTCAAGAACAAAAATAAACAAATTACATAATTATAGGTACAAATCAATCCAACTTAAAATTGAAGATGCAGTTGCTGCAGTTTGAAAAGTGTCTTCTTTTAGGTTTAGGCATCTACTTTCAGCAATGTTCTTCTCTGAACACCACAAAAAATAGTCCTTATATACCTTTTCGTAAAGTTTTCTGGATTTCGCGGGCAAAAAGTCCTTCTGTGCCTCTTCGGCGGTATCCAAGATTTCCCTAGGGAAAGTTGGTAAACTCTGATCCTCGATATCCATTGAAATTGCGAAACCAATGCAGTTTGTATGAAAATTTAGAAGAAACTTTTTTTATTTGGTTGAGGAGAGGAGGATTATTCAATGTTTTTGTCAGATTGCTTGATTAAAAAGTGATATTAATAGACTGGCCACCCGCTTACTGACAGAGATTCGTGTGTTGTCAAAATATTGGAGAGCTTTAGACCAATTTTTTTTTGTGGAATAATTCATGAAGTCTTTTTTTTCCTAAAAACACGGTTGTGCATAAAACATTGTATGTATCTCGTTCTTAAATTGCTTTTAACGACCTCAGCGTGTAAAAACCCTCGCCTATCGCCTCGGGTCTTTATTTTCCACGCCGCGGCCGTAAAACGCTCTCTTTAAGACCTAGATACATAAATAACTGTTAACCTGAACAAGCTTTTTACTTAAGGAAAAAGAAAAGAGTAAGTTACAGTAAAAGTTACGGAAAAGGAATTTAACCACGAACCAGTGGTAATGTAAAGCTTTAATTGTGTTGAATGACACTACCAAAGACACTCTGCGTAAACCTCCTAGAAGGCTTCACGAACACATATGCCGTAAAGTTTTAAAAAAAAGGAAACAAAATCTGGGGTTATATATGTAATGAATTTTAGAGCATAAACGCATTCAATTTACGATTATGAAGTTCTCATCAATTAAGGCTATTATGCATGTTCTCCGTTCTCAAACGTTATCATATCTTTTTACATGCAGTTCATCGCCACATAAAGAAATTAACCTCATAGTTTGAAATGCGATACCCAGCTTTACACAGCTCTTTTATATACTTTACGCAAACTCACGTCGAGAGATAATTAAATTGTAGAAGGGATGGTTGGACATAACAGAGCACTTTTTCAGGTTTTAATGTTTTTCTTGGCTTCTATACGCCTTAGCAAAAGATTATTAAAGCTAGACAACCTAGTTGTATTGTTCTTTTATAACGCTGGGGGAAAAATTAAATACAAGCTACTAAATGCAGATAACAGTGATTTGTAACCTCACTATCTATCTAGTAAGTTTGTCTTCTAAATTGTGCCTTCAGCTTAAGACAGAAAAATGTGTCAATTGCATCTTTGGAATTTTTTTGGTTGCTTGTCGGAAGGGCCGGATGAGATGGCTAAGATGAATTTGCCACTTGAATGCTTAACAGTATATAGACAGACTCTTTAAGAATATTTTATAGAATATTTCCGCCATTTTTTCAATATGGCGGTGTTGGTACGAGTCGCATTTTTTAGGACTTATTAGGGTTGGTATTCCTAACATCTTTATAAGAAAAAATTGTAGCTACGAAGAAATATAGCAATATATCCTCTATAGTAAACAGCCCGCGAATTTTGAGTATAAAATCATTGGTGCCGGGCACTTCCGTCCAGATTTGGAGTGGCACTATTTGATATTCTTATCTATAATTTGACACCGCAATCAAGTGGTTACGTTATGGGTCGATTTTGCTTAAAAAAAGCACCCCTTCGGGCGATAGTGCCGCGGCAACGCGGCGGGATGGTACCAATGCATTTTTGGGATCGCCTAAAGTCTAATCCAAGTTCCAATACAAGTATTTTTTGGTTAAGCCCAAAAAAAAATGTCAACAAAATGGGTCAAAAACATTTTTTTTACATTTCCGGCCAAATACAGACTGGCACTATAAACTTTCTGGGAATAGTGAGTACTAATCTTCAACTTTTTAAATATTTGCAGCCGGATCTCGTTGAATTAAAGAAATAGTAATGTCAACAAAAATATTTTTTTTACATTTCCGGCCAAATACAGACTGGCACCATAAACTTTCTGGGAATGGTGAGTACTAATCTTCAACTTTTTAAATATTTGCAGCCGGATCTCGTTGAATTAAAGAAATAGTATCCTTTATTTGGTCAGATTCCGTAAATCAAGGAATTCTATGTTTGATTAAAACGCATTGTCATTTTAAACCAACAAATGAAACTAAACTATAACCCAACCTAACTAATACATAAAACCTAAATTAAACTACAGCGACCTAATCACTAATATAATAACACCTTGACGCACAAGCTTTACATATCTAATAGAATATTGTTCTCGTATAAGTACTTATTTATTGCCAGAATCTGTGAGAGAGATGTTACTTTATAAGATTTTTTGGCAGAGAACTAAAACTAATTTGGATAATAATTAAGCTAAGTTTAATAGGACAGACTCGTTGATGCAAAACCTAGAAATTCCGCTTATTGTAGGATAAGTATTTCTTAACTTAAGATGGTTATATTTTTTTAAAAATGAAAGTTTTATTAAATCAAATTTTCTGTTATTATTGATTTAAGTTTATTAACTACTAATTTCAAAACACTTATTCTTGAAATTTAAGAATAAACAAACTCTTGCATTAAGTATATTTTTTTAAGTATATAGGGTAAGCTACATAGGAAAAATAGAGGAAAAAATTAGAACTCAATTTTTTTATTAACAATCTTAGGAAGGTCCACCGTTTAACACACTAAAAGTGCCCATTACTATCCCCTCGGGAACTGTTATTTCTAACCTCCAAAAAACTCCAAGAAAGAGTTTTTCTTGAATAACTCCTAAACGGTGACAGACTGTCAAAAGTGACAAATAGGAAAAATGTTGAAAATTTAACAATTTCTTTCGTATTCCTTTTTAGAATTTTCATCAAGATTTCTTAACCTACGAGTACCAAACTTGGCAGGGTTGATCTAAAAATAATGACCTAAATTATATCACAAAATTAAATTTTTTTAACTAGATTATAGCTCCCGATTGTGGCTCCGACCAGCCTGATGGCTGGCCAGAGTCACTGCACTGCAGCCATTACTGGCCTATTGTGCACCCTTTGATCCTAGTTTACTTACTCCACTCCCCTGTACGAGTTTGTACAGGTCCCTAATGGAGCAGTTCCTAGTGTTGATTCTAGTTTAACCACACTATTAAATTTTCCCCTGTACGAGTTTGTACAGGTCCTTAATGGAGCAGTTCCTAGTCGTTAGTGGGTCTAGTTCAACTTCCCCATAGGGCTATACCGGCCATATTCGGTCGCCAGAGCCTCGTCTGTTTTAGACAGGGAGCACCACGATAAGGTTAGGTTGGCATTTGGATATGAGAGGCTAGATGCATTCGCATCATACCGTTCGAAAACCTTTGGTCCCATGCCCAGTGGGGGTCTCCAACTGTTCCGAGCAAATATGAAGGTTACATTATATTCGCATCACTATCCCTTACTCCCCTTCCATTGGCTTAAAATGATGATGCAAACTTCTGTTTAGGGGTTTTCTCGAATGCCAAATCCATCGTAAAAAAAAACTAAAAATTGTCAAATTTTAAAGATAAAGCTTGAATCTAGGATTCTCTAGTAGTAATTTTTGGTGCAATTTTTGTCCTGTCCTGCAGATATGAGCAGGAAAAATTTAAAAACTGTTACTAGAGAACCCTAGATTTAAGCATTATCTTTAAAATGACAGTAAAATTTCTGAAAAATTTCTGTTTTTGGATCGAAAAATGTGGGGCCAAAAATACCCATGCAAGCGAAATTTTGATTGAACAAGACAAGAAAAGATACCGGCGAAGACAATTAGCGTTTTCGATTATCCTCCTTGCAAATCGCTCGGCGATTGCCCGGGATCAGAGCAATGACGTCACAGATCAGTTTTAGTGCGCTCCAAAGCTGATCACGAGCTGTCATGAGCGCTCGTTCAACTATTAGTTCAAATACACGTTCGATTTGCTCTCTGGACCGTCTTAAAGGTTAGAATTGTTTAGAAAGGATTTTTTTTCAAGTATATTTCTAAAAGAAAATGAGTGGAAATGGAACTACTATAATACAAATTTGTGATGAGCTGGGCAATCTGTGCATTAGTGATTCTACTTCAATAATTTTCTTTTTTATACTCATTTTCCAGCAAAAAAACAAAACCAAAACCAAACAAATTTGAATTAGGTTATGTCAATTTTATGCGGAATTTCCGGATCTGTATTTCGACCAATCCAGCTTGGAGCAGAGATCAATAATCGAACACGCAAATCTGGCAGAGAGCAATGACAGTTACCAAATTGAACATTCAAATCCTTTTCCGATTGATTCGGGAGCGCTCTAGATCAAGTTTCGAGGAATAATCGAAAACGCTATATATTCTTAAATATTTTTTTAAGACTACCAATGCATTTTTAGCAAATTAGGGTTGTTAAAACTTGATGGTTAAAATTTTAAACCAAACGGTCGTTAATTTATTTTTTCCTCCAGCCTCTATTAGAAAAGTTACTTCACACATTAAAGGGAAAAAGACGGCTAAAATAACCACACCAAGTGCTGCCGCCCCTATTAACCGCCTAGTTAGGGATTATTTTTAGTGAGTAGTTATGACTGTTTTACTGCTGTTTTTACTTTAATGGCTTCTATCAAGACAGAAGTTTCCTTAATGTAAGTTTCAGAGAAATAATAAAAGGATGGGTAGAAAGCGTCTAGTAACGGCCTATACGACTGATATAACTCCATTTTTAACTCTAAAGAACAAATTATCATGGTTACCGAATCAAACCACACAAGGAATATTTTGGTCGTTTTTTTTTGTTGACCAGCATTTAAGCGAATCTGTGAATTTACACAGAAAAAAGAGATAGGTTGATTCAAAAAAATATTTGTTTGTCCATTATCAAATAATAAACATTTTTTTTAGGCAACCTATTTTTAGTTGACATAAAATAGTAGTTTTAATAACTAGTGGCTAAAATAGTGCTTTTTTACAAGCGTTGGTTTAAATAACGAACGAGTAAAAAAAAGAACAGTTTAGCCGCGAGTTGTTAACACTATTTTTTTTAATACCTTTATCAAAAAATCCAAGAAAAACAGGAAAATACTTTTAAAAATCTTGAAAAAAGAGTACTTCTTGCAACACACCATCTTTACACTATAAATCAAGGCGGCTGGTAAATGAAATAACTACGGTTTCCATAGCGATTTTCCTTTTTACTCGGTGACGTTCATTCTTGCGACATCTAATCTTTGACAGTTTGATATTTTGATGATGTTTTTAAATGATGTTTTCGTAAATACTTGGTGAAAACTGGCAGAAATGGCTTAATTTTTAAGCAAGAATAATAAGGATTTTTTTCAATATTACTATATTCCGCTATTTCTCTTTAATTTTGGGTAAAAAACGGACAGAAACCTTTTTTGTACCCGTGATCAAAAAAGAAAGTTTTTTGCATCGGTAACCAAAAAAGCCATGCTGTAGTTATCTGCAGACAGTTAATAAAATCATGTTTTTGAAAAAGGTATAAAAAAATATTTATTTGTTTTAAATAATATTTATTTGAAACAAAAAAATACTTGTTTGATATCGAACAAATATTTATTTGAAATCAATGCATATTTTTTTTTCTGTGTAATACCGGCTATAAGTAGGTACTTTAAAATTACGAAATTTGATTTGGTTGCGATGAAAATTCGATTCTTAATTGACGAAAAGTAATTGAGCAAGTAAAACACGCCACATTTGGATCCATATAAAATCGGCTGTACGCTCCTGGTATTCACATTCGGCGGTCTGCTCCTGGTATTCACATGTCAACAATACACTACATTTTTGACTTGTTTATGCGATGTTTCGAACGATGCTCGCTTTTTTTAAAGGTGTGATGACAGAACTGCTAACAGCAATCGATGCGTGCGTTGGGATGGACGTACAGTATCTGCCACCCGAAATTTATCCACATTGATTGATGTCAACTGTCAACGAGAATTTTCAGTCCGACATTTATTTTTTGTTTCTCCCTAGATTTTTGACCACACTGATCACAATATGGACAGGGCCTCATTCAGAAAATTTTCGATTTCGTTTAGTTTAAATTTCAGTTGTTGTAATAGAAAGTTTTTGAACCATTCTTGTGCTATTTTGTTATTGTTCTTGTTCTTGTTCCCTCTCCACTTCCCTCGTTAGGGAAGGTGGGTACCTGGTAATACCATTATTGTATTGTCAACTATAAACGCATTCCAAATTTGAAGACAGTCGGATGTGTATAAGTCAGTTAAAATTGGTTAGCAAAACATGAGCAAAAATCGTCCATCTTGAATCCACCATATTGAATTTTCAAAACCTGATCAAAAATTTTTATACTTTAACCTCAAATCCCTCAAATCCCTCGTATGCCAATTTTGGTTGAAGTCGGACAAGCTAATATTTTTCCCCCTCCAGTTTCCTCATTAGGGAGAGGTGGGTACCTGAGAACACCATATTATTGTATTGTCACCGGAACTATAAACGCATACCAAATTTGAAGACAATCGGATGGGTATAAGTTAAAATTGGTAAGCAAAACATGACCAAAAATCCTCCATCTTGAATCCACCATATTGAATTTTCAAAATCTGATCAAAAATTCGTATTCCTTATCCCCAAAAACCCCCGAATACCAATTTTGGGTAAAATCGGAAAAACTTAGCCGTTTTCCCCCCTCCAGGGGGTGACTAATAATAATTATTGTATTGTCTATAACTACTATACTATAATCGCATACCAAATTTGAATTTAATCGGACATCTAGAGGTTAGTCAAAATTGAGTTGCAACATTTAACCTGAAAAGTTAAATAAAAGCTTGTAATAAAAAATAGGCAAAATATAAAGCAGGTCCATCATTTTTAAACGTCTAAATTGAATTTGAATTCATTAATTTTTGGGTGACTTCGCTCACCAGTCTGGGTCTCTCTCAGGCATATTGGGTCAGCATCGGGTTTTCTTTGTTATGTTCGGTGTACAAATAAAAACGAATATCATGGCCGCCTTAACAGGCATATTACATAATAATATATTTTTCATCCATAAAGTATCTCTGGCATCTTGCTGTTTCACTCTGGTGCATTTGATTAATATGAAAGCGTAATAGAAGAGGTTGTTCGGAGTGATTTAAAGTTAGCAGTGTAGTTATAATGCCGCGGGGACTTTTGATTTTGGCAACTTAAAAATCTGGTTTTTGTTCTATGGAAAGTGAGGTTATGTTTTGTCTAAATAAAAATGGAATGGACTGTAACGATACGTTCATCACTCCGTACGCATCGATTGCTGTCAGCTTTTGTGTCATCGCACCCGTCAAAAAAGAGCGCATCGTTCGAAACATGGCATGAGCAAGTCAAAAATGTAGTGTATTTTGGCTTTATTTCCAACGCCGATGCGTGGAAATATTTACTTTAAATGTCTATTACTTTTTGTTTGACTTTGCGCTAAAAGGGTAAGTATCTCGTATGGGTATACTAAAAATATATTCTTTTTATTTATGCTTGGATGGGTAAGAAAATTATATAGCAGTGCCGCACCCAGGAAGTGACTTCGGGGGGGATTTTTAAGGATAAATAATAAAAAAAACTTAATTTGAAGAAAAAAAAATATGGCCATAATTCATCCAAGGAAACAAATGCTTACAAGCGCGGACCTGGACTCAAATTTACCCAAAATTTTTTGGGAAAATAACACTTAAAATGCAATTTTTGACTTAAAATTAATAGAAAATCGTAAATATTGATGATGTTTTGGGAATTTGAGTTGTTTGTAAAAATGCTAAAATGCGCCGCTGGCGAAAATTTTTCGAAAATAACTTAAAATGCCATTCTTGACACCAAATCGCAGGCAAAATATTTTAATAAAATGACATTAATAAAAAGACCATTTTGACACGAAAGCGTAAAAATGAAATGTGTTATAGCGCCGCATGTGAAAAATTTTGCTAATTAGAATTTTTTAAAGGTTCTATTTAAAAATTAGAGTCCAGGCTTTTGTATTTTATTCCCTATATATTTTATTTCTGCTGTTATTTGATTGTACTAAAAAAAGTCCCCCTCGGTGCGCCACTGTATACCTAACCTCAATGACCCACTGAACAAAACCAGGTTTAAAAGTTGACAGAAATCCCACCAAATGCCCTAGATTGTTGTTGTTCTCACATTTGACGTTTTTAAGTTAGGTTTTTTTTAGCGGGAAGAATATTTGTTTACATTTTGGCCATGGAATGCTCTTGAAAATAAAATTATTTAAAAATATCTTACAATTGTGCCACTTAGTTATATTATTATTATTATTATATATTAGCGTCATTTTTGGCTAGACAAGACTGGAAATTTGGACAAACACTTTGAATTGATGCGTTTATGAAAGTGATCCCTTTATTCCTAAAATTATAGACAAAAAAGTGTGAAAAATACAGTATTTTCCACCCGAAATTTATACACATAGATTGACGTCAACTGTCAACGAGAATTTGCAGTCTGACGTTTATTTTTTTGTTTCTCCCTAGATTTTTGGTCACACGATGGGGTTATTCTTGAATCGAGAGAAAATATGCTCCCAGTGAGTCGAATTCTCTCGCTACTATGCATTTCATTGGTCCAACTCTTCGGTTAAAATCGGTTTCTCTCACTTTTGCCCGATATTGATGGAAAGTAATTCTCTTAGTCAAGACCAATAGAATTACTTTCGATCAATATCGGGCAAAAGTGAGAGAAACCGATTTTAACCGAAGATTTGGACCAATGAGATGCATAGTAGCGAGAGAATTAGAATCCCTGGGAGCAAATTTTCTCTCGATTCAAGAATAACCCCCCTGATCACAGTATGGACAGTGCCTCATTCAGAAAAATTTCGATTTCGTTTAGTTTAAGTTTTGTCATAAGTTGATTGTATAGAGTGTTTTTAAACCATTTTTTTGCCATTTTGTTATTTTTATCGTAAGATAATTGATCACAGTGTACTAGATATGGCCAGGGCCGCAAGTGTTGATCCAATACATAAACGTAAATAGTGCGAACATTGTTTGGGGCACAGGCATCGTGGACGCACGCATTGGTCATTTTTAGGGCACATTAGAGTGCAAGATCGATAGAAATCTGTTTCGTCACAATTCCCTCGAATATTAGGAAGTAAATTGTTATTTTAATTCTAAAAGCTGCAATTTTATAGCAGCCTTATTTTTTTACATAAAATTATTTTTTAATTTTTAGATTTGTACTATAAATCGTTCATTTTGAACCCACCATATTGAAGTTTTCAAATCTAATCAAAAGTTCATAATCCCCTTCTCTAAGAACCCCTGTATGCCAATTTTGATTGAAATCGAACAAACTAAATCTTTTTCCCCCTCCACTTCCCTCGTTGTATTTGTATTGTCATCGAAACTATAAACGCACACCAAATTTGAAGACAACCAGTTGTGTACAAGTCAGTTAAAATTGGTTAGCAAAACATGACCAAAAATCGTTTATCTTGAAACCGCCATATTGAATTTTCAAAATCTGATGAAAAATTCGTACTCCTTATCCCCAAAAAACCTCGTATACCAATTTTGGTTTTAAAAAAAGGGGGTGCCTAATAATACCAAGTTATTGTATTGTTACCGGAACTTTAACCGCATACCATATTTGAAGACAGGCGGATGTATATAATTCAGTTAAAATTGGTTAGCAAAAGAGGACCAAAAATCGTCCCTCTTGAATCCGCCATATTGAATTTTGAAAATCTGATCAAAAATTCGTATTCCTTAACCCCAAGAACCTTCATATACCAATTTTGGTTGATATCGGACAAACTTAGGTGTTTTTCGCCCTCCACTCCTCTCGTAGGAGAAGAGGGAGGTGCCTAATAATACTATATTAGTGTATTTTTACCGGAACTATAATCGCATACCAAATTTAAAGACAATCGGATGTGTATAAGTCAGTTAAAATTGGTTAGTAAAACTTCGTATTCCTTATCCTCAAAAACCCCCGTATAGCAGTTTTGATTGAAATCGGACAAACTTAGGCGTTTTTGTGTGAGTGTGAGTGTCTAATAATACCATATTATTGTACTGTCACCGGAACTATAATTAAATACCAAATTTGAATTCAATCGGACATCTAGAGGTTAGTCAAAATTGAGTTGCAAGATTTGACCCGAACATATAAACATACATACATATAGGTGAAGTTAAATAAAAGCTTGTAATAAAAAATACGCAAAATTTAAAACCGGTCCTGCATTTTTAAACGTTTAAATTGAATTTAAATTCATTATTTTTGGGTGACTTCGCTCACCAGTCTGGGTCTCTCTCAGGTATATTAGGTCTGCATCGCGTTTCCTTTGTTATTTTTTACTCTGTTGCATTTGATTGATATGAAAGCGTAATATAAGGAGTTATTCGGAGTGACTTAAGGTTAGCAGTGTAGTTATAATGCCAATTACCAAAACCTAGGGCGTTTTATTTTGGCAACTTAAAAATCTGGTTTTTGTTTGGAAAGTGAGGTTATGTTTTGTCTAAATAAAAATGGAATGGACTATACGTTTATTAGACGGTTTTTGTCAAAATCTAGAATATTTTGAATGGTAGCCAAACGGTGTTGGCAATTAAAAAGACAGAGCCTTAGTTAAAAAATGTGTTTTTCAGGGTGTCTACAAAATTATCTGAATAAAATTCCCTTCTTTTTCTCGTTTTTTTTCCCGCCTCTGTATTAAAATTTTTAGCCATCCACACTTAGGCACTAAAAATTAGTTATTTGGGTCAAAAAAAACCTGAATACAAAATTTTGGGATGTTGTCTGTCTGTCTGGGAAAAGATAACTTAAGAACGGCTTAACCGACTCTAATCAAATTTGACACAAAAATTCTTTGTCACGAGACGGTGAGCTGATTAGTTTTTGGCGAGGGTAGGGGTTTGGAAAGAGGGTTGGAAGGGGGATTCAACTTTTTAAAAAATCCTAACTTACGAACCGTATCTTTCTTCCTCTCCTCTCCAGCCAGAATCGGTTTAGCGGTTTAGTGTTATCGTGTCCCAGACAGACGGACCCCATCCCAATATTTTGTATTTAGGTCTTTTTTGACCCAAATAGCTCATTTTTAGTAAATATAAAAAAATCATTTTTTGCCGATCTCAATATATAGCCTTTATACTATGTATGGATGACTACTGAGATCCGACAAAAAAGTTTTATTAAAGAGTTATTTGGGTCAAAAAAAAACTAAATACAAAATTTTGGGATGGTCTCTGTCTGTCTGTCTAGGAAACCAAACTGATTCTTATCAAATTTGGCACAAAAAATCTTTGTCACCAGGCGGCGAGTTGATTAATTTTTGACAGGAGTGGGGGGTTGGAAAGGGGAAGTTACGAACCGTATAGCTAGCCAACACCGTACTTAACTAAAAAGCCTGATAACTCCTACCGCTTCAGTGCCCTTTAGCCTATTGTAGCTGCCATTTTTATAACCAAATTGACAAGTAAAACATGGATTTTCTGTCAGTTTGGTGTCAATATGGCATCGATCATAGGCCAAAGGATACTAAAACGAAAATGAGTTAACTGGGTTTTTAGTTGAGAATGGTGTTGAGCTAGCGACATGCGGTTTTCATATTAGGATGAATGACATTTCCATAGTTGTGAATGTTTTTTTAAAGATTTATGGATGAGTTATCATGACAGACAGAAACAGACAGGCAGACAGTCAACATGACAAAATTTTATAATTAGGTCTAGTTTGACCCAAAAACTTTTGACCATCTCAAAATAGCCTTCCATACCTGTTGGTATGAGCTGCTAAAAATGAATTCCCTAGAATTTTTTATTTCCATTAAACAGCATTATTTATAAATTATATGGAGCGATCCTTTTTGTCAAAAATTAAAATTCTGTGGGATTTACTAAGATCTAAAATAGTACCCCCCACAGGTTTCAATATTTACACCTGTGGGGGGTACTAAATTTTAAAACCAATTTTCAAAAAACACTTACCCATACAGAAAAGACACAAAGTTATTGATTATTTTGTATTGTTATTGCAAAATACCACTGAAAAACTACTTTTTTTCTCAAAATATGGTGTATTTTAGAAGAAAATACCCTAAAACTAATTTTTTTTGACAGGTTTTAAAACGGAAAATGGCGAATACGCCAAAAATTTGGCACATAATAGCTTCATTATTTGTATTTGAGGTTATAAAGTTGGTGATTTTTTAGACCACCTCAGGGGGGTGGTGTAAATTTATAGACCCCAAAAAGGATTGTTTTGTGGTATTTGGTAATAAGTTCTTTGATAATCGCTAAGTAACCGTTTTTACAAGGATTAATTTACCTTATTTAATATCCCAAGTTGTTCATTACCCAATAAAACAACTCCTGTTTTGTCTAGAAAAACGCCATATTTTGAACCCGTTTTCAGCACAAAAAATATATTTATGAGGGCACTACGAGGCAAAACAAGCATAAGTGAAAGTCACTGATTATGCACGAAAAATATACTAAACAATAAAACCCAAAACAACTATTAATTTATTTACAAACTGAAAGTAAAACATTGTGGTTATCTAAAAGATCAGTCAAAAAAACTTTCCTTACTCAAAGCCCATCATTTTAAAGCTGTACCTTTCATCAGTAGAGGTTGGTGCAAGCCAAGGTGCAAGTAGAGGTAATAGATCTGAACTCGCTGTTTGTGATTGAACGCAGCGCTAATATTTTTAAACTGACATTTCGACGGTAACAGAAATGTAAAAAAAACTTGCATTGAAGTTTTTTAATACAAAATTAATCTACTCCCTATTTTATTATTACTCATCTAAATCGTTGTGTGACATCAAGTATTAATTGGAAAAATTAATTAACAAGGGTAAGCTTTAATTAGAGTGACAACCTCAATTTTAACTTATTCTACAGAGTGTTTACTATTTAAATTTTTAATTTTCTTTTCTTCTAAATTGAAAATTTTCTTTTAAATCCAACAAAAGATTGTGTTAAGATGATTATTCAATAAACAGATTTATTAAAATTCTTCTTATAAATCAAAGTACGTCCAAAACTCAAGGAGGGTTCGTTTAAAATGCTGAAAACCAAAAATTTCACTTAAACTTAGGACCGTTTTAAAATAGACTAAACCGTTTTGGTAAATCCCACTGTTAATGTTTTTCATATTTAGAAAAATTTGGATTTGGGTCAGCTAGAAGAGAGCAAGTGTGGATTTTGGGAGGAGGGGGGGTAATCACCCCCTGGACTTTAATTATTTACAAAAATATCTTAAAAATTGACAATTTTAAGGACAATCCTGAATAAATTCTAAAAAAGTGGTTTTAACTTTTTTATAATTAAGAATGTAACAAAAATTTAACCTAAGATTAAGCTCATGCCCTGTATGAACGATACTTTAATTTAAACTTCCGTTTATTGTTTTTTTTACATTTTTTACAAAAATTAAATTTAAAAACACTGCCTTTCCTACATGACTCTTCCAAAGCTTTTAATGCAGCTTGGGCCATCTCGTACCCTAAGCTGGCAGCCTGTAGTCCGAGGGATATAGTGGTATAGATAAAGCCTTTTGATTAGATCCTTGTTGATAAATAACGATGCAACAACTTTGGTGGACGTAAGAGATAAAACAGTTATTCGAAATTTGTTACAAAAATAAGTAAGTTACGAGAGGGAGGGCAAGGTCGGATCGGGTTTAGATCTACCGCGGCGGTGATCGGCTATAGACATGGATTATAAATTACACCAGGCCAACTTTTCTTTTGTTTTCTGAACAAAAACTATTTTTTGGGTTTAACTACACTCAAGTAACGAAAAAATACCAAATAAAGATTTAAGTTGACTCGCAAAAAGAACTGTATTATTTGTTACAAAATTTATAGGCATAAAAAGAATATACAAAAATATACCGGGTGTCCCAAGGTGAGTAACCTATTAGAATATTTTGGAAACTTTTCAAACTTTTTATTCTAACATAAGTCCATGTAAACTATTTTTATGAAATACTTTCATATTTGAAGTGTTGAAAAACTTGGCAACAACTTTCTTATTTTAAGTTGAACACCCTGTATATTTTTGCACTTTTAAATTCTAAAAAATATTTTAGGTACATTTTATGTATAATATCCCATACGTATAATCAGCTGTTTTTAAAATATTGACAGGTGAAAAATTAACATTGTCTAACTTTGAAAGCCCGTAACATCGAAACGGTTAAGGATAGAGCAAAACTGTTTTTACATTCCTTTCTTGGTTTTTCACAAGCTATCGTTTTATATCTAAACTCAGGGTTAAAATAAACCAAGGTTAGTTTAACCCTGGGTTAAAAATAATAACTATAGCTTGTGAAAAACCAAAACAGGAATGTAAAAACCGTTTTGCTCTATCCTTACCCGTTTCGATGTTACGGGCTGTCGAAGTAAAAAAATGTCAATTTTTACCCGTCAATATTTTTTGCCAAGTTTTCCTGCAAATGGCAACTCTGCAAATATCAGAGTATTTCATAAAGATAGTTTATGGCCTTATGTTAGAATAGAAAGTTTGAAAAGTTTCCATTGTATAGTTTCCAAAATATTGTAATAGGTTACTCACCTTGTGACACCCGGTATACCTAACCATATATTTTTAATTTTATAAAAGCAATTAAATAGCGCACTATTATTATTGAATCTGTTTTTTGAAAGTTGCCTCTGGGGCATCTGTCGTATTAGTTCAGCAGTAGTCGGCTAACATCTCACAGTTCCATTTTCCCTGATACCTTCTTTCCATGTTTAAAATATCTTGGTGGGACCTCTCGCAATGCTCGTTACTTTCATCGGCGATCAGACTCATTTAAAATAAAAACACAGCGTCCTTAATATTTATCCTAACGTTGTAATATTGTTGTTGTTGTTTAATATTTTAAAGATATTCTGTGGACTCATTTTACGGCGGAGCTAAATTGATACTACGCGTACCAATAACATCAAAAAATGTCGAAAATTTTCACCATGTAAAAGGAAAGACAGAATTTATGTGACTTTTCTGAACAATGACAGCAACATGTTCCATGGCTATCTATGGTTTTGTATGTTAAAAGTTTTAAAGTTTTGTTTACACCATATAACTATAATGGCCCAAATGCTCCAAAATGTGTAACGAAAATAACTTTAAAAAACAAAGGAGAAAATTCAAGATCGTGGTTAACTTTGAAACTGTTTGGGTCACCAGGCCATAAACCAAAAATCTACTGCGCATGCACTTACAAATCCAGGCCTGGCGTCGTAGTGACCTTACGATAATTTAATGACACTTTCAATACTGACGCAATCGACGCTCCTGCCCGTTTACACTCTGCGTTTATCGGTTTTTTCCAGGCCAACTTGATTGGGAGACTTATTATCGGTACGCATTTTTCTCGGGAAAAGCAAGGGTAGGGCCCTTATACACACAAAATTAAGCTTAACCAAATTAAAATTGACATATTTTTAATTTACCGGAACTGTATTAAGAAACTAAATTTTAAGGGATATTAGCAAATAAGTCCTGACAAAAAAGCAGTTACTGTAAACTTGTGTTTAAAAGTAAGGGCGAGATTTTCTGACGGTTTTTGAAGAATCGCGACCATTTTACAAAACAACAAAAAAAAATCTCAAAATTTCAGGTAACTTGGGAATCGCTTTTAATATTAGTTGGGAAAATGGTCTCCCCCTCCCCCAAACAAATGCCTTCGGATCGCCGGTGATTATACTTACAGCGCCACAATTTTCCAAAAAGTAATCCAGATGAGAATCCAAGAAATAAATTTTTAACGACATGTTACATCCTAGGTTTTGGTAACGCAAAAGAAGTTGGGCAACGAGGTCTTTATAGTTTTCTGCTCTGGTGTTTCCCGAAAAATTTTTTGCAACCATTTTAAATGCAAATGTTGTCATGATTTATACAGAGTTAAGCAAGAAGATAAGAGATTACACCAAAAAAAAGAGATGTGTGTGTTAAAACATTTATAAAATCTATAATACTTTTATACTGGAATTTTTTCCCAATTAATAAAAAAAAAATAACATAATAAAATGTTGTTACCTTTAATATTTGATAATTTTCCTCAACATAGTTATAACCCCCTCCTCCTAGTTTACATTTTTAAAGTGTCCAAAAAATTTTTGTGAGTTGAAGAAAGTTTTTTAGCTGCATGGAACAGTACAAAGTTGGTTAAGGTTTGTATAGAGCTAAAATCTAAAAAGTATGAAAAAACGGCGCCTGTTAAGATTTTTCATATCCTTTTATTATTAAATAAGTAAGTGTCTGTAAAAAATTACCCAAAAGAATATTTGTATTTTATTATGCGTCTGGCTGTACGAGTAGTTCCTTCCTGTAGCCACCGGCTGCGCTCGTGTCGCCGTCAAACAATGTTCCCCAAGTATAACACAGTATCGGTCACTCTCGCGTAGCTATTACTTTCTCTATGACTCACATATGTAACCATTCAAAGTTCAGCCAAATCTGATGTTTATTTGACTTCAAAAAGTATGGTTATCACATGACCCGTTTTGAACGTCACTTGGACATTTTTTGGGCTAAGGTCACTAACGGAAAAAAAAGAATCTCTCCTCTTAGGGACAAGATTACTTTCAATACCGGGTTGAAATGACCAACAAGGACCTTAAAACAGGTCAGTCCTACTTAGTTGTTTCTTTTTCAGAGTGCCCAGTATTTTTTAAAACATAATTAACAACTTTCCATGCAGTTGATTTTTTTAAAATTTTACTTATATGCTTCAGACATTACCTATTCTTTCCTTAGTGTCGAATTATAATAACACCTTTATAGGTCCTTATATATACAGGGTGTTTCAAATTCGATGCTCACCATGAGAATCTCCTAAACGGTAGGAGATACGAAAAGGTTTAAATTAGGGCAAGGTTGCGCAATTTGATGCTTTACACAAAACTAAAAATAAAGTGTACAATATCCGAGTAGTTCCGAAGATAGGCGAAAAAAACCGAAATTTTCAATTTTAGTTTTTATTTTTTTCCGCCTTTATTATTAGAGTTGCCAAAAAATGCTTAAAACTTTCACTTTTTTAGGATCTACCAGACGAGCTATTCATTTTTAAGATTTGACATTTCAGTTTGAGAGGAGCGGTGTCAAGTTCATTTTTTCTTATGGACACATTCTTTTTTTTCTGCCTGTTTTGTTTCAGAAGCAAGGCAAATATCATTTTACAACATTATTTTAACAGGGAGCTTGTTGTTTCGGGCTTAATGACCATCATCAGTTAAAAAAATTCCGTTATATAAGACAACTTAAAAAGGGCTTGTAGTAGTATCTACAAAATTATAGTTATCTACAAAATTTTGGGATGGTGTCTGTCTGTCTGTCTGGGAGACGATTACTCAAAAACCGCTAGACCGATTTTTATCAAATTTGGCACAAAAATTCTTTGTCACCAGACGCAGAGCTGATTAGTTTTTGATAAAAAAAAATTATAGCTCACGAACCGTAGCAGCTAGCGACACGCAGTTTTCACATTTAGGTAGATAATTACATTTTAAACAAAAAAAAATTGAAAAATTTTGAAAAAAAAATTGTATTTTATACGGGAAATTTTTAGACGACATTTATAACAAAAAAAAATGAAAAATATATAATTTTTATTTTAAACTGAGAAAATTTTAAAAAAATGTTGACTTTTTTTTAATTTTTTTAAAAGGTTTTATGGACGGCTATACGTGCCTGCTGGCGCCATTTTTGAAACTACTACATGCGCTTTTTTAAGTTGTCTTGTATAACGGGATTTTTTTAACTGATGATGGTCATTAACCAGAAAAAAAAGGAAACTGAAATGTCAAATCTTAAAAATGAATATTTCGTCTGTTAAATCTTAAAAAAGTGCTTGTAGAAAGTTTTAAGCATTTTTTGACAACTCTAATAATAAAGGCGGAAAAAAATAAAAATTGAAAATTTCGGTTTCGGAACTAGTCGGATTTTGTAAACTTTATTTTTAGTTTTGGATAAAGCATCAAAGTGCGCAACTTTGCCCTAATTTCAATCTTTTCGTATCTCCTACCGTTTAGGAGATCCCCATGGTGAGCATCGAATTTGAAACACCCTGTATATATATATATATATACCCTTGCACTGTAGCGGTGCTTTTAGGTAGATAGGTGCCTATAAGTTCATTTATAATAAACACAACAAATCATGATTTATATTGTTAATTTGCGACAGATTAATGAAAGTTGGTGAATTTCCAGTCGAAACTTCATAAAGTTTAGATTGGCTAGAAATTCGGGAGTTGTTAGATTAAATTCAAAGTTTCCGGTAGCAAGGGTCAAGTTTTGTTAAGATTAAATACGGTTTTTAAATTGCGTTAAAGTTATTAGCGAAATTATACGACGATTGTCATCGCATATATTAACAATAATGCAAAGGTCAAAAAAGCTAAAGTAGCATTTACACAGGCGAATATTCCTTTGATGTTCGAAATGCCGACAAACATTCGCACGAATTATTTATTTAAAGATTCGCGCAAAATGTTCGGACCAAAAGGTTCGGGGTTCGGGTAAAAAGGTTCGTGGTGTTCGGACAAAATTTGCTGAAAGAAATATTTGGAATAAAATAAAAATTAGAAAAATTATTTACCATAAATCATATAAAAATTATATTTTAAAACCTTTCCGACGGAAAAACGATTTGACGCATTTGATAAAAAATAATGAGGATTACTTTATTTCATTTTGTGGCGTTTTGGTGATGGGGTTTGGTGGTGGGGTTTGATGAGTTTTGGTTATGGGGCTTGGTGGTGGGGTTGATGAGGTTCGGTGGTGGGGTTGAGTTTACACTTAATTAAGGAAAACCAAAAAAGTGATAAAGCATAGCAACAATTAGGTACAAACTTATTTAGTAGATATCTACCAACCTCACAACCTACCACCCAGCAAATAATAATTTTTCGCTTTCCGTCGGCTTTTACTATTTAATCGAAAGATAAATTAAAATATTTTTGGTGTTCCAATTTAATTTCAAGAATTGAGGTCAGTGATGTGAGACCAAAAATATTTCTTCCCACTTTCAAAAACATATTTCCAAAAAATCTTGCGAACATTTGCCCGAATGTTCGTAGCAAATATTCGAGTGTTTGGGCAACCGTTCCTCGAAAAATGTTCGCTCTGTGTAAATGCGCCTTAACTTCAGACAGAGATACTTTGAAGGCTTATTAGAAAATTTGATATTAGTGGTGAGGTTGTTTTATCGTTTTGTACATAGTCTTACATCATGTTTGGCCAATATCTCCTCTCCATCTAGAGTAAGTTGAGTATGTCAACGTTACGTCCACGAGGCCGCTTAAACTTTCTATTTTTACGGTAAAACTTACAGCATAGGTTGCGCTGTGTTAAACTATAACTTTTCGATCACGTAACGGGTTATTTACTTATATGAAACGCTTGGTTCTGATAGAATTCTCCAAAGGCCTAAATATCACCTTCTTTAAAAAGTTATTTTCGGCTGGCCAACTGACAGAAATCCCTTTACTTCACGTCGTTATGTAGAGCTTAGGTAGAATCCGATATCTAACTGGGCTGACACATTTTATCAGGGTTTTAGTATATTTTCTGAAATGCGTTTTAAGCCCTGTGCATCAAACTGATGGAGCATGGAGCTGTGGGGGGGTGTTCACAAGACAAAAATCGAAATAGCATTACATTTTTAGCTGCTTTGTTTGCTTTTTTCCTATACCTAATCTTAATTTTTGGCAAGTTGACAAAGTCTTTCTAGACTTTTCCAGAGTGTAGCCAGACTTTTCCAGGGTCTTTCCAGACTTTCTCAGCGTCTTTTCAAACTTTCCCAGAGTGTATCCAGACTTTTCCAGGGTCTTTCCTGACTTTTCCAGATTTTATCCAGACTTTTCCAGGGTCTTTCCAGACTTTTCCAGAGTGTATTCAGACTTTTTCAGGGTCTTTCCAGACTTTTCCAGAGTGTATCCAGACTTTTTTCATGGTCTTTCCGGACTTTTCCAGGGTCTTTCCAGACTTTTCCAGGGTCTTTCCAAACTTTTCCAGGATCTTTCCAAACTTTTACAGGGGCTTTCCAGGGTCTTCCAAGACTTTTCCAGAGTGTAGCCAGACTTTTCCAGGGTCTTTCCAGACTTTTCCAGGGTCTTTCCAAACTTTTCCAGGATCTTCCAAAACTTTTTCAGGGGCTTTCCAGGGTCTTTCCAGACTTTTCCAGAGTGTAGCCAGACTTTTCCAGGGTCTTTCCAAACTTTTCCAGGGTCTTTCCAGACTTTTCCATGGTCTTTCCAGACTTTTCCAGAGTGTAGCCAGACTTTTCCAGGATCTTTTCAGACTTTTTCAGAGTATATCCAGACTTTTCTAGAGCGTAACCAGACTTTTCCAGAGTGTAGCCAGACTTTTCCAGGGTCTTTCCAGACTTTCTCAGGGTCTTTTCAGACTTTCCCAAAGTGTATCCAGACTTTCCAGGGCCTTTCCTGACTTTTCCAGATTGTATCCAGACTTTTCCAGGGTCTTTCCAGACTTTTCCAGGGTCTCTCCAGACTTTTCCAGAGTGTTTCCAGACTTTTCCAGGGTCCTTCCAGACTTTTCCAGAGTGTAACCACACTTTTTCAGACTTTTCCAGGGTCTTTCTAGACTTTTCCAAAGTCTTTCCAGACTTTTCCAGAGTGTATCCATACTTTTCTAGACTGTTCCAGGGTCTTTCCAGACTTTTCCAGAGTGTATCCAGACTCTTACAGGGTCTTTTCAGATTTTCCGGAATGTATCCAGGCGTTTCCAGAGTCTTTCCAGAATTTTCCAGAGTGTATTCAGACTTTTCCAGGGTCTTTTCAGACTTTTCCAGAGTGTACCCAGACTTTTCCAGGGTCTTTCCAGACATTTCCAGAGCCTTTCTGGACTTTTCCATGGTCTTTCCAGACTTTTCCAGTGTCTGTCCAGTCTTTTCGAGAGTGTATTCAGACTTTTCCAGGGTCTTTTCAGACTTTTGCAGAGTGTATCCAGACTTTTACACGATCTTTCCAGACTTTTCCAGAGAGCATCCAGACTTTTCCAGGGTCTTTTCAGACTTTTTCAGGGTCATTCCAGACTTTTC
This sequence comes from Oxystoma pomonae, assembly GCA_963921995.1. NCBI lineage: Eukaryota > Metazoa > Arthropoda > Insecta > Coleoptera > Brentidae > Oxystoma > Oxystoma pomonae. The sequence goes on along the minus strand of OY998166.1, from coordinate 94,585,741 downwards.
TAGGGTTTTCCAGGGTATTTCCAGACTTTTTCATTGTCTTTTTAGACTTTTCCGTTTCCAGACTTTTCCAGAGTCTTTCCAGACTTCCAGAGTGTATCCAGATTTTTACAAGTTCTTTCTAGACTTTTACAGAGTGTATCCAGACTTTTCCAGAGTCTTTCCAGATTTTTCCAGAGTGTATCCAGACTTTTCCAGACTTTTCAGAGTGTATCCAGACTTTGCCAGAGTCCTTCCAGACTTTTCCGATGTAAAAAGGTCTTCGTATTTTGGATTACTTTTTGAATTTGTTTGCAACCAGAAAATTAATTATAAAGTCCAGTTTAACGTTGGGTTTAAACAAAAAAAGCAAAGCCTCCTGCTTTGTGCAAAAATCCTTTAAGAAATGCCATTTTATGGACCACTACGATATTCTCACTTATTTTAACCATTTAAAAAAATTTACTTCAAAAGGTAATGTAAAAAACAGTTATTCGCGATTTTTACAAATAAAACCTTAGATTAAAAAGAGACAAGATACCTGACACTTACGGAGATATTGAACAATGTTTACCTTTCTGTTGTTTACAGTAAACACACCAGTGGCGTGCCTACTTAAATATAAATTTATACATGGATTATATTATTAAAATTTTACTATACTCTGAAATCTGCAAAATAATTGAAAAAACATTAAAAAAATAATTCTGCCAATTTGAGCTTTGGAAGCTTTCTAACAATAAATGTTTGTAGTATAATTTTATACAAAAGAAATTTATTACAAAATTTGTATATGATTATGCCAAACATTAAAACAAAGAAACACAGTTCATAGCACCTGGAACATCAAGAAAAAAAAAATATTACCCACTAGCTAAAAATTATGTTATTGTGTTTGTTAATTTTGTTATTTTTTCTGGTCATTAGCAGAAACTTACTTATACTGACTTCTTCAGTACACAATAAAGTCAATAATGCTTAGGGTATATAGAGACATCTAGGACAGACAAAAAGATTTAAATATTAATTCGAAGGGCGAGCGTAGATGGCAACGGCGGCAGTATAAATCAAGCTTAATATATTCTGGTAAGAGGTAGGAATTAAATATTCTTACAAACCTGAACACATGTGAATTAACTTTTATTGTTCCTTGCAAGTTGGTTTAAGGACTTTACCTACCTTTATTTTATAGTATTAATTATAAAAAAAAACGTTCAAAAATATCTTATTTGACGCATTGGGAATTAACTACTTCATCAAAAAAAAAACGTGTTTGTTGATATTTTAATCTAAGGATCTACTAATTTAAGTATATTTCATAAACTTTTTTTGTTCTGTGTACCTACAGGCATGTACCGCCACTGACTGATTTCACTTGCTCTCCCTTCGTTTTCAAAACATTGGACGATTTGTTCCAAAATATCACTTTAAATGCACTGAAATATTGTTCTACTAGAAAAAAAACACACTATATGTTATCCTGAAATTTTAAAATAAATGACACGAAAAAGCTTATGTCAATGAAAATATCATCCGACCGTCTGCGCTCTGCCGACTTTCCCCACCCAAAAGCCCATCACGACCTAAAGGGGTTGAGACAGAATTCTCTGTCCCTATCGTTCTAACGTCATTTAAAAGGATAGAAAAATAATCGATATTTCTCACTTTTGTTTTGTTGTGATTTTATTTGTAGATAAACAGTGGTTATTATTTGTCAAGGAGTTTTCGTTGGACCAGATATCTTGTCTATTTTTAATCTAAGAATGAAACCTTGATTATGATGAAAAGATGGTGTAAAAAATATATTTAACATCCTCTTCGCGAATTCTAAAAGTCACAGTTCTCTTACTTTCATGCTTATTGTTGTTTTTTAAAAAGTTTCTTTAAGGATTTTTACACAATAAAACGCTTATTACAGCGAAGGGAAAAATTTGAATGTGTCTTAATTTTGTGCAGTTTGAAAAGTCTGTAAATTAATCTACCTACTGAGATAGACATAAATTTATCTTTAAAAAGTTTCTTACATATTTCAGTTAGCGAAGAGTTTTTTAAATTAATTTAATTGTTAGTCAAGTCAAGTTAATTAACGTTATAACGTGAGATTTCACGCTGCGTCCCGGCCTTTCCGTCTAGTTACGTTTAAGGCCTACTTGTAACCACGTCCCAAGCAACAAAATCAGTCGCAACGTGGTAGCCGTCACCACACCACCTATTAGAGTGTCAATGATTACTCATGATATAGAAATTATGTCGCCGGTAGTAAACGGGCACGTTATCTCGACATCCTGTTTACCACATAAAGTAGTATTTCTTACTTTATAGGGTTTTTAGGTTTTCTCTTTCCCACATTGTTAATTGAAAATATGTTGATCTTTTTCTAGACTATATCAGGAAACACACCATAAAATATATGAAGTCATGACAGAAAATAAAAATATTATCTATATCATAACCTATATACTTAATAATTACCATTTTATTAACCACTTTTCTAAAGTCACAACATCTTTAATTTATAAACGCATAGCACTTTATTGATTAAAAATGCTAATTTTTTTATACAAAAAAACGCGCGCCCACCCAGTTTTGACCTTTTTTTATCTAAAATGTTGATAAACAATTGGAGTTATTTGAGGTTAGAATTTCCAAATTAAACGTCTTTCCAGTTTTAGTATGTTTTATTAACTAAATATTAATATTTATACCATACCATACAAGTAATAGTTACTTACTTTATGTTTATACTTTTATTGGTACATGCAACTATACTTGAATTCCATGTTTAATAGAAGTAAATAACATGGACGCATCCAGTTGACGGTGCATTGATTTACTATGTCAGTAAAGTAGCGATAACTCGTAAGCAACGTTTTCCCACTATATGCACATTTATTTCTTACTGCGTCGTAGATAGGCGACCGTGTAGACTCCATAACTTTGTAGTTTTGTATTGAGTAGAGGCTACTGAATTGCAAACAAATTAATATCAGTAGAGTCGTTACCTTGTAAATGTTATATTAAAGAAATTAAATGTGATAACTATGAAGTAAGCCTTGGACGGTAAAGTTTTTTCGTGCTTTTAGTAATGGTATATATATAGTTATATAGTGGAATATATTATTTTCGCTTATAACTTTATATTTTTACGGCACTGTGGTAAGTTTTTAACCGTAATAGTTACCACACTAAGTGACAATAATGACATTTTTCCTATAAATAGTTTTTTGTAGGATATATTACTACGTTTTCACCCATTTTTGGTGGCAATGACAATGCCACCAGTGAACCCACATAACATTGGAGAAATATTCAAGTTATAGGAATATTCCCTCAAAGTGATTTTTTGAATAATATATGACAGGAAGGTTTCAGGCCTATTTCTTGATGAATATTCTGTAAGAGTTTGTGATAGTGATACTTCTTTGGTAATAGGATAATAATATTCCCATGATAACGTGATAATCAAGTTATTTCTATGAATATTCACAAAAAGAATATTTTTGTCAGGATTTTGGCATGTTTGCTGAAAATATTACTATCTTGTGAAAAGAACGCGATTTACATGATTTATAATTATAATTTAGTTTAATGTCATCTATTAGTATTAGATGGCACTGGAATCAATATGTTCTCCATGTAGCAGGCAATATTATTATAAATATAATACAGCAAAAAGTTATTTAGGTAATCTTTTGATAACTAATCTTAAGTAGTATACATCAACATAATGATGATACATTGATATACCTGTATCCATAGGCTGCTCCGTAGTGGAAAACTAATGCATATTTAGTGAATATTCATGTGGACATATATCCACTGCATATCTTAGGATATTCATCTTGTGGCGATCTGGACATGTTTTGAATCACATAATCATATCCATGCAATATTCAATAGGGATATATATTTGCTATGTGGGATTTTATAGTCAGTGCCTAGGTATAATACTATAATTTTTTAACAAAAAGGTTCTGGTAGTATTATAGTCATGTTTCATGTCACGTTTCTATCACATTTATATAACCTGTATGAGCTAGAACGTAACTTATTGCCGGCATGTGTTAGTAATATTCCCAATGGTAAAATGTAACATTTCTATCACATTCTTTGTTCTCTAAGTATATGACTATTACATTACAGAAATGTTTAATTGTTATGTGGGCTCTTGATTGTTCCATCTAGAACAATTAAGATATTGCATTCCTCATCCAAAACCAAATTATGGGAATGTGTACTGATTTTTTCCATTGCCAAAAACTAGACTTCTAATTAAAAAAACACAAATATAAAAAATATTGTCTCTCAAATAAGGTTAGAAATAGTTGTGCATTTGATCTGCTAATGTGGGACAAATTTTATAAAACTATTTCGTGAAGTTCGAAAGTGCGCGTTAGGGTAGCGTCCGGTAAAAATCTACCGAAAATCTAAACAGCCTGGTAAATTTTAACCAGAGCAATCTGAACGGCCATGGCGCGCCCGGGTGTCACCCGACGTTCTTCTGAACGCACCCCAGGGGTGCGTTCGGTTTGAAGAGTCCGGGTGAAGTCGGGCGCAGAGCGTTACCCGATAGCGAGTGCACTCCGAGTGTGCCCGGCGATTCGTCCAATATGAACGGACAGGACGCATTATCATAACCTCACTCTTAAGATTTTAATTTTTTTTGTAATTATGGAAGAAGTAATAGTAATAAATGAAGAACTACGCGTTGAGTTGTTCACCACTTTTTTACTCACTTCACCACTCTTGATTGTTCCATCTAGAGCAAAATTGCCTTCCTCGTCCCAAACCAAATTATGGGAATGTGTACTGATTCTTTCCATTGCCAAAAACTAGACTTCAAATTAAAAAAACACAAATATAAAAAATATTGTCTCTGAAATAAGGTTAGAAATGGTTGTGTATTTGATCTGCGCATGTGAGACAAATTTTATCAACCTATTTCGTGGAGTGCGAAAGTGCGCGGATAACAGCCGGGTAAATTTTAACTAGAGCAATCTGAACGGCCATGGCGCGCCCGGGCGTCACCCGACGTTCTTCTGAACGCACCCCAGAAAACAACAAAAATTTCAAATTCAACTTATTTGTTTACATTTCAGTGAAAGACCGAACAGGATACCAAACCATGTACCAAAGCTTGCCGAAATCGCCTTAAACTCTGTGGTATAAGGAATAGAAAAATTGCGAAAGGTGGACTTTGGTGACACTGTATTCGTATAAAACACACATGAGAGAGGGAGGGTCGATGGTCTCCCACTGCACTTAAGATCCCTCAAAACAGGAGAGAAGAGCGAATCAGTAAAATAATACCATGGATGAAATATAAGGCCCTAGGAGCCCATAAAAAAATTAAATTTACACAATTTAACACGTGGATTTGTTATTCAAGAGGGACACTGTGGTAATATTGGGGTTTTCATCAAATGCACCCCTATCGAGGGGTAAGTTTTACCGCCATAACTTTTGAAGTACATTAAATTCCTTTACAAACATGTTAAAATTTTGAAAATCTAGCGATTCGTTTTCGAGATATTTGCCTCTCAATTTACCATGCGGCGAATGAAAAACTTTGTTTTCAGTATACTTGTTTAAACAATATCAGAAAAACCCTGAGACCTCTCAATTTTGTTTTTCATTCAAGATCATTTTCTACTAGTTCTTTTTTTCTTAAAACACGCCCCTTTCGGGGGTGTATCCTACGAAAATTCCAACATTGTCAAGGAGTGTCCCCCTTTTGAATAACAAATCGACGTGTTCGTGGTTTTTTTCCGAAACATGCTTTAAATAATCGAAAACGCCTACTCTGTTTCGTTTTCTTTGCTTTATTGTTCTCGTCTATACGAATGATAAAAATAATTAAAAATTTATTTAAAAGTATTTTAATTGGTTAATAAAAGAGAAAACGTTTAAATTTATTTTACCGAAATAAAAAGTCGCAAGCTAATTATAAAAGAGCATAATTGAAAACAGGAGTAAACAAAATTAAGGACGATATCTAGCTAATTAAAGGTTACTTCTCAGCCATTCCATGAATAAGTCAACCGCAGGTAAAATCGAAAACTCACTACGGTAGTGTCAAGTTATATTATCCACAAACACCCCCTTTCTTATTATTTAACTCTAAACTCCTTTTAGTTTGCATCTTTGGCCAACATAAGCAAGAAATAGATTGGCAGTGGAAAAACCATATAGCTATGAGATACTATCCAAGTATAATAAACCACGCATGTGCGAAATAAAGTTCAATGAAAAAGGCAAATTTACAAAAACCGAAACAAAATTGAACAGAAGAGAAAACGTCCGAAACGAAATATGAACGAAAGTAAAACACCCAGAAAATAATGGATACGAATATAATTTTATAGAATTTTAACTTACTCGATCATTAAAAGACCCGAATATAATTTAACCGATTATAATTTTCCCGAACCTTAAAATATTAGAATTACAAAAGTATCGAAAATAATTTTTTAGGAACGAAAAACACCCGAACCACAAATTGATAGAAAATAATATGCGAGATCCTTAAATGAACAGAACCAAAATCCATCCGAATCGCTATTGGGAGAGCGTCAAATTTAAATCTCTAGAGCGCCGTAGGCCCTGTATTACGGCGTTAACAACTTTCTCTATTTGGAAAATGACACGGGGATTCTTTTTTATTAACGGCGCAAGAACAATCCAGAGATAATATAAATTTGTCAATCGATTTCAATACGTCATCTACCACTCATTATCTATCTCTGGTTTCTTTACTGTATTCTCCTGTTCACAGATTGCGCCGCGAATCATTGGGGATTAGGGTCACTGGATCCTAAAACCTGTGGCTGGGACCGCAGGTCTCAGGATCCAGTGACCCTATGGGGGATTGTTTATTTATCACCTAGGTGATCGAATTGAGAGCAGTGACAACTAGTCAAATGGCCATAGACACAGACCACTTAAGGGTTCTAAAAAGTAGCTTTTCACCAAAGGAAAAATTATTAAATAAAACACAAAAACCATGCCGACGAACTCCAAAACAAAACGACAAAACTAAGGTTATGAAGAATGTCAGGCAGACACACTGACATTGGTTAGTTGCAAATACAGTGAGTCGACCAATTTCGATGTTTGCATGGCATAAATTTTTTTTCCTGGAAAGGGGTGTTACCTAGGTATATATGCTAGATCTCTCTTAGCCGAATACATTTAGGAAAGAAGAACACTAGAAACTATGCCTAGGGTAAGCTCACAAAAAAAAGACGTGGGTGGTTAATTTTGATGGTGGCGGTATCTATAATATAACCATTTAAGTACTTTTTGATGCTAGGCATATAACTAATATTGATAGGTAACCAGTATAGTCCATGTTTTTACATTTCCGCATGTTTTAGCTTTAGAGGAAAATAATACTCAATTTGTTTTTTATTAGAGGAAGAGGATTACAAAGCTTATTAATACAATCTAGAGAGTTTTTGAAATTAGGTGTCCATTATTTGGAAAATTACAAATATTTCCAATTTAGTTTTACAGGTCTCTATAAAGGGTATTTCTGACTGTTTCTGACGTAATATGGGCGCGCCAATTTTGAAACACCACAAAAGCTAAAACAGTTTTTTTCAAAAAATAAACAAAATTTTAAAAAAGTACCAAGATTTGATGGAAAAACATAGTCCAATAAACAATTTAGGCAAAATTTCAGGCCATTTGGAAGGCCCGTTTCCGAGAAACATGCGGAAAAAGAATTGCCTAATAAACGGACCCAACAGCGTTGCCGGTTTAACGATGTAATTGGGCCGTTAAGATCGTAGTTACAATCTGGGGAATTGTTTTTAGCATCAGTGTACGGGAAATCAATTTAACTATGTCGACCTAATTTTTTTGCAAAAGTTTACGTCAGTGAATTTGTTTTCCATGGCAACGCGGAGACTTTATTTATATTTATCCACAGTAGGACATCAGAGATTTTTTAGCACCGGGTCAAAAATTTGAAGTTAGGTTACTTATTTTGACTTTACGCATTCTGCGCCGCTAAAAAACCAAGTAAAATACTAAAATAAAAGAAAACCATTTATTGCAGAATTACCTGCTAAAAAAAACGCTACCCAATTACGTATTAAAGTAACTGGCTGTAATGTTGTGGTATCCCACTAGCTGATACCGACAACAGGTTAACTTAAAAGCATGCAGATTTAAAAATCGGCTACTGGCGCTAGACGAAATAATCGTATTCTATTTTAAACAGGAGCGTCAACGACTAGCAAGAGTCTTTCAAACCTCTAAATAGAGCTTTACTGACCTGTTTTGTTAGAGTAGTGTGTTTTTGAAACTGAGGTTCTAAAATCTATCCTTTGCACTCCCAGATTTCACTAGTACACTTGCACATAACTATGCAGCCATAATTTAAATTAAAAAAAATGCTTGAATCAAAATAAAAACAAAATTATGTGGGGTTATGGGAGTCGAATGTTTCTATGCAAATTCCTAGTAATCCCAGCGAGCCAGTAAAGTTCTCTTGGTTCTTTGATAGACTCGGGGTAATGCCCACGCATCGCTAGGCCTTTTTCGACGGGCGACCACACACGCGGAGTGTTTGTTTTAGAACAATGTTTTTGAAAACACATTTTTGAACGATAAACATAACCTCGAATGGTTTTCCGTCAGAAAACGTAAAAATACTCTGTCCCACTGCGGCCCGATTTAAAGTTTGTTGACAAAACACCTGCAGTTACCATGGAATCGTATAAATTCTGCATCCTATCGGCCAACACTTGCACTGCATGTGTCTCCCAAATTCAATGAAGTGTGATTGATTGATCGGTTTTCTTTTCCGGAGTGCATAGGCTTTTAGAAAAAAGGAAACTTACTTTTTATTTTCGCTAAAGCAAGAAAATATAAAAAGGAAAAATGTAATCCAGAGAGAATTGTGAGTATTTCTCTATTTTTTTGTAAATCGGGTTTGTTCTAAACCGCCATTATTTTGAGGCTTTTGGGATAGATGACAGGACCAGAGCTTTTATTTTGAAGAAAAAGTAATTGAGAATTTTGAAAAATCCTTCAGATATTTTTGTTAAGCATTTAAAAATGATCACCCCTGCAAAGTTTCAGCGCATTCTGATGTTTAGTTTTCCGTGGGCACTCTGGCAAAAGAATAAAAAAATAAAGAACAAGGCGTTGCCAGTTGTACTTTTTTTTACTTAAAATCTGGGGAGAAACTGTAGCTTTAAACGATTTTACTTAACTTCACAGTTTCTTTTTAAAAATTTTGGGAGTAGGGGTTGGTTGAGGGATGTAAAAGGGGTAAATTAATACAATATCACAACTTACTTCGACTCTTCCGTGCCTTAAGCCTGGCAACGTAGTAATGTAATTCGTGGCTATCTGTTCAAATCATTTTCAGACAGATTGGGGTTCTTGAATTTTGAAGTTCGGCATTATTATGTTTCTATTAAATTATTTTCGTTAAAAATATTTTTTTGTGTTTCTATAAAAATATGTTTCGTTTAAATTTAATTCTATGCATATATTTTCTAGCGATTTGATTTTCCCGTCATTTTATTTTCGAGAGATTTTTTTTCAGACCAATTATTTTCTTTTCTTTTAAATTCTGACAAATTATGTTTCTGCCAAATTTGGTTTAGGGTTTTTTATAGGGACCCATCACCGAATATTTCTTTTTTTTTAATTTCTTTTAACTCATTGGCCTTATGGAGATGATTTTCCCATTTTATTTAAAAACCGTTTGAGAAAAAAGTAACATATTAGGTGTTTTCTGAAACAGAAGGAAAAGCACTAAAATATAGAGAGTATCTCATTAAAAAAAAGTATCTTCGACTCCCTGGCCGCGATGATTGGCATCCAAAAAGATACTTTTTTTTAAATCTAAATCTCATTAAATTATCAATTAAATTTCAAGAAGACCGGGGCCGATGGATTAAGGACGAGTTCCAATGCGCATGCGTCAACTTACAAACTCGCTCAGGCTCAGATCGAGACGTAAACGATTTTTTTTTCATCCTGTGCTTTGACATACCTAATAGTTATATGGGAAAACCATAAATGCCCGTGTGCACGTGTGGAATATCATGAAAGTGGCACTTAAGCTGTAGTTAAGATAAGCCGTAGAATTACTTCGGTTGAAGCGCATTTTTAGGTTATGTGAGGTATTTTTTTGATTATGTTTTTAAACAAAAGCCATTAATTTAATCAGATTATAAACCTGTTCCGTTGCCTTAAAATATTTATGTGATTGTAATAGTGGTTTGTGCTTAAAATGGAACTTCTTTGGGATGACGAAGAAGACGAAGAATTAGACTTTGTAATTAATGTAGTACCTACCAAGAAGGATTTTTCAAAAAATGAGACGAAGATGCCTTTTACAAAAGGTTTAGAAGGTCCAAAAAAATCATGAATTTTCTCTAAGCGAATAATTCACCTTTTTTTTGCAAATTCGTTGTAAAGAAACTGAAAAATGGGTTGGGTTGGTCTGGTGGTGTAATAAGTAGTATGTTTTCACATCGTATTCAATACGTATCGAAAATCAAGCATCTTGTTCTTCATATGTCACGCTCTTTGTCGGAACAGAGAACATGCTCTATGAAAGAAAAATAAGACAATCTTTTCAATACGTATTGATTACGATGTGAAAACATATACCAAATAAATAGTCAGGTTTTATAGTTAACCAATTATAGTATTTTTATATGCCTTTTCCTCCATAAAATCATAAATCATCAATAAAATTTATTTTTTTAAAACATCCTCAAATTTTACGTGTTTTTTTTTTGTCAGCTAACAGGTAATAATCATGATCACCACACAAAAAACACAAAAAAATGCAGATAACTGCCAGGTTGCCAATAATTTCCTTACTTTTTCCAAGTGGAACATATTCGGAACCTTTGCAAACCAAGTAAATCTCGAGGGTCACCCTCAGTTCATGCGGCACTTGAACAAGTGGAAGAAGTAAGGGGAAGTGGTGCACACGGGCAAAAAACAATTAATTTTGAGAGACCGGGATTTGACAGTTGCGTTTGTTTTACAGGCGCCATTTATTTTTATTTCTATATCGTCGAAGCTTGTGGTGCCGTGTGAAATTTTTTAATTGTGTTTAAAATTAAGGGTTTCAATAAAAAGACTTGTACAACATCTTAAAGAAATTTTGTAACCTCCGTTGTGCACTATTTAGTTTACTATTAAATAATAGTTGCTGCAATTTGTGAAACTCAAATCAAGACTTTTTATTCATCGCAATAAATATTTGCTTCGTTAATATAATTATCAGAGATTTGGTACAAATAGGAAAAATACAAAGAGCGCTTCTTTTTTGTGTAACCTCCATTGTGCAAAGTCAAAATGCTCCTAACTATAATTTAACAATTACTACGTTTATACGCGCCTATGTTTATAAGGACGGTTTTAAATAAAATCGCTTTCGCCGAGGGTTTATATACGTCCTTCTTTTTTTTTAATAACATTTTTTAAATATTTTGCAGGACTAGTTTTACGGCGGAGCTAAAGTGCTACTACGCGTACCCGAAAACTGACAGCGACATATTTCATGGCTATCTATGGTGTTGTATGCTAAAAGTAAAAAAAAAGGTTTTTCCAAAAACTGTCTATGTCTATGTTTTTCATTTACTGGAACAGTATTGAGAAACTAAATTTTAAGGAATATTAGCAAATAAGTCCTGACAAAAAAGCAGTTAGTGTTAGTGCAGATTTTTTGTAAGGGCAAGATTTTCTGACGGGTTTTGAAGAATCGCCATCGAAATGTCAGTTTAAAAAGAAAACAAATAAAAACAGATAAGTTAACAATAGTAGTTTTAACAACTAGTGGCTAAAATAGTGCTTTTTTTAAAACCGCGAGTAAAAAAATGCACAGTTTAGCCGCGAGTTGTTAACACTATTTTTTTAATACCTTTATCAAAAAATCCAAGAAAAACAGGAAAATACTTTTAAAAATCTCGAACAAAGAGAACTTCTCGCAACACACCATCTTTACACTATGAATCAAGGCGGCTGGTAAATGAAATAACTATCGTTTCCATAGCGATGTGTCATTTTACTCGGTAACGTTGCGACATTTAATCTTTGACAATTTAAATGACAAAAAAAAAATAAATTTTAAATTATTTTTTCGTAAATACTTGGTGAAAACTGGCGGAAATGGCTTAATTGTTAGGAAGAATAATTAGATTGAAATAAATACACGGACAGAAATCTTTTTTACACCCGTGATAAAAAAAAAGTTTTTTTGCATTGGTAACTAAAAAGACAAGTTACTAAAATCATGTTTTGATGAAGGTATAAAAAAAAGTATTTATACCGACCCTAAAATCAGTTTTGAAGCGATAAACCGTTTTATTAAATTGCTTCAAATTAAATCGATTTATTGTTTGAAGCGGTTTTATTGGTAAAGTTTTTAAACTGTTCCTACATATTAAAGCGCTTTAAGAAGCTCGTATAAACAAAGTCATTGACAGAGTAAATGTTATATTTTTATTTAGTAAACTTTTTATTTGGTAAATTGATGTGGGTGGTCAAAATTCGAGGGGCATTTATAGCTTTGGGCTTTTGCAGCATAGTTAGCCCAAAACTAATATACATGTTACATGTTGCTCGATTTTCAAGAGAAGTCGAAAACTAAAAACCGCATTGCGATATGTCAAAGCGTTTCTGAGCTACAGGGTGATTCTCAAAAATGTGCGATTTTAAAGGCCTTCTACAACTTTTTTATTTGTAAAGATAGAGATTTTCATTAAAAACATTTTTTGAAGATTTTTTAAGGACAAATCTACCTGTTTCACCGATTTTGTCTTAAAGCCTTTAGTTCACGAGATATAACACAAAGTTACATTTTTTAAAATGGGATACCCCCAATTTTTCTACAAAATCTTTTCTAAAAAAATTTCCTGTCGAACGATGTGCCATACACCTATTTTTATTAAGTAGTTAAACAGATATCTGCAATTTTTAATAATTACCATAGTAGGCTGTGTTTAACTCTGACCTATGCAGTTTTAGGGTATCTATCTAGGTAGCTATGATCAAATAAAAAAATAAATTGGACTTGATTCCCCCTATGTTCGTAGTAGCTTGAAGCGGTCTGTGTAATAACTCTGTAGACATGCAGACCATTTCTGTACATTAAATATTTTTTAAAATTTTTGGTGTCGGCTTCTAACCAAACCATAGACCACAGAAGATAACAAAAATCCAATTTTTAGAATTTTTGTGTTTGCTTGTTTGTCTGGTTGTACCAGCATTACTCGAAAACTACGAAACGGATTTTGATGAGAATTTCACTAATGGATTCCTAGGTGTCCCGGGTAGGACACAGGTTTTATTTTAACCAAATCGGTTTATACAGGAACAAAAGTTATGATCGTTTAAAGCAAGGAAAACGGGAAAATCGAGTAAAACCGCAGGCAAAGCTCAGCTAATTAGTACTAAAGTTGGGATGACTCCGAGGATAATAATTCTTATAAGGCACATCTCCACTAAAGACAAATGTATTTTACAATTAACTGGAAAAATTCGGTTAAACCCGTTTCTCTTAAAAACTATAAATATTCATTATTTGACTCTAAGCCATTCAAAAATTCAAATAAGTATAAAATTTATGGTTTCGTTCGCCAGAATGTTGTAAAAATGCAGCGCTTAGGTATAATAAATTTCTCAATTTTTCTCTACAAACATTTATCCTTCTGTTATGTTTAAATTACGGCTTTTCAAATATGCAACACAAACGAGTGAATAAAAGAAAAATATTACTGATGCACGGCTTAAGGCGCATTTACACAGACAAACTTTCCTTTGATGTGGAAATGCCGACAAACATTTACACGAGCCTCTTGAGCAAAATGCTCAAAGAAATGTTCGAGCAAAATCTCGTACAAAAAATCACACGTAAATTTTGGAGAGAATGTTAAGCAAAATTTGTTTGGAGAAATGTTGGTATAGAAATTTCTTACAAATTTAAATTTTATAGTTTTATGGGAATTCATTGAACTTAACTGAAAATAGAAAGACTAAGTTTTAAAACAAGGTATTTTTAATTAAGTGCTTTCCGACGGAAAAACAATTTGATGTAGAAATTCACATTTTACCTTATAAGCAACTTCGATTGACCTGATTTTTATAGGGAATATGCCAGTATACTTGTAACTTTTTTGGGGTTGTAGAAAAACGAGAATAAAAAAATAATAATGGCACTTATTTATTGCTGTTGCCTGTAAAATGTAATGATAAAAATTTACGTTTAAAAGAATATCTCTTTATTTTACTTCCTAGTTTAAAACACAATACAATAACAATTAAGTCAAATTAAAAAACCTATATACATTTTATTAAATCTCAAATATATGAACAAAAGCACGTTCGGTCTAAATAATACCCGTTTATTAACCACTTTTACAATCCTACCATCCCGACCACTGCCTAAAAAAATATAATTTAGCAGTAATAGACTGGACTTCTGAATCGGAATGTTGCTCCTTTGCATATTGTTTGTTCAGTGTCAGTAATCGACCTTGATTATTACATTAAATTGACAGTAAATATCTATCTTCAGCATTTTCATGAACCTTTTGCTTTTTTAAGCAACCCTTGGGACCTTAAACTAACTAGGTAAATCTGGTGTGAGGAATTAAAAAACAACAATAAAAGCTAAAGGTAAAGTAAAGTTACAAAAATATGTTTAAAAAAAATCTCCCTCCCCTCCCCTTGCTGATATTTGAAAAACTCAAAATTTTTTTGGAAAAGAAAAATTTTCCTAGGTTTTTTTTTTAGGAAAAAAACCCTTGGAAATAAAAAAAACTCGCAAGAAAATCCCAAAAAAAACCCCGGGCAAAAAAATCCGGGAAAAACCCTAAGAAAAAAATATTATAAGTAAACCTAATCCATGTGACAAAACTGATAGTAGAGCCAATAATAATGTTTCGCTTGCCGTCGGCTTTTTTTCACAAAAATTTTAAATAAAAGTTGGTGTTCCATTTTTTTAACGAATTGAGATCACTGATCACTGATGTGAAATTTTATTTATTCTCATCTTTAAAAATATGTTTCCAAAATAGATAGCAATAATTTGCTCAAAAATTTAACCGAACAAAATGTTCAAAGAAAAGCTCACAAAAATGTTCACGCAAAAATTTTTAGATATTTTGGACGAGCTTTTATTTGAGCATGTTCGTCTGTGTAATTGCGCCTTTAGAGTCTCCTGACTTTTGTGTGTGTGAAATCAAACGGTCATTTTTACCTCAATCTCAAGGGGTTATTTTCTGGATTATTCTTACAATATTAGATACAGGGCGACAAAAATATGTTTAGTCCCGTTTTTTATATCAGCTAGATCGTACTTATTTAGTATTGGACGTAAATCGCAAAGTTAACGAAACCTTAACAAGTATTATACATTATTGTCTAGATAAAAACCACAGTTTACTGCTGAATTTATGTTTTAAAAAACGAGTGCGGTATTTGACAATGTTTACAAGTGATAAGCAATGGTGTCCTGTTCTACGTTCATACAGTTTTGGCATTTACCAAAAGTGACTGTTAAATCGACTATTTTCCTGTTCTAGACGCTTTGGGACTAAATTTAATATTACCAAATAAACGCTTTCTTGAAAGTTGACAGTCACCAACCCAAAAATCTTTTCTCTACTCGACAGATGACACACGTACCTTTTCATTTTTGAGTTTTGTAAAAAATGCACATAAAAGTTTGGTTATATTTATTACCTTGACAGTACATGAAATGGTTGGTTGAAATAAACGTACAAGGCACAAAAATTGGTTTATCACTCATAGAACCATAGATAAAAGACAACTTCTTGTTATATTGTAAAAACGGCCGGAAAACGTTATGCTAAGCAATTAAGTGGCGCGACGTTTTTGGCGAAACGTTTTTAAGTCGTTAGTGTGGCTCCCAGGAATAACCAATATCTTTGTAGTCCGAGTGTGGTAATTGCGTCAATAAAAGCGGTTGTCGTTAAAATAACTTTTTTGTACTTCAAACAACGTTTATTTTGGTCCATCTATTAGAAACTGTCTGACTAGCACGACTGAAAATCCTCCTCTTACCCCAATAGGCTCGTCAACTTACCCCGCTAGTGGGTCAAGATGACGAAAATTATTTTTTATTGTTGTAGATTTTTTAGGAATTAAAGTATTAGTAGTTTTTTTAATATTTTTTGTTAACCGCAACGTTGATCTAACAATTAAAGGTGTTCGCTCTTTCAGTCATTACCGGATTATTGTATTTTCTAGGGAGTTTTGTTCCTTAACATCGTCATCTTGGCACCATTCTCCCCTAAGTTGTTGCTAAAACGATTTCGGAAAACGTTACGGTCATTAGGGAGTAAAAGCCAAACCACCGCGTAAACGTAACATAGCTCTGAAATCCATTGCTCAGATCCGACAGAAGTTGTCAATCGTACGTCGAGCGAGACTGATTTTCATGAGATACTGGTTCTAGCGACGCTAGGATGGCGTATCGTTACGTCGCGTCGCGTAACGCGGTTGCCACCAATGAGAGCACTGAATTTCAGAGCTACGTTACATTTACTTGGGGGTTTTGCTTTTACTCCCTATTATTTTTTTTTACCTACTACGTAAATGGCAATTTACAGGGTTCATTTCCGTGCAGAAAGTAGTCCTTTACAAGGCGCGGTGCCGTAAGGTAACTTTGCCGCACGCCGCTTGCTTTTCTAAAAGCCAGACTGCCTTGTTAAGAAAAAACGCATAATTTAGTCAAATTTGCATTCAAGATGAAACAATATTAAATATAACGAAATACATCCCAAAACCAAATAAAGCGTCTTTACTTAACACGGCAGATTTTTTTGCCCCACCAGCCTGCAAATTTTTGTGTGCGCCACTGCGTCAAAAGTTAAATTTACGTGTAGAGCCTCATCATTTCCAAGTCTACCAATGTGTCACTAATAAAGATCGGCTAAGAAGTAAGCACGTCGTGCTGTAAAGTAAAATTATACTATTTTGTTACATTTTTGTAATTGTATGTAAATCGAAATTTCTATATAGTTTTACTTTGCAGCACGACGTGTTGTAAAGTAAAATAATAAGAATTTATTATAATTTTACGTTATTTTATCTAAAAATCTTAATAAAATCGAAGTTTCTATGTTAGCTTGCTGTAAAACTTTAATAATAAGTAATTAATACACTTTTAAAGAGTAGGTTGTTTTGAACTCTCCTGCAAATTTTTGTGTGCGCCACTAGGTCAAAAGTTAAATTTATGTGTAGAGACTCATCATTTCCGAGTCTACCAATGTGTCGCTAATAAAGATCGGCTAAGAAGTAAGCACGTCGTGCTGTAAAGTAAAAGTATACAATTTTTTTACATTTTTGTAATCGTATGTAAATCGAAATTTCTATATAGTTTTACTTTAGAGCACGGCGTGTTGTAAAATCATAAGACCTTATTATAATTTTACGTTATTTTATCTAAAAATCTTAATAAAATCGAAGTTTCTATGTTAGCTTGCTGTAAAACTTTAATAATAAGTAATTAATACACTTTTAAAGAGTAGGTTGTTTTGAACTCTCCTGCAAATTTTTGAGTGCGCCACTGGGTCAAAAGTTAAATTTACGTGTAGAGCCTCATCATTTCCGAGTCTACCAATGTGTCACTAATAAAGATCGGCTAAGAAGTAAGCACGTCGTGCTGTAAAGTAAAATTATACGATTTTGTTACATTTTTGTAAATGGTATGTAAATCGAAATTTCTATATAGTTTTACTTTGCAGCACGGCGTGTTGTAAAGTAAAATCATAAGAATTTATTATAATTTTACGTTATTTTATCTAAAAATCTTAATAAAATCGAAGTTTCTATGTTAGCTTGCTGTAAAACTTTAATAATAAGTAATTAATACACTTTTAAAGAGTAGGTTGTTTTGAACTCTCCTGCAAATTTTTGTGTGCGCCACTGGGTCAAAAGTTAAATTTACGTGTAGAGCCTCATCATTTCCGAGTCTACCAATGTGTCACTAATAAAGATCGGCTAAGAAGTAAGCACGTCGTGCTGTAAAGTAAAATTATACGATTTTGTTACATTTTTGTAAATTGTATGTAAATCGAAATTTCTATATAGTTTTACTTTGCAGCACGGCGTGTTGTAAAGTAAAATCATAAGAATTTATTATAATTTTACGTTATTTTATTTAAAAATCTTAATAAAATCGAAGTTTCTATGTTAGCTTGCTTTAAAACTTTAATTATAAGTAATTAATACACTTTTAAAGAGTAGGTTATTTTGAACTTTCCTGCAAATTTTTGTGTGCGCCACTGGGTCAAAAGTTAAATTTACGTGTAGAGCCTCATCATTTCCGAGTCTACCAATGTGTCACTAATAAAGATCGGCTAAGAAGTAAGCACGTCGTGCTGTAAAGTAAAATTAAACGATTTTGTTACATTTTTGTAAATCGTATATAAATCGAAATTTCTATATAGTTTTACTTTACAGCACGGCGTGTTGTAAAGTAAATCATAAGAATTTATTATAATTTTACGTTATTTTATCTAAAAACTCTTAATAAAATCGAAGTTTCTATGTTAGCTTGCTGTGATACTTTAATAATAAGTAATTATTACACTTTTAAAGAGTAGGTTGTTTTGAACTCTCCTGCAAATTTTTGTGTGCGCCACTGGGTCAAAAGTTAAATTTACGTGTAGAGCCTCATCATTTCCGAGTCGACCAATGTGTCGCTAATAAAGATCGGCTAAGAAGTAAGCACGTCGTGCTGTAAAGTAAAAGTATACAATTTTGTTACATTTTTGTAAATCGTATGTAAATCGAAATTTCTATATAGTTTTACTTTAGAGCACGGCGTGTTGTAAAGTAAAATCATAAGAATTTATTATAATTTTACGTTATTTTATCTAAAAATCTTAATGAAATCGAAGTTTCTATGTTAGCTTGCTGTAATGTAGAATAGTTATAAGAACTTCATATTATTTGGCTTTATTTTACATAAAAATTATATTAAAATGAAAATTTTTATTTACTTTCACTTTACCGCACGCCGTTCTGTAAAGTAAAATTTTACACAACTGATATAGTTTACCTTAAATATGAGTGTTGAACTAATAGGTAAAATCTTTTACATACCTAGCTCTTGCGTAAAGTGCCTTTACCGCCCTTGACGGCTTGACCGAACTCCGCTTCGTGTCGTTGGATCAACTGCCGTCGCGTGCGGTAAAGTATCACTTTCCGCACGATTTAGGTAAATAACTATTAAACATTTTTCGCTTTACATTAAACGTTCTTCTCCTCTTTTCAGATTCAACAAACCATGCTCGTATCATTCTACATTATCTGCGCAGCGTTGGCCGTTTCAGTGCGCAGCGAGGAAAACACGGATCGTGCAGCTCCGGCGGAAAATAACAACTTCCAAATGAGCAGGGAAAACTCCAACTTTCTTAGAAGGCTGCTGGAACCTGTTAATATGGTTAGTATTGCTGTTTTTTTGTCAACCAAGATATTCTTTTAAACAATAAAATATTCATGACCTTCCTTAATTTCAAGTTTTCCGGACGACACTCAAAATGTCGGTTGATATTTAAACACGTCCCCCTGGGTACCGATTCTGGAAGTAATAGGAAGTGATCGTTCGCCTGAGAGAATAAAAGTAAATTCAACCAATAAACGCTCTTAAAAGCGGTGACGAGACGATCGAATAATCACCAAACTATTATGGGCACGCGCAGAGCTGCCTCGAACAACAATTTTTGAGCGAAGCCGTTCTCTCGACTAGACCCAGTAGTTGGGAGTTGTAGGAAAGCTCGTGTGAAAAACGTGTATGTATTATTTCAGAGAACGCTATTGGACGAACGACCGATCGATATTTTACTCGCTAATGCGCATGCTACGGCAAACTTGACCGTCTTTTAGAGTAGGACTCGCACAGTGGTCGATTTTTGTAAAAACACGGACTATAAAAAAAACTTCCACATTGTAATTTAATCGTACAAAATATTTAGTTTTAATAAACAGACAGGATGATCGTTTGAATTTTCACATTTATCTTAAGACATTTTTAAGAGGAAAAAGATATATATTTATTAATTAGCTAAATTAAAGTAAAAATGTTAGTTTAGAAAAAGAAAAAATATTAAAAAGAATGCCAACCGAAACATTCAAATGAAACAGCCAGTATATTATTGCATTTTGTTTTTAAATTCTAAGCATTTTTATATAACGTACCCTATGTCGATCTTCAACTGTTTTCTCTCTTCTTCTATTTGAAATTTGATGTTAAATACTGATGCGTAATGTCAAACTCGTAAAAAGCATAGTTTATTCTTTGGCCAACTATTCGCCTAGTATCTTGACAACCATATAGGGGCAAATTTAGATAAATTTTGAATTTTAAAATTTTTACATTCATGCGTTTTCCGGAAAATCGACCATCGTGCGTCGTTCGAATGAGTTTTGTACGATCGGCCGGTCCCAGAATACGGAATTTTGGATTTTAATAGAAGTGGTCACTTCTCAGGGTATAATCGTTCTCTTACGCCCAGAATCGAGCCCCTGGGCGGTTCACATCTTTTTTTACTTTAATTGGACATGGACATCATGCATATCTAGTCACTTCCCGGAATTTTATATGAAATTCTTTCAACATACGTAAAAACTATTGTAGAATCAAAACGAGTGACGTAACACCCGGTTTCCACCCACGACTTTTTCGTGCGTGCCCGCTCACGCGTTACATGACTATCATAACATTTAGACAGACACTTAAAGTAAATATTTCAACGCTTCGGTATCGGTATACGTATCGCGTTCGAAATAAAGCCAAAATACACTACATTTTTGACTTGTTTATGCGATGTTTCGAACGATGCCCGCTTTTTTGAAAGGTGCTATGACAGAAATGCTAACAGCAATCGATGCGTGCGTTGGGATGGACGTAATGATACGTTCATCACTCCGTACGCATTGATTGCTGTCAGCTTTTGTGTCATCGCACCTTTCAAAAAAGCGGGCATCGTTCGAAACATCGCATAAACAAGTCAAAAATGTAGTGTATTTTGGCTTTATTTCGAACGCGATACGTATAACAATACCGATGCGTTAAAATATTTACTTTAATTGTCTATTGACATCATGTGACGCGTGAGTGAGCAATCACGAGAAAGTCGTAGGTGGGAACCGGGTGTAACATTTATAACCCAGGTCCTTCTCCACACTTAGGAGCCGCTTCTTCATGTTCATAAAAACGTTCCTTTGGAAGTGGAGCAAGTAATTAATCGTTTGGCGAGTTCCTTTTCCACACTTAGGAGGCGCTTCTCCATGTTCATAAAAACGTTCCTGTGGAAGTGGAGCAAGTAATTAATCGTTTGGCGAGAAGACAGAAGAGAAAAATTGATTTAGTAATTTGATTCCAATTTTTAACTAAAATTTTTGGCTTTTTTGCATCTCGTTTTTCTCGTCTTAAAACGGGGCAAATATGTCCTCTTACCTTTCAGTAAAAATATAATCATTATTATAATAATGATAATAACCCCTGAGAAATTTTACAAAAATTACCTCATTATGTAGATGACAGTTATGAGCTTAAAAGAATGTAGTCACATTAATCGAATCGATTCGACATATTTTTTTTCCTGCTATCTTTTCCACAATCAGTAAATGGTATTTTTTACCATGATTTTTCGTAATATATTAAAAAAATTTTTTTTTTTAGTTTTTGTTAATAGAAAAAGTAAAGTTGTATCATTTTTAGATGAGTTTCAAGTCCCCCTGATATATATATTTGCCTACTTTTTTATTAGCCATACACTTGTTTGAACCAAACCGAAAGTTAAGAGGATGTAACTGCATTGTTTTTTTAGTCAAAATAATATGTGTTCGACTTTTTAGCGTGGAATGACTAGTTTTTTGCCTTTCATAAGTGTTGTGTGTGTTTTTTTTTTTTTATTATTAGCCTCAGAGTTAGGGAAATTTTTTTCAATACCAACTGATTTATAGGCTATTATCATTCCACCTATTTTTACTTCCGTGCCTTAATGCCACTGATGTGACCCCCCCCCTTTCTAAAAAGCTGGATCCACCCTTATGTCAGTGTTAAAAAGGTGGTCGGATTCCACGGTCCCTAGAGTCAACACGGTCTAGTAATTTTTTTGCTCCGCTCACGCAAAGACACTCCGTGACAAAGATGTCAGCCCACTTTCTTTATTGACTTTTTTAATGGTTGACATTCGAGGTTATGTTATTTTTGCAGAAATTTTTGCAATAAAAATTGTGTTGGTTCATCGTTTCTTTTCTTCTGGCCCAAATTAAATTCCCAGCGCTATTATTTACATTATTTTTGTCAAAAGTAGCTGCATTTATACGTTTTGTAGAAAAAAGGATCACCATTAACGAAAAAACCAAGAAAACAAGGCACCTTATAGTTTTTTTGCAATCAGATTTCTTGCATATAATTTACAATTTTACACAATAAGCTCAAATAATCCACTCTCCCAAAAATCTCTGGGAAAAACCAAATACAAAAAAGTTGCTTCTGAACTACGAGTACGAACTAACTCCAACTCATCCCATGAGTTGACGGAATCAATTACCAACTATAGGGCAGTCTAACAAAAATAATATGGCCGATCCAATATGGCCGATGTAGGGTAAACAAACCGTTTTTCCATAAGACGTAATGCTAACTTAAATTAAAAGTTTAGCAAAGTGGAAAAAGACGCAGATTCAACAAAGTGATTTTTTTATGGAGTAATTATTTCTGAATCGGAGAAAAACAAGCGTTTTGCCGAAATTTTAACAATAAACTCAAAACTACCAACTAAACATGAAAATGTCCCTTCACCTATCTCTGTCGCACCAGTGTAATTACAAATAACGTCATCTCTCTCAAATCAGATAGCGCAACTGTCTCTCGTCAAGCCGATGTGGCCCGATCTTCAGGCTGAACTGATAGAGACAATGCGAGAGAGATAAAAGTACATGACATTGCCTCTTTTAACTGCGAATTTTGAGTTTATTTCTATCATTTCGGCAAAATGCTCGTTTCTCCACGATTCAGAAAGGATTACTGTATAAAATAGTCACTTTATTTAATCTGCATCTTTTTCCACTTTCCCAAACTTTTCATTTTTATTAGTCTTACGTCTTATGAAAAATCGCTTTGTAAACCCTACACCCACCATTTTTAAAGGGCCATCACAAAATAAATGGTTGACTTTGACAATTTACTAGACAGCTCTATTGTTCTTAATTTCTATTTGGTGCAAGAGCAACAGATGCAGACCAAAATTAAAATTTACTTGTGCAGGCTGATCGGTTATAAGTGTTCCCTATAACTTTTTTTCTAACAGCCGCAGAAGAACTAAACAAAAACTGGGTGAAAAGGTATTTTATAGGGACCTCAAAATCATTAATCAGTTCAAATTGTCCCAGGTGTCCCAAAAAGTTTTTTTTCTTATGGAACACCCTATATATTTTAATATTTTCGAATTCTCCAAAAAATTATCTTTTTTAAAATACCATATAGTATTGGTCTGCATGTAACCGTTCTCGAGATATTTCAATTTGAATAAGATATTAATTAAATTATTAATTCGTATTATTGTATTATAATTAGACCAAAGTAGGCCATACGTAATAATATGCATAATCACAACAATGAAACAGCTGTCAAACTAGAACTTACTTAACTTTCCAAGTAAATAGTTGGCTGTGAGAAACAAAAATAGTGGCGTTTTGACGGTAGAACGTCACAAATTACTTTTATGCACTTCAAGGATTAAATAGATACTTTTAATCCCTCTTTTTGGGACGTGACACTTTTAATCCCTAGGGTTTTAAAAATAAATTTAATCCCTCAGGGATTAAAAAAAAAACTAATCCCTGGAAAATTATAATTATATTTATGGCAAGTCAAGCCAAACAGCACTTGCTCTTGGTCAAGATTTTATTCTTAGCACCCTTTTTTGTAGTTGACGAACCATTTGGCGTAGAAATAACGTAATTTTAACAAAGAACGTTTGCTAAAGTGCATAAAATAGTATATAAACCTCGGGACTAAAGTGTCGTTTAATCCCTTAGCGAATTGTAGCCCTCCCTACGGTCGGGCTACAAAACTTTCGCCGCGGGATTAGATGTTCTTTAGTCCCTAGGTTTATAATGTACTATTAGGTTTTATTATAATACAATAATAGGAGGTAATTACTATCTATTTCAAATTCTCGAAAACGGTTGCATGCAGACCTATACTATATAGTATGTTTAAAATGCTAATTTTCTGGAGAATTCAAAGTTGTCAAAATATATAGGGTGTTCCATAAGAAAAAAAAATACTTTTTGGCACACCTTGTATACTATTTGAACTGTATAATTTTTATTGATGATTTTGAGGTCCCTATAAAATACCCTATAACCCAGTTTTTGTTTGGTTCTTCTGCGGCTATCAGAAAAAAAGTTGTCAGGGAACACCCAGTACACACAAAAATTTTACTATAGAGTTATACTAAAAGATAAAATAATCAATCATTTACAGAAAAAGGAAAAATCTGAAAATTTCATTTAATTTGTCAAGCCTTCATACAGCTTTCAAATGGCGGACAAATATCAGCCGCTATCTTTGTGTCGTCATCAGGGCAGGTCAAAGATTGGGGCAAAATTACTAGACCGTATCTTTTCTAGAGACCGTGGTCCGATTCAACTTGGAAGCAACTGTATAGCGTAGATCGGGGAAAAAGCCGGTAACCAGTCCTATATTAATAGAACTTTTCAACCAATTATGCTACGCCGCCGTTTTGGAATCAAACCAAAAATAAAGTCGTTTTGGGCAAAAAAGCTGGCACATGCACTTTAGGAGTTTTGACCCATGATATGGGGTAATAGTTCTATTATAATTAGTATGGGGTAGCGTAGCGTAGCGTAGCCATAAATCGACTCTGGGAGAGGGGTTTCATTATGTAATAAAAATCAACGACCTGCCTACGACAAATTAAAAAAAAAAAATTGGTGCTAGAAAGCACGGATAGTCTACCATACAATCCGTTATTTTATGTTGAAACGAAATGACATATCAATAGCTGCTTTACTTCTAAAATTATGATTTTTAAAATATATTTTAACGTTTTTTTCAAATAAAACGGAAACTAAAGCTCCCACGCATTTGAACTTTATAAATAACAAAATTTGTAGTACATATTCATGGAAACTTAAATCTGAAAACCGTATATCGTTACTTGCTTTTGTTCCAAAGTTACCATTTTTTTAAATATTTTATCCCCTTTTTCCCCCCTTTAACCCCCCCACCACCCTATTCAGAAGTTAATCAGTTCATGGTCAGTCAATAGAAGATTTTGGTACCAAATTTTGTTAAAATCGATTAAGGCGTTCTTGAGTTATCGTGTATACAGACAGACAACAGACCGACAGACAACTTTTTTTTCGTCGATTAAGGTGTTTTGGAACCTTAGTAACTCATTTTTGATAAAATTAAGAAAAGTCTAAATTTCACGATTTTAATAGTCCCCCATACCAAAAATGCTATTTTTTGAGCGTTTCAAATGTCGTCGACGAAAATATTGCTTAAAATTAAACAAAAGTGTAACAATATTTAATATTGGTATAGCGCCGAAGCCAAAATTTTTACAAAAAAAAAATATTTTTGAAAAAGTAGATGGGGTTAGTTGCAAAGAAGGGGTAGGTTGTGGTGGTATATATAGATTTGTTGCCAAATCATAAATGCGCCGCAGATGAAAATTTGCTAAGAATGCCATTTATTACACGTTTGGAATACTGGTGATAAAAATTCCTCAGAATTAAACTAATATTGTAACAATTAATGACGTCATGGGACCGCTGGCAAAATTTTCAAAATTAGGGACATCACACCAAACACACGTTACAAACCGGAGTAACGGATCAAAAAAGTGGGGGAGCTATAACAACTGTCCCTGGGGATCTTGATCCTGATTAATTTATTGTAGATTGGGTTGGACCTTCTGGGGGGGGGGAGGTTTAACCACCATCTAAGTACACTATCGGCATCATAAAAGTGGTACGTGATAAACATAGGTATACCTACCAAGTGATGTTGATTTCCCGCACAATATTAAAGCTTTCCAGCTTGGATTGGCGTCTGGGGTTTTCGCAGGCCAAGGAGGAACTTCAATATTTTGCTCCCGAAACCAAGTTTGGCAAAGTCTGGCCGTATGAGCAGGGCAGTTGTCTTGTTGAAAAATAAACTGGTCTTGATAAAGTTCTGTGACGGCTGGAAGCATGGTGTTCTCTAAAATGTCCACGTAAAGCTGTGCTGTGAGCCTTCCATTGATTCGAAATAGAGCACCATGACCTCTAGCAGAAGTCCAACCCCACATATTTACCGAAAATCTTCCAGCGCGATCGATGTTACCAGCAATATATCTTCCCTCATAGCGCGTTCTTGGTGGACGATACACCCGAATTTGTTTTCTGTCACTACAGGACTGGAAAATTTTTTCATAGGAAAATATTACCTTTCGCCAAAACTCTGGTTCCTTTAGAGAGTAATTAAGGGCAAAAAGTAACCTGGCCTGTTTTTTTTCATTCGTAAGTTTAATTTTTTTAGCAGCTACACGACATCTTATATTAGACCCTTTCCTTACGCGATTTCGTGCCACTCTTATACATCCTGGAAATTGGGTTAATCTCTTTGCCTGGGCAACAGATGCAAAAGGGTTTTGTTCCATAAAAGCGATAAGGTCATAATCTTGTTCATCAGTTGAAACTTTCAATAAACCAGTTCCTTATTTTCTCTCTATTGTCTGATCTTCTTCCCATCGTTTTTTAATTTTTATAATCGTGGTTTTACTGCGTCCATAATGTCTAACCACGTCCGTAATTGACCATCCGAGTTGTAGTTTAGCCAGGAGTTAGGCTTTATCAAATAAAGAAATTTGTGGAGGAATTTTTTTATTTATTTGTCAGACTGAAATACAGAATAACATACTTTGACAGTTTAAGAAAAATACAATAATGGGTGACTTTGTTTGTAAAAATAGACCAAGGTATTACAACAAAAAGTATTGTGTACCAATTTTATGATGCCGATAGTTGATTTAAAAAAAAACTCATACATGCATTTTTTCCTATGCCACAAAATTTAGCTTTAGAGAAATAGAAATGCCACAAATATCAACATTTACAAAAGTTCAAATTATCACTCGAGTTCTAGAAGACGGCTGGTCTATAGGAAGAGCGGCCACCCATTTTGGAGTTGATAAAATGACGATAATGCGATGGAAAAAGCGCTGGATTCAAAATAATTCTACGGATAGGAAAGATGGATCAGGACGACCAAAGGTAAGTTCTGAAGTGCAAGATGAGAGACTTATTGATCATCTCAGACAAAATCCTTTTTCAACGTCGGTTGAAGCAGCTAATGTAACATTATTTCTGGGTTCTTTAGCAACAGTAAATAGAAGAGTAACGAAATCAGAAGTCTCTTGTCGAGTTGCTGCAAAGAAGCCTTTTCTAACAGAAGAACAAAAACAGGCCAGAGTGATTTTTGCACTGAACAACGTTCTTCGTGATAATGACTTCTGGGAGAGGGTGGTTTTCACCGACGAAAAAATTTTTCAATCAACTTCAAGCAGCAGGAGAATTTTAGTTTATCGTCCACCAAGTTCTAGATTTGAACCCGAATATACAAACCAAATTAAAAAAGCTGGACATTTTTCTGTAAACATGTGGGGCTGGTTTAGTGCTAGAGGTTTGGTGTTTTTTTTTGGAGAATCGAAGGAAGATTCAATAGTGAACGATATATTGAAATCCTTGAATCCTAGAAGTTTGGGTTTTTTTTGGAGAATCGAAGGAAGATTCAATAGTGAACGATATATTGAAATCCTTGAAAACGTTATGCTGCCATCTGTATAGGCTTTACATGAAAATAATGACTTCGTTTATCAGCAGGACAACTGTCCAGAGTACACACGGCTAATGTTGGTCACCAATGGTTTCAGAATAATAATATAGAAACACTTCCTTGGCCAGGCAAGAGCCCTGACCTTAACCCAATGGAAAATATATGGGGTCGAATCGTTAAAATAATATACGAAAGGAATTGGAGACCACGAAATGCTGAAGAGTTAAGCGATGCTATTTATCGCGCATTGGATCAGCTCTCAGAAGACCATCAGTATTTTCAAAATTTAACCTTTTCAATGCCCAGACGTTTGCAGTTTGTAATAGAGAAAAATGGAGATCCTATTAAATACTAAATTATTTATTTTAGTTTTTTTTAAAGTTAAAATAATTAGTATTAAGTTTACCATCGTTTTTGTCCTAATCCAAGTTTCCTATTCTTTGAATAGTTTTCAATCCAGCGCTGTTTCCATCGTATTATTGTTAATTTATCAACCCCAAAATGGGTTACCGCCCTCTTTATAGAACAGCCTTCGTCAGTTACTCGAGTGATAATTTGATATTGTTCAATAAAGACTTTACCAAAACATTATTTTTGCTGATTTTTTAGTAATATGCAAAATTTAATATAAAAATAAGGTTGCCTTTAATTTAAGTAAAAAATATTTTCACTTTTAGAGACCTTTTTTAAACAATATGACAAATTGTCGTACTTTTGAAGTTTTTAGGCATTTTAGCTGGTAGTCCGTATATATATAATACACTTTTTTTTAAATCAAGTGACCTATTTATTTATATACCAAATTTTGAACCCTATTAGTTAACTATAACATTCTTGACCAAAGTTGCTAAAAAACTCAACTTTAAAATATGCTCAAAATATTTTTTGAAAATGCTTTTTGTTCAGAATAGAGTTTGCGGACTTTTACCAGATACAGACCTTTCGTCCGAACTACGCTAGGAATAATATGTATTCAAAATTCATTAAAAAATATAAAGTTCCCATTCAATTAATTTTTCTTTTTTTTTTTCTTTTATTATTAGATGGCAGATCCAGAAACCGTCAATTACATCTTGCCAAAATTGGCGGCAAAATACCGACCGAACGCTGATTGGAAGAGCGTGACTGATCCAAGGTTTTACCTTTTGACAGATATAGAAAGCAATGACATTAGTCCGGTAAGTTGTGTTTTTTTATGTTTATTAAAAAATGGATAACAAACTATAGATTATAGTATATGGTATTTGACAGTTTGTGTTTTACCAGAGGTGGGCAACTCATTAGCCCTCTCTTTTTTTTCCCAGACAGTTTTTGAATGAAGATGACTTTTTTGGTCAGTAAAATATGTCAAACTTTCACAAAAAAAAACATGAGGTACCTAGATACACAGATATTAAAAATGTTAGCATTAAGTAAAATATACAAAATTTTTTGATCTAACTTTTTGTTACTCATTTTCTTAAAATAATAATAATATATAATATTATTCAAATATAACTAATCCTTCGCAAATCCAACTATTTTTATTAATTTTCCAGTTTGGTAAATGCATGATATGATATGACATTTTTCTTGCGTTTCTTTTTCCATTGTACAATGGAACAATACAAGATCGAAGGAGCGAGTACTTTTACAGTTTCTTATACCGCAATATTCGATTTTTAAACCGCATGTAAATAACCATAATTCAAAATTTGATGTACCTAGATTTATTAATCAAAAATGTGACACTGACAAAACTATTTATTTTCAATGGTGGCCAATACAGAAAAAAATTATCAACATTTCCCTTACGACTGCCAAATCGAGTTGCTTACGTCTTGTAAAACATTACCTGTCAAAAATTGTATACAGGGCCTCTAGATCCGGGTAGAGGTCCTCTATACATTTGACAGTTGTTGTTTTACCAGTGGTGGGCAACTCATTATGAAACGGACCGACATCTCAAATACCTCCAATCTTTGACACCTTTTGACACCTGCCCAATCGAGTTTCTCACCTGTGGTAAAACAATAACTGTCAAAAATTATACTACTCACTCGCGATCAAATTTCTAGAGAAACGATTTTAGTCAATAGGGAATACCAATTTATGAAATTAAATCCAGAAAGATTTTAAATTTTGCCATTTGAAAAACCCTTACTTGAGGGTTGCCAGTTTGCAGATTAAGAGAAGAGATTCTTTTTTCTCTGTCAGTGACCTTAGCTCAGGGAATGTCGAAGTGACGTTCAAAACGGGTCTTGTTGAACATTGAATAGTAAAAACTAAGACACTTTTTTTATGTTTTGCCTATTAAGTTAAATTTTCTTTCTAAGGTCACCAATTAGAAATATTGAAACATTTGAATAAGCCAAAATTTATTTTCAAACAATTGAATCGGCCGCCTTAAAAAGCAATTTTAGCTTATTCGGAAAAAAATCAAAAAAGTGCTCAGAGTCGTGTCTTAGTTTTTACAAAATGTGCTTTCCATTCAAATTCAGCTAATTCTGATGTTTATTTGACTCCAAAAAGTATGGACATCACACTGCCCCGTTTTGAACGACATTTCGACATTTCCAGGGGAACGTTACCATTAAAACGTTGGGCGGGACGTCTTGCTGAGTGAATGACATCATAAATAAATGGCCGAACGTTGGTTAATGTGAACGGACAACAAGATAACCTCAATAATTTATTTTAGTTTTCATCTTAACTGTTACAAGACGAACTAACTTCTGAGAAAATAATAGTTTCATTATTTACGCCACTGCCTCTGCTTCCATTATTAGGGATATTTTGGAACGCTTATTTGACACTTCGCAGTGGTTGTGGTAAGTACTGCGTCTGCGCAATAGCTAAACGTCATTCTGTTGTGGTAATTAACCACTACCACTGCCGTAAGCTACGAAACCATTTCGTTGTACAACCACTATTTTTCTGGTAAGTTTTAGAGAATTTTGGCGCAATTAATTTTAAAAATAATAAAATTTTACCAGGTTCCAAAATATAAAACACTTATTTTGTAAAATTAAGCCAAATTTGTTATTTTTTCTCATCTCTAAATTTTGTTACAAGTGACAGTTTTTAAAGTGTTCCAAAAACGCTGGTAAAATCGATGTGTGGTAGTGGTAGTGGTGGTTGTTAAACACTACCACAGCGGCTGTCAAAGTTGTCATTCATTTTTAAGCGTTCCAAAAGTTCCCTATTTTCGCTTACCAACATTTTTAATTGTTAATTAATCTTGTTAATTTACCAGGTCAGTCAAGCCACACCCTCCCCCCCCCCCCGAAAGATATTCGAGATTTGATCTGCTTATAATTTGAACCACACTCTTTCCTGTTTCGTTGATCGTTGGACCCTTCTATTTTAAAATTCATTATTTTCACCAACTCACTGAATTGGTTTGTTCGGGTTCCGAATTTTAAAACGTTTTAGAACTGCGCGTGATAGTTGCGCAATCGACGGGACTGTTCTTACCAGTTTACAATTTTTGGACATTGCCATAATAATAGAGTGAAGAAGAAGAAGCACGTGATGTGATCCAGAGTGTCTTAATTGTGTCTTTTATTTTTAGCATAAAATAAATATTTTACCGAAAATTTTCCATGATTTGGTTCTCATCATATAGTTCCACAGTTTCTTCTACAAAATTCATAGCTTTTGTATTTCTACAAAATTGCATTTTAAAAATCTGCCAATGGCTGATGACTTGGCTGAAAGTGAAATTCTGCAGTTTTTCAAAGAACAGAAAATTAACACTGAAAATGCTGAATTTTTGGGTTAGGCAGGGATTCCTCTTCTTTAGGTCACACCATACAAAACCCTCGACAAAACCTTTATAAAAATATACGCGGATAATAAAATAATACAAGATTACACTCTGACTTTTTATTATTTTTCGTAAAAATCCATTTATTTGGGTATATTTTCAAGGAACAAATTATTTTTTCGGACAAACTTTACATGCGTAAATGAATTTGCGCATACGTCAGAAAATAGTCCTAAACAGTTCCATTTAATTCCGCCCGGCTTCACGAGACTGTACAGAACAGTATTGAACCGGTCCTGGACAAATTTTCGGTAGTAACCCGAACACAAAACTTTCCAGTTCAGAACAGTTGTGGTCGAACCAGAACGCGTTTTTTTAAGCGCGCATGCTCCGGACTGTTTAGAACAGGAAATTTCGACGAACCCGAACAAACCAAATAAATATAAAAACAAAACAACAGCTGATTCAATTTGACATTTTCCGTCAAAAATTTGACCGATAGGAAACAAGTTTTATGCTAAATCTGGATTTAAGAATTTTTAAGCTTTGCCGAATGAAATTTTAACCAAACCGGGTTTAACGACCCTTAAACCCGGTTTTAAAATACGGTGCAAATGAAAATCGGCATCTTAAATTTAAATCTGGATTTAACTCTGCGGTGTGCAAATAGACATGAATGCGGGTAAATTTCACGCAGTGTTTGATCTGAACGCATTAGAGCGCGCTCGACGATGCTCGACGCTTTAGGTAAATGTACCCTTGAGCTAATAAACTGACTGAAAAAAAAAAAAGAATCTACTCCAAAGACCTATCTACCCTTAACGAACATTTTACATTGCCCATTGCTCTGCGTTTTGCTTAAGTAATGAGTAGTAAAGAAGTCCATAATTTTTAAGTATTCCCTAAATTTTATTCGTTTGCTCTGGCCAAAAAAAAGTTTTCCATAGCTAGGAATTAAATCTTGTTATAAGTTCAACCACTGGATGGCGCTGCTTGTCATAAAACCATCATTTATTGTTATTATTTATTATTATTATTATAATTATTATTCATTATTAATTATTCTTTGAGTCAGCTTTTACATTCATTTTTTCATCTTCAGTAAAGGTCATTTAAACATATACCGAGTGTCCCAAGGTGAGTAACCTATTGGAATATTTTGGAAACTGTACAATGGAAACTTTTCAAACTTTCTATTCTAACATAAGTCCATGTAAACTATCTTTATGAAATACTTTCATATTTGCAGTGTTGCCATTTGCAGGAAAACTTGGCAACAACTTTCTTATTTTAAATTGAACACCCTGTATATTTTTGCATTTTTGGATTATACAAAATATTTATATTATTATACCTATGTTCATCTGTTTTTAAAATATTGACAGGTGAAAATTGACATTTTTTAACTTTGACATCCCGTAACATAGAAACGGTTAAGGATAGACCAAAACGGTTTTTACATTCCCATCTTGGTTTTTCATAAGCTATCGTTTTATATTTAAACGCAGGGTTAGTTTAACCCTCTAAAATATTATAAAACGATAGCTTATGAAAAACCAACATAAAAATTTAAAAACCGTTTTGCTCTATCCTTAACCGTTTTGATGTTACGGGCTCTCAAAGTTAAAAAATGTGAGTTTTAAAAATATTTTATACATATTTTAAAAATAGTTAAACATAGCTACAGGACATTATACATAAAATGTACCTAAAATATTTTGTAGAATCCAAAAATACAGAAATATACAGGGTGTTCAATTTAAAATAAGAAAATTGTTGCCAAGTTTTCCTGCAAATGGCAACACTGCAAATATAAGAGTATTTCATAAAGATATAGTTTACATGGACTTATGTTAAAACAATACCTTATCCACATAGGCCAATCAACTCCTAGCGTTTTAGTGTCCTTTTCTCGACCCTCGCCGCCATATGGACAGAAAACTAATGGATTTTCTGTCACTTTTGAGTGAAAATGGCGGCGAAGGTGGATTAAAGGACACTAAATCGGTATGAGTTTATCGGCCTGTATGGAGAGGGTAATGGTTAGAATAGAAAGGTTTCCAAAATATTCTAATAGGTTACTCACCTTGGGACACCCGGTATATTGACCTTAAAATCTCCAATGCTAGAAAGATGCCCTCCAGTGGCACATAATCGTAGGGTTCTCAGTATAATTAGTTAATTGAAGAGACAGTTGTATTGTTTCTTAAAAATAAACAGTGATATTTATTTTAATTAAACTAATAAACAACAAAAAAACTTGCATAAAAATATGTGACCGTAAAAACTTGAAGCCATCATCCATTGGGGCATCATGGAAACTAAATTAAATGTCAGCTTGTCTCTGCATTGACTTTAACTGGTCTTGTATCAGTTGCAAAATATTTCGAAGTGTTGGTTTGTTTATTCGGAAACGTTGCAAAAATCTAAATCTAAATCTAGACCCTTCTGGCAAACCCATTTTCAATTATATTCAGCACATCCAAATCGTCATTTAAAAATTCCATTTTAATTTTTTTTTTACCGTTTTCGAGTTGACAAAAAATGAGGTTAGAATTCTCTCCTAAGGATGATTTAAGGCTCGATATCTGGCATCTTAAATTTAGGTATTCCTTGGACTAAAAAGAAAAGCTGAGCAAACCAAATCAGCTACTTAGGACCGATAAGAGATCCTTAGCGCAAAGGAATTCTTAGAGCAAACGCAGAGCAACTGGACACTTCGCTGGCGGTCGCTTTTGAACTTTTGCAGTTTTTGAGTGCTCTCGTTATTTTACTTCTTGAATATGATCTTTTTTTCTTTAATCCTTACCTACCTTTTTTACAAAAAAATAATGGAATCTCAAGATTCTCACGGGACTTTTCAATCAAAAGTTTTGTGCAATATATCATTTACCAGTTTTAAAAAGTTTACTGATGAGTGAAATGTTTTGGTAACAAAATGAGGTGGTGTGTAAATGACATTCTCAAGTTAAGTATAATTATCAACTTTAATTTTTGTGTTTGTCCGAGTTGAGTCGTAGAATTCTGTACAAGTAGATTTTTTTATTTAGATGTACTGTATTGTAGCAGAAACGGATACAGAGGGGGCTTTTCCAAAATATATATCCGAATTTTAATAAATACTTGGTATACAGCCATTTGCACCAACATAATTACTTATTTAGGGGTCACCTAGAATAAGGTGGCCTGGGTTAGAGAAGAGTTTCATTTGTATTTAGAACTCCCCTAAACTACCTTAAGTGATCCCTAAATCTAGGGGCCCGTTTTTGGTCCCCTAGCGCTCCCCTAACCTAAAACTAAACTAGATTTAGGTGCCACCTAATGCTAGGTTACCCCTAAATATGTTGGTGCAAATGGCTGATAATATCTTAAATCCACGTTACTTTTCCAAAAAATTTCGCCCGTACTCAACATAACTTTTCCGCAAATTTTCGCCTTTGGCACTATTATAAGTTATTATATCTTATTTACTTACAGCATAATTTTTGATTAAAAAATGACAGTTTATATACATTCCTCGCGCCCCTGCCCCTTTTAAGAGAAACTGTATCCGGTTTTGATTGTAGCGTACCTAGTTTATGTACAAGGAGTTTTTAATTCTTTGGAGTGTTTTTACCGTTTTCTTGACGTTGCGTCATATAAAAGGAGAGAGTTCGTTTATAATTGATATTTCCTGCGTTTAAATCAAAAGTATGGCTAAAACTCTCCAATGCAAAATTATTTAAAAGCATGAAAAAGTTAGATATTTCCTTAGCATGCGACATTGTCACTTATCAGTAAGCTTTATTTTTGTTGTAGTTCTTAAATTTACTCCATTCTTGAATACTTTTGTACGCATTTTGAGTTTATCCTTGATTGGGTGATGCGTACAACCTGACAGCGTTGAAAAAAAAGGGCCTGACTTAAAAAAAAAAATTAAACCATAAAGTAATATACCTATGGAACAGAGGCGAAAAGCCGAGCGAAATGGATCGCAGACTTGTACCCAGAAACACTTCGGTCTGCTTTGCGCCTTTGTTCCGTAGATATATTACTCTATGATGAAACGAGAGATTTTTTTACGTTTTTTTGTAGGGTAGAGTATTACTATTATTATTAAATATTAAAAGTATGCGAAAGTTTGACCACTGATGGAAATATAAAAAACGGTTTACGTCGACGGAGAAAACAATTCTTAAAATATTTGGACCAGCAACCATGTTAAAATTTTTAATAAGTAGTTACTTCAGATTTAAAATGCTGACTGAAGAAAAAAAGATCTCAAAAATAAAAAATTGGAGCTAGAAAGCACGGATAGTGCACCATACATTATTTTATGTTGAAAGGAAATGAAAATATCTCGAAAACTGTAGGTTTAAATTGAACATTATAACAAAATTTCTTTGGTAATATTCATGAAAACCAAAATCTGAAAACCGCATACCAATAGCTGCTTTACTTCTAAATATGATTTTTTTATATATTTTAACTTTTTCTCAAATATTATAACAACATTTTTAATCCATATTCATGGAAACTTAAATCTGAAAACCGTATATTGCTACTTGCTTTTGTTCCAAAGTTACAATTTTTTTAAATATTTTATCTCTATTTTCCCCCCTTCAACCCCCCCCCCCCACCAACCTACCCAAAAGTTAATCAGTTCATGGTCAGCCGATAGAGTATTTTTGTACCAAATTTCGATAAAATCGATTAAGGCGTTCTTGAGTTATCGTGTATACAGGCAGACAACAGACCGACAGACAACTTTTTTTTCGTCAATTAAGGTGTTTTGGAATTTTAGTAAATCATTTTTGATTAAATTAAGAAAAGTCAAAATTTCACGATTTTAATAATCCTCCATACCATATTGGTATGGTGGACTAAAAATTACTGCATTAGCTAGAGCTGGTTATTTAATTCTCTAAAATATTTGGCTTGGCGCTTGGCAAGGTAAGGGCCGAAAACTAAAAAAATGTTTGCAAATATCTTAATAACGGTTTGACTCACTCAACCCAAAAAGAGAAACAAAAACCACACTTAAATATGGAAACTTATTTGTTTTTTGCAAGTTGTAAGATTCATGAATAGCGAATTAGGCCTTAAGTAATTATGTGATATGTACCCAAGATGTGCACCATCCATTGTGTCCCCGAGCCAAACCCCCTTACAAACACTAAAGTGATAAATAAATAAACAGGACTTACAAGTAAAGGCGATCATCTAGTTCGTCCGGTTGATCTTGAAACTAATTAAATGGTCAGACGATATTATATTTTACACAAATTTGAAAAAAGAGACAAGTATTTTTTTTTTTAATTTAGGAGTTTAATTTTCTGTGGTTAATCAACCTTATATTTTAATTTGGTTGGTTGTGACATGATTAACCACACAAAATTAAACACTAAAATTAAAAAAAAAAATTACTTGTCTCTCTTTTCAAATTTGTGTAAAATATAATGTCGTATGACCATTTAATTAGTTTTAAGAGCAACCGGACGAACTAGATGATCGCCTTTACTTGTAAGTCCTGTTTATTTATTTATCACTTTAGTGTTTGCAAGGGGGATTGGCTCGGGGACACAATGGATGGTGCACATCTTTGGTACATATCACATAATTACTTAAGGCCTAATTCGCTATTCATGAATCCTACAACTTGCAAAAAATAAATAGGTTTTCCATATTTAAGTGTTGATTTGATTCTTTTTTTCCGTGGATGTGGTCCATCCATTGGGTCACGTGAGAAAAAAAAAGAAAAACCAACCGATATTTATTTTAATATGTTACAAAATCATGTTTTGTTGATAGGTTTATCGCCGTCCTTGATAATGGTTATTAATCGAAACCGGTAGGACATAGGTTGATTGAGAAATAAATAGAATTGAGTGGTAATCTCACTTCCCTTTGGGCAGATAGCATATAAATCTAAATAGAGAGGACACGTAATGGTATTATCCGACCAACAAGTCAAGGCGATTCACAGCGAGTTTTTTATTGTTAGGTGAATGCGCCAGGATGAAACGGGGTAATATTTATTTAAAATTAAAACGGCAATAATCCCGCGCATTGAATGAATATCGATTTATCACTGACTTCCATACTTATATTTAATGCAATTTTAAATGACCTCCGGTAAAAAATAAGTAGTGTTTTTTATTTTTTTTAAAAATATTTTGCTATCTAAGGTTACTTCAATTTTGCTATAAAAACAAACATTTGCAGCAAACCACCCAAACTATGCTTCTGTATTAAATTTTAATAACCCCGTCATTTCCGAATGTTTAAAAAATACATGATTAGGAGATCAGGATGGGTGAGAAAGTATGTGAAAACTGATGGTCTCATATGATAAATTTCCTTGGATATTCCTTCAATGGTTCTGTTCTCATAATCTCGGTTGTGACGTAACCGTGTCAATTCCCATCATAGGAAGTCTTCTCCAAAAGGGAGAGACAAAGACGGGCAAAGACGGAACCTTGCAAAAGAGTAATGTTTAATTTCCAAGATTCCAAGCCAAGAACTAAAAAAAACGATAGCTGCGCCACTTGGTTTTCAAGTCAGTTGAGCGGGGTCGCAAATTTACCATTAGGTGTCCTCTCTATTTAGATTTATATGCTCTTTGCTTTAGGTATATACATGTAACTTTTATTAATTTTTTTATTGTTGTTTGATGAACGACTGTGACTTTGTCAAGAAACAAAACGGTATCAAGTATTTTTTTGATAACACAGGAAATCTTTTTTGAAAGCGATTAATAGTAGTTTACATAACAAGCATGTTATGATGGTCATTAAACGCGAAGATGAAGTTTGAGACGCGAGTCACACACACGAGCATATAAATCTAAATAGAGAGGACACGTAATGGTAACATCCGACCAGCAAGTTAAGGCGATTCACGAGTTTTTTATTGTTAGCTGAATGAGCCAGGATGAAACGGGGTAATATTATTTAAAATTAAAACGGCAATTCCCGCGCGTTGAATGAATATCGATTTATCACTGGCGTACACACTTATATTTAATGCAATTTTAAATAAACTTGTTGCTAAGGGAGCTGGCAGAAAGTTTTTATTGTATATATTTTGCAAGCCTTTATTACTTGTAATAATTAAGGGAAAAGCAAAGAGCAAATAATTTAAGTTTTCTCCGGTAAAAATAAGTGGTTTTTATTTATTTTTCAAAATGTTTTGTCATTTAAGGTCACTACAATTTTACTATACAAAATAAACATTTGCAGCAAACCACCCAAACTATGCTTCTGTACCAAGTAAATAACCCCGTTATTTCCGAATCTTTGAAAAATAAATGATTAGGAGATCAGAATCGCTCTCGTATGATAAATTTCCTTCCTTCAATGGTTCTGTTCTTCAAATCCAAAAGAGGCAGTTGTGACGTAACCGTGTCAATTCCCATATCATAGGTAGTCTTCTCCAAAAGGGAGAGATAAAGAATTTTTTTCAGAAACTTAACATCTGATTATGATTTTTTGAGTAATGTTTAATTTAAAATAAAAGAAAAAAACTGGCGCCGCAGGGCAATATTTTTGGGGACGTTGGTACGTAGTTTCGTCGGAGAGGGGGTCGATCACCTCCCTCTGTATTCGCCACCTGTAACTGTAACCGGCACGGGTCTGTTGTCTAGAGGGCAACTCGGGCAATCGATATTATGGATAGTTCCCAACGCGGAACTCGTCCAAAAAATACGATTTTCCTTTACGCCGCCACTGCTTTGGATCGATAAAAATAAGCAACAGCGAAAGAGGCGCACCAAGTTTCCAAGCCAAGAACCAAAAAAAAAACGAATGCTGCGCCACTTGGTTTTCAAGTCAGTTGACCGGGGTCGCCAATTCAACATTAGGTGTCCTCTCTATTTAGATTTATATGCTCTCTGGTAAGAGGTGCAAAAGGTCCCTATAACTTTATTGGTTTCTTAGGAGAGAATGAGCGTAGATAACAAATGACGACATATATTCTTTTAGGTTGTAGACAATTTTTACCATTACGTATTTTTTATGTTGCAGGAGGCGAAACTAAGAAAAATTCGGAGCAAGCGCTACAACTACGCGCGAGACTACACACCGACGCTTTCGGTTCAGGCTCCGATTCAGGCGCTACGAAACGCCTACGATTTAAACAACTACAGGCAAAAATTGCTACAAAATAGGCGGCTAATAGAACAAATCAGCTCGCAAGGCGTTAATCAAAAGTAAAAATAGTTTTGATATTAAAAGGATATATTGATGTTTTTTATTGCAAAAGAAGGTTAAAATTGCTCGTAACTTCGAAAAAAACATTCCAAACATTTTACTTTACGTTAATACACCTTTAACTAAACTTAAATTTTAAAACTACGAACACAACTTTTACATTGTTTCCAAATACGTAAAGTTGAAATAAATTTTACTTCTACTAAATTCCTCGAATTTTCCCTAGTTTTGCAATAAAAACGGCCAAAAGCTTTCAAAAATGATTGAAAATAATATAAACTTTTAAAAACCAATCGAAAGTAGTGATAATCCAAAGTATTATTAGGTATATTCGGGTTTTGCACATTTTAAAATTTAGTTTTAAAAAATCTTCCAATCTAGTCATTTTTTAGTTAGTAAGTTAACGAGATATAAGCTCAGTATAGTCTAAA
Source organism: Oxystoma pomonae (assembly GCA_963921995.1). Lineage (NCBI taxonomy): Eukaryota > Metazoa > Arthropoda > Insecta > Coleoptera > Brentidae > Oxystoma > Oxystoma pomonae. Next base: position 94,545,523 of record OY998166.1, on the reverse strand, counting down.
GATAAAACCAGTATTAAAATCATCAAAAAAGCTAAAATTTTAAACATAATATTGTATTTATTGTCGAAGAATATAATAGAGCGCTATAAATATAAATAGTCTGCATTAAATTATTGTGAGAATATGTTTGTTAAAAAGAGATCTGAAGAGTATTTGTTAAATTATTTAAAAAGAAATATTATATAAAAATAAATTATAAGAATGACAGAGAGTTTTTTTTATTTAATTCATTCTAAGCGAAAAGCTAGCTTCCTTAAACTTATAGGACTTATCGGTACATAAAAATTTAATAAATTTGGCACTATTTTTGACAGTTCCGCACGCAACTAAAGTCCAATTTTTTGATGAGCGGACTGACGTCATTTTTTTGGATCTCTATTTGATACATTGTTTTAGAAAGCGATAATACGTTGATTGTTTCAACTTTTACTTCAAACTGACAACAACAAGTTATTTGACAAGCGAACTGTTGACAACTAAGAAATACATTTTTAAAGGCAAAACTGACGTCAGTCCGCTCATCAAAAAACTTGACTATAGCACATATTTTTAGGCACCTTACCCACCCCTATAAAATTCTTGGGACAAAGTTGTTATACAATTAGAATTGCAACACCTTTTAATGTTGATTTATAAGTAAATAGCAGTTGTCTTCAAAACTGAAGTCTTCCACTAGTTTACGACGACAAAACGTTAATCGCAACTATAGTCACTGTAACAACTATTTATGACCGCCTATTTTACTAATCATTTTTTCAGTGGTTTTCTAGTTGTTAAGGCGACGTTTTCTGTCCAGGTTGTGGGCGAGACTATTTTTATCTACCCAATTTTTATGTTATGTTTGCAACTAATCAATTTCGAAGCACCCACACTCTCTCTCTCTCTCTCTCTCTCTTTTTTATTGGCTCTATCTCTTTATTAGATAATCTGCGAAGATTTTTTCCAGTAATTTTATAACAGTTGGGTAAAGTGCATAAAAATATGTAGCAGTTAAAACAATTGTGTTTTTCACGTATTAGCCAACGTATTTTGCAAAGACACTAGTGGTCTTTGTGAGCAACACGTCCTGACACGCTGCAGTCTCCGTGATCGATTTCGATTTTATTGAATCTCATCAGGTGGATCCAGGAAAGAGCTCCGTGTAGAGTTAACACTATACAGGGTATTGGATTAGCGATGAATCACGGAGCCTGCAACGTGTCAGGACCTGTTCCGCACAAAGATTACTCGTGTATTTGCAAAATACGTTGGCTAATACGTGAAAAACACAATTGTTTTGATTTATTTGTCAACGAAAGCTTTTAACTAACTTTGTAATTCAATGCCGGTAGGGGTATTTGCCCTCGGAATAGTTGTTTTAGTTATTTAGTTCCCTGTTTATATGTAGCAGTTGTTTATCCAAAAATAGTGCCGACTTTATTAAAGTCAACTTTATGTACCGATAAGTCCCTCATTTAAATTATGTTTTATTGCGGCCGCTAACTTAGTTACCTTTTTCTTCTGAGATGAAAAGAGAAAAAAAGCACTTTCGAGTAATTACTTGATGGGGGAGGGTTAAGAATATTTGAAAATTTTACGCACATGCGACAGAAAATAATTATTTTAAAAAATTTCAAAAAAATAAAACCACGGACCTGAACACAACAACCGTTCGATATCATTTTCAATGTCCTACCCCTCGTTTTTTATAAGTATTTCCATAGTTGCTTTTTAAAAACGTGGTGAATATTTTTTTTTTTTTTAAATAATTATTTTCTGTCGCGTGAGCGTAAAATTTTGAAATATTCTTCACCACCCCCCCATAACATAGTTTTTCCATTTAAAACTAGAAAACTGCAACTTTGGTTCAAAAGTAATGAATTTTTGATGACATATAGTTTTTTCATAATATTGTACACGAGTATATTAAACTTGATTGCCAGTGGCGTAGCCAGGGGGGGAGGGTTAAACCCCCCCCCCCCAGGAGGTCAAACCCAATCTGCAATAAAGTAATGCGGTGCTATGACGTCATTAATTGTTGAAATTTTAGTTTAATTCTAAGGAATTTTTCTCACCAGCATTCAAAACGTGTAATAAATGGAGTTATTAGTATAATTTTAACTTTGAAAAATATCTGCAAATGAGACTAGATGAGACTTACTTTTAAAAATAAATATTTTTGTTTCGGATACACTAACCTAACACCTATTAAACCGCCCCTCTCCCCTCCCTTCAGTTCAAGAGGTCAAGCAATAGGCACCTAGCCAATTTTTAAAAATTTGCCATCAGGTAGTTCACTTTTATTAAATAATAACCCCCTCCCCAGAGTCGATTTCTGGCTACGCCACTGTGATTGCAACATTTGTACCGAAGAGGCAAACAAACAGACAGTAAAATATACAAAGGGTGGGCCAAAAAATCTTGCACAGTTTTGAATTTGCTATAACTTTTGATCGAATCGGTCGATTCTCTCCAGTGAAGCACGTATTTTTTTTGCAGGGTGGGTGAAAATTGCCCGATATTCAAAACGGTCCGCCATCTTGGATTTTTGCGAAATGTCAAATTTAAAAAAGTTTAAGAAATTTGAAATCGAGCTATTCCATCAAAAGTTATAGCAAATTTAAAAGTGTGCAAGATATTTTGCTCCACCCTATATATGTGAATATTTTTTACAGACCGACAAGAAAGCGAGTTAATAAAAAAAACGTGGAAAAATGATAGGGTATATGCAGAATTAAGTAAGAAAAATATTGGAAACAAGTTATTTTTTGCAGAATGGCGCAGGACTTCCACTACATCCATACTATCGCAACAAAAAACAAATTAACTCTGTTGGAAGCTCTCGTATTGGAGAAAACGGAGGTTCTCTTTCCATTGTGAACTCTTTGGACGTTTTACGCAACCGCCTTCTATTGGAAATCGCTCGAAAAAAGGCCAAGGAGGGTTTCAACAGGAACCGACAAATTTTGATGAATCTTGGAAAAAGGTCGGGATGGAATTCATATTTTAATAATGAGGTGTAAAGGTTTTTTTTTAAAAAAAATAGAGCATTTAGGTCACTTTAAAATATAATAAAAAGAAACGGTAGAGAATGCTTAAAGAATGTAAGGCACACTATCATGACATTGCTGTTGTAATCGTGCGAAATAGATGTCTTTAAAGCCGTCAGAAATGAGAGCCCATAAAAAAATAACAAAAAAGAGCTGGAAACCAAAAAAGCTTTGGGCGCTCATCTTATTTGTGGCTGCGTTAAAAGCGGGTACTTCTTCGCTGTTCAATTGTGGTAATTTCTTTAGACCTATCTTTAAAAATAACTTTTACAAATTGTAGCGTTTTTCATTTGATTGCACTGCTCGAGTTTTGCCATTCCATTTGAAAACGAGTGCAGTTTATGTTGCCCTGATTGCACATTTTCTTGCATGATCGCCAATAGCACGTGGAGTGTCAGTGCATGTTTATTTTATTGTTTTTTCTTTCAGATTTTGACCATAAGAGAGCCTGTCGATCGGGATGACCATTTCATTTTATTTATTATTACAAGTAAGCACATACAATAAGATTCAGGCTACTGCGAACATAGGGGAGAACTAGTCCAATTTACTCTCGTCGTTGCGTACGACCGAGGTGGGGTCGAAGCACGCTGCAGTGTTTTCTTTTTATTATTTTGTTTTATTTCTGCCTTGCTCGAGATTGGTAAGTTCTTAAGGAAAATAATACATTTTTAAAACTAAAAATGGATGTCTACGAAGTTGCCGAAACAGTGCAGATGGTCAAAGGGTACTATCAAAGCAGATCATCGCCCAGAACCTAGTTTATCAACGATTTATAGGTCTGTGCAGAATTTTGAAAAGTTTGGTTGTGTAGCGCCAAGGAACCATAAAAAACTCACATCGAAAGTTAACTAGCCACTAAATTGCCGAAGAAGTTGATACGTCTTCAGCCACTGTCTTACGTGTTCTCAAAAAGAATGGTTATCATTCTTACAAAGAGTGAAAAACGCATCAAATTTTTCCGGAGGACAACTATCGTCGTATGGGGCTAGTTGTGATGAACACTTTTTGAGACTTATTCCTTTCACACGTTCGATATTGGTCGACGGAAATTTTACATTTTTATTTTGACTTTGAACACAGTATTCCCAAAAACTAAATGTTTGGAAGGGGGTATTGTATGGAAACACGTAATTGGCCATTTTTTTATTGACGGCAATTTGAATGGTCCTAGATAACAAGATGGTTGTCCCGCTCACAATGTTGGCCTTCTTAGGGAATATCTTGATAATGTATTTCCTAATCGTGTTATAAGTACACGGGGAACTATTTTATGGCCAGCTCGATCACCCGATCTTGCTCCTAATGACTTCTATCTGTGGAGTTATATTAAAAATAAAGTTTACGGGCACATAAGGGCTAATAATTTGGAAGAAAATTGAAGAAGCTTTTCAGACTATCACCCCTAACATGCTTGGCAACGTTAAAAGGGATTTTTATGAAAAGCCCGAATATTGTCTAGCCGAGCAAGGACGACTTTTCGAAAATTTGCTCTATTTTTTTTTTGACTGGGAGAATCTTTTTGGTTTTTAGAATGTATTATTTTATTTTGCGAACTTTTATTTTTTTTCTCCTTATTATTTCCAATGTAACACGTTGTTAGTAAGAAATCTGATAAGTTGAAAATAAAATGCTCTTATTTATCAGTGACAAAAAACAAGAAAATTACGTTATCAAAATTTGCGTATTTATTGACCAAATTCCGGTTTCATCGACTACGCTCCACATCACACCGTGGTAAGAGGCGGACTAAATACTAAACGCAACCGCGAACGTCGAACGCAGGCGTGAATGTTGGTTGCTCCACAGATAAGTATGCGGTGTCCCTGCGTGGAAACTCGGCAACTGGACTAGTTCCGGGCTATGTTCGCAGTAGCCTGAAGCTCTTGTATATCTGGTTACAAAATCTTGTTTTACTGTCGACTTAGGCTGGTTCTATACAGGAAATTTTCAATCAATTTAAAGTATCATTTGGGAATTGTGGGATTTGAAATCCATCTCCGTAAAGAAATATATAAGCCCCAAAGTCCGGAAAATATTTTTTTTCGGGTTACCATAAAATAACCTAAAAAAAATCTGCTCTCAAACCGTGCAATGCACTAATCATCTTCTCTAATTAATTTTCTGACAGCACCAGGTTTGTTTTGCCCTAGTGCATCAAAAGGAAAACGCTATTAGCATAAACCATCGTCTAATTTGTTAAGGCGGATTTATAATTAAGCAAGCAAGCACGCAAGCAAGCAAGCAAGCGGACAAATTATTTTCTAAATAGAGTGCGTTTAAAACATTTCTAGGGGTTTAGAAGTTCGAAAACATCAAAATTTTTTTCATTTTCTTGGGAGAATTTTAAAAAATTTAAAAATAAAGGAAACCTAACCTCGCAGTCGACACACGCAGCTTCGCAGACTGCTGAGACGCCACTTGCGAGGTTAGATTTTCTTTATATTTAAATTTCTTAAAATTCTCCCACGAAAATAAAAAAAAAATTGATGTTTTCGAACTTCTATATTGAAATGTTATAAACGCATTCTATTTGCTTGCGTGTTTGCTTGCTTAATTGTAAATCCGCCTTTACATCACGACAAAAATGGTAATTTAACGTGACCTAAAAACTCCCTATTGAATGCTGTACAAATTCGTGGTTAATATTCACTTAAAGGATATTTTTTCAGGTTTTTAAAACATGTGGTTTTGTCAAAACACGAAAAATTCACCTTTATATTTTGTTTTTGTAAATTATAAATTCTGTTTTAAAAAATTGCTGTTAGAGGCTGACAGACAATTTTTGCATTAAAAAACTTTATGTTTTGTAATAAAATATTAATTTCTTTATTGTTACAGATTCTAAGAAACTTTATCGCAGTTAAATTTTTGTTGATGTTTGAATGATTAATATCTTAACAAAAAGCTTTAAAATCAGTGTTGTGGTAAAAGCAGAGCATACATACAGGGTATAAAAAAGTATTATTGTCGACGTTTTTATGGTGATAGGGGAGGTCAAAACAAAAAAAAATGGTTTAGTGACTATTAATATTAAAACACATTTTTGCGAGACTGGAGGGTTATATACTTGCGTATTTGGTTTGCACACCAGATACCTATGTGCTTACCTATTGTAAATGATACATGGGCATAGCAGAGGAACCAATATTTTTATGTTTTAGAGAAGGTTCACATATCAGTTCAAAGTTTGGATGAAAATTTCACAACTGTCATTCTAAGCCACACACTTTCATTTCGACAGTTACCAATGACAACTTTCAAATTTTTCGGAAATTTTTCTCCTCCTGCCAAGCTAGGCGAACAAAATTAATAAATGGAAATTTTTTCTTGACAGCTATCATATGATCCGAAAATCAGTATTCGGGGTCAAATTTTGGTATTTAATGTTTTTATTCATTTTATAATACTAAATAAATACACATATTTATTTACCAAATATTTCTTTCATTATTGCTAAATATTTTTTGAATTCTGGTTGGAACTCTTCTCTTCGTAATGGAGAATAACAAGGATAATGGTTATCTTCCCTTTTCACTTCTATCAGATGTCTATGTTTAATATAATAGATGTAATATTTGGATCAACGAGGATATAAGCTAAATAGAGAGGACACGTAATGCTAATATCCGACCAGCAAGCCAAGCCATGAAAGGGGAATTACCGCGGGGAATTACCGCAAGTTTTTGATTCTTTGCTGAATGCGCTAGGATGAATCTGGGTAATATTTATTTGGAATTAAAACGCCAATAATCCAGCGCGTTGAACTCGTCGTCGAATGCATACCGGTTTATCAGTGGAGTACGTGTATGAAATAAATATAAATTAATGAACTTGTTGCTAAGGGAAAGGGAGCTGGTAGAGAGCTAGATCATAATATAAATTGATGAATATGCTGAATGAAGCAGGACAGTTTTTAGTATTATTAAACGATTATATTTAACTTTACAGTCTGGCTGACTATCAACTTTTGCGATTCGTTTTTGACACACTTCTCGTAAACCGATTTTAATGAAATTTGGCACAGTAATGCAGGTCGGATGATAATACAATATTAGGGGGGGTAGTGGGTGATTGGAGGCTGTTAAGGGGGTAAAATGGTCTAAAGGGAGCAAATTCAGAACTTTGAAATGAAAACAGATACGAACATGTGGTTTTTAGATTTATTATTGAATCTGGTGACAACACAATTTTATAAAACAAAATCGGGGGTAGGGAGGTAGTTAAGGGGTGCAAAGGGCATAAATTCAGAGCTTTGTAATGAAAAAAAATACAAACGTGCGGTTTTCAGATTTATAATTTGATCTGGTGACAATATAATTTTATGAAAAAAACCGGTGGTAGGGGGTGGGTGAGGAGTGTAAAGGGGGTAAATTCAGAACTCTGGAATGAAAACAGATACAAACATGTGGTTTTCAGATTTACGATTTGATTTAGTGACAATACAATTTTATGAAAAATATGCTGAAGTGGGGGGTGTGTGAGGGGTGTAAAGAAGGTAAATTCAGAACTTTTTTTATACTGAGACTTTTATGCAGAGTTAATTGGGAAAGAACTTGTACAAAATTGACAGGAAAGAAATCTTGTTATAATAAGGCATTGCTAGAAATGGAAAGGTTGAGAAAAAAATAATTATATAAGGTGTGCCAAAAAAACGGCACTTTTTAAAATGATTATAACTTAGCGGGAAATTGTCCGATTTTAAAAATATTTAACGTTTTAGAAATCTAAGGTTTCAAAATTTATAAGACGAATGTCAAACTTGTACAAAACTGACAGGAAAGAAATCTTGTAATAATAAGGCATTGCTAGAAATGAAAAGGTTGAGAAAAAAATAATTATATAAGGTGTGCCAAAAAAACCGCACTTTTTAAAATGATTATAACTTAGCGGGAAATTGCCCGATTTTAAAAATATTTAACGTTTTAGAAATCTAAGGTTTCAAAATTTATAAGACGAATGTCAAACTTGACATTTTCTAAAAATCCAAGATGGCGGACCAACCAACCAACGCAATAACTTTTTCAAAAATTGATCGATTTTAATAAGTTTAAACTTTTTAAAAGGCACAAGCTTCAAAATTTATAGAACTAATGATAAAACTTGGCGGACTTTTAACAAGTAGCCAAATTTCACCCCCCTAGAAATATCTGGGGGTTAAAAATGCCTATTTTTCAAATTGGTCCGCCATCTTGGATTTTTAGGAAATGTCAAGTTTGAAATTGGTCCTATAAATTTTGAAGCTTTGGCTTTCTAAAAAACTTAATATTAATAAAATCGGACCGGTTTTTTTTGGCACACCCTATACATTTTGCATTTTGTATCTTTTTGATTCGGAATATGTGAAAAATAAAACAAATATTTTTTTTAACTTGAACGATTGTAATGTAAATGGCACATTATATATTTTTAAGTTCGATATAAAATCATGATGCATATTATATACACTATTTTATAGGTATCTTTAATAATGTTTCACATAATATTTTGTTAAACTTTTCTTAAAAAATTTAAAATTTCACTAGCTGCATGATTAATAAGTTGGCAGTACAAAAATCCCAAAAAATTACCATTATTTTCTTATTGAAAGTGAGCAACAAAAAATAACCAGCATGGCTGCCCAGAATATTGTCGATTGATCAGTTTTTAACTAATTATGTTATTTCGCATTTTGAGTAGGATTGCCTGGATAGAAACACAGCGGGTTACAAATGGATAAAATTTAAAAAATAATATAGTTTTAAAAAAACTAGTGACTAAAATCGTGTTTTTTACAAGCTTGCTTTTAAAGAAGAAGCGCCTTGATTTATAGTGTAAGAGATTTTAAAAAGTATTTTCCTGTTTTTCTTGGATTTCTTGATAAAGGTATTAAAAAAATAGTGTTAGCAACTCGCGGATAACCTATGGTTTTTTTACTCGCGTTTTAAAATACCTGCTTGCTGCGCTCGTTATTTAAACCAACGCTTGTAAAAAAGCACTATTTTAGCCACTAGTTGTGAAAACTATTATTTGACAACAAGTGGCTAAAAGAGTGTTTTTTTACGTGCGTTGTTATTTAAAAACCCGAGTAAAAAAACAGAGTTTAGCCGCGAGTTGTAAACACTATTTTTTTAATACCTTTATCAAAAACTCCTAAAAAAACAGGGAAAAAACTTACAAAATAAAATTCAAAGCTGGCCACTAGCACTAGCATCAATATCAATGGTGGCTGCGTACATGACAAAACAATGGTTTCTATGATAACCTTACTAAGCTTATATTTTAATTTTTGACAGTTTGTAATTTTCTCGTATTTTCTGATTGTTATTTTTGTGAATAATTTTGAATTAATTTCTAGGTAATAATCATAAGGTCATGAAGGTATAAAAAAAATAATTTGAGCCCCTAAAAAAAATTTTTTGCATCAGTTTTATGCAAACATTAAGTAATCATTATCATCATTAAGGTATAAAAAAACGGTTTTTAGCAGTTGTCAAAAAAACAATAGTACATAAAGCATAAAACTTTTTTTAGGTACACGCGAAATTAAAAAAGTTAGGTTTTATTATAAACATCAAAATAATTTAAATTTTAGCGGTCAAAGGCTTTTCTTTTTCACTAGAGAAAATGAGCTTCTGTGGCTTTTCACATCACAACCCCCAAATGAAAGGCTTTCCTAATGACCTTTTTGGCTTTCTTAAAGAACCCGGACCTTTATATAAAATTTAGCAAACAATTTATAAAAATGCAGAAACTCGTTATTTTTTTTTAACTCAACCAGAAGAGATAAACCGAAATTACCCATAGATTAAAAAAAAAACTAAAAACTATATTGAGAATTTTGAATAAAGGTAATAATTTTTTGCATTGCTGAACAATATAAAATTTGGGGCAAAATTTTTTCACAAATGACAAAATTTTTCAGTTCTTCCTCGGTTTTACAAAGAATGTTTAAGCTTCCCGAAAGTTTCTTCCATTTTTCCAATCTTACAATGTCGTTGATTGGAAAATAAAAAAAAGCAACATCTTTGTTTTTATTTTTATGGTTGGAGCAGTTCCAATACGAACAACACTTTGTTGACATTTTGTAATTTATTTCGATTACAATTCACGAGACAATTCGATAAAAATAGTAAACAGCACGAAAGCACTGTATCGTAAACTAACGCACCTGTGAAACCTGGGCAGGGCCGGGGGTTCCCCGGCCCCGGCGCGAGCCTGTGTGTGTCCCCTGCAGCGTGACGCGGGCAATCAAATGAAGTTCAATGAACCCACACGAAACAAGTCCAGAAGAATGCGATTTCCCAGTGTGCCGCCAATGCTTTCGATCGTTAAAAATAAGCAAGTTCGAAAACGAAAGTGACGCACCAAGTAGTGAATTTAAGTACTAGAAGCACGATAGCCTGCGCCATCTCGTATTCATTTCAGTTGAGCAGGGTCGAAATTTACCATTAGGTGTCCCCTCTATTTAGCTTATATCCTCGTTGATTTGGATGCAATTTTGTTCTGCTGAATTCTGGTTTTTCTTAAAAAGGATGGGATATCTTCCTCCAAAATCTTCTGGAGAGCTGAAAAAAGGTTTTCTTGATGGGGATTTAATTCAGTTTTTTCCATTAAACATTGCAAATACTTTAAATTTTTATGAGACATAATAATGTCCCTTATTTCAGAGCAAGATTTACAAACACCATAGGGCTTAAAATTAGTTTCTTGATTGTCTACTGCCATGATTTAATTATTGTGAACTAAAGAAGCACGTTTAAGAAATAGCTGTCAACGTGACGTATAGCAGAGACGATTTTGACATCACAAGCCTAAGACTACTTGACTGTGGTTATGTTTTATTACGAATCATTAAGACTGCCATAGACGCCGGATATCCTTTTTTTTACAAAAACGTGCTTTCCTTATATTTTAATAGCATTAAGTTGTAGTCCAAAGATAAATGTTTGAGTTGAAAAATTGAATGCCTTCTATATTACTAAAGTAAGAAGAACATTTTGTTTTTCACAAATAATACTATCCAAAACTGGAATATTGTTTCATTCAAACCATCTATTGCCATCATTCTTCACAACAAAAACTTTTTCCTCAGAGTTTAGTTATGTTAAATTAAATGTAACAAAAGGATAAATATTCTGTTCGAAAAACTGAATGCCTTCTATGTTACTAAAGTGAGAGGTACATTTTTTTTTCTATTATTATTATTCCTACTTAGGTAACCAGCTGTCTAACGACTTTGTCCTGATTGAAACAAGTAAACATTTAAAAATGAGAACTTAAATAGTAGTTTACCTATTAAGTGCGGAAAAGGCACTTTACACATATATTAGGTACCACATTTTTTCTACGAGGGTACGGAAAATAAATAAAAAACAGTTAATAAAAGAACTTTTTTATTAAATTTTCTTACAATATTTTGAAAGCGACTTACTTATCCCAATTATAACATATTTCCTTTATTTTAGTATTTAAATTAGATGAAAAGTAAATAAACAGTTAATAAAATTTCACACATTTGGTATAACTAAATGTTGAGGAAGGTAGAGGATATAGGTAATCTTTAGTTATCTACTATCTACCTAGATTTTAAAAATTGCTTTATCTGGCATAACTAGCTTCATAATCTTGGCTTGTTAACGGTGCTGCACTTCTCTTTCTTTTTTCTGGATCACTTTGCAGCTGCCTTCTTTTCGCATCGCGAGCTGCTTGAGCACCTTTGAATTCCACGTCGTTAAATGGATCAAATTTAATCTGATAATTTAAAAAAAAAGGATAAGCCGCTTTGCGGTGGAGTTCCACATAACCTGAAACAAAACAAAAAAATAATTTTCAGCAATTTTGCATGTTTTTTTTAAATCAAAGAATCTTAAAATACTTAACCTAACTTAACAACAGAGTCCTTATCATCTTCTGAATTTTTCTTTTTCATGTTGAAGGCAGATTGATGCCATAGTCGTTATATATGAGGCTGGATCTTTAACATTGTAAGATCTTTTATTAATTTATTTATTTATTTATTTCGTGAAGTTAAATTTGCCACTTCTATCTTTATGTTTTCAGAATTTTCACTTCCAAAATTAATCATATTTTTGATTAAAAAGAAAAACACTTCAAATTCATAAAATTATGTCACGTTTAACAAAAACATGCGTCACCACATAAACGTCAAAATGTAAGAACCAGCCAACTTCATTGTTGCAAAAGTAAGTTTTAAAGTGAAACATGTCAGATTTTTTATTTTTTTTTTTCAAAAAAATTTTAGGTGTGAAATTTTCTTACCGAATCCCCCGCGTCCTTGAATTAATATCCCGAAATTTTTCGAGCACTAGGGAGATTATAAGTGAAAATTTCCCCTTGACACCGGGAACCCTATCAGTCCTGTTTATATATTTATGATGAGATGCTATACTGTATTGAGCAAAGATATTAAAATAAAATAGAAACCCCATACAAATCCTGAGGCCGCATACAAATCCTGAGGCCGCATACAATCCTAGGCTCAAATTCCGGACATTTAGACGGCGGTTGCCCAGTTTTGAAAATACTTATGGAAGTTTATTTAATATAATAGGAAATTTTCTGCCAACAATCTGGCAACCAGGTCAACATAGTTATTTGTGCACCTGTCAAAAACTACAGCTTTAACGCCCGCAGTGTATAAATAGGCGTTAGTCAAGGGCTGTCTGTTACACGCTGAGGGCACGATGCATGCACGATGAGCATGTTTTCATTTTAATATTTAAGACATAATCATTTATAATTTTGTAATGACATTAGCTAAAAATACTTTAAAATATAAAACTGGTGATCTTAGAATTTTAAGTCCTGCGGGCATAAAACTCGACCTAGGGCGTTAAAGTACTACTTGTCGTTTGGTTTACTTGTCGTTGCACGTTTTGCCATCTTACGTACGACCTATCCGAAGGGTTTTTTGTGTTTTTTGCAATTATTATTTTTATATTTTTGTCATAAGACTTACAAAACTCCTTAAGAATCAGCGTTGGTTACTGACTTTAAAAATTGGCCTTTGATATATGGAGTGCGCCTTCTAGTTTATTTTAATTTCTTTTGTATTGACCATATATTTTCTCAGTCTTCATAAGCATGCATAAACACGGACTACAAGAATCTAAACAACTAGCCCCGTACGTATCCATGAAAGGATGGGAAGGGAGTTCTTCCGTGAAAATTTCCTTATCCTCTTCACATTTTTATAACTTTTTGTAAACCAATACATTACTATATAAGTCTATGTTTAATTGTTTTTGTGTGTTGGTCTTTTTTTTTAATAAACAGATTCAAAAGTACACCAATACCAAAAACCACTTTCCTACAAAAAGATTTACCATAATCTATGTTTAATTCCATTTTCGAGATAAATTTATGGTATCCTTTGCTTTATTACTTGTCCAATTTTAAACGTGTGTTTTTTATTACTTACTTCTGCAAACAACACCTCCTGATGATATCATTAGACACTTAAAGCTTATTTTCACCGGTATCGGTATAAAAGGAAGATAAAGTGGTCTCGATTTTCGCATCCGTATCCCTATCGCTCCGACCAATCAACCAGGGGCACTTTCAGAATTATGGCGACTGCGTGACAGCTACAGGTGATCAAAATCACACTTTATTTATCTAATATATTCGTTATATGCGGTATTGGATATTTGTCGTCGATCGTCCAATCGTTTATTTTTCTAAAATCAATCACCAAGCCCCATAGGAGTTGACCATGGTGAAATATTTCTTGAATAATTCCTTGACCAAGCATTTTGAATATTTAGAAATTTACTTAGGGTGACCAGATTTTTTGCAGGGCAATGGGGACATTTAAGGATTTTTGTGAATAAATGTTAAATATTGTATATTACAGTGACGCACCCAAGAATTGACTTGGGGGGGGGGGTTAAAGATAAATAATGAAAAAAAAATAATTTAAAGTAAAAACGTGACCATAACCAGGCTTCTCGGGGGAGGGTTAACCCCAAACCTCCCCCCCTCGGTGCACCAGTGCATATTATGCATATGTTTAAATCAAAAAGAATTTTTTTAAAATTAACAAACTAATCTAACAAAATTTATGAATATTTCTCTGAAGAATGATTTTTTTTTAAATTTTCATTATTTAAATTTTTTTTATAGAAGATTTCGCAAGTATCAGATATATTATATTTAACTATTAACATCGCCTTTAAAGTTTCTACATTTCATCTACTTTTTTCAGTGGTCCATGTATTATTCATATTGCTAAACCAACAGCGTCTCAACTAAAAAGCCAGTTAACTTCTACTCAGTGCCCTTTAGCCTACTGTGGCTGCCATTTTCTGTCAGTTAGGTGTCAATATGGCACCGATTATAGGCCAAATGATACTAAAACGAAAATGAGTTAACTGACTTTTTAGTTGAGAACGGTGTTGGCTAAACACTCTTTCAGTTACAGCGCGTTAGTGCCGGGAGTATTCAGCCATTTTAACAAAATTTAAATAATTTTATTCTTATTCCTATTATCAAGCTTTTCTTGAGAAACATAGTTTTCACAAATGTATACTCGTCGAGAGTCTCATCATAATAAATATGTGGAATATTTCTATGCCTAACAAAAATTATTTCAGTTATTTTTTTCGCGATGCATGCGTGGGGGACTTTTCTTGGGGGAGACTTAGGGGGACACTTACAGTGGGGGACGGAACATCAAAATGGGGGACTGTCCCCCCTATTGGGGGACGAATGGTCAACCTACTTTACTTCCTCTTTATGAACAGGTTAAATGATTACATATTGGGCATGGTTATTCAAATTAGAAAATTAGAATTTTTTTTACCTAAGTCAAGTCCAATGGGGATTGTCCCAAAAAATTAGGTGCTAGTGGCAAAAGAAAATGGCATTTGGTTATTTATTTTAAGAATATAAATAAAGGGACCGTCGACGAAAAATATCCAGTTTGTGGATCTACCTTGATTTGATGAAATCCATTAGCAAGGTAAAGAGTTGCGAAATAGTTCGCTTTTCCCAATTTATCCGTTATATTCGGTGTTAGATATTTGTCGTCGATAGTCCAATCGTTTACTTTTCTAAAATCAATCACCAAGCGCCATAGGACTTGACCATGGCGAAATATTTATTGAATAATTCCTTGACCAAGACTTTTGAAAATTTAGAACTTTACTTCCTCTTTATCAACATAAATAGGTTAAATGATTACATATTGGGCATGCTTGTTTAATTTTTGTATATCTGGATAAAGAGTTTGTTGGTTCCGGTTTTGAATGTTTTGACTCCTCATAAAAAGTTGATTATTTTCAAAATTTGGGTTTCTTATTATTTGATTTGATATTTGCCCAAAACACGGCCTTAAAGTCGCTCATGGGAAATACACTTTTTTTTAATATTGGAGAAATGGTGGTTGAAAGACGGTGATGTTTTTGTATTAAGTTTCTTTTATCAAATTGAGGGTTCTTTGAAAAAAATTCCGTTGAATTTTTGTTCTAAAATATTTGATTTAAATGATAAAAATGGTATTTGAATGTCTCGGTTTAAAATAAGTCTGTGCATTTAGGTTACAATCTTTTTCTGTTGAATAAAGACAATTTTCTTCTTTGATCACAAGACGTTGTTCCAAAGAATTGGGCGATTATCGTGGTTTTAAGTATACCTGGTTGATTGTCCAACTCAACCAGGGCAAATAGAACATATAGAGAATGGATACTGTCAAAGAAAAAGTGGCAAAATTTTAAATCACTCAAAATTAAAAAAAAAAAAAAAAATTATTGCCATCAAAATATTGCCATCAAAATAACAATAAATATTGTTGTCACTTTTTTATGTGAAACCATAGAAAAGTGACGTTTCCCCAACCGTTATGCCTTTTTAGCTATGAAACTGTCAATCGCATCGTTACCCCTAGTTTTTTAGATTGGTCGGTTGGGCTATCCATTCCCTTGTATTCTATTTTCCCTGGACTCAACATAGATCGGTACGGCTGCGAATACCAATACCACAAAGTTTCTCTTTTTACTGGATAGTAAGTATTAATGAGTTCAAAAAATTATAAAACGTTTACTTAAAGGCTGCAGCCACGTCTCGACGATAAGTTAACCGATAATATATACCAAATATGTTTACCAAATTTAAGTGTATATATATATATGTCTGTTATGATCGACCTTCCCTTTACACAAACTAAAATGGTTGTTCACCAGTAGTTATACCCTGTATATTTTATTTAATAGTAAAATAGATTGTTAGCATAAAATGTAAAAAATTACAACGATATAGAGACATGAATTATAACGAAAAAGAAAATATTTTAGGATCTTAAGAGTAATATTAAAACGCCTAAACCACAAATGAACAATATTAAAGGAAAATATTTTGCTGACTTATTTAGTATTTTTAAGTTCACTACATAGAAAAAGACAAAATTAAAACTATAAAAAATTAAATGAACAATTTTAAACGTGTAAGTTCTAAATTGTTAAATTCCACTTTAATTTAAGCTTTTTGTTAATCCATTTTTGAAACGTAAAAGTATTTTTATTTAGAAAATAAAAATGTTTATTTTTAATGAACAAAGTATCATAAAGTAAAGGGCTATTTTTAAAAGCCCTGGATAAGGTTTGAAATTTATTTTATTTAAAATGTATAACGTTAAAAAAGGTATTTTAAAAGCATAAATAATATTTCAGAGATGTATTAAACTTAAGGGTAATTATAATTAATATACGCTACTACGATTTTCATTAAACCGTTCCCTTCACATACCTAATAATACATTAGCGTTTTCGAGTATTGCTCGAAACTTGATCTAGAGCGCTCTTAGATCAATCTGAAAAAGATTTGCGTGTTCGATTTAGCAACTGTCATTGCTCTCTGCCAGATTTGCGTGTTGGAATTTATTGATCGCTGCTCATGTAGGAGCACGGAAATATCCCGTAAAATTGAAATAATCTAATTGTGTTTTGTTTTGGTTTTTTTATTTAGCTGGAATAAAAAGGAAAGTTATTGAAGTAGAATCACTACGATTATATATATACATATTATATACAGGGTGAATTCTTTAAATGGAACGATGTTTCTAGCGACTTTAAACAAGAGTTTTAAAAAAAGCTAAAAGCGAATCTTTAATGATTTTTTACGGGCTTTGCGCCCATGATAAAAAAAAAATTGGGGCCCCCAACTGGAGACCCAGGGCCTACCAACTATTTTTTTTTAATGACAAAGTACCACGTGTGGCACCTTTTTGGAAAGCTTGTTAAAAAATAAATTTAACGTATTAGTTTTTTTTTATATCGGTTGACCAATGTGTCAAAAATTTTAAAAAACTTATTTTTTTGTCAATCTAAAACAAAATATAAACTACATATTTCTCTATTTACTAAGCGGAATAAAGAAAATACAACACAAAAACATTATTGGTGGCCCATTTGGGGGCCCTCACTGAAGGCCTAGGGTCTACCACCTTTTTTTTCATGAGGAAGTACCACTTGTGAAACCTTTTTGAAAAGCTTCCTAACATTGCGATTAAATAAATTGTTTTAACATCTGTCACCCCATGCGTTAAAGGACGGTTGATTGAAAAAGAAAATCGAGGTGTGCTGTGAATCTTTTTGTCTTTTATCTAATATCTAGTAAATTTCAAAAAAAAAGATAGTTTCTTTATTTCACTTAGTAAATAATAGTTATTTAAACAATAAGGTTTGAAAACGACTCTTTGCACACGATCGAGACAGTTTGGTGGACCGAGCTGAAGGCGAGGTTCACAAGTCGAGGGAGTGTGCAAAGAGGTTTTCAAACGAGTTTTTTACGATACTTTTTATACGAATGTAAATAAACAGACCCCAGAAAAATAAAATTTCAATTTAACTCCTTTTTATTAATAAAATGTATAATGTTCTATTTGAAGTATCTAATCAACAAAACAAAGGAGCCGTGATAACTTATATTGTTGGGTGACAACAACAAAAATCACAATGACGGGAGACCCGTGTACAAAAATGACATAAGCGTGCGCAAAATCCCCTTTTTCAAGACAGTCGTATAAAAAGAAATATGTAGTTTACTTTGGAGCTAAAACAATTGACAAAAAATAGGTTTTTTAAAATTTTTAACAGATTGGTTGACAGATGTAAAAAAAACTAGTGTGTTACATTTCTTTTTTAGCAAACTTTCCAAAAAGGTGTCACAAATGGTACCTTCTTATTAAAAAAAAAAATAGTTGGTGGGCCCTGGGCCTCCAGTTAGGGGCCCCAATTTTTTTTATCATATATTTTATACGATTGGACAAGAATATGTTGAAACTACTTTTTTGGGGGTATTCGCCACTAAGTTAAGAAAATTTTTCGGTTTGTCAGTGGTTTTTAAATAAGATAAAAAATTTGCCTACACACACGCAAATCATAACTAGAATCTAAGCACTTATCTGACGTTTCAACAGAAACTCTACTGCCGCTATCAAAGGAATTATTGTTTTCAAAATTTTTCTCGATTCTTTTTTAAAAATATCTGTCTGTTGTCATACAACTGACTGACATTGACTGATGTATATTTTATATTAATTATTATTATTTACTAAACTTTACAATAACGAACTTACCTCTTGGCTTTTTTTAAAACAAATAAAAAGTCCGTGAAAAAGTCGTTCAAATATTTTTGAAAACAATTTCGTTAACTTAGTAGCGAAAAACCCAAAAAAAAGTAGTTTCAAGAATATGGTTGTTCTCGTCAATGCACGGATTGCCCCAGGTCATCCAAAATTTGTATTATAGTTCCCGTAGTTCTGTTTTCACTCATTTCTTTCAATTCTAACCTTTAAAACCAGAGAACAAATCGAACGTGTATTTGACCTAATCGTTGACCGAGCAATCGTGACAGCTCGTGATCAGCTTTGGAGCACCCTAAATCTGAGCGATTTGCGAGAAGGATAATTGAAAACGCTTATTTTTCTCTGTGGATTCCTTTGTAATCAATCAGCTATAACATAGAGGGCCCGCCTGCTCCCCCTTTCTCTAAAGCGGCGGGGCCCACGGCATATTAGGGGCCTCTTAGCCATCTTCCCTTAAAAAAAGCAAAAAATAAAGAATATAATATATAAAAACAAATACGCACACAAATACCTTTTGGCTCCTTTGAAATTGCTATACAGGGTTCCTAAGATTTTCCTTAGGGATAGGATTTCAATAAATCAAACAGAAATGGCATAGAAAGTTCTGCGCGCACAAAAGAAACAGGTATATTGAGCAATGGTGCCAGTTTGTTATTATCTCCGGACTGCTTTCATGAGAAAAAATTGTCACCACTCTTTCATTGTGAGCATAAATCATAGTTGCAATAATAACCGTTGACAAGATGTCTGCAAATTCCGCTAGATGGCGGCCACACCATGAGATGATCAAGAAGGGGACAGATTTGAACATCTAATCTAATTAAAAATTAGATGTTTTCAGGTCCAAACCACAGCTTTTTCTTGCTTAAGGGAGGCGGCAGGGTCCATTATTTACGATACTGAGCGATAAACTCGTGAGGTTGTTAACATTAGAAAGAAATATCTTCGCTTTTAATTAAATTTCTTTCCATTCTGTTCTACTAGTGACATCTATCCGGAAACGGCCAAACCATGCAGCTAGCACTAGCAGCCAAAGAAATCAATAAACGGCGCTGTTTTTCCTGCAGAGCCTTTTGCTTGATTTTAAATAAAGCTGGCCCTACACTACATTTGATATTTTCGAGGTGTTTTATGGCATGATCTCGAAACATGTAGCGAACCAATTCTTCAAAACTAGCGGGAGGGTAAAAGCGAAAAATAAGGGACAGCCAATATTTGTAACACCCAAAAAGGGGTGAAAAGATTTATTTTGCTCTGTTTCTTTACAAAAAACGTTTTTTTTACGAAAAACTTGAGCTCTGCCACTTTTTTTATTTTTTTCTTCAACTTTCTCGAAATTTTCGTCATACCGTAGAAAAAAATTATTTCCCCCATGGTCATACTCTACTTTTATTCGAAAAAATTTAGAAACAGAGACGGGATCGTTTCAACATTTTCAATTAAATTAGACGAACGGAAAAATGTTAGAAAAACAAAGCACGAATTTTTTTTTCAAAAATTACGTAATTTTTTTTGGGGGGGGGGGGTAGTGGTCTTGAAATAGTTACATAATATTAGGGGAGTGGCGTGCCAAACCGTTACAAAACATTACATAGGGAGGGGGTCAAAAATTGGTAAAATCACCGTTACGTAATTTATGCACGGCCCCACATCTGACTGTTCCTCCTTTTTGATTTCGAATCAAAGTGCAAAACCCGAGTTGGACGTTCGAAGGCGTCAACCCGTCCTATTTGCTTGATAAAGTTTCTACGGAAATATCTCAGTCGATTACTCCGGCCGTGTGTGAACGCTTTAGGTTAGGCATTTGCATGTATCTCAGTCCCCAGCCTGTAAACAGTGCGTAAGGACCATGGTTACAAAATGAAAAGCCGAAAAATATTTTTTTACGATATCTTTCATCAGTTTGGTATTAAAGTCGAGCAAAAACAATTTTTATTCCAGTCCTAAAGGTATGAAAATGGAAAACATTAGAAAACAACAACCTGGAATGGATTTACTACGTGTAAGATGTAGTGACAACATCGCCCCATGCCCATCCTTTTCTGCCTAATGTGCTTTTCCGTTTGTCTGCGTCTTATACACGGCTGCTTGGCCCCCTAGGGATTTGCTTAGGAACCGTGTATAACTAATATACAGAGGGTACATGAGACCCATTAGTTTGTTGGTTTTCTATGTTCATACAAGCATTGCATAAAGAAGTTCTTTATACAATGATACAAGGCATAGAATTATAGTCACTTGATTAGTATTTGGCTTTTTTAAAGTTTTAGTCTTAAAAATTGCTCATACTTGTCTTTGTTATAGTCATAACAATCACTAAGCAAGTGCATTTAACCTCACTTTTTTGATGTTTTGTTTTATTTACCTTTATTTTTTGTAGTTTGTTTTTAAGAATAAAAAGGTTTAATAGACACAATTTTTTTTTTGGAACCTACAAAATGCTCAGCAACTTGTTTTTGGCTTTTAATTTGCCTGTATAAAATTTTTGATGTTGTTTTCATTCCTATCAACATGGTAGGGCGCCATATTGAAAATTTGGAACTCGGGCGTGCGCATTTATATTTGTTATATTAATAGTGGTAATTTTAGTAAAAGTTCAAAGTTGCTAACTTTTCCTTAGAACTTCGACTGCTAAACCTGTGAGAAAGCATACCCAACCAAGCCTATACCTTTTATGAACGATGCTTTAGTTTGACTATATATTATAAATATTTGTAATGATAAAATATAGACTAAAATATTAGGGTTTCACATTAAAGATGGCATCCGCATTAATGCATTAACTTTCTTGTTGTCGAAAAAAAAGTATCGAGTAGAACAGCAGGGCACCTTAAAAAAATTTGCGTGGGGGCCTCAGAAAAATCTGACACGCTTCTGTAAGGATGAAACGACTATTACTGAAAACAACGTAAAAATCACTTTAGGAGATTGTTACTTGTCAGTGTTGTGTAAAAAGTTAAAACACAGTAACTATAACTAACTAAATTTTACAATAACGAACTTACCCCTTGGATTTTTTTTTAAACAAAAATAAAGCCCGTGAAAAAGTCGTTGAAAAATGTTCTTTTTATTAGCTAGTGAGAATGAAATTGACTTAAGTCGAAGGGTTTCCAACTTTCATCATCTTTATTTTTACTTTTTCACAGCGTTTCGAATGCTTATGTAGCTGGGAACCCACACACCCACATAGAAATTTGTCATCCTTAGCATCTTTAGCATGGGCAGATTCTTAGGATTTGCTAATAGATATTCTTATCAGATGATTGCCATGTGCTTAGTGTAAGTAGACACTTCCCCTGGGATGTTTTTCTGAGTGCACTGAATTAAACGCTATAGATATACTTAATAATATTGTACCATAATTGGTATATACTTTGCATATGCCAAAGATGTCCTAGAAGTAACCTTCTTTAATAGTATTTCATTATATAGTATAGTATAGGTTTCCAAATATCCTTGATGGTGCCACTTCATTGAGAAAATACATTCTGGTTCCTCTGTACGAAAAATTGATTTTTCCACGGCGAGGATTACAGTTTAATGTTGAAAAAGTAATTATAAGCGTAGATCTGATGAGGGTAATGGAGTAATTACCCTGTCGAACAAGACAAAAAATTTTCGTTTGCGGTGCCATAACACCGTTGAAACGTACGGACTGTTATATTTTAAGTAATTTTTCGCCAGCAGTATTCCAAATATTCGAAAATGTTACATTTTTAGTACAAAGGGTGTCCTAACACTAACGTAAAGGTAACAAGAACATTAGAGACTTATCGTTACATAAAGTCGACATAGTCTGACATATTATGCCACCCATAAAGTTGACATAATTAAAGTTAATGCACAGACATCGTACAAGTTGGCATTAGACATTTAAAGTTAATTTTCAGTTTTATCACCATTCGTATCCTTACCTCTATCGAGTTGACCAATCAAGCAGGTGCACTTTTAAGCTACAGCTGATTAAATGCACGAAAACCTCGTAAGGTACGATAAAGGAGTCGTAACGTTACGACCGTCCATGCGTAGGAAAAGATGTTTTGTCGCATTTGATCAGCTGGAGCTGTCACGCATTCGCCATTAGTTTAAAAGCACACCTGCTCGATAGGTCGACTCGATAGAGATAAGGATACGAATACTGATAAACCCGAAAATGAACTTAGTGTCTATTATTTTGATAGCCTCGCGCACAAGAAAGCTCTACCCGAACGTAGGTTTCGGATAGCCCTTCCGCCGCTCCTGCAACCAAGAAGACCGCCGTCTCGTAGAACATGAGTAAAGCCCTATGCCCACCAACGCGTGCCCATGCAGGGTTTTTTGACGCAAGGGGTTTTTTGAAGCGCGCGTGTCGACCTTGAAAATTAGGGGTGAAAAGTTGCATGCCTTTTCTGTCCACATCTATGCATCTTTTTCACACAGAATAATAATAGGTTAAATCTGGTGGATTTTCTGGTTCCAAATATTGATCAATAAATGTCTTGGGGTCTGAACTAAAAGAAGTATATTAAATTGTCGCTAGATGGCGCCAGATTACATTTACCAAAAATGTGAATAATAAAATTTTATAATTATTATTAATATTAAAGGGCTGAAATAATATTCATTTTTTTAGTCGCTAAAATTAAATTTTTACTAAGATATCTATCCGTAATAATTTAAACCTGCTGTGAATAATTAAATTTAAATGAAACACTATATTATCGATGAAAGTAGTTATATTAAAAATTTTCCATATAGAAGTCCTAAAAAAATTCGCAAGGCACTATAATTATTTCCTCTGTAGCTAAGTGCCGAACTGTATGTAGAAGAATGTATAATAAAGACTTGTGTGACTCACTTAACTTGTTAATTGTGGTATCTGAAATAAATAAAAAACAAAAAACAGAAAAAATATTTTTGATATAAAATGTTGGCCTATTTAGTATATAAATCCGAGCAAAAAATCTCATAAATTCTCATGAAAGTTGGTGAGTTTTTGTAAGTTTGTTCCACATACCACATAGAAAGCATATAAAACCTGATTTATGGAAATGTTTATAGGTATATCTCAATATATTTAGTTACATCATAATTTAAATAATCTAAAAATGGATAAACTCATCCCATATTAAAGTTTTCTTTTTGTTGTTGACACGTTGACACATTATGGAGCTGATGAATACTACATCTTTACAACTGTACAGCTGTTCACTTTCCATACTTCCTGGCTTTTAAGTTGATACATGCATGATGACGACATTATGAAACGGTTCATTTGCTGAATTTTTTTCAAGTGGATTTATTTTGATGGCAGGAACCAACACACAATTGTAGTTCTTGGCCTAAAAATAAAAATAAAGTTACAGATCAAGCAGAAAAACTCTAGTGTCAGTACCCAGAGAGTATGTGAGAATATTTTTGGGCAATTAGAATAATTTACATTAATTGACAATAGGTAGGTACACAAGATTTGTCTGTTGTTAGCACCTCGGTAAAATATTTTTTTTAAATGGGCTAAAAGGATAATAGACAAATGTTTGCTCATCTCTTGTTTATTCTTTTTGAAACTATAAATCGGAAGGTTTGTCCTAGCTATAGAGCCTCAAGATGAGATATTGTAACTACCTATATGTGTTATAATATTAAATAGCTTAAACTGTC
Source organism: Oxystoma pomonae (assembly GCA_963921995.1). NCBI lineage: Eukaryota > Metazoa > Arthropoda > Insecta > Coleoptera > Brentidae > Oxystoma > Oxystoma pomonae. Next base: position 94,521,268 of record OY998166.1, on the reverse strand, counting down.
ATTTTATAGTTAGTACCAGAGGCTAATTAATGATACATATGGACAGTGTTGTTCAATCTCACACTGCAACAAGAGCAGCCATCAAGAGTGTTTCCAATCTATAAATTTAAATTAACTACAAGCTTTGGCTTAAGTACGACAGTCACCTCCACCTTCGTACTTAGGAGGGGGGGAGAAAGAGCTTAGTGGCTCAAGTCATCGCCAAGAGCCATTCAATATCACAACCTAAAGATTGAATTTTTTTCCAAAATCAAGAAAAAAATGATGTTATGTAGAATATGCTGATGTGCAAGCCCCCCCCCCAGAAACAATTTCTGCATATGCCACTGGTCCGTATCTTTTTTACACAGGCTGTTGTAGCTTATTATCACAAATGCTTAAGTTACAACAGTTGGGAAAAATCTGATCTTCTCAATTTTCACAATAAAACCAACAAAATTGACTGACCTAATCAAAACCCAATACTAAAAAGCACTAACCAAGGCAACCCAATCACATAAACGGTAAATTGTCATAACTTTTGCCACAGCCTAAATTAGCATATAAATAATTAACTACTTACTATGGTCTTGGATCCACATAATTTATTTCTTGTTGAAGCAGTTCTCTCAATCACAAAAACTTTTGCAAAACAAACAAAAACAAATGGAAATTTGACAAAAGAATGCCATTCTGGAAATAATTTTAACATTTTTTAAAAAAAATCCCTAGAATTCCCCAGAAATGCATGAGATTCTAGTGGAAAAATAGAACATGTTCTATTTTCAATGTTGGCATTCCCGCGTGCATCTAAAAATATTTTTTTTAATTTTTAACACGTTTTCTCAGGATAATTCTGAAAAATAATGTATTTGCTGCACTTTTCTTTCATTTTATCGAAGTTTTAAAAAAATATTTTAGGTTATATTAAACGTCAAAAAGATGCACGAGACACGCACGAGGTGTTGCCAACATAGGTATTTCTAGGAAATTTGGGCAAAAACGCATGCAACTTCATGCATTTCTGGTGAGTTTCGTGGAAACGCGCCGGTGTGAACAGGAAACGCCGAGTGCCCACCCCGCTTCAAAGCACCCTGCATGGGACGCGTAGGTGTGCACCGGGCTTAAAGTGCCTATATATATGTAGTCCTTACGTGAAATTTACAACAAGGGTCACTTCTTTATAATAAGCACGTTTGATGGGCTTAATTTTTTCTGTTTTAGAGGATACATTATTATTTATATATGCCACTAATATTTGCATAATATAATGGATCATGGGTTATGTGTGGTGGCACCTTATTTTGATGGTCTTTTAATTGAGTTTTGAGAATTCAATGTTTTTTTTGAGCGAGTTATTTTCAAGTAAGTGGCATAATTTATTATTATTGGTCTTATTTTAGATAATTTTTTCAAAACAAAACAATTGAGATTCATATCATCACACGATTTGTTTTATAACTGATAAAATTGTTTACTTTCCTTATTTGCAACTTATTGGTAAAAAAATTTAATTAAATGTGTTGCTTTTCAAATTTTCGCCTTTCTTTTTGGTCAAAATTTTAAAATCATACACCCTGACACAGAGGTCCGTTTTCCTCCCCCACCCCACCAAAATTATTTCCTCGATGTGCTACTGCGTATAACATGCTGTTGCAAGCGGTCATATTTTGCTTTATTTTACATGTTACCCCCAATCCAATTATTATCAAAAAAAAAATGCCATTTTAGTATAATTTTCTAAATATTTTTTTGGCAACCAATTTTTAAGGAGACTTAAAATTTGGAAACCTTTCCTAGACTTGAGATGCTCCCTTTGAATCCATCTGCGTGCACGCATGGTGAAGTTTCAGTTCGCCGCGGAGTCTTTAAAAATGCACCTTAAAATGACTCAACCCCCTCCCCCCCTCCCTCATAAAGAATTCCTAGGGCTGCCACTGTTATGGTAAAACTTTTGTAATGTTGACTTTATGATAAAGCCTAGTTATCAGGTTATCGAAATAGTTTTTTTTATAAACAACAGGTTAAGCCACATACGTGAAGCTTATTTAAAATTATAATCAGAGCAATACGAACGACAAAACAATAACAAAAATGTTGAAAAAAATTACCATAAATTTGTTGCGTGAGTCCAAATTTTGTGTTTTAGTTTTTAAAAGGCAATTCAGTGCTTCCATGAGCAAAAATTTCCCCAAAAATGTGCAAAATTTTAAACCAATGTTTTCTAATGCGCAAGCGTTTCAAAACAAAACCGCTTTGTACGATGTGGATGGAAACTACACCTTTGGAAACCTCTACATGGAAGCCATGGAATTATCCATGAAAATCTCCAGGAAACTTGGAGGAATAACAGGGGAGAGAGTGTTGTTCATGTGTCCAAATGATGCTAGTTATGTTATCGTTATTTGGGCTTTATGGATGTCTGGTCAAATTGGTAAGAAGTTTGAAAATAATGTGAAGTATATCATAATCGTAAAAACTATTAATATTTTAATGTATACTGCGCACTGAAAAAAGTGTATTTAAGATAGTTACTTGTTACCAAACAAATAAATTAGGTATTACAAACAAATTCGGTATTACTGTCGGTATTACTTGACCTTAATAAACCTTTATTAAAACCAAAATTGAAAAAACTCCAGCAATTCAATCCGATAAAGATCTCTGTTTCCTTTCAGCTGTTCCACTAAGTCCCCTTCATCCAGAAACACTCCTAAACTACTACATAAAAGATACTAACAGTAACTTGCTAATTTCATCCAAAAAGTTCGAAGAACAAATGAGTCATATTGCAGAAAAATCCGGAACAAAGCTCTATGTTTTGGACGAAAAATTAAAGGAAAACTCAAAAAATAAACATAGAATACCAGAGGATATCCCTAAAAATATTTTACCAGCTGATTTTTATCAGGGAAAAGACGCTTTGATTTTATATACCAGCGGGACCACAGGAAATCCAAAAGGTATAGTTAATGGGTGCCACTACCTAGTTTACTTTAAAACCAAGAGTAGTTAAACCAATATATTAATTTAATTTTAAATTTACTTTAAACAAAGGAGTTATAAGACATTAATATAGGTACTCACTCACTGCTGGACAAGATATAAATTCTAAAGTCTAACCATTTAAAATGAAACAAAATCATATCCAATAAGATAAAAACTACGACCAAAAGAAAGATGTGGTTTAGTGTTTGATTTGTTAGTTGGGCCATTTCAAGCAAATGTAATTTTATTAAAAATAAAACTCTTTAACAATCTACTGGTTCTTGTTAAAAGTCTTGAAATAGCTCCAAATTATAAAACCCCTATAACACTTTCGCTTGGTATGTAAAAAAGCCGAAATATACAAACAGTTTCGGGCCTAAAGCAAATAATATTTTTTCAATTATTGTATTGTTTGTCCCGTCCAACCCAAAACAAAAGCGTTACTGGTTCATGGTTCACAATAATTTTTAACATAAATGTTAACAACATGCTTTCTCCTTTAATACCAATGTCTTTTGTTTAATTTGGAGAAGCCATGATAAAGCATTTTTTTAAAAAGTTGAAATATATAAAAGTAAGAATTTACTAAAATAAATTATGGTTTTTCTTGTCCCGTCCAACCTAAAGTTTAAAGGTTCACCCCATAAGCTCCGGTTACAACTTATTGTTTTAAACTATTTTATTGCATAACCAATGATTTTATTAAATTACTTATTAGAAAATATAGTCATAATTTTATTCACAAAGAAGTCACAGCTGGTTTTTCTAGTAATGGGTTACTTTTTTGTCCCGTCCGACCGCTTAAAATGGCCGAGTTATATAACTTATGCCTGGTCCACATTCCAACTTCTATAGGGTGGACTACAAAAAACGCGTACTGTTTTGTTTTAACTGCCAACTTTCTATTTATTGCCGGATTTTAACGCAAAAAAGAGTTTTGGAAAGGTAATGAAATAGACTTTTAGCAAATATGTCAAAAAATGACATTTATCAAAAATTTATAATGGCGTTGGGTTTTTTGAGACACTTTGTATATTTTTTTTTCACCACAAAAATCTTCTATCTATTTTCTGTAAATCGATGTGTCACTTGATAAATTCTATCAAGAAATAAAAAAACTATGGGTTTTTTCGTATACCAACTTTTTGCATAAAATAAAACTGAAACTAAATTTAAGTGAACCGGATTTCGTTATTTTCTCGCCTATGTTATTGACAAGGACACTTTACAGCTGCCAACAATAAGGCTTCATTTTCTAAATGTAAAAAAAAAACATTTTGTGACAATCCAAGACAGCGGATGCCTTAAAATTTTATGCATTTTAAAAAATCCGTTGTCTTTTTTCTTAAACCACTTTGTATATTTTTTGCTATAACAGAAAAGTACCAACTGTTAACTGTTAACCCATGTATCATTTGTTAAAATCTATTAAGAAATAAGAAAAATATTGGGGTTCTAGTGTAACACCTTTTTAGCATGCAGTTGATTGTTGCTGCAAATGGTGACCACATTCGTCCAAATTTTTAGTGCTACTTTAGTTTTTTTGATGTATGTTCTAGTTTATTGTTACAAAATTGACGTTATTTTTTTATTTTATGCATAAATGGTGTTACACAAGAATCCCAATATTTTTCTTATTTCTTAATATATTGAATATTGTATATTATTAGAATAGATTTTAACAAATGATACATGGGTTAACAGATAATGATTGGTACTTTTCTGTTATAGCAAAAAAATATCCAAAGTATTTAAAAAAAGGCCAACGGGTTTTTTAAAATGCATAAAATTGTTATTGTCACTAAATTTAATTTCTTGACATTTAGAAAAAGAACCCTTATTGTTAGCATCTGTAAAGTGTTCTCGTCAACAAAATTGGCGAAAAGATAACGAAATCCGGTTAACTTAAATTATTATCAGTTTTTATTTTATGCAAAAAGTTGGTATTATGAAAAAAATAGTTTTTTTTATTTCTTAATAGAATTTATCAAATGATATATCGGTTTACAGATAATATATAGAGGTCTTTTGTAGTTGCAAAAAAAACAGTGTCTCAAAAAAAACCCAAAGGTTTTTTAAGATGCATAAAACTTTTGGACATCCTCCACTTTGAATTTTTGATAGATGTAGTTTTTTAACATATTTGCAAAAAGTCCATTTCATTACCTTTTCAAAACTTTTTTTTGGGTTAAAATCCGGCAATAAATAAAAAACTGGCAGTTAAAACAAAACAGTTTTTGATGGTCCACCCTAAGGGGTTCCATAAAATAAAGAAAAGTAAAATACAGGAATCGTTATTTATAGAAATAAAGTTTAGCAAAATCGTATTTTGTAGAAATCGAACTTTGGAGAAATATACATCAAAGAAATGGTAAAACAGAGAAACCGTAAAACGTAGAAATTGGTAAGGCGAAAATCTGTTCTCTGCCTGACAGGTTTTTGCATGCGAGCTTAGAATAAGAAAGGGCGTAGAAAAGACATTTTTTTGGTTGGTTTGGGTTGGTTTTTTAAGTGTTTTGGATTGATCTGGGTTTGTTTACGCTTAGTTGGGACAAGTCCTTGGTTTATAAAAAAAATAACCCCCTTCTTATTCTAAGGGCACATACAAACAGCTCTCAAACACATAACAGATTTTCGCCTTACCAATTTCTACGTTTTATGGTTTCTCTGTTTTATGATTTTTTTGCAAGTTCTTTATCTCTTGGAAATTGAAAAACGGAAACACTTTGTAATCAGCTAAGGGTCCCGGACCTCCTGTTAAAAGGGTATTTCCAGCCTACGGTAAAACTTATTTTACATGAGGCGTCTGCCCTACTATCTATTTATACGGAAAAAATATGAAGGAGACGGTATTTAATTTACTACGTTTATACGCGCCTAAAATCGGTTTTATATAAGAACGGGTTTAAATAAAGTCGCTTTCTCCTTCATTAAAATCGTTTTCTAACAGCTGATCGATGTACTCTCAATCTTCTTACCTTACAGTTTCTCACAAATTAAAACATATATATTGTTATATTAAAAAATCCTTATATTACATTTCTTTTAAACGCAAATAAAACAACTAAGTTAACAATTTTTTTCCGGTTTAAAATAAAATTGATTTGGTATTTAAAATTGTTCTAATGGTATGTTTAGGACAAGCATTTTAAAACCGTCCTTTGTTTAAAAGCGCTTTAAGAGTACCGTATAAACAAAGTAATTGTTTGACCTAAAACTTTATGTTTGTGCAGTATTGCTATTAATATCTTATTTCGATTAGTAAAGTGTCATACATAAAAAAATTGTTTTTCGTAGAATCTATTGGTGCATTATTTACCTTATAGTTAAATTTGAATCTAAATTGTAATTTTTATGTTTTCAAAAATAGTATATTTTTCTAAATTTTTACAATGGATATTTATATTACTGGCTCTCGAAAAATCGTAAGGTAAGCTTATTAAGCTGGAATTTTTAATTAATTAAATTAATAAAAAAATTAATTGTTAATTAATTTATTTTTAATTTCCAACAAGAAGCTAAAATTTTGAGCTATTTCCGTTGAACAATCATTTCGATAGAAATAGAAAAAATCCGTTTCTCATATTATCCTGATTTAAACAGAGTTTACAAAAAAAGGTTATAAAAAAGATTTTTTTTAAGGAAAGCAGTTTAAATAAAAAAAAACACATATTTATTAAAATGATCAAAAAATTTTTTGCATTTTTTCCGTACAACTGAATGGTGTAATCGATTCTGGATTTTTTTAAAATTGAAATAAATTATAAACAATTGCTGAAAAATTAAATGTTCGTAATGCATGTTTTTTAATTGTAACTATAATTTTTTATTATCTCACCAAAACGTACATGTCAAAACAAACAAAAATGAGTAATGTCAAAAAATTCTACTCTCTCGTTAAAATTAAAAAATAAATAAAGATTGAAAACGACAATTGATTTTGCAATTCCGGCTTAATAAAGTCTCTAATAGATTACCTAACGATTTTTTGTGAGCCAGTAATATAAATATCCATTTTAAAAATTTAGAAAAAAAATTACATTCATAATATACACGGATTTTAGATTCAAATTTATTCAAAAGGTAAAAAAAATAATTTAAATAATATATTAAAAAAATATATTTTAATTGTTAAAATAAAATAAAAAATAAGTGCACCAATCGATTCTATGACAAACAACTTTTTGTTTATGTATGACACTTTAGAAATCAAAAATAAAGTTTTAAACAAATGACAGTTTGAAAATGTTTGTCCGAGGCATATCATTAGAACAATTTTAAATACTAAATCAATTTTATTTTAAACCGGAAAAAAAATTGTTAACTTAGTTGTTTTATTTGCGGTTAAAACAAATGCAATATAAGATTTTTTTAATATAACGATATATATGAAATGAACTCTGTGTTTCGGACTTCCATTGTCTATATTTTATTTATACACGACGTTTCGATCATTACGCTCTGTGATCGTCTTCAGGTGCAAACTACTAACAATATATATGTTTTAACTTTTGGTAAACTGTAAGGTAAGAGGATTGACAGTACATCGATCAGCTGTTAGAAAACGATTTTGATGAAGAAGAAAGCGACTTTTTTTAAAACCGTTCTTATATAAAACCGGTTTTAGGCGCGTATAAACGTAGTAAATTAAATACCGTCTACTTTGTATTTTTTCGGTAGAAATAGATGGTGTAATCCGTTGTTGTTTTTTTCTAATTGAAAGAAATTATCAATAATGAAATGAAAAATTCCTTGTTGCAAAAGCCATTATTTGTTTTTTTTTCCATTTCTGATGTTTTTTAATTGTTACTATAATTTTTTATTATCCCACCAAAAAGTATGTGTCAAAGCAAAAAAATAAGCAACGTCAAAAAATACTATGAGAATTTTCCTGAGTTGAATTTTTGATTGAAAAAAAAGTGATTTTGACCGAAAAAAAATAATATCTCAAAAAATGTTTAACCTTTTTATCTAAAAAAAATTTTAGGCAGTAAGGACACAGACAGGTAAAATTTTTAGGTTATGTTAAAAAGTGACATTTACAAAATTTGTAGACCTTTGCACCATCTACAACTTTTGTATTGAAGTTTTTACTCTATGACGTTCAGTTTTGCCGGAAATTGCAATAATACCATTTTTCTCCCACTTTCCCCCCACTAAATCTACCCCGCAAGAACCCCACTAACGCATTTTTTTTTAAAACGTTTATTAGAAGCCCCTGTACCATTTCTAGTCACCAAATTGCTGTTAAAAATATTTTATTTTTTTCTCGCGAAATGAGTTAATCCGATCGGTCTATTAATAACGATCTTTTATTTTCGTTTAGGAGTTGTTTTAACCCACAGAAATATATCCACTCAAATTCAGATGCTACTAGATGCGTGGAAATGGAACCCAAATGACGTTATGCTACACACTTTGCCTCTGCACCACATTCACGGGACCATAAACTGTCTATTTTGTCCTCTTTCAATTGGCGCGACCACCGTAATGTTGCCAAAGTTTAGTGCCAAAGAAGTTTGGGTCAATTTGCTGAACAGAACTGAAGAAAAAGTCACCGTATTCATGGCTGTGCCTACAATTTACTCAAAATTGGTTGAAGAATACGAACATTTTTCAGAAAAAGAGAAAATCTATTTCAAAACTCTTCTTTCCAATAACGTAAGACTTATGGTAAGCGGTTCGGCTCCCTTGCCAACACCTTTATCTGAAAGATGGGAGACCATCTCTGGTCATAGACTTCTAGAAAGATATGGAATGACTGAAATTGGAATGTGCCTTTCAAACCTTTACGATTCGGATAGGGAACCAGGTTACGTTGGATTGCCACTCCCTTCTGTCAGTGTAGCTATCGCTGATGGTGAAAGTAAAGACATTTTATTTGAATGTACAAACAATGAAGGAGAAATTACTTTTAAGAGACACAACAATATTGATGGAGATATTTCCGGAGACCTCCTTGTAAAGGGCGATAGTGTTTTTAAAGAATATTACAATAAACCTCAAGAAACCGCGAAAGAATTTACCAAAGATAATTGGTTCATTACGGGAGACATCTGTCAATATGTTAAAAACAAAAATAGGTTTAAAATATTAGGTAGAAGTAGTGTAGACATTATTAAATCTGGAGGTTACAAAATAAGTGCTCTTCAGATCGAGACCGCCCTTCTGGCTCATCCAAATATAAAAGAAATCGCCGTTCTGGGCGTTCCCGATGACGTTTATGGTGAAAAAGTTGTAGCGGTTGTCGTTACTAATAATAATATAAATATAAGTTCGGATAAAATTAAAAAATGGGCACTGGAAAAGATTCCGAAGTATTGGATGCCAAGTATAGTTATAAATGTGGATGAGATTCCTAAAAATCTTATGGGTAAAGTTAACAAAAAAGAACTAAAAAAAATGTTTTTTTAAGATTTTATTAAACAAATAAAGTAATTAGAATATTTTTTAACCGCGCTTAGTTTTCTACGTAACGGCTAGAGACTTCTAAAAAGATATGGAATGAATTAAATTGGAACCGTGTATGTGGAAAGTGTAGCTATAGCTGATGGCGAAAGGAACTAGATTTTATTTGAATGTACAAAAAATTTTATGGAGATATTTCTGGAGACCTGCTTATAAAGGGCGATAGTGTTTTCAAAGAATATTTCAATAAACCCAAAAGAAACCGCGAAAGAGTTCATAAAAGATAATGGGTTCACTCATACTATTTTAAAGACAAAAATATTGGTCCGGAGAATATGAACAGTAACTTCTATGAGTGTAGCTATCGCTGGTGGCGAAAGTAAATAAATTTTATTTCAATATATAAACGATGAAGGGGAAACTACTTGTGAGAAACACAAAAATATTGCATGCAATATAGATATTACAATAAACCCAAAGAAACCGCAAAAGAATTTACAAAAGATAATTGGTTCATTACGGGAGACATTTATCAGTGTGTTAATGGCAAAAATAGCTTAAATATATTACGTAGAAGTATAACGTGCACATTATCAAATTTGGGTGATACAAAATAAGTGCTCTTTAGGTAGAGGCCGCCCTTCTGGGCTCATCCAACTACAAAAGAAATCGTTGTTCTGGGCCTTCCGATGAGGTTTATGGTTAAAAAATTAAAGCCATTGTCGTTACTATTAATAAGATATTCAAAAAAATTCAAATTCAAATTTATTCAAAAAAAGTTCCTGAAAAATTAACAATAGATACTTAGCTAAATAAAATACATTTTTTTTTTCTACATAAGAATAAATATTGCACCTAGATTACTAACAATCTGTATGTGCAAAAAATCTACAGGTTAATTACACTCTAAAAAAATTTTATATAATAAAAATAGAAATATTATTCGACAACCTGCAAGTATTAAGAAAAATAAAAATGAATTAAACAATAACATATAAATTTCCAAAATAAAAAAAAAAACACAAAAAGAGTTTTTTTTCAAGCCCAGAATGCTGAGATTCATAGTAAATTGAGATAAGCTCTATAATTAGTAAAAATAAGTGGCTTGCACTTTTTAGCAAATATTTTATATTTAGGTATATTTTTCAGGCTAATTGGTAGAGAGTTGTATAGTTTAGGAGCTAAGCTCGTAGCAAATCTTTGATTACCATCTTTTCTATAGAAGGGAACAACTAAATTCTGATTAGATATTTGTCTAGTTTGGTATGTGTGTTCAAGTTTTGTTTGTAAATTTCTGTTTTTGTATAAGAAGAGACAGGAGTTATAAAAATATAACATTCTAATGTTTAGTATATTTTCATTATAAAGCTGGTCAGTCGGACTATTATTTTAATTTTGAGCCCCTGTCCTAATAACTGCAAAACATTAAAGTTTGGTCTGTTAACATCAGTAAGCGAGAATGCAATATATTTGGTTTTATCTATGTTAAGTGTTAACTCATTAAAGTCTAACCAGCCTTTTACCATTTCAATCCCAAGTTCTGCTTTAGTTTTTACACCTTGCCAAGTATTATCACTGAAAATCAAAACTGTGTCATCCGCATATGATATAATTAAGCCTTGTATGTTGTTTTTTAATAATGAATTAATATATATGATGAATAGAAGCGGTCCTAGGACCGTCCCCTGCGGGATGCCTAGATGGACTCCTTGACAGTCACTCAATAATTCTTTTATTTTAACTTGTTGGGTTCTATCCTCCAAATAGCTGCGAAAGACTTTCAGCACAGTGCCTCTAACGCCGTAGTTTTCAAGCACTCTTAGCAATTTTTTATGAGGCACTGTGTCAAAAGCCTTCGCAAGGTCCAAAAATACACCCACACATTTTTTGTTTTTGTCCAGATCCGACTTAATACAATCAACAAGTTTAAATATAGCATGATCAGCACTTAAACCTTTTTGAAAGCCAAATTGGTTTTCATTCAAGATTTTGTTTTTTACGAAAAAGTCAAATAATCTATCTTTAAGGCATTTTTCAAACAGTTTGGCAAAAGTGCTTATTAAGCTTATAGGACGAAAATTGCTGATTTCAGTTTTTTTGCCGGATTTATAAATTGGGACTACTATTGATTTTTTTAAATCCTTTGGAACGTTTCCTTGCAGAAATATTAAGTTTATGATGTGCATGAGAGGATTAATAATATGTAAATGATAATCTTTTATGAGCTTTGAACCAATGCCATCATATCCTGGGGAACTATTGTTTTTGAGATATGCTATATGCAAAATAAGTTCGTTTTTAGTAACTGGCATAAGAAACATGTTTTTAGTGACACGAGGGTTATTGCAGCTTCTGTAGTTAGTGGGAGGTTTAATTTTCGCTGCCATTTTTTGTCCTATCTGCACAAAGTATTCATTACAGTAGTTAGCCATCTGTTTCGTATTTTCAAACTGTTTTTTTTTTATCGTCTAATATGTTAATGTCACTGTTTTTGTTTTTATTTGTGTTTGTAGCTTCATTTATAATGTTATATATTTTTTTCATGTCATTTTTGTTGTTATTTACAATTTCACGATAGTATCTGGCTTTAGCTTCAACTATAACTTTTTTTAGATTGTTTCTATATGTTTTATATCTTTGAAGGAGTGTGTTGTTATATCTATTTTTTAAAATTGTTTTTTTAAGTTGATCACGATATTTAATAGAGGATATAATTGCATTTGTAATCCAAGGTTTGATTTTGACATGATTGCGAACTTTGATAACTTTCGTAGTATTGCATTCTTTATGTACTTTACAAAAAATGTTGTTAAATAGATTCAAGGCTGTCTGCGCGTCATTTTCTGCCATGACAGAATTCCAAGATTCTTGACTGATTAAGTTTTTAAATTTAATATGGTCAAAGTTTGATATAGTTTTTTCAGTGGTCAGTGGTCTATTTTGGTTTTTATTATAAATCTGTAAATAGATAGGGTAATGATCCGTGGTATTGTTGTTTATTACCGCAGAATATAGGTTTAGGTGGACATTATTTAGATTCTGTTTTACAAAGATGTGGTCTATGCACGACTGGGTGTCTGCTGTAACTCTAGTAAATGTATTTATGTATGATTTAAAGCCAAGTGACATAAGAGCAGTCAGGTAACTATTTGCAATAGCCAGATCACGATTTAAAATATTTATATTTATATCACCCAAGAAAATTATAAAATCCTCACTTTGAAGGTTTCTTAAGAAAGTTTCAAGATCCAGTACAAAATTTTGTTCTGAAGTGGAGGGTGATCTGTAACAAGTTACAACATTATAGGATGCGTTACTAATTTTAAACCTAATTTCTGTTAAAGTAACACTAGATAATGGTGTTACTGAGTGTTTAATGTCACAATTAATTTTATTATTTATAAAAATCAGAAGTCCATCGTTTTGGTTTAGGGTACTATTATTAAAAAAAGTGGTAAAGCCAGGAATGGTAAATTGGTCTGGTGAAAAATTGTTTCTGGTTTCTCCCAATATTAAAATATCAATATTTTGAAGATCACAAGCTTGCAAAAATATTAAGATTTCGTCAAAATGTCTGGGAGCACTACATACATTGAAATGCAAAATTTCTAAAAATTTTTGGTTAGCCTTTATCTTAGTCTTAAATTCATTCAAATCAATGACATTTTGCAACTGTTCCAAGTCAGTTTCCGTTTCTAATGAATTAAGAATATTAGCAATATCAAAAAAAAAAAAAAAAAGCAGATATTTTTTAATTTTTAATGACTTCTACTTGGAGTAGTAGTCAATAGAGGCTTTATATCTCTGCAAAAAATATTTATATGTAGGGCAATCTAAAGAAAAAGCTTCATGCTCAGTATTCTGGTTTAAATTTAAGTATTTTTCATTTGCTCGAGAGCAGTTGCAGCATTTTAAAATATAATAAAAAAGATAAGATATAAGTTTGGATAAAATTAAAAAATGGGCACTGGAAAAAAGGTGGCTGAGATTCCTATCATTTTTATGGGTAAAGTTAACAAAAAATAATTAAGGAAAATGTTTTTTAAGATTCAATTAAACAAATAAAGTGATTAGAAGCTTTTTCGAACTGCGCGTAGTGTCATTTCACCACAATGTCTTTACCTGCCTGATTACATTCACAGAGGAAATAGGTATCTACACTTGGGGTTGTGGGTACTCACCAATTCTATATACTATACAATGAGCTTCAGGCTACTGCGAACATCGGAGGAATCAAGTCCAATTTACTCTCTGTGCCGTACGACCGAGGTGGATTCGAAGCACGCTGCAGTATTACCATTTGGAAATTTATTTTGTTTTTATTATTTTGTTTTATTTCTGCCTTGCTCGAGAAACAGATTGGTAAGTTCTTAATTGAAATAATACATTTATAAAACTAAAAATGGATGTCTACGAAGTTGCCGAAAAAGTGCAGATGGTCAAATGGTACTATCAAGGCAGACCATTGAGACTTATTCAAGAACTTTTTTTGGAGAATTTTGTAAATCGCCCAGAACCTAGTTTATTATCAACGATTTATAGGTTTGTGCAGAATTTTGAAAAGTTTGGTTGTGTCGCACCAAGAAACCATAAAAAACCCACTGTTTTGAATGACGAGCAGAAAGTACGAGATGTGATGATTTGCGTTGCAGTGGAGGAAAATCTAAAGTTAACTAGCCACCAAATTGCCGAAGCAGTTGATACGTCTTCAGCCACTGTCTTACGTCTTCTCAAAAAGAATGGTTATCATTCTTACAAAGCGTCAAAAACGCATCAAATTTTTCCGGAGGACAACTATCGTCGTATGGAATTTTGCGAAACAGTGATGGAAAGGGCTAATCGTGATGAAAACTTTCTGAGATCTATTCTTCTATAGTAGATAGAGGATCTATCTACGGTTAAACGTCTTTGGTTGCTTCACTAATAGGTGTGCAGTGTCCCTGCATGTACGTACACTGGCAAATTGGACTTCTTCCGGCCTATGTTCGCAGTAGCTTGAAGCGGTCTGTATAATAGGACTTTTCAACCAAATACGCTTAGTGGACTAATGTAAGGATTCACTTAAATACTTCCTAAGTCGTGTTCCCAAAAATAAGGTAGTTTTGGGAAAAAAGTTAACACATGCACATTAGAACTTTTATCCCATGGTATGGGGTAAAACTGCTGTTAGTATATGAGGCAAAGGTCCGCAACGTTTCGGTTTTAGTCCATACATGTATTTTGGGAAAAAAATAAGTCTTTAATATATAAACGTAGATAGAGATAAGGATATTTTCTATCCATGATCGAAACAACATGAAACTAATTATAAAACCAGCCCTTGCTAAAAACCTTCATTTTTTCTGATAAAAATAAAAATTTTAAAAACAGATTTTTGCAACTTAAAATTGTAAACATTCATAAAACTCTTTGCTGGAAAATTTAAATTAGCGTCGTAAATTAAACACAACATTTTCAGCTTTAATTCCAATAAAAATTTAGCACGCATGTTTGGACTTTTACCCCAAAGGTTCAATATAAATGATTTTAATTTCCTGCTTCATTAAACTACAAAATGGAGTCTTGACAAAGGCCTAAAAGTAGAGCCTACCGAATGCACAATAAACCTTAATATTTGATATTTTGCTAAATTTTATCTTTAACATTGTATAAGACGCTAAAAAAATTATAGTAAAAGTGTGTTTTGTATTTTTTTTAATTTTAAACCATCCATTAAAACTGAGAAAAAAAAAACAACCTAGCTAACATTTCCACATCTCGAAGAAAATTAACTTAGCAGTGCCAGAATTTCTAAAACGATGTTACCAACTGTGCGGACTTTTACCCGATGCGTACCTTTGTCCCGATCATTGTCTAATTAGGCAATTCCCGATATACGCCAGTTAACACTTCAACTGAGAGTTTTTATTACCTTTAATCTTGCTATCTCAAAATTTTTACAGGAAATAATTAGCCTAATGTAATTATACTTCGATTGGGCACATCCTATTAGATACACCAGGTAGTGATACTTCGTAGCACGTCATACGCAACTTTTAGAGATAAGAAAAACATACCGCCATGGCAGCCGGCCTGATCTCTGCTAGGTACTTCAATATACTTCTTGCGCTGTCATGCGACGAGTTACGGTATCGCGCGCGCGAATTGTGAAAATACGCTTTTAAAGAAATAATCTAACAAAAGAAAACGTGAAAAGCATATGGATTACCTAAAGAAGAAAAGGAGGAACCCGGAAACGGAAATGAAAATGGCAGCAAACTGTCAGTTTTTAAACAATGGAGTGAGACAAATGTTATGCTGTAAACACACATTTGTTTTTATTACGCATAAAAACTTAAACTCTGCATAGTTTCTGACTTATGCCCGCTAAATTAGTCGCAATAAAAAACTCCAAATGTTTACTTACTAGCACGTCGTTTTTCATATATTATAGGCGTTTTCTCGCGTTGAAATTATTTTGAAATATTATTTGAAACTATTTAGATGTGACGTCATCATTTAGAACCGAGAAAAAATGAGTAGTTCAAAACGCTGACGTAGTTTAGTGTAACCTCACTTTTTTTCGTTTTTCTGTTTATTTTTTTGGTGTTTAAAATTAAAATGGATCAACTACTGGTTTATCTAACAAAACCTTCGAGTGAACGGCCCGTTTTAGTAGCATGGATGGCAAGCAATGGAAGCTACATGGATAATGAAGTTTTTTTATTTACTGTTCTTTTAACAAGATATCTAGAATACGATTTTTCATACATTTTCACGCAAAAACAAAAAAAAATCGGTTAAAACAAGAATGTAGAATTTTGACGTATCTTCTACGCACGCGTCAGTTTTGAAACTAGAGTGGATTCCGTTTCAAAATATTTTAAACCCGTTTCGATGTGACGTCACCGTTGCAACGCGAGAAAACAAATGGTTCAAACTTTTTAAAAAGATTTTAAACAATTTCAACGCGAGAAAACGCCTTATATGTGACGACGAATCTGACAGAACGAATAAAATGGCGAAAAAACTTAACAAAAGAAAAGGTGAAAAGCAAATGGATTACCCAAAGAAGAAAATGAGGAAACTGGGAAAGAAAGGGAAAAGGAAGCGTCGTGATTCAAGTCAGACAGAGTGAGACAAATATTAGGCTATTGGCTAATATTTTTTGGCATGGGTTTGTTTATTTTGTAAACACCCAATCGTTTTTATCACTCATAGAAACTTAAACCCTGCGTAGTTTTTGACTTATGCGCGCCATATTAGTCTCAATAAAAAACTCGTTAAAAAATCCGTTTCCAAAATATCACATTTTAATTTACAGAATAATTATTATAACAAAAACCCTTTTTTTTCCATGTAGACGGAGCATGCATGGTTTACTGTACCGGGTGTCCAATTTTCTAAAAAGAGTATAATATGTTTACTTAAAAAAGTATTATTAGCACATAGTTTTTCATATTATTATATGTGACGACGAATCTGACAGTTCCTCAACTGGTCAGACACTAGTAGTTCCTCGAACTCTAGCGTAGAGAGGCACCCCTTAGAAAGTATATTAAGGGGGACAGATGATAGTACATTGAGTCCAGATATATGAGCAGAGCTAGCTTGCAGATGGAAGAAGCATCTTTCTATTTTCTAAAAAAAATCTCCTCGAAAAATACAAAATTCCCGGAAAAATTGCCAAATTCTTCAAGGAACCAAATTAAATCCAGGATGCTAGAATCCACAGGGCAAAAAAGAAATAAGTTACTCTTGAAATTGTAAACCATTTTGGAAAAAAGTTTGACAGCCTTAGAGCGGGTTTTCTCTAATTTGGCCTAAACAAAAAAGGGAGAGACGAAGCACTTGATGAAGATCTTTTGGGTCTTGCCGAATCGGCGCAGTTGTTTTGCATTGGCTACAATATTGTTTCATGCAAAAATATAATAAATTGCTACTGCGCAAAATCCAGATCTTTCCTTGTTTAGCGAAGGTTTTGCCGAAAATTGCAAAAATATAAAAAACGCACCAAGAGGAAATATTAGAGCTAAACAGTGGAAGAACTTATTCCTGTCGGAATTTTTTTTTTCAGAAGAGTGGAATCCAATAACTCAAAATAAATTAGCTTTGAGTTGGACAAAAGGTTACAAAATTCCCTTTGTGGACAAACCTTTTTAAGTTTTCACCCCCAAAACCTCAAAATTTACCAAAAATGAGTTAAAAATTTATTCGAAAAGCATACAACATTTATAAGTAGGAGCAGTTAAAACTGTTAATAACTGTCAAGATCAGTTTTTGTTAAGCTATTTTTTAAGACAGAACGATAACAGGGGATTTTAGGTATATCTTTAATCCTAGAAACCTACATAAAGTTCTTTCGCCCACCTCATTTTCAACTGGAGGATATTAGAGAACTTAATTCCTAAAAACTGCTTCTTTGCGACATTAGATGCATATTTTTTTTAACATTTTCTTTTCAAAACAAAAGTTGAATTCCAATGTTTACCATTCAGTCTAGCCACTACACTTTTTTTTCCACCCTTTCAGGCCTGTTTCTCTTATCTAAAAGAGTAGGTTTTTTATTAACAATTAAAAAACCATACACAATCGACTCAAGAGATACAATTTTTAGCATTTATCCTTAATGCAAAAAAGATGTGGATATGTATCGCACAAAAAAGAATAACAAAAATAAAAACAGCCATTAAGATTATTCAAAGAAAAAAAATAAAATCACAATTAAAGAGGTTTCGCAAATTACAGGAAGGCTAGCCTCGGTTTGTATAGAGTACGGCTTGTTGTACGTAAAAACCCTTGAGCGAGAAAAATATCGTGTCTTAAAGGCTAACAGGAACAACTATAACAAAAAGATGCTTGTTACGTCCTTAGTTAAAAATGAACTTGAGTGGTGGTTAAAGCACATACTATTTTACAGCTTAATTATAACATTAAAATTTTCTCCGATGCATACAAATCGGGATGGGGGCGTGTTGCAATGGAAAGGAAGCAAAAGTGGGTTTTTTGGCAACAAGGCGAACAGGAGAAACACATAAAAATTCTTGAAATGAAGGCAGCTTTTTAGGGCTTAACAAGCTTTGTAAAAGACTTTAAAAAATTGTCATATTTTACTAAGAATTGATTGCTATTGGGAGAATGATGTGGCAGTGAGCTTAGGTATATTTTTTTTGTAGTTGCCACGTACATAAATACGTTGGATAATCATATAGCGGACAAGAAATCTGGTATAAAAACTGTATATTTATTTGCAAGCTACCTGAACCAAAAATGCCAGCGGTTTGTGTCGTGGCTTCCAGTGGATACATTCACAATGAATTAGAAAAACCTTAAGGCTCGTGTCCACTAGCAATTAAATTTGCCTAGAGTATTCTCACAAGTCACTTGTAATGCGTGTAAACAGCAGCGCTAGAGAAATTTTGCTGAAAGTTTACTCTCGGGCCAAGTACTTGCGAACTTGTTAGAGCTTGTAGTGTACACGGGTAATCTAAGCAAATTAGTTTGCGCTTTTTTATTTCGAGACTGTTTCGAAATATTGGCAGCAAGTAGTGAAATTTTGTGAAACTATTTTAAATTTTTATTTATTTTTTTCAATCTAAATTAAAATTCTGATTTTTTTGCAAAAATGGAGGAACGCCGTGTTTGGAATAGGGAAGAAACTCTTCTGTTAACTGAAAATTTTGAACTGTAAAATTCAGAAAAAATCAAAATCTCCCGCAGACATTCGTAGAAAATGTTTTAACTCAATCCAGAGAGCAGCTTCTCATGTATACCTAAAGTAGATCTCCGCTGAATCCATTTTCGGACTCAAATTTTTCTACGCTTTTTGTCATTTTAACTGAATATATGTCACAACCGCAGCAGCCACTTGCTGAGTCGACATTTTTCTGGAAGTGTGTTTACTTAAGCAAACGAACTTGCTACAGTAATTTGCCGCAATAAATTTCAAAACAATTAGACTACAGTATAGACACGCCGGCTTTCTCACTATTTCCAAAAATGTAAAAAAAGAGAAAAAATTGAAAACGATAATGCGATATGTCTGGTGGTTTATTCTATCTGGAGAACTCAAGCATGGTATCCAAAATTAGAATCCGTGATTGGCTTAAAAGTTATCGTTTTAAATCCGAAAGGTGATTTACTCTTATCCTCGTTTAGGTAACCCCACCCACTAAAAAAGAATCTTTCCCCTGGAGGTAACAATCTTATCAAGGTGGCCTATAGTAAAAGGGGCGTTTGGGAGGATGCAATTTATTTTTTCCAAATGATAAAGTTTTGCGACAATAATATTGAGACCATCTTGCAGCCTAATGTAAATCAGGTTGTATCCGTTTTAGAAACAGAATCTCAAAATACTGGGAAATATTGAACTCTTAACACACATAGGTCTGCCTTAAATTTAATTTGCGAGCAGAAAAATCATAGGTTTATGAGACGCATTTTTAAGCTGCGCCATCAGTTTCCGAAATATAAACTTGGTATCCGGAACCAGTGTTACCTTATATAGGTAACTTGTACCCTTTGGTAAATTTGACATTCGTGTTATTAACTATATAAATATTGTAGTTTTTTTTGACTCTTTATTCTGCTCAAAAAATTAAGATATTTTCTATAAGTTAAGTAACATCAAGGCTAACGAAGAGGACATAGAAATAATTCTTAGATATTTTTAAAATATCTGGACCCAGAAGAATTCGGCCTTGGCTTAAGTACCCTGTTTCAAAAAAAAAAGTACAGTTCTATTTGGGTTTTACCATTATATATTGCATACAGAAAACAAAACTATTTCGATGAACAGAGGATACACTTATTTTAACAATTAAAAAGCCTCATAAGCCAGCTACCTCCCAAAACATTAGCAGGTGGATTTAAAAAGGTCTAAAAAACGCAGAAATAGAATCAAATTTTAAAGGACATAACACAGGACATGGGGGTGTCTTCCGCAGCATTAAGGGTTGGTGCATCAATCAAAAGTATTAGAAAGTCTGCGGGTTGTTCCAAAAAAAGGAAAACGTTCAATCGATTTTATAATAAACCTTATTTTTGAAAAGATTTCTTAGCTAATTATATTCAGAAATATATTTTAAACACATTTAAATTTTAAACCTTGTGGTTTCCTTATTATTATTTAACTTTTTAACTAATATCACAACACACACACACAACTACCTGGTGTATCTAATAGGATGTGCCCAATCGAAGTATAATTAAGGATAAAACGAATTACCTGTAAGGAAGTTCAATCCAAATTATACGAGATTGGTCACATCCTAGAAGACCTCCCATTTAGATATTCATGTATTTTTCATGCAATTTACTTAAGTACTAGTCAACCCGCCCTTGGCAATCTTAGTATTTCAGGAAAGGTTTAGAAGTATACTGAAGTACCTAGCAGAGATCAGGCCGGCTGCCATGGCGGTATGTTTTTCTTATCTCTAAAACTTGCGTATGACGTGCTACGAAGTATCACTACCTGGTGTATCTAATAGGATGTGACCAATCTCGTATAATTTGGATTGAACTTAATCCTTAATTCTTACACACTTTTCGTTTAGATACTACTCATTTTTACTCATTTTTTTATGGATGCGCATCGGTAAGGACATACTGTGTGGCCAGTTTAAAAAAAAGGGCAAAAGAGACAACTAGTCTCTATCATTCTCCGTCTTTTTTTCCTCACCGGGTGAACCTCACTTTTAGTCAATTTCTCGTCAATTTATCATTAGCAAAATGTTATATTTTAAAATTTAGCGGAGCTCATCCCTTAAATCAACCCCAGCCCGTTCAACAGTTACTCTTTTGCTCGAGTCTCTATTGTTATTAAAGAACCCGGCCCCTGATACCTGTCTATATAGATAATAGGGAATTATTGAAACGCAGTTAGGGCCGGGCACTTATAAGGCCAGGCACTATTTTGACGCTGTTGATAGATACGCATGCGCAAGAACATTTAGTGCCGACACTAACAAGGTAAGGGCACAGAACAATTATTCTGTGGTTAGGGCCTGCTCTTATTTGTGGAGGAATTATACTGGGCCGTATCTTGGCTGTGTCTGAGCGTATTTGACAACTATTCGCCATTGTTTTTACCTTAACCCTACTTTCGGGAATTTTTTGTGTTGTGGCAGCCAAAAAAGCAAAAATTGGGCGGTCGCCCCCCGCCCTTGCTCCAGAAAAAAGTAGACAACAACAACAAAGATGCTGGTGGTAATAACCTTGAAAAAGAAAAAAACGAGAAATTGCAGAAAGTTCCTTTAAATATATTCTAGAATCCCTCCACAATATTTTGGGACAGTTTGACCTTCAAACCGCCAGACCAAGAATATACAAACGCAAGATGAACTTACCGCGAAAACCATTGAAAATAAAGTATTATAGAGTTTCTATTTATAAACAAGTTTTAGACAAAATCAATTCGGATATAAAAAAGTATTTTTGACCTGAACATATTCATACCAAGTTTAACATGAAGCCAAAATCAAGGCAAAATTAACTAAAGTCGTTTATAAATACTATAAACTGTTTTATTAATCCAAAACACAAATTCTTGAACTTTTATTGGGAGAAGTCACTATTTGGAAAAAGATTAAATCAAAACATACCTGATAACGTTTTCGAGGCAATGAACAAGTGTGGCAATATTTTTCCGTTGATTAGAAAATTCTTGGATGTTTGCCAGTAAGTAATGCTTCTTCAGAAAGAAGCTTCTCATATCTCGGAAGATTGAAAACATAAGTACTTAAAAACACTATGGCCGAAATTCGTCTGACGGGCTTAGCGTTGCTGCATATCAACAGACATATTGAAATTGACATTGAGCGAGTCATTGACCGTTTTGCCCAAAAAAACTGGAAATGATTTTTTTTCTTATGTTTGAGATATGCGATATAAAAGGTAATGTTTCAACAAAAGGCTTTTTAGACCTCAAAAAAAAAGTATTTAGCTATTAGGTTTTGTTTGTGGTTTGTTTGTTATCTATGTTTTTTATAACTGAAAAAATTATACGTAGTTACTCATGCGCGGATTTCAGGAGGATAGGGGGTAGTTAACCCCCCCCCCTACCCTGGCTTTAAATTTTTTATGAAAACAAACAAAAGTAGTGCATAAATTGCGGCGGTGTAACACCTTTGATGTTTACGGTATTAGTTTAATTTTGTGTTATAAATGGCATTTGTAGTGTCATTTTGTTAAAAATTTTAGCCTGCTGCGCTTTGAAACCATTGATATATTTACAATTTTAGTTTAATTTAAAATAAAAAAAACGCATTTTTTATAGCAATTTTCTAGAAAAATTTTGCCTGCGGCCCTATAATACCGTTGATATTTACGATTTTAATTTATTTTGACTCAAAAATTACAGTTTTAATGTAATTTTCTCAAAAATTTTCTTATAGATTTTTTAAAATAAAAAATGTATGAAATAAACAACTTCAAATCTGAGTACCCCCCCTAGATTTAAGACAAAATCCTAGCTTGTAGTTACTAAGTTTTGTTTGCATATATTGATATATTCCTTATAAAAGCTATTATATTCTATTTTTTTTCAAATGGCTGGGACCGCCACTGATTTTTTTGACCTTTGGTTGTTATTTCGAATCAAAGGGTAGGGGTTTCCTAAATTTGGACCAAAATATTAACTAAGTTTGTTGTCCAGGCATTGAGCTATTTGCACTAAGCACGACTTAGTTTGTAGTACAAATTTCTGTATTCCTTCTATGGAACCCACGTATGGCGACGTCGGTACAACCCGGATTTGTATTCCCCATTTTGGTATATAAATTTGAGTCGATGCGCAGTCGATCTGACGTAGCTTCCTGACATCAGGTTGTCTACGCCAACGTCGAAACGACGTCCAAATGCTAATTTGGTACTCAGTAAACGTGCTTGCTACGGGAAAAGTCCGGCCCAGTGAAGGACACTCCGGAGGATGGTTGGGCCACACTTTGCTAGTAAAATCCTTTTGGTTGATACTCGGTATAATGATCCGCAGTCACTCCCCCGAAGTTTGTAGAAAGCCTATTGTTGAGCCACTGAATAAAATTTGAACATTTTTTTGACCGGGTAATAACCATTTTCTGACAGATATTTATATAATAACTTAAAGACCAAGGGCATATGCTGGCTCACCCTTAGTTTCCCAGCTGTTATTACTTTTTACTTAAAATTGCTGTCGGATAATCAAAAACTATATAACGCAACCCAAAATTATAGGTAACAACCGTTTGAGCTCTTACAAGAGGTAAAATCGAAGTTTTTTGCTGCCGTTCTTTTATTTTTAGAAAGCAGAATTTTCTTCATATTTTATATAATCTGTTTTTAAAAGGACTAGGTACCATTTTGCTTCTTTACCCTTTCCACTTTTTTAGATTTCATGTTCCATTAAAGAACTAAAACATTCAGGTTTGCTGCCACACTTAAGCCGGACATACACACGCATGCTTGTCGCACGATTTACTTGAATAGTGTTAAGTCATCATGCAAGACGGAGTGTGTGTGGCATCAAATCGCCCGTCTTCGGTCTCACGGATTATATTGATGGTCTATGTCAGGCATGCCGGCAGAAAATGCCGGGGTCCCGGACCGCCATATTTATTGGCCCGTACTTTTTTTAGACCGAGGCCCGATATACATATTAGGGATATTTTGGAACGCTTATTTAACACTTCGTAGTGGTTGTGGTAATTACTGCGTCTGCGTAATAGCTAAACGCCATTCCGTTGTGGTAATTGACCACTACCACTGCCGTAAGCTACGAATCCATCTCGTTGGGGTTGTGGTTATTTTTTTGGTTAATTTTAGAGAGTTTTGGCGCAATTAATTTTAAAAATAATAAAATATTACCAGGTTCCAACATATAAAACACTTATTTTGTAAAATTAAGCCAAATTTTTTATTTTTTCTAATCTTTAAAATTTTTTAAAAGTTTTTAATGTGTTCCAAAAACTCTGGTAAAATCGATGAGTGGTAGTGGTAGTGGTTGTTAAACACTACCACAGTGGCTGTCAAAGTTGTCAACATTTTAAGCGTTCCAAAATATCCCTATTGTCAAAAGGCCATTTCTAGCCTAATTAATGTCCCGGACCGGCATCTTTATTGTCCCGAGGGGACATTTCCGTACTTTTTTTGGACCGGGATCCCATAAACATATTGTTAAAAGGCCATTACTATGACTGTCCATATTTCTGCAACAGGCCAACAGTGAGCCGTAATAAATTTTTTACTCTGGGTACACGCTATTATTTAAATACACGAAGTAGTTCAACAAAATCCCTTCAGAAACCCAAATGCATGAGTTATAATCCAAGAAATTCTGCAGATTCTAACCAGGTCTCTCCAGGTACTCATCTCCACCCTCCACCAAGACCGCTGCTTCTAACACATCTTTCATGCCTTTAAATATGAAAAAACAACACAAAATTTCTAAAACATGCAGCATATATATTTCTAGGTTAGAAATAACGTGGTTTCGCTAGAGGCGCGTTCAATAATTCTACAACTTGCACCTTTTACGGCCAGGCACAACATGTGTTAAGGTCGGCTCTAAGTAGGCAGTATCCAGTGCGGCCATATTTCAATAATTCCCTATAATAGGGACTAAAAGCCAACCCCACAAACAATGAAAGGTGGTAAGATGTATTTGCTTTATTGGCAATATTGGCAAGTGAATGTCATTGGTTATTTACTACAGTAGTATTATTGGCAAAATTGCGCTATTTTGCCAATGATTATTTACTAGTGCTGATGTATTGGCAAATTTATTTTATTTTGCCAATAACTGAAAAACGTGTTTTACATAACAAGTGAAACGCAATCGTTCCTTTAAAAATTGCATGCATTTCTAAACCACCTTTCCGGTCCGATCACACGCATTGCCGGATATCGTGTCTTTTGAACGCCGCATTTTTTAAATTTCCCGCGCGTGACATCTGTCGTGCGGTTGACAACTTGATGTACTTGCCGACGCCATTTTAATAATATTCTGCGGATTCTTCCTATGTGGGTTCCTTTTGGTGGTTTATTTTTTGTGTTTTGCAAGTTTTCTTTTAAAATTGGCTTAAATTTAGTTTGAGTTTCAAGTCACCATGGATGTGGAAGCCGATACTGCGTAAGTACTCATATTCTTTTGTTCTTAAATAAGGTCGGTCTAGAGTCATAGATTAAGGTTGTAGCTCCTTAACGTATGGCCTAGAGTGGACTTAAAAATGTTCAGAACTACCAGTAAAGCGACCAAAAATCGTCATTTTTGCTGGGTTTATACAGGCATATAAAAATTAAAATAAAAAATAATAACTTTGAACCGATCAGCACACAGCTTCTGCACATGTATACAAAAGTGAATGACACCAATAGTTGAAATAATTAAACTAAACTCCATCATGCTGTTTTTCTTAATATTATCTGTTAAAAACAAACCAAAAAATGCAAAAAACCCCCATTTAAATTACAAAAACAAATGAAAGTGAGGTTATGTGCGTCAAAAAGGCATGCTCAAATCCGTTTTAAGATAAAAATAAATGTTAACAGTTACTCATCTTTTTATTTATGCTGTATAAATGCCTACACTGTTCCCCATAAGCTAATTCACCTTTTATTTTAATTTTAATTATTTTTTTTTAAATTTTTATTTTGATTTGCCTGTATGAACCCAGCATTAAATCGTGATCTAGACGCCACTTTACAAGAAAATCAAAGGTTATATCATGATCTACAATGCTTAAGCGATACTGACACTGATAATTTACAAATTTCTTTTGTAATCGAGCAAAACCTTTCTCAACTAAAAAGCCAGTTAACTTCTACCTGTGTTCAGACTTCAGTGCCATTTAGCCTACTGTTGCCGCCATTTTTATAACCAAATTGACAGGTAAAACATGAATTTTCTCTCAGTTGGGTGTCACTATGGCCTCTATAGTAGGCTAAAGGATACTATATCAAAAAAGAGTTAACTGGCTTTTTAGTTGAAGTGTTGGATCGAGCCATCTAAAGATTCATCAATTCAGTCTACGTCATCTTAAAATCTTTTTTAAAATTAATTTGAAAAAACTCGTCTGGTACTATTTTTTTATTTTAACGTAAATTTGCCAATAAAACAACTAGATTGAAGTTTTTAATTTTTTTGTTTTTGAGAAACTGATATTTTGTTACTTTTTAAGCAAAAAGGGCTACTTTTTCCTAAAACAAAATACTGGTTTATCCAAAAAAAGTTATTTACAGCTATACTTACCACAATTTAAACTTTTTTAGATTCTGTAAAAAATCCTTGAAGAAGTCAACCAACTTTTCCTCATTCTGTCGTTGAAGATGCTACTAAGGCTTGGTTACGGGGTGCCTGTGACTGGAAAGGGGGCAAAACATCCAGGAAAAAAGATGCTGAATAAATCTTCATCTTATCTTATAACAAGAAGAAGGAAGTACTAAGTTTTTAAATTTTTGGCCAAGGAATTTTTATATAAAGCAACTGAAGCAAACCTTATTGTTTTGATTCACAATCAATGAGATTCTAAATAAAATTTTCCCTGTTGCAATTTACTGTGGTATGGAAAACCTCATCTTAATAAATATTTAAAACAATTTATGAAAGAATTTTCCTCTATCTTTGGCATGACCAAGACGACAAATATTCGTATGGTTTCCATTGATGTCTTCATGTTAGGATATAAATATAAGTGCATAAGTTTTTGTTTATAGTAACATTTATTTATTTATTACATATTGGTTTTTCTAGAAATTTTTGTTCATTTAAAAATAAAATAAAATAAATGTGAGTTCGTCAATTATGTGCATTATTTTATTTTTAATCCACAATCAATACAATTTTTATTTTATGCATAAATACTTTAAATAGGGAGAAAAAGCCAATTATCAGTGGACCAATCAAGGAGGTGCACTTTTAAACTTTTAATTTTTGCGTGGGTTTGGCACTTAGTGGTACGGGGTGATTCACCATATTTTCCCAACTACATAACTTATTTATTCTTAAAGATAGAAAAAAAATACAAAAGTTGCTTAGTTTTTCACAAATTTTAAGAAAATTTAACCAAAATTTTCAAAATGTCAAATTTCGACATCAACTTTCTTATTTCAAATGGAACACCCTGTATATTTTTAAAGAAAACGTTGACTTAAGAGCAATGTGTTGAACAAAGAACCACCTAGACTCTTTTTCCTTGGCTAACACATCGCCCTTATGGCAAATTATTTTTTATTTAACTCGAGAACTGCTAAAGATAAACCCTATAAGATCTACCGAAATTTTAAAAAATATACAGGGTGTTCAATTTAAAATAAGAAAGTTGATGTCTAAGTCTAAATTTGACATTTTGAAAATTTTTATTGAATTTTCTTAAAATTCGTGAAGAACTAATCAACTTTTGTATTTAAACTATTTTTCTATCTCTATAGCTATGTAGTGGGAAAAATATGGTGAATCACCCCATACATTTTTTGCCAATATTGCCTGCAATGCCGGTATTTAGTATGCAGTGCTCCTCTACATTTAAACCATGCTAAGTGTGTATTTGCCATCAGTTTAAACGTATTCGTTGCCGTCGCTCGGCCGGTGGCTCACACAGGTGTGTTTAAATTATGTATAACGTACAGATTGCCGTGCGTTAAATTCTCATTGCCAATAGATGCCAATATTTGTAAGGCACGTTGCCATGACGGCATTGTTTGTGGGGAATACATTGCGTGAACGCAAAGTACGTTTTCTCTTCCTCTACGCGCTGTTGAAAGAGACGGAAAGATTCCCGCTGTCCGCTGTTCCGCAAAAAGTGAAAACTCGGCCGTACCAGAGTATAATAAACCACATATATGTTGTACACTCGGGCCGTACTAGATAGGCTTCGTACGGCCGAGTTTTTACTTTTTGCCGAAAACGACGCGCGACGTAGAGATACAGCCCCTGGGTGCTTATTCTTAAAAGTGAGAGAAGGGAGCGCTCCCAGGACTGACAAAAAAATACTTAAATCAAAATTAATAACGACTTTTAAAGGTTTATTCTACTCCCTAGCTGAGCCCATTAAACTAGGAGAACGCGGCATTCCCTCGATATATTACTTGATTTTAACTACTCCCTAATTCGCTTCCCAGGAGAATTTTGCTCCTTATACGTCTCCGATAGTCAAGAATAAGCACCCTGACCTAGCGTAACCTGCCTGGGCACCGTTTTGGTCTCTACGACGTTCAGATAAAGAGATAGAAAACAACCTACGTTCGTCGAGATACGAGCAGTGGATTATAGTCCCTAATGGTACCGGCCATGATAATTTAATGCCTAAAATATTTTAGCGTATTTTAAGCGGTAAACGTATGTAGTTATTATTAAAAAATAGAGGAATTAGAATGAATAAGAAATATCTAGAACAATTAACTTAATATTAAAAAATTGCACAAAATAAATTTTGAAAATATCAATTTTATGAACATCATATAAATACAATGGTAGATTGAAAATTATTGTCTAACCAAACAATTTATTTTTTGTGTCACACTTCATGTTGCGTTTTCCATGACAAATACGTATTCCAAAGAATAGCCACAGCTTGGACCAACAAAACCTGATATTGCAAAGGCAAAAAGTAAAAATTGACAAGCTGTACCACCGGCCAAACCTTGTAATTTGTGAGTATTATGTCAGAATATTTGGATTTTAACTCGCTTTTTACATGATCTAGACTTCTGCCTTGAAGAAGATTTAGAGTAGTAATAAAAATTGCTAAAAACCCAGGGGCGAAACCGAGCTGATCTATTGCTACCTTTTTCAATGCTATTTTGCCAGATTTTCCAGATCCCACGTATTTTGCTAGACCTTGGTACCATATTGATAAAACGGGACCCTAAAATAAGAAAAATGTATTTTTTCCTACTAACGTGCGTAAAAGTGCTATTTTTGGCACGCATTTGCGTGTGGGAATGGATTTATACCCTGTGTCTTTCCCGCACGCATTCATTTAAAATAAATTTAAATAATTATTTTACGCAAGTGAGAAAAATTTTGTACATGATTTGTACGTAAATTAGATTACTTAAATATTACATATAATTTTTTATATAATAGGTATGTAATATTTTTTATGTAAAATTAAGGTCCCACTATTTACGTAATATTTACGTAAATTTTAAGAATTTATTTATAAAGTCATATTATTTACGTAAAATTAACATTGCTTATGATGACTTAAATGTACAGTCAAAGTTTTGACGTAATGTTTCCATAATTTTTTTATAAAAATATTTTTAGGTGAGATTTACGTAACATATTTTACATAAATATATGAACCTTAGATTTATAGGTATAAATATTAGGTTAAAGTCACAAGTGTGTTTACTGGGTTTTCATCAATATTGGGCAAAAGTGAGAGAAACGGATTTTAACCGAAGATTATTTGGACCAATAAAATGCATAGTAGCGAGAGAATTCGACTCGCTGGGAGAAAATTTTCTCTCGATTCAAGAATAACCCCCCAAGAGAAAAAATGCAGCTTTCCTTTCAAGAGAGAAAAATATCGCATATTTTTCCTCATTATTCACTTTCTCATTCTCGGCACGAAAATATAAACGTCACTTGACAGCAAGATTTTTAAGAAAACTAGATTGCCACTATATATTTTTTAAAAACCCAACTAAATTACCGACACATTTAAATATTTCTTCTATTTCTTAGCCATTGTAAGTTTTTTGCAAAATTAATCAATAAAAAGAGGTAATTTTTTGATTTAACACTTTCAAAAAACCCCCTCGCCCCTCGAGAGTTATGTAATTTGGACGGTCCCTAAAGTTGGGATAAAAAACTGGTTTAACAAATTGCAGTTTTTATGGTGAATTGTTCTTAGGATGAAAATTTTTTTAAATACGGTCTTATCTTAAATTAACGGTTAACTTCATGTACGGGTAAAACCCATTCTAAATTCGAATAATTTTTATGTTGGTGCATACTGGCATTAATTCTGTTGCGGCTTCTTTCCGGCCTGCACAATTTTTAAAATTTCACCGAGTTACCATAAGCTTCAAGTCGTCTTTTTGATCATCAAAGTTGCGAATCGAAATTGCCTGCATTTTAACCCTATAACCTAGCCTTTTTTCAAAACAAAAGTCGTGTTGCTGCCGAAATCAGCAAAAATAAAGGTTAATTTATACTCACCACCATCGTGGCGCCGAGGAACGCAAACTGGGCAGTTCTTTTAGGTTCGTATTGTTTCCAACTAGTCTTCTTTTCCATTACTGTTTGCGCCAGTATATCGCCAGTTCCCATTAGAATTGCGGTTTGTACTGACTGAACGGTTATAAAATGTGTTTTTAACAGTCTTTGATAACTTTTCCATAGCATTTTTTTTTTGTTTGTACTTTACGCGATAATTTTAACAAAAAAATGGAATGTTTACAATTTGCCTAATGTGCACAATGAATCTAACCTAACATTTGTTCAAGCGAGAAGGATATATGAGGGTCGGGTGAGCTAGAAAGAGATATATTGATCGAACGTACGTCGTTGATTGGTGACATTTTGAGGTTAAAGTTTAGGCACACTGACATTTTATATAAAAATATTTTCTCATTTTTTTTTTGTAATTAAATTAAGTAATTGTTTTCTTTGTGCAGTCATATCTTATGGCTAGAAGACTAACCACACAAACATTAAAAAATATTCATGTTTTGTTAAAAAATCAACTCAAAAATACAATCAAACCCAACAAGCTTCCATTGGCTGTAGCTATGTGTAGCTTTAGTATGCCCTATTTTTCCAATCTCAACATATTTAACAAAGTCTGTTGTGAACCAAAAATTAATGTAGAAGATGATTTACGACGAGCATGTACAGAAGGCGAAACAGCTATACTTGACTTGATGAATGAGCTTAGAAATCTGGTCATTGAAGCATCTAAGGAGTACCGTAATTTGCTACAAGAACAAATTGAAATCACTCATAAAGCAATAGTTGCTGGCCCTGCAGCATATGATGAGTTACCAAAATATAGGTCTTTGGCCGATGAACTTTACTGTGAACTTAATGAGTATATGATTTTACTAAAAACACTAGGAGATTTAACATATGACTGTACATTAATAAGTGTTGTGATGAATGATAGTGTAAATGAAAAGAACTTGGACTTTATTTTGAAAGAGTATCAAGAACTAGAGGTTATTTTGTTGAAAGAGTTTGAGGAGAACAAACGAAAAGAGCTAGAGTTGTTAGAAAAGAAATTAGCTAGTATAGAGCATAATAAAATGTAACATAAAAATATAGAACTGGTTTTTTTATTATCTCCACCACAGAGAAAATATTTTAAAGAGGCAAAAATAGGTGAGATATTCTTTTTTCCATGGCTTTATTTTACTAAGTTTTTAATTTTTTTTTCAGATTTCCTCGTGAAAAATGAGCACCCAAAAAGGAAGTGGTTCCAGAAGCAGACCTCAAAAATACCAAAACAGAATGGCATTTAACAATTCTCTCCATGACACTAGTCAAAGAACCAAAATGATCAACAACCTAACTGTGAGTCATGTATGTGCTCGCTGTAAGGAGATAATTGAATGGAAAATAAAATATAAAAAGTATAAACCTTTAACTCAACCGGCCAAGTGTACAAAATGTGGAAGTAAAAGTATAAAACGTGCCTACCACACTGCTTGTGCCGATTGTTCAACAAAGCTGGGCATCTGTGCTAAATGTGCAAAGCCTAAAGAGATCATTGCTACACCAGCAAGTCAAAACGAGCAGTTCAAGCTGGACAATGAAATGACAGAAATGCTGAAATTACTTCCTGAGAGGCGAAGGAGAACTTTTCTTAGGTATATGAATAAAAATTTGGTGGGCGGAAGTAAAAATAAAGACAATAATGAGGTGTCAGATGAGAAAGAGGCAAAGCAGGATACAGAAGCAATTAAAAAAGATTTAATGGATATGTTAAATTCATTAAAGATTGATGAAAATGCAGATGATGATTTCTTAGATGATAGTGACTTTGATGATGATTTGGACAGTCATGAAAATGATAAAGAGACTAAAGGGAAATAACAAAGTGGTTTTGCTTTTGTTAATCACATACTTAATCAGAAATGTTATTAAAAAAATTAATAAAATAAACTATAACTACATATTACACAAAACTACATTTTTGCTTATAAAATTGTTACTAGCCAAGTTTTAGCAAGGGCATTCATAATTATATAGGTAACACCATTTTTGCCAAATTAAATTAATAAATTAAATTATAAAATACCCCTCAAAAACAAGAAATATTTTGAAAGTTATTTTGGTTATGTCGCCATTTCCTCCCAATTTCTTGAATAATTTTCTGACATTGAATATGTACTTTGGTTCTTTAATTCTAAGATGATTCAGGTACGGGAATGTTAATAAATCTATCTTAGAAGGTTTTCCCAAGTTTTCGAAAACAGGTTGTTTAATAAAAAAAAATTTCTGTTTTTATTTGTAGGTGGGAGCAGTGGGTGTGGGTATAGTTTTGGGTTGGGTCAGGTGGACGTGTTGGTAAATATTTAAAAAAATCCCTGTATTTTATTTTATTATAAAATGTACTAGATCCGTTATTTTAATATTTTCTCATGTTCGCAGTTGCAAACAGTTTGTGAATCCCCCCTTTTTGTCCCTGCAAAAAACTGAAATTTATAACCCGAGTTAACCCGCTTGGGAAACCGGCCCTTAGGTAGAACTTTAGTCAGCGTCACAAACCGCTAGCTTCACAATTGTTTTGACATTTGTCAATTGCTTTTTCTCTGCATCTGTCAATTATTTGTTTTGGTCAAGCAAATTTTCGAAGTTGTTGTTTCTCAAAAAAATATTTAAAAAAACCGAGTACACAATATGGAAGCCGAACCTATGGAAACAGCAGCTGCCAACCCGCAAGCGGCGGACCAAAGACAGGCAATGGACACCACCGAAATCAACAAGAACATCATGGCTGCTGGGGCCACGGGGTCCGTTACATGCTCCTTGCATCCTTTGGTAATCATGAACGTCTCTGAGCATTGGACGAGGACAAGGGCGCAAGAAGGTGCTACTACACAAGGTATAATACTTGGCTTTTTATAGAATGACCAGATTTTTTTGTCTTGATATGATACCATGGATAGGTTAAGGCAAACTAACTCACAGTCCCTAGTTGCCAGCAGCTCTTTGTAAAATTACTGGTTAGTAGTTCCGTCATTACTGGCAAAGATAAGATTTGTATCAACAATGACATTAAAAAAATATGTAAAATATTTTTTTGCAAAAACTTTTTATTAGCTATAAGTACCTATATATAGATAAAAAAAAAACAAAATAAAAAAATTAAATTCAAAAATATATAAACCATATAAAGTGCTACTTTTTGGCCCATATGGCACTGGTAATAATTTCTTGTGTTGGGGTAAATTTTAAAATTCCATTTTGATTTTTAATAGCGTCTTTTGTTGCTAATATGTCAGCAACAACGCTTTCAGTTTTCAACCTATTTCTTAGGTCGTATTGAGGCTACTAAACAAACATTCAATGCCAATAGATAACCAGAAATTCATTGGAATTTACAATAATTAGGTAGGTTAATACTAATAAAATTTTTATAAGCATTTTTTTACAATTACATTTTTTATATTTATTCTAAGTGAGTAAAGAAAATTCACTAGAATATTCATATTTAACAGTGCAAGAATAAGTTAAACTATTCTGATGATTGGCAAATTACTGGCATTAGTACTTTACTGGCAGAATTACTGCCAAGATGATATTTTACTGGCAAATCGGCAACCATGGCCTAGAATAGATACAGTCTAGTAATTTTGCCCCACTCTTCGACCTGATGATGACACAAAGATAGCGGCTGATTTTTGTCCTCCATTTAAAACTTGTATGAAGGCTTGATAAATTAAATTAACTTTCCATATTTCAGAAGTTAGGTTATGTAGTTGTTATTTTCCTGTTTTAGAAACTATTTTATTTTGTACTTGATTTTTGCCAGACATTTTTGGAAGAGTGATAATTTTGTTATTTAGAAGGAAAAACTTGACTGATTGCATATTTAAAACTATGAGGGGCCTTGTTTTTTGGTTTTTTCATTATTTAATCATCAGCCACTAAAAAAACGCATTAATGCAGCTACCTATGATGAAAATAATGTATTTGGGTATTTAATTAGGGCCAGAAATAAAGAAATGATGAATCAATGCAATTTTTATTACAAAAATTTATGTAAAAATAATATAACCCTAAATGTCATTCATCAAAAAAATCAATAAAGAAAGAAAGCTGATATCTTTGTGGCGTCATCAGGTGGGCGGAGCAAAAAAATTACTAGATCATGTTTATTCTAGAGACAGTGAAACTACTGTGTTTGGAAAAGTCTTAAGAAAATTATTTTATTTCTTTGAAAACATAAGAACTATAGTTTAAGCAAAGTTTGGTTTGAAGGCTGACATAGACATCTAAAAATTGATTGATTGTCCAAATAATCCATAAAAATTAATAAAATCTGGGTAAATAAGAAATCTCAGAACAGGCAAAGTGACACAGGATAATATAGACTACTGCCAATAAGTGGTTTATCTGCTTTAGATTTCAAAACAATCACAATTTGGTTGATTTTGTTATTTATATATTTATTTATGAAAATTCAGAGATTTTTTGCAGAAGCCAGGAAGACGAAGAACAATATATTGCCCACTCCACTTCCTTCCTGCATTTCTCCCAGACCTTGCCTTATGCCTAAAGTACACATTGCAACTTCTTTGTTATGTTCATAAATTAAGTAATGGTGGGGGGATTTAGGTAAAAGTTCTACAAGGGGGGAGGGGAGAGTTTGCAACTGGGTTTCATTACCATTTTTAACTTCAAATGATAAAGAAAATAATAAAATAACTAAATACTTCAAATTTAAAAATAATTGTTACCTTTTTTAAAGAGATGGGAAGGGAAGAAAGGTATCTCATCCAAGATGAGCAAAAGGGCAGTGAGTGAAACATCAGTTTAGTGTTTTGACAGTTTGTGTTGTGTAAGGATAAAGCTTCTCATATGAACCTCTGCAAATTTAGTGCTAAAAAATTTGAGTAAGTGTCCCAATTAACAGAGTATTTTTAGTTTAAAGGCCCACTATACAGGTATAAACCCACCATCAGTTTCCTTTTTTCTATTTTTTTCATGAAATTTTTGGAAAACCTGCTTTTTTTCCTTGAAAAATAAGATTATAGTAAGGCCAAAATTCCAATAAGTTTTACTTCAGTTTAAAGAAACACATGCAAAATTAGACTAACAACCACATACGTCTTATAGTCCAACCTAACCCAACCCTAACGCATCTTAGTAAATGTCAAATATCACCTATGGTGACCATAAGTCAGTCATTTGGACAGACAGTATATCTTTTAAACCAGGTGTTTTTTTGCTGAAAAATATCTGTCAAAATGTCTGTTTCTGAACTTACTCGGTTATGTTCCTTGTTTGACAAATTTAGTTATGGATAGAAGTTTTTCAGGCTTCCAAAATGGAAGATATTTCATATAAAATTCTTAGTTAATAAAGATCTATAAAAAGTGCATTCAGCTGAAAAAATTTGCTTAAACTTTTTTAATTCTATTTTTTGATAGAAACTTATATTTAATTAGGTTTTCATAACTTTAAGAAGTTTCTAATACATATTTGTATTTTTTTCTGTATAAATTAAAGGCTTTTAGTTCTTTTTTAATCCTTAAAGATATGAAAAATAAATAGGTATGTAAGTAAGCCTAGATGGGAACCAGGCTTAAGGAAGTATGGGGGGTGGAGAGGGCCTCAGAGAGGGCTTTTAAAAAATCTAAAAACTTTTTTTGTAAAAATAATATTTTAAGTAAATGTGAAAAGAGAGAAGCTAAGATTTTTAAAGAAGCAGTGTAATTTTTTATGAAAATTCTGATATTATTTAGGGGATCAATTCATCAATTGCAAAGAGGGGAGGCGATCATCGCCTTTAGTATCTGCTCCTGCCTACTGCATAGTATCACAAAGAACATACCTACATAGCATGTCTCAGAAAAGTGCAGTGCAAAATTGAAAAAGTTATTATTTATTTAAACTATATTTTCAAATTATTTTGTTTTGGTAAAAAAATAATTAGTTACTTCCTATAATATTGTTTATATTATATATTTTATAAAATTAATTTTTCTTAAGATATTTTTTATGATTTACCACCATCATACATTTAGCATTTTCCTATAAAATTGTAAATTCTATCAGGCTATTTTTTTAGTTATTGGAGCTCTCATAGGCAAACAAAAAGGACGCAACATTGAAATTATGAATTCTTTTGAACTTGTCTTTAGCATTATAGGGGAAGATGTTGTAATTGATAAGGATTACTTTGTGATGAAAGAAGAACAGTGTAAGTTTTAACTATTTATTATTTCAAAATGTTTATTTATAGGTTAACAACATTGAGCAACCTTTTTTAAATTTTTAGTTGAACAAGTATTTAGTGATCTTCATTTCATTGGCTGGTACACTACAGGAGAAGCACCTAATAGCTCTGACATAAAAGTACACAAACAAATCTGTGAAATAAATGAGTCACCCATTTTAATGAAGTTAAATCCTTATGATAAGAATATTGATGTAAGAAACATTTTTTTATATATCTTAAAATTTTCTACAGTACAATCTCGTCTAGATCCCACTCATATTAGCAGCTAATAAATTCCAATTTTTTCTAGATATTTTCCAAAAACTTAAAAAATACTACAAATCTTAAAAAATCTTCATCTAAAATTAAAAAAAAAATTTCCTGCAGTGTTATAACTTCAGTGATTGATTCAATTTTAATTTAATTTTAAGCAATTTTTGTCAAAACCATTTAAAATATGTCAAAAATGATGTTATTAGTATAAATTTCTCAAAATTTTGTCCCACGAAAAAAATATATTTTGATAAAAAGCATCAAAAATGCTGTATTTTAAAAATTTCCAAAAATAATTTTTTTTTTTCATTGCAAATTTTTTTTTAAAACGAAACGAGTATATCATGTGATACATCATTCGAAAGGTATTTAAAATACCTTTAAAACGAGCTATAAACCATGATCCAAGTTTAAGTAGTTATCGAGATATTTTAATTTCTTTAAGTAAATGTTTGAGCAAAATTGGTAGTTTTTGTGATTTTCAAGAATTAATTAATAGTGTAGGGCATATGTCGATAATTTCTATCCCGTGGGATTTTTTATGAAGGAGTTTTGTGACTATGTGGGATTGATAGCTCTTTAGTCACACAATCAAGTGTTATCGTGTTTTTTGTTCGCATCCGTGTAGAAGGGGTTGATATGACGATATCTTTCAAGATGGCGGCCAAAAATTATAAAAACTACAACTTTCGCAACCGGGGAATGATTATACTCAATTCCATATAATTCGACGACGAGGATTCCAAAAAATTGACTTTCAAGGTCATCCGACCTTAAATGACTATGAAAAACGCAAAAAACAAGATTTTTGCCATTTTCTCTTCAAAAAATCTTAATAATTCGACGTTTTGTCAGACAACTTCAAATATACCTCAAACTATTAGGCATGTATGCCAAATTGGGTCCTTAGAGTTCGATGCAGTTTGAAGCTTCATGACCTTGAAAAATACCCCATTACAATACAAATTGCAAAAATAACATACTAAAGGGCGCTATTCATCAATTATTAAAGCCAAGAAAACAAAATTGGGTAACAAAGATAAGAAGGTCAAGTCCAACAATTTTGTTTAAAAAAGTTTTGTTCAGCTATTACATGTTTCAATATGGCGGCTGATATCTCAAAATAGAGACCTATAACCACATTGTATTTTATACATTAATTACGTAAAAAAGTAAAAATAACAAGGTGGCCATCAATTCTTGTTGACTTATCTCTGCTTAATATGAAAAAAAAATTTAGTTGATGGGGTTGATTGACCTTGAAAACACCATGTAAAATTGAAAAACCAGCTTTTTGTAGTGATTTTTACAATTTACAACTACGCAAAAACTTTAAGGGCCGGATATGAAATTAATATCTTAGCCATGAATAAACACTTAGTTTTAAACCTCTCTAGCATTTTTTTTTTGATCTGGCGTCCCAGATGTTGCTATACCCCGGTAAAAATGACCTATATGTCTGGTGTTTTTAGTTTCGGAACTGTGGATTTTATGTTATACTCACTCGTCTAAGCAACAAAATGGCGGTCAAAAAATCATAAAAATACAATTTTTGCAACCGGTGCGTGAATATACTCGATTTCATATAACTTGAGGACGAGAATTCCAAAAAAATCACTTTCCAGGTCATCCGATCTCAAATGATCTTGAAAATCGCAAAAAGCACGATTTTTGCCATTTTCTCTTTAAAAAAATCTCCATAATTTAACGTTTTGTTACACCAACATCTGGAACGCCAGATCAAAAAAAAAAAATGGTAAGGGGGTTTAAGATGAAGTGTTTTTTATGGCTAAGATGTTAATTTCATCTCCGGCACTTAAAGTTTTTGCGTAGTGGTAAATTGGAAAAAACACTACAAAAAGCGGGTTCTTCAATTTTACATGGTATTTTCAAGGTCAATCGGGGTTATGCATCAACTAAACTTTTTTTTTCATAGTAAGCAGAGATAAGTCAACAAGAATTGATGGCCACCTTGTCGTTTTTACTTTTTTACGAAATTGGATAAAATAAAATGTAGTTATAGGTCGCTTTATTGAAACACGTCATAGCTAAACAAAATTTGTTTTAACAAAATTGTTGGACTTGACCTTCTTATCTTTGTTGCCAAATTTGGTTCTCTTCGCTTGAATAGTTGATGAATAGCGCCCTTTAGTATGTTAGTTTTTGCAATTTGTTAATTTTACTGGGGTATTTTTCAAGGTCATGAAGCTTCAAACTACATTTGAAGTTGGTCTGACAAAACGTCGAATTATTAAGATTTTTTGAAGAGAAAATGGCAAAAATCTTGTTTTTGCGATTTTCAAGGTCATTTAATGTCGGATGACCTTAAAAGTAAATGTTTTGCAATCCTCGAACTATATGGAATCGAGTATAATCATAGCCTGGTTGCGAAAGTTGTATTTTTTATGATTTTTGGCCGCCATCTTAAAAGATGACGTCATATCAACCCGTTCTACACGGATTCGAACAAAACAATCGGTAACACTTGATTGTGTTACTAAAGAGCTATCATCCCCACATAGTCACAAAACTCCTTCATAAAAAATCCCGTGGACTTACACATGCCCCTTCACTATAAAAAAAAACTAATGTACCAAAAATTATCGAAATTGGGGAGATGGTCTGCCAAACCCCCCCTTTTTTTTTTTTGGTTGATTTCATATGAAATGATCCTCCTCACTTGTTTTTGTCAAAAAACCCTTATTTTTTGAGTTATTGGGAAGAAACGGAAAAATGTGCAAAAATTTAAGATGACTGACAATGTTCCCGGTGGGCACAGTTCACTTTTCATCGTTTACAAAAGAAAATACACTTATCATTCTTAAAATATGCATTTTTGTGTTGGTGGCATCCCTGACTATTAGTTATTACGACATACATTAAGATAGATATATAATTATATAATATAATTAATCCTCCCAAGTTAAAAAAACAACTTTTTTTAAAAACTTTTTCTGTAAATAAAAGGTCGATCAATTCTAAGTACAATACGTGAAATAAACTTTTTTCTACTACTTTTAGGTTTTTCATAAAAAGATAACGTTCGAAAATTGTTTAAAATATGTCAATTTTATTGGTCTTTTTGGTACCAAGATATATGTAGGAATCGGGAATTTCTCAAAAAAAATGGTTGTATTGAATAGCTGTGCTCTTAAACTTCCAAATCAGTTACATCAAACGAAAAGAATCTAAAAAAGAGAAAATCAAAAGATCTTGGAAGGAAAGAACGAAAATTCAAAATTGGATGAGTGTCCCACAAGGAACACACAAAAGACCAAAGCGAAAAGAGAAACAATTAAACGATGTTTCGGCCGGGGTGACCAGCGTGGGCTCGTCAGTGGATTCACCCTCAATCCAGACATCATTTAACACCATCGCACACTGTGACTTACAACTCTGAATCACTCACAAATAGGCAGGACCAGGACGAACCCGTATCGTGACTTATAATAAGTACCATGCGGAACGATGCCTATTTGTGAGTGATTCAGAGTTGGAAGTCAGAGTGTGCGATGGTGTCAAATAATGTCTGAATTGTCCTTCCAAGAAGCTGTGCTCTTGTTTCCAAAATTTTGATATATTTTAATGTTGATTTTTGGAAAATTATTTATTTTGTTGGTGAGGTATAAGGCTGTTTATAGTGAACCAGTGAACATATACCTTACCCACATTGGAGGGGAAAGATGACAGATGATGACCACAAATTTTTCTCAAAGAAAATTCGCCACCTAGAGGAGAAATTTTTCTTTGAGAAAAATTTCTCCTCTAGGTGGCGAATTTTAAACAATTTTCTGTTGTTATTTTTTTTGTGAAAAAATAATCAGGGATGCCACAAATACAAAAACGCATAACTTAAAAATAATATATTTTTTTCTGGGTGTGTGAACCTATGTATGAATAGGTACATATATTTTTTATTTGGGTTTCATTCATTTAGAAAAACCTAATTTCGGTTTATTAAGTCGTGAAAACCTGAAAAAGTCAGGGAATTCAAAATTGAAAAAAAAACTGGGAACTCTGTTCAATATAGGAAAAAAATTATGGTTAGGTAAATGTTTTTTTTTTCAGTTTTTATATATATAGAATAAATTTTTCATGTTGGTTATATAAAATTTGGTTCAAACTTGTTTTAAAACATTGTAATTGGTTTAAAGACATAAAATAAGGTGAATTGAGCTTAGTTTTTAAATTAGATTATATAGTCTTTAATTTTACAACAAAAATAAACTTTTTTTAGCATTTGCCAATCACCCTTTTTGAATCAATCATAGACTTAATAAGTGGCGAAGCCACCATGCTTCTTGTTCCTTTGACATACACATTGGCCACCGAGGAGGCAGAACGTATAGGGGTGGACCATGTTGCCAGAATGTCATCGACTGATTCAGGTAGGTATCTTAATGTATTTTTCTTTAGGTTTCCACAATGTTTTTTTCTCTGAACTGCATTGTCAAAATGCAGAATATTTCTTTAAAAAGATTATATTTTCATAATGTTTCTGCATAGGTAGGTAGGTAGCATTCAAATTTCGAAATTCCTATTTAAAATTAATAATACAACATAAACGTTCCATAAAACACATGATTTGCAAATCGCAACACTGTTTTTAGAGCAATAAAGTGGTGCTTTTACAACTCCATGAATATCTTGTTGCTTTACAGCAGGTTCATGACACTCTACCTGATGCGGCGTAGCGTGACTTAAAGGGCAGGTGGGGGGGGCGAAGGCTCAAAAGGGCACCATAGTTGTTAGTACCTAGGTATATAATAGTATATTTACAATTTAATATACAGGGTGATTCAAAATTCCCTAGAAAGACTTTAAATGTAGGTAGAATTTGTTGTTCTGAGCAAGAATTAGTAAAATATATTTTTGTAAACACTTTCGTTTCAGAGATATCTGCATTTAAAAATTGTTAAATATTTTCTGAGAAGCACCATTTACCCCACAACTTTGACAACTTCAAAATGCTTCAGCACACGTAAACTCGCTTGGTTAATTATTTTAAAGCAATTCCCAAAAAAAATACGAAAATTTTACTCCTAAATTCAGAGAACAAAAATATAAAATTTAAACAAAATAATCACGTAACTTTTCTTAGATAAATGATATCTAACCACTGTTCAAATCTTTCTAG
Organism: Oxystoma pomonae; assembly: GCA_963921995.1. Taxonomy (NCBI): domain Eukaryota; kingdom Metazoa; phylum Arthropoda; class Insecta; order Coleoptera; family Brentidae; genus Oxystoma; species Oxystoma pomonae. The sequence continues at coordinate 94,479,133 of OY998166.1, read as the reverse complement.
AGAATTTTAAACCACCCTATACATAGTGTATGTATTACTACAGTTGTTATGAGTAAGAAAATTTTTTACATTTTATGTTAACTTTAACACACATCGAAATCAATTGTATGCCTATATTCCTGCTTAATACTAATTATAGCAAACTCATTCAGGTTGTCTTCGGTCATTTGTGACTTTTAACAATTTTTTTTTTTTTAGTCTGGTAAAAGTGCGCTCAGCTTCCGCACTGCTAGGAGCAGTTGTATTCATTACTTGGTATAATTTAAAAATGTTTGGGAAGCTGTTCTAAAATAAAATTTCTTCGGGTTTCCCGATTTCATCTTTAATTCGGATATCAACATTTATTCATCTATAGTAGTAGTTTCTAGATATAAACTATAAAATAAAATTATGTCAGCCAGACATTTTAAATTGTTTCTGAATCGTTTATATTATATCCAATGTCAGATAGAATATATTTATTTTAAAGTCTAAATCTACAGTGGTGAGTTCTAATAATAGTAGGTACCTACTTACCTATCCTATATAAAGAAATATTATATGGACAGTTATGTTTTTTTCACATTACGAGCATTTCCAAAAAAAAATCAAATAAGTTTTTGGACTGTTTAGTCCCAACGCTTTCCAGAAACCTTTTTTGCTTAATTTTAAATTTTTTTTGCAAGAAATCAGGAGGATAAACACCTCTGGCAAAACAAGAAAAACATCTTTTTTTTTCATTGCAAAAGAGAAAGACTTCCGATTATCGTTGACTCATTGATCAGTAATTGTTACATACTCACGTTTATTATGCACTGCTTACAAATAATATTTATTTGTGGGCGCCTTTAAAATATAAACTTCTTAAAAAAAATGTTTGATTACTTTTTTATATTATCGTAATGTTTATTGTTTTAATACATAGCTGAGGGCACCCAAATAGCGCGTTTTTTGAAGCAGGGTGAGCAGGTGTTGATGGTTTACCCCACTAGAGAATGATGTAATAATAGAAATGGAGTGGCTTGTTGTCTCGCCTCTTTGGACACTTATTACCCTACTCGACCGGCACCACTTCGCGCCCTTTGCATTCTCTCGTGTCCTGCCTGTTTTTTCTACAAAATCCAGTATATGGGTCCATTTGAGTGAATGCCGTTCCTCCACCTTGAATACTGTGGCTTTTTAAGGCTTTAATTTGCTTCTGGAAGGATCCGATCCGCCGAACTACTTTCCTGCCAGAGTCATTTCTCCTCTACCAGGAGAGACCGGGTAGTGTCGGATTCTTACCGACTAAACCCCCCGATTGTGGCTCCGACCAGCCTGATGGATGACCAGAGTCACTGCACTGCAGCCATTACTGGCTTTACCCTTTGATCCTAGTTTAACCACTCCATTAAATTTAGCCCCTGTACGAGTTTGTACAGGTCCTTAATGGAACAGTTCCTAGTGGTTATTGGGTCTAGTTCAACTTCCCCATAGGGCTATACCGTCCATTTTCGGTCGCCAGAGCCTCGTCTGTTTTAGACAGGGAGCACCACGAGAAGGTGAGGTTGGCATTGGATATAAGAGGCTAGATGCATTCGCATCATACCGATCGAAAACCTCTAGTCCCACGCTTAGTGGGTGTAAGCACGGTCTCCGAGTGTTCCGAGCAAATATGAAGGTTACATTATATTCGCATCACTATCCCTTACTCTCCAGGGCCAGTTGTTAAGCCTACTTGTCTCCTCGTGCAGGTTCAGGTCCCACATCTGGGTAGTACAGAGGTAATAAATTACTTTATTGCCCTAAAACCTTACGATTAATCAGTTTAAAGAATTCGAAATGAAATAATTATGGTAAACTAGTTTTATCTTCAGAAATTATTTCGAAATTTGTATTAGCGGCTTTTTTTTTGCTAAACAAACAAATTTATGGTGTTTTATTATTGTAGGTGAAAGTTCACTAGTAGCCGAACACCTAACGGCACAACATAGCGCAATCAAGATGTTATACTCCAGAGTGAAGCTAGTTTTAGAATATATGAAAGCGGTAGAAAATGGACAGTTGCCGAGAAATCATGAGATTTTAAGGGAAGCATATTCGTTGGTGCACAGATTGCCTGTGGTGCAGAGCCCTAGGTTTAGGCAAGACTTCTATAATGTGAGTAAACAAATAGTTAGCTTGAAATCTAGATGGAGCTTTTTTATACTTATTTTATTGCCTTCTCTTTTTATCTGTGTTTAGAGTGACAGTTGTTTTTAAATAAAGTGCTGACAGTGTTGAAAATGACATCATAAATTCATAGCGCTTTCGAGGACGAAAATACTGTCCACCCTAATTTTTTTCTGTAATTTTATTGTTTTTTTTTAGCAATGCAATGATGTAGGCCTTATGACCTACTTAGGAGCTTTAACCAAAGGATGTAACGATCTCAACCAATTTGTAAATAAATTCAACATCTTGTATGACCGGCAGGGAATGGGAAGGAGGATGAGGGGTCTTTTCTTTTGAAGAAATTGTCAATAGAGTAGGAGGTGTTTTTTTCTAATTTTTGACAATTAACAATAATGGTAAAATAAGTTTTTGAAAGAATTTTAAATGTGTACATGCTATCATTTTTTCAGGCTGTTTTATTATGAAATTCAAGGTGGTTTACCATCCCAAAAAACCGGGAATAGTCGGTGATTTTACAGTGAAAAAAAAATATAAAGCAGAAAAAAACCGTTTAGTTCAATCAACGCTACAAAATAATAAGACGATTAAAAGTTTAATAGTTTTTACTTCAGTCATTTTTTAAAACAAGACCTGATTTATTACATTTTTATGTATAAACAATCCCTTAAAGACAGTAGGAAGACATATTTTATGGTAAATAAATATTACATAATAAAAATTACATTTTAACACTCCTTTTTCTGTCTCTGAAACAAATGAAACAGTAAAAAAAGTTTTTAAAATTTGTACCTGCTTAAACCTTACATAGGATATGTGTAAGCAATCATTTAAAATTTGAGCTTTATTTGGTATGATTTTTTGCTACATTTTGTACTTTACAACTTTCTATATAAACTTTATCCTATTATAAATTAAACACTTAGTCCAAGATTATGTTTAAATTTTATTTTGTATGTTAAAATATAGAATGTTAAGAAAAAGAAAGGGTACCACCACGACTTAAGGGTGAATTGCGCTTCTTTCAATTAGTTAATCTAAAAAACTGTTAATCAAATTTGTATTAAATTTTGTACGGTGAAAGTTTAAAGCATTATCCTGGAACCATTGCACGTGATTTTGCATAATTTAAAGTTTTGACATAATTTTACGTATCCTAAAAATGTTTAATTCACGGTAAAATTTATCGATTCTCTAATTTTTGATGTGCGGTTTATCTGTTTAACTAAACCTCCAAGAACTAAACGAACTGTTTTTAGGATTCAAGTTCACTCTTAAGAGTTATTAAATTGATGCTTTCCACAACTCCTTAAAAGTATGGGATTGGTCAAAACAAATTCCTGTAGATAATGGAATTCGCCTGAAATTTTGTAAAAAAAAACTGACATGGCATGACAATTATGAATATAGGAGTAGAAAAACGTGCAACCAAAGCTTTCTGTCTTAAGGACTAAAATTTAACTTTTTTGGATTCTTTAATAGGATAAAGTACTATAATGTCCTACCAGTCTCAGAACGTGATTAGAGTACCCCAATATCCGTGCCGCCAGTTCTTTTACCGTCCATTTTCTGCCGATCAAAATCCTGCACACTGTCCATCTTTGCCAAGTGTTGGTATTTGTTCGTGTAGTAAAGTAGAAAGGAATCTCAGGCAACACTGGCGGCCATCCATTGAACGACAACTAAGTATCCGTGAATTTTTGTGAAATATCTTGGAAAAAAAGTATTGGCATTTACGTGGGAACCCTGTATTACTGTAAAAAAGTCAATTTTGTGGTTTATGGTCAAAATGCATCCAAAAATAAGTTTCTGTCTTAAAAACTAAATTTCAACCCTTATGGACTGTAGGATAAAGTACTAATCTTTATTCGTTCTACAAATTATCGTTCTTATCCACTCCGATGAGTTCCTCGAATAGAGTACCGCTCAGTTGCTTTCCTCTCAGAACGTGATTAGAGTACCTCAACGTTGCTTCCGCCAATTCTTTAACCGTCCATTTCCTGTCGATTAAAATCCTGCACACCGTGTCCAGCTTGGCCAAGTGTTGGTGTTTGTTCGTGTAGTAAACTAGAAAGGGAACGCCGGCAACGCTAGCGGCCATCCACTGCACGACAACTTTGAGCTGGGCGTCGCCCTTGCGCGAGGAGCCGCATCCCCAGTTGCCCGAAGAGACGGGCCGCAGACCGTTCGGGGGCTTTTGGGCTATTTGAGACACCTAGAAGAAAAAATACACATTTTTTAAGGCTGCGGTCGCAACCGAAATTATTTAAAATGTAAAAGGTTATTTATTTTTTGGCTTTCCATGCTAATTTGATGAGGAAAGTTATTATCGATACAGCTTTTTATCGCAAGGGCGGGGCCATTATAGTATCTTATAGTTTTATGGTTTCAGACACTCTGGAAACGAAAAAGCCGAGAAACTGGCCAGACAAGGTTCGGCAAACAAAGACAGGAAAACCATCAGAAAAATATTTGAACTCATTTGGAGAAAAAACCGAGAAAAAGCCGGGAATTTTGTATCAAACTGGGAAAAAATCTAAAAGGACTGGGAAATAGTATAAAATGACCAAGAAAAAAACGGGATTTGTTAATTAATTTTTGCTGGACACATTGTGGACTTATAAAGGGTCATTGCAGACTCTATAAGCACATTGTGCTGCTTCTACCGGAAAGAGGAGGAAATTTCGTCACACCTCCTGTTTCAGTACGATGGTCTTGCAAGAGCAAAGGCCTTAATGGGAGACCTAGAATGTCCTTTGCCACAAAGCTACAACCAAGGGTCACTTAGGCATTATCAAAAGGGTGAATCAACAGCTTGTAACAGCAAAACATGGGGAAGCACAATAGATCTGCAAAGTTCAACGTGTTTAGGTATTATGCACCACTCCAATCCAAAATCTCCTCTAAACCGAGCTGATTTAATTTTCCCTTAAATGGACAAATAAAGTAAGTCACAGTAGTGTGCACACGAACTCGGTAAAAATTCGACGGAATAAGGCTATCTTGCAAGGGGTTTAGTAACTAATTTGTTAATAAAACATAAAAATCGCACACCGTTAATACAATTTTACCTCGGATTGCGTACTAATTTTGACAACTATATCTTCCAAAGTCTGTATAATAGCACCATGCATGCAGGTTATATACCAAGCCCGATTTGTGTGCGTTAATTTGGACTCGTCTAAAGCTTTTTGGTGATTGCAGGGATCTGTGAGAGAGGGCTCACGCTCTACACTCTGTTAAAACAATGCTTTTCTCAGAAAGATACGGTTTTAGTTTTTACAAATTTTGTTGCTAATTTCATCTAATTTGGTTTTTGCAAATGTTTAGCCCCATTTTACGGTGCTACCATACTGGGCAACAGTCAACAAAGTGACTGATGTACAGGGTGGTCCTTCTCTCTCTATCGCTTTGGGCTTGTGGGGCATAGTTAGCCCAAAACTAATATACATGTTACGGGCTCGATTTTCAAGAGAAGTCGAAAACTAAAAACCGCATTACGATATGTCAAAGCGTTTCTGAGCTACAGGGTGATTCTCAAAAATGTGCGTTTCTAAAAACCCTCTAAAACTTTTTGATTTGTAAAGATAGAGATTTTCATTACAAACATTTTTTGAAGATTTTTTAAGGACAAATCTACCTGTTTCACCGATTTTGTCTTAAAGCCTTTAGTTCACGAGATACAACACAAAGTTACATTTTTTTAAATGGAATACCCCAATTTTAAAAAAAAAATTAGTTTTGTAATAAAATTTCCTGTTAAACGATGTGTCATACACCTATTTTTATTAAGTAGTTAAACAGATATCTGCAATTTTTAATAATTACCATAGTAGGCTGTGTTTAACTCTGACCTATGCAGTTTTAGGGTATCTATCTGGGTAGCTATGATCAAATAGAAACAATTGCCATGATAAACGAGCCCAAGTGTCAAAAGTGGCGTCTTCGTCAAGATATAAAAACGTTTGAAAAGTACGACCAACACCGTTCTCAACTAAAAAGCCAGTTAACTCATTTTCGTTTTAGTATCCTTTGGCCTATGATCGGCGCCATATTGACAACAAACTGACAGAAAATCCATGTTTTACTTGTCAATTTGGTTATAAAAATGGCAGCCACAATAGGCTAAAGGGCACTGAAGCGTTAGGAGTTAACAGGCTTTTTAGTTAAGTACGGTGTTGGTACGACATGATAAAATGTTATATTGAAAGTAACGAAAATCGACAGACGGCGTTAAATCTATATTTCCAGAGATATCCGGAAAGAAGGCAACCTAGCTCAAAAATATTTTTGAAGTTAAAACGTCATCTACAAGAATATGGATCCTTTAGAAAACCGCGGCCTAGGACGTATAGAAGCCTAGCCAGAGATAGAGAGTTGGAAGAACTAACGGTTCTAGGAGAAATAGAAATTAACCCGAATACTTCCACCAGGGCTATGGAGAGAAACACTGGAGTTCCACGCAGCAATGCCGTTCGGGTGCTTAAAAAACACAAGTTTAGGCCCTATCGACCTCGACGGGTGCACCAATTACGGCAACGAGATTTTGCTCCAAGACGTGCATTTTGCAGGTGGTACCTAAATAAAAGCCAAAAAAGTTATTTGGACGGATGAGGCAACGATTTCTAGTAATGGAATATTCACCAGATGTAACTGCTATTACTGGAAACAGCAAAATCCCCATATTATGGTGGAACAAGCGAATCAGGGAAGGTTCAGTTTTAAGGTATGGGTAGGCATCTACAGAGGACAAATTATTGTGCCATATATTTTTGATGGAAATTTAAATGCCGAAAGATACTAACAAATTTTAGAAGAGCAGGTGATTCCGTTTAACGACAATTTGCCACTTCAGCAAAATAATGAGCTATACTTTCAACATGACGGTGCACCTCCTCACAATGCACGAGACATTACTAATTTGCTAAATATTGTGTTTGCCGAAAACTGGATCGGAAATAAAGGTCCTATATATTGGCCCCCCAGGTCTCCAGACCTGACCCCTTGCGACTTCTTTTTGTGGGGGAGAGGCAAAGACCTTGTATTTCGAAATTGGCCAACTACTAGAAGGAATTGCAAGAGGCACTTCGTACTGCATTCAGGCAGCTTCGTGCCGTAAAACTTCTTAATGCAGAAAATAGCGTCAAGAGAAGATGTAGGATATGTTTACAAGAAAACGGCCGTCAATTTGAGCATTTGTTTTAGAATTAAAGAAAATTGTTAGATGTAGATTTTAGGTTTTATTTTAGGTTAGGTTAGAAGACTTCTATTTGTCTGATCACTTAGGGATCGTAAACTGCATCACAGGGAAAACCCCAGTCAAAGAAACCCCGGGAACGGAACAGATTACATATCGGCCATTATCAAAAGAAGCTATCACTGAAATGGTAAGGTCTCTGCGGAATTACAACTGGAGCAGGCTAGAACACTTCAGTAATATTGATGAGAGTCTTGATCATTTTATGATAACATTAAACTCGAAAATTGAAAAGTATCTACCTTTAAAAATAAAAACAATACAAGTCAGAAATAAATCAAAAACATGGTACACAAAAGAATTACAAAATATTAGGAACAACTTACTATTTCTAATAAGGTTTGCTAAACAAAATAAGTTCGACCTCTCTGAACCAATAAAAAATGCACGACAACTTTATAAAATAAAATTAAATGAACACAAAAAAAAGTGTCTTGAAAATAAGATCCTAAACTCCAAAAACAAACAAAAAAATATGTGGCAGTTTTTTAACACGCACAAAAAAAAATATAAAAATAGCAAAAATTAAAAAAATAGATCCAAATGATTTTAATGATTTCTTCATTAACATACCCAGGGAAATATCTAAAAAATTACCTACAGCAAAGAAAAACCCGTTAGATTTTTTAAATAAGAAAATATCAACTCAAAACAGTTTATTTCTCTCGGCAGTTACCGAAGAGGAAGTCTCACAATACATAACAAAATTAAAAAATAGCAACGGAAGAGATATATTTGGGCATAGCAATAAAATCTTAAAAGAAATAAAACTAGGGATTCTAACACCGCTAACAAAAATTATAAATCTATGTTTCAGCACAGGACAATTTCCCAATAAATTAAAAACATCCAGAGTAACACCAATATATAAAAATAAAGGGGAACAAACAGATTTAAACAACTACCGGCCCATCTCTATAGTACCCACACTCTCAAAAATTATAGAACTGTCATACTCAACTAGATTAATGAACTTTCTAAATAAAAAAAACTTACTTTCAAAAACTCAATTTGGTTTCCGCAAAAAATTAAACACAAACAAGGCCATACTTAGTTTTGTGACAGACATAGTTGATGCCTTTGAGAGAGGGGAGGGTACTGTGGCTACATTCTGCGACCTCTCGAGGGCATTTGACTGTGTCTGTCACAAAACGCTTCTTGACAAAATCGAAGCATATGGAATACGTGGAAATGCTTACAGTGTTCTAGCTGCGTACCTTATGAAGAGGCAACAACGAACAGAAACAAATGGATTAAGGTCATCTGTAAGAACGGTACTCTCAGGGGTACCACAGGGGTCAATACTGGGACCTATACTATTTATTATCTATGCCAATGACTTTCCATGGTGCCTAGAAAATGGTAAATGTATTCAATTTGCCGACGACAAAACATACTATAATTCACATAAAAATATAGAAGAAGCACAAATTAAAAACACAGAACTAAGTACACAAGTAAAAAATTGGTTTGACTCAAACTCCTTATCACTAAACTTATCAAAAACTGTGAATATTGAATTTTCATTGAAAAAACAAAAATCTAACACACAAACAGAAACAAAATTTCTAGGCATCACTCTAGACAGGGAATTATGCTTTAAACCTCACATTACGGTACTAAGTAATAAACTTGCCAGTATAAATTTCCTACTTAGGAACATTATGCAGCAAACCACAGCAGACTTCGGGAGAATTGCTTACATGGGCATGTTTCAAAGTCTTATCATGTATGGCGTGCTGTCTTGGGGACAAATTTCAGGATGGTTAACAATCTTTAAACAACAAAAAAAAGCTATCAGAATTTTAGCAAAAATTAACCAAAGAGAGAGCTGTCGACCTTATTTTAAAAGATTGAGAATACTAACTTTTCCAGCAATCTACATCCAGCAAGCTCTTCAATATGCTAAAGAAAACCTTTTAAATCTTCAAACGCATCAATCAGTGCATTCATATAACACACGAAACAAAAATCGAGTCATAATTCCCCAGCATAGACTAACATACACAGAAAAAAACTTTAAAATTCTATCAATTAAACTACCTTCTACCCACAAGCAAATTCAAAGCTAAAATAAAATATGTTTTGCACCACATAAGCCCTTATGAAATCCAAGAGTTCCTGGACTTTGACTGGGGCACAATTATTATTAACAATGCAATTGTACTCTAGTTGGCAACATCACAATTGAGGTAATAAAATCGTACAGAACAAAATGTAATTTTATAAAATAGGTAACAATAATTAAAATAGTCTTTTATAAGTACTTTTAAAAAAATGTACCTACAAATTTAATCTAAGAATCTCAACTTAACAGGTAAACGAAAAAATTTTGACAATGCTTAAACTGAATTGTATAATTATCGTTGTTAACAATGTTTTGTACAATTATTGTTGTATTTTGCAAATAAAATTTCATTCATTCATTAGGTGTTACATAGTTTAATTAATAAAAATTTTAAATAAAAACTTAATAATTTTATTTTTGTTTTTTATTTTAGGGTTGGTAATTATAGTAAACTAGAAGTTAAAGTTCGAGGTTGCTGTGTCCCCTCGTGTCCTAGCCAACTTGATTTTGTATGAAAAAAAAACAATAAAATTTTATTTACACATTTAGGGCGCGCACAGCGCCTACTATGGTAAATATCAAAATATGCAAATATCTTTTAAACTATTTAATAAAAATAGGTGTATGGCACATCGTTCGACAGGAAATTTTATTAGAAAACTGATTTTTTTTGAAAAATTGTCTCGGGAACTAAAGGCTTTAAGAGAAAATCGGTGAAACAGGTAGATTTGTCTTTAAAAAATCTTCAAAAAATGTTTTCAATGGAAATCTCTATCTTTACAAATAAAAAAGTTGTAGAAGGCTTTTAAAATCGCACATTTTTGAGAGTCACCCTGTAGCTCAGAAACGCTTTGCCATATCGCAATGCGGTTTTTAGTTTTCGACTTCTCTTGAAAATCGAGCCCGTACCATGTTTATTAGTTTTGGGCTTACTATGCTGCAAAAGCCCAAAGCTATAGAGGATCCTCGAATTTGGACCAACCTGTACAATAACCATTTTATTGAAATTATAGAAAAAGTAATTAAAATATCCAGAGACAATGGAAAACTGTTAGCTATAGTAGTATTTTGGTTTCAGGAAGGTCCGTTTTAACACACTTTAAAGATCGCTTTTAGATGAAACTACCAACTTATCAACAATAAGATTCACCAATTTTAAACCAAACACTCTTACCAATTGCGCAGCAAGTCTGTGCTTCTGTCTGGCCAGTTCTAAACTCAAAGATTTTGCACTCAACACTAGCTTATTCTTCCTTGAATTTGAGTGTTTTTCCGAAATGGTGTCACATGGCTCGGCCATAGGAACTGGAACGCCTAATGTTTAAAAATTAAATCAATTTTTGAGGGTGTCCGAGATTATCTAGGATTTATTGTTAAAAAATATAAAGTTTTTATAGCCAAGCAGTGGTTCTTATATCAAATATATTTTGTATCATGAGTAAATTTTGCTAACTTTTGTTTTGCTGGTAAATTATAAAAGTGGTCTTTTATGAAAACCTTTTTGTCCAGAGGATCTCCATTTATAAAAATTTGCAACTAGAGATAAAACTTTGTTTCGACTCGTTTTTCTGACATGTTTTCACCTTTTTGGAGGATTTATATGTTTGCTGTAATTTGATGTGTAAGTTTATTATTTTTTATTTCGGAAAACCCCTTTTATCTATTACTTTTTTCATTCTAACCTGCAAATGACTCCGATAGGGTTCTTTTCAGCAAAGATCCTGCAAATCGAACCACGGCCAAATCTCTCGAGTCAAGTTTTCGCTTGGTTCCTTTATCTGTTTCCAAAATTGGGTTCTCTAACCATTGAGAAAACTGTTCGTATACTTCCTCTAGTTCTGAGCTGAAAATTGAAAGTGTGTTTACTAACTAACCAGCTGTACTTGCATTTCGAATCATATTATATTATTTCCCTTACCTATATTCTGTGCTAAAACTACCATCCGAGGATCTGTTTGAAGAATCTCTCTTACATAAAGCAGATTGTTTATTTTTAAACTTGTCAACCCATTGGCGTTCGTGGTCTAAAGAATTTTGAAACCTTTCTTCATCTAGTGAATCTTCGCCTAGGGCAAAACCCGTAGAACCTTGTCTTCTTACTCTACAATAAGTAATATAATTTGCCTTATACTGTAAACCTTATCAATTTTTTAAATCTCATTTCTCAGTAACGACACAAGATTTTAATGTTTGTCCAATCTTTTGACCATCATTGATTAAAAATTGTAGATAATAATAATTATTTAAAAATTAATACTACTATTAAATTTATTTTTCAGGTTTATCGAGTTCAGTTTTAACTTACTTTATATCACAGTCAGTCACTCCAGCCCCTGTCACAGATATCCCAATAGCATAACTTTCTTCCTCGCTAGAAGATAAATCCCCATCTTCCAGATCATCACTTTCCCTTAGTGCCTGTTTAAGCCTGTGCGCGAAAAATTGCCTACTATCTGGATCTTGAAGGTCTATACTGTAACGTTTGTGGTAGTCTTTCTCCTCTTCACTACCTTCAAAACTACTTTTGGCACTTAAAAATTCTTCGCTTTCACATGAGCTACTATTTGATTTGGTACTATTTCTTTTTTTAATAGGGCTTCTAGTAACAGGCAGGCATTCTCCAGAGGAACCTTAAATGTAAAAATAATCTGGTGAGTTCTCCTCTACTAATTCTTTAATATTTAAATTGTGGATTTAGTCAGTACAAAAACAAACGTATTATTTTAGATATTTTTGGCCTGATGAAAATTCTAAATAATAATCAATTATTTGTTTTTCTGCATTGTTACCTAAAACTATAAACCTTCCTCTCCTATTATGAACAAGTGTATCATTACTAATTTGGCCTCTTCTTTGAAGGTTTTTTTCCGTCTCCAATTGAACTCTAAGTTTATCCCTGTCATTATTATTGTTTTCAGTAAGAGATATCACCGAATCTTGTCTTGAAGAGCTGAAAAATCATGAACATAATAAGTGTCTATTCAAAATGCTAATTCACTGTTAGTTTTGAAGTTACGGGAAATTCCAGTTGCTAAAAGGATCACAATTGTGGGAATAAACCAGAAGTTAAAGTGGTTTTACAGTTTTATGGTTGTCGACGCTCAAAATCGCAGATTTTTTCCTAAGGAAAATAGAAAGTTATGCACCCTCTTGGTGAAAATGTTGGAAAAACTTTAAAGACAGGACAGTTTATAGTTTTTTTTAATGGTTGTGGTGCCAATGATTTGTAAAACTGAAAGATAATTCACCCAAAATATTTTCAAGCCATTTGAATTTTACAAAAAAAAAACTGGTCATTTTTTCTTATGGTGTCAGGCACCCCCAATGTTACTTTACCATGTATCCTGTGTAATAATCGGCAACTCTGACCCATTTCTATCGGAATGAGCCGAATTGAACGACTCTCCAATTGGTGACAACCTCCTTTGCCTGTAATTATAACTCGCAGACGTGGAATTGCTTAACTTAGGGTTTTCTAACGACGTATCATTGATTAAGTTATTGCCTATTGGATCATTATTGTCATTTTTTAAGGTGTGTTTCTGTTCGAAAGCTAATAAGCATTTGTTCAATTCACGAAGCACGTTGTCCTCCTCATATTGTCCTATTGGTAGTTTGGTGTAGTCGTCTGCATCCATGCAGCATACAGTCAACTATCAAAAAATAATAAGAAGAAATAAATATAGGGCTTTGATACGTAATATTGCTGGGGGTTAATAAAGAGATTTTTGAGTAACCGAAACTACATTCTATGCAGATTTATTGTGTTTCCTCTTTCACAGAACAATTGCTCTTGCAAAACCATCGCACTAAAACATCACGTGTGTCTATAGGTTTCCTCTTCTTGTTCTAACTGCATTGATTCTAACTACAATAGTTCCAACTATTTGTCTGGAAGATTGTGTCGGGTCGGTAAAATTTACTGTTAAATCAAATGACAAATTATATACGTACTTACTTCTCTGGCATTTATCAATTTCTCTAAGTTCGCGCTGTGTTTTGGATTCTGTATCCTGGAAATGTTCCTTACATTTTCTATCGTTATCACCTCGTTATCTTCAAGAGCCTCCACGTTTAACAAAACGGCTAACAGTTCTGGGGTAGTGGAAAATAGGATACTTTCCTAAAATTATAAAAAAAAATTACCTTCCTTTTTAACCCCCGACGTGAATGTGAAAAAGAAGGGTGTTATAAGTTTGACCCCCATGTGTGTGTGTGTGTGTCTGCGCCTGTATCTTTCGAATTAGTGAACCGATTTCAATAAAAATAGGCTAAATAGTTACAGAGATAATACGCTTTCTACACACAGATGGCAAGAAATTTGAGATACGATAACAAATATAAACGGATGTAACTTCTGAACCAATCATCCGATTATAATGAACAGGTACATCGATTTGAATCAAATTTTGGTAAAAACTACTTTTGTCATAACTATTTTGTTAGATCGATACTTCAGGAGATTTAGAGAAATAAGCGACGATCTGCTATAATGTACCACAAGAAGTGTCAAATATGCGCCTTGTCTTTACACCAAAATATTAAACATGATTCTTACTTGAGAACATCCACTCTCCAAAACATTGCCTCCAATTTTGGCGCTAGAAAAACAAACTTGTAAATTTTCAGATTCCGATCTTTCCAATTTCCCATCATGTCTAATTTGTACCGGGCAAAGAGGAAGGCAGCATTCTAGCCAGTCGTCTATGGTGAGCCATTCTTTACTTGACATTATCTAAATTTTAAGAGAAAATACCACATTGTATTCAGAGAGCTCCCAAAAATGGGCCAGTTTGGAGAGGCTGATATTTTTAGAATGGACTATACTTCAAACATATCAAGGACTGTCCAAGTATAAATGGCAACACAACCCGGCTACAAATAACCTAAAAACTTACCTTATCTATACGTACATCATGATATATTATAAAGTTAATGTCCATATTCACCAACGTGAAAATTCTCCGATTAAGCTTTAATCATGATTAACACTAATTGGAGTTGAAAATGAGCCTTGGCAAACAAAGTTTCAATACAAAACACTACATTTTAAACACCTGCTAAAAAAAACCGCATCAAAACTCTTAAAATCTGTTTAAGTCTTCAACAGATATTAAGAGATTTGACTAGTTGACCAGCCAGATTATTTGCCTCGTGAAAACTTATGAAAACTGATCAGCTTTTACCATATTTCACGAGAAATAATTTTTCGCTCTCGAGAATTGACAAGATTTTAAGAGATCCTATGAGGGATGTTTCATAAATCGCATCAAAAACATATTAAATCTGGTAAAATCTTGTCAAATTTCTCCAAGAGATTTGATGCGGTATTTTTGGCAGGGAAGCCTAATCGGAGAATTTTTGCATTGTTGGTTTATGTTTTTTGATTGATTACTTTCCAAAATAATCTAATGGGTCAGCGAAGCTGAGGCCACAATGAATTTTCATCTTTTCCAAAACATTTTAAATATACCTATAAAGTTTAGACCTTCACTATCGTTCCTGCGACAGTTGTACCAACCCAACCCAGCTTGCTGACTCTACAGTACTTTTATATTATCGAAGTATAGGCCATCCTAAAAATATCGGCCTCTCCACTCTGGCACTTTTTTTTGCAAGCTTTTGGACTATAACAAATCGAGATTCTGGCTGGATGGTGTGCTCACCTCAGGATCTTGAATCAATGAATAACTTACCTGTCTAAATATCCTAACACTTCCTTCCACGTTATCGTCATTCTCCAACCATTCGTAATAATATAAAAAACTCCTTAGTTTCGATTTTTGTGCGTTCGTACTTAGGTCCTTTAAAAATGTAGAAAAATTGAAGTTTTGCAACGTAGGGTGACTTTTTTCTGTCCTTTTCGGAAACGTCGAAAAAAAAGCATTGGCTAAGAGTGAGGAGATTAAAGTGTAGGGCAGTTCGGTCATATCGGCTAAAAATTAGCAAAAAAAAATTATTTTAAATTTAGAATTTAAATCTATCTAAAGCAATGTCGTTAAAAAGTAAGTAAAGATAATTTTTAGATCACTCTGTAGCTCCTTCCAGATATCCCTGCCAAAAAAACCTCATAGAAGATCATAGCAAATAACAGATAAAACATCATAAGTTTTCATATTCTATGCTTATATAAAATGAAATTTTATAATTTTTGACTAGTGAAAGTGAAACACAAATCCCGCATAGGAGTTCATCATATTTCACCAGGCAGTTGGCTCATAAAAGTTTACAATATTTTATGATTTTTAATATGACAATTTCTCTTAAAGGTTTAAAAGATTTTATAAGATCCACCTATAACATTCTCAAATAAAAAATTACGGCACAACTTTAGCAGTAGTAATAGTAGTAGTTAATAGAGATTAATATACAGTCAAACTAAACTATAACCTAAATATAAACTTCGACGACGTAACACACTATAATATAATAACACTCCTTGTTGTTGCACAATATCTACATATCTAATAGAAAATTGTTCTCGTATAAGTACTTATTTATCGCTAGGAGCTGTGTGGGAGGGATGTTACTTTGATAAATTTCTATGAGATGAAGATTTCATAAGCAAAAAACTATTTTTTTTGTTGTAAAAGTATTTACGACTGATGATGTGATTATAGTTTTTTTATAAGTTCCGGTGGGCGACGACTTAATATATTTGCTTCAAAAGGTATATAAGTTAGGGCAGGTAAAATCTTATTACTTTAATAAGTTTCTATGAGATTTTGTAATATTTTATAAGATTTTCCTTGGTATCCACACGTAGGACCCAAATTAAGTAAGCAAAGTAAGCAAATATACTAAGTATAGCTTTTGTAATTAGTTTTCAGGTGGTCGAAAAAACTGATAAAAATTTGGTGAGTTTTTTTTTTAGAGGTTTTTTTGGCAGGGTGGAGACATAAAAATCTATAAAATGTTGTAAGTTTGTCTGACTCTAAAATCTATCTAAAGACTTATAAAAAAATTGTTTTTACCAACTCATAGAAAATTATAATTGTTCATAGAAATCTGTCAAATTCTATGAGATCATAAAATATCCCAAAATCTCATGAAAAAACGTTTTTTTACAAACTCTTAAAACATTATAAAAGAACAAGGGTATAATCATAGAAACCCATAAAATGTTAGGAGTTGTTTTGACTATAAAATTTCTCAAAAATCCCATAATAAAATATAAAAGAAAAATAATGTAATTACAGAAACCCATAAAAGTTGATGTAATATTTAAAAAAAATAACTGTACTTAACAAATTTTATAAACATTCATAATTCTTAACTAAATCAAAGACATAGGTACACTTGATTTTAAAAAAACTCATACATGCATTTTTTCCTAAGCCACAAAATTTAGCTTTCCATTAGTGAATACTATTATAAGGCACCACCAGTATAGTATGCCTGAATTCAGTGTGACATCATTAAAAATGCCACAGATATCAACATTTACAAAAGTTCAAATTATCACTCGAGTTATAGAAGACGGCTGGGGTCGTATTTTCGAAACCATACGAAATTATTCGCATGCGACTACTTCCGTCTCTTCCTATACCGTATAGAAAAGGAGGCAAAAGATATGCCGATATGCTGATTCATGGGTAAGTACGTGCAAGAATAACCGGTTTTTCATGCGAAACAACACGAATGCCTCCACCCACTCGTGCAATATTGCGTTAAACCAGTCGAATTCGAACGCGGTCCACACATACCGGCTTATCTTTCGCCTCTCATTTCACACGGTATAGAAAGAGACTGACATAAAAATTGTTGATTATTCAGTATACCTATGCGGATATTTTCGTATGGATTCGAAAATCAGACCCCTGGTCTATAAGAAGAGCGACCACCCATTTTGGAGTTGATAAAATGACGATAATGCGATGAAAAAAGCGCTGGATTGAAAATAATTCTACGGATAGGAAAGATGGATCAGGACGACCAAAAGTAAGTTCTGAATGCAAGATGAGAGACTTATTGACCATCTCAGACAAAATCCTTTTTCAACGCCGGTTGAAGCAGCTAATGTAACATTATTTCCAGGTTCTTTAGCAACAGTAAATAGAAGAGTAACGAAATAAGAAGTCTCTTGTCGAGTTGCTGCAAAGAAGCCTTTTCTAACAGAAGAACAAAAACAGTCCAGAGTGATCTTTGCACTGAACAACGTTCTTCGTGATAATGACTTCTGGGAGAGGGTGGTTTTCACTGACGAAAAAATGATCATCTTCAAGCAGCAGGAGAAATTAGTTTATCGTCCACCAAATTCTAGATTTGAACCCGAATATACAAACAAAAAAATTAAAAAAGCTGGACATTTTTCTGTAAACATGTGGGTCTGTTTTAGTGCTAGAGGTTTGGGTTTTTTTTTGGAGAATCGAAGGAAGATTCCATAGTGAACGATATATTGAAATCCTTGAAAACGTTATGCTGCCATCTGTACAGGCTTTACATGAAAATAATGACTTCGTTTATCAGCAGGAAAACTGTCCAGTACACACAGCTAATGTTGTTCGCCAATGGTTTCAGAATAATAATATAGAAACACTATCGCGCATTGGATCAGCTCTCAGAAGACCATCAGTATTTTCAAAATTTAAACTTTTCAATGCACGTTTGCAGCTTGTAATAGAGAAAAATGGTGATCCTATTAAATACTAAATTATTTATTTTAGTTCTTTTTTAAGTTAAAATAATTAGTATTAAGTTTACCATCGTTTTTGTCCTAATCCAAGTTTCCTATTCGTCGAATTGTTTTCAATCCAGCGCTGTTTCCATCGTATTATTGTTATTTTATCAACTCCAAAATGGGTTACCGCCCTCTTTATAGAACAGCCTTCGTCCGTTACTCGAGTGATAATTTGATATTGTTGAATAAAGACCTTACTAAAACATTATTTTTGCTGATTTTTTAGTATTATGCAAAATTTAATATAAAAATAAGGTTGCCTTTAATTTAAGTAAAAAAATATTTTCAGTTTTGGAGACCTTTTTTAAACAATATGACAAATTGTCGTACTTTTGAAGTTTTTAGGCATTTTAGCTGGTAGTCCGTATATATTATACACTTTTAGAAAGGTCAATTTTGTGACTGCATGTATGCGTTTTTTTTTTGAAATCAAGTGTACCTCATAAATTATTAAAAACTTTTTTTTTATACTGGGACTTTCCATCCATTATACGATCAATGCCCAGTGTTAGCCAAAGTTGTGCAAAGTTAAAGACAAACACACACCTAGCCGGGATTCGAACCCGGAACCTTCCGTGCAGCAGGCAGATACGCTGCCCACTGCGCTACGGCGGTCGGCGTATCAGCGCGGTTGTAATACATTATTACAACCTTTTATAATCCTAAAATTGCCTCACAAAACCTTATAAACCCTATAAAAAGTGATAAAAATCAGGTCTGTTTTTTATGACATTTAATGCGGTTCTTTTGGCAGGGATAGGATCTTTTTGTTTTATAGCAGGTCCTGTTTATAGGGTTGCTACAATATAGGCAGAGATCTTTTTTGAAAAAATAATATCTCTAAAACCAAAAATGTTACACTGCATAGCAAAATCTTAGTTCCCTAGTGACGCTAAAATTAAAGGGGGAATATTTGTGGGTCCCTAGATTAGGAAACTTTTCGGAGATGCGCAATTCGATTCCGTGACCGCAAATTTTATTTTTTATACCTTCATCAAAAACATGATTTTAGTAACTGTCTGTAGATAACTAAAGCCTGGCTTTTTTGATCACGGATGCAAAAAAGATTTCTGTCCGTTTTTTACCCAAAATTGAAGAGACATAGCGGAAAATAGTAATGGTAAAGCCATGATGGTAATTTAACGCTTAAAATATTTTACCATAGCAATTTTTACTATGTTTTTCAATTTTTATGCTTTCTTTCCAAACTTTCGATTTCTAGAATAAAACCCCCACTTTTTTTAAGTTTTCACTGTTTTTTAGCGTTCAAAAAAATGGCTGCCAAAAAACATTTTTTCTCTGTTAAAATAAAAAATATTTAGAGAGAGAGGGCAGAATTTTAAAGGTAGATGTAGAGATAATTTAGTGAAGTGCCAAGGTTGTTGAAGAGAGACAGCAGGCTATAAAAAAGTATTTTAGAGAAAGATAAAAATAATGTAAGGCAATTGTTTAACAAAAATTTCTATTGTCATCTGTCTGTCATCTTGAGTGGTGTCGTGCATATGATTTTTATTTTGACATTTACATATACAAGAAACAGCAAAAATTGTAATTTCTCAAAGCATAAAGTGTGTGAGATAAGGTGGTATTAATTTCTTTCAATCAAAGTTCTTACAGTCTCTAAATTTACCAAAAAACGTGTCCTACTATAAGTGTATTTAAGCACATCTAAAAATCCTAATTATTGTTGCCTTAAAATGAAAATGTCGCAACAATGAACGTCACCGAGAGGCACATCGCTATTAAAACCATTGTTATTCCATTTACCAGCCGCCTTGATTTATAGTGTAAAAATGGTGTGTTGCGAGAAGTGCTCTTCGTTCGAGATTTTTAAAAGTATTTTCCTGATTTTCTTGGATTTTTTGATAAAGGTATTAAAAAAATAGTTTGTTTGAAAGGTTGAGACAATGATGTATTTGAAATTAACTAAGGGAAATCACTGAACCGTGAAGTTTAAGAAGTTGGCCAAATATTTGGAATTTCAACACGTGGTTTACTGAAAATATCCTGATTCTGCCCAATAAAGGCATGCTTCAAGGAATTTTCGTTTCTTCCAGTGTGACTCCTTGTGCAAAACCTTTGCTTCTGTGCACTTCATTCGATGTTGTTTTGACCATGCGTGTTCGGCGATTCCAGATTTCGTTGTTTCACCTCTTTGGGTATTCGTCTGATGTTCCTTGAGCCTGACCAGATAGTGATCTGTTTGTTTCACCTATGTATGATTCACCACGCTCCCAACGAACTTGGTAAATACATTCCTTATTTTGTTTGTTCTCCGGTTTTGTACAAACAAAATAAGGAATGCATTTACTAAGTTCCTTGTGAGTGTGGTGAATCATACATAGGTGAAAGAAAAAGACCACTATCTGTCAGGCTTAAGGAACATCAGACGAATACCCAAAGAGGTGAAACAACGAAATCAGGAATCGCCGAACACGCATGGTCAAAAAAAACACCGAATGAAGTGGACAGAAGCAAAGATTTTGCACAAGGAGTCACACTGGAAGAAAAAAAATCCTTGAAGCTGCGTTTATCGGGCAGAATCCGGGTATTTTCAGTAAACCAAGTGTTGAAATTCCAAATATACTATATCAAACTTCACGGTTGAGTGATTTCCCATAGTATATAAGTATGTAGCCTTAGGAATAGATTGTAGTTTGCACCTGAAGACGATCAGAGATTGTACTGATCGAAACGTCGTGTATAAATAAAATATAGACAATGGAAGTCCAAAACACAGAGTTAATTTCAAAAAAATAGTGTTAACAACTCGCGGCTAAATTGTGCTTTTTTTACTCGCGTTCTTAATACCTCGCTGTGCAGAAAACCATAATAACCAACTTCTTTTGTGTTATCAAAACCTAGGATGTAACGTGTGGTTAAAAAATCATTTCTTGGATTTTCTTCTGGATTATTTTCCGGAAAATTGTGGTGCTATAAGTGACAAGGTGAGAGGTTCCACCAAGAAATAAGGTATCAGGGAAAGTGGAACTGAGATGTTAACCGGCTACTGCTGGACTATTATGAGAGATGCCTCGGAGGCTACTTTCAAAAAGCAGGCTAAGAAGCGTAAAATGAGTGTCTACACTTTAGATTAAATAATAAAAGTTTGCTAGTTAAATGGAACGGTGCTTCTAGAGGCTCTAGGGAAGAGGTTTTAATAAAAGCTAAAAGCGAATCTTTAATGATTTTTTACGGACTTTCTGCCCATAATAAAAAACACAAGGACATTATTGGATGCACATTTGGGGGCCCTCACTGAAGGCCCATGGCTTACCAATATTTATTTATGAGGAGGTACCACTTGTGGCACCTTGTTGGAAAGCTTGTTAAAAAAGAAATTCGATTAAATAAAAATTTTTGCCTTCCTGCCAAAAAGTCCCGCGTCAAAACTCGTAAAAAAGAACTAGTGAAAGTTCACGAGTTCTGGTCGGTATTTCATGCGGTTTATGAAACACCACTTTCGAGTGAAATCTTATGAACTTTCAATGTTGGAAAAAGATTCAAAACTCGTCAAACATCATGAGTTTTTAGGAGTTTTGAAAAGTCTTTAAAACAATTTATGATAAGAGTTGATAAGATTTCACCAATATTTTAAAGGCTCTGCTTCCAGTGGTTTTGTTAAGTTTTGAGCAGATTTTAACCAAAAGTTAAATCAAAGTTAATAAGATTTCACCAGAT
Source organism: Oxystoma pomonae (assembly GCA_963921995.1). NCBI lineage: Eukaryota > Metazoa > Arthropoda > Insecta > Coleoptera > Brentidae > Oxystoma > Oxystoma pomonae. Next base: position 94,457,317 of record OY998166.1, on the reverse strand, counting down.
TTTATGAGAATACACATGTTTTCAGTAGTTTTTAAAAGCACCACCCTTCATCAGATTTCACAAGATGACATGAGAAAATCCACATGTTTTTAGCAGTTTTGAGCAGCTTTTAAGAGAAACAATTTTATAAGGTTTTAATGGTTTTGACAAGTTTACATGTTTTCAGCAGTTTTGAGCAGATTTTAATGGAAATATAAAATAACGTTAATAAGATTTCATGAGATTTCTCATGTTCTCAGCAGTTTTGAGCAGTTTTAAAAAGACCCAGCCTCCATCAGATGTCACAAGTTTACATGGAAAAATTCACATGCTTTTAGCAGATTTTAAGAGAAACAACATTCAAATTCACCAATTTTCAGATTTTAAACGAATCCATATTAAAAGTGATTGATAAGACTGTGGAACATACATTTATATCTTATCATTGTTTAATATATGGAAAAGTTGGACAACCTTATGGACCACACAGTTGACACTTTTTAGGTCAAATCGTGAACCAAATCATTAAATATCTTGGACAAAATGAGTCGAACACTTTATTTCGTACAGATTTCATTTTAAAAGATATCCAAAATGAAATCTTTTAAAAACATCCCTTCTTTTGTACTTTTAAAATCTCATCAAAATTCTACTTGCTAAATCTCATGATATCTCCTATGTCTGATATAAACTTACGAAATCTCTTAAAATATTTTGATAGTTAAATCTTGATTATATATTCTTTTTAATAATTTATGTTTATAGGTACTCATAAAATCTTCTAAATTCGCATCTTGTTTGTCAAATCTGGTTGTACTTGCATGTGCATATTCTACACTTTAATACTCATATATTCTTGTCAAATCTTCACAACCCTTTATCCTATTTCTCATGAAATCTTGTAAAAATGTTTTAAAAACGTCCTTTGTTTTAGACTTGCGAAATCTTGTAAAATTTCATCAAAATCTTGCTTGCTAAACCTTATGAAATCTCATGTGTCTGGTGTAACATAATGAAATCTTGTGAGTTTTCAATAGTCAGAAATTATTTGAAAATTGTGTCTGGTGTAACATCATGAAACATCATAAGAATTTGTCAGTTTTCATGTGGCATACATTTTTGCCAGGTCAAATCTCTTCAAACCAATAAAATCTTGATCAGTTTTTAAGAGTTTTGAAGTGGTTTTTTTTTAATTTTTAAAAAACTTATTTTTTGTCAATTATTTTAGCTTCAAAATAAACTACATATTTCTTTATTTGCTAAGTGAAATAAAGAAACAACCCCACAAGGATATTATTGGCGTAACAAGTTTTCCAAAAAGGTGCCACTTTATGAAAAAAATGTTAGTAGGTCCTGGGCCTTCATTGAGGGCCCCCATAATGTTCTTGTGCAGTATTTTCTTTATTCCGCTTAGTAAATAGAGAAATATGTAGTTTATGTTGAAACTAAAACAATTGACAAAGAAATAAGTTTTTTTTTAATTTTTGACACATTGGTTAACAGATGTAAAAAAAAAACTAATGCGTTAAATTTCTTTTTTAACAAGCTCTCCAACAAAGTGCCCCAAGTGATACCTTTTCATTAAAAAAAAATAGTTGGTAGGCCCAGGGCCAATTTTTTTTATCATGGGGTTAAAGGCCGTAAAAAATCAATAAATATTCGCTGTTACCTTTTTTTAAAACCCTCTTCCCTAAAGTCGCTAGAAACACCGTTCCATTTAAAGAATCTACCCTGTATATATATAAATTTTGCAACAAATATTTTTATTTTTTTGCGAGGCAACTTAAATGTTTAATTGGTAGTTTTTTGTTAAAAAAGTTTTTGTTCAGAAAACAAAAAAGTTGGAATTTGTTCCCTAGTGACCTACTTAAATGCGATTTTTAGATTTCTATTTGTTATCGTAACCCAACAAGCATTTGGACGTTATATTACGTTATATTAATACCTGACGTCGGCTCCGACGTCCATCAGTCTTCCTGAGGACTCGATTTAGCACCTAAGTGGGGAATCAAAATTCGAGTCGTTTCGACGTCGGGTGCTGCACAATGTTCTGGTCAAATATTACGTCAAATTACGTAGACCCACGACCTAAAGTTTTACTGTGCACGCCAAGTTTAAACTTATTAGGTAAAAACTTTTATATGTCTAAACAAACACATCCCAATGAACTGTGGATGACAATAATTATTATATTAGTTATTGTAGGTAACTGAAAAAAGTTAGTTTTACACATTCTATGGATGCAAATCTTCCAACGAAGGTCAGTTTACTGATAAATATAATTAAAATAGACATTAAAAAAAAGGAACCCACAAAAATAATTCAAAAATATTAAGAAATTAATTTTGAAAAAAATTAACCTAAAAATAAAATCTTTATAAGGAAGCCCGTTTCTTATAGTAAAACATTATAGGCCTTTAAAAAATGCATTTTAGTTGCCAACAAATGAGTTAATGTACATATCAAGCCTTTAAAATTCAAAAATAAAATATACTGTTGTAATGGCGCATCGATGCTAAACGTTTAAAATAGCGTTTCGGGAGCCGACCAAATTTCTAATGATTATTTACCTTTTCGAACAAGAACACGTCTCATGAATTGGACGTTATACCGGGTGTCCCGAGGTGACTGGCCTATAAGATTATTTTGTAAACTATACAATAGAAACTTATAAACTTTAAAGTATATTTATAAAATACTTTCGTATTTGCAGTGTTGCCATTTACAGAAAATCTTGGCAACAACTAAATTTATTGACGTCCGTTTTAACTTTGCCCTTTATCCTAAAAATTACGTCGCCGAAATTAACGCTAATTTACGTCGCTGATAAGTAGCGAGTATCACCAACATTTGGCTACGTCAGTTTTGGTAAGTATCGACTTCACAACTGATGCACTAGTTGTTGGCGACGTCAGGTCTTAGTAAAAAATACGTTGTTTGATGGACAAACCAACTGCCGACCTAAATTTGCGCCAAAACCGACGACATGTTAGGTTGTAATTAGTCGGAAGTCAGAAAAATGCTGCTTGGGAAACAAATCTCTTTACAATACATGTTTGTTTAATTCCAAAGATGCAGAGAAAATAATTACCTTGTTAACAAAAAAGGAAGTTAAAAAACCTCCATATCAGTTACTTCAACCAAAAAGAAACTAAAAAACAAAAGATCTCGGGTGGAAAACAACGAAAATTCAAACTTAGATGAGCATCCCACAAGGAACACACAAAGGGCCAAAGCGAAAAGAGAAATGATCAAACGATGTTTCGCCCTGGGTGTTTTAATCGCCTTAGGAGTGTAACACGTCAGGACGAACCCGTATTAGGTGATAAGTACCAGTGCGGAACGATGCCTATTTGTGAGTGATTCAAATTTGGAAATCAAAGTGTATGATGATGTTTAATGATGTCTGGGGCGGGTGACCAGTGAAACCACTAACGATCTCACGCTGGTTACCCAGGGCGAAACATCGTTTGATCATTTCTCTTTTCGCTTTGGCCCTTTGTGTGTTCCTTGTGGGATGCTCATCCAAGTTTGAATTTTCGTTGTTTTCCACCCAGGATCTTTTGATCTTTTGTTAATTACCTTGTTGTTGCAAACTAAAGTGCAACCCTCGTTTCGGTCTCAATTCCTTGATCATCAGTGCTCTTTTAACCATGTTAGGTAGGACTTTCTTGAAAAAAATACTCCGCTCCTCGGCACTTAATTCGTTGTCTAAAAAGTTAAGAAGAGAGACGAAATGTTGCGGGTCTACAGTATCGTCATCTGGGTCTAGACTGATACTAAAAAAAAACAATTGGATATTGGATCCTTAAAAAAATTAAACTTTTCTATTGATCTGCACGGTTGTGGGCCGCTTTCTCACTTCAGCTTAAATTTAAAACTAAGCTAAGTTAAAACTTAAGTATAAGTTCAACTTATCCTTATTTCTCTTGCGGAGATGCAACCTTGGCTAAGTGGAATCAGAGAATATAGAATTGAGTTGATGCTATAAATTACAATTGGCAGCGACGTATTTTTTGTGTTTTTTTGGATGCAGTCTTGAATTTCAGTGTCAATTGTCAAATTTTTTGTTTATTTTTTTGTGGTTTCCAAAAATTGAAATGTAAAAAAACGGACGATTTGGAAAAAAGCGAGAGCCCAAATTTTTTACTGTTACTGTTGGAAGCAGAGGAGATTCACCAGGGGTTCCCGCTTCACCATCCCTAAGACCTGCAGAAAGGCAGGAGATAGGTGATTTGGATTCTGTCCTTTGGTAAGTGTCTATAAAGCCTGTAGTTAGATAATAAGTTTCTGTTTTATTAATGGGTTGGCCCCAAGAGGTGAACCAATCTAGCAGGAGGTAGTAAGTTGGTCATGGAAAGTCAGAGATTTTTGAGAAATGCTGTGGACACCATGGTGTTGTAGGTACCTACTTTCGTTATAATTAAAACTGGGTGTCCCAACTAATTTTCAATTCTTTTTAAAACTGTTATGTCATAATTCTTTGGAAAACAGAGAAATGTTTAAAAATATTGTTTTCCTTTGTTTTAGATTGCAGATAAGGAGGCAAGATGATCATCTTCATAGAAAAGGTACATACTAAATAAGAATAACTTATGGTAAAGCTGAATCATCTGGAACTATAAAAAAGGTACTAACACATATTTTTGCATTATGAATTCACGTCCTTTCATTTATTCATCATTTAAAGAGCAATTTTTTTAAAAAATTTCAAGAACTCTGCATTATTTATTTGTCTTTTTATTTTTTAGAAAGTTCTTCCAAACGACTTCCCCATCTATTAAAAAAAATGCAAAGACCAGGACTGACATGAGACATCCCACAAAAGAAAAAAAAATTTACTAAAAGTGATAGACAATCCATTCATTTTATGTCAATATGGCAGAGAAAAGTCAGGAGAAGGCCACTAAAATGGTAGGAGTTCATCGACCTATGTGGAGAGGGTATTGCTTTGCTTTATACCCAAGTTTGACATTTAATGTTAAATGAATTTTATTTTTGTTGATTATGTTACTTCCTTTTATTATGTTTTAAATATTTTATAATTTAGAAGAATTACCTACCTTTTAAGTTTTTGTTTTTTTTTTAAATTACTACTATAAATAGGTACAGTTGTCAGTAATAAATTCTGGCCCTTTGACAGACAGAAGAAAAATCTTGATATTTTATGGGGGCAGAATTTATTAGTTTTTAAGATGTTCTGGTAGGCAATAAAAAATAAATAAAACATGATAAAAAAAACAAAATAAAAATTAGTTTGTTTTAAGAAAATCTTTGAATATATCTTATTTGTTTTTTAGTTTTAAAACCAAGTATTTTGTATACAAAACCTAAATAATTAGGTAACCACTAAATAACACTGAAAATAGGGAGTTTTTGACCAGCATACAAAAATAACAACCTTTGTCGTTATTGTAATTTGAAAACCTGTCTAGAATAAAGTCATTTCGGTTTATATTTGTTAACTAATTCTACGCTTATCCATAAAACAATATATTATGCATCTTCCTTAATCAAAAATCAATTTTAAACTTTTTTGCAAAATTCGCCAGAAGACAAACATTTTGATGTGGATTGACAGCAGTAAATATAAAACAAAATAAAGATATCCACAAAAATAATCTACCTTTATTTTGTTTATGTATACTGCTGTCAATCCACATCAAAGGGTTTGTGTTTTTGGATAATTTTGCGAAAAGAAAGCTTAAAATTTTTTTTTTGCTTTATATGTAAAAGCTTAGAAAGAGTTAGGAAAATAAACCGAAATCACTCTCTTCTTGAGAGCTTGTCAAACAATGACAACCACAAAGGTTCTTATTTTGGTATGCTGACCAAAAGCTCCTAAATATAGCAACCAAAAATTAGACTTTTATGTCATCACTTTAAAACCAATTTTCTGATAAAAAAAAAATACACAGCTGAACATATATTATACTTTATAGTTTTCAGAACAAGTGTCAATAATGGCATTTCTTTAAAATTCAAGATGGTAGAAAATTAAAAAAAAATATGACACTTTTTTTAGTGTCCCGGCTCTTTAGTTATTAGTCTGAGGTCCCGGCCTATAATTTGGGTCCTGTTGAGTCCTGACAGGACTTGGCAGGACCTAGAATATGGACCAACACCATTCTCAACTGAGAACGGTGTTGTATGGACCCTGTTTGCAGGAGGTGTACAAAATTTGAGGATTTGTTCACCCTTTGGGTTTTCACTATATTTTGTTATAATAATAATAATACAACAAAAATAAGTTCTTCTTTTAAATATAATGTTAAAAAACTATCTGCACCGATTAATATAAATAGAGGTATTTGCTGATTCTTATTTTGATAAATCTTGTAAAACAATTTGTGAGGTTAGAAATTTTTTTAAATTATTTTTACTCCTAAAAAACACAAAAATCGCTTAAAAACACTGTCAAAAGCCGAAAAATATGTTATAAGATAATAGTAAAAGCAAAAAGGTCTCAAAAACTCAAACTCAAAATTTAGCCAAGTTTAACTTAAGTCTCAAAATTCTTCCACTTAGCTTTACGCCAACAATGTTTCCCTTAAGGGACACTTTGACAGCACCAGCAAGCTACTTATCTTAGTTAAGTTGAACTTAGAACTTAAGCCGAAGTGAGAAAGTGGCCCTGTATATATTACGTTCGTAACTAATTTAATTTAAACTCGTCACCTTTTTGTTTTTTACATATACCTAAAGCTTCCACATATAGTTAGCAAAAAATATTATCCGAGAAAAAAGATTTATTTTATACTTGCAAGATATATACAGGGTGTTAGAAATTCGATGCTTTCCATGGGGATCTCCTAAACGTTGGGAGTTTAAATTAGTGCAAAGTTGCGCAATTTGATGCTTTGCTCAAAAAAAAGTTTACAAAATCCGGGTAGTTTCGGAGAAAAAAAAACGAAATTTTAATTTTTAGTTTTATTTTTCTGCGCCTTTTTTCTTAAAGCTGTCAGAAAACGTTTAAAAACTTTCTACAAGAACATCTTCAAGATCTACCTAATGACAGGTCCGTTTTGAGATTTGACATATCAGTTTGACAGAATCACTGTCAAGTTCATTTTTCGTATGGACACGTGATTTTTTTTTCCTGTCGTTTGATTCTTGAAGAATGACAGATAATATTTTGCAACATTATTTGGACAAGTCACCTGACGTTTTGAGTTAATTGACCATCATCAGCCCAAATTAAATTTTTGTTTTAAGATATTTTGGAATCTCGCTTTCGGTACTTACCTTTTTTGTCACTTTAAAAATGGCAGTTTTTTTGACGCTTTATTTTAACATTTTAGGAATATGTTTTTTCTTTGTTTTTAATTCTAAAATACTTGTTTATAAATAAATACTACTTACTCACATAATCGTATGATATTATTATGGCAGTTAAAATCTAAAAATTTTGTTTAAGTAATCAAAATTAGTTATAAAATTTAAAAATAAAAAACAAAGAAAAAACATTTTTTCAAAATATTAGGTAAAATATTTTGTTTGGTGTCATTTTTACAATATCAAAAAAGGTACTGCAAGCGCAAATTCAATTTGGGCTGACGATGGTCAATTAACCCAAAACCAATAACCATTGCCAAAACGTCAGATGGACCAAACAAGGAACCAAACGTAAAGAGGAAAAAAGCACGCGGCCACAAGAAGAAATGAACTTGACAGTGCTCCTGTCACATTAAAATGTCAAATGTCAATAACGGACCTGTCATTAGGTAGACCTTAAAAAAGTATGTAGAAAGTTTTAAGAATTTTCTGACAGCTTTAAGAATCTCCAGAACCAACCGGATTTTTTAAACTTTGCCCTAGTTTAAACTATTTCGTATCTCCTACCGTTTAGCAGATCCCCATGGTGAGCATCGAATTTGGAAAACTCTGTATACTTGAACCATTGTATAAAGAAGTACTTGAACCATTGTATTTGTGTTAATATAAACAATTAAATCTTGTACCAAGCCTTTTTTAAGGAGATAATTGCTTATTAAATCAGCTTTTTAAAAATACCCCATGTCACTGGTTCGCTTTGGTAGTTTTTGAGTTATAGGATGTCAAAAGTTTTAATATCTCAACTTTTAAATAAACTAAATAGGATTCCCGATGATGTTGAGTATCATAATAATATATTTGTAAGGATAATGTAGAAACATATAGTAACATTTTGAAGATTAATGCTAGTATCCACCAACGAAAAAATTCCCCGAATAGGCTTAAATCATGATTAGATTCTAATCGGCGTTTAGAATGTGGTGTTTTATATTAAAACTTTTGTTCGCCAAGACTCATTCCAAACACCGCTTAATCGCAGAATTTTCCCGTTGTTGGATATGGACATAATCGTTTGTATTACCAATCGTCAAACAGCCGTAAAAAAAACTTACTTGCACATTTCATATATTTTCCGCATGCATTCGACGAGTTCCAGGGTATTTTTGGTACCTGAAATTTGTTTCAATTGTTTCTTGACCGAGTCCCACCAGGGTAGGTCTGAGGGTAGCATAACTAGAGCCATGTTGCTTTTTTCCTAAAAGAAAATTGCTTATTTCTGCAAAGTTTCTTTAAAACTGGTATTTTTATTAATTAATGTTATTAATATAATATCAGGATAGATTTATAAAAATTATATTTTTTGCAGTGCCTGATGGTTAAATTAATTTTAGATAAATAAACAAAGTCGCCATTTTTTTAATCTGATCCTATTTTTATAGGCATGACATAAGTTAGATAAGCAAACTGGATTTTTCAAATTTGAAATTATTTTTTTTAATCATAGTCATTTTCGTATTTTTTTTTAAATATTTTTATTTCTAATAGAAAATAATTTACCCTAAATTTGATGTAGATACAAGACGATATGACCCAATTTCAGCTCATCAGGTCCTTTTCTGTATCACCTTTTATTTTTAGAACAAAACCATAACACAATTTTCCGGACAGAATCAACTTTTTTCTCGATTTCTAAGGCTAAAATCACCATTTTGCGCTTTTTAGGCTAAACGCTTGTGTTTGTAGGTTAATAAAAAAAACGGAAAAGAGCATTTTTACGGATATTTTCAAAACAGTAACCGTGAAAAATGAGGAAATTATAAATATACCCGCTAAAATCGGTGTTTATCACATTGTGCATTGGAAATTGGCTAAAAATAGACGCCGAGCTTCGGGCGCCGCGACGTCGCACAGTGCTTCTTCGAGAAATGGACAAAAATCGAAAACTGAACCATACGCCAAGTAGCACAAAGACGTCCATAGTATGTCCGCTCAGAACATTCGGACGTCCCTGGAACGTCCATTTTAGGACTTTCGACGTCTTAAGGACATCTTTGGGACATCTTTTGTTACAAAACCAGATGTCCATAAGACGTACGTTCCAGTACGTCTTAAGAATGTCGGTTTAAGACGTCCCTAGACACAAATCTGGGACATTTCCAGGACATTTATAGTATTGTTTTGGAGACATTTTAAACGATTTAAGACGTATTTAGTAAATTTGTAATCGGACGTTACCAGGACATATTTGGGATATTAAAACTAATGATTATAATAGTAAAAGTTATGAGTTACATTCATATAAACATATTTATAAAGGGAAAAGTCAAATCATACAAAATATTAAAACTAGCTTCCCACTATTAAGCACAAATGAAAAAAAAAAACGTTGTAATGACATTTAAATGAAGTGAAATAACGTTTTTTTCGTAATTTACAGAGAGAGAGAGAGAGACAGAAATATCCCCCGACGACATCCGACGTGTAATATTTTTGTATTAAAAAAGTGTATTTATGCAGACTTCGGTTGTCTGTCTGTTTTGGGTTTTTAGAAATTTTTTTCAAGGGACTGCAGAAGTCGGCGTAACCTGACTGAAAATTGTTTGATTTAATACTCAAAATTGGCGGAAAACCCCCTATATAGTGTATAATTACCAAAAAATAAGTCTTAAAATTTTGATCCTCAACTGGTCCTTAACTGGACGTCCATAGGATGTCCGCTTCGGACCAGGACATTCGGACCTAAATGGGGGACGTCCTGAAGACGTCCTGTACTACTTGGGACAAAGTGTTAAATCTTTCTACTATTATTGGCTATAGAGACTACATCATTGATATAAAAATCCTGATATTCTTCCTTTTTTTCTTTTCCTTAACAATCAAATTATCGTGAAGTCCAACATCTAATTTTTTTTTTCTTTGCTATATTCGAGATCATTTTGTTTGAAAAATGCATACTAGTTCTCGTTTCTTATTTATTTTTTATTTTTATTTACATGCATATGTTACGGATAACTCTAAGCAAGGCAGGTATGACTTTGGATGTGCCTCTCTGTGGTTTTATATTATTTTACAAAATAATTTGAAAATTTCAAAAAAATGTAAGTTTTTCGTAAAGCACTCCAAAAATAGTAGTTTTTACAACTAATGGCTAAAATAGTGCGAGTAAAAAAAAGCACAGTTTAGCCGCGAGTTGTCAACACTATTTTTTTAATACATTTATCAAAAAATCCAAGAAAAACAGAAAAATACTTTTTCCTACGGCCACACACGAAAGTAACCAAATCTGCACTCTATAACGCCTCAGAAAATTTTATGTTTCACACGCATATCAATTTTATTTTCGTCTCTAGAGACGAAAATGTTTTCTTCTCTAGTGACGAAAATGAATGACAGCAAACCATCCAAACAATGTAGGTATCTAGTAGGCTTTGATTTGTAGAAGCGTCGGAAATAGACCGAAACCATTTTCTTCCCTAGAGAAGAAAACACTTTCTTCTCTTGAGATAAGAATAAAAAAAATTTAATAATAATAAAAAATACGAATTAAATCCTAAAGTGATCACACCATAAATCAAGGCGGCTTGTAAATGAAATAACACTAGTTTCCATAGCGATCTGTCTTCTTACTCGGTGACGTTCATTGTTGCGACATTTTAATCTTTGACAGTTTGAAATTTTGACGATTTTTTAAATGATTTTTTAGAAAATACTTGGTGAAAACTGGCGGAAATGGTTTAATTTTTTGGCATCGGTAACCAAAATAGACATGCTTTAGTTATCTGCAGACAATTACTTAAATCTTGTTTTTGATAAAGGTATAAAAAAAAACGTCTTTTTCTTTATAGCCTAGGGTAGCGATTAACGTGAAAAATCTTTATTTTAGGTACTCTTGTTCTAGTAAAAAAAAAAATAAGGAATTAATGAATTTTGACTCTCAGAAAAGAAAAAAGAGGGTTGGGGTTTATTGAATGTGCCTTTGAGAACCCGAAGCACTGTGCGTCGTCTTCCAAACGACGCCGATTCGACTATTCTTTCGACGCGACGCGTCGGTGTTGGACCCTATTCTCAAAACTAAAGTCAAAAGAAAACAACCAGGAAGTCTCGTTGTTTGTCACCGTGGAAAATATAAAAAGTTCACGGAATCTGGGCCCTCGCATCTTTGTTTGTAGCCCAAGACCGTTAGTATATATGGAGGAGTTTTTCCGGATGAAACTGAATTTTTGACAGATGTTTATTTGCCCCTATAGCACTTTTTAAAAATTGGTGCTAGAAAGCACGTATACTCCACCATACAATCAATTATTTTTTTTGAAAGGAAATGAAAATATCTCGAAAACTGTAGCTTTGAAAGATTTGAACTTTATAACAAAATTTTTGGATAATATATAATAGCTGCTTTACTTCTAAAGTTATGATTTTTTTAATATATTTTAAAGTTTTTTCAAATAACTCGGAAACTAAAGCTTCCACGAATTTGGACTTTTTAACAAAATTTATAGTCTCTTAACCGGATAGAGGTTGTTTTTATATGAAAAATGCTCCCCAAAATAAATTTTGTAAATCGCCCGTCGGCTATATTTACTTTTAGTCGGAACCACTCTGCTCCTACATTATTCAAAATGATTGAATGATTTTCATAATTTTTTTAAGGACGTTGATGACTTTGTGAAAAAGTTAATTTTTTCTGTCTAGGGGTACCCATAGGCCAATTTGCGGTTTTTTAAGTATTACTTAGGAACCACTAAAACTAGCATATTATTAGTGCCCGTTATAAAAGCGTCCCAAAAGTTGGCATTTTTTTTGTTTGGAGAGTTTTTTTATTAGCTACACAGTTTCGTGGAATACTGTAAAAAACGAGTAAAAACCCATTAAAAAAAGTAATGATTTTTTTCGGTACTCGAACGTAAAAAAAGTATTGATAATGTCTTCAAATCACTAGATCGTAAATAGGTATATCAAAATTTGTTTTTTTTTTAATAATACTTCTTTGGGCCATCTTTAATCCAAGATGTCAAAGGTAGCAAGCGTTCTTCAGAGTTCATTTTATGCAGAAAGCATGAAATTTAGCACACTTAATCTTTAAATAATTCTTTAAAATTTTGGTCGAGGAAATCGATGATCGGATGTATAGGAGCCAAGATGGCGGCGATTTTTTCAAAATGGACGTCTATGTTTTTAAAAAACTGTAGGTTTGCCATCTAAACAAGATTATACTCGAATCCATATGATTCGATAAAGAGGAATTAAAAAAAAATGGTTACACTGACGTATGAACTTTATCGTCCTCGAAAAGTGACATTTTATTTACAAAAAAATGAGATTGAGAATTTTTTTTTGATAATTTTTCATAATTTATTAAGCCGCGACAGGCCTTTTGTTGTAATTCTATAATTTAGAAAGAACATCAAAATAACTTTTCTAATTGACTTTTTGCTTACAGGGTGGTTGGTCTAGTTATATCAGACCAGTCAAAATAATATTTTTAAAAAAAGCTACATTATCATCCGTATCTTTTTAGTTTTTGAGGAAAAAATGTCAAATTTGGTACGATTATTACAATTGTCGAGGTCAACTGATATTCTAAAAAATTTTTGGATAGCGTCCGCAGATGTGGCACCCAAATTTCCGATTTTAAATTTGATATAAGTTCATATTTGTTTAATAGCTAAGGTAAGACAAGCATATTTAATAAAATAATCGATTATGTATGGCTGAAGTATGTAGATTTTTATAAAAATAATTTTAGTTTGATATGGTGATTGGTCGCCTAAATTTTTTTTGATTATGTAAAAAAAACGGGTTTTTCAACGTTTTCCTCAATTCGTCCTAGCGACCAAAAATTTGGCTGGATATACACGACTTCTGATGAATTAGAAGCCCCCAGAAAATCGATTCAGATACGAAATTTCCGTTTTTACGCTATAGGCCAATAAATTTGACCTAACATGTGTTTGCCGCCCCGAATAGTACTCTAATCGTAGATAGAAAATACTTTTTTCTATCTACGCTCTAATGTACCCTATTGTAAATTTTTTGCCGAAAGTCCAGATTTGGTACACTTACTTTTTTAACATTTTTTTAGGATCGTGGTCAAGAAAATTTATGATGGGATGTACAGAAACCAAGTTGGCGGCGAATTCTTCAAAACGGTGGTCTTAAATCGAAAGTTACTTATCAAAAAAAAAATATACATGGATCTATAGAACTTAATGAAGAGAAATTGGACAATACTAGTTAAATTGACGTGCAACCTTCGATGACCTTGAAAAATGTCATTTTATTTGAAAAAAATACCTTTCCAGAGTCTTTATTTTTAAATGTTTTATAATTCTAAAAACGGCAAAAGATCTTGTTTTATAATTTTAACATGACATCAACACATCTCTCCTAAGTGACTTTTTGCTTACAGGTTGATTGGTTTAGTAAGATTTTTAAAAGAAGCCACATTATTATCTGGTTTTTTTTTACTTTTTAAAGTAGAATTTTCAAATTTGTTACGAATGCTACGTTGTCAACTAAAATTTTTTCATGTAAATTTTTATGTTAGTTTTTAATTTTAAGTCAGAGTACGTTTCACGTAAAAGTTGTCATATCTATATATTTAGGGCAATAAGTTCTTCAACTTACATGTATTAGACTTTATATTTTTACAAACGCGCTATAACTTTTTTTATTATTTATGGAAACGGAGCAAAACGTCCAGTGGGTGCCTAACAGAATGTTATCAAATTTAATTAAAAAATATTTGATCCGATTTAATATCGGATGTTTCTATGGCACGTCGTCCGCAGCACCACCTATCCAAAAAAATTTTAGTTGATAATGTAGCATTAACAATTTCAAACAAATTTGAAAATTCTACTTTAAAAAGTAAAAAGAAACAGATGATAATGTGGCTTTTTTTAAATCTTACTAAACCAATCGCCCTGTAGGCAAAAAGTCACTAAGGAGAGATGTGTTATGTCATGTTAAAATTATAAAACAAGACCTGTCGCCGTTTTCAGAATTATAAAATATTTAAAAAAAAGGTTCTGGAAAAGTATTTTTTAATGCAAAATGACATTTTTCAAGACCATCGAAGGTTGCTCGTCAATTTAACTAGTATTGTCAAATTTCTCTTTATTAAGTTCTATAGATTAATTTTTTTTTTTTTTTTTTTTATTATTTTTTTTATAAGTAACTTTCGATTCAAGACCGCCATTTGGAAGAATTCGCCGCCGACTTGGTTTCTGTACATCTAATAAAAATTTAAAAAATTGTTTAAAAAGTAAGCATACCAAATTTATATATTTATAGCGTAAAAACGGCCCGATAGAATTTGGAATTTCGTATCTGAATCGATTTTTTGAGGCCTTCCAATTCATGAGAAGTCATCAACGTGCATATCCAGCCAAATTTTTGGTCGCTAGGAAGAATTGAAGAAAACGTTGAAAAAAACCGTTTTTTTATATACTGAAAAAAAATTTAGGTGACCAATGTCCATATCAAACTAAAATTATTTTTATAAAAATCTAGATATTTCACCTATACATAATCGATTATTTTATTAAATATGCATGTTTTATCTAAGCTATTAAAAAATATGAAATTTTATCAAATTTAAAATCGGAAATTTGGATGCCACGTCGTTCGCAGCGCCACCTATCCAAAAATTTGACATTTTTTTCCTCAAAAACTAAATGAAATACGGATGATAATGTAGCTTTTTAAAAAAATATTACTTTGACTGGCCTGGTCTAACTAAATCAATCACCCTGTAAGCAAAAAGTCAATTAGAGAAGTTATGTTGATGTTCAACAAAAGACCTGTCGCGGCTTACTAAATTATGAAAAATTATCAAAAAAAAAATCTCAAAATGCATCTTTTTAAAATAAATTGTTACTTTTTAAGGTCGATAAAGGTCATACGTCAATTTAACCATTTTTTTTCAATTCCTCTCTATCGAATTATATGGATTCGAGTATAATCTTGTTTTGATGGCGAACCTACAATTTCTAAAAAAAATAGACGTCCATTTTGAAAAAATCGCCGCCATCTTGGCTCCTATACATTCGATCATCGATTTCCTCGACCAAAATTTTAAAGAATTGTCTCAAGAATAAGCGTGCCAAATTTCATGCTTTCTGCACAAAATGAACAATTGATTGCTATTTGGGACTTATAGAAATAATAAATAATAATATAGAAATAAACTAACATCTGCCAAAAATCCAGCTTATTCCGAAAAAATTCCCTTAGCCTGCTCCTCTTATTAGATAATTTTTATCTACTTATAGTGTGTCCACTTATTGTTCCTGTTTGTAGGTGCTTTTTAATATGATTAGTGAGTCACATTATACTGATTCACATCGCGAGGTGTAGGAGTCATAATAAACATAAACTTGAGTCTAATTAAGTCTTTATTAGTCTAACAAGATTCAATTAGTAGAACAAACTTAAGTGATAAATTTCAATTTAATTTTTTATATTTTTAGTTACATTAAAAATTGTAAGAATGGGAAATTAGGTTAGATAAAAATCGGCAGAAAAACTCAGTACTTTTTGAATACCCGTCTTTAAAACTATATTCACTGAAATCATAGCTGATTCTTTTTTTTTGCTCATTGCTTAGTAGGAGATAGCACTTTTAAAAACAAGTGGCTAAAATAGTGCTTTTTTTACAAGCGTTGGTTTAAATAACGAGCGCAGCGAGGTATTTAAAAACGCGAGTAAAAAAAGCACAGTTTAGGCGCGAGTTGTTAACACTATTTTTTTAATACCTTTATTACAAAATCCAAGAAAAACAGGAAAATACTTTTAAAAATCTCGAACGAAGAGAACTTCTCACAACACACCATCTTTACACTATAAATCAAGGCGGCTGGCTGGTAAATGAAATAACAATCGTTTCCATAGCGATGCGTCTTTTTACGCGGTGATGTTCATTGTTGCGACATTTTAATTTTTGACAATTTGATATTTTAACGATATTTTTAAATGATTTTTTCGAAAATACTTGGTGAAAACTGGCAGAAATGGCTTAATTCTTAGGCAAGAATAATTAGATTTTTCAATATTACTATTTTCCGCTATTTCTCTTTACCTTTGGATAAATATGCGTAATATGTCAATTTAACTGGATTTATTTTTGATTAGGTACTGAAATTATATTGGATTTATTTACTTTTAATAAATATTTATTGTCTTAAAAATATAGAAAACTAATTCACATTTTTGCGTCAATTAGTACTCTTATAAAATAAAGTTTCATCGCTTGTCACGCCATCTTGTGGTTTACGTATAAGCTTCATTACTATCCTAGGAGCGTAAATGGTTCATTACAGTCGTGTTGGGACGCTCGTTAAATTAGTATTATGGCTTGGTCTTTTTTAATTTTAATATTTTCTTGGCTTGACAAAAATACACAATTTTTTTTCGGGGTCCTTCCAATATGTACAGGGTGACCTGGAATCGTAATTAAATTTGGAAAAACGAGTTTTTTAAAGCATATACCTATTGAGCTGGTTGTATTGCAATAATTTTTCCGTCTCTTAACAGGCAAGTAAAGCTTTACATTTTTCGTTTTATCAAGTGACATCATATCTACACAGGGAAAGTCAAAAACTCAATAGTAACAAAAATTAAAGAATAACAAATACCAACCAGTACCGGTTAGGTACTCTGCATAAATTGCAATTCATTAACCAATAAAATCAAAATATATGTTTTTTTTAATACCGTTTTTCAAACGATTTGTAGGTCACCCTGTACATATCGGAAGGTCTACCCCGAACAAAAAATTGGATATTTTTGCTACGTCAATAAGATATTAAACTTTTATTAAAATCGGTTGAAAAGATCTTCTCCCACTAAGCAATGTGCAAAATTTCACAAAGAGGATCGGCTGAGATTTTGGTGAATACAGTTTTAAAGACGGGAGACATATTCAAAAAGTACAGTTAGTTTTTCTGTCCATTTTTAAGTACTCTAGTTATACCTGTTTCAGGCACATCGAGAATTAGTAGTTTTGAAGAAATAGAACAGCGGAATTTCTTATTAGCACGCCAGGGGCCTAATTCTTGAATCTTAAGAGATGCAACGATCCCTCAAGAGAGGGGATGCTTTTTCTGAACCTCTTCTTGCTTGTAATGTAAATTTCAGATCGAAAAAGATACAATTTACTGCATGTGCCTTTAAGTTCAGTCGATTCTGATGTTTATTTGAAGGTCACTGTCAGAAAAAAATTGAGAAACTTTTAAGGATGAAATAGGTCTGTAGGTTTCTAAACCCTCCGTTAGATCTTGAAGGTGGAAATAAATTAAAAAATAAAATATTTGTTCCACATGCCACTAAAAAAGCATTATATTTTTTAGAACAATTTTAATTTTTAAATTGTTTATAGAATAGAGAAATCTTAACATGCTTTGATAACATTATAAAGAGGTATGTGAGAAAAACAATGACCATTGTTTTTACCGTTGATATATATACAGATTACTGTTAAAACTATCGGAAAAAAATACCTGAAATGCCTCATTGAGAAAAAATACAGAAAATGTTTGTACAGGTTGACCGTTTATGCACTTTCACTTAGGAATTTCGTTTGTTATTTGTCACAAAAAGATAAATCAAAAAGTGAATTACTCATGAAATTATGTAGATTTCTATTACAGTTTCACTTTTTTTTTAATCACACCTTACACACGGATTGGCCATAAGTCATTTTTTTAATGGAACACCCTGGGTATTTTTTTAAATTTCGATAGATCTTTTATTCCAAGAATATACTTTATGTTACGTACCTTTGTCTTGAACGGTCATTAAAAAAATCCACAAAATCGTTGTCATAAGCGCAATGCGTTGAACAAAGAACCACAGTCACCTAAACTATCTTTCCTTGGCTAACACTTTGCCCTTCTTTCAAACTAACAGAAAATATCTATCAACATTTTAGAAAGTATACAGGGTATACTATAAAAAAAAGGGAACCTCATGGCCACCCTGCGTGTACAGTGTGATTAAGGAAAAAAAAATATGACAAAAATCTACGTTATTTTATGAGTAATTCACGTTTTGTTTCACATTTTTGTAACAAATAACAAAAAACGGTCACCATCGATATACTTAGTATGTCGATGACGGTCACCCTGTGCCATCAAGTAGATGACACAAAGGACAAAAAAAATAAATGTAAAAAAAGGACGGAGAAAATGTCATTCAAATCGTAAAATATGTTGCGTTACACTTAGTAAATATTTCAACGCATCGGTATCAGACCTATCGCGTTCAAAACCAAGCCAAAAGGCACTAGATTTTTCACTTGTCACACAACAGCTGATTGCAGTCGTTGCGTACGTTGGTGGGTTCGTAACGTTACGTACATCGGGATGGAACTACTCGGCAACGCCGTTTGGACGCTAAGCCCATTCGGCGCCAAGCCGTTTCGTCGCCGGTTCGTTTTGGCGCCGGTTCGTTTTGGCGCCGAGCCGTTTTGGCGCATGGATAAAATTTCGTAATTTGTAAGGCACTAAAGCGTATGATTTTCTTTACTTTCGAATGGGATGGTAGGATTTTTTTAGAACAACGGTATTTTTATTAATTGAAACAAAATAATAGTTTAAAGCTTCTATATAAAAAAGGATTAAAATGTGTACAAAAATAATCTATAATATTTCTATTAATAAAATCGTTTACCAGACGACTGATTTTTTGATAAGCGGCCTATATTTAAGCAATTTTTTTGGGGGCTCATGTCCCCAAATAATTTGTTCCAAGAACAAATCTCGCGCTTTTTGTAAATTATTTATTTAAGCATCTATAAACTTCCAGACAGTCGGGTTGGTTGAGCAGGGTTGCGTTGCTTTTCGTTGGGTTGGGTCGTTTACAATATTATATTAAATGACATTCCGTCGGATTTCGACGCCGAAACGTCCGGGCGCCGAAAAGGCGGCGCCAAAAAGGTTTCGCGCCGAAAGTGCTCGGCGCCGGCACGGCTTGGCACCGAAACAGCGACGCCGAGATCGCGGCGACAATGGGTGGCGCCGAAAAGTCCTAGACCCACGTACATCATGGGCAACAAGTGGAATCAACTATTCTGCTATCACATTCACAATAAAAGCCGTCTTCTTTCAAGTTAAAATAGTAGTGTTTTTGGCTTTGTTTTGAACGCGTCATATAACTATGAGGTACTAGAATGGCCTTGCCCGTGCATTTCCCTATGATAAAAAGCGGAAACCGTTGCGAAATATCAAGTTAGATACTGCTCCAATGCGCATGCGTCAGCTGGAAGTGCGCTGAACGAGAAATGAGGTGATTAGACGTTTCAAATTCGCACAGGCTCAGATCGAGATGTCTTATCACATTGGCAATGTCATGTTAATCTAGATTTTGACCGTTGCATAATACTTATTAGTTATATAGGTTTACCGATGAAATATTTATTTTAAGTGTCTATTGTTAAAAAATAAAAATATCTTATTACACTGTAATTTTTCAATGGCTTAACGTTTCGAATAAATAAACGTGGACGATAACAAAAATCCCAGAGATAAGGGTAATCCGACTTATTTTTAAACCGTTGACACCATTGCATAGTTTTTCTACTGCAGCTGTTTCTAAGCCCCTCTCTGCTAATACTGTGTGAACCTATACTCAAAAGAAAAATATGGCATTAGAAAAATTGTTAAAGCTGTAAGAAATATTGTAAACGCAAGGTATACAGGTAACTAAATTTGTCTAAATAAATTGAATTAAAAAATGTTTTTTAAAAGCATTAAATTTAGCTTTCCAATACTATAATGATAGCGATGGGCGCAAATTAAATTTAGAACTTCAAGATAACCATTGATAAGAGTAAGTACTAATAAATAGGCCCTTATCACAAGTTTTCTATCGAGTTTGGTGCTTACCTATTTATATGTACTTTAAATGGAATATTGGGCCGTAGCGGGTTAAAAATTGTTTAAAAAAAAAAACACGTCAACTAATATTTTTAGCAGCTAAAAATTTTTTTTGTGAACGGACCCTTAGAAAGCGGTCTATTCACATACAATTTTTTTTCAAATTAACTTGTGGCACCTTGTTGGAAAGAGCATGGAAAAAGAAAAACGCTCATGTAATTTATTTTGACATTTGTCAATCCATCTGTCAAAATTCTCAGAAAATGAATGTTTCGGACTTCAAATGTAACATTGCCCCTAGCGGGTTGGAAATTTGTTTTTTAGAAAAATCCAAAAACACGTCAATTTTTATCAATCAAAATTTTCGGCATAAAATTTTTGTGAACGGACCCTCAGAAAGGGGTGTATTTACATACAACTTTTTTTTTCAAATGAGAAGGCCCCGCTTGTGGCACCTTGTTGGAAAGCTTATGAAAAAAGAAAAACGCTCGTGTACTTTTTTTAACATTTGTCAATCAATGTGTCAAAAATCCTCAAAAAATAATTTTGTAAGGCTTTAAATGGAACATTGCCCCTAGCGGATTAGAAATTTGTTTTTAGAAAATCCAAAAACCCGTTAACTAATATTTTTAGCATTAAAAATTTTCGGCTTAAAATTTTTGTGAACCTACCCTCAGGAAGGGGTCTATTCACATACAAGTTTTCTTTTCAAAGGAAAAAACAAATTTCCAACCCGCCTGGGGCGGTTCCATTTGAAGTCCGACACAATCATTTTTTGAAAATTTTTGACACATAGATTGACAAATGTCAAAAAAATATACACGAGCGTTTTTCTTTTTTTATAAGCTTTCCAACAAGGTGCCACAAGCGGGGTCTTCTCATTTGAAAAAAAAGTTCTGTTTGAATAGACACCTTTCTGAGGGTCCGTTCACAAAAGTTTGATTGCTTTGAAAACGTTGATTGCTAAAAATACTAGTTGACGTGTTTTTGTTTCCTTTGTTTTTCCTAAAAAACGAATTTCCAACTCGCTAGGGGCAATGTTCCATTTTGAAGCCCAACACAACAATATATTGACAAATGTCAAAAAAAATGACAAGAGCGTTTTTATTTTTCGATAATCTTTCCAACAAAGTGCTAGAAGCGGGGTTCAAATAGACCCCTTTCTGAGAGTCCGTTCACATAAATTTTTTGCCGAAAATTTAAGTTGCTAAAAATCTTAGTTTATGTGTTTTTGGATTTTTAAGATTAAGCTGTTCGTACAACGATAATGGTTTACAAATAAGGTCAGTACAATAAATCAAAAATACTTCTTCGAAGTAACGTTTCGGATACTTCTGGGAGTGGTAGAGATTTGGCGCAATGAAACAAAAATCTTTATAGGGCGACTACAGTACTAAAACATATAAGAACGTCAGGCAATTCTACCGAACACAAATTTCCATCGCCCATCGTTTTTATTATAATATCAGAAAGCTATGTGATTTTCAACTTTTTATATTGTTATTAAAAATATTTTTGACTTTAATTTATTTGTATTTATCTGGGAATAACGGGGTTAGTACATAACTGGAACAGAGAATTTTAAGTAGACCCCAAGTTTCAGAAATTTAAAAAAAAAGTGTAAAATATCATGGATATGTAATAAGCAATCTTAAATTTAGTGTACTTGCGTAAAGCAGAGAGCATATAGAGTACCAATATACTCCACCTCCAAAGAATTTTTGAGCAAAAATGCGAATTAATTATACTTACTCCTAAAATTTCGTTCTCTGGCAAATATCGCTCTCTCGACATGATCGCTGTAAATAACTCGGGTTGTTTGCCAGAACCGCGGTTATGACAGAACGTAAGTACTAAATGGTTCCCAACCGCCTTGGTAACTTGAATCAGTCCTTGAATATTGTGCGTGTCGTGTTCTAAAACAAAAGATTCTAATTGTCTTGTGGCAAAAAACAGTACAATTTTGTTTTATTAACTTGTTTCTTGGCCGAATTTCATTAAACAAGCACAGACAACCAAAACACGCCCAGAAGACGTCAAAAATTCGACCAATCAAGTGATTTTTATGACGTCTCTTTTACGTCTGTATCACGTGGGTTTGACCCGTTTTTTGACGTGACTTTTGTCAAGTGAATTTGAAGTAACATTAATGACAAACATGCGATTTAAAATATATTAAGTAATTACCGCAAGTCTACGGAGAGTAAAATGATACTTTTACGGCCGTGTGATCAACTTCAACCCAGACAGTTATAAACGAATTCTTCCCATACACCGCGACGCTCAGGGAGCGAGTTCTTGCCGGGGGGATATGTGTTTTCATAAATCGCCGATTATTTCAAAATAATAAAAAATACCTATACAAAACATTACGTTAGATGTGAGAAAAATGTTACTTGTATATCTCTGGTTGTCTGAGAGCCTAAAATTCGACGTCATTTGTGTCACGTCAAATGATAGTTAGTCCCAAACAAAAGGTATGCACGTGACGTAACGTGACTGGTTGCCTGAGGCCCCAAGTTGTAGCATTGAATTACTACAAAATGTGCCTTCCATTCATAATTCAATTATGATGGTTATTTGACTCCAAAAAGTATGGATATTACATGATCCGCAGGGCCGGCGCTATAGGGCCGGGCAAAAGTCAGGCGCTTGCCCGGGGCGGCAAACTTAGGGGGCGGCAATTTGGCTATAAAATTAGTTATTGCATGAACAAAAGGAATAAAGTCAGATTCATTAATTAATTCAAATTTATCAGGTGTAATTTTAATAAAAGTTGCTTTTGAAATGTTTTACTAAGTGGCATTCGCAGCTTTTTTTGACGGGAGGGGACGATTATTTAGTAGGTATTGGGTTGGATTAGTGTACATATAAAAAATTTTAATTTAAAAAGCAAAGGCACGAATTCTTGGGCATATCTAATTTTAAAATTGTTTTTTGCCAAAATCAAGTCTTAAAATATTGAGAAAACTTTTACTAAAAATGCTTTTTTTACTCGTTTTAAATGCTGTTGATTTTTTTTTTTTAATTTAGTAGTATTAGTAGTCTTGTAATTATGGCATTTGCCAAAACCTTTCCCAATGTAGTTTGTGCAGGGGTCTGTACGACTTTTTTATTGCAAAACTTAACAATAACTGACGGACATTGTGGAAATTACCTTGGCTGGGTCCTCCAACACCAATATGGAACCAAATTGCCGGTCTAGTCAAGTTGTATCTTAAACGGTACTCGGTACTGGTCCAGTCATCCCAATGCAGTCTTAAATATCTACATACAAAAAGCTATTGTAATTTATTTGTTACATAACAAGTTATACAGAGTGTCCCAATAGTTCAATTCCACCCTAATCATTGCATCCGTCATTAGAGAAACGGAGCTAGAGCGGCAATGATACTTTTTTTTAAATGAGATACCCTGTATATTTTGGAAAATTTAAATAGAGCCTTTTCCTTCTGTTTCATGTACATAAGACCAATGAGTTAAACAAGAAAATAGATATTCGTTGATTCTTTGTCTAAAACATTGCTCTTATTTAAAAGTTTTTTTAAACGACTGTCTTGAAAAAGGGGGTTTTGCGCACGGAGAACACGGTCTGAAAACGGCATTTTGCGCACGCCGCGTGCAAAACGTTTTGCACACGTTTACGTCATTTTTACGCACGCTTACGTCATTTTTGCACACGATGTCTCCCATCACTGTAATTTTTGTTGTTGTCACCCAACAATATAAGTTGGTTGAGTTCCATAGCAACCGTCGCGGCTCCTTTGTTTTGTTGATTAGATACTTCAAATAGAATATTATACATTTTATTAATAAAATGAGTTAAATTGAAATTTGATTTTTCTGGTCTCTGTTTATTTGCAGTCGTATAAAAAGTATCGTAAAAAACTCGTTTGAAAACCTCTTTGCACGCTCCCTCGACTTGTGGACCTCGCCTTCGGCTCGATCGTGTGCAAAGAGAGTCGCTTTTAAACCTTGTTGTTTAAATAACTATTGTCATTTTATTTAAAACCGTTAGAGAGAAAGGTAACATATTAGGTTTTTTTGGAAACAATGAAAATCCCTATTTAAATTTTAGAAAAAATACAGGGTATCTCATTTAAAAAATATATTGTCTTCTCCCTAGCTCCGCCCCCTTAATAAATGGCGGCACAATTGGCATCCAAAAAGATACGTTTTCGTAAACCATCTAATTATTTTAAATTTTACTTCTCTGTTGCTTTTGGTTCTGGGGTGCGTTCAGATTGAACGTCGGGTGACGCCCGGGCGCGCCCTGGCCGTTCAGATTGCTCTGGTGAAAATTTACCTGGCTGTTCAGATTGTCGGTAGATTTTTACCGCACGCTACCCAAAAGCGCACTTTCGCACCCCACGAAATAGGTTGATAAAATTTGTCCCGCATGCGCAGATCAAATGCACAAACATTCCTAACATTATTTCAGAGACAATATTTTTTGTATTTGTGTTTTTTAAATTTGAAGTCTAGTGTTTGGCAATGGAAAGAATCAGTACACATTTCCATAATTTGGTTTTGGACGAGGAAGGCAATTTTGTTCTAGATGGAACAATCAAGAGTCGTGAAGTGAGTGAAAAAGTGGAGAAGGTGAATCATCCTCAACGAGTAGTTCTTCATTTATAAACGCATTTACTATTACTTCTTCCATAATTACAAAAAAAATTAAAATCTTAAGCATGAGGTTATGTTAATGCGTTTTGTTCGTTCATATTGGACGAATCCTCGGGCACACTCGGATTGCACTCTCTATCGGGTAACGCTCTGCGCCGGACTTCACCCCGACTCTTCATTCTGAATGCACCCCTGGAGATATTAGGGTGGACTCGGATTTTTGGGACACCTTGTATGATTTTGTCCAACAACTAATTTATTATTTTCTATCATGGAAAAGATAAAAGATAGACCCAGTGTTTGGTATTTTTGAAAAGCATATAAGGATTCAGAAAGTGAGATAATATACAGGGTATTCAATTTAAAAAAGATAAGTTTGTGTCATATTTTATTTTTGTATAAAAGGGTAAACAGCTTTTTTTGCTTAAAATGATCCTTTATACAGGGTGTTCCAAATTCGATGCTCACCACCTAAACGGTTGCGCAATTTGAGGCTTTGCTCAAAACAAAAAAAAAGTTTACAAATTTCGGATAGTTCCGGAGATAAGCGAAAAAAAACCAAAATCTTTATTTTTAGTTTTTATGTTTCTACGCCCTTATTCTTAAAGCTGTCAAAAAACGCCTAAAACCTTCTACAGCCACTTTTTTAAGGTCTACCCAATGAGAGGTCCGTTTTCGAAATTTGACATTTCAGTGTGACAGGAGCACTGTCAAGTTCATTTATTCTTATGGACGCATGCTTTTTTCTCCTGTGCTGTTGTTTTCTTAAGGATTTTCGATTTAAAAATGGGTCCTGGTTCTGGTTGACATTATTTTGACATAAATTTTGACAACGGTTCTAAAATAATGACGTCATTTAAAATATTATTAAGATATATCTTTGATTTGACTCAAAAAAAGACCATCTATAATTTTGCAAAATTTTAGGGGTTATGTTTACAACCAAAGGGCCGAACCAACCTCCCAGGCTGGTTCCAAAATTTCATAACCGGGTTGCAACTGTGACGTCATTGTTTTAAAACGAAAGGATCGGTTGCGGTTCTGGTTCAACCAGAACCAGGACCAATTGTAAAACGAAAATCCTTCTTTTTGTCGCGGTTACGGTTAACCTTGGTCCTAAAATTTCCCAGAAGTATAAGGAAAAGAAGGAGACCTCGATTGTGTAATATCTTTGAATATTGTTTAAAGGAGGACGAACACAATACATGGGAAATTTCGCATCAGTAAAAGTGCTTGAAATTTTTATATGTTGTAGATATTGAAATTCCCAACAATGTTTAAATTACTCTAAATCTTCTAGGTCTTAAAGTTTTCGAGATATGATTTTTTAAAGTTACGTTTTTCAGGCCATATTTTTACTAAAAAATAAACCATACCTAGCTTATAAGAATACCAATACCATGCATTTTTGAGATATTGGGCAGATGAAAGATTTTAATTTGACATGATTGTCCGCCCTTTTGTCAACATCAAAACATGACAAATAACTGCTAACGTAGGACCCAACCACCAAAATATTCTTTTTGGAAACTAAATAAATGGGATAAATAGAAGTTCAGTATTGAGTTCATAAGTGGTAAGGCTATACACAATGGCATAAATAGAACACAATACAGACATTTTATTTGTACCTCTTTTTAGTGATTGGCATGATTTATCATATTTTGGACTTTGGTCACGGATGTAAAAAAGAAAGGGATTGATAATACCCTTGTGGGAAAATCACTGCCGTGTGTCTTCCGCCATTTTCGCCGCCATGTTGTGGAGATCTAGGTTGGCGACATTGGTTCCTTAATTTTAAATAGTAGTGTGGGAACACTGACTATCAACAGTGTCAAAAATGACGTTTCTAGAAAGGTTATTTTTGTTGTTTTTTAATACAAAAGCAAAAAAGTGAGGAACCAAGCAATAAAAACCATTTAAAAGACAGACAAATGCTTGAACGGCCACGCCATGATAATCTCTCTGATTTGGTCTGGGGAATGTGCAAGTTTTGAACAAATAAATTACAACATGGGGTACTGTCAACCATTGCTGCTGGCGCTCCCGCTCAAGATAAACCTTCATTAAGTTGATCTCTGAATCTGAAACATGAACTAAAACGTCTAGGGACAGATATGCGCCAACAGTTTATAAATCCGAGGTTGTTATAGGCCTAGAAGACAAGAAAAATAAATGAATAGAGGGAGATATGGAGTTTGATAATAGCATATATGTATCAGCTGAAAACCAGAGCGATGGCAAGCCATCACAAAAAAATACATCTTTGGCACATCGACTTTTACAAAATTAGAATAATACTTCATGAGTTTTAAAAAGAACATTAAAAAACTTCTTTATGGGGGCACCTACTAGGGTCCCTAAAACCCCAAATCGGCCTGCACCCATTTTTTTTTTTTTTAAAGAGAAAAAAGGGTGCCCGGGGGGGGGGTGGTAATGTGTTTTTTTTTGGTTGGGTTGGATTATGTTGGGTTGGACTGTGTTGTTTTAGTTAAAAAAAAAATTAAAAAAAAACAAAAAAAATCGAAAAAAAACAACCGGCGCAGGCGGATTTGGGGTCCTAGGGTTCCTAGAAGGTGCCCCCATAAAGAATTTTTCATAAAAAGTCAAAAATGGCAGAAAACTGTATACTGCATAATTACCAAAAAATTAATTTTAATATGTATTTTATCAGTATATTTTTTTTCTTTTTCTTGTTGTCATTTCAATGTGTTTGTAACTTTCTATATGTAATTTTAAGTAAGTAGTTTAAGATTTCATTGTCAATTTTTGTGATATTGTAGCCACTATTTTTTTGAGATTTTAAGACCAGTAATTATAAGATGTTTTACTAGTTTACGAGAAATAAAGAAAAATCAATATGTATTTTTTAGTCTTTATTAACAAAACCTTTATGTTAACATTGTTTAATATCTAAATGACATTTTAAAGATATTCTTAGGTTAAATTTACCTTAATGTTAATTTTTAACACTAAATTTTGACGTTTATTTATTCAATTGTGACAATGTTTTTTCTTAACAATTTTTGTAATGAAAGTTTTCTGATTCTGAAGAATTCAGCAGAAAAAGTTATTACTAAGATATCCTTAAGTTTAGGTAAGTTTTCAGCGTTTGTGATGCCAGTGCGACGCAACCTATATTTTTCTGCTACTTATGCTCAGACTACAATTTGGTTCATAAATATTATTTACATTTTCACAAAAAGTGCAAAAAACTGATTTTAGGGAAAAGCCAGAATAGCAAAATGTTTAACTTTGAACACAGTATCTCAAAAACCACATATCAGATCACTGTGGAGCAATGATAGATTTTTATCAGGACAATGAAACCTACAACATATGCAGTTTTGAGCAAAATCCCACATCCTTTATAAAAGATAGAGCTACAAAAAAAAAATTGAATGCTGAAAACTTACCAAAACTCAAGGATATCTTAGTAATAACTGGTTAACTTAGGGAAGGGATGGTCGACACAGTTGTTTGTTAATAGGTTTTTCCGCCAAAGTCTTCAAATATTGTAAAACTCCATGCTCGACTCCATGTGCCAAAGATGTACTTTTTTTGTGATCGCTAAATGTTGCTTGACTTGCCATGGCTCTGGCTTTCAGCTGAGCCATATATGCTATTATCAAAGTCAGTATCTACCTCCATTAATTTATTTTTTATTACTGTATCAAGTTGGTGCATCTGTGCTTAGCTGTTTTAGTCCCTGTGCAGATTCAGATCAACGTAATCAAGGTGTATCTTCATCGGGAGCGCCAGCAGCAATGGTTGAACCGAGCTTTTATTACAATTTATAACGTCTGGATAACAGTACCCTTTGAGTTTATAAATTGGGGGGCAATGTTTCCATATTGTGATTTATTTGTTCGAAACCTGCACATACTCCAGATCAAATGAGAGAAATAAATGGCGTGACCGTTGGAGCATTTGTTTATGACTTGTTTCTTTACTTTTTTGTTTTTGTATTAAAAAACAACAACAAAAATATCCTTTCAAAAAAATGTCAAATTAAATCATATTTTGACACTGTTGACAGTCAGTGTTCCCACACTAATATTTAAAATTTAGGAAACCAATGTCGCCAACCCAAATCTCCACAACATGGCGGCGGAAGACAGGCGGCAGTGATTTTCATGAAAATTTCCCATAGGTATTAGCAATCCCAGGTTTCTACATCCGTGACTTTGGTATACGAGTTGACTCGGGATAATTACGCGCGCCTAAAGTGAGTGCGACCGTGGTGCCGATTCTTGAATTTTTTAGGAAAGATCGCACGGGAACGGTCACCTCCTTGATATCGACCAATAACGGGCTTTAAAGCTATCACGAGTTATCCGCAACCTATCCGACCACGGCCGAACTGCTCCCGATTGCCGTGTATCGAAGGAACCTTCCTCAACTTTCATACCCCTGCCTTTCTGCAGGAGAACGGGCGCACTTGAAAAACGATAATCGAGTTAGCTTTGCGCGTGCACTGTACAAGCCCTGCAGCTTCTGAGCTTTCTTATTGGTCGAAATGAAGGATGTCAACGTTCCCAGGCGACCATTCTCTCGAAATTCAAGAATCGGCGATTGATCACAAGACTATTGCGTTAAAGCGAAACTTTTACTTTGGATTTGCGCTTATGGATTGCCAACCGCTTATAGCCTGCCTTTATCGCCATCTTGCGTGAATAGCTCTGTGAAAAGGGGGGGGGGGCAAGAACAAAAAAAACTTATAAGATCGAAAACAATCAAAACACTACTTTATAAATATAACCTTAGAGGCACTATTAAACCAAGAAAATTACCAAATAGGTAACTGTTTTATTATTACTTGACTCTTATAATTTAATATTGAAAATATCTTAATCTTGACTCAAGTTACAAGCAACTGTACTTGTTCGAATCGAAAATCTACGTAGATATTCTTGCACCAAAGCTCATTTACTTTGATTTTGAGATGAAGTCTTGATTAATCGCTTTCGGTTAATCTCTAACATATAAATTGGACAATTGGTTTTGGAGATATAAGTATGTTTCTGTTATGCTTTCGCAAAAAAGAGGTGGATATATCACACCTTCTTGAATATTTAATTTTTTTATGACCATTTATGTGTCTTATACAAAAAAGGTAAATAAAACAAAGATTCAGTTTTAATTTTTCTAAAAATGTTTATCTATTATATTATTCCCAAATTCTCGTTTCGGAAAACGTACACTTAGTACCCCTACTAAAAATTTTGTCGTCGTAATGCAAATGACTATGCCAATTGATTTGTCAATATTTTAAATATGGTTTATTTCGTAGTAAAAATCCACTCAAAAACCGCAATTTTAAAAAATTATATCTCGAAAACCTTAAGACCTACAAGATTTGGGGTAATTTAAACATTGTTAAGAATTTCAATATCTATAATATATAAAAATTTCAAGCACTTTCACTCATGCGAAATTTCCCATGTATCGTGTGCGTCCTCCTTTACAGATAATTGTTTCTGCTTATATGTGTATAAGCTGACATGAACAGAACAAATGGACGTAGAAAGCACATCCTGTGAAGATCCATACCTTGAGAACCGCAACTATTCTGAATCGGCAAAATAGGCTGGTTCCGATTTTCAGGGCATCGAACATGACAGGATGCGCTGTCTACATCGATTTTTTCTGTTCATGTTAACTAATACATGACGTCATAGCATTTCTGATATGAAAATTTAAGTATAATCCGGAAATTCATAAAAATTAAAAACTTTTGATTATATACACATGTAAACATAAACAATTATCTGTAAATTTAAACATTATTCAAAGATATTACACAATCGAGGTCTCCTTCTTTTGCTCATACTTCTGGGAAATTTTAGGACCAAGGTTAACCGTAACCGCGACAAAAAGAAAACGGCACATCCGTTTGGTTCATAAAGGATGACAGATATTTTACAACCTCATTTCGACAAATACCTGACGTTTTGAGTTAATTGACCATCATCAGCCCAAATTCAAAGATTAAAAAACAAATAAAAAATGTATTTTTAAAATATTAGGTAAAGTTATTTTGTTATAACAAAATGTCAAAAAAACTGTCATTTTTAAAATGTTAAAAAAAGTACTGCAATCGGGTTTCCAAAATATCTTGAGTAACTTAAAAGCAAAACTTAAATTTGGGCTGATGGTGGTCAATAACCCCAGAACGTCGGGTGACTTTTCAAAATAAGGTTGCAAAATGTTATCTGTCATTCTTTAAAATTATGAACCAAACGGCAGAAGAAAAAAAGGATGTGTCCATAAGAAAAAATGAACTTGACAGTGCTTCTGTCACAATGAAATGTCAAGTCTCAGAAACGGACCTCTCACTAGGTAGATCTTAAAAAAGTGTCTGTAGAAAGTTTTAAGCGTTTTTTGACAGTTTTAAGAAGCAGAAAAATAAAAACTAAAAATGAAGATTTCGACTTTTTCCTCTCCGAAATTTGTAAACTTTTTTAAAGTTTTGAGCAAAGCAGGAAACTGCGCCACTTTGCCCTAATTTAAACCTTTTCGAGTTCCCCATAGTGAGCACCGAATTTGAACCACCCTGTATATGTATAAGTCTTTTTGAAAACACCAAAAGTTTTCCCAAAAAATCCATTATTCGAGACTTTTGGAACACTATATATCCAAAATACAGGTGTAACACACAAAGTCAGTTGAGGATGCGTAGATTTATCAATTCGCGACGGAATCAATGATTTTTATAAGAAGGTTTAGTACTTTTAGTGGTAGATATCAAGTATTTATTTTAGATTTAGTCAAATTACATTAGGTTTTAAGACGCGGACAAAAAATACTATTTTGGGTTGGGTTAGCTTCAGTTAGGTTGTGTCTAGCTTGAGTTGATTTAGGTTTAGGTTAGTTATGATAATTTTCTCTAAGAAATAATTAATTAAAATCCACAATCACACAATCCACAATCACAAATTTGACTACCTATTTAGTTATTTACCATAAGGTTTTAAAACTTTGGTAGTTTCACGCTTTATATTTTCGATAGAAGCTGGTAGCGAATTGTAACATTTTGAGACAAGCTAACGTTAATATTTTTTGGTAAGGATTCATTTTTATTTAATTTGCTCTATGCATTGTTTTTGCGCCAAACACCGTCCTAGACATTCTCTCTCTTTTAAAAAAAAACTTCAGCCACAGAAATCTAGAAATTTCTCCACATGCACCTTACAAATTTGGTATATTTTGAGCTTAAATTCCAAATCACTTACCTATTTAAGAAATTTGGATTAAATAATATATCACCCACATTTCCTGCGTTTTGTCCATTCCGCCATCTTGGATGATCGTTGCTATATGTGGTTCGCCTAAATTTTATTAACAACAGTATTATTACGTAGATTTTTCTTTAAAAACATTTTAATTTAGGATTCCTTTGGACCAATTCGTATACCAATTTAACTAAAACATTCCGAAAGTTAAATTTTTTAAAGAAATATGCGGCATCCTAAATCTCCTTAAACCCGTTTCTCACTATACATTTTCTCCATGCATGGTCCAACAAACACGGTTCTCTCGGGCCTTCGTCGGTCCGATGTCGATTTTTGAATTTGTCGTCATCGGCACGACGTCGATTTACGACATCGGACCAGCAGTATTTTTTGTCCGCTTTGCGATGTAGGCCCAATGTATGTTTGCCGATGCAGCGTTAGACTGTGGCCCGTCGACGGACCCATGGTAAATTTTACTTTTTGCTGACATCGGTATATCGTCGCTGTACGATTAAGGTCCGGTATGGTTTAACCACATAGTACCGACCATTCGTCCATAACTGCTTAATTTGGTCGGTCTAACGTAGGCAAACTGGTCTCGGCCCGACATCGGTAAACTATTCAAGTCCGACATTGGTTTCCTAAAGCGGTCCAACGTCGTCGATTGACGGAGGTTTGTCGGTGGTAGCTTAAAGCGGCCCGACATTGGCAAACTACAAAGTTTCGATAATGCGGGTGCTTAACCAGTCGGGCTGGTTTAAGTCGCAGAAGAGGTGATTCTTGTAGAGAAGTACCACCATCTTGTCAAGTCCGCATTCTAGTTTTGAAATATCTTTATTCATTATACATATAATATTATCTTCCACTGTACAGGGAACATAGTGACATTAGCGCCATCTCACCATACTAGGAAGAAACTATTAACCAGTTTCAAAATTTTAAGGTGACGTAATCGGACCATCGTTGGTTGCCGATTCTCGACCAATCAAACAAAGTTCCAATCGGACCATCGTCGGCCCTAAAGCAGATAAAGTGGTCGTCGGCATAAAGTCGACCATAGTAAATCGGGCCAAAGTTCCAATCGGACTATCATCGGCCCTAAAGCAGATAAGGTTTCCGTTGGCATAATGTCGACTATAGTAAATCGGGCCATCGTCAGTTTCCGATTCTCGTCCGATTAAACGCAGATAAGGTTTGTTCCAATCGGACCATCGTCGGTCCTAAAGTGGTCTCGGCATAAAGTCAACTGTAGTAATGTGGACCTCCGTCAGTTGCCGATTATTGACCGAAAACTGAAAATCACAATCTGACCAACATTGGGCCAGAGTGTTGTCGCCGATGTCGACCCACTGCCGACGTTGTCGACATTGGTCTGATTCAATGCCGACGATTTGTGTTTGCTGGGGGTGTTTACACACCATGCATTTTCTGCAAAAAAGATGTATGGACTCAAGATGCATGCATTTTGGGGAATTTTCTAGTAAATTTTGCTGCGATAACATAAATAATATGTTGGCATGCCTATCAATTATTATCAGCTGTTAAACTAAGATTAGGTTATAGCTTTCAAAATTTTAATTATTTGTTACCTGATTTTTTTCTTTTCATTGACAAAAAATATCATTTCTTAATGCACAGGGTGAACGCTTTTAGATTTCGTGCATCTAGCAAAAGATGCATCTGCAAGATGCACAGGAAAAATGCACAGTGAGAAACAGACTTTAAAAGTATCTTTTTCCAAGGTTCCTAAAAGTCCCTATTTTTACAAAAAAAAAGACCTCGTAAAGGCTCTTTATTCATAAAAAAAATATAACCTGATTTGCTTGGTTTAGTATAGTTTTTGCTACAGTTAATAGTACATTATAAACCTAGGGACTAAGTGGTACTTTTTATCCTGAGTCGAAAAGTTTGTAGCCTGAACGAAGCAAGGGCTACAATTCGTCGAGGGATAAAAAAACACTTTAGCCACGTTGTTCATATACTATTTTATGCACTTTAGGATAGGAAAAAACTAAGTCAAGAAAAAATAATTGAATGGGACTTTACGGCACATTCTATTTACAAAACAATAGTAGTAAAACGTAATACAACATACGCTAAGTGTGTTCAAGCTGCTCCACCTTTTTTTGGCAAGAGGAACAAATTTAATTTATATCCCTGGGAATTTAATTATTGTAAATCAATAAAAATCATGTTAAATCCCTAGGGATTCAAAGTACCACTTTAATCACTAAAAATAGGGGTTTAAAGTAGATTTTAATTCCCTAAAGGGCACAAAAAATAATAGTAGGGAACTCGCCTAAATCTTCGGCGCTATAACACGCTTGATTGACATTTTCGCTATCTAGAATTGAGACTGCTGCTCATTCCAAATTCTCCGGCGACCAATTTCAATATGGGGCTGACATTTTTACGCAGAAACTAAATAGAACTCCCGCTGCCAGTGTGAAAAACTGGTCCGATTGAATTTAGAATGACGTGTAAATGTAAGTATTTTTTCCTCCGCATGAATCACCCAATACCTATTAATCCACCCAACACCGTTCTCAACTAAAAAGCCAGGTAACTCCTACCTCCTCAGTGCCCTTTAGCCTATTGTGGCCGCCATTTTTATAACCAAATTGACAAGGAAAACATGGATTTTCTGTCAGTTTGGTGTCAATATGCCAAAGGATACTAAAATGAAAATGAGTTAACTGGCTTTTTAGTTGAGAACGGTGTTGATCCACCTCACCCTTTTCAATAAAGCTGCGACCGCCCTTAGATTATATGCTCTCGACTAAATTTTCAAATTACTAAATATTTACTTACTTGTCGTATGCCTCTTTGAATTTTAGATAATCTTGTTCGTTTAAATTACTGTAGGGGTCTTGGACGCCACTATTGGGTAGAAAAGGATTATTATTTTGGTCATTATTATACGGGTAGCCCGATCCATAAGATGTCCCGTCGAAATTATTATACAGCGGGTTCATTGTGGTGGAGAGTGTGTTAAAACTGGTGTCTTCGGAAATGAAGACAATGGGACAGGAACCTGCGATTCTTGTAAAGCGGGTTCTTTCGTGGTGGATGATTTTTTCCTGGACGTACCAAAGGCCTTGAATCTAAAAAGGGTATGTAAAGAGAATTATAATGAAAAGCTGGTTCACTTTTCATACAAAATGAGACCATTTTTATTATATTTATGGGAATTTATGTCCTTATGCCTAATAAAATATTGATCTTCAGGTTAAATTTATCAAGCATTAATTAAAAATATTTATTTTTCACTGTTGTTGGGTTCAATGGGTTGCATGGCTTCACATGCCGTATCCTATAAACTGCATCGACCTGCAGACCAAACTACTATCTACTATCTCAGGATATAGTAACACCAAAGATACATGAGTATGTTTGAAAGTTTGACACTGTGTTTCGTACTTCCATTGTCTATATTTTATTTATACACGACGTTTCGATCAGAACAATCTCTGATCGTCTTCCGGTGCAAACTACAATCAATTCCTAAGACTACGCACTATACTATGGGAAATCACTAAACCCGTGAAGTTCAAGAAGTTGGCTCCGCCCAAGGAGGGCCTTCCAAATATTTGGAATTTCAACATTGGTTTACTGAAAATACCCTGATTCTGCCCAATAAAGTCAGCTTCAAGGAATTTTCGTTTCTTCCAGTGTGACTCCTTGTGCAAAACCTTTGCTTCTGTCCACTTCATTCGGTGCATTGTTTTGACCATGCACCTTCGGCGATTGCTGATTTCGTTGTTTCACCTCTTTGGGTATTCGTCTGATATTCCTTTTAAGCCTAACATATAGTGGTCTTTTTGATTCGCCTATGTATGATTCACCACACTCATAATTAAGGAACTTGGTAAATGCATTCCTTATTTTGTTTGTTCTCCGGTTTTGTTTTACTAAGAAGGCTTCGAATTGTATTACTAGATTTAAAAGCTGTTTTAATATTAAAGTTGTTAGCTACTCTCCGAATTTTTTCTGATACTCCTTTAACGTAAAGAATTGTAAGGAATGCATTTGCCTGGTTTTGGTCTTGTAATCTCTGTCCTGTTTGCTGAAATTTAGAAATAGTATCTGTTATAAGTTTACGCCTGTAACCATTCTGCTGCAGATCCTTCTTAATGTTTCTTATTGCGATTTCCAAGTTATGAGAAATGTTACAACTTTGAACGGCTCTCTTATACAAAGTTCTTATTATGCCTTGATTTAAATATTGTCCTGTGTGAGTGGGTTTACGATAGACTGTTGTTCTGATGTCGTTTTCTACTCTTTTGACAAATACAGCAAGAAAAGGAATTCGACATTTTTGCTTGCTGGGTCTTATGTTATTTAGGTGGTGAAGAAATTCTGAAAGTTGTTGGTCATTCCCGGTCCAGACCAAAAAAGTATCATCAACAACATATCTCAGACAGAGCTTAGGTTTATATGTTGTGGTATCAACCGCGTGTGGCAGACTGTCATCCTGAGCATAAAACCTCTCTTTCTTTCACTTGAAAATAAGAGCTATGTAGACAGCACTCCAACAATTAAGAATTGATTGTAGTTTGCACCTGAAGACGATCAGAGATTGTACTGATCGAAACGTCGTGTATAAATAAAATATAGACAATGGAAGTCCGAAACACAGGGTTAATTTCATACTTGAGTATGTGTTATAGTTCACGTGTCTTTGGTAACATAGTAACATGCAGTACAAGCATTAGGGAGTTTTTAGCCAGCATACAAAAATAACAACCTTTGAAATTATAGTTATTTGACAAGCCGCTTTTTGCAAAATTCGCCAAAAACACAAACACATTGACGTGTAATGACAGAAGTTAATATAAAAAATAAAGTTAACCACAAAAATAATGTAATATTGGCGGTAATAAGCACGCCTTGTGATTAATAGGGAGTTTTTGGTCAGCATATAAAAATACCAACCTCTGTGAGTATCGTTAACTTTTGTTTTAAATAGATAAGATGTATTTTTTATAAATTATTGTTAGCAATAAAGTGCACTTTTTTGCAGAATTGTTATGTATTAAAGCACTAAAATACATAAGAAATATAAAGTTATATTTTCAATGATTGATAAGCAAAATTGGCCTTTAAATGAATACCATGCACGGAATCAATTCAATATTAAAGACAAATAGATAACTTTTTTTAGCAAAAAAAATCTGGTCGGAACCGTCATTTTAATTCCGCCATCTTTTTTTTTAAATTTACTGAATATTCAAAAACAACGCTATATCAAGAACTCCAAAACCCTTAAAAAAGATATATCGGTGTATATATTAAAAAATCTGCCATTTTGAATCCTCCATCTTGAATTTTGAACTGCAGCAAACGTCAACATATCCTGAATCCGAAAATTTTTATATTTTCCAAATTACAAGTTGCTCTGATCAGTAAGCTTGATCCAAAACTGA
Organism: Oxystoma pomonae; assembly: GCA_963921995.1. NCBI lineage: Eukaryota > Metazoa > Arthropoda > Insecta > Coleoptera > Brentidae > Oxystoma > Oxystoma pomonae. The sequence goes on along the minus strand of OY998166.1, from coordinate 94,419,898 downwards.
CTTGCAAGGTTTTGCTATACGGAGGTACTATAGCAGCCGAATGTTAAAAAAACATGAGAAGAAAAAAATTATTTTCTGGAAAATGTAATAAAACCTGGCAATGCGTGGCACATTTTTAAAAAGGTGAATTCCTAAGTTAAAAATGACATCTTTATATCAGGAATCAGCTAATAAACATTTAAGCTACAGAGTAAATTGTAAAGGTGTGTATGAATAATAGCATTTTTGTCAATTTTTTTAAACTTAGTTTTTTGAGTTCTCTCTAAGATTGTAGGAACTCAAGTACAATTTGTATTTTTTTTTCAATGTGGCGTTTTTGTTTTAAATTCTTATTTAAAAGTGTACTTAGTTTTTCCCCCAAAAATACTCGACTTTGCAAAAAGAAGAGTGAAACCAGTTGAGCAGACTGCCAGACCAGTGGTGCAGGTGGTGGATTAGGGGCAGGCTCGGGGTAGGGCAAAAAGGGCCCAGGGAGGCCTAATTGCCAGGCTTCGCGCCGCCCCTTCTCTACTACTAGTCTTTCCCAAGTGCCAAATTTTACCCAATGGTTAAATAAAACAGAGAATATCAAAAATGTAAAAATTAGAAAAAATGGAGATATGGCTCATAATTTTTTTTTTTTTTGAGTTTACTATTTGATTAAATCGAAAATTTTTACTTTTTCGAAAAAACTTCGCTCACACTTAATTTATTTTTGTTATCGTGATGTTTATTTTGATAAATATTAGTCAATAAGAATTTAACAACCCCAAAATTTTTTTTTTCATATTTTATTTTTTGAACTTAATTTAAAGCAAGCAATTCATATTAACAGAAAACTTTTATTAGTTTGTCATAGGGCCTATTTATATATTGCTCTTTTAGGTGGTGCAATCACAATTTAAAATTATCATTAATTGACAGAGATAAAACTGTCAAAGGACCGAAGAGTCACAGTCAAAATTCAAAGCGTCGCGACGCCCAGCCAAAATCGACGTAAGAGAAAAATAGTACATTATAAACCTAGGGACTAAATTGCCACATTTAATCCCGCGGCGAAAGCTTTGTAGCCCGACCTTAGGGAGGGCTAGGGAGAGCTACAATTCGCTAAGGGATTAAATGACACTTTAGTCCCGAAGTTTATACAGGGTTCCTAAGCAAATCCTTAGGGGGCCAAGCAGCCGTGTATAAGACGCAGACAAACGGAAAAGCACATTAGGCAGAAAAGGATGGGCATGGGGCGATGTTGTCACTACATCTTACACGTAGTAAATCCATTCCAGGTTGTTGTTTTTTAATGTTTTCCATTTTCATACCTTTAGGACTGGAATAAAAAATTTTTTTGCTCGACTTTAATACCAAACTGAAAAAATATTTTTCGGCTTTTCATTTTGTAACTATTGTCCTTACGCACTGTTTACAGGCTGGGGACTGAGATACATGCAAATGCCTAACCTAAAGCGTTCATACACGGCCGGAGAAATCGACTGAGATATTTCCGTAGAAACTTTATCAAGCAAATAGGACGGGTTGACGCCTTCGAACGTCCAACCCAGATGTGGGGCCGTGCACAAATTACGTAACGGTGATTTTACCAATTTTTGATCCCCTCCCTATGTAATGTTTTGTAACGGTTTGGCACGACACTCCCCTAATATTACGTAACGATTTCAAGACCACTACCTCCCCCCAAAAAAAAAAACTTTTCACTTATTTTCATTCCAAATTTTCTTAGTTTCACACAAATGCAAACGCTGTCGAAAACCCCCCTCCCCCCTCCGTAACGTTTTGTAACCCCCCTCCCCCTATGACCATTACGTAATTTGTGCGCGGCCCCTGTAGTCCCAGTGGAGGAGGGCGAGAAAATTGATATTTTGTTCTTAAAAATTATACTCTTTAGGCATATTTCTTTGCGTTCCCGAAATTACGTAATTTTTGAAAAAAAATTGTTTTTCCAACATTTTTGCGTTCGGCTAATTGATTGAAAAATTTTTGCCTGTGGCGCCCTTTATCTTCTCACTCGAAACCAAGATCCCCCGTTTTAGAAAAACTGATCCTGTCTCTGTTTCTAAATTTTTTCGAATAAAAGTAGAGTATGACCATGGGGGAAATAATTTTTTTCTACGGTATCACGAATATGAGAAAGTTGAAGAAAAAAATAAAAAAAGTGGCAGAGCTCAAGTTTTTCGTAAAAGAACGTATTTTGTAAAGAAACAGAGCAAAATAAATCTTTTCACCCCTTTTTGGGTGTTACAAATATTGGCAGCCCCTTATTTTTCGCTTTTACCCTCCCGCTAGTTTTGAAGAATTGGTTCGCTACATTTTTCGAGATCATGTCATAAAACACCTCGAAAATATCAGTGTAGTGTAGTGTAGTGTAGGGCCAGCTTTATTTAAAATCAATAATATCGCAAGCAAAAAGCTCTGCAGGAAAAACATCGCCGTTTATTGATTTCTTTGGCTGCTAGTGCTAGCTGCATGGTTTGGCCGTTTCCGGATAGATGTCACTAGTAGAACAGAATGGAAAGAAATTTAATTAAAAGCGAAGATATTTCTTTCTAATGTAAACAACCTCACGAGTTTATCGCTCAGTATCGTAAATAATGGACCCTGCCGCCTCCTTTAAGCAAGAAAAAGCTGTGGTTTGGACCTGAAAACATCTAATTTTTTCCTCGATCATCTCATGGTGTGGCCGCCATCTAGCGGAATTTGCAGACATCTTGTCAACGGTTATTATTGCAACTATGATTTATGCTCACAATGAAAGAGTGGCGACAATTTTTTCGCAAAGCAGTCCGGAGATAATAACAAACTGGCACCATTGCTCAATATACCTGTTTCTTTTGTGCGCGCAGAACTTTCTATGCCATTGCTGTTTGATTTAATGAAATCCTATCCCTAAGGAAAATCTTAGGAAACCTGTATACTATTTTATTCATTTTAGGAAAAGATCTTTGTTAAAATTACGTTATCTCTACGCCAAATGGTTCGTCAACTAGAGAGTGATAAGAATGAAATCTTGGCCAAGAGCAGGTGCTGTTTGGCTTGACTTGCCATAAATTTAATTATAATTTTACAGGGATTAGTTTTTTTTTAATCCCTGAGTTATTAAATTTACTCCCTAAGCTGAGAGATTAAATTTATTTTTAATCCCTTAGGGACTAAATTTTCTTTGAATCCCTTAGGGATGAAAAGTGTCACTTTAGTCCCTAAAAAGAGGGATTAAAAGTACCTATTTAATCCCTGAAGTGCATAAAATATTTGTTTGTTGTTTCTTGGGGTCATGTCTATATGTGCACCAAGTTGGAACAAAATTACCAAAAAACGGCAATACAAATTGAATATTCCGAAAAACGACCCGATTGTAAGGAAAAAGAAAGTTTGAATGGCCGAAGAAATCCTGAAAAAGACGAATTAAAAAAGGCGACGCGGCGCAAGAAATAGATGCAGAAGATGACACACTCATTTTGATTTTTACATGAAGGAAGCTGCCAGATTATTTGATAAAAGACAATTAGAAATCATTGTGGACAACCAGGGCAAAATCGTGTCTGATCCCAAAGAAAGATTAAAAGAATGGTGTAACTACATCGAAAATCTCTTTCGGTCCGGACATCCAGAGGCATTCTCAAAAAAGAAGCCCAAATAATAGTAACGGGGGTTGGAGAGGGAGTAGAAGGGGGGGTTGAACTTTTTTTCTTAACTCTTAACGATAATACATTTAGGTAGACAGGCTGCTGAAATTTTCCTATCGAATCTCATCAAAAAAAGTATAGAATTCTTGTATGATTTTTTATCGGGTTTTGGGTCGGTTCTGGAACAGATTTCGATGAGATCCTAGAAGATTTTATCAGGTCTATGGGTCTCTGATTTTTCTTTTATTAGTTATGGTGATTTTAGATGATCCTATGGGCGAGGATTTTATCGGGTTTTGGGTCGGTTTTGGAACAGATTTCGATGAGATCGTAGGATATTTTATTAGGTCTATGGGTCTATGATTTTGGGGGAGATTATATGAGTTGTTATGGGATTGGGTTCTAGAAGATTTGAGGAGCTTTTATCGTTATGGTGATTTTAGAATATCCTATGGGCGAGGAGATTTTATCGGGTTTTGGGTCGGTTTTGGAACAGATTTCGAGGAGATCCTAGAAGATTTTATTAGGTGTATGGGTCTATGATTTTGGAGAAGTTTATATGTGTTTTAATGTAATTGGTTTCTAGAAGATTTGAGGAGCTTTTATCCTTATGGTGATTTTAGAAGATCCTATGGGTTAGGAGATTGTATCGGATTTGGATCGGTTTTGAAACAGATTTCGATGAGATTCTAGAAGATTTTATCAGGTCTATGGGTCTATGATTTTGGAGGAGATTATATGAGTTCTTATGTGATTGGTTTCTATAAGATTTGAGGAGTTTTTATCGTTCTGATAATTTTAGAAGATCCTATGAGCGAGGAGATTGTATCAGGTTTTGGGATGGTTTTGGAACAGATTTCGATGAGATCCTAGAAGATTTTATCAGGTCTAAAAAATTTGTTTTTTAAATTAACTTGCTTTAAGTATACTTTTTAAATCATTAGCTTCCGCATCGCATTAATTTGGCGTAGTTTTTAGTGAAAGTTAGGACACTGGAATCGATATATGATCTTCGCTAGATATACACCTATCGAAATTGCGCTTTTAAAGTTGGCCAACTTTCCCAGCTTGCTTTTGTTTTGGTTATCGTCTTTTGGCCCAAATTTGAGTGATGAGAGAGCCAGTTGCACCATGCATCTTTCTCTAATTCTGGATTCTATTAAAGTTATGTTATTTTTCAGAAACCCAAAGTGTAAGTTTTTAGGTATAAATATGAGCTAAATCATTATCCTAGAAGCCGATCCCACAAGAACCTATAGAAACTTCTCCAAAATCATTCGTCATAGGATCTTCCGGAATCACGATACTGATAGAATATTATCAAATCCTAAAAATCGATTCCACAAGAACCCATGAAAACTTCTCCAAAAGGAACTCCTAGAATCGCGATACTGATAGAATCTTATCAAATATCCTAGAAACCGATCCCACACGAACCCATAAAAAATATCCTAGAAACTTATTCCACAAGAACCCATAGAAAATTTTCCAAAATAATTCCTCATAGGATATTCTATAATCACGATACTGATAGAATCTCCTCAAACATCCTCAATACTCCATTCCCATCAAATCTCCTTCAAAAATGTTTATTTGCGCGTTCATAAAATCTTCTCCAAGCCAACAACCTTATACAAACTGATAAAATGTCCTATCCTTCTGTCTTATAACACATCCCTGATTCTCATAAAAGTACCTATAGTCTTATCCAATCTTATAAATTATTCTAAAACTACAAGCTGATAAAATATTATATATTTCCTATATAATCTTCTCCGCTTCCAGAGGATTATAAAATATTATAGAAAACAATTTTGGCCTTCTTATTGAATCTTATAGAACTTATAGAAACATAATAAAAACTTCTCCCATCTGGATGACATTTGAGGGGAAAATTTCAGCAGGGCACCTACTTACCTCTTTAATGCCAACTGTGTGTTGGGGCTTCCATCCCTTACAGTACTGTGCATTGTAGAAATCTCCTAAACAGGTTCGTAAAGTTGCTAGAAAGAAAACACAAAATAACGTCCACATTTTTGTCTGAATTTTTAGCTACCTATATTCTAAACACTTCAACCCGAAGTTTTAAAATCCGTTTTCAACGAATTCACCGTAACGACTACGACATAAAGATCTTTTTAATTTGACTTTGTTTTGAACTCTGCCAGAGGAAACGTAGTTAACAAGCAATTATTATTACTCACGAAGAATGTTTGTATTTTCTTAATTTTAATAGCTTGGCGAACGTATGTCTCACACGAGTGTTTTTAGTACGAGATCTGCGTTTTAAATTTTCTAATTTTTTCAAACAGGAATTATTGGAAAAAAAACTAAAAAACAAAAGATCAAAAGATCTCGGATGGAAAACAACAAAAATTCAAACTTGGATGAGCATCCCACGAGAAACACACAAAGGACCAAAGCGAAAAGAGAAATGATCAAACGATGTTTCGCCCTGGGTAACCAGCGTGGTCTCGTCAGTGGGTTCGCTCGCTGGTTATCCAGGGCGAAACATCGTTTGATCATTTCTCTTTTCGCTTTGGTCCTTTGTGTGTTCCTTGTGGGATGCTCATCCAAGTTTGAACTTTCGTTGTTTTCCACCCAAGATCTCTTGGTCTTTTATTTTTTAGTTTTTTTAGTTTCTTTTCGGTTGAAGTAACTGATATGGAGGTTTTTTAACTTCCTTTTTTTGTTTTAATCGCCTTAGGAGCGTAACCCTATTGAAAATATTAACCGCCCTGGATAACCAGCGTGAGAAACCACTGACGAGCCCACGCTGGTTACCTAGGGCGAAACATCGTTTGATCATTTCTCTTTTCGCTTTGGTCCTTTGTGTGTTCCTTGTGGGATGCTCATCCAAGTTTGAATTTTCGTTGTTTTCCACCCGAGATCTTTTGATCTTTGGTTTTTTAGTTTCTTTTCGGTTGAAGTAACTGATATGGAGGTTTCTTAACTTCCTTTTTTTATTTTAATCGCCTTAGGACCGTAAACCTATTGGAGATATTAACACGTCATCGTCAGGACGAACCCGCGTATTAGGTGACTTAGATAAGTACCAGTGCGGAACGATGCCTATTTGTGAGTGATTCAAACTTGAAAATCAAAGTGTATGATGATGTTTAATGATGTCTGGGGCGAGTGACCAGTGAAACTACTGCCACGCTGGCTACCCAGGGCGAAAAATCTTTTGATCATTTCTCTTTTCGCTTTGGTTCTTTGTGTGTTCCTTATTGTTGTTTGAATTTTCGTTGTTTTCCACCCGAGATCTTTTGATCTTTTGTTTTTTAGTTTCTTTTTGGTTAAAGTAATTGATATGGAGGTTTTATACCTTCCTCTTTTTGAAGGAATTATTGGAATAACAAAATAAGTGAAGTAAATATCAAAAAGAGAGAGTCTTACCTAAAGAAAAATCTTTTCGATTTTTGGTTTACTCCACTAGTTCTGATTTCAGAGCTAGTCCATTAACCAGTTGGGCTTTTCATTTAATGTCATCCAGCATGAGTACCGGCGTAGATAGCAAAAAAACAACTTTTTACCGCTGTACCACATAAATACATAACGGGTGCGACTTTAAGACTAGACGCAGTATACGTGTTTCGAATGCTTTAGGGACTCACCAGTTTGCCATAAGTTAATATAGACGAAAAGAAACGATCATATCAAGAAAGTAGTGGACAAATGCTCGGCAAGCAATAATAATTATTTTGGAAATTTATCCCGTATTTGTGGCGTAGATGGCCAGAAATAAAGGTAATAAATCACAAATAAAAGCTTTCGACCGGGACTTGAACCCAAAACCTCTAGAAGGCCAGTCGGGTTTTCGGAAATCCTTTCCGCTGAAATATTTGTAAGTTAAGTTTTGCCAATTTACATTTTATGTTCGCTTTTTACTGTTACCTATATATATAACGATTTGCAAACAAACAATTAATTGATGATGACGGTTCAATTGGAATGTTTTTGTTCATAATGTGTATTATAACTTTTTTTAATAAGTGTAATATTACTTCTACTACTACTACATTTCTTTGTCAGGTTTCCATTAAGTAACCCTGTACCAATAACCATATCAATGTATGACCGGTCTAGGACCAGTGGGCGCAGTCAAGTGGGTGCAGGACCAACTGGGCGCAAGACCAAGTGGGCGCGGCCAACTGGAACAAACTGGGTGCGAAAGTCCTTTTTTCAATATATAATTAAATTAAACTATACCTCATGAAAAAAAAAACAAACCCAAACCAACTGAAACCTAAACCAACCCAAACTAATCAACTTCTACATATTATAACCCTTGGAAAAAAACCCACCGAATCTTTTTTTGTTTAATTAACCCAACCCAACTTAACCTAAACCGCCCAGTTGGCCGATTCATATATGACTGTTTCATTAAGTTTTTTAAGGAAACTTGTCTCCTATACTATGATTCTAGAGAACAATTATTTAAATTACCTAACTTTGTTCATTACAGCACCTAAAGATAGAGACGTATTTTCTATTTGCATATACTGTTGAAAAATGATGTAATTTTATTAGGGCATATTATTGCTCATAAAAAAAGAAACTAAGAACTTTTTACATCATAACTTTTGTGTCCTCTTCGTCGACTCGTAATTTTCCCAATCCCAGTAGCGCACCCAGGAATTGCCTTCGGGGGGGGGGGGGGGGTTAAGGATAAATAATAAAAAAACTTAATTTGAAGTAAAACTGTGGCCATAATTGATACAAGGAAACAGCTACTTACAAGCGCGGACCTGGGGGGGGGGGGGGATTTTTGCAAAAATGACACTTAAAATTCCATTTTTGACAACAAATCGCAGGCAAAATATTTTGATAAAATTATATTAAAAAGACCATGTTGATGGTGATCCAAAAAGAGAAATAAAAAAATCAAACATTTTTATAGCGGTCATGAACGAACGAAATCGTAAAAATGAAAGGTGTCCCAGCAAACACGGTTCCCTCGGGCCTTCGTCGGTCCGATGTCGATTGCCGAATTTGTCGTCATCGGCACGACGTCGAGTTACGACATCGGACCAGCAGTATTTTTTGTCCGATTTGCGATGTAGGCCCAATGTATGTTTGCCGATGAAGCGTTAGACTGTGGCCCGCTGTCGGACCAATGGTAAATTTTAATTTTTGCTGACATCGGCATACCGTCGCCGTACGATTAAGGACCAATATGGTTTAACCACATGGTACCGACCATCCGCACATAACTGTTTAATTTGGTCGGTCTAACGTAGGCAAGCTGATCTCGGCCCGACATCGGTAAACTATTCAAGTCCGACATTGGTTTCCTAAAGCGGTCCAACGTCGGTGATTAACGGAGGTCCGTCGGTGGTAGCTTAAAGCGGCCCGACATTGGCAAACTACAAAGTTTCTATAATGCGAGTGCTTAACCAGTCGGGCTGGTTTAACTGTACAAGGAACATAGTGACATTAGTGCCATCTCTACATACTAGGAAGAAACTATTAAGCAGTTTAAAAATATTAAGGTGACATAATCGGACCATCGTCGGTACCGATTCTCGACCAATCAAACAAAGTTCCAATCGGACCATCATCGGCCCTAAAGCAAATAAGGTTTGCGTTGGCATAATGTCCACTATAGTAAATCAGGCCATCGTCAGTTGCCGATTTTCGTCGGATTAAACAAAGTTCCAATCGGACCGTCGTCGGCCCTAAAGCAGATAAAGTAGGCGTCAACATAAAGTCGAATATAGTAAATCGGGCCATCGTCAGTTGCCGATTCTGGACCGATTAAAGAAAGTTCCTATCGGACCATCATCGGCCCTAACGCAGATAAGGTTTGCGTTGGCATGATGTCGACTATAGTAAATCGGACCATCGTCAGTTGCCGATTTTCGTCCGATTAAACAAAGTTCCAATCGGAGCGTCGTCGACCCTAAAGCAAATAAGGTAGGCGTCGGCATAAAGTCGACTATAGTAAATCGGGCCATCGTCAGTTGCCGATTCTCGAACGATTAAAGAAAGTTCCTATCGGACCATCATCGGCTCTAACGCAGATAAGGTTTGCGTTGGCATAATGTCGACTATAGTAAATCGGGCCATCGTCAGTTGTCGATTCTCGTCCGATTAAACAAAGTTCCAATCGAACCGTCGTCGACCCTAAAGCAATAAAGTGGGCTTCGGCATAAAGTCGACTATAGTCAGTTGCCGATTATTGACCGAAAACTGAAAATCGCAATCTGACCAACATCGGGCCAGAGTGTAGTTGCCGATGCCGACACACTGCCGACGTTGTCGACATTGGCTCGATTCAATGCCGACGATTTGTGTTTGCTGGGTAGTAATGTGGACCTCTGTCAGTTGCCGATTATTGACCGAAAACTGAAAATCGCAATCGGTCCAACATCGGGCCAGACTGTAGTCGCCGATGCCGACACACTGCCGACGTTGTCGACATTGGCCCGATTCAATGCCGACGATTTGTGTTTGCTGGGCTAGTTCAGGGGAAATTTTGAAAAAGGAAGATCCGAACGAATGCATGGCAGGGCCAAGCAGTGTAACTTCAGTTATAGAGAAAAACATACTTGTGTGTCTATATTACCTATAATAATTGTCCAATTAATTACAATAAATTACAATAAATAGTCTACCTTCCGAATACCATTCGTGCTTTGAGAATTAATTCTGAAAAAACATGTTTTTGTTGAAATCCGCACTCGGTTATTTTTTTTCCGTTGTATCAAAAAATTGCCCTCCTCAGCTTTGACACGACGGAAAAAATAAACTAGTGCAGTTTTCAGAACACACGTTTTTTCAGAATTATCGATAATTCTCAAAGCACTTTTCCCCCAAAATATAATTTCTAGATTTCTACAAGGCATTTAAAAGTCCTTTAAAATAAGGTATATCACTTGACCACCTTACCGTATTTCAATTCTAGTGGTGAAACCGAGGGTGAAACTTACTCCTCGAAAAAGGTTTGTCCTACGAAAACTCCATCAGTATTGCTTAATAGTGCCGCTCCTGAATAAAAAATCGGCGTGTACAAGGTTTTTTTTTCATAATTGTACCCGATGGTGTAGCTATATATCATCTAGCAACCCGAGGCTACGGTCGGCCTACAAAACTTTCGCTGCGGGATTAAATGTGGTACTTTAGTCCCTAGGTTTATAATGTACTATTATTTATTTTACTAAGCCATCTAAAACCCGATGTTAATTTTATTAAGCCTGCGCTTTTTCCCTCTCTAATCAAACCTAACATCATAACTCTCATACCCAACTTTTATGTTATTGATCAGGTTACATTACAAGTTCTACTGAAGACATTCTTCTACAAGTGTAAACGCTTTTATAACAAATATTCTGAAATTATAGAGCCTTCTATAGTAATTGAATATAATAATCTTTTACCACTTGTAAAAAACGATCTAAATAATATGTCGACTAGCGATTTTTTTGAGCTAATTTACACAATAGAAAGTAACTTTGTTCTAATAAAAGAATTTGCCAATGAAAAACCGAGAAAAAGGGACTTTTAAATTATTGACCTCTCAAGACTTGCCACTGTTACAGATAATGTTAGCAACAAAAATGCGGTAAATAAAATAAATAACAATACATTGTTACCAAACTAAAATAAATATTTGTTTTTTACTATAAAAATATACCAACGTTTGGTAGTATTTTATTTACTTGAATAAAGCACAACTTTACCCACTAAACACCGTTATGTAGATATTACGTAAAATTTACATAACAGATTTAACTTGTTATGTAAATTTAAGGTCACTCAGAGGTCACAATAAGGTAAAATTTAAGTCACATTAAGGTGCGAAAACTCTGCATAATGCATTGCGCAAAGCCCTTTTACATAAATATTACATCCATGTTACGTAAGAGTAAAGTAAAAACTACGTATATTTTACATAACAGGTTTACCTTGTTATGCAAATTTAAGGTCACATAGAGGTCACAATTATTTATTAATAAGGTAAAATTTAAGTCACATTAAGGTGCGAAAACTCTGCATAATGACATGCGCTAATTTTTACATAAATGTGATGTAAATAAAATGACATACCTTTTACATAAATATTACATCCATGTTACGTAAGAGTTAAGTAAAAACTACGTATATTTTACATAACAGGTTTACTTTGTTATGTAACATTAAGGTCACATAGAGGTCGCAATTATTTAGTAATAAGGTAAAATTTAAGTCACATTAATCTGCATGACATGCGCAAAGCGTCAACTATTTAAGTCCGACATGAGCATGCAGCTTGAGGCGGGCCAACGGAAAGTTCGTACAGGTCCGTCGGTGGTTGCTTGAAAGGGTCCTACATTGGCAAACATGTGCCAAACTACAAAGTTAATCAGACGGGTTTAAGTCGCGGAAGAGGTGATTCTTAGAGATCTGTCAATACTTCAATATTCGCATCCTAATTTTGAAATAAATATCTTTGCTCTTTATATATATAATATTATCATCCACTGTGAAGGGAACATAGTGACATTAGCGCCATCTCTACCTACTAGAAAGAAACTATTCAGCACTGGTAATTTCTTTCATTTTCATAATATTTTTATCGTATCGCGTAATAGAGCGTTTACCTCATTTAGACGATATAAATATTACATAAAATGTTATATATAATAGTTATGTAACATTTGAAATGTAAACTTACGTTTCAATTGACTATATAATAATTATGTAAAATTTAGGGCTTTAATTTGACGTACATTATTTTACAGGGAATTTACACAACTTGAATGACATAATTAATACAAATATGCAAAATTGTAAATGTAAAGTTAAGGTGCAAATGTTTCATAATATTTATGATAATATAAAAATGATATAAATAAAGATGATATAAATATTACATAAAATGTTTTACATAATAGATATGTAAAATTTTAAATGTAAACGTATTGTCTAAATTGTTACATAATAGTTATGTATATTTTATTACTTTCATTTAAAGTAAATAATTTTATGTAACGTTTACGTAAATTATATATAATTTTTTATATAGTAGGTATGTGATATTTTTATGTAAAATTAAGGTCCCACTATTTACGTAATATTTACGTAAATTTTAAGAATTTATTTATAAAGTCATATTATTTAACTAAGATTAACTTCGCTTATGATGCCTTAAATGTACAGTCAAAGTTTTGACGTAATGTTTACATAATTTTTTTTATAAAAAATATTTTTATGGGAGATTTACGTAAATATTATGTAACATATTTTACTGTATATATATGAACCTTAGATTTATATAAATATTAGGTTAAATTCACAAGTGTGTTTACTGGGTAGGTACCTAAACCTATAGTGGGGGGGCATAAAATGTCCTTGCCTCGGGGCCCCAAGTCATGTTGCTACGCCGCTGATTGTATCCTACCAAATGCTCGAAAACGAAACAGAGGCGTTTTTGAAAAATACATCTCTAAATCGATCATTTCTGTACATTGAATATATTTTTGAACTGAACCGATTTTGATCGATCGGAATTTCACTAGTGCATTCAAGGATTCCAAACAAAAACAAAAAAACAATTCGTGTCTCTGTAATTTCGTGGATGATCAAAATAGAGCATAAAAATTATTAAATAACTAGCTGGTCGCCCGCGACTTCGTTTGCGTCTCTAAAATTGTAGATTTCCCCTCCCCCGTCACCTTACCCCAAAACTCAAAACTTCAGCCCATTAAACCCTTCCATCCGCTCGTAACCGCGATTTGCCTGCGGTTTTTTCAGTTTTCAAGCTTTAAGTGGTCATAACTTTTGTTCCCGTAAACCGATTTTGATGAAATACAGCCTATGTACTCCCATCAAGTACATAGGCTGTATTTCATCAATGTACACCCATCAGGTGGCTTTCACTAAAGCTTCAACTGGCAGAAGTTGAAGACAAAGTATCAAGCCTAAATTAAGTTTTGTAGTAGGATTTTTCTAATTTCCTGGTCGTATATGTATTTAAATTGCGATCTTTAAAATCTCAGTAGATACCTGGGCACAATAGGCCCATTTGAGGCCGCAGAGCATGGTTCAGCCTTCGGTAGAGAGCTAACCATCAATTTTGAATACATACATACTCCCATCAAAGTCGGTCCAGTAGTTTTTGCCTGATAATGCATGGAACAAATAAATAAACTCTTATTGTGGCATAACAACTATTACAATAAATAAAAAACTGTATAAAATAATTCCACAAAAGGACTAAAAAGGCAGTATATATCTATTTGTATTTCATAATGTTAAAACTTTCTAATTTTATTAAAACTGATATTAAATTTTAGCCCTGATAAAAAAAAATTGGGTAGATAGATTTATATTAGTTTAACTGCAAAGAGATAGGTACATATCCAAGAAATTTTTACGTTGCAAAAAAACTAGGAAATTATGATCTTAATAGTTTCAGTATTATTTGGTTCAAAAGTATTAATATAAGTGAAGTAAAAGAGACGACATAATTTTATTTATTGTTTAGATCATTAAGTAATAAAATAAATTAATTTTTACTTGTTATTCAAGATTAAGAAGATAATAACGATAGGCTTTTTTAAATTGTGTAGGCTTAAGTTCTTTTATAAAACTAGGAATATCATTGTAGACTTTACAAATATTATAAGAAAAGGAGCGTTGAAAAATAGTTTTACGATGAACGGGATAGTATGTCTACCTCTAAGTCTTATACCGAGATTGTAAATGTCAGTTCTATGTTTTATTTTTTCGTTTGAGTACGGTGGAGTTTTGTTGAAAATTATTTTGTGAAATAAACATGCAGAATGCAGTTTTCTTCTAGCAGACATGTCAAGCCATTGAATAGTTTTTAGTTTGTGAGATATTTTATTTTTATTTTCGAATTCCAAAAGTAAGGCGTAGACAGCTTTTTTGAACTTTTTGAATTCTTTGTTTATCTTCATGAGTAAGGCATGGATCATAAACGACATCGCAGAAAGTAAAATGTGATAACACAAAAACATCACAAATTCGTCCTTTAAGTTTTTCGTTTAGTATGTGGCGGTGTTGGTAAAGCATTTTTAAATTCATGTAAGCAGATTTTATGCACTTGGTAATATGATCAGAGAACCTAAGATCGGTATCTAAAACGAGTCCAAGATTTTTAACGGACCTAGTGAAAGGCAAGGGCACGTCTAAGATCTGAATTTGGAGGGAGTTTTCGACATCTATTTTATTTTTTCCAAACGCCATGACACTGGACTTTGCTGGATTAATCGAAAGCTGAGTAATTGCAAATTTGATTTAAATGAGAATGTTCTTCGGACAACTTTAAATTCTTAGAGTTAAAGCTGCATTTTATTTGGGTGTCATCTGCATAATTATATCCTTTACTAAAAACTAAGCAATTTGTTATGTTAAGAGTATAAATGCAAAAAAGTAGTGGGGCCAAAATAGACCCCTGCGGCACGCCGGAGCTGACTTCACCCAGGTTGGATTTTCCTTTATCTGTTTGAACAAATTGTTTTCTGTGGGTTAGGTACGATTCTATCAAGCTGACTGCGAACTCAGAAAATCCTATAAAATGCAGAATTGAGAGTAATATTTCATGGTTAAAGGTATCAAATGCCTTCGAATAATCCAGCAAAACCAATACGGTTGTTTGTCCATTATCTATGTCTTTTAAAATGTCATCTACTAGATCCAGCGGACGAAAAGCCGGACTGTCTAACTGGAAGCATATGGTCGTTATAAGTGGAAGCATCTGGCTTTTTAGCTAATGGCGTGACCCTTGAAATTTTCCAACAATCAGGAAAGTAATTCCTCAATATACAAGAGTTTATAATGTTAGTAATAAATGGCAAGATGTGGGGACAACAGATCAGTAACATCTCGATATTAATTTCGTCTACTCCAGTGACATTCGATTTAATATCCATCATGTATTTAAAGATTTGATCCTCATCCAATAACCTAAAATTGAATTTTTCCTTAAAGTTTGAAAATAAATTGTTAGAGTAGAGGTGAAGTAGCTCTGGGTTAGGATTATGTTTCTAGAAAAAACTGGTTATTTTCGTCAGGATTGTTAAGAGCGTCCGACAAGAAGTTTTTAGTTTGTTTGTTACCAACGTCAAGTTCTCTTAGCGTTTCCCACATTTTTTTTGTTTTATTTGAATTAATGTTAATGGAATGTTCCAAATAAGCTTTTTTTTCTCTGGCTATAGCATTGGTTAGCTGATTTTTCAAATTTTTTGTACGTGTCCCAATGAATTTAATTCTTAGTTTTTTTGAATTTTGTAAATGCCTTGTCTTTTAGAGAGATCATCTTTATTACTGTGTCAGTTAACCAAGGTGGCCGTTTATTTTTAATTTTTATTTCCTTTATTGGCGAAAAGGTATCAAAGAATCCCGTTAATAAGTTCTTAAAACAAGCTATTTTAAGGTCAATATTTTCAATAAAATAAATATTTTCAAATGGGGTGTGTGTGTAACAACATATCTTTAATAAGGTTTGGATTTAATCTGCTTAGACATCTGGTTTTTAATGTTGAACTCGCATATATATTAGCTGGTGGTCAGAAAAACCAAAAACATCCTTATTTCCGAAGTTGTTAATCGGTTCTGTATTAGAAATCATAATTAGGCCTATAAGGGTGGATGATGTTTTGGTGACTCTTGTTGGCGACTTTATAATTTGGTTTAGATTAAACATTTCTAGAATGTTGGTTAGCTTTTTAGTTTTGTAATCAAGTGTTAGCATGTCCACGTTTAAGTCACCTCCACATACAAACTTTTTGCTCAAAAATGAAAACTCTGATAAAGACTTTTCAAAGTCATTTAAAAAATTATCAAATTTTATCCTTTGATGTCTGTATAGATTACCAATAATATACTGACCTTTGTCCAATTCAAGTCTCACCCAAATATGCTCTAGAGCCTTAGTATGATTTTTCAGCAAAACTTCACGTTTTATATGTTGCTTATAATAAACTCCCAAACCACCATCTTTTCCTGGCCAGTCTAGCCTTATAAACTTGTAGCCATTTATACACAGCCTGTAAAGGGATTTACATGAAACGAAGAGGTTGACTTGTAGATAGCGACTGTCACATGCCAATTTTTTCAACTCCAAAAAAATAATTTTCTTGATCAGGACCCCACACAAAAGAAACATCTTTTTTAAGTAGACAACGTAAAGGATAAGTTTTTTCAGAAAGATTTGGAAGAAATTTACCTACATATGTGATATAACCTAAAAATCTCTGGATGTCATTTTTTTCTCGCATCTATCTTTGAATTATCAACAGAAATACCATCTTTACTTATCAAATGACCCATATACTGTACTTTATCTACAGAGATTTTACATTTATTTTTACTAAAACGGATGTTATTTTTTTTTGCAATCTCCAAAACTCTCTGTAACCTCTCATTATGTTCTTTAATAGTTCTAGCATATATAATACAGTCATCTACAAACACTCCTACCCCCTCTCCTTCACTATAATTTCATTAATGCGTTCTTGGAATACTTCAGGAGAGCTTGTTAAGCCATACGGAAGTCTGAGAAAGCGATACCTTCCAAACTCAGTCGCAAATGTCCACAATTTAGAACTATCTTTGTCCAATTTAACTTGTAAAAAACCCTGTGTACAGTCTAAAACAGAAAAATATTTAGCTCCTGAAAACTTGAAACTAACTCAGAAAAAGTAGGAAGATGCATTATCGGTCTAACAACATATTTATTTAAAACTGATGGATCCAAACATAACCTTAAATCTCCATTTGGTTTACGAACAATTACATAAGGATTAACCCATTCTGAACTTTCATTTGTGTTTAATTTTTCAATAATTTTTTGCTTTACTAATTGATCTAAAGTGTGTTTAAATCTGTCTTTAATGGCTCTAGGAGGTATAACTACTGGTTGTGCATCTGATTTTAAATCAATATGATAAGATTTGCTAAAACAACCTATATTGAAAAAAGAAATTCATATTTTTTTAAAATTATTTGTGCTGCGTTACAGTCATCAAGGCTTTTTTGTTGATATGATGATATCATATTTTTTTCATTTTGAGTGTCGATAAACTCAACTTTTTTAATTAAATTTAAAGAAACACATGTTTTTAATCCTAATAATGGAACACAATCCATATCGACTACATGAAATTGGATTTTATAATTAATATTTTATGAAGACATTTTAAATAGCAAAAACCTTTTACTGGTAACTGATGTTGTGTATAAGAACTTAACCTAACATTAGTTTCTTGAATGTTACCCAAGTTAAATCCAATCTTTTCCAGCAAACTTACAGGAATGACATTTGCCATAGCTCCAGTGTCCATCTTAAAATTTACTCTACTACTTTTGTCAACCAAATCCATTGAGATGATATCTACAAATAAAAAATCCTTACCAGTATCACTCTTATTAAGTAAATATTCATTATTGTCTTGTTCGACAATATGAACCCTTTTATTTTTATTTGAAAATTTATTATTAAAATTATTATTTTGTGAATAACCAAAACGATTAAAATTAGAATCAGAATGAAAATTTGAACTGTTATGTTTAACATTTTGAGAAAACTTGTTGCTGTTGTTATTTGAAGATAAGCATAGATGACTAAAATGATGTAATTTCTTACATCTACCACAAGTTTTACCAAAAGCAGGGCATTTTTTAGGTTGGTGAGAGTAATTGCAGTTTTTACATTTATTAATAAAATTAGAAACATTATGTTGAAAATTATTTGAAGGTCTCGAAGGTCTAGAAGGTCCAGGTCTCGGCATATACTTCTTGTTGATAATTTCTACTTGATGGTGTGTAGATTTACCATTCGTGATTTCCTTATTTCTGTCTCTAGCTTGTTCAACAGAAATGCACACATCCACAGCATCTTGAAGCTTTGAATGATCAGCTGTTAAGAGCTTCTCCCGTAAAGACTCATCCATCAACCCACAGATCATTACATGCTTGACTAGTGACTCCCTTAAATCACCTAGTTCACAATTCAACGAAAAATTCTTTAATTCCATGACATAATTATGAACAGTTTGCCCAGATTTTTATCTACATGTTAAAAATTTAAAAAATTCGCAGGTCAAATTTTTTTTAGGTGCAAAATACATGTCGAATGATTTAAGTAATTCTTCAAAATTATTTTTTACATTGTCGGATAGATGCAAAGAATTAAATATTCGCAAGCCTTCATCGCCCATAAGAGTTAATAATTGAGCACACCTTGTTTTATCATCCTTCTTAATTAATTCGGTAGCTACTAAATAGTTTACGAACCTTTGTTTCCAAAAGCACCAGTTTTCCGCCACGTTGCCCTGGTAAATCATTGGTGGAATTCAGGGAAAATTCATTTTTCTCGATGAGAAGTTGCTTCTGGTCAGGAACTATTCAGCACTGTAGATGAATGAAGGTCTCTTGCAGGATATTCCGGTGGAAAAATATGGTTTACTTGAGTGATTGTATCTTCATTTCTTGATTTTATTTTTCTATTCAATTTTACTGCATGGTGGACGCCATGTTGGATTACTTCCCTATCCTCTCGACTGCGCCATGTAAAGGGTTTAAATGAAACGAAGAGGTTGACTTGTAGATAGCGAGTGTCACACAGCCTATCACTGGAAACTGTGCTACTTAATTGTGTTTCGGAGATGCCTATATGTAGTCATAATCCGCTTGAATAATAAAGGTTTTTAATAGCGCAAAATGTTTACTTAATGAGCTAACATTAAAAAAAGAAAATTCAAAATTTTTCATCTAACAAAAAGGTATCGAAATAAAAAAAGAAAAAAAAAAGAAAGGTGATAATTTATACGAAAAAAAACCAGTTCTCTTCTTTAGTTAGTTATCCAACATTTTATTCAGGTCTTCAGCCTTTGTTAATTTTAGTTTTACAGCATTGTTATCCAGTTTTGCATATATTTGACCATTCGTGGACCAGCAGTTTTCCTTACCTACTTTTTCTTTTGCCAAAGTAAGAAGTTCACAACGTTTTTTTGTAAGTTCTTCACACAATGCCATTTTGGTTCCTTTAAGTGCCTTTTTAGCAGAGAAAACCTCACTTCTAAAGTCAACGGAAGTAAATTTTATTAGAATTGGTCTGGTGTTCTCGGAGCCTTGGTTGAAACAAACAGACAGACAAAAAGAAAGACAGGCTGAAAATTCTAAAAAGTGGATTTTTGAATTTTAAAACCTTTTGGGAAAAACTATAGAAATAGAAATGGGTTGGGTTGGCAAAATTGCGGGTATTTAGCTACTTCATAATAAAATTAGTCATTATTTCTATATATAATTTAAGGATATATAGGTACCTTGCAGGATATTCCGGTGGAAAAATATGGTTTACTTGAGTGATTGTATCTTCATTTCTTGATTTTATTTTTGTATTCAATTTTACTGCATGGTGGACGCCATGTTGGATTACTTCCCTATCCTCTCGACTGCGCCATGTAAAGGGTTTAAATGAAACGAAGAGGTTGACTTGTAGATAGCGACTGTCACACAGCCTATCACTGGAAACTGTGCTACTTAATTGTGTTTCGGAGATGCCTATATGTAGTCATAATCCGCTTGAATAATAAAGGTTTTTAATAGCGCAAAATGTTTACTTAATGAGCTAACATTAAAAAAAGAAAATTCACAATTTTTCATCTAACAAAAAGGTATCGAAATAAAAAAAGAAAAAAAAAGAAAGGTGATAATTTATACGAAAAAAAAAACAGTTCTCTTCTTTAGTTAGTTATCCAACATTTTAATTAGGTCTTTAGCCTTTGTTAATTTTAGTTTTACAGCATTGCTATCCAGTTTTGCATATATTTGACCATTCGTGGACCAGCAGTTTTCCTTGCCTACTTTTTCTTTTGCCAAAGTAAGAAGTTCATAACGTTTTTTTCTAAGTTCTTCACACAATGCCATTTTGGTTCCTTCAAGTGCCTTTTTAGCAGAGAAAACCTCACTCCTAAAGTCAACGGAAGTGAATTTTATTAGAATTGGTCTGGTGTTCTCGGAGCCTTGGTTGGAACAAACAGACAGACAAAAAGAAAGACAGGCTGAAAATTCTAAAAAGTGGATTTTTGAATTTTAAAACCTTTTGGGAAAAACTATAGAAATAGAAATGGGTTGGGTTGGCAAAATTGCGGGTATTTAGCTACTTCATAATAAAATTAGTCATTATTTCTATATATAATTTAAGGATATATAGGTACCTTGCAGGATATTCCGGTGGAAAAATATGGTTTACTTGAGTGATTGTATCTTCATTTCTTGATTTTATTTTTGTATTCAATTTTACTGCATGGTGGACGCCATGTTGGATTACTTCCCTATCCTCTCGACTGCGCCATGTAAAGGGTTTAAATGAAACGAAGAGGTTGACTTGTAGATAGCGACTGTCACACAGCCTATCACTGGAAACTGTGCTACTTAATTGTGTTTCGGAGATGCCTATATGTAGTCATAATCCGCTTGAATAATAAAGGTTTTTAATAGCGCAAAATGTTTACTTAATGAGCTAACATTAAAAAAAGAAAATTCACAATTTTTCATCTAACAAAAAGGTATCGAAATAAAAAAAGAAAAAAAAAGAAAGGTGATAATTTATACGAAAAAAAAAACAGTTCTCTTCTTTAGTTAGTTATCCAACATTTTAATTAGGTCTTTAGCCTTTGTTAATTTTAGTTTTACAGCATTGCTATCCAGTTTTGCATATATTTGACCATTCGTGGACCAGCAGTTTTCCTTGCCTACTTTTTCTTTTGCCAAAGTAAGAAGTTCATAACGTTTTTTTCTAAGTTCTTCACACAATGCCATTTTGGTTCCTTCAAGTGCCTTTTTAGCAGAGAAAACCTCACTCCTAAAGTCAACGGAAGTGAATTTTATTAGAATTGGTCTGGTGTTCTCGGAGCCTTGGTTGGAACAAACAGACAGACAAAAAGAAAGACAGGCTGAAAATTCTAAAAAGTGGATTTTTGAATTTTAAAACCTTTTGGGAAAAACTATAGAAATAGAAATGGTTTGGGTTGGCAAAATTGCGGGTATTTAGCTACTTCATAATAAAATTAGTCATTATTTCTATATATAATTTAAGGATATATAGGTACCTATACAGATACAGGGTGTAAATTTTAAAAAGTAATATTTTCATTTGAAATCTTGATATAATTTAAACCCTGTATAATCGAAAACAATTTTATCATATCGATAAGTCGGCTTAATTTTTGACAGATACTTACTTAAGATAGTATATCAAAAAATTTCGGAAAACCTATCGACTTATTTTAAAAATACCAAAAGATAAGAATTAAATTTACTTTTTTAAATTGTTTTTTAAGAGTTTTGAATTCAGTAGTGATCAGGTTTATATTTGGTACGTATTCCGAATAGTTAGAAAGTGTTTTATACTCTAGTTTTCGACACTTTTATAATTTTTAACACCAAAAATAAATTTTTCTCATTTTTCTACCAATAGTGCTCATTTTTGTATTCCTCCATTTACTGTATGATGGTTAGGAATCATGACAAAACCCCTAAAAAAATAAAATGTCTTGTCTATGTCTTCTATATAGACTTTATTTATTTCTCCCTTCGTCGTGAATCACCCTGTATATATTAGTCGTATTTAAAGTGCAAAAAAATATTTTATTTTTTTTTATTTAGGGTCTACGAAATGTGTTTTAAGTTTCATAACAATAAAAACTATTTTTTTCTCTATTATTTTCTTATATTTAATGACAAAAAATTACTATAAAAATTCTCAGAATCGAGTGGAGCAATCTACTTTTACAGTTATATTTATTACACATGGGGATTTACAAAAAGTAGGTATTTTTTTTATTTATTTGGTGTGTGTAAATTAAATGTGGAGACAAACAAAATTTTGTAACATTTGTAATAACCTTTTGATATGAAAGAAATTGTTGATACTATAATGTTATTACCAATTAATAAAGTTGATAAGAAGCACTGATTCGAAAGGTTTTATCGCATTTTGCACTTCATTATTGAACAGAAATTAAAGTAATTTTAGTTAGTGGTCAATTTTTGGTCGGATAAAAAGCGACAATCAAAATGGGACAAGTTTTTTTAGGTAAGTATATATAGTGAAGTTTTTCTAACAGTGCGCAAGGTTGCGTTTTCCCACACGTGAAAGCATTTAGACCAACGAGGCGAAGCGGAGTTCGGGAAGCTTTGAGTGCGGGAAAACGGCTTTGCGTATGTGTTAGGAACAATATTTTTTCTGCGAGTGCAAAAACTACATTCTTTTTATTTTTTATTAATTTTAAAGAAAAAACGAGAAATTGCAGAACGTTCATTTAAATACATTCTAGAATCCCTCCACAATATTTTGGGACAGACACAACAAACGCATGACGTACTTACCGCAAAAACCACGATATTGAAAATATAAAGTCAAGGTTCAATAACGAGACTCTAAGTATTTTTGACTTGAACATATTCATACCAAGTTTTATACAACGTGAAGCCAAAATCAAGGCAAAATTAACTAATGTCGTTTAAAAACACTATAAACTGTTTGGTTAATCCAAAACGCAAATTATTGAGCTTTTAATGGGAGAAATAAGTATTTGGAAACAATATTGGTCAGAAGTAGGCAAAAGCTTAAATCAAAACATATATGATAACGTTTTCGAGGCAATGAACAAGTGTGACGATTTTTTTCTGTTGATAAAAACAATCTTGGATATTTGCCAGTAAGTAATGCTTCGTCAGAAAAAAGCTTCTCCTTCCTCAGAAGATTGAAAACATAAGTACTTGAAAACACTTTCACACAATCAAAATTAACTAATGTCGTTTAAAAACACTATAAACTGTTTGGTTAATCCAAAACGCAAATTCTTGAGCTTTTAATGGGAGAAATAAGTATTTGGAAACAATATTGGTCAGAAGTAGGCAAAAGCTTAAATCAAAACATATATGATAACGTTTTCGAGGCAATGAACAAGTGTGACGATTTTTTTCTGTTGATAAAAACAATCTTGGATATTTGCCAGTAAGTAATGCTTCGTCAGAAAGAAGCTTCTCCTTCCTCAGAAGATTGAAAACATAAGTACTTGAAAACACTTTCACACAATTCATCTGTGGGGCTTAGTGTTACTGCATATCAGTAGACATATTGAAATTGACATTGAGCATGTTATTGACCGGTTTGCCAAAAAAAAGACTGGAAACAAACTTTTTAAGATAGGCATCTTATATTTGAGATATTGCAATATAATGGTGATGTTTCAACTTAAAAAGATTTTTAGACCTCAGAAAAAATTAATTTTATTACGTTTTGTTTATGGGGTGTTTGTTATTTATGTTTTTTATAACTGAAAAAATTATACGCAGTTACTCAAGCGCGGATTTTAGGGGGGTAGGGAAGTAATTACCCCCACCCTGGATTTAATTTTTTTACGAAAACATTTGATATTCACGGTATTCCTTTAATTTTGTGTTAAAAATGGCATTTGTAGTGTCATTTTCTTACAAATTTTGAAATGAAATAAACAATTTAAAATCTGAGTACCCCGCCCCCTAGATTTGTTTGCATATATTGATATTTTCTCATAAAAGCTATGCTTTTATTCTAGTTTTTTTTCGTATCGAAACCGCACCCTCCCTTTTCAAATGGCTGGGACCGCCACTGCCAACACTGGTGTAGAGGTCCCGGTTTCGAATCCCGGTTGAAAGAAAAACTTTTTTTCGATTTATTCCTTTTGCCATCGCCCTCTCTCTCTCTTTAAAAATTGATATCTCTAAATTCTTTTTTTACGAGTTTAAACCTCAAAAAGCTACATTGCGCACACTTTTAGAACTTTATCCCGGAAATTTATCCCGGAGACTTTCCCGCACACTTTAAAACAAAAGTGTGCGGAATAGTTATTATCCTAACCAGTGCGGAAAGTTAAGCTGTCCCGCACGCCACTGCCGTTGACCCGAACCACGCGAAGCGAATTTCGGACAAGCGGCAAGGGCGGGAAAGGCTATACGCAGGAGTTACGATTAATATTTTTCTACAACCACCTTGCGGAAAAGATAAAAAACGCCGATAATAAAATATCCGGGTGCAGGAAAGTTTCGGGGTAAATTAATTCCCGCACTCATGCAGTTAGACCAACGACGCGAAGTGGAGTTAGGATAAGCTTTAATTGCGGGAAAACAGCTTTGCGCACGTGCTTTAGACACAATATTTATGTGTATCTCTAAATTATTTTTTCTACGAGCAATCGCAAAAAGCTATTTTGCGCATACTTTTACTTAAGCAAATAAAAAAATTTCGCGAAGACTTTCCCAGCACACTTGTTTTAATTTTTTTTTAATGTTGTTTTTACACTCAAAGTAAAAATATTGTTCCTAACACGTACGCATGGTAATGCGGTTTTCCTGTACTTAAAGCTTATCCAAACGAGTCCTTTCGTCTGCTGCTTTTGCGTGCGGATAATGCATGGTAATTTGCTTTAAAAAAAAGTGTACGGGAAACGTCTCACAGGGTAATTTTTTTCCCGCACACGGCGGGAAAGTGCTACTAAAATTTAATTTGAAACATTTTATAGCATGACATCTAGAGGTTTTTTCTAGGTAAAAAACTGAGATTAAAAAATTAGTTATTAGTTTGAGGTATAAAAATATAAAGCAAAATTAACCATTTAAAAAAAATGCGAAATTTTTTTATTTTTGCACTTTATGGGCTAAAAACGAATTTTAGTCCCTCATTTGCTTGACTAAAATAAAATTAAGAGAGTAAAATAAAATTTATATAGACTTAAATAAAATTTTAGGGAGTAAATTTAATAATCAAAAAAAATTGTAAAGAAATTGTAAATTTTGAGAAATTGACTATAATAACGACGTGTTTGATCCTTTTTGCTGAAAATGTTTTATAAAAAAAGAAATTCTCTGGGTACAAAAAACTCGGCAAAAAGTGTCTTTTTATTCATCAAGAAATATTTCGCCGCGAGATATAAAAGTGCTACTCCAATAGACCGTAATTATAAGGAAACCAAATGTATCAGATTCACAGACGCGCGTGTGCATAGGGCTTTTTACGCTAATGTCGTGGCCTCATTTTCCTTAGCCGCCAAAAACCTTGATTATCATTATCCGCGTCCCACCGAAAATTCAGTTAACCAATATTTTGTTCTTTTCCTGACAGTCAGCTGGTGACTCACAAACAAAACAACTTCGTTCATATATATAACGTAGCCTTAAGTCTGCTTAAGTGTAACTACTTTAAATTTACCTAACTTTATAGGTTTCGTTGACCTGATTTGAACATTATATTATGTAGCTTTGCTTTGAAATTGCTAAATTTGAAAATAAAATTGGATTTTTAAGGTTACAACTCTACTCAAACCGTTTTAGTTGGTTTATGTAAACGCACCTTGTTTTTGTCACGTTTATTTTTAGAAAACACCCATAGGTTAAGGAGCTACAATAGATACGACAGTTACGTGTTAAACGGTTCGGAACTATTTGGAGTTTGGCGAGTCTGCGCAGATATGCACGCGACCAATAACCATACTTTTATATTGATTTTTCTTTTTTAATTTGTAATACGACCACTAGATGACTCACGGTTAAATTCGCGATAACCGTACTATCGATTTTTTGTTTGTATGTAATATGACCACTAGATGGTGCTCGCTTAAATTTTCGCTTTTTTTTAAGGACCCTGCACAAATTACATTGAAAATGGCTGTCGGCTAAATGTCATAATTTTTTTATATTTTGTAGTACTCGATCAACAAAGCACAAAAATAAAAAAAAAAACGAGATAGGGAGCAGGATTACTTTCTGAGATATATAGCTTTAAAGTTGACATGTTTTTAGACTATATTTTTGGACAAGTTTTTTTTTTCACAACTTTGTTGATTACCGCCGGTTGGTTGGTGGTATCAAAGGACATTTTTACTTGGATGGAAAGGGTGTTTCATTCAGGACAAATACAGAAACGAATTATTTTATTTTGGCGGTAATCAACAAAGTTGTGAAAAAAAAATTAGAACATGTCCAAAGATATAGCCTTAAACCACGTCAACTTTAAAGCTCCATATCTCAGAAAGTAATCCTGCTCCGTATCTCGGTTTTTTATTTTTGTGCTTTGTTTATTGAGTACTACAACATATAAAAAATTATGACATTTAGCCAATAGCCATTTCCAATGTAATTTGTGTAGGGTTCTTTCTTTGCAAGCAATTTGTGTTTAGTTTTTAAAAATATGCTTTTTTACTAGACACAAAACAAAATTGTTACTTATTTTAAGTTAAAATAAAAAAGCATATTTTTAAGAAATAAATACAAATTACCCATAATGCACTTGTAGTACAAAACCTCTGGTCGTTTTATTATAATAAAATATATAATTTTCTTTAAACTGTTTATACCTATCTTGTTTTTAGTACATAAAAAACAATAAATTCCACTCTTTTGTATTCCAAACTAAATTTGTGAAACAGAAAAAAATACTTTTAATCTCAAAAAATTTTTACTGTATATGTGGGGCAATTTATGGTAAACCCACACATTAGAAAAAGTCTTGATGTAAATAATATTAATACCCCTGGTTTGGAATACACAAGTGTCGGATTTTCTAACTTATTATTGATATACACAAAAATTAGCCATACTAAACTTGATGAAATAAGGAAAGGGTGTTTTAACACTATATATAAATAGTTAAATGGAGTCCAAATGCAAGTGTGGGACATCACTCTTTAAGACCTCTGCGTTCAGTCTGCAAAATGTCCTCTGGAGCAAAATATTTATCACACACGTAAAATCTGTTATATATTTCATCAGCACTTAGTTTATTCGCGTTTAACGGCTTCACTATACTTCTGAAAAATTACAGGATTGCCTTTGGGGAAACGATGTCTCCCCGTTTTTTTATTGGGATCATGGCACGGTCTCCGCAGCTTTAAATACAACACACTCTAACTCTTTGTTTCTCAGCCATTGTAATCGACGGATAAAATCACAATTTTTTGAACAGGAATAATCACAAAATCACTTTTTAAAAACCTTGGCAAACCTCAGTTTTCAAAATGGAACTCATAAGTTATGAGTCATAACCGACATTCTGTCACTTTTGTCATAATGTGCTCTCTGACGGACAACCCTAGAAGGGGTAAGAGGAGGAGCTGCAGATTTCTAGAAAGAATATTGCCAACCTAAATATTATTATGTTGGCAGTTCCTTTGCACGCGGAAACATAACCGCACTTTTCGCTAAAAATAATTATTGGCGGGAAGGGTGAAGTGACGGATCTATAGTTCCTTAATCTATGAAAACACCGGTTTTTGAGAAAACATCAATACATACAATTTGTTTATAATCTAACTCCTGATAGTTTACAGTTCGTTCCCACTCAAACTTTTATTTAAATATTTAAAAACATTGCTCTAATTTATATGAAGTCTGGGTCAAGACATCAGTGGGGTTTTTTGGGTTCTACCAAGTGGAATCGGATTTTTATTGAGCCTTTATTGGGTAAGACATGTTGAATTTTATTGATCCCTGTTTGTTTTTGAGGTATAATTATAGACTGATTTTTAGATGGTTTCATATAGGTAGATTCTCAGGTATATTTACCTAGAAGTTCAAAGTCACCTGCTAGGGTGGGGTGAATGCAGTTCGACATGCCGTTTACATGATTTTAAATGAATTTAGTAAGGAATCTTTATAACTAAAGTATCGTTCATACAAGGCATAGTCATAATTTTAGTTCTAATTTTAGTCATAACGGTATCTCTATCACTGTTTTTTTTTCTTAACGAGACAGTGACAGAGATAGCGTTATGACTAAAATTAGAACTAAAACTATGACTATGCCTTGTATGAACGATACTTAACTTCCGACAAAAATTAAATTTAAAAAAACTATTCTATGCTTATATAATTTTTGTGATAGAAACATAAGTTTTAGTAAAACAAATATATTTTATTATTTTAACTAGGTACAAGGCATTTTAGGACAGTCTTTAAATTTCAGACTTCTTGTTTAAGTATCTTAAAAATAAATTGTAAGTGCCCAAAGAACAGGAATTTACTACTAAACATTTGAATTTAATAAAAATTTAAAGCTTAGACAACAAAATACTTAAAAGCAGTCTAACTTTAATAAAATAATATATAAAAAAAAACAACTCTTGACTTATAATAAAAAATGTTCATTAAAATATTACACTCCTGCCTATCACGGTGATCTATATTGAGCCTTGTCCAATAAAAAACCACTCTGTATATTTTTTTCTAAACACCATGTATAAAAAATGTTATGTGTTGTTAAAATTGTATAAAAAATGTTTTGTGTTGTTAAAATGCCCACTTATCCCACACACCCAAAACGAAGTTTTGCACTAATCACCATGTATAATAAAAAAATACTATGTTTATTTTTTTTGGAAAATGTTTGTAAGACATAACTTTTAAATTTCCGAAACAGAAATACCGAGACTCTTACAATAAACTTTGTGCAACAGTTACTTTTTGACTTCTTTAAAAATTGTCAAAATTAGGTTTTTACTAAAAACATTACAAAATAAAAAATCTTACCGCAGCAGACCAGATTGCTTGTTACCTCGACGCAAATATATAGGAATCAACATGCGTTTTTATTTTTGTTATCCGGTGATTGGTTTCCACGTAAAACGACCTTAGTGGGGTCAAGCACACACTTTCCGAAGTCACCCACCACAACCGAAGTCACCCTGTTCTATGGTACATAGGAGCACATATAGTTGAACATGTTTTTAAAATACAGGTTCCAGTTCCATATATGTACAGGGTCTAAACACTTAAATAGGTCTGTAAATGTAAATTTAACATTTAGAGAAAAAAAAACTAAAAGAATAATTAATTAAATAAACTAAGATATTTAAAATTTAAACTTATCAAATAAAAACATGTAACAAAAAAAGTCATTGCTTTGTTGCAACAATTTACTGAGCAATTTGCATAAAGGTTACATATTTTTGTCACATAGTTTCTTTGGTTAGATTGCCCTTAACCCTTTCCGTACAGCTGAAACATATATGGACCAACTTTTTTGACAGTATAGGTATAGTAGAACCTGAATTTTCTTTTGGAACCATCAACCAAGCCACAATAGACCTGCTGGGGTTGCAGTGGAACATGCCATATTGTGACACCCATGCACATCTAAATCAAATCATATCGAAGAGTTTTGTACAAGAAGCTCGCATCGCAACTTGCGATTTTTTTGTTAGAACCTATATAACTTATTAGAGCTAATTTAGTGGTAATTTTGTTCCCCAAAAAAAAAATTTTGAGCTTGAATTTTTTAAAAGTTAGCGCATGTGCTGCTAGGTTCTGTGAGAAGCCAGCAGCATATGTGATTGCAGCCTAATTAAGAGAATTCAGAAAACTAAAGATACATACATAATTAGAGCTAATTTAGTGATCCATGGTTTCATATATTTTTTTAATATATAATATGAAATTTATACTAGAAATATTATATTCTGATATAGGAAAATTTTCCCCAGGAGTAGTTTTGGTATTAAACCTCTTTTGGTTTGCCCGTCATCATTTGAGCTGCTAGCTACCATAGAAGCTACCAGCGCAGGCTGTATATTTAAAAAGAAACAAGCTCTAAATTTTTGGAGGCATTAGGAAATTAGTGCCTTAACATATTTAAATAGTTCTTATAGTTTTAATTTAGTAAATTGGATATCAAGAATTTTGGGATAACTAAATGAGATAGACTTCAAAAATGGTATAACTCTGTAGCACTAAATCGGTCATAGTGATTCATGTGACTTTTGGAGTTAAATTAAGTTTCACTTTCTTACAATCACTTGCAGTGTTAGCTAGCTAGCAGCGCGCACGCTCTTTGTTTAAAAAAAATGAGCTCTACATTTTTTATGGAATTTAAATTTAGTAAATGCCAGGTTTTAATAGTTATGTTAGCGTTATCTTATTGACTCACTGTAAAATAAAAATTATTTCTTTTTTTATAGGAAAATGAAATTAGAATATAATATTTGTAGTATAATTTTCGTATTATATATTCAAATAAATCGAGTAAAGGTTTACTCCAAAACTTCCCTCGCTCAGAAGAACATATATTATATAAAAAACCGCTACTCATATATATATATATATATATATATATATATACATGGGTTATATTGGGTTGGTCAGACTTTTCCAGAGTATATCCAGACTTTTCTTGGGTGTATCTACACTGTTCAGGGGTGTATTTAGACTTTTCCATAGTGTACTCGGACATTTTCACAGTGTATCCAGGTTTTTCCAGAGTGTATCCAGACTTTTCTAGGGTTTTTCCAGACCTTTCCAGAGTGTATCCAGACTTTTCCACGGTCTTTTCAGACTTTTCCAGAGTGTTTCCAGGCTTTTCCAGGGTCTTTCCAGACTTTTCCAGAATATATCCAGACTTTTCCAGAGTCTTTCCAGACTTTTCCAGAGTCTTTCCAGACATTTCCAGAGTGTTTCCAGAGTATTCCAGACTTCTCCAGACTTTTCCAGATTATACTCAGACTTTTCCAGGGTCTTTCCAGACTTTTTCAGAGTGTTTCCAGACTTTTCCAGGGTCTTTCCAGACTTTCCAGAGTGTATTCAGACTTTTCCAGGGTCTTTCCAGACTTTTCCAGAGTGTATCCAGGGTCTTTCCAGACTTTCCAGAGTGTATCCAGACTTTTTCAGGGTCTTTCCAGAGTCTTTCCAGACTTCTCCAGACTTTTCTAGAGTGTATCCAGACTTTTTCAGGGTCTTTCCAGAGTCGTTCCAGACTTCTCCAGACTTTTCCAGAGTATATCCAGGGTTTTCCAGGGTCTTTCCAGACTTCCAGAGATTTTCCAGACTTTTCCAGAGGGTTTTCAGACTTTCTAGAGTGTATCCAAACTTTTCCAGGGTCTTTTTAGACTTTCTAGAGTGTATCCAGACTTTTCCAGAGTCTTTTCAGATTTTTCCAGAGTATATCCAGACTTTTCCAGGGTCTTTCCAGACTTTTACAGACTTTTCCAGGGACTTTCCAGACTTTTCTAGGGTCTTTTCAGACTTTTCCAGAGTCTTTCCAGACTTCTCCAGACTTTTTCAGAGTGTATCCAGACTTTTACAGGTTCTTTGCGGACTTTTCCAGATTATATCCAGACTTCCAGGGTCTTTCCAGACTTTTCCAGAGTGTTTCCAGACTTTTGCAGGGTCTTTCCAGACTTTTCAGAGTGTATCCAGACTTTGCAAGGGTCTTTCTAGACTTTTCCAGATTGTATCCAGACTTTTCCAGGGTCTTTCCGGACTTTTCTAGGGTGTGTCCAGACTTTTCCAGAATTTTTCCAGAGTTTTCCAGATTATATTCAGACTTTTCCAGGGTCTTTCCAGAATTTTCCAGGGTCTTTCCAGACCTTTCCAGAGTATATCCAGACTTTTTCTAGAGTATATCCAGACTTTTCCAGGGTCTTTCCAGACTTTTCCAGGGTCTTTCCAGACTTTCCAGAGTGTATCCAGAATTTTCCAGGTTCTTTCCAAACTTCTCCAGGGTGTATCCAGACTTTTCCAGGTTCTTTCCAAACTTCTCCAGGGTGTATCCAGACTTTTCTAGGGTGCACGGACTTTTCCAATACATTTTATATGTGCTATATATATATATATATATAGATTCAGACTTTATTGTTTCTAATAACATTTTATTTTACATGTGCTATATATATATATATATATATATCCTCTTATACATAAGATTTTTGTCCATTAATCACGCAATAACGGCTAAACCGATTTGTATAAAATTTGACAGGACAATAGGGTGTGACCTGGATCTTATCCTAAGCTACTTTTTATTTAACATCTCGTTTCATAACTCAAGATATATGGCACAGAAAATTTCCATTTCCATTTTTCAATTGTTTTTTGCATTTTTTATGTGCTATATATATATATATATATATATATATATATATATATATATATGTAGTCAAAAATTTTGGCGCCATTCAACTACAATTTTTATAAGCTTTCCAAGGAGGTATCACACGGTAAGAAAAAAAAAATATTTTTTTTAGGGATGAAGTTTTTTGATGGTAGCTCAGAAGGGTCTACTAGGAGAATGCTCAAAAACAATAGGGGTCTGTGCGTCAACAAAAGTAATCACTATGTAAAATATTGTTATGATTAGTAAAGGAGTTTTTGAGTTAGAGTTGCTACAAAGTAGGCGACAGACAGACCGACAGACCGGCAGACAGAGCGACGTCGTCTGGATTCGTGCTTATCACTATTCAAAACCTCAAAATTCGTGGAGGATCATGAAAATCACGAATTGCGATTTTTCGATGCAGGGAAGCAAAAAGAAAAATATATGAAACTATGGAGTACTAAATTAGCTCTAATTATGTAGGTATATTTTTTTTTGTGAATTCTCTTAATTTGGCTGTAATTGCATGCACTGCTGGCTTCTCACGGAATCAGCGCGTGCGCTAACTTTTAAAAAACGCAAGCTGTAATTTTTTTTTTCAGAATTACCACTAAATTGGCTCTACCCTGCCAAAGAAACCGCATAAAACCTCATAAAAAACACACCTCAATGTTATCAGTTTTTATAAGGTCTATGAGCTTTTGTGGGGCAAAATTTTAGGATTATAAAAGTTTGTAAGAATTTATGAGGTATGCCTTTGATTTTGGTAAGAATTTATGTGGTTTCATATGTGTGTTTTTTATCTGATCCTATAATCAGTCAGGCTTATAAATGTTTATAAAATTTGATAAGTGCAGACATTTTTTTTAACATATTTTATGGTTTTGTAAAAGCACGATTTTCCAAAAGATTTTATAATCAAACCGACACATCAACTTTTATGGGTTTCTATAATTGCATTCTTTTTTTATGATGTATAATGGAATATATTATGAGATTTTATAGTCAAACCAACTCATAAAATTTTATGACTTTCTATATTTACACCCTTGTTTTTTATAATGTTTTGAGAGTTTGTAATAAAACATTTTTTCATAAGATTTTGGAATATTTTATGATCAGACCAACTCCTAGAATTTGACAGATTTCTATGAACATTTATAATTTTCTAGGAGTTGGTTAAAACAATTTTTTTATAAATATTTAAATAGATTTTATAGTCAGACAATTCTTACTTCTACAAAAAAATATTTTTTGACTCATGATCCCATCTGATCAAAAATGAAAATCCCTCTCCTTAAAATCCCCTGTATGCCAATTTTGATTGAAATCGAATAAACTAAATCTTTTTCCCCCTCCACTTTCCTCGTTAGAGGGTGGTGGGTACCTGAGAATACCATATTGCATTTGCACCTGAACTATAAACGCATACCAAATTTAAACACAATCGGATGTGGATAAGTCAGTTAAAATTGGTTAGCAAGACATGACCGAAAATTGTCCATCTTGAATCCGCCATATTGAATTTGATCAAAAATTTGTATTCCTTATCCCCAAAAGCCCCCGTATACCAATTTTGGTTGAAATCAGACAAACTTAGGTGTTTTCCCCCCTGCACTCACCTCGTAGGGGCTAGGCATGCCAAATTTGAAAGCAATTGGATGTGTATAAAGTTAGTTAAAATTGGTTAGCAAGAGATGACCAAAAATCGTCCATCTTGAATCCGCCATATTGAATTTTTAAAATCTGATTAGAAATTTGTTATTTGAATCCCCAAGTGCCCCGACACACCTAATTTCAACGAAATCGGGAGTACCTCAACTGTACCCCCCTCCACCCCCTTCGAGTAGGGGAGAGCTGTCAATTTCATCACACTATATTCTTGTGTTGTCACCGCAACTATATAAGTAATCCTGAAGCCGATCTGATGTTGGGAAGTTGGTCAAAATTAACAAGCATATCTTGTTCGTTACATAGATAGGTACATTGCAATTTAAATAAAAGCTTGTAAAAAAAATACTTTTTGGCTTATGAAATCTCATAGAAATTTATCAAAGTAACATCTCTCCTACAGCTCCTGGCGATAAATAAGTACTTATATGAGAACAATTTTCTATTAGATATGTAGATATTGTGCAAGCACAAGGAGTGTTATTATATTATAGTGTCTTAGGTTGTTGTAGTTTATAGTTTAGGTTAGGTTATAGTTTAGTTTGACTGTATATTAATCTCTTACATTACTACTACTACAACTGCTAAAGTTGGGCTGTAAATTTTTATTTTCGATTGTTACAGGTAGACCTTATAAAATCTTATAAACTTCTATGAGGAATGTCATATTAAAAATCATAAAATATTGTAAACTCCTATAAGCCAACTGGCTGATAAAATATGATGAACTCCTATGCGGCATTTGTGTTTCACTTTTACTAGTCAAAAATTATAAAATATCATAAGTTTATATGAGCATAGATTATAAAAACTTATGATGTTTTATCTGTTATTTGCTATGATCTTTTATAAGGTTTTTTTGGCAGGGTAATTTGTTATATAGGCTCTAA
Organism: Oxystoma pomonae; assembly: GCA_963921995.1. NCBI lineage: Eukaryota > Metazoa > Arthropoda > Insecta > Coleoptera > Brentidae > Oxystoma > Oxystoma pomonae. Next base: position 94,384,865 of record OY998166.1, on the reverse strand, counting down.
TAAAAAAATCGCAAGTTGCGCTGCTAGCTTCTTGTACATCAAAGACAACCACTTGACAAAATCTCGTCACTAATTTGTTGCGAAATATCGAAATCCTGTGCAAAATCCCTTTAAAATTGCATTGGACGTCCTTAAGAAACATTCAAATTCATCAGAAAAAACGCAACATCATGTAAAATCACCAAAAAATGTGCAAAATCCTTCATAAATTTTGCCAACTACACACTATTTATTATTACAATAAAAAGTAAAAACACCTTTGTAGCATTTTTCTGGGGGCTATACTAAAATTTTTACTTAAAGAATTTTATCTTGGAAACCAAACAAAATAATATATTAACCCTTTGACAATTGCACATGTCTATTTCTAATTTTCAGTAATTTTTACTCAATTGTATTAAAAACACTTTTTTTTTTCTTCATATGAATGTTTTCTTTAGGCTTATGTAAGATTTGAAAATTGAATTTTTTAAATTTTTATAGCAAATATCTTGAAAACTAGTGAACGTTTGGAAAGCGAATTTTAGGCAAAATTTAAATAAAATGTCAAAATAGGAAGTTGCTATTTAAACTAAAGATTATTTTAAGTTAACCACAGATTTTTTGGTAGCAATGCGCTAAGTGTTTTTAAAGTGTTTATACCGATCCTAAAATCAGTTTTAAAGCGATAGGTATAAACCTTTGAAAATTGAATTTTTAACAGTTTTATAGCCAATATCTTGAAAACTAGTGAACGTTTGGAAAGCGAATTTTAGGCAAAATTTAAATAAAATGTCAAAATAGGAAGTTGCTATTTAAACTAAAGATTGTTTTAAGATAACCACAGATTTTTTGGTAGCAATGCGCTAAGTGTTTTTAAAGTGTTTATACCGATCCTAAAATCTGTTTTAAAGCGATAGGTATAAACCTTTGAAAATTGAATTTTTAAATTTTTATAGCCAATATCTTGAAAACTAGTGAACGTTTGGAAAGCGAATTTTAGGCAAAATTTAAATAAAATGTCAAAATAGGAAGTTGCTATTTAAACTAAAGATTGTTTTAAGATAACCACAGATTTTTTGGTAGCAATGCGTTAAGTGTTTTTAAAGTGTTTATACCGATCCTAAAATCAGTTTTAAAGCGATAGGTATAAACCTTTGAAAATTGAATTTTTTAAATTTTTATAGCCAATATCTTGAAAACTAGTGAACGTTTGGAAAGCGAATTTTAGGCAAAATTTAAATAAAATGTCAAAATAGGAAGTTGCTATTTAAACTAAAGATTGTTTTAAGTTAACCACAGATTTTTTGGTAGCAATGCGCTAAGTGTTTTTAAAGTGTTTATACCGATCCTAAAATCAGTTTTAAAGCGATAAACCACTTTCCTAAATCGTTTTAGTACTGTTATAAGTGCGCTTTAGGAGGCCCGTATAAACAAAGTAGATAATAACTTTGAAAAACAAAGGAAATAATTGAAAAATATGGTTGGCGCCGGGTAAGAAGAATCTGCTGCGCATTCTGTATTCGCACCGACCCACATAGCACAATCTCGTGTTTTTTTGCGTAAAAACTGCGTGAGAAAAAAATCCTTAATTTTGAAAGGTGCTGGAAAAAAACGTTTATTTCATATATGAAAACAAGCTTAATAGGTCGCTTTTTAGCGTTATAAAAAAACGTGTTTAAAAAAGGTGTTTTAATAACGCAATTAACAAATCAAAACAACTACGTTTTTACGTTATTTCTAACAGTTAATTTTATGCAGATGCACCTTTTCTACTTGAATCTGGCGTATTTAATTAAAACTTGAGTTTCACCGTTTTTCTATTTAATTTCTACAATGTATATATGTAAAATCATGAGATACAAAAATTCTATATTTAAAATATAAATACCTAATTAAAATTTTGTAAAAAGTAACAACTATACAAAAAAGAATGTTTTTTTTTTATTTATATTTTAAATATATCTATGGATATCATAAGATTGATAAAATTGGGTCAACTGGTTTGCTTGATCACTCCACATAGGCCGTTTTTCCACGGGCCACTTTTTGAAGTTGACATCAGCCACAAAAAGTGGTTCGCTTAAAACCGACTTCGCCAAAGGTTTCAGATTGCACTATTGCTATTGTTACTAACTTTATACATTGCCGTAAATGAAAGTGCAAGCTAGCGACAGTAGGCCACAAACGAACCACTTTCTGGTCGATTTCAACTTCAAAAAGTGGCCTGTGGAAAAACGGCCATAAACTTATACAATATTATAGAACATAGGTTTAATATATCTGTTAAATAGTTACCATTTTTTTACTTTGTTGCATATTTGGGTTGTTTGTACCCTAGAAGAAGCATAGCAGGAAAAATCCAATGAAGCCTTGTCAAACTCGTCGTCACTCATTGTGAATGTCTCTTATGCTTTTTGAAAAAAAAATTGGTGCTAGAAAGCACGGATAGTCCAGCATACAATCAATTATTTAATGCTGAAAGGAAATGAAAATATCTCGAAAACTGTAGATTTGAAAGATTTGAACCTTATAACAAAATTTTTGGGTAATATTTACGAAAACCAAAATCTAAAAACCGCATATCAGTAGCTGCTTTATTTCTAAAGTTACGATTTTTGTTATATATTTTAACGTTTTTTCAAATAACTAAAGCAAACAATAATCTAAAGATCCCACGAATTTGAACTTTATAACAAAATTTATCGCTACTTGCTTTTTTGTTCCAAAGTTACAATTTTTTAAAATATTTTATCCCCCTTTCCCCCCTTCAACTCCCCACCACCCTACCCAAAAGTTAATCAGTTAATCGTGTATACAGACAGACAAAAACTTTTTTTTTTCGTCGATTAACGATTAACGAGTATCTCATTTTTGATAAACGTAAGAAAATTCAAAATTTCACGATTTTAATAGTAGTTGTGGTTTGTTCGGGTTCGTCGAAATTTCCTGTTCTAAACAGACCGGAGCATGCGCGCTTAAAAAAACGCATTCTGGTTCGACCACAACTGTTCTGAACTGAAAAGTTTTGTGTTCGGGTTACTACCGAAAATTTGTCCAGGACCGGTTCAATACTGTTCTGTACAGTCCCGTGAAGCCGTGAGGAATTAAATGGAACTGTTTAGGACTATTTTCTGGCGCATGCGCAAATTCATTTACGCATGTAAAGTTTGTCCGAAAAAATAATTTGTTCCTTGAAAATATACCCAAATAAATTGGTTTTTAAAAAAAATAAAAAAAGCCAGAGTGCAATCTTGTATTATTTTATTATCCGCGTGTATTTTTATAAAGGTTTTGTCGAGGGCTTTATATGGTGTGGCCTAAAGAAGAGGAATCTGCCTAACCCAAAAATTCAGCTTTTTCAGTGTTAAATTTCTGTTCTTTCAAATACTGCAGAATTTCACTTTGGCAGAATTAAGGTTAAGATTCTACCTCGTCATCAGCCAATGGCAGATTTTTAAAATTCAATTTTGTAGAAACACTATATGATGAGAACCAAATCATGGAAAATTTTCACATCACGTGCTTCTTCTTGTTCTTCTTCACTCTATTATGGCAATTTTATGAAAATGCGTTCGGGTTCGTCCAAGAATTGTAAACTGTTAAGAACAGTCCCGTCGATTACGCAACTATCACGCGCAGTTCTAAAATTCGGAACCCGAACAAACCATTGGTATGGTGGACTAAAAACGTTTATTTCATATACGAAAACAAGCCTATTAGGTTTTAACGTTATATAAAAAAAAATGTTTTTCTAGTTAATTCCTAAGTATTTATGTAATTTTAAACTGTTACAAAAAAAAATCGGCGGCTAAACAAATTTAAAATTTCCTCCGGATCTTCAATTCTTTTGATACTCAGTAAGAAGAATCTACTGCGCAGGCCTGACGCAGTCTATTTGCACCCAGGGGGTCTATTCTTGAATCGAGAGAAAAATTGCTCCCAGGGAGTCTAAATTCTCTCGCTACTATGCATCTCATTGGTCCAAATCTTCGGTTTAAATCGGTTTCTCTTACTTTTGCCCGATATTGATTGAAAGTAATTATATTGGTCTTGACTAACAGATCAATATCGGACAAAAGTGAGAGAAACCGATTTAAACCGAAGATTTGGACCAATGAGATGCATAGTTGCGAGAGAATTTGACTCCCTGGGAGCAAATTTTCTCTGGATTCAAGAATAGACCCACAGATATGTTTTTGCCTCTGCATTTCTTCAACTTATTATCGGTACGCCTTTTTTCAGAGAATGTAAGGGCAGGACCGATATATTATCTCATAGTTATATGCAAAAAATTGATAGTTATTGTTATAAAAAAAACTTACATCATGGGGGGTAAGTAGATCGGTTTTATGGTTGAAAATCACAGAATGTTTTTTTAATTATGTTTATTTAATTATATGATTTAAAAAGAAAATCTATTGTTTTTTTTAAAATGACCTTTTGTTTTTTTCTACCATTGTAATTTTAAGTAGTTATTGTGTTTTTTTTATTACAACCCATAGAATTAGATTTAAGAAACCACCCAAGTGCCTCTTACAACAATAGCCATTTTAGATTTTCCATAGCAAGTTCTCTTATAGTGGATCAGTTATTTCAGTGAGTGCAAAAAGAGACAAAAATTATGCAGCTTAATTTATATTTATTCAGATTCAGTCTAGGTAAGACGCAAAGTAAGATCTTAAAGTAGCTTTTGTGAAGGCAGTCAAAAGCACTTCCAATAAAACTACAAATATATAAATAAAAATATACATACGTTTTGCACATAAAAAATTAATAACACTGAGTCCTAATTAATTCCATATGACAAAGATAGCTATACATAATAAAAAACAAGTCAAACAAAGATGGCCATATCTTTATTTCTGAAACTTACAATACAAAAACACAAGCACTACAAGTTGCATATCCACTCGTCTCGATCACAACTACGTTTACATTTGAACGCATAAACCTTTTAGATTCGTTCAAATAAAAAGTTTGTTCGCTGAAGTACTGTCACGATCTAACCGTTTTTTGCGGTTTCAAGGGCGCAACAACAAAAGCACAAAATCATAATTACTAAAAAAAGTACATCGATCATTGTGTCTTTAGTTAAAAATTCAGATGGGAAGGGCAGGGAGAAAAGAGAGGGCCATCTGTGGGTCTATTCTTGAATCGAGAGAAAATTTGCTCCCAGGGAGTCAAATTCTCTCGCTACTATGCATCTCATTGGTGCAAATACTGTTTAAATCGGTTTCTCTCACTTTTGCTCGATATCGATCGAAAGTGTAATTCCAATAGAATTTCTTTCGATCAATATCCCACATAGCAAAAAAATATTGCACGTATATCCAGCGTATATACGAAAACGGAGAAGGATATTGCCCTGGATATCACCCAGATATTCACCCGACGTGCATAGGAGCTCCAAAAAAGATCCAATTTAGATCCAGAGGTACCCATTAGGTAACATCCACTGAATATACGTTATAAGTATATTCTGAACATGTATTAATTACTCCACAAAAATATTCGAGTTATATTCTATTACACCAAATTTGATGTTCTATGGTATATCCATTATGGTATATATTTATATAGTGGGTCATTCCATATCAAATCAACCAAAAAATCACAAAAATTTTACGCGACCAATTCCAATTTTGATGATTTTTGGTATATATTTTCTTCTTACCATAAAAGTTGAAAATGCAAATTTTTAGATTTTTTTGATTCGTAGTTTTTTTTTTTTTTAATTTTTCAAAATAAAAAAGTCAGCATTTTGACCTTAACAAGAATGTACAAAACTAGCAATATCTCGAGAACCACTTACACTAGGAAAGTAATAAATGGCTCATTTTAAAGTCATTTTGAAGCTCTTTTTTATGAAATATCACAACATAATTTTAACAAAAAAAAAAAATTGGAAATAAAAAATTGAAAAAAAAAAATTGAAAAATTCAAAAAGGCCATTTTTAATTTTTTTGAAAAAAATATATAATTTTGGTCAAAGTGTTACTTAATTATCCACAAAATTTTATGATGGAGAAATGATGGGTTCAATGTCAAAAAAAATATCAAAAATATTAAGTACATTTTATAAATGTGACATTTTTAATAAATTTTTTCACATTGAACCCATGATTTGTCCATCTCAAAATTTTGTGAATAGTTTAATAACACTTTAAAGAAAATAATATAATTTTTTGAAAAAAATTAAAAATGGCCTTTTTGAAATTTTTCAAAAAAAAAATAAAAAATTTTTTTTTTTATTTTTTTTTTCAATATATGTTATGCAATATTCTCATATGAAAGATCTTTATAAGAGCTTTAAAATGAACCTTCACCTACTTTTCTATTATAAGTGGTTCTTTGGATATTCCTAATTTTGTGCGTACATGTTAAGGACAAATAAGTGACTTTTTCGATTTTCAAAAATTAATTCAAAATAAACAACTGGTCAAAAAAGTCTGAAATTTTGGATTTTCCAGTTTTTTGGTAGGAAAAACATGTATACTAAAAATCATCAACATCGGAGATGGTGTGGTAAAATACCCTGGTTGACTTGATATGGACTGACCCTAGGGTCATTCCATATCAAATCAACCAAAAAATCACAAAAATTTTACGCGACCAATTCCAATTTTGATGATTTTTGGTATATATTTTCTTCTTACCATAAAAGTTGAAAATGCAAATTTTTAGATTTTTTTGATTCGTAGTTTTTTTTTTAATTTTTCAAAATAAAAAAGTCAGCATTTTGACCTTAACAAGAATGTACAAAACTAGCAATATCTCGAGAACCACTTACACTAGGAAAGTAATAAATGGCTCATTTTAAAGTCATTTTGAAGCTCTTTTTTACGAAATATCACAACATAATTTTAACAAAAAAAAAATTGGAAATAAAAAATTGAAAAAAAAATTGAAAAATTCAAAAAGGCCATTTTTAATTTTTTTGAAAAAATATATAATTTTGGTCAAAGTGTTACTTAATTATCCACAAAATTTTATGATGGAGAAATGATGGGTTCAATGTCAAAAAAAATATCAAAAATATTAAGTACATTTTATAGGCGATTTTTCATGCATGTGACATTTTTAATAAATTTTTTCACATTGAACCCATGATTTGTCCATCTCAAAATTTTGTGAATAGTTTAATAACACTTTAAAGAAAATAATATAATTTTTTGAAAAAAATTAAAAATGGCCTTTTTGAAATTTTTCAAAAAAAAAAAATCAAAATTTTTTTTTTTTTATTTTTTTTTTCAATATATGTTATGCAATATTCTCATATGAAAGGTCTTTATAAGAGCTTTAAAATGAACCTTCACCTACTTTTCTATTATAAGTGGTTCTTTGGATATTCCTAATTTTGTGCGCACATGTTAAGGACAAATAAGTGACTTTTTCGATTTTCATAAATTAATTCAAAATAAACAACTGGTCAAAAAAGTCTGAAATTTTGGATTTTCCAGTTTTTTGGTAGGAAAAACATGTATACTAAAAATCATCAACATCGGAGATGGTGTGGTAAAATACCCTGGTTGACTTGATATGGACTGACCCTAGTATATCCTGTCGATATCCGTCACGACATACAAAATGTATATTAGTCCAAATTTTAGTTTATGTATAACAATGGTATATTCATAAAAGTATATTCTTTTCGTATCCATATTATTTTATTGAGGGTATATATAAGATTTATATTACTGTAATATACTAATCCTTATGACACTGATGTATTCAATGAAGAATGTCCATTACAAATCTATGATCATATATATAATACAAAACGTATATACCCTGAATATATATTGTCATTTATATTACAACAATATACCCACTTAGCACAATAACAGTAATAGGTCGCATTCTAAATGTAAAAAAATTAACATGAGTAAAATTAACATCAGAAACATATGCTTTCACATAAATAAGCATTTTTTAAATGTACTTTAAAATGGTAGAAAATATCGTTTTTTATGTTATTTATATATGCAAAAAATATACGGTATCACGTAAAAAGTGCTGTTTGTTAGTAAAAAAAAACCTAAAATGCCTAAATTTTATTTTGTTTAAATAAAAACGCCTTGGACAGCTAAAAATTTTTAACAACAATAGTTTAAAATTTTGAAAGATTTTTTTAATAATAAGCACACACTTTTTCCTCATTTTTTAATTTAAGCAGTTAAATTATATTTTTTTTTTAATTTAGAAAATACAGAATTAAGCTTTCCATTAAAAAATTTAGTTTAAGTCAAAGAGAGCAAAGCAGTATATTAAGACTCGCAGGCACCATATTGCAAGATTACCAGTACATATACTCATGTTTAGCTCTATTCTTTTTGGTGGTTGATATCTGTCTCTACCTGCAGCATCCTTAATCAGTTTTCTATGACAATATGAAGCTTTGTATTCGTGGTGGTGCATAAAGAAAGGGAATTCCTTCTTGCTGCAGCTACATCTGGAAATAAAATATTTTTATAAACAGATAATACGTGGCATATTCATTTTTTAATAAGTTTTTATGAGTTTTTATTCATTTGGTGGTGGTACAAAGCAAGATTTTATAATAATAAAAAAAACTATAAAAATGCCATAGGCAATTTTTTTTTTAAATGTTTTATTTTAATCTTTTAAAGAGCTGTAAAGCAAAAACAAAAAAATGAAGTTTATAAAAAAAATATAAGCCCAAACCTTTTAAAAAAGTAATGTTTAATTCTAGTAACAAATATAAGTAAAGAAAAAAATTATACAAGTCCTCTAGACTCAACAAAAAATGATTATGCCAATTTCTGGCAAATTAATGCGTGAATATCCTGAGCACTTTTATATGGGACCTTTTGGACATCATCGTTTTAGTTTTTAACAAAAGTAATATATAAAAAACTCAAAAGAACAGTCTATAAAAAGACACACACACAAAAAATCTTTTGTAGCGTCTCAATTTTGCCTTAAACTAAATTTAAAAAAATGTTCCCGACAGTTTATACTACTTACCCTGCAAAGTCTAGATGTTAAGATGGTCACCAGGATTATTGTCTTTTACTATGTAAAGGAACCAAAGATATAATTTTTGTTGTTTCAAAATTGACAGGCATGGTAAAAACTACCCATATTTCCATCAAAAGTCCACCTGAAATAGAAATTTGGTAATTAACAGTTACCTATCCTCCTCCCTATTTTATCAGGGCAGAACTTATTTTTGAGTAGTCTTAATTTCACAAAATCCTTAAATTGTTGCTAATAGTAAAATAAAACTTTAATATTTCATACAGGGAATTTTCACAGATAATTCAAGAAAATGAATTATGTACTGCTAAAGTCACTTTATTTGGATAAAAAATACCGAAAAAAATTGAAATTACAACTTTGAAATAATAATCAATTAATAATATTGTTCGTGCTTCTTTCTTCTTCTTTTACAATACAACATAAATAAATAAAATAAAAATATTGTTAAATAACTTTAAAATAATCAACACAAAACTTTTATAAATGTACAGAAATGTGGGTGTCAGTGATTTACGAGGTGATTTATCGGATTTCTAATTTACTATTTGTTAAACACAAAAACCAGTTTTTTTACATCTTCACAAGAAAAAAAACCACTACAACCCCAGCAAACCCAACTTAACCCTAAAAAAGGTTTAGACACTGTGAAACAAAAATGCCAAATACACTGCCTCCCATATAAGTCAATGTTTCTTTTAATTTTACAGTATAAACCTAGCTTTAGATAAAACAACACCTGCTGTTCCCGATTGACATTGACCCTTCTCTGTCCCTTTTTTACGCAGTGCGTCAACGTCGAAAAGCAACGTATATCGTCAACTTGAAATTCAGCCATATATATAGATGCATTTATTTCATCTGACGCCACCATTTTGAGCCCACACGAATAAAACAAGTTCCATCGCGTTTATCTACTTACCTGCAACAACTGGATGTAAGATAGCAATTCCCAGAGGGATAGTCCATTGTAGTTTAATCCAACCGATAATAAAAAATATTGTCTTTTGCTACAAAACTTTAGAAAACGGCACAAACTCACTACACACATAAACAAGCAAAACAAGCTTAGTTCTGTATTTGCATTTTGCAAGAGGAAGGATTTATTACGCTCTAACGAATCAAAATGCGTAACACCGAGCTCGTAGGGTCGTATACACCGCGAAGTGGTTAATATCCCATCCCTCATTAAAGGAATCTTTTAATACATTTCATCAATTTAGTGGTTTTTGATTCACTGAGATAATGTGATTCGCCTAATTTTGCCAAGATGTTAAGTCACAATCTAACCCGCGTAAAAAATATTTTTTAAAGACAAGAAGGATATGGGTTAAGTACATTTAAAAAAAAACATTAAAAAAAAGCAAAAAAATGTTGTGATCTCTAATGCTAAAAAATGTAATTACATCATTATATATTATAATAATAATATATTTAATAAAGTTTCCATTCCACAAAACAAATATTTGGACATATTTATTGTGCAAATATTCAAATGATATTGGGCTAGGATATGTCTGCCTTAAATACAAAAAAAAAACAATATACTCAAACGGATACACACTGAATATTGGGAAAATATTCATTTTTTTTATATAATTTCTTGCAATAAATTTTATCTAAAAAATATGTAGTGTTTTAAATGCAGAGGGAAATATTAAAAACCTTTTTTTATAGAATATTACGTGATACCTATAAAATTTATATATTTAGTTTATATTAAAAAACAAATATTTGGGTAATATTGTATTTTAAAATATTAATTGATATTCGGTTAAAAAATATAAAGCTTATATACAAAAAACATATATTTAGGATGTACAATAGCTCATATACACTGAATATACAGTAAATATCCGTTCATGTTTCCTTTTTTTTCTAATATATATGAAATATACATGTAACATACAAAACGTATATCCTAATTTTAAATATCTTTGTAATATACAATATCCAAGTCTTGCTATGTGGGATATGGCAAAAGTGAGAGAAACCGATTTAAACCGAAGATTTGGACCAACGAGATGCATAGTAGCGAGAGAATTCGACTCCCTGAGAGCAATTTTCTCTCCATTCTAGAATAGACCCCCTGGCGGTCGAGGGACTGGCGACGAAAGAATTGTCCCTCCTAAGACTGGCAGTGAAAGCACCTCCAAACGGAATGCGTGGCAAAGAGAAGAATTCCGAACGGAATTAAGCAGAGAGGCGAACGGTCTGCTACACGGATGGCTCTAAACTGCAAGCCAGGCAGACAACAGGCGCAGGAGTCTACGCGGAAAGCCTAGAAGTTTAGAAAAGTTATCCACTTGGAGAACACGCTACGGTGTTTCAAGCGGAGATGTATGCCATTATCATGGCAGCAACCCTACCGGAGGTCAGGAATAGTAGAAGGGACATATTCATATATGTTCCGACAGCCAGGCTGCCCTCAAAGCTCTAATTGCACCCAAAATAGTCAGTAGTCTGGTGGAGGAGTGCGCTGAAGCACTGCAAACACTGGCTCAAGACAAGAGGGTGACACTGATGTGGGTAGGGAATACCAAGGAACGAGAAAGCGGACGAACTTGCCAGACTAGGGGCCGAAACCCAATACATTGGACCGGAACCTCTTCTGGGAATAACAAGGAAACAGGTACATAGTGAGCTCAACGAATGGGCGAACAATGAATTGAAGACGTCCTGGAGGCAAGAGTCAAAGTGCAGGCAGTCCAAGCTATTCGTGGATGGTCCGAATGTAGCCAGAACTAAATGGCTCTTAGGCCAGACCCGAAAGGACTTCTGACTGGCTACAATCGGCTGAACAAACATCTGATGCAAATAAGAGTAGCAGGAGATCCCGTGTGTCCCGCTTGCGGGCTCGAAGAGGAATCGGCCTGGCACTTAATAGCAAAGTGCGATGATGCATATGCCAGATCAACGCAGCTGAAGTGGGGATTTTTCACGACAGAGGAAGAAGAGCTGCACTCGCTCAAATGGGCCGACATACTGAACTTCCTAAAGAAGACAGGGAGGCCCGGAGAGAAAGTTGCAGCGGAAGTAGGTGCATAGAGGTAAGGAACGGGGTATGGCAGAAAAGGGCCCATGAAGAGGCCTAATTGACAGGCCCACGCGGCCCGACCCTATACTACTACTACTAGTGCTACTAAAAATTTGAATGTATTTTTAACTTGCTTTTCATCATATTTGCAACGTTTGGTATTGGTTTGGTGGAATGAATTCCAAATTTTCACGCAACTATACTTACATCCAAACCTGGCATATTCAAAATTTGTATTTTTGGTGGTGTGACGAATGTTTCGTTTGCATGAAAAACTGCCTCTTTTTGTTTTTTTTTTATTAAGTTATTTAGAATCTGCTAAAGCGCAAAGGTCTATAAAATTTGTTGAAAGTTGAGAACATTCCTTTTTTTATTTTGAAATTATCACCAGTACTTTTTTTTTTGTTTGTGGATTTTTTTCTTTAAATATTAGTTGTTAGTGCATAGATTTTTGACATTAAAATAGTTATTTAACTGTACAAGTACGGAAAGTGATATTTGTCAGCCAAGCCAGCCGGGGGGGGGGGGGTTGAAGACACTACGTATGTGTTAGGTACAAGATTTTACCTATGAGCGTCAAAAATTCCCAGAAAAGAAGTATAAATATTTTAATTTTAATTTCTTAAAATAAACGTCTTCACTTTACCGCACTAGTGCGGTAAAGTGCCATAACGCACTTAGTCCTGTAAAGTACACTTTTTCGCATCCAAAAAGCTATTTTATCTTTGATATACAGAACGGTTCAGGCTATTGCGAGCGAACATAGGCCGGAAGAAGTCCAATTTGCCAGTGTACGTACACGCAGGGACACCGCACACCTATCAATGGAGCAACCAACACTCAGGCTTGCGATCACCGTTCGCGGCTTGCGTTTAGTATGCCTCTAACCACGGTGCTATGTGGAGCGAGTTTGGTCAATAAATACGCAAATTTTTATAACGTAATTTTCTTGTTTTTTGTCACTGATAAATTAGAGCGTTTTATTTTCAACTGCTCAGATTTATCACTAACAACGTGTCACAATGAAAATAATAAGGAGAAACAAAATAAAAGCAAGTTCTCAAAATAAAATAATACATTCTAGAAACCAAAAAGATTGTCCCAGTCAAAAAAAATTAGAGCAAATGTTCGAAAAGTCCTTGCTAGACAATATCCGAGCCTATTATAAAAAACCCTTCTAACGTTTCTAAGCATGTTAGATGTGATAGTTTGAAAAGCTTATTCAATTTTAATCCTTCCAAATTATTAGTCCTTTCATGCCCGTAAACTTTATTTTTGATATAACTCAACAGATAGAAGTCATTAGGAGCAAGATCGGGTGATCGAGCTGGCCATAAAATAGTTCCCCGTGTACTTATAACCCGATTAGGAAATACATTATCAAGATATTATCTAACAAGGTCAACATTGTGAGCGGGACAACCTTGTTGAAACCATGTTTCACCAAATCTCACACCTCACAACTGCCTAGTAGTTGGAATAATATGCTGCTGCAGTAGATCCAATTTTCTAGGACCATTCAAATTCTCGTCAATAAAAAATGGCCCAATTACGTGTTCCCCTAGAAAACCCCCCAAAAATTTAGTTTTTGGGGATACTGTGTTCTTACGTCAAAATACAAATGCAAACTTTCCCTTGACCACTATCGAACGTGTGTTGGGTTATGACGATTCAATAATGAAAAAGTGCTTTCATCTGTGAAAAGAATAGATCTCAGAAAGTTTTCATCACGATTAGCCCTTTCCATCATTGTTTCGCAAAATTCCATACGACGATAGTTGTCCTCCGAAAAAATTTGATGCGTTTTTGACGCTTTGTAAGAATGATAACCATTATTTTTGAGAACACGTAAGACAGTGGCTGAAGACGTATCAATTGCTTCGGCAATTTGGTGGCTAGTTAACTTTCGATTTTCCTCCACTGCAGCAAATCATCACATATCGTATTTCCTGCTCGTCATTCAAAACAGTGGGTTTTTTATTGTTTCTTGGCGCTACACAACCAAACTTATCAAAATTCTGCACAAACCTATGAATCGTTGATAAACTAGGTTCTGGGCGATTTACAAAATTCTCCAAAAAAAGTTCTTGAATAAGTCTCTGCCTTGATCTGCACTTTTTCGGCACTTCGTAGACATCCATTTTCAGTTTTAAAAATGTATTATTTCACTTAAGAACTTACTAATCTGTTAATCAAGCAAGGCAGAAATAAAACAAAATAATAAAAACAAAATAAATTCCCTAAAGATAACACGGCAGCGTGCTCGAATCCACCTCGGTCGTACGGCACGGAGAGTAAATTGGACTTGATTCCCCCTATGTTCGCAGTAGCCTGAAGCTCATGCCGAGGGAATTTACCCAAAGAAAATATATTCATAGTGTAAATTGATACAAAAGAGAAAAAAGAAGTTAAAAAATCTCCGAATCAGTTACTTCAACTAAAAAGAATCTAAAAAGAAAAGATCAAAAGATCTTGGGTGGAAAAACGAAAATTCAAAATTGGATGGGTATCCTACAAGGAACACACAAAGGACCAAACTTACTTACTATAAACTATATCGATGGACCAAACCGAAAAGATAAATAATTAAACGATGTTTCGCTACCGAACAGGCTTTCGCTCTGGGCCAGTATTCTTGAAATATCATCTGGAGAGTACTCCCCAAAATTCAGGTGAAAGCAAGAGTGCGCATGGGTTCTCACCTTTTATACGAATCTCGGTTGGTCCCATATATGTATGAGCTTAAATATACGCCCTTGCAATGCTTTCGGCGCGCACAACTTTGTAAGCAGGATGTCCTACATATATATATGCCTATACCTTTTACTCTTTTATGACTATTGTCTCTTTCTGGCGTCAAAGCTTAGCGGTACTGTACATGCGCGGCCATCGTCATCGGTTAACCAACTAAAATCCAGAAAGACAGCTGTGCAGTTGTCAAAATTTTTCTATTGGTTTACGTTTTTAGAAAATCAGTATTTTCTATTTTTAAATAAATAAATATATGAATAGAAATAATATTTAGATATTTTAACTTTTTTTCCTTCAAATTTTAAGAAAAAATAACTACCAACCTGTGAAACTGCACTTTTGTTGTTTGACGGCATCCACAAACACACTAAAAAAATGCATAAATGCAGCTACCTACGACAAAAATAATGTAAATGATATCGTTGGGTACTTAATTTGGACCAAATAAAGAAAAAAATGGTGAACAAATACAATTTTTATTACAAAAACTGCAAAAATAACATAACCCCAAATGGCAACAACAAAAATCAATAAAGAAAGCAGCTGATATCTTTGTGTCGTCATCAGGTGGGCGGAGTAAAAAAAAATTACTAGACCGTGTTTATTCATTCAAGGGACCGTGGGCGAAAACGAAGGTCGCGAAACCGGCCGCCTCGTAAAATTTTAGCGCATGTACATAGGCGCGGAGCTAAGACGGCTCCATGGCCTGATAGATTTTAGATCTTGCTTACAAGTTTGGCCTGGAAAAGGCCTACATTTAACCTCATACATATATGTTGGGTCCGGACCCGACGAGACAACAACTATCGTTACCTAAATTGCACTATTTTTTTTTTCTTAGAATGGATTCATTTTTTCCAGGCATTTTTATTTTTCTATTATCTGTCCTCCTTCCAACAATGGCTAACAAACAGGAACTTCAGGCAGTAGTGCAAGGCAACGGCCTTTTCACCAAAAACCTATACAACATTTTGGCGAAGAAGCCGGGAAACATCTTCTTCTCGCCCATTAGCGCCCATGCCGTGCTGGCCATGGCGTACCAAGGGAGTTCTGGCGAGACCCAGGAGGCTTTTGCTAACTCCCTGCATATTCCTGACATAAAGACTACTGCTGCAGGTAAGAAAAATAGATTATTTAGAGAATCGGTTGAAATTTTGTATTTTTAAGATATTCGATAATGGTTACTTTGCGATTTGATATATAGAGAGAAGTGCCTAGTTTAAGAGTTTGATAAATAGATCTCAGTACTGTTTGTTTCATAGGTCATTTGGCCGATTTACCGCGGTTTTATTGTAATCGCCATACTTTCCCTAGATCATAACTATAACCTTAATCTATAATCAAAATCTGCCCATTCATCCAGTGAACAGATTTCGGTCATTTCTTAGCACAGGGGCGTGTCAAACGCCCCCGTAAGGCGGCGGGGACCGACTGCATATTGGGGGACGCTTAGCCGCTTTGCCTTAAAAAAAAGGAAAAAAAAAGAATTAATATAGTGTGGGCCAAAAAATTTGTCACTTTTTGAACCCAATCGGCCGATTTTCGAATTATTTGGCTGTTTTTATAGATTATGTTGGGAATTTGGTACCTTTGGTTGCACTATAACAAAGTTATGATTATGATGAAACTAAAACTACGCTTTTTTCACTCGACGCGCGTTTCGCTAACAACGTTAGCATCATCAGGAGACGATAAACAATAAACTAAATTAACCTACACTCTATCTTATATACTACCTTTTAGTAGTTAACCCTCAACTAAAGAATAAAGTGTACTAAACGGAATGGGGCCTCTATCTTTATTTAATCTATTTCTGGATTTAACGATTTCCATACTTTCATATGCATTCTAAAGTCTTTTGCTTGCTACACTTTTTAGAAGTTTTAGGTTATCTAATGTGAATCTATGATTGTTTTCAAAAGCATGCTCGGCCACATTTGACTTTTCCGTTCTTCTGTATTTTAAGTGTGCTTACATTCCACTTTTTTCTAGAACTGTAGTTTTATCCTTGGGATTTCCTAGTAAACTTCTTATTGTGTTTCCGGATTGATATACTAATTTAAGACCGGTGTTATTAAATAATTTTTGTAATGCTTTCGTATAATTAGGATTATATTATTAATTGATACAAATTTAGAGTCGGAGGTATCTTTTTGTCTGAAAAAACTGGAATTCCGAAAGGTCTTTTGAAAAGAATGTCTAATAATCAGCTTATTTATTAAGCCTTCGTTGTAACCGTTTTCGCTAGCTATATTCCTAATCCTATTCTTTTCTGCTTCAAATCTTTTTTTGTTTAAGGGGAAATTTACAAATTTGCAAGCTTATGTTGTAAACAACGAAAAGAGTCATTTGGAATATACCTGTTGGTGAAATTTCTTATAACTAAAGTGTCTAGTAATGGTAGTGTAAATTTGTTATTTATTTTTTCCATAAAATTTTCAACACTAGTTACTTTACTGTTGAATACTGAAAACACATCGTCTACATACCTGTACCATACTCTGGGGAAATACTCAAATTCTTTACTTATATCTGATTCAAATTTGCTCATAAAGAGGTTTGCAATAAAAGGTGATAAACTATTACTTATTGTGATTCCTTCTAATTGTTGGTAGTAGTTATTTTTATATTTAAATAAATAGTACATTAAATCACAATAAAACAATTAAAAGTTTGAAAGAGAAAGATGTTTTCTATCTAAAGGCTGACAAGGGTAATAAAGTTGTTATATTAGATAAAACAGATTATTTCGAAAGGGTAGATAACCTAATAAAAAATGAACCCTACAAACAAGTCCCAAGGAATCCCTTACTAAAAATGATTAACGAAGTAAAAAACACAATTAAAAAATGTAACAATATTATTACTGACAATATTAAATATAAGCTACAAGTAAGCAAAATGGGGTAACTGTATTGTCTTCCGAAAATCCACAAGCCTGGAAAATCGGTTAGACCTATAGTTTCTGCTGTAGGATCACCTACTTACAATATTTCGAAATGGCTAGCAAACGAGTTCGAAAATTTACTTATAAAGGAAAAAGGTTTTTCTGTTCAAAATGCCCTTTAATTTATCAACAAAGTTAAAGATATTTCACTTCAAGAAGGTGACATTTTAATCTCGTTTGATGTTAGTTCGTTGTTCCCTAGTGTTCTGATCCCCAATACCTTACAATACCTGGAGGAACTATTAAGAAAAAACAATCTAGAAGACAAACAGACTTTAGAATACCTATATTTAACAAAACTCTGCATGAATCAACATTACTTTCAATATAAAAATAACTACTAACAACAATTAGAAGGAATCACAATGGGTAATAGTTTATCACCTTTTATTGCAAACTTCTTCATGAGCAAATTTGAATCAGATATAAGTAAAGAATTTCAGTATTTCCCCAGAGTATGGTTCAGGCACTTTTTAACATATAGATTAGTAAATTTCCCCTTAAACAAAGAAATATTTGAAGCAGAAAAGAATAGGATTAGGAATATAACTGGCAAAAACGGTTACGACGAAGGCTTAATAAATAAGTTGACATTCTTTTCAGAAGACTTTTCGGAATTCCACTTTTTTCAGACAAAAATATACCTCTGACGAAATTTGTATCAATTCCTTATAATCCTGATTATACGAAAGGATTAAAAAAGGTATTTAATAACACCGGTCTTAAATTAGTATATCAATCCGGAAACACAATAAGAAGTTTACTAGGAAATCCCAAGGATAAAACTATAGTTCTAGAAAAAAGTGGAATTTACGAAACTAGTTGCATGGATTGTGACAAAAAATATGTTGGTCAAACAAGACGCTCTATTCAAACACGATTCAAAGAACACTTAGCACACTTAAAATACGAAAGAACAGAAAAATTAAGTGTGGCCGAGCATGCTTTTGAAAACAATCATTGATTCACATTAGATAACCTAAAACTTCTAAAAAGTGTACAAAACTAAAGACTTTTGAATGCGTAGTAAAGTATAAATCATTAAATCCAGAAATAGTTTAAATAAAGATAGAAGCCCTATTCCGTTTAGTACACTTTATTATTTAGTTGAGGGGAGATAGGATTAACTACTAAAAGATAGTATATAAGATGGAGTATAGGTTAATTTAGTTTATTGTTTATTGTCTCCTGATGATGCTAACGTTGTTAGCGAAACGCGCGTCGACTGCAAAAAAGTGTAGTTTTGGTTTGTGGAACACAATCATAACTTTATTGTTGTTTTTATAGACAAAAGGTAAAACTTTACTGACGCGACTCAAAATTTGACATATGTCAAAAATCCAAGACAGCGGAGAGCTATAGAAAATGGGGTAAATTTCACCCGCCCCCCTGCAAAAAATTTGTGTGCAATCCTGTACTTGATTTTTGTCAATGAGGCAAAAGCCCTATATTTTCTTCACCTACCGAGGTATCACTTATCTAAATTGGTTATAAGATAAAAAAGTTATACAAATTTTAAATCAGGAGTATTTAGACCAAAAATTGTAATGTCTGTAGAAAGGTGCACTGTTTAGGGCTAGCATAAATTGCGACTTAGTTGTCCGATTTTGAAAATTTAAGGGGTTTTGGTGGGAAAAGTCATGAGTTCTTGCTAATCTGGCTCAAAATTTGACATATGTCAAAAATCCAAGATGGCGGAGAGCTTTAAAAAAATGGGTAAATTTCACCCCTTTGCGAAAAATTTGTGTGCGTCCCTGGACTTGATTTGTGTCAATGAGTCGGAAGCTCCATACCTTCTTCGCCTACTGAGGTATCACTTATCTCAATTGGTTTTGAGATAGAAAAGTTATAAATATTTTAGAGTATTTAGACCAAAAATTCTATTATTTTCACAAAAACTTTTGACCCAGTGGCCCAATTTTTGACATATGGCAAATTTTAAACTGAATTAGTGAGGATTCGTATCTCTTTTTACCAACGAGCTTCGGACGACTAGTTCGTAAGTTATGCTAGCAAACAGTGCACCTTCCTACATTACAATTTTTGGTCTAAATACTCTTGTTTTTGACTTTTTTATCTCATAACCAATTTAGATAATTAATATCTAGATAGGCGAAGGAGGTAAGGGGCTTTTGCCTCATTAACAAAAATCAAGTCTAGGGTCACATACAAATTTTTCGTAAAGGGGTGAAATTTACCCATTTTTGTTTTTTGACATATGTCATATTTTGAGCCAGATTAGCTAGAACTCATGTATTGTCTTATCAACAAACCTAAAATTTTCAAAATCGGACGACTAAGTCGCAATTTATGCTAGCCCTAAACAGTGCACCTTCTTACAGGCACTACAATTTTTGGTCTAAATACTCCTGATTTAAAATTTGTATAACTTTTTTATCTTTTAACCAATTTAGATAAGTGATACCCCGGTAGACAAAGAAAGTATGGGGCTTTTACCTCATTGACAAAAATCGAGTCCAGGTGAAAGTTACCCATGTTTTAAAGCTCTCCGCCAAATTGGATTTTTGACATATGTCAAATTTTCAGTCGCGTTAGTAAAGTTTTAACTTTCGTCTATAAAAGCAGGTAAAAATTCCGAAAATCGGCCAATTGGGTCCAAAGTTATAGCGCGTTGAAAAAGTGACAAAAACCCACCCTATATATAAAAATAAATACGCACACAAATACCTTTCGGCTACTTTAAAATTTCATACATTTTGAATACTAGACCCATTAATTTGTTGATTTTCTTACTTTTATAATATATTATAAATATTTGTAATAATAAAATATAGGGGGGCATCCTAAAAAATTTCGCAGGGCGGGCCTTAGAAAAATCTGACACGCTTCTGTCTTAGCACGAGTGTGATTTAATAGTTTAAATTTTAATAAGTAACCAAATCGCACCGACGTCGGCAATAAACTGTGTCGCTCCTACCCTCTGAGACAGAAATAATCCGATCATTGACGGCGAACGCGCCTCGCGTTCTATGTGTAACGCATGCAAACTAGCCATATAGCAAGTAAAATACCTGAATAGCATTTCTCTTACCCTGTCCCATGCAAAATATTTACTTATATGAGTGACATTTTTTATTAGATTTGTGTATAGCTCGTGCGAGTCTAAGGTGTGCTATTGTATATTGGTGGTTAGTCATTATAGTTTAATTTACAGGGTTGAAACTGGTCAGGGAAACCTGGTCAGGAAGTTTAAAAAGTGACCTGGAAAAGTCAGGGAATGGGTCCAAAGTCATGGAAATCAGGGAACTTTTATAGTATGTTTTTTATTTTTTATGCTTTCCTCACTCTGCCTCCCATATAATGCCAAAAACACAATATTTTTTCTTTTGTTCTTCAACGTTTATTTTTGTTTTTCTAATTTTTGCAAAAACCGTGAAAAATATCAAAACTTTTAAGAAATTTCCTTCTTAAATTGCAAAAATTTTTGCCTGCGGCGCTGTAACGTCATTAGTTATTACAATTTTAGTGTAATTCAGCAGTCTTCCAAGTTCAAGGGCGTAGATAAGGGGGGGGTAAGGGGGTAATGCCCCCCCCCCAAACCAGTGTCCGTACCTGTTACTCTCACGCATGAAAAATGTAAAAACGAAACTATTTTTCAACTTTTGTTGCGCCGCTTCAACACATTGATTGATTGATTAAGTAAAAAAATTGTATATTTTACAAAATTTTCGTCCGCGGTGCATTTAATGACATTATTTTAGCAACAAATCTAGGATCAAGACCTATCCCAACCCAGTTGTTTTTATATTTAATAGAAAACGTAAAAAATATCAAAATATTGAAAAAATTTCCTGCTTAAACTGCAAAAAATTTTGCCTGCGGCGCGATAACACATTGATTGCTACCATTTTAGGTTAATCTTACGCAATTTTGATCAACGGCATTTAAGTACGTGTGCGTTATTACTGTATTTTTTAAAAAAATTCGCCCACGGCGGCAACCCAGTTTTGTTTTTATATCAGTTGAGTTGAATTTTTTTATGCTGTCCCCTTCTCAGTCCCCCCCAAGTAAAAATCGAACTACGCTCTTGTCCAAGTTCGTCACATTTATGACAAGATTTTACCAACACAAAAAAAGCTGCAACCGCCCCTGAATAATATTTAAGAAAACGTGAAAAATATCATCATTTTTGAAGAATTTACTGCTATATTGCAAAAAAATTTTGCCTGCGGCGCGATAACATCATTCTAAACGTGTCAAAAATGACATTTTCAGTATACTTTTCTCAAAATTTTTGCCTACAGAGCATTTATGACATAATTTTGGGAAAAAATACAGAATTGCTTAAATCGTAAAAAATTTACAAAGTATTTATAGGAACACCAGCTTGTGATTACCTTTTCTTTAAATCGTTTTCAGGACGTTAACATTTAAATAAAAATTAATTAATGTGCTTATAGGTTAAGTTTAGGAGATTTGGGTGTTCTTTAAACTTTTTTAATTTTTTGTTCCCGTTGCCAGGTGTGATAGGCTAAAACTGGCAAACATGAATGAACAAAAAACTACAACTAGAAAACCCTAAATTTAATTATTATCAAAAAAAAAATCCTTTGAAAATCTTGCGCCAAAAGTAGGTACCTCTGAATCAGGAAGTTTTTTTGTCGAACTATTTTGCAAAAATACATTTTTTTAAAGTTTACATGCTGGCGGTCTAAATGGGTAGTTCTGCAGAAACCTCGTGTAGGTAGGCAATTGTTCAAATATTCCCTTTAAAAAATATTTAGTGTGTCTTTTTTTTATATTTTTTTCGTGCTTAAGTACCTCAATTATCAGTCCCCTGGCGTGTCTCCGCTGGAAATATATCGAAAGTTTTTAATTAAAAATAAATATACAGCTACTTAAAATCAAAGGCATATTTTCTTTTTACGCTTTATAAGATAACGCAAAATAAAACTTTCCTTTATGAAAAAACTTTAAAAATTATTTTTTATCAGTTCCCAGTACGTACTGGAAATAGTTTTTTCTAAAATATGAAAAGTTTCTTTACTAAAAGATTTGTCTTACCGCTTTGTATACTGACAAAAGGCATTGGAAAATTTAATTTTTGGCAAATGGAATAATTCTGTTTTCGATTTGCATAAAATATAAAAAATATTTACATCAATTATTTAAATAAAAACTAGAGCCTAAATTGCAATACAATATACAACTATTAGAGTAAAGGAAACTATCGGCCAAATGAGCCAAATCAAGAACATATTTTAAAAACTTGCTATTTTAACTACTGATTATTTAACAAAGATGTCTGGGCCAAATAGTAGTTTCACAACTAGTGGCTAAAATAGTGCTTTTTTTACAAGCGTTGGTTTAAATAATGAATAAGCACAGTTTAGCCGCGAGTTGTGAACACTATTTTTTTTAATACCTTTATCAAAAAATCCAAGAAAAACAGGAAAATGTTTATAAAAATCTCGAACGAAGAGCACTTCTCGCAAGACACCATCTTTACACTATAAATCAAGGCGGCTGGTAAATTAAATAACAATATGGTTTTTATAGCGATGTGCCTTTTTACACGGTGACGTTTATTGTTGCGACATTTTAATCTTTGACAGTTTGATATTTTGCCGATTTTTTTAAATGATTTTTTCGTAAATACTTGGTGAAAATTGGCGGAAATGGCTGAATTTTTAGGCAAGAATAATTAGAATTTTTCTATATTACTATTTTCCGCTATTTCTCTTTAATTTTGGGTAAAAAGAAAGTTTTTTTTGCATCGGTAACCAAAAAAGCCATGCTTTAGTTATCTGCCGACAGTTACTAAAATCATGTTTTTGATGAAGGTATAAGAAAAAATTATTTATTTACCTAAACTGAACCAGCAAATGAACTACAACACATGAAAATTTCGAAAAATTTGAAGTTAAATATTTCACTTGCCTATAAATCGACCATTTGGGTTTTTACTAGGGGTACGCAAAAGCTTGTCTAATTTGACCTTTGATTATAAAGGGTTACCTCAGTGGTTCCCAAACTTTTTTTGTTTGCGGCGCACTTACAGGTTTGGTATTTTATCAGGGCGACCCTACTCGCAATATGCATACATAGTTGTGTCCAACAAAGTGTTGCATATGTATAATATATAAAATATGTGCTATGCAACTTGCCTACTGTATAGTAGCGCAAGCGTTGTACAAGACTTTATTTAACATCATTGTAAATATATTGGCACTAGTTACAAAACACATGAATGAAAATAACTCGAATCTAACGCTCATATAGGTTTATTATTAAACTAACACACAAGAATACATTATTATTGAAGGAAAAAAAATCAGTGTGATGGGTGAGCTTGGTGATCTGCGCACATTTTTTCAAAGCGGGGAATAAGGCTTGACACTGCCACTCTCATTTCTTGCTCCACGTTGATCTTTGAACGATATTTGCTCTTTATCACAGCTACAGCTGGAAATCCAGCTTCGCATAAATGTTGCAAAGGGAATTAGAATCCTTAAAGCTTTTAAACTTAGAGTCGGATATTCATTTTTGACGGATACCCAAAACTCCACCAAATCAGAAAAAGCTAATTTTTATTTTAGGCTGTTGTCGCAAGGCTGTTGATTTTAGTCTGTTGTCGTTCAATAAGACTCTCTGCTTCTACTGAAATGAATTCTGGTGGAGATTGTGCATGGAAAGGATCTTGAATCCATGCAAATTTTTCGACATTTTCTTCTGTAAAGTATTTTGCAAACCATTCCGAGATTTTCGAAAGGTTTTCGGTGAAAAGGGACAGCAAGTCTTGAAAGACAACGAGCTCATTAGAGGCTAAGAATGTATGCAATTCTGGAAAACAATCTTGTCCGACATCTTCCTTAATTTTTCTTATCCACAACTGCAGTTTTTTCTTTTTCTTCAATTTTCTGTGATAGTTTCAAGATATACATGTTATTGCCTTGGAGAGACAGATTTAAGGCATTCAGTTTGTCAAATATATCGCACAAATATGCCACTTCTCCCAATCTAAATTATTATCTGTTATAAACTTGTCAAGAATTTGAAACAAGTCTTGAGCCTTTCCGCTTTCATCGATACTTTTGCAGAAAAGAAGGTCTTCAACAATGATATTATCATCCAGGAAGCGTACGTAACAAATAAGGTGTGCATCTTTATTAATGTCAGTAGCCTCATCAAGTTGCAGACCAAATTCCTTGATTTTCATTTTCTTTATCAATTGATCATTAAGGTCCTCAGCTATATGATGGATTCTTCGACTAATAGTGTTGTTAGATAAAGGTACCTTTGAAATTAGTTTTCTCGCCGATTCTCCTATCATAATGTTAACCATGTCGACAGCAGCCGGTAAAATAAGTTCTTCTGCGATGGTGTTCTTGCACTTCGCCACCCTGTATGCCACTTTGAAAGAGGACAGCAGTGCGTTGCTAGGTACTGAAGTTTGTTGAGTAAACACGTGCTTTTGTTTGTGTAAAAATTCGCGTGACTGTCCAATCATCGTAGGATGAATGGTTTCGAGATGTCGTTTTAGCTTACTTGGGAGCATATTTTCGACCGCTAGAATTTTCAAACAGAGCACACACTGCGGTCTTTCCTCATGATTTACTTCTACTGAAGTAAAACCAAATTTTAAATAGCTATCATCGTATTTGCGATGTTTACTTCTTTTTACTCCTCCGTCACTTGTCGATGCTTGATCACTCTGTCTCGTTTTATCAATTTCCTTATTTAATAAAAATCTTTTCATCTTGTGACTAACTTTTTATGAAAAAACGAAGTAAGCGATCCGATATTGGAACGTTTATGTGTCCTGAGTTCGTAAATCACAATACTTTGTATCACTACTAAAACTCTCTATTACTACTTCTATTTATTATAACAGTTCAACCGCTTACAATCCCTCTTACGGTAAACTAACCTAGCAAAGCGGACTACGGCGACTTAAATACTGTCAAAGAGCGCTCGCGAAAATTCTCGTCGAGCGACGCGCAGGTCGAATACGGGCTTCTGGAAATTCTAGAAACTTGCTCTGCTCTCTCGGGACCGATTAATAGCGGATGCGGCGCCGGCGTTGCCAAACGTAACTCAAATTCTACCTTATCAGGAGCGCCTGGCGGCGCCCCTGGTTTCTTCGGGGCGCCGCGGCGCACACTTTGGGAACCACTGGGTTACCTAATATCTAAAAACTCAATTCTTGGATTTTTCATAACTTCTCCATTTTGGAAATTACAGATTTTTGAAAAAATACCGTTTTTTCGTTATTTTTACACTTTAAGGCTACATGGCCGATAATTTTTTTAAATTTTGGTTAGAGTAGATTCTTGATTTTCGCGATCATAGGCGTAGCACATAAGCAATAAACATTTCTCTACGTGCTAAAGGCGATTTTCTTGTTGTTCTGTGAAAAATTGTTTTAGCACTAGTCAAATTTGCACATGTTTATTTGATCGTTTGGAGCATTATCTCGGTTTTTTTAATTTTTAAAAAGCGTCAACCATAGGTGGAGAAAAAATTAAATAATTTTTGAAAGTTAGTGTAGATAGCAACAATTGTTTGTTGATTTTGTTAAAATGTCTTGTTTTTGTCATCCATAGGCGGAGTTAAAAAATATTTTTAGTTATTTATAAAAGGTACTTGCAGTTAATTTTTTTTGCAATTTTTTGATGAGCCAAATAACGTCATTTTTCTGGATCTCTATTTGATACATTGTTTTAGACAGCGACAAGAAATATGTAAAAATTTGTCATGTCGTTGATTGTTTCAACTGTTACTTCAAATTGACAACAACAAATTATTTGACATACGAACCGTTGACAACAAAGAAATACGTTTTCAGAGGAAAAAATGACGTCAGGTCGCTCATCAAAAAATTGGACTATATCATCGTTATGTTACTAACTTACAGTGACTCAGTGTGTCACTTATAGGCGTTACAATAATTTTAGTATTTTAATGAGATCATTGACATGCATTGTTTTAGACATTTTATGTTGTTGTGGTTTATGTTTTTCTTTTTGTTTTAATATTCCAGTGTTAATCGTAATTTATCATTGGCGGAGGTAAAATTTCAAAAATTAAAAACCCCTTGCACAAGCTTTTAATTCCTTTGGGTTGTCTGCATTTTTAGGTATCAATTAATTTTCTTTGTAACATATATTTTCTAAATATTTTCTACGCCAAATTAAGAGATATCTAAAAATGCGTACAATCCAAAACCAAAAAAATAAAAGCTTGTGAGGGTTTTTAATTTTTGAAATTGAACCTCCGCCAATGATAAATTACGATTATTACTGGAATATTAAAATAAAAACAGAAACCACAACAACATAAAATACCTAAAACAATGAATGTCAACCATCTCATTAAAATATTAAAATTATTTTAACAGCTCCGCCTATGACACAGCATCACAGTAAATTAAAATTAGTAACATAATGATAAACTGGCCTACTTTGGCCACATTATACGTAATGATAAGTACCAACTTCTACAATTAATCGTACAAGGCAAGATTGAGGGCAAGCGAGTCCCTGGACGCAGGCGTATATCCTGGCTGGCCAATCTTAGAAAATGGATTGGCCTAACATCAAGCGACTTATTCCGAGCTGCAGTGAAAAGGATAAGATGGGCCAATGTGGTCGCCAATATCATAGAAGAAGAAGAAGAAGAAACATAACGACGATAATAACCTTTTGAAAATATAATAATTCATGTTAACTGCAAGTAACTTTTATCTTTTAAATAACTAAAAATATTTTTTAACTCCGCCTATGGTTGACAAACATATGTCAATAAACATTTTAACAAAATTAACAAACAATTGTTGCTATCATAGGCATAACTATCCACTCTACACTAATTTTCAAAAATTATTTAATTTTTTTGTTCTCCGCCTATTGTTGACGTTTTTTAAAAATTAAAAAAACCGTTTTGAGATAATGGTCCAAACGATTAAATGAAAATGTGTAAATTTGACTAGTGCTAAAACAGTTTCTCACAGAACAATATAACTTCAAGAAACTCGCCTTAGCACGTACGGACATGTTTTTTGCTCATTTGCTACGCCTATGATAGCGAAACCCAAATATTTGTGGTGTTTTTTTGTTTTGACAAGAATCTACTCTAACCAGTGTAAGAGTGGTAACCTTAAAAAGTGTCAAAATAACGAAAAGATGGTAACTTTTCAAAAACCCCCTGTAATTTCCAAAATGGAGAAGTTATCCGAAATCCAAGAATTAAGTTTTTAGATATTAGGTAACCCCTTATATTCAAAAGAAAAAATCAGCTCCACCTTCGTTTCTATCCATTCTCGCACTTACCAAACTTGGTCAAAAATGAAGAGTCAGGATGGACAATCTGTATAATCCAAATGTCAAATTAGACAAGCTTTTGGGTACTTCTAATAAAAGCCAAAGGGTCGATTTATACTCCAGTGAAAACCGCAGTTAAAAATGTTTATTCTGTACAAAAATATTTAACTTTAAATTTTCCGAAATTTTCATGGGTTGCAGATCATTTGCTCACCAGTTTATTTCGGTAGAACTACTTAGAGGCCCTCTATACATTTGACAGTTATTGTTTTATGAGAGGTGGGCAACTCATATTGCCCTCTCTTTCTATTTTTTTCATATTTGCATGTAAAACGGATTTTATTAAATGGACTGATGTTTTGTTGTCTCTTTTTATAATTTCCCCAGACAGTTTTTGAAAGATTGATTTTTTTTGGTTAGTAAAAGATGTTTAGCTTTGACAAAAAAAAACAAAAACAAACAGATACACACGGTAGATATTAAAAATGTAAATAATAGGTAAAATATAAAGACTCCTATGATCTATATTCTTGTTACTCTTTTTCTTACAATAAAACACGGAGACATCATGTGTTATTTATTAACAAAGTACATGCTAAATGCGTATGTTTATACCTACTGCTTATAACTCACTTTTACCTCGCAAATTCGGCTATTTTTATTACTTTCCCAGCTTGGTAAATGCATATTTTCTTTCCACTTTTCTTGAGTTTCTTTCCCCGTTGGACAACGGAACAATACAAATTCGTCGATCTACGTGTTTTTACAGTTTTTGATAGAGCAAACTTCCATTTTTAAACCGCACGTTTCTTAATCAAAAATGTGACTGTGATAAAATTATTTATTGTCAGGGGTTACCAACTATCCTTGCCAACACACAATTTGTTTTTAAACATTTTCCAGTTGCTCATAACTGCTGTTAAAACAATAACTGTCAAAAATCGTATACAGGGCCTCTAGGTCGCCTTAAGGTCGTAGTTACAATCTGGGGAATTGTTTTTAGCAACACTGTACGTGAAATCAATTTAACTATGTGGACCTGATTTTTTGCAGAACGCGGAGACTTTATTTATGTTTATCCACAGTGGGACAAAAATTTGGGGTTAGGTTACTTATTTTGACTTTTCGCGTTCTGCGCCGCTAAAAAACAAAGTAAAATACTAAAATAAAAGAAAATCATTTATTGCAGAATTACCTGCTAAAATAGCGCTACCCAACTACGTATTAAAGTAACTGGGTGTAATGTTTAAGGTGGCATTTACAGGTGCATTTATAATTGAATTGGAAGCACTCCCGCTAGCTGATACCGACGACAGGTTAACTTAAAAGCATGCAGATGTAAAAATCGGCTACTGGCGCTAGACGAAATAATCGTATTTTATTTTAAACAACCTCTAAATGGAGCTTTACTGACCTGTTTTGTTAGTACTCAAGTATAGGGTTATTCCGATACTAGTAACCACTGAGTAGGTATCGATACTTTTGTTTTGGATACCAAGTATTTTTGGTTTCGATACTTTCTAAGCGATATCTACTCGGTATCCAAAAATTTTACTCGGTATCGAATCGAATCTGTCGGCCTCAGCTTTCTGTCTCCCTTGCGTTTTTGGCATAGACCATGTCTTCCTTGGGCAGTGTTCTTTAGAGCGATCGGTTCGCATTCTATTTCAAAAAATTTTCAACCGGGTTATTGCAGCTCTCTCTTGGTAAATAGTTAAGAAAAAGAAAGACATACACATCAGAGCGGATGGTCGTTGCAGTCTTTAAGTGGCCTAGATAAATATGCCCTAAAATATTTAATTGTCGTCGCAATGTTTAATTATTCCAAGCGAGTGCTTATTTTTGAAGTATTATTTTTGACCAATTTGGAGACGAAAGAATTATTTGTTTAGTTTTTATTTTAAAAATAATAAATAATGTGTTTACTTTGTTTCGTAACCAACAAAAAACAAACATATGAAGGTCCCTAGGTTTAATCTAATAAAAAATCAAAAAAATCGGTAATTGTAGAAACTATCGATATGAGTAAGTATCGATACTTCAAAGGTACTCATATGAGTAGTATCGAATGATGTTTGCGAGTATCCCTACTCAAGTATCCGTGTGTTTTTGAAGCTGAAGTTCTAAAATCTATCCTGTGCACTCCAAGATTTCACTGGTACAATTGCACATAACTATGCCGCAATAATTTAAATTTCAAAAAAAATGGTTGAATGAAAATAAAAACAAAATTATGTGGGGTTATGGGCGCCGAATGTTTCTATGCGAATTCCTAGTAATCCCAGCGAGTTAGTAAAGTTCTCTTGGCTCTTTGATAGACTCGGAGTAATGCCCGCGCAGCGCTTGACCTTTTTCGGCAGGCGACCGCACACGCGGAGTGGTCTCATATTTGTTTTATAACAATGTTTTTGAAAACACATTTTTGAAAGATAAACATAACCTCGAATGGTTTTCTGTCAAAAACGTAAAAATACTCTTCTGTCCCACTGCGGTCCGATTTAAAGTTGAACTGCGTGTGTCTCCCAAATTCAATGAAGTGTGATTGATTGATCGGTTTTCTTTTCCGGAGTGCACAGGCTTTTATAAAAAAGGAAACTTAGTTTTTATTTTCGCTGAAGCAAGGACATATAAAAAGGAAAAATGTAATCCAGAGGAAATTGTGAGCTTTTATTTTGAAGAAAAAATAATGAGAATGTGAATTTTGAAAAATCCTTCAGATATTTTTGCTAAGCATTTAAAAATGATCACCCCTGCAAAATTTAAACTAATTCTGATGTTTAGTTTTCCCTGTGCACTCTGGCAAAAGATGAAAAAATTAAAGAACAAGGCGTTGCCAGTTGTACTTTTTTTACTTAAAATCTGGGGAGAAACTATAGCCTTAATAAAAATTGTTTTATTTAATTAGGTTACAAGGACGTTATGGACCACCTCAATAATGTTCCAAACGTGCAGTTGTTAATGGCGAACAAAATCTACCTTCTGGAAGGCAAAACTCTAAAACAGGATTTCAAAGATGTCGTTACCAAACAGTTTTTATCAGAGGTGGAGAATGTCAATTTTACGGATAATGTGGTTAGTAAGGTGACATTTTTACTCGAGAATTAAAACAGCCTCTCAAAAATATTTATTTTTATGTAAATAAAATTTTTGCTGGCCGCTGTTTTTTTGTTCTTTTTCAAAAGTAGAAACCTTATTTTTGCATGTTTGTTCCAAACCGTGTGCCTTCGAAGAATAAAAATTGGTTTGGTTTTGTACTCAGCACATTTATGAAAATTCTACCAGCTTCGCTAAGATCTTTCTTTTTTTGACATCCTCAGAGCCATTTGTCAAATAGTCTCTCAAGATTCTCTAAAGTTAGTTCCAGTGTGTGCACTGGTGTTGAACATAAACATAGTTAAAATATTCTAATTAAAATAACGTTAAACAAGTAAAAGAATGGCCTAGGAGTCAAGGATTGCTTTTTTTGGTTAAGATGTTAAAATTAAACCTTAATTTAATTTCAAGGTTGTTGAATAAGGTCAAATTTTAAGCCTCGATGACTAAACTTATTTAATATTATCCACCCCAAGTTCCTGCCTTTTTATTAGAAATAATTAAAAAATACGAACAAAAATTCCTTGAAGCCATCATTTTTTTCAATATTTTTGTAAATATCTCAATTTTTTTTAGAACACCGCCAAAAAAATCAACACTTGGGTCGAACAAAAAACTAACGAAAAAATCAAGGATCTGATCAAATCTGACACTTTAAGTAAGGACACGAGACTTGTATTGGTGAATGCTATTTATTTCAAAGGTAAGACACATACAAGGGACACAATTCACTTTAATACTACCGCAATTTCACTGTATTTTTGAACTTCTTTTAAATTATTTTGTTGAGTTAAAGACAATTTTAGTGTATTTTAATGTATTTAAATTTCTCTAATATTTTATCAAAACTTTTATATCTACCCTTGGAGAAAAACAAAATGTATTTCATATTTCATGCTATTTCGTTGTATACTGGAGAACAAAAAAAAATGCAACACCATGTATATGGATAATTGTATCAATGAATATTATTTGTGTGTATACCTTATCTCAAAAGAAATATTTGATAAATTTTTTGTCTTCTAATCTCCTTTTTTCACAGATTTTTTCTTTTCATTTTCAAAAGCAACCAACACATAAAAGACCTTTTCTGAAAATTTTAAATAATTTTTTCCGTAGTTTTTGGTCTTTTGGGATTGCTTACAGTTTACTTAAAAAATAAAAATGCCAAGAGTTCGCGGTCGGCAACAATTTCATCATTTAAACGACTTCAATTGCAAGAAGGGTTAATGCCAATCCATCAACAGTGTAAATAAAGAGTTTGGAGAAGGTCGTCCAATGATGAGAGTTATAGATGTCGTGCGGGTTCTGGACGCCCTAGAGATAGACAGATAGATAGATGGAATAACATAAGCTTCAGCGACGAATCCAGGTTTTGTTTAGGCGGGCATGATAGACGCATAAGGGTTAGGCGATTTCTAGGTGCAGCCAGTTTTACGTTCCTACCTACAAAATATCCCAAATGCAATCTTTCAACAAGATAATGCCAGACCGCATATTGCTCGTGAAACAATGGACTTCTTACATGAACTTGGCATAGAGGCTTTGGAATGGCCAGCAAGATCGCCTGACAAAGAAAAAGGTAAAAAACCTCCAAATCAGTTACTTCAACCGAAAAGAAACTAAAAAAAAAAATCAAAAGATCTTGGGTGGAAATAACGAAAATTCAAACTTGGATGAGCATCCCACAAGGAACACACAAAAGATCAAAGCGAAAAGAGAAATGATAAAACGATGTTTCGCCCTGGGTAACCAGCGTGGGCTCATCAGTAGTTTCACTGGTCACCCTCCACTATACATCATTAAACACCATCATACACTTTGATTTCCAACCTTGAACCACTCCCAAATAGGCATCGTTCCGCACTGGTACTTACTTATCCAAGTTACCTGATACGAATTCGTCCTGGAGTGTTAATATTTCCAGTAGGATTATGCTCCTAAGGCAAATAAAACAAAGAAGAAGGTAAAAAACCTCCAAATCAGTTACTTCAACCGAAAAGAAACTAAAAAAAAAACAAAAGATCAAAAGATCTTGGGTGGAAATAACGAAAATTCAAACTTGCATGAGCATCCCACAAGGAACACACAAAAGATCAAAGCGAAAAGAGAAATGATAAAACGATGTTTCGCCCTGGGTAACCAGCGTGGGCTCATCAGTAGTTTCAGATCGCCTGACTGGTCGCCTATCGAACACGTATGGGATATGATAGGGCGCAATCTTAGTCGATTACCACGTCTCCCTGGAAACTTAGATGAACTCTGGCATGCCGTAAGGAGGATTGGGATGAGTGTTCCTCAATATGATATAGACCATCTTATTTTGTCAATGACCAATAGAATAAACGAGTGCATAAATAACCATGGAGGAGCCATTCATTATTAATTTGTTTATGATTATCATGGAGGAATCTTCTTGGAAATGTAATCAATTACTAAGAGCATCCTGATGAATTTATATATAAATAAATTACTTTAAAAATATTTATCCTTTCTGGTGTTGTGTGCATTTTTTTTGTTCTCAAGTATATTTCAACGTTTTTATATTGTTTTCGGCAACTATTTCATTGTATTTAAAAAGTAGTTCCTTTAAACGCCCAAAGCCCAACTTTAATGTCTTAGCATTTTACAGTTAATATATCTTATTATTTTAAAGTTACCATGTTTTAACATTTTAAAGTTTGCATGTCTTAAAATTTTAAGGTTAACATATCTTAACATTTTAAAGTTAACATGTCTTAACATTTTAAAGTTACCATTTCTTAACGTTTTAAAGTTAACATGTCTTAATATTATAAAGTTAACATGTCTTAACATTTTAAACATAACATGTCTTAACATTTTAAACATAACATGTCTTAATATTTTAAAGTTAACATGTCTTATTATTTTAAAGTTATCATGTTTTAAAATTTTAAAGTTGACATATCTTAACATTTCAAAGTTAACATGTCTTAACATTTTAAAGTTAACATGTCTTAACAGTTTAAAGTTAACATGTCTTAACAGTTTGAAGTTAACATGTCTTAACAGTTTAAAGTAAACACGCCTTAACATTTTCAAGTAAACATGTCTTAACGTTTTAAAGTTAACGTTTTAAAGCTAACATTTCAAAGTTAACATGTCTTAACATTTCAAAGTTAACATATCTTAATATTTCAAAGTTAACATATCTTAACATTTTAAAGTTAACATATCTTAACATTTTAAAGTTAACATGTCTTAACATTTTAAAGTTAACATGTCTTAACAGTTTAAAGTTAACATGTCTTAACAGTTTAAAGTTAACATGTCTTAACAGTTTAAAGTAAACATGTCTTAACATTTCAAAGTTAACATGTCCTAACATTTCAAAGTTAACATTTTAAAGTTAACATGTCTTAACATTTTAAACTTAACAGGTCCTAACATTTTAAAATTTTAAAGGTAATTGGAAATATAAATTCAACGCCCACCGTACAAAACCTGAGCCGTTCTATCTGAACGAAAAGGACACCGTCGAAGTTCCGATGATGGACCAAAAAGCCAAATTTTTCTACAAGGAAGACGCTGAATTGGACGCCAAAGTTTTGGAGCTGCCCTATTCCAACCCCGACGTCAGCTTGGTCATTATTTTGCCCAACAAAAAGGTAATAGAAGAAAATATTAAGTTTATTTTGAAGAAAGTAAAATAAAAATTAATTTACCTTAGGCGCGGGGAAGTAGTGACCCCCACCGCGCACAGAGAGATCTTTATAGGAGATCAAATCTAACCATAATGTTATCACTCTCGCTCGGAGGTGGATCCCAGTTTGACTCAAGTCAAGTCCCGCATTGAATGAAAAAAGTGATCCAAATTTTAACTTCGGAACCATTCTTCTGGGAGGGAAGGGGTGCCAATGACGGCTTGAGTGTAATAGCTGTAGGGTAGTTTTAGTCATTCCTATTATACCTAATTTGGTTATTTTTGACCATATCTTTTTAGATTTTTTCTTGAAAGACTTACGGAAGGGAATAATTGTCTTTTGATACAACTTTTCGATGGATGGCGGGCAGAATTTCAAAATTCCTACTCTAAAAATGTTACCTTGCCGACCCTGTAAAAGATGTACAGAGTGTCCCATTTTCGATGGGATTCAATGGGGAACTCTGTTGTTATTGAAGATAGAGACATGGGGTTTTCGCATTACTGTCTTACTTTTTTTGAGCTTTAAAAAATGGTATTAACAGATTTATTCTGTCCTTGTAGTTTTTGAGCTACAATTACACTAATTTAAGAGATAATTGAGTTCTGTAAAAACATGTCTGTGGCAATCTTTCTAGCTGGTCTTTTCGAAATTTTAATCCGACGTTTCGTTTTGTAAATACCATCATCAGATTCAAAAAGTTAAATGTGGATGTTTTACTTCATATTTTTTTTAAAAGTCTGTTTGATAATAAAATATCATTTTTTTGTATTTTGAAGTTTGGATCCTGAAAAAAGTATATTTGTTTTTTGAGACCATTTATATTTAACTACTATATATAGTAGACCTGGACAGCCGAGATATATTATATGAACATACCGAGTGAACCGAAAAAAAAACCGGACAAATTGTTTTTTGCTATAACTTTACCAATTTCAATTAAAAAAAAACTGTATTAATAAGACAAATAAGCCTTTTGAAAAAAAACCTTTCGCTTTCCGGCATATTTATCAAGTGCATACCTTTTTTAAACGCTTTTTGTTATATATTGCCAATTTTTTTCTAAATACTTTGTTTTATGTGTCGAAAAGTAAAATTTATTCCTAAATAAAAAGGCAAGTTTGAAAAAAGGTGATCATCTAATTTTTTGCGCCATTTTGGATTTAAATGTGGTGGAGACGCGAATATTTTTGTTAAAAAAAATGGAGAGTAATCCGCAAAAACCATCTACAAAATGCCATTCTTTTTTGTGGTGCGGTAAATCAATAAAATCTACTTACCTAATTTAACGCATTTTATTCAAGTAAAATAATCTCAGCTACTGTTCTTTCCATATATCTATGAGATACTATAACGGGTCAAGTGCCGCAAAATGTGTAACGAAAATAACTTTGAAAAACAAAGAAGAAAATTGAGAATCGCTGTTGGCTTTAAAACTGTTTGGACCACCAGGCCAAAAAAATTGGCAACATATAACAAAAAGCGTTTAAAAAAGGTATGCACTTGATAAATATGGCGGCAAAGCAAAAGTTTTTTTTTCAAAAGGCTTATTTGTCTTATTGATACAGTTTTTTTTTTATTGAAATTGGTAAAGTTATAGCAAAAAACAATTTGTTCGGTTTTTTTTCGATTCACCCGGTATGTTCATATAATATATCTCGGCTGTCCAGGTCTACTATATATAGTAGTTAAATATAAATGGTCTCAAAAAAAATATATTTTTTTCAGGATCGAAACTTCAAAATAAAAAAAAAATATATTTTATTATCAAACAAACTTAAAAAAAATATATACTTGTTACTAAAATACGTAAAAGTTTTGTCTTAATCAGTATAAACTAAGAAAAGAGAAAAAAAGCAGAAAAAATCAGGCTTTGTAAAGCTGTAGCTCATTACAACTAACAGCTACAAAAAAAATCTGTACATCAGTTGTGGGAAATTTATCCTCTTCAACTTCCTAAAAAGACTTTTTGTCCTAAAGTTTATAGTTTTCGCGTTATTTAGAAAAAAACAAATTTATGTACACTAAATCTAAGATGGCGGAACGAGCTCACCCCTCTCCCCAAGGTCGAAAACTTAATTTTTTTTTGGCGGCCCAATCTAAACAACATATGCCAAAATCGCTACTATAAATACCCCACCTTTTGCAAGCTAAAATTCTCTGATGACTGGGCTAATGGTTTTGCCCTTGTTTTGCTATTTTGTTTATGTTATTGTGGAGTAACACTAGACAACACTTTCCATTTTTTTAAAATTTTTTGGCGGTATTTTCTGTGATTGCGTGCGTTATTATTACGGGAAACACTAGACAACACTTTCCATTTTTTTTACGATAGTGTCCACTCTTTTAATAGATTTTCCAAAAGTAAACAAAAATATTAAACATAAACCTACATTTTTGCTGTCAGATGGTTGTCAGTTCCTTTCACTACTGGCCCAATCGACGCGCCTGCCCATTACACCCATTCTGTTGATGTTCCTCGTCTATGGGTTTTTTTCCAGGCCAACTTGATTGGGATAGTTATATGGTTCTTTCTTTTACCCCAAATTCCACCGAGTTTTTTTGAAAGGCCCATTAGCAAAAGATTCTTTAAATTTTAACGGATCTTTATTTTTAAATAATTCGCACAGTCTTTTAATCTGAACTTTTACTAAAAGATCTTTTTTTTTTCTTAAGATGGTTTAATTGATCAAATTTGGGTATTAATAAAACAATGCACTGCTGACGATTTTCTTCGAGATCGAAACTCCAAAATAAAAAATGATAGTTTATTATCAAATAAACCTAAAAAGAAACTAAAATATGAAGTAAAACATTTTGGTCTGTATTTCACTTCTTGATCCTGATGGTGGTATCTACGAAACGAAACGTCGGATTAAAATTTCGACTATTGGGTTTTTCTGAAAAGGTTGCCACAGACCT
This sequence comes from Oxystoma pomonae, assembly GCA_963921995.1. Lineage (NCBI taxonomy): Eukaryota > Metazoa > Arthropoda > Insecta > Coleoptera > Brentidae > Oxystoma > Oxystoma pomonae. The sequence continues at coordinate 94,347,185 of OY998166.1, read as the reverse complement.
GTTTTTACAGAACTCAATTATCTTTAAGTTAAATTAAGGGAGTTATCATCAATTGGCAATTCCCCTGTAGCTCAAAAACTACAAGGGACAGAATAAATCTGTTAATACCATTTTTTCAATCTTCATCTTCATTTTCAATAACAACGGAGTTTCCCATTGAATTCCATCGAAAATGGGATACCCTGTACACCTGGTGACCTCGGGAAAATATCCTTAGTGATTTTAGACAGCGTTAACCAATAATTTTAGGGTTATGGGCTCAGAACACACGAATTAATAACTATTCATTTCTTTGTCTTGTTAAATTTGATACTTGTTTTTCCTGTTCATCTCCTTATATTAAAAAAAAATCATTTTTATGGTTGTAAAATGTAAAGAATCAACCTAATAAAGACCATGAAAAGACCACCCAAGTAACATTTTAAGGCATATTGGGAAGTTGGAAGGTTAAAACATCCTCCGTTTTCCTTCAGAAAATTAATTTGTAGTTTGAGGTTTGAAAATAAGTTTTAAATTGGAACAAATAACTTTTATCATATCTTTAAAGTTGTTTTGAATATAAAGTTAAAAGAGAAGGTAAATTGATGGTAAACTTGACTTGAGATTCTACTCTGAGGTCCCCGCCTTGTTTGGGCATTTCTTGGTCAACATTGCTTGTCAAAAGTTTTTAATAATGTCCTGAAGAAATCCCTCAATGTTAAGAACTTTTTTGGTTTAAAACTGAACTCAATGTTACTTATTTTTGACCTACAGTTATTCGTCAAAGTTAGGCTTTTTTTTGGAATAAGTTTTAGGACAAAAATTTGGTTTTTTCAGCAAATAAGTACAACCTAAAAATATGTTCGAACTTTATGGAAAATTATGCTATTTTATTTAACCATATGGAATATTAAGATTTGATTAGGTTAAAACTTTAGTTTTGTTTTTCTTGATGGGAAGAAAGTAGTTCTGGTAGAAAACAAGAAAACTCCTTTGCGTCACGTGTCCTCTAACGAACTGTCATGATCAGCTGTTTAGATTAATCAATAATCATAACTTTCATGTTCCTTCTCGGTGTTTCCAAATTATAGGATATTTCCTTAATTATTATTGTATCTTCAACCCTTGTTTGGATTTTGGTCTATTAGATACCTAACCTCCTATCATAAAAAGGGATAGGAAAAAGCAGATGAAAGCTCAAAATTCAAACAAAGAAAGTAGATATTTAGGTAAAATGTGGGTTTAAGGAAGAGAGGGCATTCACGTTTTGATCGTCAAAAAGGATACTCTATGTTAAAGTACCTACCTAATAGTGGTGATCCAGACAGTTTTCTGTTTTAACATGCCAAAAGAAAAAAGAAACAAACCTTTCACAGCATCAAGCAGTTTTTACAGAAAAGTTAAAGAAATTAAAAGTGGTAGTGGGGACTCAACAAGTCCTAGTGGATCTCTACAAGTGCCGAAGACAACCAATGGGAATACACACAGTCGTTTACGCTCGCAAATGTCATATGTCAAGTTATGACATTTTCGAGCAAAAACGATTGTATGTGTTCGCATATGATGGAAGTTTTTCGAATTGTGTGCTTGCCTAATTGCTCACCAGCGTAAATCCGTCTTTATTTTAACAATCAAAATGACAACGGACAACCGAACAATGGGCAGGGGGTGTGCGGGGAACAATTGGCAATGAATTCGAAAAATGGATAAACCGTCCTTGATGCAAAATTAATAAGAAATTTTGGCTTCAACTTTGGAAATTTTGTGTTTGAGGGCAAAAAACATGGTTAACACGACTTGTAGGGCACGGTCGCCAAAAAAAGGTAAGGCGCCATGTTTTCTCTCCTTTTTAACAAGTTTTTATTATTTTTATTGAAAAAAAAACTACAAAATCTTTATGGAAATGATTTGCTTACACTTGTTTCATACCCAAATATTAAATTATGATTACAAATTGGAAATAATATTTAATTAGTGTTTTCCCGAAGCATAATTTTGGCGATTTTTTTTGTTAAAACTGCATGTTTCGATGGGCGCGTGAATTTTATGGAAGTAAAGGTAAACAATTCAACAAAAAATTTTTCGCCGCATGTCGGTTTCATCCCATTAATAGTCTAAAATAGTAGTTTAAGCCCTATGATTAAAATATAACTGTGATTTTTCATCACCATTTTTTATTTCCAAAGTTGTTGTAGGTCATGGACATAATTATTATTTTTCTCTTTTCTTATTTTCGTTTAAAAATGTTTTCATCTCCTTCTATTCTGACACATAGAGGGCGCTTCAGTCACAGACAAACAAGAGGGCACTGAGAGGGCATTGTGTACAATAGGACACAAATTAGGTTAAGCATTTATGCAGATGTGTACATGTGTCCCAAAAGTTGGTAAAAAGTGTCTTCTGGGCAAATTCACCTTCAGGAAAAAAAAATTCAATTACCTATTTTAGCCCACCAAATTACCTTGGTTTTTGTCCCCACTTTGGTAAAAAGGCGACCTCCCAGTTTTTCATAAGAAAAAATTACTAGCTTAACTCGGGAACATTTTACCAAATTTTAACCAAAAATGTCACTTGGGCACTGCACGCATGTCGATAATTACCATGAAAAGCCAGGAAAACCGATCAACGAAACAGTACCGCGATCTATATTACAAACCTTGAACTACGTATTTCTCTCTCTAATTCAATGAATAAGGAACGCTTAGAAAGCAAGATTTATCGATCATTGATTTCCTTGTCCAGAGTTCCCAGGAAACTTATTTTTTTTCGAATAACGAATGGGTGTGGTTGCGTGCACTTTAAATCTAACGAAAAAACAGAAGTTTTTTGTACTTAGTGCAAAATGAACATCGTGATCTTCGACTTCGGTTGTTTTGCTTTTGCTTGTAGACGAAACTTGCATACACATGGCATTGTAATATGTCTCTCGCAGGATCGATGCCACGCCATGCACCACAAAATATGGACCTACGGGTATAGAAGGCGATCTGACGACTTAGGGCCCTGTTATAAGTTTTTTGCTACCGTTGCGCCTCTAGTCACTCGGTCTCGAAGCTTGAATTAGTGTAGCGGCGCTTGCGCCGGGAAATTTGAATTCGAGTATTTTTTAAAGTATTCCAGTTCATTAGAAACAACATTATTTTGGAAAACCTAATTCATCAATAATTAATTTTATTTTCGAAAATATTGTTGATTCTAATGAGTATAAATTTAAGAAATAAACCAAATGCGTTGCATTTGATATACAGGGTTCCTAAGCAAATCCTTAGGGGGCCAAGCAGCCGTGTATAAGACGCAGACAAACGGAAAAGCACATTAGGCAGAAAAGGATGGGCATGGGGCGATGTTGTCACTACATCTTACACGTAGTAAATCCATTCCAGGTTGTTTTTTTCTAATGTTTTCCATTTTCATACCTTTAGGACTGGAATAAAAATTGTTTTTGCTAGACTTTAATACCAAACTGATGAAAGATATCGTAAAAAAAATATTTTTCGGCTTTTCATTTTGTAACCATTGTCCTTACGCACTGTTTACAGGCTGGGGACTGAGATACATGCAAATGCCTAACCTAAACAGTCAGATGTGGGGCCGTGCACAAATTACGTAACGGTGATTTTACCAATTTTTGACCCCCTCCCTATGTAATGTTTTGTAACGGTTTGGCACGCCACTCCCCTAATATTACGTAACGATTTCAAGACCACTACCCCCCCCCCCAAAAAAAAAAACTTTACTTATTTTCATTCCAAATTTTCTTAGTTTCACACACATGCAAACGCTGTCGAAAACCTCCCTCCCCCCTACGTAACGTTTTGTAACCCCCCTCCCCCCTATGACCATTACGTAATTTGTGCACGGCCCTTGTAGTCCCAGTGGAGGAGGGCGAGAAAATTGATATTTTTTTCTTAAAAATTATACTCTTTAGACCTATTTCTTTGCGTTCCCGAAATCACGTAATTTTTGAAAAAAAATTGTAAGCGGCGCCAGTTTTATTTCGTGCTTTGTTTTTCTAACATTTTTGCGTTCGGCTAATTTAATTGAAAAATTTTTGCCTGCGGCGCCCTTTATCTTCTCACTCGAAACCAAGATCCCCCGTTTTAGGAAAACTGATCCCGTCTCTGTTTCTAAATTTTTTCGAATAAAAGTACAGTATGACCATGGGGGAAATAATTTTTTTCTACGGTATGACGAAAATTTCGAGAAAGTTGAAGAAAAAAATAAAAAAAGTGGCAGAGCTCAAGTTTTTCGTAAAAAAAATTTTCGCCCTCAACTCCTGTATAGTCGTAGGCCGTAAATGAGGGTGTTGGAAAATTTTGTCGTGCCAACAATCCCATAGGAAAAAGTCATTTGGCGCAAGATCTGGTGATCGAGGAGGCCATCGGATATTTCCATACGTGAAAATAATTCTATCACCAAATACCTGACGAAGGTAATTTGTAGCCTGGCGTGAATTGTGGGATGAACAGCCATCTTGCTGAAACCACAATTCGTCCAAATTTATGTTGAGTCCTCTCAACCGTAGTAAAACCTGGTGTTGGAGAAGATCAAGAAGAAGATCATATTTTTGGCTATTCAAATTCCCTTCGATGAAAAAGGGTCCAATAATGTTATCCCCGACAATACCGCTCCAAACATTTAATTTTTGAGGATGTTGCGTTCTAACACGTGCAGATGTTTATTTTCGCGGGACCAACAGCGGCTATTTTGTGGATTGTGAGAGAGAGTGAGTTTTGTTTAGTGACGAGAAGACATTTGAACGTCTTCTCGTCACTAAACAAAACTTTTGATAGGAAATTTTCGTTCATGTCACATTTATCCCTCATAACCTCACAATATTCTAACCGGCGAAAATAATCACCTGGTTGCAATTCCTGCGACTTCCCAATCTTAAACGACTTGTAGCCGTATTTTTTTAGGATCCATTGGCAAGTACTGTTGGGAATATCCAGTGCCTCCGCAATCGGTTTCGTCGAACATGGTTCATGTGCCTCAACGTAAGCGCATACCATTTCGTCTCGTTCCACCCTGTGTGGAAGAACGGGATGCTCTGGTATTTCGCCGTCGTGGTAACACTTTCTACAACCATTTATGCACCCGTAACTTTCAAAACGATGATAAATGTTGTAGACAGTTTGAGCCACAGGAACCGGTCGATCTGGAAACGCAAAAACAAAAAGCCCAATGACCTCGTCCGCACTGTCACTTTTTATGTAGTTTTTAATAATAAAAATCTTTTCTTCTCGAGTATACGGCATTTTAAAAATACAAAATTTACTGAAGCGACTCGAAAGGAAATAAAAATGCAATGCCTGTGAATCCCAGTTTTTCCTCGATCATCTCATGGTGTGGCCGCCATCTAGCGGAATTTGTAGACATCTTGTCAACGGTTATTATTGCAACTATGATTTATGCTCACAATGAAAGAGTGGCGACAATTTTTTCTCATGAAAGCAGTCCGAAGATAATAGCAAACTGGCACCATTGCTCAATATACCTGTTTCTTTTGTGCGCGCAGAACTTTCTATGCCATTTCTGTTTGATTTATTGAAATCCTATCCCTAAGGAAAATCTTAGGAACCCTGTATTATATTATTATTTTAAGAAGATATATACATATCGAAACTATTTATTGTGCTTTCCATGTTGGCCTCAATAGGAGCAGTTTCTTTTAAGACTTGCGAGTTTTCTTCATTTTCAAAAAATTCGGTGTAACTGGTTACCCATCAGCATTTTTGAACGGAATGGGCTAAAAAAAAATGTTAAAAAATAGGCTAAATAATTGCCCTATTAGAGCGTTAATAGACCATCAAAATTGGTGATACCGTAGGCAAAATCAGTTATTTTTCTCCCGTATCCAAAAATAACAGAACCAACCAGATTTATTTCTGAGCAAAAGCTGCAGCTGGTAGGTGATAATTCGTTTTTTTTTTGTTTGGTAGGGTTTTTAATTTTTTTGTGAAAGTTAATTTGCAAAAACCGGAATTGTTGTTTTCTTTTCTATTCTATTTAATTTGCAGTTTGTATGTGGAGAAGAGAATACGGTTACGGTAATTTGTGTTTATGATTTAAAAACTCTTTTTAGCATCTCAATTACGGTAATACGTTAAGCCAATAAGGGGACGATAAGTTAGTAGTCTATTAACTCTCTATTGAATAGTCTGTTTTTCCTGTGGGTGCCGATTCTTGAATTTCGAGTCGCCTGGGAACTTTCACATCGTTTGTTTCGGCCAATAAGAAGGCTCAGAAGCTGCCAAGCTTCTACGGTGCACGTGCAAAGGTAACTCGATTATCGTTTTTCAAAAGCACCCGTTCTCCTGCTCAGAGGCAGGTGTATGAAAGTGTAGGAAAGTTCCTTCGATACACGGCAATCGGGTGAGGTTCGGCCGTGGTCGGATAGGTTTCGGATAACTAGTGATAGCTTTAAAGCCCGTTATTGGTCGATATCAAGAAGGTGACCGTTCCCGTGCGACCTTTCCTACAAAATTCCAAAATCGGCACCCAGATGTAAAAACCTTGCCCGGTACTTACCCTTAAAGTCTGTTTCAGACTCTGGCGGTAAATGTAAGGATGGAATTACATGCCGCGTTAGAAGGCTTCGTCCACAGTTTTTTGAATAGTTTTCTGGTCTAAACGGGTGTATACTCTAAACCTATAAAGCGTTTCAGATGGCAAACCATTGTCTTTGGCGAGCTTGATCTCTAGGGTGTGGAAAGCACTGGGACACTTGGGCATAGTTTTCCAATTGTACTTATTACAAAAATCCAAGAAATTACTGTAACAGTTTAAAAAAGGCCAAAAACACACAAAAATAAAAAATTAATCACCGTGCAAAAGTTGAGCTTATTCAGATGTTTAGCATTAGTTTTCCCTGGATACCCTGGCAAAGTTATGAAAAAAGACGTGGCCAGTTGTAGTTTTTTTTCCTAAATATCTGGGTAGAAACTATGGCCTTAAGGGTAATTTTCTACACTTTTTACATCTCTGTTATTTTTCTGTTTTTTTTAGGACGGCATTGCCGAGCTCGAAAAGAAACTAGTCGACACCGACTTGACGAAGATCACCGAAGATATGTACAAAGTCACTGTCAATGTCAAGCTGCCCAAGTTCAAAATCGAAACCACCATCGACTTAAAGGATCCTTTGACCGAGGTAAGGACTTTTAAATTGGTCAGGGTTCCCACTGACCTGGAAAATCTGAAAGTCAGGGAATTTTGAGAGCTTCCTGGAAAAATCAGGGAATGACCAAAAAATCCTCAAAAGTCAGGGAATTGGCACACAAAACCTGGAATTTCTCTCTCTCAACCTATTTTTTAAACCAACTTTGTAAAAAATATTATGTGAGTTCTTCTCTGCTCACCTCGTATATAAGTTCAACATTTGTTTCGCGTTTAATCAGTTCCAGTCCACCTAAAGTCCATGAGCAAAAGAAAAGAGAGAGGAAAGCTTTTTAAAACGTGTAGGACAAGAACCCCATCATTAACTAAGGTGGCAGATTGTGTTTATTGAATATATTTGGTTTTCGTTTCGAAATAATGAATATCACCTGGTATTATTTCTCCTTGTTCTATCATCGCGCTATCGTCTGTTACAGTTTTCAAGTGTAGTCTAGCGCGTTTTTTCTAATCCGACAATATTTTTTATGTAATGTATTTATTCCCAACCTTTAAATGATATAGGGTGCAACTGCGATGCGAGATTTCGAGAATTTTCAATTTTTTTAAAAGCAAGAATCCAAAATGTCGAACAAAACAGTTTCTAATTTAGACTGGATAAGTCCTCCATCAGAGTGGCAGTGTCTACAGGCTGTGTGAAAACCAATAAATATCAAGCATATTGTAAGTTTTGTTTTTAAGAGTAGTGGTCATGTAAATTATGTGGAGGCTGAAAAAAATTTAGGGAAATTGCCTTTGTTAATCAAGAAAACTATCAGTCTTGGCCCAAAATGACAATGGACCTACAACAACTACTGGAAGTGAAGGAACTTCCGCAGCAACTGCCTTCTACTGCCAAATTCTACAACTTTTTTGTAATCTTTTCTTATTAAGCAATCAGTTATGGATGCAGAAATATTGTGGTGCAAGGAGTCTTTAAGATTAATCCTGCTGTTGCCAATTATGTCCACATCATCTGCGAAAGCCAGTAGTAGGTTGGGTCCTTTCTGGTGGAATATAGCCGTTGGTGTCCCAATCTTGACTTTCTTAATTGCATATTCTAATGCTATGTTGAAGAGTTGGGGTGAAAAAGAGTCACGACCCTGCTTGTTGAAACCAAAGAAATCAGAGTAGCTTGCTCCTTGTCTTCTCCGTACAAATTTTTAACAGGGATATCAGCTTTTAAAAGCCCAGTTCTTCTGGTGAAGTTCTCTGTCAAATTCCCAGCATTTTTCCTTTATTTTTCTAACCGTGAAAATGTGGTCTATATGCTTATAGGTGTAGTATCGGTATTTACCTCTTCATAGAGTAGTTCAGAAAAGTAGTTCTTCCATGTGGTTAGGATCTCTCTCTTCTCTCTCGTTGGTTATCAGTTGTTTGTTGAGAGGTTCTGGGTTGGTATCATGTTTTGTGCTTTGTTATTCCCTAAAAGTATTCTTTTATTTTGTTGTTTTGTCTGTTTTCCTCCATTTCTCCAATTATATTTAGATGGTGGTCTCTCTTTTTCCTTTATATCATTCTGCGTGCTTCAGATCTTTGTTGTTTATACTCTTCTATATTAGGTACTGTTGGGTGTTGAAGCATTTTTTTCCTGGTCATATTTCGTCTTTCCGTCGCTCTACTACAGTCGTCATCAAACTACTTCCTTCTTTGTTTTCTGTTTTTGTCGAGCACTTGACTAGCCACCCTAGTTACTGTTTCTTGAATGTTCTTCCAGGGCTCGTTGACATTGTAGTTCAGTGATTGGTTTCTGGTATATTTCCTGTGTTTGTTCTGTCTTAAGATTTTCCGTATTGAATGATTAGTTCTCAAGATATTTACTGTCAAAGTTGCCACGAGCTAAATAAAAATCAATTTTCTGACCCTGTTATTCTTAAATTTACACTTTCCTCTCGGACACGTCGATTTTCATTTTTTCAGAAGCACCTTTCTATAATTTTATTTGGTTTCTATTCATCACCCCTTACGAGGGGTAACGATCACCCCTTTTATCAAGATAAGAAAGGTAGGTCGAGGGGTACCTCGTTTTAAAGGTTTTTTGATTCTCGTTACAATTACAATCAAAAACTAATCATTCGATTTTCAAAAAGAATACGGTTTTGTAACAAGAATCCAAAGACCTTTAAAACAAGGTACTACTCGACCCATCTTCCCTATCTACAAAAGAAGGGGAAAAGTTACCTCAGCCAGGGGTGCACACTAGCGAAATACCGAAGGGGTCAAAAAGTTTTCCCCTTGAATACAAAATTGACGTGTCCGAACGTTTTTTTATAAATCGACCTTAAAATACACTAAAACGCCCCTGTTTCGATGTTCGTGAAACACCCTGTATATGTCTTCTGGGAGCAGTCGTAGGAAAATTTGGTCAATAAAATTGTTTTCCTGCCCAAACATTATTTTGCGGGTACAATTCGTTGCTGATTTTCTCTGGCCCAATATTCAAAACTGAACATTTTTGTGAAAAAAATGTTACCTAACCAATTTGAAATCATGAAAAATACAACTTTCGCAACCGGGTCATGATTATACTCGATTCCATATAACTCGAAGGCGAGGATTCCAAAAAAAATAACTCTCAAGGTCATCCGACCTTAATTGACCTTGAAAATCGCAAAAAACAAGATTTTTGCCATTTTCTCTTCAAAAAATCTTAATAATTCAGCGTTTTGTCAGACCAACTTCAAATGTACCTCAAACTATTAGGCATGTATGCCAAATTCGATCCCTAGAGTTTGATGCAGTTTGAAGCTTCACGACCTTGAAAAATACCCCAGTAAAATTAAGATATTGCAAAAATAACATACTAAAGGGCGCTATTCATCAACTATTAAAGCGAAGAGCACCAAATTTGATAGGAGAGATAAGAAGGTCATGTCCAATAATATTGTTAAAAAAAACTTGGTTCAGCTGTAACGCGTTTCAATATGGCGGCTGATATGTCAAAATGGTGACCTATAATCACATTTTATTTTATCCAGTTTCGTAAAAAAGCAAAAATGACAAGGTGGCCATCCATTTTTGTTGACTTGTCGGCACTAACTATGAAAAAAAAAGTTTAGTTGATGCATGACCTTGATTGACCTTGAAAAGACCATGTACAAGTGAAAAACCAGTTTGTAGCGTTTTTTTTCCAATTTACCACTACGCAAAAACTTTAAGTACTGGGGATGAAATTAACATCTTAGCCATAAACAAACACTTCATTTTAAACCTCCCTGCCATTTTTTTTGATCTGGCGGCCTAGATGTTGGTGTAACAAAACGTTAAATTATGTAGATTTTTTTAAAGAGAAAATGACAAAAATTGTGTTTTTTGCGATTTTCAAGGTCATTTGAGGTCCGATGACCTCGAAAGTGATTTTTTTTGAAATTCTCGTCCTCGAGTTGTATAAAATCGAGTATAATCATGCACCGGTTGCAAAAATTGTATTTTGGACAATGGTATCTAAAATACCTGGATGGCGATTCAAGTGGCGGCTATTTTTTATAACGACCCGATTTTCCGGTATCTAGGGGTGAACGCTGGCAACATCGCATCTTGTGTGGTTTGTAAGGTCACCTCATCTCTCGATAAATTTTGACTTCCACAGTTGACTTCTGTCATTTTTGTTTACTTTTTCCGTTCGTAAAGTTGTTTCTTTTTATAAAAGTGCCGTTTTTTAGTTTAATGCATTAAGAAAAGACTGGGAATTTAAATTTTATTATCCAAGATTCAGAGCTTTTGCGCTTCCCGAATATGTATTTTGAGACCCACCTTCTCCACAGAGTACGAAATTCAATGCCGGCAATCATTTGCAAACCAAAAAGAAGAGAAACTTGACCAAATTTTACAACAACAGCCTTAAAAAAAGGTAAGCGTATAGTTCAAAAGACGGATTTTGGCATTTGCAAAAAATCTCATTTTAGGATTTACCAATATTACCATTATAGCAGTTGTCTCTATCTTTTTTTCAAGTGTTTTACACCCATAGTCGCAAAAAACTGTTTTTACGAGAAGGGTAACAAAATTGATATGAGGTTTATTTTGGTAATTATGCAGTATACGGTTTTTTGCCAGTTTTGATTTTTTATGACAAATTATTTATGGGGGCACCTACTAGGGTCCCTAGGACCCCAAATCCGTCTGCGTCGCTTGATTTTTTTTTTCAATTTTTTTTGTGTTTTTTTGTATTTTTTCTCTCTAAAACATTCCAATCCAACATAGCCCAACCCAACCTATTCCAAGCCAAACCCAAAACAATCAAAAAAATACATTACAACGGCGCAGGCGGATTTGGGGTCCTAGGGACCCTAGTAGGTACCTCTATAAAGAATTTTTCATAAAAAATCAAAAATGGCAGAAAACCGTATAATTGCCTTTAGTTTGGCTACACTAAAGTATCGTTCATACAAGGCATAGTCATACTTTTAGTTCTAATTTTAGTCATAAAGCTATCTCTATCACTGCATGTCTTGTTAAGAAAAAGAACAGTGACAGAGATAAAACAAACAAAGACTAAAACTATGACTATGCCTTGTATGAACGATATTTAAGTGTATAAATATATAAAGGATATAATATATAGTGATACATTCAATGCCCACTGGTTCAGCCAAAGGAAACCTCATATTAGACACTCAAAGTAAATTATTACATCTATTGGTATCCGCATACCTAACACGTTCAAAATAACCCCAAAGCTCGCTACATTTTTGACTACTAAATTTTGACCGAAATTGACTGAATACAAAACAGCACTAGCCAATTGATGAAATGTAACAAAAAAATGTCAGTCATTTGGTGTTTGCATGGTGCATACTAGATTATTGATAAGTCCAAGACTAACCATTTATTTTTGAAAGTTCCTCGATAAGCCCTTATAAGCTTTCTTATTGCTTTTTTAAAATAGTATAGTATACTTATATTTTTTAGGAAAGCGTGAGGTGAGCTGTGTTGTCTCCAAATGAAGCCACTGATATGAAAAATTTTGAAAATATAATTTGAGATAATGTTTTAACCTAAATGGTTCCTACAGTTGTTCAGGTAAGAATTTTTTATAGCATATTTTCTTATTGGTGTAAGCTTCAATTAGTTTTTCCAAGAGAATTTTAATATACAAGACATAATCAAATCCCACTTTGCACTCCCTTAAAATCCTCCAGGTTTTTTGGGCAGTGTCAAATACAATACTGCTTCCTACTCTAACACAGTAAAGCAAAAATTACTCATTTTTTTGTAGTTTATGCTGAGGAGATTGGTAAGGTCGCTTTGAAGGGCATTTTTAAGGTTGATTTATCACTTTAATATATTTTTTTTCTTCAATTTTATTATTCAGGTTAAAAATATATATCTTCTTATTTAATATTATTAAATTAGTTATTTGGGTTCACAAAGAAGTAGGTATCTAACTATCTCTCCTTTTGTTCCTTATATCATCATGGGTATTATCTATGTACTTTCTTCATTGCCATTTCTATTGAAAAGGAACAATGTGCTAAAGATCTATCGACATTGTTAAAAATTTTTGATATTTTAAAAAAAGCTACTGTATTTGCTTTAAGATAGCTTGTATATAGAGGTTGACTAACTGGAGAAAAGGACCAAGATATTGTGCCACCTGATTTGCTCCTAGACTATTTTTTAACTTATATACTTTTTAACTATTTTTTAAGAATAAGTTTATTTTATAAAAAAGTCAAAGCAGGACATTTTATATCACTGAGCCTTTATTTTTGGGTACACACTTACCAAATGTGATAATTTTTCTAACGCAAAAATAGAATCTAGGAGAAACATAACTTATGCATTCATGGGTGGAAATAACAAAAAAAATTCAAACTTGGATGAGCATCCCACAAGGAACACACAATCTTTTTGTTTTTTTTTAGTTTCTTTTCGGTTGAGGTTTTTTAACTTCTTTTTTATTATGCATTCATATTATTACTTACTATTTGAAGTGAGGTGAATTTGAAAAAACAAATTTTTTTCAGCCATAACTTATTATCTTCTTTCTAAAGAAAAAGAAGAAACGAAAAACGTGTATTGATAAAAAGTAATAAACATGAATTCTCTCTTGGGTATTGAAGCTGAAAAGCCTGAAGCCCATTGGGTCCAGGGAAGAAGATAAATTCTCTCCAATCTTGAAGAAAACTGAGACAATAAATAATAAACATTTTTTACAAAATTATTTACTTAACTATGGTCCTTTTTTTGTTTTACAGGGAGAAAGGTGCTGGTTCTACTCTTGGTTCTGCTGCAGATATAAGAAAATAGTGGCAATGATCCACCATAATGATATACAAGGACGTTTTGAAGGGGGTATTACGGTGTCTTATTGCTGTCTTATCCAATCGTATTTAGAGCACAAAATGTGGGTAAATTTTTAAATATGATGTTGATTATATAGGTATTATTAATCACGGCCGACTGAATACAGATTCAATACGATTACCTTGTCAAATCCATCATGAAAACGCGAATTGAAAGTGTAGCAAGTCAAATCCGCTTTTTTGGTATCAGAATCAAGCCGCATAAAAATATTCGCTTTTTATCTCTCTTTTTTACTTTTTATCCCTCCTTTAGACATGGGGGCAAAAAGCGATACTTACATGAAAAAATGTCTCGTTTTATGAAAACAGAAATGAGAATATTGAATATGTATTCAGTCAGCAGAACATAATTTATTATTTCTTTTACCCAGAACATTTAAGTTCAAAAATGCAAGATAGCGGAGTAAATTAAATATTAAGTGTTTTAAGAAATAGGCAGTTAAGTTCGTCATAGAACTAACGTACGAGTAAACGTGAAATGTAGCGCAATATTCCGCCTCCTTTTTATCTGTAAAAAAAATGTCGGTTGAAATGAGATATCAGAATCCCATCTCTGCGGTCTTGCGTTGACAAGTTCACGTTTACGCATGTATAACGTTAAGATCAGACACTAACTAACGTAGTCCTACGTCTACGTCATGTTGCTAACGCAGCAAGTTGTACCGAACAGTCAAAAAATCAGTAGACTGGTAATACAAATAGGGCTCAAGAAAAAAAAGCAAGATAGAAATAAACTGTACCAAAATGTAAAGGGCAGAAACGTCCGATACGACAAATTTCACGTCTACGACCAGGCACCTCTTACGTATCATGGCCTACTTAAACTGCCTAATGGCTGAAACCTTGTTTGGCCAACCTGTATATTTTTGTTAACAAATATATTTTTGTCCCACTACTTATAAAAATCGGCTCATTTGTTGATAAGTTATAAGTTTTCAAAGAACCCGATTTTCACAACTTTTATATTTTTGAAATGAAAAAGAATCAAGATTTTCTATTTTTTAGCAAATTGAGTTGGTTAAAAAATTAGCTCAACAATTTATTTTACTACTCTGTATTTGTCTTACCTAAATAAGACCACTTACGACATTTTACGTAAAGTATAGTACACAACTCACATATTATGGTCTTTACACATTCAGATGAATTAAGATACTCGTTTAATTACCATCATAACATGCTTGTTATGTAAACTATTATGACAAATTGGATAAAAATCGGTTAAGTGGCTTTTGAGTAATCTACTACTAGTTTGGATTCAGCCCTTTCTAATTTACTCTCATTTATATTATTTAAAAATATTTTATTTATTTCCGTTGTCTTCTTAAATATTTTTTGTTTTTTATTAGTTTTTCGCAATATATATAAATTTTAATGTATTTGTTTTACTAAAATGTCGTGTTTTTTTTAAATGTATTTTAAGATTAATGTTAATATAATTTTTTACTAAACTATTTTCAAACGTTTTACACTTTTATTATTTTAATTTATTTGATTTATTTATGTTGTCTTTGTAAAACATATTTCTTTCTACTGAATCAGGAACATAAATTGGTAGACATCTTTGAAGCATTATTCTCCCTAAAAAAATTAAGAGGGCTTTTAAAATAAAATAATGACGAATAAAAAGTCAACATAACTTTATCTAGTGCATTTAGTTAAGTACTAAAGCAAAAGTGTGAGAGAGGCAAATACTCGCCGGTATATGATCGTAACTTTTGCTTGGGTGAACCGTTGATAAAATTAGGAATGCATTAAACAACCAAAACAAATATAAATTGGTTAGATTTCAAGGACACGAATTTTAAAAATATATTATATGCATTTACAGGATGTCCGCTATATTTTGAATCTTTGACCCCCACGTTAGTGCCGCTATTATTTTCCAAGCTACTTCATTTCCCATTTCCATAAGCAAATTTTAACTGTGGCCAATTTTCATTTTTATTATTAAGCAAAAACCTTTTCAAATTACTAATAGGTAGGCTCAATCAAGCTACACCTCCTCCTCAATGAAACTCAATTTGGATATTGTAAAAATTATGTACTAATTTAGTCCCCTTTTAAAAAATTTTGTACTTGATTAATAACGGAGTGTGTGCAACCCCCCCCCCCCCCCTATGCTTAGGAGACAGATTTAATAAAAATTGATATGTCGTAATTTTGTACTAATTATATACTCTTAAAGAAGGGTACTTTTAGTTTACAAAAATCATCGGTTCCCAAGATTTTTGTTTGTTTGTTATGGGGTGTGTAGTTTGATATCAAGGTACACCCTTGTACTTAGAAAAAAGATTCGAACAAAAATGACTATGCCAGAATTTGGTATTAATTATGTACTAATTTCGTCCCCTTCTAAAAAATTCCCTACTATTAAGATTTATTTTTTTTTTGTTTTTATAGAGTTTTTAGCTTGATATCAAGGCATAACCCCCACTGCTTAAGCAATAGTTTTGAAAAAAAGCACTTATGCCAGAATTTGATAAGCAAATTCCGTCGCCTTCTAGAAAATTTTCTACTATCAAGATAACTTCATTTTTTTCAAGGCACCTTCTAAAAAATTCCCTACTATTAAGATTTATTTTTTTTTGTTTTTATGGAGTTTTTAGCTTGATATCAAGGCATAACCCCCTCTGCTTAAGAAATAGATTTGCATATAAACAAAAAAAAAAGTTATCTTGAGAGTAGGCAATTTTTAAAAAGGCACGAAATTAGTACCTAATTAGTAGCAAATTGAAGAGTAGGCAATTTTTAGAAGGGGACGAAATTACTACATAATTAGTACCAAATTCTGGCATAGTCACTTTTGGTCAAGCTACACACCCGATAACAAACAAACAAAAATCTTAAGAACCAATGGTTGTTGTAAACTAAAAGTACCCTTCTTTAAGAGTACATAATTAGTACAAAACTATGACATATCAACTTTCATTAAATCTGTCTCTTAAGCATGGGGTGCAGGCCCACCCCCCACTTTTAAGTGCGAATAACTCCGTTATTCGTTAAGTACAAAATTTTTTAAACGGGGACTAAATTAGTACATAATTTTTACAATATTCAAGTTGAGTTTAGTTTAGGGGGGGGGGGGTGTAGCTTGAGTCACTAATTAAGACTAATAGGTAAACTTAAAGATACTACCAAATTTATTGGTTAAGTAGTAGCGGAAGGACGGCTTTTTAAGACTGGCAATTAGGCTTTTATAGACTCTTTTATACACGTGCCCCTTAGGATATAATTTTGGCTGACACCTCTTCGTCACAGGCAGGGATCTTAAGACCCTATGAAAGGTGATCCTACTAACATCGATACCGTCCCAGCAAATCTTGGTTTTAACAGTGGACTTTCTCCCCAGCCTTCGGCAGTCATATTAAGTTGACCCGAAAATTGAAGGTCAATGCCGGTTTCACTAGTCACCATCGGAGTCCCGTCAGACACATCCTTTGGAATAGTCCCGCTGCCTCAAAGCGCAGGTCGCATCTTTTAGGTCACCTTCTGTTGTCTCCGGCTGTCGGGAGTCCAGTCCAAACCTACATTTACTCCAAATATATTTTTCTTCAGTTTTTTCACTTAAAATCATCAATCGGATTCTTAATATAGGGCACCTAGGATAATCAAAATCAGTTAAAAAAATTTTAAACCATTTATTTCCCACTTCATGCGAAATTACCTGATGATTCCCAACCAGAATAATTTATGAACAGATAGTCGTTTTGAACATAGATACATAATAATATGGGTTTCGTTTAAACACACAAAGTATATGTCAATTTCACATTTGCTATGATACTTGAATTTTATTGACAAATATTTGCAAAAAATGATAAAGCTTTTGTATTTAAATTTTTTTCTTAGAATCAAAATATAGCGGAACATTGCACCTGTATACAGATCGCTTCAAGCTACTGCGAACATAGGGGGAATCAAGTCCAATTTACTCTCCGTGCCGTACGACCGAGGTGGATTCGAAGCACGCCGCAGTGTTATCTTTTGGAAATTCATTTTGTTTTTATTATTTTGTTTTATTTCTGCCTTGCTCGAGAAACAGATGGGTAAGTTCTTAATTGAAATAATACATTTTTAAAACTAAAAATGGATGTCTACGAAGTTGCTGAAAAAGTGCAGATGGTCAAATGGTCAAATCGTCATAACCCAACACACGTTCGATATTGGTCGAGGGAAAATTTGCATTTGTATTTTGACGTAAGAACACAGTATCCCCAAAAACTAAATGTTTGGGGGGGGGTATTGTAGGGGAAAACGTAATTGGGCCATTTTTTATTATTATTTTTTTTATACATTATTCCAACTGCTAGGCAGTTGTTAGGTGTAAGATGTGGTGAAACATGGTTTCAACAAGATGGTTGTTCCGCTCACAATGTTGGCCTTGTTAGGGAATATCTTGATAATGTATTTCCTAATCGGGTTATAAGTACACGGGGAACTATTTTATGGCCAGCTCGATCTCCCGATCTTGCTCCTAATGACTTCTATCTGTTTTTGAAGAAGCTTTTCAAATTATCACCCCTAACATGCTTGGAAACGTTAGAAGGGGTTTTTATAGTAGGCTCGGATATTGTCTAGCCGAGCAAGGAGGACTTTTCGAACATTTGCTTTAATTTTTTTTTGACTGGGAGACTCTTTTTGGTTTTTAGAATGTATTATTTTATTTTGAGAACTTGCTTTTATTTTGTTTCTCCTTATTATATTGTAACACGTCGTCACTGATAAATCTGAGCAGTTGACAATAAAACGCTCTTATTTATCAGTGACAAAAAATAAGAAAATTACGTTATAAAAATTTGCGTATTTCTTGACCAAATTCCGTTTTCATTGACTACGCTCCACACAGCACCGTGGTTAGAGGCGTACTAAATACAAGGCGAACGGCAGCGAATGGCCATCGGAAGCCTGAGTGTTGCTTGCTTCACTGATAGGCGTGCGGTGTCTCTGCATGTACGTACACTGGCAAATTAGACTACTTCCGCCCTATGTTCGCAGTAGCTTGTAGCGGTCTGTATAATACACGAGGAAATGTTTTTGTGTAGTGCTGCGAGTTTTACTAGTACTAGTCGACCAGACTCTTGATATTTACCTAATAGAACAGATTTTTCGACATTCTTCATCCTCAAATCGTTCGTTTATAGGGCTATAATCTAAAATGGTACTGCTAACGTATTCCAATATCCCGGAGTTCACGCAGAACACTGTCCATCAACTAACTAATTGTTAGTAACATCCTTTTGGTTTCTGCATATCTTTTCATAAACGCCTAAAAAAGGAAACCATTATATTTAAATTTATACTTATTAGAGGAACAAAAGTAGTGAAATTATAATCCATTATATCAGAATTCAAAAAACGAAACTGAATATGAAGGGAAATATTCCGTGGGTTTACTTTTGTTTTTCAAACTCGCACTTAGAAGAAAAAAACATATTGATGTCACAGTCACCCCCTAAGGTGAATTTAAAAAAAAAAAAATGGTGGTAGAAAGCGCGGATAGTCCAAAATCAATTATTTTATGTTTAAAGGAAATGAAAATATCTCGAAAACTGTAGCTTTGAAAGATTTGAACCTTATAACAAAATTTGTAGGTAATATTTACGAAAACTAAAATTTGAAAACCCCACATCATCATCATATCAATACCCGCTTTACTTCTAAAGTTATAATTTTTTTATATATTTGAACGTTTTTCCAAATAACTCGAAAACTAGAGCTCCCACGAATTTGGACTTTATAACAAAATTTGTAGTCCATATTCATGGAAACTTAAATCTGAAAACCGTATATCGATACTTGCTTTTGTTCCAAAGTTACAATGTTTTGAAATATTTTATCCGCTTTTCCCCCTTCAACCCCCCACCACCCTACCCAAAAGTTAATCAGTTCATGGTCAGCCGATAGAGGATTTTTGTACCCAAAGGCGTTCTCGAGTTATCGTGTATACAAACCGACAACAGACAACTTTTTTTTTCGTCGATTAAGGTGTTTTGGAACCTTAGTAACTCACTTTTGATAAAAAAAAAGTGAAAATATCACGGTTTTATTAGTCCCATATTGGTATGGTGGACTAAAAAAGTTTAAAATCAAATAGGCGGCAGTGAAAATTCCCCATATAACAATGTAAATCGATACCTCTAATATACAGGCTAGTGAGTGACATTTTTGACACTGATGACAGTTATTACATGTTAATTGTCAAAATGGTCGCCACAAAAGTTAAAAGACCACTGAAACAACTAGTAATTGAAATGAGTAAATTGTTAAGAACTTTTTTAAAATAAGGCCATAAGTAAGATTTTTTTTAAACATGTCAAAAAGTTGTAAGAACTGTGATTCACTGACTATTTAAAAAAAATTGTAATTAATAAAATTATTGTAAAAATTCCAAATTTCGACACAAACTTAAATTTTTAAAATAAAGAAAAATGTTAGCACCCTAATAAATTAAATTGTTTAATGACTTCACACTAGGAGTTTTTTTTGAGGTTTTTTTACTGTTTAGATTTTTTCTACGGCATTGCACCATACACTACATATTATTGAAGCGATATTGAAATATACTCCTAAGCCACTTGTAGCATATCTTTTAAAAAATTGAAAATTAAATGATTTGAAGGTATTTTTAGGGGATGGTGGGGTATAAACTTGCATTAAGGGCTAGTTTATCAATAGCGAGTTAATTGAACTCTCGAGTTCAAGAAAAAGATAGCTGACATATACCAAGTGCCAGAATGAGACAGCTGAAGGTTAACTCGGGAGGTAAATGCTTAACCCGCTATTGATAAACCAGCCCTAGTGTGTTACCCATAACCTTATTATAAAAAAGTTCTAAACCAAAATAAAATTATATTTCTAGTCACTTAAATTATCATAAGCACTCAAGTGTTTTCACGATTTTCGACTCATTGAAAGAAAAATGCACTTTTAAAGGTGATTTTAGGGTTCACCCACCTCAGATTTTTAGTCCTGGCCCCATCGTATACCCCCGCAAAAAAAAATTATGTCCGGAGATTTTGACTTATCGATTCATGTTTTTGAATCATTGTGGCTGTAATTTATCTTGGGTAGACATTGAAGACTCAGGTCAAACTATTTTAGTGACCACCCTGTATTTTTGTATTAAAACGCTTAAAATTTGCATTTTTTTGTGTGTCTAAAAAAAGCCAACGGGTTTTTTAAAATTGTAATTTTTACAAAATTTAATTTTTTGACATTTAGAAAAAGAATTGTTAGCATCTGTAGAGTCTCATTGTCAACAAAATTGGCGAAAAGATAACAAAATCCGGTTAACTTAAATTTATTAGCAGTTTTTATTTCATGCAAGAAGTTGGTATACGAAATAAAAAAACCCATAGTTTTTTTCTTAATAGAATGTATCAAATGATACATCTGTTTACAGAAAATAAATAGAAGATGCAAAAAAAACATACAGTGTCTCAAAAAAAAACCCAACTGTTTTTTAAGATGCATAAAACTTTTGGACATACGCCATTTTAAATTTTTGATAAATGTAATTTTTTGACATATTTGCAAACTCTATTTCGAAAACTTTTTTTGCATTAAAATCCGACAATAAATAAAAAATTGGCAGTTAAAACCAAACAGTCCGGTTAATTTAAGTTTATTGTTTTTATTTGATGCAAAAAGTTGGTATACGAAAAAAACGCATAGTTTTTTATTTATAAAGAGAATTTATCAAATGATACATCAGTTTACAGACAATAGATAGAAGTTTTTTGCAGTTGCAAAAAAATATACAAAGTGTCTCAAAAAAAACTCAACGGTTTTTTAAGATGTATAAAACTTTAGGACATCCGCCATTTTTAATTTTTGATAAATGTCACTTTTTGACATATTTGCAAAAAGTCTATTTTATTAACTTTCCGAATCTCTTTTTTGTGATTACGACAATCAATAAAAAACTGCCAGTTAAAACAAAACAGTCCGGTTTTTTGTGGTCCCCCTACATATAAATGAATACTATTCCTCAATATTATAAAGAAAAATACCTAGATCGCGGTCAAGAAAATTCACATAATAAAGATTTGCAAATGGGATTTATAATTTATTTAACGGCTTAAGTAGTTTTTTTACCTCACCCTGTTTACAAATTAATAGATTGTTACCTTTGGGAAAAAAAATATTTTACAATCTAAAAAATCAGGAAGCTCTACATCCAGCTAGTCGCTATGTTACACGTCAATTCGATAATCTGCCATTGCCATTGCCAATTCCAAAGTTAGGTTTAACAAAAAACTTTTGCATTTATGAAGATATATCTCTACAACCATTTGCCTTTGATAATAAGGAGAATTGATGGGATGAAGCAATTTAGAGGTACTGTTAGATTCTGTTTTGAGGAAAAAGCTTTTTACAGTTTTGATGAGTATTATAGGGAGACATTTTAGTGTTGTTTTGTAAACCACTATACACTTGAATTTTTTATTTCATTTTATGATTTTAAATTTTATAATTATTTTTAATATACCAAGAATGAATCTTTTACTATATTGTATAAACATGTAGAAAATATAGATTGTTAAAATGCCTTTTTTTTAAAAAAAATTCTGACTACATTTAATATTAGACTTTGACCAAAAGATCATAATAATGTAGAATGTAGGTACATCTTTTTAATTTAGGATTTAGGTAAGTTAATTACTAATTTTTTGCTTTGTCAATAAGACTATGTCTTCAGATAATAAAGCACAGTTTGACTTGATTTGATTTGATTGATTTTAGAGGGTGCGATTAAGGGTATTTTCAATCGTTTTCTTTTGGGTCACCCCAAATATATACAAAGATAAGTGCCAAACAAAAATTGTTGACAATGGTATGTAAAATCACATTTCGAAAGGAATTTTTTTATAAACCTTATAGATTTATCATAAACCAAGGTCTAAAACAGCCATTTTTGGAACTTTACCCTTCATTGCTGGCTCATTCTGTACAATTACATGAAATCATATTTAGAAAGGAATTTTTTATAAACCTTATAGTTTTCTCATAAACCAAAGTCCAAAATGGTCATTTTTTGAACTATACCCTTAACTGCAGGCTCACCCTGTACAATTACAGGAAAATGTCAATGACAAAAAATGTTTGTTAAGACCTTGTCTATGACATATTAAAAAAAATACAAAAATTTACCAATATTTTAAAAACTTTCATTTAAATTCGTTTTTTGAACATCCTGTATATTGTTGAAAATTACGTTAATTTAAATATAGTTTATTTTGGCTTAACGAATAAATTCTCTAAAAATAAGAAAATCGGAAAAGCTATATGGACCTGTTTATCTCGGTTTCCATGGCAACCCTTATCTTTAAAAGACATAGAACATAATACATAAAACGCAGAAAGAAATTATCTTTCAATCAGTGGTTTTCTTTTTTTTCGATCGGCCAAGTACTTTTTGATATTTACCCTTTTCCACACAAAAAAGTGCAAATTTTAAGCTTTTTAATACAAAAATACAGTGTGGTCCCTAAAATAGTTTGACCCAAGTGCTCAATGTCTACCCAAGATAAATTACTTCTACAATTATCCAAAAACATGAATCAAAAGTCAAAATCTCCGGATCTATATTTGTTTGCGAGGGTATATGATGTGGCCTGACTACTTGGAGTGCTGAGGAATTTTTGTAAATTAAATATTACTAGACTTACAGTATAAAATGTTGTTTATTTACCTTTTTTTCCCAGCATATCCTCTACTCTGGGAAATATTTCTAATGTAGTTAACAGTAGTCCAAATCTTCGAAATACTATTATATGACAATCTTTGATATGACGATATGATTCACTGTCTGGGAGTCCAACCAAACTCCTAAAACTGAAAAGTAGGGTTAGAATAATACCCTGCCAACAAATCAAAATATCCTTTAACACGTGGGGCAAATCAAAACCGTTCTAGTTAATGTTAGCGTGTAAAAAAAACTTTTGGAGGTTATACTGGTAGATTTTAAAAATCACCGAAAATTTTTCAAGCTCAAGTTTTATTTTCAAGAAAGAAAACCCAAATGACAGAAAAATTATCAGTGTAATTTCGACTTTGCTTCTTTAAAAAAATTATCACTCTAATTGTCAAAAATGACACTTGTCTTACGGAACACATAAGTGATATAATCGCAATTATTTTTCTAAATAATTATTTTTCTTTGGAGACATTTTCAGGGTGCCGTCTCACGTCTCTCAGAAAACTTATAGTTCATTGGATGAAATGAGGTATTTCTGATTTTTTGATATGTTGTATGTGATAAAGTGGTTATGACAAATCCGAGTTTTCGACCTCAAAGGCTCTCTATATAATTGTTAAATTCTACAAAAATCACTAAATTTTCTCACTTTTTCTCAAAAATTTGACAACTATAACGACTAATGTTACAGCCTCGGTCACGGCAAGTGGCTATAAAAGAAAATTTAAAAACAAAATGAGATTAATTTGGTCTTTGTAGGGGAAATAGTTTCTAAGATACAGCAATTTAAAGTTTTGCAAAATTTCCGAAAAAAATATTTGGTTTTTTCTTAGTGTAATATCGAAAAATTAGTTGTTCATGATAACTTGTACAAATTCGAGAATTTTTTAATATTTTTGGTTTGACAGTTAACACTAATTACACGTTCCATGATAATGGTTTTTTTCAATTTTACTCTTATTTTCTTATAGACTATAGAAAATAATAAGATTTAAGTATACCTAGGCATCTGAAAATGTTTTTTTTTTAAAGGTTTTGTACAGTTAAAGATACATAGCAATATAACACTTTAATGTAAGCAGGGGCATTTTAAGAAAAACGTGTGGAGATCTGCGTTTTTACCCACTTTTTGCTCATTTTTATTGCTTTAAATGTCATAATTTTTGTTTCTGTAAACCGATTTTGATGAAAGTGTGAAAGTACCATTAAAATCGGCCTGGCAGTGTTTCTATGATGCTGGATCAAATGAACAGACAGACAAAAATTGTAAAAATTGTATTTTTGGTATCTACCTATATGGTTTGGTTAGAAGCCCACACCAATAATTTTAAAAAAATATTCAATGTACAGAAATGGTAGGTAACTTATAGAGATTTATTATATTTGGAAAGATTAAAAGTCTAGCTTATAAAATATGATAAATGAATGTTTAGTGTTTCAGTGTTTCATTAGTGAAGTAAAGGCTTAAGCCAAAAGTTAAGCCTCCGATTAGGCATTTAAAGAAAATTGTAAGAAAGCTAATTGTAATTTTAATATTTTGAGCATGTGATGCTGTAAAAATTTCAAAATTTACACATACCTATCCCACTAGCTGTTGCAGTTTGCAGAGATAAAGTGGAACTCAAGGTAGAATAACCCTCGGTGGAACCCTTCTTCAACTTACGATGCACCAGGATGCACCTAACCACTCCAGTTAATGTTGATCTAGTTTTTTTACATTTTACTATTATTTTCTGATAGACTATAGAAAATAATAAGATTTAAGTATACCTAGGCATCTGAAAATGTTTTTTTTTTAAAGGTTTTGTACAGTTAAAGATACATAGCAATATAACACTTTAATGTAAGCAGGGGCATTTTAAGAAAAACGTGTGGAGATCTGCGTTTTTACCCACTTTTTGCTCATTTTTATTGCTTTAAATGTCATAACTTTTGTTTCTGTAAACCGATTTTGATGAAAGTGTGAAAGTACCATCAAAATCGGCCTGGCAGTGTTTGTATGATGCTGGATCAAACAAACAGACAGACAAAAATTGTAAAAATTGCATTTTTGTTATC
This sequence comes from Oxystoma pomonae, assembly GCA_963921995.1. Classification (NCBI taxonomy): domain Eukaryota; kingdom Metazoa; phylum Arthropoda; class Insecta; order Coleoptera; family Brentidae; genus Oxystoma; species Oxystoma pomonae. The sequence goes on along the minus strand of OY998166.1, from coordinate 94,321,983 downwards.
TACCTATATAGTTTGGTTAGAAGCCAATACCAATAATTTTTAAAAAATATTCAATGTACAGCAATGGTAGGTAACTTTATAAGAGATTTATTATATTTGGAAAGATTACAAGTCTAGCTTATAAAATATGATAAATGAATGTTTAGTGTTTCAGTGTTTCATTAGTGAAGTAAAGGGTTAAGCCCAAAGTTAAGCCTCCGATTAGGCATTTAAAGAAAATTGTAAGAAAGCCAATTGTAATTTTAATATTTTGAGCATGTGATGCTGTAAAAATTTCAAAATTTACACATACCTATCCCACTAGCTGTTGCAGTGATAAAGTGGAACTCAAGGTAGAATAACCCTCGGTGGAACCCTTCTTCAACTTAAGATGCACCAGGATGCACCTAACCATTCCAGTTAATGTTGATCTAAAAAACAAAAAATGATTCTGCATGTAAATATTATTGGATAGATAGTATATTATTCAGCTAAATATAAATAATAATCATTTAAAATATTACTAAGGATTTAAAAAGTTAAATTATTATAATTATGATTATGTATTGAAGGTGACAGTGTTAAAATTATAATAACCACACTTTCTGATTTGTTTAAAATTTTATAAACTAATGCTTACAATGTGTATCACTTGTATATGTTCAGATCCAATTTTAAATAATTCAATTATTTTAAAATAATTTTTAGTACTTATAATAAATAAAAACAAAACATGTTAATAGTTCCTTTGAAAGTTCCATAAGAAAAGTGGCACTTCACAAAATCGCAGTAAATTTTTTTTAAATTTAAAAAGGTAAACTCTGCTAGAAGAAAATTTGTGGATTTACTGTCATTAGTGGCATGTCTAAGTAATTTTAATGCAATGGAATACAACACATGTTCTGCCATGAGCGGCTACCCCCTTGATTACATGGACTGGGTTGCTTGCTACAAAAAAAGTGACATAATTTTGGGAATTGTGGTCACCTTTGAGGTAGTAAGTAACCATGATTTATAAACTAGATCATATTGTTCTGGTTTGACGTTGATTGCCATACCTCTATCTTTTCTCTGTTACTGAGCAAGAAAAAGTCAGATATGAATCAAAAACAAAAATGATACTAAATAAATCTTGATGTTCCTATATTTCCTATTAAAGGGGTTCTTTAGCAAAAATATTAGTTGTGTTATTTCTAAAGTAGAAATGATCCTAAAAATAGCGCTGTATGTGATTTGTCCATATGACTTTAAATAACCGAGATTTTAAATTTCTAAAATCAAAGCTTGGAGCTTTGATCACACCTTTCAGACAATTAATGCAGTCCTTGACTCATGTCTCTTTAACACTTACCCCTCAAATTCATTCAAGTTTTATGGATTCAAAGAAGATGAACAGATGGTTATTTCTAAATGTATGATACTGCGTTAATTTTCAAAATTAAAAATCTCCGTTATTTAAAGTCATATGAACAAATCAAACACACTGCTAGTCTTAGGATCATTTCTACTATAAAATATTCACAACTTGTTGCTGGAGATTTCTTTAATGGTCTCAGGGAATGATAGTTTGTTTTCCCGGTAATTATGCAGTATACAGTTTTTTGCCTTTTTTGATTTTTTATGAAAAACTTTTTATGGGGGCACCTACTAGGGTCCCTTGGACCACAAATCCGCCTGCGCCGGTTGGTATTTTTTTTGATTTTTTTTTTAAATTTTTTCACTAAAACAACCCAATCCAACACAGTCCAACCCAACCTAATCCAACCCAACCCAAAACAATAAAAAAAACACATTACAACCCCCTTCCGGGCACCCTTTTTTTTCTTTAAAAAAAAAGAAAAATCGGGCGCAGGCGATTTGGGGTCCTAGGCACCATAGTAGGTGCACCCATAAAGAGTTTTTCATAAAAAAAAATCAAAAATGGCAGAAAACCGTATACTGCATAATTACCGTTTTCCAATCCGGCAGTTAATGTATTAAGTGTGTACTCAAATAAATAATAATTATAATTTGCAGCATGCATGTTCATCCTTACCTCTTTATGGGTTATTTCCTTGAAATCCAGCAGGCGTTTTCTGGCTTGTTTTCATAGATTCTTTCTTTTTTAACTTATCACTAGTTATTAGATGTTAACTCTAGGTAAGTTTGTTTTTTTAAGCACTCCACACGTTGAGTATAAATTGGACTTTAAGTTTTTATCTTTTTTCTTTCAATTTTCACTATTTACATGAAAGATGAGGCATTTTTATTTACCTCTTGATACAGCAAAAGTTAACATCGAACTTCTGACGAGAATATTTTTAAAAAGCTGCGCAGAGAAAAATTAAAACTAACAAAATAAATAATAACTTTTGAGGTTATATTTCAAATTGAAGTCAGCCACAGTTAGTTTACTGTGAAGTCAGCGAAGCGAGCCGAGACGACGGTGGCCTTAACAGCGATATATATATATTGTGATATATATAATTGGTTGCCTATCCTTGGCAATGATTTTTAGTAAATATTATAATTTAAATCAAAATATTATACTATTCTATTGGTATTATGCCTCATAAGTCCTAAAATATCCCTCAATTTTTTTTCTCATAAGTTGTAAGGCGTAAAATGCCTGCAAAAAGATAACGATTTTCAAACCGACCTCTCTTTGGGTCGGAGCACTGGCAACAGTGCATCAGCAAATTTGTTCTTAAAAATTCGATGGCACGTTTGTATAGTTGCTTTAAGAGAACTTTAGAAATGTTTATTGGTGCTAAAACAAAGACAAAGGTTGTTTTATCACATTTCGATAGCATACTTGCATTGAAAGATCACAAAACTCATAAAAAAATCAATTTATATGTATTTCAAGTCCTAAGTAGGTTACTAAAGTAAACTTCAGTTTCCTTTTCCAACCGTACGTGTAAACTCGGTTTGAAAGTCGGGTCGCTATTTAAAATAGCCGGCACTTGAATCGGGGTCCTGGTCCAGAATATGGCAATGTATATCTAACTTCTTCTAACTCTCTTATAGGTAATTTAAATGACTTTGTTGGCTAGACAAGTGAGTAGAACATAAAATTCACAGTTCTGAAAAAAAATATAGGTCATATTTAACGTAGGATAGCATAAACATCTGGGACGCCAGTCAAAAAAAATGGTAGGGTGGTATAAAATGAATTGTTTATCTAACGCTAACATATTAATTTCATCTCCGGAACTTAAAGTTTTTGCGTAGTGGTAAATTGAGATTGACACTACAACAAACTGGTTTTTCATGTGTACATGGTATTTTCAAGGTCAATCAAGGTCATGCACCATCTAAACTTTTTTTTTCATAGTTAGTGCCGATAAGTCAACAAGAATTGATGGCCATCTTGTCATTTTTGCTTTTTACGAAATAGGATAAAATAAAATGTGGTTATAGGCCACCATTTTGATATATCAGCCGTCATATTGAAACGCGTCATAGCTAAACCAATTTTTTTTTAAAGAATTATTTGGTCCTCTTCGCTTTAATAGTTGATTTGAGGTGAATTTGAAGTTGGTCTGACAAGAAGTCGAATTATTAAGATTTTTTAAAGAGAAAATGCGATTATTTAAGATCGGATGACTTTGAAAGTATTTTTTTGGAATCCTCGTCCTCGAATTATATGGAATAGAGTATAATTATGCCTCGTTTGCGAAAGTTGTATTTTTTATGATTTTTGGCCGCCATCTTAAAAGTTGTCATCCCCTTCTACACGAATGCGAACAAAACACCCGGTAACACTTGATTGTGTGACTAAGGAGCTATCAATCCCACATAGTCACAAAACTCCTTCATAAAAAAATCCACGGACTTACACATGCCCCTTCACTATAAACAACAATCAGGTCTTTGTAAGGTATCTCCTGGTCGAAGTCCTTCATGCAGTAGCGTTGCCAGAAATCGAGGGGGGGGGGGAGGGTTCATCATTTAATAAAAATCAACTACGTACATATACCTATGGCAGATTTTTAAAAATTGGTTAGGTGCCTATTGAATGAGCTCTTGAACTGAAGGGACGGGAGAGGGGCGGTTTAATAGGTGTTGAGTTAAGTATACGAAACAAAAATACTTATTTTTAAAAGCAAGTCTCATCTAGTCTAATTTGTAGATTTTTTTCAAAATTAACCAAAATTGTTGCAATATTTAATATTACTATAGCGCCGCAGGCGAACACTTTGACAAAAAAAAAAAACAAAAAATTATTCAAAAAATTTTAATCTTTTAGGTTTTTTGTAAAATATTTAAAAAAAAGAGATTGGGTTAGATGCCAAGAAGGGGTGGGTTGCGGTGGTTTTAAGGAACATTATACTAAGAACGCCATTTATTACGTTTTGAATGCTGATGAGAAAAATTCCTTAGATTTAAACTAAAATTATATCAATTAATGACGTCATGGCATCCGCAGGCAAAATTTTTAAAATTTAAAACATCACACCAAACACACGTCACAAACCGGAGTAAAGGGTAAAAAAGTGGAGTTATAGCTCTCCCTGGGGCCCTTGATCATGAATAATTTATTGTAAAATGGGTTGGACTTCATGAAAGGAGGGTTTTAACCCCTAACCCCCCCCTTGCTACGCCACTGCATGTTAGTGCTTGTAAGATTTATAAAGGCTGGTTTATGGTTAAATTCCTCTTCCTTTTAGCAATTATTAAATCTCATGTATTCAGATTAGGGTGTTCATGCTTGGTCCTTTTCTGTATCTTTTTCTTTAAGCCGTAAGGAATGATCTTGAAAGTTCGCTAATATTTAACTTTTACCGCAAAAGAAGCGGGAAATCGCGTTGCGCAAGTGTTGGCTACAAAATATTTGTTGATGTTTTTTAACGTCAAAACTGATTATTTTTTTAAAAATTATTTGAAGCAGTAGACGGAAATTGATCATTTAATAGATTTGGTGAAAATATTTCCACATTTTTTCTAGGACAAATAGAACTCCAAATTTTGTAAATTAAAGGCCAAAATCGCAAGTGCACCTGTCATTAGTGTCAATCTTAATGACTAAAGTCACAAAGCATACGCCTTCGTAGGTACACTTGATTTAAAAAAAAAAACGCATACATGCAATCACAAAATTGACCTTTCTAAAAGTGTATAATATACGGACTACCAGCTAAAATGACTAAAAACTTCAAAAGTACGACAATTTGTCATATTAAAGTAACACTTGTGGCATATCGGACAAAGCGTTTTTGTTTCTCACTTCATTCAACTGCCAGGTATAAGCCTATAACTCCCTGATGATTCCTAATAAGGATGAAACAGGTCTGTAGTTGTCTGGATTCTCCAAGTGAGAAACAAAAACGCTTTGTCCGATATGCCACGAGTGTTACTTTAATTTTTATTTGCGGACACGAGATTCATTTTGTTGTTTTTAAATATTTTGGCTTTTTATTTGTCATATTGTTTAAAAAAGGTCTCTAAAACTGAAAATATTTTTTTACTTTAATTAAAGGCAACCTTATTTTTATATTAAATTTTGCATAATACTAAAAAATCAGCAAAAATAATGTTTTAGTAAAGTTTTTATTGAACAATATGAAATTCTATAAAGAGAGCGGTAACCCATTTTGGAGTTGATAAAATAACAATAATACGATGGAAATAGCGTTGGATTGAAAACAATTCGACGAATAGGAAAGTTGGATTGGGACAAACACGATGGTAAACTTAATACTAATTATTTTTACTTAAAAAATAAATAAAATAAATAATTTAGTATTTAATAGGATCACCATTTTTCTCTATTACAAGCTGCAAACGTCTGGGCATCGAAAAGGTTAAATTTTGGAAATACTGATGGTCTTCTGAGAGCTGATACAATGCGCGATAAATAGCATCGCTTAACTCTTCAGCATTTCGTGGTCTCCAATTCCTTTGGTATTTTATTTTAACGATTCGACCCCATATATTTTCCATTGGGTTAAGTTCAGAGCTGTTGGCTGGCCAAGAAAGTGTTTCTATATTATTATTCTGAAACCATTGGCTAACAACATTAGCCGTGTGTACTGGACAGTTGTCCTGCTGATAAACGAAGTTATTATTTTCATGTAAAGCCTGTACAGATGCCAGCATAACGTTTTCAAGAATTTCAATATATCTTTCACTATTGAATCACCACCCTCTCCCAGAAGTCATTATCACGAAGAACGTTGTTCAGTGCAAAAATCACTCTGTCCTGTTTTTATTCTTCTGTTAGAGAAGGCTTCTTTGCAGCAACTCGACAAGAGACTTCTGATTTCGTTACTCTTCTATTTACTGTTGCTAAAGAACCCGGAAATAATGTTACATTAGCTGCTTCAACCGACGTTAAAAAAATAATTTTGTCTGAGATGGCCAAGAAGTCTCTCATCTTGCACTTCAGAACTTACTTTTGGTCGTCCTGGTCCATCTTTCCTATCCGTAGAATTATTTTTTCCATCGCATTATCGTCATTTTATCAACTCCAAAATGGGTGGCCGCTCTTCTTATAGACCAGCCGTCTTCTATAACTCGAGTGATAATTTTAGCTTTTGTAAATGTTGATATCTGTGGCATTTTTAAGGATGTCACACTGAATTTTAAGCTGTCAGACATACTAAGCTGGTAGTGCCTTATAGTATACACTAATGGAAAGCTAAATTTTGTGGCATAGGAAAAAATGCATCTATGAGTTTTTTTTTTAATCAAGTGTACATATTTTGTGACTAAAGTTAAGGAAAAGGAATTTTAGCATGAACCAGCTTTTTACTTAAGGAAAAAGAAATGGGTAAAGTTACAGCAAAAGTTGAGGAAAGAGAAAAGGGTTAAGTTACAGGAAAATTTACGGAAAAGGCAAAAGTCGTAACTAAATAACTAACATTCCTAAAACTATTACCGGAAAAATGCCATTTTTATAATAGACTTCTAGTCCTTTTAATACTTTTGACTTCGATTGAGATAGCTTTTCCAATTTTATTTATTTTTAGGAATTTTATTCCTTAAGCTAAGATAAACAATATTTAAATCAACGTAATTTTCAATATTATACAGGGTGTCCAAAAAACGACTTTAAATGCAAGTTTTTAAAATATTAGTTAATTTTTCTAATTTTTTAATATCTGATGGAGAAGATCCTAACAAACATTTTTTGTCATTAACATTTTCCTGTAATTGTACAGGGTGATCTAGCATTGAAGGGTAAATTTCCGAAAATGGTCATTTTGGACCTTCGTTTATAAGGAAACCATAAAGTTTATAAAAAAATTCCTATCGAAATATGATTGTACATGCCATTGTCAACAATTTTCATTTGGCGCTTATCTTTGTTTATATTCGGGGTGACCCAAAAAAAAACGTTTGAAAATACCCTTAATTGCACACTCTAAAATTGAGTTTCAAAGAAGAGTACACAATAAAAGTATTTTTTTTTGGTAATACCGGGAATTTTAATTTTTTTTTCCAAAGGCAACAATCTTAAAATTTTTGTACAGTGTCAGTCAAAAAAATGATTTTTGGAAGTCGCTAAATAAATTATAAATCGAATTTGCAAACATTTTATATATGATTCTCTTGACCACGATCTACTTATTTTTCTTTATATCATTCCTCATTTATGTACAAGGTGAGTCAAAACTACGCCTATATAGATTTAAAAGCTATAGTTACCACCTGTAGAAAAATTTATATTCAGGATTTTTAACCCTTAGTTAGCAAAAAATACAAATTAATGTATGATAGTGTTTTATTATTTTGAACGTTTATACAGGGTGTCTGAATACGCTTTGGTAATTTGTACAAAGTAGAAACCTTTTGCAAATTTAAAAAAATGGATATTTTTAAATTGGTCAAATATAACAATAATTCTCACTATTATGATATAGTGCATCTAGAATACTACACAAATGCTTTGACACTGTTCTGAACTTAATTTGGAGCAGCCGTACTTTTGTCTTTTCCTTATCACAAAATGGACACCTAAAGACAACTTTAGAAGCAAGCGATTTTAAATAATTTCAGTTCAATTTTGACTCATCCTGTATATATATATGAATACTATTTCTTAATAATATAAAGAAAAATAAGTAGATCGTGGTCAAGAAAATTCACATAATAAATATTTACAAATAGTATTTATAATTTATTTAACGACTTCTAAGGTCTTTTTTTGGCTCACCCTGTACACAAATTTATAGATTGTTACCCTTGAAAAAAAAAACTATTTTAGAATGCCTTGTATTATGTCAGAAAAAAATGTTTACTGTGTTGCGATTGAAGGTATTTTCAAACGTTTTTTTTTTGGGTCATCCCGAATATATTCAAAGATAAGTGCCAAATAAAAATTGTTGATAATGGCATATACTATCAAATTTCGAAAGGATTCTTTTTATTAACTTTATAGTTTTCTCATAAACCAAGGGCCAAAACGGCCATTTTTGGAATCCTTCGTTGCTGGCTCACCCTGTACAATTACTGTTAGGACCTTCTTTATCACATTATATTACAAAAATTGACCAACACTCTGTACAATATTGAAAATTACGTTAATTTTATAATAGTTTATGTTGGCTTAACGAATAAAATCCCTGAATATAAATAAAATCAGATACGCTATATTGAATCTGCGAATTTTTTTGGAAAACGTACATAATTTGGTGTAACCATCCTGCCTATCTCGGTTTCCATGGCAACCCTTATCTTTAATAGACATAGTATAATACATAAAACGCAGAAAGAAATTATTTTTCGATCAGTGCTTTTCTTTTTTCTATTGGCCAAGTAACACACCAAAAAATGCAAACTTTAAGTTTTTTAATACAAAAATACAGGGTGGTCACTAAAATTCCCGGGTGATCAATGTCTACCCAAGATAAATTACTTCTACAATGATCCAAAAACATGAAACAAAAGTCAAAATCTCCGAACCTAGATTTTTTTACGATGGGGCCTGGACTAATAATTACATTTTCAACAAAATCTGTAATTACGTTTTGTCAGTGCCGTAGTTCTTGAGATATTGTATAGATGTATGGAGGGTATACCTGCCTGTTAGAGCCATTTATTTTGCTTTAAACTTGGGCCTTTTGAAAAACTTCCGTTAGTTCTTTCCTAATAAAAACCATTCGGATTTGTCTTTATTTTTATTCAGGCCGGACTTGGTGTCATATTCCAAAAAGAAGCAGACTTTTCCAACATATTGGAAAATTCAGAACAGTTGTACGTCAGCCAGGCTATCCAGAAAGCATTTATCGAAGTGAACGAGGAAGGCACTGAGGCAGCGGCGGCGACCGGTAAGTGGCTAATAATTTATGATTTTTTGGTTCTGTTTTTAATGACTACTTATCCGAGCATACGGTATTTTCCACCCGAAACCCGAGTAATTTTAAATTCAAATTTCAAATTTATTTATTTATTGCCCAAAGAATAATTCCAATTACAGGACAGAGTACAAAAACAATATAACTAATATAATCTACCTAATAAGGTACAATAACGAAATGAATTAATTAGGTAAATAAACAACAATTATAAACAGACAAAAATTATTTTTTTTGGTTTGGTTTGTAAATAAATAACAAATTCTTAAATTTACCTAACCTGATTATTTTTAAAAAAAGAGAATAATAATCCGCATTAATTTTTCCAATAAAAACAGGAAGCGTGTCGTTAAATATGTCTACTCTATGTGAAATTTCATTATGCTTTCTGCACACTGTTCAAAATGTTCAAAACACTGTTAAGACCCAGGTTGGAAAAGGATCTTGCACAGTAGAAAGTCTCTACTCTCATTTGGGACTCCTCTAGGAGGATATGTGTTGTCTTCTTTAAACGACAATAATTTTAAAAACCTCCTTTGAACTGCTTCGAGAGACTTCTTATGATTAACGTAAAAAGGGTCCCAAACAACACAAGCGTATTCCAACCTGGACCTAACCAGCGCAAAATAAAGGAATTTTGTATGGATGTAAAGGACTTTGTGTTTCTGGTTATAAAACCTAGCATTTTTGCAGCTGATGAAACTGTTAAATTAATTTGATTTATAAAGATTAGTTTCGGATCAAAAACAACTCCCAGATCTTTAGTACTTTCTACCCTGTCCAACAAAGTGCCATTAATTGAATAATCATAAATAATAGGATTGATTTTTCGTGTCAAAGTCAACACTTTACATTTAGCAACATTTAAAGGAAGTTTATGGTTTATGCACCATTCTGCTAATATATTTATTTGATCCTGCATCGGAAAACAATCTTCAATTGATTCTATTTTGTTGAATTTCTTAACATCATCAGCAAAAACCAAGTGATCAGGATCAATACATTCGGTGGTTAAGTTATCAATAAATATGTCGAATAAAAGAGGTCTCAAATTTGATCCTTGGGGTACGCAGGATGTAGAAATGTAAGAACTAGATTCAAAGCCATTGTAAAAAACAGATTGTGAACGAAAATCCAAGTAGGAAGCAAAAAGTTAACTGAGTTTAAAGAATTACATGGTCTATACGATCAAACGCCTTCGAGAAGTTAATATACGCTATATCTACCTGCCCAGCTTTATCAACAAACTCTGAACTATACTGAGAGAAACTTGCCAAATTTGTAACAGTTGAACGCTTATTTATAAAACCGTGTTGACTAAAGGACAGTTGATATCTCACAGAAGGGTAGACTAACGTGTAAACCGACATCTCGAACACCTTGCCAAAGTTACACAGTATGGATATCGACCTATAATTTTCAATCTTATCAACACTGCCATTTTTGTGTATTGGGCAAATTTTTGCGATTTTCCAGATGTCCGGAAATGTAGATGTTTTGAGAGCAAGATTGAAAATATAGGTAAGAGGTGCTGCAAGAACTACATTACAGTCGCGTACTAAGAAATTTGATCATTTAAAATTTTTCCCGTTAACTTTAAACTTTGACAAAAAAACAGTACTTTTTGTCACACTTTGTATACCGAATTAAATACAAAATGGCCAACTTTGGTTTTAACCTGTTTTTAGCAAAAAATACCAGCTGTACGATACCAAAAACCCCATTTCAAATAATAAAACCTAAAAATGTTATAGAGGTTTAAAATACTCTCCTAAATATAAAATATGCGTTTCATAGTGCGTCCAGTTTAGAAATATTCGGTAAATAATCTACAAAATACCTCTCTGTATGGGAAAAAAGCAACAAATCTTCGGGGAAGATTTTCGATAATTTCCCCTCCACCACTACAGAAAATCGCTTGATGTCAAAAATTACATTGTAAAGTTAGTTAATTATTAAAAACTTAATTTAATAAAATTGGAGAAAGAGAAAAACAAGAAAAAAGTCAATCAAGAGACAGAAATCTGGGGTGATCCTATGTTTTTCGGGGTGTCTTTGTCGTCTTAACTACAAAAGAGGTGTTGTTGTAATCTATAATTTGAGTTTTAAATTTAAAATAGTTATATCGTCTCTATCGTAACAAAAAAAAGGAAGACTGAATATTTTTAGATGAGACTTTCAAAATAACCCAATGCTCGGATTGTAGTCATTCTAATTTAAAAATATTAACATTTTGCTTTGCTTTTCTTTGTGTTCTGCTTTTTACTGATGGCCTCTGTGTTTTTTACTTGTGGATTATTTGTAAATTTGCACAAATTTTGGGACGCTCTAGATATTACGTTACCTCTTGAACTAAATTTGATGTATATCCCGATTTTTTGCGTAATGAGCAATTTTTTAGTTTTACCTTCACGCATCGAATATTATACAAATTGGTTTTTTTTATAAAAATAAATATATTCTAGCACAGGTATTCATTATCCTGCTTAGTAACCAATCAAAGCCTTATTTACATAATATGTTTTTTTTTAAATAGCACAATTATTCTAATATGCTTTTCTAGTAATCGCATTTTTTGGGTTTAAATGAGTTAACCTCTTGTTTAACCTTAACCTCGGGTTGTTAAACTTAAGTCGTAATCTGTGTATAACATAACACATCATTTACATCAAAGAAATAATTATATTTAAAAAAATGATTCATATAAGCACACTTGGTTTATACTATAAATATCACAGTTGTTCTGGTCTAACCATAGAAGAATTCGATTTAATTTTGGTTTTGGTAGTCTATTGTTTAATATACAGATATAGATTCCAAGGTGGTAGAATACCTAATTGACAAAATAAAAAAGTATCGTCACGGCTGCAAAAAAATAATAATCTTAATAACAACATAGGGTTATCAAAAAAACTAAGAAAACTATTTTAGGTAAAGTGATGATGAAGAGATCTTTGGAGATGATAGAAGATTTTTTTGCGGACCACGCATTTCTACTAATGGTGCGTGCGAGATCGGAAAATATTAAAAAATATATATTTTTCGGAAAAATTGTGAAACCAAAATTTGACGCTAGAGTTTTCAGGGATGAGCTTTAAAATTTTGGATCTGAAAATCTTGCACTTTTTGGCGATGATTTTAGGATTGGTTAGCTCAGGTTATTAAGAATGTTTTGGACAAAAAAATATTTATAATGTGAAGAAAACAAAACATTATTATTTATCAATATTTGTGTCTAATATTCCAGGGACTTTTGCGCTATAAGTGTAATTGGGCTTATTGTTTAATAACATTTTAGTAGGAGTAATTCATTTAATTTCAAGTTGTAGCCCACTGTGCGTTAAAACGACAACGTGTTACTTTATGATTGGCCGAGCGCCACGCGTATAGTTAAACTCTCAGTGGACTAGAAAACTAAAAAAAAATCGCTTTTAAGTTGCCGTATTATACAAGCATTTTAGAAAAGCAATGATTTTATAGTTGATAAATCATTTTTAGTTATGCTAAAAAATAGCGATTGTCATAATGATATTGTTAAGTTTGGCTTATTTTTTGGAAGAATTGTAAAGCCTTTGTGTAAATTAATTTCTGCATTAATGTGGAAATTATGTAAGAATCCCCCACAATGGTTGTACTTAATATGTTGTGGAAATGTTTCCCGTTTATAGTAACGTAGTGGCAACCTGAAGCATTATACTGTTAAAAGGCATCGGGGCTTTAAAAGGCTGTAGAAAGCTTTAAGAGGTTGATGTACGGTGGGCTATTATTTATTTCGATTTCTTAATGTATTTGTAAATATTAAGCTGATAAAAATCAAATTTGGCGCACCTAAATCAGGGGATTAAAATAATATTTTTGGTGGACTTATTTCAAAGGTGATACAGGGCAATTTTCTTGTACGGATAGTGGACATTTTTACATTTTGGTATCAATTTTTTTAGACTGTCAGTAAATACACTATAGCCCAGGAGCTTTAGCACTCAGAACCGACTGTTTTTCCGATAAAACTATCTATTATATCCATGTTTTCCTATACAGGGTGATCCAAGACGAAATGCAAATATTTTAATGGGAAGTATTACAGGCCAGGGGTAACTCATATGCAATGCTAAATTTTTTTTTTGAATCTTTTTGTCAAATATACAGTGTGATTTATGAAAATATTGCAAAAATAAAAACGAACATATCTCGGAAACCAATGAACGTATTTACTTTAAATTTGGCACACATAAGGACCCCAAAAGCCACTTCTACCAATTACCAAATAAAAAAATTCCAGGTCCGGACTCAAAAAAATTTAGTGTTATATATTTTTGTTAAAAACAACACCCTGTATACTGCAATTTGCAAATTTTGGTATTATCACATAAAAGCTAAAAGATGGTGCTCTAATACCCTTGGATTGTATTTAACGCGAAAAGTCTCAGTTTTTTATAAAAAAAAATAAAACAATTCAAATTCCAATCCTGAGATATTAGGGTTTCAAACAATATCACGTTTTAAATTACTAAAAACGTATTTTTAGGTTAGAACCAATTTAGTTATAAATAAATCAACACCCACCCTACCCAAGCAAAGAATAGGCTGGTACAGGGCCGGATTAATATTTTTTAATTTATTTTTATAAAATATACAAACCAATACTTTAAATTTATTAATAAACTCTATTTTAATTTGAAATCCGTTTTCGGAATTGATTTAAAGTCATAGTCAAATCATTAAAATTTGAGGCCCGGATTAATATTTATTTGATTTTATTTGTTCTTATTGGAAAACAACATTTTTTATACTTCATTTGGAGATTTTGATATCAAAACATACGAGGCAAAGAATGTTGCTATAAGATTTTTTTTAAATTGATCATCATCTACAAATTACAACCACGGGATAATGTACAGGGTGATATACCATAAATGGTCTTTGGTACAAAAGCTGTATAACTTTTTCCAGCATTTTAGAATATGTATGCCAAAGTTGACAAGTGTCATTGCAAATGTCAAATTTTGACATAGGTTTCTTATTTTAAATAAAACGTCCCATATTTTATCAAATTTTTAAATTCCTCGTTTTCCTCTGATTTCAAAAACGTTTTTATAGCGTGCATAATAATGGAAAAAAATGGTGGTGGCATTTATGGTAGATCACCCTGTACATTATCCCTTGGTAATCGGTTTTGTACATGATGTTGTAATACCAAAATCTCCAAAAGTACAAAAAAAATGTTCTTTTCGAATAAGGACAAATAAAACCAAATAAATATTAGTCCGGGCCGGGACTTTAAATCAATTCCGAAAACGGATTTTAAATTAAAATAGAGTTCATTAATAAATTAAAAGTATGTGTTTGTATATTTTATAAAAATAAATTAAAAAATATTAATCCGGCCCTGTACCCGCCTGTTTTTTGCTTGGGTAGGGTGAGTATTGATCGAGGTGTTGATTTGTTTATGCCTAAATTAGTTTTAACTTAAAAATACGTTTTTAGTAATTTAAAACCTGATATTGTTTGTAACCCTAATATCTCAAGATTGGAATTTGGATTGTTTATTTTTTTTATAAAAAACTGAGACCTATCGCGTTAAATACAATCTAAGGGTATTAGAGCACCATCTTTTAGGTGGTAATACCAAAATTTCCAAATTGCAGTATACAGGGTGTTGTTTTTAACAAAAATATATAATACTAATTTTTTTGAGTCCGGACCTGGAATTTTATTTTTTTTATACATTTGTAGAAGTGGCTTTTAGGGCTCCTTATGTGTGCCATATTTAAAGTAAATACGGCTATCGGTTTCCGAGATATGTCCGTTTTTATTTTTGCAATATTTTCATAAATCATACTGTATATTTGACAAAAAGAATAAAAAAAAAAATGTTTTAGCATGTATAGAATGTTGGCATCGTCCGCATTCTCGGCAAATTTACTTTTCTCGCTTATCTTTATTCCAAGTTGGCGGAGAAAGCAGGGGCCCAATTCTTGAATCACTCGAGTTTCAGTCGTATACGGACCACATTTTAGCAAAAAATTGACGAAAAAAGGGCTAAATTTTCGCTTATCCACTTATTAACGCACACCCAACATTGAACTCGTATTGAAATTCTGTAACATTAGGGAGTAAAAGCCAAACCACCGCGTAAACGTAACGTAGCTCTGAAATTCAGCGCTCTCATTGTCAATCGTACGTCGAGCCAATCAGATGCCTTGTTTTTGACAGGTTGCTATGGCAACAACCCGAATTTTTCGGAAATTTTTTCGGTCACGTGACCTAGTTGAAAAATTAAGTGATAATTTCCCTGGCTTGACAGCTGTCACGTGCAGATGTCAGAATAACACCAGAGGCGTAGGTACAATTTTCTATTCATTTTATGATATTTTCTTTGCGACAAAAAAATTTAATATGACGAATAATAATTAATAAACAAAACTAAAAGCATTGTATAAAGAAGAAAGATATTGGTGAAAAGTCATTCCACCAATGCGCTGCAGCAGCCACAGGCAACTTCGCAGATTTTATGTTTCCTACCTAGAGAATAATTAATATTCCCTTCTCTCTTGTAGTATAAAATTTTTAACAGTAGTTTGATGAGTGAAAATGGTAAAGGGGCTTCTGATAAACGTTTTTAAAAAAAAATGCGTGAGTTGGGCTTTTGCGGGGTGGATTTGGTGGGGGGAAAGGGGGAGACAAATGGTATTATTGTAATTTCCAGCAAAACTGAACGTTATGGAGTAAAAACTTCAATACAAAAATTGTAGACGGTGCAAATATCTACAACTTTTTTAAATGTCACTTTTTCATATAACCTCAAAATTTTCGAGAAAAATGCGAAAAATCGTAATATTTTAATTTTTTCGTTTCTTTTTTTAATTTTCGCAAAAGTTATTGTATTTTTACGAAACTTGGCCAAAATCGTAGATAGAGGAAATACTGAAGATAGGTAACCTTACGGGCTAAAATGTTAGCAAAAATTTCGTTCGTGGATAACTCCCCAGAGCGCGCATAGTCGCTTTTGGACAACTCGACTGTCATCAACCCAGTGCATTTCGCCGCAGCGAAATCTGTAAGCATAGAAGACATAATCAATTTTCCTTTGCAATCTGTAATAACTCTCCAATGTTTCACTTGAATTCGTATAGGTGGCGCTATTAACTTAGCATTAACATTCCTCCTGCGCTAGATAGTGTAGAAAATAGAAATATCATTGCCATTGTTTAGATTTGGTGGAAATCGAACCGTATATCATTGAATTTAACTTTTTATGACGACATAGAGAATATTCTTCTTGTTCTTATCAGTACTTTTTTAGTGTTAGGAAAAAAAAGATTATCTTGTTGATTTTGTGATTTTTGAAACAAAAACAGTTTTATTCTTGTGATTTATTAACGCTTACAGGTAAGTGTTCCTTATTTTGCATGTTTTTGTTTTATAGTAACAAAAAACTGTTGGTAAATGTTTTCTCGGTAATTAGGCAGTATACGGTTTTCTGCCATTTTTGATTTTTTATGAAAAATTCTTTATGGGGGCACCTATACTAGGGTCCCTAGGACCCCAAACCGCCTGCGCCCGATTTTTTTTTAAGAGAAAAAAAGGGTGCCCGGGGGGGGGTTGTAATGTTTTTCTGATTGTTTTGGGTTGGGTTGGGTTGGACTGTGTTGGGTTGGGTGGTTTTAGTGAAAAAAAAATAAAAAAAAAACAAAAAAAAAATAAAAAAAAAACAACCGGCGCAGGCGGATTTGGGGTCCTAGGGACTCTAGTAGGTGCCACCATAAAGAATTTTTCATAAAAAATCAAAAATGGCAGAAAACCGTATACTGCATAATTACCGTTTTTTCGCATTAATAATTAAGTAGGTAGGAACTATTTAAAAAAAAAAACATCGGGCAGTTCGGGAATTTCCTAGAAAATTTCAGTTATAAACAAAATATTAAATATAAATAAATTTGGCTTAAGATATTTTAGCATAATTAAAGGGGTAACGTTTTTGTTTAAGAAATTTTTATGCCAAGATTTTGTTCCCATTGTATAGCCTTCTTTCCAAACTTTCGATTTTTAGAATAAAACACTCAGTTTTCTCAAGTTTTCACTTTTTTTTTTTTGCTTCAAAAAAGTACTGCAATAAAACCATTTTTCTGTGTTAAAATGAAAAATATTTAAGGTTGTTGAAGAGAGACAGCAGGCTATTAAAAAGTATTTTAGAGAAAGATGGAAATAATTTAAGGCAATTGTTTACTAAAAATTTCTGTTTTGTCATCTGTCTGTCATCTTGAGTGTTTTTTTTTATCCAAAAAGTTTACGATACAGGTCTTTCGTGCTACTTACTATTTTAATTGAATTGTCTCGTGAATTGTAATCGAAATAAATTACAGAATGTCAACAAGGTGTTGTTCGTATTGGAACTTCCCCAACCAAATATTGGAAAAATGGAAGAAACATTCGGGAAGCTTAAACATTCTTTGTAAAACCGAGGAAGAACTGAAAAATTTTGTCATTTATGAAAAACATTTTGCCCCAAATTTTATATTGTTCAGCAATGCAAAAAATGCAAAATCACGTCGATTGAAATTTATTTTGCAAGTTTTTTTCCTGTTTTTTTAGGAGTTTTTGATAAAGGTATTAAAAAAATAGTGTTTACAACTCGCGGCTAAACTCTGTTTTCTTTTACTCGGGTTTTTAAATAACAACGGACGTAAAAAAAACAGTCTTTTAGCCACTTGTTGTAAAATAGTAGTTTTCACAACTAGTGGATAAAATAGTGCTTTTTTTACAAGCGTTGGTTGAAATAACGAACGCACCAAGCAGTTATTTAAAAACGCGAGTAAAAAAAAGCACATTGTGAAGATCGGCTCTTGAGGGTTATTTCTAAAGTTCGAGCGGATAACTTTTAACTCCTTAAGAGACGTCACAATTTTTTTACAATGTTGGGCATGAGCGTTTTAGTGTGCATAGTAATCTTGAATTTTGGGATTTATAAATAGACAACTCGATTTATTTTTTGATCAAAACATAATAAATATTTTATTTAAAATGTAAGTTCCATCCATACATAATTCTACAAAATCTTCCGTTAATTTTAATTCCTTCACTCATACATGTGTCTGTATCGGTTAAAGAATAGCCATAATACAAACGTTTACATTCATCTCCAGAAATAAGCCGATATTTTAACTTCCTAATCAATAAACTACATGCATTGTTCTAATATTATTAATATTTAATTCTTACGTTCTGGGTCTGTCGTCTTTTATCTGGCTCAAAATATTTTCGTGGCAAAGTCATTTTGAGAACTTTTTAAATTAAACTGGACACTTTTACTGCTGCTGCATTTTCCACTATGTAAGTCACTGCTTTTTAGAACTGATTTATAATTAAAACTGATGCTTAGAAATTCATTAAAGACTGATCTTTCGAACTGATCTTTGAAACTATTTTTCAGTATCTCTCTAGGATAATACGTTTAAAAACAAAATACCTTGTCATTGTTCAACTGTATATCAAAGTTCCTAAGAGTTTCAGTTTTTTAAACACTTACATGCTAGACAGTTTGGGATTTCACTAGTTCGAGAGCCACCAACATTTTTCGCTACTAACTAACTTATTCAATAAAAGTACAATTTTTATCCTTAAAAGGAGACACTTAAATTTTGAGTCATTTTGGCACTATTAACACGACTTAGTTCTTGTAACAATTACTTTTGAAACACTAGGCTGAACCTTTTAACTAATTTGCTGGTTGTTTTTAGACTCCTTTTCTCTGGTCCCAATTTGCTGTTTTATATCAAATTTTTATTGACGTCAGGCTTGATTTTTCGTAAGCATTTTGGAATTTCTTTAAAATCACGGGGTTTTGTTTTTCTGGGTCAAACGGTCCCCAATTTGGAACACGGGCCCCTTTCTAAAGAAGGAATGTTGGTGTATCAGACGTTTTAATAAGAAAAGGCAAGAATCTCGTGACCTACTTTGAGCTGGTGACCTGCTTTGGTTTTAATTCAGGGAAATATAATTTTTGCCCTAATTTGAAGACATTGGAATGCGAGATGACGCAGATTGTTTCTAACGTGGGGACTCATTTGTACAGAATAATTTTTGTGAGCGTTTATTTAGTTCCGAATCGCGAGATGAACAGTTCGTCAGTTCGGTGCATCAATAGTAGTGGCTTAAAGTATGCCCGTAGTATACTTATCTTGGTTTATTAGTGCTGGTTATTAAGTGAAGTTTAGTAGCCAGGGTTGTAAGTACTTAGTTACTTTTATCATTTTATTTTATTGTAGTTTTAAAATCTCGCGCTCTGGTTTTTGTTTTTTTTTTTTAAATTTATTTAAATAAATTTAGCCCATGAACTATTTTTCGTAATAAAGTATAGGTTTAAATTTAATCGTGATTTTTTTTTATTGGAGGCTTTCGCGATTTTTCACAATTTGCAATGAACTGGAATTATTTTATGAAAATAAAATGGTACATATCTTTTAATTTTTAATGGAAAACGCGTATTCTTTACATTCCTCCCTATTTCGGTTCAAATAAAGTTCTCGGAAGATCTTTATTTGGTCGTAAATTATGAAATCTAATACCCTCTTGGGTTAGGCACACTTATAGGCAGATTTCGTAGGTTTTTTACAAGGTGCAGTTAGCTGTGAAATTTCGTTTATTAACGTGAATATAATAACAGAGGTTTCCGTATAAATCTATTACTTTTAAAATTCAATTGTTGTGTTTTGATATCTCACAAGCGGGGTTTTAAAATTTGATGACCATTTGCTAAAGCTTTTTAATTTTTACAGGTTATAGATCCACGGACAGACTACAATAGCAATTCTGAACTATTATCATTAGATTAATCAGATCCAGATTCACTAGGTCTCAACCCAACCATTTGTGTGTGTGTGTGTGTGTCATGTTTTTTTTTGTGTCAATTTAAACAAAAGAAAAAACTCTTGTTGAATCCTAATCGAATTTTAGTTCATTTTATCGTTTTAAGAATATTTTAAGAAGCCTTAACAAAGTGTTGAATTTTGGTTTGGGTTAATTAGATTTAAATTTTGCTTTTCAATAAATTCAAGTTAAACGATTTGTTTCAAGTTAAGTTTCTCTTGCTTGATCTATCCCTCTTTTATTTAAGGTAAGCCTAGTTTAAGTTTCTGTACCTGTAATAACTATTATATGTGTTGCAAACAATAAAAATATGTAAAACTATTTTCATCTTTTTAGTCTTAATTAGAAGATTTTTTTGTTCTTTATTGCACCCATAGATAATATAAAAATTTTAGTTTTATTAACTTTAAAGTACTCTTGAGTATTAAAAATTATAATCAAACATTTCTATATTTCCCTATTATTTTTCCAGTCACATAAGGTATTATACCTACTACATGCTTCTTTCATTGAGAATTGAACTTGAAATGTGATATTAAAGGCCCGCGTCGTGCTCTTGGGTAAACATAAACCCTAACCTACCGTAACTAATTTAAGAGGGTCCCAGTGACCTATATTTATTTCGTTCGATGCCTTTTTAAATGAGCCAGATATCTTTCATGTTTTTGTGTATTCTCATTTTCAAAACCACGTCCCGATACTTGATCGCTGTTTTTTTTTTTATTAGACTCAGAAGGTAAGACCAAAAAATATTTAAAAAATCTAAACCTTAAAAAAAAATCTAAAATATTGAAGAATATACCTAAATAAAAATTATTTTACTATAATTAAATTAAAAAGAACAATACAATATCATTATATAGTGCCCTGCAAATTTTACCTCATGCTGCGGTTCTTCAACTTGATTCGACTGTTTTATTTTCGATCTCTGTCTATCTTCTGTTGGGTTACAGGACTTATGGTGCTGGTCATCGATATACTAGTTGGTACGTCGATAGTGCTCGTGGAACTTCCACAAGTATCCATTTACTTGTATTATCAATCTGGAAAGTTTCTTCTCACATCATCATCATAATTTATAAGAACATTTTTATTGTGATTTTTTTTTTTCACTCACGCTATTTATAATTACTTTGATAGTTTTTCACTTTCCTTTAAAATTTTCACTTTGGACAAAAACAAATTTTTGTCTTATTTCATACTCTGAATTATATTTTGTATTCACTTCCATACCGCCTTCTCGTACTTTGTTCTAGCCATTTCCATAGGTTTTGCTGACAGCCCTCACTTTATTGATTTTTTTAACTTTATTTTGTGTCAACATCTTGTTGGTTTATTTAAAACAATTTTATCTCCCAAATTCTTTCTTTCGTTGCTCGTGACCGCTGTTTTATCTCATATCGTTCTCCTGTTCCTCAAAACCAATCTGTTTTGATTATTTCTTCCAAAATATTTCTCAAAACTTTGATCAATCCTAATTGCTGTATAGAAGTAATTTACTATCTCCTAAGAGCATTACCATAAGGTTCTAAAACCACTGAACTGGTAATTGTTTGCTGAAATTACTTCTACGATACATATCGTTAAGAAACTACTCTCAGACCATCAAACTTTCTGTTTAATGTCGGAAGTTGTAGGACCTACAACCCTTCCGAACAAATAGTTTCTGACGAGCAATGTCTTAACTCAATAAATTTCAAAACAATTTCTTTCAACTTAAGACATCTTTTAATTTTTATGTAGTTGCCTTTCAAACATTCTTAGAGTTTTCTTTAACACCATCAAAATTTCTTTGTCACACATATTTTTAACACTCCGGACCAACGCATAGATTAACTACCTACATGGCAATTTATATCACTTTTTCTCTTATTGAAAATTCATGCGTTCCACTTCCTTCTCTCTTTTCAGTGTAGATTCTGAACGTCCTGTAGCATTGTACATTTCTAACATTTTTCTACACTTACGCTATTATTTTTCTTTTGGAGTACATTTTTTTTTTCTTTTGTTAGGGCAATCAATCATACTCATGGTTCAGTACGTGCTTAAGACAGACGCCAACTGTCCCAACACTAGTCCTCAGTTATTGGCGCGTAACAAAGAACTCGGATTGTTTAAAGCTTCCCAAAAAAAAACTTCTTTAACTCCTTTTCTCAAACTGCTTGCCTGTTTCAAACTGTGCAGCAATCTTCTAGTACAAAGTGGAAAAAACACAATTTTTATTTCCTGTTTCATCAACAAATATTTTCTTCTTACACAACACAAATTTCCTCTCATAAAGGCTTACACAACGCCAATTTTCTCTTCTAAAATGCGTACACAAGCATTCTCAATCAATAATTAAGTCATGGTCAAACAAAACCATTTTTAAAGGCGTACACAACACCTTCTCAATCAATATAAATTCCATCTTGCCTTTTGTTAAAATGCCAGAGTACTCTAAAATTTGCCCTATGTTTGAACTAATTTTGGTCACTGTATACTTTTCTTTAAATGATGACTTCTTGGGTATATTCATGATACTAAAATGGCTACAACAAGTATTCTATTTTCTTCAACAATTTCTGAACGCTTATTATCCTATCATTAGGAAGTTTAGGCTATATATATTCAAATAATATCGTAATTATCTGTTAAACTGTCTTCGCTCGACATTTTTTTTTTACTATGCACTGTCTGTAGAGACCTAAAACTTTTCTGATTTTTTTTTAATATTTTCTTTTTTCAATCATCCCCTTCCAGAAAATCATCCCTTTCCAGAAAATCATCCCATTCCAGAAAATTATCCCACTTCTGACACCAATGTGAAGATCGGCTCTTGAGGGTTATTTCTAAAGTTCGAGCGGATAACTTTTAACTCCTTAAGAGACGTCACAATTTTTTTACAATGTTGGGCATGAGCGTTTTAGTGTGCATAGTAATCTTGAATTTTGGGATTTATAAATAGACAACTCGATTTATTTTTTGATCAAAACATAATAAATATTTTATTTAAAATGTAAGTTCCATCCATACATAATTCTACAAAATCTTCCGTTAATTTTAATTCCTTCACTCATACATGTGTCTGTATCGGTTAAAGAATAGCCATAATACAAACGTTTACATTCATCTCCAGAAATAAGCCGATATTTTAACTTCCTAATCAATAAACTACATGCATTGTTCTAATATTATTAATATTTAATTCTTACGTTCTGGGTCTGTCGTCTTTTATCTGGCTCAAAATATTTTCGTGGCAAAGTCATTTTGAGAACTTTTTAAATTAAACTGGACACTTTTACTGCTGCTGCATTTTCCACTATGTAAGTCACTGCTTTTTAGAACTGATTTATAATTAAAACTGATGCTTAGAAATTCATTAAAGACTGATCTTTCGAACTGATCTTTGAAACTATTTTTCAGTATCTCTCTAGGATAATACGTTTAAAAACAAAATACCTTGTCATTGTTCAACTGTATATCAAAGTTCCTAAGAGTTTCAGTTTTTTAAACACTTACATGCTAGACAGTTTGGGATTTCACTAGTTCGAGAGCCACCAACATTTTTCGCTACTAACTAACTTATTCAATAAAAGTACAATTTTTATCCTTAAAAGGAGACACTTAAATTTTGAGTCATTTTGGCACTATTAACACGACTTAGTTCTTGTAACAATTACTTTTGAAACACTAGGCTGAACCTTTTAACTAATTTGCTGGTTGTTTTTAGACTCCTTTTCTCTGGTCCCAATTTGCTGTTTTATATCAAATTTTTATTGACGTCAGGCTTGATTTTTCGTAAGCATTTTGGAATTTCTTTAAAATCACGGGGTTTTGTTTTTCTGGGTCAAACGGTCCCCAATTTGGAACACGGGCCCCTTTCTAAAGAAGGAATGTTGGTGTATCAGACGTTTTAATAAGAAAAGGCAAGAATCTCGTGACCTACTTTGAGCTGGTGACCTGCTTTGGTTTTAATTCAGGGAAATATAATTTTTGCCCTAATTTGAAGACATTGGAATGCGAGATGACGCAGATTGTTTCTAACGTGGGGACTCATTTGTACAGAATAATTTTTGTGAGCGTTTATTTAGTTCCGAATCGCGAGATGAACAGTTCGTCAGTTCGGTGCATCAATAGTAGTGGCTTAAAGTATGCCCGTAGTATACTTATCTTGGTTTATTAGTGCTGGTTATTAAGTGAAGTTTAGTAGCCAGGGTTGTAAGTACTTAGTTACTTTTATCATTTTATTTTATTGTAGTTTTAAAATCTCGCGCTCTGGTTTTTGTTTTTTTTTTTTAAATTTATTTAAATAAATTTAGCCCATGAACTATTTTTCGTAATAAAGTATAGGTTTAAATTTAATCGTGATTTTTTTTTATTGGAGGCTTTCGCGATTTTTCACAATTTGCAATGAACTGGAATTATTTTATGAAAATAAAATGGTACATATCTTTTAATTTTTAATGGAAAACGCGTATTCTTTACAACATCAGTTTATCCGCGAGTTGCTAACACTATTTTTTTAATTCCTTGATCAAGAAATCAAAGAAAAACATGAAAATACTTTTAAAAATCTCGAACGAAGAGCACTTCTCGCAACACGCCACCTTTACACTATAAATCAAGGCGCTTCGCGCTTGTTCTTTAAAACCAAGCTTGCAAACAACACGATTTAAAAACTATATTATTTTTTTAATTTTATCCATTTTTAACACGCTGTATTTCTATCCAGGCAACCCAACTCAAAATGCGAAATAAAATAATTAGTTGAAAACTGATCAATCGACAATATTCTGGGCAGGCATGCTCACATGCTGTTTATTTTTTGTTGCCCACTTTCAATAACAAAATAATGGTAATTTTTTGGGATTTTTGTACTGCCAACTTAACAAGTAATCATGCAGCTAATAAAATTTTAAATTTTGTAAGAGAAGGTCGAAAACATTACGCGGACCGGCATGGCTATTTTATGTGTGGAAATTATTCTGAATGGTAATGGTTTAACAAAATATTATGTTAAACCATTGTATAAAGAATTATTATACAATGGTTAAACATTATTAAAGATACTTATAAAATAGTGTATATGCACCATGATTTTATGTCGAACTTAAAAATATATAATGTGCCATTTACGGCTGTAGTAAACAGAGATTTGCCAAAATATGTTTTACTTTAATGCAATTTTTTAATAAAATCGTTCAAGTTAAAAAAAATATTTGTTTTATTTTTCACATATTCCTAATCAAAAAGAAACAAAATGCAAAATGTATAGGATGTGCTTTTTAAGCTTTTTAAAAAGCAAAAGCTTCAAAATTTATAGGACCAATTTCAAACTCGACATTTCCTAAAAATCCAAGACGGCGAACCAATTTGAAAAATAGGTATTTTTAACCCCCCGTAGATATTTTTTTGTGTGGGAAACTGTAATAAATCTGAAACATCGGTTACGAAGCCACATTCTTTCGAAGCACATCGATGAAACATTTTAAAAATTCGGACAAGAAATAAGATTGAATAAAGTGTCTCAGAAAGTTTTTTCTAGGAGGGGTGAAATTTGGCTACTTTTTAAATAGGCCCGCCATCTTGGATTTTTACTAAATGTCAGTTTTTTGTTTTCATTACAAAGCTCTGAATTTATCCTTTTTACACCCCTTAACTACCCCCCCTACCCCCGATTTTGATTTATAAAATTGTATTGTCACCAGATTCAATTCAATGTTCGTATCTGTTTTCATTTCAAAGTTCTGAATTTGCTCCCTTTAGACCACTTTACCCCCTTTACACCCCCCAATCACCCACTACCCCCCCCCCTTTTTTCATAATATTGTATTGTCATCGGATCTACTTTGCTGTGCCAAATTTCACTAAAATCGGTTCACGGGAAGTGTGTCAATGAATTTAGCCCCTTATTTTTAAACCTTAACCACCCCCTACCCACCAATTTTTTTTTCATAATATTGTATTATCATCCGAACTACACTACTGTGCCAAATTTTATTAAAATCGGTTTACGGGAAGTGTGTCAAAAACGAATCGCAAAATTTGATAGTCAGGCAGACTGTAAAGTTAAATATAATCGTTTAATAATAATAAAAACTGTCTTGCTTCATTCAGCATATTCATGAATTTATATTATGATCTCTCTACCAGCTCCCATTCCCTTAGCAACAAGTTCATTCATTTACGCCACTGATAAACCGGTATTCAGCAAAGAATCAAAAACTTGCGGTAATTCCCCTTTCATGGCTTGGCTGGCTCTTCGGATACCGTCGGCTTTCGTCGGATATTAGCATGTATCCTCGTTGCCTGCACTACCTATTTATTGCGGTCTCCGCTAGCGCCCTCTAACAGTTACTCGGCAAAACAAAATTTTTGGTTTCCATACTTTCCGCAAGGTAAATGGAGGGCACCACTTGCCTGATCAGGGTTTATAACGAGTGGAAGTGCAACGGACTATTCTCACTTCCACTTATCAGTTACATATCTTAAGTATTTTCTATCTACGCCAAAATATACCTCTCTGTGTCCTTAATGCCTAACATTTTTTTAGGTAAAAAAGTTCACCATTTTTTAAGATATAAATTTTTTTCGGTCCAAATCACTTTTTTTTCAATCAGAAATTCTACTCAGGAAAATTCTCGTAGTATTTTTTGACGTTGCTTATTTTTTTTACTTTGAAATATAATTATTGGTGGGATAATAAAAAATTATAGTTACAATTAAAAAACAGCTCAGAAATGCAAAAAAACAAATTATGGATTTTGCAACAATGAATTTTTCAGCAATAATTGTTAATAATTTCCTTAAATTAAAAAAAAAAAATCAACAACCGATTACAACATCTATTTATACGAAAAAAATACGAAGGAGACGGTAGTTAATTTACTACGTTTATACGCGCCTAAAACCGTTTTTATATAAGAACGGTTTTAAATAAAGTCGCTTTCCCCTTCATTAAAATCGTTTTCTAATAGCTTACCTTACAGTTTCTCACAAATTAAACATATATATATATAAACGTAAATGAAACAACTAAGTTAACTTTTTTTTCCGGTTTAAAATAAATTGATGTTTAAAAGCGCTTTAAGAGTACCGTATAAATAAAGTAATTGTTTGACCTAAAACTTTATTTTTGTACAGTATTGCTATTAATATCTTATTTCGATTGGTAAAGTGTCATACATAAAAAAAATTGTTTGTCGTAGAATTGATTGGTGCATTTTTCCCTATAGTTAAATTTGAATCTAAATTTCTTATTTATATGAAGTAATTTTTATGTAAAAAAATGAAGGCGATTTTTGCTTTCAAAAATAGTATATTTTTCAAAATTTATGTTACTGCCTCACGAAAAATCGTAAGGTAATCTAATAGAGCTTATATATCCGGACTTGCAAAAGTCATAATTGTCGTTTTAAATATTTATTTATTTTTAATTTCCAACAAGACGCTAAAATTTTGAACTATTTCCGTCCAACAATTGTTTTGATAGAAATAGAAAAAAAATTACAAAGAAGGTAATAAAAAAGTTTTTTTTTAGGAAAGCAGTTAGATAAAAAATACATATTTACTAAAATGATCAAAACCAGTTCATTCTAAGCTTATAGCAATACTAAACAAAAATAGCGTTTTTTCATTTTTTCCGTACTACTGAACTGAATCGATTCTTGTTTTTTTTTAATTGAAATAAATTATAAATAATTACTAAAAAATAAAATGTTGGTAATGCCATTATTTGCTTTTTTGCATTTCTGAGCATAATTTTTAATTGTAACTATAATTTTTTACTATCTCACCAAAAAGTATATGTCAAAACCAAAATAAAAATAAACAATGAGTGCACCAATTGATTCTACGAAAAACAATTTTGGTTTATGTATGACACTTTATTAATCGAAATAAGATGTTTATAATAAAATGGCACAAAAATAAAATTTTAGGTCAAACAATTACTTTTTTTATACAGTACTCTTAAAGCGCTTTTAAACAAATGACGGTTTGAAAATGTTTGTCCAAGACATACCATTAGAACAATTTTAAATACTAAATCAATTTTATTTTAAACCTGAAAAAAAATTGTTAACATTGTTGTTTTATTTGCGTTAAAAAAAATGCCATGTAAGGTTTTTTTAACATAACAATATATATGTTTTAATTTTTGGGGAACTATAAGGTAAGAGACTTTAATTAAAACCATTCTTATATAAAACCGGTTTTAGGCGCGTATAAACGTAATAAATTAAATACCGTCTACCTTGTATTTCTTCCATACAAATAGATGGTGTAATCGGTTGTTGATTTTTTTTTTAATTGAAAGAAATTACCAAAAATTGCTGAAAAATTCATTGTTGCAAAAGCCATTATTTGTTTTTTGCATTTCTGAGCATGTTTTTTTATTTGTAACTATAATTTTTTATTATCTCACCAAAAAGTATATGTCAAAGCACAAAAAATGAGCAACGTCAAAAAATACTACGAGAATTTTCTTGAGTAGAATTTTTTATTGAAAAAAAAGTGATTTTGACCGAAAAAAATGAATATCTCAAAAAATTTTTACTTTTTTACCAAAAAAAAATATTAGGCATTTGCTTTTGGGGAAATGAAAAATAAAAAAATAAAAAATAAAAATATTACGATTTTTTTACATTTTTCTCGAGAATTTTGAGGTTATGTTAAAAAGTGACATTTACAAAAAATGTAGACCTTTGCACCGTCTTCAACTTTTATATTGAAGTTTTTACTCTATTACGTTCAACTTTGCTGGAAATTACAATAATACCATTTTTCTCCCCCTTTCCCCCCACCAAATCCACCCCGCAAGAGCCCCACTCACACATTTTTTTTAAACGTTTATAAGAAGACACTTTACCATTTCCACTCATCAAAATGTTGTTAAATTTTTTTTTTCTCTAAATGAGTTAATCCGATCCGTCTACAAGCCTGAATTAATCTGCGTAAATTTTTTCTCTCTTCCGAATTTTTATAA
This sequence comes from Oxystoma pomonae, assembly GCA_963921995.1. Lineage (NCBI taxonomy): Eukaryota > Metazoa > Arthropoda > Insecta > Coleoptera > Brentidae > Oxystoma > Oxystoma pomonae. The sequence goes on along the minus strand of OY998166.1, from coordinate 94,292,889 downwards.
GAAAATTCGCACCTCGAAAAAATTTTCGGAAATAATTCAAGCTCTAGGGAGATTATAGGTAAAAACGACATATAAGCGTCAAAAACCGTTATGTTTTTCCCGCTAAAAATGCAATATTTAAATTTTGGGCCTATTTTAATTAAATATTTTGAATTGTGCATACAAGTTAGAATTTATGGGCATATTTGGTATATGAATTAGTAAAAAATCGACTCTTTTTTTCGACAATTTTTTGCTAAAATGTGATTCGTATACGACTAAAAGTAATTCAAGAATTGGGCGCCAGGTGTATCTCAAATATCTGAAAAAATCGAGCTTTATCGGGAAAAATTCCCCTAAATATGCGAGGAAAGCAGGTTGTACCTCAAATATCTGAATAAAATCCAGTTGCATCGGGCTCTTGGGCTACTATCAATTCTGCTAAAATATATGTTATCTAAGAAAAATTTTACATCCAAACGAAAATTTTGATTTCCTATCTAAAATATTTTTGAAATCCGTCATCTTGTTTTCTGTATGTCGTAATTGTATCAATACTCAGGCCTGCATTTTTTAACTCTTTGAAAGTTGATTTCAAAATTCACAAACACTATTTATTTAATTTATAAGCTAGTTTTATAATATTCATAATATACATACAAAAATACACAAAATATACACATAGAAACTATTAGAAATGGGTTATTTATCCTTTACGTGTCTCAAAAAAAAAAACGTTTTCTTTTTTCAGAAAAGCTTCTTTTGGTTGTTTTTCTGTCATATTCAGCTAAAGGAAAAATCTCTTCTCAATGTCGAACAGTAATGGGCCTTCATTTTTGTGTCCCAGCGCCCCCAATTGATGAGATAATTGAGTTCTCTAAAAACATGTCTGTGGCAACCTTTTTAGAAAAACGCAGTGGTCTTATTAAATTTGTTTGATAATAAAATATATATTTTTTTTATTTTGAAGTTTCGATCCCGACAAAAATCACGTTCAGTGCATTTTTTTTGGTACGGCCCTGTCCCATTTTAATTTATTTGTTTTTGGGACCATTTATATTTAACTACTATATAGTAGACCTGGACAACCAAGATATAATTATTATATGAACATAACGGGTGAACTGAAAAAAAAAAACGGACAAATTGTTTTTTGCTATAACTTTACCAATTTCAATAAAAAAAATCTGTGATAAGACAATTAAGCCTTGTAAATCCAAGATGGTGCATAAAATCAAATGCGCACCTTTTCTAAAACTTATTTTTTTTATTTAGGTATAAATGTTACTTTTCGACATACAAAACTAAGTATTTAGAAAAAAAATGGCAACATATAACAAAAAGAGGTTTAAAAAAGTTAGGCCTTTGATTTTCTCCGCCGTATTGGATTTAAATATGGCTGCAAAAAGAATGTTTTTTTTTTCGAAAGGCTTATTTGTCTCATCAGTACAGTTTTTTTTTGTAATTGGTAAAGTTATAGCAAAAAAACAATTTGTACAGTTTTTTTTTGGTTCACCCAGTATGTTCATGTAATGTATATTGGTTGTCCAGGTCTAATTTATAGTAGTTAAATATAAATTGTCTAAAAAAAAAATTATAAAATGTGACAGGGCCGTACCAGACAAAAAATGCATTGAACTTTATTATCAAACACACTTAAGAAGAAACTAAAATATGAAGTAAAACACTTTGGTCCGTATTTAATTTTTTGATCCTGATGATGGTATCTACGAAACTAAACTAAATTAAAATTTTGAAATAACCATTGTGTTTTTTGAAAAAGGTTGCCACAGACATGTTTTTAAAGAACTCAATTATCTCTTAAATTAAGGGAGATATCATCAATTGGTAATTCCGACCATTTTTCAACTCTCCTCCGTAGTCCAAAAGCTACAAGGGACAGAATAAATCTGTTAACATAATTTTTTAAAGCTCAAAAAAGTAATGCGAAAACCGCATGTCTCAGTCTTCAATAACAAGGGAGTTTCCGATTGAATCCGATCGAAAATGGGACAACCTGAAGTAATTCCTAAAGAACCCCGCACGAAATATATTTAAAAATTATTTCGATGAAATTTGACGAAATTTTAGTATGTTTGAGTGCGTTATGAGATCAGAAAAAATGTGTAAATAAAAATTGACTTGACTAGTTCCAGAGATAGAGACGGCCAAAGTTTAAAAAAACGTCGTTTCGGGGTATATTGGGTACGCTCAAAAAGGCATTTCCTGACCGAAATAAAATAAGTGATCGGCGAATGTGGGTTACCGAGGAACCACACATGAGCATCCTTATTGTTTTGTTGGTAAAACGTTAACAGGTTGTATACAGGGGCTAGTCAAAAAAAATCATTTTTTGACACATTTTTATTTTTCCCTATACAAGAATTAAAAAATTATTTTTGAGCAAACATTAATGTTTTAGTATTTTCGAGATAAACTGAACAAGTTTTTCTTCCCAGTAACGGTTACTTTGTCTTACATATTTTTTTTAATTTTTTTACTATAAAAACTAGACAAAAATTGTTTCCTACTACGATATAATTATTTTGCAACTTAAAAATCTAGATATTATTTTGCGTTCAGTTAAAGTGATAAGGAAATAAACTTTAAATAAAATAGATTTTATTTTATTATTTTTTTCCTAGCTACAAGGTACATGCAAAAGTTCTATTTCATTAATTTTTATAAAAAAGTAGTAAATATTTAATTTCTTTAAAACTGATCGAGGGATTTTCATTTAATTTTGCGTACGCCTTAACCATACTTTTATCTAATACAGGGTGCAATTTTTTTATCACTTTATGTTGGGGTACTCTACATGATTGTATCTTTTTCTTTCATCATCTTGGTGTAGAACCTAAACGACATTTTTACATATATGCTCATTTTTGCAGGTTTTTAACCAAATTCAGAATAAAATATATTTTTTATCGGAAACGCCGCGTATACTTTCTATAGCAAAATTTACCCAATATATTGTAAAACTTTAATTTGGATTTAAATTACTAATTTATAAAAATAATAAATGTTTAAACATTTTATTTCGAAAGTCCCTCGGTCGGGACCTCCGCCTATTATAAAAGTCTTTTCTTTGTCTGATGATGTTTGCCAAATTTGATTTTTCCATCTTCATTGATTGATTTTTTTTTGGATCCAAGATGAATTTTGGCATGTTTCTAATAATGTTTGAATTTAGTTTTTTTGATGATGATTAAAAAGAAAATATTCATCATGGGTCGCAAAAAAATATTTTCCTGTAGATAGACGAATCATTTAATTTTAAGCAATAGTTTTAAGTAGGTACGTGAAAAATGTTACTAATTTGTTGCTGAAATATAGGGTGGGCCAAAAAACCTTGCACACTTTTAAACTTGCTATAACTTTTGATGGAATTTGCATGAAAACCCCCGGAAAAGAAAACCCAGGAAAAAAAAACCCGGAAAAAAAGACCCTGAAAAAAAGACTTCTTCCCCTTTTGATAAAGTAATAAGGGTGGTTGGAAGAAAGGGGCGAAAATATGCTAAAATCGTAAGTTTTTAATTATTTTATATTGTAAAATTATCATTAGTCTTTCCAAAAATTCAAATTAACATAGATGTACCACTTTAAATGTGTATGTTCTACAATTAGAATATTTAAGGAACGCTTTTAGCGCATGGGCTAAGTGGAAAAAAGCGGCGTTTTGCACAATTATTGTTTGAAACAAAACAATCAATTTGACCCGCATCTCTTCTCCCAAAATCTGTGCTGGCGCGGTGGGGAGGGGAGGTAAAAACTGAAGGGGTTTATATTTTTTTAAATTTTAGTTTGTTGTATATATTCATCATAGATATTAATTTATAGGTTTTCGATGATGGCCAAACCAAAAATTACCACGTCCATTCGTTTTAAGCTCCTCCCGTGTTGAAGCTCCTATTTTGGCGTTTTAATAATCAAAGTGTAGGATTTATTAAAACATTTAAAAATTTGCGTAGAATTGTTAATAATTCTAATATTTTAATTTATATCACTTAATTTTTTATCAAAAATCTTCATCTTCTTGGGTAGGTGGAAAGGGAGGGGGTGAAAATTAAAGGAGCATATTATTTAAAAAAGATAGTTTGCAGGTTTTCGAGGATGACCAAACCGAAAATAACCACCTTCATTCATTTGAAGGTTTCCTTAAGGGATTTTTTTATTAAAATGCCCAAATTGGAGCTTTTAGCCCCTCCCATAACTCCTTAGGGATAGCTTAAAATGAATTTCGCCCAGGTCGATAATATCCAGCAAACTATTTTTTTTTAAATATATGCTCCTTTACTTTTTACCCCCCCCCCCTTTCCACCTACCCAACAGAATGGAGATTTTTGATAAAAAGTTAAACGATATAAGATAAAATATTAAAATTATTATCAATTCTACGCAAATTTTTTATGAAATCCTAAACTTTTATTATTAAAATGCCCAAATAGGAGCTTTTAACACCCCCTTAACCCCTTAGGGGCAACGAATGGAGGTGGTAATTTTCAGTTTGGTCATCATCGAAAACCTATAGATTGATATCGATGATGATTATATACAACAAACTAAAATTTAAGAAAATATAAACCCCTCCAGTTTTACCCCCCCCCCTTCCACACCGCGCCTGCACAGGTTTTGGGAAAAGAGCTGCGGGTCAAATCGATTGTTTTGGTCCAAAGAACAACTGTGCAAAGTTTGTTGCTTTTATCACAAAACGCCGCTTTTTCTCTTTTTACTAATCGTAGCCCATGCACTATTTGTTTTGAACATGCGAGATTAAAACAGTATTATTTTCCTTGGTTTATTACATATACCCTGAAATTAATAAAACTTGATTTAAATTTGGGACCTTTAAAAAAAATTAAAAACGTCCTTTTTACAATTCAAAAACTCAACTCAAAAAACAACTCCTGGTAGTTTCTGAATTACTGTCTTTCTGTCTTTTTCATGTTCTGCTTTGTTAAATGACAGTCGTTTTATTTTACATCGTTTTCTTCTTTAAGTGACATGCTCTGTTCGAAACGTTGGCTATCGTCAGGGCGATATGCATTTCTGAAAGTGTATTTTAACCCATAATGGTAGCTCGCGACCCTTACCTCTTCTCTTAAAATATGGCCAAAATATTCAAGTTTACGTCTTTTGATGGTGAATAAAACTCCAAGATCCTTTTCTAATCTGAGCAGAAGGTCCAAGTTACGTACTCTGTCTATCCAAGAATGCCTCCAATTTTTTGGACATCGCATCAGCCAGCGTGCATTCCTATATGAGGTAAAACAAAACTCTATACACAGTGATTGATCTTAAGATCGCGACACATAACAACACACAAATTTAAAAAATTACTTAAGAGCTACCTAACAACAAATGTATTTTACGACTTAAATGAGTATATAAATTTTGGGCATGTTTAGTTTTGTCTGTCTTTTTAAACATGAGCATTGCGTTTTATATTTTTATTTTTGTTTGTTATTCTTGTTATTTGTTGTTCTTATAGCTTTTATTTTTACAATACAACTTTAACTTAGGTTAAATGCCTCTATATTGATTATTTTAATTTAATTATTAGGTATTATTATACGTTCCCATATATATTTTAATATTTTATTTTATATTTTACTGATATTTATATTTTTATAAGTTTTGAATTATTATTATTTCTTTGTGACATGTCTTATCTACAAACACTGTAGCAGAAAGATGAATAAATATACTACTACTACTACGAATTACATTTTGCCAAAAGATGATCTGGCCTCTTTAATTCGGGAACGGACTTCTTGCAAGTTGTCCCAGGGGGTCAATTTTACCGCTTTTGATTTCTGTTTTCTAAATATATTTTTAAACCATTCGAAAATAATGTCCCTAATTCCATATTTCTATAATTTATTTAATAATATACTGTGATTGACGGTGTGATGATGATGATGATGATTCATTTGTGAGTGTGCCAGTCTGGCACTGTCCACTGCGACCACTAGCGGGTCTATTGTGGCTCACTTTTGACATTGTTTGTTGCTACAGAATATTCAGCCCCTTAAAGAGGCTCGCAACTTGCTTTGGTGAAGCATCTTGCGGATCCAGTCCGTCGATCTGTGGTTTACCGAAAATACGTTGACGTGCAATAGCCGGACATTCGCACAGCACATGTCTGGCCGTCTCGTCATCCTCCATACAGAGCCTACATTCGGTGTCCTCACTTAGACCCATTCTATGTAATGGTACTTTGATCCTGCAGTGTCCGGTGTATAGATCAGCCTGATGAGTTTCCCGGCCCTCTTCCTGCAGGGTTCTGTAATGAACTTTGGAATGTGCCAGCCTTGGCAATTCTCTCCAGTATTGGTGGAACTTATTCTCCATCCAGCTTGGGAGAGCAGTGTTGATTGTGTTGTATGCTATTCCAAGGTCTGGTTCGGGGCCAACGAAGACGGCGCGGCGGAGACCGCTTCGCGCGGCAGCTGGGGGCTGATTCTTGAATTTCGTAGGAAAGATCGCACGGGAACGGTGCTCTCCCTGATATCGACCAATAATCAGCTTTAAAGTGATCACAAGTTATACGAAACCTATCCGACCACGACCGAAGCTCACCCGATTGCCGTATATCGTAGGAACTTTCCTACACGTTCATACACCTGCCCCCGAACCAGGTGTATGAAAGTGTAAGAATGTTCCTTCGATACACAGCAATCGGGTGAGCTTCGGTCGTGGTCGGATAGGTTTCGGATAACTCGTGATCGCTTCAAAGCCTATTATTGGTCGATATCAGGGAGAGGATCGTTCCCGTGCGATCTTTCCTACGAAATTCAAGAATAAGCCCCCTGGTCGGCAGTCTCATTTCCCCGATGCCCAGAGTGTCCCGGAATGCATACCAGCGATACAGTGTTTATTCGCCCAAGGGTATTTAGTATGTCCTGGCAGCTCCTAACGGTTGTCGATGAGCACCTATAGGATTTAAGAGCCTTAAGGACCGCTTGACTGTCGGAGGTATCTTTATTGATCTGTTGCGCCAGTAATGATCTATCATCCACCGTGCGCTCATTTTAATGGCTAAGAGTCCCGCCTGGAAGATTGTAGCTATCTGTCCAAGACTATGTATAATTCTGACATTTTCCCGGCTACAATAAGCTCCGGATCCAACACCTGAAGGCATTTTGGATCCGTCAGTATACCAGCAGTTATCCTAACTTGAGAAACTTATCCTGTTGGATGACCAGTCCACCCTATCTGGAAGAATAGTATTGTATATCTTTTTGCTGTTTACTGTTGCGGGCATTAGATCCAGTAGCAGCGGTTCTCAATTACCCGCGTTAAAGGGTTTGGTACTACTTGACTTGCCCTTCCAGCTCATTGGTTGGCTATGATTCTGACAAGGTGTAGAGGAGGAAGGTTTAAGAGGCATTCAAGCGCGGCGGATGGTGTGGTGCTCATAGCACTACATATTACCATACTTGCTTGACGTTGGATGCTTGTTAGTTTGGCACGTTTGTCTGCCCTTTATGTACCAAACTATTGCCAGTGTGAAATGCCTTTCGCAAGTCTAGAGGTAATTGCAGCATTTCTTGTTTTTGTCAAAGTAGTGGTAAACGAAGGATCAGGAATGTTGATCGAGGTCAATGACCAAAAACTTACTGTCAAAGTTGTCAACCGAAAGAATAACAGCAATATATACCGAAGATAAATCATTCCAGGCTAAAAATCGTGTTTTAAGGGGTTGTCGCATCTCTTTTTATTCTACATACATATTTTATTTATTTGCAATCAACATACAAAAGTCCAATAACCGATTACAAAAAATGCTTTCATAATTTAATCGCATTCAAAAAAATGATGCAGTAGCAATCCTTCTTTACCAAGAATATAAAAAAATTATGAGAAAAAAATATTAATACCACACAAAAATAATCGAAAAGTAATATAAAAAAAAATAAATTCCTACAAAAAAAACCATATAAATTTTAGCCTTTTTATTTGGTTTTTAAACGATTTCATCAAAGTTAAATTAAGTAATTCTACATTGTTCCTTACGTGGTTTGCCAAATCACACATTTTATACAAAGGTGAATTAAGGCCAATATTTGTACGGGATGTCTTCAGGTAAATATGTTATTTCTGTTAGTTAGGTAAGGGCTAATATTAATTCAAATTTGAATACATAGGTAAGGTGAATAATGAATTAGTTTAAATAAGAATGCTAATGCTTCTCGATTCTAAAGTGGTAAAATGAAACTCTGAAAGTGAAGTTTGATACGGGAGATCAAAAATATAAGTTCCAATTTTTTTCAACCATAAAAAGCGTAAAAACTTTTTCTGTATTTTTTCAATTTCATCTATGTATTTAATATACAAAGGCGACCAAACAACGGATGCATATTCAAGGATAGGACTTCTCTCAAATGAATTAAATAATGTTTCATACGTTTTTTGTTGCTGAAAATTGGATCCGTTCCTAAGAATAAAGTCTAAAGAGGCATACAATGTGCGATTCCAAGGTAATTTTTGCGTCTAGAGTTACATCCAAATCTTATTAATTTTTTTTTTAAGAATTTTATTGTTAATTTTATAGCTAAATTGTGTTATATTTTTTTACGTGTAAAGGTAACGCTAAAACATTTTTCTGTATTAAAATTAAGTTTGTTAAAAATTGCCCACTCGTAAGCACTATCTACATCTTCCTGTAAAAGTTCACAGTCAATTATACTATTAATAATCCTATAAAATTTAAAATCATCTGCAAACAATTCAGAAAATCAGTATTTTAATACGTCGGGTAAGTCATTTATTAGACAAAGAAAGCACAATGGTCCCAGATTTGACCCTTGTGTTACGCCTGAAAGTGGTGCAAAATAATATGATTCTACTCCATTAACTGCAACAAACATAACTCTTTCCTTTAAGTAAGATGCACTTAGTTCAATTATATCACTAGAGATTCCAAAGCCTTCCAATTTTTTAAAATGTATATCATGATCAACTTGATCAAATGCCTTTGAAAAATCCGTGAATATTACATCTACCTGTTGGTTGTTATCTACTGCTTAATTTACGTTGTGCAAAAAACTTAATGAATTAGTTTCAGTTGATTTTTTAGACATAAATCCATGCTGGCTACAATTAATTATACAGAGATGTAAAGAATGGCTTCAAAAAGTTTACTGGGCAAGCAAATTATTGCAACAGATCTACAGTTAATAATCTCAGATTCCCTAGTCTGAATAATACAGGTCCTAAAAATATATGGTGGAATTTTGTTTGGGCCGACTGATTCTTTTGGTTTCATTTTTTTAGCTGCTTCTAATATGTCTTTATCTGAGATGGACTCAATTTTCAGCACTGCATTTGCATGAATTAGAAAATGGGCGTTGTAGATTGGTTTTCCTCGAAATATACACTTTTAAATTAGAATTAGTAAAATGGGTATTGTAGGTTGGTTTTTCCTCGGAATATACACTTTTAAAATTATCTGATTTGACCTTAATAACAATTTTTCTTGTACAAAACGCTTGACTATTTTATATATTATGCTCTATGTTAATTATTGTTTTAGCGATAGATTTTGAAGAATCTCTACAAGTAGTTCTAGAAGCAGAATTCAGAGTAAATAGGCCATTTATTGTTGCCGTAAATTTTAAAACTAAAAAAAAAAATAATAAACGTACACGTGAAATTCATTTTAATTTTTTTTTGGAAAAAATTCTCTAAGGTTGCTTTGGTTTTATAATAAAATTTTGTGTCATTTCAACCCAACTACTCCCTTAAAAAAAAATACGTTTACGATCTCTAAATAAGGGTAGAAAGCAGCAGCCCTGTCTGTGTAACTTTTATTAGTTAAGATTACTTTTGTGTTCCTGTAAAAGGAATATTATTTTAAAAAAAGCAAACCACAGGCATATTTTAAAAACTACCCATTTTAACCATTTAGAGCATAGAAAATGAAATAAATTATGTTTTAAACCATTATTTTAAAACAAGTCTGGTTCAAAAATTATTTATATTTTACCTATTTCTGTACAAAAAAACAGGTAACCCTTATTTGGACCAAATCGTTTGATACCCTGTACCAAATCAGTCGCCCACTTATTTTAAAACTCTTATCAATAAAATAAAACATACGCGACTAATTTGGTCCAGATATCTAACGATTTGGTCCATAATTTGGTCGAAAAAAAATATATAAAATATAGTTTTATAACTTTCTTATATAGGTAGTTCTAAAAAATAGGCAAAAACATTAAATATTTTTGAAGTAATGGTTTAAAACATTTTATTTAATTTTCATGTTCTAAATGCTATCGATCCCTATGAATTAGCAGTTTAAAAAGCTAGTTCTTAAAATATGCCTTTGGTTTCGCTGTTTTTTATAGTATTGCAAAAGAAACAAAAAAAGTCGAAATAAAATAAAAATCTCCAAGACTGAAATACAGGGGACTGAGAAAAATTTAAATTTAAAAAAGCAGTAAAACAAATCATCGAGCAACGTACATTTTCATGTTTTAGAAAAATTTCCAGGGGACTGAGAAATCGTATGGCATAGCAATGTTTTTTCTGTTGACTTTTATACCACAGAATTTCTTAAATTTATTTATACTTAACGCTTTCGTACACTAACCAATGTTCGCTATTGACAAAATAACTTTATTTGTTAGCCATGTTTTATTGTTTTTTTTTTAAATACTTGACGCACAGGAGACTGATAACAATAGTTTAAATTGATTTCATCGAGCTGTATATTTATTTTTAATTAAAAACTTTTTTTGTAGTATTTTAAGTTTTCCATTGGAATTTTTAGCGGAGACACGCCAGAGGACTGAGAGTTGGGGTAGTTAATCATGAAAAAAAAAACAAAAAACTAAATATTTGTAACAAAATTTGATGTTGTTCCAGATATTCATTATTGTTTTAGAGATAGAAATTGAAGAAGAAGAGTCTGAATCATTAGAAGAGAAATCTAACGAATTTGAAGTAAATTGTCCATTCTTTATTGCCGTAAATTTAAAAATTAAACAAAATAGTAGACCTACGTATGTAGAAATGAATTTTAATTTATTTTTGGGAAAAATTTTTAAATTACGGTAATTACATTAGTAAATTATTGAACCCCTTCAGATCTGACTTTTTACCAGAACAAATAAATGTAAAAGATAAACCTAATAATACATAAGTATAAACTGAAGAATTTAAATATAAATAAAAGTAACTAATTAAATATACAGGGTGATTTCGAAGCACAGTATTTCCTTTTCGCAGGGCTTTAAAATACTTACACTTCTTAAAAATGTCCTAAAGCAATTAAACAGAGTACGGTCGTGACAGCGCTGAATTTATTCTATTAACCTGTTATCTTGTTCAAAGCAGGAATTTGCCCGGGCCGTCTTAATCATGCTTCGGTACATGTGATTAGCAATTCGGAGTATTACGTCACGTTGGTCACGTTACGAATTATTTGGCTCAACTTTTATATGCAGCGTTTTTTTTCTTAAAACCCCCCTCTAGACCAACTGTGCCATATCGTATATCGACTTTTGGGACCTCGGGAGGACAACTTCGATGGATGTTGGAAGGCGTGAAGCCGATGTCGGTGAGAGTTTCCATTATTTCCTCATCAGTGTAGTTTGGGGTGATTCCCTTAATTGCATCGCGTAACTTATTTTCTTCTTGTATGGTGTAAGTGTGATATTGTAGCTTTTTGTCGTCCATCATCTCGGTGAGACTTCTGTAATCTTTGATGGTTTTTTGCTGGATTTTTAGTCCTTGATCCGTGGTTTCTTAACTTTTTGACGGCTATTCATCTGGATTTTGTAAACTAAACTTTTTATCCACCCCCAAAACCAAAACGTCTGCGGCGGATTTTCAAAACTTTGGTTTCAAAATTGGCAAAAAAAATAAACAAAAAAACCGACCTGATTTTCTCTCGACCGTTCTAGCGTATAACCGAGGAACGCCTATGGTTTATCAAAACAGGACCGTATTTAATAAAAAAAATTCATCGAAAGAACGATTCACCATAGAACCTGCAATTCGTCCAACCAATTTTTTGTCCGAACCTTATTTCATCAAACCCATTCAATAAAAAATTCGAAATTTAACAATCTCGTTTTTAATCGAACCATTGTTCATCAAAGTCGTTCAATATAATATAATAAAACCCGGAATTTATCAAACCATTATTTATCAAAACAGAATTTCGTCAAACTCGTTGTTTATTAGAAAATATTTGCTAAATTGATAGCGCATTCGCCAATAATACTTACATGAACTGGAGGCGTACACGCAGGCGTCACGGAGCACATTGGGATATTTGACCCAAAAAGCTGATCAAAAGTAGACCAAATCATCATCAAATCATGCATTTAAATTTTTATTATTGCATTTTTAGTCACCTATGTTGTGCTTCTTTCCATCCAAGTAGGTCTGGATTTTTAATAATGCTGTTTTGTATACTTATGCACGTCACAACTAAAACAGAATTAAATGCAAAAAGAAGCGGCTAATTTATTGCAAAAAATATGCATATTTAAATTAGTGTACTCTGTTTAATTATTAAAAGTGAATTATTTTTGGGGATGGAGCAAATGAATGAAGGTACGTAGATAAAAAATATGTTATATATTTTTTTAAATATGTTGTTTTGTAATATAGATATAATTGATTAAACAAAAACCTGCAAAAAGTAAATTCAAAAATGAATTATTGGATTCTCGAAGATTTAATCTATCGAATTCCACAGAGTTTTAATATACTGAATATTCTGTGAATATTAAGCTTTTAAATGATGCAAAAGTTACTGCTCATATTTGCGCGATTTTACAATTTTAAAAAAATTTCATCGGTTTTATTGTTTTTATCATTAACCGATTTTGGTAAAACAAAGAAAAGATAATTGATAAACAAAAGATAATTGATAACAATTTTTGACTAAACTATACTTTGCGGCCATCTTCCAAGATTTAAGATGGCGAAAGAAATCTAAGAAAAATAAAAACTTTTTTTTCTAAAAATTTTTAGATGGCAAACAAAATATGGTTTTATTTAAATTTGACAAAACTTTTACCATTTACTTTTTATAAATTTAACAAGCCACGAAAGTCCGTCAAAGTTATAAAGCTTTATTTAGGTTATAACAACGTTTCTTAAAACCTCAATGCACAAAATTTTAATTCATGCTCCAACAAGCTCTGCTGCCTATTATACAGCTAACCGAAGATGCTCACAACAAGGATATTAAAAGATATTATCGGGATTATTCTCGAAAAAGTTCAAGAACAAAATCGAATCAGGACGTTCTAAACAAACAAAAATTTTTAAAGATTTCGATAAAGATGTACAAAATTTATAAAAACCACCAAAATTGGCTCAGTTAAGTTTGCCCCCCCCAGATCGATTTTCTCAAAAATTTTTATGCCAAAATTTTGCACACATTTTGCACAATTTTGCACACCACAAATCAAATTTTGCACACCTTCCTACGAGAAACTACAGCCCATTTTCTGTGGGGGGGGGCAAACTTGACGTTGCCCCCCCCAGTCAATATTTTTCAAAAATTATGATGTCATTTGAAAGGTCTTATTTTGCACAATTTTGCACACCCATTTTAAAATTTTGCACACGTCCCTGTAACCCACACGAGGGTTCTGAAAATATCAAGTTTGCCCCCCCCCAGTCAATATTTTTCAAAAAGTTTGGTGTCGTTAGAAAGGTCTTATTTTGCACAATTTTGCACACCCATTTTAAAATTTTGCACACCTCCCTGTAACCCACAAGAGGGTTCTGAAAATATCAAGTTTGCCACCCCCAGTCAACATTTTAAAAAAAAATTGGTGGCGTTAGAAAGGTCTTATTTTGCACAATTTTGCACACCCATTTTAAAATTTTGCACACCTCCCTGTAACCCACACGAGGGTTCTGAAAATATCAAGTTTGCCCCCCCCCCCAGTCAATATTTTTCAAAAAGTTTGGTGTCGTTAGAAAGGTCTTATTTTGCACAATTTTGCACACCCATTTTAAAATTTTGCAAACCTCCCTGAAACCTACACGAGGGTTCTGAAAGTATCAAGTTTGCCCCCCAGTCAATATTTTTTAAAAATTTTGGAGTCATTATAAAGGTCTAATTTTGCATCATTTTGTACACCCAAATTTTGCACACCTCCCTCTAACCCACACGAAGATTCTGAAAATATCAAGTTTGCCCCCCCCACCGTCGATTTTTTCAAAAAATTTTGTGTCATTCGAAAAGTCTATTTTGCGCAATTTTGCACACCCTTCAGTACCCCACAAGAGCGTTCTCAAAAAAGTTTGCCCCCCCCCCCAGTTAATATTTTTCAAAAAATTTATGTCATTCGAGAAGCCTAATTTTGCACAACTATTTTTAAATTTTGCACACTTCCCATGCCGTTTTCTTTTTGTGGCGTTTACAGTTAAACTTGGTCCTAAAATTTCCCAGAAGTATGAGCAAACGAAGGAGACCTCGATTGTGTAATATCTTTGAATATTGTTTAAATTTACAGATAATTGTTTATGTTTACATTTGTATATAATCAAAAGTTTTTAATTTTTATGAATTTCCGGATTATACTTAAATTTTCATATCAAAAATGAACAGAAAAAATCGATGTAGACAGCGCATCCTGTCATGTTCGATGCCTTGAGAATCGGAACCAGTCTATTTTGCCGGTTCAGAATGGTTGCGGTTCTCAAGGTATGGATCTTCACAGGATGAAACCCAATTCTTTACTGATCTGTCTGTCGCCTCGATATGCGTCACTGTAACTCAAAAACTCCTGCACCGATCATAACGAAATTTTACACAACGATTACGTGTATTGACGCGCGGAGCCCTATTGTTTTTGAACTTTCCTCCATTTCTCCCTTCGGAACTACCCCCGAAATACCTCATCCCTAAAAAAATCTTAAGACGTATCTCTATCTTGTCGGCCAATTAACCAAGTACATTTTTAAATTTATGGCGAATGCATGACATCTCCAGCTGATCGAAATGACACGTTTTTGTTGATAGAGCAACGTCTTGGGTGAAAACTACGTAATGTCACGTCTTCTTACGTGTTATCCTGACACGTATTGCAGGACAGGGTACCTATTCTTCAGTTTCGAGAGAACACTCCTATAGGAATGCTCACATTAGTTATTTGGACCAATAGGATAGTTTGACTGCTTGCACTAGCCATCCGATATCAGTCGAGCACCGCCGGATATTACCGGGCTACCGCATATCAAGAGAACTCTCCTACAACTTACATCTGCTGGTTATGGGGAAGAGAGCGGGTTCTCCTGCGCGGGCGCCGTGGAGCTTTTCAGCTTATCGAACGTTTCGTAACCGCATTGGGGCTTGCCTAATGGTTGAAATAAAGGATGTGATCGTTCCTACACGAAAGTTTCTCTCGAAACTGAAGAATGGGTATCCAGGGGTACTTTGATCAGCTGGAGCTGTCTCGCATTCCCCATATATTTAAAACTGTACATGGTTGATTGGTCCACTCGACAGAGATACGTCTTAGGATAGTGTTAACTTTGATAATTGGCTTTAAGAGTCTAATAAAATAAAAACGTTAATTTTAAGTTCCATAAAAGTCTTTGTCACGCAAGTTAGTGGAAAGTAAGTAAATCGTATTTGCGTGTTGTTGCACTTCTAATAGTAAACTTCGTTGATAGATAAAATAAACACTTTCTTTTAAAAAAAAAACGACGCTTTGTTTTCTTTCAGATCTTTCTACTTTCCCGCACGCATATTTTACTTCAATAATAAACCAAAATAAAAGTTATATATATTTAATACTTACGGGACCGTGGAGTTAATAGGAGTACGCCCTAATTCACTCCACGATTCCGTAAGCTTGTTTTTATACAACCTACACTTTTTTAACCTGTATAGTTAACTTATAAAAAAAAAGCAGAATTTTTTTCACGCCCAGACGTTTTCGTGCTTCTCGTCCATCAAATTCATTTCTTCCACAAATACACACTGCAAAGTGTAAAGACAAGATGACCAAGGTCCAAAAATTTAGGTAGGACCATTTGGGGAGTGAAGGACGAGGAAACTGTCACTTTCTATGAAGCTCTTACCGAAAATTACTAAGAACGCCTATAACGCCGCATTTCTATCTTTCTCTCTTACATGTCAAGAATACCAAAGGCTAATCAAATTTCTAGAGGGCTGCACTTACCCATTTTGGGGCAAGTTTCACCCGAGGTCGAACGCGCCTCCGATTTCATGGGTGCGTCCGAAAATTTTCATCTGGATAATGGTTGGTTCACAACTTGCTATTTGCGGACAGCGGCTACGGTAATGACGCCCGCCTTGATTTTGCAGTTCACACCACGCGTTTGGCGTCTTGGTGTGTCATTAACTAGGTTTACATCAAAAAATTCCGTCCGTCAATAATTATAATTAGAAGAAGTCGTTTATTTATTTCTACACTTGAACATTTTAGACATTTTGTTTTTGTATTTCATGCACTTAAAATGGCAAATAAGAAAAAAATTATTATTCCTTTTATAGATCGAAAAAAAAATCAAATCGAATTCAAAATATATGTCATGTAAATTTGACTCAATTCTCAACCCAA
The DNA here is from genome assembly GCA_963921995.1 of Oxystoma pomonae. Taxonomy (NCBI): domain Eukaryota; kingdom Metazoa; phylum Arthropoda; class Insecta; order Coleoptera; family Brentidae; genus Oxystoma; species Oxystoma pomonae. The sequence continues at coordinate 94,276,336 of OY998166.1, read as the reverse complement.
AGACGGAAACAACGCCTGCTGCAAATGGGATGACACCAATAGGTAGAAAGTTAAAGTTCCATTCACACTTAAGGTCTTTGTTTAATTGGTCAGTGTTTTTGTCTCTTTCCTTATTATTATTGTTACTTCTGCGACTGCGCAGTTCCATAACAGAGTTCGGAATTTCCGGAGGAATTACTTTATGGTTATCGTTATTTTATTTTTTTCGTAATATTTTTGGAAAATTGATTGATGAGGTACGTATCATCGACTAAAAAAACTAAAAAGTAAGTAAGAACGTTAGGTTATATTTACCGATAACCACAAAGTAATTGCGTAAACTGAGAGGTAGTGCACTTATTACGTAACCCTTGTTTTGTCCAATTTTGACCCCAACCCGCGACCCCCTATATAACGCTTTGTAACGTTTGGGACTACTCCAGTCTAAAATAACAAAACGTTTTGCTGCCAGAGACCCCCTCTTTTTTTCCTTTTTTACTCGAAAAATCCAAAAAGTAGTTTTATTTCACAATAATAATTTAAAAATTGCGTTACGTAACGGAACCGCGAAACCCCGCTCACCCCTACATAACCCCTATAAGCGTTACGCCTAGTTGCCATCTATGCGTGCTCACCCTGACATTAAAAACGCATCACGCGACACTTTTAAAAAATCGGCAAATGCATGGCTGATCACGTGATGCATTTTTAGAGTCAGGGTGGGCACGCATAGGTGAGAACAAGGCGTTACGTAATGTTATGTATTTTAAATAGAGGCGTTCACATTGACTTTCCTGCCGAAATGGAACGCCACCATTTAAAATACATGTTGCAAACTTCGGAAATTTCACCCGAAGTCATTCTGAATCATGAACACAAATAAAACTAGGCATTGCTAAGCGACATTTCAATATATTACATAAAAGGCCTTCGCGCGTGGTAGGTGTAGGTACGCACGCATTCCTCTTTACGGCACGTACAACCTCCCGCCCGCGGATACCTGTCCCGAATTCAGATATAGGTGCATATACCTACCTACTAGTTTCTGGAGCTGTTTTCTTTTTGTAGCGGTTGAGGCTTAACCTTGGTCCTAAAATTTCCCAGAAGTATAAGCAAAATAAGGAGACCTCGATTGTGTAATATCTTCGAATAGTGTTTAAATTTACATATAATTGCTTATGCTTACATATATGTGTCTATAATCAAAAGTTTTGAATTTTTATGAACTTCCGGATTATACTTAATTTTTCACATGCTATGACATCATCTAACAAATGGACGTAGATAGCACATCCTGTGAAGATCCATACCTTGAGAACCGCAACCATTCTGTACCGGCAAAATAGGCTGGTTCCGATTCTCAAGGCATCGAACATGACAGGATGCGCTGTCTACATCTATTTTTTCTGTTCATTTTTGATATGAAAATTTAAGTATATCCGGAAATTCATAAAAATTAAAAACTTTTGATTATATACAAATGTAAACATAAACAATTATCTGTAAATTTAAACAATATTCAAAGATATTACACAATCGAGGTCTCCTTCGTTTTCTTATACTTCTGGGAAATTTTAGGACCAAGTTTAACCGTAAACGCCACAAAAAGAAAACGGCATGGGAAGTGTGCAAAATTTAAAAATAGTTGTGCAAAATTAGGCTTCTCGAATGACATAAATTTTTTGAAAAATATTAACTGGGGGGGGGGGCAAACTTTTTTGAGAACGCTCTTGTGGGGTACTGAAGGGTGTGCAAAATAGACTTTTCGAATGACACAAAATTTTTTGAAAAATATCGACGGTGGGGGGGGGGGCAAACTTCATATTTTCAGAATCTTCGTATGTGTTAGAGGGAGGTGTGCAAAATTTTAAAATGGGTGTGCAAAATGATGCAAAATTAGACCTTTCTAATGACTCCAAAATTTTTAAAAAATATTGACTGGGGGGCAAACTTGATATTTTCAGAACCCTCGTGTAGGTTACAGGGAGGTGTGCAAAATTTTAAAATGGGTGTGCAAAATTGCGCAAAATAAGACCTTTCTAACGACACCAAACTTTTTGAAAAATATTGACTGGGGGGAGCAAACTTGATATTTTCAAAACCCTCGTGTGGGTTACAGGGAGGTGTGCAAAATTTTAAAATGGGTGTGCAAAATTGTGCAAAATAAGACCTTTCTAACGACACCAAACTTTTTGAAAAATATTGACTGGGGGGGGGGCAAACTTGATATTTTCAGAACCCTCGTGTGGGTTACGGGGAGGTGTGCAAAATTTTAAAATGGGTGTGCAAAATTGTGCAAAATAAAACCTTTCTAACGACACCAAAATTTTTTAAAAATGTTGACTGGGGGGGGCAAACTTGATATTTTCAGAACTCTCGTGTGGGTTACAGGGGGGTGTGCAAAATTTTAAAATGGGTGTGCAAAATTGTGCAAAATAAGACCTTTCTAACGACACCAAACTTTTTGAAAAATATTGACTGGGGGGGGCAAACTTGATATTTTCAGAACCCTCGTGTGGGTTACAGAGAGGTGTGCAAAATTTTAAAATGGGTGTGCAAAATTGTGCAAAATAAGACCTTTCTAACGACACCAAAATTTTTTAAAAATGTTGACTGGGGGGGGCAAACTTGATATTTTCAGAACTCTCGTGTGGGTTACAGGGGGGTGTGCAAAATTTTAAAATGGGTGTGCAAAATTGTGCAAAATAAGACCTTTCTAACGACACCAAACTTTTTGAAAAATATTGACTGGGGGGGGCAAACTTGATATTTTCAGAACCCTCGTGTGGGTTACAGAGAGGTGTGCAAAATTTTAAAATGGGTGTGCAAAATTGTACAAAATAAGACCTTTCAAATGACATCATAATTTTTGAAAAATATTGACTGGGGGGGGCAACGTCAAGTTTGCCCCCCCCCCCACAGAAAATGGGCTGTAGTTTCTCGTAGGAAGGTGTGCAAAATTTGATTTGTGGTGTGCAAAATTGTGCAAAATGTGTGCAAAATTTTGGCATAAAAATTTTTGAGAAAATCGATCTGGGGGGGGCAAACTTAACTGAGCCACCAAAATTACCGATGTAAAGTCATGATTGAGTAGATTTAGAATAGTAAAGAAAAAAATAAATGGGTAAGACTTTTTATTTAAATAATAACTTAAAAATAAATTAATTATTACTGATTTTGCCAGATCATGCTAATAGTACATTAGGCATAAACGTGGCACTTTTTATCTCGAATTTAATTTGTCGAGTGAATTAAAATACACTTTAGTCACGTGGTTTATGTACTATATTATTAACTTAACGGTACTCTATTTACAACACGTTTATAAATTAAAATGTACTTTAAATCCCTCGTTTCAAGGATTAAAGTAGTATTTTAAATTATTTAAATTATATTATCAATTATTTTAAATCCTTAGGGCTTTAAAGTACCACTGAAAACTCTGAAATCTTAATATTAAATTTTTGTTTTGTTGTTGTTAATTTTGTAGACGCATATAGATAATATAGCTTTGTTAACTTTTTTTAAAGTTATTATAGATACTTTATTGTTAAAAATCGAACGCTCAATCATTAAAACTGTAAAAAAAACCATTTTGACAATTTCATTTGCAACATTTTAATTTATTTTTAATTTACTTAACCCTAAACAATTTGATCGACAATTGGTATCAAATGCCCCACTGTGCGGCGTTTCGATGCATTTGTCGTTCTATGAAAGCAGTGGCAGTATTATAGAGTTTCTATTTATAAAAAAGTTTTTTGACTTGAACATATTCATACCAAGTTTTATACAACGTGAAGCCAAAATCAAGGCAAAATTAGCTAAAGTCGTTTTTAAATACTATAAACTGTTTGATTAATCCAAAACACAAATTCTTGAACTTTCATTGGGAGAAGTCAGTACCTATTTGGAAACGATATTGGTCAGAAGTAGGCAAAAGCTTAAATCAAAACATACCTGATACCGTTTTCGAGGCAATGAACAAGTGTGGCAATATTTTTCCGTTGATAAGAACATTCTTGGATGTTTTCCAGTAAGTAATGCTTCGTCAGAAAGAAGCTTCTCATGCTTCAGAAGATTGAAAACATAAGTACTTAAAAACTATGACGAAAATTCGTCTGACGGGCTTAGCGTTGTTGCATATCAACAGACATATTGAAATTGACCGGTTTGCCCAAAAAAATCGGAAACGAATTTTTTTTGAGATACCTAGGCATCTTATGTTTGATATATGCGATATAAAAGGTAATGAAGGGAAAATTTAGCGGCCTAATAATTTTACAGAAAATATTTGTGGCGTAGAGGGCAAAGGGTGAGGGAATGGTAGAGCATTAGACTGGTATTCTAGAGGTCCCGGGTTCAAATCCTGGTCGAGGAAAAACTTTTTTCCGATTTATTACCTCACCCTTTGCCCTCTACGCCACAAATCTTTTCTATAAAAGGTAATGTTTCACCAAAAAGGTTTTTAGACTTAAAAAAAGTATTTAGCTATTAAGTTTTGTTTGTGGTTTCTTTGTTATCTATGTTTTTTATAACTGAAAAAAATATACGGGGTTAGTTAACTCCCCCTTCCCTGGGGAGTTAAGGAAAACCAAAAGTAGGGCAAAAATTGCGGCGCTAAAACACCTTTGATATTTACTATTTTATTAAAATTTTTCGCCTGCTGCGCCTTGAAAACATTGATATATTTACAATTTTAGTTTAATTTTAAATCAGAAAATGCATTATTTAGTGCAATTTTCTTCAAAATATTCGTCTGCGGCGCTATAATACCGTTGATATAATGTAATAAAAATAAACGATTTAAAATCTGAGTACCCCCCCCCCTCTAGATTTGAGACCAAATCCGCGCTTGTAGTTACTAAGTTTTTGTTCCTCATAAAAGCTATGTTTATATATTTTTTTTTTCGTATCGAAACCCCCCCCCTTTTTCAAATGGCTGGGACCGCCACTGATAAAAGTATTCAGAGGTAGTGCTCAATACTTTGTGTATAGATGTCGCCACCTGCGTGTACGCCTCCGGTAAGTATTATTGGCGAATGCGCTATCAATTCAAAAAAAAGGTTTGGACGTGAATCGTATTGAAAACGTAGTAATCGACTTTGGACTTTCGTCAACTGAATTGTTCTTACGATAAAAATTTCTATAAAAAAAATAGTTTAATAAAGACCAATTCTAATAGAACAACGGGACTCAATTAAACAATTTTATTTAGAAAATAGATAGTTTTTCAGGTATAAATAAAAACCATTTGCAGGATTTGCAGAGCCCTGTATATCAGTCTATTATTAATTTGTACTTTCGCTTCTTTTCTTCTTTTCTTTTCCTTTTTTCGGCCTTTTCTTGTACAGATCGCTTGGCCATCTTCAATATGATTCTCTCTGAAGAATGTATTCTTACTTTATAATTATTATTCTAGGTTTGGGAATGCTAGCCAAAAGGATGCGTAGATTCAAAGATTTTAAAGTTGATCGACCATTTTTAGTTATGTTACAGAGTAAACATTTTGAAAAAGGAAATCATAGCGGCAGAAAAAGTTCAGTTTCTTCCATTTGGTTTTTTGGAAAAATGTTGCGTCCCTAAATACAGACTAGTAATATACCTGCCTAACTTTTATTGTGTTTCAAAACCTCAATTCTCTCCCCTATATGTATGATTAGGTCATTATTTTTAGAATATATTTGTCTATTTATAATAGTTTAAGGCCGAGAAACTGACAATTACAACACTGCAAAAAAGACACAATAATATTTTATTCACATTGAGAGCACAGGTAACATCTTTTTGATATAGTTATAGGTATTAGCTTTTACAGGAAGGCTGCCAAAAAGAGAGTTTACCATTTAAAAAAATACTTGGCACAGTAATAAGAAAAAGCTTGATTCAAAGATGAGACAGGTGGCCCTTATTTCCTGATACCTTACAATTCTGCAACACCCTAGCACAATTTTGACCCATTCCCACCCCCCTCCTCTAGAGATATCGACTAATAGGGCAACCTCAAATTCCACTGACCACTTTCACAAATGAAGGGTCCAAGAGAAAAATGGCCATTAGCCCAGTTTTTAGCGAAACTAAGCTCTCCGAAAGTCCGTACTCGTGTACAGAAAATCCAGCATCTGTCCATATAGTTCGGTGTTTTAGCATAAAAAAACTTCAAACATGGATGCATCTGAGATTTCCAAAATTCGATGATTTTGGGACGTTTCGGGTATTTCTAGAGGAGATAGAGAAAATTCGATCCCCCTTTGCGAGGCTCAAATTTCAAGACAATATTTTTGGTAAAAACCGCATTTCAATATGTTTTTTGTAAAGTCTGCATTTTGGGATAAGCCCTATAACTTTTTATTTATGAAAATATCTTCGTGGTGTTAATTGCATTTTTGTACAGTTTTTAAACTATTTTTTTTTTTTCATTTTTTGAATGCTTTTTTAATTTCTTTTAAAACGATGTGGTCTTACAAAAATCGGATAAATAGTTGTCGAGTATAAATATTTTCCATAAATCATATAGTAGGATAGTCGGCCTTCTACACAAAAACACACGTCACTTCGTGATGAAAGCAACAAACTTCCCAGTAATTTTCAAAAAATAATAAGCTTGTCAGATATGGTCAAGATTGGTATCGATTTATATGATTTTGAGGGTGAAAAATTCAAAGAAACACATTCTAGACTTTTTAAATCCTTCCCTGGGGTGGTAGGGGATGAAAACCTTATTTTTGAAGGTTTCTGGCAAATTCGTCAGTTTTGATATTGTGCCTAATTTGTGTATATTAGTCTATTTAAGTATTATAGATTGTGTTGAACCATAGTGAAATTCCCGTCAGGTGTACGGGGGGGGGGGAGAAATAATTTTGGGGTGTCATAACGCAAAAAAATTACTTTGTGGCGATATTGGTATGGTTTTATAGATTTTCGACCACAAGAAATTCAATAACAAGTACTTAGGTAAAATCATTTAGATACTTCCCAAGCTTGAAGGATCATATTTTTGGATTTATATTGTATTTTCTATAGTTATCATTTTTTTGGTAATTCCAATTCATTTACTAGATCCAACGTGTACTAAGGAAGAATGTTTTTTAACAAATTATAAAGTTAAGTGACCAAAACTAATTCCAAATATGCAACATTAAGATGCCTTTGCAAAATAAATGGCCTACCATACACTCCTGCGTGCAAAATTTGTAGAGGGGAATTTTAAAATAAAAGGTAGGGTTTGGTGGCTACTGTACCTGCTATATAATATATATCTGTTATTTTTTTATCCAAGAATACCTGTCGAGCGAAAGTGAGGAGAAATATGATGTCATTTAAAAGCCTGCAATCTTTCGAGTTTCATTTATATTAAAAAAAAAATTAACACTGTTATTATTATTAAATACTTGTAGAATGGTTTAACGATCCTATTTTTAATTTTTTTCGAGGTTTAGGTTTATGGGTTGAGTGATCTTATTAATGAAACGTCCTTTTTTTGGAATGCCAACGTTTCGCTAAATTTATTTGCTTCTTCAGGGCTCTAAAATTGAATGCACAATAAAACTAGTGTGGATTTTAAAGAATTTTTGTTAAAAAATGTTCTTATACAACCAGCAAAACTTTAAAAAGTAAAATGTTAGATTTTTTATTTTTTAGTATAAGTTTGAGAAGTTTTTAAAATTGTATGTACAATAAAAGTAGTGTGGTTTTAAAAGAATTTTTGTTAAAACAAGGAAAAAAGTTATTATACAACCAGCAAAGTTTAAAAAGTAAAACGTAAAATTTTTTAATTTTTTTAGTATAAGTTTGAGAAGACAAAAAAAAATAAACATACAACAATAACAACAATTCGGCCGTCTTGAATGTAAGTCTGTTTTTTACTTTTTGTGTTTTTTTTCTCACATCTTTTACATTTGATTGTTGTTATTGTTGTATGTTTGTCTTCTCAAACTTATAATAAAAAATAAAAAATCTAACGTTTTACTTTTTAAAGTTTTGCTGGTTGTATAATAACATTTTCTAACAAAAATTCTTTAAAATCCACACTATTTTTTATTGTACATTCAATTTTAGAGCCCTGAAGCAAATAAATTTGCGAAACGTTGGCATTCCAAAACAAGGACGTTTCATTAATAAGATCCCTCAACCCATAAACCTACACCTCCTAAAAAAAGTTATTATTAAAAAATCTTACTTAGTAAACGTTGGAGCGAGTAAATTAATAGTAATTTACTAAAAAAATTATAATTATAAAAAAATACAACCTAAATCCAAAAAATTTGATCCTTCAAGCTTGGGAAGTATCTAAATGATTTGACCTACTTTTTATTGAATTTCTTACGGTCGAAACCCTATAAAACCATACCAATATCGCCATAAAGTAATTTTTTTTGCGTTTTGATGCCCCACGGGAATTTCACTATGGTTTAACACAATATATAATACTTAAATAGACTAATATACACAAATTAGGCACAATAATAAGCCATATTTTTATCAAAACTGAAGCTTTTTCCAGAATCTTTAGAAATAAGTTTTTCACCCCCTACAATCACAGGGAGGTATTAAAATAGTCTGGAATGTGTGTTTCTTTGGATTTGTCACCCTCGAAAACATATAAATCGATACCAATCTTGACTATATCTGACAAGCATATTATTTTTTTTGATTACCCTCCTCTTACATTTCGCCCCCCTCCACAGGGTTCCTTCACGGGAAATTGTGATGGCGCCTCGACTCAAATCGACTATTTTGGTCTAAAGAGCAACTTTGACAAGTTTGTTGCTTTCATCACGAAGTGACGCGTTTTTCTAAAATAATCATTATAGACGGCCCACTAGGATGTGATAAAGGCATTATTAAAAAAATATAGAGTGCCTTGGTTGACAATCTGAGCATAAAATATAAGTATAATGATTTATTATTGATATAATAGTAGGCCTTGAATCCAGTTAATTCCACAAAAACGGCATAGATTTGACAACACTGCTTTGCTATTTTTTGAAAGATCAACAATAGGTGGCTTCACTAATACCATTTCGAGTGAAATCGTGCAGTGTTCAGAACGCGGTGCGAACACCATGTGTGAGGAAAAGTATAACTTATTAAGAACGTAACCATTTACTAATGGTTCTTTTAAAGGTTTTGATGTCTCGAAATTAAAAAGAATCAAAAGAAAAATCATTATTCAACATCAAAAAAATAACAAATTTCTGTATTATTTTTATCACTTGACATGTATCAATTTATTGGCTGAATGAAACTTTTTTGTTATCAGATAATAGTATTTATAAAAATCTACAACTGTATCCAAAGGATTTTTCAAAATTTGGTGTTTTTTTTTCAAAAAATTAAAAAAATCAAAAAATTGCTGTGACAGATTTCTGTATTATCGACGAGGCTAAAGAAAAAGCCAGGTAAGATTTTTGACTATTGTTAGCCGTGTTTATTTTATTTCGAAAATGAGAGAGTCCAGCAAAAAACTGTCTGGATACGGTTGTGAGGAATTCAAAAATAAACATTCCTGCCAAATTTTAACAGATTCCGTTTTCTAGTTTCCAATATCTGCCCGGTAAAGATTGGCCCAAAAACACCAACGCAGTGTTGTCAAATTATGCCGTTTTTGTGGCCTTAAGAAGCAAAATAGTTTTTTATTTCTTTGTAACAAATTATTTTTATCATCTCAGATTGACAACCATGGCACTCTAGATTTTATTAATAATGTGGCGTGCCGCTTTTATCACAGCCTACCATATGATTTATGGAAAATATTTAATAACTCGGCAACTATTTATCCTATTTTAGTAAGAGGCGCATCATTTTGAAGAAAGTATTCAAAGTATGTAAAAAAAATCGGGGTGTTGCATAAGAAAAATACCAACTTTGTGTTATATCTCCAAAACTAAGAGTAACTCATGAAATCTGATTTGATAATTAAATTCTAGTTTAAAAATTCTACAAAAATGCAAGTAAAAGCTCCCGTAGCTCGAAGAGAATTGAGAAGAGAAGACATATTGAAATGCGGTTTTTTCCAAAAATCTTGTCTTGAAATTTGAGACTCGCAAAGGGGAGTCGAATTTTGTCTATCTCCTCTAGAAATACCCGAAATTCCCAAAAACCATCGAATTTTGGACAAATGTAAAAGATATTGGAAAAGGTGTACTTTTTCACAAATCTGCTAGAAACGTCATTTTAGAGTTATCTAACACAAAAAGTGCAAAGGAGCAAATCAAAGCTTAAAAGATTTCTCAAATACTGAGCTAATAAAATACACGCTTATCGGAGTCAGTGGCGTACCGTTGGTTTTTACGTCATATTTCTTTTCTAACTTTTAACATATACATGACAAAGAAAATTAATTTGCACCACAATTAGAACCATTAAATTTTCTACAAAACAAGCATATAAAAGTGGTAGTCCCTCTGAGTTCTGGCGTAGAAGTCGAAAGTTTAAGTTTAAAAAATATATACATTTTTGTGTGATTTTTTAAACTTTATAATTACTGACTTATGCGGCACACGTTTAGAAAAACTATCAAACCAAAAATTATGGCCCGACAAGTTTTCCAAAAAATAGGACCAAATTATCTTAACAATTTGACACGGTGCATGGGGTTCTAGAGTAAGCGGAATACTCAAAAGTAAAAAATTTGTCTAGTGTTTTTACATATGCGCGCCACTGGCGTAAGCTGTCCCTCTGGCTTTTAATGTCTTTTAGATCCTAATAATTTATTACTATTTTTTTTGCAAAAAATTATCGACTTTTTTTTAATCGTAAAAATTTTGTGCAAAATATTTTTTTTAGACTTTTTAAGTGTCAGTATTATTATTGTTTAGACATTATTTATTTTATTAACTTTCGTAAAAAAACGCTAAAGGATCAATGGTGGCACTTTAAAAAAATATAGGGTGGACCACAAAATTCCGCACTTTTTGGATTGGCTATAGCTTTTGACATAAGTGCTCGATTTTTAAAGATATTGGTTTTTTAGAAAGATAAAACGTGATACTTTTTCGTTTCAGTTGAAAATTTAAAATTTCTCAAAAATCCAAGATGGCGGACAGTTTTAAAAAATGTGTAATTTTCACCTCACCTGAAAAAAAATTATGTGCGACAATGAACAAACTTTAAAGCTTTCACTACAAAGGCTCATTGTTTTTGTGTATCTTGACGTATTACTTACTTAAATCGGTTAAGAAATGACAAAGTTATAAGCTTCTAGATTATGAGTGTTTTGGCTTAACATTGGAAAAAATCACAAAATTACATATTTTTTTTAATTTGCTGTAACTTTTGGCCTGATTAGTTAATTAAAAAAATATATTATTTAAAGAGACAAAACATGAGAGTTGCGTCTGTTTGTTCAAAATTTGACATTAAAAAAAAATCAGGATGGCTGGACAAAATAAAAATTAGTATTTCCAAATCTCTTTTTTTTTTCGTATATTGAGGTATCGCCTAATTAAATCGGATAAGAAAAAAAAAAGTTATGGGTATTTAGATTCTTAGTATTTTTTTAAATTAAATAATTAGGTCAAAAGATATAGCAAATGGAAAATGTATGTAATTTTGTGATTTTTTTCAATGCGAAGCCAAAACACTCGTAGTCAAAAAACTTATAACTTTTTTATTTCCCAACTGATTTAATTAAATGATACTTCAATATACACAGAAACAATGAGCGTTTGTAGTGAAAGCTTTAGAGTTTTTTCAGTGTCGCACATACATTTTTTTCCGGGGGGGGGAGTGAAAATTACACATTTTCTAAAACTGTCCGCCATCTTGACTTTTTTAAATGTTGTAAATCTTTAAACGAATCGAAAGACTCTAACGTTTTATCTTTTCCAAAAGCCAATATATTTAAAAATCGAGTAACCATGTCAAAAATTATAGCCAATCCAAAAAGTGCGGAATTTTGTGGCCCACCCTATATATTGTAACTTGTAAGCCACTATGGTCACTATTAGGCCTGGGCCCAAAAGCCACAAAAATAAAATAAAATGTACTAAATTATGTGTGCAATAATTTTTCTGAGGTAAAATAAAGTTTTTTTTTAAATACATTTTTGAATAAAAAAAAATAAGTATTATCATTTGTACTGCACCATTAATTAATTATTCGAACATGTTGAAAATGTGTGGGAGAGGGGTAGCCAAGTCATGTATTAGTTTTTCCCGCGATCCTTTCATAAAATAAGATTTAGCTAAAAAACAAAATAAATTGATTAAATTTTATGACGTCATTATAACTTGCATGTTTTTTGTAACCTTCGTTGCAAAAAAAAAATGTATAAGTAAAATATAATATTGATCAGACAAATAAAATTAAACCGCAATATTTTTCTACGGATTTATCAACAATTTTACGTTTAATACGGTTCTGGAACTCTTACGACAAGCCGAAAGATAAAAAGTGACATATGGTTTGAAGGGAAATTTTATTGTTTGTAAAATGCTTTCGTACACCTATGAATTTTCTTGAAAAACACATAAATCTAAAAAACAAACGGAAGATGGGTGGGGCATCGTAAATCTAACGAAAAAAACAAGAGTTTTTTGTACTTCAGTGCAAAATGAACTTCTTGGATTTCGATTGCTCACGCAGAGGGTGGAACCTAGGACGACGCCGTTTCGTCCTTATTAGGGACTTGTCAGCTAGGTGTACCACAACAACAGAGAACCTCGGTCACGCTTATGTACTAAAGATTACGAAGAATCTCTGTCGAGTACCGACCATGCACCTACTGCTTATGCAGTGAGTTTTGTTCTTGGTTGTCGGAGATTCACACAGAGGGCGCCATGGTCAGTACTCGACTGAGATTCTCTCCGCTTGAGCCGTAATCTTTGGCACATAAGCGTGACCGAGGTTCTCTGTTGTTGTGGTACACCTAGCTGACGAGTCCCTAATAAGGACGAAACGGCGTCGTTCTAGGTTCCACTCTCTGTGTGAGCAATCGAAATCCAAGAAGTTCATTTTGCACTGAAGTACAAAAATCTCTTGTTTTACATAAATCTAAAATTATCGTAGTTTAACGAATATCTCGTATCATCTTTATAAAGTCATATTTGGAGAATGTGATGCCATAGAGCTTGTGTCTCGGGATTTTTTTTAAAGCTTAGAGATTCTTTTTTTAGCAAAACTAAAAATCTCAGACACAACTTTATCATTTACATGCAATCATGCAAATTCTTCGGTTTGTTTTTTTAAATATGGAGAAACACCTTATTATTATTCAAATAGATAAAGAAATTTAGGTATATTATTGCATTTTCAATTTGCAATTTCCTTGAATCTTCACAATTTTCTATCAATAAAAAATACAGGTACATGTTATGGTACTTGAAATATACCTCATTTTTCTTTTTATTTCCCAATATATATCGGAAATAAAACCTACAACAATGTGACACCTCCACCTCGCATTTGTGGCGGGTCAGCCATATAAACGTGTGTACGCTGCTCCATTCATAATATCTCTACGGCGTTGTATCTTTAGCATAATCGAAGTTTTGGTATATTTTACAGATTAATCGACAGTTTTTTAATATTTTTTTTAATAGATTTTTAAGTGTTTGTGGCAAAAGTGATGTGACAAAGTGCGTAGTGTGACAAAAACTGGAGATTGCAGGTAAAAACCAAACATTTCACAGGTTTGTGGTCATATGGTTTTTTGACGCCATCTTGTGATAGGCCGCCATAGGCGTGCAACTGGTGTTGCAATAAATACAAAATGTTATTTAAAAAGGGATTTAGTGAGGGTGAATAAATAACAAAATCAATGAATAGCGAGCTTTCCCTCAAAAAGGTAATGGTAACCGTAGATCCGGATTTCGCACTTGTGATGCTCATCAGTACGGTGCTAGGAATTAGGAGATGAAATGTAATTAATAAATATAGGAAAGAAATAAGTTTTTTTGGGATATTTTTGCGAATTTATGATAAAAACAATATGGTAAGCACTTATAATTAATTACACTATATTTGGTATAATGAACCAATCCCAGCTGCGACATTTTTAAATATCCGATATGAGTAGCAAAAAAATGTAAGAGGTGCGTATGATATTTATTTATAACTACATTCACAGTTTTGATACTACCTGTAGGCAGCTAATTTTTTCTGCTGAGATATGTTTATAAATAGTACAAGCGTTCCCAGTATAAATATAAATTTTTAAAACATTATTATGTCAGACACAGGATAAAGAATGTATGTTTGTTACAACTTTTTATTTATAATATTTACATAGGTAGATAGTCCACATAAGACTTTTTTGTATTTATTAAAAATGTAAAGATACTTTTGTACGTATTAAATAAAAATTATAGTAGAGTGTATAAATTCCATTTTTTTTACACAACGAAAAACCATCATATAGTACCTATAATATAGCTATCATCCTTTTTCGGAATACCACTATTTTTAGTCGAATTAGCTTATTTTTTCCACATTGGTTTTTTGGTAATTTGCCTAAACAGTGCGGAAAGTGATACTTTTCTGCACACGATGGCCGTTAAGGGCGAAAAAGGCACTTTTGGCACGTTTTTAGTACACCAATTTCCTACTTGCATAAAAAGCTTCTGCCTAAGGTTATAGATATTTGGTATTTTTAAAATTAAAACCAAAAAATAATTTTGTATCCATTTTTAATTTAATCTAGTTTATAAATGCATCTAAAAACTCCAATTAGACTTAAAATTCACGCCATGCTAAAAAAATGCTTTTACCTATGCTAATTTTTTAATAATGTTTTGCAGGTCACTTGACATTAAATATGTAAAGAAAATACTTGTGTGAAATGCGTGTGAAAAAGTCTACTGTTACATATATATTTTAATGTGGAAAGTTCAACTTCCCAAAAAACTGTCATAGTTTGCGTGAAAAAACGTTTAACGCACGCATTTTTTTAAATGCTACTTTAGTTACCAAATTTTTAAATTTTGAGTTTGAAATGTGTGTTCTAAAAACTACTTTTTGATCAAGAAAATCATCATAAACACTCGTAAAAAAAAATTGTAACTAACCCTTGCGGAAGTGTTTTTCCCGCCCGCACTCCTCCCGTGCGTAAAAGTATTACTTTCCGCACTAATTAGGCAGATGACTATCTGGAGAACGCTTAAAAAATTAATATTTTCTATGTTATATCTTTACATATATATTTTCACAATGACAAATATAATACCTCTCCATACCCTCGGTATCAATTATTAAGTATAAAAAAATTAAAGATTGTATTTCCAAAGAAATTTGACAAGTCTGAAAATAACGACCAAACCTTTTTACATTTATAAATAACGAGCCGCTTCTGGCCGCTGCTAAACGTAAGGTGGTTGGAGCATGTCTGGTGCAGCGTTGCTAGTGGAACATAAAATGGTTTTCCCTAAATTTAACGACTGATCGCGTTTCAAAGCAATTTATGAATGACTTGATGGGTCTATTTTAATTAAACGTCTTTGGTAAATATACAAAATTAAAAGAGTATTCAGTTTTAATTGAGAATGAACCCGGTCAATCAAGCAGAGGAACAAAGAAACGCAAAAAAACCGGTAGGGCGTGAGATGTAAAGAATATTTGGCGTGCCACTCACTACTCATGAACTGTTTTTGTAAGCCTTTTCGTTGTTTTGATATAGTTCCTGAATGTGAAGGTTGCAGAACTTTTCGTGAATTTAACGAACTAGGTAATACTAACAAAATCTCCCAAGAAGAAAGCAGGAAAACCATCAGAAAAAAGAAGAGGAAACTGAGCCCGATCCCTATAAAAAAAAAGTCAAATGGAAGGATTTGCAAGATTTGACCGCAGCAGAATGAGCAATTAGCATATGCCGAGCAACCTCAAAAGAGCGATGACGAATTTATCGCTGACCCACCAAGGATTTCGTACGACGTATGCAAGGGAAAAGTGGCATGAGTCCAGCGCTACACTTCGATTTTTTTTTTGGCGACGTCACTAGTTTTGAATAAAAATGTATTTTTTCTACGAGCGTGCGGAAAATCGCATTTTCCACACTATTTTTAGTGCGAAAAATTCGTTTTTACGCACGGGGTGGTAACATTTTGCCGCACGGTGTGGAAAAATTTTTGCGCACCGATATGTCAAATTTCGAAAAACCTGTACTGAATCGAAGCTTCTGTCGTAGATAGAAAATATTTCCTCTATCTACGCTTCTGTTCATCATATTGCCTATGAAATGCCTTGGTTGCTATAGTGTGACTACCCAGTTGTTTATGCATTTATTTGTCAGTGGCAAACAAATTTAAATGACTTCCAATGAAGAAATTATCGAAAATTTGGCAGAAGAGGTACCTGACGAGATTCTTTTGGCGGCTGAGTTTGTAAAAGAGGATTTGTTGCCAGATAAATCAAGAAAAAGGTAGGAAAAAGAGTACAACGCCTTTTGTAAATGGAGTTTGGACAAGAAAAACATGAATTTTCAAAAGGAAGAAGTTTTCCTAGCTTATTTTCACGAATTATCGACATCGTGTCAACCGTCCACACTCTGGTCAAGGTACTCAATGTTGAAAAGTATGCTCAAGCTAAAGAAAAATGTGGATATTAGTAGGCATTTCAAGTTAATTGCTTTTCTCAAGAAAAAAATGGTTGGCTTTAGACCAAAAAAATCAAAAGTTTTAACCATAAACGGCGTGGAGAAATTTATTGACAACGCTCCCGATGAAATTTACCTCCTTATTAAAGTGGCAACAATTTTCGGCCTAGCAGGGTCGTGCAGACGGGAAGAATTAACAAACTTGTTACTATCGTTGTTAAAATAGCCAACAACAAAACGCACACAAGCCGAAGTTTTGTGATCAATGGAGAGAAAAATTTGAACTTCGCTGCGCGTCGTTCCGTCAACGGCAGTTGCGTGCGGAAAAATGGATTTTCCGCACTTGTTAGAAAAATAGCTATTTCCATTATATTCTTTAAAGTAAACACACTATTTACCGTAAATACTCTTTGCTACTATAATACTTATATAACATTTAGTATAATTATATATAAATCCGTCTGGATAGACCAAGGTCGTTCTTCCCCTAGACTCTTCAAATGTAACCCCCCTCCTCAACTTCACGAAAAATATCTACCAAATTAATATATAAATAAAAACCTAATAATACTTCTTTTTTTCTTTTTTAAAACAATAAAAAATGATGTTGGTGAATTCTGTCAGTGTATAAATGTATGCTTTTTAACTAACCATCTTTGTTTGAAAGTTTGAGACAATGATGTATTTGAAATTAACTCTGTGTTTCGGACTTCCATTGTCTATATTTTATTTATACACGACGTTTCGATCAGTACATTCTCTGATCGTCTTCAGGTGCAAGCTACAATCTATTCCTAAGGCTACGTACTTATATACTATGGGAAATCACTCAATCGTGAAGTTTAAGAAGTTGGCTCCGCCCAAGGAGGGGCTTCCAAATATTTGGAATTTCAACACTTGGTTTACTGAAAACACCCTGATTCTGCCCAATGCTTATTTTGGTTGTTCTTCGGTTTTGTTTTAATTCGAATTGTATTATTAGATTTAAAAGCTGTTTTAATATTAAAGTTGGTAAAAAGGTACTCTTCGAATTTTCTCTGATACTCCTTTAATGTATGGAATTGTAATAGTGTATGGGCTACGTGGGAAAAAGCGGCGTTTTGTGATAAAAGCAACAAACTTTGCACAGTTGTTCTTTAGACCAAAACAGTCAATTTGACCCGCAGCTCTTCTCCCAAAACCTGTGCAGGCGCGGGGAGAGGGGGTAAAAACTGGAGGGGTTTATATTTTCTTAAATTTTAGTTTGTTGTATATAATCATGATTGATATCAATTTATAGGTTTTCGATGATGGCCAAACAGAAAATTACCACCTCCGTTCGTTCTAAGTCGTTCCTAAGCAGTTAAGGGGGTGTTAAAGCTCCTATTTGGGCATTTTAATAATAAAAGTGTAGGATTTAAAAAAAATTTAAAAACTTGCGTAGATTTGTTAATAATTTTAATTTTTTAACTTATATCACTTAATTTTGGACCAAAAACCTGCATCCTGTTGAGTAGGTGGAAAGGGAGGGGGTAAAAATTGAAGAAGCATTAAAAAAATAGTTTTCTGCATATTATCGTCATGGGTATTGATTTACAGGTTTTCGAGGATGACCAAACCGAATGAAGGTGGTTACTTCATTCTTTAAGGTTTCCTTAAGGGATGGTGAGGGGGTAAAAGCTCCAATTTGGGCATTTTAATAAAAAACAGTAAGATTTTAGTAAAAATTTGCATAGTATTGTTAATAATTTTAATATTTTAACTTATATCACTCAATTTTTTACCATCAATCAAATACTTCCATCCTGTTGGGCCGATGGAAAAGTAGGGGCGTAAAAATTAAAGAGATATTTATTTAAAAAAAAATATTTCGCTGGATATTATCGACATGGGAATTTATTTACAGCAAATTTTAAAAAGTTTGGAGACTACTTTAATAGTCAATTAAAGCCTTATATTCTAAAATTTAGCTCAGGTCTACAAGTTAAAAGCGTTGATTTTGCTTGGGATTTTTACCACCCCAATAGCCTAAAGGAGGCAACAAGAGACAGTAGGGGATTCGAAATTCGACGTCAGAATTTTTCGACCAAAGGTAAATATTTTTTTCCTGGTATGTCCATTATTTTTACTATAACTCTTACTTATTTAGAAACTTTGCTTACAGATATGCTACCCAGTGATCGGGCAGATTATCTCCGAAACCATAGTTGCAAGTTGTAACCAATATTAAAAACATTATGACGTCTAAAGATAAAAATTTAACGGACCTAAACCAAATGGATTGCACAAATTTAGGGAGGTATTTTCTGTTCCTATCCGTTGCTCTGATACAGACGGTTAATTGCTCTTGCTCTAAAAAAAGAGAGATCCGAAATACTAAGAGGATTTCATGCATTCTCTGGCTGTGATATGACCTCTTTTTTCCTGGGAAAGGCAAACGGACGTGTTGGAAGGTATGGACTGAGGAATAAACTGAAGCATTTTCTACAATTTATTAACATTCTATGCAGATTGGCGAAATGTGAAAAGTCTGAAAAAATTTGTTGTCATGCTATATGGGGTTCAGGAAATGGACAGTGTCAATGAGGCAAGAAAACATTTATTTATGTCTCAAAGCAAGCCGTTGAATTTATTGCCATCAGCTGAAGCTGCCATCCAAGAGTATGCATTAAAGACAGCATGTAAGGCAGGCAGATACCTTAAAATGAATGAAGGTTGTGATTTTCGGTTTGGGCATCCTCGAAAACCTGTAAATCGGTACTAATGTCGATAATATCCAGCAAACTATTTTTTTTAATATGTGCTCCTTTAATTTTTACCCCTTCCCTTTCCACCTACCTAACAGGATGAAGATTTTTGATCAAAAATTAAGTGATATAAGTTAAAATATTAAAATTATTAACAATTTTACGCAAGTTTTATTTTTTTTTTAAATCCTGCACTTTTATTATTAAAATGCCAAAGCTGAGCTTTAACACCCCCTTAACCCCTTAGGGACGACTTAAAATGAACGGAGGTGGTAATTTTCGGTTTGGCCATCATCGAAAACCTATAAATTGATATCAATGATGATTATATACAACAAAATAAAATTTAGGAAAATATAAACCCCTCCAGTTTTTACCCACCAGCCACACTGCGGCTGCACAGGTTTTGGGAGAAGAGCTGCGGGTCAAATCGATTGTTTCGGTCCAAAGAACCACTGTGCAAAGTTTGTTGCTTTTATCACAAAACGCCGCTTTTTCCCTTTTTACTCATCGTAGTCCATGCACTATAAGGAATGCACTTGCCTGGTTTTGTTCTTGTATTATTTGTTCTTTTTGCTGAAATTTAGAAATAGTGTTGAAATTTAGAAATAGGGTTATAAGTTTAAGGATGTAACCATTCTGCTGCAGATCCTTCTTAATGTTTCTTATTTCGATTTCCAAGTCATGAGAATTGTTACAAATTTGAACGGGGTTCCTAAGCAAATCCTTAGGGGGCCAAGCAGCCGTGTATAAGACGCAGACAAACGGAAAAGCACATTAGGCAGAAAAGGATGGGCATGGGGCGATGTTGTCACTACATCTTACACGTAGTAAATCCATTCCAGGTTGTTGTTTTCTAATGTCTTCCATTTTTATACCTTTAGGACTGGAATAAAAATTGTTTTTGCTCGACTTTAATACCAAACTAATGAAAGATATCGTAAAAAAAAATATTTTTCGGCTTTTCATTTTGTAACCATTGTCCTTACGCACTGTTTACAGGCTGGGGACTGAGATACATGCAAATGCCTAACCTAAAGCGTTTATACACGGCCGGAGAAATCGACTGAGATATTTCCGTAGAAACTTTATCAAGCAAATAGGACGGGTTGACGCCTTCGAACGTCCAACCCGGGTTTTGCACTTTGATTCGAAATCAAAAAGGAGGAACAGTCAGATGTGGGGCCGTGCACAAATTACGTAACGGTGATTTTACCAATTTTTGACCCCCTCCCTATGTAATGTTTTGTAACGGTTTGGCACGCCACTCCCCTAATATTACGTAACGATTTCAAGACCACTACCCCCCCCCCCCAAAAAAAAAACTTTTCACTTATTTTCATTTCAAATTTTCTTAGTTTCACACAAATGCAAACGCTGTCGAAAACCCCCCTCCCCCCTACGTAACGTTTTGTAACCCCCTCCCCCCTATGACCATTACGTAATTTGTGCACGGCCCCTGTAGTCCCAGTGGAGGAGGGCGAGAAAATTGATATTTTTTTCTTAAAAATTATACTCTTTAGACCTATTTCTTTGCGTTCCCGAAATTACGTAATTTTTGAAAAAAAATTGTAGGCGGCGCCATTTTTATTTCGTGCTTTGTTTTTGTTGCGTTCGGCTAATTTAATTGAAAAATTTTTGCCTGCAGCGCCCTTTATCTTCTCACTCGAAACCAAGATCCCCCGTTTTAGGAAAACTGATCCCGTCTCTGTTTCTAAATTTTTTCGATTAAAAGTAGAGTATGACCATGGGGGAAATATTTTTTTTTTACGGTATGACGAAAATTTCGAGAAAGTTGAAGAAAAAAATAAGAAAAGTGGCAGAGGTCAAGTTTTTCGTAAAAAAAAAACGTTTTTTGTAAAGAAACAGAGCAAAATAAATCTTTGGGTGTTACAAATATTGGCAGCCCCTTATTTTTCGCTTTTACCCTCCCGCTAGTTTTGAAGAATTGGTACGCTACATGTTTCGAGATCATGTCATAAAACACCTCGAAAATATCAAATGTAGTGTAGGGCCAGCTTTATTTAAAATCAATAATATCGCAAGCAAAAAGCTCTGCAGGAAAAACAGCGCCGTTTATTGATTTCTTTGGCTGCTAGTGCTAGCTGCATGGTTTGGCCGTTTCCGGATAGATGTCACTAGTAGAACAGAATGGAAAGAAATTTAATTAAAAGCGAAGATATTTCTTTCTAATGTTAACAACCTCACGAGTTTATCGCTCAGTATCGTAAATAATGGACCCTGCCGCCTCCTTTAAGCAAGAAAAAGCTGTGGTTTGGACCTAAAAACATCTAATTTTTAATTAGATTAGATGTGTGGCCGCCATCTAGCGGAATTTGCAGACATCTTGTCAACGGTTATTATTGCAACTATGATTTATGCTCACAATGAAAGAGTGGCGAAAATTTTTTCTCATGAAAGCAGTCCGGAGATAATAATAAACTGGCACCATTGCTCAATATACCTGTTTCTTTTGTGCGCGCAGAACTTTCTATGCCATTTCTGTTTGATTTATTGAAATCCTATCCCTAAGGAAAATCTTCGGAACCCTGTACAAAGTTCTCATTATGCCTCGTTTGGTTGTCCTGTGTGGGTGGGTTTACGATAGAGTGTTGTTCTGATGTCGCTTTCTACTCGTTTGACAAGTATATCAAGAAAAGGAATTTGACAATTTTGCACCAACTTCATTGTGAATTTAATGGTAGGTCTTATGTTATTTAAGTGGTGAAGAAATACTGAAAGTTGTTGGTCATTCCCGGTCCAGACAATAAAAGTATCATCTTATCTTAGCCAGAGCTTAGGTTTATATGTTGCGGTATCAACCGCGTGTGATTCGAACCATTTCATGTAAAAATTTCTTGAAGCTGCATTTATTGGGCAGAATCAGGGTGTTTTCAGTAAACCAAGTGTTGAAATTTCAAATATTTGGAAGCCCCTCCTTGGGCGGAGCCAACTTCTTAAACTTCACGATTGAGTGATTTCCCATGGTATGTACGTAGCCTTAGAAATAGATTGTAGTTTGCACCTGAAGACGATCAGAGATTGTACTGATCGAAACGTCGTGTATAAATAAAATATAGACAATGGAAGTCCGAAACACAGAGTTAATTTCTAACCATTTTTTCTTGTACAGATCGCTTGAACATCTTTTCCTTTAAGATTGTCGAAAATATTTTTAACGATCTTTTTCTGATTGTTATTCTAGGACAAGTAATAGTAGAAAAAAGTTTCAATTTCGAAGAAGAATTTGAAGTTGATAGGCCATTTTTGGTTATGCTAAAAATTAAACATTTCGAGCTAAGAGAGAGAGACCACAGAAGAAGAAAATTTTCACACTCTTCCATTTTGGTTTTTGGGAAAATTTTGCGTCCTTAAGTACATAATATTAAAATAACGTATTGTTGTACTCATTACGAAATATAAGCCATTAAAACACTGCTTAGGCTACTTTTCACGAATATTTTACTTATTACTTTAGTTACTTTTACAAAAATTAAGTTAAATTTTTTTAAAAGCGTCTTACAACTAGGAGTTTTTTTTTCTAATTATGATCCGGTTTTTTTTTTCAAGAAAAAAATTAATTGGTTTTGATTTTCTACCCAAAACTCTTCCGCTTTTCTTCTTCTTTTTTTCCTTCTAGCTGTGTATCAAAAGTAGTATGTAAAAAAAATGTTAATTTTTTGACGCATTGCATTTTTCTTTTAAAATGTTACAGATATTTTTCTATACGAAATTAAAAAAATAGGTTACAAAATTATTTATGTTGTAAAAGTTTAAGGCTGAGAAATTAACAAGAATAACACTGAAAAAAAGTTTTTTTTTTATTTTTTTTACATTTTGAGCCTTCGAGTAAAAAGAGAATATATTCAATTTTTTTTAGTAAAATTTTAGTTTTAATAGAAGAAGAATCAAGGATTCTGTGGTTGGAAAATTCATCTACTCAAATTCAGCTTTGGGTTACTGTGCCAAACGTTTTAATAATAAAATTCAAGCCAACAACCTTTACTGCTGCTTTATTTTTGCTAGTATATTTAACATATAACATTTTATTTTTTTATAGTTGTTACAAACCCAATATGTCGATATTCGATATTATTCAAAAACAAATCAGCTAGTATATCACATATAAGACTTTAATAAAGAATACCGATAGTTCTAGGGAAATTTTTTTTTCTGGAAAAATTGACTCTATTTTGATAAATAAAATAAATTAAAAAACTGCATTCTTCTTTGGGTTTAAAGAACATCGGCTGATCAATTTTTAAATAGTACTTTGTCTTTGTTGTCTTATTTATCTCAGCCTTAGACTATTATTAATATTTTATATAAGTTTTAATTTTATATAAGTTTCATAACAAATCCAAATATGATGTCAAAAAATTAAACCTAACATATGGTATGTTTTCACATCGTACCCAATACGTATTGAAAAGATTGTCTTTTTCTTTCATAGAGCATGTTTTCTGTTCCGACAAAGAGCGTGATATATGAAAGAACAACATGCTCGATTTTCAATACGTATCGAATACCATGTGAAAACATACTAATAACGTGTTGTGATGGT
The DNA here is from genome assembly GCA_963921995.1 of Oxystoma pomonae. Taxonomy (NCBI): domain Eukaryota; kingdom Metazoa; phylum Arthropoda; class Insecta; order Coleoptera; family Brentidae; genus Oxystoma; species Oxystoma pomonae. The sequence goes on along the minus strand of OY998166.1, from coordinate 94,252,536 downwards.
GTCGATTCATTCGTATAAGTTGCGTCAAGGCTTATTGTGTAGCCAAAACTCTCTACACCACTCCCTATTGTCTATAGTTTATGTTGAGTGTAATAGTCCAAGCCAATCTATCCAAGTTCCAATGCTTTAGTTCGGAATCGGAGCGGCCAGGATGAAACTTTGAGGCTAGTTAGGGCCTATATAAATAAGCTTAAACCCAAGTTTTAGACTTCATCCCCCGGGAGGTTTTTCCGCCATCTTGGATTTAGGGGTGCATTCATTTTTCGCGATTTATGGCTTAAATATGCACTTTACGGAAAAGTATTCCCAGCGATTTATTGTAGATAATAAGATTCCCCATCGAAACTATGGGTATAAAAAAATTCATAAATTCATTATTTAAACAATTATGATCATTTTAGTGAAAAATTTAGGGGTTGAACTACAGTTTTTTGACTTTTTTAGTGTTCCTGTGCCATTTAGGAAAAAATATAATCAGGAGATAAATGTAGACCTTGAAAAGCTCTACAATATTTATCTCTTAACTTTTTTGCGTATCATTCTTCATTTTCGCAGTGCAGCGCTCCGAATTCGCGCGCGCTCACCTCCAGCGCCTAAAAGTCGAGCGTGGTGCGGCTGATATTATAAACCGAATCTCGCAGAACTACTTTGGTATAAGAGAAGGCTCAATGAAACTTTGTGGGTAGTTTGGGTACATAAGCGAGAAGATAAATCTACGTTTTAGACTTCATCCCCCCAGAAGTTTTTCCGCCATCTTGGATTTGGGGGTGCATTTGTTTTTCGCGATTTGCGGCTTAATTATGCAATTTACGGGAAAGTAGGTCCAGTCATTTCTTTATTAGAATATTGTAGAGCTTTTCAAGGTCTACATTTATCTCCTGATTATATTTTTTCATAAATGGCACAGGAAGGCTAAAAAAGTCATAAAACTGTAGTTCAACCCCTAAATTTTTCACTAAAATAATCATAATTGTTTAAATAATGAATTTATGAATTTTTTTATACCCATAGTTTCAATGGGGAATCTTATTATCTACAATAAATCACTAGACATACTTTTCCGTAAACTGCATATTTAAGCCGGAAGTCGCGAAAAATAAATGGACCCCTAAATCCAAGATGGCGGAAAACCCTCCCGGGGGATGAAGTCTAAAACTTCTTCTTTATATAGGCCCTAACTACGCTCAAAGTTTCATCCTGTCCGCTCCGATTCTGAACTAAAATTCTAGATTGCTTGGACTATAAAGATTATTTTTTTTTTCTGTCAGTGACCTCAGTTCAGGAAGTGTCGAAGTGACGTTCAAAACGGGTCATTTACTACGTTTTCATGTAGAACTGAACACGTTTTCAATACGATTCACTTTCAAACCTTCCATGAAGACGCCGCGAATCGAACTTTTTTTTCGTTGGCCCTGGCCAAGTTCAATACCGCTTTTTTGTATCCTATTGAACTGACTCATTACACCAATAATAAGCTGTTAGCACTTCAAAAATTTCTGCAAAAAGTACCTTTATTTTAATTAGATTATTGTGCTGTAAACTTATTGGCTTTAAAAAAACAAACAAAAGAAGCAAAATTGGCAAACACTAACCTCAGCACGCATTCAAATCGCTTCATGAAAACCAAAAAGTGAATATTCAGTTCCACGTGAAAACGTAGTCACTGACAGAAAAAAGATTATCTACTCTTAATGTTTTCTAAAGGAAAAAAAAGATAACGCGATTTCAGCCACAGGGTTAGGTGACGCGACGTAATGATACACCACCTAGCGCCCGTATCTCATGATAATCAGTCTCGCTCGACGTTAGTGATGGGCACATCGAAAAAACACATCGATGTTGAACATCGATGTCAATATCGATGGTGAAAAAATATCGGTATAAAAACATCGATGTTTTTTTTTTGCTTTTTTTAGAGAGTATTCCGTTCTTCAAAGAAACTGTTTTTTTTAAAGACTTATTGTTAATGTTACACCAATAATAGGAACATCATATACAAAGGCTATTAAATATCTAAGGTAAAAAACAACAAAAAAAATATGATTAGTACATTCAAAAGAAACTATATAAAGAAAAATGTTGTTCTGATTCTCTCGCTTTTTTCTACTGATTGTAGAAACAATAATTTATTGAGGGTTGGGTCCCTTTAATCGATTCCTTCTTTCGGTGAGGGTTTGGCCAGTTTTTGAATACAAGCGCTTTGATGCGGAGGGGTGCAAGTGCAAACTTCTCAGACACATTATTTCCTATAATTATCGATGTTTGTGCCCATCAATACTCAGCAATTCTTTAAACCAATTTTTCATCCGAACCTTATTTCTTTAAACCATTTAATAACAAATTCGAAATTTGTAAGACCCGTTTTTAATCAAACCATTGTTTATCAAACTCATTCAACATCAAACCCGGAATTCGTATAAACCGTAATTTATCAGGAAATTTTTGCTAAATTAATTGCGCATTCGCCAATACCACATTCTGGTGAGTTATTTTACTTGTTAAATATTGCTTTAAACAACATAAAAAATATATTTTGTGATTTAAAATATCTGATCTTCGTAATTACATCTTAAACAAATAAAAAAAATAATCAAAATAAAAGAAAAAAAATATGCTTTGACGGGACTCGAACCCTCAGTCTAAAGACAATACACCAGGGTTTAAGCGCCTTAGACCACTAGGCCATTTCGGTTTTGTTAAGACATTCATGGTATATTAATGTAGTGGTGTCATTGGTTACGATTTTCAGAAAATAAGAAATTGTTTTTTTTATTATGAATTTATTTAATTGTTTTTAATAAATAAAATACATATAAAAAAGTTTCAGTTGCAATTAAAAAAAATTTACATACAAATATTGAATCACAATAATTTGATCGAATCATAATTTGGCGAAATTAAAAAAACTGAAAATACCTACCTATATCATTTTGCCGAACCGTAAATAAATCAAATCGTAAAATGATCGTATATGTTACTACGAATACATAATCTTAAATTTATACTTATTTTCTCTTTTGTGGGAAGTTATCAAAAAAATTGCAGGATTTATTTTTTCAAAAATTTTCGCCATTTTTGGGTGAAAAATTTCATTAATTTTGGAATTTTTGCATAAAACTTAGAATTGTATTTGGTCATTTTCTAATGAACAACCAAGTTTGTCTTAAAGTTGACATTAATTGAGCTCACAATACTGCTGCTTTCATGCGATCATTAATAAACTAAACTTGTTTTAACTTTGATGTTTATGACACTCACAATAGTGTATTTTGTCATGTCACAATAAAGAACCAAATTTGATTCAAATTTGACATTTAATAAATTTACACTATTGTGTAATATCATGTAACTGTAAAGAAGCAAATTTGTTTCGACATTGACATTTATTAAACTTCAAATAATGTTATTTTTCAGTTACTTTATTGTTTACATTTCTTGTTAAATCCAAGTTTAAATATTAACGTAAAATTAGCGCTTCTTTCGTGTATCAGCGATACTTTCACATAGAATGTTAATTTTAAACTTAAATTTTACTTTTTTTAAACATTTAATAACGTATACAAAGTAACATCAATTCTACATTTTTTCAAAGTTGAAAACCTGTAATGTAACAGGATTCGCGGACTCTACCGCGGAAAAATTACCGCGTAAGACTTTTACCGCGCCATATGACATTACCGCGTAACTCAATACGGCGCACAACAAAATCCGCGCGAGGCCAGTACCGCGCAACACATTTACCGCGCACAACAAAATCCGCGAAAGACAAATACCGCGCAAGAAAAACACCGCATAAGACAAATACCACGAAAAGGACAATACCGCTCAAAAGAAAATACCGCGCAAAAGAAAATACCGCGCAAAAGAAAATACCGCGCAAAAGACAATGCCGCGCAATATTACATGTAGCATAACTAGTTTCTAAACGTTTTACAGGAAAAGAATAATTATAATAGCGAAGCGGCTTAGTTCTTTTAGTTCTTGAAATCGTATTTATTAAGTTAAACTATTTTGAATCCATGATATTACATTAAGGTTAAACATGAGATAATTGTTTAAAAGCTGCATGCGATTTTTTTTAAATAGAAAAATACTCTTAATGCCTATATTGTAGCAAACCAAAACCGCGCGAAACAAAACCGCGCGGCGCGGTTTTGGTGCGCGCGGTTTTGGTTTGCTATCGCATGCAGCTTTTATACAATTATCTCACGTTTAACCTTAATGTAATATCGTGGATTCAAAATAGTTTAACTTATTTACAAACTATCTATGTCATTTTCAACTTGCGCGGTATTGTCCTTTGCGCGGTATTTGGCTTGCTCGGTTATTGTCTGGCGCGATATTTGCCGTGCGCGGTATTTGTCTTTCGCCGTTTTTGACTTTCGCGGTAAATGTTATGCGCGGTAAATGCTTTTCGCGGTAATTGTCCCTTTATCGCTGCGCTGTAAAAATCTTGAGCGGCAATTTTTTCTGCGGTATTGGGCCGCGCCGTAATTTTTTCGCGGTAAAGTCCGCGAATCATATAACAGACTTTGCTTAGTGGGCAGTTTGTTTAAAATTTTTCTCTACTGTTAAAATCTGCTCTGTTTTTGTAACGTCTGCAATGTTGTTTGTTTTTATATTTTTTTGGTTGTGAGCCGCGTTGAATGATGGCCATTTTTCTTTGTTTTAAAAGGTGTGATTGCTGGGATGCGCATGTCCTTGCCAATACGTCAAGAAAACTTTTTTGTTGACCACTCATTTATGTTCTACTTAAATCACAAAGTTCACGGGGAAAGAGGTACGTTGTTTCAAGGGCGTGTAAATCGACCTTAAGGTACATTATTTGGTTTTTAGAAAATAAAAGTTTAAAAAATTAAAAGTTGCCAGAAAATTAACATTTAGGTAATTTAGAATTTTGGTATTATTGTAATAATTTACTATGTTAACAAAGTATTATTTTTAAATGTACCTACCTATTGTATTTTCCGCAGAATTTTTTTAAGATATTTTTTTTCTGTTGATATATTAAGTATTTACTGTCTTATGACTTGTTTAACGTTGATGGACGGTTTTTTTGGTTTGAGTTAAAAGCAGTTTTATTATAAATTACAAATAAAAGCAGTATGTTACATTTAGATAAATATATTCTATGATGTATTCTTATATTTAATGTTTTTTGCACAAATATACTATAGTGTTCAAGCTTATAAATTTGTTTTAATTGAACAGAATTAGTACTCTACCTATCTTGGAATCTAATAAAACACTGATAAAAAACTATTTGCTTATTACCAGTACAAAATTTAATTCGTTATTCATATTGTACCACATTATACGATGTAACTCATAATTCGAATTTACCAGAAAATAATCGTAATTATTGACATTGTCAAAAAAATCATGATATGTTAAAAATAGTCTTAGTAGTTCGAAAAATATATTGGATTTAAACGAAATTCGATGTAATTTTTTCTCCAATAAGTTGCGGTTTGCAGTTGACGAGTTCACCAGTTAAAGATCGTGTTATTAAAATGAATATTTCCATTTGTAAACTAAATTGGGGTTTTCAGCCAACAGCATTTATAAATGCTGCGCCTTAACTCCCGTGTTTTCCAATTTACTCGAGCATAATTCGTATGCGAAACTAAAGAACAGTCGCACAGAGTCCGTTCAAAACGCCATTCGAATGCTTCGCATACGACTTAGTTTGCGTACGTAAACTCGAGTGGCTTTTCGCACAAATAGACACTTAAAGTTAATTTTCAGTTTTATCAGCATTCGTATCCTTATCTCTATCGAGTCGAGGTGCATTTTTTAAATCAAGGTGAATGCATGACAGCTCCAGCTGATTAAATGCACGAAAAACTCGTTAGGTACGATAAGGGAGTCGTAACATTACGACCGTCCCTGCATACGGAACGATGTTTTGACGCATTTGATCAGCTGCAGCTGTCACACATTCGCCATTAGTTTAAAAGTACACCTGCTCGATAGGTCGACTCGATAGAGATAAGGATACGAATGCCGATAAACCCGAAAATGAAGTGTCTAATATCGATTGTTTCTATAAGCTAATAGACACTTAAAGTAAATATTTTAACGCATCGGTATACCTAACGCGTTCGAAATAAAGCCCAGATACACTGCATTTTTGACTTGTTTATGCGATGTTTCGAACAATGCCCGCTTTTTTGAAGGGTGCGATGACAGAACTACTGATTGAAATCGTTGCGTACGTTCGTGGGTCCGTAACGTTACGTACATCCCTCCGTACGCAACGATTAGAATCAGCTGTTCTGTTATCGCACCCGTCGAAGAAGCGGGTATCGTTCGAAACATGAAATGAACAAGTCAAAATCGTAGTGTACTTTGGCTTGTTTCGAACGCGTTAGGTATACCGATACCGATGCGTTGAAATATTTACTTGAAGTGCCTATTAATCATGATCGATTGTTGCTTACATTTGGAATCACATTTTAGTGAGAGTTATAACCCGGGTTAATTTAACTCGCTCTTGAGAAACCGGCCCTTAATCAGTTGAATTTCTAAACTCTTTTTTGAAAACTAAGTTTTAACATATCAAGTTTTTCTTAGAGTATTTTTTTACTCTCAAGTTGTGAAAGAATGTTTCTATTGTTGTATTTCACTTGTCACGTTATACCATTCCACTGTCAAACTTCTTTGTCGATAGGTGTCCAAATGCAGATGCGATGTTTTATACCCGAGGAAGTTTTTACAGTGGACCATCCATTTATCGTAGCGCTTCTAATCAATCATGAAAATTTCGATAACGTTTTGTTCACAGGACGAGTGGAAAACCCCGCTTAGGTATATAAACGTAGAATTTTACGCACAACTTTCACGTATAATAAAATATCTATAGCTGTATTCTTGATACCCGTGCCCGAGAGTGTGAACAAAAGCGATTTTAACTCAGTCAAGCTACACCCCTCTCCCCTCAAAGAACCTCAATTTGGATATTGTAAAAATGATGTACTAATTTAGTCCCCTTTTAAAAATTTGTTTACTTAATGAATAACGGAGCTTTTCGCACTTAAAAAGAGGGGGGGTGTGACTTGGCGCTAAGGTGCACCCCCCCCCCATTCTTAGGAGATAGATTTAATGAAAGTTGTTATGTCATCATTTTGTACTAATTATGTACTTTTAGTTTACAAAAACAATCGATTCCTAAGATTTTTGTTTGTTTGTTATGGGGTGTGTAGCTTGATATTAAGGTACACCAACCTCTGCTTAGGAAAGAGATTCGACTAAAAGTGACTATGCCAGAATTTGGTATTAATTATGTACTAATTTAGGTTCCTTCTAAAAAATTGCCCACTCTCACTCACTACACTCCAAGGTCGTAGATAAGGGGGGACAAGGGGGTAATAGCCCCCGCCCAAACCGGCGTCCGTATCCGTTACTCTCCCGATGTTTGCTGGGTAGTTTTCGAGAGATTCTGTTTTCCCCTCTTTTTAGCTGACTCCCCACATTTTTTTAAATAATTTACAAAAAACACGAAAAAAATTAAAATTTGCACCTTAAGTTTGATTGTTAGAATTTTAGTTTATATCGGGTTTCACAGTAAATTTTGCCTGCGGCGCTACAACACATCGATGAATTGATTAAATAAAAAAATAGTATATTTTACAAAATTTTCGCCTGCATTATTTTAGCAACAAATCTAGAATTATTACCAGATCCCAATCCAATTTTTTTTATATTTCATAAAAAACTTAAAAAAGATCGAAATTTCTGAAGAACTTTCTTCTCAAACTGCGGCGCTGTGACACATTGTTTGCTACAATTTTAGTTTAGTTATTAGTATATTATTACAAAATTTTCGCCTACGCCACATTTATGACATGATGTTCCAACCCAGTTTTTTTGTATATGAGTTGAGTTGAATTTTTTTGTACTGTCCCCCCCCCCACCCCCCAAGTAAAAATGATAAAAAGTAACTGTGCCATAATTTGCTACTAATTATGTACGTATTTCGTCCCATTCTAAAAAATTGCCTACTGTCAAGATAACTTGATTTTTTTAAATTTTGTGGGGTGTGTAGCTTGATGTCAAGGCCCCTCTGCTTAGAAAATAGATTTGAAAAAAGTAAATATGCCATAATTTGCAGAGGGGCCTTGACATCAAGCTACACACTCCACAAAATAAAAAAAAAATGAAGTTATCTTGAGAGTAGGCAATTTTTTAGAAGGGGACGGGAATTAGTAGAAAATTATGACATAATTATTTTTTTTTTAAATCTCTTTCCTAGACAGAGGGGGGTGTGCCTTGATATCAAGCTACACACTCCATAAAAACAAAAAAAAATTAAGTTATCTTAAGAGTAGGCAATTTTCTAGAAGGGGACGAAATTAGTATATAATTAGTAGCAAATTATGGCATAATTATTTTCTAGGCAGAGGGGGATGTGCCTTGATATCAAGCTTCAGACCCCTAAAAACAAAAAAAATTAAGTTCTCTTAAGTGTAGGCAATTTACTACAAGGGGACGAAATTAGTACATAATTGTACCAAATTCTGGCATAGTCACTTTTGGTCGAATCTCTTCTATCAGTACTAGTACATAATTTTTACAATAACCAAATTGAGTTTCGTTAAGAACGGGGGGGGGGGTGTAGCTTGACTGAGCTCTGAAAATATCCTCAAATTTCTCACTTCTTACCCACTTTGAACCAGTTGTGAAAAATATATAGCCTTTTATACAGGATGTCACAAAAATAAAATATGACACAAACTTATCTTTTTTTAAATTGGATACCCTGTATATTAACTCATTTTCTGAATCCTTAAAAAAATAAGCTTTTCAAAAATACCAAACACTGGGTCTATCTTTTATCTTCTCCAAAATAGTCAAGTTTAAATTTGTGTGGAAGAGATAGGAAAAGAACTATCATATACAGTACAACTTCAGTAATCCACTGTTATAAAAATATAAAACTACAGGTTATTATGTATGTACATATTATGTACTAGCTATCAATGCTGAATAAGTACATGCATAATATACTTAAACTATGTAAGTTAATGTGTTTTTTTTTGGAAAAAAACCTGTCTAACTTGGTTTGAATACTCTTTTCGGGCTAGTTCCAACGCTTTTTCGTTTAGTTTTTTGAGTAACAATATGTCTTGCATTGGGAAATCATTTTCCTCCGCCCATTGAATGGATAGGGATAATGACCTGCCCGCGTCACCATGCTTTAATCTCTCTACAATCTCTTCATCAATGTCGGATTCACCGGATTCATTCTGTTGGTCTTGATTTTTTATTGCTTCGTTTATTATTTCTGCTTCCGTTTGTTCTACAATATTCTCTTTTCCTCCAATCGCCCACTCGATAACATCATTGCTACTTAAGTCATTTTCTGGATCTACGATATTCAGCGCGTCTGTAATGGTGTTAAGGTCTGACTCATTCACAACGCAAAGTCTTTTTCGAAGTTTTGATAGTGGCAGATTGTCTTCATCAGACTCTGGGTCCTGTAACTCCACTCTACGGCAAATGGACTCAGTCCATAACGCTCCTCAGCTTTTTTTTGAATGTTGTTCACAGAAATTGATTTCCAAGCTAAATCCAAGTTATGTACTGCGTCTTTTAGGTTGTATTCCTTCAACATCTTCACTATATCCTCTCCTTCATTTGATATAACTTGATTTAGTAAACGCTTTCTGTATCTCACCTTTATATTTTGAATCAAGTTTTGATCCATCGGCTGTAGGGGGCAATAACATAACTCTGATATCTGGATCAAAATTTACTTCTTCATCTGGAGGATGAGAGCCTGCATTATCGATTAGCAATAGAGCCTTTTTGGGCCTGTTAACTTCTGCTAAAAAAGTTTTGACGCTAGGTATGAAACATGTTTTAAACCACTCCATGAATACAGGTCTTGTCATCCATCCTTTGCTGGTTCCCTTATATACAACAGGTAGCTCAGAATTTCTGAGCACTCTGTGATTCTTTGATTTGCCGAGAAACAGAAGTGGTAACTTATGTGTACAACAGGGCATGAAGGTTACAGGGTCTTTGGAGATTTTTATGCCTGGAGCTATCGGGCAACGCTCTCCAAAATGCCGCGAATTCGTCAGCATTATAGACCTGTTCCTTTGTTAGGCCCATTTGCTGCACCACAGCACGAAACTTTTCTTGAACTGGAGCAATGGCGTTTAAATCACTTGAAAGTTTCTCACCACAAACCATTAAAAATCGAATACCGTGTCGTTTCTTAAATTGATCGAGCCAACCAGAGCTCGCCAGAAAATCATTTTTTTGGGTTATGCATTCATAAAAATGCTTCGCTTTTGTTCTTAAAAGATCTGAAGAAACAGGTATATACGTGGAGAAGTCGTTGTTGTAAAAACCAACTGTATAAAGCAGCCTCAACTTCAGGATTCTCGGCTTTTCTGATCACCTGACGTTTGCCTAAAATTTAGATTATATAACTATGCGATTTTGTAATGGCAAAAAGGTATTGAGTACATACACGTCCCTTGATATGATTTTGCCACAAAGTTTCTTATTTTGTCCTTATTTTTCTTTATATCAAAAATCGTGAATCTAGGAATTCCAAAATTTGGTGCCGTTTGACGGATACTTCCGGATTTATCTCTTCCGGATTTATCTAGACTGTCTAATATTTCACATTTTTCGGTGAGAGATAATGTTTTGTGGAGCCTTTTATTTGGAGCCATCCCTAACAGAACTATGTCTTGCATACGACTAATTAGAATGAAACAAAACCTCGCTGTCGCGTCAATCCTGTTAAGGCAGGAAAATTCTTGTTATGATTTTCTTGTAAAACGTTTTAGTCCCGTTTATGGAGGTAAAATTTCGAAAATGTCCGATCTATAAAGCAATCCGGACTACTGGAGTGTCCGTTTTAGCGAATGTCCGAACTACAGAAGTTGTACTGTATATATATATATATATAGGTATTAATATTGGGTAGTTGATTTCGATTTCCCCATCTCTTCCATACAAATGCTTATTTTGTAAGGATTCCGAAAATGAGTTCACATTCAGGGTGTCCAATTTAAAAAAAGATAAGTTTGTGTTATATTTGATTTTTGGAACACCCTGTATGGGTATACATTTTTCTAAATAGATCTCCCAAAAAATCCATTATTCCAGACTTTTGGGACACACTGTAAACATACCATACACGCTGCTCTTTTCTTTAGCCTTCTAGATCTTATAATGATCGTTGTTTAAAAAAGGTCTTTTTTTGTACCTTCATCAAAAACATGATTTTAGTAACTGTCTGCAGATAACTAAAGCATGGCTTTTTTGGTTACCGATGCCTTTTTTTATCACGGGTGCAAAAAAAGATTTCTGTCCGACCCTAAATTAAAGAGAAATAGCGGAAAATAGTAATATTGAAAAAACCTAATTATTATTCTTGCCTAAAAATTAAGCCATTTCCGCCAGTTTTCACCAAGTATTTACGAAAAACTCATTTAAAAACTTCGTCAAAATATCAAACTGTCAAAGATTAAAATGTCGCAACAATGAACGTCACCGAGTAAAAAGGCACATCACTATGGAAATCGGATTGTTATTTCATTTACGTCGCCTTGATTCATAGTGTAAATATGGTACGTTGCGAGAAGTGCTCTGCGTTCGAGATTTTTAATAGTATATTACATAACGAGAGAAGAAAGTGACATATTTCACACGAGCGTAAATGTTGTGAACGAGTGTAAGAAAGTTACTTTCTATCGAGTTGTGTACGCTATTTTTCCTACGGTCACTTCAGGATTTAATTCGTATTTTTTATTATTATTAAATTTTTTTCATTTTCATCTCAAGAGAAGAAAGTATTTTCTTCTCTAGGGACGAAAATGGTTTCGGTCTATTTTCGACGCTTCTACAAATAATAGCCTAGTAGATACCTACATTGTTTGGATGCTTTGCTGTCATTCATTTTCGTCACTAGAGAAGAAAACATTTTCGTGTCTAGAGACGAAAATAAAATTGATGTGCGTGTGAAATATAAAACTTTCTGAGGCGTTATAGAGTGCAGATTTGGTTACTTTCGTGTGTGGTCGTAGGCAGAACTATTTTCCTGTTTTTCTTGTTAACAACTCGCGGCTAAACTGTGCTTTTTTACTCGCGTTTTTAAATACCACCACACTATTTTAGCCACTAGTTGTGAAAACTACTATTAAACAACGATATGATCAATTTGCTCTAGGTACTTACATAATGCATTTTTTAAATTTTTATAATCCAGATTGTAATTTAGACTTTTGGTGCATGTCATATTTGTTTTGTGTCATGTTTGAATTTTGAGAATGTGCATGAAGCTAAACAGGCGACTATGGGCTTTTTATAAGCCCCTAAAAATTTATTGTATCCATACAAATTTTTATGTGATGTCTACCGGTAGTTTTTTAAGATTGGTTGATACTTTAGTTTTCTTTTTATATTTTATGCTATATGTATATATTAAATTAGTTTTGATATTGCGTGTAGGAAATAGCTCATTAAAATATGAGCTAAAACATATTTTCCCCTCCGTTCCCGAAATTTTTGATTACTAAAAAAAAAATATAGATTGGATTCCAATTTTTCTTTTTCTATACTTAGAAAATTGGTAGTTCAATGTTCTAAGATAATATGTGTATTAATGGATCGAAAAATATAGTGAAATTATTAAAGTTTTTTATTGCTATCGGCCAGATCGGCAAAACTTGCTAAGTCCATTTATGAGTGTTTTTTTTTTAGGTGCCCCACCCACTTTTAAAATGGTTTATTTTATTTTTGAAAAAAATTTTTTGGCTCTATTAGAATAAGTTTAAGTCACTTCTTAAAAGCAACTTAAGCATGTATGAGAATTTTTGTAGGTGCCCCAAATAATAATCGTGTTTTTAAATTCTCTTATTTTACTAAGTTTGTTACATTCTTATAATATACTTTGCGATCTCTGTTTTGTTTTTTTATGTGATTTCTAACCAGTAAAAAATTTCGAATATCGTCTGCATTTGTAGGAAAACCCTTGCTGACACCTCGGTTGGGTGGCCAAATATAGGGCAAATAGAAGAATTTCTAGTGAGAAGACTGCCCGAACTCATTCTGCTTAATATTTCTGTAACAAAAAGAAATAAGTAGTTGAAGTAATAAATTAAATGAATGGGAATAAACGTGTACTGGAAATTAAAAAAAAAACAACACTGTGTCAAGGAAATTATTTATTTAATAAAACAATGTCATTGTCTAAAGTATTCTAAATCACTTAACTTTAAACTAACTTAAGTTATTAAATAAATAGATTAATTTTATAATTTTCTACCCCTATAATTAAAAAAAAAATTGAGTGGGTGGGGCACCTGAAAATTTTTTTGAAAAACATTTTTTTTTTGTTTTTTCTTCTCCTTCGCGCCTTCGGCAACTTTTGCGACCTAGGCCGACCTAAAAAAATAAATAAAATATATTCGATCCAACTTTGTGTATATTGGTGTAGTGATGTTAAGTGTCACAGAATGGGAGAATGTCTAACCTAATCTAACCCAAGGGAGTCCACGTTTTAGCATGAAAAATTAGTTAAACAGGTAAATATAATTTTTTAAGTTTTGTCCAGACTATTTATTTTTTTTTTGTTATTTTTAGATAACCACCTTTCTTGGCGCAAAGCCAGGATCGAAGAAATTGAGGAGTTTCCAGCGGACCACGCATTTCTTGTACTTTTAAAGTCGTCGCCTCAAATGGAACCTAGAAGAAGAGACCGGGCAGTACTTCCATTGTTTGTTGGAAGATTAGCTAGTCCGATAGTTAATTAACTTTTGAGAAAGTAAAGAAAATACTTACTTTTGAGTTTTGACATCATTAACTGACGCTCACGTTTTTTCGCTCTAGATATTTTTTTTATCATTAAGTCATCCTTCAAATTTGTACCAATCATAGGGTTATCTTGTTTCGTGTTTGGGATTTGAAGTTTGTTACATACCTGAAAACGCTAGCACAAAACAAGTAAAAGATGGGTTAGCAGCTCGATTAGCACTCATTATGAAAATAATAATGACAGTCAGAAATTGTAAGAAAATCCTATATTGACGTAATTTAAGTAAATGAAACTCTTATGAGAATTGGCGAAAGTCAAGTGAAATTTTTTGATTTAAGTGAAATTTTAAAACTGTTTATATGATTTTACCGGAAAATTATTGTTTTATAGTTTTTCAAGACGTAACATTAAACTGCTATAATGTATTATAGAACCTATTTATATAAATAAACACATGTATAATGATTTTAGTCATTCATACAGCCGTCAAAATTAAACTTGGTCCGTTTACATGCTCGGCTTCTAAAAACGGGGGGAGGGAGGCTGTTGAATATTCTTAACAATTATAACACAACCAACTATCGAGAGACAGTTTTTAACCTCAGCTGGAGATTTAGTTTTCGAGATATTTGTTGTAACGAAATATTATTTTTGTTATGTTTTCTTGAACCGTCGCAAGCAAAAACAGTTACTATACATCAAAGCGTCACATTTTAAAAATAAAATTAAAACCATAACATTACCTAATGATCATATTTTAATAGTGGCGTGGTAGGACAACCCCTCCCCCCCCCCCCCCGAGACTTATTACTAACTTTGCAAAATATGCCGTTTGTTGACTTTGGAGATGTAATGTTTAGAATACTTTAATCCCCCCCCCCGAAAATGTTTCTTACTACGCCACTGCATTTTAATCTCGTGTAATTGGACTGACATGCCACTAGATGAATTTTTATCAGCAGTAAAACTCATTTTAAATTCTACATATTTTTCTACAAACAAAATCTAAAATGAAATTGACGCCTGATATGCATCAATAGTCTTAAAACACCTAGAAGAAGACGTCCTAAAAAACTTTAATATTCCCTTTTTCACCGGTCGGTATGTCGCAATACCAAGAAATAAGGAAAATGACGTGTCTTTTCATAAACGTATTATTTTAATTTTTGAGGGGTCAAGTCCAAAGACATTGTTAATTAACAAATTACAAGTTAAAATTTAAGGACTAGGATAATAACAAGCAACGCTATAAGCAAATATCAGGGTAAGATAAAAGTGATAATGAAAATAAAACTAGTAAACTATACTAGAAAGACCAATAATAGTCCTCGCAAATGGTTCATTTTGCCAAAAGAAATCAAGCATATAAATATAAATCTAAATAGAGAGTACCATAGAGAAAGTAATAGCTACGCGAGAGTAACCGATACTGTGTTATACTTGAGGAACATTGTTTGACGGCGACACGAGCGCAGCCGGTGGCTACAGGAAGGAACTACTTGTACAGCCAGACGCATAATAAAATACATATATTATTTTGGTTATTTCTTTACAGACACTTATTAAATAATAAAAAAATATAAAAAAACTTAACATGCGCCGTTTTTCCATATTTTTAGTGTTAAAAAAGCGATTCATTCGCGAAAGGTTTTACCTCTATACAAACCTTAACCAACTTTGTACTGTTCCATGCAGCTAAAAAACTTTGTTTAGCCTACAAAAATCTAAAATAGGAGGAGGTGGTTATAACTATGTTAAGGAATATTATCAAATATTAAAGGTAACAATATTTTATTATGTTACTTTCTTTTATTAATTGGGGAAAGTCTTACAGATTTTATAAATGTTTTAACCTATATCTCTTTTTTTGGTTGTACTTTAACCTATTATCTTCTTGCATAACTCTGTATAAATTATCACAATATTTTCTTCAGAGATTTGGTTCGCAAAAATCTAAACCCCAATTTTCGGCCCTTTTCAAATAGTCCCATACTTTCTAGCTTTAATGGTAGTGATCCAGCCTGATTTGAATGGCATTTTAGACCTTACAATAAGTTGTGAATGCTGTATATAGCTAAGCCTATAAACTCGCGCGATTTCCAACAAAAACTGATTAAAATAACTCACTTTTGAAAATCTAAAAAAACCGCTTGCCAGGTTTGACAGACTTTGACAAACGGTGGCAAAAACCGGCAGGTACAAAAATAAAATTGTGTGAAATATATTTCGACATTGAAAAATGTTCTGTCTTTCTTTTATGATCATATAGAAAGTCATGGACGAGGCAAGGTAGGTGATTACTTAATACAAGCATTATTTTCACTCTTCGCCGCAATGCGCTATACGCTACAGGAACGTAGTGCCTGCGCGGCCTTATCTTTCTGTTAGTCTCCGTAAGTTATAATTTTGTCTCTGGAGAGGACACGTAATGGTAATATCCGACCAGCAAGTCAACGCGATTCACACCGAGTTTTTTATTGTTAGCTGAATGCGCCAGGATGAACCGGGGTAGAAAGCTTTAATTGTATATATTTTTCAAGCCTTTATTACTTGTAATAATGAAGGAAAAAGCAGAGAGCATATAATTTAGATTTTCTCAGGTAAAAAATAAGTGTTTTTTATTTATTTTTAAATATTGTGCTGTCTAAGGTTACTTCAAATTTTAATGACCCCGTCATTTCCGAATGTTTGAAAAATACATGATTAGGAGATCAGAATGGGTGAGAAGTTATGTAAAAACTGATGGTCTCATATGATAAATTTCCTTGGATATTCCTTCAATGGTTCTGTTCTCCTAATTCAAAAGAGGCGGTTGTGACGTGACCGTGTCAATTGCCATTATGGGGAGTCTTCTCCAAAATTGTTTTTATGATTTTTGTTTTAATTTGACCGCCGAAATAGAGTAATGTTTAATTTAAAATAAAAGAAAAAAACTAGCGCCGCAGGACAACATTTTTGCGGAAGTTGGTACGTAATTTCGTCGGAGAGGGGGTCGATCGCCAAATGCCTATAATTTAGCAAAACAATACAATGTAAAAACGTAGTTTCCTAAAATTTACAATAACAAATCAGTACTGAGCAAAAACTTTAAAATGACAAAACTGTGTAGCGGCAAAACAGTAATTGGTCAGAACGTACTGGCCTAAAACCTTACAATACTAAAAGGTTACAAGAGGAAATGGGTATAAACCTAAAATATTGCCACTAGATGGCGCTGCGGTGTGATGGACACCATTTGATTTGTTAAGCCGGATTTACAATTAAGCAAGAAAGCAAGCAAGCAAACAGGTGTGCCAACCTAAACCCTTTTTTTAAGTTTAGTATGCTATTTTAAGACACTTAAAGAAGCTTTAAACAATGAGGGAATTTGCTTGCTAACACCAATGCAATTTTCTAGTTTTATTGGCTCATTTAGATAAAATTCGAAAAAACAAAACGTCAGCTGATGCATATTGGTCGAACACCTCGAATGGCATTTCTTTGTTTTGCTGTCCAACTGTTTTCAGCCGGCTGTGTATTGTGTCGCCATCTAGCGGGAATATGTTACACTATTTTGCTTTTGTACACTTTTGCCCTTGTAACGTTTTAGGCCAGTTCGTTATGATCTATTTCGATTTTGAGATATTATAGTTTTGCGTATTTATTGTTTTTACGTAGTACTGTTACGTACCTGTATATATATATAATAATAATATATAATATATAATTTACCTTTTTTGTAACGTACTTTTTGATAAATTATGCGCAGCCCGATCGCCTCCCTCTGTATTCGCCACCTGTGACTGTACCGGCACGGGTCTGTTGTCTGCAGCGCAACTCGGGCGATCGACATTATGGATAGTTGCCAACGCGGAACTTGTCCAAAAAATACGATTTTCCTTGCGCCGCCACTGCTTTGGATTGATAAAAATAAGCAAGAACGAGAGCGAAAGTGTCGCACCAACTTTCGAAGCCAAGAACCAAAAAAAAACGATAGCTGCGCCACTTGGTCTTCAGGTCAGTTGAGCGGGACCGCAAATTTACCATTAGGTGTTCTCTTTATTTAGATTTATATTCTTTTTTGGGTCTCTTTGCTTTTTTTTGCAAACGGGTTGACAGATTTAGTACTGCGCCGAGGTTCGCATAATTAAATTCCTGGTTATTAAAACATCTTTAGTCAAGTATTAAGAAGTTTCGCTGTACACTTTCAGTCGAGGGTTTAACAAGACGCCCAAATCCTTGATCTGCTCTACACAGTCCTAGGTAGTGTCATTAATATGGTAGATGTAGTTGTTAAATTTAATTACAGTGAAACCTCTTATAAGCGGACACGCACGGTTTCGTTGATTTTGTCCGCTTATTGGAGGTGTCCGCTTAAGAGAGAAAACTTCGAAATTTTAATAGTATATATTTATTACTTCAACGTACATGGTTGTATTTCTTATAATAAAACAGGACAACACAAATGAAAATCTAAACAACACTTATAAATAGAAAAACGGTAAAAAATCAGGTAATATTAGGAAGGTTTTTAGTACATAATAACAAAGATAGTTATCTACTTATTTATAAACTCTAAAATGCTTTGTTGACGCATATTTTGTATTTTTTTTTCAAAAGAGTAGACTGAAAATGATCTTCTAAATCATAAGCAAAACTTTTTAAGTTGTTTATCACTCAAAGCCTCACTATACGTAGTTATTGTGTTGCTTCTTTCAACACTGTCATGCTCGAGTTCGCTGTCTTCTTCTGATGCAGAATCGAGTTCAATCACATTCTGAATTTTCTCGTCATTGTTTAAACTCATTTCTTCCGTGGCCGCAGTATCGTGAATACGAACATAATTTTAAAGATTTTCTTGTGTTATGTTCATTTCTTTGGCACACCTTTCCATTTGAGCTACCGTAGATAAAGAAAGAGAGTCTTCTGGATCCCACTGAATTGATGTAGATTCGCAAGTATTCTTCTGAAAACCAGCTTTTTTAAAACAATTTTGTATTGTTGCTGACGAAACTTTATTCCAAGTGGTTTTAATGTAATAAAGAGCCTCTAAAACATTTATGGACTTAATTAGCTCTGAAGCGGATGTTACTTCATCCATTTTTGATAAAATGTAAAAAAAATTTTCGTTTTTGCTTCATCACTTTTCTATCAAATTCGAGCAACCATTGATTCCTTGAAAAGCTTTCCACCGCTTCATTTTTTTGACTTAAAGGCAAGGGTTTTATCCGGTAGAGCTCGAAAGAAAAGGCCAGTTTCATCGGAGTTGTACACATCTTCTGGCCGATAACCAAGAAGTAGCGCGGGCAACTTGATTCTAAATTGATTCACATCTTCTTGACTGACATCAGCTGATTCTCCGGAGTTACACTTGAAACTTATCGCATATCCCCTACGCCATTTTTCCAGCCAACCATTGGATGCCTTAAAGTTAGTGACATTTAATTTTTCTGCTATTTCATTAGCTTTAGCTATTTTTTCCCGACTCCCACTGTTGACGAATATTGTTTTTATTTTTAACAGTTTCCGCTGCTTGAGTTTTTCCGATATTAAATTTTTCAGCGATCTTTCGTGCTGATAGATGATCCTTCTCCGAAACGTTAACAACTTCCATTTTTTCACGTAGGAGTTAGATCTATTACTATCCAACTGAACAATAAAAATAAGCAGTCCCGCCGAATAAAATATGTAAATACGACAGAAGTATTTAGTCTCCGCATTAAAACGGAAAAAGGTAATTCCCCGACTGCAGAGTGTAGATATGTAGAGAGTAGTAGTAGATGTAGAGTAGTAGTAGTAGATATGTATGTAGAGTGTATGTAGATAATACCATGTCGTGCAGTGCTCCGTCCCATTATCAGAGATTCGCGTCCGGTTAAGGGAGGTTTCAGAATTTTTTAGAGTGTCCGGAGGAGTGAATTTTACTTGTAAAGAAATAGGCAAAAGCTTGGTTCCAACAAAATTGTTCGCCTAAAGGGAGGGTCCGCTTAATAGAGGTGTCCGCAAGGAGAGGTTTCACTGTATTTGACATTTTAACACATTTGGTTCCATACCATTAGTCTGGCACACACGCACGAACGCACCCACCCACACACGCATGCACCCACACACACCCTCGCACGCATCCCCCCCCCCGCACACAACTAATTTTCTGAATGAGCTCGACTTTACCTCTTAAGTAGAGTTGTTGCATGGATTGACTTTGAAACCGAGTCGTGTCAGTCGTGGTACACACACGAGTGCTGTAATTAGCCTTACCAAAAGAACTTATTTTAATGTCCAAGACATTCAAACACAGCCCAGGTTTTATTTTAAACACTTTATTTATAATAAATAAGCATTTTTTAATAAAAATATCTTACGTAATGAGCTGATTACATCAGTAGTGAATTTATATATATAGGTAATGGGCTTATTACCGCCCTAGTGCAGTAATGGGACTTAATGCATAACGCAAACAGACCAAACTTACAGACATAATAGCCACTTATCGTGCAGATCGTAGATAAAGTACTGTTATAAAAAGTTTTTTTTATACTGGGACTTTCCACAATCCATCTTAGTATCAATCGCCCAGTTTTGACAAGGTATCTGAAGTTCCAAATTTAGACACTGACAGACAGCCAGTCACCAGATTTCTATTTTATATTTATCTGGTTGGGAATCGAACTTGGACCGCTTGCGTGCTATAGGGAATGTAGCTTTTTGGTAGTTAAAATTTAATGTTATTTTTAAATAAATTTGCTTTATTTTATTGCGTCATTATATACATTTTGTACAAAATTTTGCTTTTAGTGTTTACTTTCCTTTTTAAGGGTGTTTCGAAGTTAATTGATTATTTATTAGCCCTTCATACCAAAAATTTACGTTATATTATTTTACCACATTTTTTCATCCTAAGGCCGGTATTACACTATAAAATTTATTTGTCAAAAATCTTTAATAAAAGATATTTGATGAAACATTTTAAAGTGTAATATATCATATTTTATAAAATATTTCTTTTATTTTATAAAATACATTGTAAAATGTTTCATCAAAAATATGTTACAAAGGATCTTTGAAAAATAAATTTTATAGTGTAATACCAGCCTAAGAATGATTCACTGCATTTCCAAACAAATTTTTTTTTCCGAACCTTAATTGTTCAAACTCATTCAATATCAAACTTGGAATTTGTTAAATCCTTTTTAAATCAACCCTATTTTAATCAAATCTATTCAAACTCAAACCCGGAAGTTGTAAAACCGTTGCAAACCAAATTTCTATTAAATTAATTGCGCTTCCGCCAATAATACAGAATGCGCCAAATGAATATTTGCTTCCCTTGGTCCAAACAAGTATTTATTATTTAAGTATAAATTTTTGTTTTAACAAATATTTATTTAAGGAAAAACCAGAAGTTTTTTGTACTTAGTGCAAAATGAACATCCTGATCTTCGACTTTTCACACAGAGGGTAGAACCTAGAACGACGCCGTTTCGTCGTTATTAGGGACTCATCAGCTAGGTGTACCACAACTGTGTCGAAGATCAGGATGTTCATTTTGCACTAAGTACAAAAAATTTCAGTTTTTTCGTTATATTTAAATTTTAAAAAAGGAATTTGTTGTCCGGGAAAAATAAATAAAAAGAAAGGTTCGTGTTCGTGACATATTGTACACACATTTGCTTTAATTCATCACGACCAGGCCTTCAGGATTTAATGGATAGTCCAGAAACCTACAGTCCTGTTTCATCCTTAGGACTGCACCTGGTGTATGAAGCATAACATAAGCAACCACACCCAGCGAATTTAAACAACTTTCGTCGTCAAACAACGCGGGTTGTTGGATGGCTATATGCAGCGCGCCGCCTGTTGGAATAAAGCGAAAAGCAAAACGTTAAAGGATGCAAATATCAATAAGAATGAAATTTGCGAGCAGGACAAAAAAAAGAAACCTGCGAAACTGTACCGGTTACTGAAAGAAGACCGTTCAAAATACAACGTTCGCAGCAAGTCCACCCCCAATTGGAGTTTATAATACGTCGCCTTATATTAAGACTAAGCAACAATCACTCCGCAGGAGGCTTTTTGCGCAAAACAAAGCCAAGTAAAATTTAAAAAAAGGAATTTGTTGTCCGTGAAAAGTAAATAAAAAGAAAGTTTCGTGGCATATCGGACACACATGCCATGCCATGCCATGCCACGAACCTTTCTGGAAGAAATGGTTTTTTTAAGTAAAATTGGACTTGTAAAAATCATCTATGTTTGACAGCTCACAGACAAAAATCCTGAAGGAGTCCAAGATTCAAATTTGGTGTTTCTAAAAGGATAATTCGTTACCTTCAAGCAGCTGTCAAAATTTCAGGAATCCCCTGAAAAAATTTCTAAATACACGACAGAATATAAAGTGTGACATAATTTTTGTTATTTTTGACTTGTTACATTTAATATTCTAGCGTGTTATATAGCCTTTAAAAAAACATATTTGGCAGATCTGTAAAGGGAATATGGATTAAAAAATTTGAAGTTAAGCAGCCGGGGTCAAAAAATTGAGATTTTGTAAATTTTCTGAACATGCGTCAATTTTCGATTTTTTTGTGATTTGTCCGTGGCATGAATTTGCATTTTTTTGATATCGGCGAATAGCTAGGACCTTTTTACCAACACTTCAAAATGTATTTGCACAATCCCGTTCATTAATAGAGAATAGATTTTTTTTTGTAAATTTTTAGAAAAACCGGAAATAAAATATCATGTTTTGCATACTATATTAAAGGCCATTTCATAGCCTTTTAAGAGGTTTAACCAAAATTTTAAAATGTTGTCACTTGACCGAGATATAGCTGTCAAAATGACGCTAAGTCCTAAAAAAAGTTTACGGTGTCGCGACTAACGTACGCCGTCGCTGAAAAATTTTATATTGGTTTGGTGATCCCCGAAGTCATGCCTAAGTGTGTGCCAAACTAGTACAAAATCACCAAAAATCTTCCTATAGGTTTGAAAAAATCCCCGACTATATGGTTTAAAGATCGCAAATATTCGGTCCCTTCCGTGCGGCCTTTTCTATAAAGCTCAGACCCCCGTCACACTCAATGTCACATCATATTGCTCTCTTTTTTTATATGGCAAGTCACTGAAGCCTAATCGAAATTTTAGAAGGATGCAGTTTACCGTTTTGGGGCTAGTTCCACCTACCTATACATTTGACAGTTATTGTTCTACCAGAGGTGGCCAACTCATATTGCCCTCTCTTTCTAGTTTTTTTCATATTTGCATGTAAAAGCGATTTTATGAAATAGACTGATGTAGGGTGACCAGATTTTTTGCAGTGCAATGGAGGACACCTCCGGCGCCTACAGTTTTTGCGTAGTGGTAAATTGGAAAAAAACACTACAAAAAGCTGGTTTTTCACTTGTACATGGTATTTTCCGGGTCAGTCAAGGTCATGAATCAACTAAACTATTTTTTCATAGTAAGCGGCGATAAGTCAACAAGAATTGATGGCCACCTTGTCATTTTTGCTTTTTTACGAAATTGGATAAAATAAAATGTGGTTATAGGTCACCATTTTGATATATCAGCCGCCATGTTAAAATGCGTCATAGCTGAACCAAATTTTTTTAACAATATTATTGGACTTGACTTTCTTATCTCTTACTTTAGATATTTATTTAGTATATTATTTTTGCAATGTCTTAATTTCACCGGGGTATTTTTCAAGGCATGAAGCTTCAAACTGCATCAAACTCTAAGGATCGAATTTGGAATACATGCCTAATAGTTTGAGGTACATTTGAAGTTGGGCTGACAAAACGTCGAATTATTAAGATTTTTTTAAGAGAAAATGGCAAAAATCTTGTTTTTTGCGATTTTCAAGATCATTTAAGGTCGGAAGACCTTAAAAGTGAATTTTTTGGAATTCTCGCCATCTTGAAAGATGTCGTCATATCAACCCCTTCTACACGAATGCGAACAAAACACCCGGTAACATTTGATTGTATGACTAAAAAGCTATCAATCCCACATAGTCATAAAACTCCTTCGTAAAAAATCCCACGGGATAGAAATTATCGACATATGCCCCTACACTACTACTGCTTATAGCTCACTTTTACCACGCAAATTCGGCTATTTTTATTAATTTTCCAGCTTAGTAATTGCATGTTTTCTTTCCACTTTTCTTGAGTTTCTTTCTCCGTTGGACAACGGAACAATACAAATTCGTCGAGGCACGTGTTTTTACAGTTTTTGATACAGGAAAATTCCATTTTTAAACCGAACGTTTCTTGCCAACACACAATTTGTTTTTAAACATTTCCCTAACAACTGTCAAATCTAGTTGCTCACCTCTGGTAAAACAATAACTGTCAAATATCGTATACAGAGCCTCTAGTTCCACCTAATAGTTTATGGACAAATCGACTTTCGTGTGCAAGTCTGTGCTAACTCTGTGCGATAAGCTAATTTGGTTAAGGGTAGCCCATAGATCATAGACTTGTTGTCATTATGGTAAATTCGTTTTTAATAAAAATATGGCGGATTCAAAATGGCGGAAAACCGTACATTTTAAAAATCTGTAACTTTTTTTCTTTTCTTCCGATTTTGATGGAAAAAAATTTAGAATACTTTTTTTGTAATATATTTTATGAAACAAAATTAAGAAAATAAAAAAAAATTATTAAAAAACATTAAAAAATCTGAAAAAAACTAAAAAAAGTTTTTAAGGCTTTTTCTGAAAATTATTGATTTAACAAAAAAATAGTTTGAATGAAAAAGATAGCCTTTTTGATTCTGAGCTCAAATTGGGTTCAAACATTTCATTCGGTTAAGCAGTTTTTGAGTTATGTTAAAATAACTGGTAAAAAATAGGGGTTTTTGGGCTATATTTGGGATTCATGATATTACCCAAAACTACAAGAACTTTTTGTAAATAACCTAAACTTGTTAAATAGACTAAGTATATCAAGTTTAAACCCCTTGTTGTATTTTGTTGTGTTGTAAGGGTGTATTTTTTAAATATTTATAACTTTTATGTTTTATTCAATTTTGATAAAGTTTGAGATACCTGGTTTGTAATATTTTTATGATGAAGAAATAAAAAAAATATAATTACGTATTATACAAAAATATAAA
Organism: Oxystoma pomonae; assembly: GCA_963921995.1. Classification (NCBI taxonomy): domain Eukaryota; kingdom Metazoa; phylum Arthropoda; class Insecta; order Coleoptera; family Brentidae; genus Oxystoma; species Oxystoma pomonae. Next base: position 94,227,659 of record OY998166.1, on the reverse strand, counting down.
AAAAAAAACAAAAACCAAAGAGTTTTTAATTTTTTTGATCTAGTATTTGTCTACGAAAAAAGAGTTTATATAAAGTAGCTATTTTGACGGTTAGTTTAAATTAGGTTCAAAACTTCCAATCGATTAAGTAGTTTTTGAGTTATATTAAAAAATCGAGTAAAAAATAAGGAAAAATTGGAAAGTAATCCAAGTTCGTAAAACTATGTATATTTTTTTATTATGGCGGAACGGAATTTTTTAAATAATATTTAAGTATTTTAAAATATAGTTTTATCAAAAATATTTGCTTATAAGAAATTAATAAAAAACGAAAATTAATAATAGGTTGAATTCAACAAATATTAAAACAAATTTAAACTTTCAAAACACAAACAGGCTCTCTGTTCAGGTACTATACTCAATTATTTACAGCGACGGCGTCTCCAATTCTAAAAAAATATGCAGCAGTGCTTGCTTTATCTTTATCTTCTCTGACATATTACGCAGAAACAAATTAATTTCTCCAGACATGGTTACTCTTTTCGAAGTTTAGAAACAATAATGGAACTCTACGCATCTAATTCGCCGCGCGGGCCGCCAATTAAAGTTATAGCCTGTTTTAATAATTTTATATAAAAAAAAGCTTTTTAAATACAAGCTTTTATAAAATATGAAGTGCACTAATAAGTAGAAAATAATTTTTAGCGTTCTGATATCATAATAATAAAAGCGATGGGTGCATCATAGGAAGTTTAGGCATGTTGAATCGATGAATTTATGCTACTGGTTTTTCCCCCCTCCGCTTCCCTTAAAGGGGGAAAGGGTGCCTAATAAATTGTATTGTCATCGGAACTATAATCGCATACCAAATTTGAATTCAATCAGAAAATTCGACTTCAACATATTTACATAGTGGTAAATAAAAGCTTGTAAAAAACAACTTCGCGTGTGGTCTTTCTAGTGGCAACCAAGTTTTTTTTTTTCCATTAAAATAAATGTAATATACAAGTGCATGTATAACTTCTATACATCAAATTAAAGCAAAATGTTTACTCTACAAGTTTGATTTATAATCTTTTTTTAAATTTTGCCTTAATATTATTGCATATGGCTTCTGAAAATAAATAACTGCTTTAAAAAAAAACTAAAAATTAAGTTTTTTATTTTTTGTGACAAAACAAAGCAAAATTTTAAACTTTTTTGTAAAAATTAATTTTATCGTGTTTCCACTGAATCGTTTGCTGTCATTTTCGCCTCTCTATGTTAATTTTTAAGAAAGTTACAGCGTTTTTAAAAGTACCATGCAAAAAAAGTGGTGGGGGAAATAACTTGAAAAAAACGCATTTACCAGAATGATTACAAGTCAAAACGCGATCTATAAGCTATACTTAACAAGGTTTAGTCAAACAATCAAGTGTTACTGGGTGTTTTGTTCGCATCCGTGTAGAAGAGGTTGATATGCCGTCATCTTTCAAGATGGCGGCCAAAAATTATAAAAGATACAACTTTCGCAACCGGGGCATGATTATTCTCGACTCCATATAATTTGAACATGAGAATTTCAAACGATTCATGACGTTAAATGACCTTGAAAATCGCAAAAACAAGATTTTTGCCATTTTCTCTTCAAAAAATCTTAATAATTCGAGGTTTTGTCAGTACAACTTCAAATATACCTCAAAAACTATTAGGCATATATGCCAAATTCGATCCTTAGAGTTTGATGCAGTTTGAAGCTTCATGACCTTGAAAAATACCCCAGTAAATTAACACATTGCAGAAATAACATACTAAAGGGCGCTATTCATCAACTATTAAAGCGAAGAGGACCAAGTTTGGTAAGACAGAAAAGAGCATGCCCAACAATATTGTTAAAAAAAAATTGGTTCAGCTATGACGCGTTTCAATATGGCGGCTGATATATCAAAATGGCGAGCTATAACCACATTTTATTTTATCCAATTTCGTAAAAAAGCAAAAATGACAAGATGGCATCAATTTAGTTGAATTGTCGCCGTTTACTATGAAAAAAAAGTTTGATGATTGATTGATTGATTGATTGACTTTGAAAATACCATGTACAAGTGAAACACCAGCTTTTTGTGATGTTTTTTTCCCATTTCCCATTACGCACAAACTTTAAGCGCCGGAGATGAAATTAACATCTTAGGCATAAACAAACACTTCAAAAAAAATGGTAGAGAGGTTACCATTTTTTTGGATAATGCGTCCCAGATATTTATACAATACCCCGGTAAACATGCCTGTCGTTTTTATCAGAACTTCTACAGGGATGCGGTGACACATGAATGTGTGAATAAATAGCTGTTAAATGCTCATCCTTGAATTTTATTGTTAATGTTAATAAACAAGTATAGTCATGCCCTACTGTAATAATTAGAATTTTTTATGCTTTTTCGACTGCCATTTTGGAAAATGGCATCTAAAACCACTGGTCCAGTATATGGTAATATATATCTAACTTCTGCTAACTCTCTTACAGGTTATCTATATTACTTTGTTGGCTAGACAAGTGAGCATGAGTAGAACATAAAATTCACCGTTCCGAAACTTTTAAAACCGACAGGTATATAGGTAATTTTTACCGGGGTATAGCATAAACATCTGGGACGTCGGAAAAAAATGGTAGGGAGGTTTAAAATGAAGTGTTTTTTTTTATGGCTAAGATGTTAATTTCATCTCCGAAGCTTAAAGTTTTTGCGTAGTGGTAAATTGGAAAAAACATCACAAAAAGCTGGTTTTTCACTTGTACATGTTATTTTCAAGGTCAATCAAGGTCATGCATCAACTAAACTTTTTTTTCATAGTAAGTGGCGATAAGTCAACAAGAATTGATGGTCACCTTGTCGGTTTTTCTTTTTTACGAAATTGGATAAAATAAAATGTGGTCATAGGTGAACAAAATTTTTTTTAACAATATTGTTGGACTTGACCTTCTTATCTTTCTTACCAAATTTGGTCCTCGTTGCTTTAATAGTTGATAAATAGTCCCTTTAGTATGTTATTTTTCAATATGTTAATTTTAGTGGGGTATTTTTCAAGATCATGAAGCTTCAAACTGCATCAAACTCTAACGATCGAGTTTGCCATACGTGCCTAATAGTTTAAGGTAGATTTGAAGTTGGACTGATCAAACCTCGAATTATTGAGATTTTTTGAAGGGAAAATGGCAAAAATCTTGTTTTTTGCTATTTTCAAGGTAATTTAAGGTTGGATAACCTTGAAAGTTACTTTTTTGGAATCCTCGTTCACGAATTATATGGAATCGAGTATAATTATGCTCCGTTTGCGAAAATTGTATTTTTTATGATTTTTGGCATCCATCTTGTAATATGACGTCATATCAACTCCTTCTACACGGATGCGAACAAAACACCCGGTAACACTCGATTGTGTGACTAAAGAGCTATCAATCCCATATGGTCACAAAAATCCTTCATTAAAAATCCCGCGGACTTACACATGTCCCTTCACTAGTAAGTTACATACGGGTTTCTATAGGTCTGTGCTTAAATTCAATTCTTATAAAATGTTATTTTTTTTAGAAATAGGACTTAATTTGAAAAATTCTCCAAGCAACAGATTCCATTTTTACGCAGACCATCCTTTCCAACTGTTTTTGGTAAACACAATTAAAATTGTAGACGTTGTCACTCAGACGCAAAGAGCCGCGACGACGCCTTTGTTTCATGGAAGAATCGTTAATCCAGAGCAATAAATCCAATAATAATATTAAACTGATTATAGAAACTCGACAACAAAAGATTGCTTCATTGTTAAATTCCTTTTCCTTTTCCGTAACTTTTTAACCTTTTTTTTCTCGTTAAGTAATAAGCTGGTTCATGCTAAAATTCCTTTTCCTTAACTTTAGTCATTAATGGTGACACTAATGACAGACGCATTTGCGATGTTGGCTTTTTATTTAGAGAATTTGGGGTTCTCTTGTCCCACAAATGTGGAAACTCTTTTACCAAATCTATTAAATATTCAATATCCATTTGTGTAATAACTACTGCTTGAAATGTAAAAAAAAAACGAATTAATTTTGAGGTTAAAAAAACGTCAACAAATATTTTTCCGGCCGCACTTGTGCAACACGGTTTTTCCGTTTCTTTTTCCGCAAAGTTAAATAATGGATAACTTTTAAGGTCATTCCCTAAGGATATGGAAGGAACAAACATGAACATTTGAATTCATGAGATTTAATAATTGCTAAAGGAAAAAGTTATAGCAAAAGTTACAGAAAAAGGAAAAATAGTTTAAGCATGAACCATCTTTGTAACATTTACTTTTTATTTTCATAAATAAATTATTGTGCATTTTTTTAACATTAAAAAAAAAGCTAGTAAATTATGTATTAATTCAAAATTGTTAATACTTCACCAAAATTTGAAATTTTTTACACTTAACATGTGTTCAGCGACGTGCTGAGAAAAAGTGGGGCCCGGGGCGGTATCTTCAGATGCGCCCCCTCTCTGATTTGTTTATATACTTATGTTAGTTTTATTTGGCAAACACACAATATTAAATCCTGAAATTTTTATAAATATATATATTTACAGATACGTATGTACAAAAAAGAAAGTTAAGCCAACTAAAAAAAGCTGAAAAATTAATTTAAATAAATCTTTTTTTTAGCCTTTTTCGTTGCAAACGCTTGAATAACTTCATTAAAATAGAGCCACTTCGGTCTCAATGGATAAAATCGCCAATCTTGTTATCCGTTATTGACTCATTGTGGAGCGCAAATAATTTGTAATTAATTTTAATTTCGAGAAACTATATATAATGTAATAAATAGTTTCAGACCTAAAAATTAGTTATTTTATGTTAAAAGGAAATGAAAATATCTCGAAAACTGTAGCTTTGAAAGATTTGAACCTTATAACCAAATTTTTGGGTAATACCTATTTACGAAAACCAAAATCTGAAAACCGCATATAATACTTGCTTTACTTCTAAAGTCATGAAGTTAGTCAGTTGATGGTCAGCCGATAGACGATTTTTGTACCAAATTTCGTTAAAATCGATTAAGGCGTGTATATAGATAGAAAACAGACCGACAGACAAATTTTTTTCTTTTCGTCGATTGAGGTCTTTTGGAACCTGAGTAACTCATTTTTGATAAAATTAAGAAAAGTCAAAATTTTAAGATTTTGATATTGATTGAATTGATATTTAACAATAAATTTAAGAAAATCTAAACAACTTCAGGACGAATACTAATTTTTATTACCAAAGAATCAATTTCATATATTCAGAAACATGTTTGATTTAAACAAAGGGATTGTAAAACTAATAAAATCAAAAATATATTTTTTAGGGTTTAAACCTTGGGAACAATAATATTCTTCGAATAATGAAATAAGCAAGTGAAAGATTTTTATATCTTTGATAATTTTGTCAGTTTTTGTACTATATTTATATTGTTTCAAATTATTAAACAAAAATTAAACTATAACTTTGATCTATTTTTGAAATAGAAAGTCTGCGGTTGAAGCACTTCTTTCCTAGACGGATGCTAGACAGACTGAGAGGGAGATCGTGAGTACCGGAAGTCTTTTTCTATCCTTTTAGGTATATTATACCTATTTATGCATGAATGATGATGAGTTCACCGGTTTTCCAGAAAGTGACCGTCCCTGTGTCCGTATACTTGGTGCTTTTATCTTATTTGGATAATTGTGTAAATGTGGGATCCCAAGGGGGCCCCCGGGGCCTGGGGCGGACCGCCCCCTCCGCCCCCCCTTCAGTAGGCCACTGCATGTGTTTCGCTAACTAAGAGAGCATCTTCAGATTAAAGCTGTTTCAGTTTTTTTAATGAAAAATAGTGTTTGTAACTCGCGGGTAACTCGTCTTCCTGGTTGTAAAAACTGCTATTTCCATTCAATATCATGAAGTTTTATTTGTACCAATCCATTAAAGAAAAAATGTTACAAGAAAGCTTTTTGGCATAAAATTTATAATATTTCAAGATAAGTTTGCTTTATTTTACCACAGTTTGTGCAAAAATTCGTGCTGTTTTCTGTGCTACCAGTGTTTTGTCTTATGCTGTCTTACCAACAAAATTTAAAAAAAGTACAATCAAAATAAACCCACATCAACGATTTTCAAAAATACTTCTTCTGGAATACTATTTGACTTGGTCCTTATAACTTTTTATGTATGGTATGCTTTTTGTTAAATGGCAATTACAAATTTTTGAATTTTCAGCATTGTTAGATGGATCGTGTGCTTATTTTCTATCTGAGGAATTCGATTTTTACTCAGACCATTCTTTTCAATTTTTTTGGCAAAGACAATTAAAGTTGTAGAGACGCCTTTGGTTCACGGAAGAATGTTAAACCAGAGCAATAAGTCCAATAATAATATTAAACTGGTTAGGAACTCGAACACTAAAACATTTTTAGTTTGTCGTTTCCGAAATAATTTATTATCTATTTTTCTTAAGATTCAAAAAAATGCTAATAAATTTTATGTTAATTCAAAATCGCTTTATTAATTCACCAAAACTTTAAATTTTTCACACTTTACATGTGTTTCGCTAAATAAGATATTTTTATGAAGGTAGAAAAAATAGAGTTTAGAACTCGCGGGTAACTAGTCTCTCCTAGTTGTAAAAACTGCTATTTCCATTCAATATCATGAACTTTTATTTGTACTCGATAAGTTTTTAAAAAAATGTTACGTGAGAAACGGCCCTTAATAGTCGTCCGGCTTAAGTCCCAAATAGCAGTCAATTGTTGATTTCGTGCAGAAAGCATGAAATTTGTCACACTTATTCTTTAGACAATTCTTTAAAATTTTGGTCGAGGAAATCAATGATCGGATGTATAGGAGCCAAGATGGAGGCGATTTTTTCAAAATGGACGTCTATTTTTTTTTTAAATGTAGGTTTCTCCATCAAGAAAAGATTATACTCGAATCCATATAACTCGATAGAGAGGAATTGAAAAAAAAATGGTTACATTGACGTATGACCTTTATCGTCCTTGAAAAGTGATATTTTATTTTTAAAAACGCATTTTGAGAATTTTTTTTTTGATAATTTTTCATAATTTAGTAAGCAACGACAGGTCTTTTGTTAATTTTGAAAGAAAATCAAAATAACTTTTTGAATTGACATTTTGCTTACGGGGTGATTGATTTAGTTATACCAGGCCAGTCAAAGGAAGATTTTTTAAAAAAAAGCTACATTATCATCCATATCTTTTTTAGTTTTTGAGTAAAAAATGTCAAATTTGAGGTACGATTATTACAATTGTCAAGGTCAACTGATTTTCTATAACATTTTTGGATAGGTGGCGCTGCGGACGACGTAGCACCCAAATTTCCGATTTTAAAATTGATAAAAGTTCATATTTTTTTAATAGCTTAGATAAGACATGCATATTTAATAAAATAATCGATTATGTATAGCTGAAGTATGTAGATTTTTATAAAAATAATTTTAGTTTGAAAAGGTCATTATTGGTCGCCTAAATTTTTTTTTGAGTATGTAAAAAACGGGTTTTTCAACGTTTTCTTCAATTCTTCCTAGCGACCAATAATTTGGCTGGATATACACGTTGATGACTTTGATGAATTAGAAGGTCCCAATAAATCGACTCAGATATGAAATTTTAAGCTTCGTACAGACCTGAACATTTACGAGAACAACTTTAATTTTGACGATCCGAACAACGAACGGAACGTTTTGTGTTGTTCCCATTCTTGGTAGTTGAAATTTGTCAGTTCAAGATAAAACATTTTATTGCTGTTTTGAATTCACTTTTGAGACACATTTTAGTTTTAAAAGTACGTAAATCACTTAAAAACTTACCTGACCCAATTCCTTGACTTTTTTTTAATTTTTGAGAGTTCCCGGCGAAAAGAGGCTAATCAGGACCCCATTTTTTTCTTACATTCTTCTATGTGAATGTTTAAAATTTGGGATATTTTAACCCAAGCGTCTTGCTTTTTAATTTGCACAACAACTCCTTTTGTTCATACACATTAATCAGCTCTATGCATTTTTCTTCCGTCCAGTTCATTGTTTAATTTCTCCAAATACATAACAAAAACTAAAAAAATTACCCTGCAGTGCTCCCTACCAAAGTTCTGTTCGCCGTTTCGTTTTAACCCGTCCAAACCTGCGAGTATATTCGCGAGCATTTCCTTTGATGTCGGGGAAAAACCTAAGCCGGACGACCATTAAGGGTTACTTCTAAAGTTCCAGCGGGTAATTTTAAACTCCTAAAGACGCATTTACACAGACAAACTTTCCTTTGTTGTTGAAATGCCGACAAACATTTAAACAAGTCTCTCGAGCAAAATGTTCAAAGAAATGTTCGAGCAAAATCTCGTACAAAAAAACACACGTAAATTTTGGTGTTGAGCAAAATTTGTTTGAAGAATTGGGGATATAAAAATTTCTTTACAAATTCAAAGTATATATTGTTATCGGAATTCATTGAACTTAACTGAAAATAGAAAAAAAAAGTTTTGAAATAAGGTATTTTTAATCAAGTGCTTTCCAAAGGAAAAACTATTTGATGCCGAAATTCACATTTTACCTCATAAGCAACATACTTGTAACTTTTTTGGTGTTGTAAAGAAAACGAGAATAAAGAAAATAATAATTGGCACTTATTTATTGCTGTTGCCTGTAAAATATAATGATAAAAATTTACGTTTAAAAGAATATCCCTTTATTTTACTTCTTAGTTTAGTCTTTTACAATAATATTTAAGTCAAATTAAAAAACTATACATTTTATTAAATCTCAAATATATGAACAAAAGCACGTTCGGTTTAAATAATACCCGTTTATTACCCACTTTTACAACCCTACCAACCCGACCCTTGTCTAAAAAATATAATTTAGCAGTAATAGACTAGACTTCAGAATCGGAATGTTTCTCCTTTGCATATTGTTTGTTCAGTGTCAGTAATCGATCTTGATTATTACATTAAATTGACAGTAAATATCTAGTTCTTCAGCATTTTCATGAACCTTTTGCTTTTTTAAGCATCCCTTGGGACCTTAAACTAACTAGGTAAATCTGGTGTGAGGAATTAAAAAACAACAATAAAAGCTAAAGGTAAAGTAAAGTTACAAAAATATGTTAAAAAAAAAATCCCCCTCCCCACCATTCCTCATAGTCGTGAGGCACAGATTACCGCTTAAAAGTGCAATTTTTCAGTTTTTTGCCGATATTTGAAAAACTCAAAATTTTTTTGGAAAAGAAAAATTTTCCTGGGTTTTTTTTTACTTTAGGAAAAAAACCCGTCGAAATAAAAAAAAACTCGCAAGAAAATCCAAAAAAAAAAACCCGGGAAAAACCCTAAGAAAAAAATATTACAAGTAACCTTAATCCATGTGACAAAACTGATAGTAGAGCCAATAATAATGTTTCGCTTGCCGTCGGCTTTTTTTCACAAAAATTTTAAATAAAAGTTGGTGTTCCATTTTTTTAAAGAATTGAGATCACTGATCGCTGATCTCGTTTTTTTTATTTTTGTGCTTTGTTGATCGAGTACTACAACATATAAAAAAATTATGACATTTAGCCGAAAGCCATTCCCAATGTAAAGGCGCAATTACACAGACGAACATGCTCAAACAAAAGCTCGTGCAAAAGATCTAAAAAATTTTGCGTTAACATTTTTGTGAGCTTTTCTTTGAACATTTTGTTAGGGTAAATTTTTGAGCAAATTATTGCTATCTGTTTTGGAAACATATTTTTAAAGATGAGAATAAATAAAATTTCACATCAGTGATCAGTGATCTCAAATCTTTAAAAAAATGAAACACCAACTTTTATTTTAAATTTTTGTGAAAAAAGGCCGACGGCAAGCGAAACATTATTCTTGGCTATCAGTTTTGTCACATGGATTAGGGTTACTTATAATATTTTTTTCTTAGGGTTTTTCCTGGATTTTTTTGCCCGGGGGTTTTTTTGGGATTTTCTTGTGAGTATTTTTTATTTCCAAGGGTTTTTTCCTAAATTCAAAAAACAACCCAGGAATATTTTTCTTTTCCAAAAAATTTGAGTTTTTTAAATATCGGCAAAAAACTCAAAAATTGCACTTTTAAGCGGTAATCCGCGCCTGACGACTATGAGGAGTGGTGGGGAGGGGATTTTTTTAAACATATTTTTGTAACTTTACTTTACCCTTAGCTTTGATTGTCTTCCTTTTAATTCTTCACAGCAGATTTACCTAGTTAGTTTAAGGCCCCAACGGTTGCTTAAAAAAGCAAAAGGTTCATGAAAATGCTGAAGATAGATATTTACTGTCAATTTAATGTAATAATTAAGGTCGATTACTGACGCTGAACAAACAATATGCAAAGGAGAAACATTCCGATTCTAAAATCTAGTCTATTACTGCTAAATTATATTTTTTTAGACAAGGGTCGGGATCGTAGGGTTGTAAAAGTGGGTAATAAACGGGTATTATTTAGACCGAACGTGCTTTTGTTCATATATTTGAGATTTAATAAAATGTATATAGGTTTTTTAATTTGACTTAATTATTATTGTATTGTATTTTAAACTAGGAAGTAAAATAAAGAGATATTCTTTTAAACGTAAATTTTTATCATTACATTTTACAGGCAACAGCAATAAACAAGTGCCAATTATTATTTTTTTATTCTAGTTTTTTTACAACCCCAAAAAAGTTACAAGTATACTGGCATATCCCCTATAAAAATCAGATCAATCGAAGTTGTTTATGAGGTAAAATGTGAATTTCGGCATCAATTTTTTCCGTGGGAAAGCACTTGATTAAAAATAACTTATTTCAAAACTTTGTTTTTCTATTTTCAGTTAAGTTCAATGAATTCCGATAACAATATATATTTTGAATTTGTAAAGAAATTTTTATACCTCCAATTCTTCAAACAAATTTTGCTCAACATTCTCTCTAAAATTTACGTGTGTTTTTTTGTACGAGATTTTGCTCGAACATTTCTTTGAACATTTTGCTCAAGAGGCTCGTGTAAATGTTTGTCGGCATTTCCACATCAAAGGAAAGTTTTTCTGTGTAAATGCGCCTTAATTTGTGCAGGGTTCTTTAATAAGTATTTTAATGCAATTTTTCAAGTTCATGGCAATCTAGATTTTGACCGTTGTCGCGACGATTTTCTTGCATCCTGGTCCTTTATATATATGGCATTCCGCTACGCTTTTTATCATAAGGCAGGGCCTTTATAATATCTCATAGTTATATGGTTTATCCCATATACTTACAGTTTATCGTAACTATCTAACTATTAGATTAGTAAGTTAACAACCAAAAGTGTCTAATACCGACTTTTGTAAGTACCTACATCTATAGGAATAGATACATGGAAAAATGATTGGTACATGAAAAGAAGATCTGAATGCCTCATTAGACAAATTAACATACATATCTTGCTCGAAAAGTCATGTTTAATGAAACAAATATTTGTGCGTTGCCGCCGGCGTAACTACGGGGGACTGGGGGGGCCACCCCCCCAGAGAATTATAGCCTAGGAGTTGTCAGTCATATGACGTTTAATAAGAGAAGAACATTCTTCGGCAATATACATTCCTTGTTTGGCACATAGTCTGAATTTAGTTCTTGTTGACGCATTTACAAAAGTCTCTACAGAAGCCTCGACAAAAGTTGCACCACCAGCTTCTTTCTTTAATACATTAGAGGCATTGTATGTGCGTTTTTCGAAACCAGGAAATCATGAAAAACATAAAAAGGTTGCAGAGAGCTTGAGTATTAAATTTTTGGAAGAATCTAACCTTTCTACTATTCGCTGGTCATGTCGATTTTAAAATTGTGAAGCAGTTTTATTGAACTTTGGAGTGATTAAAATGGCACTAGAAAGTGAAGTAACAAACATGCCGTTGAAGCTGTTGGACTATTAGCATGTATTAAAAAAGCCGAGTTTTGCATTTGCCTGCACATTCTTTTTTTTTTACGTATCAACGTTTTGACTCAGTATTTTCAGGGTAAAGATGCTACTTTCGGCAAAGAAAATTTAATAATAATAGATGGCACGCTACAATCTCTAGAAGAAACTGGAAACAGCTTTGATAATATTTTTTCTGAAATCCAAGACTTCTCCGATAAACATTTTATTTCTTTAGAACCTATCAGAGTATCAAAACATGTATCTATGCTTGAAGCTGAGATCTCGGTAGTAAAAAATTTAATTACTTGTAAAAATGTAGAAATAAATTTAAAATCTATCAAAGATTATATCAGACAAGGCTTTTGTCCGAACCTCTAAAAAATAATTCAGATTGCTATTTTTCTTCCTATTAGTTCGGCTAGACTGGACGAAGCTTTTTTGCGATGCGTAGAATAAAATATACGGATTTTCCAGTGTGTCAATTATTAACATTGCGATTGATTTAATTAAAGAAGAGATTATAGCAAACCACGTTTTGGAAATATATTCAAAAAAGACAAGGAAGTTGCAGTTAATTTAAGTTAATTTATATTAAACAGCCGAGTTGAGTTGAATGAAATATTAAGGTAATAATACATAATATTAAACAGTTTTGAGAAAAACATCACTGTCTTTTATTCCTGACTATCAAGCTAGGCCCCCCCTAGATCAGAGTTAGTTACGCCGCGCGCCGATGCCGGTGTGCGTTGCTAAGACTAACAGTGACAGCAAACGCATTTGTTTTAAAAACGAGTCATGGCTTACTAGATAATAGTAACTATAAGCCGTATATTTACCTATTTACCGGAGTCGTTGCTCTAAAATATATTTTTTTAGCATTTTGATTCCGTTGTTAGGTAAATTTAAAAAAAAATACTTGACATATTTGAAACTAATCATACGATACAGGAGATGCCGGGTTCAAGCCCCGGGTCTTGCAGGTAGTCTACTTGGACTTTTTCTTATAAAATTCAAGAATTTTGTGAGGTTAAGGTAAAACGCAGTATCAAGCGGAGTAGACCGTGTTAGCTAGAAGGCAGGCTAATTCGGAGAGGACGTTAAAAGGAAGGTCCCGTGTGATCCATATATTGATAGTGGAGCACGTTAAAGATCCCTAGCCCCGACCAACACCGTTCTCAACTAAAAAGCCAGTTAACTCATTTTCGTTTTAGTATCCTTTGGCCTATGATCGGTGCCATATTGGCACCAAACTGACAGAAAATCTATGTTTTACTTGTCAATTTGGTTATAAAAATGGCAGCCACAATAGGCGAAAGGCCACTGAGGCGGTAGGAGTTAACAGGCTTTTTAGTTGAGAACTGTGTTGCCCCGACAGAGGGGTTTAGGCTAAATTAAATCCTTCTTGGAAAAGAAAACTGCCTTCCTAGGGGGTGCTCATCAGACCGGTCGGGTGAGTGGGGTAGGGGGGTCATACAATAAGTATCAGTCTAAAAATTATTGCCGGATGGTAAATAGTCCAGCTAGCTGCAGTCAATAAAAAGTAAATTCTCTCTCTCGGTTTAAACTAGTTCTTGATAACTGACCTAAATACGTTGACATTAGATGTGACAAGGGTTTTCGGACCTCTGCAAATTGAATTTATTTTTTAATAATTTCTTGAACGAGAAAATAGTTGTCGTTTAGACTTTTTAGCGATTGTGGAAATACATTAGTTGTATAATAATAAGGAAAGGTTTTTTAAATGAAATCTCCTGTTTTCATAAAAGTAAATGTTGAAGAATAATAATTTAAAAAATTACTAAAACTTATATGAACATTTTTTTGAAAACTATTAAAAGCTATGAAATATTTTCAATATTTTATTCTACAAAGTTTGAAATAAAAAAAATGTTCCAAAAATGTTTTGAATATTTGAATGTTGAAAATCACTCAACTAAAATTATTAAAATCTTTTATATTGGCTGCTAAAAAAAATATTTTAAAAAAATATAGGCAAAAAAAGTATTAAGTAGTTTTTACTTTTAAAATTATTTTTAATTTATTTTACTAATTTTGATACAAAAAAAAATCATTTTTTTAAACATAGTCATTTGAAAATTATTAAAGAAAATTAACTCTTCTCTTGTTTGTACTTTTTGTGGACGGAAAATATTTTGCAAATTATTACAAGAAAATTATTTTTAAATTTGATTATAATTTGTGTACGAAATTATTTAAAAAAAATCCTCTTTTGAAGTTTTTGTTTTTTTTAACGTCTTTTGAAATATATTTTTTTTAACAAAAATTAATAACCTTTTTTTTAAATCAAATAATTTGATTTTACATTTTCGACCCTTCACAACAAGAAAGCTTTTTGGCATAAAATTTATATTGTTTCAAGATAAATTTGCATTATATTATCACATTTTGTGCAAAAATTCGTGCTATTTTCTACGCTACCAGTGATTTGTGTTATGCAGTATTACCAACAAAATTTTAAAAAGTAAGATTGGTTTTAAATTTAATGGTTTTTCTCCTAGCCCTTTATATCAAAAAATTTAACATTATATTATTTCACCTCATTTATTGTGGGTCAAAATAAACCCAGTCAACGATTTTTAGAAGATATACTTCTTCTGGAATCCTATTTGAGTTTGTCCTTTGAATTTTTTATGTATGTTATGCTTTTTGTTATGCTATTTCTTTTTAATTTTAAATGGTAGCAGGTTACATGGATTCAATTCTCATAAATTGTTGTTTTTTCAGAAATAGAATTTGAAGAGCTGAGTGATTATTTTTCATCTGAGGAATTCGATTTTTACGCAGACCATCCGTTCCAACTGTTTTTGGCAAAGACCATTAAAGTTGTAGACAGTGCCACTCAGACGCAAAGTGCCGTGAAGACGCCTTTGTTTCACGGCAGAATTGCTAAACCAGAGCAATAAGTCCAATAATAATATTAAACTAGTTACGAACTCGAAAACTCTGAAACATGTTTAGTTTGTCTTTTCCCAAATATTTTATTATCTATTTTTCTTAAGATTCTAAAAAATGCTGTGTTTCGCTAGCTAAGATAGCTTCTTCAGGAGAAGATTAAAACTGTTTCAATTTTTTATTAAGGTATAAAAATATAGTGCTTACAACTCGGGGACAACTAGTCTCCCCTAGTTGTAAAACCTTTATTTGTACGAACCCATTAAAAAAAAATTTACAATAAAGCTTTTTGGCATAAAATTTATATTATTTCAAGATAAATTTGCATTATTTTATCACATTTTGTGCAAAAATTCGTGCTATTTTCTGCGCTATCAGTATTTTGTCTTATGCAGTGTTACCAACAAAATTTGAAAAAGTACAATTGGTTTTAAATTTAAGGGTTTTCTCGTAACATTATATTATTTTACGTAATTTATTGTGGATCAAAATAAACCGAATCAACGATTGGTTTAAAAGGTACTTCTTCTGGAATACTAGTTGACTTTGTCCTTAAAATTTTTTATGTATGTTATGCATCCGTTCCAACTGTTTTTGGAAAAGACAATTAAAGTTGTAGACGGTGCCACTCAGACGCCTTTGTTTCACGAAAGAATTGTTAAACCAGAGCAATAAGTCCCATAATAATATAAGAACTCGAAAACTCTAATGCATTTTTAGTTTGTCTTTTCCCAAATAATTTATTGTCGATTTTTCAAAAAATGCTAATTATGTGTTAATTCGTAATTATTTTATTAATTCACCAAAACTTTAAATTTTTCACTCTTTACATGGGTTTCGCTAACTAAGATAGCACAGTTGGTCTAGACAGGAGTTGAAGAAAAAAAATATATAATCTTTAAAACATAGATTTTTGTTTTTCATACATCGCCAACTACTATTTACCGTTAAAATAAAATCCCCTATGTAGCCCTTTTCTGGGGGGCTATTTTTGGAAAATATTCTAAAAACCTTAAATAGTAACTCCCTATTTTGAGTTCATATTTGAATTCTCGGTGAAATTTGAGGGTTTTATAAGAGCAAATAAAAAATGACAATAGTTTGACGTTTGCACGTGCCTATTTACAGTTTATTGATTTTCAGTGATTTTGACGATATTATTCCAAAAATATGAAGTAGAAGGTCAGATTGTCAAACTGTTGTCATTTTTTATTTCCTCGTAAAAAAACCCTAAAATATAAATACACACAATAGAGATAGTTTGTTTAGTTTCTAAAATATGGGACTTTTAAAATTGAATTATTGACATTTTGAAAGCCAACATCTCGAAAATTAGTAAAGTAAACCTTATGATATGGGGTACCATTGCTAGCCTCCCCTAGTTGTTGTTGTAGTTGTATAGCATTTAATATCATGGAGTTTTATTTGTACCAATCCATTAAAAAAATGTTACAATAAAACTTTTTGGCATAAAATTTATATTATTTCAAGATCAATTTGAATTATTTTATCAAATTTTGTGCAAAAATTCGTGATGTTTTCTGCGCTACCAGTGTTTTGTCTTATGCAGCGTTTTTAAGCAAGGTTTGGTTACATACCAAAAATTTAATTCACCAAATTGCGGATCAAAATAAACCCAAATCCACGATTTTTAAAAGATACTTCTTCTGGAATACTTTTTGACTTTGTATGAAGTAGTGCAGGTTACATGTATTTGATTCCGAGCAATTCTTATAAATTGTTGTTGTTTTTTAGGATTAGGAATTTTATTGATGAGTGCTCATTTTGAACCTAAGGAATCCGATTTTTACGCAGACCATCCGTTCCAACTGTTTTTGGTAGAGACGCTTAAAGTTGTAGACCATTCCACTCAGTCACAAAATAACGTAAAGACGCCTCTGTTTCATGGAAGAATTATTAATCCAGAGCAATAAGTCCAATAATATATTAATAAACTGATTATGAACTTGAAAACACGAAACAAGCATGCTTGTCATAAAATTTTCATAATAAATTGCTTTATATTATTTTTTGTCTTTTATTACTGATGCCTCTTGATACTCTTGAGATACAGACGCAACAAACAGAAAACGTACCATAAAAATATCAACTTTTTCGAAACCGAATAACTTATATCACTATGAGATATATTGGCCCATAGTCGTGTCATAAATGTATAACAATAATAACTGAAAAACAAAGAAAATATTGTTGTTTTTTATACTGGGACTTTCCATCCATTATAGGATCAATGCCCAGTTTGAATGCCTATAATTTAGCAAAACAATACAATGTAAAAACGTACTTTCCTAAAATTTACTATAACAAATCAGTGCTGAGCAAAAATTTCAAAATAACAAAACTGCGTAGCGGCAAAACAGTAATTGAACAAAACGTACTGGCCTAAAACCTTACAATACTAAAAGGTCACAAGGGCAAATCCGTACAAAACTAAAATAGTGCAACGTATTACCGCTAGATGGCGCTGCGGTATGATGCACACTAGGGTCACTGGATCCTGAAACCTGGGACACGGATGTAACATCCGTGACCTGGGACTGCAGGTTTCAGGATCCAGTAACCCTAATGGACACCGTTCCCAGACAGCAAAGTTACGTACCAGGTACGTACCTCGTAACTAAGGCTCGGACGAAGAGTACGTACATAATACGTACGCTAACTCCATTGTACGTACTAGGGACGTACATATTACGTGCACTTTCCAACGCTATGTACGTCTTAAGTACGTCCTTGGGACATGGAAAATGCGTACCATGTACGTATCAAGTACGTACTTTGTAGTTCCTACGGTGGACCAATAAAAGACGTAAATTGGACGTAAAATGTACGAGGTACGTACAGGAGACGTTTTTGGTACGTTCCTTGAGGGACGTAAATAAATCAAATACAAAATATTTTTTATGCCTAGGGGAGGGGGCCAGTGATTTTAAAGCCCTACTCTCTCCTGGTTGACCCTCCGGGAAAGAATTTTTGATATATCAATTATTTTAAGAGAATGAAAAATACTTATACAAATGTTTGCTTTACAAGTGAGAGAAATTGCATTACATAAATGAACTACGTCCAAGTTATGACCACTTAATAACGCAGTAAGTACGTAAAATAAAAGACCTAAATATAACATAAAAATATGTTTTCACTGTACTTACGTTTTACGTACACTTTTGTACATACATCATACGTACCTAGTAGGTCCCGGGACGTAAATGCGTAAAATGGATGTAAAATGTACGTCCATGGTACGAATGATGCTGTCTGGGATTGATTTGTTAAGCCGAATTTACAATTAAGCAAGCAAGCAAGCAAACAAGTGTGCCAACCTAAACACTTTTTTTGAATTTTCTTGGAACGTATGCTATTTTAAGACAATTAGTATAAGCTTAACACAATGAGGGAATTCTGCTAACACCATTGCAATTTTTTAGTTTTATGACCCCTATAGCCAATGGCATTTCTTATTTGTCGGCTATGTATGGCCATCTAACGGCAATATATTACACAGATTTTGCTGTTCAACTGTTTTCGGCCGGCTGTGTACTGTATCGCCATCTAGCGGGAATATGTTACACTATTTTGCTTTTATACACTTTTGCCCTTGTTTTTAGGCCAGTCCGTTATGATCTATTTCGATTTTGTGTGAGTCTAGTTTTGCCTATTTATTGTTTTTACGTAGTACTGCTATGCACCTGTACTTTTTTATAATTTACCTTTTTTGTAACGTACTTTTTGATAAATTATGCGCACCCCTCCCAGTTTTTTGCTAAGTTAAAGATAAAAATGCAAGGGCAGGGCCGTTATAGTATCTCATATTTATATGACATAACCTGATATTTCTTAGTTTTGAAAAGTTTACTATTAATAAACAATGCATTTACAATAATTATTATTTAAACAAGGTGTAAACGATTAAAATGCAAATCTTTTAATGGGCTATAGACAGCGGTGATCCAGGATTTCCCAAGGGAGGGGGGGCAAGGGTTCAAAAAAAACACGAATATAATATTTTTATTTTTGATAAAAGCGAACAAATTTTTGGCGCACTAATTATTAACTCAGTTTCTCTTGTTTGCATCTTTTGTGGACAGAAAATATTTCGCAAATTATTACAACAAAATTATTTTTAAATTTGATTATCATTTGTTTAGGACATTATTTTAAAAAAATCCTCTTTAAAAATTTTTGTTTTTTTAACGACTTTTGAAATATTTTTTTTTAACAAAAATTAATAACCTTTTTTTTAATCAAATAACTTGATTTTACATTTTCGACCTTTCACAACAAGAAAGCTTTTTGGCATAATATTTCTATAACGTCTCTCTCTCCACCAGTTCTACCACTCACTGGTTTCAGACACAGTCCATCCACCAGTCGGGCTTTCTACTATCACGAATCGATAGCAAAAAACCGAACTTTATAAAATACACCGGAGTACCGGTTGCGACTTGGAGACTAGACGCAGACACGTGCTTCACTCTTGTTAGAGGTCATCAGTGCGACACAGTTACTTCAACCGAAAAGAAAATAAAAAACAAAAAGATCTTGGGTGGAAATAACGAAAATTTAAACTTGGATGAGCATTCCACAAGGAACACACAAAAGACCAAAGCGAAAAGAGAAATCGCCCTGGGTATCCTGCGTGTGCTCATCAGTGGTTTCACTGTTTTATTTGCCTTAGGAGCATAATCCTACTGGAAATATTAACACGCCAGGACGAATCCGCATCAGGTAACTTGGATAAGTAACAGTGCGGAACGATGCATATTTGTAAGTGATTCAAAGTTGGGAATCAAAGTGTATGATGTTGTTTAATGATGTATGGTAGAGGGTGACCAGTGAAGTCACTGATGAGCCTACGCTGGTTACCCAGGGCGAAACATCGTTTAATCATTTCTCTTTTCGGTTTGGTCTTTTGTTTGTTTCTTGTGGGATGCTCATTCAAGTTTGAATTTTCGTTATTTCCAGCCAAAAAAATTTTTTGTTGTTGTGGTAGAACAACAGTTTTCTGTTGGTAAACCTCTCTTTTTTATTTATATTTAACTCCACTATGGACATTGGGAATTTATTTCTCATTCTGTTAACTAATGTTTTGCCGAACATTTGTCCATGACTTGTTGATTTGATCGTTCATATTATTTGACTATAAAAACTTATGTCGCACTGATGATCTCTTAACAAGTATCTAATCTAAGAAAATACCAACAAAATTTAAAAAGTACGATTGGTTACATACCAAAAATTTAACATTATATTCTTTCACCATATTTATTGTGGATCAAACCCACATTTTCAAAAAAATCTTCTAAAATACGATTTGACTTGATCCTTTATTTTGTTTTATGTATGTTACGCTTTTTGTTATGCTATTTCTTTTTAATTTTAAATGACAGTAGGTTACATGGATTCAATTCTCATAAATTGTCGTTTTTTTAGAATTAGAATTTGTATCGATGAGTGCTTATTTTCCATCTGAAGAATTCGATTTTTACGCAGACCATCCGTTCCAACTGTTTTTGGCAAAGACAATTAAAGTTGTAGACGGTGCCACTCAGATGCAAAGTGCCACGAAGACGCCTTTGTTTCACGGAAGAATTGTTAAGCCAGAGTCATAAGTCCATTAATAATATTAAACTGGTTAGGAACTCGAAAACTCTTAAAACATTTTTAGCTTGTCTTTTCCCAAGTAATTTATTATCCATTTTTCTTAAGATTCTAAAAAATGGCAATAAATTATGTGTTAATTCAAAATCGTTTTATTAATTCAACAAAACTTTAATTTTTTCACACTTTACATGTGTTTCGCTAAGTAAGATAGCTTCCCAAGTAGCATTTGGACGTCAAACTACGTCCTCTACTCGTTGGCTTAAAAACGCCGAGGTTGGCAAGCGGACTACAAATCTCAGTCCATACGACCCCAATCCGACCTAAATGGGGAATACAAATTCGGGTCGGCTCGACGTCGCTAATTGTACTTCAATGGTATAGTAGTTTACCTATGACGACGTGATAATACGTCCGCCAGCTTACGTAATTTTATATTATTTAATTGATTACCTAATGTGGTACTTGTTTAGTAAATTTTAGGTAAAATATATATTAATGAATTATAAGTCACAAAAAATAAATGGCCACCTTTTTATTTCATTAACAATAAAAGTTGTGGTATTAAAAAGGGCACTTTACCGAGTAATCTAGCCCGAAATATTTCGGCGAGGGCCACTTTACTGACAAAGTTGGTCAAGATGAAGCGAAAAATATCTCCCCCCCCCCTCTCCCGTCCAAATTAGCACAAAATAGCAAAAAGGAAAAATATCTGAAAAAAATATATTTTTTAAAGCACTATCTCGGTTGAAATTAATACCAAAATCACTCAAGAATAATACCAAACATTGAGTCTCTTTTATTGTTTTTTTTTCAAGAAAAACAAGAAAAAAAATGGTCGAGTTTGGGCTGGTATAGTACTTTTACCAATTTATCACCTGTTTTTTATCCAAATCTAACTAGCCAACGTTAAACTACGTAACATGTGCAAACGTTGGGAATCCGCCTCCATTCTTCGTTGGCCATGTGACCAAAACTGACTTAAAAGAAGAATGACAGTTCAGCTGAATATAACCTAGAAAAATATTTTCCGTTTTTCCTTGTTTTTCCTTAAAAACATGGATTATTTTAAAATTGTGTTTATTAAAGCACTGAATAATGTCGAACCTGTCTCGCAGATGTGGGAGAAGGATAACAATTTTTGGTTCCCCATCAAAAAAAGCGACATTAAAACCCTAATACTCCAGATAAAGTGGCCTGGAAGAAATATAAGTGCGAGTTAAAAGTTCATCAGACTTTTGCTTGGCAGCAAGCCAACAAATTGTGCAATTTGATGTCCCAAATGCAAAATTTTAGGTTAAGTATCCTTCATTTTCTTCGTTTCTTTTTTGGTAAGTATCGTCGATTTAGGTATATGCGTTAAAACAGTCGGCTTTAAAACGTACTGACGTAAATCCGTCTGGGCAACTATTTGTACAAATTACGTTGTCTATTTTGACGTCGTTTAAGGTTCGCATATACGTACCTGACTACGTAAACGTCGGATTTTATTACAAAATACGTTTGCCGTTTGACTTAATAGTAATAGACAACTTTATTTTGTACCTAATACGACGTCACTTTATGACATATTAGGTTGGAAGACCAATAAATGCTACTTGGGTTCTTCAGGAGAAGATTAAAACTGTTTCAGTTTTTTTTATGAAGGTAGAAAAAATAGTGTTTTGAACTCGCGGGTAACTAGTCTCTCCTAGTTGTAAATACTGCTATTTCAGTTCAATATCATGGAGTTTTTTTGTACCATTAAGTTTCTTAAAAAATTTTACAATGTGAAAAATGGTCCTTAAGGGTTATTTCTAAAGTTCCAGCGGATAACTTTTAACTCCTTTTTTACTCTGTTGAACATTAGCGTTTTAGTGTCCATAGTAATCTTTAATTTTTGGGGATGTACAAACAAACAACTGAAATTGCAAAAATGTAATAGGTGTTTTATTGCAATTGTTAAATTAATAAATAAAACCATATTTTTTTTGTTATCAGATAATAGGATTTATAAAAATCTACAACCGTATCCAAAGGATTTTTCAAAATTTGGTGTATTTTTTCAAAAAATAAAAAAATCCAAAAATTGCTGTTACAGATTTCTGTATTATCGACGATGCTAAAAAAAAAGCCAGATAAGATTTTTGACCATTGTTAGCCGTGTTTATTTTATTTCGAAAATGAGAGAGTCCAGCAAAAAAACAGTCTGGATACGGTTGTGAGTAATTCAAAAATAAACATTTCTGCCAAATTTCAACAGATTCCGTTTTCTCGTTTCCGATATTCTGCCCGGTAAACATTGGCCCAAAAACAGCAAAACAGTGTTGTCAAATCTATGCCGTTTTTGTGGCCTTAAGGACGCTTTCACATTTGTGGCCTTAAGGACGCTTTCACAAACGCTTCAAAGATACGCTAACAACAAAGAATCAAAAACAGCTTGTCAACTTTAAGCGCCGGTACACACACGCGTTTTTCTGCCGCGCGGTGCCGAAGCGGTACGCAGCGGTTGCCGCAAAACTCGATACACAAATCTGTTGTGTTGTTTTTGTTTTACGCATTCTGAGAGATGGATGTTGTTCGCAAAAAACGTGCAATTTTTGCGTTTCTTGTGTACAAAAAACAAACCACACGTGTACGATTCTATTACCAACAATGTACTGAGAGCCTCACTTTCGTGTGCGGTGCAGTGTTGCCAGGAGGTTGCAAAAAAAGTATCATTTGCAATTCGAAAAATTCTCACGTTTAGGGAAAAATTATCGTAGTTTTTATTTTTGCATGAAATCCCCTTAACATGTATTGTTATTTCCGAGTGGCTAAAAAGAAACGTACTGGATTTTAATTTCGTAAGAAATACCTACAGTTTTTGTGCTTTTTGTTTCGCAGTAAAGGAGAAAGTAGATAGTTTTTGGTCGTTCTCAAAATGCCCGACGACTAACGCTATTTGACACTGTTGATATTTGAACGTCATATATGGTTAAGGGCTGCCGTGGAACGCCGCAATCCTACGGACGGTTAACGAAAGAATTTTGACGTACGTGGCGAGCTTCTATTAAATTCCGCACCATTTCGGACCGGGTGGCGCTGCCCCGAGTACCAAAAACACGCCCAAGCGTGTTTTTCTGTTTGAGTGTTCTTTTATGTATAATTAAATAGGTAACTGCTTCAAACGCATTTAAATAAAAGTAACAAATTTAACAACAACCGGACCGTCGACGTAAAACCTGTACCAAATAGGCTATTTTCAACTGTCCAATAGTGTTAAAGTTATCGTTGTCGGCGAAGTTATCGGGATGTAAATTGGCACGACCAAAAACTATCTAGTGAGAGAGAAGATACACGCCACTGTCGATTAATCGAGTTTATAAATCGGGAGTTGATGTTAACTATTGTTAATATATAACTGTTTTAATATGTATACACCTACTAATAGGGATATTTTGGAACGCTTAAAATTTTGACAACTTTGACAGCCGCTGTGGTAGTGTTTAACAACCACTACCACTACCACTCATCGATTTTACCAGAGTTTTTGGAACACATTAAAAACTGTTACTTGTAAAAAATTTTAGAGATGAGAAAAAGTAAAAAATTTAGCTTATGCTTAAGTGTTTTATGTGTTGGAACCTGGTAATATTTTATTATTTTTAAAATTAATGAAGCCAAAATTCTCTAAAATTAACCATAAAAATAACCACAACCACAAAGAAATGGATTCTTAGCTTACGGCAGTGGTAGTGGTTAATGAACACAACGGATTCGAATGATGTTTAGCTATTGCGCAGACGCAGTAATTAGCACAACCACTACGAACTGTCAAATAAGCGTTCCAAAATATCCCTATTAATTCAAATTTTCAAAAATTAAAAAAATAAATATCGTTTTAACAATAAAAAGCATAATTTTTTTAATTCTGTGGTTGGTGTTCTCTGTTTTATTAATTATTATTATTATAATTTTTTTTTGGGTTTGGCGTTATCTGCGCTCCCGCGTCTCCGACTCACATGGGTGCAGATAGGCCAGGTGTATTATTATTTTTTTTTCTTTTTTTTTGGGCTTGGCCTTATCTGCAGTCCCGCGGCTCCGACTTACACGGGTGCAGATAGAGTTCTACTCTCCACGAACCGCGAGGTTAGTAGAAACGGTGTTCCGCATCGTGTTCTCTGAGCAGACGCAATGATCCGAGGATGACCGCTATCTGCAATGCGCCAGGAAGGTGTTCTGCCTTGTCACGGCAGGCTGGCAAGGTTTTGAGAGCAGTGGTTGCCGTGCACCTCCGAGAGCTCCAATTACCAAACCACTTGACTGTATAGCCCCGGTACACTCGGCGGCGAAGGTTAAAGAGAAGATCCTGATATTTCGTTCGTTTTTCTTCCTCCTTGACAATGATGTTTGTCTCGGCGGGTGCCGAGAACTCAATGACATACATAATTTTATCATTCTTGTCAAGAAGTACTATATCCGGCTTGTTAGCGTTTACAAGCCGGAGAGTGGGGAATGCGAAATTCCAGTAAATTATATATATGACAACACTGGAGTATCATCAACACCGTACGAGTGCCTTAGGTGGTAATACAGCACCTGTAACGCCGCATTGTGTCGATGGATATACGCAGAGACCGCATACCGCCCGCAAGCAGACAGCAAATGATATAAGGTCTCCGGCGCCCTATGACAGGCCCTACAACTTGTGTCAGGAACCTGTATACCCATCACGCGACTTCGGTGTTCTAAAGTGTTGATGACTCCATCTTGGCAACAACGATGAACCCCTCAGTTTCCGACCTTAATGCACGAGACCTTAAAAATGCAAAGCCTAACTTTGTGGATAAGCCAGTGTTTTCAATGGTTTTAAAGAAAATACTGCAATGGCTTATCCATATGTAGACGCATTAAATAGTCTACCTCTGCACTCTTTAAGGTGGTTTTAAGTCTTTAGCTGGTCAACTCTGTAATGGAGTATTCCTGCCGCCGACGTTTGTCAAAAATTATTTGGAGTTCATCCGATGCCCTTTGTACTGCTTTAAAAAGAAATGCCCCCACCCCAACAGTTTCATGGTTACGTCTCTGATTACCTCGCACGCGGTACTTAGGACCAACCGTCTATGTAAACACTCCAAACTTAAGAGTCCACGGCCTCCCCGATAACGTGGGAAGTAAAGCCGTTGGATAGACGCCTTAGGGTGATGGCTGCGATATCGTGTCATCATCTTGCGGGTTTTCACGTCGAGTTCGCGCAACTCGTTCACGTTCCACTTTATCACTCCAAAGGTGTAAGTGTGTAGTGGGACGGCAAGCATGTTTGTAGCAGCAACTTTGTTCTTTCCAGACAGCTCTGAACTCCAGATTTGTCTTAGTCGCTGCTGATACCGTAGATAGAAAGGTATTTTCTCTATCTACGCTGATACTTGTCGCGGAGAGACCCTTTTTTTTTATTATTATTATTATTATTATTATTATTATTATTATTATTATTATTATTATTATTATTATTATAGTTTTTTATATCAATTTTAAAAAGTCTTCATTGTGTGCGTTTTAAAATATCATAGATTTAGGGGTTGATAATAGGTAATTATTAATTATCACGTTTCACACAAAATTATTATAGATTCTGATAATTATCATGTTCCTGGCAACACTGCTGTCAGCCCTGACAAAACTTGCATTTAAGTTTTTTGATACATTTCATAAATAAAATACCTTTTAAATAAATACAAAATTAATCTACTCCTTATTTTATTACTAACCATCTAAATCGTTGAGTGGCATCAAGTATTAATTGGAAAAATGAATTAACAAGGGTAAGTTTTAATTAGAGTGACATATATAACCCCCTACAAAGTAAAACAAAATTATGATTGTTTTCCACAAAACCAAAACTACACTTTTTTGCACTCGACGCGCGTTTCGCTAACAACGTTAGCATCATCAGGAGACGATAAACAATTGCATTGTTTATTCTAACGTTGTTAGCGAATTTATCGTCTCCTGATGATGCTAACGTTGTTAGCGAAACGCGCGTCGAGTGCAAAAAAGTGTAGTTTTGGTTTTGTGGAAAACAATCATAATTTTGTTTTAGTGCAACCAAAGGTTCCAAATTCCCAACATAGCCCCTACAAAGTGTTTACTATTTAAACTCCGCGTGGGTTTAAATTTTTTAATTTTCTTTTCTAAAATGAAACAACCTTCTTTTTAAATAAAATAATTTGATTTGATTTTACATTTTTGACCTTTCACAACAATAAAGCTTTTTGGCATAAAATTTATATTATTTCAAGATAAATTTGCATTATTTTATCACATTTTGTGCAAGGATTCGAGCTGTTTTCTGCGCTACCAGCGTTTTGTCTTATGCAGTGTTTTTAAGCAAACTTTAGTACCTAATCTAGGAAATACCATCAAAATTTATAAAATTGATTAGATTTCTCAGAGCATAGAGCACATCTTCAAGAAGTACCATGGATCGGCATGTGGTCACACGAGTCAAACCTTACTTCTGGGGATATACGTGAACTTTGTAGCAAGGCACTGTGGACAATGGTCTTCCAATTTTCGTGGCATTTTTGTTGGCTCCAACAAGTCCAAGAACTATAGCAGTTCAAAATAACTGGAGAAATGGAATTTTTGCTCACTACTACTATTTTCTAATTCAGATCCACGGTCGCTTAAAATCTCGTCTATGAGCGTGAGCAAGTCCGTTGACTACGTCGCTTTCAAATCTTGAAATAGTAGTTATTCTACCACGTAAAAAAAATATTTTATCGCCTACCGGTATCACCATGAAACCTACTAATATTTTTTACAAAAAATACAGTAAAAGAAACATTACATTTGCCATATATCCTAAAATTAAAATAATAATCAATTCACTTTCAGCTTACCCGAAATTCTAAAAATAATAACATCGAAAACTGACCTATGGCGTGAAAAATATTATGGGAATGTAATATAGAAATATATATATGGAATGTAACGTGGAAGTCTGAAGAAAAATTATAGAGCAAATGGTTTCACTGTGAAACCGGTAGGTGACAAAGGGTTTTAAGGCTTAAGGAAAAATATACGGAAAAGGAACAACCTTGTATGAACACCCACATCTGGATACATGAGGTTTAATCATTGTTAAAGGAAGGTTACAGCAAAAGTTACAGATAAGGGAAAGGAATTCAAGCATGCCCTGCGAAAAAAATCTCGTAAAAATCATAGCAAATAACAGGTAAAACATCATAAGTTTTTATAATCTATACTCATATAAACTTATGATATTTTATCATTTTTGACTAGTGAAAGTGAAACACAAATCCCGCATAGGAGTTCATCATATTTTATCAGGCAATTGGCTTATAAAATTTTACAATTTTTTATGATTTTTAATATGACAATTCCTCATAAAAGTTTATATGACTAACATTCGAAAATAAAAAATTTCAGCTCAACTTTAGCAGTTGTAGTAGTAGTAATAGTAGTAGACGTAATGTAAGGGATTAATATACATTCAAATCAAACTATAACCTGACCTAACCTAAACTATAAACTACGACGACCTAACCCACTATGATACAATAACACTTCTTGTGCTATCTACATATATTTAATAGAAAATTGTTCTCGTATAAGTACTTATTTATCGCCAGGAGCTGTGGGAGAGATGTTACTTTGATAAATTTCTAAGCCAAAAACTATTTTTTTACAAGCTTTTATGTAACTTGCAATGTATCTATCTATGTAACGATCAAGATATGTTTTTTTCGGGTGGAATCTTGCAACTTAATTTTGACCAACTTCCGACATTCGATCGGCTTCAAATTTGCTTATATAGTTGCGGTGACCACACAAGAATATAGTGTGATGAAATTGACAGCTCCCCCCTATTCGAGGGGGGTACAGTTGATGTACGCCCGATTTCGTTGAAATAAGGTGTGTCGGGGCACTTGGGGATGGAGATAACAATATTCTAATCAGATTTTGAAAATTCAATATGGCGGATTCAAGATGGATGATTTTCGGTCATGTGCTAACCAATTTTAACTGACTTATCCACATCCGGGGGCCTTTGGGTATAAGGAATACGAGTTTTTGATCATATTTTGAAAATTCAATATGGCGGATTTAAGATGGACGATTTTCGGTTATGTTTTGCTAACCAATTTTAACTGACTTATCCACATCCGATTGTGTTCAAATTTGGTATTCGTTTATAGTTCCGGTGAAAATACAATAAATGGTATTCTCAGGTACCCACCTCCCTCTAACGAGGGAAGTGGAGGGGGAAAAAGATTTAGTTTGTTCGATTTCAATCAAAATTGGCATATAGCGGTTTTTAAGGAGGGGGATTATGATTTTTTTTTTGGCAGGGTGAACACATAAAAATCCATAAAATGTTGTAAGTTTGTATTGTTTGTATAAAATCTTATAAAAAAATTGTTTTTACCAATTCCTACAAAATTATAAATGTTCATAGAAATCTGTCAAATTCTATGAGTTGGTCTGATCATAAAATATCCCAAAATCTCATGAAAAAACGTTTTTTTACAAACTCTTAAAACATCATCAAAAGACAAGGGTGTAATCATAGAAATCCATAACATGTTATGAGTTGGTTTGACTATAAAATCTGTCAGAAAACTATAAAAACATCGATTTATATAATCCCATAACACATCATAAAAGAAAAAGAAAGTAATTATAGAAACCCAGAAAGTTGATGTGTCGATTTGATTATAAAATCTCTTAGAAAATCGTGCTTTTATAAAACCATAAAATATGTTAAAAAAATGTCTGCACTTATCAAATTTTATAAACATTTATAAGCCTGACTGACTATAGGATCAGATAAAAAACACACATATGAAACCACATAAATTCTTACCAAAATCAAAGACATACCTCAGAAATTTTTACAAACTTTTATATTCCTAAAATTTTGCCTCACAAAAGCTCATAGACCTTATAAAAACTGATAAAATTGAGGTGTATTTTTATGAGGTTTTATGCGGTTTTTTTGGCAGCTAGAGCCTTTACTACTACTAAAACTCCTAAAAATATTTTTTTAGCAAATCGGACATTTTTTTGCGATACGGTACCTATCCTATGGCACCCTGTTTTTTAATAACAATTGTTTTTGGGTATTTGGGACTCAGTGGCGTAGTAACGGGTGTGGAGAGGGTTAGGGACAAACCCTCCTCCATCCCGAAATTTGCAGCGATCTACAAAAATGTATTTATTCTGAAAAATATATCCCCTCCCCCCCCCCGAATTTTTTTCTTACTACGCCACTGTTGGGACTAGCTTTTCTCCGTTAATTATATTTAAAAATGACGAAGATGTCACAAAGAGTTAATTAGGTTAAAAAAAATTGGGCATAATTTAAAATTTTTAAAGTTTTGAAAAAGTAATAGAATTCAACTTTGTTTTTCATAGCAATAATTAAAATATAATACAAATGCATTGATTAAAAATCAGTTTCTTAGTACCTTTGGCACTTCTCACCGAAATAAAGTAAACTGTGACTTATGTGTTTATCTATAGTTACTCAAAATCTCATATAATCACATTTTAGGCGTCATAGCTGTTTTCAGAACAATGCCACGCCAAAAACCAGTGCACGATTTCCATGTGGACCATCCATTCAACGTCTTCTTAAAAACCAAGACGGCTGGCGTTCTGTTTGTAGGAAGAGTTGTCAAACTGTAAAGTGAGACTAACAAATGCAAAAATGAGTTTATAATTTAGAGCAAAAAATTTTTTATTAAGAAATGACAAAAACAAATTAATTTGTTAAAAGATACCTATATAGTTTCACATCGTACTTAATCCGTATTGAAAAGATTGTCTTCGTTTTCTTTCATAGAGCATGTTCTCTGTTCCGACAAAGAGCATTATATATGTGAAAACAAACTAATTGTTATACTTATGAATATCTATGGTGTGTTCCAACAAAAAGAAAACGAAATAGAGACATTTGCATGTATTTAGAGTTTGATTTTGGGAAAATCCCCGGACACGTCGATTTTTTATTCGAGAGGGACACTCGACCCACTTTCCCTATTCAAAATATAGGAGTCAATTTTACCCCTTGTAGGGGGTAAGTGCTACTAAAACTTTTGAAATAGCCAAAGTGTCCCCTTCGAATAAAAAATCGACGTGTTCGAGGATTTTTCGAAAAATCAAACTATAAATACATGAAAAAGCCCCTGTTTCGTTTTAGTTGGAACACATTGTATATGTGTTAACTTAAGTTTTTAAATAATAAACAACATTATAAAAAATAATATAAATTTTTCTTTTAAACCCTGGTGAACGTATCCTCAAGTCTCACAATATATTTTACGAGTTTTAAGAGGAGAATCAAGGAAATTTTAAAAGTCAAAATTTTCAAATTCAATGCTCACCATGGGGATCTCCTAAACGGTAGGAGATACGAAAAGGTTTAAATTAGGGCAAAGTTGCGCAATTTGATGTTTTGCTCAAAACTAATAAAAAACTGTACAAATTCCGGATAGTTCCTAAGATAGGCGGAAAAAACCATTTTCGAGAATTGATATTTGAGTGTGACAAGAGCACTGTCAAGTTCATTTTTTCTTATGGACACATATGCTTTTTTTCTCCCGCCGTTTGGTTCATAAAGGATGGCAGATATTTTACAACCTCATTTTGACAAGTACCTAACGTTTTGAGTTAATTGACCATCATCAGCCCAAATTCAAAGATTAAAAAACAAATAAAAAAATACGTATTTTTAAAATATTAGGTAAATTTATTTGGTTATAACAAAATATCTTGAGTAAGTTCAAAGCAAAAATTAAAGTTGTGCTGATGAGGGTCAATAAACCCAAAACGTCAGATTGCTTTTTAAAATAAGGTTGCAAGATGTTATCTGTCATCCTTTATGAACCAAACGGCTGGAGAAAAAGGATGTGTCCATAAGAAAAAATTAACTTGACAGTGTCCCTGTCACACTGAAACGTCAAGTCTCAAAAACGGACCTCTCACTCGGTAGATCTTAAAAAAGTGCCTGTAGAAAGTTTTAAGCGTTTTTTGATAACTTTAAGAATAAAGGCGCAAAAAAATAAAAACTAAAAATAAAGATTTCGGTTTTTTCCGCCTATCTCCGGAACTATCCGGAATTTGTAAACTTTTTTTTAGTTTTAAGGAAAGCACCAGATTGCGCAACTTTGCCCTAATTTAAACCTTTTCGTATTTCCTACCGTTTAGGAGATCCCCATGGTGAGCATCGAATTTGAAACACCCTGTATACAGGGTGATTTCAAATTACCTAGGCAGATTTGAACAGTGGTAAGATGTCATTAAAAGTTACGTAATTATGTTGTTTAAATTTCATAATTTTTCTCTCTGAATTTAGGAGTAAAATTTTCGTTTTTTTTTGGGAATCGACTTTAAAATAATTTACTGAGCAAGTTTATGTGTGCTGACAATGACATGTTTTAGGGTTTTTGTCAAGCACTTCGAAGTTGTCTTTTCAAAAATGGATGTTTCTACCACGTGTAGTAATAAAGGGTCGTGCTTTTCAGAAAATATTAACAATTTACAAAAATATATTTTACTATACTTAATTCTTGTTCAGAACAACAAATTCTACCTTAAGTTAAAGTCTTTCGAGCTGTTAGCCCATATCTAACACTATTTTTATATTTAACGTGATCAAATTAGCCAAACAAAATTTCGGCAACAAATTGTGTGTGGACCAATCTTTACATACGATGGCCCACAAAAAACGAGACTTTTTTGACTGTCCATACATTACCACTTAAAAAGTTTATCCGATTTCAAAATTTTTAACTTTTGAAAAGCCAAGACTTTAAAATTTAAGAATTTCATGCCCAAGTTGACAGTTTATGAAAATCCAACATGGCAGACATTTTTAAAAAATAGGTATTTTGACCCCCCTGTAATTTTTTTATGTGCCCAAGCACTGGTGAAAAAGTTAACTTAAAATTTTTGAATTGGACCAAAACTTGTATTGAGCTGTCAAGAAAGTCCCGTTTTTTTGGACCGCCCTATATATATGATATATGGTATATTATGTTCGACTTAAATAATGATATGAGAAAGGTGACAATGAGAAAAATCAAATAAGTAAAATAAAAATTGTACATGTGTTCACTGCTTGGTTTTCTGTAAAACAGCTCAGTAGCAATTTGGAGAAACTTGCACTTAATTTGTTATCTATGCAAACTTGACTCAATAAAAAGGCCGTTATAAATAATTGCCTCATTTTAATATTTCAGGCTTTCTAAACATGCTTTGCAGCATGCCACTTCCACCAATGACATTTCACGTCGACCACCCCTTTATGGTGCTGTTAAATGTTAAAACTCAGGACACCCTCACCGTGTTATTTGGAGGACGTATTTACAACCCTGATGCCTAATCTGATGTGCCACACTGTGACAAGATATCATGTTATACTTCTAATTACTGTGATGCTTTTATCTATTTTCAGGGTGGCCACTGGGAAAAATTTTCTTATGATTTTATGACAATTTTTGAAAAATATTATGATAATTTTTTAACATTTTTGTAGTAATATCTTCCTACGAGCGTGTGAAAAGTCCCACTTTTCCGTACAGCGTGCGTGAAAAAAAACTTTACCGCACGCCGGGCGGAAATAGAAGTTTACTAAATTGTGCTTTTTTTTACAAGCGTTGGTTTAAATAACAACTCGCGGCTAAACTGTGCTTTTTTTACTCGCGTTTTTAAATACCTCGCTGCGCTCGTTATTTAAACCAACGCTTGTAAAAAAAGCACTATTTTATCAACTAGTTGTTAAAACTACAATTTTATACGACTACCTTGAAAAAGGGAGTTTTGCGCACGGAGGACGCGATCTGAAAACGGCATATTTTGCGCACCGCCGCACAGAGGTCATTTATGGCAAATTAGGCGGTAATAAATACGAATTTGGAAATGTTGGGTTTCAAACGTTTTAAAATTATGTAGTAGCCTTAAAGATACTTGCTAATACTTTTTTTGCTCAATTTTATGTGTTTTTATTATACAGGGTGTTAAAAAATAGCAATTAGTATGTAATAAATAGCCTATATTTTTTTACCATTAAATAATATTTTTTAAGTATAACTTTATAAATTTTATATACAGGGTGGTTTAACTGTAACTAAAACCTTATTTGTAAAGCATTACTCATCAAAATTGTCGGATTCGGAATCGCTACTGTTTTCTTTCTCAGAATTGGGGCTCTTGGAGCAGCTCTAAAACCTCTTTTAAAAAGGGTTTGTTATTTGAGCGAGTACCGACACATTTAGATAAAGATGATATCAGTGGATCAGACGAAAGCAGTAACCTAGAAAATACATCATTCATTGTCTTCTCCCTTGAAAATTGCCTGGAGTAACATTCCCGATATTTTCTGAAGTCTTTGTTGCGAGACTCAAGCGCTTCTTTCGAAAACATGCCTACAGGAAGTGTCACTGCTTTTATAATTTCTGGCCCATGAATGAGTATTCGGTGCAAACTCGCTGGCATATAATACCATGAGTATAGCTGAATGTAGAGTGTTGCAGTTTTTTTGCAGTACTCTGCAAATTCTTCTGTATTAATTTCATAGCCGGATGACATTGTGCTTAAAATTATACAAAAGACGTTTTATAAAATCTTCGTCGAGTCCTAAAGTAAAGTAAACATATTTTGGTGTGTACAAAATGCCAGATAAAAAAATATATACCTGCAATTAATAACGCAGACTTCTCATAGTTTTGAAAAAACCTACGAGCGGTATTTCCGTCGTTCGTTGTTCCATATCCCTGTTAAGGGATGTCAACTAATAAACTTAGGTCTTGCTTTAACAATTGAATTATGTGATTTTTTCTTTCTTTCCTAATTTGTTTTTCACTTGCATCCCGTATTTGCCACTTTTTCAAATCAGGTCTGTAGGATATATGGAGACAGCATTCCAAACATCTTATCCACGCACGTAATGTGGAAATTCCGTAATCATATAAACTCTCGTCTACTGGCAGCGCCATTATTTTGTCCAGGCTGTTCATAATTTTAGGACTTGCTCCACATATTCCACAGGTCTGTGTTGATGAATTGCTTAAAACATTTTTCCATCAATCATTGTCATTTTATTATTTGATCAATAATTGTAGGTTTAAGTTGAGATATTTGGGTTTTCAATATTTTTAATTTCATTTTTACATAACTCAAGAGTTTCTTTGTCAAAAATCAGTTTTATGGGTCTGCAAAATCTCGTGGACGATGGCCGCCGATTCTGTCATAATATAGTGCCATTATTTGACGCCAAGGAACGATACAAACTGAAAATAAATTTAAATCTGCACTTGATTCATTTTGTTGACCGCTAAATTCTTGCTTATAATGCGAATGTCCCGCACTACCATCACATCCCCATTTGTAACTAATAGTAATTGCATTTTTTTACACATTTGATGGTAGGTTATTGTAAAGACCTTGTTGAGATTCTATTATTCTTTTTACAGTGTCATCAACGAGTGCCTGAAGGGTAACTTCAGCAAATATGTTTTTTATACAAATATCATTTTGATTTGGATAACATTTCTTTTTAGTCTCCAAAAGTTTATTGTAGTTAGGATAAATTTGAGCATTGTGCTCTTTTGCTCCCTGTTGCATCAAAATATAAGAGTTTTTGGTAAGAGAACAATCTAGAAAAAGAGTAAGAGCTTCATCTCCTGAATCCTTAACGGGTAAGGCTTCTTTTTTCTCTATGATTTTTTTTATTTTTGTTGCTCTTGTCGGTAAGTTTTCGGTTATTTCTTTAATTATACGTGACGCATTTCGTTGGACAGCAGCCTATAGAGTTTTTTGAACAGCAAATGCAATTTCTGCCTTAGAATAATTTTCTAAGAGCGATATTAATTTTTGTTTTTTTCTTTGTTCGCCAAGTTCTTCAAAAGGCTTTTCTGGTCTGCCCTACTAAATTCAGAGACATTTTGTAGTTCAATAAAATTTATAGACTCATTAAGCCACGTCCTGTGCCTCGCTTCAAAAATTTTTCTGGACCGATTGCAATTTTTCCACAATGTGGTAATTTTACTGTTAAAATTATGAATTTTTTGTACTACCATATCATACTGTTCATGTCGATCTTCATCTAAATCGAGTTCATTTGTTACAAATTGAAAAACAGCCGAATTTTTGTCGGTAAGTGAGCTTTGCCCACACCAGACGTCAAATAAGTTGTTTCTAAGTAATGACATTATGCCTAAAAAAAAAATATTTTTTTAAGTGCTTGGCACCCAAAAATGTAAATGACAAAAAAGTAACAAAACAATTGAACTTTTAAGACTATTTGTCTGGCGAATATCTACGAATATTGGCATTGACAGCCTTTGAAAAATGGTATATTTAAAAAAAACTGTAAAAAATGAATGAGCTAACATACATCTATTTTTTATAGCTGCCCAATTCTATAAAATATGTTTTTTTATTCAAATAATAAAGCTCTTACCTTACTCCCCAATCAAACAATATCAAAATTTAAAAAAATTTAATCAGAAAACAACAAAACACAATGCAAATAACTCAAGATCTTGTAACGAAAACAAACGCGATATTTTCATCATAAATGTTTTCCACGGTTTTTTGTTTCTCCATGGCAACTCGAATCAGAAAAAAAAATACGTTTGATAATATTGTACTATGGGGTGTTTTATTAAAAATTAAGGCGTAATATAAATTATTTGAGAACATTGATATTTTTATTTATTAATTCCTAAAAAAATTAAAGTGACCTCTGTTCGCCGTGTGCAAAACGTTTTGCACACGCTTACGCCATTTTTGCACATAAATCAAGGCAGCTGGTAAATGAAATAACAATCGTTTCCATAGCGATGTGTCTTTTTACTCGGTGACGTTCATTGTTGCGACATTTTAATCTTTGACAGTTTGATATTTTGACTAAAATTTTTAAATGATTTTTCGTGAATACTTTGTGAAAACTGGCGGAAATGGCTTAATTCTTGGGCAAGAATAATTAGATTTAATCAATATTACTATTTTCCGCTATTTCTCTTTAACTTATGGTAAAAAACGAACAGAAATCTTTTTTTTCACCCGTGATCAAAAAAAGTTTTTTTGCATCGGTAACCAAAAAAGCCATGCTTTAGTTATCTGCAGACAGATACTAAAATCATGTTTTTGATGAAGGTATTAAAAAAAAGATTTCAGTCCGTTTTTGACCCAAAGTTAAAGAGAAATTGCGGAAAATCTAATTATTCTTGCCTAAGAATTAAGCAATTTCCGCCATATATCGTCAAAATATCAAATTGTCAAAGATTAAAATGTCGTAACAATGAACGTCACCGAGTAAAAAGACACATCGCTATGGAAACGATTGTTATTTCATTTACCAGCCGCCTTGATGAAAAACAGTCTTTTATTTCCTCAATTAGCCAAGAATACTGCAGCTTTCAGCATTTTATGCTTTATTGTAAAACACTTTAACACTGGTTAACAAAACAAAACGTTTTGCAAGGATATAATTATTATATTAATAAGGGTTATTTTCTTACAACAAAAGTACGCACAGAACTGATTGGTGCAGTAAAAAAGTCCATAAAGATCCAGCGCGGCAAAACTATTGGTGTGTCCTTTGTATCATGAGTACCTATATATATAGGGTGGGCCACAAAATTCCGCACTTTTGGATTGGCTATAACTTTTGACTTTATTACTCGATTTTGAAATGTATTGGCTTTTTATAATATTCAAGATGGCGGACAGTTTTAAAAATTTGTAATTTATGAGCGACACTGAACAAACTCTAAAGCTTTCACTGCAAACGCTCATTGTTTCTGTGTATACTGAAGTATCATTTAATTAAATAAGTTGCGAAATAGAAAAGTTATAAGTTTTTTGACTACGAGTGTGTTCGCTTCGCATTGAAAAAAAAACACAAAATTACATATATTTTCCATTTGCTGTCTTTTCAACTAATTATTTAATTAAGAAAAACAATAAGAATCAAAATACCCATTACTTTTTTATTTCTTATCCGATTTAATTAGGTGATACCTCGATATACGAAAAAAAATGGAGATTTGGAAATACTAATTATTTATATTTTGTCCAGTGTCTTACTTTAAAAAAATAAGGCGTGTAAAACCTAACTCTTTTTAAAACTATCCGCCATCCTGAATTTTTTTTAATGTCAAATTTTGAACAAACGGACGCAATTCATATGTTTTGTCTTTTTAAACAATATTTTTTTTTTGAATTAAGTGATCAGGCCACAAGTTATAGCAAATTGAAAAAAAATGTAAGTTTGTGATTTTTTCCAATATTAAGCCCAAACATTCATAATCTAAAAGCATATAAATTTTTAATTTCTCTACCGATTTAATTAAATGATACGTCAATATACATATAAACAGTGAGCGTTTGTAGTGAAAGCTTTAGAGTTTGTTCATTGTCGCACATACATTTTTTTCAGGGTGGGTGAAAATTACATTTTTCAAAATTGGCCGCCACCTTGAATTTTTGGGAAATTTTAAATTTTCAGCTGAACTCAAAAAATATCACGTTTTATCTTTCTAAAAAACCAATATCTTTAAAAATCGAGCACTTATGTCAACAGTTATAGCCAATTCAAAAAGGGTGGAATTTATGGCCCACCTTATATATATATATATACAGGGTGTTTCAAATTCGATGCTCACCATGGGGATCTCCTAAACGGTAGGAGATACGAAAAGATTTAAATTAGGGCAAAGTTGCGCAATTTAATGCTTTAACCAAAAAAAATAAAGTTTACAAAATCCGAGTAGGTCCGGAGATAGGCGAAAAAAACCGAAATTTTCATTTTTAGTTTTTATTTTTTGCCGCCTTTATTATTATTAGCCATTTTTTTAAGATCTACCAGACGAGCTATTCATTTTTAAGATTTGACATTTCAGTTTGACATGAGCGCTGTCAAATTCATTTTTTCTTATGGACTTTTTTCTGGTTGTTTGGTTTCGGACGCTAGGCAAATATCATTTTGAAACATTATTTTAACAGGGAGCTTGTTGTTTCGGGCTTAATGACCATCATCAGTTGAAAAAATCCCGTTATACAAGACAACTTAAAAAGCGCTTTAGTAGTTTCAAAAATGGCGCCAGTAGGCACGTATAGCCATCCATAAAACCTTAAAAAAAAAAATCAATTTTTTTTTTATTTTCCAAAGTTTTAATTTTTTTTTTATATTTTCCATTTTTTTTTTTTTTTGGTTTAAATGTCGTCTAAAAACTTTCCGTATAAAAAGATTTAAAAAAAAATACAATTTTTTTTCAAAATTTTTCAATTTTTTTTTATTTTTTTTTTGTTTAAAATGTAATTATTGTGAGTTATCATTTTTTTATCAAAAACTAATCAGCTCTGCGTCTGGTGACAAAGAATTTTTGTGCCACATTTGATGAAAATTGGTTTACTGGTTTTTGAGTAATCGTGTCACAGACACCATCCCAAAATTTTGTAGATAACTATAATTTTGTAGATACTACTACAAGCGCTTTTTAAGTTGTCTACTTGCATAACGGGATTTTTTTAACTGATGATGGTCACTAAGCCCGAAACAACAAGCTCTCTGTTAAAATAATGTTTCAAAATGATATTTGCCTAGCGTCCGAAACAAAACAACCAGAAAAAAAAGGACGAGTCCATAAGAAAAAATGAACTTAACAGCGCTCCTGTCAAACTGAAATGTCAAATCTTAAAAATGAATAGCTCGACTGGTAGATCTTAAAAAAGTGTCTGTAGAAAGTTTTAAGCATTTTTTGACAACTAAAATTGAAAATTTCGGTTTTTTTCGCCTATCTCCGGAACTACTCGTATTTTGTAAACGTTATTTTTAGTTTTGGGTAAAGCATCAAATTGCGCAACTTTGCCCTAATTTAAACCTTTTCGTATCTCCTACCGTTTAGGAGATTCTCGTGGTGAGCATCGAATTTGAAACACCCTGTATATATATTCCTACAGTAATTTACTGAAAATTTGATGTGCGGTGTGAAAATGTACTGGGTGGAATATCAAAAGCAATGGTCACTATATCGTATGAAAAGTTTGTTTACACGTAACTTAAAATATTCAGTTTTCTGGGCAAATTTTATCAATTTTATGACAATTTCTAAATTTTATGAGAATATGGAAATTTTATGAATTCATAAAATTTTATGACAAGTGGCCACCCTGTTTTTTACGCTTTTTTTGCACAAATCACCAGGACCTGTATTCTTGAAGGGAGCGGCATAGATCTTATGATCCGATCTTACGATTTCAAAATTATTTAACAGATCAAAATCAAAAAACAAAATTTAATGAAACTTATATAATAATTATCAACAAAAACAAAAACAGTCGTTGGAAATGCGTTGGTTTTATAATAGGACAAGAGTTCAAGGTATCAAATATGATGGATAGGTCCCTCGCCATTTTTTCATAATATGTGCATTTTCTCGTCCTGAATACGAAATGGACAATCCTGTACCTCAAAATTGTGGATAAGGGCTCGCCACACCAATCCAAAGGTGGGAATATTTAGAAGGGGTAGGGTAACCCCCACCATTTTCACATATATGATATGTTAGTACACTTCGGGCCACATAAAATGCGTACGCCGAAATTATATAGTGTATTACAGGCCTCGCAACTCAGTACCCTTTTAGGTACATGAAATTGACAAAAAATGTCACCGTCAGGTTTTGTTGTTGTCATACGCTTATATTTAAAAATGCCCCAACTAAACGAATTCGAAAAAGCTCAAATTTTGGCAAAATTAGACGGTGGTTTGTCAGTTCGAAGAGTAGCGGCTCATTATGGACGAAACAAGGCTACAATTATAAGAATAAGAAGATAGTATCAAGAAGAAGAAACCAAGTGAGTACGCCTCAGCAGGATCAGCAACTCATCGACTTCCTTGAAGGCCACCCATTTGCGATGGCCCCAGAGGCGAAAATTGAGGCACATTTCACTGGATCTATAAGATCGACGCGCAGACGGTTAAGATGTTTTAGGCTTAGATGTCGCGTTGCTGCCAAGAAAATCTTACTTAGTGCGGAAAACAGGCAAGCCAGGTTAATTTTTGCACTAACTATTCACTATAAGAAGAAGAATTTTGGCAACAGATAGTCTTCACGGATGAAAAAATCTTTCAGTCCCACAATGATAGCAAACAAATTTTGGTATATCGCCCGCCACAAACACGCTATCTCTAAAAATATATTGCTGGGAAGGAAGACCAGGCTGGAAGATTTTCCGTGAATGTGTGGAGTTGGATATCGGCGAGAGGACATGGGGCACTTTTTAGAATCCATGGAAGATTTACGGCTGAGGTTTATGTTGATATGATGAGAAATGTTATGCTTCCAGAAGCAACCATTCTTCATCCAGAAGGTTTTGTGTATCGACAGGGTAACTGTCTTATCCATACCGCACGCATTCCATCAAAACAACATCGAGGTTTTGCCATGGCCGGCAAAAACTCCTGAGTCCAATCCCATGGAAAATGTGTGGGGCCTTATAGCAAAAAAGTTAACACGAATAAATATTGTTCCCAGAAATTCCAACCACTTAATGAAGCTCATAGTCAGAGGGTACGACGAAGTCATTGTTTCAAATCCAATTTTATTTCAAAATTTAGCAGATTCCATGCTACAAAGACTGGCGAACATTATCGAGGCTGATGGGGCAATGACACGCTACTGAAGAAACGTTTTCTCGTTTTTTTTTTAAATTTACTTAGTGTTTTTTTAATAATTTCTTTTTGATTTTGAACATTTTTGTTTATCTGTAAAGACTTAGATTACTCAAATTTACTGATCCTGCAGAGGTGCGCTGACTATGATTAAGTTATTGCTTTCCTTTCGCCAAACAGTTCCTTCTTCTTGATACCTTTTTCTTATTCGCACAATTGTGGTCTCTTGAATAATTTTAAAAAAATTGTTTTCTTCATTAGTATATTAGTCTTATGGTAAAGTGTGGCCAGTCTCCTTATTTTTGTGTTTACAATGTCAAAAGATCTAACCTGTAATTCGAAAACATCAAAGTCAGTTACAATAAGCAACGCAATTAGCAAAACTTAAATTCAACAGACCTGCAGGTAACTTCTGCTGTACGCATTTTATGTGGCCGGAAGTGTACCTCCAGACCAAAAATCAACTGGTGTGCCGGACCTCATTCATGGTTAAGGGTTCGGCACACCAGGTGATTTTTGGTCTGGTGGTACTACTGCATCATATATATGTGAAAATGGTGGGGGTTACTCTCTCCCAACACGTGACCTCTAAAATTGCCCTCCTTTGGAATGATGTGCCGAGTCCTTATCCACAATTTTGAGGTACAGGATTGTCCATTCTTCAGGACGAG
Organism: Oxystoma pomonae; assembly: GCA_963921995.1. Lineage (NCBI taxonomy): Eukaryota > Metazoa > Arthropoda > Insecta > Coleoptera > Brentidae > Oxystoma > Oxystoma pomonae. The sequence continues at coordinate 94,185,907 of OY998166.1, read as the reverse complement.
AAAATGCACATCTTATCAAAAAATGTCGAGGGTTACCCCTCCATCATAATTTTGACTGCGAACGCTTGTACTATAAATCAAATAGGCAAAATACTAACAACAAATAAAATATATAGCTACTATGATGACACGGTGGCTTTAGTTATAGGTGGCACATGGGTTGAAACTTTTTTGAGGGCAGGAGAAGGCCTTCGTTCGGTAAACCTGTGGCTTCAACAACATTCTCTATTTCTCAATGAAGACAAAACTTTTTTTTAATACCTTCATCAAAAACATGATTTTAGTAACTGTCTGCAGATAACTAAAGCATGGCTTTTTTGGTTACCGATGCAAAAAAACTTTTTTTTGATCACGGGTGCAAAAAAAGATTTCTGTACGTTTTTTACTCAAAGTTAAAGAGAAATCGCGGAAAATAGTAATATTGAAAAAATATAATTATTCTTGTCTAAGAATTAGGCCATTTCCGCCAGTTTTCACCAAGTATTTACGAAAAAATCATTTAAAAATTTCGTCAAATCTTCAAGTTGTCAAAGATTCAGACGCAACAATGAACGTCACCGAGTAAAAAGACACATCGCTATGGAAACGATTGTAATTTCATTTCCCAGCCGCCTTGATTTATAGTGCAAAGATGGTGTGTTGCTAGAAATTCTCTTCGTTCGAGATTTTTAAAAGTATTTTCCTGTTTTTCTTGGATTTTTTAATAAAGGTATTAAATTATTTTTCTCGTGTTTTTAAATATCTCGCTGCGCTCGTTATTTAAACCATCGCTTGTAAAAAAAACAGGATTTTAGCCACTAGTTGTTAAAACTACTATTATATGGCTTTTTCCGCAACAAGTGTTGATCCACCTATACAAAATAAAATAAAAATTCATAAAATTCAATGCAATCAAACCTTAAATACCCGTAATTGTACTACTATTAAAAAAAAAAACCTATAAAATAAAGTACCTAGGAGCAATTGTTGATCAACATTTGAAATAGAACTAACACACTAAATTAATATGTGACAGAATCAGGAAACTTTGTTGTAGATTTTATCAAATAAAAGATAACTTTACTTCTAAATTTAAACAAATTGTTTATGACTCTCTGGTTGAATCTATTCTCAGGTATTCTAGGTACACACAGCGTCAAAAAACTTGGACCCCCCTAATTTCTCAGAAAATTAAAAAAAATAAATTTTACGTATATATATCATAAAATTCGCTATTCTGTTACCAACTTACTCACATATTGTTTTTGGCTGCAAAGGTATTAGGTCCTACAAAAAATAAGAAAAACAAAAGTAGGCCCCAAAACTCAAATTATTAAAATTCTTAATTTACAAAAAATTAACTTATGAATAACAAATAACATCAATATTCAGTGTGATCTCCTCTGTTCTCGCCGCGAGACACGCATTGATCCGCCTTAGCATTCTAAGAATCAGATTGTTTATCTGTTCTTGAGGAATATTATCCCACTCCTCCTGTGCCGCCACAATCAGCTCCTGAAGGTTTATCGGTGGATTTCGTCTTCCTAATATAGCTCCGGAAAGCATATCCAACACGTGTTCAATCGTATTGTATAAATTTACCCCAAATTTATTTTTCCGTGGTAGAAAAATTGACCTGATAACATTTTCGAGGTAGATGTTTCCCGTCAGTACCCCTGATGTGAATAAGTGGAGTGCGGTAACCATGCATAATGCCCCTCAAAACATTCCCAGCAAACACCGGCATTGAATCGGGCCAATATCGACAACGTCAGCAGTGTGTCGGCATCGGCGACTACACTCTGGCCCGATATTGGACAGATTGTGATTTCGTTCAATAATCGGCAACTGACGGAGGTCCTCATTACTACAGTCGACTTTATGCCGACACCACTTTAGGACCGACGATGGTCCGGTTAGAACTTTGTTCAATCGGTCGAAAATCGGCAACTGACAATGGATGGCCCGATTTACTATAGTCGATTTTATGCTGACGCCTACTTTATCTGCTTTAGGGCCGACGACGGTTCGATTGGAACTTTGTTTAATAATATCGGACGAGAATCGGCAACTGACGATGGCCCGATTTACTATAGGCGACATTATGCCAACGCACAACTTATTTGCTTTAGGGCCGATGATGGTCCGATTGGAACTTTCTTTAATCCGTCGAGAATCGGCAACTGATGATGGCCCGATTTACTATAGTCGACTTTATTCCGACGCCCACTTTATCTGCTTTAGGGCCGACGACGGTCCGATTGGAACTTTGTTTGATTGGTCGAGAATCGGCAACTGACGATGGTCCGATTACGTCACCTTAAAATTTTTCAACTGCTTAATAGTTTCTTCCTAGTATGTAGAGATGGCGCTAATGTCACTATGTCCCCTGTACCATAAAGTAGTTCCTTACTTTATGCCTGTACAGTGGAAGATAATAGACTAGACAAGATGCGGTGGTACTCACAAAGCATATACCTACGGACTTACAGAAGTCTTACTAAGGGCATCGCAAAAAGGAAGTTACAGCGCCTCTGGGGACTCGGTCTCGAAGCTCATGGGACAAATTGCACCGATGACATCTATCTTAATCAATGTCATCGTTTTTTCGTTCTTTTCATGAAGTCTTCATTGATGTTTTTTAGTTTTGTGTTTTTGGCCTTTTTTGGACTGTTACAGTAATTTCTTGGATTTTTGTAAAAAGTACAATTGGAAAACTATGCCCAAATGTTGTGTCCCAGTGATCCTCTGCTTCATCAAGCTCGCCAAAGACAATGGTTTGTCATCTGAAACGCTTTATAGGTTTAGAGTATGCACCCGACATTTTAAACTAGAAAACTATTCAAAAAACTGTGGAGGAAGCCTTCTAATGCGGCATGTAATTCCATCCTTGCATTTACCGCCAGGGTCTGAAACAGACTTTAAGGGTAAATACCGGGCACGGTTTCTACATCTGGGTGCCGATTCTGGAATTTTGTAGGAAAGGTCGCACGGGAACGGTCACCTCCTTGATATCGACCAATAACGGGCTTTAAATCTATCACGAGTTATCCGAAACCTATCCGACCACGGCCGAATCTCACCCCTCAATTAAAAACCTAACTAAACAAAAAAAGGAATTATCACCTACCAGCTGCAGCTTTTGCTCAGAAATAAATCTGGTTGGTTGCAAAAAATAACCGAGCGGGCCCCGTTAAGCCTCCGTAAGTAACGTATTTCCGTTCGGTTATTTTTGAATACGGGAGAAAAATAACTGATTTTTACTACGGTATCACCAACTTTGATGGTCTATTAACGCTCGTATAGTTCATTTATTTAGCCTATTTGTTAATTACATTTTTTTAGCCCACTCCGTTCAAAAATGCTGATGGGTAACCAGTTACACCGGATTTTTTGAAAATGAAAAAAACTCGCAAGTTTTAAAAGAAACTGCTGCTATTGAGGCCGACATGGGAAGCATTATAAATATAGTTTAATAATAAATACAATAGTTTCGATATGCATATATCTTCTTAAGAGAATAATATAACATATTAAATACGACGCATTTGGTTTATTTCTTAAATTTCATAGGAAAATAAAATTATTTATTGATAAATTAGGTTTTCCAAAATAATGTTGTTTCTAATGAACTGATTCAAAATTTCTCAGCGCCAGCGCCGCTACCCTAATTGAAGTTTCGAGACTGAGTCCCTAGAGGCGCAACGGTAGCAAAAAACTTATAACAGGTCCCTAAGTCGTCAGATCGCCTTCTATACCCGTAGGTACATATTTTATGGTGGTACTTCTCTACGAGAATCACCTCTTCTGCCACTTAAACCAGCCCGACTGGTTAAGCACTCGCATTATCGAAACTTTGTAGTTTAAAGTAAAGCCTTGTGCCCACCAACGCGTGCTCACCCTGCTTCAAAAAACGCACCATGTGACTGGACATATATTTCCAATGGTTTTAAATGCAGAGTCACGTGATGCCATGCGTGGGCATGCAAGGACACGCGTTGGTGGGCATCGGGTATTAGGAACTACTTTTTGGTGTCAATCGCCGACGTTAGACCGCTTTAGGAAACCAATATCGAACTTGAATATTTTTCTGATGTCGGGCCGAGACCAGCCAACACCGTTCTAAACTATAAAGCCTGTTAACTCCTACCTCCTCAGTGCCCTTCAGCCTAATGTGGCTGCCATTTTTATAAACAAATTGACAAGTAAAACATGGATTTTCTGTCAGTTTGGTGTCAATATGGCGCCGATCATAGGCTAAAGAATACTAAAACGAAAATGAGTTAACTGGCTTTTTAGTTGAGAACGGTGTTGGACCAGCTTGCCTACCTTAGATCGACCAAGTTAAGCAGTTATGGGCGGATGGTCGGTACCATGTGGTTAAACCATATCGGACCTTAATCGGACGGCGACGGTATGCCGATGTCAGCAAAAAGTAAAATTTACCGTTGGTCCGACGGCGGGCTACAGTCCAACGCTGCGTCGGCAAACATACATTGGGCCTACATCGCAAGGCGGACAAAAAATACTGCTGGTCCGATGACGTAGATCGACGTCGTACTGATGACGGCAAATTCGGCAATCGACATCGGACCGGCGAAGGCCCGAGGGAACCGTGTTTGCTGGGTTACAGTCCCTCCTTGAGGAAAATCTAAACGTGCTGCGGGTTCTGGTTTTCTCCATACCCTTACACGGCGGCTGTCACTTGTCAGTCCAAATCGGGATTCGTCAGAAAAAAGGAAATTTCCCCATTGAGGTAAATGTCAGTTTATGTGATTACGGCTCCATTCTAAGGGTCTTCTCGATTGCAAATTGGCACGAGCCAGTCTTCACCGAATTGTAGGCCTGATTTCCAGGCGCAGTCTACGATCCGATATTTCGATTATGTCGAACAAAATTGGCCATATATCTATCCTCCCTTTCGTCTGTAACACGGATGACGCCCACTGCCCTGATCTCCTAGTCACACCTCCAGTTTCTTGGGACAATTGCACCATTCTGATGACAGACGATCTGGGAATGCCAAGTCTCGCTGAAATCCTATGATTTGACCAGTCTAGTCGGTGTAGAGCGATTATTCTGGCTCTATTAAAACTGGATGGAATAAAATCACCAATATTGTGTTAAATCCACTGTTTTTTTGGTATTTAATAATTGTTTTCGAATTCAGCGTATTTTTTTACACTAATACACCAATTTTCACTAATTATTTTGAGTTTATTCCACTGATTTTACTGAGCGTAAATGACGCGCGTTGTTGTTAGAGCGCCACGTTGTATTCTCCTCTAATAACTAAGAGATAATATAACGACCCTGCCCTTGCATTTTCCGAAAAGACGTAATAACTCTCCCAATCAAGTTAGCCTGGAAAAAACGCAAGAGCCAAAAAATCTTCTGGGCGCAAGCAGACAGCGTTAGGCATGCGCAGTAGGTTTTTCGTCTTTGGCCTTGCCCATGGCTTACCTTGATTTTTAATTTAATTTTCTTTGTTTTTCGAAGTTATTATTGTTACGCATTTTACGACACTTGGGACATTATAGTATCTCATAGTTATATGTTCCTAACTCACTTTTTACTTAAAGGAAAACGCCGTATGGAACGAATGTAGGCTGTGTTAGCTAGAAGGCTAACAAGATTCCATACCGTCCCTCGTAGAGGACGGCACCGTGTGATTAATATATTGATAGTGGAGCACGTTAAAGATCCCTAGCCTCGACAAAGGGGTTTAGGCATATAACTGAGATAATATAACGGCCCTTCCCTTGCTTTTACCGAGAAAAATGCATACCGATAATAACTCTCCCAATCAAGTCGGCCTGGAAAAAAACCCATAGACGAGGAGCGTAATGGGCAAGCGCGTTGATTGCGTCAGTAGTGAAAGCAACTGACAACTATCTGACAGCAAAAATGTAGTTTATGTCCAATATTTTTGTTTACTTTTGGAAATTCTATTAAGAGTGACTACCGTAAAAAAAATTGAAAAGTTGTTGTCTAGTGTTTTCTGTAATAATAACGCACGCAATCATAAAAATCATCACAAAATTTTAAAACACCAAAACTCCACAATAACATAAACAAAACCATACCTCGTCAAAAATGTAAACTTTTCGACAATGTCTAGTTTTCTCAGGAAGTGGGTTCGGCACTTGGGGCCATATCATCGTGTAGCGGGTTTCCCTTTTGGATTGAAACCCTCCAGTAAGGTTAAACTTGCGGTTGGAGATGTTTTATTCATAATATAATAAATAAGTTCGATTAAATAAAATCAAAGTTTTCGGACAGATGATGTCGTTGTCACTCAAATAAATACCTTGTCATTAAATTATCGTAAGGTCACTACGACACCAGGCATGGATTTGAGTGCATGCGCAGTAGACTTTTTGTTTATGGCCTGGTGGCCCAAAGTGTCAAAGCCATATAACTATAAGATACTATAATGTGTAACGAAATTAACTTTGAAAAACAAAGGAGAAAATTCAAGATCGCGGCACTTGGGCCGTTATAGTATCTCATAGTTATATGGGTTTAGGTCTAAATTAAAAGGAAAGAAAACTGCCTTCCTACGGTATTTATTTCAACTCAGGTGACTTAGAATCAGACAATCCTGGGTTCTACCACTTGAGCTGGAATATTATCTCACTAAGAGATAGCGCCCATAAAAAGAAAGAGTGACGTCATGGCTTTGGTTACTCTGCGAAGAAAAACCGAGTAACTGGGTTAGCTAGTAACTTCTGGTTACTTTGAGGAAAAACCCTTAATTCACGTCATAAACGGATATTGACAAGAAAATGTTACTCTTTAGGTTCCTCAGTAGTGAAGACAATAAATATGAATATTATTGGGCCTAGATCTCAAGGGAGTAAATAAAACACAAAATGTAGTTGATATTATTTTTTTCTCTCTTGTCAGTTAACAGCTTTTTACAAATGTCCCTGCATTTGACAGATTGAATAGGTAATGGTAAAATAAATGAGACAAAATCAACTTTTTTTTTCAAACTTGAGTAAACTATTCCATAGTACACTGTATATTATGACAAATTAACAGACCCGAGGAATTTTTTTGATCTTGGCATTATCAAAAAGAGCAACATCATCTGTACAAATAAGAAAAATCTCGTTATAAATTATTTTATAATTTATACAATGTAGGTATTTTCGTTACATGTTTTTTTTTAATTTTTTAAAAATCGTACACTATTTTATTTACATCGTATCAGAAATTGGATAAAAACAGTGTATACAATTTGTACAAAAAAAGTATACAATATTTTTAATTACGAAAGAAACTGACTAGGCTACAGTGTGACCAGTGTTTCGATACTATAAGGGGATCAAACAATTTTTTTAGTTTAAAAAATACCTACTCAAAATTTTTAATTGAAATTAACTTAAAAACTTCATTTTAAGTTTTTTATTTATTTGAAAAATAAAATATTTTTTATAGACCATAATATGTCTCAATAATTGGAGAATTGGAAGTTTTCTTTTTGATCACCTTATACATTGAATGACCAAAAACAATTTTAAAAAATCAACTGTACAGGCTGTATACTTTAGTTATACAGAACAAAAAAAAAATGTTAATTACACCTAGAATACAACTTAACAATAATAAAAATCAAAATAACAAAATTGATAACAAAAAAAATCCGCACACTTTAAATTAACCGTGAGGTACCCTCAAGTCCCAGCTCGCAGCAAAAAAAAATTGTGATTATTTTAAAATTGTTGCTACAAACAATAATAAAAAGATAATAATTAAATAGGTAATATAAAATATATATATGATATAAATAATATAAAACGACCTGAGAACCACATACTAAGCCAGACCTTTCATCTTTAAAAAAGCCTCAACCCATATGACATAACTAAAGTTAAGAGAAGACACGCTCAAATGTCATTTGCGCTGACAAGTCAATGTCATAAAAAAACGTTGGTTGTGCTTAGTAGGCAGTTTTGTCAGTTCTTTAGTTCAGTATTTTTTTTATTTGGTCATTTTATTGACGCACATACCTGGTCCTGAAACCAGTATTTTGTTTTTGAAGAACCATACTTACACTAATTTGCATTTTTTTAATGAAAAGTACAAAATATCGAAATCTAAACCTGGCAACGCTTACAACTTGTAAATAACGAGCATTTCAAGATAATAACTTTATGCTGAATGAACAAACCTTAACCAAACATAAACATATATGGTTTGTCCAAAAGTAGTAGCATGGATCTTAAGTGTCTTGCCATTATTAAACGCCCATAAGCACTACTAAGTTTAGATATCTGGGATCCCTGTGTAGTGTGTGGATGGTGTTAAGTTACTTTTAGCTACATAATTAATTCTTTTAAGTAAACACGTTTGCACACCACTTTTTTCTATAAAAACTTTCTAATCAAACCTTTTGTTTACGTTAAACTTTTAAGCCAAAATTGCAAAAAATGGTGTTTTATTTCTGTTTTTATTGGCATTTTCTTGTCAGTTACAATGACACTCTACATTACTTCCCCTTAAAATGCAGTCAGTTACGTCATTAGACCCAAGGCCCCATACTTCCGATAATTTAATAATAATAACCACTTGGCAATATTAATTTTTTTGTATATAAAAGTATCATATCCTTTATTATTAATCACTTTTTTCAGTTTATTTTTTTCTCACTATTTACACTCGCGTCGAGTCCACCCGCGAGTAGCGTTTTGGTCTGTATAATAATATAAACAATTTTATAAATTTTATCTATATTGTATTCACTATCACTTTTGCAATTTTTTTTGTCCTTGTCTATACTACGGCGCGCATCAGTAAATGCTAGGCATCCACCTCGGAATTTGAGGAGTACTCGTCGTCTTCCTCGTTCTCTTTTAGTTGGGTGAAGAACGACGTCAGTTGTTTTAGGGCGACTCCTGTGACAAAAAAATATGTCAATTATTAATACAAGCGGTGAAAGTTATTAGTGCAAACATTTTAAGGGATAATAGGGAAGGCCAAAACAAGAAAAAGTCATTACCATAATCCAAATCCTTTGTTTTGGAGACACAGGGTGTCAAGTGCAAGAAATCATAAGAAAAAGAAATTTTGTCGCACATCATAATGGGTAAAACAATTAACAAAAAAAATTGATTTCAAAATTTAAAAAAAAATATCTCGCAAAATACTTGTTTTGTACTAATTTTAAAGCAAGGGCCCTTTCTTGGAATGTTTTTCTGGTATAAAGATGGAAGGTCCGCGCTTGTAAAATGAGTCTAGTAAAGCCGGATTTACAATTAAGCAAGCAAACAGGTGTGCTAACCTAAACCCTTTTTGGAATTTTCTCGAAAAGTATGCTATTTTAAGACAAATAAATGGGCTTAAAACAATGGGGGAGGTCTTAGCTTGCTAACACCAATTCAATTTTCTAGTTTTATTGGCTCGTTTCGATGAAATTCAAAAAAAAAACAAAACGAAAGCTGTCAGCGGCCATGCACGTTGCTTCCGAAACTGCGTGCATGACAGCTGAAAGTGGTATAGTGGGTTCATACCTGGTCTATCAACCAGGTTCAATACCCGAGGCAGTCGGTATTCTACTTGGAGTTTTTCTTATAAAATTACATAATTTCGTAAGATTAAGGAAAACGCCGTATAGAGCTGAGTAGGCCATGTTAGCAAGAAGGCAGGCCATACCGTCCCTCGGAGAGGACGTTAAGAGGACGGTCCTTCTAGAGAAAGAAAAACTGCCTTCGTAGGGGGGGAGATAGAAAGTCTCTTGTAGGGTATGGATTCAGTCCAGACGTGATTCAGTCACGCCCTACATTAAAATATATAACTGGTCTGACGTCACGTTACGCAAGACCATAGCAAATCGCAGAGACAGCTGACAGCTGTCGTTTAGTTTTATCCAAATTTTATCGAATTGAGATAACCAAACTAGAAAATTAAGCTTGTGTTGGAAAGCTTAGGGTCCTCCTATTATTTTAAAGTATTTTATCGTCATAAACTATCGTACTTTTTGAGAAAATTGCAAAATAAGAATAGATTGGCACACCTGTTTGCTTGCTTGCGTGCTTGCCTTGCTTAATTGTAAATCCGCCTTAATGGAATGTGTTACAGACACGAAGTTTTGAACACTTATTTTAATAAATAATACTGAATTTATACAAATATCAAGCAAATTCTTTTGCAAACTTTAGAGCCAATTTCAAACTTTTGTGTCTAGCACTCTCCGTTAGGGCTTTATCACTGAACTCATTTTCAACCATTTTGCACAAACTGACAACATGAATCCGGTAATTGGCAATTTTGACTTATCATTTTCAATGTCTTGTCAACGTCAACCTTTGTCATTTAGTAGTTTCACCGCCTCCTTCAATTACCAGCCCGCTCCTATTTTGAATTACAACATCGTCGAAGGCTGACGACTGTGTCATTTGAATATGTCAGCCCTACAGTTCTGTTATATAGGGTAAAGTGGTTTTCAATTTTCAAATGCCCTAACTTTTCCAGGTTTCCCCGGACCGTTTTTAAAAAAATTTCATAGTACATTATTTTTCATTGTTGTAATACCCCAATAATTCTGTGACAATGCAGATATAGACAAGTAAAGTCTCCACCAAACTGTAAAACTCAAGAAAATTTACTTTTTCCTAGGTAGCCAATACCTTCACCAAACATAAAATATAAGCAAGTGTTTTTTTGACGCATAAGCCAAACCGTAACCCTTGCTTAACACAAAATAATTGGGTTTAATAGGGAAATTTTGCAACACTTAAAATTTTGACAACTTTGACAGCCGCCGTGGTAGTGTTTAACAACCACTACCAATCATCGATTTTACTAGAGTTTTTGGAACATATATATATATATATATGGAGCTTTAAAGTTGATGTATTTTTAGGTTAAATTTTTGAACATGATCCAAGTTTTTCTCCATAACTTGATAAAATGATTCGAATCTTTATTTCTCTGGAATGAAACACCACTTCTACCCAAATAAAAATGTTTTTATATGGTTTCTTTGGTACCACCAGAAAAGTCACCGATTTCTAAGTTTTAAAAAAGAAAAGAAACGACCATTTTTTACAAAATGACAGTCCTCATTTTCTTTAAAACGAACAATTTGAAAAATTTTCACATTATGATATTAAAAATAATGCCACTTGTCTAAAGAAAAAATTTTTGGATTGAGTGGTACCATAAATTTCAAAAATGGTAGGCAACTTTAATGTTTTTTAAATATATTATAGATAGGTTATAAAAACTTTTTATGGACAAATCCAATCCAAAAGCTTAATACCAATTAGTACCCATTGGTACCTGTATTTGACCAATCAAATTGCTCGTGTGGTATATGCTTTTAGGCCAAATTAAGGTCGCCGGTAACGAATATGATGAAATTTCTTCGATTGTTTACACTGTGTTCCCAATAAAATGCGCAAAATTATCTAACGCCGTTTCTTAAGCAAAAGTTTGAAGTTGTCAAGCTTAACTTGATTTTTTTAAATACAAAGCCGCCGCATGCCGCCATATTAAACATATCTTAAGAGTTTTAACTTTTTGCACGCAAATGCATGAGTAAAAACCACTTTTCCGCACTTAAGTAGAAAAAACACTTTACCGTAATTTCTTAGAAAAACAGTAATCGTAACAAGAAAAATGTTATCAAATTCATTACCGGCGACCCAAGTTAGCCTAAAAGTATATACCATACGAGCAATTTGATTGGTCAAATACAGGTAGCAATAGACACCTATCGGTACTAACATATTCTTATCAAGCTTTTAAATTGAATTTGTCCAGAAAAAGTTTTGTACAACCTTCTTGTAAGTTATTTTAAATCACTTTTCTTATTTCACCAATATTTCAAAAATATTTAAAAGCATTAAAGGTACCATTTTTCCAATTAGTGGTACCACTCAAGCAGAAATGTTTTTTTTTTTAATTTTTTTAGCGTACTAGCATTATTTTTATTGACATATATGTAAAAACTATTAAAATCTGGCCGTTGGTTTTAAAGAAAATAAAAATTGTAATTTTGTTGAAAACGTTCATTTTCTTTCTTCTTTAAAACTTACAAATCAGTGACTTTTCTAGTGGTACCAAAGAACCCTAATAGAAATATTTTTACACGGATGGAAAGGGTGTTTTATTCAGGACGAATAGACAAACGATTCGTTTTATTTTGGCGGTAATCAACAAAGTTGTGGGAAAAAAACTTGGACCATGTTCAAAAATATAGCCTTAAAACATGTTAACTTTAAAGCTCCATATCTCAGAAAGTAATCCTGCTCCCTCTATCTCGTTTTTTTCAGTTTTGTTCTTTGTTGATCGAGTGCTACAACATATAAAAAAAATATGACATTTAGGTTCTTTGCACGGAATATTTTTTATCTGTCCGTTACTAAAACTCTCTTTACCCACAAGTGCGGAAAAGACGAAAACTCCACCCATCTCTTTCTCTCTCGTTTGTTAATGGACGTTTTAGTTAATAGACACATCAAAATAAGTCGGTGAAAATGGGGGTAAGAGCCGGTGCAATAAAAGCGGAATTAAACAACAAATACACTATGTTGGGAATTTGCAACCTTTGGTTGTACTAAAACAAAGTTATGATTGTTTTCCACAAACCAAATTACACTTTTTTGCACTCGACGCGCGAATAAAGTGTACTAAACGGGATGGGTCCTCTATCTTTATTTAAAGTATTTCTGGATTTAATGATTTCCATACTTTCATATGCATTCAAAAGTCTTTTGTTTGGTACACTTTTTAGAAGTTTTTTTTTTGAAGTTTTCGATGTAGACAGCGCACCCTGTCATGCTCGATTCTCAAGGTATGGATCTTTACAGGATGTGCTATCTACGTCCATTTGTTCTGTTCATGTCAGCTAGTAGATGACGTCATAGCATTTTTGATGTGAAAATTTAAGTATAATCCGGAAATTCATAAAAATTAAAAAGTTTTGATTATATCCACATTTAAGCATAAACAATTATCTGTAAATTTAAACAATATTCGAAGATATTACACAATCGAGGTCTCCTTCTTTTGCTTATCCTTCTAGGAAATTTTAGGACCAAGGTTAACTGTAACAAAAAGAAAACAGCTCCGGTTTTCTCTGACCACTTTGAACCCTACCGTCAGACTCATGTCAGTTTCTCAATCTCCCGTTTTCAGATTTGTTTTGATTGTCACATCTCAAAATTTTCAATGTTAAGTAATTTGTTTAAAAAAAAGCGTTGAAAATGCTGAACCCCAAATTTTAAAAGCAGATATAACAGCAACATTACTTTTACAGTGTCAGAGCGTCTTTAAATTTATCTAGGTAAGATACCGACTTTTAACGAAAATGTATTTAGTTTATACATAACCATTTTTAATTATTCAGACTTGCTTTTCCTCCATTTTTCAGTGCTTTTTTTAAGGCTAGTTTCTTCCCAGATTTTAAGTAAAAAAAGTACAACTGGTAACGCCTTGTTCTTTAATTTTTTAATCTTTTGCCAGGTGCACAGGGAAAACTAAACATCAGAATTAGGTAGAATTTTGCAGGGGTGATCATTTTTAAATGCTTAACAAAAATATCTGAAGGATTTTTCAAAATTCTCAATTATTTTTTCTTCAAAATAAAAGCTCTGGTGCTGTCATCTATCCCAAAAGCCTTAAAATAATTGCGGTTTAGAACAAACCCTCTTTCCTCTAGATTACATTTTTCCTTTTTTTAGCGAAAATAAAAACTAATGTCCTTTTTTCTAAAAGCCTGTGCACTCCGGAAAAGAAAACCGATCAATCAATCACACTTCATTGAATTTGGGAGACACACGCAGTTCAAGTGTTGGTCGATAGACCGCAGAATGTATACGTTTCCATGGTAACTGCAGGTGTTTTGTCAACAAACTTTGAATCGGGGGTGCAGTGGGACAGAAGAGTATTTTTACGTTGCCTGACAGAAAACCATTCGAGGTTATGTTTATCTTTCAAAAATGTGTTTTTAAAAACATTGTCCTAAAACAAATATGAAACCACTCCGCGTGTGCGGTCGCCCGCCGAAAAAGGTCTAGCGCTGCGCGGGCATTACCCCGAGTCTATCAAAGAACCAAGAGAACTTTACTTGCTCGCTGGGATTAATAGGAATTCGCATAGAAACATTCGGTGCCCATAACCCCACATAATTTTGTTTTTATTTTGATTCAAACATTTTTTTTAATTTAAATTATTGCGGCATAGTTATGTGTAATTTTACTAGTGAAATCTTGGAGTGCAAAGGATACATTTTACAACCTCAGTTTCAAAAACACATGGATACTTGAGTACTAACAAAACAGGTCAGTAAAACTCCATTTAAAGGTTGGAAAGACTCTTGCTAGTCGTTGACGCTCCTGTTTAAAATAGAATACGATTATTTCGTCTAGCCCCAGTAGCCGATTTTTAAATCTGCATGCTTTTAAGTTAACCTGTTGTCGGTATCAGCTAGCGGGAGTGTTTCCTATTCAATTATAAATGCATCTGTAAATGCAACCTTAAACATTACACCCAGTTACTTTATTATGTAGTTAGGTAGCGTTTTTTTAGCAGGTAATTCTGCTTTTATTTTAGTATTTTACTTGGTTTTTTAGCGGCGCAGAACGCGAAGTCAAAATAAGTAACGTAACCCCACATTTTTGACCCGGTGCTAAAAAATCTCTGGTGTCCCACTGTGGATAAAAATAAATAGTCTTCGCGTTGCCATGGAAAACAAATTCAATGACGTCAAATTTTGCAAAAAATCAGGTCGACATAGTTAAATTGATTTCCCGTACAGTGTTGCTAAAAACAATGCCCCAGATTGTAACAACGACCTTAAATTGTTTCATCTCATTTGCTGAGGGGCAACTAAATCGGATGTTTTCGACAACGATCGCGAGATCGTATAAAAAGCTCCGCCTTCGTAATGGAAATGTGCCGCGAGTACGGAAACACAGGGTCAGCTTCCGATTTTTTTGAGTCAATTTAATTAAAAATATGTAAAATATGTAGAGAAAACTGAAAAAGTGGATGAATATGTAAGATTGTCAAAAACTTTGGTCAAATATGGAAATATGTTTCCAGTATGGACGCTGCAAACAAGAATACAAATGAAAATTGACAGCTTACCTTTTCCTCCTTGTTCTGCTATGTCAGTGCTACCCTCCCACTTGATAAAGCTTTCTTGAGAGAAGGTACTATCGTCGTACAGTTTATTACATATCGCTAATAACAGCCCTGCAATAAAACAATAAGTTTTAGAGAAAAAATATAAATATTTTACGTGTCCGTAAAAATGCTATCCTTTTTCCGTTCGTCAAGTGTGGGGAGGCTACTATCAAACCCCATTCTTTGGGAAATACCCTCATGGTGTTAGCGAAACCACCCCTTAATTTTATCTAGCATAAAAGTAACACAGAAAAGCTTGTGGAAGGCAGCTAACTGTTGACTTATTTATGCAACACATATAAAACGTTTTAATGCTTATAAAATTTCTTTGCTAGTGAATTAACAGTCTCTTAGCTGAACCTTGGCACCTCAAACAGCAACAGGAACCTAAATGGCTAGCGCGAGTGTTTTCAATCGATTAGATGAGGCTTTATAGCAAAAAAATAAGGAACTGACGTTCAATTTATATAATGGATTTAAGCGAGGAGATAACCACTGTTGACAATCATGTCACAAAACTTATCCGTTCGCAGTCACTTGCAGCCCCTGCAACTACCTAAATCTCACCAAACTCTGCTTGCAGACGCTAAGGGCGATATTTACTAAGATGGGTTAGGGTTTAAGACTCTGGGGCGCATGTGGTTTTTAATCTAATTTTGCGGGTTTTTCTTTAAATTTGAGTAAAACTTGTTGGAATTTTGGATTTACCATAATAATATAAAGGATTTCAAAAGAAAAAAACACAGGTATATTTCTTTATCGCTTTTTATCCCTAATTTGCAGAGGTCCATATGAGAAGAAATATTCTCACACATCACATCTTTAATATGATGGTAAAGTGAAATTAAAATTTTTAATTCATATATTTTTATCGATTGAAAACTGTCAAAACACTTAACTGACATTTTGCTCATTTTGAACGAGAACCGTACATTCTGAAGTAAAAGAAAGCCTTCTTTCTACATGTATAAACGCGTGAACCACAAATTTAGCCAAATTTTAATTTTGTCCATCTTTATAACATTTTCTATACCTTTTTTCTCTCCCCCCCCCCATCTCTAAATAAGGAAACAAATATAAATCATTTTCAGTTACAAATGGTAGCCAAAAGCAGTTTTTTTCCTCCCCCTCGCAAGACTTTTACCTACTCACCCTCGCCGTTATTTAATTTATGGATGCCACCAAGAGGTTGCAACGTGGAGTTTAGACGTAAGGCAAGGATTATTTGGACTGTTTTAAGAAAACATGCCCTGATGCATCTCATTCCAATGCATTTTGACGTCCATCAAGGTAAACATATCTTATGAATTGCGGTATAGTTCGGCTTAAAATCAATTTTTAGATACTCATGTATATGTCAGCCTTCAAACCAAACTCTCCTTATCGCCCGAAGATTCCCTGGAAGTCTTTAGATATCTCTCAGCAGTTGCCTGCAATCACTTACAATTCAACAAAATTAACAATCATATCACATTTTCTGAAGTAGTGGTTACCCCCTCGGATTTAAGTATAAAATCGGAACGCACAGTGTGAATGTAAATTAAAATTGAAACTATAATATTATTTTAATAAAAATCGCTTGAATTAAATTTTATATTAATTGTAGATTATTTTCAACCTTGCTTAGGTCCCACCCATTTTCGAAGTGAACTATACAAAAATAGACCATGGCAGTGGCGGCTCGTGGTAACCAAAACTAGTGAATCAATATTCATTAACCCTTCCCAATATTACGTTTTACTTTTTAGTTTGCATAATTATTCCTATGGGACAGTTTTTAAATGAAAAAAAATAAGTAAAAAGTTTCAACTGACCCGACGCGATGTAATTAATTAAAATACACCGCACGCAACTCTGAAAAAACAGTGCGACTTACAGCAGAAGGTAGCTGTAAATACGATTTTTTATATTTTCCTATGTGCCACACTGACTTTTTGATTTTGCCATTTTAGGTTATATTTTTGGCATGTATAAACTTTTTATAAGGAGACTGTTGTTTATTTTTTACTAATTCAAAGTATAAGGCCACTAAACATAAAAACCACATTTCAAAAAAGCAAAAATGTTTTATTAACCAAACAAAATCTACATAGTAATTGGTCTATTCGAAGGAACTGTCCCTCAAAAGGAAGGCATCGGTTTGACGAAATTTAAAAGCCCAAACCAATTAAAAGGCCAGATCAAGTTAACGAAAGAAATAAAGTTAAAAAAAAATAACAAAATTAAAAACATAAAAAAAAATACTTATTTTTAATAGCGCAATGCGACACCTTAGCCTAGAACGGGTAATCCTTCTGCCTAATGTTATTATGGATCCTAAACAATTTGATTCAAATTATTACTTCTTTCGCTTTGGCAAACAGATGATTTTCCAGAAAATTGATTGCCTCTTGGTCTTCCTCTGGACTAGTAACTTTCGTCACACCGGTGCCTCCTCTTGAAATTGGTTTTTTATGTACTATCGTAGACTTGCTTCTCCCATAATGAACAGCTTCTTGCCGAATAGACCAACCACCGTCTAATTTTGCTAAGATTTGAGCTTTATTAAATTCGGAAAGATGCGGCGGTAGTTTTTTTAATTTGGATGACACTGACATGCAAAAAATGATGTTGTCAGGAGTCTGTGACATTGTCACTTATAGGAAGACAATGCCGTACTAAAAAAGTTTCAAAAATTAAACATCCTGCTAACCAGTTTTATGTTTTATTTGTGAGCCTAAATCAGTTGGTTATGACAAAATTCCCCCAAATCTGGGGCTAATAATAAAACGGGTTATCGCACAGCACTTATGAAAGGCAAAGAACGAGTCATTCCGGTTGTATAACAGCACTGAACAAATCAAAACACTATTTTTAGCAAAAACACGCAAAAAAACCGAAAACTCTTTATTTTGACTAAAAAAAAACGCAGTAACATCCTAGTAAGTTTTGGTTCAAACAAGTGTAGGCCCAATAAAAAAAGCAGGCAAATATATATCATGTTTACAGGAGGACTTGAAACCCATCTAAAAATAATAGAACTTTACCTTTTCTCGAGCCTTTTCTATTAACAAAAATTTTAAAAAACAAAATTTTAATATATTACAAAAAATCTTGGTAACCTACACCTACATAAGGCGGTCATGTTTGTGTAATTTCTCAGAGGGTATTATCATTCCACCTATTTTTACTTCCTTGGAAGGCATTCCTCGCTTCCATGATAACCGTCGTGAACAAGTGCAGCATATTTTGAAGCGCGGCTAGTTGATTCATTTTGACTGCATGGAAACAAATTCGTAGTGTTATTGGGCGATATTTAGAATTATTTAAATGGTTTTTTCGTTTAGGGCCTTGGGTTAATGACCTTGTGTTTCGGACTCCCATTGTCTATATATAGTATAGTACAATCTCGGATCGTCTTCAGGTGGACACTACAATCTATTCCTAAGGCGGCGTACTTATATACTATGGGAAATCATTCAACTGTGAAGTTTAAAAAGTTGACTCCGCCCAAAGAGGCGCTTCCAAATATTTGGAATTTCAACACTTGGTTTACTGAAAATACCGTGATTCTGTCCAATAAAGGCAGCTTCAAGGAATTTTCGTTTCTTCCAGTGTGACTCCCTGTGCAAAACCTTTGCTTCTGTCCACTTTATTCGGTGTTTTTTTGACCATGCATGTTCGGCGATTCCCGATTTCGTTGTTTCACCTCTTGGGGTATTCGTTTGATGTTCCTTAAGCCTAACAGATAGTGGTCTTTTTGTTTCGCCTATGTATGATTCACCACACTCACAAGGAACTTGGTAAATGCATTCCTTATTTTGATTGTTCTCCGGTTTAGATAAATTTGCAATGCGCATGCGGGGCTGGGGCGACTACGTAGATTGCCATTGTACAAACCCTAGTTTTTAAGGCGTATAGTTAGTTCTAAGTTAGCTTAAGGATACTTAGTAAGTATTTCGTTAAGTTGCTTTCAAATTGTACATCTCTTAGAATTGATAATAAACATCTTTTGAATTTGAATTTGATTGTACTAATCGAACCGTCATATATAAATAAAATATAGACAATGGGAGTCCAAAACACAGAGTTAATGTCATAAAACTTTATGTTGAATTGTTTAAATTAAAATACGATATTTGAATGCAAAAGTTTAAGGTGAATTACCGATTCACTTGCTTAAACGGGGGAGCCGCCACTGGACCGTGGATAAGTTTCAAAGATATACCTTAATTAAAAAAAAACTGCTGAAAAATATCTTACCCTGGGGATGTTCTAGCTTGTTAACTAGCGCTTGTAAAGCGTACAAACACTGAAGCTCGAAGTCAACGTTATTATCTACGTATTTCGTGATCAGCTTGCTGTGACCGTTCAGCACTTCGGGCACCAACTTGTTCTTCGAGACCGAGTCCTCGAAAATGGCAGTGGCTAACACCCTAATGAACTTGTTCTCTTTTATTCTGTCACCTACATTTGCCTGTAATGAAGTACAAGATTTTTAGCCTAGACCAATCGGCGACCTTTTTGGCGACGTCATCTTTATTTTGCTGATCGGTGATTGGTTCAGATTTTATGCTCAGCATTATATAACACGGTGCTGGTGTAGATTTTATGATCTGCATTATATACAGTGTGTTTCAACAAAAACCAAACAGGGACTTTTTCACGTATTTAGTCTGATTTTGGAAAAATCCTCGAACACGTCGATTTTTTATTCGAGGGGGACACTTTTTGGCTATATTGAAATTTCTGTAGACCTACGAGGGGTTAACTTTACCCCTATATTTTAAATAGGGAAAGAGGTTTGAGTGAAACCTTATTTTAAAGGTCTTATGCCTTCACAAGTGTTAAAATTTTAAAAATCTAGCGATTAGTTTTTTGAAGATTTCTTTTTGGTATTTTTCTTATGGAATGATCTACTTTCTACTTGATTCAAAAATCAGATCATGAAATTTCCTTTAAAACGATGTGCCGCACTTATAATGCTATTTTTATATTTACTTATTTTTAATCTTTTTCTTTACTTTATTTAATTTTATCGTCGTTTTTTGTAAAAGGTACTTATACAATAAATATAAATAAGTAAATAATAAAACAAATAACAAATAAACAGAAACAACTAATAAAATATCATGTGCGATACACCATTTTGAAGGAAATTTTATGCAAAAATCGAGTAAAAATATATAAATAAGTACATAATAAGACAAATAACAAATAACCAGAAACAACAAATAAAATATAATTTCAAAGGAAATTTTATGCAGAAATCGAGTAAAAATTGGTCATTCCAAAAGAAAAATACGAAAACCAAACGTATTGTATATAAAATCAAGTTTTACAAATAAATTCTTCTTTAAATTCTCTATAAAAAAGCGATTAACACCAAAAATAATTTTCCGTAATAAAAAAGTTATAGGCCAAACGAGAGGCCAAATTCTAAAAAGCATATTTTTCAAAAGCCCTCGCCCTGGTTTTGTTTTTGTTAGAACACAGTGTATGTGTGTAACATTATGCGTGATGATATAACCTTATACAATTGTGTGAAACACCTAGGTATGTAGGTACATAATATCCTAGTAATTTCGTTTCAATACACTTGTACTTAACTAGGTATTTGTATAAAAACAGCCATATTCGGTACAAAAATAAAAAAATCGGAAAAATAAACGAAAATATAAGACGGTCATCGTTTTTCCTTTTATGAATAAGAAAAGGACAAAAAAGTATATATTACTTTCAACGCAAAACTATTTCATCAGTGTAGGGACTGCAAAAAAAACATTCTGCACTTAAAAAATTGTTGTGCCATTTCCCGCCTTGTCAAAAATGCGAACTTCGTACTTGAAAGAAGGCAATAAAAAAGGTCCTTTAACTTCTTAAAAATTGTTAGAGAACGCCCAAATTCTATTAACGTATAATTTCAGTAAGTTTCTTGAGAAATTATAAGGTTTACTTTGAAATGACTTACCGAAATCCAGCTGACAATATCGTCAAAACTAGCTTTATTACTAAAGAATTCTAGAAGTTTATCATGAATCTGCTCGTAGGTCAGCTCACTGAAGCCCACCAGCGACTCACCGCCAGTTAAAAATCCTAAGTTCTGTAAAAAAAGAAAAAAAACACAATATTTACGTAAGTTTATTTTAGAATCGTTTGATCCCTGTATGCATTTCTGATATATTTCATGAACCATGTCAAAAGTGTAAACAGGGATTCTAGTTTTTATATCAAAACATGGATCAATCGGAGGAAATAACCACACCCATTCTCCCAAGTTTGTGCATTAGTAAAAAAACACACCTTTATCTTTGGAGAATGGGTCATCATTTTCATCATTTAAGAAATTTAAAAGATATTTTAACAATCTAAAAGGGGAAAAGGATTAACTATTAGTTCCTGTCCTAGAAGTATGAGCTAAACTTAAATTACAAAAATTTTTTTTGTTGCTATATATGTTGATGAACTTACTCCAGTTTCATCAATATATAGCACATAAAAAAAAATTAGTAATTGAAGATCTTCTAGGAAAAAATTGGCTTCACACAAAATTTTCAAATATTTTGGGAAATATTTTATACACTAGTTATATTTCTACTGGTAATAAGTGAAATTACATTGTTATAATTTTGATTTGTGATATTTACTTAGGTGACGGTGGAGGTCCTGTATACGATTTTTGACAGTTATTGTTTTACCAGAGGTGAGCAACTGGATTTGACAGTTGTTAGGGAAATGTTTAAAAACAAATTTTGTGTGGGCAATTATAGTTGGTAACCCCTGACAATAAATATGCTATTTTTTCATGGATATTCAATTCGTTTTCAATATGTTTTGAAAACTTTTTTTTCATGACTTTTCATGACAGGTTTTCAAATTTTGATATTTGGTAGCTGACATATGTCATAGTTGTCAAATATTCATTTTTGAGTTTTGGTACTTTTTTGTTAAATGTATTTTATTCAAAAGATGATGTTGGCCCTTGCCACACATTTTTTTTTAATTTTAATTTCTACTACATAGCACATACACTTTCGAGCCAAATATTTCTTTTATTTTCCATAATTAATTTTTTTAAAGTCTTTAAAAAAAAAACAAAACTTTAGTTATTTAAGTAAGTAAGTATCCTAGTAATTTCGTTTCAATACACTTGTACTTAACAACAAAACTTTAGTTATTTAAGTAAGGTTATGTTATTAGTTTTCTTTTTTCTATACACTCCACCAAATTTTAGAATGCCGGTTCCACAGTTTCACTTCTATTTCTCTCTCTCTCTCTCTCTCTCTCAAAAAGAGTGAGAGCAATAAAATATAATTTGGCGGCTGTCTGGTAATCCGACGCAATACGCATGTTTAAACTCAATCTCCGTTTTCATGGAAAATCGGTATTTCGATCTACGTGATCTCAATACGATCTTGATCCAACCCTAAAAATTTTCAGGGTCGGATCTAGATTGAAATCGATTTGAATACTGGAAAAACAGGCGTTTTCATGGACGGTATCGGATTGAAATCGTTTTCAGAACGAACTCAATTCCCATGAAAACGTAGCAATAATTTTGTCACTGTCACATTTTTGATTAAGATACATCTGTTTAAAAATGGAATTTTGCTGTATCAAAAATATTGTTCCGTTGTCCAACGGAGAAAGAAACTCAAGAAAAGTGGAAAGAAAACATGCATTTACCAAGCGAAAAATTAATAAAAATAGCCGATTTGCGAGGTAAGTGAGCTATAAGCAGTAGTTACAAAAATACGCATTTAGCATATACTTCGTTAATAAATAACACATTAAGAGCATCCTAATGTATTAATATGTAAATAAATTACTTTAAAAATATTTTTCCTTTCTGGTGTTGCATTTTTTCTCCAGTACATACAAAAAAAAACACTCCAGTGAAAAACCTGAAATTTGAAACACTTACATTGTTTTTGATAAACGCATCGACCTCCACGGCGGGCATAAAATCTGACAGTTGGACCTGCGACTTGTGCCAGACCGACTGCAGGAAGTTGGGGCCCTTTTCGCTTATCGCCATATCGAACAGGGGCTTGAGCACTCGCTTGGCTCGGCCCGATTCGATTATCACCCTGAACAACGTTTTCAGTCGACTAAACGGAAGCACTTCATTGTAGATTAAGTGGACTAAAAAGAAAAAAGAAATTTCTGACTTGTGCGCAGAAACGCTTTTCGCGAGGATTCGCGCAGGCGCCCGCGATCCACTTCAGTTCGCTTTGCGCCTCTGTTCTGTAGGTATATTACTCTATGCTTATATAAAAGATCACATGTTACAAGTTGTTCTCCCTAGTTTGTTAAGGGGGGGGGGGATCCTTAACCGAACATTTTACCGTAAGAACCGTATTATTCGTCAAATTCATTTTCCATGAGAATCGCAATTTGTAGAATCCATTCTTAACAGAATCTCTCAAAAAGAAACGATCATCTCCTTCGAGGTGATATGGAATATGGGAAATACGCGAGGGGTTGTCCACCTTGGCAGTAGGTGTACAAATTTTTGGCACCACTGACAGTATTTGGCAGCACTCGCACTACTGCAGTGCTTGGCAGTATGTAAAAACACTGAAAATAAATTGCATTACTGTCTTAATTTTTTGAGCTTTAAAAAATTATATTAACAGATTTATTCTGTCCCTTGTAGTTCTTGAGCTACAAGGGAAAGTTGAAAAATGGTCGGAATTACCAATTGATGATATCTCCTTTAATTTAAGAGATAATTGAGTTCGGCAAAAACATGTCTGTGGCAACCTTTTTATAAAAATACAATGGTCTCTTCGAAATTTTCAGGATCAAAAAGTTAAATAGGGACCAAAATGTTTTATTCCATATTTTATTCTCTTTTTGCGTTTGTTTGATAATAAATTATAATTTTATTTATTTTGTTTCGTTCTCGAAAAAAATCATCTTCAGTGCATTTTTTTCTGGTACACCCTCTCCCATTTTATATTTTTTTCTGAGACCATTTATATTTAACTGCTATATAGCAGACCTGAAAACCCAAGATATATTATATGAATATACTGGGTGAACCGAAAAAACCGGACAAATTGTTTTTTTACTATAAATTTACCAATTTCAATAAAAAAAACTGTATTGATAAGACAAATAACTCTTTTGAAAAAAAAAACATTCGGTTTGTCGCCATATTTAAATCCAAGATGGCGAAGAAAATCAAATGCCTAACTTTTTAAACCCCTTTTTGTTAAATGTTGCCATTTTTTTTCAAAATACTTTGTTTTGTTAAAACAAGTTTGAAGAAAAATGTGCAGTTGATTTTCTTTGCCATCTTGGATTTAATTATGGCGGCAAAGCGAATGTCTTTTTTCAAAAGGCTTATTTGTCTTATCAATACAGTTTTTTATTGGAAATGGTAAAGTTAAAGCGAAAAACAATTTATCCAGTTTTTTTCGGTTCACTCGTTATGTTCATATAATATATGTTGGTTGTCCAGGTCTACTATAAATTAGTTAAATATAAATGGACTCAAAAAACAAATTAAAATGGAACAAGGCCGTACTAGAAAAAAATGCACTGAGGATGATTTTTTTTGTGATTGGGATTGTGTAGAAAGCATGAAATTTGGCACATTTAGTCTTTAAATGGACGTCTATTTTTTTTTAATTACTATTATACTCGAATCCATATAATTCGATAAGAGACAAATTGAAAAAAAATGGTTACATTGACGTATGACCTTTATCGTCCTTGAAAAGAGCCATATTATTTTTTTAAATGCATTTTGTTTTGATAATTTTTCATCGCGACAGGTCTTTTGTTGTAAGAAAGAACGTCAAAATAACTTTTGACTTTTTGCTTACAGGTTGATTGGTTTAGTTATACCAGGCCAGTCAAAGTAAGATTTAAAAAAAAAAGCTACATTATCATCCGTATCTTTTTTTAGTTATTGAGGAAAAACATTTGATAAAATTATTACAATTGTCAAGGTCAACTGATATTCTAAAAAAAATTTGGATAGGTAGCGCTGCGGACGACGTGGCACCCAAATTTCCGATTTTAAATTTGATAAAAGTTCATATTTTTTAGTAGCTTAGATAATTAGATAATAATAATTAGTCATTAGATAATAATAATCGATTATGTATAGCTGAAGTATGTAGATTTTTATAAAAATAGTTTTAGTTTTATATGGTCATTTTCTTCATGAAGTTCTATAGACTCAAGAATATTTTTTCGTCACTTTTAATTTAAGACCGGCAATTTGAAGAATTCGCCGCCAACTTGGTTTCTGTACAACCGATCATAAATTTTCTTGACCACGATCATAAAAAATTGCTCAAAAAGTAAACGTACCAAATTTGGTGCTTTCCTCAAAAAATAGGGTACATTAGAGTACTATTCGGGGCGACTAAATACATGTTAGGTCAACTTTACTGGCCTATAGCGTAAAAACGGTCCGATAGAATTTGGAATTTCATATCAGAATCGATTTCTTGGGGCCTTATAATTTATCAGAAGTCATCAACGTGTATATCCAGCCGCAAAATTTTTGGTCGCCAGAAAGAACTGAAGAAAACGTTGAAAACCCCGTTGAGTTACATACTGAAAAAACGACCAATGACCATATCAAACTAAAATTATTGTTATAAAAATATACATACTTCAGCTATACATAATCGATTATTTTATTAAATATGCATGTCTTATCTAAGCTATTTAAAAAATTTAAACTTTTATCAAATTTAGAATCGGAAATTTTGACATTTCACAAAATTTGACATTTTTTCCTCAAAAACTAAAAAAGACACGGATGATAATGTAGCTTTTTTTTAAATCTTACTTTGACTGGCCTTGTATAACTAAACCAATCATCCTGTAAGGAAAAAGTCAATTAGAAAAGTTATTTTGATGTTCTTTCTAAATTATAAAATTACAAAAAAGACCTGTCGCGGCTTACTAGATTATGACAAATTATCAAAAAAAAATCTCAAAATGCACTTTTCTTAAATAAAATGTCACTTTTCAAGGACGATAAAGGTCATACGTCAATGTAACTATTTTTTTTTTCAATTCCTCTATCGAATTATATGGATTCGAGTATAATCTTGTTTTGATGGCGAACCTATTTTTTTTTTTTTAAATAGACGTCCATTTTGAAAAAATCGCCGTCTTGTCTCCTATACATCCGATCATCGATTTCATCGACCAAAATTTTAAAGAATTGTCTAAAGAATAAGTGTGCCAAATTTCATGCTTTCTGCACAAAATTGATGCCATTTGGGATGACTAGTAGTTCAACTTTAAAAACAGAAGTAGTTCAACTTTAAAAACAGAATATTATTACATTCCTAAAAAAATTAATAAAAGTTTAAGAACTATTAACACCGGTATTCAAAAGATACTGATATTTAAGTCTTACCTATATTTTCAGCAATGTATGTCCAAATTTTGGGAACGTCGATTTCCAAGTCCTCGGCGACGGCCAAAAACTCCTCAAAACCCGAACAAAAATCTTCTAGGGGCAACAGATTCTGTTGTATTAACAAAGCAAACAGTTCGCCAGTTTTTAGCCTGGACTTTTGTGATTTTTCAGTGATTTTGTTGTAACTGGAAAAAATTAAAGTCCAAATTTAACCAATGTATTAGAGAAAAACAGTGATTGTGATTTATAGAATTTGTCAGAATAAAAAGGATCTTCAGTGATTTTTCAGATCACTACTTTCATCTAATTTTTGGGTTTTCATCATAAAAAATTGTCGTTTTTACAACTAGCTGCTAAAATACTGTTTTTTACATGCGTTCGGTTATGTAATGAGCGCAGTAAGTAAAGAAAGCAAAGTTTAGCCGCGAATTATAAACAGTATTTTTTATACCTTTATCAACAAATCCTAAAAAAAAAACTGGAAAAGCGACAAAAAACTCGAACACAACATCAACTGACAGCTCCATTTTTATACTATAAATTAAGGGAGGCTGATGGATGACACAACAATGCTTTCTATGGTTTCATTGTTGGCCATTTAAATTTTTGACAGTTTGTTAATTTGTCGTTTTTTCCAAACGGTTTTTTGGTGAATATTATTATATTGATTTTATTATAATAGCCTTTTCGATCTACCCTGCTCCAAAGAAATTTTAATTTATTTGCCTTCCTCTCAGATCACCCCCAGGGGCATAATTCTTGAATCTCGAGAGAAGGAACGATCCCTCAACAGAAGGGATCAATCCCGGGCAATGATCCCATCCTTCGAAAAAAAGATGCTGTTCCTTGAAACCTCTTCGAAATTTTAGATTGAAAAACATACATTTTACGCGCATGCTTGCCTGAGAAATGGGACCGATCCCGGCTTTAGAATGGAATGATCGATCACCGCTCAAGAATACGAAATGCGTTCGACGTGGGATCATTCGACAGAAATCTAGGTCGTTCCCTGCTCAAGAATTAAAGCCAAGATAGAGCAGTGACGTCACAAATCTGTCCGGAGTGATCAGGGCCCAATTCTTGAATCACTCGTCTTTTAGTCGTGTACAAAACCAAATCACATTTTAGCAAAAAATTGTCGAAAAAAGAGTCAATTTTTAATAATTAAGACACCAAATATGCACACAAATTCTATCTCGTATGCACAATGCACAATATTTCATTAAAATAGGCCCTAAATTTAAATATTGCATTTTTGGCGGGAAAATCTATGGAAATCCAAGCAAATATGTCATACGAACGTTAAAACTTGCGAAAAACAGAATTTCAGTATGAGTTCAATGTTTGGTGTGCGTTATTAAGTGGATAAAAGAAAATTTACCCTCTTTTTCATCAATTTTTTGCTAAAATGTGGTCCGTATACGACTGAAACTCGAGTGATTCAAGAATTGGACCCCTGCTATTTAAATTTTAACTCAAATCATTCCTCATTGGTTAAAAAAGCAGTAATAAAAAGTCTATATGATAGAGCTAAAATAATTTGTTCGGACAATAACACATTTTAACAAGAAAAATAAACAATAAAAGAGGTCTTAATTAAAAATTCGTATCCAAATAACTTCGTCGAAAATTCTCTCAGACAAATCGAATTTCCAAGACGGCGCGAACGTAGACATAATAATGTACAACCCACAAATTTAATAATTCCTTTTATACCAGGTATTTTGGAAAAAATTAAATGAATCGCTAATAATTATAATATTAGAACAATTTTTAAAAAATCAAATAGTCTTAGGTCAATTCTAACCAAAACAAAACCATTAAATGCTGAACAAAACTCAAAAAATATCGTTTATAAAATTCCTTGCGAGTGTGGTAATTTTATATTGGAGAAACTTCAAGGCCTCTTGAAGTTAGAATAAATGACCATAAGGGGTACCTCAGAAGGGGAGACTGGGAGAGGTCTAAAATTTGCCAACATTCTTTTGAAAACGATCATTGAGTAATGTGGGGAGAAATCAGTATATTACAAAAAGAACACGACAAAATTAAACGAAAAATGAAGATGAATGCATGGCTAGCATATCAGTTGATATAAATACAGTTTGGCTACCAATTTTAAAAGAACCCTTTTCAAAAAGTTTTTTTTTTAAATAAATTAAAAAATAGCATTGATGTTCTTAGGGTTTCTAATTTATTTTTTCTTAAAGTCAGTCAAGATAATCTTTATACTTGATATTTTAAAATAAAGAACAAAATATTGAAACTTTATTTTTGATTATACTTTAAATTTTGTATTTTTAATCGAAAACACTCAAACAAATATAATTTTGATTTTAAATTTTATTAAACTCGCCCAATACCTTGTTGGCTACTATCGACGCACCAAACTGTCGAGTTAATATTTGAAATATACATCAGTCAAAGTCACTCAGTTGTATGACAATAGACAGATATTTTAAAAAAGAATCGAAAAGTTTTGAAAAGAATAATTCCTTTAATAACGGCAGTAGAATTTCTGCCGAAACGTCAGATAGTAGTACTCGACTTGCGATCGTAAATCGAACACGTTTACACTCTAAAACTCATTACATAACCCCAGATTTTGTTTATTTTTGTTGTAACTTTTCGGGATACATTTTCTAGCTTTACTTTACCACTTTTGGCAAAAAATTGATAATTTCTGTGGCACTTAAACTAGACTCCTCTGTCAATTTTTTTTCAAAAAAGATGCCATAAACATTTAAAAATAAACATGACAAAGTAAGGTTATGTCTACTGTTTTGATCCAACTCCTTGATCCGTCAAGATTGATGGGGTAAGAAAAAGCGGTCCACCAGAAATTTGACGCACAAATCGAACACGCAGTTCTCAGCGGGAGCGTGATCCGTTTTTAAATCGAACACGTTAATCGTTTTTCGATTGATCTCGGATCGCACAGGTAAGATTAGATATTAGGGACTCTGGTCGGCGTACAAAAATACAACCTTTGTGGCTATCGTTGTTTAACAAGCCGTCAAAAATAAAGTTATTTCGGTTTATTTACCCATCTGTTTTTATGCTTACCCATAAAGCATATATCCTGCATCTTCCTTAATCAAAAAATACAAACATTTTGACATGGATTGACAAAAGTAAATATAAACAAAATAAAGTTAACAACAAAAATTACGTAATTTTGCCACTAATAAGCGCCTTGTCTTTATTTACTACTTTTACGCTTATTTACATATTCTTCTTTCAATCGTTCAATTGTTATTTTACGCTAGTGTTTTTTGCACAAGTGATAAAAAAAAACATTAGGTTCTGTCCCCCTGAAAAGCTATACAAAAAATTCTGACACTTTTTGGATATGTTTGATTAAGAGATCATAGCTAACTTCAACATTTTTAGGATTGATAATCACAAGTGACATATTTTTAGTAGGTATTCTGTTTTTAATAACTTCAAAGGATTTAAAAAATGCAAGTGGTGTATTTTTAGTACTTATCAGTTATTAGACACTTTTTGGGCCGCCTAAAATAACATTTTCTGGGCTTATGCTTATTTGAACGGCTGCACACTAAAAAAAAAGTGGGGAGGTAAATTAAACGGACATAACGACAAACTTTATTAGACACGGCCTTTGTTCTTCTTTCTAACCTGAAATTTGTGTTATGTTATATTGTAATGTGTTACCATCAGTGTTAAAAAAAAGAAATATGGCTCTCTATCATCAGACAAATTAATTCTATTCGAATGATGACGGCATGTGCAGTTTGGATGAAGGTAAAAAACAAATTTTACTGCGTCATAAATTACTGGGAAAAGAGAGAAAAATAACCTTACCTTTCATTTACTACTTTGGCATACTCATTCTGAGGAACGACAGATACGATATCCTGCCAAAACTCGGCGGCGATGCAACAATTGTTGAGGTACTCCTCGAGCGAATTGTGTATGCGCCTGATTTGTTGGTCCTCGGAGATTTTGGGCGGCGCTGAGGCGGCGGGGAGGGGTGCGGGTCTGGGCGCCGCCGCGGGCGTAGCTTGTGATGGGGTGCTAAATGGAATGGTCGAACTGCTAGGCCTGCAAAAAAGTGTCACTTATTTTTAAAAAATTAAAAATTTTTAAAACTCAAGTTACCATGCGAACTTTTATAAAAACTGCCCTCATTTGCCCCGCCCCTGAAGAGATTTGTGTTACCTGACCTAAAGTAAACTAGCGCCTAATTATAAAAACTATGTTGTTTTAAACAAGATGATATCCTACGGGCTGGTTCCCACCAAATTCTGACTTCCAAATTCCCTGACCATTTTTAATAAGACGAGAAACTTAGTTCGAAACTTTATTTGAAGATAAAAATTACAGAAACCGAATTCGTTAAAATCCTAAAAACAAATCAGGTACTTAACAGTATTAAAAAAGTTATATAACTAAATTGCATAAAGTGTTAATATATAATTATATAAACAAATGTGCACATGCACACGAAAAAGAAGTCCAGCATAAGCTGGAATACAGAAAAACTCAAGACAGAACAAACACAGAAAATATACCAGAAAACAATTAATGAATTCAAATTCAAATTTATTTAAGTTCAGATAAAGATTTTGTTTTTAGAATTTTTAATTGGAGCAGTCTCCCTAAACCATGATTTGATCGTCGGGATACTGGTCCTCGTCATGTTAGTATAGTTATTACTTTATATAATCTTAGTATTGTATTACCTATGTATCATATTTTTCTTAAGTATATTAAATTAATTATTCCTTAACTAAAAAATTTAGTAGTTACAATTAAAAATTTACATTATTCAATAAAACACATACAGTGAGATAATTGAGAGATATTGGTTTAAAATTATTTCTAATAATAGTATCACTTTTTAGATGCTGAAATACTTAAAATCAACATTATTTAAACATAAACTCAAGACGGAACAAACACAAGATATATACCGCAAACCAATTTTTGAAAAAATAAAAGAACCGCAATGGGGCGACAATGTAAACGAGCTCTGGAAGAACATCCAAGAAACAGTAACTAGCGTGGCTAGTCAAGTGCTCGACAAAAAGAGAAAACAAAGAAGGAAGTAGTTTGATGACGACTGTAGTAGAGCGAGGGAAAGACGAAATATGACCAGGAAAAAAATGCTTCAACACCCAACAGCATCTCATATAGAAGAGTATATATAAACGAAAAAGAGAGACCACTATCTAAATATAATAAGAGAAATGGAGAAAACAAACAAAACAACAGAATAAAAGAATACTTTCAGGGAATAACAAAGCACAAAACATGATACCAACCCAGAACTGAAAACTTCCTCTCAACAAACAAGAAAGATCCTAACCACATGGAAGAACTACTTTTGCAAACTACTCAATGAAGAGGTAAATACCGATACAACACCCATAAGCATATAGACCAGATTTTCACCGATACACAACTAATGGAAAAATGCTGGAAATTGACAGACTTCACTAAATGTTTATTCATTTCAAACAGGCATTTGACAGATTATGTAGCTTAAAAGCTGATATCCCTGGTAAAAATGTGTACGAAGGATACAAGGTGCAAGATAAGGGTGAACCAGAGCTACTCTGATTTCTTTGGTATCAACAATGAGCTTAAGCACGGTCGTGACTCTCTTTCACCCCAAGTCTTCAACATATCATTAGAATATGCAATTAGGAAAGCCAAGATTGAGACACCAACCAGGAAGGACCCAACCTACTACTGGCCTTCGCAGATGATGTGAACATAATTGGCAAAAGCAGGATTTATTTTAGACTCCTTGCACCACAATATTTCTGCATCCATAACTGATTGCTTAACAAGAAGAGATTACAAAAAAGGAGTAGAACCCTTTTTGCCAGTGGAAGCAGTTACTGTGGAGGTTCCTTCACTTCCAGTAGTTGGTGTAGATGTAGGTTCATTGTCATTTTGGGCCAAGACTGATAGTGTATAAGATTTCTTGGTTAACAAAGCCATTTCCTTGAATTTTTTTCAGCTTCCACATACTTTACATGACCACTGCTCTTAAAATGGCTCAAGAAGCCTGACGCCCCACATTACACAATTCAATATTTTTTAAACAAAGCTTATAATATGCTTGATATTTATTGGTTTTCACAGACTGTAGACACTGCCACTCTGGTGGACTTATGGTAGGACTTATCCAGTCTAAATTAGAAACTGTTTTTTTCGACATTTTTAAACGTTAGGAATAAATACATTACATGACAAATATTGTCTGATGAGAAAAAACGCGCTAGACTACACTTGAAAGTTGTAACAGAAGATTGCGCGATGTGTGCTTAGAACAAGGAGAAATAAAGGTGATATTTACTATTTTGAAATGAAAACCAAATATGTTCAATAAACACAATCTGTCACCCTTGGTAATGATGCGGTTCTTGTCCTACACATTTTAAAAAGCTTTCCTTTCTCTTTTTTCTTGCTCTTGGATTTTAGGTGAACTAGACCTGGACGCCTATTCTTGACAGCTCGTGAGGTAAGGCGAGTTCATTTCCCCGTGTAAATAGATAGTGAAAGTAAGCTCACCTCACGGGCCGTCAAGAATCAGCGTCCTGATTGAGTGCGAAACAGATGTTGAGCTTATATACGAGGTGAGCAGAGAAGAACTCACGTAACATTTTTTACAAAGTTGGTTTAAAAAATAGGTTGAGAAAGAGAAATTTCAGGTTTTCTGTGCCAATTCCCTGACTTTTGAAGATTTTTTGGTCATTCCCTGACTTTTCCAGATTTTCCATGTCAGTGGGAACCCGGATATGTTGACAAAAAAATACTACAAAAACCCTATACAACTCAACATAAACACTAGATCAAGCAAAGCAAATAACTTAACATGTCATAATGACATATGTACACTGGACCAATCATGTACCACAAACTACCGGAAACATTTAAACAGAAGAATTACAACAAAATAAAACACAAAATGGATAATAAGCAATAATATTGATGCAAACCTAACCCATAGATAAATTTTTAGTTACTATTTTCAATTAAAATTTAATATTTAATATACCACTATTTTATCTTGTAATATTTTGGAATTTTTTAAGTAGATACATCAAAGTTCATCATAATCGGATGAACGGTTTGAAAGTTACACACGATAATATTTGTTATCACATCTCAAATTCCTCCGACTCTGTGTGTAAAAAGCGTATTATCTCTAGAACTACTTAGCCCATTTTTCACCAAACATAGCTGAAGAATAGCTTCCCAGAGAAACAACCGCATCGAAATCGATCCAATCTCATTCGAGAGCTACATGCGTACTGACACACAGAAAACTTCAGAAACTAATTATTGTGAAATCTTAATTGTAAAGGGGACTGTAAGGAATGTAAGGAATTAAATTCAAATTCGGGACAAAGTTAAAACCATCTTTTGACTAAATAAGGCGTTTTCTGCATTAAAAACACAGAATATAATCACTGAAAAAATACTCTCATATTTCTAAAAAGGGATATTATTTTTTGGAAAAAAAATTACCTCATTGAAGTGGCGTTATCGATTGATCGATGCTGAGATCCGGACCTCGAGTTCGAACCACGTCCGTCGTAAGACGACTTATAATTCCTCTCCATGCTTGGTCCTTTGGAATTGTAGCCACTTCTCGAATCTATATAAAAAAAAAACAAAGTATTAGAAGTATCTATTGTTGTATTTTCAAGGCAAGGTGTTAATTTGTTGATTGTTGTGACGAAGTTGATTTTGGATGAAAATTGGAATGGGCTGGTGTAGACACCTGTCCACCTCGACCTTCTCAGATCTATCGTGGTTCCCCTTTCTTCTTCCCTGCTTTGCTAGAACTACAAAATAAGTTGCAGCCCCGTCGTTGTTGGTCGAAACCCAGAAGCTTTGCCAGTGTGCCCTGGCCGCGGACTTTCTAGTAAGGCCCTTGTTCTAACTAGGCCTTCACATTGACATAGGACATGTAATGAGGTTTCTTCCTTTCTTGCAGAAGCGGCATGCATCTTCTACCAACCTCATTGCATGCAAGTGCTTATTGAGTTTGCAGTGACCTGTTAGGAGCCCCACTATTTGTATGACAAGCTTTCTTTCCTTACTAAGAAGCTCTGCAGTCAGCTTTGGTGAACATTCTTTAATGAACTGTTTGGCCTGTCTTTGTCCAGGCGTTTGCTCCTACCCACCTTTCGTCTCTTTGGTGAGCCACTCTTTAATAGATTGCTTGGCTCTGACCTTAGCGATCCCACAAAATGGTTCAGGCCTTGTGAATTTTATTGCCGAGCCTTGTCTGGCCAATTCATCGTCTTTTTCGTTTCCAGAGTGTCCCCGATGTCCTGGGACCCAAGCTAGTGTCACCATTTTGGTGCTTGCCAGCCTATTTAGAGCTGTTCTGCAGTCCCGAACCAGTTTGGATGGCACTTGCACTGCTTCTAGAGCTTTAACTGTAGCTTGACTATCTGAATATATAACTACCAAATGAGAATTTTCCTTTGTATTTCTTCGGAACAGTGATGTATTGCTGCTACTTCAGCTTGGAAAACTGTGCAACCGTTTGTCAGGCTTCTAGAGACTAAAGTCTTATATTTTTGCCCGTAAAATGACAATACTTACTACCTAATTTTTTGTCTGAATCTCCAATATTCTCTAATGCAGCATACATATTACTGCTAAGGTTGGGTGGGTTGTTCTTGGCACCCGATGAACCTTTGCCCCAGTTGGCAAATGACTGACTCGAACCCAAAGAAATTGGTTCGTCCATGGAAGGCTAAAAGTAAAAATAATCCATGACCAATCAAATTAATAAAGCACTGCATTGAAATATTTCATTCAAATGGACAGAAGTAAACTTGAAGTTTTTTACAGGGTTGCTATCAATGGGAATTTGTGAATTTTTCTCAAGTCTTGGAAAAACAATACTAACTCTAGTAAGTCAGGGAATTCCTCGAGGAATTCCAAAACCATTGTACTATTTTAATAGTTATTGTTTACTACTTGTACACATTATACTTATAGAAAATTACCAAGATAAATCTAACATACAATATATATACAGGGTGGATTCTTTAAACAGAACGGTGCTTCTAGCGGGTTAGAAGTTGGTTTTATAAAAAAATCCCAAAAACACGTCAACTGAGATTTTTAATTTTCTTTCATCATGCTATCTTCGATTTTTTTATGTCGTTTTGTTTACGAGGTATGGCATTAATTAGGACACCCGGTATAGTTTGAAATTTTTGAATTACAAAAAAAATTATCTTTTTGACAATACCATACACTAATACTCATCTCTTATGGTTTCCAAGATAGAGGCATTTAAACTTACATGGAATTGGAAAACAGGGCATTTGAATGAATATCGAAGTTTTCCATAGATTTAGATAAAAATATCTTGATTACCGCAAAAGATAGATCTGACTGTGTGGTATTGCTGAAGAGAGAATTGTTTGCAGACTTAAAAAATTGCAAAATATACAGGGTGTCCTATTCAAAAAAAAAATTATTTTTTTGCCATACCTCGTAAACTAAATGACATAGACAAAATCTCAGATAGCATGATTAAAGGAAATTAAAAATCTCAGTTGACGTGTTTTTGGATCTTTTTATTCAACCAAATTCTGACCCGTTAGAAGCACCGTTCCGTTTAAACAATCCACCCTGTATATAGGAATCTGCAAGAAAGGGCCATTCTGAAAAATATACATGTGAAAATTTGACATTTAGCATAACAGCTGCTAATTTTTAAGGGCGTTATTTAAAAGTTTATTAAAAGACAATTATGCAACTTCTGTATAACTTTTTCCAGCTTCAATGATAAGGGTGGCAATAGGGGGGGGGTCGGAAAATATGGTAAATCACCCTATATAACCTGCGAAATTAGAGCTATAAAACTTAATGAAAAGGATACTTACCGCTTTAATTCTAAGTTTATCTGACTGAATGGTATAAGTAGTTTGCCTATTGTTTCGCGAACTGACAGAGTTCCAGCCGTCTTCAGACATTTTGGACCCCCTGTTGTCTCCCTGGCCGCGTGGTCGGCCCCCGCCGCCACCACCACCACCACCCCCTCGGTCATCTTTTCTTGGCGTGTTCATGTTGGCCACTTGGATGTTGAGCTGTTCCGTTTCAGCTTCCTAAAAGTAAAATTAAAAAAAAATAAACGCCCGACAACCTCTGCAAATTTTTCTAAAACCTACCCCCATTCGCTCCACTTATGAAGTGATTTTTTTTCCGTGATGGACAGTTCAGAAGTTACACTCCATTATATACTGGAGAACGAAAAAAATGCCACACCATGTATATGAATAATTATTTAAATGAAAATTATTTGTGTGTATTTTTTGCCTTCAAATATTTCTTTTTTTCACAAATTTTTTCTATTCATTTTCAAAAACAACCAACACATAAAAGACCTTTTCTGAAAATTTTAAATAATTTTTCTCAGTTTTTGGTCTTTTTGGATTGCTTACAGTTTACTTAAAAAATAAAGTAAAAAGAGTTCGTGGTCGCCAACAATTTCATCATTTAAACGACTTCGAGAAGATGCATCGTGAGCATGAAAGAGGCTGGTTTTGGTTTACGGGAAATTGCAAGAAGGGTTAATGCCAATCCATCAACAGTGTTAACAGTTTGGAGAAGGTGGTCCAATGATGAGACTTATAGACGTCCATCGGGTTCTGGACGCCCTACACTAATACAAGGTCGTGATTTACGGCATCTGACTTCTTGCTCTCAGAAATCAACGGGACAGTATACGCCAAGTAAGAGATGTTCTATTTGCAGCTACAGGACGAGTGTTTTCAAGGATGACAGTTAATCGAAGATTGCTTGGTATGGGGCTGAGGTCTTACCGTTCGCTTTTGGTGCTACCTTTGACCCCACAACATAAGGCTCGCCGCTTGGAGTGGTGTAGAGCTCTGGAATGACGAATGAAACACCATAAGCTTCAGCGACGAATCCAGGTTTTGGTTAGGCGGCCATGATGGACGCATAAGGGTTAGGCGATTTCGAGGTGAGATATGAAATGTAGACTTTGGTGTTGAACGTGATACAGCAAAACAGCAAAGTATCATGGTATGGAGTGCTATATGTTTAGGAAGCAGATCACCTCTAGTCCTCATCAACGGCAATCTGACTGCTCGGCGATATATCGATGAAGTGCTGCAGCCAGTTTTACGTCCCTACCTACAAACTATCCCAAATGCGATCTTTCAACAAGATAATGCCAGACTGCATATTGCTCGTGAAACAATGGACTTCTTACATAAACTTGGAAGACTTTGGAATGGCCAGCAAGATTGCCTGACTTGTCGCCTATCGAACAGGTATGGGATATGATAGGGCGCAATTCGTCGATTACCACGTCCACCCGGAAACTTAGATGAACTCTGGCATGCCGTAAGAAGGATTTGGATGAGTGTTCCTCAATATGATATAGACCATCTTATTTTGTCAATGCCCAATAGAACAAACGAGTGGCTATTTTTTTTCAAACAAAACTAAAAACACTCTGAAGGATAGGCTACAAAGAAAAAAAAACGAATCGAAATCAGTTCATTGGTTCGAGAGCCACATACGACTTCAAAAAATACCCTAAAAAGTATAAAACAAAATAATTTTTAATTTTACATAAAATCCAAGTTTTTTGAAGTCGGCGTCTTAAAATAACTATTACAGTGGATTACTTATAGGGCTATCTAACAAATTATCAAAGTCAGCCATTAATTACGTGATGGCCCTTTAAAAATGGTGGGTGTAGGGTAAACAAAGCGATTTTCCATAAGACGTAATGCTAATAAAAATGAAAATTTTGGGAAAGTGGAAAAAGATACAGATTAAGTAAAGTGACTATTTTATAGAGTAATCCTTTCTCAATCGGGGAGAAACGAGCATTTTGCCGAAATGTACTAAACTCTAAATTCGCATTTTTATCTCTCTCGCACTTGCACAGTGTGGATAGGCATTGTCTCTTTCAGTTCAGCCTGAAGATCGGGCCAGATCGGCTTGAAGAGAAACAGTTGCGCTATCTGATTTGAGAGAGATGACGTTATCGGCAATTTCGGCAAAATGCTTGTTTTTACCCGATTCAGAAAGGATATTACTCTAGAAAAAAATCACTGCTTAATCTGCATCTTTTTCCACTTTGCCAAACTTTTGATTTAAGTTAGCATTACGTCTTATGGAAAAACGGCTTGTTTATCCTACACCGGCCATATTATTTTTGCTAGACTGCTCTATAGGCGACGGCTTCAAAAAAGTTCGGTTTTATGTCAAATCAAAAACTATTTCATTTTACACTTTTTAGTGTAATTTATTTGAAGTCTGTTCAATTTTTAGTGGTAAAGGCTTTTTAAAGTGTCGTAAAAGTTGTGAATTTAAGACCACTACTTAATTAAACTTAAAAAAATGAAAATTCGAATTAAAGGCATCTGGTTTTTTTTATCACATTGCGCGTATAAGCCCAAAGTGACGACTTTTGGGCTGTTCTAAAGTTTTTTTTTTATTTTGTAGTAAGTGGTGGTGGAAGTAAGTTATTTTAAATAAAGTGTCATCCCACGGGACACTTCTGAATCAAATAACAAAAGAATTATAAAATTAGTTGGGCCGGTTAGAAGTTATGCTAGAAATAAAATGAGTACAATGGGCCTGGAAAGGCGACCCGAGTATTTAAATTAAAGATACTATGCATTAAATTCGTCTTTTTTTATTACTTTGCGCGTATAAGACAAAAGTAACCGCTTTTAGACCTATCTAATGATTTTTTTAGGATTTTTGTAAAAGTGGTGGGGGAAGTATACTTTTTTATAAAATGCTAAAACAAAAATCTAAAAAAAATACGCGCCTGAAGTCTGGTAAAAATGTGCTTTTCTTAATGGCGTAAATAAGAAAAAAACCACAAGTCATAAAAAATGCACAATTTCGTTAATTATTTAGATGTCCCGGTATTATTTAATTTTTGTTTTTACTATATTTTTAATTATTTTTAAAATGTTTATTGGTAAACAATAATTTTTAAAAAGATTTTTGTCACTAAAAATTTATACTAATTAAAAAACATAGGGGTTGCACTTTTTCAGGGGTTTTACTTGGGCAGATTAAGCTGAGCAGATGTTTGATATTTATGATGATGAAGATTAGTTTTGTATAATTAGGATGGGAAAAATCAGACAATAATTATCTAGAGCATGCCTATCACAATATTTAACACAAGATTCACGAATACAAGATTTGGAGGAATCAATTACATTGCCACAATCATAAACCATAAAAACATTTTCTAATAGTTTAGTTATTTTATCATATGTAACCCTATGAGAGTAAAAACGTAAAAAAATGGCTCATACCTTTTGAATCTGATCAATAGTCTTTGGATTGTTATCATTCCTTCGAGGCACCCATCTCGATTCTCTAAGATCGATAACGTCCTGCAACATAAACCTTATCCTACTGTTAACTTTTGGCGGTTTCTTGTTTTCGGTGATTTTCCTCATCTCGTCGAAGATGCCGCCCAAATCGACCTGTTTCGATTCCAACTCTTTACCGACGGTTGTCAGCAGTTTACATAGACATTCTAAACTCTCCTCGTCTCTATTGGTAAGTAAAGTTTGGAGGCACCGTTTCATAATATTCGCGGTTAACATTTGTTGCTTGAACAGTTCGCCTATGAACCTAATGCAGCCGACTGAACGCATTCGAATTTTGCGGTCGTACTCCTCCAACTCGAATTCCAACTCTTTTTTCTTTTCCTACAATACAATAAAAATAAAATAGGTGGATCCTAACGACCCGTTGTGTCCGAGGTCGTGTGGTACTATTATTATATCAGAATTACGTCCACTAAAAATAACATCATATTTTTACATCTGCAATAGAAATTCATCATTGAATAATAATAAATTCGAGTTTTTATGAACTTTTAACTAAATGTTTTAGTCTTATGACTACTGTAACTTTTTCAACTTTATTTTATTTTCTAGGATTCGAATCGAAGTTTTCCTTGTCCATAAAATAAAATAAACTATAGCTAAAAGACAAGCAAAAATAACTTGACTTTTCATTCCAAATTATCCAGACCAATATCAACATGACGGCTGACATTTTAACACAGAAACTAAATGGAACTGTCATTGTCAAAAAATTGGTCACATTGTAAACATTTTTTGTTTTGTCTTTCTCATCATTTCTGTTTTTCACCATTTCTTTTTCATCAATTTTTGCAAACAACTTAAAACTTTAAATAATCCAAAGGAAGGATTTCTTCCAGTCCACCTTATCTGGAGCATTAGTGGGGTCACACTGATATTGTTTAATGTCGATAAATGTTTAATTTTGATAAATCCATTTCTAAATCGATAGAGGATTCAATTCAAAAAACGGGTTAAAAGGTCTTATTCTGCCAAATTAATTCAGAAACCCGAAAATAAATAAAGAAAATGAGGCACTTTGCACTTGCACATGCGTAAATAAGAAAATTTACTAAAATGAAACTTACAGAATCCAAACAATCATCAATCGCTTTCAACCTATTATTTCTCTCAGACTCATCAATCGACTGTTTTTCAAACTCTGTTTGACATCTGGTAACAAGCAAAGTCCTAAAAGCTACCTCCCTCTTGTCATCACCTGGTTTTGCATCTACAGGCACCTAAAAAAATTAAAAAAACCCATAAATGTGTAATTTTTGAATGTGTGGAGGCTACCATCAAAACCCATTAATTGGAAAATACCCTCACGGTGTTAGTGAATACACCCCTAAAGTTTTATCTAGTATCAAAGATGTATGAAATGTACTAGTATAGAAAAAAGTTAAATGGACAGAAACCTTCTGTAGAAGTACCCCAAGTAGCATTTATCGGTCTTCCAACCTAATCTGTCATAGTGACGTCGTATTATTTACAAAATAAAGTTGTCCACTATATTTTGTAATAAAATCCGACGTTTATGTAGTCAGGTACGCATATGCCGACTGTTTTAACGCCTGTATCTAAATCGACCACGAAACATCGTCGGCCTTGTTACCTTAAACGACGTCGCATTTCAGGGCCCTTATTTGGATACCTACCAAAAAAGGAACGAAGAAAAAGAAGGATACTTAACCTACAATTTTGCATCTGGGACATCAAATTGCACAATTTGTTGGCTTGCTGCCAACCAAAAATCTGATGGACCCTCAGCTCGCACTTATATTTCTTCCAGTCCACCTTATCTGGAGCATTAGTGGGGTCACACTGATATTGTTTAATGTCGCATTTTTTGATCGGGAACCAACAATTGTTATCCTTCTTCAATAAATACAATTTTAAAATAATCCATGTTTTTAAAGAAAAAACAAGGAAAAATGGGAAATATTTTTCTAGGTTATGTTCAGCTGAACTGTCATTCTTCTTTTAAGTCAGTTTTGGTTACATGGCCAACGAAGAATGGAGGCGGATTCCGAACGTTTGCACATATTACGTAATTTAACGTTGGCTAGTTAGATTTGGATAAAATTAGGGCTGTAATTGGTGTGTAAACGGTAAAAGTACTACACCAGCCCAAATTCGGCCATTTTGGAGTTGCAAGCTTGGGCAGCCATTATTGACAACAATTTTTGTCTTGTTTTTCTTGAAAAAAAAAAAACAATAAAAGAGACTTCATATTGCCTTAAAGATGCGTTCTTCTTCTTCTTGAGTGATTTTAGTATTAATTACAACCGAGATAGTGCTTTAAGAAAATATAGTTTTTTAGATATTTGTTGCTATTTTGTGCTTATTTGGAATGGGGGGGGGGGAGATATTTTTCGCTCCATCTTGACCAACTTTGTCAGTAAAGTGGCCCTCCCAGAAATATTTCGCTCTAGATTACTCGGTAAAGTCCCCTTTTTAATAACATAACTTTTATTGTTAATGAAATAAAAAGGTGGCCATTTATTTTTTGTGAGTTATAATTCGTTAATATATATTTCACCTAAAATTTACTAAACAAGTAACACAGGTAATCAATTAAATAATATAAAATTACGTAAGCTGGCGGACGTATTATCACGTCGTCATAGGTAAACTACTATACCATTGAAGTACAATTAGCGACGTCGAGCCGACCCGAATTTGTATTCCCCATTTAGGTCGGATTGGGGTCGTATGGACTGAGATTTGCAGTCCGCTTGCCAACCTCGGGGTTTTTAAGCCAAAGAGTAGAGGACGATGTTGCCAGCGTTCACCCCTAGATACCGGAAAATCGGGTCGTTATAAAAAATAGCCGCCACTTGAATCGCCATCCTGAAGCGGATAAGTGTCACGAAAAACACACTTTTTAGTAGGTACTACATAAAAATATGAAGAAGCGTACCTGCATAATTTGCAATT
The DNA here is from genome assembly GCA_963921995.1 of Oxystoma pomonae. Lineage (NCBI taxonomy): Eukaryota > Metazoa > Arthropoda > Insecta > Coleoptera > Brentidae > Oxystoma > Oxystoma pomonae. The sequence goes on along the minus strand of OY998166.1, from coordinate 94,143,082 downwards.
CTTTGCACATTCCGGCGTAGGCCACCGAAAACCCAGGCTCGTCAATGGCCTTTTCGAATACCAAATCGATAACGCCCTGCAACTTCTCTTTGTTGTCGATCTCCAACTGCCGCACCTGATTGACGAGCGTGTTGAATTTCTGAGGAGTGAGCTTGTTGAGGACAGCTCTAACTTTTCTGTAAAGTTTTTCGGTTTTTGTGTCCTCTTCGCTCATGTTCTCACCTTAAAAATGCCAAAAATTGTATTAAAGGACCCAGATTTTAAATGTAAATTGGCTCTAGGTGCTTTTTCAAAGTTTGTGACGCAAAGTTGTAGGGAAGGACTCGGACAACATTTATTCTCATAGACGCGACCTCCGACAGGTGACCAGATAATCGCTGCCAAAGTCTGGAATAGTGTCTAAGAACATGCGTATTATGACCGATTCGAATGAGAAAATTATCAATACCAACTTACTACTACTACAGATAATTTAAAATTGTCAACCATTTTGACAGCCGTTAAACACTGTCAAAATGACGGATATTAATTTAATCAATTTATAGTCATTGAAATTGAAATTGAAATAATCTTTATTATCCCAAAAAACATTACAATAAATGTATACTTACGTAGAAAACCTCTTTAAAAAAAATTATAGTACTTAATTCTAAAAGAGAAAAAAAAAATTGACACGCAGCAGCTTCTTATGTAAAAGCCCTATTAATTATTCTAGTTAAATTTAATCTACGTTTTGCAAAATAAATACTTAATTTAAATAAAATGGAGTTTTTTGTTTGAGTTGTTTGAATTTTTTTAAAACCAAGCTCTTAAGAGTATCGTCTAGTTGGTTATACAAAGATACTCCCTTGAAGCAAATCGAGTTTTTACCGAAATTAGACCGTACTTGCGGCAGGTGAAGTTTTAAAGTTTGTCTAGTTTCATAGGTGTGAACCTCATGTCTATAATAAAATTCCAACTGAGAGTGTCTTAAGTTATTTAAAGTTTGATATATAAATAGATTTGTTTGAAATTGAGAAATGCTTTTAATTGACATTATTTTAATCATATAAGTTGTGTGTTGGATAAGGTCGTTTCAGAGCATACAGATTTTTTATAGATTTGTTTTGGAGTACCTTAATTAGTTTTAAAGATTTTTGCGGGTCATTTGTCCAAATAGCTGTTAGACACTGTAGATGTGAGTGTATCAAGGAAAAATAAACTGATCGCAAATATTTTCGAAGTCGTATAACTTAATTTTTTCAATACTCCCATTGCACCCGCAATTTTCTTTCGGACATAATGCTCTGTCTATGATGAGCCCAAGAAACTTAATTTTATTTGTGTGTTTTATTGAGCCATGATTAAAGTTTATTTATTTTTTAACATTTTCTTTAATTCTTTTCCCCAACCAAATGTAGCTAGATTTGCTAACATTCAATGAAAGTTTATGTGACTGTAACCAACCATTGAGCTGGTTAAGATAACTTTGAATATTAGCAGTGATTTCATGACACGAATCTTCATAGTAGGTCACATTTGCGACGTCTGAGTAGGTTTTGTTTTTACCTTTTATGTTTTGATGGTTTAATGAGTTGACATAAATTCAAAAGTGTGGGACCCAGGATCGATCCTGGGGTACAACTTAATTTCTTTTCAGAGCTACTTTCTCCATTTACACAAACAAATTGCTTTCTTTCTTCTTCTAAGTAATTTTGAAACCAGCGGAGACTCGTGTCACGGATGACATTTTTTTAAAAAACTTTAACGTCAACAGTATCAAATGCCTTTCGAAAATCGAGGAAAACAATAACGCATTTTTTTTTTGGTCTAGTTTTATATATATGTCAGAAGTAACATCTACTGTGGTTGAATTAGTGTCACTCGATTTTCGAAAGCCATATTAATTGGGAATATAAGTATAACCTCAACTGATTTTCCACAACTCTCTCCAAAATTTACCGTATTTTTACCGTAAAGTGCCCACTTTGTCAAATATCCATATGGCGTATACTCCGATTTTTTGGTACAAAATAAAAACTTTATATTACATTCGGGAAAAAATAAACTCTATCGTTACTAAATAGTGGTCACCAAAGATTAAAATGTCAAATGTTTTGACATCTGTCAAAATATTAAATTTAAAAAATCATATTAAAAAAATTAGGCAGTTTCTCTCAAGACGTTAGGATAAATATGAAGGCCCCTGCGTTTTTATTTTAAATGAGGGAATACGTAAAAAGAATTATGACGGGTCAGATTTTCTGTCGTTTCTGAAGAATCGCGACCATGCTGTCGAAATGTCCAAAATAGAGTCGTTTGTTTTAAGCGCTATTGTTATATTTATGATCGGCGCTGCATCTCCGATTTTGGTTAATTCGTCACCGAGTCATATTATAATTTAAAATAATAGAGACTTTTTATGGCATTTCTCCATTTAGCTTAATTTCTAAATTAAGCATACTTTCAGGAAGAAAAGTGGAAGAAGAAAAGAATGTTCTCTTGACGCTTTTCTAGAATCTAGCAGGATAAAGCCTTGAAAATAATATTTGACAGCTAAAAAGTGTATTAACTGCATTATTTAGGAACAATTTTTGCTGTTGCTATTTGTAACTCATCGCCGTATACGTATCCGCATCTAGCGGTAGACGCACGACGCAAAGAGGAGTTCGAATAAGCTTTAAGTGCGGGAAAGCGACACACATTTTGCTTTTCAATTCATTATGATCAGGCCTCCAAGATCTAATGGAACATTGTTTAAATTCACTGACTATGGTTGCTTATGTTATGCTTCATACGTCAGGTACAGTCCTATGGTACCCTGATGATTTCTAACAAGAATGAAACAGACCTGTAGGTTTCTGGACTATCCATTAGATCTTGGAGGCAAACAAAATGTGTGTGTGATGCCACAAACTTCTTACATTTTTTTTTTCAGACAAGAAATCTTAATATTTTTTCTTCAAGTGCAAAAACTACATCTTAAATTATGTATTACTAGTGGTCGACTCGCAGCGATGCCCGCTATATCAAATGTCATTTGACAGCTGTCATTGATCAAAATGTCAAATAAAAAGTAGCCAATGTTTCTATCCAGAGGTCATACCCTATATTCCTACCAATATCTATACAAATCAGTTCACCATTTTTGCATTAATGAGGAACACACATATGTCAAAGTCTCACAGTTTCCATGAAAACGAGGTTAAGTTTTGATTTCTAAATGAAACGCTCTGTTTATGTCATTTTGCCTGAAGACGTGAAGGCATTCTAAATACGTTTTTGTCATCTATATGTCATTTTGTAAAAATATATTTTCTTTTATTTTTTTTACATTCTAGTTTTTTCTAATATTTTTCGATTAGTGGCAGTGCAAGTGTCTACCAAAACCAAAAGTTTCATTTGCATTTTTCTACTTCAAGACGAATGAAAACCTTCTAGTACACCAACTTTTTCTGAAATGACATTTTTTTATACATCAGTTAGAGACTTCCGATTTAACTTATAATAGGAATTACTTGAGTAATGAAAGATAAAATATTTAAACTTATTAAATCCTTAATACAGTACGCCACCGTCACACAGAAAAAAGACACTCTCTTGTAAGAATTCGAGATGACATGACTTTTGGTTGACAAATTAAAAATTGTCAGTTTTTTTTTGGTAACAGTGCCGTGTTGTCTACTTATTAAAAATTAAATAAGTTACCTTTTATAACTAAAGCAATTCTGATTGTAACTTAAATTAAAAACTCAATCTGATGTTGTTTCAAAAAAAAGCGGACTGACGTCATTTTTGCCTCTGCAAACGTATTTCTTTGTTGTCGACAGCATGTCAAATAGTTGGTTGTTGTCAGTTTAAAGTAACAGTTGAAACAATCAACGACATGACTTTTTTTACATATTTATTGTCACTGTCTAGAACAATTTATCAAATGGAGATCCAAAAAGATGACGTCAGTCCGCTCATCAAAAAATTGGACTATATACCAAAAGGTTTTCATTCGTCTTGAAGTAGAAAAATGTAAATTAAACCTGTAGCTATTAATATCTACTGTATTTTAAAGATTCTTTTAAGCTGTATGTATTGATAGATGTTTTTACTGCTGTCAATCAAAACATATTGAAAAAAAACTGTCAAATGTAAAAAAAAAAAATTTTTTTTTATACCTTCATCAAAAACCTGATTTTAGTAACTATCTGCAGATAACTAAAGCATGGCTTTTTTTTATCACGGGTGCAAAAAAAGATATCTGTCCGTTTTTTACCCAAAATTAAAGAAAAATAGCGGAAAATAGTAATATTGAAAAAATCTAATTATTCTTGCCTAAAAATTAAGCCATTTCCGCCAGTTTTCACAAAGAATTTACGAAAAAATCATTTAAAAACATCTTCAAAATATCAAACTGTCAAAGATTAAAATGTCGTAACAATGAACGTCACCGAGTAAAAAGGCACATCGCTATGGAAAAGATTGTTATTTCATTTACCAGCTGCCTTGATTTATAGTGTAAATATGGTGTGTTTCGAGAAGTGCTCTTTGTTCGAGATTTTTAAAAGTATTTTCCTGTTTTTCTTGAATATTTTGATAAAGGTATTAAAAAAAATTGTGTTCACAACTCGCGTCTAAACTGCTTTTTTTACTCGCGTTTTTAAATACCTCGCTGCGCTCGTTATTTAAACCAACGATTGTAGCACTATTTTAGTCACTAGTTGTGAAAACTACTATTTTCAAAATGACATATGGATGACACAAACATATTTAGAATCTCTTCACATATTCAGGTATGATGACATATACAGGGTGTTTCATTTAAAAATCAAAAGCTAACCTCATTTTCCTAGAAACTGTAAGTAGTTTGAAATGTGTCAATAGGACACAGTTTTGAGCTTTTACCAGTTCTGTAAAATTCCAAAATTTCAGAATTCTATTCTTAAAAATAAAGGCACTAAGTTGCCGTACCTATCCCTTGTTACACCCGGTATAATGCTTACCTTTTACAAAGCGAGCAGGTTTCCATGCATTCTCGGTCTCATGTAGTTTGACATCGGCTCTCAGAGAAATAGACACTTTGGGCATAGGCTTGTTGCTCTTATTCTCACTACCCCGGTTGCCCATTTTTGTTTGACTGTTTCGTTTGGTCAAACCCTAAAAAAATCATGATGTTAGGAAATTGGTAGAAAAAGTCCAAAATAAGGAATTCTTTCATTTTTTTCAGAATTACGTCCACTAAAAATAACATCATTTTTAATGCAATCTGTAAATTAGATTCATCACATTCAGTTTTTCCGTAACATTTGTTTAAAGTCAAAGACTTTGACAATGCAGAAATAAACGTTAAGTCAAAAGATAAAAACTGACCCCTCTATTGTCTCTAGTCTGCGAGCCTTTAGTTCCGTAACCTTGACCGACAAATGGAGGATTGGTAAAATCAGTTCTCCCTCCCATTGACGACCTGCCGTCGATCATACGCTAAAATACACAAAATAAAAAGTCAAATAATAAAATAAAACAAGAACAATACTTAAACAACCAGTTTATTTATTTATCAGACAAATGCCTCAAGTATTATCATTGAAGGAAAACCCTATGTCAGTTTGAAAAAGTATATGTGTCATCATGTTAAATTTGCTTTTCTAACTTATGAGAGATTTGTGACATAGCCATAATGTTTAAGGTCCTAGGATAGACACTCCTATCGCCATATTTTTGACAGTAAGACCTCCACTCCCAAACAACATAGTTGTCAGGACCTGCAAAGGACTGACCTATATTTAGTCAGTGGCGTAGCCAGGGGGGAGGGGTTGGAGTGAACTAACCCTCCTGAAGGTCTAACAAAATCTACCATAAATTAATCATGAAAGATCGTCACGTCAGGGGCACTTTAGCCCCCTTCCCACTTTTTCAACCCTTCACTCTGGTTTGTGACGTGTGATTTGGTGTGATGTCTTATATTTCAAAAATCTTGCCTGTGGCGTTATAACATCATAAATTAGTAGTAAGTAGTAAATATGCTTTATTGTCCATGATACAAAGATACCTGAGCCTAGAAAATCTTAAAATAATAACATGCTAGTAATACAATCAATCAGTTTGGTCATTTGCGGCGCTATAAATTAATAATTGTTACAATTTTGTTTAATTTTAAGCAATTTCTTTGTCAACATTTGAAATGCATAAAAAATAGCATTTAGTGTAATTTTGTCAAAATTTCAGGCGCATTTAAGGCATAACTTTGTTTGATGTACTTCACAAGAGTCAACGTCTCTTAGCATTTGTTCAAATTTTTATGAAATTTTTTTAATTTGCCTGACTTCTCCAGGATTTCCAGGCAGCATCACAACCTTGTTTCTAAATTACAAGAAATAAATCAATTGTCCCCAAAATAACTAATATCTTTAATATTTAAATCTTATATTTTAATTTAACTTTTTTTTATTTTAACTTTATCAACTTTTATTTTTACTAATTTTTACCATGTTACAATTTATCTCTTTTATCAATTTTTATTTCTACTGATTTTTAACAAGCATTCATCTAGATGATGATAATAAAATTCTACTTACGAATAAATTTAAAACCACAAAATGGTCTTTGGAAAAAAAGTTCTGTCACAAATTTCTCACAAGTTTTAGTTATTTATGCAGGTTTTTTGCACTTTTAGCATAAAAGCTTTTAGTTGGATAAACAAAAGAATCACTTTTTATCCACGAAATTCAAAATAAAGATAAAAGTAAAATGAGGAAGAAAAAAGGATTGAAAAGAGGGGCAAAAAGGAAAATAATGGTTAAAAAGTAAAAAGAAGTAAAAGTAGAGAAAAAAATGTTTTCCTCTGTATTTTATTGTAAAGATTTTTATGAGTCAACTTAAACTTGTTGACGTTTTGCAGCTGTTATATCCTATAAATAAAAAGTGCTTCTTTAGTCCCTTGGTATTCAATGCTAAATTAATAAAGTCTTGTAAAGGAGAATACTGATTTGCTGGCGGACAGACTGCACAACATTTATTAAAAAATCTTTTCCCAAACTATTTAATTTCAATAACTTACATTTCTGTCATCAGCATTTACAGACTCAGGTAAATTATTGGGCTTAACTTTACAGGCGGGTCTGTCTCTCATCATCAAAAGAAAATCTTTATTGTATTTTTTCTTGCCTTCAGGATTGCTAGGTGCCCACTGACCTAAAAGAATATTATTTTCTGTTAATAAACTAAAACTAAAATGGTTTTTTTTTATAATTGTTGAAACCATTTATGTCAGATTAAAAAGTATCTTCAAAGATTTCAGATCACTACTTTCATCTAAAATTATTGGAAATCATCATAAAGGTGTTTATTGAAAGGGGTCAACACCTGGCCAAAAATTTGTACACATACCATCAAGAACTGAAATATTGTCTAGTATTGTTGATTATTTATTGTCCGGTATTGTTAAGTATTTTCTGGTATTGTTGAGATTTGTCAAATGTTTCGAGGGGTCAACAGCTGGCCAAAATGTGTACACCTACTGTCAAGAACTAAAATATTGTTAAGTACTGTCCGGGATTGTTAAGTATTGTCTAGTATTGTTAAGCATTGTCTAGTATTGTCCAGTATTTTCTCCAGTATTGTTAAAGTATTGTCAACTGATGATCCCTCGGGGTCAACAGCTGGCCAAAAATTTGTACACCTACTGTCAAGAACTGAAATATTATCAAGTATTCTCCAGTATTGTCTCCATTATTGTCAAGTATTGTCAGGTATTGTTAAAGTATTGTCAACATTTGTACACCTACTGTCTACAGCTGATGACCCCTGGTGTTGGATGATTTATGATATAAAAAAAGAAGCTGTGACAACTAACCTTCAGGATATTTGATCTGTGGTCCATTTTTTCCACTATCCTTACCAACGTGGTTGGCATTGATTTTGTCACCAGCGATGAAAGCTCGATCTGGTTCGTCTTGATTACTGTTGTGATTGATAGGAAAGGGAGGCATGATGCTTATTGGGGTCTCCTTAATGATGCTGGTTACGTCAAAGCCACCCTAAAATAATTAAAACCATTTTTATGTTGAGGAATAAGAGAATAATTTACATTAAAGTGTTCAAAGTTTCCACAAAAATTCATGTTTCAGGATGCGAAAACTGCATAGAAAACAATTAAGTAACATACTTAAATTAAATTTAACATTTCCTCTTAATAAGGTTTAAATAACTCTAAGGCAATTCCATGTTTACTGATGGGACAAATTTTAAAAAAAAATAGTAAACTACTAATTGAACCTATATTTTTAATGTTGAGCATGAAGATAATAAATCAAATTTTTACTTTATTTACAAAGTAAAAACTTATCTCATCTTAACTGCTGTGGGCAAAACACTAAGTTGCACACAAATATTGTGATCGGTTTCCAATTATTTACACATTATTTTCCCAACTTTTACTGTGGGAAGGCTACTATCAAACCCCATTCCTTGGGAAATACCCTCATGGTGTTAGCGAATCCACCCCTAAAGTTTTATCTAGCATAAAGTTAATACAGAAAAGCCTAGGTGAGTCAGCTTGACTGTCATCATAAATTTATGCAAAACACAAAAAAAAATAAGAATTTTATATTCTACACATCCCAAGATCAGTTGTTTGAAGTATGGTTAATGATGGGACAGAAAAAATGGAGAAAATTCCAAATATTTAAAAAAATTCTTTAAATATGTTTTTTTGCGAATTGTAGCAATTTTTTTGCCTTTTTTTGGCTAATGGCTATTTAAAATTTGGAACTTGGTTATTTTTAAATTGCATAAACTCTGTAAAACATAAATTAGTGTAACTATTTGTAAAAACTTTTGACATTTTATTTATTTTTTTATGATTATGATTATCAAATAATACATATCTAACTAACCTTGGGTTTGGGTACAGATGGGGGTGCTGTCGCTGTTACTGTCGATATTGCTTGAGCTACATGATTGGTGGTTATCGGTTCGATTGGCTTGATTGTCACAGGTTTTTCATTGTCTAGGATTGGCTTATGGTTACTAAAATAAATTGAGAATATTTTCCAATAATTCTAATAAAATAGTAATTTTAATGAAAAACATATATCTCTAATTTAAAACACACCATATGACAAAAACTTTGCTTTATTTACTTATTTACTTCTAGTATTTTGGAGGGATAAATATATTTCATAAAGGTCATAATAGACACCTAAAGTAAATTTTCAGTTTTATCTGCATTTGTATCCTTTTAAAATCATGGCGAAAACGCACGAAAACCTCATTAGGTACGATAAGGAAGTCATAATGTTACGACCATTCCTGCGTAGGAAAGGATGGTTTCATGTTTATTTATTTATTTATTTAATTATCTCTTAATCCTAATGATAAATTGCTGTATATTGGATGTGTCATTCACAATACAAAAAAATATTATTCTATTCCTTAAATAGATTATTAATTCCTAACAAACTTTGCATATTTATAAATTTTTGTCAAATAAGAACAGTGTAATATAATATAACAAACACAAGTAAAACAAATTAAAATAGTAGTTAAAATCGATTTAAAATCGTAGTTAAAATCGAGTTAAAATCGAGGACATCACAGATAGTTATTTTTTTTAGTTTACTTATGGCAGACAAAATAAAATAACAATAATAACAGGTAATGGTGAAAACAACATAATGTACATTAGTTATATGTACTGAACTTAATGTTATTAAACTGATTGTGACTATAAAGAACATTTTCTGTCAACAAAACTTTAATCCTGTGTTTCAATTTCTTAAAGGACTTTATTTTTTTAATATTGTTCGGGAGTTTATTGAACGCCCTTATGCCACATATAAAGGGGTGGCAGTCTGGTGTGGGGGAGAGCTGAAATGGGATGCATACCTTGTCTGTATACCTATATTGTGTTCACTGTTTGTTAAAAAATAAAATGGGTACTTTTTAACGAAAATAAGTAATCTGTAGTAATAGAGAGAATACACAGTCATGATGCCATATTTTTTAAATATTGGTGCTGCATGGTCAACCCATTTCGCAGAGTCCAACTTCCTCACAATTATTTTTTGCAACAAAAACAACCGATCAATATATATATATATATATATGAGGTATATAAAGAAGCAAAGTATTTGTGGCAACCTCTTTCTTCAGACCATTTAATACAAAGCAGGATGAAGCTAATTTACCGGCGATCCGACTTATATGAATATCCCATTTTAGGGTAGTATCTATATCTACTCCCAGAAACCTAGTGTTATCAACATTTGGGACTGTTTTGCCATTGAGATACCCTAGTGGTGATTGTTGGTTCTGAATTTGGGAAATTGACTTTAGGTTTTTAAACAAAACTGTCACTGACTTTTGTGGGTTTAAAAGAAGTCCGTTGGACTGACACCAATTTGCCATTTTTGTAAAATTATGATTCATTTTTTGTATCACAGTAGAGTAGTTTTTATCATATTCAGTGGAACTGGCATCATCGGCAAACTGGTATAATCCACCGGACTCCTCCTCAAAGATTTCAGATAAGTTATGACAAAAAATCAGAAACAAAAGCAAAGTGTTATGCATTCGCCATTAGTTTAAAAGTACACCTGCTCGATAGGTCGACTCGATAGAGATAAGGATATGAATGCTGATAAAACCGAAAATTAACTTTAAGTGTCTATTAACTGAAACAAAAAACATTATACTTTGTTCTTTTTCACAACAAAAATGGTAATTAAAACTATTTCATCAATTTTTACTGTGGGGAGGCTACTATCAAACCCCATTCCTTGGGAAATACCCTCATGGTGTTAGCGAATCCACCCCAAAGTTTTATCTAGCATAAAGGTAATACAGAAAAGCCTAGATAAGTCAGCTTGACTGTCAACATAAATTTATGCAAAACACTAAGTTGAAGCATGTTCCTGATGTCTTTAAATTATGTTATAAATAAATAGTTACAGCCTTAAACTTATAACAGATACTATTTCTAAATTTCAGCAAACAGGACAGAGTTTACAAGACCAAAACCAGGCAAATGCATTCCTCACAATTCCATAGATTAAAGGAGTATCAGAGAAAATTCGAAGAGTAGCGAACAACTTTAATATTAAAACAGCTTTTAAATCTAATAATACAATTCGAAGCCTACTTAGTAAAACAAAACCGGAGAACAAACAAAATAAGGAATGCATTTACCAAGTTCCTGGTGGTGAAACAAAAAGACCACTATCTGTTAGACTTAAAGAACATCAGACGAATACCCAAAGAGGTGAAACAACGAAATCAGGAATCGCCGAATATGCATGGTCAAAACAACAAATGAAGTAAACAGAAGCAAAGGTTTTGCACAAGGAGTCAAACTAGAAGAAACGAAGCCTTGAAGCTGCCTTTATTGGGCAGAATCAGGGTGTTTTCAGTAAACAAAGTGTTGAAATTCCAAATATTGGAAGCACCTCCTTCTTAAACTTCACAGTTGAGTGAGTTCCCATAGTATATAAGTACTTAGCCTTAGGAATAGATTGTAGTTTGCACCTGAAGACGATCAGAGATTGTACTGATCGAAACGTCGTGTATAAATAAAATACAGACAATGGAAGTCCAAAACAGAGTTCATTTCAAAAAAATTCATACTTCATACAAACAAGAGTTTATATAAAAAGATCAATGTCAAAAGTGAAAAAAATATGTATCCCCCCACATTCAAGCTTAGGGCAAGTGACAAAGAAGCCTAAACATTTTGAGATCCTCTGTTTTACCAACTATTAATTGTATATTTAGCAAAATTTAGTTATCTTAAATTACTAAATAAGTTACATTTACACCATTTAGGAGACACGTTTCATAATTATTAGATATTGGAGGCCTGGTCGAAACAAACTACTTTGTCTGATATGCCACGAAGAATATTTTTATTTTTTATTTAAATTTAATTTCTCTCAAAATTAGCAGTTAATTTTGAAAGAGCTATCGATCTTATTTGTAATTAAATAAATGACACCAGCAGGCACGTATAGTAATCTATAAAACCTTTGAAAAGGATTTTAAAAAATGTACTTTTGTTGAAAACATAATTATCAATCTAAAAGTGAAACTGTGTGTTACGAATTTTTTTAAAAGTTTAATCTCCCTTTCTACCCTCTTTCCAACCCTCTACCACCATCAAAAACTAATCATAGCCTGGTGCCAAAGTATTTTGGGCCAAATTTGGTAAAAAATGGTTTAGCAGCATGAGTTATCATGTTCCAGACAGACAGACAATACCATCACAAAATTTTGTATTATATTTAGGTCTTTTTTGACACAAATAACTGATGGAAGTGAAAATAAAAAAAACTCTTGTGAAAAGTCTGATTTGCACAAGTGTAAAATAACTTAAGAAGTTGAAATTTACAAGTACTAAAGGCTATTATTTGTTAAAAACCTCTATTTTCCAATAAGTAATATTTTGTGGATTAAAACCTTGTATCAGTGTTGATTTTTTCAAAACAATTATTATTTATATATGTAATATACCTTATTGAATTGGCATTGGCTTCGTTCTCGATTTTCGGTGGAGGAACAACTTTGTTGATGGCTGCGTCGTTTTGCTGCGCAGTTATCGTATTCGCGTTGAGAAGATCATTTTGACTAGATAATATGCTATTGGCGTTTACTTCGTTCTTGGCACTGGCGTTATCATTGAAGGCGTCCATGTCAGTACCTTCGAAGTGCAAAATCTTATTATTTTTTTGTCGTTTAAACCTAAATTTACATTATTAAATCTCTTAAAACAGGCTACTCAGATTAAAATATATCTTCAAAAATTTCAGATCACTACTTTCATCTAAAATTATTGGAAAATCATCATTGCAAAGGAGTTATTCCCACAAAAAAGTTTTCTTTCTTGCATTGGTTAAGCCGACCCGCAATCTAAAGAAAACATCAAACATATTAAACTTGTTGAATTTCATGCCAAGCCTTGAGTCAAAACAAAAGAGTTACAGTGATGTGGGTACCGAGACACACGGGAGTGTCGGACAACGAAATAGGATGCAGACAATCCAAAGAATTCATCGATGGACCGGACGCGGCCACTCAAATGGCTCCTGGGAAGGACACGAAAAGATATTGGACTACTGACAGGGATACTGACCGGCCACAACCGACTCAGTAAGCATCTGACTCGCATCGGGATCGGGAATGACTCTATCTGCCGTGCCTGCGGAAGGGCGCAGGAGACATCCCGGCACCTCGTTGCGGAGTGCGATGCATACCTAGGATGAGGTATCAGGTACTCGGACAACCAAACCTGGATGCAGAGGACCTACTGGACAAAGTACTGGACTTCGTAAAGAGAACAGGAAGGCCCGGAGAGCCCACTACCGTACAAGCGGTACAGGTGGTGGATTAGGGGGCTGGGGTAAAGTAAAAAGGGACCGATTGGGCCTACTTGCCGGGTCTTGGGCCGCCCCCTAGTTACTACTACTACTGCTGTTGAATTTCAAACGGGATTTTCTTGACTTATTCACGGTTGCCACAAGATTCCCTAGGTAAAACTTCCGACTTTTTCCCGAATTATTTTTAAAAAATCCCGATGTCAGAGCGCTGCAGGCAATTTTTTGCAGTTTAAGCAGAAAATGCTGGTTTGGTGTGGGATCTGGTCTGTCAGTACCTGCCTATAAGATGTCAGAGTTTTTTGTAATTATTTTTAAAAATTTTGGTTAAGAGAAGCTGAGTTGGGGTGGGATCTAGTCTCAATTCTATATGTTAAATGTCATAAATACCCGCAGGCAAAAACTTTGAAAAATTTATATTAAAAAAGTTATTTTTTACTCTTTTTGAATGACATTATAGCGAGCGCCAAAATCAAATTTTATGTGACTTGTGGGTTTGGTGAGGTCCAAAGGGAGGAGGCGAGGGGGGGGGGATTGCTCACTGAAAAAAATTATCTGATATTGTGATCGAAACAAATACTGCAGGGAAATTTTACAAAAAGTAGTGTGTAATATTGTATATTTAAAATTAAAAACTCCGTAAAATTTAAAATATTTGATAAAAATATTTTTTATAAATCGAAAAGTAGCGCTGCAGGAGAAAATTTCATTTAAATTTATATGTTTTTTTTTTGATACTGGGACTTTTCATCCTTAGTAGGGTCAATGTCAAGTCAAGGAGTTAAAAACAAACACAATGCATCAAGCAAATACGCTACCCACTGCGCTACAGAGGCCGGTAAAAAAAGTAAATTTTACATAGGGAATCTCAACCAGGCCAAAAATATCTGAAAAATTCAAGGATTCTTAGCAAATTTCCCGATTTTTTCCCGACCCCACGGAATTCCCGACTTTTTCCCGGATTTCCCGGTTTTCAAGGGTTGTGGAAACCCTGTTATTGTTACACTTTTCGCAAAATGAACACAGGCCGATTAATAGTTTCCAAAAATGTGCCATCAATAAAAATTTTAGATGTTTATACCAAGTTTGAAGTACTACTAGTGAACCTATGATATTAATGATAAGAATTTTATGTTCGGCACTCTATAAGATAAGTTTCTGTGACACTTTTACTGATTGATAAAAAAATTACAAAGATAATTCCAATTATTCAAAATAAAAATAGACCAGGTTGAGGCATTAGTAATAAACTCTTATCCTCTATGATTTTATCAGTATCGCAGTTATGGACACAAATCATGTCACAAATTAATCTTTTTGAACCACATTTGTCAAAAATACATATTTAAAATAATTATAGAACGTAGTTTGGCTGATGAACAAGTTACAAGTACACAGAAAAATGTTTTGGAAACTTATGTTGAGACATTATTGAAGCCCTAACCTCTGCTTTATTTATAATTCTAAAAACTCATTAGTTTAAAATAGGTTAACCTATTTAATCTAATTTTTTCACTGAGGCAGGTCAGGAAAATTGTTTGAAAAATAATTAAATGGAATTTTTTATATATTTTTATAGAGAATAATCTACAATTTGCAGAAATTCAAAAAAAAAAGGCACTCTACTTGAACATATCGTACGCAGACTTCCAGCAACCTCATTGCTCAGATCCGACAGAAGTTGCCAATCGCACGTCAAGCGACTGATTTTAATAAGATACGGGCGCTAGCGCGCGCTAGGTGTTGTGTCGTTACGTCGCGTCGCCTGACCCGGTAGCTGAAATCGCGTTAGTCGAAGTGGAAACGCCCACCGCTGCCGGTTTTCACCAATGAGAGCACTGGATTTCAGAACTACGTTACGTTTACGCGGTTTGTAAACTTTAAGGGCGATATTAGACACTTAAAGTAAATATTTCAACGCATCGGTATCGGTATACGTAACGCGTTCGAAACAAAGTCAAAATACACTACATTTTTGACTTGTTCATGCCATGTTTCGAACAATGCCTGCTTCTTTGACGGGTGTGATGACAGAATCTCGTTGCGTCCGGAAGGATATACGTATCGTTACGGACCCACGAACATACGCAACGATTTCAATCAGCAGTTCTGTCATCGCATAAAAAAGTCAAACATGTATTGTATTTTGACTTTGTTTCGAACTCGTTACGTATACCGATACCGATGCGTTGAAATATTTACTTTAAGTGTCTATTTACTAAGATGGGTTAGGGTTTAGGACTATGGGACATATGTGGCTTTTAATCTAATTTTACGGGTTTTTATTTAAATTTGAATAAAACTTTTTGGAATTTTGGACTTAGTATAATCATATAAATGATTTCGTAAGAAAAAACACAGGTTTTCCAAAAATTTCGTGAAAAAAATGAAAAAAAAGCAAATTGACGATGGGTTTATCCCCGGATAGTAGGCTTTTTAACTAAAAATACTCTGTTAAATGGGTTACTTACTTATATTTTTCTATCGCTTTTTACATACACTTCTTTAATATGATGAAAAAATTAAATTAAAATTTTAAATTCATGTATTTTTATCGATTGAAAACTGTCAAAACACTTAACTGACGTTTCGCTCGCTGACGTTTTGCTCATTTTGAACGAGAATCGTACCTTCTGAAGTAAAAGAAAGCCTGCTACATCTATAAATGCGTAAATCACCAATTTTGACAAATTTTATTTTGTCCATCTTTATAAAATTTTCTATACCTTTCTTCTCCCCCTTAAAATAAAGTAAAAAAATATTTTTAATGTTGGAAGTATTTAGTTATTTTATTTATCATTTTCAATTACAAATGGTAACGAAAAGCAGTTGCGAATTGCGCATCTGGGAGAAATGCAGGGAGGAACGAGAGGAGGCAATTGCTCTCTCTCTCTCTTCCATGCTTCTGCAAAATATCTCCGAATTTTCATAAAAATTTAGAAAAATTGCTAAAATCACACGTTCCTCTCGCTCCTAACGCGCAAGAATTTACCACTGAAGACTTTTACCGGCGCGTAATATGACATCACCGCACAAATCACAAATCCGCGCAAAACCACCAAAACAATAAAAAAATAAGCAAATCCCCAACAACCCAAAAATGCATTTTTTTGCTTGCTCGGTATTTTCTGCGCGGTTAAAGCCACGGAACTTTTATTATTAGAATTTTTTAAATGCGCTATTCTTTAATTTGCGCTGAATCATATATTATTTAGGCGAAGATTTTCACGTTTGCGCGGTTTGTGAATATGCCGGAATCAGTTTTACACTATAATTGCTTGCTTGCTTAAAAAATAACAGCGCACATCGGTTATAGCGCAAGATTTATACCGTGACAAATTGCTTTTTAAGATTCCGCGCGCTATCAGTTACCACAAAAATTTAAACTTCTTAATTTTTTAGGCGCGTAGTTAATCGCCTTTGACAAGGTGTGCAAACGCCTAAGCAAACCAGATGTGTGTATGTAAGAAATCTTTGTTTTCATTTAATTATTGAAAATTAATTTTAAACTTATATGTATAAGGCTTTCTTCTTGATTAAAGAGAGCAGTGATCTCCCTAAATCAACTTAAAGTGAGATACCATACGTTCCTATACATTGTCTTAAAAAACGCGCTGGAATACCCAATTAAAGCAAATAAAGGTCTGGAATTGGGATTTTTAGTAATTAAAATACTTCCAAAAAATCAACCAAATCGTGATTGTTTTAAAATTTAAAGCAGATAAACCACCTCTTGGCATTGGTCTATAATATACGATAATTTTACTCAAAATACAACATCCCATGTCACTTTGACATTTCTCAGATTTCTTGTTTACCAATATTTTATTAATATTTACAGAATATTTGAACTGTTTTAAGAAAAAATGGCCCTATGCATCTCATTCCAGTACATTTTGATGTCTATCCAGGTAAAATTATCTTATAAATTGTGGTCTGGTTCGGCCTAAAATAAATTTTTTGATACCCATGTATATGTCAGCCTTCAAACCAAACTTTCGATAAACTGTAGTCCTTAGTAAATACCGCCCTAAGTGTCTAATGTCTCATCCCATACATTGTAAGTGCACGGTTGAATTAAAAAAAAATGTATTTATGTATTGTAACACCAACCCACCTTCTTTGGTGGCCCCCTTTGAGTTAATGTCGGACTTCTTGGAAGCCTTGTTGCTAGTTTTCGGAGGCTGGGGCGCCGGCACTGTAGTTGCTGCAGGCTGTGGCGGCTGTTTAGGCGCAGCCTGATGCTGGGCAGGAGCTGGTTGAGTTGCATTTTTAGCGTGTTGTCTTTGAGCGCTGTTTTTTGATTTTGCTGAAAAACAAAATGTTATTATTTTCTTGAAGCTCAAACCAAAGTTTACTTAATTAAGGCTCTTAAAACGGGCTACTCAGATTAAAATGTATCTTCAAAAATTTCAGATCACTACTTTCATCTAAAATTATTGGAAAATCATCATCGCAATGGAGTTTAGTGCTCTAAAAAAATTGTTTAATGTAGTTAGATTTTTTCTGTAATTTTTTTGTTTACAGTAGCTCTGGAAGGTTTAAAGATCATTGCCCCAAAATACCATATATTATTCCGCCGTTTAAAGCCAGACCCGCATATTTGACTTTTTTTAAAGAAAAGGCTATTTTTGTCTTAGTAAGATAAAAAACGTATTAGAAAACTAAAATATTATTTTAAAATAAGAGAGACAAAATGTTTGTTTTTTTATAAAAATAATATCTTCCTGGTAATTTCCGAGGGGTAAACCACTTGCAAAAATTTGTACACCAAATTTCACAAAGCTTTAAAATTTCACAGAATTTCACACACCACTTTTCCGCACGCATTTTAGTTTGGAAAGTATCACTTTACCGCACTTTTTCTGAGGTATGGATATGTATGTATATGAAAATTTCTAAAAATTTCACAGAATTTTACAGAATTTCACAAAATTTCTTTGAATTTCACGAAATTTCACGGATTTCACAGAGCTTGTACACCAAATTTCTTAAACAGAAAAATTTTCGAGAAAATTTTGTCAAATACTGTTAGCTGATATAAGGCATTTTTTCACAAAATTCTGATATCGGTTAATTAGGATCCAAAATGGCATTTTTGGATAATTTTGAATACGGGAGATTGCCCAAAAAAAAAATTAGTCAATTTCACTGGTGCCATTGTCAATGCCACCAAAATTGGGTTAAAGCCTTGGTTAAAACGTAGTAATATTTCCTACAAAAAATGTCATTATTGTCACTTAGTATGTACCAATACAAGTAAAAATAATAATATTTAGTCAATAAAAAATATTAAAACTGGAATAACATTTAATTTTGGAGATCCTAAACTCAAATAATTCCGCTTTTTATGTACATTTTAAATATTTTTTTTTAGATAAAACTAGGTGAAAAATGGGAGGGCACGCGATTTTTTAATAAAAAAAATCAGCATCAGTAAAGGGTCGTTCTTGAAAAAAGTTTAAAACCACTTATCCTTTTGAAAAAAACGTAGGAGGATAGTTAGTGTACCCAAAGGCTAACATTATTGGACACCAATCCTAAAATAAATAGCTAGATGTAAGTTCTTTGTCTTCATCAAAAAAACAAAAAAAAAAACACCTGTAATTGATTTTTGGTGTCACTCCTGTAATCACATGCAGTCACAGATTTTTTTTTTAAAATCTGGCATCACTGCATACAACACCCAACTCATTTAGCTGAAAATGTGGAAGCACGGAAGACACAGTTTTGGTGGTTTTAAAACAGTATTAACGTTTTGGCCGAGATAAATGTCACACGTGTTTCTATATATTATTAAATATATGGAGTAAATGTGATTTAAAAGTAGACATTTAACTAACGGGTCGTTCTTGAAAAAAGGTAACATTGCATGTAATTGGTTTGTAAATTTAAAACCACTTATCCTTTTGAAAACAAAGTAAGAGGATAGATAGTGTACTCAAAGGCTAACATTATCCAGCAGTAATGAACTCTCCAAGAAATGGTATGATCTGTAATTTTCAAAGTTAATAGATTCAGATATAACAAAAAACACTTTAGGATCATAAAATTTATTTATATAATAGATAGATAAAAACTCAAAAATTTAAATCCTAAAAAAATACCTTGATATAAGTTTTTTGTCTTCATCAAAAAACAAAAAAAAAACACGTGTAATTGATTTTGGTGTCACTCGTGTGATCACATGCAGTCATATTTTTTTTTTGAATCTGGCATCGCTGCACGGAAGACACAGTTTAGGAGTGTAACCTGAAATGTGTTACATAATTTTGGGGGTTTTAAAACAGTATTAACGTTTTGGCCGAGATAAATGTCACACGTGTTTCTATATATATAAGCAGTAAAAGTAGGCATTTTACCAACATTAGTAACTTTTTTATTTTTTTGATATTTAGACATTTTGCTAAATATGTCACTAGTGTGAAGGTCACTGGTGTAATCTTTCAGAATATTTTATTGATAACAACCTCAATCATTTTTAGAAAAAAATGGCAAAAAATACAAAATCTTTGGCAAAAGGTAAAACCAGAAACGAAAAAGGAAATAGACAAAACAGAGAAAAGAAATCAAGTAAGGGCATATTATATATATAGCAACATATTATAATTATTATATTTGATTAAAAGTGGTAAATCAATTTTTGTTTTCTTAAAAACTATTACACCAAATGTTACCATTTTTCAAGAACAACCCAGCTATAAAGATTTTTGATTTTAGTAAAATAGGTAAAACTGGTGTTAGCTGGCTATCACCTGTGTTAGCAGTTGAATTCACAAACTCAAAAATAACTCAAGAACTAGTGAATGGTTATCTCGGCCATATAACACATTTTAGTCCAACCAACTACAGCAACATTTAATAATTACCAAAATTTAAAGAACACTAATTTGTTTTTTTTTTTAAATTACCACTTGAAATGTTACCTTTTTTCAAGAACGACCCTAACAGTAAAATACAGAAGTCTCTCTTTTTTTATTTTTTTTTTGTTATTTAGACATTTTCTTAAATATGTCACTAGTGCAATCTTTGAAAATATTTTATTGATAACACCTGTGACATTTTTCGCTTGTAATTAAAAAACTCAATAATTTTTAAAAATAAAATGGCAAAAACTAGAAAGTCTTTGGCAAAAGCACCAGAAACAAAAAAGGAAATAGAAAAGAGAAAAAATAAGATTACAAGTAAGGGCTGCTATGCGAAAATTGAAGCAAAAGGTATATAAAAGTGTGATCCAGTTGTCACTTGTGTGAACACAAAAACAAAAATTACTCAAAAACTAGAGATTTCTTATCTCGGTTGCATATCATATTATAGTATGTTCAAACATACCAACATAATATATTAACTTAAAAATTCGTAAATCAATTTTTGTTTTTTTAAAAACTATTACTCCAAATGTTACCATTTTTCAAGACCAACCCTAAAGTGCTATGCGTTTATAAATTTAAGATGTGGTGACTTCAGAAAAGTGGTTAATAAATGGTAATTATTAGGTATAGGTTATGATAGATAATATTTTTGTTTTCTGTCATGTCTTCACATATTTTATGGTGTGTCCTGATATAGTTTAGAAAAAGATCAACATATTATCAAATTATAATATGGGAAAGAGAAAACCTATAAAAACCTTACTACTTCATGTGGTAAACAGGACGTCGGGATAATGTGCGCGTAGAGACGGCCACCACGTCGGGACTGATTTTGTTGCTTGCAAAGACATCCAAAGTTATACCTTTATGGTTGCTTGGGTGGTTTAATAAGGTAGTATTGCGTTTTAATCGAAATAAGTAACAGTAAGCAAAAAGAAGGAAGATAACTACTTTGAAATATGTCAAATTTGATTTTTTTTATGTTAATAAACAACTTAAATATCTGAAAGTTAAAATATGTAAGGATTAAAATCAATTCAAATTTTTCTACGCAAGGTTTACACAAAAGGTTCCCAAAACCGTATAGCACGGCATAGGAGAAATGAATTGATTACAAAAATTATTAGTTTCCTATTTTTTTTTAGACCAAGGTTCCCGAATATAAATTGAATTTGTTTCTTAAACTTTTTATTTACTTAGGTGGGACAATACTTAAAACGATATTTTCGAATATATTGTTACTGATATTAACAAAAATTCTGAATATTACAAAATTTTAGGGTTCTTTTAGATTTGTAGAAAATCTGCACTAAATGAACTTTGGTCCAATTTTATATCTAAAAATTCAATTTTATTTGAGTTTAACACGAATATTCTTAAGCAGAACAAAAAACATGTTGATTTGCTAGGCAATCTATAGATTAGGGAGTGACCTATGCCTCCTGGATATCGGAGGTGATTGTATCAAAACAAATTCATTAATAAACTCATTACAATGAATGGAAACTTTGTAAGGTGATAATTAAACAATAAAATTGGATTGAACTGTAAAAAATACAACATTTTTGTCGCTTATCATTTTTTTATTTTAAACATTTCAAGGACAAACGATGTACATGCTTTAGATAACAAGCAAACAATAACGATGGCTGTTTGGGCTCCCTTAATTTAGGCCTCTACAACCTCTCTTAAATAAATATTCACACATAATATTCTCACCTATTACAAAGAATTCAACATAACAACAACATTTTTGTTAAAAACGCAAAAAATGCTAAATT
The DNA here is from genome assembly GCA_963921995.1 of Oxystoma pomonae. Lineage (NCBI taxonomy): Eukaryota > Metazoa > Arthropoda > Insecta > Coleoptera > Brentidae > Oxystoma > Oxystoma pomonae. Next base: position 94,121,095 of record OY998166.1, on the reverse strand, counting down.
CACTCACATAAAAACCGCTCCGAAACCCCAAAGTTTATTAAACCCAAAGCACACCATGTCTACACATGTATTAAAAGCGTTCATTTTCGTCTTATTTAACTTAGGCTATAATTACCAATTAAAAATCTCGAAGAAGTTCGCGTCCAAAAAATTACTTAATGGAGTTTTATTTTAAGTTTGTAGAAAAATCATCAAGAAAAGCTTCTAAGAAAACCTCTCTGCACATTTGCTCGACTAACGGACCTTGCCTTCGGCTATGTCAAACAAACTTTCTCTTCTTTTATTGCTCTGACTCTTTTTCAGGGAGAGAGAGAAATAGAAGTGAAACTGTGGAACCGGCATTCTAAAATTTGGTGGAGTATATAGAAAAAAGAAGATTAATAACATAACCTTACTTAAATAACTAAAGATTTGTTTTTTTTAAAGACTTTAAAAAAATTAATTATGGAAAATAAAAGAAATATTTGGCTCGAAAGTGTATGTGCTATGCACATATGTCAGTCCAGCATTTCTTTCTTCACTTCCACTTGCAAACAGAGTAGTAATTAAAATTTAAAAAAAATGTGTGGCAAGGGCCAACATCATCTTTTGAATAAAATACGTTTTTTTAAAAAAAGTACCAAAACTCAAAAATGAATATTTGACAAGTATGACACAGGTCAGCTGCCAAATATCAAAATTTGAAAACCTGTCATGAAAACTCATGAAAAAAAAGTTTTCAAAACATATTGAAAACGAATTCAATATCCATGAAAACATAGCAATTGTTTCCTAAGAACGTTTATTAAAAAATCCCGTAAGGAACCACTTTATAAAAAAAAAAAAAATCAGTTAAGGTTTGAATCATCATTGATACTTATATTTTGCTTCATTCTGAAGTACACAATTTAATTTGTGGTCAAAAATCAGTAATGTATGACAATTTGGTACTAGGAATCAAACGTGCAGGAAGCTGTTAAAATTTAATTGTACATTTTTAACAACCGCCAGACAACAACTAATAATATATATATTTAACTTTCCAACTAATATTTTTATCAAATAAACCGTTTTTTCAATCAATTTTTTTTTAAAACCTTGAATTTAGTCTGGTGCCCGCTGACCTATAAATGTGTTTTCTAAAATTATTGGCACACGGAAAATATAGGTTGTTTTCCGTGTCAGTCATAAATGTGGTATTTTTACAAATAACTGTGCACAACTTTCGTATGCCTGCAATCCACCACCAAATTTTGACGCGTCTAAAAGTTGATCATGAGATCATAAGATGCAGAGTATAAACTTATTTTTTGTCAAGTCAAACCGGTATGGGGAGGAAGGAGGCGTTAACGAGTTTAAAATAAAAATAATTGAAACGGTACCTTTTGTTTTTGACCTTTTTCAGCACCGACTGCCGGAATAATTTACCCCGCGACTTTTTCGCATTTTTTTATGACTGCGGGGAAGGAGGCGTTAACGACAGTTTAAAATAAAAATAATTGAAAGGGTACCTTTTGTTTTTGACCTTTTTCCGCACCGACTGCCGGAATAAATTTACCCCGCGACTTTTTCGCATTTTTTTATGACTGCAAAGTCTGGTGGTCGTAGACAAAATATTGTATCTAACACGTGTGTAAAATATAAAAAAAGGCAAATCAAAAAAGCCTAAAATGTATATATCAGACAGTGACGCACCGAGGGGGGGGGGGAGGGTTTGGGGTTACAAGACGCCGGGTTACAATAGGCACAATCAAATAACAGCAAAAATAAAATATATAAAGAAATGTATATAGGTAAATAAGGTAAATAAAAAACCCAAATTCACAAATATTAGTTTAATTTTAAGTCAAAAATTGCATTTTAAGTGTTATTTTCTCAAAAAATTTTGCGTGATTTTGACATCAAATTTTGGTTAAATAAACAATTTTAAATTTGGTTAACACCCCCCCCCCCTCCCTCCCTCTGATCACAGGTCCGCGCTTGTAAGCCCTGTTTTCTTGTATAAATTATGGCCACATTTTGACTTCAAATTAAGTTTTTTTTTATTATTTATCCTTAAAAACCCCTCCCGAAGTAAATTCTTAGGTGCACCATTGTATCAGAAATGCCACCACTGATCACCATCCATAAAAATTAACTTTAGTAACACTAAAAAGTTAAAAATAAAAATAACTTTAATTTTTAAATAGAAACCCAACTTTATTGTATTGAGCGCCTAAGTTTTTATAAATTTGGAGATATCTTTTGAGCCCATGGCAGAAAGTTGAATTTTATATAATATAAAAATTGTATAATATCTTTTTAGTTTATTTTTTTCGTTTAATTTTTTTGAAAGTTTTTATTGAAAGGCAACTTAACCAAAAATTATCAGATTACCATAGTTTTAGAAAATAATAGATTTTAAAAATCCAGCGTAAAAATGGGGACGAAGGTCACTAAAAAAATATTAGGGATATTTTTAAAATATAATTTCTTTTTACAGTCTTCTCAAAGCGGCATCTCTTACATCTTCGGCATCTCTGCGGGAGTGCTGAAAGACTTTTTGTTCATTTTAACAAATTCCAAGGTATTTTATCAATTTAAAATAGCCTTAGGCTAAAACTATCAGATAACGAAAGAAGTACACTACAAATAAATATCTCCCTAGGCATGAAATAGTCGCCACTAGTATTATGTACCAGGAACGGGCTGTGCAAAAAATCAGATCCATCAATAATTTGCTCACATACAAATCAGATCCATCAATAATTTGCTCACATACAAAGAGAAACGCCCCAAAACATTTTTCAAGCGAGCGATCGCTGGAAATAAAACGACATTGATCAAACTTTTCGATTATGTAATTAGGCTTGTATCGAAGCATATGGCCTTTGTAGGCGAGGTCGTAATTATTCTTGTTACCCTTAATTTTGGTCACGGTGGTCCATTCTTCGTCCATGGTGCTTTGCGGCAGTTCCCAGACGGTCTATTCTTGGATATGACCGGCCGCATATAAGTGGGCGCGCGCGCACGGCAAAAAGAGCCTTAAACGGCGACCCGTTTGGGACACACAAGTGAATCGAGAAACAGGAGATTACAAAAAAAATCTAGGTACAATAAAAATAAGTCAAAAAAATCACAATTCAATCACAGTCACTTGAGCGTTGATAATTTTTATTTGGCAGCTTATGCGAATTTCAAGAGAATGAATAAGTAATTAACCGACTATATAGGTTACACTTGCCAAGGTCGAACGTCCTTAATTATATTGAAAAAAAAAAACACAAAATTATAACTTAACTTAGTTTACTGAAAAAAAGTTTGCTGTAAAATTGCCGACTTTTTAGCCACTTTTCGCGAACCGACGGGTATTTCTAGGGCTTGCGAATTTTCAAACCACGTTGCGTACGACCCATGTGGCCGACGCTTATGAAAAGTTAACGATCTGCCATTTTAAAAACCGGTCGTAGGCAATCGCACGAGAAACCGAGGCGGCCCGAGCCTTTGAAAGTGCAATTATAGAAGGCCAACTGCAAGGCAAACGATGAACGAACGAAAGTAGACGCGACGATAACGAGGCGGACTTAAGGTTATGTTCACATCTGTCTGCTAATTCAACAGAAAAAACGTGGTAATAAAGCTCCCAATGCAAAATCTAATCTAAGCTATGGTGACGATCCCTCCCGCATTTTAAGTTCTGGCCCAGATTGTAAATTGCTCTCCTATGATTTTGCAATTTCTCTCAGAAAAATGAAATAGTTATTTACTTAACAAGTGCGGAAAGTGGTACTTTTCCGCACGCGACGGCAGTCGCACGAACGACGCGGAGTTCGGGCAAGCCGCCAAGGGCGGAAGGCATTTTCCGCCAGAGTTAGGTACAATGTTTTTCTTACGAGTGTTTTTGTCCATCTTATTTATCAAAAAAAATACAGATTTTATAACAATGCTACAAAATGACACATAAGATAGAATAGTTAAATAAATCATTTAATTAAGTCCTAAATATATTCATTTTAAGCAATACAAAAATCGTGCGGAAAAGTAACTTTTCAGCAGTAGTGCGGAATATACCTGTGGGGGGTTCATTTAAAACCAATTTTAAAAAAACACTTACCCACACAGAAAAGACACAAAGTTATTGATTATGTTGTATTCTTATTACAAAATACCACTGAAAAACTGCTTTTTTTCTCAAAATATACCATATTTTAGGAGAAAATGCCCTAAAACTAATTTTTTTGACAGGCATGGCAAATGGTGAATAATCCAAAAATTTGGTACTATACTGTGTTTGAGGTTATAAAGTTGGTGATTTTTTAGACTACCTCTGGGGTGTGGTTTAAATTTATATCCCCCAGAAATGATTGTTTTGTGGCAATTGGTAATAAGTTCGTTATAATTTCCCTAAGTAACCGTTTTTACCCAAGTTGTTCATTAACCAATAAAACATCTCCAATTTTGTGTAGAAAAACGACATATTTTGAACCCGTTTTCAGCAACAAAAAATATATTTATGAGGGCACTTAGAGGCAAAACAAACATAAGTGAAGGTCACTGATTATGCGCCAAAAATATACCGAAAAATATACCAAACAAAAAAACCCAAAACAATTTATTTACAAACTGAAATTAAAACATTGAGGTTATCTAAAAGCTCAGTCAAGAAAACTTTCCTTACTCAATCCCATTCATTTCAAAGCTGTAGCTTTAATCAGTAGAGATTGGTGCAAGCCAAAGGTACAAGCAGAGGTAAGAGATCCGAACTGGCTGTTTGTAATTTGAACGCAGCTAATATTTTGAAAGTGACATTTTGACAGTGACAGAAATGTAAACAAAACTTGAATTTAAGTTTTTTAATACATTTCATAAATAAAAACACCTTTTAATTAGAGTGACATATAAACCCAATTTTAATTTGTTCTAACGAGTGTTTACTATTTAAACCCCGCGTGAGTTTAAATTTTTTAATTTCCTTTTCTTCTAAATTGAAACGTTCTTCTTAAATCCAACAAAAGATTGTGTTAAGATGATTATTCAATAAAAAAATTTATTAAAATTCTTCTTATAAATCAAACTCTGTCCAAAACTTAAGGAGGGTCGACAAAATGCTTAAAACCAAAAATTTCCCTTTTAGTAAATCCCACCGTTTAAGTTTAATGGTTAAGGCTATGAATTTTCTGAATGAAAAACAGTACCCATTGATAGTAATTTTATTTAAAGCATATATTGAATTAGAATATTGTCCTTTAAAGTTAAAATCATGTGTTACATTAAAAATCGTGCGGAAAAGTAAAAAAATCGTGCGAAAAAGTAAAATCATACAACTTTCAAAACGAGAAATCGGAAGCGTGCGGAAAAGTTACTTTTCCGTAGGAAAAAATATGCTATGTTTTCATGGGAATTGAGTTCGTTTTCAACACTCATTGTATCCTTTTCTTTTCTATAGCGTGTTCTTGCTCTTGATAAAGAACACGCTATATAAAAGAAAAATATAGCATGAGTTTCGAAAACGAACTTAATACCCATGAAAACAAAGCAATAATATATCAATGATTTATTATTATCAATTTCCGAGATTTTCTACAAGTCAAATTCAAAATTTTTTAAACCTTCATTCCGATTCATAATCGGATGAACGATTCAAACAAATTCCATGACATCTGTGAGTAGAAATTATAAAAAGAGACAACAAAACATCAGTCCATTTCATAAAATCGGTTTTACATGCAAATATGAAAAAAACTAGTAGAGAGGGCCTCTAAGGATGTCCACACAGTGACCATAAACATGTATCACGTAATATCCATTCAAAAACAATGCTAGGTGAGAACCTGAATGTTAGTGTCATATATATTAAATATTTTTTTAAATCTTATGCCTAACAACTAGGATTAAGATATAGAGAAAAAAGCCAGTTCTCAATCAATGAAAATCATACAATTTAAGCAATATTCATTCAAGTAAAAATCGAACCAAAACGCATGGTAAGCAGGGTAAGGGGCAAACCGGACACAGGTCAAAATATCTGAATACATTAACAACCTATTAAAAGAAAGGACAATTGTTCAGACAGGTATAAGCAAGGAAAAAAGAAGAAAAGGGTGTAAACCTTATTAACTCAAGGGAATACCATGAAATCAGGGTATTTTTGGTCAGTACATTTAAAGTCGAAGTTATCACTATCGTTGTGGTTACCTTTATTTTTAATAACGATAACGGAATGTTCGCAAAATAGTTTTTGGTCACTACTTTATTGTGTAGTTGACGTTAAATATAACCTAACTTTTTTGGTTATAGATTTCTATTTTAAAAAACTATGGAAGACAGACTGATCCTTATAAACCCTGGACAATTGTATAAATAGGTTTTCCAAAAATATTGCAAAAAAATAACGATAACCATGCTACAGTTCTTCTTTCTTGTGAATTAGCTCTGTCCCTCTCTGGAACAATCTGCCAAAACACTTCTGGGAGAAACCAAGGTGGTCTGGCTCTTGGCCCTTGATTTCTTTGTTGTCTCTTGTTTTATTCTTAGGTTTCTTTGTTCTTATTTTCTTTCTTTCATGGGATTCATACACAGATAGAAATGGACAACACGTTAAAAAGAAACATTTAAATTTGTCTTTAAAAATTAAATCAAATTTTAAAGTTTTTGTAATGGTAAAAGCAAAAATGCTATTTTAAAAAAAAATATATTTTGAACTTGATGCCTGTTGTTTTTTTTTCCTTTCTTTTTTGGGGGGGTTTTGTGGTTTTGTTTCTGATTGTTTGTTTTTCTTGTTCTAAAGCTTTATTTTGTTTATTGCTAGGAAATTATTTTTATTTTTGAGGTGGAGAGATCTCCAAGTGCATTTTCTGCTGTAAGTGGCCCGTTATCGTTATTAACCACAACGGAATATTATTTAGCAACTGCGTAGTCGCAGTAGTAACGATAACAATAACGAAAAGTAAAAAACAATTACTAACAGAAGAAGGCGTGTTACTTATTCTAAAACAAAAATTAATATCCCCTACAAAAATATATAATCAATATCCATCAAGTGACGTAATGAAAAAACAAACCGACCGATAAAAATAAGGAGTAGAGATTCTTTTTTTTCTGTAAGTGACCTTAGCTCAGCAAATGTCGAAGTGACACTCTGTAAAAACTAATACACGGTTTGGAGCATTTTTGATTTTTTTGCCGAATAAACTAAAAATTCTTTTCAACGTCACCAATTCGAAATATTCAAAAATTTTAAAGAAATGTTTATTTGACTCCAAAAAGTACAGATATCACATGACCCGTTTTGAATGTCACTTCGACATTTCCTGAGCTAAGGTCACTGACAGAAAAAAAATAATATCTACTCTTAAAGTAAAGATCGGCTGTGTGAACGGGTCTTAAAATCCGCCTGTGTACGTCATAATGAGTTTGGATAATTTTTACAACATAATGTCTCATTTTTAGTACGTATGAATGGCGTCATATGAAAAAATGTGCTGATAACATTTTTAGTCAAAAAAAAATTTGGAAAATTCCATAGAAGGTCTGCGAACCGTGCAAATGAAAAATTACGAATATGCTAATATCACTTGATCCATAATTTATGTAAAAGTTGGACTTCCCAAGGGTGTCCAGTAATATGTCTCTCACGTGAACTCAATCATAACCAGATCAGGTATATTTAATTAAGAAATTTAAGATAAAAACAGAACAGATACAAAATTAAAAATGTTGGCCGTGACCTTTTTATGCAAATATTATACAGAAAAATTTACAAGAAAAAGCGAACCCTTTTAGGCATTGTTAAGTTTGGACAAAGATGCATGAAATGTACGTTTGAGGCTATTTTCTAAATAGGTTTATTGAAAATATTACAACAGATCGCGGAACTTTTGCGGTAGTAGCTGGCCTATAGACTCTTTCGCAGCTTTTTCAATGTTTTCCATTTTCTAATCAATGCGGCGCGGCATTTTGCGTGATACTGGCTTTGTTTTTGGTTGGTTTTGGGCTAGCCGAAGTATAACCATAACCCTTGGGTAACAATTTTAAAACACACCCCAGTATAGTGACATTTTGTAGGTAGAGTACCATTAAGATTAAGTGGCATTTAATTATGTTTTTTTTACTAATTTTTCCTCAACTTGGTTTTTTCGTGTTCTACTAAAGTGCACAAAATAGTATATAAACCACGGAACTAAAGTGTGTTTTAATCCCTCGACAAATTATAGCCGTCCCAATGGTCGGACATAAACGTTTTGTCTCGGGATTAAAAGTACTACTTCAATCCCTAGTTGTATAATGTACTATTATACCTTCATCACCAAATCCTAAAAAACCAGGAATAAACTTACAAAATAAAACGCTGGGTGTGATAAAACAATGGTTTCTATGGTAACCTTATATGCTAGGCAATTTTAATTTCTGACAGTGTGTTATTTTTTCGAATTTTCAGAATGATTTTTTTTGAGAATACTTGAAAAAAACTTAATAAACTGGCTAAACTAAAATCATGTTTTTGATGAAAGTACAAAAAAAAATTCGTTTCCTAAACGATACTTACGTTTTATTTTTTTCGAATTTGTCTGCGGATATCCCAGACTAAAGGACTTCAACACCCAAAGCCACAAAACACTAAAAAACTGTAACATATTTTTTGTAACCGCACACTGTTACGCAAACTTGTGCATTGTACAGTAAATAACATGTTTTTGTTTCTACCTGGCCAATTTATATTCTTCGATAATTTTATGTTAGTGTTCGCGATAAAACTATTACAATTTAATATATTTTAAGTACCAATTGTGCATTTATGACCAAAACATTACGTAAAAACGCTGATAGTGACGTTTGTTTAGCAGTGGCGTAGCCAGAAATCGACTTTAAGGGGGTTTCATTATTTAATAAAAACTACCTACCCATGGAAAATTTTTAAAAATTAGGTAGGTGCCTATTGCTTGAGCTCTTGCATTGTGAATGGACGGGAAAGGGGCGGTTTAGTAGGTGTTGAGTTAGTGTATATGAAACCAAAATACTTGTTTGACAGTTTTGCTCCAACTCCATTGTGAATTTAATGGTGGGTCTTATTTTATTTAGGTGGTGAAGAAATAGAAGTATCATCAACATATCTTAGCCAGAGCTTAGGTTTATATTATTATTATAAACCTAAGCTCTGGCTAAGATATTTTGATGATACTTTTATTGTCTGGGCCAGGAATCACCAACAACTTTGAGAATTACTTCACCACCTAAATAACATAAGACCCATGATGTATAGCTGGGTCCTTTAAATTTTAGGACGACTTCATAAAGTGTTTGATTGTTGTGAGCAGTTTATACTATTAAGTTGACATTAAAAATTTTGTAGGTTATTTACAACTACAGGATGATCTATGTTTCCTTAAGGGAACTGCTTATACTTCTTACACTAAGGTCTTCTTTATTTTTTTATTTTGTTTACTTTACTTATAAGACTTTTATACCAAAAATAATAAATACATTTTGTGTATGTCTATGTATTTGTTATAATAATAACAAAAAAAATCAATATTTTGTCATGTCTCCGTTTACGTCGATAACGTTTTGTAATCTACGAAGCATTGATTCATAGAAAGACACCGTGAAATTTTCTTGGCCTGCAAGGTCTTCCCATATCGTTGTGATTTCTTCCCAGAAATGTTCCGCATTTTGTGGCAAGAACCTGCGTTGTTGGAGTCTGTATACAATAACACTCCAAACATTTTCTATTGGGTTCATAACTGGGCTGTAACTTGCCCAAGGAAGCAATTCAACGTTGTTTTCTTGTAACCACCTTGTTATGATGTTCGCGGTATGCACCGGACAATTATCTTGTTGATATATAAAATTGTTTTCTGGAAAAACCTGTTCTACACTTGGTAGCAAGACATTGTCCAATATCTCTAAACTGGTTTTTCCCACAAATCTTCCGTCAATTCTCCATATCATCCCCAATCCGCTCGCTGACATCCATCCCCATATATTCACACTAAAATGACCAGCTGCTCGGTAGTGACTCACATACTGTGGATTGAATCTGGCGTTATCTGGCCTATACACTCTAATTTTGCCTTTCTTTGACGACTGAAAGGTTTTTTCATCCGTAAAAATCACGCGGTTCCAAAAATCTTGATCTCTGTTGATATAATTCAGAGCAAAAAGCAAGCGTTTCTGTTTCGATGTGAGCTCAGTTTTAGTAGCTGCAACACGGCAATTTAAGTGTGATCTCTTTATCCTCCTGAAAGCAGTTGTCTTGCATCCTGGAAACTGAGACAAAATCCTTGCTTGTTTTGCTGTTAAAAAAGGGTCCTCTTCGAGTCTTTGAATGAGAGCTGCATCTTCATCCTGGCTGGAAACTGCGGGTCTGCCTGACCCTCCTCTCCTCTCTAGCGTTCTTTCTTCCCTACTTGTTAATCAACAATACAGTATTCCGGTTACGATTGAAATGTGTGCCACAGCTGCAAGAGACCATCCGTCCTCCAGCTTCGTTACAATCCGTGCTCTCAATTCCTTCGTCGTGTGTGGGGCCATGATCTGAGTTTCTTGACTAAATTTAAGAATTTTATGTGACTGGATTTTGACGTTGATAATAAATTTTTGAAATAGAATGACACTATAATTTGACTGACATTAAATTGAAATAAAATAAAATACACTGCTCAAATTCAAAAAAAAAAACTGCTTTAAGTGTCGTCCTGAAATTTAAAGGACCCAGCTGTACTTGTCAAACGAGTAGAAGCGACATCAGAACAACAGTCTATCGTAAACCCACTCACACCGGACAATATTTAAATCAAGGTTCAAATCATTCTGCTGCAACCAAACGAGGCATAATAAGAACTTTGTATAACAGAGCCGTTCAAAGTTGTAACAATTCTGATGACTTAGAAATCGAAATAAGAAACATTAAGAAGGATCTGCAGCAGAATGGTTACAGCCTTAAACTTATAACAGCAAACTGGACAGAGATTACAAGACCAAAACCAGGCAAATGCATTCCTTACAATTCCATACATTAAAGGAGTATCAGAGAAAAATCTAATAATACAATTCGAAGCCTTCTTAGTAAAACAAAACCGGAGAACAAACAAAATAAGGAATGCATTTACCAAGTTCCTTGTGAATGTGGTGAATCATACATAGGTGAAACAAAAAGACCATTATCTGTTAGGCTTAAGGAACATCAGACGAATACCCAAAGAGGTGAAACAACGAAATCAGGAATCGCCGAACACGCATGGTCAAAAAAACATCGAACGAAGTGGACAGAAGCAAAGGTTTTGCACAAGGAGTCACACTGGAAGAAACGAAAATTCCTTGAAGCTGCCTTTATTGGGCAGAATCAGGGTATTTTCAGTAAACCAAGTGTTGAAATTCCAAATATTTGGAAGCCCCTCCTTGGGCGGAGCCAACTTCTTAAACTTCACGGTTGAGTGATTTTCCATAGAATATAAATACGTAGCCTTAGAAATAGATGGTAGTTTGCACCTGAAGACGATTAGAGATTGAACTGATCGAAACATCGTGTAGAAATAAAATATAGACAATGGAAGTCCTAAACACAGAGTTAATTTCAAAAATACTTATTTTTAAAAGCAAGTCTCATTTGCAGATTTTTTTCAAAATTAAATCTTAAATATGCGCCGCAGGCAAAAATTTTGAATAAATTACACTATAATGCTATTTTTTACGCGTTTCAAATGTTGTTCAAAAATAAATTGCTTAAAATTAAACAAAATTGTAACAATATTTAATATTGGTATAACGCCGCAGGCGAAAATTTTGACAAAAAAATTCTTTAAAAATTTTGAAAAAGTAGATTGCATTTAAAAAAATTTAATATTTTCTGAGAAGCACCCTTTACTATATGGTAGAAACATCAATTTTTGAAAACAAAACTTTTACAACTTCAAAATGCTTGACAAAAACACTAAAACATGTCATTGTCAGCACACGTAGACTTGCTTGGTAATTCTTTTGAAGGCGGTTCCCAAAAAAGTACTAAAATTTTAGCCGCAGATAAAAATTTTACAAACAATTATACTAAGAATGCCATCATTACATGTTTTGAATGCTGGTGCTAAAAATTTCTTAGAATTAAACTAAAATTTTAACTATTAATCACGTCATAGCACCGCCGGCAGTTTTTAAAATTTAAGACATCACACCAAACAAACGTCACAAACCAGAGTAAAGGGTCAAAAAGTGGGGGAGGTATAGCTCTCCCTGGGGCCCTTGATCATGATTATTTTATTGTAGATTGGGTTGAATCTCTTGGGGGGGGGTTAACCCCCAAAAAAGCCCCCTGGCTACGCCAATGTGTTTAGTAACATTTACAAAATAAACTTTTGTTTAATATTTTCTCAGAGAAAGTTCTCAAAAAAGTTAAAAGATTTCTTCCCGAAAAATTGAAATAATTACAAATTCTTGCTTTAGAAAATCATCAATAAAATGACATAACAAAAATACGTTCTGTTTAAACCATATAACCATGAGATACTATAATGACCCAAGTATCGCAAAATGTGTAACAATAATAACTTTAAAAAACTAAGAAAATAATTGAAGTAGTGCATGGGTGGAGAAAAAAAATGCAGGGCAAAAACTGTTCAACACCGTTCTCAACTAAAAAGCCAGTTAACTCATTTTTGTTTTAGTATCCTTTGGCCTATAATCGGTGCCATATTGACACCAAACTGACAGAAAATCCATGTTTTACTTGTCAATTTGGTTATAAAAATGGCAGCCACATTAGGCTAAAGGGCACTGAGGCGGTAGGAGTTAATTGGCTTTTTAGTTGACAACGGTGTTGAACTGTTTCATTCAAAGAAAATAATGTGAAAAACAGGGTTGGCCTGGACAAGGCCTAAGGCGAAAAATCTATGCTCTTTTTCCAGGCCAACTTGATTAGGAGAGTTATTATAGCTATGGCTTTTTTTCGGAAAATGCAAGGGCAGCGCCGTTATAGTATCTCATGGTTATATGGTTTAAAATAACTGTTTAAAAGGTTTAAAATAACTTACATTTTTTACGTGCCATTATAATACACCTACAAGATTTTCAAAAATGATTCACATTTAAAATTGACCACACCTAAAATTACACTAACTTTTTTTGTAAATTCTTTTAAAATAAACCTTTTAAGATCCCGCACAACGAGAATATCTTCGTTTGTTTATCGGAAAACAACTGAACCATCCTACTTTTTGCTGAGATTTAATGATCCTTTTTTTTGCTTTTAAAATTCGAGACGCATTTTACATTAATTTTTGTCATCGCAATGTAAAACAAAAACTGTTCTAAATGCTTTTAGTGTTTAATATTGGAGTTAGGCCAATATTTTCGGCTTTTGTGGTTTTCCCTACGATTTGGTGGTAACCTAAACTAAATGGGTACTAACAAAAATGTAACTTTTTGCTAAATTTGTAAAGAAAAAAATGCGGATGGTAAAAATAATGTTTGTAGAACAAAATATATGAAAAAATTTTATTTTTTTTATATTAACTAGGGGAACCAATTTTTTTACTTTTAATCCTAATAGTCCAATAAACACAATCGGTTAACCGGCTTTTTTGAATGGTTGCATTAAGAAATCAAAACTTTATAATGTAGGTCCTAGAGTGAGAAAATAGCTAAAAAGAGAATTTAATTCTGCTGAAATAATTATCCTTTAAATCGATTAAATATAAACGAAGATGCATTTTAGTTTTATAAAGTCCTTTTTGGACCTTAATGATTGTTGAAGATTTTAATTTTGAATTCTTAGATACTTAATAAAACGTCTAAAAATATAAAAGCTAAACGTTGATAATTGCATCAAAGCAATAAATTTTGACGCGCTCCTATTTTTTTGTGGAAATTTAAGTATTTTTTATTTTGAATCTTTTTTTCTCAGGTAATTCAAGCAAGAAGCAAATAGGATGATGTGTCCGAATGCTCGATAGATTTTTACAAGCTATCTGTACGAAATAACTTGCTAGCTATTCAAGCAATAACTTTTTTCTTAATTAAAAAAAAAATCGCCCAAAAATTGTTAAGATAATGTACATATTGGAATGCCAAAATAAACCACCTATATTAATGAATCACAGAAGCTGATTACTAAGTAAGTAATGCGGTTTTTGGTTAGTTCTTAATGCCATTTGTAACAAATTGTTTATTACAGATTTTTGAATTTTTTTATATCTTTTCACTAATAAAATGCTTGTTTTTGTAGGGCTTGAAAAACCAGTCAATGTCGCTCAAGAAAAATGTTTTTATCATTTTGTTCATGAATGATATTAATCTGAATTTTGCGCCCATTTTACTCATTTCAATTTTTGAGCAATTGGCAATACTGATTTTTAATCGCGCATGCACGATTGGCTTTTGACAAGGACGTGCGCAATTTTCACTTCTTCGAGAAAAACCGGCATGCTAACTACGGCGCGGTAAGAAAAGACGATTTTCTACACATCCAGAGGCAGAGACAGAGAATGGCCGGCCAATAATCCTGCAAGACATCGACAGAAAGACTGGTAAGTCGTTCGTGAGACTGTTTGTCAATATTTTCCAAATTTGCTAATTTTCAAGTGATACCTTTTTTTTTCTGGTACCAAATTTTTCTTATTTAATGCAAACATGAACACATTTATCCCTAAAAAAAATCAGGGTATTTACATTTAAACATTTACAAAATTCCTGGCAAAATTAAAGCACGAAAAATTAGTGAAAAAATAAGGTTTAGTTTTAAACATGTTAGAAAGTTTTTATTTTAATTTAGTGGAGAAAGACCATATTTGTTTGATTTAGTTATCAACTCCACCATCATGGACTACTTCAACAATTTGAAAGTTTTTATTTGTCCAAATTGTAAGTAAGAGGACCAGAAATAGATTTAACCTCTTTCAGGTTATAATTGCAAATTCCTGGTTTTTAGACGTCTTTACATCAAATTCTGGGTGTCCAGGTTTTCCTGCACATTGTAAAAGAATAATATTTCTAACATTTTCAAGTGTCAAAGTTGTCTTTAACTATTTACGTAATAAGAAACCAAATTAGGCATAATTTTCAATTTCGTTTTTTGTCTTAACTTTTTTTTAATAGCTTGAATGAAATATCTAAAATGATATTTCTATTTTCACCTATCCTTAGACTTTCCCTCTAAAATATGTAATTTCAGACTCGGCTACTACATACTTTTTTTATGAACCGAGTCCTTATTCTTTTCAATTTGATAGAAAATTCGATAGAAAGGTACTCTCTTGCAGATTTTCGCCAATCGCAAAGCGAGGCGCTGTCACAAGTTCCATGAAAATTATTCAAAAACGACCTAACACACTTGTTCGCAGCATCATTTTATCAGGATCACTCCACTGCTTTGTGTAAGTAGAGATGCTTCAAACAAAATGGGTTTATTGACTCTCGCGGAACTCGTGAGCGCTTCCAGCTTTGCGATATGTGTAAATCACGGATGTCTTAACTTAAAAATGGATTGCTAGCCCTCAATATAAAGCGAACGGAAAATCACTTTTGTGGCCATTTTGTCCGCCATGTTGTGACTTTTTTTGGTGGCAACACTGAATTAAAGAAAAAGATGAATGGTGTCACTGAAATCTGTCATCTATAAGTCTAATCAAGGATCTTTTTGACACTGCACCTGCAGTTTATGCCAGTTTTGATTTTTGGTTTTTAAAAACATGAAGTGCGTTCTGGGATGCAAGAACTTCACTTCTATTTGTGACGAACTTTCTTATTTTTCGTAAGTATTATTTACTATAATATTACTGCCGAATTATAAACAGAATTTCGTTTTTTACTTTGGACGACATTCCTTCGAGGTATAGCAAATGTCATAGGAAGTTTATAATTTTACAAATCGAAACGGTAAAGGCGGACGGTAACGGCAGCCGGCAACGGAAAGTTTCGACTTTTATATTAGAAAATCATTCGTCTCCTTTTGGCTCTTCCTGCTTCAGAAAATTTCTCCCTAATTTCCAATATATAAACCCAACGTTGATACTCGACGGCGGTACCGGTGCTTAAGTAGTCCCTCTTTCTATATAAATCCTTTATTTAGTCAAGACTAATTTAAAACAAAAAAAGTTTTATAAAGTCAAAAGATTAATACAATATAACAGACAGAAATCACAAGTATAAAGATATATAGATCTAAAATAATACAAGACCGTAGGTAATTAAAACTTTTAAAACAACATGGAGTAATAAGTAAAAAGGAAATAGTTACTAAAAAAAATTAACAAACAAAGAAAAATATACAAACAGAGTTAACAAACAAACAATGATTTTAACAACACAAAAGTAACTTTTTCAAATTTTCCTTTGTTGAAATAGATTTTTTTTTTTAAATTGTTTTTAAAAGAGTTGATAGATTCAATATTTTTAATTACAAATGGTAAATCGTTATATGCAGTGAGCCCTTTGTGCTTTCTTATTTAGCTATATACTTATTTACGAAACCAAACTTTGAACAATAAAAAAAAATTGTTTTAATCCAGAATTCCCAGAGACTGTGGTTTGTGAAGGACACGGTTGTGGATGCTAGAAACTCTAGTGATGTTTATTATTAGGTAGTAACACTTAAAGTGGAATAAAAATGAACAAGTATTGCAAACAGGATTAATAAATGCATTTCAGGCAAAAAGATAAAAAAAAATGTGTTACAAAAACAAACAAATGATCTTTCCTATAGTACTACACTATAGTAAATGTAAATAGCCCAAATTTAATAAAGTATTTTTGGCCAAATTTTTTTTTATTGTATCTATAAAGTTTGGTTTGTAGCTGATTTTTAAGAAAAGCTAAAAAAACAGCACGGCACTGATGTATGTACAGGGTCATCCAATATAATATATATGTCAAAATTGTCAAATTGTGTACTTATGTCAACATCGAGCACCAAAATTTGAGTTTATATATTGGAAATATGGGGGCATTTTCTAAAGCAGAAAGAGCCAAAAAGGGGGGAATGATGTTCTGATATAATACCAAGTATAATACTTACGAAAACTTACAAAAAAAAAAGAAGTCTACCTCAAGAAGAACTGTAGTTCTTGCATTTAACAGCGAAGCAATTTATGTTTTAAAAAAACGATCCCACAATAAAAAAAACACCTATAAAAAAGTTAAAACCGACGTAAAACAGCGCACAAATTGCTGCTTCAAAAACAAAATGAAGAATTCAGTGACACCAATAACTTTTTTCTTTTTTTTTAAATCAGTGTTGCCATCAAAAAGTCACACCATGGCAGAGAAAAATGCAGCAGTGATTTCTTGAACAGAGGGCTGGCTATGTATTTTTAAGTTAAAACATCCATGGTGCAAATCTGTGAGGGAATATGAATTGAATTTTCCCTGTATGATGTAATTAATTGTTATAAAAGTATTTACTCACTTACCGTTACTTGTCGTTTCTTTGCTGGCTTGTTGTGGGGCTGGAGGGGGCGGAGTCTCCAAGATTTTGGCCTCCACTTTTCGCTCCTTAGTTTCCTCTACAATGGGAACCGGAGGAGGCTGAGTTATATTAATAGCACCAATTTTTTCGGTTACTTGAGTAGCACCTGATTCGAGAGGCTTGGAGTTATCTTTAACTGAAAAAAAGGAAAATTAAAGGATTGTATGCAAAGAAATTATTTTTTGCTATAAAATAAACACAAATAAATTTATGTTTTAGATACGCCCAAGATAACCACCCACAGAAATATATTGGTGCATGCGGAAAACAAATTTGTGAGAAATGTAGACTATAAAACAATTACAGAAAAGCTATTAGCTGTAAGATGGAATTATCAGGAAACGGATATTAATCGAAAATACCAAGACTTTTATAGTCAATTTATTAGCGTCCTAGACACCTCCTTCCAAGGTACCAACCTTGGTGGTCAAAGAAGTTAAAAGATACAGCGCAATACAGAGATGAACACTATAGGATCTATTTAAATAATAAAACTACTGAAAACTGCGAAAAATATAAGATCAAGAGGAACAGAAAAGTACAATTTATTAAACAGGAAAAGACTGGTTTCTATGAGAAGGCTATATCAGAGAATAAAAACAACTCGGTGGAGTTATGGGTTATATTAAAAAAGATTGTAAAGAAGAATGAAAGGAAGGAAATAGAGATTATGAGAAAAGAGGATAGAATTTTAAAATAACCAGAACAAATAGCAGAACACGTTTATGGCTCTGTCAAGTGAATAACACCTGTTTTTGTTTACATTTAAATATTTGCACAATGATGACATGAATTGTGGTGATTTATGCGTTTTTAATCCCAATTTTTGCGAAACTAAAAGCAAATTTTTCTAATAACCTCACTTTTTTAACTTGACAAACGACACTAACCATAGAACTAAAACGACCTACGAAATTATTAATCAGGCCGGAATACAACACCTTTGGGCCACTTATAGCCATTTGTACCAACATATTTACTTATTTAGGGGTCACCTAGAATAAGGTGGCCTAGGTTAAAGAGAGTTTCGTTTGTATTTAGAACTCGCCTAACTACCTTATAGGTGATCCCTAAATCTAGGGGCCCGTTTTTGGTCCCCTAGCGCTCCACTAACCTAAAACTAATCTAGATTTAGGTGTCACCTAATTCTAGGTGACCCTTAAATATGTTTATTTATTTATTTATTTAAACAGGAGTCCTTCACAGCCTGTCTGACAAACAGCCCTATTACGAAGGACCTCAATTTTGTTAACCTTGAAAAATAGAATGTCGATACTTACAACCTACAACTATATGATTAGTTATTATTATCATAAATTATAAAGCATTATTGTTTGAAGCATTAAAATTCTAACCGGTAATGGATAAATAACATAAACGTTTTAAAGTGGAAAGGGACACATGAAACAGATCTATATCATTAAAGAAAAGATTATAGGTTCGTTGCAAACTAATAATGGGTGAGTTCAACTTGTCAATGTTGATGCAATGGCTGTTAGCCAATTTAAAAAATTTAACTGGGTGCGTTCAGGAACTTGATCATGAGTGATGGAATATCTGAGGACACTTCGCCCACTGATGTTAAACCTATTTGCAAATATTGCAGTACTGCAATACAAAAAGGACATGCGAAATGTGTAAGATGTTCTTGTGTGTTTGAAAGTTTGAGACAATGATGTGTTTGAAATTAACTCTGTGTTTCGGACTTACATTGTCTATATTTTATTTATACACGACGTTTCGATCAGTACAATCTCTGATCGTCTTCAGGTGCAAACTACCTCTGATCGTCTTCAGATGCAAACTACATAGTTAATTTCATGTTCTTGTGTGTTTCATCACTCCTGCAGCCTTAGAATCCCAGGCTTAATTGTCTTAGGAACAAGAGAATACACTGTTATATGCTCCGATGAAACAACTAAAAAACTACTTCCTGGATACAAGAAAAATCCCAATGCAGCAAGTTCGATCTTAGCTGAAGAAAACACTTCTTTAGAACTTCTATCACAGAAGGAAGAACTAGAATCCACACTCAAAGAAATTAAAAGCCTTCAGCTAATATGCAACAATTATGCTGCTGAAATTAAATCCCAAGAAATTAAGAACAGACAACTCCAATTTCAAATTAGTAATTACACTGAAACTATAAAAGAAATGAAAATTGGAATTGAATGTCTTACTAAGGCGAATGAACAGTACATTTTAGAAATTAAGGATCTCAAAAAAGATTATAGTGATTTAGAACAGACCAGAGGTAATGCTGTAGAAGAAAATGAAGATACGCTATATACAAAACTTTACTCAGATCTACTAGAAGTATTTAAGACTAAATTTAGTGCCCTTGAAGTTAGGATAAAGGGCATTATCACCAAAAACAATATAACAGATTCCACAGATGTTACCTCAACATATGTACCAATTACCAATACAACCTCACTGGATCAATCAATCACTTCAATTCAACAGTCAACTACGGAAAATATCTGGATTCACCATCAAAACAAACCTAGACCAGGGCGATCGGCAATTACTGGCACAAGAATAATTAACGCGGGAATATCTGCCGCTGCCATTATACCTCGAACATCTATCTAGAGACTTCAGCTCAAGGATCTCTCGACAAAGGTACTAACACTCAGAATAGTAGAGCAAACATAAGTGCTACATGAAGAGCCCCCAAAACGATCCTTTCTTCAACACTACTATGCTATTACCAAAATGTCGGAGGCCTTAAGACCAAGGCGCATGCATTTTTCAGAAACTCTTCAACATGTAACTTTAACTTCATCATCCTAATAGAGATATAACTTTTTCGATAAGACCAAGATTATGTGTCAACCAACACAACATGGGGAAGCGGGGTCTTGATTGCAGCAGATAGCAACTATCACTCAACTCTTATCCCCACTATAACATATACCGATTTTGACGACATATGGATTCACAGTATTTGTGACTGTCAGGAACTGATTATTGGAGTAGCCTACATTCCCCCAAGATCGACTGAATCTACTTACAAATCTTTTGTAACTACATGCAAATCTCTGAGATATAAATATGCAAACGCCAATTTTCTGATTTTCGGCGACCTCAATCTTCCAAATTTAAATTGGAGTGTACAAGACGACACTTTGATACCTGAAGTACACTTTGATACCTCTGTAGCTGAGCAGAATTTAATCAACAATATGTTTTTTTGGAGTTTCAGCAACTCAACGGCGTAAAGAACAGCAATGATAGATGCCTCGACCTAATCTTTGCTAACGTTCAACCCACCCCTATTACAGTTAAAATTGCTGATTTTCCACTTTGTAAGGTGGTCAACATTCACCCACCTTTAGAACTAAACTTTACATTTCAACCTCAAAAGCCTTTAAAGACTGGAAATTCTATCAGTATCTATGTGTTCAAAGAAGCCAATTATATTGAACTTAATTACTTCTACAATAACTTTAACTGGAGTTCATTGCTAGATCACTCTGATACCAATGTAGCGGTTGATAATTTTTACAAAATTCTGTTTCAAGGGATCAACCTTTGTGCCAAAGCTATTAAAGTGGACAAGTACCCCAAATGGTTTAGCTCTGAATTGAAAAAAGTAAGTGCTTATAAAAATAGACTCTACAAAAAAGAAAACTCACTAACTAACTACAAGAAATACTCTGATGCCAGGAGAGATGCGAAATACCACACATCTGTTACATGTGACCAAAACACAGCATTTAATTCCTGCAAATGTAAAGCACTTTTGGTCATTTATAAAACCCCTTCATAAGGACTCAGGCTTACCTTCACATATGCATTATAATCAAACTGTTTCTTCGAATGCTCAGGAAATTTCCGAATTGTTTTCATCACATTTCAAAAGCTGTTATTTGCATCATACAAATATTACTGCTAGTGACGACCACTCTGTGGGTTTTGGTAATGATCTCTTTGACCACGTCTTTACTACTGAAGAAATAAAGCAAAAAATCTCAGCCCTGGACGGTTGCTGTTCTTCATTAGCAAACCCTCTTAAGCAAATTTACCAACTCTCATTTAATAAAGGCATTTTTCCCAGCAAATGGAAAGTGTCTACTCTGTTTCCTATACACAAATCTGGGGGAATTACTCCTCTCTCACATACCAAAAATGATGGATTCCATACTTACAGATGACATCTACAACTGTTTTAAAAACTACATTGCAAGCGAGCAACACGGATTTTGTAGGGGAAAATCAACCTCTTCAAATCTGGCAGAATATCAGCAGTTTCTCTAGGCGCTATCTTGAATGGATAAAATTTTATTTGACAAAAAGGCTACAGGGGCCTAATTTTTGAATCTCGAGAGAAGGATCGATCTCTCAAGAGAAGGTATTAATCCCAGGAAATGATCCCATCCCTCGAAAAAAATATGCTTTTCCGTGAAACCTCTTCAAAATTTTAGATTGAAAATTACATTTTATGCGCATGCTTGCCTGAGAAATCGGACCGATCCCTGGCTTTGGAGTCGGGGAGCGGGAACACCCAATTTTTGATAGAATGGAATGAGCGATCACCGCTCAAGAATACAAAATGCGTTCGACGTGGGATCATTCGACACAAATCTATGTCATTCCCTGCACAAGAATTAGGGTCCAGGGATCTCATATCAGGCTAATCCTGTTTGTACTTTTTATGAACGATGTAGTTAGATACTTCCAGCTTTCTCACTGCCTGCTTTATGCTGATGAACTGAAGTTTTTTACTATTGTAGATCCAGAATCAAATGACCTTCAGTTAGATCTTGACAGGCTCGACAAGTGGTGCGATATAAATTTCTTACAGCTAAATATCTCTAAATGTAAATGGATGCCTTTTTATAGAACTCTGAATCCAAGTAATCATCCTTACTCTATAAATAATGTAGACCTAGATACAGTAGACAGCTTCAATGACTTGGGAGTAACGTTTGAAAAGGATTTATCTTTTACTAAGCATATAAACAATGTTATACTTAAGAGTTTCAGGCTCCTGGGATTTATTAAAAGAAATACCAAAGATATCTATGATACCAAAGCTGTCAAATGTCTCTACTACAGTCTGATTCGGTCAACTTCAGAGTACTGCAATATTATATGGTCGCCAAGCTATGATTGTCATATTAAGAGTTTAGAGAGTCCAAAATAAATTTGCTAAATACCTTTTGTTTAAACATAGATTGACCTATCAGAATTTGGAATATGAAACAAGACTTGCTGTGTGGCATGAATAGCCTGGAAAACAGGCGCAAAAATGCGGAGCTAATTTTTCTATCTAAAATTATGCAAAACACTATATGTTCTTCCATGCTTCTAAGGGAAATCAAACTGCAGGTTCCAAGTAGACAAACAAAGACACAGAACACTGTTTTTTCAACCAAGACACAGAACTAACTACGGCCAGAGCTGCATAATCAGCAGACTAGTGATGAATTACAATAAAAACTTTCCACATCTGGATCTCTTTAATTTATCTTTAAGTGCAATAAAAAAAAGACTGAATAATTAATAATCAGTATTCCTGAGGTTAATATTGTTAATATTAATAACTTTACTGTTAAGTTTTTTTTAGTGTTACATTTAGAATTTTTTCTGTAGAAAGCACTAAACTTTAAACCAACCAATAAACATTTAAATACATTTTATGTGAAAAGCATAGAATGTTTCTGCCAAGACATAGTTGGAGAAAATTGAGCTGGAAGAACCCAGCAATAATATACTATGCCAAAATAGCTTTGATGGATTTTCAAGTCCACTACATCTTGTTAACAGTTCGATTGAAACGTGTCACATTCCTAGGAGACTAAAGGTAGCCACAATTGTTCTAGTACCAAAAATAACAAATGCATCAAAACCAGTTGACTTGAGACACATTAACATGTTGAGTACAACACTTTGAACAAGTTACCTAAATGCAACTGCTGGATTATCTAAGTGCTAATATAATCATTAATAAGTATCAGTCAGGTTTCATAGGCAAACATAGCAGTGAAACAGCACTGCAGTGTGTTTTAAACCACTGGAAAACTGACTTTGAAAATAATTTTGCTATAGGAGCAGTTTGTAAAAAAACTTCAAAAGATAGGTAGTGTTGGTCCTGCATTAGAACTAATAACGGATTACTCAAACAAAACATTTCAAAAAGGTAAAAAATTTTACATCTGATGAACACCTTAATGGCAATGGCGTTTTGCAAAGATAGGAACAGTTGTAAATAATGATGCAAATAATATTTATAGAGGGCGTTGTATGAACTCATTAAAAATTAATATTAAAAAAACTAAATTTTGTTGTTGGGTCAAGAAAAGTACAGAAAGCAGTTTCAAGATCAAAATTTACAAATTAAACAGGACGAAAAAGTGGAAGTAGTTCAAAAATTTAAGTATCTATAGGGGTATGTATTAATATGTCAAAAATCAAAAAAATATGTGTTACAAGGTTTAAATTAGGCGGTGGATAGAAGAAATGTCGCCGATCAAAAAAAAACTAATATTTTGTTTAGGTAATCTGATAGATAGTTTTTTGTGTCAATAGGCAGGAGCTTATTTTAATTAGTTAATAGTTTTGTGATCAAATATAATTAAAAAGGTACAGCCGCTAGTGTATAGAAAAATAAGTAATGCATAATAACATAATCCAATATAACACTAACCTACTGCACCACTTGTATCACAATTCAAGGTATCCTTAGTCGGTTCTTTGCTAGGTTCGCTCTTGGGTTGAGCTGTCGTCTTGCGCCCCTTGGTCGGGCTGGGTTCCTTTTTTGGTATGATCACCTCGACTGCGTCGCTATTGGCCGAGACAACGGGGGTAGTATCTTTGGCCGACAGTTTTGAACTGCTGACAAATTCTTTTGCAGTTATCTATAAGAAAGAAACACAGGGTGCATTTTTTAAACAATTTTAATTTAGAATTAACTTTTTTTAAAAGAAATTGAAAAACATTTAGGAATGGTTTAAGTAATTCAATATCAATGTTACTTTCTTTTAAAGTGTACAGGGTGCAACGGGATCGGTTATTATTAAATGTATCCTTAGGGAGACTTGAAATGAAATATAAAATGAACAGTTTCCGCTTAAGTCCGGTCATTACACTTTTCGCCGACGCGGTAATTTTTTTTGCATTTGCATTTTATCTGAAAAATGTGTTTTTTTTTTATTACCTGAGTAAATTTTTCAAATAATCAGCTTTTTGTATCAACGCGATTAATTTAATGTAGTATTTAATAAATGCACAGGTTACTGAACTTTGTAGTTTTTCAACTTTTTGTAACAAAATTTTGCAAAAATTTTTTTTGTTTCAAAAAATAAAAAAAAATTTTACAGACCTGTCAAAATTGCAATATCAGCCAGTCCATGCCAACAGAGGTTACATTTTGCAACTACAAGTAAATTCAAATATAGGAACAAATGTTTACCATTTAACTGAAAAATTGGGCAATGAATAATATAAGTAGATCAAATAGTTAAAGATCTTTTTGTATTTTCCTATTTGTACAGGGTGTCCAAAATTAGATGGTTTTGCATACTTCTAGAGGAGATTTTTGGTAGGCCCTATAACTTTTTTATTTATAAAATATCTTTGTAGTGTTATTTGCATTTGAGAGTTTTTAACCTAGAATTTAATTACCAAATCAGATTTCATGAGTCACTTTCAATTTTTGAAATATAAGACAAAGTTGGTATTTTTCTTATGGAACATCCCAATTTTTTTTAAAAAATGCTTTTTTAATTTCCTGCCTCTTACAAAAATCGGATAAATAGTTGTCGGGTTATTAAATATTTTCCATAAATCATATAGTAGGATGTGATAAAGGCATTATTAAAAAAATCTAGAGTGCCTTTGTTGACAATCTGAGCATAAAATATAGTTATAATGATTTATTATTGATAGAATAGTAGGCCTTGAATTCAGTTAAGTAATTTTTTTTTTTATATCTTCATGAAAAACATGGTTTTAGTAAATCTACAGATAACTAAAGCATGGCTTTTTTGGTTACTGATGCAAAAAATTTTTATTTTTTGACCACGGTTCCGTTTTTTACCCAAAATTAAAGAGAAATAGCGTAATAGAGTAATATTGAAAAAATCTAAATATTCTTGCCTAAAAATTAAATAATTTCCTCCAGTTTTGACAAAATATCCAACTATCAACAATGAACGTCACCGAGTAAAAAGGCACATTGGTATTGAAATGATTATTTCATTTACCAGCCGCCTTGATTTATAATGTAAAGATGGTATGTTGCGAGAAATGCTCTTCGTTCGAGATTTTTAAAAGTATTTTCCTGTTTTTCTTGAATTTTTTGATAAAGGTATTAAAAAAAATAGAGTTAACAACTCGCGGCTAAACTGTGCTTTTTTTACTCGCGTTTTTAAATACCTCGCTGCGCTCGCTATTTAAACCAACGCTTGTAAAAAAAGCCCTATTTTAGCCACTAGTTGTTAAAACTATTTATTTCTTCGTAACAAATGGCACTCTAGATTTTTTTATTAATGTGGCGTGCCGCTTTTATCACAGCCTACCATATGATTTATGGAAAATATTTAATAACTCGACAACCATTTATCCGATTCAAAATATATTAAAAAAGCATTCAAAATATATTAAAAAAAATTAGGGGGTTCTATAAGAAAAGTACCAACTTTGTGTTATATCTCAAAAACTAAACATCCTTATGAAATATATATAGTAATTAAATTCTAGTTTAAAAACTCTACAAAAATGCAATTAACACCACAAAGATATTTTTATAAATAAAAAATCCCAAAATGCAGAATTTTCAAAAAGCCCCTGTAACTCGAAGACAGGGTGACATATTGAAATGCGGTTTTTACCAAAAATATTGTCTTGAAATTTGAGCCTCACAAAAGGGGGTTGAATTTTCTCTACCTCCTCTAGAAGTACCCGAAACCCCCCAAAACCATCGAACTTTGGACACCCTATACATACTTATAAATGTGATGATGTGATCTGAAGCAAGTTATAAAAAGTCTTGAATTGAGTTTCTCAAAATGCAGCCTCTATGATTTAATAATAAACTAAATAGCGCACAACAAAGTTCACACAATGGTGGTTACAAAATTTCTGTTATACATGTCTTTTTAATTGAACCCTTAATTTTTTACAAGCTTCAACAACAGAAAAAAAAATTAATGGCGCCTGTAAAACAACCGCAACTGTCAAATCGCGGCCTCTTAAAATTAATTATTTTTTTATGGTTTAATTTTTTTTTAAATAAAGCAATTTAACCTGTGGTTGACATATTCATGGAATGGCTGGTATTATTTTGTGTCCACCTGTCCAAATATTAGGCAATTTTTCGAAAATTAATGACATAATGCTTGACTCTTAGAAACACAAATTTTGCCCATTTCCATCCAGTAGATACAGGGACAACTACTTCTCTGGCAAATGCCTCATCTTTCAGTAACATGATAATCTTGCATGATTTTTTAATCACTCATTTTGAACTTTGCTACCAAAGGTAATAAATAAAATAAAAAAAATTGAACCTGAAAAAAGCACAAAAAACTATAAAATAATATATATCAGTCATTATATAATATGTAATACATACTTTAAGGTTTGGTTGTGTCTCTAAAATTTTGATAGCTTGGATTGTGACAAGGGAGGGGAAAAACGTTTTGTATTCTTTACTTACATGTAGATTACTAGACTGTACATCATATCTTTGACTATGCACACTGGAATTAGTCTGAGGAGGGGGGTGGTACTCGTTACTGGGAGGATAGGAAGGCTCATGGTGTATAGGTGGAGGGTCCTCGGGGTCGTCACGCCTCGTTTCCTCATTAATCCTCATCGCGACTTGCTTAGCAAAATCTTCCCGTATCTAGAAAAAGATAAAAGATGCGTCCATTAAGAGGGAGGGTTAGTGGTTGATAGATGAACACAGGGTGCTCACCAAAATTTCAAAATCAAAAATCCTGACTTTCTCCAACTTTTCCTGACCAAATTGGAACAAAACTCCTGACTTTTTAAAAAAATATTTTTGGTTAAAAGACCATAACAAAATTCAAAAAGTTTGAAAATCGTGAGATATGCATTTTTAGGTTTGAAAACCCACAAGGCGATGCATTTTTAGTTTTGACAGTATATTATTCTGTTTTGATAGCTTCAAAGGATTTGAAAAAGAAAGTGGTGCATTTTTAGCCTTTGAATTATCCTGACTTTTAGCGTTTTTTAAGTAAAAAATCCCTGATTTTTTTTTGTCTACCCTGTCTTTTCGTGACTGGTGAGCAACCCTGTTGACAAACAAACATGCAGAATTTTGTATCTCAGCACACTTCATTATTGAACTCATTTTACAAGCCCTGACCTTCCCTCTCAAAGAACGATAAATAGACAGATAGCCAATCTAATCCAACCCACCATCATTGTTTAGTTTTTATTAGCTTTTTACACTATGTGTTATGGAAGGCTAAAAAGGCACCAGTTACTTAACCAGTGCCTCCCAAAAACAAAATACATACTACAGGGTTGAAACTGATTTTCAATTTTTGAATTCCCTGACTTTTCCAGATTTTCCCTGACCAAAAATAAAAAATCTAAGTTATTTTACAATAAAAAATAAAAATATTTAAATGTTTACATCCTAAAAATGTTTTGAAGAAAAGGTAATCACAAGTTTGTGGACCTATAAATACTTTGCAATTTTTTTGCAATTAAGTATAATACAAAAATTGACATTTGAAAAAAAGTGAGTTGGGCTGGCATTTAGTCTCAATTTTGAATTTGTTGCCAAAATCATGTCGTTAATGTGCCACAGGCAAATGAGAAAAGTATAGGAAATTCTTCAAACAAGGTGAGATTTTTTACGTTTCTACGAAATATTATTCAGGGGCGTTGGTGAAATCAAGTCATAACTGTGATGACCTTTGGAACTGTTGCATTAAACTAAAATTGTAATGACTAATGATCTTATCGCGCCGCAGAGAAAAATTTTTGCAGTTTAAGCAGACAATTTTTAAGCTTTGATCGAGGCTTTGATAGTTAAATGTTTTTTACGAAATCTCGGAAAACGAAAATAAATATTGAAAAACAACACACAGGGTAGGTACAATAAGGGAATCTCAACCAGGTCAAAAATATTTGAAAAATTCAAGGATTCTTAGCAAATTTTTCGACTTTTTCCCGGATATTTCCCGACCCCACCGAATTCCCCACTTTTTCCCGGTTTTCAAGGATTATGGTAACCCTGAATGTAATACTAAAATTAGCAAATACACATTCTATTACTATGACGTTTTAGGAAGAGCCATAAAAAAATATTTTAATTTTTATGTTGATGAGTAGTGGGACGGACTCCAAAAAAATATAGGTTACAAAGAGTGTGTTATTTTATACCTCTTTAGCCTCTTGCCTCTGGACAGTGTTATGGTTAGGCTTGGGCGTTTGCCTAGCCGACGATTCACCCGAGGTTGGTTGTGAACTGTTCGATTCTAAAATCTCATTCAGGATGTTTGCGCCAGTGTCGGGGTCAATAATAGCGATCGCGTTCTTTCTTCGTTCTCTATGGGACGATCTAGAAGAAAAAAAAAACAGTAAAAACTGAAAATATCTTGAGCACACCTTGCTTTGCCATAAATCGCATTACCAGAAATCAAATAAAAACCGCCTTAGTAAACCTCGATATAAAAAAAGGCCCTGCTTATTTTATTTTATATAAAAATGTTTGAATTCTGGGGTTTATCCAAAAAGGTGGAAGTGTGCTCAGATTATTCCTGTGTTTAAGTCTGGAAATAAAAATTCTGCACTTAATTATAGACCAAATTCCCTTTAAGACTACTTTGGTAAAATTTTTGAATCCATCATAGACGACTTATTTTTTCAAGTCGAAAATGACTTACCTATAGAGCAGCATGGTTTTTTTTTTAAAAATGCTCAGTATCATGTAACAAACTTGGTACCATATACTCAGTATATCTACAAACACTGAGTTTCTTTTAAAATACATTACTATCTATAGAGAAATATACAAAATAATACTTAAACTAGCAAAAAATCACTATTATAGTGAAAAATTGGAAAGCGCCAGCAATAAAGCAAAAGAAAACTGGAATATTATAAATGCCCTTAGAGGAAAAATGAACTCTTCACAAAAACAACCAGACACCATTGAACCAAACATAATGAATAATTTTTACTGTTCAATAGGTACAAAATTATCATCAGCTTTGTCCTCATATATTGATCCACTTGATTACCTTAAAAACTTGCATGTTACAGAGAAAATTAAATTTTATCCAACAAATATAAATGAAATCAAAGAAACCCTTAAATCAACAAAAAACAAAAATGCCTGTGGTATTGATGGCTTGTCCAAAAAAATTATTTTAAACCTGAACGATTCTACGTTTAAAACTTTGGAAAAATTAATTAATCTATCTTTTGAGTCCGGAAACTTCCCAAAATGTCTAAAAACTGCAATGGTGGTTCCTCTGTATAAAGGAGGAGCAGAGAATGATCCCTCAAATTTCAGACCAATTGCTTTACTCTCATCAATGTCAAAATTAATAGAAAAAATTGCCAAAAGTAGAATTATATCTCACCTTGAAAAAAATAACATTATTTCTCATCCCCAATTTGGCTTTCAAACGAAAAAAAGTACTAACGATGCTATGTTTAATTTATTAGAGGAAGTTTATCTAGGTTTAAATTCAAAAAATGACTCAGTTGCGGCAGTGTTCTGTGATTTCTCCAAAGCATTTGATTGCGTAGATCATGGAACACTGCTCCGTAAGCTGAGGTGTTATGGATTCTCAATGAAGCATTAGAATGGCCAACTTCTTACTTGTCTAAAAGAACTCAAATTGTGAAGATAAAGGGAAAACTTTCCGATGAGCTATCTCAAGAGGCATTCCCCATGGCTCTGTGTTGGGACCCATTCTCTTTTTAGCATGCATAGTGGACTCAACCCATATTGATATTCAGGGTGTATTTACTTTTTTTGTGATGATGTCTCAGTTGTATGGCGTGGTCCTGGGGAGAATCTAGATGAAGTCATGTTGAATGACCTTATAAAGATTAAATCCTGGTGCAAAGCAAATGGTTTATGCTTTAAAATTAAAAAAACGAATATCATATCTTTTAAATTTGAAATGAAATCTATAGATCTAGACTCTCACAACTTAGAATGTGTGACACACACCAGGTTTTTGGGCTTAGTAGTGGACAAAGACCTTAAGTTTAAGGAGCATATTGAGAAACTAAAATATAAACTAGCATCTGCCTGTTTTGCAGTTAAAGTAGTAGCTAAAGAACTAAACTACTCATCAGCTAGAATGGTATATTTTGCTTTGGTAGACTCTTTGTTACGCTATGGAGCGGCGTTTTGAGGTTTTTGCTCAGATTATCTGTTTGATTCTGTTTTTATATTACAAAAAAGGGCAATTCGTTACTTACATAAAAAAAAGAGCCTTTGAACACTGCAAGCCACTGTTTCAGCAGTCAAAAATTTTAACCCTAGCATGCATTATTATCCTAGAAACAGTGTGCTTAGTTCATAAAAAATATCAAAATTATGATCATTTCATTTCAAGACAAACAAGACAGTCTGAAAATATACCTTTGCCTATTCCAAGACTGGCCATGACAAGAAACTCTGTTATATACTTGGGAATAAAAATGTATAACCACTTAAGCTTGCCTATACGAGCTATAAAAAAATCACAAAAAATTTAGAAAACTTGTATCAAATTTCTTGGAAAACAAAGCTTACTATAGAATTGAAGAATATTTTATTGAGGGCTTCACTAAGTGAAAATATAATATTTTGTAAACAAATATTGACATTCCTGACTACCTGTCTGACTGAATATTTTTATTTTTATTATTTTGTTGTTGGTATGTTTATTTACATATAATGTTTTTATTTTAATTTTAATTTAACAAAAATATCTTAACATTTTTCTGTTTTTTTTATACTTTATTTTAACGTGTTTATTTTCTTATTCAGACCAAATTATAACTTTAGGACTGTAGTTTTATTCTACTTGTAAAGTTTAGTTTAGATAAGTGTAAGTTTAATATTATTGTATGTATTTCACTTTACATTGCTTTGTCTAAAAGGTTATTTTAAGAAATTATTATAATCTTTATGACAATAAAGCTTATTTCAATTCAATTCAACAAATTTGAGATAGGAGTTAGTGTGCTCTGTGTACACTGATTTTTTTAAGGGTTTCAATAAAGTCAACCATCCTACAATGTTTCAAAAGCTCAGTTTTCAGTGTACATGAAACACTGTTGGCTCTGCTCATTTCCTACTTGTCTGAGCATATGCAATATTCTGATGATTTAAAATGTTATTTGAAACTTTTATTGAAACTATTGAAAATGCAAAAATAAATAAATAAATACAATTCTATCTTATCTACATAAAAGGCACCTAAATACAGGTGTATCTGTGTGTGCCAAAAAACAATACATTATTTTTAATACCCTTTGGTAACTACTAAACTACTACAGACTAGTATTATATAAAAAAATAGTTGTAAGTTATAATAATACTTAATTTTTATTTAAATTAAAAATATGGACATTTTTCACAGAGCGCCTGTACTAAACAATATTTGTGTATAAAAACGCTAGTAAATCAGATATTAGAAAATTAATAACAGGTAATGATTTTTATAAATCCTATATTAAGAAAATCTTCTTTTAATTTGGTAGCAAGTTATAGTATTTAGGAG
Source organism: Oxystoma pomonae (assembly GCA_963921995.1). Classification (NCBI taxonomy): domain Eukaryota; kingdom Metazoa; phylum Arthropoda; class Insecta; order Coleoptera; family Brentidae; genus Oxystoma; species Oxystoma pomonae. The sequence goes on along the minus strand of OY998166.1, from coordinate 94,088,968 downwards.
CTAAAAAAATTGCGGATTGCTGGCTTAACCCTCAACCCTCGATTTACTTGAGGTATTATAAGATGTTGGTTTAGATTACATCTAGTTTGGTATCCATGATTTATGATATTTTGTTTATTAATAAATTTATGTGTGTGAGAACAGCAGGTAGCTATAAATATTGTATTTCAGAATTGTACAATTGGTTTGTTGAGAACAGCCTTGGCTTTTTAAACATTATTTTTATTATTGAATTTTGCTCCCTTTTAAGATTTTTGAGATTATTTTCATATGCCCCACACCATATTAATATTCTGTATCTCAATAAAGGTTCGATTAGAGCTTTATAAATTAACACAACTAACTTTCTACAAAGAAATTCTCTTAGCAGGTAAAATTTATGTAAGAGTGCTTTAATCTTTTTTGTTAGGTATTTGATGTGTATATCACACTTCAGGAATTTATCTATATGCACACCTAAGTATTTTATATAGCTTACTTGTTTAATAGGGTCGGTAATGTTTTTAATTGTAATGTTTTGATATGTTGGTCTGTTTGCATCATTTATAGAAAAAGCTATATATTAAATTTTTTAGCATTTAATGACAATTTAAAGGAATCTAAAAAGTTTTTTATGAAAGATATTCCTTGCTGAAAGTTAGATTTGACTTTATGCCATGTGTCTCGTACGAAAATTATGGCATCTGCATATAATATTATTTTTATTTTTTATTTTATATTTTACCACGAAGTTTGAAACATTTCTTCTTAAAAAATTTTGCGAGATTATAAATAACACTTATAGGTCTGTAGTTTTCCACCTGATGTTTGTTTCCCGTTTTCAAGATAGGGTTTGCAACAGATACTTCAAAGTGATTTGGCATTTCTCCAGTTTTAAATATTAAGTTTATTATGTGTGTTAAGAGACCTTAATATATAAATATGGAGCGTTTTTAAGATTTTTGCAGTTATCTCATCTTTACCAGGAGAGCTGTTCTTTTTTAAGAAATGTATATATTTCATTATTTCATTTTCAGTTATAGGTTTTAAATACAGAGTTTAAAGATAAATTGTTAATTTCAAAAGGGGTAGATGGTATTTTAATGCTACCAGCTATTTTAAGGCCAGCACCTATGAAGTAATTATTAAATTGAGCTGCCATGTCTTTAGGTTCTGTGAGTTGTTCACCACTTTCAAGTATAATATTTTTTATATCATTTTTGTTACCATTTTTGTTTTCATTTACAGCTTCATTAATAAAATTATATAATTTTTTTATGTTGTGGCTGTTTTCCTTTATTTTGTTTTTGTAATAATTATTTTTTGTCTGAGTAATAAGTTTGTTTAGATTATTCGATAGTTTTTATACTCCATTACTTTTTGGGGAGTGGAATTATTTTTTAAATTTTGTTTTAGTTTGTCTCTAGTTTTAATTGAATTAATTAGCCCATGAGATATCCAAGGTTTAAGTTTTTTAAATTTTTTGTTTACTTTTTTGTCATAGGATTCATGAATTATCTCACTTATATTATTTATTAACACATCTAGCACTACATTAGGGTCTCTATGGTTTAGAAATTCATCTCAGTTTTTATTTTTTGCCAAGTCAGATAGTTTTTGATAATTTATGGTTTTGATTGTTATGTCACTTATATTAGAATTTTCTGATTTATTTTTATCCAATGAGATATTTATTAACACAGGCAAGTGATCCTTAATGTCATAGTTGATTTTACATGGCTTCAAATTAAGTAAGTTTCCTTTTATTTTAGTTTTGAGAAAAACATGATCAAGACAGGTATGTGAGACAGCTCTAGTAATGTCCTCATAGAATGAAAAAAAGTTAATATCTCCTAGAAAAGAGGCTACATCAGTTTTTTCCCAATTTTCCAGATAATGACTTAAATCATTTAGAAAATTTAGTGAGTTAGAGTTTGGTGGAAACTTATAAATTGTGCTGGAGTTCTCTACAATAGTTTGAAACCCATTTTATGTTGAATTGAATTGAAATATACTTTATGGTCATATAAGATTAAAAACACTGTAGAAATTTCATTGACAAAGCATAATAAGTAAATATTCTATATTAAATCTGACATGTAGAACTTTATGTGTTTAAATATCATAAAAATAGTGGATTATATATAATTAATATAGCAGATTAAAAATGAAAATAATGAAAAAACACAACAGCCCTAAAGCAAATAAAAATATTTCATAAGTTCTGTTCAACCCTCAAACTATTTAGGTTTCTAAGGCCAAGTGGTAGTGGTTATAGATCTTGATACTTTCATATATAAGCGAGTTTTTTGTTAAGCAGCATCATGGAATTGGTAATGGAAGATTTCTGGCCTGCCTTGCAATCATGTTTGCATTATTGTAGTTACCATATTTCTTATGGACAAGACAAACTGTTTCTAAAATAAATAATGCTGGAAGGGTAAGAATTTTTGAGGAAATGAATATGAAATTACAAATTGAAAAAGTTCAGAAAAAAACTAATTAACTTTTTAAACTATAAGTTTAACAGAGCTCTTCACTGTCACTCTTCTGAAGACAATTTAAATTTTTACAATTTGCAACTCTTGTCTAAAAAACAGATATACTTTGACATATGCTTTGTTTACAAAACTCAAAATAACTTGATTGATTCTATTGAAATTGTTAGTTTGGTTGGTGGTAATAACACTTTTTCTTGGTCTTGATTGCGTCAATCATGGAGCACTGCTGAGAAAAATGGAGTTTTATGGGTCTCATGGAAACATCTTACTATGTTTTAAGTTCTAAATCCTCTCTTGCTCCAATAACTTGCATTGTGCCTCAAGAATCAGTTTTGGGTGCAATTCTCTTTACAATACAATACTTCTTTATTCAAAGATTAAGTATATACATTGCAACGATAAATGAATTGTAGCCAATAGTTAAAAGCAATTTAATTAAACTAAAATATAAAAAATTAAGAGAAAGTTAACTTAAATTAAGTCATAAATCTTTACATAAATAAAAAAAATCCAGCAAAATATTTAATGCCTAGTAAATAAAAAACACATTCAAATATTGTCATTCAGTAGACAAAAGACAAACCAAGCAAATTTTTTTTCTAACAAACAAATGACAAGCAATTTAAGATGTTAGTTCTGTTTCTATAGTTGCAGATCACAAAAGTATAAATAACTTGGTCATCAAATAATAAAGAGGAGATGGACAGGATGTTGGAAAGGGACCTAAAGCTGATCAAAATGGGGACCTACCTGGTATTATTATGCCCTTGGTTTGGCGTTGGAGGAATACCAAGCTGCGCCGCTGGTATTGCGCCAGCAGGAGCTTGAGTAGGTGGTGGTGGTGCTTGCTGTTGTACTGGGGCTCTTGTCATCATGGTCTGATTTGGATAGTATAATGCTTGGTCTGAAAAGTCAAGAAATTTGTCACCATCTGTGGGTATAGTTTAAGGAAAGTTTGGTTTGAAAGCTGTCATATACATGGGTATCTAAAAATTGATTTTAAGCCAAACCATAACACATTTGATAAGATATTTTTACCTTGATGGATGTCAAAATACACTGCATTTTTTCTTAAAACAATACAAATAATTCATAAAAATTATTAAAATCTGAGTAAAGAAGAAATCTGAGTAAAAAAGAAATCTGAGAACTGTTAAAGTGACATACACAGGATGTCACATTTCGAGTAAAATCATAATATATATTAAAGACCACCACCAAGAGGTGGTTTATAGCTCTTTATTTACACAAACAAGTGTTACCAGTTTTTTTGTTCGCATCCATGTAGAAGGGGTTGATATGACAACATCTTTCAAGAAAGCGGCCAAAAATCATAAAAAATACAAGTTTCGCAACCGGTGCATGTGCATGTGCATACTCGATTCCATATAATTCGAGGATGAGGATTCCAAAAATCGCAAAAAACAAGATTTTTGCAATTATCTCTTCAAAAAATCTTAATAATGCGACATTCTGTCAGACCAACTTTATATGTACCTCAAACTATTAGGCATGTATGCCAAATTGGATCCTTAGGGTTTGATGCAGTTTGAAGCTTCATGACCTTGAAAAATACCCCAGTAAAATTAAAAAACTGCAAAAATAACATACTAAAGGGCGTTATACATCAAGTATTAAAGTGAAGAGGATCAAATTTGGTAACAAAGATAAGAAGGTCAAGTCCAACAATTTTGTTAAAAGAAATTTTTTTTTTTATCCAATTTTGTAAAAAAGCCAAATTGACAAGATGGCCATCAATTCTTGTTGACTTATCTCTGCTTACTATGAAAAAAGTTTAGTTGATGCATGACCTTGATTGACCTTAAAAATACTATGTTTAAATGAAAACCCAGCTTTTTATAGTATTTTTTCCAATTTACCACAACGCAAAAACTTTAAGTGCCAGAGATGAAATTAACATCTTAGTCATAAATAAACACTTCATATTAAACTTCCTTACCATTTTTTTTTATCTGGCGTCCCAGATGTTTATGATATACCCTGGTAAAAATGACCTATATGCCTGTTGTTTTTATTAAGTTTCGGAACTGTAAATTCTAAGTTCTACTCACTTGTCTAGCCAACAAAGTCATTTAAATTATCTATAAGAGTTAGCAGAAGTTAGATATACATTACCACATTCTGGACCAGGTGTTTTAGATGCTATACAAAATTCTAATTAAGCTAGTAGGGCATGACTATTATACTTGTTTATTAATCCGTGTAGTAGATGTGTCACCATTTTGATATATCAGCCGCCATATTAAAACGCGTCATATCCAACAAATTTTTTTTAACAAAATTGTTGGAATTTACCTTCTTATCTTTATTACCAAAGTTGGTCCTCTTCGCTTTAATAGTTGGTGAATAACGCCCTTTGTTATGTTATTTTTGCAATTTGTTAATTTTACTGGGGTAAGATCAGATTGAAGCTTCAAACTGCATCAATCTCTAGGGATCGAATTCGGTATACATGCCTAATAGTTTGAGGTACATTTGAAGTTGCTGTGACAAAACGCCTTGTTTTATACGATTTACAAGGTCATTTAAGGTCGGGTGACCTTAAAAGTAATTTTTTTTTATCCTCGTTCTCGAATTATATGGAATAGAGTATAATCGTGCCCCGGTTGCGTTGTTATGATTTTTTACCGCCATCTTGAAATATGACGTCATATCAACCTCTTTTACATGGTTGCAAACAAAAACCCGGTGGCACGTGAATGTGTGACTAAATAGCTGTTAAATCCTCATCCTTGAATTTTATTATGAATGTTAATAAATAAGTATAGTCATGCCCTACTGACATAATTATAATTTTTTAATGGTTTTTCGACCGCCATTTTGGAAAATGGCATCTAAAACATTTGGTTCAGAATATGGTAATGTATATCTAACTTCTGCTAACTCTCTTATAGGTAATTTAAATCACTTTGTTCGCTAGACAAGTGAGTAGAACATAAAATTCACAGTTCCGAAACTTAATAAAAACAACAGGCATGTAGGTCATTTTTACCGGGGTATAGCATAAACATCTGGGACGCCAAATTAAAAAAAAATGATAGTATGATTTAAAATGAGATGTTTATTTATGGTTAAGATGTTAATTTTATCTCCGGCACTTAAAGTTTTTGCCTAATGGTAAATTGGAAAAAGCACTATAAAAAGCTGGGTTTTCATTTGTACATGGTATTTTCAAAGTCAAAGTCATGCATCAACTAAACTTTTTTTTTCATAGTCAGCAGAGATAAGTAAACAAGAATTGAGCACCACTTTGTAATTTTTGCCCTTTAACGAAATTGGATAAAATAAAATTTGGATATATGTCACCATTTTGATATATCAGCCGCCATAATGAAATGCGTCATAGCTGAACCAAATTTTTTTAAACAAATTGTTGGACTTGACCTTATTATCTTTATTGCCAAATTTGACCCTCTTCGCTTTAATACTTGATGAATAACGCCCTTTAGTATGTTATTTTTGCAATTTGTTAATTTGGCTGGGTTATTTTTCAAGGTCATGAAGCTTTAAACTGCATCAAACTCTAAGGATCGAATTTGGCATACAAGTTGGTCTGACAAAACGTCAAATTATTAAGATTTTTTGAAGAGAAAATGGTATAAATCTTGTTTTTTGCGATTTTCAAGGTCATTTAAGGTCCGATACACGGATGCGAACAAAACACCCGGTAACACTTGATTGTGTGACTAAAGAACTATCAATCAACTATCATAGTAACAAAACTCCTTCATTAAAAATCCCATGGACTTACACATGCCCCTTCACTATGATTTAAATTTCAAAACAATCATGATTTGGTTGATTTTTTTGTTCAAAATAAACATTTTGAAGCATTTATTATTATAAAAAAAAATTCTAGGCCTTTTTTTGCTTTAATTGGGTATTCCAGCGCATTTTTTAAATCAATGTATAGGAACATATGGATGAAGGATGTATTTTGTATGATTGAAAAACTTTAGGCTAAGATTTTAGTAAAAAAATCCACTGAATCTCCCACAAGCACTGCAAAAACAAACCAATTATTTTATATCATATCTGTTTTTCTTAATACTCAAAATAATTTGAGAAAAAAAAAGGTAAAAAACCAGAAATTTTATGACTTTATGACATGTAGAGTATTATACTTACAACCAGAAACTGTCGATGCTGCTTGAGGAGTCATATATGCAGTGGGCGGGTAAGTCAATTGTTGTGTACTAGCATAAACTGGAAACGACGGAGTCACAAATCTAGTATTCGGCTGACTTTGTGCATTCTGAGCATAAACAAGAGGATTCTGAAGGAAAGCAACAGGTTGCGAGGGATGCATATAGCCTTGTTGAGTAACTATGTAGTGGGTGCCTTGCGGCTGTCAAAAAAAATGTAATGTTAAGATACACTAAAAACAGTCAAATCCATTTTTATATTGCAAAATAGAGCATGGTTAAATTAGTTTTTTTTTCCAATATTTCATGTTGTAAAGGTATTTTCACTTCAAACAGACAAGTTAAAGATATTTTTTTGGATGTTTGTTCCAGCACAACTTTTAAGTGACTAATTGTCATAATTATTTTTTTATTTGATTCAGAAAAGACCAAATTGGACGGTCTTGTTATACTTCTCCCACCACTTTCATGACAAAACTGAAAAAATCTATAATATAAACAGCATATATTAAAAAACACTAGGTATTAAAAATTATTTTTATTTAAACCTCAACTTTTTTTAAGTTTAAATTGGGCAATATTTGCTACTTGAAAAAAGTTGGTTTTTATAAAAAAATTAAAGTTTCTATTATAGTTTTGAAATAAAACATTTAGATAAGGGGACCCCAATCCGCAAAATTCCATAAAAAATTGGTTGCAAAATCAAAGGAAATCTTTTTAAAAAAATTGGGAAATTATCAGAAAAAAACACAAAATCCTGCTAGAAGAGAGAAACCCTAAAATTTCTCATGCAAAATCACATCAAAAAATGCTAATCATTGGAAAAGTTTTGAATAATCAAAATCTGGTAAATGGTAATAGTACATATATTACTATATAATTTTGAAAATTATTCAACTTCCAAAAAACATTCCTTCAAGGTAAGAGCTATACAATGCATAATTTTCATCTGTTCAGTTACTTTAAAGCTACTATGGCACCAGAAAGACCAATAAGTCCAAAATTTAACTTATCCCTAAGATATGTCAAAACTTTTTTTACAAAAGAATTGACTTTTGATGGTTTTTAATCTATCAATTATAGTACAATTTACTAATTATCAGTTTTTACTTCAAATTTTAGGGGGTAACATAAAACCATAAAAATTGACAAGTCTCTTACCCTTTGCTGATGACTAGGCATCCTTGTCCCTTGGTTAGGGGGTGCTGCCCCTCTGAAATAATGAGGTTGACCTTGTCTGACTTGTGGTATGAATTGCTGAACCTAATTTTTATCAATTACTTATTATTACAGTTTTCAAAACTTAACAAAACACAATGAGGTGAATTGATAAAAGTTGTTATCAGAGTTACCTTATCAACATAATTCTAGACACAATTTTTTGTTACTTAGTTGTTAACTGAGCAAGTAATCAACTATTATCAATTTTATTTTAAATTAAATTTTAAGTTGCTAAGAGTTTACCCCTATTTTAAAATACAAAATTACGTGCAGGGAATTTAAACAATTTGTAAAGAAGTCAAGCAATCAATACTTCATTTTGTTAAAGATAAGAAATTCCTTCAAATAACTGTAATAATTAAGGTATGCACAGCAAAATGTGGCATTTTAATACAAGCTTGCATAATTGATTTAAAAAAGAGGTGAGCTCTCATTGAACTGCTATTTAAACTGTGAATAGAACAAGTAAAAAATTGCAATAAAATAACATTAATATTAATTGGTTTCAAAGATGTTTAAAGTAATTTAATTATTTCTTTACTATAAACTCCCACATAGTACACACAGTCAAAATCTTGCAACTTTAATGGTTTCCACAACAATAAACCACCTTTTAAACAATAAAAAGTTCCCCTTTTTACAACCAAAATTAATAAGACATAAAATGCTTAATAAATTCAGGCAGGAACCATTTTACCATTATTCAGTAATCAATTCCCATGTCTTAACTTTTTAAAAATTAAAATATAATGATGATGTGAATTTATTTGGGTTACAAGCTTTTTTGGTATACTGATTTTCCTGTTAAAGAACTTAAATATAAATTTTACTTACCATAGCCATCTGACTAGGCATAGTTGGCACCTTTATATCGGAATTAGGTGGGGTTGATGACTGGTTTGGGTGGCCTGTTGGGGGCAAAGCTCTCAAGCTACCTGGACCTGGTGCTGGTCCCTGTGCCCCTGACACATATGATCCTGCTGGACTTGGTATTTGGAACTGATCTGACCCTGGGTAACCAATTTTGAAAAAAAAAGAAATTAGATAAAGTTGTAAAAATCAATTTACACAAAAAATTGCATTAATTTTAAGGTTTGAAAAATATTTTAATTTTTTGCAAGAATTTGTATAAGTAGATATTAATAGATACTTACTACCTAAGATGGGTTGATATCTGAGTAAACAATTAAGGTTAACACAAAATTTTTAAAGCTCTATATAGAAAAAAAAAAATCAAAGCATCAACAAAAGTCCAACCCAAAAGGTAGGTCCTTCTAAAATTTTTTTAACCTTTTGTATTAACTCTTGTGCAAAAACACCCTCAATATCTAGACTACCTGAGACATAAATGGTACTATAATTAGCTAATTGAGCTTATTATTTATTACCAAAAATTATACATTAATATATTTTTGGAAATTTTATTACATTTTAACTAGAATTTAATGTAAATGAGATAATAATTATTTATATTTGAAATTTAACTAAGGCATAATTTAGGGGATTGCACATTGAACCTCTATGAAAAAAGAATGAGGGTGGACTGAACAGACTGACACACAAACCGCCGACTGCCGGGAATCGATATTTTGACAGATCACGTGCCCCCTAAGCACATGCATATAAAAGGCATTTATTATCAAAAAGGCTTTTAATAACTTACGTTGCTGAGGAGCCATCATCCTGTAATGGGGCGGGGCCGGGGGTGGAAATAAACCAATTCCATCCTGTTTTACAGGACCGTTCACCACAAACCTGGACACCATTATTAATTTAAAATCTATCAATTTTAAGATTGGTGACTCATTGAAGTAACAATTCTGAAATTCACAGGAATATTATCAAACATAAACCCACAAACTGGGGTTAGACACATTATTTTAAACTTGAAAAAGATTTGAAACTTCTTTATCGAGAGCATGTCCACAAAATTAGAGAAAATTTATGAACCACCTTGAAGACACATTCACAGCAATAAAAAATGCACTCTTTAAAATGTCACAAGGAAGATGTCCACAGTGAAAGGAGACTCGTGATACAAGAATTGCGAAAAATAACGTTATTTTATCCTTAAAAGGATGGGCAAGTTGTAAATGCGAAATACTTGGAATTTTAAACAGAGAAGAAAAATCAATAAGGGCGTTTTACGACGATTTTCACGAGAGTTTTAGCACTAACGGATACACCATATTTAATCCAAAACTATGAAACACTTTTGTTTAGTTTAGTTCTTATTTTATTTTAAAAAAACATGTTAAATCATTTAATGTGAGCCCAAAATTAAATTAAAATTTCTAGCAAACAACAAACGCCATTGATGCTCATCAAACCACAAAAGCACATCATGGCCATGCAAGTGTGCGTTGCCACATTGTGCGAGAAGTCTACGTAGGAAATACCTATACTTGAATTTATAACAGCTCATTGTCATAAAGATAAGTTAAGTCAGGCATTCGTACTAAAAACTAAAGTTTGTACCTGTTGGCAATTTGTCACATTTGATTTTTAGAGTGCGTTCATTTTTTATTCAAATTTGAAGGGAAATAGCACAAAATGGTAAGTTTTAATTAGGGAGATTTTGGTCAGGTTTTTTGTCCGTCTGTTACCCTTACCTTTATTCTGGACAGGCGCAGTAGCGCTCTGTCAGGCTGTTACCTTTATTAAAGGTAACCACTGGCGCTAATTAACGTCGAATAGCGACTACCTTTACGTTAAAAAGACAACCAACCAAACTTGATGTGATTCTATGTTGGAAGATTTTTAGGGTAAAAAATAAGGTGACCAACTCCTAAAGGGGCAAAACCGGGACACTCCGGCCATTCAATGTATTGTATATCATGTATTTTTTCTTATATGCACCCCTAATAATATTAAGATGTATTTCCCAAAATACTTATTAATGAAAAATAATTTAAGTAAGGTCAATTCAAATTTATAGATAGCAGAGAACATCCGCTTTTTTAATTGCAGTGATTTTAAAGTTACAAAATACAGTGGTATCAAAACCGGCGCGAACCGGAAGCTGAAAAATCGGGACTATCCGGGACGGATTTTTCCCCCGGGACAAATGGTTAAAAATCGGGACTGCCCCAGCCAAAACGGTCACCTTATATAAAAGTTGGTTTTGTTTTACAAAATTTTTTTGTATTTGGGTTTAATTTTTTGTTAGCCGTGTTTATAGTAGTAGTGGAGTGCCTTTTTTACCGTTTTTTTTTTGGTAAACAGGTGAGTAAGTACAAATAAGTTTGCAGAGGCTCGTTTTCTTCCATTACTCCACCAAAGATATCTTGCAAAATCATTTGCCTAACTATGTTGGGATGTCCGTCTCCCAGTCCTATCACTATTAATATTTTCCTCCATGATATGGTTAGAAAAGCAAATAAAAAAGACTTGAGAAAAAAACAACAAAAGTCAATAAAAAAAGTAAGGTTTTGTTTACCGCCAAACGATTGACTACGTTCAAAAGCTCTATTTTTAACCTCTTGAAGTTACCTTTATTTACGGTAACGGTAACCGCAAGAGTAACGAAATTTGCTGCCTAATCAAAATCTCCCTAATGAAAAATCGGCTGCTAACTTTAAATCAAAAATGTCGAATATGTGCAAAAACTAAGAAGCACTAACGAAACTGGTTGGACAACTAAAAAGCAATAACGAAACACTACGAATTGTGAATTTTTGGTGATAAAATTCAACATACTGGCTACCAACTTCACGCGTCAGAGCGTGGTTGACCTTGACTTTTAAAAACTCGATAACTTATGAAAAAAGAAAGTAAAGTCGACACTTTTTTAAGCACTAACGAAATACATTGAAATGAGTTTCATTTTGTGATCCTGAATAAAAGTGCGGCTGTTGGCCTTGATTTTTAAAAACGCAACAACTTTTTTAAGTTTTTTTTTCTGGGACTTTTCCATCCATAGTAGGATCAATGTCCAGTGTAGCCAAGCGTTTCTGCAGAGTTAAAGACAAACATAAAACATCCATGCACCTAGCCGGGATTCGAACCCGAGACCTCTCGTGCGGCAGACCGATACGATGCCCACTGCTCTACGGAGGCCGGCAACTAATAAAATACTTTGAAATGAGTATCATTTGGTGATTATGACTAAAAGTGCCACTGATGACCTTGAAACTAAATTTTGAAATATCTTAAAAACCATCAGAGCACTAACGAAACTACTTAGAGCAGATGAAAGCACTAACAAAATACTAACCACTGACTTATGTTTAAGCCTTTTATCTCAATGATGACCTTGAAAAAAAAGAAAGTCAAATATCTCAAAAAATAAAGGAGCACTAACGATTGACAAATATTTGGCGATAAAATTTGACACATTTGCTGCTAAATTCACGGACGTCAAAAAGAGGAATGAAGTATTTCTTCTAGGCCAAAACTTTAAATTTGCGGCCAATTATTTATCGTTCGTTATTTACACAAGCTCTCAAGGACCCTGGCGTTGTGGTGGCTGGTAAATTTTTTGGTAAGAATTTTTTGTTTTTAATTTTAGAGGAGCAGTGACTTATGCCCCATTTGTTTTAAATGCAAAGTCAAGTGATGCGTTTTTTGATGCACGCTAGGTGTGAATCGGGTGTTATGTGGCCAAAATAATTCAAGACTCGTCGTCGTCTTGCTCTTTAGAAGATTTTTTATTCTGACGGGACACTGAATTTTTATTAAAGAAGCCCAATAAGAATCGCCGACGTTTAAAAAGTGGAAAAATAAACACATCACATTAATTTTTTATTCAAATTTGAAGGGAAATAGCACAAAATGGTAAGTTTTAATTAGAAAATCGCCTGCTAAATTTAAATAACAAATGTCGAATATGTGCAAAAACTGAGCACTAACGAAACTGGTTGGACAACTAAAAAGCACTAAAGAACCACTACCAATTGTGAATTTTTGGTGATAAACTTCGACATACTGGCTGCCAACTTCACGCGTCAGAGCGGGGTTGACCTTGACCTTTAAAAACGCGATAACTTTTGAAAAAAGAAAGTAATATCGACGCTTTCTGAAGCACTAAAGAACACTAACGAGATACATTGAAATGAGTATCATTTTGTGATCCTGAATAAAAGTGCGGCTGTTGACCTTGAAACTAAATTTTCAAATATCTTGAAAACCATAAGAGCACTAACAAACTACTTAGAGCAGATGAAAGCACTAACAAAATACTAACCACTGACTTGCGTTTAAGCCTTTTATCTCAATGATGGGCGGTTGACCTTGAAAAAAAAGAAACTCAAATATCTCAAAAAGTAAAGGAGCACTAACGTAATTTATTAAAGCACTAAAGAGCACCAACGACTGACAAATATTTGGCGATAAAATTCGACGCATTGGCTGCTAACTTCACGGACCTCAAAAAGAGGTATGTTCGAGTCGAAAATTACGGAAAATCGTCATTTTTTTCATTCTGTCTGTGTAAATGAATTAAGTATTTTTTCTAGGTCAAAACTTAAAATTTGCGGCCAATTATCTAGCGTTATTTATTTACACCAGTAAATTTTTTGGCTAGAATTTTTTGTTTTTTATTTTACAGGAGCAGTGCCTTATGCCCCACTTGTTTTAAATGCAGAGTCAAGTGATGTGTTTTTTGATGCACGTCAGGTGTGAACCGGTTGTTATTTGGCCAAAATGGTTCAAAACTCGTCGTCGTCTTGCTCTTTAGAAGATTTTTATTCTGACTGGACACTGAATTTTTATTAAAGAAGCCCAGTAAGAATCGTCGACGTTTAAAAAGTTGAAACATAAACACATCACAAAGGGAAAAGAAAGTTGTAAAATTGCAGCTGACAAATAGGCTTTTTGATTTTAATTTTATTTCAATAAATCACTTATATTAACTTATCTACAAACAAACACCTATCATGACCTAACCACCTTTTGCAGTTTCGAGGGCGCAACAACATAAACGCAAAAAATAATTATTAATTTGGATAAAAATTCGAATCTATTTTCAAGTTGCTGAAAGTGCTCCATATTTGTTTGCAATGTTTGGTGCTGATTTGGTGGAATGACGTCACAATTTCCACTGCAATGTTGAAGAAGTTTAGAGGACATAAAATGATAACACATTACATCCTAACAATATACATGTTGTCCCAAACATCTAAAAGGTATTTTTTTCACATCGACTTTCCGTCGACGTATCTTCGATTTGAAACAAGCTAAAAGTACCTAAAGTGTTAAAGTCATTGTTGCAGCATCACTGTCTCCTACAATTACAAGCCTGCCTCTATTTCACTGGCCATTAATTGTACATATATTGCGCATTATTTGCAAAAATTCCAAATAATGCCAAAAAATTTCCAAAAATTTCAAATAATGCTCAAAAAAAGGTTAAATAATGCAAAATAAATTTTGAAAATGCCAAATATATCCAAAAAATTAATATTGGTACTGTAAAGCTTAAACACAACCCGCTTCGCTTTGTCAATGGAAATTTTTATATGTAAATCAGTTTTTATGTTAAGGTAATTTTTAATTTTTTTTTATATGGAAACAAAATACACTTAACTTTCATTAAAGCTGTGGCATTTCAAAGTTCAAATTGGAAAAAAATTAAAAAAAAAGTATTTTACAAAGAAATGCAGTATTTACTTACCTATCTCCCGCCAGCGTAAATTAGCAGCATCAGCAAAAGCACATTTTTTGCAAAAAATTTACATACATGAGAATATTAAAATTTTCATAATTAGTCTTGTTCAGTCAAAAATGTTGGTGTAAAATTATTGGATTTTGGTATAAAAAAAAAATAAATATTTTCATTTATTCAATTTATTGTTTACTGTTAAATTGTTAAAAAAAAAGTCATAGTTTTCCTTTATTAGAATCGAGATTATAATACATTAGTTTGGTAAAAATTACTACTTCCATCCCAAGGAATAAAAAATGTAAAAAAATATTAAAAGGTGACTTTTTTTGGATTTGGCATCACTGAAAATTATCAAGAAATGCCCTTTTGAAGATTATGGTTTTCATTTCTTACTGAATTCAATAGCACCAGTTCTTATCTCTAAATTGTTTGGCAATGTTTTTAGAGGCCCTGATTTAAAACCAGTAAAAAATAAAAATTCAATTGGTGAAAAAACTGTACATTGCAACTCAAAGTACCTTGCAGGTACTTGGCCGAGTGCTTGTATAAAAGTTACATCATGCAATGTACTCTTTTTAAAATTATTATGGATGAAAATGTTACCCTTAGTATAACATAATAGTAAAAAAGTAAATTATTAATAAACTCGAGGGCAAAATTCAGTAATAATAGTTATTTCTAGGACAGGAAACAAAACAAGTGGTTGAAAATTAAATGCACATACACTATTGGCCACTGGAAAAATTGTGAAATTATTTAGGGCATGCCCATTTATGGGTTTAAGTAAATAAATTTAAAAAAATATTAATATACCAAATTAATGAATTTTTTACTCCTCAATTTAAAAAAATTTAATATCCCCAATTAATTTTTTACAAAAACAGGGTGTCCACAGATTTTTCTATAAAAAAATCCCTGATTTTCCCTGACCAGATTAAAAAATTCCCTGTATGATATTTTTAGCAATCTCAGAAAAGAAGACAATTTTTTCAGAATGTTGATTTTACTATAAAATTAGAGTGATTTATTCAAACTTTCTTTTAACTCATATTAGGAGTGTATTTATTAAAAAAGAGGAAAGAAAATCAGCCTCCACCACCCCTAAAAAGATATATTTTCATGTTTGCTTTTTTCCTGAAATAAAAGACAGTGCTAAAATAGTTTATTCCTCAGTTTATTCGCTTAAGTGCTGTGAAAAATCCCTTCCTTGGCAAAAATTTCCTGACTTTCCCTGACCCATTGAAATTCTCCCTGACTTTCCCTGACCATTTTCAAATTCTCTGACTTTCCAGGTTGTGGACACCCTGAAAAAGCTCCTTTAATGACAGGAACATGAATAGATGCTTTTCAGGTGATACTAGGTGGTTTTAAAATTATTTTTTTTATTGATAAACATAGGATTAACACAAAAAAAATCAGGAGACCTTCAAATCACATGTCATGATTTTACAGGTGATTTGTTGTACCTGCCAAGATAAAGGTAAACCACTGATAAAAATAGAATACAGGAAGCAATCTCACCATAGATACAAACCTTTTAGTAACCTAGTACTTAATTATTTACAAATAACCATATGGAATGACCAGAAATGAAATAAAAAAGTGAATATTTAACAATGAACAATAATTAAGTTTTGTTGTATTTTTTCCAGTTCTATTCAGTAAAAATGTAATATCCAATCATCAAATTATTTGTACAGAGTGAGTCACTATAAACTTTTATGTGGCAAATAATTTTGATAAGACAAATGCATTGAACAAAAATCCAAAGCCACATATAAACTGTAAGAGGATGTCAAATTAAACGGAAATTTTATTTTATTTATTCCATCTTGCAATCCAATAATAACAAACAATTTGTCACAGGGAATGTTTATAATAACTCACCATCTAGAATTAAAATTTATTATTTGTTGGATTCCCAGCAAAGTTTTAAATTAGACTAGTATGTCCTAGACTCTGTGGGAGATGAAATAAATGAACCATACTTTAATAAGTCCTACTCAGAGGAGAGAAGTAGGAGAAGTACCTAGTTTTATTAAATAACAAGAAGACTTTCAGTGAAGCCAAAATTACAATTTGAAACAATAGAAAATTCTATTGGTCTGACAAAGAGCACAAAAATGCATCAGAAATGGGCAACTCTTATTACATCCCATGATGCATTTTAGAATCAGGGTGGGCACAGGTTTAAAATTGGTACTTATTCAGTATAGTTTTCTGCCATTTTTCCAAATATATTAAATGTTGACAGACAACTGCATTTTATGTTTTCCTGAACATGACTTCCTCTGCCAACAAATCCAAAACATAAAAGGCCAATTGAATTAATGAAACCAAAAGTTGACTCCTAAACAAAACATGACAAAAATAAATGGCTTAGGACAGGCAACTTAATACACAATTCTTAAATTTAGTGCCTAATTTTATTTGTCTTTTAGAGGTAATTATGCAGTAGACAGTTTTCTGCCATTTTTGATTTTTTATGAAAAATTCTTTATGGTGGCACCTACTAGGGTCCCTAGGACCCCAAATCCGCCTGCGGCCGATTTTTTTTTTTTTAAGGGAAAAAAGGGTGCCCGGGTGGGATTGTAATGTGTTTTTTTGATGGTTTTGATTTGGGTTGGATTAGGTTGGGTTGGATTAGGTTGGGTTGGACTATGTTGGATTGGGTTGTTTTAATGAAAAAAAAATAATAAAAAAAAACCAACCAGCGCAGGCGGATTTGGGGTCCTAGGGACCCTAGTAGGTGCCCCCACACACACATATTTAGTTGTTGGGTTTTTACTCACACTGAGTTCCGTTTTTATTACTATGTTGATGTCAAATTTAACACAATCTAGGGTTTGAGATTGTCTGTCAACACATTAACACAACATTTTAGGAAAAATAAGGCTAGATAAGGCTAGATTTCAAACTATTTTATTATACATAAAAAATAGTTTTTGGTGAATTTAGTCAGGTTTATTAGCATGCAATTTATTAAATGAACCTAGCAATAA
This sequence comes from Oxystoma pomonae, assembly GCA_963921995.1. Lineage (NCBI taxonomy): Eukaryota > Metazoa > Arthropoda > Insecta > Coleoptera > Brentidae > Oxystoma > Oxystoma pomonae. The sequence continues at coordinate 94,071,495 of OY998166.1, read as the reverse complement.
TAGGCCAAATTTAGGCCACATCATTATACTTATATTTTACACATATGAAAAGGATACGGTGAGCTGGAATATCTAGCATTTTGCGGCCCTTGCCCGGCCGACTGCTTGTTATTGCCACTCATCTCGATAATGGGGTGCCGCAGCCCTTAAAGGGGGCACCACAAACTGCTGTTTCGTCTATGCATATGTTCACAACTGGGGCCGTGATATACTTTCACCAGGAATACCCGGGCCTATCAGCATTTTTCGTGGAACAACCACAAAAAGTGCGTGACAGTCTTTTGAATTCTTTAAATCGAGCGTAAAATGTTAGATAAGATTTTCGACGGCAGATAAACTGGAAAGGTTAGATCTACTTTCAAAATGGCGGAATGTTTAAACCCGAAAATTTCAGTGTTCAATGACGGCACCACGTCAAAGTACGGCTTCCGTAGACTATTCGCTGTGCAAATTTTTCCTTTTTCCGAAAAGTTTATCGAATTTTTCACGAAAAATATAAATAATTTTTTTAGGTGACACGCGGCTTTCACGTTCACGTTTTTCGCGTTCGCAGACGCTAGCGCAACTACCGGAATGTTTTGAAAACGTTTTTTGTCACAATATCCAAGACATGTGAACCAAAATCCATTTCTGTCTAATGCATCATATTCTAATGAGCATTTCTTTCTGGCGTCCATCTGCAATTGATTAAAAAATTTTATCTGTCAAAATTAGAATGCAATGTTGCGACATTTCGTCTCCATTTTTTCTTGAAAACCCCAAGGTAAGGAACCAAAAACCCTTCTAAAAGCACCAAAACATTTTATTTTTGAATAAAGGCTCATTTAAAGCCGTATTCACAGCCGTTTCCAAGGTCCCCTTCTTCCTTAGCCAAGGTAAATTCTTAAGTGATGGAAGGAGCGATCCTAAAGGAACATGTATAAATACGGCCCTTAGAATAGCACAGAGCAATACCTTCTTCACATATGCCAATCAACTCCTACCGTTTTAGTGGGGTCCCATAGTTTATACAAAAATACATTTTACAAAGCGTATTTAACACAAACGTACATTGCGCAAACAATACTTTCCGCAAATCGTAAAATAGCATAACGATACTTCGCACAAAGGATACTTTTTGCAAACCGTACATCGTACAACTCGTACTTTCTACAAACAATACATCTTACAAATCGTACAGTGTAGAATCCGTCCGACATACAATTTTTGTTCTCTGCTGTTTTAATTTAAGCTCAGAATAAACATCCAATCTTAGAAGGAGAAGATATATTCTTTTTTTTTGAATTTTATAAAAAATATAGGTTTAAATAATTATAGGTATATAGAATCCAAAAAAATCGAGACATTAATATGCAGTGTGGGGACTTTAGCGGAATCAAATCCTCTAGAGCCTCAGGATAAAATATACGCAACCCCCCCCCCCCCCCTTAGAAGCCTGGTTATGGTCACATTTTGACTTCAAATTAAATTTTTTTATTACTTATCCTTAACCCCCTCCCCCCCCCCCCCCGAAGTCAATTTCTGAGTGCGCCACTGATTATTGAATTTTTTTTAAATGTGATGATATACCTATAGGTAAACTATTTTGTGACACCTTGACTGCAATGATTTTTTGATGTGAGTTAATTTTTAATTAAAAAAAAACCTTTAGATATAAAAATCAAATTACTATTGCTTTTTTCTTTAATAAACTTCGGCAAAATAGATTTTTTTTTAGCTGTAGGTTGTTTTACAACTCTTTATACAGTGTGTCTCAAAAGTCTGGAATAATGGATTTTTTGGGAGAACGCTTTTTTCAAAAAAAACTTATATAGGTATAGGATCATTTTAGGAAAAATAGCGGTTTCGAAAAATGTATACTCTTTTTTATACACGGTGGACACCTTGTATTGAGTAGTGTTGGGTATTTTTGAAAAGGTTATTTTTTAAGGATCCAGAAAATGAGATAATATACAGGGCGTCCAATTTAAAAAAGAGATAAGGTGACTTATTTTATTTTTGGGACACCCTGTATAAAATGGTATATATTTTTAGAAACCGCTTTTTCTACTTTAAAATGATCCTACAAAAACCCATAGTTATCCCGAAAAATCCATTATTCCAGACTTTTGGGATACACTCTGTATAGTTTAGTAAGTTTTTAAGATAATTCGGTCAATAAAATTTTTAGACATATTTTATGGTCTATCTATTTTTAGCCATCCATGCATTCATAGTACCTGATCTGAAAATTTGGGAGGGTGGGGATTTAACCTCACAGCACCTAGGCCTCATTTGACCCGTTGCGCATTTTCATAGTACCTATGGAGGCTATTGGGATCGTCAAAAATACCTAAATACAAAATTTCGTCATGGTGTCTGTCTGTCGGTCTGTCTGTCTGTCGGTAACACGATTACTCAAAAACTGCTAAACCAAATCTTATAAAATTTGGCCCCAAAATTCTTTGTCACCCTACGCAGAGTTGATTAGGTTCTGGTGGGGGTGGGGGGGTTGGCAAGACGATATTAGGGGGGATTAAACTTAACTCACTAACCGTATAGCAGCTAGCGACACGCGATTTTTACAATATATAGGTTAGATAATTACATTTTCAACCAAAAATTTAAAAATATTTTTTTTTGGTTGAAAATCCAATTATCTTAGTTAATATGAAAACCGCGTGTCGCTTGGCAAGAGGAGGAGGGGATTAAGCTTTTAATAAAATTGTAACTTCAAAAGTATTATAATCCTTTTAAGAAAATTAAGTGGGTTAGAGAGGTTTCACCCTTTAAAAGGGGAATTTTTTATATAACTGGAAAGCCCATAAAAAATCTCAGTTGTCGTGTTTTTGCGCTTAATCCGCATATTTTTTCTATAAACACAAATCGTCGAATAACTCATAAAATCGTGCCAACGTCGGTATAACGTCAGCAGTGCGTTAGCGATGCTTTGGCCCGATTTTATGTCGGTTATATGTGTTTTTAGGGTTATCCTGAGGCTCTAGCGAAATTATTCCATTTAAAGTTCCCACCATATATAGAAGGGCCCAAGGATATTCTGATAGTATACTAAAACTTCTCCTCCAAAGCTGACAGCCAAGAGTGTAACTTATTTATTCCCACGAGAGGGACGTTGACACTTCGTTTTTTTATCCTGCATAGAAATCGGTTCACTCGATTACGATTTGTAATCACACAGACTGCATGGTCCAAAAAAGTGAAACCTATGATGTCAAATTCGCTGCTCACCATGAATATCTCCTAAACGGTAGGAGATACGAAAAGGTTTAAATTAGGGCAAATTTGCGCAAATTTGATGCTTGCTGAAAACTAGGAAAAGTTTACAAATTCCGGATAGCTCTGGAGAAAAAACCGTAATCTTTAATTTTAGTCTTTATTTTTCTGCGCCCTTATTCTTTTAAAGCTGTCAAAAAACGCTTAAAACTTATATAAACAGGCAGTTTTTTGAAATCTACCTGACAGGTTCGTTTTTTAGATTTGACATTGCAGTGTGAGAGGGGAGCTCTGGCAAGCTCATTTTTGGTTCATAAAGGATGACAGATAATATTTTGCAACCTTATTTTGACAAGTCACCTGAATTTTTGGGTTACTTGACCATCATTAATTATTGTGTCTACATAAAACCCAAACACTTATCTTTCGACAAAATAATTAGAATAATCATTTCAGTTCCCAGAAGTGAGGATCAAGCTAAATTGGTATATAAATGTAGATTATTATGTAATAAGACACCAAAGTTGAAAATTTCGATGACTAATTGATTAAAAAGTTATTCAGACGAAGCATCAAGGCAAATAAAGGAAACCGAAACAGACACAAATTATTTACTATTTACCTGTACAGGATGATTTTTTCTTAAATATTAAAATTAAAGTAAAAATCACTATTTTGGAACTGACTCTGTATAATATTTTTTCTACTAGCGTGCGGAAAACATACTTTCTGCACTAGTGCGGAAAAGTTAACTTTAACGGCCATTTCGAGCGGTTAGACGGGACAAAAAAGTAACCCATTACTAGAAAAACCAGCTGTGACTTCTATATGATTAAAATTATGACTACATTTTCTAATAAATAATTTCCTAAAACCTTGGGTTATGCAATAAAATAGTTTAGAACAATAAGTTTTAACAAGAGCTTATAGGGGAATCTTTAAACTTTGGGTTGGACGGGACAAAAAAAAACCAAAACCTAATTTTAGGAAATTCTTACTTTTATATAGGGTGTTCCAAAAAAAAAAACGACTTTTTGGATTGCCTATAACTTTCACGTTAATTATCCGAAATTCGAAATTTAGCATTTTTTTGAAAAAGAGGACTTAATATTTTATGCAATTAATGTCGAAACTGGCATTTCCTTAAAATTGAAGATGGCGGACAGTTTTGAAAAATGGTTAATTTTGACCCATTGGAAATTTTTATGCTCGCCACTGTAATAAAACTGAGATGTTCGCTAAATAGCCTTATTCTTAAATAGCCTTATTCTTACGTACGTAACATTTGTTTAAATCGGTTAAGAATAAAAAAGTTCTACAGTTTTACATTTCATGCTCTTTGTGTGATAAAAGACTTTCTCACTTAAGTCAACTTTATTCGACGGGATACAGGTTCGTCAAAAAATATCGGAAAAAATTCTAAAGTTTCTTTGGTATTTTTAACCCTTATTGGAAAATAAAATGTGTACGCTGCTGTAATAAAATTGATATGTGCACTAAATAGTATTATTCTTTCAACGCATACACATGTAACGCTTGTTTAAATCGGTTAAGAAATAAGACTTTCCATGAAGCCGTCCGCCATCTTGAAATTTAAAGAGATGTCATTTTGACATCAGGCACATTGAAGTTAGGCTTTTAGCTTGTCAGAAAGTTTTAAATTTTTGGCAAAACTGTATCCCGTCGACTAAAAAACGACCTATGTTCAGAAAGAGGCATCAAATGTAAAACTGCCGAACTTTCTTATTTTTTAACCGATTTAAACAAACGTTACATGTAAGAATAAGGCTATCTAGCGCACGTCTCAGTTCTATTACAGTGGCGTACATACAAAATTTTCACGGGGGTCAAAAATACCCATTTTTCAAAACTGCCCGCCATCTTCAATTTTAAGAAAAATGTCAATTTTGATGTGAAGCGCATAAAATCGTAAATTTTCTTTTTCAGAAAAACATTAAACTTCAAATTTCGGAGAATTAATGTGAAAATTATAAGCAATCTAAAACGTCCGGTTTTTTTTGGAACACCCTATATATTTCAATTTTTTAGAAAATCGCTTTATCATTGCTTTTCCAAACTAAACAAAAGGCATTGGCATTAAAGGAGAAAGCAATAAGTTGTTAACAATTATGTTAAAAATTATTTTGAAGCATGAACCAGTAAAGCTTTTCTTTTGGGTTGGACGGGACAAAAAATAGAATAATCGAAAAAATATTATTTGCTTTAGGTACGAAACTGTTTGTAAACCAAAAAAGAGTGTTACAGTCGTTTTATGATTTGGAGTTATTTCAAGATTTTTAACAAAAACCGATAGATCGTTAAAGCTTTTTTCCTTTTTTTAATAAAATTACATTTGCTTGAAATGGCCCTTTATGGTACTTTTCCGCACTCAACCAAAAATAAAATATAAATATATTGCTATATTTTTAAAAATTTTCTTTTTTGTGTTAGTAAACGTTTTAGTCAGGATAAATAAAGAGTAACATTTTTAAAATTCCTTTTATTGGGTTAAATGAATACTTAAGTCAATTAAGCGAGCTGAAAAAATATTTTACCCTACAACTCGCGTAAAGTGACCTTTCCGCACATAATTACTGCAATCGCGTGCGGAAAAGTGACACTTTCCGGAATTGTTACATAAACTGCTATTTATTTCTACGACCGTGCGGGAAAGGGGTGTTTTTTAGTTTGGAAAGTATCACTTTCCCACACTGAGTACAAAAAATATTTATCCTAACTCATGTGTCAAGTTTCTTTCCCATCCTTGCTGCTTTCCCGAACTCCGGTCCGCGTTCGTTCTCAGACAAAGGAATGTCCCGTGTGGGGAAGATTAAATTTTCGCACAAGTTATGTAAGATAAAAACTATAATTTTCAGATTTTGCGCATTGTTAACAGTGTGCAAAATATAACTTTGCGCACTGTAATCGTAATGTCAAAACCATTTCTTCGCATTGTCAGAGCATACGTCAGTGGGCTTTAAAATGCCTTGTATCTAGTTTTTATACTTTTTATTTAAATTTTTGAAAGCGATTATCTCACAAACTAAATAAGATCACCTATGATGTTGGATGTCATTTTAAAGAGTTTTTTTGAGAGAATCTACAGATAGTAACATTTATAAAATTAATCCCCTTTATCAACATTTTTTAACAAATGACGTAAAAATGACCAAAAATGGATAAATTGCATTTGTAAATGTGTAATCGCCCAAATTCTACCATTTCTGAATTTTCCTTAAAAAAATCCTTTAAAATGACACTGAACATCCTAGGGTACCTTATTTAGTTTTACGCCTTTTCCGCAGTCATTTGCGTGTGGAAAGTAGCAGTTTCCCGCACAGCGTGCACGAAAAAATTTTGTTTGAGGAGAATATAATTTTGCGCATTGGGTGTTACGTTACTATGCCACACTAGTATACAAAACCACTTTATTTTAATGTTATAATAACATTTTTATTAAACACATTTTTTATTGACTATTTTATGCTACTTTTCTTTACGCTCTTAGAAGAACAATTGTTCCTAATGCTTGCAGAAATAATTTCTTCCGCAGTCGACTGCTTGACCGAACTTCTAAGTCCTTCGGCCAATGAGGCAGTCTCGTACGGAAAAAATGGCTTTTCCGCGTGCTAATTTTTTTTACAAAATTATGCTCAGCAACAAGTTGTTTTTAAAAAAGAGAGGATCAAAAGATCTTGGGAGGAAAGAACGAAAATTCAAAATTGGATGAGTGTCCCACAAGGAACACACAAAAGACCAAAGTGAAAAGAGGAACAATTAAACGATGTTTCGCCCGGGGTGACCAGCGTGGGCTCGTCAGTGGATTCACTAGTCACCCTCAATCCAGACATCATTTAACACCATCGCACACTCTGACTTCCAACTCTGAAACACTCACAAATAGGCGTCGTTCCGCATGGTACTTATTATTAGTCACCCATAGGAAAACATTTTTGATATTAATACTATAATACCCGTATATGTATAGAGGGTAAGGGTGAAGGTGGATGTGACGGGAGGCTGCCCCCAGGGTAGCTGTTATTGTCTCCCCACTTGTGGTGCCTAATAATGGATGATCTACTAATTTTCCTGACGCAGGAGGAGTTCGACGAACAAGCATATGTGGACGACCGTGTAGTGCCGCTTTCTAGCCACAGTCTGCGAAAGAATGCAAAGGTCGGTAAGAATTATAGAAGACTGGTGTAGACAGAATGGTCTTTCAGTGAATCCTGAAAAAATCGAGATGCTCCTATTCACCAGAAAGAGGAAACTAGAGGGATTCAGAGCTCCCATAATGTATTGCAGACCCCTAACTTTCGTATCGATTAAGGGACCAGGGACTGTGGAAGTGCAGGGTGGAAAGAGAGGGCCATCTGGCGGTCGAAGTGACGAAACAGTTGCCCCTCCTAAGACTGCCAGTGAAAGCACCGCTTAAACCATGGAGGTTCGATAAAAAGTACAAGTTCAGAATACCGGAACGGAGTGAGTGGCAAAGGGAAGAATTCCGAACGGAATTAAGCACAGAGGCGACGGTATGCTACACGGATGGCTCTAAACTGTCAGCCAGGCAGACAATAGGCGCAGGAGTGTACGCGAAAAGCCTAGAAGTTCAGAAGAGTTAACCACTTGGAAAACACGCTACGGTGTTTTAGGCGGATGTGTATGCCAATATCATGGCAGCAACCCTATCCGAGGTCAGAAATGGCAGGAGGGACATATACATATGCTCTGACAGCCAGGCTGCTCTCAAGGCTCTAAGTGCACCCAAAATAGTCAGCAGTCTGGTGGAGGAGTACGCTGAAGCACTGCAAACACTGGTTCAAGACAAAAGAGTGACACTGATGTGGGTCCCAGGTCATGAGGGAATACCAGGGAACGAGAAAGCGGACGAACTTGCCAGACTAGGGGCCGAAACCCAATACATTAGACCGGAACCTCTTCTGGGAATAACAAGGAAACAGGTACAGAGTGAGCTCAACAAATGGGCGAACAATGAACTGAAAACGTACTGGAGGCAAGAGTCAAAGTGCAGACAGTCCAAGCTATTCGTGGATGGTCCGAATGTAGCCAGAACTAAATGGCTCTTAGGCAAGACCCGAAAGGACATTGGACTGATGACAGGGATGCTGACTTGGCACAATCGGCTGAACAAACATTTGACGCAAATAAGAGCAGGAGATCCCGTGTGTCCCGCTTGCGGTCTCGAAGAGGAATCGGCGCAGCACTTGATAGCACAGTGTGACGATAGAGGAAGAAGAGCTGCACTCGCTCAAATGGGACGACATACTGAACTTCGTAAAGAAGACAGGGAGGCCCGGAGAGAGAGGTGCAGCGGAAGGGGTAAGGAACGGGGTATGGCAGAAAGGGCCAATGAACAGGCCTAATTGCCAGACCCACGGGCCGCCCCTATACTACTACTACTACTATAGAGGGTAAGCCATAGAATTGTGCGCCAAAGAAAAAGAGGTTTAAAACTCGCGAAATATATACTTTTTTAACATCATTTAGGAACAATATAGTTATATATAGGTATAAGAATCTCAAAGAGTACTTACTCTAACACATACATGGTATACATTTTTGAAATCAGCAAAATAAGTAATAACATTTAAATGAAATTTATGCAGGGGATTCTATATAAAATAAGAAAGTGGATTTCAAAATTTGACATATGCCAGTGGCGCACCGAGGGAGAGGGGGGATTTAGCGTCAACCCCCTCCCTCCCGAGATGCCTGGTTACAGTTGGCACAATCAAATGACAGCAGAAATAAAATAGGTAAGTATATAGAGAACAAAATACAAGAGCCTAGACTTTAATTTTTAACAATTAAAAATATTGAAAAAATCATAAATTGCAAAATTTTTCGGCTGCGGCACCTTTCATTTTTACGATTTCTTATCAAAATGGTCTTTTTAATGTAATTTTATCAAAACATTCTGCCTGCGATTTGATGTCTAAAATCGCATCTTAAGAGTGATTTTCGCCTGCGGCGCATTTTACCATTTTTACAAACAAAAAATCAGACATTTAAATATTTCAACGCATCGGTATCGGTATACCAAACGCGTTTAAAATAAGGCCAACAAGACTTGTTTAGACCATGTTTCGAACGATGACCGCTTTTTTGAATAAGGGTGCGTTGACAGAACACTGAGAAATTTTCAAAGTTTTTTGCTAGAATGTTAGGTTACTAAATTTGTTTGATGGCGTCTATCATCCCACCCGTCAAAAAAGCGGGCATCGTTCAAAACATGTAGCATGGAATGGAATTTTGGATTTGTTTCGAGCGCGTTAGGCAGTGGCGTAGCCAAAAATCGACTCTGGGGTCCCTATGTATCCTACCTATCAACCTACCAATCAACTACCTACCTATGGCAAATTTTTAAAAATTAGGTAGGTTCCTATTGCTTGAGCTCTTAGTTCAATTGAACTGAAGGGAGAGAAGAATATTAATTTTGGAGGTAAGTCTCATCTAGTCTCATTTGCGTATATTTTTTTTAGAATTAACCCTTAAATGCGCCGCAGGCAAATTTTTTGAAAAAATTACTTTAAAATGCTATTTTTCACGCGTCTCAAATGTTGTTGACAAAAAAAATTCCTAAAATATATAAAATTGGAACAATATTGAATATTGGTATAGGACCGCAGGCGAAAATTTACGAAAAAAAACACAAAAAATTCTTGAATAATTTTGATCTCTTAGGTTTTTTGTAAAATATTTTTGAAAAACTAGATTGGGTTGGATGCCAAGAAGGGGTGGATTGCGGTGGTATAGAGTTGTTACCAAATCATAAATGCGCCGCAGATGAAAATTTTAAGAGAAATTATACTAAGATACCATTTATTACACGTTTTAAATGCTGATAAATTCCTGAGAATTAAACTAAAATTATAAAAATTAATGACGACATAGCACCACAGGCAAAATTTTTAAAATTTAGGACATCACACCAAACACACGTCACAAACTGGAGTAAAGGGTCAAAAATGTGGAGGAGCTATAGCTCTCCCTGGGGCCCTTGATCTTGATTAATTTATTGTAGATTGGGTTGGAGCTTCTGGGGGGTTTTAACCTCCAACCCCCCCCCAGGCTACGCCACTGGGTTAGGTATACCGATACCGATGCGTTGATATTTACTTTAAGTGTCTATATTAAGGGTAAAACAACTCAAATTCCCAAAACCCCATCAATATTTACGATTTTACTTTAATTTTAAGTCAAAAATTGCATTTTAAGCGGTATTTTCTTAAAAAATTTTGCCTGCTGGAGCATGATTTTTACATCAAATTTTTGGCAAATAAACAATTTTAAATTTGATTAACAATGAAGCTCAGGTCCGCCCCGGTTCCCTTGTATCAATTATGGTCAGATTTTTACTTAAGATTAAGTTTTTTTTAATTATTTATCCTTAACCCCCCCCCCCCAAGTCAATTTCTGGGTGCGCCACTGCATATGCTGCGATGACATTTGACAATATTGACATTTTTATTTTTATACTGTGCTAAAAGCTACTTATGCAAATTTTCTAAAAGACTATTTTTTTGTAAAATGCATAATAACCTGAAAAAGGGGGAGAGGATATTTAAAATGGATGACCCCCTGTACGCGATGAGTAGTCCCAAATGTAAAATTGTTTGTTGTCGAGTTAAAAACGACAAAAAAGTGAATTTTGCGGGTTTTGAACCTTTTTTTAGTCCACCACACCAATATGGTATGGGGAACTATTAAAATCGTGAAATTTTGACTTTTCTTAATTTTATCAAAAATGAGTTACTAAGGTTTCAAAACACCTTAATCAACGAAAAAAAAAGTTGTCTGTCTGTATTCCACGATAACTCAAGAAGGTCTTATTCAATTTTAACGAAATTTGGTATCAAAATCCTTTATCGGTTGACCATGAACTGATTAACTTTTGGGTAGTGTGGTGTGGTACGTGGTTAAAGGGGGGAAAAGGGGAATAAAATATTTTAAAAAAATGTAACTTTGGAACAAAAGCAAGCAGTAGCGACATACGATTCTCAGATTTAAGTTTCCATGAATGTGAACTACAAATTTTATTATAAAATCCAAATTCGTGGGAGCTTTAGTTTCCGAGTTATTTGAAAAAACGTTAAAGTATGTCAAAATCATAACTTCAGAAGTAAAGCAGCTATTGATATGCGGTTTTCAGATTTTGGTTTTCGTAAATATTACCCAAAAATTTTGTTATAAGGTTCAAATCTTTCAAAGCTACAGTTTTCAAAATATTTTCATTTTCTTTCAACATAAAATAATTGATTGTATGGTGGACTATCCGTGCTTTCTAGGGGACTATTAAAATCGTGAAATTTTGACTTTTCTTAATTTTATCAAAAATGAGATACTACGGATCCAAAACACCTTAATTGACGAAAAAAAAAAGTTGTCTGTCGGTCTGTTGTCTGTCTGTAAACGATAACTCAAGAACGCCTTAATCGATTTTAACGAAATTTGGTACAAAAATCCTCTATCGGCTGACCATGAACTGATTAACTTTTGGGTAGGGTGGTGGGGGATTAAAGGGGGGGAAAAGGGATAAATTATTTAAAAAAATTGTAACTTTGGAACAAAAGCAAGTAGCGATATACGATAGCGATATATTTAACAAAATTTTTGGTTAATATTTACGAAAACCAAAATCTGAAAACCGCATATCAATGGCTAATTTACTTCTAAAGTTATGATTTTTTTAATATATTTCAACGTTTTTTCAAATAACTCGAAAACTAAACCTCCCACGATTTTGGACTTAATGACAAAATTTGTAGTCCATATTCGTAAAATTTTTGTACCAAATCGTATATAGACAGACAACAGACCAACAGACAACTTTTTTTTTCGTCGATTAAGGTGTTTTGGAACCTTTTAGTAACTCGATCATTTTTTATAAAATTAAGAAAAGTCAAAATTTCACGATTTTAATAGTCCCCCATACCATATTGGTATATTGGACTAAAAACGGCAATTTTCCTAACTTTTACCCCTAATTTATGAATAAACCTGTACCAATTGGTGGGGGGGTGCCTAGGTATATGACGAGATTGCTTTATTTTGGCATAGGTATTTCATATGAAAACAACCCCTAAGGTATAGAGAGATACAGCGATTTAAAGTTTTATACCCGACAAAAAACTGCCTAGAACAGTTTTTTCTTTGATCGTGACACGTACCCATTTAGAAGCTCCAAAACCAGGACGCGTCACGTGATGCGGTTTTAAGTTTCTACATCCGTGGTTTTTAGAGTCAAACTGGTAGTAGATATTTAAAATTTTTTAGACAACAAAAACATCCTCTAACATTCTTTTTATTCTGAGCTCAGATTTAAACAGCTGTCGGTCGAGCACAGAACACAATTTGTATGTTGGACGGATTCTAATATATACGATTTGTAAGATGTATTATTTGTAGAAAGTACGAGTTGTACGATGTACGGTTTGCAAAAAGTATGCTTTGTGTGATGTATCGTTATGCTATTTTATGATTTGCATAAAGTATTGTTTGTGCGATGTATATTTGTTTAAAATACGTTTGTAAAATGTATCTTTTGGAATAATTATAGGGACCCGTTTTAGTGTCCTTTTCTCGACCTTCGCCGCCATATTGACAGAAAACTAATAGCAATTCTATTGAGAAAAAAGTGCACAACTAGTGCACCATTTGTATTCCATTGGTAAAACTGGTGCAAATTTGTGTGTTCTATTGGGCAACGCACCCACCGACTTTTGCACTCATGCGCAATTTTACAACTCATAGTTAAACGTCAAACCTCAGTTTAAACCACAGATGTCGACTTTTTTACGTTTTATAGGTGCAGTTTACCAACAAACTTCGATTTAACCGTTACCAGCGGTCTGGGTGTTTGTTAAACTTCAGTTTAATAGTCACCGAAAGATTCTAACCTCAAAAAAGTTATTAAAAATTTGTTTTTGGTAAAAAGACTGTAAGTATTTAGTGAAATCGTTATGATCAATGACTTAAAATTTATTTTTGATCAACTGGATGAAGAATGACGAAATTATTAACATTGTCGAAGCACGAATACCAAATATTATTTGTCCTAGAACAAATCCTTTGGAGGTGTCCGACGATATGTAGATTTTAAAAAGAGGTTTGAATTATCTAAAGAGATATACGAAATTGTGCACAAGGAAATTCGACAAGAGTTGCAACATCCCACAGACCAGCAAGTTTTATTCTCACATCAAGCTTACACGTATATATATATATATATATATATATACTGTATATCTTTTTGACAAATCTGAACATTTTTGTCGTCTCAAAAAGTACTTGATTGATTTTTATCAAGTTTGGCTCTAGTTGGTGCCATTTTGGTTAAAATAATCAACCCTATATATGTAATGAAAATGTAGTCTTTCTTCATGGCCGTGGTTTAACTCCGACTTATAAAATTGAGCAACTTGTTTACCGATGGATTAATCCAAATATTAAACTGAAGTTTAAACTATGGTTTAATCTGGAGTTTTACCTTTGGTTGTAAAATTAGCCCTCAGTGCGCATTTTTCCGCACGATCTTTTTGAGCTGTTGCGGAACTCAATTTAAAATTTTTTAAAATGGCGGCAGATTCAGTTTATCGGAATTTTTTGTTATTATCCGAATTTTCAACGAGAGAGAAGAAGAGTATTGAGCATTGTACCACAGGCAAGAAATGCCAAAAATAAAAAACTATTGTAAATGTTATTTATAAATTTACCAGCAAGCAGGTAGGCATGAACCCCGGACATAAAATGCTCATATTGAAAGTGTCTTTAGTATCTTCGGGGATTTATAAGTCAACTGTTTAAAACCTGCTTAGGTTAGCAGGCCTTACTTGGGTTTTTTTGGGTGATAAACTGGTTCACTTAAGGTCTTAAGCGAACCTATTATCCGCTATGCAATTTGATTTTGCAACTAAAAAGTTTTACTTTGTAAGTTAATGCATTATGAAAAAAACCGGTAATTATGCAGTATACGGTTTTATGCCATTTTTGATTTTTTTTTTTAAATTCTTTATGGGGGCACCTTCTAGGGTCCCTAGGACCCCAAATCCGTCTATGTCGTTTGGTTTTTTTTTTATTTTTTTTTGTTTTTTTTTTATTTTTTCACTAAAACAAACCAAACCAACACAGTCCAACCCAACCTAATCCAAACCAACCCAAAACAATTAAAAAAACACTTTACAACCCCCCCTGGGCACCCTTTTTTCTCGTTAAAAAAAAATAAAAAAATCGGGCGCAGGCGGATTTGGGGTCCTAGGGACCCTAGAAGGTGCCCCCATAAAGAATTTTTCAAAAAAAATCAAAAATGGCAGAAAACCGTATACTGCATAATTACCAAAAAAACTATAAGCTAAACCTTGGGCTAAGGGTCGGTTTATGCTCGTAACTTGAATCAACCCAAGACAGTGCGCAGGTTTTTATGGGGTAAAAAGCCTGCGCACTTTGACGTACGTTGATCTACGTTGCGAGTATAAATCGAGCCTAAAGAGCCTGTAAAAGTAAAAAACAAAAATAAAAAAAATATTTGGTTAGGTCTGAATCTGCAACTGAAGAAATTACGTGTTCCATTCGAATTGCACTGGTGCAACTTTTTGACAGCACCGAGTCAGTTTCGGTGCATCACGAGTGGCGCACTATTTTTCTCAAAAGAATTCGCCATAATGGATTTTCTGTCACTTTTGAGTGAAAATGGCGACGAAGTTGCATTAAAGGACACTAAATCTGTAGGAGTTGATTGGCCTGTATGGAGAGGGTACTGCCCAGAGCAGCTTACGGCAGGCGTCAAATGTTTTTGCGATTCACAGTCAGACCTCTACAAAATGTAGCGTTTTACTACAGGACGTGTATTCTTGAAAGTCATACGATCCGGTCTTTCTCTCGTGCGATGGGATTTATCGCATGATGGGATCTATAGTCCAATTTTTTGATGAGCGGACTGGCGTCATTTTCTTGGATCTCTATTTGGTACATTGTTTTAGACAGCGACAATAAATATGTAAAAAAACGTCCCGTTGATTGTTTCGACTGTTACTTCAAATTGACAACAACAAATTATTTGACATGCGAACTGTTGACAACAAAGAAATACGTTTTCAGAGACAAAAATGACGTTAGTCCGCTCATCCAAAAATTGGACTATATATCACCTCCCACGAACGAAAGGTAGTTTAGGAAGCAAAACATTTAAAAAAAAACCTCTTTATTGCCCAAGCGTCACTAGATTCGACGCTGTCCCCGGTTTAGGACCATGCGATCGGGAACGTATGATTTTCAGGAGACCCGTAAATCATCGCTCAAGAATATCTATGCCGCTTCCTGTTCAAGACAGGACGTATACCTGTGGTTCGGCTCGAACGATAAGGCATTCTTCGTTTGATGTAGAAAAAAAGTAATGTCCATACCCAGTAAACAATTTACTACGGCTCAGTGTTGGCCTGTTCAACACCGTTCTCAACTAAGAAAGGTGTTGGCCTGTTGCAGAATCATGGTCAGTCATAGTAATGGCCTTTTAACGATATGTTTATGGGATCCCGGTCCAAAAAAAGTACAGTAATGTCCCCTCGGGCTAATAAAGATGCCGGTCCGGGACCCCGGCATTTTCTGACGGCATGTCTGACCGTGAGACCGTTAATGCAACTATAATAATTTATATAGAAAAGTGACAGCCTAATGCAAGCCAAGCATTAGGCTAGAAAGGGCCTTTTGACAAAATGTATATGAACAGTGGCGGTCTCAGCTTTTCCAAAAGGGGGAGGGCGTGAGGTCAAAATTTTGTAAAAGCAAAGAAAAAGTTTTATGCAATCCAGTAGGGTGCCGTAGGCAAAATTTTTGGAAAAACTTTCAAAAATTATACTGTTTTTATGAAGAACCGGCGATTTTTTAAATAAGGGGCATGCTTGTCGCACGATTTAACTGTACAGTCTTAAGTCATTATGCAAGATGGTCGAGTGTGTGTGGCATCAAACTTTTTTATAACGATGGCCTATTATAGTTGCATGGACGGTCTCACGGATTGGGATATTGCCGGACCGGCATCTTTATTGGCCTGAGAGGATATTTCTGTACTTTTTTCGGACCGAGGTTTCATATCAGTGGCAGTCGCAGGGGATAGGTGGTGGGGACGATCGCCCGCCCTTTTTTCGAGAATTTGTTTAAAAATTTTCATAAAAACAGTTAAATTTTTGATAGTTTTTGCAAAATTTTTGCCTGCGGCACCCTATTGGATTGCATAAAACTTTTTCTTTGCTTTTGTCAAATTTTGACCTCACCTCCCTTTTGGAAAAGCTGCGACCGCCATTGTTCATATACATTTTGTCAAAAGGCCATTTCTAGCCTAATGCTGGGCTTGCATTAGGCTGTCACTTTTTTTTATAACGATGGCTTATCTGTATGCGGCCGGCTTATGTGTGGCAGCAAAACTAAACATTTTTGTTCTTCAATGGAACATGAGTAGTCCTTTTAAAAACAGATTATTTAAAATTTGAAGAAAATCCTGCTTTCTAAAAATAATAGTACGCCAAAAAAAACATCGATTTTACCTCTTTTAAGACCTCAACAGACCTATAATTTTGGATTGTGTTACAGTTTTGATTGTCTAATAGCAATTTTAAATAAAAAGTAATAATTAATTGCTGGGAAACTAATGGCGGGCCAGCATATGCCCTTGGTCTTTAAGTTGTTACATAAATATCTGTCAGAAAATGGTTACAGGCCTTTTGTCAACTACCCGGTAAAGAAATTTTCAAATCTTACTCGGTGCTGCAGTGGTCCAACAATATAGGCTTTCTAAAAACTTCGGGGGAGTGACTGTGGGTCATTATACGGCCTTTGCTTTAAAAAATGTGCCGGGGTATCACCGGGTATCAACCAAAAGGCTTTTACTAGCAAAGTGTGGCCCAACCATCGCCCGAAGTGTCCTTCACTAGGTCGGACTTTTCCCGTAGCAAGTATGTTTACTGAGCATCCACTAACGTAAAAATTCTCCAAATCATGATTTATCACTAATCAGAGGAACACCGTCCCCAACTAAAAAGCCAGAGTTAATTCATTTTCGATTTAGTATCCTTTGGCCTACTCGGTGCCAAATTGACACCAAACTGACAGAAAGTCCAAGTCTTGCCTATCAATTTGGTTATAAAAATGGCAGCCACAGTAGGCTAAAGGGCACTAAGATGGTAGGAGTTAACTGGCTTTAGTTGAGACGGTGTTGATCAGAGTTTGGAATGAGTCTTGCAAATAAAGTTTTAATGTAAAATAACACATTCTAATCACCGATTAGTAACTAGGTAATCACGATTAAAGCCTAATCGAAGAATTTTTGGAGTGGAGGATACGAGCATAAGACTTATATTTTTTAGTAAAGAAAATTGTTTGTTTTTTGCTGAAAAAAGTGTAGAGAGGATACAGAGGTTTTAGCTTATAAGGAAGAAGGCAATGCAGCAAAGTTTGCTACATCTTCGTTGGCTCTCTCTAAGAAATAGAGCAGCATTTTATGACCGAGTCTGTTATAATTAGCAAATTTTTGTGAGCTTACTATAGTTCATGGAAGAGGAGTGCAGGGGGAGCATTTTCTGGTAAACTTGATCTCTCTCAGACCGATTTAATTAAAAGAAGAGAACAAAATGCTATAACTATAGTAAGCTCACAAAAAATTGCTAAATGTCGAACCAATTTAAAATAGTCGCACAAAATATACAATCCAACTTTAAAAAATGGGGTTATTTATATTCTAAATATAGTAAGCTAAAGGATACTAAATCAAAAATGAGTCAACTGACTTTTTAGTTGAGAAGGAGAAGCAGGTGTTAATCTACACTTATTCATAATCACTAGGAATATTTTGGAACGCTTAAAATTTTGACAGCCGCTGTAGTAGTGCCACTGATCGATTTTATCAGAGTTTTTGGAACACATTAAAAACTGTTACTTGTAAAAACCTTTAGAGATGAGAAAAAATAAAAAAAATTGGCTTAATTTTACAAAATAAGTGTTTTATATGTTGGAATCTGATAATATTTTATTATATAACCAGAAAAATAACCACAACGAAATGGATTCGTAGCTTACGGCAGTGGTAGTGGTTAATTACTACTACGGAATGACGTTTAGCTATTGCGCAGACGCAGTAATTACCACAACCACTATACGAAATGTCAAATAATCGTTTCAAAATATCCCTATTATCAGAAACGTCTTTTCGCGACCGATGTTTTCGAAAGCACATTTTGAAAACATACGTCACCGTTTCAACCGCAACGTCACCATTTCGAACCATCGCCACTGATCGCCAAAATGACAATTACTGAATGACATTAATCAGATGGGTTTGTGTGGCTTCTCGTTTTTTGGATTTGGAAGTTTTTCTTGTGATTTTTCAAAATGGATGTCCTAGATCCACAAGAGAGCCTTTTTTTTTCGCCGCTAGATAACCTTGGCCTATTTGCATTATTACTAAAAATTGACAAGTACTGCCATATTGAACCGTGTTCAAAACAGCGGCCGAGGCGCTTTTGAAATCCTTTGAAATGTTTTGAACCGTGACGTCACCGTTTCATCGCCAAAATAACATTTTTATGTTTTCAAAGCGGTTTCGAAATCATCAGTGGCGAAAAGACGTCTCAGATATGTCGGGTTGTGCAGGCGGGTATTTTTCCTGGTGTGGGTAGGATGCTAGATCTCTCTCAGACAAATGCATTGAGAAAAAGAGAACAATAGTAATTATTAGCGCTTTCGTTTGTTGCTCTAAAACCACTCTCGCGTACTCCAAGATCGATCCGAAAAGGATTTGGATGTTCAATTATGTATATTTCTATGATGCGCAGTCGTCTTTGCCCATTCTTAATCCATTTTATTTCTATGGATTATGTACTCGTGCTTTGAGTAGCGCCTTCGGTCTTCCGAATCTGTTACTTCGGATTTGAAACAGTAGAGTATTTAGAGCAAACAATTTCATAACCTTACTTTTATTACACCATTTTTATCTTATTTTATTGTTGTTTATAAAATTTTTGTGGTTCAAAACAGAAAGAAGTGGACTAAAGAAGAAAGTTTAAGGAGCAAGTAAGCAAGTCAAAAATAATTTTGAATGCTAGGTATATAAACGACTAGAGTACTTTTACTTTTTTAATTAATATTAGGGAAATTTTGGAACGCTTAAAATTTTGACAGCCGCTGTGGTAGTGCCCACCAGCACTACCACTCATCGATTTTACCAGAGTTTTTGGAACACATTAAAAACTGTCACTTGTAAAAAATTTAGAGATAAGAAAAAATGAAAAATATGACCTAATTTTACAAAATTTTATTATTTTTAAAATTAATTGCGCCAAAAATCTCTAAAATTAACCAAAAAAATAACCAAAACCACAACGAAATGGATTCGTAGCTTACGGCAGTGGTAGTGGTTAATTACCATAACGGAATGACGTTTAACTATTGCGCAGTCGCATTAATTACCACAACCACTACGAAGTGTCAAATAAGCGTTCCGAAATATCCTAATAGGGAGTTTTTGGACAGCATACAAAAATAGCAATCTTTGTGGTTATCGTTATTTGACAAGGCGTCAAGAATAAAGTGATTTCGGCTATTTTCCTATTTCTATAAATGCTTACCCATAAAGCAATGTATTCTGAATCTTCCCTAATTAAAAAGTAACAATTTTAAGCTTTCTTTTTGCAAAATTCGCCAAAAATACAAACACTTTGACGTGAATTGATAGAAGTAAATATAAACAAAATAAAGATAACTTCAAAAATCTTTGTTAATAACCACCAAGCGTGCTTATTACCGCCAAAATTACATTATTTCTGAGGTTATCTTTATTTTGTTTATATTTACTTCTTTCAATCCACGTTAAAGCGTTTATGTAGTTGACGAATTTTGCAAAAAAAAGCTTCAAATTGATACTTTTTGATTAAGGAAGATGCAGAATGCATTGTTTTATGGGTAAGCGTAGAAATAGTAAGGAAAATAAACGGAAATAACTTTATTCTTCACGGCTTGTCAAATAGCGATAACCACAAAGGTTGTTATTTTTGTATGCGGTCCAAAAACTCCCTAATATGTTCTGTTTTCTCTTTGTGAAAAAGTATGTGAAGAAGGTATTGAGTGAGGTTAAAATGTGATTTTACAAGCAAATGGCGTGTTCGATAATCACTCTTTGCGCGAGCACTCCGGTTGGGATTCAGAGTACTCGCGGGTGGATTCGTGACGTCACTACTCTACCCGGATATTTCTGAGTAAGTAAATCGTAAGCGCTATATGTTAGGCTCGCAGAAACGGCAGAAACGGACCTTGAGTATTGATTTGAAGGTACGTGACCTTGAGGTTGACGTTTCGATGGTTGCCATCTTGTGAAAATCAAAACAAATCGTTCTTGAGGTGTTTGGACAGAAAATACTTTGAGAATTTTTCGATGTTTTAAGAGGAGTTTTGTAAGTTAAGATTAAAATAAGAATACTGGGGATTATCTAAAGATTGTTGCTATTAAATTTAAGGCTTCTCTGGTGTGTGAAAATCGGCTGGAACATTAGGGAAGCACACAAGTGCTGCTATATATTTAAATATAGATTTTAAAATGCTATTTCAGTTATCTGAATAAAGAGTGTACTTTGTAAGGTATAATTTTTAAGCGCAGCCATAACACAAAAATCAATGAATTGTTTATCCCAAGGTTTATCCACTAAAGGCAAAGTTATAGGTTGTATTGTAATTCACTGCACTGTTTATGCAGCTGGCTGGAATATTTCCCATCTGAGAAATCTAGTTTTTACTTTATCAGATAAGGGCGGGTTTATGCAGCAACTTAAGGCGGGTTTACCCAACTTGTCATATTGATAATTCATAACTTTAATTCATAGTGTATAAGCAAAATTTTAGTGTTAATACATAATTTAACAGCACCTGTTTATCCAAGAGTTTATAAGTATAGTGCATTAGTATAAATTTTAAGAATTAAAATACCAAATTGACAAAAAAGGAGAACAAAAAAAATGTTTTTCTTTACCTAACCTCAACAGGTTAGGTATTCTTCCTTCTTGCTAAATTTCTGTTTTCTAAATTTCTGTTTTCTAATATCAGCTAAAATCAATCACTCCCATTTTGAAATCAACCAACCAAAATGTTTTCTTTGCTTTTTTCATATTGATAGTGCATAAAGTTAAAATTAACCAACTTTTAAATTATGCACTGTACTTATAAATGGTTAATTATAACTATGAAAACTTGGGTAAACACTTCTATTAAGAATAATGTATTTAACATTATGACTATGAATAAAATTGTGCTTAGGTTATTATTTATCAATTTATGCAAACAAAACTTTTATCAATATGAAAAGTTGGGTAAATCCGCCTTTAGTAACTATAAGCGCGGATTTGGCCTCAAATCTAGGGGGGGGTTTACGCAGATTTTAAGTACTTCATGTTGTTTTTTCATATTTTTTAAAATAAAGAATGTGAACATTTTTGAGAAATTTACATTAAAATTAAACTAAAATTGTGAAACAAAACTTAGTAACTATAAGCGCGGAATTGGGCTCAAACCTAGGGGGGGGTTTACTCAGAATTTAAGTTATTCATGTTGTTTTTTCATATTTTTTAAAATAAAGAATGTGAAAATTTTTGAGAAAATTACATTAAAAATGCAATTTTTGAGTCAAATTAAACTAAAATCGTTAATATCAATGGTATCATAACGCCGCTGGCCAAATTTTTTAAGAAAATTGCACTAAAAAATGCATTTTTTGATTTAAAATTAAACTAAAATTGTAAATAAATCAAAAATTTTTTAAGAAAATGATACTAGAAATACCACTTTTAACACAAAATTAAACTAATACCGTAAATATCAAAGGTGTTATAGTGCTGCAATTTACGCCCTACTTTTGAAAAATATTGCCGCACTTGTTCATTGCCTCGAAAACCTTATTAGGTATGTTTTGATTTAAGTTTCTGAACAATATGCAATATTGTTTCCAAATACTAATTTCTCCCGATAAAAGTTGAAGACTTTGTGTTTTGGATTAATTAAATAGTTTATGGTATTTGGAAACGACTTTGCTTAACTTTGCCTTGATTTTGGCTTTACAATGTATAAAACTTGGTATGAATGTGTTCAGGTCAAGGTCAAAAATGCTTTTTTATGTCCGAAATGATTTTGTCTAAAACTTGTTTATAAATATAAACTATAATACTGTTCTGTATTTCCAATATCGTGGTTTTTTGCGGTAAGTACTTCATGCATTTGTTTATTCTTGGTGTGACGAATTGAAAGTCAAACTGTCCCAAAATACTGTGGAGGGATACTAGAATGTCTTTAAAGGAAGGTTACCAGCAGTAGTAGACAACAAAGGTCTACTTACTGTACTACTGTTCTAGAGCAAAGGGGGGGCGACCGCCGTCCCCCCCTTTGGGACCGCCACTGTCTTATACTAGGTTTTTACATTAAGATACTTTCTTTGAGTAATAATAAAATTGTGGTTTTTGACTGTTTCAGCTGTCAAAGGCAATAGCGTTGCATGGCAAATGGCATAGATAGAAAATACTTTGTCAATTTGTTTACAAATAACCATTTATTTGCTTGTTTTTTGAACTGAACTGAACTAATATTTTAACTTTTTAATAAAATTGGGTCTTGCAATAAGAACATTTATTTAGGTTAAATGTGTCAAATAGCAAATGCCTCATGAATGGATGGCAAGTATGGCATCCAGTTCATTTTAGAGAAGAGAATTTAAATCAATGAAAAAGTTTGGTCAGAGGGTATAATACCTAAAAAATTTTAAATAAATATCTATTAAAAAGGTACTTATTTTCACAAATGCATTATTTTTATAAATAGAAAAGTTTGGAGTTAAATTGTGTTACTGTTCAATCCGATTTTGTGTTGGTTGCCCATGATTTATTTCCAAAATAAAGCCACAGGCATAAATTTTGAGGAAATTATATTAAAAACTGTCAAGTTTTTAAAATAATTTTAAATAATAAAAATTGCTTTAAATTTTTGGTATATTTGTTACATATAAATTCACTCTTGTTAAAAATTTACATTGTATTTAAAAATGGGTTGGATTTCAACCCGGGTTCCAACAATGGAGAGAGAGGAGCAATTGCTACTGTGGTTATCTTTGCCAAAAATACCAAAAAAAAAGCAAAAGAACAGTTATTCTTATTTTTTTATTGCATAAAAGCAACTAAAATTTTTATAATATAATTTTATATTGCACTGACAACAAAATTGTTTACTTCATACAGGTTTTGAAAGCAGTTTGGCAAAAACAGTTAAAAGTGTACCAGGAGTATCAGTTAACAAAAAAAAAAACAATTCAAAATTTTAATACATTTTATTTTATTAACACATTGTCTTATCTAAATTTTAACAAGATTTACAGTATAGACCCCTCACGTTTTTTAATTTTTAAGCATGCTTGATAAAAATATATTGGTGATAACAAAACATTTACATTTCCAACTAGTAAAAATAACCCCGAAAGTATATTAAATTGATTGTTCACAATAAATGTTTTATAACATGTGTCTAAGATTGATGGTACCCAGGTTATTATATAAGTTAAAATGCATTTTTTGTAACATATTTCAGAACCTTTAGAAAGTGACATTTGAACACCTGTAACATAAACTATAACTAAAACATAACCAACTATGAAAACAACGAATTTGTAGAGCTTTAAATACACATTTTGGTCATTACATTGATTTGTAATTTGGCCATTTTTGTAATTAATGTAAGAAATTAAATTTTGTACCTGAGGTGGATAGTTTTTAACATTTTGCGTTTGTTTTTGAAAATCTACTACACTATAAATTTTTTTGATGATAGATTCAAACTCATTTTTCGAAGTATTTCGGCCAAAAATGATATGTTTTTCAAAATCTGAGCCTGCCATAGTGAGATTAAAATTTGGCATTTCAATATTTGTAGTTATTTTTTTACCTGAACTTAGAACACAAAATAATATTACCAAAAAAATTGTAATCGTAAATATTTCTGTAAGTGGACATAATAGAAGCTTAAGAAATGATTCACGTGTTAAATTTACATCTTCCGATTTTCGTGATCCTTCTAGCGGTGCAAAATTTTGCGATTTTACGTCGAAAACTTCAAAATTTGGAAAAGATTTACTCTTTTGAAAAATCATACTTTGGGCTTCTAAAGCAGGGAGGGGTGGAGCTTCAAGTTTTGGTGATTCTCTTTGATCAGATACTTTTGCGGCAGGTTCATTTTTCTTGGATGCTTTTACAAAAATGATAAAATTTATAAGCAACATTATACAGTGAAGATATGAACAAAGTATCATGGCGTTTTGAAGAAAACTCTTCCAAAAACATGCGTCTTTGGTTTGACTGGGATTCTCTTCATTTTCTAGTATTCTTTGGTGTCTTGTATTTTGTTCTTCAAGCATATTTTTGATCAGCTTTCGATATTTTAATAAAAAATCTTTTTTTGATTGATTCACCTTATCCAAGGGTTCTAGTGTACCAGAATTTTCTTGAGCTGTTGTTGTTTCTAAAATGTCATAATTATTATTTTCTTCAGAAAAATCTGTAAAATTGCTGGTATTTACAATAGCTAGATCATCAATGGTATTCAAAAACGACACTTGATTATGTTCCCTTGATAATATTGCAGCACTGTAAGTATAAAAAATTCCAATGACTAATGTTATTACACTTTGGATTAATATTGTTACAAAAACATCGTTTTTGGTGGACTTTAGTTTATAGCCAAAAAATGTTACACTCACTAAAGCATTTGAAAGTAGTAAAAAAGCTATAGTAGCGTAGATTTCAATCATTTTGGTGTTCTCAACAACATTCAAAATAAAACTGACTGCAAATCCAAGTAGGTTGTGCCCCCATAACTGAAATAACTGTTTTTGAGATGTGTAGGAAAATAATTTGTTTTAGTATTTCCTTTATTATGCAGGTGGTTGAAAAAATAATTAATAATCTATATCTATCTTATAACTGTTGTTAATAAAAGGGCTTTGAAATGATTTGTAAGTATTAGGTCATAATGCTTTGTCATTTAATACAAGTTTCTTACTATCCCAGCGTACTACAATCTAAAAAAGAATATATTTTTACATTTAGGTTTATAGGTTCCCTTTTCCCTTAAAGTTCCTTTTTTTTTCTGAGATGAAAAGCTTTTGGTTTTGAGTATTTTTGCAAGTTCAATAAAGTTTTTGTATTTAGTTTAGTTTGGTTTATTTATTTGCCATATTTTATGTATAGTAGTATAATAATATATACACGGTATGTCAATGATTTTCTAAATGTAAGAAAAAATAATTTTTTAAAAATTCTAACTCTAAAAATGATAATGTAATGTTTTTAACATTATTTATCAAAGAACATTCACAATTAGCAAAAACTGGGTTATAAACAAAATTTAAAAGAATTTATAAAATTTAATAAAAGTGTCTCAATAATACAGTTATTTGGATATAAATACAGACAAGTTAAAAGTAGGACAGACAAATCAGATTAAAATGCTTTGGCGTTAATGGGTTAAAGTACAAATGACGTACAGTATAAAATTTTGTTAAAATTTATTGATATAAAGTAATTTTGAACTTATTGTTCTTACGACCTTATTACCACACTCTTGATCTAGGAATCTTTCAATCTCTAAAATCAAAATCAAATCAAAATCAAAATCTTTATTGATCTTAATATGTATAAAGCACTTACACAAGTCAGATTACAATAAAATTCGTATTAAAATAGCAAAGTGAATTTAAGTTCCATTCTAATAAAGAAGGTAATATAATAAAATAAAATAATAAAAACACAAAACAAAAATTTTAAAAACAAACACAGAAAGTGTGTTCAATTGATATGGTAAAATAACAGCACAAAAAGAAACACTAAAAAAACAAAGCGGTTTTAAAATAACAGTATTATAACAACAACTTTCCATCCAAAACATTAAAAAGAAAGTTAATAACTAATAATAAAATACCCACTATCCAATTATAATATTTAAAAAAAAAAGAAGCATTTACAAATTTGCAAAGCCTGCAGTAAAAAAGTCAATAATATCATAAAATGCTTGATATATTAAATATTTTTTTAACACATTTAAATGCCTTGTAATCAAGATTTAAAAAATATTAATACTTATAATTAATATAAAACTTAATACTAAAATAATCTGTTCCATTTTTTGTTCTTGACAGTCTTTGAAACGGGATAACTATTTTGTTGCGATTCCGAGTATAAATGTTATGGATGTGTGTATGTGGCGTATATTCCCTGATATGTTTTTTAATATGTAAGGGACACAGCAGAATGTATTGTGATGGAATAGTTAAAATATTTAACTTTTTAAAAGCACCACGACAGTCATCCTTGTAACCCAGATTATCCAAAATTCTGACAGCGCTTCTTTGGATCCTAAAAACCTGTGGTGTATGATTGGAATGTCCCCAAGTAATAAGTGCATATGTTATAATTGAATGTAACAAGCCAAAATAACAAGTTAGGAGAGTTTTATGCCCAACCATCTGTGACAAGCATCTCAAAAGAAAAAGATGTGTTTTTAGATAAAACAGTGACCAGGCTATTTGTGTGATATTCCCATGTAAATTTTGCGTTGATCTTAAAGAAAAAATCACGTGTTCTGTCTTTAATTCATTTAAATTAAGTTAGTTGCAGTTGAGCCAGTCTTTTAAATAATCTAAGGAATTGGTGGTCAGGCTGGATAGTTCTCTAATGCAAATGTGAGACTGCACTGGTGTTGTATGATCTGCGTAAAGCACAATTTTATTTAATAATTATAATAATAATTCACGTAAATCAAAAATAATACTGGTCCTAGTACAGAACCTTGAGGAACTCCATGTTTAACCGGAAGCTTTTCTGACTCATAGCCAGTTGATGACACAAACTGTTCCCGCTCCTCTAAATAAGATTTAATCAACAAAACACTATCCTTTGTAAGACCATAAAATGAAAGTTTAGAAGCAAGAATATCATGAAATACAATCAAATGCTTTAGTTAAATCAAGGAACTGAGCTGAGACAAACTCCTTTTTTTCAAAACCTTGGTTAATGAGTTCTATTAGTTTATTAATAGCATCAGTGGTGGACAATTTATTTCTTAATCAAAACTGATCAGCACAGAAAAGATCGTTAGTCTCAAAATACTCAGTTATTTGATTTTTCAAAGCCTTTTCAAAAATCTTTGCAAATATGGGGATTATAGAAATTGCGGTAATTAGGTGGATCATTAACATCATCTTTTTTATATAAGGGAATTACTTTGGAAATTTTAAAACTTTTAGGAAAAATACAACATTGAATGCAATCGTTGATCAGTTTAGTAAATGGTATAACAATATGATTCTTAATGGAGTTAATAATTTTTTTGTTTAAACCATAGGCATCTTTGCATCCACTATTTTTTAAACCATTTACAATATTTCTTAACTCATTTTAACTCACACCTCTAAAGTTAAACTGCAGATCCTTCCTGGGCAGATCGTTTAGATAAAATCTAAAATCTGTATCATTTGTATCTTAAGAATCAACTACAATCTGACCAATATTAGTAAAATATTTGTTAAGGTCTTTTGGTGATACAGTACAGGACCTACTTATATTTTTTTAATTTGTATTAATTATACTCCACATAGCTTTCTGTGAATTTCCTGAATCTCCAATAAATTTTTCATGAGCTGCTTTTTTCGCCGTGGTTAAATTATTCTTATAGTTACGTTTACATTATTTGATGTGAAGTTTAACCTTCTCGGAAGGACACCTATTAAATAATTCACACAAAAAACTAATTTGATCTCTTTGATTAGGAAGATCATCATTAAACCAATTTATTTTTAGAGATTTATTTTCACTTGAAACAAGTTTGGACTTCTCTGAAAGCCTGTAGAACCATACTTACAAATATTTAAACTTTTGAACTACAAATCAAGTTACCTCTAATGTTTCACTAGGAAATGACAAATTTCTGAATCAAGTATGCAAAAAATCTTTTTAATAATTAGTTGTAAAATAATTATGCTGATATGCTTGTGGTTAAAGATAGGTTTAAAAGCTTGCATTTATTAAAAAAGTAGTCATCCAATCAAAAATCAAATAGGAATATATCCTTGGAACATTGAATTCAATTTGAAGGGGGTTTTTTCGTGTCCTTGGAGTTTTTTATAATTTTCTTGGTTCGTCGGGATATTAGGGCAAATAAAAGTCGGAATATCTCACTTAGTGTATGTTTCGGTTTTATTTAAAACCATCCTCAGCACTATAAAAACAAAAACGACAAACTTAGAATTTTAAAATTTATATGAATTAAATCAAATAAAAGAGAAAATTAATTTTACAAAAATAAAAACAAGTATTGGAAAAGTCAAAAATATTACAAAATTAACATATTGAAGAAATGCATTTTTTTTGTCAAACGAAAACAGATTTTAAAATATTAAAAACGTTAAAAACATTAAAAAGAGGGGGAAAAAAACAGGAGTAAAACTACGCATTTTTCAAATTTAAAAAATATAAAAGACATTAGAGACACTAAACAATTAAAAAATTAAAAAAATATTAAAAAAACGTGACAAACACATTTACCTAGTGAGGTTTTCCTACTAAAAGTCTACTACACATGGTAGTTGGTCAATTTTCTATGAAAAACAAAAGACACATTGAGCATTGAGAGAAAATGAACTGTACATAAACAACTGTTTTTTAAAAAATTATTATTTTCGTTAACCACGTATGTACCTGTGGTACTCTTATCGTTTAACTGTCTGAACGATTCGCCTGGTACCGATACCAATATCTAGTTTTTTTGTTGTAAAAGGAAGAAAAGTAAAAGATAAAAATAAAAATAATAATTATTATATTGTTGTAACATTTTTCGGTTTTGTGCTGTTCTTTTTCAACAGAAAAATATGAAATCGTATGTGGGGAAATAATAATTTTGATCCCTTTCATTTGATTTAATTCATATAAATTTTAAAATTATAAGTTTGTCGTTTTTGTTTTTATAGTGCTGAGGATGGTTTTAAATAAAACCGAAACGTACACTAAGTGAGATATTCCGACTTTTATTTGTCCTAATATCCCGACGAACCAAGAAAATTATTGAATTCAATGCTCTGAGGACTTATCCGTACATTATAGGCTGGCTTTAATAAAGTCGGCACTATTTTTGACAGTTCCGCACGACTACTACATATTTTAGGCACTTTACTTATCTTTGGGCAAGGAGGACACAACCCCCTCAAATGAAGTAGACACATGTCGTGCCTCTCATCTTGTTATCTTTTTTTTTATATGGCTAAAGCCTTATCAAAATTTTAGAAGGACAGTTTTCCCCTTGCGGCTAGTTGCACCTAGAGGCCCTGTATACGATTTTTGATAGTTATTGTTTTACCAGAGGTGAGCAACCGTGACCTTCGGCACCGGCGTAACTAGCTCTCGGATCTGGGGGGGCCTAGCTGACACTGCTTGATAGTGATGTTTTTCTCAAAACTGTTTAATATTATCTCGAATATTATGCATTATTACCTTAACTAAAATTAACCGTATCTTTATTCGACTCAACCCAGCTGTTTAATATAAATTAACTGCAACTTCCTTGTCTTTTGTGAAAATATTTTCAGAACGTGGTCTGCTGTAATCTCTTCTTTAACTAAATCATTCTGGATGTTAATAATTAACAACACTGGAAAATTGGGTTTGTCCCATTGTAGTTCTGGTTCAATTTTTTATTCTACGCATCTCAGAGAAGCTTCGTTAACAACAAATAGAAAAAAAAGCGATCTGAAATAATTTCTAGATGTTAGGACAAAAGTCTGGTCTAATAGAATCTTCGATAGATTTTAAATTTATTTCTAAATTTTTACAAGTAATCATATTTTTTCTACCAAGACATCATTTTAAGCACAGATACATCCACACCTGCAATCGTGGAGTAATTTTCAATAAAATTTTGACTTTCTTTGATGTTTTACTTAAATAAAGCATTTACCGATGTGGCCAATAGCAAGTTTGAAAACCTCTCCCTAGAATTAGCTCCTAAATTATCCATTATTAGGTAGTGCATGTTTATTTTCCAGTATTCTAAGCAACTTACATCTGATGGCAACTCTATCGCGCTGTTCAAGAGCGCTTTCTACTATATAATCCTTAGTTTGTGCAGCAATTTGCCGTTTCCGTTTTGATACTCTGATAGATTCTGAAGAAATATCATCTTTATCGACGAACTCTTGGATTTCAGAATAAATATTTTTAAAACTGATTATAGTTTCTTCTGGAGACTGTAGCGTACTATCTATTATTAAATTTGCTTTGCCGAGAGTAGCATCTTTACCCTGAAAGTACTGACTCAAAACGTTGATACGTAGTAGTATGAATATTGAAGAGATGCTAATAGTCCAACAACTTCAAGGGCACCTCTATCCTGGTTATCAGTTACTTCACTTTTTAGTGCCATTTTACTCGCCCCAATTAAATTTTAATAAATCTGCTTTACAATTTTCAAATCGGCATGCACAGCGAGTACTAGAAAATTTAGATTCTTCCAAAAATTTAATACCGAAGCTCTCTGCAACCTTTTTAAGTTTTTCATGATTTCCTGGTTGCGAAAAATGCACATACAATGTATTAAAGAAAGAAGCTGCGGGTGCAACTTTTGTACATGCATGAACAACAACTAATAAGGATGAAACAGGTCTGTAGATGTCTGGATTCTCCATTGGAGGCCTGGTCATAATGAAGTGAGAAACAAAAACGCTTTTGTCCGATATGCCACGAGTGTTACTTTAGTTTATATATGCGAACACGAGATTTACTTTGGTGTTTTTTAAATATTTTGGCTTTTTAGTTCTGCGCAACAAGCCTCCTCCGGAGCGATTGCTTGCTGATGCCTTAAAATTAGGGCCACGTAGAATGAAGCTCCGATTGGGGGCGGTGCTGCTGCGAACGTTACTTCTTTATAACCTGCTGAAAAGTACAGGATTCTGTATTTACGGTTTTCTGCACTTTTCAATTTTGATGTTTTTGTTTCTCGGTTTATTCGACAGGTGACGCACACAGGTACTACGTCTCCGCGGATTACAAACTTTTTGTTTTAAATTCGAGAGTTGTGCATGGTGCCCGTGCAGCTTCAACTGCCAGGTACAATCCTATGACTCTGATGATTCCTAATAAGGATGAAACAGGTCTGTAGGTGTCTGGATTCTCCATTAGACATCGGAGGCCTGGTCGTAATGAAGTGCGAATCAAAAACGCTTTTGTTCGATATGCCATTAGTGTTACCTTAATTAAATTAAGTCTATGTGCCAAACAATGATGGGACCATATAGCCTATCAATCAGCTGTTGATAGTGGTTTCTCTAGTCAATGTCAGTGAAATTATCTCTTATTCATGAAAAATAAGAAGTTCGTCATATAGTTAAGGACATTAGACACTAGACATTCTTTACTTTTTACATATAGGTGCCTATGTATTATTATAAAGAAACAGTTTAACGTAGGTACTTTCAAAATCTTTCCCTTTCAATCTAGTTATAAAGTAAGTAATACTTTTTACCTATAGGCATACCTATGTATTATTATAAAGAAACAATTTAAGTAGGGATTTTAAAATCTTTGTCTTTTAATCTAGTTAGTAGTTATAAAGTAATTACATAGCTAATAATAAACAACTAATTCTTCTGTCTGATTCTTCTTAATGGTACTGATAGAACTTTTCCCGATTTCTCGTCAAAACTCTTCATCGATGTTATGAAGTCGCTTGCTTTGTTAAATGTTAAAATTATATTATTAATATTTGTTCTAGTGTGTAGTGTTTATAAATTATTTTACTATTCGAATGGATTTTGTTGTAATGTTGTAATTTTCATTGCTAAAAGAGAAAAATTTATCTATAAGTATCATATAAAAATAATAACTTACCCTAGAAGTTTTGCTCGACACAAAATATGGTTGCTCTATGGCAAACACCGAAACCTTTGGGCCGTATCTATAATTGCCTTTGCATTTAATATACAGCAAACGTTCGGCATTTTTTAAACAATACCGAAACCTTTGGCCCGTACCTATAATTTCCTTTGCATTTAATATACAGCAAACGTTCGGCATTTTTTAAACAAATTTTGAGAAAAGATGGACTTGACAGTGACTTTGAAAAATGAAAAAGAATTTTGTTATTTTTTATTTTTCCGACGGTTATGGTTACAGCGTCATACGTACAGGTTAGAAACTTCTATCCACAGCTGATCTGTTCTGACAACCTAGTTGGCAGACTATAATTAGTGACCGAAGGCAACACCGTTCTCAACTAAAAAGCCAGTTAACTCATTTTCGTTTTAGTATCCTTTGGCCTATGTTCGGCGCCATATTGACACCAAATTGACAGAAAATCCATGTTTTACTTGTTAATTTGGTTATAGAAATGGCAGCCACAATAGTCTAAAGGGCACAATAGGCTAAAGGGCACTGAAGCGGTAGGAGTTAACAGGCTTTTTAGTTGAGTACGGTGTTGCCGAAGGTCACGGAGCAACTGGATTTGATAGTTGTTAGGGAAATGTTTAAAAACAAATCGGGTGTTGGCAATGATAGTTGGTAACCCCTGACAATAATTTTGTCACTGTCACATTTTTAATTACGAAACGTTCGGTTTAAAAATGGAATTTTGCTGTATCAAAAACTGTAAAAACACGTGCCTCGACGAATTTGCATTGTTCCGTTGTCCAACGGAGAAAGAAACTCAAGAAAAGTGGAAAGAAAACATGCATTTACCAAGCTGGACAATTAATAAAAATAGCCGAATTTGCGAGGTAAGTAACGAAAAAAGAGTAACAAAAATATAGAGCAATAGGAGTCTATATTTTACTTATCCACCGCGAGTATATTCACTGTTTGTTTTTGTTTTTTTTTTGTCAAAACATATTTTACTAATCAAAACCAATCAATCTTTCAAAAACTGTCTGGGGAAATTATAAAAAGAGACAACAAAACATCAGTCCATTTCATAAAATTGCTTTTACATGCAAATATGAAAAAAACTAGAAAGAGAGGGCAATATGAGTACCTCTGGTAAAACAATAACTGTTAAATGTATAGAGGGCGTCTAGTTGTACCTAAGCTCGAACCTACATTCGGTCTACCCCTCCAGTGCTTTTTTGACGGCGGTGCTGTCAAAATAAAGTCGAATTTTTATAATGTTTGTGCCGACCTTTGATAGGGACTTATCGGTATATAAAGTCGGCATAGCCTGCCTTTAATAAACTAGTTTTGACAGTTTTGCATGAGTTTTAAAAGGTTTCTGACATGTCATCTAAACATGTCATCTAGACATGCTCATATTGTGTCACCCATAAAGTGGACATAAGATAACTTCACTTGTTAGCTAACCGCGGTTATCTTGCCCTAAATTCTAGGTCATGGGGCAATTAAAGTTAATTAGTGGTTAGTTTAAAAAAATGCTTGGTGCATAACAAAAATGTTAGTTAACCGCGGCTAAAGAGAGAGAAAATGTATGATGGTGCATACCAGCATAAATGTCGTCCTTTAATAAGGACTTATCGGACATTATAGGCTGACTTTACTAAAGTCGGCACTATTTTTGACAGTACAAAGGTAAACAATTACTACATATTTTTAGGCATTTTAACATCCGTTATGGAACGGCGCGTCCATATCCAGCTATCCGCTATCCAGCCAGAGCTTTTTTGATCGCGGCGCTGTCAAAATAATGTTGACTTAACATAATGTTTGTGCCTACCTTTAATATGGGATGGCATTAACTTTAATTTGTCAACTTTATGGATGGCACAATATGATTATGTTTAGATGACAAAAATGTCAAAAACCTTTGCGCGGAACTGTCAAAAATAGTGTCGAGTCAGGCTACGCCGACTTTATGTACCGATAAGTCCCTAATAAAGGACGATATTAACTTTAATAAAATCAATGAATAGCGAGCTTTCCCTCAAAAAGGTAATGGTAACCGTAGATCCGGATTTCGCAGTTGTGGTGCTCATCAGTACGGTGCTAGGAATTAGGAGATGAAATGATGATGGAAAAATATGACACAGGATTCATGTAAAAGACAACCATCTGTCACCCTCACTAAATCCCTTTTTAAAAATTAACTTTAATTATGTCAACTTTATAGGTGGCACAATATCAGCATGTTTACATGACATATTGAGATGACAACGATGTACAGTTCACTTCAGTTCAGTGTAGGTTTTGGCTCTATCCAATTTTTTGGACAATATGCCAGCTCCAATCCGTGGACTTCGAGGTTGTCTGACACAAAGGTCACTCGGGGCCCTTGTTTTTCTTCTTTTTTTTTTCTCTTTTTCTTTTTATTGTATTTCAGCCTTATTTTCTTTTATCTCTCTTCTCTATTTTGTTTTGGGTCTTATTTTACTTTTTTAGGGGGAATTTAGTCGTTCTTTTACAAAAAACATAGAACAAAAAATTAACATTACACCTAAAAAAACAGAAAAGAAAACAACATGCAATTTTTGATGTTGCTCTAAGTCAAATAAATGAAAAAAAGAATAAAAATCTTACAGAATAATGTAAGAAACCTTTTAAACGTCATGCGGAACTGTTAAAAACAGTGGCGTTTTATTAAAGTCATGCTATGCCGACTTTATGTACCGATAAGTCCTTATTAAATTTAAAAAAATTCGTAGAAACTATAAATTACAGGTTACTTTTTCTAAACTGTTTACATGCCTCGCTATTTTTTGTCACATTTTGAATTTAAACGTTACGTGCCTTTCTGCAAAAGCTTTTCAGGTTACCCAACTCAACTATTTTTTCATTTATTATTTCAGAAAAAAACATGAATTTCTAAAGAATTCTTGGCTTAAAGAACCCTGAATGGATAACATGGACCTACGGTCTGCGGCAAAATGTAACCATACTTTAAAGGTGTTGCACCAAAGGTCAAAATAGTGAAATTCTATGAGGATCGTATGTCTGTGATAGGAGATATGACCCGTCACAAAAAGCGTATGTCTGGAAAAAACCTACGAAGACTTTTTCTCGCAAGTTCAAAAGTACTTTGAGGATTTTCTTATTTGGGACTCAATTAAAAGGTACTCGAATACTGCTTAGGGGCGTATCCAGGGTTTTATCTTACGGGGACTTTACTGCCTGAGAGGGCTAATTTTTAAAAAAATTACGTAAATTATTATTAAGTTAATTATGGTGGATTTTTTTTGAGTTTGGTCTCATTCGAAAGGTAATTTAATTTAAAGGAAAAGTAATTTGTCAGTTGCATTTACATGTTTGGTCACATTTATTCAATTGGGTACTCTTTAAGGGTATAGCGGCGTACAAACCATTAAATATCGACTCCCAAAGATTGAATTTTCCCGAAAAATTAAGATCAAAATGGTTATCAAGACTATGCTGTTACTCAACCCCTCTTCTCCCCAAAGAACCTTAGCCCCCCTCAGCCTCAGTTTTTATCATTTTTCTGCTTTGTTTCGTCGTCTTTACTTTGCTTATACTCAGTGTCATAAGCAGAAAATGTTTTAGGGGAGAAGCTGAGGGTCCTTGGAGTGGGGTAACTATTTTATTCTTAATTTTTGGGAAAAATTCAATCTCTAAGTCAATATTTAATAGTTTGTAAGGGGGGGGGGGCATACGTCTTCCAGCCCCCTACCCTGCTTAAGTCCTGCCTATACCGTTAAAGAGTATCTACAGACACCTTCAAAGTAAATCCTTCTTACGCCATTCAATTACCTTTCGAATGAGATCAAACCCATTAAAAACCACCAGGGAAAATAGAAAACAAAAGTTTTTTACTTTCGTTTACGTAATTTTTAAAAAATTAACCCTATGACAAGTTATGACAAAAAGTCTTTGTTTGCCAGACATACGTGGTTTGACCACAGAGTACCGTTGGTAGGAGATCCGTGGTTTATCAGCTCATATCTCCTATCATATAAGACAGTGGCGGACCCAGTGGCGGTCGCCCCCCTCCTTTGCTCCAGAAAAAAGTAGACAATAAAGTTGCTGGTGGTAACCCTAGTCTTTGGAGAAAAAACGTTCTAGAATCCCTCCACAGTATTTTGGGACAGGACATCACTTACTTACTGCGAAAAACCATTGAAAATACAGAACAGTATTATAGAGTTTCTATTTATAAACAAGTTAGACAAAATCATTTCGGGCATAAAAAGGTATTTTTGACCTGAACATATTCATACCAAGTTTTGTACAACGTGAAGCCAAAATCAAAATAAAATTAACTAAAGTCGCTTCTAAATACTATAAACTGTTTGATTAATCCAAAACACAAATGCCTGAACTTTTATTGGGAGAAGTCAGTATTTGGAAACAATATTGGTCAGAAGTAGGCAAAAGCTTAAATCAAAACATACCTGATAACGTTTTCGAGGCAATGAACAAGTGTGGCGATATTTCTCCGTTGATAAAAAAATTCTTGTAATGTTCTCAGAAAGAAGCTTTTCATGCCTTAGAAGATTGAAAACATAAGTACTTAAAAACACTATGACGCGAATTCGTCTGACGGGCATAGCGTTGCTACATATCAACAGACATATTGAAATTGACATCCAGCAAGTCATTGACCGGTTTGCCCAAAAAAACCGGAAACATTTTTTTTTTGAGATAGGCATCTTATGTTTGAGATATGCAATATAAAAGGCAATGTTTCAACTTAAAAAGCTTTTTAGACCTCAAACAAAAAGTATTTAGTTATTAGATTTTGTTTGTGGTTTGTTTGTTATCTATGTTTTTCATAACTGAAAAAATTATACGCAGATACTCAAGCGTGGATTTCAGGGGAATAGGGGGGTAGTTAACCCCCCCTACCCTGGCTTTAAATTTTTTATGAAAACAAGTTTTAGACAAAATCATTTCAGACAAGGAAATCAAAAGTAGGACAAAAATTGCGGCGCTATAACACCTTTGATATTTACCGTATTAGTTAAATTTTGTGTTAAAAATGGCATTTGTAGTGTCATTTTCTTTAAAAAAATTTCCTGCTGCGCTTTGAAAGCAATGATATGTTTACAATTTTAGTTTAATTTTAAATCAAAAAATGCATTTTTTAGTGCAATTTTCTTAAAAATTTTTGGCGCATGTAAACATTTTTTAAAATAGAAAATGTATGAAATAAACGACTTAAAATCTGAGTACCCTCCTCCTAGATTTGAGACCAAATTCGCGCTTGTAGTTACTAAGTTTTGTTTGTATATATTGATATGTATCGAAACTGCCCCCCCCCCTTTTGAAATGGCTGGGGCCGCCACTGTATAAGATCTTATAGAATTTCACTATTTTGACCTTTGGTGCAATATCTTCAATATATTAAAATATGGTAACATTTTACCGCGGGCCATAGGTTATGTATAATGGCATTGATTGTTACAATTTTAGTTTAATTTAAAAAAAATAAAGTCAAATATGTAAATAATGTCATTTTGAGTATCAATCAAATTTTCGCCTGCGGCGCATTAATGACTTTATTTTCCCAACATATCTAAAATTGAGACTAGATTCGATCCCAACCCAGTCCTTGGCAGGTAACCCAACCCCCTTTTTTAAAAATATTTCATAATAAATGTAAAGAAGATCAATTTTTTCTTAATTTTCATTGATGTCTAAATAAGTTTTAAGGATTGCTTTTTCAACAATATACCAAACCTAACCCTCTTAATTTTGTCAAAATAAAAATCCTGATGATGATATGATTTTAATAAAAAATCTAGAATTGAGACAATGGATTCGGCCAAGGATTCGTGTCCTTACTTTTTTAGTATTTATTTTTTCGCACAAACAATTAAGTCCAAACCAACGCCTAAAGAAAAACTTTAAAGATGGCCTGGAAAACCGGAAAAAGTCAGAGAATTTGGTATTACAAAAAAAGTGCCACCATGAATAAGTTGATGGTCTGGAAGCTACTACTTTTTTTAGTATACAAATTATTGTTTCAGAAGTAGCCGTGTTTAAAATGGCGGCACGCCGTAGCTGCGACCCGATAAATGTTAAAAGAATATGGGATGCAATAAGACAGTCGAATGTCAATAAGATAACATGTGATTCGGCAAAAATCTTCAAAATTATGCAGAAAACCGATAACTACACGCAGGCCCAAGTGGACTTGTATATTAAGCAGGCTGTGAAAGATGGGCTTATTCTGTAAGTATTTTTCTAAATAGCTTCATGTTTTAATTTGGTCAAAGTTTGCCGTGTCGCTTAAGGTTTACTAAAAATTACAAAAATAAATGTATATCACTTGGTTGCTATGTAACCCAATTAAAGTTTAACTGCTGGGGGATTAGATGGGGTCAAATAAAACCACAGAATCTGTTGTTTTCAATGCCGACTTTTATAAAGTCATCTTCAGGGCACTACAATATGGAAATGGATACAGGGTTAGTTCGATTAAAAGGTTTAAATATTTTCGTTTTAAATGCAAAAACAAACTACGATCCTTTTTATATATAAATCATCCCATATGTATAAGTTATTTTGTAAATGTTTTCTGTAGTAAAAATTGTGGCGGACAATAGAAAAAACATGTATACAATAAAAAAAAAACTTAACAACATTTAGATTAAAGTGTAAATTAAAGTACATGTATAGGTAAAAAAACAACTTTTCGAATTTTTAGATTTCTGTTGTCAGAAGTTCCATATTTACACAATGAGTCAAATTAGATTTTTTGGATTTAATTGCAAACATTAGAAACTATATTCTATTATTATTTTTTATACAAGTATTATATAAAAGAAAAACCAACAAAATACTTCGTTACTTGTAATTTTGGATTTTCTTTTTGTTTGTTGCAGACAAAAAAACAAAAACAAAAAGAAACCCAAAATTACAAGTAACGAAGTATTTTGTTGGTTTTTCTTTCATATAATATTTGTATAAAAAATAATAATAGAATATAGTTTATAATACAACAAAGTGAATCTCGTGTCCGCGAATAAAAATTAAAGTAAGACTCGTGGCATATCGGACAAAGCGTTTTTGTTTCTCACTTCATTACGACCAGGCCTCCAATATCTAATGGATAATCCAGACACCTACAGACCTGTTTCATCCTTATCAGGAATCATCAGGGAGTCATAGGATTGTACCTGGCAGTTGAAGATACACAGGCAACCACGCACACCTCTCGAATTTAAAACAAAAAGTTTGTAATTCGCGGGGACGTGGAAGCTGTGTGCGCCACCTGTCGAATAAACTGAGAACAAAAACATCAAAATTGAAAAGTGCAGTAGTCCGTAAAAATACAGAATCCTTTCAGCAGGTTATAAAGACTAAACCTGTAAAAGTATAAGGTCACTGTAACATGACTCTTAAAAAGAGGTCTGTAATGAAGTGAGAAACAAAAACGCTTTGTCCGATATGCCACGAGTCTTACTTTAATAGTTTATAATGTTTGCAATTAAATCCAAAAAACCTAATTTGACTCAATGTGTAAATATGGAACTTCTGACAACAGAAATCTAAAAATATACAATAAATTGTATACATGTTTTTTCTATTGTACTCCACAATTTTTTTTTAATTAGAAAACATTTACAAAATAACTTGTACACCTACGTATGGGATAATTTATATATAAAAAGGATCATAGATTGTTTTTGCATTTAAAACAAAAATATTTAAACCTTTTAATCGAACTAACTATATCCATTTCCATATTGTAGGGCTCTGAAGATGACCTTGTAAAACTCGAAACGTCGGCATTGAAAACAACAGATTTCCAATCCCCCAGCAATAAATTTATATATTTTTCGTTTTTTTTTAGACCTACGAGAAATAACCGTACGGAAAATTCATCTCAAACATACAAAATTACTGACCAGGAATTAGTAAGTACAATGATATAAATAGATGAATAGAAAATATTTATACTTCATCCCATAGTCCATAACTTAATATTTTCGAAATAACTGCTCAAGCTAGACCAAATATCTGTAATTTACATAAGGAGACCAGACCAACAAAAAGACTTGAAAAAGGACATATGGATTGAGCTCAAAAAGTGATTTTTCTTGCGCGATGATCTTACGCCATAGTTTTTTTCGCAAAAGTTGCCTGCGCAATAAATGTAAATAGTTAAAAAAGGGGTTTGGTATTTTAACTTTCTCCTAGAGTTTTTTAAAAAGTTAAAAATTCAAGTTTTATGTATTTAACGTCAAAAAAAAATTTAGGTGGGGGTCATTCCATATCAAATCAACCAAAAAATCACAAAAATTTTACGCGACCAATTCCAATTTTGATAATTTTTGGTATATATTTTCTTCTTACCATAAAAGTTGAAAATGCAAATTTTTAGATTTTTTTGATTCGTAGTTTTTTTTTTTAATTTTTCAAAATAAAAAAGTCAGCATTTTGACCTTAACAAGAATGTACAAAACTAGCAATATCTCGAGAACCACTTACACTAGGAAAGTAATAAATGGCTCATTTTAAATTCATTTTGAAGCTCTTTTTTATGAAATATCACAACATAATTTTAACAAAAAAAAAATTGAAAATAAAAAATTGAAAAAAAAAAATTGAAAAATTCAAAAAGGCCATTTTTAATTTTTTTGAAAAAAATATATAATTTTGGTCAAAGTGTTACTTAATTATCCACAAAATTTTATGATGGAGAAATGATGGGTTCAATGTCAAAAAAAATATCAAAAATATTAAGTACATTAAAAATCATGCATTTAAAAAAATAAACATATTTTAGGAGCACCAATAGTGCACTGGATATTAAAATAAATAAATTTGTTGGATGGATACAGGTTTTAAAAAATACCCAGAGGCTTTATCTACAAATTATTTTATTTTAAACTCGCAAAAGAAATAAACAAACTTTTCTACTTCGTTGATAAAAATTAGACAGAAAACACTAAGACTAACTATATACCTTAAATTTATTTTTTTAACTTTCTTTTAAGAATTTCTGATGAATCTGACATTTCTTTTTTGCTGACATTGTAAGTTCTGCCAGTAGCAGTGTTGGGTTCAACTTTTTTTATAAGACTTTCTGGTTTAATAATTAAAATATCTTGAGGTGTTGGGTAAAAAAATGATGAGGCAGGTCCTCGTGGATGAAGAAAGCTTACTTTCAGTTCTCCGCTCTCATTATTTTTCCCCAAGACACAAGCCAGCCACCAAGCACTGTCATATTCTACAGTGACAAACCCTGACTCGATATTTTGCAAAATAATGCTTCCACCTTTAAAAAGATTATGTGTTTCGACCTCTAAGCATGTAGAAAACTGTTTTGCCAAAAACGTGCTTTCTGTAAGAGGAATTACAGCATGAATTTTTTGTGTCCCCGGTATTGTTAAGACTTCCGCAAATCTTTTATTCAAAATTATTTCATGATTTGTATAATCTGCTTCTGTGCAATATTTAAAATCAATGCCAGATATGTTTTCTTCACACCAAGTAAACAATTGTAGAGGTGTCATTATTTGATTGTCATAGGACCTCTGCAAACTGGCTTTGGCAGCAAGTCTTTTAACAGTTCCTCCCAAGCCATCGCAGGCACTTTTGCCATGCGAGGTGGCAAAATAATGCCACTCTGCTTCAACACCAAAATCTTTTTTATGCAGGCATATATTCAGAAAATTCTTTTTGTTTTTGTACTGCGCAGCACATCCATCCGAAAAATAAAAAATTTTGTTAAGTCCTGGTATTTTGATTTTTAAATCAGGCATTAATTTTTTTTTAAATAAATGAAATGCAATTGTATTATGTGTCAAGCTTTCCGAAATAAACACATAATTCAGGTTGTGCAGTTTACCATCACTTAGAAAATAAATGGCAAAAGGGTGGAGGGTTGCCTGGCTGTTATTCCAATGATAAGACTGGACTTCATCTTGCATAACAAAGGAATAATTTTCCGCAAAGTCGCAAGTGATCAAAGACTCTCCAGGTTTAAGGTTAATTTTTATTTCATTGTATCTATCTTTTTGCATTTTTGCAATAAAAGAATGTGATTTAAGTTTTACAAGATCATCAGTAAATTCCTGGACAAAAATCACTTTTCTTAACAACGGTTTCCATAGTACACCTATCTACTGAGACCCACTTTTTAAATGAGACCTCATCAATTAATTCTTCCTCAAATTTTTCTATTAACGTATTTTTAAACTGTTCTACTCCAGGACATTGCTTGCATCTATTGCTTAAAAAACAGTCCACTGAAGGTGGATTACACATTAGTTTATAAAGGCAATCATGATAAGATATTGCAAGAGGCCTGTTATTTTCATCATATAGCTTATTTAATTTGGAGCCATTGAGCATTAGTTTTATATTTTGATGTATAGTACATACACATACAGTATGAGTCCCACTTTTTCCTGCCAGTATACAGTTTTTGGGTCGCAGTTCACAAAATTTTGAAAACCCAATTTTTTCATTGGGGTACTCAGTTTTAAACAATGCATAAATTTCTTTTAAATTAGCTAAGACTAATTTTTTTTGTACATATTCTTTTTCAGCTCCATATTTTCTGATAACAACATAATCTTTTTTACCTGGCATGGTCCTGCTAATGTCATCCCTTTGGTAAAAATCTACCACTATTTGGGCCACTCTATCACTAAGGGTCTTTCCCGGTTTGGGGTTAGGAGAACATAATATCCCATTGTCCTTAACTAACTGTTTTACAGCTCTGGCCAAATATTGAGAAACTCCAAATTCTTCTTCAATCTTCTTTCTACTCCAACTTTGAGGTAAACATGATAAAACTAGTATTTTCTCACTCCTCTTTTCGGTTTTTAAAAATTTGTTCTTTAACTGCTTAATCATTTCACTTTCGTCACTCTGGCATTCCTTTACTAGCGTTGAATCTGATTCCTTTGTAAATGCTTTCGCAATTGTATGCTGTACAATATCAATTTTTTCTTTGTATACATTTTTTCTTTTAATCGGCGACACACCAAGAAGCTCCAATGACTTGTTTAAAAGAGTAAATGATTCAGCAGGATCTTGAAAATCCGGATCATTTTCTGGAACTTGACTGGGTCTAAAAAAATTTAAAAAGTTAGTTTTTTATAAGAACTTAAAAAGGGGGTAACAGCTGACCCAAAATGTGTACATAATGCCAAGAAATTTGTACATAATGTCTGTATTCTCAAAATGCCATGCAAAATAATGCCATGCAAAATAATGCCATGCAAAATAATGCCATGAGATTTTTCCACTCCGTACTTGACGCAATTGGTTTAGTTTATTAATTTTATATTAAAAAATACTATTTGTTACTTACCCTGCCTCATCTTCTTCAGATGCCTTAAACTCCTTTGAAAGCTTTAGTCTACAACCATCACAGATTTTCATTCCCATTTTGACATTTTTGTAACTGCACATCCACTTGGTCACATTTCTTAATTTCCCAAAATGCTTGATTTTTAACTCTAGTGGATCACAGCACTTTATATTTAGTCCATCCACTTGCCTCATCCAAAGTTGAAACTTTTAAAATTACACAGAGATGACTACTGATAAACCTTCAGTCGAACTATTATGTATCGATTATTTGGAGCTGTATCAGGAAGATACTTGCCAAAAATTTAAAATCAATTCATGCAGGAATTTTCATGTCAGCAAATCCCCACAATGTACCTAAACAGACCAATAAAATGAAGGAGGTGTGTCCTTAATGTTAAACAGGAATAAACAGGCAGTATTTCACAAAAGTATTGGCAGGTTTATACAGGCATATTTTCCTAAGAATTGGAACATCCAATAGTACGTCTCCGGTGGAAAAGAGGTTTTGTAAGTAAATATTACAATGGGGGGCAATGTTAATCTGATTACTGATAGAGAATGAAACGTAGGATATAATTTTTTATTAAATAAAATATTGTTAAATATTTTTATAATATCGCTTTAAACCCCATTATATTCTTCTAATTACCAAAATGCATTGTCTATTTATAGGCGATTTTTCATGCATGTGACATTTTTAATAAATTTTTTCACATTGAACCCATGATTTGTCCATCTCAAAATTTTGTGAATAGTTTAATAACACTTTAAAGAAAATAATATAATTTTTTGAAAAAAATTAAAAATGGCCTTTTTGAAATTTTTCAAAAAAAAAATCAAAAATTTTTTTTTTATTTTTTTTTTCAA
This sequence comes from Oxystoma pomonae, assembly GCA_963921995.1. Lineage (NCBI taxonomy): Eukaryota > Metazoa > Arthropoda > Insecta > Coleoptera > Brentidae > Oxystoma > Oxystoma pomonae. Next base: position 94,027,114 of record OY998166.1, on the reverse strand, counting down.
TATATGTTATGCAATATTCTCATATGAAAGGTCTTTATAAGAGCTTTAAAATGAACCTTCACCTACTTTTCTATTATAAGTGGTTCTTTGGATATTCCTAATTTTGTGCGCACATGTTAAGGACAAATAAGTGACTTTTTCGATTTTCAAAAATTAATTCAAAATAAACAACTGGTCAAAAAAGTCTGAAATTTTGGATTTTCCAGTTTTTTGGTAGGAAAAACATGTATACTAAAAATCATCAACATCGGAGATGATGTGGTAAAATACCCTAGTTGACTTGATATGTACTGACCCGTGGGCCACTGTAATAAAACCAAGTTTTCCAGTACACATCTAGTCACACTTTTCTGCAACTGGTCCTTTTTTGAGGTATTATTCACCCAAAGTTTAATTGTCTGTAACTGTGCCAAATCATATCCGAATTTAATAACCTCCAATTTTATAATAAATTGACATTTCAAAAAAAAAAATTGCTTGCGGTAGAAGCAACACTGTGTTTTTTATACCTTTTTCAAAAAATCCAAAAAGAAACGAGAAAACATAAAACAACTAGAGAAACCGCAGTACACCTTTTTTATGACTGACTAAGCATTTGAGTCTGGAATTTTATGGAACACCCTTCATCCTGTATAATAAAATTACGTGTTGAGTAAACTAAAGGGTGGGCAAAAAATCTTGCACACTTTTGAATTTGCTATAGCTTTTGATCGAATCGGTCGATTTTAAAATGTTTTGACTTTTTGGATGGAATGGAAAATTTTCACCCCCCCCCCCCCCTGCAAAAAAAAATATGTGCGGCACTGGAGAAAATCTAAATCATTGCGACAAAAGCCTTATGTATTCTCTCTGTACCAAGGCATTACTTAATTAAATCGGTTAAGAAATAAAAAAATACGGGCTTTTATATTGAGTAGAGTTGTTTGCTGTAACTTTAGATAGAAGTACAAGACTTAAGGCTTTTAAGTTGTGGTTCAAAGTTTAACAATTCTCAAAAATCCATGATGGCGGACATTTTTACATGATGGATAATTTTCATCGAACAAAATCTAAATTAATGCGACAAAAGTTCCCTCCCTGCTGCATATATGAAGGTATTACTAAATTAAATCGGTTAAGAAATTAAAAATTGATCATCAAGTATGGTGACATAAACTAACCCCTTTGCTTAAAACTTAAAATTTGCCGGTTTCTGCATATAGGAAAATGTCGCAGATTTTATTAGGCCCATTGAGTGGCGTGCTAACAGCCCCGATTTGAATCTGGTAGACAGCCATTATTGGGGAGATTTAGAAAAAGAAGTGTACAGAAATGGCCGCAACTACGGTGACATTAACAAACTGTGTCAAGGCATCACAGAGGCCCATCGAAGTTTCCCCAAAGAAACATTACCATTGCTTTTAATAAATGGCGTAACGATTGCGTACTGTCGTATTGGTTATTTTTATTTAAAAGTATAAGTGTGCGAAAAAAAATATATAAGTGTTTGATGATTAATAACAAAGTAAACTCAGCTTAGGCTCGCCCAAATAACCAATACATGCCACTCTAGCTAAACAATCAGTGGTTTAAAACCACAGCAATTTTTTTAATTTTATTACAAGTCACCATTTTATTGACAACACTGGAAATGATGACACTTACTTGTTTACTTCTTAACTAATTTAAGCAAGTGATACCTCCATATACCTAGCAGAGATGAGAGGTAGAATGACCTTGATTTTGTTTTGTTACTTTTTTAGGGCAGTGAAATTACCCAATGGTTAAAGCGTGTTAAAGCTCTCCGCCATCTTGGATGTTCGAAAAATGTCAAAGCCGCAAGCTTTGTTCACCCAAAAATGTAAAAATGACAATGTCGAATCCAAAACCACTTATTTCAGAGGCTTATAGTTTTCTTATCTCTCAACCGATTTAATTAAGTAATGCCTTGGTATAGAAAGCATACATAAGGGTTTTGTAGCAATTACTTAGATTTTCTCCAGTGCCGCACGTATTTTTTTTGCAGGGGGGGGGGTGAAAATTACCCGATATTCAAAACGGTCCGCCATCTTGAAAACTGCGAAATGTCAAATTTTGAACCGGATCGGAAAAGTCTCATGTCTTGTCTTTCAAAAAACTTAAAAAAAATTGAAATCGAGCTATTCGATCAAAAGTTATAGCAAATTTAAAAGTGTGCAAGATTTTTTGGCCCACCCTATATATGGACACTCAGAGCAACAGTAGGATAGTTCTTAATTTTGCAGGTAAAGATAAAAACAGGAAACGGAATTATCAAAGCTTTGGATTAATTGGCGCAATGGAATTCGCTGGTCGCAAATATAGATGGCTCAAAAAAAAGTTTTTGTCCTTTTTTAAAAATTTTAACCATTTTAAAAAAACCAAGACTTTATCTGATAATTCAATGATAACGGACGGGAAAAATCTTAAGTAATTAATTTTTTTGAGCTCATTTTTCTCTCTTCATATCTTAATGCATTATGGAGAGGGTTTGTCAGAATAATTTAAAAGTAACGGCCAATTAATTTTTTATTTAGGATCCAAGGTATAACAAAACGGGCAGAGAAAAATCATGGACTTTAAAGTGCTTTCCCTCTTAATATAAATGTAGTTTTAAATTAGTTGTTTCAAAATATACTTTTGTTCCGTAGATAAAATCAAATGGGGTGATATTATTTTTCATGGCTTACCTTGATTTTAACTTAAAATGTAATTTTGTGATAACCGACGGGACATTTATAAAACGCTAATATTTTGTTTGCCTATATTTTGGCTAGTGTCAATTATTTTAGGATTGAACCGTTAAGTTATAAGGATTGTACACGTTTATTAGATACTTCTTTGGTGGTTGTAGTTATTTAAATACAAAAATCGAAACAGTGGCCCACATAAATTGTCAATTTTTACTTTTTAGAATGGTTCAAACTTTTAAATTCGGACAAAAACTTTTTAACTAATGCACAGTTAAAAAAGTCTCGTTTTTTGGGGCCACTCTATAGTAGCATCACAGATCTTCCAAGTAGCCATCACCCATATCTTTCATTTTCTTTGTAGTAGCATAATGTGTTTAAGTTCATCATGGTGCAGACCTTTTATTGTAACCGGAGCGGATTTATTAAGCGGCAAAATTTGAAACACAATCAAGCTGTACAAAAATAATCAAATTGTTCTAACGTGAACTATTTGTCTTAAATAAAAAGTGTAACGTCTTAATAACATGAAGTTATACATAAATATGACAGATTTTAACATTTCCCCGCAGGTAATTATTGTATTGTATTGTTCAGGTATTTAAAATTTTGGGTTTTGCACAAAAATGTCACAAAATAAAATGGCCAACAGTAGGGATATGGTGTGAAATTTGAAAAGAGAGTAGGCAGGCGGAGGCAATGCAAATGCTCTTGTGTTAGGCTATCATAGCCGTCTAACACCGTCTCAACTAAAAATCCAGTTAACTTTTTATCGTTTTATTTTCCTTTAGCCTACTATCACGGCCATATTGACACAAAAAATACATGTTTTACCTGTCAATTTGGTTATAAAAATGGCGGCAACTGTGGGCCAAAGGGCACTGAAGAAGTAGGAGCTAACTGGCTTTTTAATTGAGAATGGGGTTGAGCCGTCCCTGATTGATACTATAAAAATGATGACCTGTCAATGACTTCCATTAACCTAGCGACCCCACCCCAAAATCAATCAATCAAAAAATGATGTGCTCCTCCCGTTTCTCAGAAAATCGAAAAAGAAAATCGGGTAGCTGGATTAATGTTAACTTAACAACCCCAACAGGAATTATGGCGCCAAACTAAAAATTTTTGGTTTTAAAATTATGTGCTAATTATGTGCTCCACGAATATATAAGAAAAAAATGGAATTTTTCATTTTAAATTATGTTTTCTTTAAAAAAAAGGATGGGGTAGCTAGGTTAATATTAACTTAGCGACCCCACATGTTTAGGTATCAAGGAATTTAAAAATTTCAAAAACCAGTATTATCTGAAAATTATGTGCTAATTTCGTCCATCATCAGCAAATTTTGTACTTGTCTGATTTCAGAGAAAATCAATAAAAAGGATATTACATTACATCATTTGTAATAACCTAGCTTTCGCAATCTGAAGTACGATTCCAAAGTAAAAATATATTATAATAAAATTATGTGGTCCCTGAATATGTGTAAGAAAAATAGTCCAGCTTTTTTAATGGAGTAATTAACCTAGCTAACCCACTTTCTTTTTGGATTTTCTCGGAAACCAGACAAGTTCAAAGTTTTCTGATCATGGACGAAATTAGCGCATCATATGCAGATATTACTAATTCTATAAATTTTTAAATTCCGTGATACCTAAACATGTGGGGTCGCTAGATTAATATTAACCTAGCTACCGCACTCTTAAAAAAAACATAGTTTAAAATGAAAAATTTAATTTTTTTCTTATATATTCATGGAGCATGTACTTAGCACATAATATTAAAACAAAAAATTTTTAGTTTGGCGCCATATTTCCTGGTGGGTTTCCTAAGTTTATATTAACCTAGCTACCCCATTTTCTTTTTCGATTTTCTCAGAAACTAGAGCAGCACAAAAATTTTTGATTGGGGACGAAATTAGCACATAATTATGGTGTGACTAAATTTTGATTTTCTTGAGGTGGTGTCGCTAGGTTAATAGAGGTCTGTCCATGGGTTTTGTGTTATAGTTTGTATGGGCGAGTTTTTAAAGTCCACTGAAATTCACCGACTTGGTGACTTCGATTGCATCAGTTTGGTGAAATTGGTTTAGTGATGTCAGCACCGGTGGATGTCAACTTCCACTGAAAAAAACTAAGAACGCAATTGACAGATACTAACATATCCACAGTTTGGGCGAGTTTGTAAATTCAACATTTTTTTTAACAGCGATGGAACATCGGTGCCAACATTCGGTTGAGATCTGAGATCTAGCAGCGATGAAATGTCGTTGTTCCATCGAATACAAAAAGAACACGTTGCGGTGTAAACAGCTGAGTGCCAATAACCACACTTAAAATAATAAAATCATACCTCAACTTCGGCTCGAGAAAATCGGAAATGTGACTTATAAGGGCCGTATTCATAGTCGCTCCCAAGTCTCCCTTCTTCCTTGGGAAATGTAAATTTTTTATGGGCGAAGGAAGGAAGGAAGGAACCTTGTGGAATGACTATGAATACCATCCTTAAATGCTGTACTTCTGGACAGTTTTTTCAAAATAGTCTTCAATGCCAGTACGTTTTTTGCTCAACTTTAGTATGATGTCTAGCTCATCATCAGAGTCTTCACTTGAACTGTCTTGCATTAATATTATGGCTCACCACTCCATTAACCATCCTGTACTGTACCTTTTATTAACCAAAATGCATAAAAAAATATCTTGAATAATAATAATGAATAAGTTATAAATAAACTGGAAAAAATAAATAACCATAAAGTAGGGTTATGATTAATCCAACGAAGATTTTCCACCGACTCCCGAAGCCGGTGGCGATCGGTGCCAACATTTGTTGGATTGGTGAAATCCATCGAAAAATTTAGGAACTTATTGTTGGACTGGTGAAATCCATCTAAAATGTATGAACTCTTTTGTTGGCACTCGTCCTTTTTTAGAAGCTGATATTTTTTATTTAAAAATATTTGGCTACGGTGCCGGTGTTGACTACATAACCCTCAATTTTAGCATGTCTTTTTCGTCGCAAAGTTAAAATTAAATCCAGTTCCTTATCATCAGAGGAACTAGTTTCTTGAGAGAGTTTCATGACTATTTGTGCAGCCAATCCTTTTAAAACAAAACTCTGGTACTTTTTGAGGTTACATCATCCATCAAACCTTTCCACCACCTTTTGCAGTCGGTGGACAATAGTGGGCATCGGTGCCAACAATCGGTGAATCCATCAGAGATTTAAAAACTATCGATGGACAACATAAATTTTTGCGAACTCTATTGTTGGTACCGGTGGATTTAAAAACTCGCTCTATGTGTTTTTCCGTTTGTTGTTTGTTTGGTTTTAATAAGTTATAAATAAACTGGAAAAAATAAATAACCATAAAGTAGGGTTATGATTAATCCAACGAAGATTTTCCACCCACTTCCGAAGCCGGTGGCGATCGGTGCCAACATTTGTTGGATTGGTGAAATCCATCGAAAAATTTAGGAACTTATTGTTGGACTGGTGAAATCCATCTAAAATTTATGAACTCTTTTGTTGGCACTCGTTCTTTTTTAGAAGCTGATATTTTTTATTTAAAAATATTTGGCTACGGTGCCGGTGTTGACTACATAACCCTCAATTTTAGCATGTCTTTTTCGTCGCAAAGTTAAAATTAAATCCAGTTCCTTATCATCAGAGGAACTAGTTTCTTGAGAGAGTTTCATGACTATTTGTGCAGCCAATCCTTTTAAAACAAAACTCTGGTACTTTTTGAGGTTACATCATCCATCAAACCTTTCCACCACCCTTTGCAGTCGGTGGACAATAGTGGGCATCGGTGCCAACAATCGGTGAATCCATCAGAGATTTAAAAACTCTATCGGTGGACAACATAAATTTTTGCGAACTCTATTGTTGGTACCGGTGGATTTAAAAACTCGCTCTATGTGTTTTTCCGTTTGTTGTTTGTTTGGTTTCAATAAGTTATAAATAAACTGGAAAAAATAAATAACCATAAAGTAGGGTTATGATTAATCCAACGAAGATTTTCCACCGACTCCCGAAGCCGGTGGCGATCGGTGCCAACATTTGTTGGATTGGTGAAATCCATCGAAAAATTTAGGAACTTATTGTTGGACTGGTGAAATCCATCTAAAATGTATGAACTCTTTTGTTGGCACTCGTCCTTTTTTAGAAGCTGATATTTTTTATTTAAAAATATTTGGCTACGGTGCCGGTGTTGACTACAGAACCCTCAATTTTAGCATGTCTTTTTCGTCGCAAAGTTAAAATTAAATCCAGTTCCTTATCATCAGAGGAACTAGTTTCTTGAGAGAGTTTCATGACTATTTGTGCAGCCAATCCTTTTAAAACAAAACTCTGGTAGTTTTTGAGGTTACATCATCCATCAAACCTTTCCACCACCCTTTGCAGTCGGTGGACAATAGTGGGCATCGGTGCCAACAATCGGTGAATCCATCAGAGATTTAAAAACTCTATCGGTGGACAACATAAATTTTTGCGAACTCTATTGTTGGTACCGGTGGATTTAAAAACTCGCTCTATGTGTTTTTCCGTTTGTTGTTTGTTTGGTTTGAATAAGTTATAAATAAACTGGAAAAAATAAATAACCATAAAGTAGGGTTATGATTAATCCAACGAAGATTTTCCACCGACTCCCGAAGCCGGTGGCGATCGGTGCCAACATTTGTTGGATTGGTGAAATCCATCGAAAAATTTAGGAACTTATTGTTGGACTGGTGAAATCCATCTAAAATGTATGAACTCTTTTGTTGGCACTCGTCCTTTTTTAGAAGCTGATATTTTTTATTTAAAAATATTTGGCTACGGTGCCGGTGTTGACTACATAACCCTCAATTTTAGCATGTCTTTTTCGTCGCAAAGTTAAAATTAAATCCAGTTCCTTATCATCAGAGGAACTAGTTTCTTGAGAGAGTTTCATGACTATTTGTGCAGCCAATCCTTTTAAAACAAAACTCTGGTAGTTTTTGAGGTTACATCATCCATCAAACCTTTCCACCACCCTTTGCAGTCGGTGGACAATAGTGGGCATCGGTGCCAACAATCGGTGAATCCATCAGAGATTTAAAAACTCTATCGGTGGACAACATAAATTTTTGCGAACTCTATTGTTGGTACCGGTGGATTTAAAAACTCGCTCTATGTGTTTTTCCGTTTGTTGTTTGTTTGGTTTGAATAAGTTATAAATAAACTGGAAAAAATAAATAACCATAAAGTAGGGTTATGATTAATCCAACGAAGATTTTCCACCGACTCCCGAAGCCGGTGGCGATCGGTGCCAACATTTGTTGGATTGGTGAAATCCATCGAAAAATTTAGGAACTTATTGTTGGACTGGTGAAATCCATCTAAAATGTATGAACTCTTTTGTTGGCACTCGTCCTTTTTTAGAAGCTGATATTTTTTATTTAAAAATATTTGGCTACGGTGCCGGTGTTGACTACATAACCCTCAATTTTAGCATGTCTTTTTCGTCGCAAAGTTAAAATTAAATCCAGTTCCTTATCATCAGAGGAACTAGTTTCTTGAGAGAGTTTCATGACTATTTGTGCAGCCAATCCTTTTAAAACAAAACTCTGGTAGTTTTTGAGGTTACATCATCCATCAAACCTTTCCACCACCCTTTGCAGTCGGTGGACAATAGTGGGCATCGGTGCCAACAATCGGTGAATCCATCAGAGATTTAAAAACTCTATCGGTGGACAACATAAATTTTTGCGAACTCTATTGTTGGTACCGGTGGATTTAAAAACTCGCTCTATGTGTTTTTCCGTTTGTTGTTTGTTTGGTTTGAATAAGTTATAAATAAACTGGAAAAAATAAATAACCATAAAGTAGGGTTATGATTAATCCAACGAAGATTTTCCACCGACTCCCGAAGCCGGTGGCGATCGGTGCCAACATTTGTTGGATTGGTGAAATCCATCGAAAAATTTAGGAACTTATTGTTGGACTGGTGAAATCCATCTAAAATGTATGAACTCTTTTGTTGGCACTCGTCCTTTTTTAGAAGCTGATATTTTTTATTTAAAAATATTTGGCTACGGTGCCGGTGTTGACTACATAACCCTCAATTTTAGCATGTCTTTTTCGTCGCAAAGTTAAAATTAAATCCAGTTCCTTATCATCAGAGGAACTAGTTTCTTGAGAGAGTTTCATGTCCATTTGTGCAGCCAATCCTTTTAAAACAAAACTCTGGTAGTTTTTGAGGTTACATCATCCATCAAACCTTTCCACCACCCTTTGCAGTCGGTGGACAATAGTGGGCATCGGTGCCAACAATCGGTGAATCCATCAGAGATTTAAAAACTCTATCGGTGGACAACATAAATTTTTGCGAACTCTATTGTTGGTACCGGCGGATTTAAAAACTCGCTCTATGTGTTTTTCCGTTTCGTGAATTTTTTTATTAAGGTGTTTACAACTCGCGGCTAAACTGTGCTTTTTGTTACTGGCTGTGCTAGTTCTTTAAAACCTCGCTAGTAAAAAGGCACTGTTTTCTAAAATATATTATTTGAAGACTTAGTAGTTTTTGCGTGATGCTAGAACAGCAAAAATTTTTTAAAAATAATTAATGTACAGAAATTGTCTTTTTATAAATTTATTATATGTATATATATATATATTATGTTATATATTATATGTATTATATACTCGGAGCATATTCATCCACTGTTTCAGTTTTCCCTGCATATTTTAAAAAGTTTTTATACTATTAGTATAATTTTTTCTTAGAATAGAATAGAATTTTATTTCATTCTTGCTAAAAAGCAGCCACACTTTGTATGGATGTGCTAACAGGTATTTGTCATTGGCATCACAAAACATTTCAAAGATATCCATCTATATACTAACATCAAAATAACACACAATAAATTTATAACATAAAATTGTTAATAATAAAATTATCTTCCAAAAACTCTTTTACAGAATCATACCCCTTTTTTAATAAAAATGATTTAAGCTCTGTTTTAAATTTATTTTCTGGTAGTTCATAAAGTTCAACTGGCAATTTATTATATTACTTTGTCAGGTGTTGTGTGTTTGTAGAGCAGTGATTTAACTGTTTTAGCAGCTTATTATTTTAATTATTTATTTTTTTCATTTTTAGCCCGAATTTGACGGAAAAGACTGGTATTGCTTTGAGTGTCACCTGGCTGGAAATGTGCAAGCCTGCAATAAATGTTTTAGAGTATTCCACAGCGATTGCACTAAAAGTGCAAAGGAAAAGTTTGAAAATCATAAGAATAAGTAAGTAGCTATGAAATAATAATATGGCTGAAATATCGCATTTTAGTACACTATCCCTCTCAAAACTTGCACGGTTCGACCTCGGATTCTTGTACTGTACAGTGCGCAGTTGAATCATAGTAGATGGAAGGAAAGAAAGTCCTGTATGCTTTACAAATATTTTATTTCATTAAACACAACGCGTTTCGATTTTTCTTTAAAAATCATATTCAAGTGTTCCCAGTGTTTCAAAATTAAATCTAAATAAAAAATAAGAGTATTTACAGAACGTTAAAAATCGATCATTAACACAAACTACACAAAAATAAATGAATAAATAAAACATATCTGACAATTAAAAACACCTTAGTCAAACAACAAATTTAAAAAAAGACAAAGGAAACGAGAATAATAACAATTTAAAAACTAATTAAAAATAAATATAAATAAAACTGTCGAGACGGAACAAAGATAAAAAACCAGAAAACTATTTAAAATTATTGATAACTTTGGCTTTGTCTTTATAGTGTGCGTTGCTGGGTTCATTTAAACTGACAGATGTAGGATCATTTTACAACTTCGCTATTTCAAAATTCTCCAAAAAATTCAATTTCCTGCCTTTGTAAGCATCGGAATGCTTATCGGATGGAGATTTTTGAGAATTTAAGGGTATAACATATTTTGCAGAGAAAGAACCACAAGCAAACAAATAAACACCACTTTTTTCTAAAGTTGGGACTGTATCTTTTAATTTAGAAAACAAACTTATACACTAATTTGATGTTATTATTCAAAGAATTAAGAACATTACCCACTGTTAAAGAGATATCTCCTAGATAAGAGGTAAGTTAATTTGACATATTTTGGTGGTTGAAATAGGAAAATAGATGTGTCTTTTGACTCCGAAAATAATTTTTTTAATAAAGAAATATATTTTTTTCTTATAAGACTGTTAATTTTTTAATAAAATAAAATATTTGTGAAGCATACAGGACTTTTCTTTCTCTTTCCTTCTACCTACTATGTCATCTCTAGTCTAAATTATTTTCACCTACTTGCGTGTGGTAAAGTGCACTTTACAACACCCTTTTGGATGTGACTTTACAGCACATTGTGCAGTAAAGTAACTACATTTATTTCAGAAAATTCAAATACAGATATTTTTATTTCTTTTTTGGGAATTTTTAAGGCTTATAGGTAAAATCTTGTACTGCCGTCGCGTGCGGTAAAGTATCACTTTCCGCACTTGTAGGTAAATAACTATTTTTTGCCAAGGTATTTATTAACATAACAGAGTCCCATTAAAGCATATGTGTTAAAGCAGGATCATATATTTTTTTTAATTAAGAGTAAGACAGTACTCCCTGAATAAAAATCTTGGTAAAAATAATATTTTTTACCAAGTATATTTAATCCCTCTTTATTTAAACCCCTAGCTTTAAAACGACGAGACATTAAGATAATTTCATGCATATTTTCAATTTTTGTGTAAAAAAAACTATTACAATGAATAAGGTAGTATGTATTATCAGTAAACGTGCAAATTTTAAAATATTAGCTTTAACAGAGGCAAACAAAATAATGTTATATTATATAAGTTTTGTTTTATGAATAATCACACAATTTAAAATCAAAGCAAGGGCAAAAAAGTCATATCATAGACTTTTTACAAAAAAAATATATTTTTGGATGCTAATCGTGAAGCCAGTGATCAAGAGGCTGGAAACAATACTATTTAAATGCGATACCCTGTATATTTTGAAAATTTTAAATAGAGCTTTTCCTTCAGTTTCCAAAATTATCCAATATTGTACCTTTTTCTCGAGTTTTTCTTTGACAGTTTTTAAATAAAATGACAAAAACTTTTAAATAAGAGCAATTAATCAAATTAGACAAAGAAGCACCAAATATCCTTCTTCTTGTTCAACTCATTGGTCATATGGAGATGATTTTCCCATTTTAGAAAAGTTTTTGTCTCTGCATTTTTTCAAAGCTAACTTGATTGGGAGATATTATCGGTACGACTGTTTTTTCGGAAAATGCAAGGGCAGGTCCGTTGTAGTAGTACTACGTTTACATGTGGAACTGAATATGTTTTTAATACGACTCTTTTCTGTTTTCATGAAGCGAATTGAACGCGTTTTAAAAACCTTTAAAATTTTTGACATATGCCTGGGCTATTGTGAGGTTAGTTTTTGCCAATTTTACTACTTTGTTGGTTTTTTTAGGCCCATAAGTTTACGGCACAATAATTTAAAACGACGGTACCTTACTCCACTGAAATTAGCGAAAAGACAGGCCTTACCTTGAACAAATTGCAACACGAGCGGTTTTAACGGTTTTTATTGTAAAAAATCATACTTTTTAACATATCCAACATCGGACAAAATCGGACTTGCGTAACATCGTTTTTTTGACGTTTTTTCAAGATCGCCGCCAAAAAATTCAGAAAAACTTGCATTTATATATTAACATATAAACCCATAACCATCTGGCCAATGACATTTGTGGCACATGTTTTTAGACCAATTTTTACGGCTGATTCCAAACATGCTGTGTATTTTGGAAAAGAGCAACACGATCCCTTTTAACAGCCGACAAAATCGGATTTGCAAAACATCGTTTTTATGACTTTTTTTCAAGATGCAGAAAAGCTGTGTGTATATTAACATATAAAACCATAATCACTTTACAAATATCACTTGTGTTTTTGGACTAATTTTTCAGAAAAAGACCGAACTATAACCCTGAACCATGTCTTCTCTATACTATAAAAAAAGGTTCCCAAACACATAACACATCATATTATTATGCACACATCAGTTTTTTGTTAAAAATAACTTTTAACGTTGATCTTGAAACTCATAAAAAAAGGTTGAAAAGAGACATCTAATGTTGTCATCTCTCTCACTCTTATATTGGAATTGGACACATTTCATAAAAAAACATAATTTATGAGAAAAATCGCTCCTTATTATTATAAAAAAAATTATCAAATTAAATCATTATCTTCCTACTTTTGGTAGGTAGGTAGGTATACCTACTCAATTATTGTTTAAAATATCAAAGTAAATTATAGGAAATTTGCGTTAATTTCCTAAAACTAAACTGATATCACATAATATGGGTTGAATACCAACTAATTTGAATACCTATTAAACTTTCACTATAGAATAGAGGGCTATGTCAGTAAACAAACGCAAAACAAAATCAACATAAAGGAGAGGTGTCATCTTTTAGAAATTTAGACGAACTAACACGTAATTTCAATTTTTTTGCGTTTGAAGAAATACAAATCTGTAATCTGGCCTATCGATCCCAAATAACAGAGAGTATTAGTATTAAATGAATATAATTCCAAAGTGTACCACCAAGCGTATATAAGTTTATGTTAAAATCAACGTTATTTTGATCCTGAGAGGTTTTCTCATGAACATGTTCCACATCCCCCCATACAGGGTGTGCAATTACCCACAATCATAATTTATAGCATATTGTTTGTTTGATAATTCAGCCCCACCAAAAGTGTTATTATTTAGTTTAGAGAACCTTGAGAAACCTTAAAAAAAATCATAATCCTCAATGCAAAACATAAAGAAGTGGTAAAAAATTTGCACTCTGTATTAGATAAAACTATGATAAAGGCGTACGCAAAATTAAATTAAAATCTCTCGATCAGTTTTAAAGAAATTAAAAATTGATTACTTTTTTGTAAAAATTAATGATATACAACTTTTTGCATGTAGTTACGAAAAAAATTAAAAAATAAAATTCATTTTATTTAGAATATTTAGGGTTTTAAGTTGCAAAATAATTATTTCGTAGTAGAAAACAATTTTCGTCAAGTTTTTATGGTAATTTTTTTTTAAAAAACATGTAACACAAACTAACTGTTACTGAGAAGAAAAACTTGTTCAGTTTATCTAGAAAATACTAAAACATTATTGTTGGCTCAAAAATAATTTTTTTATTTTTATATCGGTGAAAATAAAAAATTGTCAAAAAATTATTTTTTGACTAGCCCCTGTATACAACCTGTTAATATTTTACCAACATAATAATAAGAAAGTCCATGTATGGTTCCTCAGTAAACCATATTCGTCAATAACTTATTTTATTTCTGTCAGGAAATGCCTTTTTGAGCGTGGCCAATATACTTTAAACTTTGACCTTCTATATCTCTGGAACTAGGCGTAGGAATCATTTTATGTTCCTATATTTTTCTTATCTCATAACCTACTATAACATACCAAAATTTTATCAAAGAACCCTGCACAAATTACATTGGAAATGGCTTTCGGCTAAATGCCATAATTTTTTCATATGTTGTAGTACTCGATCAACAAAGCACAAATAAGATATGAAGCTTTAAAGTTTACGTGTTTTAGGGCTATATTTTTGGACATGGTCCAAGTTTTTTTTTTCAAAACTTTGTTGATTACCGCCAAAATAAAATGATTCGTTTCTCTATTTGTCCTGAATGAAACACCCTTTCCATCCGTGTAAAAATATTTTTATAAGGGTTCTTTGGTACCAACAGAAAAGTCACTAATTTGTAAGTTTTAAAAAAGAAAGAAAACGACTGTTTTTTAAAGAATTACAATTTTCATTTTCTTTAAAACAAACGTCCAGATTTTAAGAGTTTTTATATATGTTAATAAAAATTATATCAGTAAGCTAAAAAAATATTTTTAGCTTTAATGCTTTTTAATCTTTTTGAAATATTGGTGAAATACGAAGTAATTTAAAATAACTTATGGGTATGTTGGGAATTTGGAACCTTTGGTTGCACTATAACAAAGTTTTGAGATTGTTTTCCACAAACCAAAACTACACTTTTTTGCACTCGACGCGCGTTTCGTTAACAACGTTAGCATCATCAGAAGACGATAAACAAAAACTACACTTTTTTGCACTCGACGCACGCAAACAATCATTGTTTAGTGCAAAAAAGTGTAGTTTTGGTTTGTGGAAAACAATCATAACTTTGTTAACTTATGGGTAGGTTATACAAAATTTTTCTGAAAAAATGCAATTCGAAAGTTTGATACGAATATGTTGGTACCGATAGGTATTCATTGGTACCCGTATTTGACCAATCAAATTGCTCGTATGGTATACGCTTTTAGGCTAACTTGGGGTTGCCGGTAACGAACATGATAGAATTTTTCCGGTTGTTTACACTGTTTTCCCACTACATGGTGATCAAAACTAAGATAAAGGACAAGTGAAAATGCCAATCAAAACTGATTGCATTTTCTGGTTGTGGACCCTTTTGGGACCACAAACCAGTATTTATCAAAATCCCAGCTGATCCTCTTTTGAAATTTTGCACACTTTTCGTTTTTTTAAGCACCACATAACATTTTGTCAAATTGAACAAAAACAATATATCAAATTTTATCAAACCTGTCAAGTTTGAACACTTGGGAAAGAAATACCTATAGTTTTTCTATAAAAAAAATACTTATATAAAAACACACAATACCCCAGCAAAATCGGTATGATACTCGTTCACAAAACATATCGCCCAAATATAGAATATTTTTTTGTTTAGAATCTTAGAATCTCTATAACCTATTCAACTTTATTTAGTTTCAATAATAAATAATAGATATCGTTTTCTAATCACTACTTATTATTATTTTACAAAAAAAAAACAAGAAGGCCATCAATACATAACAAAATTACCCATAATCCCAATTGTTTTCTAGTACAAAGCGTCTTATTAATTTTTGGTATTAAAAGTGTAAATTCAGGGGTGCATTCAGATTGAAGAGTCCGGGTGAATTCCGGCGCAGAGCGTTACCCGATAGAGAGTGCACTCCGAGTGTGCCCGGCGATTCGTCCGATATGAACGAACAAGACGCATTATCATAACCTCACTCTTAAGATTCAAAATTTTTTCTAATTATGGAAGAAGTAATAGTAAATGCGTTTATAAATGAAGAACTACTCGTTGAGGATGATTCACTTTCACCACTTTTTCACTCACTTCACCACTCTTGATTGTTCCATCTAGAACAAAATTGCCTTCCTCGTCGAACACCAAATTATGGGAATGTGTACTGATTCTTTCCATTGTCAAAACTGGACTTCAAATTTAAAAAACACAAATAAAAAAATATTGTCTCTGAAATAAGGTTAGAAGTGGTTGTGTATTTGATCTGCGCATGCGGGACAAATTTTATCAACCTATTTCGTGGGATGCGAAAGTGCACGTTTGGGTAGCGTCCGGTAAAAATCTACCGACAATCTGAACAGCCGGGTAAATTTTAACCAAAGCAATCTGAACGGCCAGGGCGCGCCCGGGCGTCACCCGACGTTCAATCTGAACGCACCCCAGGATGAAAGTAAAGCAAAAGTTCAAGTCAAACCACGAAGAGAATCGATTTAAGGTATGTGCTTGTTGCGGCGATAAAATTGTTTTCGGAAAATCAAAAAATTCAGAGTTTAGAGTGTCTGCTAAAATAGAAAGCTTACTGCAAAAATTTTCAAATAAAAATTTTAATGTAAAAGATGCAAAATTTCCCACGGCAATATGTAGTTCATGTAGAAAGAGTTTATTTGAGCGAGAGAATGGTAATATAACGCGACTTATGCCAACAATGCATGATTTTAACATAATCGTTAATATTGCTAAAGAAAACCTAAGAAATATGCCAGAATGTTTGTGCTACATTTGTGAAACGGCGAGATTTAAGGGGCATAAAAAAACTCTTAAAGGAAGAGGTCATTTGAGACTTTCTGTGCAGCAAAATTGTACGCCCAAAACTAAAGTTTTAGTATGTTCTGCCTGTCTTGGGGTAACGGTAAAAACGCAAGGAAAGCAAGGCAACTTTTTATCATCAAAATTTAGACAAGCTTCAAATAAACTTAGGAAGTTCTAATAAAGAAATGAAAAAAATTTCAAGTTTTATAAGATCCTCTGCAGGGAAGTCATCAGTGATCCTTAATTATGAAATACACCTTTCCGATAAAACCAAAATGCTAAGTCATTTATATAAAACACAAACTCATGAATTTGACGGTGAGGGGGAATTGGGTAGAGTCAAAAGGCCCGTAGTATTTGCCACAGCTGAAGAGTTATTGGAAGAAGTGATTAATAAAAGAAAGATTGTTAGACTTTACAAGGTTAAAATAATAGCCGATGGAGGGCAAGGATTTTTCAAAATTTGTTTGTCAATAATTCGTAAAAGTGATGAAAATCCAAAGTGTACGAAAAGCGCTGGGGTTCACAAAATTATTATTTTATGCATCGTTCCAAATATTAAAGAGACGCATAGTAACATAAAACTGCTTTTTGATCTTATAAAAATAAATAATATATATTTTAAATTTGTGTCCGATTTTAAAGTGATTTTACTTGTCAATGGCTACCAAACAGCCTCTTCAGCGTACTGATGCCCATACTGTTTTGTTCTTAAAGCAGATTTTAAAACAAACTTTTTAAGCCTTCAAACAAGAGACAACCTAAAAACATTCGGAGACATACAAAAATTCCATGAAAAATTTGTGTCCTATCACGATGGTAACAAAAAACTAGCTAGAGAATGCTACAGCATCAGAAAATGCTGATATGTTGGTCATAGAAAAATGTGTGATTCCTGAGCTTCACATACTGCAGGGTTTCGTCAACCACCTCTTTTGGAATGGCATAGTTCCGGTACTTGGGAGAGAACAAGCCTTAATATGGCCAGCGAAACTTAATCTTATATCAAAAGGATATCATTCTCAGGTAAATTGTGATAATTCTTATTGTTTTTTTTTCTTCATGTTAAAATGATGTTACCTCCTTTCTTACTTTTTCAATTCTGTATTTTTTGCCCCCGTGGTGCAGTCGGATCGCGTCTGACTTGCATTCGGGTGGCCCGGGTTCGATTCCCCGCTAGAAAAAAAAGAATTCTGGTGATTGGTTGTTTGTGAGTGTCTAACTTTGTTAACTTTGCTAACACTGGGCGATTGATCCTGAATGTATGGAAAAGTAGCATTGATTGTTGTCCCGTTTGTAGCAGCCTTTAAAGCCACGGATGCAATGGTTAATGTACATTTCTCTGGAAAAACTGGCAATCCCGATATGCTTCAAAAACAGCTCGGTATTTTAAAGAAAGCTTTGGTAGCCACTGAAGTAACAATAACTTTAAAAATTCACGTGCTAATAAACCACATCCAGGACTGTCTTCAGTTCTTGGAGGAAGGTCTGGGAACTTGGTCCGAACAGGAAGGCGATTCTGTCCATAGAGAATTTTTGAAGTATTGGAGCAGATACAAGATAAATTGAAAATCCAAGATACCCTGAAAATTTAAGGAAAACAGTAGTTGACTTCGCTAAGCATATTTAGGATTTATGGTTTTACCGAAATTTGTTCTTATTAAAAGTGTAATACTATATCGCCATTATTATTATTTAAGTATCAAGAAATTTAAAAAAAATTGTTTAAGATCTTGACTATTGAATCAGCTCACTGATTTAAAGTTTTATATTGTTTAAAAGCTCAGTATCGACGTTTTTGATATTCCGAATAGGGGTTTAGGACCCACAAACTATCTTTTTGATCCTTTCGTAACTAAGGGGTCTGCATTTTTATAGTCGATATCTAAAATCAAAGTAGTATTGCACAATATCTTGGAAAGGCACGTGACGCCTTAAAATGACAAAAAGTGTGCAAAATTTGAAAAGAGGATCAGCTGGGATTTTGATAAATAATGTTTTGTGATGCCATAAAGGTCCACAATTAGAAAATGCAATTAGTTTTGGTTGGCATTTTTGTTCGTCTTTTATCTTAGTTTCGCCCACCGTGACTAGAATGCATAAAATTATCTGGCAGAAAATGACGCCGTTTCTTAAGCAAAAGTTTGACGTTGGCAAGGTGTCATAGCCTACCTTGATTTTTTTTTTTAATACAAAGCCGCCGCATGCCGCCATATCTTAAGAGTTTTAATTTTAACTTGTTACACGCAAATGCATGCGTAAAAACCACTTTCCGCACTTAAGTAGGAAAAGCACTTTACCGTATTCTCCTAGAAGAACAGTAATAGTAATCGGAAAAATGTTATAAAATTCGTTACCGGCAACCTACTAACATTTTAGTATTAAGCTTTTGGATTAGATTTGTCCATAAAAAATTTGTATATCCTACCTATAAGTTATTCTTTTCTCATTTCTCCAATATTTCAAAAATATTAACAAACATTAAAGGTGCTTACCATTTTCGAAATTCATGGTACCACTCAAGCCAAAAATATTTTTTTAGCTAAGTGGAATTATTTTTAATAACGTATGTAAAATTTTTGAAAGGAGTGTTTCCAGACAAACAGAGATTCGAATCATTTTGTTTGGGCGGCAATCAACAAAGTTGTGGAAAACTTGTACCATGTAAAAAAATATAGCTTAAAAACACGTCAACTTTAGAGCTCCATATCTCAGAAAGTAATCCTGCTCCCTATCTCATTTTTTTTTATTTTTGTGCTTTGTTAATCGAGTACTACAACTTATAAAAAACTTATGACATTTAGCCGAAAGCCATTTCAAAATGTAATTTGTGCAGGATTCTTCCACCGAAATAATTTTTCAATGTATTTCGTGCGGGGTTCTTTGCCACTCTTTCTTTGGTGATATCCATTCCTTATATGTTCTATTTTCCCTGCAAAAAAAGCGGACAGGGCCAACGAAAAATAAGTTCATCGAATGTATAAAAGCGCATTGAAAACGTATTCACTTCTACATGAAAACGTATTATATCTCATAGTTATACGGTTTTAAATTATCAAAACCATGTTTTAGGACGACCTTCGATGCAGACTTAAGCATGAACATAAATTCATCAAACCAAAGTTTTAACAGTAGCGTCTCAGGCGATTCGTCGTCAAACCAAATCGTTTACGACGAAAATTTGTGTAGCATCTGTAATATTGTCAATATCGACGAGCCAAAGCTCGAAAAAGACGACATAAATTATTTGTTAAAGTTTGTGCTAAGACGAGTCAGAGCTTGGGTAAGCGTAAGTGACACATAGACAAATAGTCCATCCTAAAAATATCAGTCGTTCCAAAACGTTTACGTTGGGAAAGGCTGATATTTTTAGGATGGACTATACTTCGACAATGTAAAAGGAATGATGTAATGTCAGCAAGTTGGGTCTGGATAGAGGCCCTCTATACATTTGACAGTTCTTGTTTTACCAGAGGTAGGCCCTCTCTTTCAAGTTTTTTTTTCATATTTGCCTGTAAAACCGATTTTATGAAATGGACTGATGTTTTGTCTTTTTTATAATTTTCCCAGACCGTTTTTGAAAGATTTTTTTTTGTTTAGTAAAATATGTCGAGCTTTGACAACAAAAAAGAGTGAGGTAGACACGGTAGATATTAAAAATGTAAAAATAAGAATAAAAATAACTTTGAACCAATCAGCACCCAGCTTCTGCACGCGTAAACAAAATCATACTGTTTTCTTAAAAATCTGCCGAAAACAAACCAAATAATGCAAAAAACCTAAAGAACACATTTTAACTTTTATTATTATTTTTATTTTAATTTTTATTTGTCTGTATAATAAACCCAGCTTTATTGATCCGTATTTTGTTACTCTTTTTCTTGAAGTAAAACAGAAATATAATATGTTATTAAACTAAGAGACAGGCAAAACATTGAGCTACGAAAGCGTACCATATCCTGGAATCCACATTGGTGAAAACCAGAAATTCGGAAACAGAAGAAACCACTGAAAAGGCAACTAAAAGACTCGCTGAACTACAAAGACTTATGCCCAACATAAATGGGTCCAGTACGAGCAAGAGGAATTTACTATACAGTGTAATCCATTCACTCGTGACATATGATGCAGTGATATGGAGTCCAGTACTGCGCGCAAAGAAGTACAGAAACATGCTGATAATAATGCAGTGGAAAGCCTTACTAAGAGAAGCCTGCGGCTACCGCACGATATCAACGGAAGCTATTCAGGCTATAGCAGGAATCCCGCCCATAGACCTAATTGCCGAAGAAATTGTACATGAAGATAAAAATGGCCACAGTGAAGAAAATAAAGAAACTGCAAAAGAGAAAACACTGGAATCCTGCAAGCAAGATGGGACCGAAATACCGAAAAAGGACAATGGACGAAAAGAATTATTCCCGACATTAAAACATGGATAGACTGCAAACACAAAATAATGGATTACTATATGACACAAGCTTTAACGGAACATTGAGTGAATAAGGAAAACGGACGACATATATCGGTACTATCAAAGAATAGATGACGCAGAACATACGTTAATTTATCGTCCAAGATTTGAGAACTACCGCGAAACAACAAGACACGATCTACAGATAGAGAATATGACCATAGAGAACCTTTTCAAGGAGACGATACAACACGTAGATAAATGGAACCAGGGACATGATATGATAAGAACGATTCTAAAAACCAAACACGAAGACGAACGCACCTAAGAGACCAAAATAGTGAACGGCGAAATAGTGACGTTATATTTCTGAGAATGGTTCCGCTATTTCGACCAAATCTGCAGCGGAGAGGTTTAGGCCGTAGGCACCCTCAAGAGAGGACGAATCAGGCACATTCGGCAGACTACCAGAGGCCGGTGCCTATTAAACAGAAAAAAACCCTCGCGAATTCGACAATTTTTATTAATTTTCCAGTTTCAATGCGTTTCTTTTTCCATTGGATAATGGAACAATACAAAGTCGTCTCACCCTGATAAAACAATAACTGTCAAAAATTGTATACAGGGCCTCTAGGTCTGGGGATACCTGGCGCTGGAGCGATAAACGTGTATGTTTTGTTTATTGAACCGTAAAGTAGAGTAAGGTGTCCTCTAGCCAAATTTTAAAATTTAGTATCGATTCCATTCAAAAGTAAGTGTCTCAGTTTATGTATAAATGGGAACACCGCCCAAGTGAAAATATTTTAAAATGTACACTTCTGTTCATAAAAAACGGGGACACGTATGTATAATTTGGGTAATCGTAACATTCTTGTCATGTCACGTCATGTCCCCGTTTTTTTTCTTAACAGAAGTATATGCTATCATCCTTACATTATGGTACTAAGTTTACACCTTTGATCATCTTGGCACATCCGATTATAACGTAATGCTGACTCTACAGCACTTTTATATGGCCGAAGTATAGTCCATTCTAAAAATATCATCCAAAACTGACATTTTTCGGATTGATTCATTGATTGATTGTTTTCAGTTGTAATTATTTATAAAATTCCGAGTCGCGACCCTTTTGCTATATTTACACGTCCGTTTGTCAAACGGGTTGTTTTCAACTTCATAACTATTGAAGTACCGATAGACCACATTTCGATGTTTTTATTTTTGGGATTTCTGTGCGATGATATATATGGCACAAAATTGTTCTTCGTCGTCTTCATTGCTCCTACTACTCAGCAGCGAACAAAATGTACAAAAATCTCTCGCAGTTACCATTTTCGCTGTTCACAATTGGAGTTTTTAATGGCGGGGAAACAGTTTTGGGTGCGGCACGAGCCGTCAGAGCCGGTGCCGAAAACGCGGCACTCGGTGCCACACTGAAGGTGTCAGTTCCCCAATGGAACATGAAAACTGAAAAAGTGCCTGTCAATGGAACACCATTCTCTGAGAACACATAAGCCAGTGAGAGCCATAAGCATGCATCATAGTGACCAAGTCTTGAGCGCTATACCCGAAACCTACAGTTTTCTGCTTAAAATGTGACTAATTTTTCTTCTTTAATAGTTGCCCAATACAATAACTCACACTATGGCGCAGGAAGACAGGCCAAACTGGCTGACAGACTCTGAATTGACGTGGAGGGCTAACCAGCTGTTTTTCGAACATAGAGACATGTCCGTTATGGATGTCAACCTGAATACCGATACCTATACCACTTTGACCGACTTTTTGGCAGATATTCTGACCATTCAGCATAACGTTGCGATTTTTCATGGAAGTAAGTAGTTGTGCTACGGAAAATTTTTAATTTGGGATATTTTTGTAGAAAATACTAAATTGGACGTAATTATTTTTTTAAAATATCGTGGTGTATTTATAGACTCAAAACTAAATTTCATTCAGCAATATTAAAAAATGATAAACAAAATTGCTAGTAAAATAGGGTATTTAAAAAGATCTGGTCAAAATTTAGGTATATGGCCAAAAAAGTGGTCTATAAGACTATATTACAATTATATCACCGCATTTTATTTATTGTTCAATAATTTTGTCCTCTGCAAATCAAAAATTTTTTGACAAAGTACAGATTTTTAATAAATATACCAAAATAAATTTTATTCTATTTAGTTTGTATTTTTGTTTATGAAATTCAACACAATTTACTTCCAAAAGATCTTAGGTAGTATTAATTTTGAAACACACGTAAAACAGGGCAAGGAGGAGGTAAAAAAAACTAGTAAAGGTTCTCAAAACTACCAAAAAAAAAAAATTTTGAATAAAACTGCAAACCAAAAACATTGAACTGATATTAACATTGTTTACATTTTGCTTTTGATTACGATCAGCTATGAAGAGAAGAACTTGAGTGCCCAGGGGCTGAACGTTCACTTCTGAGACGTGAACGCTCTGCGGTAAAGAAAAACAAAATTATCAAAAATAAAATGAATAAATAAATATAAAATAGTTATTTATATGCATACGTCTCTCGAAATGAAGCTGTTCGCCTGCCGCGGGTCAAGCGATTAACCCTTCAACCACTACGTTAATTTTTAATACGTAAACTACTACGTGGGGTCCTTCAGGGACCCCATCTGTTTTTCGACGGAAATATGTTAATTTTGAATAGTTACCTATCTTTTTGTGATAAATAATTTTAAAACTTAGGTAATCATACATTCCAGCTTTATTAATTTTAAAAAAAAACGAGAAACTACAAAACGTGGCACTTAATACTTGTAACGTTGCGCCTGTAATCAGTGCAGATAAATAGTTTGCATTCATCACACTTAGTGTTTACTTTTCTATCAAGTTTACAAGGGCACAAGTGGCACCTTCCTCGTTTCTTCGGATTTAGTGGGGCTTCTTCATTCTCTTGTAAAGCATTGCTTATTCCGCATGCGATTATGGCTCTGTAAATACTAGGATTCTTTTTTACATCCTTTTCATGTAGAGTAGGGCTAATTGCTAGGATTTGCAGAAAACCTTTTCTTGAGTGGAAATTTCTGATGAACTTTCATCTTCAAGCACAAAATCGAGCCACGTCTTCATCGTCAATTGTATTCTGATTATTCATCTCTTCATCGCTTTTAATCGGACTCATGTTAGCTGCTATTTATTTAAGCTCCGCTTCAGTAAGGTTCTTCCGACGCCACTTGGACATTTTCAACGTTCAACGTTTTTGCAGAACACTGACTTTGGAGAACACTATTAGCACTTCTAATTTTTTCTGTTATCTGAAGATAAAAGGATGTTTCGGACCTATATTATTTTAGATTTTTACTTTTTTCACAAGCTTTCATAAACTTTTTACCGATAATAAATTATCATCAGGTAAGTTCACCTGATGACAGCTGTGGGTAGCTGATTAGTTGAACTTTGTGAAAAAAGTTGAAAATACAGACAATGGAAGTCTGAAACACTCTTTTTAACATCTGAAACGAAAAAAAAATTTAACAAAGGTATGATTGTTTTCCGCAAACCAAAACTACACTTTTTTGCACTCGACGCGCGTTTCGATTATAACGTTGGCATCATCAGGAGACGATAAACAATAAACTAAATTAACCTACATTCTATCTTATATACTATCTTTTAGTGGGCGGAGATAAGACTAATAATTTGTGATTGGTCACGCTTTATAATCCTATCTCCCCTCAACTAAAGAATAAAGTGTACTAAACGGAATGGGGCCTCTATCTTTATTTAAACTATTTCTGGATTTAATGATTTCCATACTTTTTAAATTCAAATGTCTTTTGTTTGGTACACTTTTTAGTAGTTTTAGGTTATCTAATGTGAATCTATGATTGTTTTCAAAAGCATGCTCGGCCACACTTGACTTTTCTGTTCTTCCGTATTTTAAGTGTACTAAGTGTTCTTTGAATCGTGTTTGAATAGAGCGTCTCGTTGGGCCAATATAATTTTTGTCACAATCCATGCAACTAATTTCGTAAATTCCACTTTTTTCTAGAACTGTAGTTTTATCCTTGGGATTTCCTAGTAAACTTCTTATTGTGTTTCCGGATTGATATACTAATTTAAGACCGGTGTTATTAAATACTTTTTGTAATCCTTTCGTATAATTAGGATTATAAGGAATAGTCGGAGGTATCTTTTTGTCTGAAAAAAGTGAAATTCCGAAAGGTCTTTTGAAAAGAATGTCTATTTATCAGCTTATTTATTAAGCCTTTGTCGTAACCGTCTTCGCCAGCTATATTCCTAATCCTATTCGTTTCTGCTTCAAATCTTTCTTTGTTTAAGGGGAAAATTACTAATCTATATGTTAAAAAGTTCAAACTTGCAAGGTTATGTTGTAAGCAATGAAAAGAATCATTTGGAATATACCTGTTGGTGACCGTTCCTTGTCTGTATAGGTCAAATTCTAATTTATGTTTATTTCTTATAACTAAAGTGTCTAGAAATGGCAGTGTACCGTTGTTCTCTGTTTCATAAGTAAATTTAATTGTGGGAAATTTGTTATTTATTTTTCCCATAAAATTTTCAACACTAGTTACTTTCGTGTTGAATACTGCAAACACATCGTCTACATACCTGAACCATACTCTGGGAAAATAATCAAATTCTTTACTTATATCTGATTCAAATTTGCTCCATTTCGAAATGGCTAGCAAACGGGTTTGAAAATTTACCTATAAAGAAAAAAGGTTTTTCTGTTCAAAATTTCCTTGAATTTTAATCTCGTTTGATGTTAGTTCGTTGTTCCCTAGTGTGCCGATCCCCAATACCTTACAATACCTGGAGGAACTACTAAGAAAAAACAATCTAGAAAACAAACAGACTTTAGAATACCTATCTTTAACAAAACTTTGCATGAATCAAAATTACTTTTAATATAAAAATAAATACTACCAACAATTAGAAGGAACCACAATGGGTAATAGTTTATCACCTTTTATTGCAAACCTCTTTATGAGCAAATTTGAATCAGATATAAGTAAAGAATTTGAGTATTTCCCTAGAGTATGGTTTAGGTATGTAGACGATGCGTTTGCAGTATTCAACACTAAAGTAACTAGTGTTTATGGAAAAAATAAATAACAAATTTGCCACAATTAAATTTACTTATGAAACAGAGAACAACGGTACACTGCAATTTCTAGACACTTTAGTTATAAGAAATAAAAATAAATTAGAATTTGACCTATACAGAAAAGGAACGGTCACCAACAGGTATATTCCAAATGACTCTTTTCATTGCTTACAACATAAGCTTGCAAGTTTGCACTTTTTAACACATAGATTAGTAAATTTCCCCTTAAACAAAGAAATATTTGAAGCAGAAACGAATATGATTAGGAATATAGCTGGAGAAAACGGTTACGACGAAGGCTTAATAAATAAGCTGATAAATAGACATTCTTTTCAAAAGACCTTCCGGAATTCCACTTTTTTCAGACAAAAAGATACCTCTGACTCTAAATTTGTATCAATTCCTTATAATCCTAATTATATGAAAGGATTACAAAAAATATTTAATAACACCGGTCTTAAATTAGTATATCAATCCGGAAACACAATAAGAAGTTTACTAGGAAATTCCAAGGATAAAACTACGGTTCTAGAAAAAGTGGAATTTACGAAATTAGTTGCATGGATTGTGAAAAAAAATATGTTGGACAAACGAGACGCTCTATTCAAACACGATTCAAAGAACACTTAGCACACTTTATTCTTTAGTTGAAGGGAGATAGGATTGTAAAGCGTGACCAATCACAAATTATTAGTCTTATCTCCGCCCACTAAAAGATAGTATATAAGATAGAGTGTAGGTTTTATTAATAAACGTGCATCAAATTTTAAATTCGATTATTTACATGCGGTGTAAAAATGAAGTATTGCGGTATAAAAAAGTTTAAAAATACTTTCGCCGATGACTTTGTATTGTTCCATTGTCCAATGGAAAAAGAAACGAGAGAAAAATATAAAAGGAGCATGCATTTCCCAAACTGGAAAATTATTAAAAATTACGAATTTTAAAAGTAAGTAAGATTAACTTAATAACATATATTATGTTTCTGTGTTTTATTTCGAGAAAAAGAGTAATAAAAATATAAATCAATAAGATTCTTTATATTTTCCCTATTTTTAACATTTGTACTACAGTATATTTACCTCACTGTTTTTTTTTTGTTAAAACTTGACATATTTAACTAATAAAAAAAAATCAATCTTTCAAAAACTGTCTGGGAAAATTATAAAAAGAGATAACCAAACATACTAGAAAGAGCCACCTCTGTTAAAACAACAACTGTCAAATGTATAGAGGGCCTCTAGCTAGTACAGGACCCAGGTGACTTAGAGTCAGACAATCCTGGGTTCTACCACTTGAGCTGGCACCTCATTATGAGATAGCGCCAATAAAAGAGAGAGAGAGAGAGAGTAGTACAAGAGAAAAATTCATTCTCTAGGTGGCGTTGGTTTTTACTTTCAGTTTTTCTTCTTTATTTCAGTTGATTCCCAAGAATACCAGGCAACGGAATTCATGATTAGAGACACCATCCATGACTTGACAGAAATCAGAAACTGTCCAGACTGTTACCGGCATAGTAACGAGAAAATCAACGCAAACTGGTTCGTCTTGCCATGCAAAACTCAACACAAACTGGTTTGGGCCAAGCAAAAAGGGTATCCTTACTGGCCTGCTAAGGTAGGGTATCCTAAAAGTCTTAAACCTGCCTAAAATCTCCAAAACCAAAAGAGACAGAGAAGTAAAATTCGACATACTTTAGTATCTTTAAGGGGGTGGAGTTAGATCGGCAATGCTACTTTTTTTAAGGTCGTTGTTACAATCTGGGGATTGTTTTAGCAACACTGTACGGGAAATAAATTTAACTATGTCGACCTGATTTTTTTGCAAAATTTTACGTTATTGAATTTGTTTTCCATGGCAACACGGAGACTTTATTTATGCTTATCCACAGTGGGAAACCAGAGATTTGTTAGCACCGGGTCAAAAATTTGGGGTTAGGTTACTTATTTTGACTTTTCGCCTTCTGCGCCGCTAAAGCACATAAGTATTTTTTACTTTCGCTTTTTTCGTAAAGTGTGTGGTTAGCGCTAAAAAGTTTATAAATGGTTTGATGGCATTTCAATAGTTGATCTTCCACCGATAACAGCAACCTCGCCGTTCGGCTATACCGACAACAGGTTAACTTAAAAGCATGCAGATTTAAAAATCGGCTACTGGCGCTAGACGAAATAATCGTATTCTTTTTTTAGACAGGAGCGTCAACGACTAGCAAGAGTCTTTCCAACCTCTAAATGGAGCATTACTGACCTGTTTTGTTAGTACTCAAGTATCCGTGTGTTTTTGAAACTGAGGTTGGGATCTAAAATTTATCCTTTGCACTCCAAGATTTCACTAGTACACTTGCACATAACTATGCCGCAATAATTTAAATTTAAAAAAAAATGGTTGAATCTAAATAAAAACAAAGTTATGTGGGGTTATGGGCGCCGAATGTTTCTATGCGAATTCCTAGAAATCCCAGCGAGCCAGTAAAGTTCTCTTGGTTCTTTGATAGACTCGAGCTAAGGCCCGCGCAGCACTAGGCCTTTTTCGACGGGCGACCGCACACGCGGAGTAGTTTCATATTTGTTTTGAAAATATATTTTTGAAAGATAAACATAACCTCGAATGGTTTTCTGCCAGAAAACGTAAAAATACTCTTCTGTCCCACTGCGGCTCGATTTAAAGTTTGTTGACAAAACACTTGCAGTTACCATGGAATCGTAAAAATTCTGCGATCTATCGGCCAACACTTGAACTGCGTGTGTCTCCCAAATTCAATGAAGTGTAAACGTTTATGATTGATTGATCGATTTTCTTTTCCGGAGTGCACAGGCTTTTAAAAAAAAGGAAACTTAGTTTTTATTTTCGTTAAAGCAGGGAAATATAAAAAGGAAAAATGTAATCCAGAGGAAATTGTGAGTATTTCTTTATTTTCTTTGTAAATCGGGTTTGTTCTAAACTGCAATTATTTTGAGGCTTTTGGGATATATGACAGCACCAGAGCTTTTATTTTGAAGAAAAAATTGAGAATTTTGAAAAATCATTCAGATATTTTTGTTAAGCATTTAAAAATGATCACCCCTGCAAAATTTCAGCTAATTCTGATGTTTAGTTTTCCCTGTGCACTCTGGCAAAAGATTGCCAGTTGTACTTTTTTTTACTTAAAATCTGGGGAGAAACTATAGCCTTAAACTAGATACCCTGTATATTTTGGCAAATTCAAACAGTGCTTCTACGGGGGTTCCTGAAAGTCTTAAACCCGCCTAATATTCCTAAAACGAAAATTCGACATACTTAGATGGTTCACTAAAAAGTATTTTTTGGATGGTTACAGTGGCGTCATTGAGGAGGCGGAGCTAGGGCGGCGATTTGAATAGGGTTTTTCCTTCCTTTTTCAAAAATATTTAATACGTGTGTTTTAATAAATCGTTTTTAATGGCGGTGTTGTAATATTTTTTGCGTTATCTTTGACAGTTTATTTGTAATTTTTAGGTAATCAGAGAGACGTCAACGCACACAGATGTCAGATTTTTCGGCGGGAAACACGAGCGTTCTGTTTTACACAGGTCATTTGTCAAACCGATTACTGTATCTAAAGAAAGCCTAAAGGTACGTTATAATAAACACATTTTTTAGCAATGTTCCTTGTAAAATAATCTAGGGCATCTAGTGACAAAAACTTTGAGGATGATCTTCTAAAATGTTGTTTTTTTTTTCAAAATTTCTGAATTAATCCGTTAATCGTACCATCTTCAGAAAACCAACATTCTTCTTCAGATTTAATTACACTAGTTTAGTGTCTTATAGTTTTCGCCAATTTCGGAACAACATTTGGGCCCAAATACAAAAATCTTTTTTGGAAAAATGCATCTTACGTAATATGTTATTTAAAAGTTTGGATTCAAATATTGTGCTTTTTATTCTATTTTTTATTGTAAAAATTATATTAGAGGCATTTACAGAATTATTAGAACTTTACTAAATATGAAGGCCTTTTTAATGTGAAGAACTTGACAATATTATAAGCTTAAGAAATAACATTAATGTCAATTAAAATTGAAATGAAATAAATAAAAGAAAACGATTTTATTCAAGCTATAAACGGTTAGGAAAATAAACCGAAATAACTTTATTCTTGACGGCTACAAAGGTTTTTACTTTTGCATGCTGAACAAAAACACTCTTGACAACATAAAGTTTAAGGCAACACATCCAATTATATTCGGCAAAACATTTTTTTTTTCAATCCTAATCTCAACGGAGCTGTCGTTACTTTCGAACGATTTTCTACAGCTAGAGCATTACTCGTGTTAATTTGCATTATGGACTTGCCAAATAGGATCACGGCATCACGAACACAGTGACAATGAAATACCTTTTAGATTAAAACATCAGCAAACTTTAACCGAGCCTACGAGGAGTTGGTGCACCATCAAAAAATACTGGCCGACCCTAGTGAGCTGGATAAAATGCTATCGGAAGTCAAAAAGAAAAGGCCGGCCAAAGTTAACGCTTTGGTGTCTCCGCCCAAGCCTAAAGCGCAGCCTACAAAAAGGGGCAGGCCTCCTAGGCCTTCATCGACTCCCAGTAATACCAGTAAGTTTTAATTTTTTTTATTAAATAAGCAGGTGAAAAACTTCGTCTGGTGTAAGTAAGAGTAGCACCAGGTTAATTAATAGTCATCTCGTAGGAGGAGACTACACCTCATATATACCTTTCCGAAGTGTCGTAGTACAATGTCTAAGATTTTTAAGTCATGTAGAATTTCTTTCTTTTAATTTTAACAATATTCAACTTTACGTCTTGTAATGGTGAATAAAACTTCCTGATCCTTACCTAATCCGATCGGAACATCTACTCTGTCCGTCGAAGATATCATGAACATTCTACGATAGCACGACATCTCGAATGCCTCCAATTTTTTACATAAGGCATCAGTCAGTGACCAGTAGTAGTAGATGGGCGGCCGTGGGCCTGGCAATTAGGCCGCATAATGGACCCTTTCTGCCACACCCCCCGTGCACCCCCGACTGACGCACGTGCCTCTTAGGATGCAAGTTTCCTTTCTCTAAGAGGACTTAATTTTTGCCTGACACCTCTTTGTCGAGTGCAGGGATCTTTAGCAAGTATACACAGTGGACCGCCGGCTTTACATCCCCTCCGAAGGGTGGTCCTGCTACATGTTAGACTTGCATCTATCTAACATCGCTACCGTCTCAGCAGAACTTGGTTGACGGACTTTTCTTCTCTTTTCTCCCCAGCAACTCGCCGTCATATAGGCTGACGCGAAAATCGAGGTTTAAACTCGGTTTCGCTGGTTGAGGTCGTCGCCGGAGTCTTCAGACGCATTCCTTGGAGGGGTCCTGCTACCCGAAAGTGCTACCGCCTCTTCCAAGTCACATTCTGTCGACTCCCGCTACCAAATCTGTCGGAGTCCAGCCGCGTCCCATGGAGTCCCGATCTCGGAGAAGTCCAGGTCTTCCTTTTTTTGGGCCACCGGCTAGTCTCCTCTACCTAGTTTTGGTGGGGTCCTCGGCCGTCCACCTTTGAGTCCGGCAAAGTTTTCGGTGCAGTGTCAACCGTGCCGCCTACTTCTACCTCGTTTGTTGTTACTCTATGCACAACGTTGACTGCGGAGCTGCTGAGAAATGGGGCCGCCCGTCGGTCGTCTCGAGTCGCATTCGGTGTTGTGTGAAGCAATGTGTATTTGCCGAGATCCGATCCTGCGATCTCTGTTCTGCAGGCTAAGACGCTGTTCACTAGTCTACGGCGGCCCCCATAGTCAGTGACCAGATAAGATCTCGAATACATAACACTGATTTCATTAAGATAAAAAATGCAATGTGTAATAATGCATGCAGCCCTATTTCATAGTGGTGGCTAAAGTGCTTAAAAATTTATAGTAGTTGCGTGCGGAACTGTCAAAAATAGTGCGGAGTCATACTATGTCGCCTTTATATACTGATAAGTCCCTAATGTCCTAATTATTATCGATCAAGATTAACTCCCGCAAGGATGCTAACCACCACATTCAAGCAGGTGAATATATCAAAAATTCTCTAAAATGTCTCGAATCTAATAAAAATATATAAAAAAAAAACATTTTTATTTTTTTATAGCAGACAAGTCGGAAAAATCTGCCGCCCCAGAGCCGAAAAAACCAAAGCAAGAAACTAAAGAGGAAAAAGCCTCGTGTAGCACGATTTCTGGAAACAATGTGATAGATATTTCGGACTGTGAGGAGGAGGAGGGTAATACCACAAACAACGATATGCCTGAGAGTTCTTTTGGGTAAGTGTTTAGTCACTAATTTTATATTTTTCAAATTTAATGTCACATTTAAAAAACAAAGTTCTCTTTACATAAAGCTCAACATCGATAAGCTCCTGTACATCTACCAAAATGGCTTAAAATTTTCTAAAACCCGGCTGAATGATTTTTACAGGTTTACTGTAAAATTGGCACAAAATGACAAGTTACTAATGTGAATTTGACAATTTGTCAGTAAATTTCCTTTGAAATGTGTCAAAATTATTTATAACTATCAGATACGGAATATTCGGTGTGCAGCTCATGTTAAGTCGATTCAACACCTGCTTAACTAAAAAGCCAGTTAACTCTTTTTCGATTTAGTATCCTTTAGCCTACTATAGCGGTCATATTGACACCCAACTGACAGAAAATCCATGTATTACCTGTCAATTTGGTTATAAAAATGGCGGCAATCTTTGGCTAAAGGGCACTGAAGAGATAAGAGTTAACTGGCTTTTTAGTTGAGAACGGTGTTGGTCGATTGTATCTCCTCTCGAGTGAGAAAGTATAATTTCTCATATTTCCCTATTTTTTTATTTATGTCCGTTAACAGAAAATCATGTTATAGAGGTAGAGCAAATAAGATGCTATCATCATCTTTATGGAAAACTAGTTCCCTGCTTGTAATACCTTAATGGACTGCCCTCTTTTTTTATGTTCAGAGTGATTCACCATATTTTCCACGCCCCTCTCACCTCCTGTATTATTGAAGCTGGAAAAAAATGTATGTACAGAAGTTGTATAATTTTCTGTAAACTTTCAATGGTTTCTTATAGTTGTTTATTTTAAATGCAACAACTTGTGAGTTTTTTTTAAACGTTTTGATTTCAAAAATATGCAATATGTTAATTTGAACGGTTTTTAAGTAAAGAGAAAAAAAGTACAATGTGTTAGACAAGTAAACATAGTTTAGGTGGTTGTTCTTCGTTCAAAATATTACTCTTATGAGAAAGTATTTTTCCATTTACTTGAGATCCAAGGTAAATCTAACATATTATATATTTTTGGAATCGGGAAAAAACGGCCATTCTAAATTTAAAATAATATAGAGGGTGTTCTATTTAAAACAAAGAAGTTAATGTAAAAAATTGACAGTTGCGATGACAGATACTAATTTTTACTGACGTCATTTGAAAGAAAAATTATGCAACTTCTGTGCTTAAAACTTTTTTTAAGTACCCATTGGACACTCTAGAAACGCATCAGGGGCGCCTACAGACGTCACTGATGTAAAAAAATTGGTCAAAGAGCTCAGGAAGCTTCAGGTCAAAATCGTGGTCAGCATGGACGGTCCAACCGAAACAAAGCTGACTGAAGAACACCTGCTCGAAGTCCTTGCTCCACCTAGGTGGGAAGGATGTGAGACTAACAACAGGGCTACTAACAGGAAACTGTCGCCTCAACAAGCACTTAGAGGCGCTAGGAATCACCTAAAAGAGTCGATTGTGCATGGAGGACGAAGAATCGTCCTGCTGGAGTGTCCGGCTCTGGCCAGGTCAAGAGTGTCGCATCTTGGGAACTATCTGTTGGCCCCAGGTGATGTAAGAAGGTTGCAGCTCCGAAAAATCTGTTCTTTTGTGCAAGAGACAGGCTTCCAGTTCTAAACCATGGATAGTGGGCGTGCAACGGGCCCAGCAAGGTGGCTTACGTACATGGGAGTTGTTCCGTCCGCATTTCTGGGTGTCGATTCTTGAATCGAGGAGTAGGGAGCACTCCCGAGGAGCTTTGAGGGACTGTTCCCTTCTCCCTGGGCATACATATTGGTATTCTTGAAACCCGACGATCGGAGGATGAGGAGCGCTCCCCAGCAGCAAAGTTGCCGGTTTTATGGCCAACGAAAAAGCGGAGAATTTTGACAGCGGCAACTAACCAAACATGTGACTCTGCGGTAAAACCTCACTTTTTGTCGCAATTTTCGCTCCAAAAGTTGAAGGCCTACAAAAAGCGCCACAAATTATTAGCAATTAGCCCCCTGTCTTTTTTTGTTTTAATGAGAGGGCGTACTC
Source organism: Oxystoma pomonae (assembly GCA_963921995.1). Lineage (NCBI taxonomy): Eukaryota > Metazoa > Arthropoda > Insecta > Coleoptera > Brentidae > Oxystoma > Oxystoma pomonae. Next base: position 93,992,649 of record OY998166.1, on the reverse strand, counting down.
CCTAGTTGGAGCTGCCACATAGGGTGTTACCATATTTATGACAGATTCCGTTAAATTTTTCGTCATGCGAAATAATTTAACAAATTTTGGTTCAGAGACATTAAAGGGTGACCTCTTTGGAAGAACTTCCCTTTGTATAGCTTCTTCTATGTCTCCTTGGATGTTATCAAACCAATACATATCCATTTTTAATTTTTTTTGCCAAACAACTTTGAAAAAAATAAAGTTTGCGTAAACACATAGGTTAGAAAACCCGGGGAACACTCACTCTCTCTTGGTTTCGAGTAGGCGGAGATCATATCTCCTCCCCGACTCCCCGGGGACCATTCCCTTGTCTCTCCATTTATTTCAAGAATACAGTGTTTTCATTTTTAAGTGAAACCACGCCTACTTGTCTCTGGTGGTGGTGAATCACTCTGCACGTCATTTAAAAGTGTATAAAAAGTTTTGCAACTTCTGTGTTAACTTATTCTTATGACTGCTTTACTCGACTCGATCTGAAATGTATGCAAAGCATTTCACGCAAGAATGTGTGAACTTTGCACCCTGATGTGTCATCTTTACGCACGGTTTTTTAATTTACCAAAAAAAAATCGATTTGGTCTTTATTTGCAGTTGTATAAAAAGTATCGTAAAAAACTCGTTTTGAAAACCTTTTTGCACACTCGCCCGACTTGTGGACCTCGCCTTCGGCTTAGTCCACCATGTCTCGCTCGTGTTCAAAGAGTCGTTTTCAAACTCGTTTTTTTAATATAGTATTCTAGCTATAGTAAGGGAGTAAAGGAAGGGTGGGAAATATATGATGATAATCATCCTCTACCTATTTTTCGTAGGCTCGACGACAACAGCGGCTACGAGCAGGTTTCGAGTTCGACGGAAAATTGCAACATGATGTCAGCGCCTCAGCAAGAGGCGGCCATGCAACCTCTGGATCAGCCTTATAGTGACGCTGTTGAAGAGGTAGGCATTCTTATAAAAAATTTTCGCCAGCAGGCACGCATATCAAAATATCTCAAAAACTACGGATCTGACCATTGACTTGTATACTCTTTCGGAGTATACTTGGCATACCATTAATAAAATACAATTTTGTTTACCCCTTCATATAATTTTTATTTTTATGAATAAAAAACGGACAGATATATAAATATTTTTAACTAATGTTTTGGTTTGGATCAGCCCTTTTAAAACGTCGCATTTTCGCTACATGGAAGTTTGTGTGATATTGGTCATCTATATACGAATCATTAGCACTGGCGCCGGTAAAAAAAAATTTAAGTAAATTTACATAGGTCGATATTTGATAGGGATATAATAGAGGAAGTATAAAAATATACTTATTTTTTTTTACAAAAGGGCGTGAAATTTATTATAAGGCGTTTTTCTTGAACTAACTATAGGTAATCTGGAAGAAAAGGCTTTTATAAACATTTTAAAAAATAAAAAAACATTGGATTGTATATAAATTTTATTGCGCGAATAATTTTTATTTTTTTAGCAGTGCAAATGTAACAATATAACAAAATAAAAAAATAACAATCTAATTTATCTCCTTACTGCCTATGCGTGCACAATTGCATCCAAGATAATAATAATATCATTTGAGGTTTTAGTTTATTCATAAATTATTATTTGGTCTCTAAGAACTTAACTAAATATTTAAAGTATTATGCATGAATGAAAGCTATTGATTTTATTTTACCACTACACAACAAAGTTTACTCTATAGCAACCATTTTTTAATTTCTTTCTTGCATTTAAAATAAAACTTAGATCTAATTTGAACTGGAAAACTATTGAATATTTTAACAGGTATTTAATTAAATTATTTTACGGGTCATGATGGCTTTACCGTATTACCTGTTAAATGATTTTTAGATGTGCTTAAATTCACGTATAGTAGAATACGTTTTTTGGTACATTTAAAGACTGTAAAGAACTTTGATTGAAAGATATTAATACCACCTTATATCTCACACATTTTATGCTTTGAAAAATTACAATTTTTGCTGCTTTTTGTATAAAGCTGGCAAAATAAAAATCATATGCACGACACCACTCAAGATGACAGACAGATAAAATAACCGAAATTTTTAGTAAACAGTTGCCCTAAATTATTTTCATCTTTCTCTAACATACCTTTTTATAGTCTGCTGTCTCTCTTCAACAACCTTAAATATTTTTGCACTTCACTAAATTATCTCTCCATCTACCTCTAAAATACTGCCCTCTCTCTCTAAATATTTTTCATTTCAGAGAAAAAAATGGTTTATGGCAGTACTTTTTTTGAACGCCTAAAAAATATTGAAAACTTAAAAAATTTGACTCTTTCATTGTAGAAATCGGAAGTTTGCAAAGAAAGCTTTAAAATGTGAGCAAAATCATGGCATAAAAATGTGAAAAACATAGTAAAAATTGCTTAACAAAAACGTTACTCCTTAAATTATGCTAAAATATTTTAAGGCTAAACTACTTATGGCAATGGTTACTAAATAATTTTAGTAACCATTGATCAAGGCTACCATTACAAACTTTCATGAGCTCCTATGCGGTTTTTTTTACTAGGGATACGACACCGGAATTTACGTCATTTACCGATGAAATGACGTTTTCCAATCTTCCTCGTCCCGCTTATCCGGGTTTTTACACAAAAAACACTCGCGTACCATTATGTTGTCAATATATAGTTTTCTTTTTGAAATAAAATTATTAAACTTTAAAAATTTGTACAACTCACTGAAAAAAAAAACTCCAAAATACGCACAAACCACATGAAACAACGCCGTCCAAATGAAACACCACCAGTCAAATTTCAAGTTTAATTGAATTGCGTTCACTGTGGTCGCAGATTAGATTTTGTGGTGGAAGGTCGCTTTGTTTACACTCACAATGCAAGCGCCTAAGAGACATAGATACTACTTGAGATAATATGAGATCGCGGAATTATCAAAATAATTGAACAACTTTTTTGTCTCTTCCTATCTCACAAGGCTGCATTTTCCGGCTTTGTTTAGTTGTTTCAGGAAAATACGTGATAAAACTTAGTTTTGTATATCTGGTGGTCAGTTATTTTATTAATAGTTCCTCCTCTAAGCCTCTGGCTTATGGAACTCAATGGCTCTGACGAACTTTGAAGTAAACACCATTTTTGGAAAAAAAGTAATTATTCATCTACATGTTAGAACCATGTGTCGCTAGCTGCTACAGTTCGTGAGTTACGATTTTTTAAAACTTCAAGCCCCCTTTCCACCAAACCCCATCAAAAAGTAATCAGCTAATCGCCTGTTGTCAAGAGTTTTTGCCAAATTTGATAAAAAATTTTAATAGAAATAAAAATAGTGTTTCAGTCTATCGTCATATACCCAAACTTTTGAGACAAAAGGTTGTACAGCCAAATATCAATGTTGTCCTATTTTTTTTGGAATCGACTGTACATCGTGTAAATGTATTTTTTTAGATGAGGACCAAACTAGAAGCCCTTCAAAATAAAAAGGACATTATCAAATGCGCAATGGATTGCATGCAGCTCGAAATTTCGAAAGTAACCAATAATCATAACGATTACTTGAAGAAGATCTTCGAGTCTCACAATACACAAATTTCGGAAACTAAGAAAAAACAATGGGTAAGTGACCGACTTTTTTAGATTCTATATTAGATTAGATTATATTAGACTGGGATGGTGTAGACGCCTGTCTACATCGACCTTCTTAGATCTATTGTGGTTCTACAAAACAAGTTGCAGCCCCGTCCTTGTCATGAAACCCAGAAGCTTTGTCAATGTGTCTTGTATATAGCTTTTTGGCCGCGGACATTCTAGGTCCCCCAGTACTGGTTCTACCTAGGCCTTCACATTGACATAGGAGATGTAATGAGGTTTCTTCCTCTTTCTTGCAGAAGCGGCATATAGTATCTTCTACAAATCCCATTGCATACAAGTGCTTATTGAGTTTGCAGTGACCTGTTAGAAGCCCCAGTATTTGTCTGAAAAGCTTCTTTCCTTACTAAGAAGTTCTGCATTCAGCTTTGGTGAACGTTCTTTAATGAACTGTTTGGCCTGTCTTTATCCAGGCGTTTGCTCCCACAGACCGTTCGTCTCTTTGGTGAGCCATTGTTTAATAGATTGCTTGACTCTGGCCTTAACGCTCACACAAAATGGTTCACGCCCTGTGAACTTTATTGCCGAGCCTTTTCTGGCCAATTCATCGGCTTTTTCGTTTGCAGAGTGTCTTCGATGGCTTGGAACCCAGGCTAGTGTCACCATTTTGGTGCTTGCCAGCCTATTTAGAGCTGTTCTGCAGTCCCAAACCAGTTTGGACGTCACTTGCACTGCTTCTAGAGCTTTAAGTGGAGCTTGACTACCTGAATATATAACTACCGAATGAGAGTTTTCCTCTACTCTTTGTATTTCTTCAGCACAGCAATGTATTGCCGCTACTTCAGCTTGGAACACTGTGCAGTCGTTTGTCAGGCTTATAGAGACTAAAGTCTATGCTAGCTCCTACACCGTCATCGGTCTTGGAGCCGTCTGTGTACCAGATGGATTCCGCTCCGAAGGGTCTCCCTCCCGGTCGGCTCTATCTGGAATTTTGACTTTGTATTTCTTTTCGAAGTTGTAGTTGCAGACCATTACGTCACTCGGCAATCCCAGTAATGGGTGCTTAATCCCGCGTTAGCCTGTAGGCTATCTTTAGTGATTCTAGAAGGTAGTACTTAGCATTACAAGGTCAATCAAACCTAGATCGATCAGTTTCAGTGGCTTTTTTAAATAATAAATAGTAGTAGAGTAGAGAAGGGGCGACTTTTTTCGGCCTGACAAGAAGTTTTCCTTCTCTAAGAGGATATTAATTTTGCGCGACTCTTCTTTTTTGACGAGGTCAAGGATATTTAGGATAAAAGTGTTTCTTTTTAACTCTGAATTTCAAAGTGCATGGAACTATCTTATTTGAGTTCTCCATAGTAACCAATTCCAGAGTTACCTCTATATAATAACTAGTATAATTAAAATAAAGACATTATGTTTACCACAGTTGCGATCAGATATTAGGTAAACAATTTGGCGACGATGTCAGATTGCGGTGAAAGTTGTATTTTTATAACTTTTTTATCATTTACCTGCAATTATAGAAATTCCCTGGTTTGCTTTTTAAAACATGGACAACACCTTATTTGTATTCAAGGCGCCTAGGTGTGCACTCATAGGTGAGCCCAACATTTGACTGGCCGCCATATTGAAACGTCACCTGGATACGCTTTTTTATTAACAAAATGGTAGTGTCATTTTAGTTTTTTTTTTTAAATTTTTGTTTGTAACTTATTAAGCAGTGTGTGCTGGAGAGAACCTTAAGTGCTTTTTTAAACAAACTTTATTGTCAAAAATAAGAAGAAAAAATGTTCCATTTTTGCAAAAAGGTAATAACAGCAAAGAAAAAACAAGCAAACTAAAAAAGAACTGGATATAGTATCATACGATAAAATTTCAATTGGTACACACGTGACGTCACAACGCCATATTGTTAATGTTGGGCTCACCTGTGGGTATAGGCGCCTTGATTTTTATTCACATATTCCGAGACATATTCACAAATCTTCAAAATTTTAGTTCAATAAATAATTCATAATGTGTGGGTACTCATCCACTCATTAAAAAAGGGGACAAGTATTTGACATTTGCGTTCGTAATGCCCCTGTTTTTTTTTTTACACAAGTGTACATGTTATGGTACATGTATATCCCTCATTTTTTCGGTCGAAATATCAGATAAATATCTGAAATTTTGACCAAAAAAATTATTATTTTAATTTTCCAATGTATATTAGGAATAACATCTACATAATGTGACAACCTCGCACTTGTACCGGGTCACCTATACAACCGTGTACGACTTGCCGCTTTAGTAGAATCGAGCTAGTAAACGTAAGATGAGTGGAGTATGTTTGGTATTGTCTAATGCAGCGTTGTCAGTGGAGAGGACAATGGTTTTCCCTAAATCTAACGACTGTTGAATGTCTATGGGGCTACCAGATAGACTTTTGACATTTTGCTTTTAGTAGAGTATGTGAATGTCACATACTTACAATTTTGTATGGTTTTAGGACAAAAAAGGCAAAAATAAGTGCCAAAAATAGCGCCCTCGACAAATTGCGTAAAATAAAAAGTGCCAATTTTATCCCTTGGTGTAAAATACTATTTTTCCTTTTAGTGTTACAATTGCGAACAGGACGCCATCTATCATTGTTGCTGGAACACAGCGTACTGTTCTCAGACATGTCAACAACAGCATTGGCAGTCCGAGCACAAGAAAGTCTGCAGACGCAAAAGGCAAGTTTAAATTTGTGGTGGTTTATCTGTATGGAGAATTATTGCAAGCAGTGTTTTTTCATTCAACTACGTCGATATATTATTATGCGCGTTAAACCTGAATCAATATGTGCTCAGCGTGATTACTGAAACATAAACAATATTAGTGGTTTCCATCGGTAAAATTGGTAGTGCCACTCTTAGTCCAGTAACACTGGCAGCATTTATCTGACTTCCAACTAAATCTGACGTAATGCGCGAGGGGTTATCCACAAAAATATGTACACCTACAGCCAAAATTATAGGGATTTATTGTCAGTATTTCTACATACTGCCAAGTACTGCAGTAGTGCGAGTGCTGCCAATACTGGAAAAAATTTGTTCACATATCCTCTATTATCCGTTTATTAGGGACTTATCGGTACATGAAGTCGGCATAGCCTGACTCGGCACTATTTCTGACAGTTCCGCATGAAGGTTGAAAGGTTTGTGACATTTTTGTCATGTAAACATGTCATCTAAACATGCTCATATTGTGTCATTCTTAAAGTTGACAAATTAAAGTTAATGCCGTCCTTTATTAAAGGCAGACACAGACAACAATGTCAGAATCCCTTTAAACTTCGTGCGGAATTGTCAAAAATAGTGCCGTCTTTATTAAAGACAGGCTATGCCGGCTTTATGTACCGATAAGTCCCTATTATGAAAGGTCTTAGCATTAGAATGTTTATAACAAAATGTGAGATTTGCTTGGCGACATTTCATGTAATTTTTTTATCCAATATGTGTGTTACTGTTTAAAATATCTGGGTTATAGCAGGAGTACGAAGGCTTTCATAAATTTGGCACTCAAATAAAACATGGATGATGTTTTCCAATTTTTGTGAAATGCAAAGGGTACAAATTAACTTTTGATCAAGCTTATATGAGATTTTATTAAAATAAAAAGTTATTATATACTTCGATGCCAGAGATAAGATTCTTGAATTCTAGAAGAAGATATGATTGTGGACAAGTGCCTAAATTAAAAAAAATGTAAAATTTTGCATATTGCGAATTATATAAATTTTCAAAATCTTTGTTTTGGAGATATTTTTCATATTTTAATACAATGTGTTGGATGTTCTCAAACGATGTAGCGTTAGATTTAGCCATAGCTGGGACTGTATTCTTGACACCCGTGCCCGTGAGTGTGAAGGAATTTCTTACTTCTCACCTGCTCTTAACCATGTGAAAAGTGAGAGAGGCAAATACTTACCGGTGACTATACCCACCTCACCGACCGTCTGCGCTTGGTCAAGTGACACAAAGATTGATTTAATGTGATTTAGTCAATTGTATTTTTAATTTTCCTCCTGGAAAATAGTCCATTGTAGCAAATTTTTGTATGTTTGGCTTTAAAAATGGTAAATTGGAGTTTTCGTTCATCAAACATCAGCAAAAGTAAGGTTATCTGTGCGACTGACCTACCAATCGATGACGTTTGCTGCCCGTCGGCCATTAAGACGTAGGATTTCTGTACGTCGTTTAAACGTAAGAACTTGGTCTTAATTAAATTTAGTCAATGTTGTATATAAAGTTTGGCAGTAATCAACAAAGTTGTGGAAGAAAAACTTGGACCATGTCCAAAAATATAGCCTTAAAACACGTCAACTTTAAAGCTCCATATCTCAGAAAGTAATCCTGCTCCCTATATCATTTGTTTTTGTGCTTTGTTGATCGAGTACTACAACATATAAAGTCATGACATTTAGCCGAAAGCCATTTCCAATGTAATTTGTGCAGGGTTCTTTGTGTCTAAATGGGAAAACGCCATTCAAAATTAATAATAATTTAGCACTTGGCCACACATCACAAAACTTTAAAAAAAAAATACAAGAATTTTTTTTTTTAATTTATATTAAAGAATGGGGTTAATCCCCCCCCCCTCTGAGAGGCCTGGTTATGGTCACATTTTTACTTCAAATTAAAATTTTTTTTTATTAATAATTTCAGCCAAACATATTTACAAAATGAAGGGAAAATTTACAGAAAAGATTTGTGGCGTAGAGGGCAAAGGATGAGGGAATAAATCGTAAAAAGTTGCTCTACCAACTGAGCTACCGAGGACTGGGGTTTTGACTGGCTATTCGCTATGATTATTAGTTGTACGAAATTTCTATTTATCTATCAACCAACGATACACGACATATAGTTTTATTGGAGTTATCAGATGGCGAATTTCCAACTAATAATTTCATCCAAACATATTTACAAAATGAAAGGAGAGGTCCCGGGTTCAAATCCTGGTCGAGGAAAAACTTTTTTCCGATTTATTCCCTCACCCTTTGCCCTCTATGCCGTAAGTAGATATCACATGACCCGTTTTAAACGTCATTTCGGCATTCCTGAGCTAAGGTCACTGACGGAAAAAAAGGAGTCTACATTGAAAAACTCTTTAAGGTTGGGTAGTGTGTTTTAACTCAAATTAAAAAGGCGGGAAAAAGTTTTCGGACGACACGAGCGCTCAGATTCGGTACGGAAAAAGTTGCGCTGGTGCCAAACCAAAATTATTAGTTTCCCAATGTACACTGGTGACGCACCAGGTTTACCAATGGAAACCGCTATATGGAAAATGGCGGCGCCCATCTGTTAGCCGTTAATTCTCTGTTTCTTGTGGGATTTTAGTAATATACATGTTTTTAAACGCTACGTGCATTCAACACTCCCTATTTTGTCATTGTGTATTAAATAAACGTAATATATGTTCTTAGCACCGAGGCCAGTCTATATAAACGCATAAGACTCCATATTTCCAAGTCCATTGATAATTTTTATACTTGCACGGGTTATAGGGTTGCACTGAAATTTCTCATAAATAATATACAGGATGTCCCAGTATTGCCATTGAAACCGGGTGTAGAAAAATTAAATTACATACGTGATCAAAACAGACAATTGTTTTGTAATTTAATAAATCAAGTTTATGAAGTTAAAGAATAAAAAATATTTTTTTAAGGCGTATGTTTTGGGACTTTCTGTGGTGGACAATGTTGTGTTTTTATCTTGGTTTGCCCATAGTTTTAGCACAGAACAACTACCTACAGATTTAGTCTAAACATAAAAATACTTAAACATAAAAATACACTGAAGGTGTTTCAAACTTTTACGTTTTCCCAAATAATAATATATATATGATAATGATGATTTTGGGTGTTTTTCCTTAAATCAATAATTTATTTTTACCTCTTCAGCCGCCAAGCGATTATAGGCTGGCACGGTTCTGAAATAAAATATTTTTCGAGATATCGTTTTGTAGCGTTTTGTCTGTTTGTGTTACAATAGTATATTTCATAACAAGAGAAGAAAGTGACAAAATTCACACAAGCGGAAATATTATGAACGAGGCGCTAGCCGACTGAAACAACACGCGAGTGTAACACTGATATATTGCACTAATTTTATAAAAATTGGTCTTTAATTTTGAACAAATGAAATGAAACTGCTTTTCCGCACATGTGTGGAAATAGTCAGGTACAACATTTTTCCTTCTTACGTAAAAAGCGTCTAGACAACATTATATTTTCATTTTTAGGTATTAAAATAACAAAAAACTTCTTTTTTGCATTTTCTTTACATTTGAGTTGAAAAATATATCTAAATAGTCGAATTGGACCTAAAAAATCAGTATAAAAAAGCGTGCGTAAAAGTATTTTTACGCACGCCGTGCGGAAATAACAGGGTAAATCCATTCCCGCACAGTGTGCGGGAAATGCAACTTCCCGCACGCGAATGCGTGCGTAAAAATGTACGAAAAGTACTTTGCAGCACATGTGCGGAAAAGTATGGTGAGAGTTAATGTCACGTGCGGAAAAATTTCTGCACACGGGTGAAATTTAACATTTTCTAAGGATGCAAATCGTGTGAAATCCATCATTTTCAGATGTGGTTGTAAAAAAAAATATTTTTCGACTTCAATTGATATATATTGTTTTTTCTGTTACCAAAATACACGATTTTAACTAGTTTATTTGTTTCCTAGTAGAAAACTTAGGTCTACTTCTAAATTTTGTCGGCAGCCCAGGATCGTAATCCTGGGCTGCCGACAGAATTTAACTATGATGAAAAATAAGTTAATTTAAGAGATATGATGAAAAGCTAAAAAAAGAGAGAGGGAGGGGAGTCGTTTGGAAAAATATTTGCCGTCCAAATACCAGCTGCGGTCGGGATTTGCCTCGCGAACCCGACGGATATTTGGTCACGTGACTATCTAAGTATTTTGATTCCTTAGCGCCTCTTCAGGCCGGCTTACAATTACTTAGCAGAAACGCGAACAATATTGAGTGTATAAAAATTATAGAAAATTAAATAATCTACAAGTTTTTTGCCTACTTGAACGGCGAAGACTTTTTTAAAAACAGAAATATGTTACACAATACGTAAATTTTTTACTGTACCAAACTTTTTGTATGACTGCTTTAGAAAATAAGGTTTTGCACACGGAAAACATAAATCTGAAATCGATACTTTGCACATACCATGTGCAAAACATTTTGCGCACAATGTGGCAACTTTGCCGACTGATGTGTCATCTTTCCGCACGGTTTTATAATTTAAGAAAAAACAAAAAATCGATTTGGTCTTAATTGCAGCCGTATAAAAAGTATCGTAAAAAAACTCGTTTAAAAGCCTCTTTGCCCACTCGCTGAACTTGTAGATCTCGCCTTCGGCACTTCTCACTCGTGTGCATAGTCGTTTTTAAACCTTATGTTTTAATATACCATTGTTTAAATGGACGTTTTTTTTAAACATTGGATAGGAAATACATTTTTGCTAGACTCCCTCTTAACTGATTTGTTTGTGTAAAAATGAGTCAACAAAGTGTAAGGATCTAGGTTAAGTTGTATGTTTATATCTCCTCTTTTTAGAGATCGATTTTTATCAGTTCTAGGGGTTTTTTTATTAGTGAACTGAAGTTTAATGTTATACATATGAAGCTATACTTTAAATAGATACAGCAAATGTCAATGGCTTCGTAATGTTAGGAAATTGAAAGGCTGTTTTGTTCCATTTTATTAAATAAAATTAAAAGCATATATTTAAAATTTGGCTTTATTTCATACCACCTACACAAATAGGCGAATGCAAAATATAAACAGTTACACAAAAACATAACGCGAGTCTCGGAGGTGTTTTCTCCACTGTAAAAATGTAAAGATTTGCATGGTCATTGCAAAAACACGCATCACGCCTTCTAAAAACCCCAGTTCGGCTATTAGTCCATTTGTATTTAAAAATGTTATTTTTAATATTATACATAGTCGTCATTTACTTTTACCATTTTACTTTTATTTATAAGTCTTCTTTAAAAGAAAAATAAAAATGAGTCTTTAAAACAATAAAAAACACAAAAAAGGCGCCACACACTTATAGCGTTATATAAAAACTTATATAAAAGTGATATAACGTGGGGGTCAAAAGTTCTTTATTTTCGAGATACCAAGTGTTAAAAATTGTTTATGTTACACAAAAAAACCAAACCAGTTCAGCATAGAAATTTTTAGAAATTGTTGAGTATGAAATTTAAAAAAAAAATAGTGTTTTAGTGTGGAAAGTGCCAATTTTCCGCACAAAAAACATTTTATCGCACGCCTTGCAAAAAAAGGCTTTTTCGCATGCGAAAATTTATTCACACACGCAAAACTTCTTTCGACAATTTTTTTTTAATTATGTAAAACAAGATGTTTTTCATTTTCCTGACGCTCGCCGGAAAAATGTTGTACCTAACGTGCGGGCGGAAAGTAAAACTATTACCTAACACGTGCGGAAAGAGATCCCTTTACGCACGCTTTAGGTACAACATTTTTCCGGCGAGCGTCAGGAAAATCAAAAACATCTTGTTGTACAGAATTTTGTAAAAAAATTGCCTATCGAAAAAAATTTTGTGTGCGTAAAAAATATTTGCGTGCGTGAAAAAAAATTTGGGAGCGTGAAGTTTTTTGCACGCTAGTAGGAAAAAGAACTATACATGACAATAACATATATGGTTTTTTCTTGATGTTTAAAGAGGTTTTTTCGATAGCCTGTATCTCCATAACCAGTCGTTTTTTTAATTAAATAGGCGCTCTCTAATATTTAATTTTTTGAAGTTTCTTTAATTCTTAAACTTTACAAACCATATCTCTGGGAAAATTTGTACCCCTACATAATAGGAACATTTTCATTTTCTATTATCCATTCAAAGGTTTGCAGAGAAATCGAATGTATAATACAAGAAAAAAAAATGATATTTTGTTTGATGCATGAACAACATTGGATCAAAATTTTGTTCCACACAACTAAAAGACCTCATGTCCAGTTTTTTAATAGCCAAGTTAAATTATCTTAGGTTTTAAATCCCAGTTGCGGTTTCTAAGGCAATGTTTTTTTTAGGTTAACCCTGAGGTAAGATAACTTATCCTCACCTAAGAAACCGGCCTTTAGTTTAACTAAAATTTCCTATTCGTCAACCTTAACAAAATCAACGGTTGAAATTTCATCAGTCTTGTGTTTTTCCAAAAACTGAAGCTCATCTTTTGACAGTTGCTCGTTCAGCTGTCTTAACATAACTAAAATGTCCGCTTTTTGTATATTCCCCGCGTTGGTGCTGAGTTTATTCAATCTGATTTGCTCGTCGATATTTTGAAGCTCTCTTCTAAGTTGTTTGGCATCTCTTTTGCCAAACAGGGTTAAGACTTGGGGCGTGTTAAACGCTTGGGAGATCGCTGTTTGGGTAGCAAGTCGAATAGCACCTAATGTGGTGACAAGGGAGATATCTCCTCTTACCAATTTTTCTAGACTTTCGTTGAGTTCCTTTAGCTGTTCTATCGTGTCTTCTTTGGTTTCTTCATATTCTGATTGGTCTAGTTCGTTTCTGAAAAATAAATTTTTGTATTATTATTATATGAATTTTTCTTTAGAAAATCTTGTTTTAAAATGAAACTCCATATTGTTAACCAATAAGCTATGCACTCATCTTCAATTAGATAGCATGAAAGGAAACTATAGGAACCTCTGACTTCCATAAGCCAGAGAAGTATACAAGTCAAAGATATGAACAGTATCTCAAAGGCTTGGTGTGCAAAACATACTATAAAAAATACTCAAAGACAATGTGTAATTGAACAAGCAGACAATAAAACACAAGCTACATGGAAACTAATTTAAAAAAAAACCACAAACAAAAGTAATAATGTATTTGAAAACTTTAATAAGAGTAAGTCTAATGAGTTTTTAAATCAGATAAATAATTTTTTCCTAAATGCTTGCCCTGACACTCACAAATCTAATAGACATTTTAAAATTTAGTAAGACAGTTACATAAATTGTATATTTTGATCCCAGCAATCCCGAGATTCAAACCACAAAAAAAAAATAAAAATAAAAAATCAGTAGGACCAGATGAAATACCTTTAGGCATACTAAAACAAAGCGCTACCATAATTGCTAAGCCCTGCTTTCAAATGGGAAAATTTCCATCTGCTTTAAAAAATGCTGTTGTCATAACTTAAACAATTATAAGCCAATATCCTTACTAAGCAATATCGTAGATAGAAAATAACCTCAATCTACCGCAATATCCGTAATATATTTGAACAAGTAATACACAAAAAACTACAACCTTTCTAGAAAAACAAAGCATTATTAATGACAAACAAAATGGGTTCCGCGTGGGAAAGTCAACAATAAGAGCAGTGTACCAAACGAACAATATTCTAAGTTCAACCCTAGCCTTATGCCTAGACTTGTCAAAAGCTTTTGACAATGTGGACCATCAAATATTAATAATAAAAAAAAACTTCTGGGATTCACGTGCAAGACCGAGAAGAAGTTCGGATGAGCTACCCGATCGGAGAGCAAGCTACGGTCTTCAAAGCCGAGGTATACGCCATTATAATGGCGGCAACACTAGAAGAGGTTCGCAATGATCCGGACAGCCAAACGGCCCTAAAGGCACTCAGTGCGCCAAAAATTGCCAATACTCTGGTGGAAAAGTGCGTAGAAGCACTGGAAGCCTCGAGTCAAGACAAAAGAGTTACAGTGATGTGGGTACCGGGACACACGGGAGTGTCGAGCAACGAAAAGGCAGATGAACTCGCTCGGATCGGGGGCAGCACTCAATACGTGGGGCCGGAACCACTCTTAGGTATAACAAGGAGACAGCTGCAAAGTCGACTCATTAAATGGGCTAACGATGGCAGACTCTTGGGAGAACGAAATAGGATGCAGACAGTCCAAAGAATTCATCGACGGACCGGACGCGGCCAGCCTCAAATGGCTCCTGGGAAGGACACGAAAAGATATTGGACTACTGACAGGGATACTGACCGGCCACAACCGACTAAGTAAGCATCTGACTCGCATCGGGATCGGGAATGACTCTATCTGCCGTGTCTGCGGGAGGGCGGAGGAGACATCCCGGCACCTCGTTGCGAACCTTTGAAGCAAGATTTGAGAGGATGGTAAGAGAAATATCCAGGCAGAGAATGGAAATGGAACATCTTAAAATAGAAACCAGAAAGTTAAAGGATCTTGTCGACAGTCAAGAACAGCATGCGCGTGCGCATAATGTTCGTATTTTCAACATGGCCTACGAAAAAAACGAAAATATCGCGAAAAAGGTTGAACTATTATTTAAAAATCATATGGGTCTAAAACAGTTATCGACAAATGATTTTGTGCGGTGTCACCGAGTAGCATCAAAAAAATCGGTCGACGGAAAGCATGCAGCAGTTCTGGTGCAGTTTGTCGATCAAAACAAACGGTTGCTAGTGTTAAAGGAAAGAAAAATATTAAAAGAAAAAAATATCAATATCTCTATAAAAGAAGACTTAACCCGCGAAAGACTTAATTTGTTGAGTTCTGCAGTGCAAAAAACATCCCCCAAGGATGCTTGGTGCTAGCGTGGTAATGTCTATGTTAAATTTAATGGGGTAACACATCGAGTGAAAGACCAAGAGGATTTAGAGAGACTATTTCAAGGTTAGTGAAAAACATCTTTCGCCTATTTACTCTTATTCCTTGTGTTCTAAAACTGTCTTTATTTTTACGTCGATATATTGTACTGTATTTAAATTAAATTGAAAACTAAAAAAATCTAGAAGATTATTTTAAGAATGAAAACAAATAATTACTGTTATATTTTAATTATAAAAAAACTGATATCTTATGTGTATGAAATTTTTCAGTGTTGATAGGCTTTGCCTAGCTTTCCTTTTTCTATGTATTTTAATATCTTTCCTTTTTGTGTATTTCTTAGCAGGTTAATATTATTAATTTTTATGTTTTAATTATGGATTTAGAAAAAATTCATCAACTTTCAGTTTAATTTTATTTGTAAAAAACGACAAAACATTATTACGTGTATGTATGAAAAAATATTTAATCTAAAGGTAATACAGAAAAGATTTTTTCTTAACATTAATAGAGTGAAGTTTTTAAATATATATTTCTTTCTTTTTGCTCGTTTTTTTTTATATTTTTTGAAGCATGAGATGAGGGTTACTATGATGAATTAGCTATCTTATCTCTGTTTACTCGTTTCTATTGCGATTTTTAATTTGACTTGACTATTTTTTTTTCTTATCATTTACATTCATTTTTCATTTTCTACTCCTATCAAATTTTTCCATGTTTTTATGTGGACATATAAATGTTCGTTCGCTGCTTAACAAATTCGCTACATTACAGGATCATATAGCACTGCATAACTACGATGTTCTAGGAATCTCTGAGAGCTGGCTAAGATCTGATGTTGATGATAATGTCACGCAGATAAATAATTATTCCTTTGTAAGGCTTGACAGGGCAACACATGCAGGTGGGGTTGGGATCTATGTAAAAAATGGAATTGAATTTCGAGTAATCCATAAGGAGTGTAAGGCTTACATAGAGCATATTTGGATCAAGTTAAAAATTTTTAATAAAATCATAATAATAGGTAATATTTACAGGCCACCAGATGGCTCTGTGGAGAATTTTTTCATTGACCTTGAGAATATTTTGACAGAAATGTATACAAATTTTGACAACATTTTATGCTTGGGTGACTTTAACATAAATTTTTACAACGTGTTTTCAAACAACACCACCAGGTTAAACAATATTATGGATACCTTTGATTTTAAACAATTAATTAATCAACCGACGAGAATCACGCAATACACAGAAACTTTAATTGACTTAATATTTTACAATCAAAATGATGTTTTAGACTTTGGTGCCCTTGATATTCAAGTATCTGACCACCACTTAATTTACTGTCAGATAGATTTTCAAAGAAATGTAAGGTAACACATAGTTTTTCTTACAGGGCTTTAAAAAATATAAATTTTCAAAATTTTAATTATGACCTTTCTCGTATATCATGGCATACTTTATATTTACTAGACTCGGCTGACGCAAAAGTTAGTTTTTTAAATGACAACCTTTTGGTTTTGTTTGAGAAGCACGCTCTGTCAAAACTATTTTAAACAAAAAAAGACCTTATGCTCCCTGGTTAACTGAGAATGTTAAGTTTATGCTAAAACTAAGAAATCAGGCCCTAGAAAGATTTCGATTAACAAAAAATCCCGCCCATTGGGACTATTATAAACAGCTCCGGAATTATGTAAGTTCTGCAATAAGATTTGAAAAAAAAGCGTATCTTAATCATAAATTTCAAAATTGTTCCCAAAAAGAAAAATGGAGAGAATTAAAAAAAAATCGTTGCTCTGAAAAAACAAAGTATTATTCCTGATAATCTTGGCAATGTTAATGAATTAAATAATTTTTTTACCCAAGTAGATCAAAATAACCTCACACCAGATCGAGAAACCTTGAACTTTTATGAAAATCATACTTGCACAAATAGCACTTTTGAATTTACTCCTACCAATGAGACTGAAGTATATGAAACCCTTAGAAATATTAAATCAAAAGCAATTGGCGCTGATGCCATAAATATAACCCTTTTACTTCTTTGTTGCCCTACCATTATTCCTTTTATTACGCACATTGTTAATTATTGTATTGAGCACTCTTTTTTCCCAACTTCATGGAAACATGCGCTTGTACGCCCCATACCTAAAAAATCCAACCCAGAAAATTTTTCTCATCTTCGGTGTATTTCAGTGTTGCCAACTCTATCTAAAGCCCTTGGAAAAATCATAGAAAAACAAATTAATTTATATTTACATCAAAATAACCTGCTTCCTGAGAAACAATCCGGGGTTCGAGCCGGTCATAGTTGTGTAACGGCTTTATCTGAAGTTTCAAATAATATTAATGCTTAGATGATAGTAAAGCAGTGGTGCTTATTCTCCTAGACTACACCAAGGCATTTGATATGCTAAATCATAAAACTCTTTTATCTATCTTAAAATTTATTGGTTTTAGTTTAAAATCTATTAATTTAATCTGCTCTTCTTTGACAGGCCGGACACAGTCTGTGGTTTTGGGCAAAAATACGTCAGAAAAACGCAACATAGAACAAGGTGTACCCCAAGGGAGCATATTAGGTCCTTTGTTGTACTCAATTTACAAATGTCTTTATAAATGTCTACGTTTTTGTAACTATCACATGTACTGTGACGATACGCAATTAATATTTTCATTTAAACCTTCTGATGTTGTCAACGCTGTTAATTGTATAAATCAGGACTTGGCTAGGTTATTTAGAGAGTCTCGGGCACATCGTTTAAAATTAAATCCCACCAAGTCAACTGCAATTCTCTTTTGCAGTGATACTATTCGTACCCATCTTCTTCATAACCTAAAAATTTCAGTTAATACCACACCTATCATTTTTCAAAATTTGGCAAAAAATTTGGGGGTTATCTTTGACTATAAACTTAGATTTAGCGAACATATTTCCGCCAAACTTAAGAACGCTTATTCTGCATTAAAATCATTATACTCACACCGGCATTATCTTAATCAAAGTACCAAAAAAATGTTATATGAAAGTCTTTGTCTCTCACAATTGAACTTCTGTGATAGTCTTTATGGTCCAGCGTTAGACTCTATAAATACCAGAAGAATACAAAAAGTTCAGAATTCATGTTTAAGATTTATATATGGAATTCGTTGCCGTCAAGGAATATCCCACAAACTTATTGACGCTAAGTGGCTTAACATGTTTAACAGACGCCTACACCATTCCTTGTGCTTCTTCTACAAAATTATTAAAACTAAAACCCCATCTTATCTTTTCACAAAAATACATTTTCGTTCTCAATCTCATGATCGCAACTTAAGATTCTCTGTTCCGTTCTCAATTCCAAGACATCACAAAGAGCTTTTTAAACGTTCCTTTTCTTATAATGCAGCAAATCTTCTTAACAAATACAAAATTACTAATTTTTCCTACACAATAAACAGTTTTAAATTAAAATTGAAATCAATAATTTTTGATAAACAGCGAACGAACTTATAATTTATAATACAGCTAAATTTATATTATAATATAGCTAAAATGACTCTATTTCTATCACTTTATCCTCGGGATAGTTTTATTTTATTTTTAAATGTCTAAAATCATGTTTTCTTTTTTTGTCAAATTTGTGATTTACTTTTTTTAATCTTTAAAATTTGTTGAAAATAGTACGAAATTTTTATTTTCTAAGGCTTACACTTATGTAGTTGTAGTAGTAGTAGTAGAAAAACTCATATTGTAAAATGCTAGCTTTAAGTGCTTGTCATTAAATTAAGAAGTGCTTAAATTAAGAACAAAATGTTTGAAAATAATGTTCTAACGGCTTAAACAGCACCTAGGTTGTAAAGCCCGGGAGGCTGCCACAATAGCCAATTAATCTATTGTATTTCTTTTGGATTAATAAACGTCTTTAAATTAAATTAAAGTACTCGGAAAACCGAACCTGGATGCAGAGGCCCTACGAGCTTTTAAGTGGGCCAAAGTACTGGACTTCGTGAAGAGAACAGGAAGGCCCGGAGAGCCCACTACCATACAAGCGGTAGGGGGCTGGGCTGGGGTAAGGTAAAAAGGGACTGATTGGGCCTACTTGCTAGGTCTTGGGCCGCCCCCTAGTTACTACTACTACTACTACTACTACTCTTCTGGGATTCAAAGGAGTGGATGGAGCTTTGTTTGTTAGCAAGTTACTTGAAAAACCGTCAACAATACCTAGAAGAAACGTTAAGGGATGGAAAAAAAATACGAGCAAAGTGCAAAGTTATGGAAAAAGGGGTCCTTCAAGGGTCGGTTTTAGCACCTCTGCTCTACATGCTTTACAAAAATGAGATAACAAATATAGTGAAAAATTAAGTAGTACTTTATGTAGATGACAAGACACTACTATTTAACAAAACTAACGAACAAGAAACAAAAACAGACGTTGTAGCAAACTTAAACTCATTAGGAACATGGCTTAATGACAATAATCTAATACTAAACATAAATAAAACTCAAATCATACAGTTTAAACCTAAAAATACAAGCAAAATATGTATAGAGTAACACAGGATAATGTTGTCTTTCTGGGGGATATGCTGGATAACCAATTAAGCTCAGAAGAGCATATTAATAAAATAGTATTAAAACTTCAGTTTTGTTATAGTTTAAGAGTAGTAAGACAGGACGATAATCCACCTCATACCATGCCTATGTACAGTCAAGAATAAAATATGCTGTCATTTTTTTGGAAATGCTGTAAGTGCTGAAAGAATTCTAAAACTTTAAAATAGAAAGCTTCATTCAAAATAAAATCCATACAGTATTTAACTTTTTTTAAAGAAGATCCACATTTTAGAATGCCTAGGCTTTTTCCACTACGACAAACTCGTTGTAATCCTGCATGGTTACCGGCGTAGATAGTAAAAAAAAAAGTATATATAATATATACTGGAGTACCATAAGAATATGTACAAGGTGAGACTTAGAGACTAGACGCAGACACATATTTCGACCTTGTTAGAGCTTATCAGTGTGCTATAAATAGGCGAACAATCAAATCAACAAAGTCATGGACAAATGCATGGCAAGCAAAATGAATAACAAAATAGGAATAAATTCCCAATGTCCATGGTGGAGTTAAATATAAAAAGAAAGAATTTTACCAAAAGCGAAAATTTTTGGATTTTTGGCCTAATCCAATAACTAATAGCAATAAAAACTCAAATATTTTCAAAATAATTAAGTAACAAATATTTGGTCAAAGTTAAAGACAAATTTCTTGTGATTTGCCAATTTTTTTTCAAGGCAAAATTTTTGATATCATCAATTTTTCTGTTGCCATTTCTATTTTAAAGAAATATTTAATTGTTAAGTAGATATGACAGAGAATGCAAGAGATTCACAAGATGCAAAAGCAAGACAACAAAGCTTTTGAATTAATATTGAAAATAATTTTTTTCCAAACTCTAAATTTTCAAGTTTAAATAAAATATCACAGTTAATAAATAAGGCAAGGTTGGATAAATGGGCCTAGTTTTACAACTTTTAAATTAAAACTGAGATGACTAACTACTCTACTAATTTGACTTATTTTTAAATGAGATATTAATGGAAGCAAAGTTAAAAGTATGTAGTTTAAGAAACAAGTATAAAACTTTTTTTTTATTTTTTTTTTGTACCTTAGATATTTGGGTAACTGGACCACCCTCTTCTATTTTCCCTCTACTCAAACCAATAAAAATCGGCCTTTTTTAAACATTTTTAGTCCGTGTAACTTAACTTCATGCAGTTACCTTTTATAGTTTTTGAGTTAAGGAATTTGTAAAATTAAAGCAGTAAACACTTGCAAAAATAAAAAACATTGAATAAAAAAATGAGTTAAAAAGCTTAACATAACACAAAAGGACAACATGAATGAAAAGACCCTAATACTGCTCAATATTAATAATGAACCTAAAGGAATTAAAAAAACATTTTCACTCACTTTTACATTTCTTGTCAATCTAGTCTTGGAGATACATAAAAAATTGACTTATAATTATTTTCTAACAGTACCTTTTTACTAAGCTTTGTGCAATTGGTCTACGATTAGTAAGAAGTAAGATCTTTTTATTTCTTAGTGCCTACAGCTTACTTTTTATGGTGCAGCTACTCCTACTGCTGCTTTAGGAAAGAAGAAGAAGTAATAGTAATTTATTTCTGAACCATAAAAAATATAACAATTTTTAAAGAGGCTCCTCCTCTACAGTATAATATAGTCACCTATGTATATTATTTTAACAAATAACTCTAGCTAAAGTAAACTTAATAGTTCAACAAATACCTATTTTAATCTAAATTTCTAGACATGAATTTAGGAGTTCTAAATTTTGCCTACAAGGTAATTTTTTAATTTTTTTTTAATTTTTGTGATTTATATTGCTTTATACTATCAGGCAAGTTATTGTGTTCTTTAACACTAAAGCCTGCCATGAGATTTATATGATTTTAGGGAGATTTATCTGAGATTAATTTCTTGTACCATAACTATGGATTTCTGACCTTACTGTAAATGAAATGTTCGAATGTTTGCTATCATTTAGTACATTGTGAACAAAGCAAGAGGCTTGATGAGTATACATTTGTTTCATTGACATTATATTAAATTTAGAATGTAACTGTTGCATAGGATATTGTAAGCATACAGAGTAAATATTTTTTATAGCCCTGTTCTGCAGCGTTTTTATTTTATTAATATCACAGTTGCCACAATCCTTGAAAACCGGGAAATCCGGGAAAAAGTCGGGAATTTGGTGGAGTCAGGAAATATCCGGGGAAAAGTCAAGAAATTTGCTAAGAATCCTTGATTTTTTCAGATATTTTGGTTGAGATTCCCTTGTAACTATATAAAATTTACATATAACTTTTTTTTGTCAGCCTCTGTATTGCAGTGATGAAATTTTCTCCTGCAGGGCTACCTTTCAATTTATAAATAATAGAAAATATATTTTTATAAATATTTGTTTCAATCAAAATACCAGATAATTTTTTTCAATGGGCAATCGCCCCTCCCCCTTTTGCAGCTCACCAAACCCAAAAGGTTCAACAAAATTTGCTTTTGGCGCTCACTATAATGTCATTAATCTTTACAATTTTAGTTAACTGTTTTTATCAACAGCATTCAAAGTGTGTAAAAAATAGCTTTTTTAGTATAATATTTCACAAACACATATAGAACTGAGACTAGATCCCACCCCAACTGAGCGTCTCCTAATCCATTAATTGTTACAATTTTAGCTAACAGTCTTTATCAACAGCATTCAAAACGTGTAAAAAATAGCTTTTTTAGTATAACATTTCACAAACACATATAGAACTCTGACTAGATCACACCCCAACTCAGCGTCTCCTAAACCAAATTTTTAAAAATGATTACCAAAAACTTTTAGGACATCTTATAGGTAGGTACTGCAAAAATTTTTATCTGCGGTACTTTGACATCATTCACCATCACCAGATTCCACACCAAACCAGCATTTTCTGCTTAAACTGCAAAAAATTGCTTGCAATGCTATGACATCGGGATTTTTTTAAAATAAATCGAGAAAAACTGGAAAAAAGTTGGGAATTTTATTTACGGAATCTTGTGGTAACCCTGAATATGTACCTGACTTGCTGAGTATCAGACTAACAGTAGGTATTGTATATGACTGTGTACAAGGCAATAGTAAATTGACCTTAAAAGTTTTTTGGGCACTGTTTAGCTAAGTCAGTTAAAGATGCCGATTGGTGCTCTTATTTTGCTTTTTAATTTTTTTATAAGGTCCAGCCAAGAATCCGCATTAAGTCTCAAAATAAGTCTTGAGTTAGATTTTTGAACTGCGAGCATTTTCCTGCTGAACAAAACTAAAAAAAACGTCATTTTCATAGTGAAAAAAACGCTGAATATCCGCTAAATAAACGTGTTTTTTTCCAATTCAAATAATAACATTTAAATAACGATTTTTACGAAAAAACGATTATTTATTAGATGTTTTTTTCACTATGAAAATAACGGCTATAGTAGGCTAAAGGATACTAAATCGAAAAAGAGTTAACTGGCTTTTTAGTTAAGCAGGTGTTGGTCTGACTTGCATTTGATTTGAATTAGCTGTGAAGTGATGGATCCTTCTCCCAATATTCAAAAATTGGGCACCAGAAAGTTTTAATAAAAGTAAAACAAGAATTACATACCTTTCTCTTTCTAAATCGGCAAGTTGCTCCACCAAGCGCTTAAGCTGACTTTCTAAATTCTGCTTAAGTTGTTCATTTTCTTCTTTGCCAGACATTCCTAAATAGATATAGAAATTTAGAAAAATCTAAATAAATTATTTTTTTTTTAATTGACCTTTAGACATGTGATTCGGAAATGTAGACAATGCAACGTTGCCGGATATTCGCCAAAGCTTTTTTTGATGCAGCTTTTGGTAACACTGCATAGTTCAAGAGATGACAGCAAATTAACCACTTTGTTTTTCAGTGTTGCCAATGACTCAACAAAAACTAGGGCTTAAAACAATGGCATGTCACAAGAGCTCTGGCTAAAAAAAAAAATTATCATACCTCCTTGTTTATCTGTGTTCCTTGTCTTTTTGACATTTCTAACCCTATTTTTTGTAAATAATAGTTTTCCTTGCTTTTCAAAAAAAATACTTTTTGCAATTAGTGCTAAATAGCGTATTCAGCAACATGGGGAATAAGAAGAAAAACAGTCAAGGATCTCTGGGGAGGATCCTGATCAAGGATAGATTTGGTGGGACCACTTCCAGAGGCAGGAGCGCCGAGTCTATGGTTTGTTTTTATCGAGTTTTTATACACCTTTTGGGTGGTATTTATGAAACTAGTTTATATGCACTCAAAATAATACAAAAAAGCTTTATAAGGTGCATTCAAGGAATTGGCTACAGAGATCATATCGAAGAATTCTTTAAGTCATTACATATTTTTAATATCAGCAAATTGTGTAAACTGTCAATTAACTAAAGAAAAATTTGAGGTAATTATGCAGTATACGGTTTTCTGCCAATTTTGATTTTTTTTGAAAAATTCTTTCTGGGGGCACCTTATAGGGTCCCTAGGACCCCAAATCCGCCTGCGCCCGACTTTTTTTTTTTTTTTTTTTTACGAGAAAAAAGGGTGCCCAGGGGGGGTTGTAAAGTGTTTTTTTAATTGTTTTGGGTTGGTTTGAATTAGGTTGGGTTGGACTGTGTTGGTTTGGTTTGTTTTAGTGAAAAAAAATTAAAAAAAACCAAAAAAAATCAAAAAAAAAAACCAACCGGCGCAGACGGATTTGGTGTCCTAGGGACCCTAGAAGGTGCCCCCATAAAGAATTTTTCAAAAAAAATCAAAAATGGCAGAAAACTGTATACTGCATAATTACCAAATTTGATCCTACTATAAATACAGTACATGATAGTAACTCTGAAAACTGTGCTTTCAGGATGAATAAAATAAAAAAGTTGAGAGAGAGAATTAATTATAAGTCCAATAAATTATTATAAAATAATCAAAAAATTATTTCGGTAATTATGCAGTATACGGTTTTCTGCCATTTTTTTTTTTAAAATTCTTTATGGGGGCACCTTCTAGGGTCCCTAGGACCCCAAATCCGTCTGCGCCAGTAGATTTTTTTTTTTTTTTTGGTTACACACATTACAACCTCCCCTGGGCACCCTTTTTTCTCGTAAAAAAAAAAAAATCGGGCACAGGCGGATTTGGGGTCCTAGGGAAAGAATTTTTCAAAAAAAAAACAAAAATGGCAGAAAACCGTATACTGCATGATTACCATTATTTCATTCAATATTTTATTTCTT
Source organism: Oxystoma pomonae (assembly GCA_963921995.1). Taxonomy (NCBI): domain Eukaryota; kingdom Metazoa; phylum Arthropoda; class Insecta; order Coleoptera; family Brentidae; genus Oxystoma; species Oxystoma pomonae. Next base: position 93,967,608 of record OY998166.1, on the reverse strand, counting down.
TTGTTTCTCTTTGAGATCTTTATTAGAAAGTTTGGTTTTAACTTTTTTATTAATTTAAATAAACTCTCTATTTTTTATTTTTATTTTTTTCTAACTCTTTCTTCTATTTGTTTTACATTTTTTTTCTCTTCGGTTTTGCACTTTTACTAAATTTTAGTTTTTAATTTTAATTTTTATAAAAATGATAATTTCACACAACGATATAGATATAGATAATACTAAGATCGAATACATTGATGTCAATTTATTTCAAAACTATAAAAAATATAAGGAAGTCTTATTTAATCAACAGACAGAAACCAATATAGATGTTCTTGTTTTTTCAGAAACTTTTGAAATAGTGGACTTAAACTATGTATCTATGTATAATAATTCTAAAATAAATAGTCATGATGCTACCATAATATAAATTAAAAATTCTCTCTTTCCTGACATAAAATTGAAAAAAATTAATAACACAAGCTTTCTTAGAGCAACTCTTTTTAAATAGGCTACCACAATATTCAAACTCTGATATAGACAGTTTTTGTGAAACTTTAAATCTAACTTTATCAAACTCTAAAAGGAAAAGATTGAGCTTTTTATTGGAGATATCAATATAAATATTCTTGACCAAAAGTATGCTAATTATTTAGATATTCTAGTTTCCTTCGGCTATACAAACTATATAAATAAACCAACCAGAGTAGATGGTGACACACAAACTCAAATAACAGATCATTACCCAATTGCCTGTTTTATATCTTTTGAACACCCAATCAGCAAATCTAATGATCACTTAAAATTAACATTTTATGAAAAAATCAACCAACAACAATTATCCTCTCTTTTATCAACATCCAACGAATTACAAAATATTTTCACTTATAATGATTCATGCTATGCTTATATACTCAGTTTGAAAACACACTCTCAGCTCTTATTCAACAAAGCACTTTAAAAATATATACCAAGAAAATAGTAAAACTTAAACCTTCATCACAAAGCATTATTAATGGTATGAAAAAAGTGACAAATTTGGCATTCTTTCAAAAAAACACCCAGAAATACATGAGTACAAAAATCAATACAAAAAATATTGAAATCTTATAAATATAGATTTAGAAAACGCTAAAGAAAACCATTACAAAGATAAAATATCAGAAGTACAAGGAAATCTAAAACAAATCTGGAAGATCACAAATGAAGTCACTGGAAAATAAAAAAAGCAACAAATAATTGACAGAATACACTCTACAGCAGATAACAACATTACACAGACCCAAAGCAAATTGCAAATCAATTTAATCAGTTTTTTATTAATGTTGGACCAAGCCTGGCATCTCAAATTAATACTCAAACAAACCAACCTGCATCACTAACAGAACAAGACACAAAAACAAATTCAAACTCTCCTACATTACATTGGAAGTCTATATATTACTTTAAATGAAATGTAATATCACATTTAAAAAATGACTCTAGCCCTGGTATTGACAAAATAACCACATTTACACTTAAACACCTTATAGCACCTTTTTTAATGCACATTTTTAATCTTTGCTTAGTTTTTGGTAAATTTCCTAACCAACTTAAAACATCTGTAGTAGTACCAATTCATAAATCTGAATCATTGCTATACTGTGACAATTATAAACCCATTTCTCTAATTAATAATATATCCAAAGTTTTAGAAAAATGCATCAAAATATGTCTCATGGAATAATTAGAACAAAATAAAATCTTATATAAACATCAGTACGGTTTTAGGGAGCTTATGGGAACGGAGAATGCAATTTTTGAATTAACAAGTCAGATTTCATCATCTCTTAATAATAATAAAAAAGTTTTAGCAACGTTCCTTGATCTTAAAAAAGCATTTGATACTGTCTCACACTAAATCCTACTAAAAAAACTTTAAAAAATCGGTATCTCTTAAGAGCGTTTTGATCTATTCAGTCTATTCTTGAACATAGAGCACAGAAAACTCGAATTCAAAATTGCTTAAGTGACTCTGAATATATTAAATGTGGTGTCCCACAAGGGACAGTTTTGGGACCCTTACTATTTGTAATTTATATTAATGAAACACTTTTAAATAAACTCCCTGGCAATTTAATAACATACGCTGATGACACAGTGTACATTGTTTTTGGAGACTTATGGACAGACACTTTCAAAAAAGCAGAAAAAGGACTACATCTTAGACAGTAATCTCTTAACACTGAACCTTAAAAAAAACAGTTTTATGACTTTCACCTGCTATAAAGACACTAGCCCAAATGTAGAAGAACTAAAAATTCATAAATGGAACTGTACTGAGTTTGAATCTTGCAATTGCAATGACAAAATTAATAGAATAGAAGATACAAAATAACTGTGAATTTATATAGATTCTAATTTAAAATGGAAAAAACATATTGAAATGATCTCCAAAAATCTCAGATGTGTCACTTACAAAATATGCTTAATCTCCAAAATTGTGAATACAAAATTGGCTAAAATGTTCTATTTTTCATTATTTCAGTCTATTGTTTCTTATGGGATTATCAGTTGAGGTCATCGACGTATTACATCGATGGTTCGGGTGGAGTATTTGAAAACAATTTAAAACCTATCATTTCGCTTCAAAAATATGTTATTAAAATTACTTTTAAAAAGAATTCAGATTTCCTTCTGAAATACTGTTTAAAAACACCGAATTTTACCTATCAGATTTCTTTATTTTAAAGCTACAGTTTTATTTTTTAAACAAAATCACAATATATTTCCTACAGTCATAATCAATCATATGCATGAGACAAGATGTAAGTCTAATAAAAATTTCCAAACTCAAAGATACAATCTGTCATCAATGCAGAGAAATTCTTTAAATATAGGACCAAAAATATTTAATTTGCTTCCGACCGAGTTGAGAAACCTTACTAAATTTAAACTTAAATTGAAATTATATTTTTTCTAAAACTTTGACATGTTTAATGAACTTTTTTAAATTTTAATATTTTTTATAATAATTGATAATAATTTTAAGCACCACACCACAAATTTTTTTATTTAAAGTAGTGCTTATGTCAACATATGTAGTGTAAAAACATACTCATTAGATTTATGTACTTTGTTCATATTTTTTATCAAATAAAAATAATTTAAATCCAAAAAAAAAAAATCTGTACTGTTTTAATGTATGCAAATTAATTAAATGTCACCATAAAGATAATATTGATATTAATTTTTCAAACCAGAACTCTGCAAAATGTTTTCTACCAAGCATTAATTTATCCTTTACTCAAAGAACATTTATTTATTGAGGACCAAGAATGTATAATGAATTGCCTGAACCAATGAAAGGTTTATCTTCAAAGAAATTTATTCAAAGAATTAAAGAATACATTCCGCTTAAACTAAGGGGTAAAGTTTTATATAGACCATTTACTGTGCCCACAACTGACTGACATGTCGATTTATAGTTAAAATTTACTGCTGTACCTGCAAATGATATTTCAAATATCCTAAAATTTATTAAATTTAAGTCCATCTAATTAAGTTAATAGACTGTATTTGGTAGATAAGTACTTATTTTGTAATAAATATTATTTATTTTCTTTTTTTTAATTTAAGGTTTATTTTTGAGCAATTATTTTCTTTAAATTTTATTTGTTTGTACAAGCAACTTAGTTCCTCTGATCAACACACAAAGAAATTACAAAATTTAATTTTACTAGAATTAATTATACTATACCTAAGTAGAAATTTTGTATATTTTGTGCTGTGTTCAATAAATACAAAATTACAAATTACAAAAAAAAAACTAAATAAATTTAGATTTTCCGTAAACTAAGATACTAACCTAGGTATGTTTACATGCTCTATATGAGATTCAAGTTTATTTTATCATATAAATTTATAATCTACAATAACAAGGTAGTTTACAAACTGTGCATTGGTAAGCACCCAGATGACTAGACATGCTTTGATTTCAAAATTTTCAGTAGGTAAATGTAAATGTATATTTTATTTCCTTTTGGCTCATAAACAAGCATTGGATAATGTCAAATAAATTACAAATATAGGTACAATATAAGATAATGTACATTTAGAGGTACTAACTACAATTCAACATACATATATTATTATTATATTTCATTTTTTCCGTGTTTTACTTTTCTTTTTTAACTTTTTGTGCTTAATAAATTTAGTAAACAACAATAAAAAAATTTACAAACTACAACTCTAAATCTGGCTAACCCTATTTATTCCAGAAATTCATTTAGGGAGTATAGTGTTTTTTAAATTTCCTGGAAGCTTATTAAAAACTTTAAAACCCATATAGAAGTGGAGATTTTTCAAAAAGCAAGGTTTTGTTTTTAGGTACACTAAGATAGATTTGTTGTCTTGTTTGCATTCCTTTGTTGACAGCTCCATTTGTGGTATAGTAATGCTTCTTTTTATATATGAAGTTTGATAATGAATATAAGTATAATGAATATATATAGTCATTACCTTTAGTTTTAAATATAGGGGTTGACAATTTGCTTGATAGTCAGCTCTGGCAATCTGTCAAACTATTATTTTTTAAAGAATTAGTAATCTCTCTGTATGAGAAGATGCACCCTACAGAACAATTCCATATTGTAAGTAACTCTTTATCTTAGAGTGATAGAACATCATAAGAAGCTTTGGAATCACAATACCTTTTAGGTTTAATATAGCATAATGTCCACTTTTGAGTTTTGAGGCAACACAGTCTATATGAGTTTCCTATGATAGACGACAGTCCACTGTCAGACTGGTTAATTTGGAATAAAGGCTTTCGCTGCTTGGTTTTTATTTCTTATGTTTTTAAATTGAACTATTTTAGTTTTTTTCTGAGTTTAAAGCCAGTTTATTTTGTGTACCCCATGTTTTTAGGGATTCTGATGTTTTTGTAATTGTTTTTGACAGTTCAGAGGTGATGTTAGAGGATACTGTCACCGAGTTGTCATCAGCAAACTGCGCTAGGTGGATCTCCATCTGATCTAGGAGAAAATTTTGCAAATCATTGCCCTGAGGGACGCCTTGAAATATTTTTTCAATGGTAGATTTGACTTTTCGCAAACTGGTGTCCAGCAACTCAACATACTGCTCTCTATAGGTTAGGCAGCTTTTGTGCCAGTTTAATGCAGTACCGCTGATTCCATAGGAAGCTAACTTTTTAAGCAATATTTCAAAACCTAACATGTAAAATGCCTTGGACATGTCATAGTAAATACCAGCAGTCTGCCGACCGTCATCCAGGTGATAGTGTATTTTGTTCAGTTTTAAATAGGGCTGTTGTTGTGTTTTTATTTCTACAGTTGTTGAGTTGAATTTTCATAGCCTTATCGATGATTTTTGCAAAGACCGAGAGGGTTGAGATTGGTCTGTAGTTAGTTAGGCTAGATGTATCACCCTTTTTTAATACCGGAATGGTGCGTGCTACTTTTAAAGAATTTGGATAAACACCCTCCGAAAACGATGTGATATGATATTATTATCGACAAGTGGTGACTGACAACTGTTTTTAATATACTGCATGGCTTTTTTTCTTTGTGACAGACCAAATTAAATTTGAATGGAACTCTTTGAGTTATTTTGGGATTAGAGATATCAGATAATACCTTCTCTTTTTCATTTCATTGACTCAATAAAATGGTTGTTAAAGAGGTTACAAAGTTTGATGTTTTTTGGGTCTATAATGCAGAATTTTTGTTTGAATATTGTATTATATAGAGCTATCAGTATTTTTATTTATGATTTCTCAGCATGCTTTTCCAAAGTCAGAATTTAATAACTTATTTTCGTTGTATAATACTTTAGTTTTCTTGATAACAGATATGTAATTTTTAAGTTGATTTTTATAGTTTATTTTAAGTTGTTGGTTTTTTTGTGTTTTTTACCAAGCCGTATAAAAGTTTTAGAGATTCTGACATACTTTTTATTTCAGGCGTTATCCAGTTTGTCTCTTTTTTTTTGGTTTCATTTTTGTCTATTTAAGAGGGAATGCTATTTGAAAGTTGTGCATAAATTCTTTTTTAAATTCATCAAACTTGGCATTGCTATTGCCTGTCCTATAGACTGGTGTCCAGTCAGCGTTTTTTATGAGATAATCAAAAGTTTTGCCTGTGAAAAGTTTTGTTTGTAGATAGAGTAGAAATCATTTATAGTTTGAGAGATCTTTGGTATCGTTAGAGTTACTGCGTCATGATCTGAGAAATAGCAGGACTCTACATCTACTGAAAATTCTTCCTTAAAGTTTGTGTAAATGTTGTCAAGTTGCGAGTTTGGCATGGCCTTTTTGAAAGAGCTTTTTAGTCCAAAACACCCTATAAGATCCCTAAAGTGTTAAAATTGAAATCTCCTCCCTGCTGAAATCTTCCCATTGAATGTCATAAAAAAAATGATAGAATTCTTGTATGATTTTTTATCGGTATTTGGGTCATTTTTAGAACAGATTTCGATGAGGTCCTAGAACATTTTATCAGGTCTTTGGGTCTATGATTTTGGAGAAGTTTATATGGGTGTCCTTAAGGGATTGGTTTCTAGAACATTTGAGGAGCTTTTATCCTTATGGTGATTTTAGAAGATCCTACTTCTACCCAAAACCCGATACCATCTCCTCCCCCAAATCTTCTAGAAACCGATCTCACAAGAACCCATAAAAAATATCCTAGAAACTTATCCCACAAGAACCCATAAAATTGTTTTCAAAATCATTGCGCTTATACTATTACTACTAATACTAATACTAAATTATAAGATCTTCTGAAATTACGAAACTGATAGATGAGAATATCATCAAATATTCTAGAAACCGATCTCACAAGAAACCATAGAATCTTTGATAATCACGATACTGATAAAATCTCCTCAAAAATCCTCAATACCCCATTTCCATCAAATATCCTTCAAAAATATTTATTTGTGCGTTCATAAAATCTTCTCCAAGCCCATATACCCTTATACAAACTGATAAAATGTCCTAGACTTCTGTCATATAAAACATCCCTGATTCTCATAAAAGTAACTAGTCTTATCCAATCTTATAAATTATTCTAAAACTACAAGCTGATATTATATTTCCTATGTAATCTTATCTGCTTCTAGAAGGTTATAAAATATTATAGAAAAAAATATTGGCCTTCTCATTGAACCTTATAGAACTTATAAAAACATGATAAAAACTTCTCCGGCCTGGATGAGATTTGAGGGGAAAATTTCAGTAGGGCTGTTAGAAAAATTACCTTAAACTTCTTATATGCAAGAGTCAATACTTTTTGAAGTGAGGTACTACTTTACATTTCAGTAGTTATCAATAAGTTAAAAAAAAAAAAAATTTAATCACAACGTAATCTAACAACATAAAATTGCAAAATAGAACATATACACACAAACATACTTAAATACCATGCACAATTCCACACAAACCTGTACAATCAAAATCTTGTATAAAATATGATATAGAATAGGATAGGGCCAAAATTCAGGCTACAACACAATTTTACACTCAATGTTACACTTAAATCGATAGTTAAAACATTCCCGAGCATGCTAAATTGCCAGTTATAAATAATAATAATTTTGAATAAAATTAGTAACCTGTTTAAAGACAGATTTACCCAACTCATTATTATGCTTAACCATAAATTTAGTGCTAATTCTGTATGTCTGCCTCTTTATTTTCATAATAAAGAAGAAAGACAGACATATCGAATTAGCAGAAAATGTATTATTAAGCTTAATTATGAGTTGGGTAAATCTGCCTTTAGCTCCACACAACAGAGCTCCAAGATGGCTATGAATGGTCCCGACTGAATCTACAATCTGTAACAGAAGAGAGTTCTTTCCAAGAATTTTTATCAACTGCAGAACTTGCCGGCACAGAATTTCAAGCAGAAAAACTAAACATCAAGTTTGTCAATCCTAGGTCTAATGTGGGTCTCCTGAGTAAAGACGAGTACAAACAAGCCTTAAACAACCATAAGAAATTTCAAAGTTTGATCAGTGTACCTAGGAGGTAAGTACTTTAAAGTTAGAAAGCCTAAAAAATGCATTTGAACAAAAAAATTATTGGGATGGGGGAAAATTAAAAAGTTATAACTTTTCGTACAATCCTACGTTTTCTATGTTGATATTGATGTGTGAAAAATATAACATCTTTTACAGACCATCATGGAGCACAGATATGACAGCAGAGCAAGTAGATCGCAATGAAAAAGACAGTTTCCTGGAATGGCGCAGATCTCTAGCAGCCTTGCAAGAAAATGAAGGTGTTTTGTTGACCCCTTATGAGAAAAATCTGGAATTTTGGAGACAGCTATGGAGAGTAGTTGAAAAGAGTGATGTAGTTATTCAAATTGTGGATGCCAGAAACCCTTTGCTTTTTCAATGTGAAGATCTAGAAAAATATGTCCATGAAGTTTCAAAAAATAAAATAAATTTGATTTTATTGAATAAAGCTGATTATTTGACGGATGACCAAAGACAAATTTGGGCTGATTATTACAGCAGCCTGGGATTGAGAGCCGCCTTTTTCTCTGCCATTTTACCCTCAGTTAAAGAGGAGAGTGAAAATTTAGAGCCACAATCAGAAAGAAAGGATTTAGATAATGATAAAGAACCTAAAGATGAATTAATGAACCCAAAATTACAAAAAACAACTGAAGAAAAAAGTAAACATGGTGAAGAATTAAAAACCAACCAAGACAATGATACCATTGAAACAAGCAGTTTAAACTCAGAACAACCTAACAAAGAAAAACTAAAATCAGAAATAAAAAAACTGGAAAAATCGGTTGAGGAAAATGCAGAGGTTTTAGATGATATTTTGACCAAAATTGAGTCAATCATAGGAGAAACAAGCTTAAATAAAGGTTCAGAAAGAACTTATCTAAATTCAAACAAGTTGTTATCAAGAGAGGAGTTAATTGAGTTCCTAAAGTCTGTGCACTCTGGTCCAAAAGTCACTGAAAATATCACAACAATAGGTGTGTATATAAATAATATTAAAAATTTAATAAGGCCTATTTCCATTTTATTATATTTTATGTATGTTTTCTTGTTTGTGTGAAAACAATTACAATTTGGTTTTTGTTTTGTGTGTTAGTTGATTTTTTGTATGCATAAACTTGAACTCATAATGCATAGCATAACAGCATGACTGAGGGGTATGTGAATCAATCTGGTAGGAGGTGTACAAATTACTTGGCAGGACCTGAATTTTGGTAGGATCCAGCCTCAGGACATAGAATAAGGGCTCCTTTTCCAGGAGGTGTCAAAATTTGACAACTGATTTAGAAAGGAATTTTTGCTTTGAAAAAACTGATTCATTCATGCGTTCCATTTTAGGTTTTATTGGTTACCCCAACGTAGGCAAAAGCTCAACGATAAATGCCTTGATGCAATCTAAAAAAGTTTCTGTATCTGCAACCCCAGGAAAAACCAAGCATTTCCAAACACTTTACTTGGAAAAGGACTTGATGTTATGTGACTGCCCAGGTGAGTATGAATAACTGAAAATGCAATTTTAAGTGCCTAAAAATTAAAGAAATAAATAAAATAAAAGCAAAAAACTGGCAAAAAAATGTAGTATTCTGCTTTTGGCAAAACACAAATTTTCACATTTTGATAAAAAGAACCATTACGAAAGTTTTGAGTGGTCATATGCATGGTATTAACAGTCTGTAAATGCACCCCAGACATGCTTGATTGAGAATAAAGCGTCGGTTTTTTTCTTCCCTGACAGTCCAGTTTTACATACATACTGTCATACCTACATGTTGGGTAACCGCAAATCAAAAATTTATTTGGAGTGTTGATAATTATTTGTTATTTTGCTTGAGGATTTAAATGTGCTACTTTATTTTAAAAGTACTTTCAATACCTTTGGTACTCTTCACTTGTTTGTTATGTCTTATCTATTTAGTGTATAATCTAATCTATTTCTATATATAAGGTTGATTAATGGAAAGTCCTAGACATAAAATTTTGCAATTTACACTAAAATTCGCAGGAGAATAGCGGAAATCACTTGATCTGTTTATAAATCCAGTATTTTTGAAATTAAAATGTCAAATTTGACAAATATGGATAAAATTATGCCATTCTTTATTCAATTTTGAATAACTGTAGAAAATTTCATGTCTCTACACACCCCGTTTCGACTCCATCACTGAACTCGTTTTACAAGCGCTGATAAGTAGTGCCAGAGAGCGCCTATGGTTTGTCAAACCAGGAATTTATCATACCGTATTTAATAAATATTTTCGTCGTAAGAACGATTCACCATAAAAACTGTAATATGTTAAACCAATTTTTTATCCGAACCTTATTTCTTCAAACCCACTCAATAACAAATTCGAAATTTATAAGACCCGGTTTTAATCGAACCATTGTTCATCCAACTCATTCAATATCGAACTCGTAATTTGTAAAACCCATTTTTGATCAAACCCAGAATTTGTCAAACCATTATTTTTCAAAACCGGAATTGGTAAGATCCGTTGTTTATCAGAAATTTGTTCTTAACTGGAATGCAAGTGACATCTCGAGGGGGTACCCACTAGTTCAGAAAATGTGACATGATTCCCAATTTTATTAAATTTTCAGTGATTGCAGGGGACTGCCGAGATATTTCTAAAGACTCCCAGGTTTAGGTATTTGCAGGGGCTGCAAGGGACTACAAACGAATAAGATTTGTGACATGATTGCCAACAGTGGTTACTCCCTCGTGACATCTATAAGTACACAAACTATTGAATGCTACCTGTACAAGTATGCGCGCGTGCCGACGCGCCAACTGCGTGTATGCCTCCCGTTCATGCATTATTGGCGAATGCGCAATCAATTTAGCAGAAATTTCTGATAAACAACGGGTTTTACGAATTCCGGTTTTGAAAAATAATGGTTTGACAAATTCCGGGTTTTAATAAAAATGGGTTTTACAAATTACGAGTTTGATATTAAATGAGTTTGATGAACAATGTCTCGATTAAAAACGGTTCTTATAAATTTCGAATTTGTTATTGAATGGGTTTGAAGAAATAAGGTTCGGATAAAAATTGGTGGTTTAATGAATTGCAGTATAAAAACTTTCTTTTATTAAACGGGTTTGATTTTGCGCATTCTGATAAAACGTGGGCGTCCGTTCCGGAGATAATACGTTTTCCCCATACAGATGTCAAGGAATTTGAGATATGATGTGTGAGGTTGAGTGGAAGAGCGCCGCTCCCTATTTCTAAATAAGGAGTGAATCTGTTTATTATTTATACCTATTTATGTACTGTAATTAGTATTAAGGCCTAATATGTATATAAAGCGACAATACAAGCATTTAATAATAATAACTTCTGAACGGTTTATCCGATTATGATTAAATTGGGCGTTTAGATGTAGATTAGGCATTATAGTTTATTTCTGTTCCGTCAAGCAAAAACATCACTTTCCCCAGTGTTTATACATAGGTTTATGTTGGAGTTGGTCGGGGTATAACAAAAATTTTTAATTTTACTTGTAGGTCTAGTAATGCCTAGCTTCGTTTTCACCAAGGCCGAGATGATCTTGAACGGAATTTTACCCGTCGATCAAATGAGAGATCATGTCCCACCCGTTAATTTAATCACTTCCCTGATTCCGAGGCATATTATCGAGGATAAGTACGGGATTTTGATTCCTAAACCCTTGGAAGGTGAAGATCCGGAGCGGAGCCCAACAGCTGAAGAGCTATTGAATGCCTATGCATGTAAGTTATTGGTTTTAACTTTTAGATTAAAAAGAGACAAGATATCTGGTCCAACGAAAACTCCTTGGCAAATAATAACCACTGTTTATTTACAAATAAAATCACAACAAAACAAAGGTGAGAAATATCGATTTTTACAACGATAGGGACAGAGAATTCTGTCTCAACTGTGATTGACTTGTGGGTGGGGAAAGTCGGCAGAGCGCAGACGGTCGGATGATATTTTTATTGACATAAGCTTTTTCGTGTTATTTATTTTAAAATTTCAGGATGTTTTAAGCAGTTTATAAGTCATTTAAAACCACATTTTGTCAAAAAACGTTTATAGTGTGTTTTTTTACCACTAGGAGAATATTTCAGTGTATTTAAAGTGATATTTTGGAACAAATCGTCCAATGTTTTGAAAACAAAGGGAGAGCAATTGAAGTCAGTCAGTGACGGTACATGCCGGTAGGTACACAGAAAATTAAAAAAAAAACTTTATGAAATATATTTAAATTAGTAGATCCTTAGATTAAAATATCAACAAACACGTTTGTTTTTTTTGATGAAGTAGTTAATTCCCAATGCGCCAAATGAGATATTTTCGAACGTTTTTATAAGGTTTTTTCGAGTGTTATTTTTTATAAAGACAATAAAATAAAGCGTACTTTTGATGAAGTAGTTAATGCGCAAATAAGATATTTTCGAAGGTTTTTTTTCTTAAAGACTATAAAATAAAGGTAGGTAAAGTCCTTAAACCAACTTGCAAACAACAATAAAAGTTAATTCACATGTGTTCAGGTTTGTAAAAATATTGAATTCCTATCTCTTTTCAGAATATTAAGGTTGATTTATACTGCCGCCGTTGCCATCTGCGCTCGCCCTTCGAATTGATATTTAAATCTTTTTGTCTGTCCAAGATGTCTCTATATACCCTAATCATTATTGACTTTATTGTGTACTGAAGAAGTCAGTATAAGTAAGTTTCTGCTAATGACCAGAAAAAATAAAAAAATTAACAAACACAATAACATTTTTTTTGCTAGTGGGTAATATTTTTTTTCTTAATATTCCAGATGCTATGAACTGTGTTTCTCTGTTTTAATGTTTGGAATAATTTTGTTGTGTTGAAAATTGAAATTGCTATAAATCATATAGAAACTTTGTAAGAATAAAATTTCTTTTGTATAAAATTATACTACAAACATTTATTGTTAGGAATCTTCCAAAGCTCAAATTGGCAGAATTATTTTTTGCATGTTTTTTAAATTATTTTGCAGATTTCACATTATAGTAAAATTTTAATTATATAATCCATGTGTAAATTTATATTTAAGTAGGTACGCCACTGGTGTGTTTACTGTAAACAACAGAAAGGTAAACATTGTTCCATATAATAATATAACCAAAGTCTCCGTAAGTGTCAGGTATCTTGTCTCTTTTTAATCTAAGGTTTTAAATGGTATTTTTGCAAAAAGAAAGAAGCCAAAGCACACTAGTATTGATCTTTTTTGGGGGTATTAAAACACAGTTAATCTTAATTTTTATCTAAAAATAGTAAAAAATACAGTTTTTTTGGATCAGTTTAAATCGAGGTTTATTACAACCAGGGGGTAAGCACTTTTGATAAACCATCAATAACAATTTGGCCGCACAAAGCACTCGACTTACTAAATTGAACTTTTTTTTTCATTTTTTAAGAACTGCTAGAGATGGGCGTTATTTCGAATGAAACAACCGGGTTAAACATTTTGTTTGCATAGGTAGCTTAAGAAAATGTATAGAAAAAAAAGTGGTATAAAATCGGTGAAAAAGTGTGCTGCCCAATGCAAAACATTTTACAAAAAATTGACACATTATTATTTTACTATAATATTAGGTAAAAAAGCATTTTATTTAAACGTGTATCTGTATACCTAAAGCGCTTTAAACTATACGTGTTGCGTACGTATGGATATCAGTTGTTACGTTGCAGTCAGCGGGGCCTCGTTCGAAACATGGCATAAACAAGTAAAAAAATTTAGTGTCTTTTGACTTTGTTTTGAACGTGTTTGGTATTGGATACGTTTGAATAATTGCAATTTTCCCGAGTTTTCCTAACAGTGCAAAAAGTTGCGTTTTCCCGCATGCTAAAGCGGTTAGACGATTGGCGAAATTTTGGATAAGTTTTTAAGTGCGGGATAATGGCGCCAAGTACGCGTTAGGAACAATATATTTTTTCTTGTGGGTGCAAAAATTAAATTTTTTAAAAATTTTATAGAAACCACCAACAAAATTTATATTACTATGTGTCCATTTTTATTGAAACGTCAAACAAAATTTATATCTCCAAATTACTTATTGTGTGTCTATATTATAATAATTTGGCTATAAAAAGTTTGCGAAAAAGTGTTGCTTTCGGAGTGTTGATCATTAAATATCATGGCTTTTTTTATAGTTAACAGAGGCTTTATGACTGCCAACGGCCAGCCAGACAATTCGAGGGCCGCAAGATACATAATAAAGGACTTTTTGAACGGAAAGCTGTTGTATTGTCACAGCCCACCGACCGTCCAACAGGAAAAATACCACACTTGGCCCGAGAGAAGTAAACCAGAGCAAGAAAGCGCGAAATTACCACCGAGAACGGCCAGAGCGATTAGGGTAAAATTTTGCGTATTTACTTACTATGACGTCATTTTTTTACTTACTATGACGCAATTTTTATCAAAAGCATTCAAAAAGTGTAAAGACTGGCATTTTTAGTACCCAGCCATACTTTGCATGATTTTTTTTTTAATTAAAATTTAAAATGAAATATTGCCATAAGATAAAAAATTAATTAAATTAAATAAATAAATATCTACTAAATTATATAAAATCTTAAAAATACAAAATAAAAATAAAAGAACCACTTCTACAAAATTTTTAAATAAATAAATAATTAAATAAACTTTGGAGAACCCTCTGAGCACTAAAGGTAAAAGACCTCGTCCAACGGCTGAAGGTCGGGAAGTGTACCCAAAACGTAGGCAGCGTTACCCCTCTGGATTGCAAGGCTTATTCTCTGCTTCAAAAAATAGGTGGATCTAGGTTCAAATGATGAAGCATAGATCTTAGCACTTAGTTCTTTCACAAATGATTTAGCTTTTTCTCCCCATGGACCAAAAGTTTCTACACAAAAAGGAACAAAAAAATAATTTGTAGAAATTTCTGAATACTTTTTTATTTTATTTTGTTCCGAAATTTTTGCAGCTTCTCCAGATCTTTTAGACGTTAAATTTAGATAGGATGCTGCCAAAGTATCTGAACAAGTCGCGTCCCAAACTACTGGTCTTCCTTTGGACTATGGTACAGGAGAAAGGCCTTCAGCTCTTTTACCGTCAGATCTAAAAATTCCATTTGGTTCTAAAATTGCTGGAAAATGAGCAGAAACTAAAGCACTTTTTATTATATCATTAAGTCAACTGTGCCGAGACCACCTACCTGCGCTCTTTCGGCAAGAAAGCCCATGGACCCCGTTTGGGAGAACAGTTTCGCCACAAGAACATGTATGAGTCTCGCACACAGGTTGTCCAATGCGAAGAGCAATACAAATTCGAAAAGAGGTGTCATCCAGATGAGTCCCTAAAGGGGAAGAAGGAAGAACCTCAATCCACACGTTACTCTCTTTTTTCTAAAGAGCCAAAATGCGAGCCTTATCTATCGGGTCAGATGTATTTGTTAAAAATTTTTCTAAAAGAAAATTACAAAGTTGTTCATCTAAATGTTTTTTTTTTAAAGAAATGTCAGGAGAAATTGTATTTTCACAAAAGATGGAACAAGCTACCGAATAATATTAATCTGGAGAATTCTGAATGGATAATAAATTATTATAATAATATAATATAATAATAATAATAATACATTAATTTTATACAAACAATTCAAATGTAAACTTATTTTTTATCTGCTTTAGACCAGCAAGAAGAAGCATACCTTCATTCATTTTTGTATTATTTATTAATCTGTCAATAGGACCTCAAAAGATGCCAAAACTTAATATAACCGTAAAGTTAAAATCACACTTAAATAATATTTATTGCTATTTTACCAAAAAACGAAAGAGTTAAGAATTTACCTAACAAAATGTTGCATAACGGATGGAACATAACTGAACACTATTTCCACTCAAAATAGAAACAATATTTAAATTACAAGAAAAGTGATTTACGCAAAATGAATAAATCTTGCTAATACTAGCAAGCCTACTTTGTTTATTTTTTATACAATTATTTCATGGATAGTGTGCAAAAATATTTGAGGGTAAAAAGTTTAAGCTGATCTTTTAATATAAAAAACGCCCAAATTTCATGTTTTTGGCATTTTTTTGACACAAACAAACATTTTAAATTACTTTTTTTAATAGAAACTCTTTATGCCTCTGTGGTGGTCCCAAAAAGTAGGATAATGCCTTCGGTAATTCGTATGTTGTGATATTACTCGTGGTAGACTTTTAGCTGGAATAGCTGTACAATTTTTTCCGGCGGTGGATTTGTGACATTATTTTGGCAACAGACTAGATCTTGAAATTAACTGTGTTTCAGACTTCCATTGTCTATATTTTATTTTTACACGACGTTTCGATCAGTATGTAATTGTAAGTGTTGAAATTCCAAACATTTGGAAGCCCCTTCTTAGGCGGAGCCAACTTCTTAAAATTCAAGGTTGAGTGATTTCTCACAGTATATAAGTACGTAGCCTTAGGAATTGATTGTAGTTTGCACCTGAAGACGATCAGAGATTGTAATGATCGAAACGTCGTGTATAAATAAAATATAGACAATGGAAGTTCGAAACACAGAGTTAATTTCAAATACATCATTGTCTCAAACTTTCAAACAGACTAGATCTTACCCCAACCCAACCTTCCTTGACAGCTAACCCAACCTATTTGTATTTTTAGCCAAATAGAGTGACCACTGACGATTTGGACAAAGGATTTTTTGAAAAGAATAAACAAACCGCCCATACAAAAGGCGCCGTTCTGGTTGGACAAGGAGGAAAGCCGTAAGTTGGGTTTGTTTACTTTTTTTATGACTTCATCAAAAACACGATTTTATTAATTGTTCACAAATAACCCAAACCATGGCTATTTGGTTACTGATGCAAAAAACTGATCACAAGTTAAAAAAAAAATCCCACTCATATTTTTACCCAAATTTGAAGAAAAATACCGCAAAGTATTCAAAATAACAACAAATTGTCAGAAAGTAACATGGCTTGCAATAAGGATAAGGTGTAAAATTTAAAAACAGATTAGTTTTGAGTTTTTTATAAGAATTTTTTCTGTTTTTCTAGGAGTTTTTTGATAGAAGTTAAATTCATCTTTATAATATGGTTCCATTTTTCACTGGATTTTTGTTTATAGAGCAAAGTTTAATATCAAGGTTCATTCGGAAACAAACCGTCTTTGAATTTCTTGACTTTTCTCAGACCATTTGTAGAAAATTACAGTCAAATCGTAAAATTTTCCGTGAAATTTACATAAAACCTTATAAGCTCACGAAATTGCACAAATTAAAACTATGCAACATAATTCACACAACACTCTATAAATTTACACAAAAAAATTACAAACAATAATAGGTATGGTACAAAACCAGACAAGAAAATTTTTTTACAACCATTAGTAAATCTCTTTCAAACATCGGAAGTAGTAAGGTTTTGAAAATTGTTATGTGTAAGAGTGGGAATTTTGGGTCTCCTAGTATCTTATCTAAAGTCACGTCCTTAAAGTTAGCAGTGAAATGAGGCTCAATCAAGTTACACCCCCCCTCAACAAAACTCAATTTGGATATTGTAAAAATTATGTACTAATACTAAACTAACTTAAAAGTGGGGATGTGGTTTGGCACTAAGCTGCACCCCCTTCCCATGCTTAGGAAACAGATTTAGTGAAAGTTGATATGTCATAATTTTGTTCTAATTATGTACTCTTAAAGAAGGGTACTTTTAGTTTACAAAAACCATCGGTTCCTAAGATTTTTGTTGATTTGTTATGGGGTGTGTAGTTTGATATCAAGGTACACCCCCCTCTGCTACGAAGAAAGAAACTCAAGAAAAGTGGAAAGAAAACATGCATTTACCAAGCTGGAAAATTAATAAAAATAGTCGAATTCGCGAGGTAAGTAAACTATAATCAGTAAGTACAAACATGCGCATTTAGCATGTACTTTGTTAATAAATAACACATTATGTTTCCTTGTTTTATTGTAACAAAAATATAGATCAATAGGAGACTTTGTATTTTACCTATTATTTACATTTTTAATATCTACCACGTGTATATTACTTCCTTCGCTAAAGGGAAGTAATGTAATCATCGAAAAATCGCACTTCGAGATTTTCATGATCTTCCACGAATTTTGAGGTTCCGAATAGTGATAAGCACGAATCCAGACGCCATTGCTCTGTCTATCGGTCGGTCTGTCTGTCTGTCGTCTACTTTGTAGCCACTCTAACTGGAAAACCCCTTCACTAGTCAACAAAATTTTACATCGTGATTACTTTTGTTGAGGCGCAGACCTCTATTGTTTTTTGAGCATTCTCCTAGTAGAGCCTTCGGAGCTACCCCCAAAAAACTTCATTCCTAAAAAAAAATTGTTTTTTTCTTACCGTGTGATACCTCCTTGGAAAGCTTATAAAAATTGTAGTTGAATGGCGCCAAAATTTTTGACTATATTATCACATTAAAAATGCAAAAAACAATTGAAAAATTCAATCTTCAATTCAATAAAAAGTAGCTTAGGTTAAGATCCAGGTCACACCCTATTGTTATGTTGATATCAAGCTACACACCCCATATAAACAAAAAACAATGAAGTTATCTTGAGAGTAGGCAGTTTTTTAGAAGGGACGACATTAGTACATAATTAGTAACAAATTATGGCATAATTATTTTTTTTCGAATCTCTTTCCTAGGCAGAGGTGGGTGTACCTTAATATCAAGCTGCACACCCCATATAAACAAAAAAAAAGAAGTTATCTTGAGAGTAGGCAATTTCTTAAAGGGGACGAAATTAGTACATAATTAGTAGCAAATTATGGCAAAGTGCCTTTTTTTCATATCTTTTCGTAATCAGAGGGGGAAAAATTGTAGTTGAATGGCGCCAAAATTTTTGACTAATTATCACATTAAAAATGCAAAAAACAATTGAAAAATTCAATTTTCTGTGCCATATATCTCGAGTTATGAAACGAAATGTTAAATAAAAAGTAGCTTAGGTTAAGATCCAGGTCACACCCTATTGTCATATCAAATTTCATACAAATCGGTGTAGCCATTATTGTGAAAATGTCCGAGTACACCATGGAAAAGTCTGAATACACCCCTGAACAGTGTAGATATACCCAAGAAAAGTCTGGATATACCCTGGAAAAGTCTTACCAATCCAATCTAACCCATGTATATATGAGTAGCGGTTTTTTATATATGTTCTTCTGAGCGAGGGAAGATTTAGAGTAAACCTTTACTCAATTTATTCACTGTTTGTTTTTGTTTTTTTTTGTCAAAACTTGACATATTTTACCAACCAAAAAAAATCAATCTTTTTTATAATATTTTAATCGGTATTTACCGAACCGGCAAGCATACAAGAAACCAATCTTCCAATAAAATGGTGGTAATAATAAAAAAAGGACTGTTTTTTTTTTAATTTGATAAATAACCGGAGAAGAGAGAAATTTAAAAAAGTAAGGATATGTTTGCATATAAACAAAAAAAAATAATTATCTTAAGAGTACGCATTTTTTTAAAGGGAGATGAAATTAGTACATAATTAGTAGCAAATTATGGCATAATTACTTTGTTTCAAATTTCTTTCCTAGGCAGAGGGGGTGTGCTTTGATATCAAGCTACACACCCCATATAAACAAAAAACAATGAAGTTATCTTGAGAGTAGGCAGTTTTTTAGAAGGGATGACATTAGTACATAATTAGTAACAAATTATGGCTTAATGATTTTTTTTCCAATCTCTTTCCTAGGCAGAGGTGGGTGTGCCTTGATATTAAGCGGCACACCCCATAAAAACAAAAAGAAATGAAGTTATCTTGAGAGTAGGCAATTTTCTAGAAGGGGACGAAATTAGTACATAATTATTACCAAATTCTGGCATAGTCACTTTTGGTCGAATCTCTTTTCCAAGCAGAGGGGGGTGTACCTTGATATGCACACACCCCATAACAAACAAACAAAACTCTTAGGAACCGATGGTTTTTGTAAACTAAAAGTACCCTTCTTTAAGAGTACATAATTAATACAAAATTATGACATATCAACTTTCATTAAATCTGTCTCCTAAGCATTGGGGGTGCAGCTTAGCGCCAAGCCACACCCCCACTTTTGAGTGCGAATAACTCCGTTATTTATTAAGTACAAATTTTTTTAAAAGGGGAATAAATTAGTACATAATTTTTACGATATCCAAATTTAGTTTCGATGAGGGGGGGGGGGGGGTAGCGCCTGATTGAGCCATAAAATGAGCAATGCGAAAGTTTTTTTTTCATTAAATGCTAATTAAGGGTCCTATACAAAATCAAAAATTTTAAGATTTTTTCTAAAACTTATTGCACTGCTAGCATTAGCAGTGCCCATGACAGAAAATTTAAAAAACATGTTTTAAAGATATTTTCTTTATCTAGAAATTATGGGCTAATTAAAGGCCCCATTTCCAAATTTGTGCCTCTTCTGTTTTTGGGATATTATCGGCACTGCTAGCTATCTAAAAAATTTAGCAGTGCCTTTAATTACCCTAAAATGTTTAAAATATGTTAGAATTACTAAAAAATTGATTTTGTTAATGTAAATCATTTGCACTTCTAACTTTAGTTAGCTAGTAGGAATGTCTATAATTTAGCAAAACAATACAATGTAAAAACGTACTTTCCTAAAATTTACAATAACAAATCAGTACTGAGCAAAAATTTTAAAATGACAAAACTGTGTAGCGGCAAAACAGTAATTGGTCAGAACATACTGGCCTTAAACCTTACAATACTAAAAGGTTACAAGGGCAAATCCCTACAAACCTAAAATAGTGTAACATATTGCCGCCAGATGGCACTGCAGTGTGATGGACACCGTTTTATTTGTTAAGCCGGATTTAAGCAAGCAAGCAAGCAAGCAAACAGGTGTGCCAACTTAAACCCCTTTGTCGAATTTTCTCGGAAAGTATGCTATTTTAAGACAATTATAGAAGCTTAAAATAATGAGGGCATTCTAACACCAATGCAATTTTCTAGTCTTATTGGCTCATTTCGATGAAATTCGAAAAAACAAAACAACAGCTGATGCATATTGGTCAAACACCTTACCCCTATAGCCAATGGCATTTCTTATTTGTCGGCTATGTACGGTCATCTAACGGCAATATATTACACAGGTTTTGCTGTCCATCTGTTTTCGGCCGGCTGTGTACTGTGTCGCCATCTAGCGGGAATATGTTATACTATTTTTCTTTTGTACACTTTTGCCCTTATAACGTTTTAGGCCAGTCTGTTATGAACTATTTCGATTTTTTGATAGTATAGTTTTGCGTATTTATTGTTTTTATTGTGTTATGCACCTCTACTTTTTAATAATTTACCTTTTTTATAAAGTACTTTTTGATAAATTATGCGCACCCGCTAGTAGAGCAGACCATATCTCGAAAACCACAAGGGTCCTAAATTTGGAAATAGGGCCCTTAATTATCCTATAATTAGCCTTTAAGGTTGAGATAAGAAAACTCTTGCACTGCTAGCTTTGAGACAGTTCCAAAAACGTTGTTTGACATTACTAAAATTGAAAATATTTTCTTTTCCTTTTAATAGGGGAGAAATTCCTCAGTCAGACAAACCCTGGAAAAAAGTCAACAAGCACCATAACAAAAACAAAAAGGAAAAATTAAGAAGAGTTTATGCACATTTGGATCAACATTGAACTTGATATTATGGAATAATATTGGCCTGAGGCATAAATAAGGCACTATATTTGTTTTATTTAAATCTTCTTTCTCAAGCCCCACTCCCAGAAAAAAAATCTTAAAAGTTTTTAGGTTTTGATGTAAGTATCTTGACCATAAGTTTGAAAAAATCTAAAAGATAAAAAAATATGGTTAGTTTTTACTATTTTTCTGATAAGGGGTTCAGTAGTATATAGTATATAGTGCTTTATTTATGCTGAAGAATAAAATATTAGTATAATTTTTATGTTTTTCGTTATAAATTGACTTTATTGTTAAGTTTTAAAAGGAATCACATTATAGTTGCTTGTAACTTTTTTTATTAATTAAAATAGGTAATGTTTAGTTAAGCATTTTAATACAATATACCTACAACCTAGTAAAAACACATAAAAATATGATATTTGTATACTTATTATGTACACTTTAAATAAGGGCAAAATAAAATAGAAATAGTAATTTTTTCTGAAAATCAAACAAAATTTTATCAAAGAGAGATTTTAACTAATAGCTAATTAGTAGGTACATTAAAATTTTACCCATTTATGTGGTTATCAAAGGCTCATCTCTGCCTACACATAAATTTCTTGAAAGGGCATAAAAAGTGTTAATGCTAATTAAAGCATATATTATGCAAAATTGGTCTTTTGCATTTCTCCTCAAAATTGTGAAGAACATCTTCTATATCATTGTCTAAATCTTCAGTTTGTGATATCTAAAAAATATATTTTTTTAATTTTCACTTTTAAAGAATGTATACAAATAAAACAGGTTTTAAAAAAGCACAAATTAATAGTAATTAAATTTACTACCTGAGTACACAAATCACTGATCAAAAACGCTCCTATGGTTGCCTCCTCTAAATTATCTTGAATATCAATATTTATGACATGAACTATAGAGTTATTTGAAGGTGCTTTATTCTCCATATATTCTAAAACTTGGTCGAAAACTCTTTCTTCACAAGTTATTAGAATATCAAACTTTTCTTTTGAGTCTTGAAATTTTTCTGGATGGGTCTTGATTCTTCGGTTTCTGTCTAAGGTGTGTAGTAGACCATTCTGCGTGTATCTAAGCAAAAAACTGTTAAGGAAAATACCAATAAAGAAATAATCAATAAATAAATAAGGAAGAGGGGAATACTTCTACACTTTAATTGGAAATACTTGGGTAACTATGCGATCAATACATGAATAAAATTTGGTAAAATAGTATGGTAATATTCAACTAATACTGAGACTAAAACATTTTAGCGCTAAAGGATACAAAGATTTGTCTTTCTCTAGCAAATCATTATAAATATCATCATACGAGGTTCCAAAATCGTATATATTCGGCCTATCTGCCGCAGACCCTGGTAATTTTACTTTGTCCCCTGTGCCAAAAGACTGTACGGAAAAGCCCTTTTTTGACAAGAAAGCATGAGCCTCCATGCTCCTATTCATGTTACTGGAGCAGATGACTGCTATTCTTAACTCGTTAGTCATGTTAGGAGATAATTTGATTCTTTAACATAAAATTGAGGGATTATGAAGAGAAAATTTTGCTTTTTTAATCTAACTTTGACTTTAATTTTTAATGAATTAAAATTGGAAAGGTGAATCTTAAGGAAAGATTGAAATTTCTTTTTCGGGTGTTAAAAAAGCAAAGAAATCAGTTTATAAAAAGTTTTACAAAAATAACCTAGCTATTTTAAAAATGCTGACAGGTTTTTGACAATCAGCTGACGCGCCGGGTTGTTTGGTATTTTTTCTATTTACGGATTGGTAACACTGAATAGATCATGACCAGTAGCACTCGGTAGCGTTTTTATGATTTTCTTGACGGAAAAAAATAGAGAGGGTCATATTTTGCTGTTTCTGCTTGAGGAAAAAATCTTGTCTCTCAATTCCACTTAGTAGTTTTGCGAGTTCATAAACAAAGGAGAAAGTTGTCACAGGCTTTAATGTGTTGTCATATCCTATTCTATTCAATGTTGCCAACAACCTAAAACCAAACTAAAGACGATGGGA
The DNA here is from genome assembly GCA_963921995.1 of Oxystoma pomonae. NCBI lineage: Eukaryota > Metazoa > Arthropoda > Insecta > Coleoptera > Brentidae > Oxystoma > Oxystoma pomonae. The sequence continues at coordinate 93,943,916 of OY998166.1, read as the reverse complement.
AGTATAATTTTTTATATATATATATATATATATATGCCATGAATATAACGAATTATGTAAAAAATATGTTTGGCAAAAACCAAAAAAACCACCGAGAGAGAACTCGCTAAAGAAAATTAAAACATATTTTATAATTAGGAAAATACCTTGTCATCTCTTGATCCATTCGGCACTACCAATCACTTAAAACAAAGACTGTGGCTAACGATAAAGAAAAGCAATTTTAGGGAACTGGACAACGCACGCGCATTAAAAAAATTCCAAAAAGTGGGTTTCTCAAGAAACAAGCGGCCATTGTTCGGCCGTGTTAGACAATTTTTTTTCTTATTTTTTTTGTGAAAAAAGGACGCCAGGGACGCAAATAAACCTTTAGTGACCTACCTAGTGCATAGTGCTTTAGTTCTAGTGACACTATAGTGCGTTTGCAGTGCCACAAACACCTCAAAAAAAGCAGTCAATGTCAGCAGGCGTGTCAGACCAGGTAAAATCAAAACAAAATTCCGTCCATAAACATGTAAGCAGATATTCATAAATTGCCTGTAAACTAACCAAGATTTTTTTTGTTTTTTTTGTAGCGAATGAAAGGACAGGGCAATCAAGGTAAGTGTATACCAAATTGGCTAAAAAATGAGAAAATTCCATCTAAAGAGCAGGAAGGTTTCAAAACAGCAGGAAGCATATTTTTTGATGATCTGTTTGTTCTGGGAAGGTTGATGAACTATGAGTTCATAGAGAAATGAACAGGGAAGATTTGTAGATATTTTAAACTGAAAACACTAGGCAGGACTGCAGGATCTTGTCTTTCTGCTTTAATTTTAATCTTTCTGTAATTCATCAAAAAAGTTTCTTTTTACAAAAACTGTATGGGACTTTGTAAATATTTACTGTGTTGCTGAAGGTTGCTTTTAAATGTAGGAGGGAATGTATGCTCCACAAAAAAATTGTATTTCTGATTTTTTTTGTTTTTAAAAAACATTATACCAGTCAATTTTTAGTTCAAGAATGTTTAAAATAGGAATTTTTTTGTTTTAAAGTTACTGAGTAATAAATGACTAGTACTCAATGATTTAGTGTCCAATGGATCTAAAGAGCAGCTAGGAGCAGGGGAGGGTGCAGCAGTCTCTGAAGAATTTGAACCATGGAGATCACAACAGCAGCAGCAACAGAATTCTGCAGCCCATACCGCGTATGGCACCAATGCTCCTATTTCCAGTGGCACTGATCTATACAATATGAGCACTGCAGGTACTAGGGTGACAGTTATTTTTGAGGGTTAATCTCTACCAGAATTCAGTATAGTTTATGTGTGTAGTGTAAAAAGCCACACAATCACAATAAAACAATCAAAAATACTTAAATTGAATGGGAAACAATAATAAGTAATTGACAATAAACCAGTGTGAAGATATGAAGAAAGTAGTAGGTGGATCTACAGCATATATTTTAAACTAAAATTGATTGATAACTTGTCTGGCCAAGAGGTACCACAGTTTTAGAGATTTTCTACTTAAAAAAAAATGCCTGACTAGTTTAAATGAAAATGAAAACTTTTTTGATGATAATTAAAACCTCACCATACCACAACTCAGTATTTTTTTTTGTAACTTTATTCTTAAAATAAAATAAATTTATTAAAATTAAATGGATCTAATCCTAAATATATAACCTGTATTTAGAGATTAACCCTCACTTTCCCTGTGTCAACCACCTTTCTAAAATCTTGTTACCAAAAAAAGAATAGTATACAATTCAGTTTCAGGGTATTATGGTAGTGGAGGGTCTTACCCATATCAAGCTTACGGAGTAGGTGATGGAACTTGGTCCAATGGTACAGATCCCATGCCATTTTTGAGTGGATACCCACATGATTCTTATTCAATGGATGGTAAGTAGATACACAGGCTTTGTATCTATTAGATTAGATCTTGGATTAGATTTTGGATGTGCCACCTCAATCTGTAATCTTCGAGTAGATACAAAGCTCAGAAAAAAATTATAAAAGTTAAAATAATTTATTTTTAATTTTGGTGTTTTTTGTACCCAGTTTTAAAGTTTTAGACAAAGTTCTTGGAAGAAATTTTCTGGTGCTATAATTTCCCTTAAGAATGGTCCACTTTTTGGTGTTTTCTTGCATTTACAGCTTTGCAAAAAGTTGATCCTTGTTTTTTTTTTATTTTACTTTATAGACATACTTTTTTTTTAGAATAAATTCAATAAATAATCCATATAAGTATGAAAAAAATTTTCAGTGTGATTCATTGCCATGCTTCTAGACCTTCTAGTTGCTCAACTATAGGCCATCAGGATTATATGTTAAAACTTATCTATAAAAACTACAAAAAACTTCTTTTTGTATGGGGTTGTAGAATTTTGCTAGAATGCTTTTTCCTAATTTTTTACTGGAATAAGAGATAAAGTATGACCACTTCACCAACTTTTCTCCTCCAGTTTTAAAAATGGCTTCTGGGAACTAGACATAGTGCATTTTAATGATTGACTTACTAAGGTTAGTATTTATCAATGGTTTTAATGTTTAAAAATGATCACTTATTATTGGTGCAGTTGGATGATTGTTGTGTTCCAAGTTATATTTTTTTTTGGTTTAAAATTTATAAAAAAAAACTTGCCAACAATATATGTCATTTAAAAAAAATATTCTTATTCTGCTATTTCTTAGCATAAGGAATGCAGGCAGATAAATGTTAGCAGTTATTGAAAATAACCTTAGGAACTCTTATTAATAGTTTGCTTTCTCTACTCTTGTGAACCTGTCAATATAATAATCTTTGAAAGTTTGAGACAATGATGTGTTTGAAATTAACTCTGAGTTTTGGACTTTCCATTGTCAGTACAATCTCTGATTGAAACATTGTGTATAAATAAAATATAGACAATGGAAGTCCGAAACACAGTTAGTTTCATAATAATCTTGTCTTGTGATAGGTACGCTTCTATTAAGAGCATGTTTATATTTAAATAAAAATTGGTAATGCCACTTCCTGTTTAAAAAAACTAATTGGTAATAAACATTAAGTTCATAGTTATTATACAGCAGAATTATGAAATTTATGTGCTTTTTATGTGCTCCATGAAACTAGAAAAAATAAAAAATTTTAACTTTTTTAGTTATTTTAAAAAAAATGCTTTCCTCATGCTAGCTTTATATAAACCCAGCAGGCCCAACCTTAAATAAAGGTTAAAAATATCCATTACCTATCTCAGAATTGTGTGCTTTGATGGAATTTTTTTAAAAATTTTAGTTATTTTTTTAAAAATTTGTTAGACAAAAGTTAATTTTTTTTCTTTTTTTAGAGCACCTAATTCTGAGATATTTTGTGTTTTTTTTCAGGCTGTATTTAAGAGAGGGTCTGCTAGGTTTACATAAAGCTAGCGGGCCCACTGAGGGGCCTAGCTTTTTTTCTAATGTTCTCAAAAACTAAAAGAGCACAACATTTTTTGAAAGGGGGCGAAATTAGAACATAATTATCGAATAATTAAAACTTGGATTTTGTGAGGTGGGCCCTCTAAGTTTATGAAGGGTTCATCTGTTGTAAGCTTTAAAAATAAATTAAAAATTTTCCTGGTTACAGAATGTGATATATTGACAGTTTATGATAATATTATTTTACTTTTAGTGACCATCAATTTTTATTCTTATTTTTTTAGTATTCCCTTTTTATCTTGTGTTGTAGTTTTTATGTTTTAATAATTAATTTTAATCTTATTTTCGTTTTATAATGTATACTACTACACTACAAAAAACATATTGTACTTTTTAGCTTGTTTTTTGATTAGTTTGTTGCCTTTTTTTGTCTTATGTTGTTTTATATATATTTTTTCTCTTTTTTTTATATACTTTTTATGTTTCTATTTCTTTTTTAATATTATTGTGTAGCAATAATTTTTCTATTCTATTTCTATTTTAAAATTTTTTTTATTTTTTGTGTTCAAGTTTCTATTTCATATATATATTAATAGTTTAATTAATTTATTTCAAATAAAAACACTATGGTAGTGTTAAATTTATATCCATAAACATCCCCACTTCTTAATTATTTACCTTATAAAAGTCCTTTTAGTTTGCATATTTGGCCAACATAAGCAGAAAATGATCTTTGGCAGTGGAAAAACAATAAAAAATAATTCATTTTAAGGTCCGTCGAGCTGCACCCCCCATTTGACCAATTTGAATTTTCAGGTTTACATGCTCTTTATGTGCTAATTATGTGCCAAAAACAGTGCATAAAAGGTATTACACTAGAATCCCACTATTTTTCTTATTTCTTAATAGATTTTAACAAATAATACATACATACAAAACAAACATATAATAGTTGTTACTTTTCTGTTATAGCAAAAATATACAAAGTGTTTAAAAAAAAGCCAAGGGGGTTTTTAAAATACATAAAATTGTAATTGTCACAAAATGTCATCTTTTGAAATTTAGAAAAAGAAGCCTTATTGTTAGCATCTCTAGTGTCCTTGTCAACAAAATTGGCGAAAAGATAACGAAATCTGGTTAACTTAAATTATTAGCAGTTTTTATTTTATTGAAGAAGTTGGTATACAAAAAAACTTTTTATTTCTTAATAGAATTTATCAAGTTATACATCGGTTTACAGACAATAGATAGAAGTTTTTTGTAGTTGCAAAAAAAATGTATAAAGTTTCTTTTTTTATTTCTTAATAGAATTTTTCAAGTGCTACATCGGTTTATAGACTTTTTATTTCTTAATAGAATTTATCAAGTGCTACATCAGTTTATAGACAATAGATAGAAGTTTTTTCTAGTTGCAAAAAAAATATGCAAAGTGTCTCAAAAAAAACCCAATGGTTTTTTAAGATGCATAAAATTTTTGGACATCCGGTTTTTAGTGGTCCATATATATTTTTTTTTTGATACACAAACAAAAAATTCTGTATAAATCCCAGTTAAATGCTGCTTCATTTTCATTGCATTTGCACCATTCATTCCATTCAGTTGCATTTTGTGTTACACAAAGGCTAAAGTGTTGAAAAATTTATAAGGTGGGCCAAAAAGACCGTACATTTTTTTTCGGCTTTAGTTGTGCTACTGTAAGTTTGATTTTTGTGATGGCGCATGATTTTTACATTTCACTATTTTTAACACCCCCCGCCAAAATTTTATGTGTACTCGAATTTAGACATTGATTGAGAAAAAACTTGCACAAATGCATATCACGCGCTCATTGAGTCGCATATAAGATATGGAATAGCGTTTTGGGGATACTCCATGCAAAATTCAATTAACTCTGTTTTTGTTCTTCAGAAAAGTGCACTCAGGTATTTGTGCCAAGTGAGTTGTCGGACCAGTTGTAAGCCTCTAACTTCAGAGACGGCATGCCTGATATTTAAAAAATATAAAGGATACTCTAGAGGAAATCATTATAATCTTCAAAACAACGACAACTTGCTACTTCATATTCCCAAGTCTACTTTGACAAAAAAACTATAATATATGAAAGCATTTCGGAGGTAATCTCAAAATATTCTTAACACCCAAAGCATACTACAGTCTTCAGGAGTTTTATTGATCTTTTATTTAATTTTTGTTGATTTTTATGTGTTTTTTACTTTTTACTTTTTAAGAAGCCACTTTTGAGTCTCTTACACCCTTTTAAATCTTATTTTCAAATTAATTATGTCTATATTTTTTATTTTGTTATGCTTGACTTTTTAAACATTGTGTGTGTGTGTGGGTCTTGATACTCTTAATTTTTTATATTAATGTCATAAAATAATGTTGTTCGTCCGAAAGTGTACAATGAGTTTTTATTATTTTTATTAATTTAATGTTCTATTATGCTTTATTTTTTGTAGGTAAAAACTTTTTATATATTTCTGAAATTGTGTTTGTATTGCGATTGTTTCAGCAATTATGTTTTGGTTTTTTTGCTTGTGTTTCAACTATAATATAAACATTAACATAAATGGCTATGGATTTTTTAAAATATATATTACTATTATAATTGTTATTACTTTTACTCAGGTTTATATTATTTTAATTTAGGTTTAAGACTTCTTATTAGGTATAGATACAGAGTCTTAGTGTTTTTTTTCTTGCTTCGTCAATGAAAATTTCCCTTCATTTTGTCTATTTTACACAGGTTTAAAAAAGCACTTCTTTCATTGAGAAAAGCTTTTTTAGTTCTTGTCCGATTTTTATGAATGATACCTCTTTGTACACTGAAAAGACGTGGCTTTCCGGATAATTGAAATCAGGTACATTGGCTTATATATAGCGTATATAGACCAGAGCCTTAGCTTCTTGCAGAGTAAAGTGGCGCACATAAAATTTTGGCGGGGGGTGTTAAAAATGGGTAAATTTAAAAATCATGCGCCATCTTGGATTTTAACGAAATGTCAATTTTGCCAAAAGATTCATAGTCTGAACCTTTATTAGAAGAAGAAGCTAAAATCAGCTTACGGTGGCAAAACTAGAGCCGAAAAAAAAATTACTGATTTCTAGAATTAAAATTTGGCGAAAAAAAAACAGTTGCAATAAGTGTTTTATTGTATTGTAAAAAGAAGTAATTAAATAAAAACAAAATCAAAAACTTTCTTGATTTCTGAAAATATTAGTGACAGGGGCATGTTTAATTTAATCAACGTGTTTTGAAATTAAGGTAACTTTTGAATTAATATTAAAGTAGGTTTACGACCTAAGAGGTCTGTTGTGGCATATACCTAATTATAATTCCCTCAGCTCAATTCCTTGATAATGGAAATCAGTCTGGCTACGCCACTGAGTTTTGTCCTTACAATCCTTAGATTAAAAAGAGACAAGATATCTGGTCCAACGAAAACTCATTGGCAAATAATAACCACTGTTTATTTATAAATAAAATCACAGCAAAACAAAGGTCAGAAATGTCGATTATTTTTCTGTCCTTTTAAACGACGTTAGAACGATATGGACAGAGAATTCTGTCAAAATCACTTTAGGTCGTGATTGCCTTGTGGGGAAAGTCAGCAGAGCGCAGACGGTCGGATGATATTTTTATTGACATAAGCTTTTTCGTGCTATTTATTTTAAAATTTCAGGATGTTTTAAGCAGTTTATAAGTCGTTTTAAAACCATATTTTATCAAAAAACGTTTATAGTGTGTTTTTTACCAGTAGGAGAATATTTCAGTGCAAGTGAAATCTGTCAGTAGCAGTACATGCCGGTAGGTACACAGAAAATAAAATAAAAGTTTATGAAATATACGTAGATTAAAATATCAACAAACACGTTTGTTTTTTTTGATGAAGTAGTTAATTCCCAATGCGTCAAATGAGATATTTTCGAACGTTTTTATGAGGTTTTTTTTCGAAGTGGTTTTTTATAAAGACGATAAAATAAAGCATACTTTTGATGAAGTAGTTAATGCGTAAATAAGATATTTTCGAATGTTTTTTTTTTATAAATACTATAAAATAAAGGTAGGTAAAGTCCTTAAACCAACTTGCCAACAACAATAGAAGTTAATTCACATGTGTTCAGGTTTGTAAGAATATTGAATTTCTACCGCCGTTGCCATCTGCGCTCGCCCCTCGAATTGATATTTAAATTTTTTTGTCTGTCCTAGATGTCTCTATATACTTATATACTTTATTGTGTACTGAAGAAGTTAGTATAAGTAAGTTTCTGCTAATGACCAGAAAAAATAACAAAATTAACAAACATAATAACATAATTTTTAGCTAGTAGGTAATATTTTTTTTTCTTGATGTGATATGAACTGTGTTTCTTTGTTTTAATGTTTGGCATAATTTTATTGTGTTGAAAATTGAAATTGCTATAAATCATATACAAACTTTGTAATAAATTTATTTTGTATAAAATTGCACTACAAACATTTATTGTTAGGAAGCTTCCAAGCTCAAATTGGCAGAATTATTTTTTGCACGTTTTTTAAATTATTTTGCAGATTTCATATTATAGTAAAATTTTAATAATATAATCCATGTGTAATTTAAGTAGGTATGCCACTGGGATGTTTACTGTAAACAACAGAAAGTTAAACATTGTTCCATATTATGTTGGGAATTTGGAACCTTTGGTTGCACTAAAACAAAGCTATGATTGTTCCTATCTCCCCTCAACTAAAGAATAAAGTGTACTAAACGGAATGGGTCCTCTATCTTTATTTAAACTATTTCTGGATTTAATGATTTCCATACTTTCATATGCATTCAAAAGTCTTTGGTACACTTTTTAGAAGTTTTAGGTTATCTAATGTGAATCTATGATTGTTTTCAAAAGCATGCTCGGCCACACTTGACTTTTCTGTTCTTCCTTATTTTAAGTGTGCTAAGTGTTCTTTGAATCCATGCAACTGATTTCGTAAATTCCACTTTTTTCTAGAACCCTAGTTTTATCATTGGGATTTCCTAGTAAACTTCTTATTGTGTTTCCGGATTGAAATACTAATTTAAGACCGGTGTTATTAAATAATTTTTGTAATCCTTTCGTATAATTAGGATTATAAGAAATTGATTGATTATAAAAATAAATTGGACTTTGACCTATACAGAAAAAGAACGGCCACCAACAGGTATATTCCAAATGACTCTTTTCATTGTTTACAACATAAGCTTGCAAGTTTGCACTTTTTAACATATAGATTAGTAAATTTCCCCTTAAACAAAGAAAAATTTGAAGCAGAAAAGAATAGGATTAGGAATATAGCTGGCGAAAACGGTTACGACGAAGGCTTAATAAATAAGCTGATAAATAGATATTGTTTTCAAAAGACCTTTCGGAATTCCACTTTTTTCAGACAAAAAGATACCTGCGATCCAAAATTTGTATCAATTCCTTATAATCCTAATTATACGAAAGGATTACAAAAAGTATTTAATAACACCGGTCTTAAATTAGTATATCAATCCGGTAACACAATACAAAGTTTACTAGGAAATCCCAAGGATAAAACTAGTTCTAGAAAAATTGTGACAAAAAATATGTTGGCCAAAGGAGACGCTCTATTCAAACACGTTTTAAAGAACACTTAGCACACTTAAAATACGGAAGAACAGAAAAGTCAAGTGTGGCCGAGCATGCTTTTGAAAACAATCATACTAGATAACTAAAACTTCTAAAAAGTGTACCAAACAAAAGACTTTTGAATGCATATGAAAGTATGGAAATCATTAAATCCAGAAATAGTTTAAATAAAGATAGAGGACCCATTCCGTTTAGTACACTTTATCCTTTAGTTGAGGGGAGATAGGATTATAAATCGTGATCAATCACAAATTATTAGTCTTATCTCCGCCCACTTAAAGATTGTATATAAGATAGAGCGTAGGTTAATTTTTGTTTATCGTCTCCTGATGATGCTAACTTTGTTAGCGAAACGCGCGTCGAGTGCAAAAAAGTGTAGTTTTGGTTTGTGGAAAACAATCATATTGTTTTATTGTTCCATATAATAATATAATCAAAGTCTCCGTAAGTGTCAGGTATCTTGTCTCTTTTTAATCTAAGTTACAATCCTATGCAGTGAAATAGGATGTGAACTGGCCACTTCCTCCTGCTCTCCACAAAATCTACAGATCGGTTGCTCCAACTCTATTCATATGTTTGTTGAGTTGGCAGCAGTCTCTTAAGCCCCGTTCTCAAAGCTTCGACGTGTCGCGAGCGACAATCCGCTCCACTCTGGCCGGTGGAATCCAGCGACATCAACTAACTATCGTCCACTGTCGCTGGATGTCGCAAAACCGGAATACGTTTATTGCTTTTTATCTTTGGCGAAAAGCAAAAAAGGGACAAAAAAAGAGAAAGGCGCGCATCAGGAACGTCTTAATATTATTTTACTTTCTTTGGAACAAAGGCCCGTGCAGAATATGAAAATGTCCCAAAAGTAAAAAAAACGAAACAATTTGCAACAAAAGCATGGAAAACCTCTAAATATGACGACTGTCGCGGCTACAGGAGAAAAAGCTGAAATCAATTTTCTGCCAGCGGCAGCCAGCGACAGATGAGTGGGGAAAATAGGGAAAAAGCGGCTTAATTGCTATTGGTCAACGAAGTGTCGTTCGCGACACGTCGAAGCTCTGAGAACGGGGCTTTATATACACCTGTGATTATTAATTTTGGGAACTTTGTTATATATTGTTGAATATGAATGAATAATAAAAATTTATTTTTAAGGTATGTTCGGCCCTTCTACAACCTTTTCCACCCCGACAGCAGCGTTTACAGGTCAACCCTCTTCCTTTAACTATTTCCACAGCAACGGGGACTACAACACGTGGGGCAATCAGCTGAGCAGCCAGCGCAAGTACGACGACTACTACAGGGACCCGTCGCAGCAGCAGCAGCAGAATATGTATGCCGCCACTATGCCCGATAACAGCCTTAAGGGGGTCGAGCATGCTATGCAAAATTTAGGTAAGTGTGGTCTTACTTTTTTTGTCCTCAGCGCCACAAAATAACTAAGGTTACTAATTTGCAGAAATTGTTCATATACATCACACACTTGTATGCATTTTAATATTTTAGTAATGATAATATGGTATTTATGGTCGGTACATTATTTAACGTCGAAGTTATCTGTCATTGTGGTTACCTTTTTTTTAAATTAACGATAACGGAATGTTTACATAGTTTTTGGTCAGTCTAATTTGTTTTTTGGTTGACACTAAATATAGCCAGGGACCTATAAGTTATATAGGTCTCTGATACAACTCTTTTGTAGTAGTAGTATTATAGGGGCGGGCTGTGGGCCTGGCAATTAGGCTTCTTCATGGAAAATCCCCACTTCAGCTGCCTTGATCTTTGATCTTTGATCTTGATCTGGCATATGCATCGCATTCTGCTATAAAGTGCTGTGCCGATTCCGCTTCGAACCCGCAAGCGGAGCACACACATTTTTATTATTTTTGTTCTGCGTTTCAAAAAAACTATGGATGGACTAAATTCCTTCTATTTTTAAAAGTTTGTTGCTGTTGTTAAATGTTTTGTATTTATTTTAATATTTTACAGGCAATTTGTTAAATAGTTTAATGTAATAAATTTTAAATATTTAAAAAATTGCCGTGCTGGTAATAGATAATAAAATATAATCTGGTATTTACTTGTTAATTCAAGGTTCCAAGTCGGTCTTTAACTCATACAGTGCATACACACCGGGAAACGTCAGGGAATTTGTTATTTTATGCAAGTTTGCCTAACAAGTGTGGAAAGTGAATTGGCCGAAAGACGCGATAGCGTAGTTCGGCCAGGAATTAAGTGCGGAAGAGGCACTACACACGTGTTAGAATATTTTTTCTACAACCACCTGACTGCAGTCGAATGGAGGCAAAGAGAGTCAAGTGGAAATAAAGAAAAAAAAAAGCTGGTCTATTGTTAACGAGATTAGAAATAAAAAATTTAAAAAACGATCTGATATAGATATTGACCCTGATGACCTTAAAGATTTTTTTGTTAGTGTGGCTAGCACCCTGACTGAGAGCATTTCCTCAAGTAAAGAGTGTAGACATTCCAGACTTATTTTTTCACACGACCTCCTCAGCGGAACCAAAGTTAATTTTTTCATCAATAAAAAATTAAAAATCATCAGGTGTTGATGGAATTTCCATAAATATTTTTCAAAACTTACCGGATTATGCCTTAAAAGTATTAGCAAAAGCGTTTAACAAAAGTTGGGAAACAGTATCTTTTCCTGATAGTCTTAAATTTGCTCATCATGGTCATGGTCGTCATGCGTGGAACCTTCCAACTACAGGCCAATTTCAATTTTAACAACACTTTCCAAAATCTTTGAGAAATTAGCAAAGGGGAGAATACTTGAGCATCTCAACACTTATAATATCATTATAAATTCTCAATTTGGTTTTAGGGAAGGCTTAAGTATGCAGGATGCAATTTTCCCTTTTGTGGAATCGCTTTATACCTTATGAAAGTCAAAAAATTTACAATCGTTTGCCAGGCATCATAAGGAATATCAATATAAAATGCCTAAAAGAATTCAGGCAAAAAGTCAAAAATTTTCTTTTGGGGAAAACATACTATAGCATTGATGAATTTTTCGCGGATTCTTTTTAATCACCAAAGAGTAAAAGTATTTTTAAATTTCTTTTTTTTGTTGTGTAAACTTTATAGATATAGGTTTGACCCTTTTGTGTATTTTGTGTTGTGTTTTATTTGATGTGTATTTTAGTTTATAAGTTGCTTACTTTTTAAGATTTTTAAGCTTTGTCAAAAAGTTATGTACTAGAAAAAAATACAGTTTTTCGGCAATTTTGATTTTTTCCTCTGTAGACTTAAAATCTGGTGACTCCAAGGACAACCTAGCTCAAAAGAAAGCCGCGACATGGGCGAGCATCGCCAGCCAGCCAGCCAAGCCACAGATCACTTTACAAAGTACCGGGCTAAAGAAAAAAGGGCCTGGCATGCCCCCAGGACCCATTGTTCCAGGAAAACATAATATGGATATCGGGACGTGGGATACTAATAAGGTGGGGATTACAAAAATTGGCTAAATGTAAGAGTAATAGAACGTAAATTTTTACCTACTAGCGTGCGGTTAAGTGCACTTTACCGCACTCATTTGCGTGCGGAAAGTAGTACTTTACCGCACTGAGGTCATGAATATGCCATCTTTGTACAATCTGTATTTTCATTGTTTTCGATGAGTTAGAAAACTTGAGCCATAAAGTAGTGTACCATGGATACCTATATCAGAAAGTTTTTGAATTAAAATGTTTATATTAACCTTTTCAAAAGCCTTGGAGAAATCGCTGTAGATATCATCATCCTGACATTTTCTTTCCAAGGCCTACAAGAAGTAATTAGAAGACACTGTAAGATTTGTTACCGTAGATTCACCTTTAATAAATCCATGTTGTTGACAAATTATTGTACTCTGTAACAAAGGACGTATCTTTGTGTAAAAGATTTTTGCAAAGATATTAGTATGTGATATTGGTCTATAATTTTTCTAATCATAACAAAAACTTTTTCTGGAAAAAAATTCACCACACATAAAAAAAATTCTTACTTTTTAGAGTACTCCACCCCAAATCCCAGTTGTAACAAATGTAGTCCCTCCAAAGAACGCCCTTCCGCCAAATGTAACACAAGCACCGCCAGTATCGAATGTAAGGATGGGATGGAGTGCGCCTCCACCACAGCAGCAGGTAAACTTTCAATTATTTTGATTTTTCCATCAAAATATCAATAAGAAAGCAAGTGACTTCAGCTATAGAAATACCTATTGTTTTAAAAGTTTTGTAATTACATTTTCTTTTCTGCCAGATGGCGAGAGCGCCACCTTCGGTGGCTCAGGCGCCGCCTCCAAGAGGTCCTCAACATCCAATGCCCCAGGCCGCCTACCAGCCTCAACCAATGATGCCGCCCATGATGCCTGCTCAAGTTCCGGCTGGGTCTCATATTCAGGTACTTTAGGCTTATCTTCATGTCTTTCATGAAAAGGTTTTCTGTTCAATCATTAAGTCTCTTTTAGAAAACCGTTTCAGTGACTGCCGCGTCCAAAAGTTCTCCAAAAAATTGTGGCTTGTGGTAATTGAAACACTATCCTAGAGGTCAAAATTCCTGCAGATCATAAAACACGATATTGGCTTCTAATTACGGCATCAAGTTATTCCACGTGATGCGTCGTTTGTTTGTCATCCAAGTAAAGATTTCACCATGACCCTCAAACCCACATGAAGGTCAGTGCCAAACTGCCAATACCACTTGTGAGTCTTAGTTAGGTGCCACCACAGATGTCATAAGGAGACAAGCAATGGTACCACCCAAAGAAATTAAAATAGAAACTAGGCACAAATTCCGGACTGCGATTGTCAAGTTTCCATAATTATCGTTTATTTGATTTTCTATAATTATGTAATAATGCATAAATACAATACATTAGTCTAATGTAGTAGGAATAGTGCATGAGAAAGTTTATTTAATATAATATTTTGTTTTTTCTTATAGAAACAATTATTGAAATCAGGTTTAGGACGTTTTCTGTCTACAATCTGACAACCAAGGCTAAAAAGTTATTGATATGTCCTGGCACGTTTTGCCACCCTAGGTCCAACCGATCCAAAGGGTTTTTGTTAGCTTTTTGTGGTTTTTGAAATTATTATTTTTATATTTTTGTTTCAAGACTTACAAAAATGCTTAGAATTGTGTGTTGGGTGAAAAAAGTTCTAAAAAGTCGTTGACAGAAGTATCTTTTTATGGGTACACAACAAATGGGCCCGAAGTCCATTGAAATAAGAAGAATAGTAAACAACAAATCTGTCTTAAACCGCCACATTTTAAATACTGCTTCAGCACCAATCAGAACGCGGCTCTACAATACTGATTTGGAAAAATTGCGTTTGATATATGTGCGCCTTCTAATTTATTTTAATTTCTTTGGTGTGCCAGGTGGTGGCAGACGCCACACTTATTGTGTTCCTATCCTACAACGTAAGCTCTTTCTAGCGCATAGTAGTAGTAATAATAGGGAAGGGGCGGCGCGAAGCCTGGCAAGTAGGTCTCCCTGGGCCCTTTCTGCCCTACTCCGAGCCTGCCCCTAATCCACCGCCTGCACCACTGGTCTGGCAGTTTGCTCATTTGGTCTCACTGTTCTTTTTGCAAAGTCCAGTATTTTGTCCCATTTGAGCGTGTGCAGGTCCTCCTCATCCAGGGTCGGGAAACCGAATACCTGATATCTCGTCCTCTGGTATGCCTCGCAGTTCGCTATAACGTGTCGAGATGTCTCTTCTGCCCGCCCGAAGGCCCGGCGGGTCGAGTCATTCTCCACCGCGATCCGGGTCATGTGCTTCCTTAGTCAGTTGTGACCTGTTACAGGGTTCCCACTGACCTGGAAAATCTGGAAAAGTCAGGGAAATTTGAGAGCTACCTGGAAAAGTCAGGGAATGATCAAAAAATCCTCAAAAGTCAGAGAATTGGCACACAAAACCTGGAATTTCTCTTTCTCAACCTATTTTTTAAACCAACTTTGCAAAAAATATTATTTGCTCTGCTCACCTCGAATATAAGCTCAACATCTGTTTTGCGCTCAATCAGTTCCAGTCCACCTAAAATCCAAGAGCAAGAGAAAAGAGAGGAGAGCTTTTTAAAACGTGTAGGACAAGAACCGCATCATTACCCAGGGTGGCAGGTTGTGTTTATTGAACATATTTGGTTTTTGTTTTGAAATAATAAATATCATCGGGTATAATTTCTCCTTGTTCTAAGCACACATCGCGCTATCTTCTGTTACAACTTTCGAGTGTAGTCTAGGGCGTTTTCTCTAATCCCACAGTATTTTTCATGTACTGTGTTCCAAACCTTAACAAAACAGTTTCTAATTTAAACTGGATAAGTCCTCCCATAAGTCCACCAGAGTGGCAGTGTCAGGCTGTGAAAACCAATAAATATCACGTATATTGTAAGCTTTGTTTAAAAAATATTTAATTGGGTAATATGGGGCGTTAGGCCATCTTGAGCCATTTTAAGAGCAGTGGTCATGTAAAGTAAGTGGAGTAGCGCAGTGGGCAGCGTATCTGCCTGCCGCACGGAAGGTTCCGGGTTCGAATCCTGGCTAGGTGCATGGATATTTTGTGTTTGTCTTTCACTTTGCATAACTTTGGCTAACAAAAAAAAGTAAAGTGGAGGCTGAAAAAAATTCAAGGAAATTGCCTTTGTTAATTAAGAAAACTATCAGTCTTGGCCCAAGATTACAATGGACCTACATCTACAATAACTACTGAAAGTGAAGGAATCTCCACAGCAACTGCTTCCACTGCCAAAAAGGGTTCTGGGTCAAACCATATCAAATCAACCAAAAAAAGGCACTTTTCGTTTTGACCATCTCCGATTTTGATGATTTTTGGTACACTTATTCTTCTGATCCAAAAACTTAAAAATCCAAAAAATTTCTATAGGATCAATAGTTTTTGAGCTATTACTATTTTTGTAAGTGTCTGTCAAGGACATATTGGTCAATTTCTTGATTTTCAAAAATCAATAAAACAAAAACCGCTTATCCAAAAAATTTGATTTTTTGAATTTTTGAGTTTTTTGATAAGACGAATAAGTGTACCAAAAATCATCCAAATCGGAGATGGTCAAAACTATTGCATGGTTGACTTGATATGGTTTGACCCTTCTACTCCTTTTTTGTAATCTTTTCTTATTAAGCAATCAGTTATGGATGCAGAAATATTGTGGTTCAAGGAATCTTTAAGATTAATCCTGATGTTGCCAATTATGTCCTAATCATCTGCGAAGGCCAGTAGTAGGTTGGGTCCGTTCTGGTGGAATATACCCGGTAGTGTTTCAATATTGACTTTTCTAATTGCATATTCCAATGCTATGTTAAAGAGTTGGGGTGAAAAAGAGTCACCCTGCTTAAGCTCATTGTTGATACCAAAAAAATCAGAGTAGCTCTGTCCCACTCTTATCTTGCACCTTGTATCCTCCGTACATATTATTACCAGGGATATCAGCTTTTTTAGAAACCCCAGTTCTTGATTGGCTTCCCACAACTTTGCTCTATATAATCTGTCAAATGTCTGTTTGAAATCAATAAACATCTGGTGAAGTTCTCTGTGAAATTTCCAGCATTTTTTCATTATTTGTCTAACGGTGAAAATCTGGTCTATAGTGGGCCTTTTAGGCTAAACGCGCACTGGTTTTCCCGACTATCTCCTTATATGGTTCAATCCTCTCTCGCAGGATACTGGAGAGGACCTTGTAGTATGTATTGTATTGTAGTATGTATTCCACGATAATTGGAGCATTTCTTTTAATCTCCTTTTATATGGATGGGGACTGCCATGCCTTCCTTCCATGAATCCGGTAGCATTTCGGTGTTCCAAATGTTTTGGATGAGCTCATGTATGGCCCTATGCAGTGTTTTCTCCACCATATTTTATACATTCGGCAGGTATGCCGTCACTACCAGCAGCTTTTTTGTGTTTTAGCTTTTTTATTACTTTAACTGTTTAATCATATGTTGGGGTGGTATCTCTATTTCAGCTGTCAATATGCTTATGGGTGTAGTATCGGTATTTACTTCTTTGTTGAGTAGTTCGCAAAAGTAGTTCTTCCATGTGGTTAGGATCTCTCTTTCGTTGGTTATCAGTTGTCCGTTGTTTGTTGAGAGGAAGTTTTCGGTTCTCGGTTGGTATCCTGTTTTGTGCTTTGTTATTCCCTGAAAGGATTCTTTTTCTGTTGTTTTGTCTGTTTTCATCCATTTCTCTTATTATATTTAGATGGTGGTGTCTCTGTTTCCTTTATATCATTCTGCGTGCTTAAGATTTTTGTTGTTTATACTCTTCTGTAATAGAGCTGTTGGGTGTTGAAGCATTTTTTTCCTGGTCATATTTCGTCTTTCCGTCGCTCTACTACAGTCTTCATCAAAATACTTCATTCTTTGTTTTCTCTTTTTGTCGAGCACTTACTAGTTACCCTAATTACTGTTTCTTGGATGTTCTTCCAGATTTCGTTTACATTGTATCCCCATTGCGGTTCTTTTTATTTTTTCAGTAATTAGTTTCTGGTATATTTCTTGTGTTGGTTCTGTCTTGAGTTTTTCCCTATTCCAGCTTATGCTGGTCTTTTTTTTCGTGTGAATGTGCAAATGTGCATATATATTAACACTTCGTGTAATTTAGTTTTATAACTTGCTAGACGAACCAAAAAAACGTTGGTAGAACTAGGCAATTTAGATTTTTTTTAATACTGTTTTTACGATTTAATGAATTCGGTTCCTGTGATTTTTGTCTTCAAATAAAGTTTCTAACAAAGTTTCTCGTCTTATTTATCTGCTTTTTACCTTTTTATCTCGATAATATAAATACCTGCTAAATTTGAGCTTTCAAAAATTGTCATGGTAAAAGTCTACATTTACTTGGTATCCACGTAGACAAGCAATTTATATTCAAAAAATACCTGGAATTTGTTAAAAAATGGTCAGGGAAAACCTGGAAAAGTCAGGGAATTTGGAAATCAGAATTTGGTGGGAACCCTGTGTTATGATACCTGTCAGCAGAACAGCTTCCCTTCGCGATCTACCCAGAAGCCATTTTTGTCTGGCTACATCTGGGCCCTTCACGAAGTCCTTGGTCTGCCTGCATCTTGTTCCTGTTCTCCAAGCGGTCGTCATGGCATCGTTGGCCCATTTATTGAGTCGACTTTGCAATTGCCTCTTGGTTGTTCCTAGGAGTGGTTCCGGCCCTACATACTGGGTGCTTGCCCCGATCCTGGCGAGATCGTCGGCCATCTCGTTACCCGGCACCCCCATATGTCCCGGTACCCAATGAGCATTTTTGTCTATATAAAAGTTACAGCAAATAATATAAAACCTTTATAAAATAACCAAAAGTTATATTATTTAGTGTTGGTGATAGTTTTATAACTCTAATATATCTCTTAAATGAGTAAAAAAGACTGTTCAACACCAGCTTATAAAAATTTATGGTACATAGTAATGGATAGAAAAACATTAGATAGATTTTATAGAACTTCCTTATGAGCCCTCAAGTATAGAAATTATTATAAAA
The DNA here is from genome assembly GCA_963921995.1 of Oxystoma pomonae. Taxonomy (NCBI): domain Eukaryota; kingdom Metazoa; phylum Arthropoda; class Insecta; order Coleoptera; family Brentidae; genus Oxystoma; species Oxystoma pomonae. The sequence continues at coordinate 93,925,397 of OY998166.1, read as the reverse complement.
AGGTTTTACAACTGTTCTAACAACACTACATAACAAATTAAAGGTTTTTATGGATTTAGAAATATAAATTTTCCATCTTTCTTCCCTTTGCTTGTTATGTATTATTCTTTTTCTTTTTACAATAAAAAAATTTATAAAATGGTGTTTAGCAATCTTCTAAAATAAATAAAAATGAAAGTGAGATAAGCTGAAGCAGGAATATGAATATTTATATACTATAGTCAAAAAAAAGCTGTTTTTCAAGTCATCCTACTCTGAAAATCAGCTGCGGTCCCGTGTGTACTGTATAGTTTTCGAATACACTCACGTAAATTTCATGGGCTCCAAAAATACTTGAGAAAACGGAAAAAAAATATTCATTTAAATATCAGTTTTTTTTTCATACGCGTTTTTTTCTTTCTGGGACAAATATTGAATTTTGTATGTTGTTCTTAACCCTAACAAGCTATATTTCGATTGAAGCACATGTTGAAACCCCATAAATAACGTTTTTATTTAGGCCAAAAACCTATTTTTGTAATCCAAAATGGCGAAAATTTCCGACAATTCTATTAAAAAAAAACAATACAACTATACCACTGTTTACCTCGTCAACACTATTTTATGACCCTTTTAAAAAATGATGCTACTTGGAACAAAGGGCTGCAGATGGCGCAGTATTGAACACTGATGGTCCGTTTCTGCGAGCTTAACATAGTTACATTGTTCTCTTTTCCTAAATGCATTCCTCGAGAGATCCAGTATACTACACATACCAGGAAAAATACCCGCCTCCACACACTTCAAGCCCGCATAACTGTCAGAGGTAACTATCTCAAGAATATAGTTAGATTGCGGGGTCGAAGGGTGTACAGGCGAGTATTTTCCGGGGTGTTCACATTTGTCGCCGACCAGCAGTATCAGCGTATGCGCTCGACGTTTCACGGTGCGTTTTTGCGACCTTAACACGGTTACTATATTGTTCTCTTTTTCTAAAACACGGTTCTATGCGTTTCTCATTCGTGGGTCCCCCGAATCAAAACACGTATCACGTGGTCTAAGCGAGATTTCCCTATACAAGTTCATGTCGGACCACGTGATGAGTTTTTTGAGTCATGGTGACTGCGCATGGGAAACGCTGGTGGGAATCGGGTGTAAAATGCATTCGATCCCGATATCCGTCATCGGCAACTATCTCAAGGAGATTTGGATCTCTTATCTCTCAGATTGATGTAATTAAAACAAGATATAATGGTATGATATCTCGCAAAAACGCGCCTTTTGATGTCGCAAAAACGCTCCTTTTGATGTCGCAAAACGCGCCTTTTGATGTCGCAAAAACGCGCCTTTTGATGTCACAAAATTAACCTTAAAAAATCTTGTTTTTTTTGTTATTATAATTGCCAAAATAAATTAAAATTGTTTTTTTGTTCTAAAAACAGTTGTATTATAATCACTATATAAAGAAATTAATAAGAACATTATAGAAAAAACCTTATGGGAAAAAAAGCTTTATGAATGAGTTCATAAGAATATTACAGACACCAATTTATACAACTATTGTGTGTGAGTTCCCAAGTTTTTATAAGCGTCTCTCGAAATATTTTCAATCTTATCTTATATAAATTTGTTCTTGGTTAATTAAGTTTTATAAGTGGGTTGATAGCAACATTTTAAAAATCAATCTATTATATATTTTTAATTGATAGTTACTTACGGTTTTATAGGTGGGTTGACAGAAAGATTTCAAACACCAATTTATATAACTTTTGTCACTGATGACTTATATTTTTATAAATATGTTGGTGGAAACATTGTTAACACCAATTTATATAACATTTGTTACCGATGACTTTAATTTTTATAAAGATGTCCGTGGAAATATTGTTAACGCTAGTTTTATGTTACTTTAGGGTACCATCAATTTAGAGCCTTTAATAAAACAAATATACAAACTCAATTCTTGTAGGAAACTTCTAAATACCCTAGGGTATCAATGGAACCCTCTTTATAATTTTTATATAAATATCTGTCACCAGAAGTTTCTGAAAATGCTGATTGGGTACCCACATAAGTGTCACTTGTTTGCCCTCTCCCAAGGATTCCAGTGCATCCGCACATTCCTCCACCAGGGTGTTGGTGATCTTGGGCGCCCTTAATGCCTTTAGGGCTGATTGGCTGTCGAAGCATATATAAACATGCTCCTTCCTAACGTTCTTTATTTCTTCCATGCTTGCAGCCATTATTATGGCATACACCTCTGCCTTGCTCGCCGAGCGTGTAGCTCTTTCGAACCTCCTGGTCTTCCAAATAAACCCCCGATCCTGTGGTTTGCCTCTCCGACAGTTTCGACCCGTCGGTGTAGCAAATCACGGCGTTATCCTCGAACTGTTCGCGGAGGTTTTCACTCTGCCATAGTTCCCTGTCTGGGATGACTACTTTGTACCTCTTGTTGAATCTCCAGGGGTTTTTTGGTCTTTATGTTTTAATCGCTGCCATAGGGATTTCTCTCTCGGCGATTTGGGCAATCCTAAGATGCCCCGCAGCTTCCCCTCTTCCTCTCCATTGACCTGTATCTCTCAGCCGGAGGTGGGTCGCCATCGCTTCTTTTCTGATCCAGATCGGAAGCGGCGGCAGTCCCAGAATGGTTTCGAGTGCCTGTATAGGTGCCGTCCTCATAGCGCCGGTTATCCCTCTGCATATGGTTCCCTGTAGGCTCCTAAGCTTGAGGGTAGTAGTGACCTTCTCCACTGCTGACCACCAGTCTATGGATCCGTACTGGATCCTTGGTCTTAGTACTGCCGTGTACATCCAGCTGAGGTTTCTGGGGCTCAAACCCCAGGTGCGGCCAACCACTCGACGCAGTTGCCACATCGTTGCCTGCACCTTATTGGTCAATTTCGCAACGTGTGGTGTCCAGGTGAGCCCCTTGTCTAGGGTGACCCCTAGGTACTTCAGTTCTGAAACCAAAGTCAGGGGTCTCCCGTACATCTTGGGTGCTCTGAATCCCTCCATTTTCCGTTTTGTTGACACCAGCCTTCTATGATTCGTACCGCCCTTTGCATTCTGTTACAGACGGTGTTTAGGTGGTGGCCTACCACCTCCACGACACCGTCGTCGGCGTATGCGTGGGCGTCGAATACTTCCTCTGTTAGGCGTTGTAGGAGAGTATCCATGATCAGACACCACAGGTGTGGATTTAAGCAGCTGCCTTGTGGGCAGCCTCCCGTTGCCCCTATGTTGACCCTGGACTCCCCTAGATTGGCCTGGATCTTTCTCCCTGTTAGTGCAGATTTTACCCATTCGGAGATAAGAGACTCGGCTCCCCTTCTCTACAGGGCTGTTGTTATTACCTGCACTTTCGCCTTGTCGAAAGCTCCTTTGACATCAAAGAATACTGCCAGGGCTTACTGTTTGAATTGAAGGGCTTTTTCTGCCTTATGCACTACTGCGTGTAGGGCCGTGTCGGTAGACCTTCCCTCCACGTATGCATGTTGGTTTCTGTGGAAATGTTGGTTGGTTAGGACTCCCCCTAGTGGGTGTCTGTTCACCATTCTTTCCAATGCCTTCATCAAAAAGGATGTTAGACTAATGGGTCTGAAGGATTTGGCCGCCGTATAGTCTTTCTTTCCGGCTTTCGGAATAAAGACAACGGTGGCTTTTTTCCACTCTGTCGGTACATATCCCATTGCTATGCTGGCCCTAAAGATTCTCTTTACAAAAGGTAGGAGTATCTCTTAGCCTTTTTGCAGGAGCGCCGGTAATATGCCGTCAGGCCCCGGGGACTTGTAGGGACTGAACTCGTTGATTGCCCAGGAGATGGTAGCATCCGAGACCACTCGGTCCGCCAGTCCCCAGTCAGGGTCTTGTCCCTCCCGGGGTCCGGCGGTCCTCTGCGCCCCCCGTTCGCCGCCCTCTCCCAGGAAGTGAACCTCGAGCAGGTGTCGTATTGACTCCTCGCATGAGGCGGTCCAGCTCCCGTCTGGCCTTTTTAACGATGTTAGAGTCTGTTTATTCTCGCTGCTTAGGATTTTAAGAAGTCTAGAGGTCTCTGGAAGTGGCGCATAGTAATATCCACTGCATTTCTGAAACCCCCCTCCCCCCCGCCGCCCATCACAGAACCAATAGTGAACAATACCCCACATCTTATGGATACTTATTTATACATAAATAGGACAAAAATAAGTGTGTTTATTTTAAACATTTCAACAGTCGGAGTAAAAAAAAGAGGTCAGAAAAAGTCAGAACATTTGAGTGGGAACTTACTAAGGAGCAAAACAAATAGGTCATTTGAGAGGAATCTCCTACTTAACGTGGATTTCGAGCCATGTTCCTCGACTTATCTCTTTAACCCCGATTCGCCGACCGTTCCGACTCGGACTTCGTCCTTATAAGTTTCGACGTCTTATAACTTCGTCCTTATGTTTCGAAGGTAGTTTACCGACCTAGAAATGTGTAACCTTTTCCGCTTCCATGGGATATCTGATCCTATCCGGCCTGGTTACCGGCGTGATTACATTTTACTCTCATTCCCTAGAATTTCTAAATTATGTCAATCATAATTCAGAAATTCTAGGGAATGAGAGTAAATTATGTTATTTAAATAACTGATTGGTTCAATTTTATAGGGCATGATGCCGCCACCGCCAGTGCCAATGATGATGGCCACTGCGGCTCAGCAGGCCCAGCAGCCGGCTCCTCAACACCCCGTTCTAGACGAGCTGATGGGTAAAAATAAGTACAACCCTACCGATTTCGATCTTACGGCCCCCAACGCCAGATTCTTCGTTATCAAATCCTATTCTGAGGACGACATTCATCGTAGTATTAAGGTGAGAACTTTGAAAAAAAGTGCATTAGTGGTTTTATATAATTTCGGTGGTATATAGATATCTGTGTGATTTTTGAAATTTGAAAAACTCGGGAACACGGCTAATCCAAAAAATAATAAATGCTAACTTTTTAAAATTAAGCCCTACTTATTATATAAAAAATATAAAACTTCATTTGCCTCTGGTACTGAAGGACATTTTTAGAGAATGCTTGTTAGCCGATTTTGTTTTTATTTACCTTCACTAAATCCCTTTTTGATTTTATTATACTCGAGCTTAGAATGTCTGTAAAACTAAACTTTTAAATCCACTTTGAGCTCTGCAAAATTTTGTGCCTGGTGTCGGTATGAAATTTGGTGCAGCACGGAGCACCGCAACAAGCGTCTAGACAACGTGTTCCAGGAGCGCGAAAACAAGGCCTACATATATCTTTTTCTCGGTAAATGGATTGAAGCATTTCTGTGGAATGGCTCAGATGATGACTACGGGTCCAGCGCTAATTACTCATTGTGCAGGTTCGCACCGGCACCTCACCTTCGCGTGGAATTTTTCGACTGAACTCCGAGAGCCCTACTTTTAAAATCCGCATGGAAGAGGAAACTCCTCTATTTACTTCAAATCATCTGGAGCAAAAAGATTCAAAAGCGAACGCGAACGGAGTGTATTACCCGATGGTACCTCCAATAAGCTTTTAAACCTCTATTGAAATTGCTGAGCCCACTTTGGGCTGTGCAAAATTCTCGGCAAAATTTAACTTTTTTATGTATGCTTTATTTGTTTAACTCATTTTAGCCTTTTTTGTCATTCAAAAATTATGGTTTCTTACAGTACGAAATCTGGTGCAGCACGGAGCACGGCAACAAGCGTCTAGATAATGCGTTTCAAGAACGCGAAAACAAGGGCTATGTGTATCTGTTTTTCTCGGTGAACGGGTCCGGACATTTCTGCGGCATGGCACAGATGATGTCCCAAGTGGACTATGGGTCCAGCGCTTCAGTTTGGTCGCAGGACAAGTGGAAGGGTCAATTCAAGGTAGGTAGGATAGGTGTTTAAGACAATTTTCATCAAATTTTTACAGTCTGGCAATGTCGACTTCAGCACATACTACCTAATTTTCAGTCACCTTTTATACTGTGACCCATGTTGGTGGGAAGGTGTTCAGGTGTTCCCATGGTATTTGTGTTCAATGCGTTCGGAATTGTCACATGGTAATGGCATCGGCAGTTTTAACACCAAAAACACTGGAGCCAGAGGCGGAGTTTGCGGCGTAACACCAAATTTCTACCTAACAATCAAAGTTGGATCCATATTATCTGTGCCCTATAAAATATAGAAAAAAGGTAATAGAAGCAAAAAATTGCACTCAAAAATTGGAAAGTCATAAAATAGCCGCCGATTTGTAGAGATAAAAAAGTCACCTTACACCAAACCGTTTTTTAAATCGATTGTACACTTCGGACACTAGGAACTCGTAAATAAAATCTATGTTTGTGGCGTATTCATAGTGCTAAAACTGGGGTTAAGGAAATTTCTTTAAAAATATGTTCAAAACTACTATGTAAATTCCTAAAAACATTTTTTTGTTCGTTTGTCATTAAAAGTAAAAAAAAGTAAAAGTACTGACGAACAAAAATATTTTTTAGGAATTTATACTGTAGATTTTAACATATTTTTTAAGAAATTTCCTTAACGTAGTGGCGAAAAACCCAAAAAAGTAGTTTTAGCATCTAGAAACTCGGTCACCACATTTTATTTGTTTTTGGGATCTTTATACATTTTGTCTTTTTTCGAAAAAGTTATGTCAAGCAAAGTATGTTTGAAGTTACCGGGTTGTGCTTTACCTACTTTTTGTACAGATGTACAGATCAAAACAAAGTGACTCTTTTATAGAGTAATCCAATCTAAATCAGAGACAAATAAGCATTTTGCATTTGCAAATTCGCAGTTTAGGGGAAATGTCCCTACTTTTAGTTTTCTTGCACTGTTGATAAACATTGTCTCTCTCAGTTCAGCCTGAAGTGAGGCAATAATCTGTCTGATTTAAGAGGGTCGATGTTATCTATAGCTAGAGTTGTCCCAGGAAATACACAAATATTCTAGTAATTTGCCTTCTAGCGGATATACATCTGATATAAATCGATTAAAGAGGGCCTTTTTCATGTAAGTACTATCTATATGAATAGAATATTTTTTTAAATATTTCTTTAACATGCTCAGAAACTTCTTTAGGTAAAATTGTACAAATTTTATCTAGAGTAAATTTTGGCAAAAAACAGTTTCCTTTATTAAGTAAAATTAAAAAATTTTGATCTAAGAAGGTTTTTAGCATGTAGCAGTCACGGTCAGAATAATTTACCCTATCTCTTGGAGGTCATTTTATATATTTGGCCTATAATGGTAGAGCCATGATTAACCTTAAAATAATTTAGTTAAAAACCTGTTAAATTATTTTTAGATGTGCTAAAATACACTTATAGTAGGACATGTTTTTTTGGTAAATTTGGAGAACTTTGATTGAAAGAAATTAATACCACCTTATGTCTTGCACATTTTACGCTTTGAACAATTACAATTTTTGCTGTTTTTTGGATAAAAAAGGCAAAATAAAAATTGCCTTAAATTATTTCCATTTTTTCTAAAATACTTTTTTATAGCCTGATGTCTCTCTTCAACAACCTTAAATATTTTTCATTTAAACAGAGAAAAAATGTTTTTTGGCATTACTTTTTTTGAATGCTTAAAAAACAGTGAAAACTTGAAAAATGTGAGTGTTTTATTCTATCTACAAATCGAAAGAAACCTTAAAATGTGAGCAAAATCATGGCATAAAAATATGAAAAACATAGTAAAATTGGCTTAAACAAAAACGTTATATTTTAATCCGTAAATTACCATCATGGCTTTACCATTAGTCAAACCAAAAACTTCGGTCCAAGTTTCCAATCGTGTCATTTTTGACAGGCTTTTTGCTCTTTATTTTTTACCATTAGTTTTAATGATCCACTCTAAAAGTGATTATTTTTTTACGGCTTTTTGGGTGAGCGATATTTTTTAGGAGGTTGAGACGAGGGTGGTTAAATTTGTAAAAAATTGTAACTTAAGAACACGGATGTAAAAAAGAAAGGGATTGATAATTCCCTTGTGGTAAAATCACTGCCGTGTGTCTTCCGCTATTTTCGCCGCCATGTTGTGGAGATCTAGGTTGGCGACATTGGTTCCTTAATTTTAAATAGTAGTGTGGGAACACTGACTATCAACAGTGTCAAAAATGACGTTTCTAGAAAAGGTTATTTTTGTTGTTGTTTTTTAATACAAAAAAAAAAAAAGTGAAGAACCAAGCAAAACCATTTAAAAGACAGACAAATGCTTGAACGGCCACGCCATGATAACCTCTCTCATTTGGTCTGGGGAATGAGCAAGTTTTGAACAAATAAATTACAACATGGGGTATTGTCAACCATTGCTACTGGCGCTCCCGCTCAAGATAAACCTTCATTAAGTTGATCTCTGAATCTGAAACAGGAACTAAAACGTCTAGGGGCAGATATGCGCCAACAGTTTATAAATCCGAGGTTGTTATCGACTTTTACAAAATAAGAACAATACTTCATGAGTTTTAAAAAGAACATTAAAAAAATTGGTAATTATGCAGTATACCATTTTCTGCCATTTTTGATTTTTTAAAAAAAATTCTTTATGCGGGCACCTACTAGGGTCCCTAGGACCCCAAATCCGCCAGCGCCCAATTTTTTTTTTTAAGAGAAAAAAGGGTGCCCGGGGGGGGGGGGTTGTAATGTGTTTTTTTGATTGTTTTGGGTTGGATTTGATTACGTTGGGTTGGACTGTGTTTTAGTGAAAAAAATTAAAAAAAAAAAACAAAAAAAATCGAAAAAAAAAACAACCGGCGCAGGCGGATTTGGGGTCCTAGGGACCCTAGAAGGTGCCCCCATAAAGAATTTTTCATAAAAAGACAAACATTTTTCTTGTTGTCATTTCAATGTGTTTGTAACTTTCTCTATGTAATTTTAAGTAAGTAGTTTAAGATTTCATTGTCAATTTTTGTGATATTGTATCCAGTATTTTTTTGAGATTTTAAGACCAGTAATTATAAGATGTTTTACCAGTTTACTAGAAATAAAGAAAAATTAATATTTATTTTTTAATCTTTATTAACAAAACCTTAATGTTAACATTGTTTAATATCTAAATGACATTTTAAAGATATTCTTAGGTTAAATCTACATTAATGTTAATTTTTAAAACTAAATTTTGACGTTTATTTATTCAAAAGTTTTCTGATTCTGAAGAATTCAGCAGAAAAAATTATTACTAAGATATCCTTAAGTTTTGGTAAGTTTTCAGCATTTGACATTTTTTTTGTAGATTCGTTTTTTAAGGATAATGCACTTTCCTTATGGAAACTGGCTTTCTGTGTGATTTTGCTTATCTTGATGAAAATCTATCATTGCCCCATAGCAACAACTAACAAAAATGGCTAAAAATGTTTTTGTTTTGAAGCATGTTTGTTAAATACTAAGTGGCAACATAACAATTGAAATTTGCCTTTTGTTAAAAAAGTCATTTCTTGGTCATATGAATTTAATATTTTTTATGTTTGCGCCAGTGCGACGCAACCTATATTTTTCTGCTACTTATTCTCAGACTACAATTTGGTTCATAAATATTATTTACATTTTCACAAAAAGTGCAAAAAACTGATTTTAGGGAAAAGCCAGAATACCAAAATGTTTAACTTTGAACGCAGTATCTCAAAAACCACATAGCAGATCACTATGGAGCAATAAGAGATTTTTATCAGGACAATGAAACCTACAATATATGCAGTTTTGAGCAAAATCCCACATCCTTTATAAAAGATAGAGCTACAAAAAAAATGTTGAATGCTGAAAACTTACCAAAACTCAAGTATATCTTAGTAATAACTTGTTAACTTAGGGAAGGGATTGTCGACACAGTTGTTTGTTAATAGGTTTTGCCGCTCGACTCCATGTGCCAAAGATGTACTTTTTTTGTGATCGCTAAATGTTGCTTGACTTGCCATGGCTCTGGCTTTCAGCTGAGCCATATATGCTATTATCAAAGTCAGTATCTCCCTCTATTAATTTATTTTTTGTTACTGTATCATGTTGGTGCATCTGTGCTTAGCTGTTTTAGTCCCTGTGCAGATTCAGATCAACGTAATCAAGGTGTATCTTCAGCGGGAGCGCCAGCAGCAATGGTTGAACTGAGATTTTATTACAATTTATAACGTGTGGCCACAAACCTTATAACCTTAAAAGGTTTGTGCGTGTGGCTTAACAGTACACTTTGAGTTTATAAATTGGGGGGCAATGTTTCCATATTGTGATTTATTTGTTCGAAACCTGCACATACTCCAGACCAAATGAGAGAGATAAATGGCGTGACCGTTGGAGCATTTGTTTATGACTTTTTTCTTTACTTTTTTGTTTTTGTATTAAAAAACAACAACAAAAATATCCTTTCAAAAAAATGTCAAATTCAATCATATTTTGACACTGTTGACAGTCAGTGTTCCCACACTACTATTTAAAATTAAGGAAACCAATCTGGGCAACCCAAATCTCCACAACATGGCGGCGAAAATGGCGGAAGACACGCGGCAGTGATTTTCATGAAAATTTCCCATAGGTATTAGCAATCCAAGGTTTCTACATCCGTGCTTAAGAACCACAGCAGCTAGTGAAACCTGCTTTTTATTTGTAATAGCTGTGGATAAGGCCATATCTATAAAACTGCATGCTAAAAACTATAAAATTAAAATATAGATTCAATATAAAACTACTACATAATATATATTTATGCTAAATATGAATCAGGAAAAGTCTTTTGTGGGTCCTAAGCAGTTAAAAGTCGCAACTTTTCTCTTCGGATGGTGATTGACACTTCACTTTGCCTTGAATTTTCTTGATCTGATTTTGGATATCCACTTGGAGAACATGCTACGGTGTTTGAAGCGGAGTTATAGACCATTATCATGGTAGCAACCCTAACGTAGGTCAAAAATGGCAGGAGGGACATATACATATGCTCCGACAGCCAGCTGCCTGCCAGACTAGGGGCCGAAACCCAATACATTGGACCGGAACCTCTTCTGGGAATAACAAGGAAACAGGTACAGAGTGAGCTCAACAAATGGGCGAACAATGAACTGAAGACGTTCTGGAGGCAATATAGCAGACAGTCCAAGCTATTCGTGGATTCGAGAAGAGCTGCACTTGCTCAAATGCGTCGACATACTGAACTTCGTAAAGAAAAGAAGTAGCCCCTGAGAGAGAGTTGCAGCCGAAGTAGGGGCATCGAGGTAAGAAACGGGGTATGGCAGAAAGGGCCCATAAAGTGGCCTAATTGCCAGGCCCACGGGTCGCCCCTGTACTACTACTACTGGTCTGATTTTACTTCTAATCTACATGGTGGCCCAAATCTCTTTCTAGTGGATATAAATCCATTGAAATACTATTTTACCACTAACACAAAAATGTGTGAAATATTAGAATTGACAAATAGTTTATTTTGACATTTGACGACATTTGCAACACTTTGTTGAAGAGATACGGTAAATTATTCTGACCGTAATGGACATGAAAAACCCCTTTTGTAATCGATTTATATCACATTTATATACTCTAATACGAATCATCCTAGAATATTAATGTTATAATGTTCTTTTTATGTTTATGGGGTGCAAAAAAGATGGGTAAAGGAAAAATTCTCGTTTTAACCTGCGAGGCTGGGTTCCTTGACTGTGAGCCTGACTTTGATTTTCATTGACTGTTAAGTGATTAGTCTCTCTCTGTACTTCAAACATTAGGCTCCAAAAAGACCGTAATTATTGTCCCAATCAAACCAACCAGTCTCCGTAAGTGTCGGTATCTTTTTTGTTACAGGAATTCTTTATATAGCCAAAAACTTTGATTTAACTTAGCACTACATCTTATGGGAGAACGGTTTGTTTACCGCCAATATTACGGTTTGTATTTTTGTTGACTTTAGAATAGAATATAATAAAATCCATTTTTTTTTAAATATTTTGTTATTAGGTTCGTTGGATCTACGTGAAAGACGTTCCCAACGTACAATTGAGACATATAAGGTTGGAAAACAATGACAACAAGCCTGTCACGAATTCAAGGGATGCGCAGGAAGTGCCGCTCCCCAAGGGATTGCAGGTCAGTCACTGGACAAATGTGTTAGGGTAGGGTCTGTAATTTTTGTTGAAAATTTTTATTTTGAGACTTTTTGTAAAAGCCTTGTTTGCAGCATCAAAGTTTATTATAAATTTTTTCTTTGCTCAAAACATGATAAATTTGCTAAATTCCAATTAAGTTTTAAATTTTGCGCATTTATTTTTTTTGTAATGTTTTTTTTTCAGCCAAAGAGAGGTTCAAGTTATAAAGGTTTAAGTTATAGAGGTTTCACTGATTTGAATTTATTGTGGTTAATAATATTTTTTTGCGAAATTTGATTTGAGTTACAACTTTTATTTTTTGTTTGCTAACCATAATAATTAAATTCTTGCTAATTCCTACATTTTGTGCTACGGTTCCCGAGTTACATCGACTGATGTTGTCTCATTCTTTCGGACATACAAAGGGCAGTCCAATCAATCATGCCCTTATGCAAACATAAAAATCGCATCGCCGGTGCACTGTAGTAGGAAACTTGCGCAACCTAATCAGGATGCCTACTTAATAGTTAATACATTAACTATTAAGTAGACATCCTGATTTTTTTCTAAATCTTCAATAACATTATCCAGGTTCTGCGTATAATGCACTCGTATCGTCATTCGACGTCCATTTTTGACGATTTTATCCACTACGAAAAGAGACAGGAGGAAGAAGATACCCGCAAGGTGCCCTCCGTGAAGGAGCCTCATCCACAGGATGGGCAAAATCATCACAATTCGCATGGCGGACGCGATCATCATAGGTGTGTACACGGCATTTTTTATTTTCACATCTCTCAACTTTTTTATGATAAATATAAAATTAAGTGTATTGCCAAGGGCGGATACAGCCGATTTCAAAGGGGGTGGGGGGGGGGGGCGGTTAGGCTTGTCGAAGACCAACCTAACCTTTATTGAGTTGGCTTAAGATAGGTTAGTTGGAAAGGAGAAAGGGGCGGTCGCCTCTTTTCTTTACCCGCACCTGATTACAATCCACTATAAAGATCGGGTGGAAATGCTGCATTATTGTTTCAATGTCAGATTTTGATAGCGTCTTAAGGTCACTAAATTATAAAAGTTATCTTTGACTTAGAGGTTTATCAACTTTATGGTGACATTGACATCCAAGCAACTATGCCCTTATGCATTATAACACACTCAAACACCAAAGCAAAGGTTGAGTAAAATTCATATTTAATTTAGAAGTTATATTTGGGAGCTCTTTTGTGATCATACCAGTCGTCCTGTTTTCCACACCACACGAAAATATCTGTATGAGTACTTTTGTGTGCCAAATAGGCAATTTTTACGTCGGTCTCTTTCTATACCATGTGGAATGAGAGGCGAAAGATAACTCGGTCAATATGGCTCAAATGGGTGGAGGGTATTCGAATTGTTTCGTCCGTAAAACCTTTCATTCTACATGGTATAGGAAGAGACGGAAGTACTCGTGCGCGAATATTTTCATATTGTTTCCAAATTCGGACCCCTGCGTTTTAGACCATAAGATCAGTACTATTCAAAGCACAAAATTTTAACTTTTGATTTGCTCAAATAATGAAATCCCAGTCCCAGGAACCTAAAAAAATTGATGTCGATACAAAAATAGTCTAAGACAAATAACCCAAGGTCACAGTTAACTGCGATTGTTAAGTACGTTGCTGCGCCTGCAAAGTTATGTCCATCACTATGTACGCAACGACCGAAGATGTTGGATAATTTAGAATGGGCTTCAACATGTGCAAAATGTCCAAAATCGATGGCAGCTATTCTAATACTGGGCAAGGAAAACAGATTGGTTGGTTCACCCGTCATGGAGTAACATATTTACATAGTTTGAAAACATTAAAATTTAGTTTTCTGTCTAATTCTATCCAGTTTTTTAAATTAGAACATAAATCAACGGCAAATTATTCAAACTACTGTCCAAAAATAATAGGCAAGACAAGCTACGTTAAAGGCTAAGGCGCCATCTATATCAAAACATACGAATTAATGCTTTGCCTAAACAACTGATTTCAATAACCTCAACACAAAATTGTAACGTGGTTGGGTAAAAATAAACAGTCTATCTATCTATTTTGTTGCTTTGTTTTTTTAATTGGTTTTAATACACAGAAAGTGTTGATGTTTGTCTAAAAATCAACAACATCAACAAGTTTTCATGAAAAATAAAAACTATTGCAAAATAGTCAAAATACAGTTACGGGGTAACCCGCCATCGAGAAACTGGCTCTAAGTGTCGATATTTACTATGAACTATAGGTTAAGGAAAATTTGGTTTGAACTACACTGTAATTGATAAGATATTTTTACCTGGATGGACGTCAAATTTAAATGCACTGGAATAAGACGCGTAAGGAAATTTTTTCTTAAAACAGTCCAAATAATCCATAAAAAATTAATAAAATCTATGTAAACAAGAAATCTCAAAACTGTCAGTGACACGGCATGTCGTATTTCGAGTGAAATCATGGTATATTGTAGACCACCACCAAGTGTAGGTTTATCTAGAGGCCCTGTATACAATTTTTGACAGTTATTGTTTTACCAGAGGTAAGCAACTCGATTTGGCAGTTGTTAGGGAAATGTTGATAATTTTTTTGCGTGTTGGCAACCATTGGAAATAAATGATTTTGTTAATGTCACATTTTTGATTAATAAACGTAGGTACATATAAATTTAAATTTTATTATTGATATGCGGTTCAAAAATCTAATAATGCGGTACAAGAAACTGTAAAAATACTCGCGCCTACAACCTTGTATTAATTGTAACGCAAGAAAAATGGAAATGGAAAAATAGTCGAATTTGCGAGGTAATTAAGATAAGTTAAATTTAAATAATATTATACATTATTATTTCAAGAAAAATAGGAATAAAAAGATCGATCAATAATATTTTTTTTATTTTACCTACTATTAACATTTTTAAATCTCCCGTGTACTTTACTGTTTTTTTTTGTCAAAGCTTGACATATTTTACTAACCAAAAAAGTCATCATCATTCAAAAACTGTCTGGGGAAATTATAAAAAGAGAAAACAAAACATCAGTCCATTTCATAAAATCGGTTTTACATGCAAATATGAAAAAAAACTAGAAAGAGAGGATAATATGAGTTGCCCACCTCTGGTAAAAAAAAACAACTGTCAAATGTATAGCGGGCATCTAGGTTTATCTACTTTAAATTTTGAAACAATTACGATATTTTTAATGGGTTTTCAAAACGCAAATTTTGAAGTATTTTATTTATAAAAAAAATCAAATTCCAGCCCGTTCTTAAATCAATGTATAGGAACATATGAGATCTCACTTTAAGTTGATTCAAGTTGATTACATATAAGTTTATAAAGAAAAATTTGGGGTAAATAGTTTGAGCTGTCTATGCTAGGGCGGTAAAAAATCGCGCTGTAAAAAATTAGCGGTAATATGTTTGCGATACACATCATTAATGCTTGCTGTGCTGTTTGGCAAGCAAAAACCGCGCGTTCCATTACAGTGCAAATGTGACCATCTTGGTCTAAATAATTTAGTAAAAATTACATAATAATATAATAAAATGCCTTAAAAAAATAAATTTTTGGGTTGTTAGGGATTTGCCTCATTCAAATGTATATTTTCTGCCTCAATTGTTTTGGTAGTCCTGCGCGGTAAAAGTCTTTCGCGGTAAATTTTTATAAAAGTTTGAAGATATTTTGCAGAAGCAGTCCCCTCTCTTGCTGCATTTCTCCCAGGCCTTGCCTTATGCCTGCAACTTGTTGGTGGCGAATATTTGTAACCTAATTTAAGAAGGGGAAAGGTTTTCAAAATGATACAAAAAGAGAAGTTCGAAATTAAAATTTGGCAAAATTGGTGTTAGACTACTGAGATGTAAAAGGCTTTTGTTTATTTTAAAAGGTAGGGTTCTCGTCCAAACGTCAGCGAGCGAAACTTCAGTTCGTTTTGGCAGTTTTTTATTATTCTTCGCTAAAAATATAGGAATTAAAAATTTCAATTTTCGTTTCTCATTAGTGCGAAGAAGTGTGATGTATGGATATTTTTTCTCATAGGGACCTCCGCACATTTAAGAATAAAAAGAGAGCAACAAAACATTTTCAGTAAAAAGCAGATGGGACAGGCACTGGAAGGGGGTTTGGGGTTAACCCCCCCCCCCCCCGAGAAGCCTGGTTATATACAATTGGCAAAATCAAATAACAGCCGAAATAAAATATATAGGGAATAAAATACAAGAGCCTGAAATTTAATTTTTAACACCTTATAAAAATGTTTGATTTTTTTATTTATTTTCAATTTAATGTAATTTTATCAAAACATTTTGCCTGCAATTTGGTGTCAAAAATGGCATTTTAAGTTTTATTTTTGCAAAAATTTTCGACTGCAGTGCATTTTAACAGTTTTACAAATAAATTAAGAGTAAATAAATGACTCAAGTTGCGATTTTAGTTTAAATTTAAGTCAAAAATTGCATTTGAAGTGTTATTTTCTCAAAAAATTTTGCCGGCGGCGCATTGAACCATGATTTTTAAATCAAATTTGGGATAAAGAAACAATTTTAAATCCCTCTCTCACCACTCCTCCTCACTCTACATTTGAGTCCAGGTCCGTGCTGTTTCCTTGTATCAATTATGGTCACATTTTTACTTCAAATTAAGTTTTTTTTATTACTTATCCTTAACCCCCCCCCCCCAAGCCAATTCCTGGGTGCGCCATTGGGACAGGGACAAATCCACTGCCCATTTTTTCTCGAAATACTGGAAAATCCTGTGTTTTTTCTGTGCGAAACTACTACTTATATGATATGAGTATTATAGTTAGTCCAAAATTCCAACAAGTTTAAATAAAACCCCGCATAATTAGAATAAAAACCGCATGCGTCCTATAGTCCTAAACCTTAGTCCATGTTAGTAAATACCGCTCCTTGTGTCTGTAGGGACTCAAGGGACCACAGAGGTGGCGGCCGAGACAGAAACCACGACAGAGACGGTGGAGAGCGAGACAATAGAAATCAGGATCGAAACGACGGTCACCGGGGCGGCGGTTATAGAAACGATAGGAACGATCGAAATGATAGGAACGATCGAGGCGACAAAAATAACGACAGGAACGACCGAGGCGATAGGAACGACAGGGGTGACCATCATAGAGGGGATAGGGGCGATCATAGAGTCGGCGATCATCGCGATTATCATAAGGTAAGATTCATCATGTATTGCCAATCATTGTATCTTGTTAAAATCGTAGACAATTTGTCAAAATTATTATTTATTTATTATTTAATAACATTAGAGTATACCAATTACAGGACATAATAACTAATTACAGATGATAAGCAATCAAAGTTTAAGACAAAATATTATTTTGTGGGGTCTTACAAGGATCGCTTTATGCACTTTAGGGATTAAATAGGTTCTTTTAATCCCTCTTTTCAGGGACTAAAGTGGTAATTTTAATCCCTGAGATATTTAAAGTAAGTCAGTATCAGTTGGAGGCTTAAATTTTCTAAATAGGTTTATTTATTGGTAGTAACTGGCCTATACCCTCTTCCGCAGCTTTTGCAATGTTTTCCATTTTCTAATCAGTGCGGCGCGACGTTCTGGAAATTTTGACAAATCGGTTTGTTAGCGTTATTAAGGTTGCCAACTTTTAATTTTGGTTTATCTGGACATTTGTTCTAAATTATCACAACATTTGAAGCAAAATCGTGACATTTTCAAAAACGCTTAGAAAAGAAATAAAACTATAAATATTGATGTTTTTTAATTTACAAGCTAGCTAAGAAATTTCAATCGAAACAAAACAAAGTAATAGTATATTACATAACAAGAAAAGAAAGTGAAAAATTTGCGTGAATATTATGAATGAGGCGTTAGCCGAGTAAAACAACACGCGAGTGTAAGAAAGTTACTTTCTATCGAGCTGTGTACACTACTTTTCCTACAAACACTGTTGAATTGCACTAATTTTTGTAAAAATTGGTCTTTAATTTCCCACAAATCAAATGAAACTGCTTTTCTGTACATGTGCGCAAAAAATTTCTGCATACGGGTGAAATTTAACGTTTTCTAAAGATGGATAATTATGTGAAATGAAAAAATAGGAAAAAATAGTTAAACTACAAAAAAACCTGTGGCCCAGATGGTTTACCAGTAATTTTCATAAAAAAAGCTGTAAATTTTTCTTGTCCAGTATTTTGGCTAAAATTTTTAATAGATCATTTTCTACAGGATATTTTCCGACAGCTTGGAATAAGCTAAAAGTTATGTCACCCCAATATTCAAAAGCGGAGATAAGTCAAACATTAAAAACTACATAGGTATTTCAAAAATTTCTTGATTTCCTAAATTTTTTGAATCAATAGTCACAGATAAAATTGCACCATATTTTTAAAACATAATTATAAACCAACAACACGGGTTTTCAAAAGGTAAATCATCAATTATACTAATCTCTTAATATATGAAGAAACTTTGTTGGAAGCCTTGGAGAGTGGGTATATCAGGTAGATGTCATCTATATCGATTTCTCCAGGGCTTTCGACAGGGTCGATCATAAACTAATACTTGATAAACTTAAAGTCATGGGTATCCATGTACCACGATGATGACAAGTACTATCTTGTCACTCTGTTGAAAATACTAAATAATGAAATTGACTCTGTAGAGTTACTATCAATATTCAGGTTTCATGTGCCATCACGGAACACAAGAAATCATAAATTATTTGCAACTCAACATCATCATCACTATGGTTTTAACTGAACAGCAAACTGATGTCGATTTTTTTAACACTAAATTGCCAATAGCCAAATATTTCAAACGCGGCTAAGAAAAAAGAAAGGATTTATAGTTAACCACTGGCCAATAGATATGGGATTCTGATTTTCATTGGCAACTTGTAGTGCCGATTTCGCTGAAAACTTTTCATCCGGACATTTGGCGTACTGACAAGGGTGTTGTCAGTACGCAGGACATTTTGCTCCAAATCGGAACAGTCCCGACAAATCGGGACGGGTTGGCAACCCTAAGCGTTATACTAGTTTTGTTTGTCTTAGCAAACTTGTCACGGCCCATTAAGATTTTTAGTGAAATTCGACGTCAACTGGTATAGTATATGACACTAGGCGATTTCGGCAAGCTTTGGTCAGGGAAAATAGAATATATAGGGAATGGATATCGCCAAAGAAAAAGTGGCAAATTTTGAACGAGCGGATGGAGCAATCTGAGGCATAACGGTTAGGTAAATTTATATTCCTTGGGTAAATTTGATCTCTGTTCCGTACTTTTTTGTTAACTTTATTCTGTGTTGTTTACTGTTTAAAGTTGGAATTTCTTGATCTTTTTTTTAGTCTTTTCTCTCAAATATCTAATAAATTGCTCCATTTCAACTTCAAATAAAAATTCCACAAAAAGTAAGTATTTTCTGCAAAGAACAGATGAGGTATCCTAAAGGTTAATTTGTAGCTTAAATTCCTGCCTTTATTTTTAATTCTAAACTTACTGGCTAGCAAAAACCACTCAAAATTTTAAAAAAACGTAAAAAAAAAAAATTATTGCCATGAAAACAATAATAAAATACGTAATTTTGAAAAGCCTTTTCAAAGCATAGAAAAAGTGACGTTTCCCCAACTGTTATGCCTCTTTAGCTATGAATGTTTCAATCGCATCGTCACCCCTAATTTTTTAGATTGGTCGGTTGGGATATCCATTCTCTATATGTTAATTTTCCCTGGCTTTGGTACATACATGGTTTTGTACCCTGTTTGGTCTGTCAAATGCTTATCAACCGATTTCGGATACAAAAATGATGACGTCACCGTGACTCTGGTATCCTTTTTGGTATGTCAAATTGCATACCGTGCTATCTCCTTCTATTTTCGTTTTGTCCTGCTGTAGAAATATAAACAAATAAGTTGGATTTGAAATTTTTGTTGTTTTCAGTTGTAATGGATTTAAACGACCGATACAGGGTAACTTTTTTCCTAAATGGAATGCCGTTTACTTTTACCGAAAACTCTGAGCTAGCCCATAGTGTAACAATTTTGTTGGGTAGGGGTTTGTTGACAATAATTGACCGAAGGTTTAATCGCAGGTAGCTTGTATTTCACTAAAAATGCAAAACCGTGATGTACAAAAAATGTAAAGAACGAATCCTACTCTAGGTTATATAGAAAATACATCATAGAAAATATAAAAGAAAACACCTACCTAAAAATGCACAGGTATAAACTTTCACACTAGATTAAATATTAGGCAAAAATTAAAATGCACCAAAATAACATTTATTAGCAACTTACAAACCACAAGTGAACCCGAATAAAAATGGACGCCCTCTGATAGTCCGGTCGTCGAGCATATCGAGGAACAAAAAAAACGCGAAAGAAAAATCTTTATTGATTCTTTCTTTAAAATCGAGTTTTTTGTTACAACCGCCCCCGTAACTAAAGATACCGTAAATAGGGTTGATTTAGTTATTATCATCTGTCAAGGACCTGTGAAAAAGTTTTAAATGACTAGCATGGAACGTGCCACGCTCTTGGTGGCTAGCTCCCGGATGACAAAGTACATAAGTAGCAAAGCTGATTTTTTTTTTGATTTCATAGGGGCCCTCAAATAATAACATAAACTTCTTGATTTCCGAATTTAAGACCGAGGACGTAGGGTTAGCACGCAAAAGTACTAGCTCTCCTGGAAGAAACTCTCGATAAGGGCGACCTGGGTTGGCGGCAGCCCGCCGAGCCGCACGCCCCAACATATTCTCACGTGCCAGCACCAATTTATTTTCATGAGTGGGTAATCCGGGTGACTCGGGAAAGCTGCAATTTTCCCGAACCAAACTGGTGGGAGGTTCGTTAAATTGAATTTCCTTAGGACAAAAACCAGTGGATTCGTGGACGGCGCCGTTAATAAATTCAGCAAATGCCGGAACTTCAAAAGCCCACCGGGTGTGCTTTTGACTGCAGAAAGTCCGAAAAAGGCGCGACAACTCGCGCATGGATCGTTCCACTGGATTGGACTGCGGATGGCGTACGGAAGAAAATATACATTTTACCGCCAACGGAGTAAGTGTATTCGACCAGGAGGTGCTCGTAAATTGGCTACCATGGTCAGTTAAGATAGCTTTGATTTTGCCAAACTTCGGAAAATAATCCATGATTAGACGGTTAAGAATAGTCCGAGATGTAGCGCGCTTTAGCGGGTATAGCGTAACATACTTTGAGAAAAGATCAATGATTACGCAAATAAAAGTAGTTCCGGCGCGTGAAACTGGTAGGGGACCATACAAATCCAAAGAAATAATTTCATTAGGTTTGGTGGGAAGAATAGGATGTAGTGAGGGATGAGGCAAAATAGAAGTTTTTGCCTTTTGGCAAACCTCGCAGTTCTTAATAATATTTTTGACCGTTTTATATATACCTTTCCAGTAAAGATCATGCTTAATGGCCATCACCGATTTATATACGCCAAAATGTCCTAGAGTATCATGGTAAATTTGGGCACACTGGCTAGTTAGTTTACTTGGGACACAGAGAAGAAAGGGGTCGTCATCGGAAGGTCTATAAAAAAGCAAATCCTTCAAAATTACATAACCCGGGAATTTTTCAGATTCGCCCAGCAAGAGAGCATTTTTGATGGGCCCAAAATAGGAGTCTTCGGACTGTATTATCTCGAAATTTTCTAATAGTTTTTTTAGGGCTGGAGGGGATTTAATGGCAAGATTGGCTAAACGAAAACAGCGATCGGAGGGAGTAGGCAGCCGCGCGCATGGAAAGCGAGACAGAACGTCGGCGACCACATTTTCTTTTCCACTAACATAAGATATAGTATAGTCATATTCTTGTAGTGCGAGAGCCCACCGTGTAATACGAGGGGTAAGGAGTCTACAAGTCTGAATGTAAATCATGGCCTTTGCGTCTGTCAAGATGTGAAAGTGGTTACCTAGCAAATACTTGCGCCAACGAGTAAGCGCGAAAACGACAGCAAGAACCTCCTTTTCAAATGAATTATATGCTCTTTCCCTGTCCAGTAATAACCGACTTGCGTAGGCCACAACTTGCCTGGTACCGTCTTTGATTTGATAGAGTTGAGCGCCCAACCCGTACTCACTTCCGTCGCATTGAACGTAATACTCTAAGTTTGAGTCAGGGTGATAAAGAAATACATCATTAGCGATGGTAGTTTTAAGGAGGTCAAAAGAACGCTGCTGCTCATCGGACCAGCACCATTTGGTGCCCTTGCGTAAAAGTCGCGTTAAAGGCTCGGCTTTGGCGGAAAATGCCTCACAAAAAATACGGTCAAAGTTACACAAACCTAAAAAGGATTGAATTTGGCGGCAATTTTTTGGTGTCGGAAATCTCATTACACTTTCCACACGGCTAGGGTCTGGTTTAATTCCATCGAAATTCAAAATGTAACCCAAATATTCCAGTTCTTCAGGCAGGATTCTACATTTTTTAAACTTTAGGGTAAATCCAGCGGAGGAGAGCTTAGAAAGGACCTTCTCCAGATGTTCCATATGAAGTTCGAAAGTGGGGGAAAAAATTAATAAGTCGTCTATAAACGCAATAGTAAAAGACTCAAATTCAGACCCCAGGATTTTTGAAATGCACCTAGTAAATGAGGACACCGCGGTAGATAGACCGAAGGGTAGCCGCGTAAATTGCCATGTCTCATTTTCGATCATGAATCCAGTATATTTTTTGTCTTCAGATCGCAGTGGTATTTGAAAATAGCTGGAGCTTAGATCCAAACACGTTTTATAACGCGCCCCCGAGAATGACTTAAGTATGTCCTCGATCGGTTTAGGGCTGTTATGTTGGGGAGAAAGACGCTTATTTAATGCCCTTGCGTCAAGGCATACTCGCACCGACCCGTCCTTTTTCACCGCGGTCACCAAAGGATTAATAAACGACGTTGGCGCCCGTTCTATTACGCCCCATGATTCCATTTTTCTAATTTCCGCCACTATTGCATCGCGGTGAGCGAAAGGTATCGGATATTGTTTTTTTTTATAAGGTGTATAATCGTTTAAAATAATCTCATGTTCGTATAAATGAGTGCACCCGGGAGTATCGGAAAAAACGTGTTGATAAGAAGACAATAGTCGAGACAACTGTTTTTTCTGGTCCTTATTAATGTGCAGTATTTTATCGACAAAGTCCAGGGTCAGCGTACTCGAATTATTTATCGCTATATTGTTTGCAAAAAAATGTTTTGAAGATAAGTAATTTTGCTTTACCGCGGTGACCCTTAATTTAGGCAAGTTCTCTGGAGCTCTAAACTCATGAAAATTAGAAAGAAAAGTCGACTCAACTGTCCTATGCTTTAAGTCTAAACTGTTTGTAAAAAATACTTTATTTTCGTAAAAGCACAGTTTTGCGCAAGTGATATTTAAAAAGTCGACCCCCAAGATAACAGGAAAAATCAAGTCATTGATTAATAAAAACTCATGCTCGAAATTAACACTTGAGATAGAAAAGGCCAACAAAAATTGATGTGTTATTTTTCTTTCTTTGGTTCGAAACGCCCCCGTGACTCTTACCCCAGAAACTGGGAAACATGGTATTTTTTCGTGAAAAGCCTCTAATTGATTAAATACATCACCAGAAAGACATGACACTTCCGCCCCCGAGTCCAAAAGGGCGGGAAAATAGAAATTAAAAATAGACAGCGATATAAGGGGTGTGCGTTGATCTACTATGTGCAACCCTGATTCACACTCGTTTAGCAAGTCATCCGAAGTGTTATTTACAATAACTACTGCCCTATGAAGGCCCGCCCCACTACTCACTGGGCTTGGTGGTGGGGGGGCTCGTTTCCCGAGTTTTCTTCAGGAAAGTGTTCGTCAGACATGGTCAACGTGGATACGTTGTTTCTATTGAAATTTTGTCTATTAAACGGACCCCTATTTTTATTTTCAAAGCGCTGATTTGGACTAGAAAAACTAGCCCCCGAAGGTTTTATCGTATTAGAGGGGATCTCCCGATTTTTTACGTAGTCGCCTTGCTTAAGCCGGTCAATTGTGTCTGGGATCGAAGTTAGACCGAACAAGCTAGAGGCAATCTCAGTGGGGAAATGACGAGAAATAGTCCTAATTAAATATCTTTCGGATAATGGGGGATAAAAATGCTTTGCTAACCCTACGTACTTTAAAAAATGGTCGACATAAGAACCACTTCTGTAGGAACCCGCTTTAATTTGTGATTCTATTTCCAGTTGTTTAGTATCGTCCCAAAAATATTGCAAAAACCGCATTTTAAATTCGTCAAAATCAGTAAATGACGTCACGAAGGCCCTGCCCCAACATTCCGCCCTACCTTTAAACTTTTCGACTAGCATATACCGAATATACTGATAAGACATTTGAGTAGATTCGAGATAAATTTTAATTTGTTCTACAAATTCTACAGGGTGAAGGCTGCCCTCGTCGTTAAAGTTAGGGATGTTTGAAAAATTTAGCGTATTTGAAATGTTTGCGCTATTACGATTCGTGCTAATATTTGAATTTTGGTTATTTTGACCATTATCTGAAGGATTTGAATTCAAATTTAAATTACTAAAAAGTTCCTGCAAATTATTACGAATTGATTCGCCAATCACATTACTTAAACTACTATAATCTACCACTGGTGGTAATTGAGATATATGCCCTTGTGGCATCTGATACCATAATAGTGGTGCCTGCTGCGTCGGTGGTGGCATCTGTTGTGTAAGTGGTGCCTGCTGCATCAAAGGCACAAACGGTGGCATCATATTTTGAGGCTGATATTGTGGTACCGAGGGTGTGGTACCTACATTGTTTTGAGAAAAAACCGGCTGTTGTGAAGAAGGGCCTGCAAAGGTAGCCGAAGGGCCGCTGTTTGCTTCCAACCCCGTTCGCATTCTCTGTCGGTTGCGCTGCTCGTCTCGTAGAAACGTCGGTGCAGAATGCGACTGGAACTGCCCTCTGATATTTGCGAGGGGCACGCTAGTATTATAAATTGGAAAGTTCCTACCTGACGGATTTATCGTGGACAGAGGAGTGGCAGAGGATGTCCAGCTTGCGGCAGGTGTCGGTGGTCGCGGTGGAATTCCGAGCGCTGCTGACGTCAGGGGTGACAGTAGCCTTTGCGGGGGTTGATGTTCGTAAGGGAGGCGTGATTGTTGTTGTTCTGTTCGCTCGGCATCCGTAATAGATCTAGTTCTAATAGGTGATCGATTCAGTACCATCTTACGGCCGTATTGTCGCCCAGGTTGGTCGCCAGATGTAACAATTTTGTTGGGTAGGGGTTTGTTGACAATAATTGACCGAAGGTTTAATCGCAGGTAGCTTGTATTTCACTAAAAATGCAAAACCGTGATGTACAAAAAATGTAAAGAACGAATCCTACTCTAGGTTATATAGAAAATACATCATAGAAAATATAAAAGAAAACACCTACCTAAAAATGCACAGGTATAAACTTTCACACTAGATTAAATATTAGGCAAAAATTAAAATGCACCAAAATAACATTTATTAGCAACTTACAAACCACAAGTGAACCCGAATAAAAATGGACGCCCTCTGATAGTCCGGTCGTCGAGCATATCGAGGAACAAAAAAAACGCGAAAGAAAAATCTTTATTGATTCTTTCTTTAAAATCGAGTTTTTTGTTACAATAGGTAAGGTGACCAACTCCCAAACAATAAAATACCGGACGCGGTAAAATTTTTTTGTCTAGTTAACAGATTTAAAAAAAAAATATTGTTTTTATTTATTAAAATTTATTTCTTAAAAATAATGCGTCGTTACTACACAGTAACTCAATCAAATAATAAACTCACACAAATAATTACTTAATAAACCTTTAAATCTAAACCACCTAACTAATTTTTATTTTTAAATTTGTACTTGCCATGGTTTGTCATGCATAACAACAGATATTTAATAAAATTTGAGGCAGGTGTATTTGGTCAGGATCATGGATTGTAGTGTTTCAATTTACAATTGGGTTTTTTTGTCACTCCACATGTTATTGATCAAAGAAGAAACCCTTTTAAACTCTGCTTTAGTCCCAGGTAAGCCAAAGAGTATATTCAACTAAAAGTAAAACATTCCTAAATTCAAGATTATTTTTTGAACAAAATTTAAATACTTCAACCCACCTGGAACTAACACTGATGCGCTTAGATGCGTGTAGCTGGGCGTGTTGATAATGCCAAATAATATTTATAAACCTTTGATTATAATTATAAAACCACACAACTACGAACGAGACAAAAAGTCTCAGAAATGACAGAATTACTTATTTTAAAATAAGAAAAATTAGATCTAAGAACTAATAGGCGGCTATCCTTACGCAGAATTACGCAACGCTATTGGCGGAAATGCAACTTAACCAATCGCAATCCACAAATGCATGCGTGATGTCTCATTGCCTCTCACCCGTGCGCGGTAAACTGTGAAAATAGCTACAGACGAGCAGCGTTGCCATGTGCAGTATTGCAACTGTGAAATACCGGACTTTACTGGACAACGTGAAAAAATACCGGACGTATTTTTTAAACTGGACAATAAATCCAAAATACCGGACTGTCCGGCCAAATACCGTACGGTTGTTCATAGGTTAGGTTACTCAAAGGTGAATATTTCTGTCTGATGTGACCCATTTGTTGGAGGGGTAAACAAGTGATGAAAAATTTTACACCAACTGACAAATATTCTTGAATAGAACAGATTTAAAGGTTTTGGAAGATTGTGTGATAGCTACAGCCGCTTTTCTTTTAGCAATGGGGCAGTCTAACGAACTGTCAAAAATCGATGTGACTCAAATCAGCTGATTGCTTGGAGTACAAGCAAACCAAATATTTACATAGGTTTTATATGGAATAGTGTGTTTTTTGCGTTTTTCTTTTAAAAAAACGAATTAAAATCCCAAACTTTTGGGGGGTTGTGGGGTGCGGTAATGGCTGGCCCAGAGACAAAGTTATTTTTTATAGAATTTCCACTGTTTTACCTTCTGAATATAAAAAACACCTAGGTGTAATCTACAAGAAGCTGTGAGAAGTGGATTCAGGATTAAAAAGGGAAGATTTAACAGAAAAAAAGTTAAACTATTTGAGAATATGCTCAAAGAATTTTGTCACAGGTATATAAAATTGATTTTCTGCACTGGTCACTTTAAAAAATTTAATTTTTGAGTTATATGAAAAATTCTTTAACAGAACGTTTTTCAGGGTTCGTCAGAAGTGCAAATATGCCTTCGGCCGATTTTTTTGGGTTAGGTTAGGGTGGAAGGGATGCACTTCTGACAACCCTTAAAAACGTTCTGTAAAAATTTTTAAAATAGACATCAGACACTTAAAGTTGGCAAGCTATTTTTCACAGATTATCCTACTTAATTCAAGAGTTTGTGCAATTATTTAATGCTACAGTAAAAATCCCAGCTTTTACTATAGTTAAGTCTCAACTTCACCCTATTGGAACTTGGAAGATACTCATTCAATATCTCATGTCTGTATACATTTTGAAAGAATTATAAATTTAATCAGGCAAAAATACAGAATTTGTTGGGTTACTGTACAGGCAGATTCAGAGTTCCGTAAGCTAAGTTATATGAGGTATGTGGTAAGATGCAAGGAAAATAAGCTATAGAAAATGCATGCTTCTGTTCATAGTATTCATAGCTTGTAGCTTTTGGAAATTTCCTTAATGCGTCTTACCACATACCTCATACCGGTTACCTTAAGGAACTCTGAATCTGCCTTACCCGTAACCATAATTGCATCAAAAGGTGAAGAAGCATTGCTAGATGAAATTGTTGTCCCATTGTAACCTTTTTTTTAGTTTAATTCAGTCACTCCAGTTTTTTTATTAATATACCTAAAGTGTTTGATTTCCTACTTTTTTAGGAAATACAGCATTTTGAAAATAAATACAAGATATTTTTAAAAGTTTTGTTTTTATTTAGAACCTAAAATGCAAGAGTACCAACAAAAATGTTTAAAAATGAAATGTATATAAAAAAAAATTAAATAGATTTAAAAAACCTTTTACTTATATTAATTTGTCATCAAAGTAAAATCATTATTAAGTCTAGGGTTGCGTCAGTTTTTTTATTATAATAAATAACTTATTGGTTTGAATTTGTTTAAAAAACTTAATTATTACTATCTTGAATGTTTGACCTGAAACAAAGAAAAAAAAATATTAAACAAATGCCAAAAAGTATAAATAATTTACATAAAAAATAAAAATTAAATACCAGGACTCACAATAAAAATAAAGCTGAAAAAAAAGAGTAACAGAAAGGACTTTTAGGGATAGGTGTAAGGTAAAATAAAAATAAAATGTCATGAACAGATTGATATATACTGAGAAGTTCGGCTTAAGTTGGAAAAAGTTTGCAATCATCATTTGGCAGCATGTTTATCTTTCGCCAAATTTAGCATTTTTTTTTTGTTGACGAACTATGAACTTAAGTAACTTAAGTTGGCAAAATATAAACACGATTTATCTTGAACTTTTGCCAAATGCAAATCGCAAACTTTTCCCAACTTAAAGGTGCAGTTCAGAAAAACGACAAGTAGGGCTTAATTGATCATACAAAAAAAAATTATGTCAATGGCTATAGCTTTGTTATTAAAATTACCACGTGTAATGCACACTTCATTTATGTCAGTTTTAATTTTTTCAGGCATTGTCAACGAAAAAAAAACAACACGCTCATATTTTAATAACAAATAAGCTTTGTAGAGAAAAATTAAGATTTTGTATGATCAATTAAGCCGTACTAGTTATTTTGCTGAACTGCACCTTCAAGCCAAACTTCTCAATATAAATTTCAGTAAAAATTGCTCACCTTTGCCATAACTAGGGTGTAATCTCCAAAAATATGTGTTCTGCAATCATTCACAAATTCAGCCTCAAAATACTTGAATGCATTTAAACTTTTCATCTGTTGGTTGGTGTAAAATGAAGTAGTTAGCACAACAATGTCCATGTTGGAAACTGGGGGAAAACTCGCAGGGTCAAAACAAATCGGTGTCTTTTAGGGTAAAGGGATCGACACTATTAATCACTGCAATTTTTTTGAGGTATCGCGAGGCCACTGGAGGGCCCTGATAATCACTCATGTTTATTAGATAATCTTGTAAAATAGCACAGAAGGTCTCAAGAAAAAACGTCGCTAAATCAAAGACTTTTCGGTTCTTGAAGAAAAAACGTATTCTAATAAGCACTAAAGGTCTCTATTAGTGAAAACTCCCAAAAAAAAACTTTGATTTTACCAAAAAAACGAAAAAAAGCAAAAAAAAAACACACAAAGCTATATGGATCCACCTTTTGCTTCTACTCCAGACGCCATATTGATTCTGGTTGACGTAAATCAGCTGGGCATTTAGACTGCCCTATTTGTTATATCTTCTTCAGCAAAATAACCACAAAAACAAACAAAAAAGTTTGGTTAAGGCCTGTTTCTCTTGGCCTACCGAACGAATTCGGAAGAAAGTGGTATGGTACGTCATTACTATGACGTCACAGGTACCAATTGTTTAACCAAATGGTGTACCAAGGCAAGCTTGCCGAATTCGCCTAGTGACAATCAGCCACCAGTAGTGACATTTTGTAGGTAGAGTACCGTTAAGTGGCATTTATTTATGTTTTTTCACTATTTTTTCTTCAACTTGGTTATAAAATAGTATATAATTCACGGGACTGAAGTGTTTTTCAATCACCCGACAAATATATACAATGAGCTTCAGGCTACTGCGAACATAGGGGGAATCAAGTCCAATTTACTCTCCGTGCCGTATGACCGAGGTGAATTCGAAGCACGCTGCAGTGTTATCTTTTGGAAATTTATTTTGTTTTTATTATTTTGTTTTATTTCTGCCTTGCTCGAGAAACAGATTGATAAGTTCTTAAGTGAAATAATACATTTTTAAAACTAAAAATGGATGTCTACGAAGTTGCCGAATAAGTACAGATAGTCAAATGGTACTATCAAGGCAGACAGACCGTTGAGACTTATTCAAGAACTTTTTTTGGAGAATTTTGTAAATCGCCCAGAACCTAGTTATTAACGATTCATAGGTTTGTGCAGAATTTTGAAAAGTTTGGTTGTGTAGTGTGTGTAGTTGATACGCCTTCAGCCAGTGTCTTATGTGTTCTCAAAAAGAATGGTTATCATTCTTACAAAGCGTCAAAAACGCATCAAATTTTTCCCGAGGACAACTATCGTCGTATGGAATTTTGCGAAACAATGATGGAAAGGGCTAATCGTGCTGAAAACTTTCTGTGATCTATTCTTTTCACAGATAAAAGCACTTTTCCATTATTGAATGGTCATAACCCAACACACGTTGGATATTGGTTGAGGGAAAATTTGCATTTGTATTTTATTTTTTTTAAATGTTTGGGGGGGGTATTGTAGGGGAACACGTAATGGGGCCATTTTTTATTTACGGCAATTTGAATGGTCCTAGATACTTGGATCTACTACTACTACTAACATGCTTGGAAACGTTAGAAGGGGTTTTTATAATAGGCTCGGATATTGCCTAGCCGAGCAAGGAGGACTTTCCGAACATTTGCTCTAAATTTTTTTTGAATGGGAGAATCTTTTTGGTTTTTAGAATGTATTATTTTATTTTGAGAACTTGTTTTTATTTTGTTTCTCCTTATTATTTTCATTGTAACACGTTGTTAATGATAAATCTGAGCAGTTGAAAATAAAACGTTCTAATTTATCAGTGACAAAAAACAAGAAAATTACGTTATAAAAATTTGCGTATTTATTGACCAAATTCCGGTTTCATTGACTACGCTCCTCATAGCAACGTGGTTAAAGGCGTACTAAATACGAGCCGCGAACGGCGATCGGAAGCCTGAGTGTTGGTTGCTCCACTGATAGATGTGCGGTGTCCCCGCATGTACGTACACGGTCAAATTGGACTTCTTCCGGCCTATGTTCGCAGTAGCATGAAGCGGAATGTATAAACGTTTTGTCTTGGGATTAAAAGTACCACTTTAGTCCCTAGGTGTAAAATGTACTATTAAAAACTGTTTTCCGGAAATTTATTATATAGTCGAGAATAAAAAAAATGCAACACCATGTATATGGATAATCAGTTGAATGAAAATTATTTCTGTGTATACCTTATCTCAAAAGATATATTTGATAAATTTTTTGTCTTTTAATCTTTCCTTTTTTCACAAATTTTTTTCTATTCATTTTCAAAAACAAGCAACACATAAAAGACCTTTTCTGAAAATTTTAAATAATTTTTCTCGTAGTTTTTGGTATTTTTGGATTTCTTAGTTTACTTAAAAAATAAAAATGCCAAGAGTTCGCGGTCGCCAACAATTTCATCATTTAAACGACTTCGAGAAAGGACGCATCGTAAGTAGAAAGTTTTGGTTTACGGGAAATTGCAAGAAGGGTTAATGCCAATCCATCAACTGCGTTAAGAGTTTGGAGAAGGTGGTCCAATGATGAGACTTATTGACGTCGTGCGGGGTCTGGACGCCCGAAATTATTACAAGGTTGTGATCTCAGACTTCTTGCTCTCAGAAATCGATGGGACAGTATACGCCAAGTAAGAGATATTCTAGTTGCAGCTACAGAACGAGTGTTTTCAAGGATGACAGTTAATCGAAGATTGTTCGGTATGGGGCTGAGGGCTTACCGTCCGCTTTTGGTGCTACCTTTGACCCCACAACATAAGGCCCGCCGCTTGGAGTGGAGCGACGAATCCCGGTTTTGTTTAGGCGGCCATGATGGACGCATGAGGGTTAGGCTATTTCGAAGTGAGAGACGAAATGTAGACTTTGCTGTTGAACGTGATACAGCAAGACAGCGAAGTATCATGGTATGGGGTGCTATATGTTTAAGAAGCAGATCACCTCTGGTCCTCATCAACGGAAATCTGACTGCAGCCAGTTTTACATCCCTACCTACAAACTGTCCCAAAAGCGATCTTTCAACAAGATAATGTCCAATAGAACAAACGAGTGCATAAATAACCATGGATACTTTTTGATGATTATTATGGAGGAACTTGGAAATATAATCAACTACTAAGAACATCCCAATGTATTAATATATAAATAAATTACTTTAAAAATATTTGTCCTTTCTGGTGTTGCATTTTTTTTTGTTCTCCACTATATTTAAAATTAAAAAAAAATTAAAAAAATTTTGACATTTTGGTTAGTAAAATTCCTCTCGCAAATAATGCCTCTTATTCTCTATTTGTTGATAAAAAGTTCAATGAAAGGGGTGCTCTCTCGCAGATTTCTCTCAAGACTTTCCTGAAAGCCAATGAAATACGATGGTGAGTTGGATCGTGTTTATGGGCTCGTGATAGCTTCGACCTTTGCTATTGCTGGAAATCTGCAAGAGAACTCCTTTCTCTCGAATTTTCTATCAGATCAAGAGTAAGGGTCCCGTGTGGAAATAGTATGTTTTTTCATTTTTAGCAGGATAGAGACCATCGAGACCACAGGGATCATAGGGGAGGAGGACGAGGGGGTCGAGGCCACCACAACAACCGTAGCTAGACTTTGTGAAGCGGAAGAAAAAATATTATGTGCGCCGCCTAGCGGATAATTAAACAAACCAGAAACCTAATTTACACACGTTTTTGGTGCAAAAATTTACAACACAAAAAAGTACATTCGTCAAAAAAAAGTACTCGTTTCTTGCTTTAGCCGTAATTAAAAAAAAAAGTATATAGTTTTGCGTCGGGTTTAAACTCAATTTTAATTAAAACTATTTACTAATTAATAAAAAAATGGTATAAGGATTATTATAGTAAAAATATTAGTAAAAAATAAACTTAGTGGCTCACTTTTCGGATCGTGCTACGCGCTTGAAAGGCAGACTCTTAAATAAATAAAAATGTGCAAGTGCTTTTGTGTTTTGTACAAGTGGCAGACTTCTTCAAAAAAAATAATAATTAACGGACTGAATATTTTTATTGTGATATAAAAGACAAGTTAACGCAATTTTTATACAATATGTTATAATTTTCCTGGACAAAATTTTTAATTAAAATTTAAGAAAAACATGTACAATTTCGTTAATTCAAGACTGTGGTGCAGTTTTTCGGACTATTGAATGCCGCGAAAAGTGCCGAACCTAAGACTACTCTAACCTAAGAACAAAGTAACAAATTGAAAGTCCACACAGGGTGTGTCCCTATTTTAAAACTGAGCGCCCGGGGTTTTCCGAGAATTGCAAGAAATGTTAGAAACCCTGAAACAATTTTTCGCCACCCTAACGGCATTTACAGCGTGTAAGCGCATATTATTGAATGCATTTTTTTAGCAGTTGTTGCAAAAAGGAAATGGAACCAATTTATACTTCCTGATCTTAGTCCAGTCAAAGGTAAACCAATGAGTGATTCGAGTTATCCTTGACCCCAGTCTTCAAAGTCTTTTGAAATTAGAATGTGGTCTGGTATAATGTGGTAGAGTTTTCCGCAATGCTTATAGTGAAGAGAGGTCGAATGGCCCCTTTTTGAAAAGCTCTCCTAGGGATTAAATGCTGCAAATGCCATTGAAGCACATAAAAATACGAATGTTTCAGAATTTTTAGAAATTCTTGTCAGTTCTCGAGAAAACCCTGTTGCAACCCTTTAAAATATACACCAAGGTGTTCAAAACATACTATTGGCGTTTTTTTGTTCTTAAATGAAAGATGAGAATCTTTACTTTATAAAGCTGCTAAGAAATTTTGACCAAAGCTGAGAGCGTTTTAAACTTTTACTGTTTTTAGAAGGATTTAAGAAAGGAAAATTAATTTTTTGTTCAATTCTGTCTAGTTTTTTAAATTAGAACGTTAATTAGTGGAAAAATGGGAAACTATTCAAACTACCGTCCAAAAATAATGGACAAGAACAAGCTATGTTAAATGCTCTGGCGTCATCTATACCAAAACACACGAATTAACAACCTGCCTATGCCATGCTTTACCTAAACAGCTGATTTCAATAACCTTGAATTAATTTTTCAACACAAAATTAAATGTAAACAAACATTTTTAACATTGTTGGGTAAAAATAAATAATTCATGA
Source organism: Oxystoma pomonae (assembly GCA_963921995.1). NCBI lineage: Eukaryota > Metazoa > Arthropoda > Insecta > Coleoptera > Brentidae > Oxystoma > Oxystoma pomonae. Next base: position 93,891,340 of record OY998166.1, on the reverse strand, counting down.
AGTTGAATATTAATTGTACCACACTATTACACCTAATCATTCAATCGGTGTTTGCAATATGCTTCCACAATAACCTTAAAATACCAACGGTGTGATTCAAACGCCAATTAAATTTAAACTAGGTTTAACAGTATGGTGCAATTGATGGTTTAGTTGAAAAAAAAGTTTTTACAATTTTATTCTACGGCCTGTCTCCAACACCTTCTCAACTAAAAAGCCAGTTACCTCTAACCGCCTCAGTGCCCTTTAGCCAACAGTGGCAGCCATTTTTATACCCAAATTGACAGGTAAAACATGGATTTTTCTGTCAGTTATATGTCAATATGGCACCGATAGTAGACCAAAGGATACTAAGACGAAAATAAGTTAAATGGCTTTCTAGTTGAGAACAGTGTTGTCTCAAATTGGCTGCGATTAGTGCGTCCCACAAAATATGGATGCGCAGTGGTCCCATGCTCATTCTAAAATCTCCAAAATCTTTGGAGTGTGTTTTACAGATAGCTGACTTAAGTAATTTAAATGCTTTATGAGTAATTCACTAGTCTTCTTGGGTTTTCCTCTCGGAGTCGTTTTTAATATCTTTAACCCGCTTGGTCTAAGACATTTAGGTTAGGCTGGCTGAAGACATATTTTTCTAGTTACACCAAAAATAATCGCTATGTATTCCGATTACGTTTCTTTTGTCCACGAGTAGAACAGAACTGTACTACTACCTCTTGAAATACTATTAAGAAGAACCAAACAAAAAAAAATATAAAGTAGATAATTGGCTAATAATAATAACTAATTATTAACTTCTATTTTAAGACGCTATGTGTCAAGATAAGAAATCTGACTCTTTAAACTCCATCTTTTGGTTTCTTACATATTCATAAAGTAGAGATTCTCGCCCACCATTTGACGTCAAAAAAAGTACTACAGTATGAAAAATAATGTTCAACGTAGAAATCTTACTGAGAGGATTTGAATAAAGTGTGCTTGTTTCAATCACTTAAACAAAAAAAACTCTCCATTAAAGAAACAAACTTTTGCACAGAATAAATTTGCGATTATTTTAGTATTTTTGGTCAAATTAAAGCAAAGTGTGCAAAAAACATTAGTTGTGCAAAATGTTATTAATTATTGCTGCAGGGTTTATTTGTTTAATTGATTTAACCAGACTATTAGTTAAAAACGAAGTTTTAAACAAATTAATGTCATACTTTTTTATTTTTTTTTCTTCAATTTTTCAAAAGGTACTTGAAGCACTGAACATCTAATTTTGTTGATTGTTCTATAGTTTAAATAATTATGTGGGAGAAGTCTACAAGCTATGTTCTCCAATGTAAAAAAGAAAAATTTAAATACCATAAGTAAGTTCTGCATGATTTTTTTTCTGTATAAAAATATACTGGGTGGCCCAAATTCAGCCGAACTGGAAAATACTCCTTGTTATATTACTTTGGATAACTGTCAAAAAAGTAAAAACAACCAAAAATGAACTATTTTGAAGTTAATCACAATTTACTTTTGGTAAAGTTTTAAACTAAAATATTTCACATTTGTTCTATAAAGTATTATGGGCGTCAATTTGGGACACCTTGTGTATCAAAAATAAAAATATGTGATTTGCTGTCAACTAAAAAAGGTTAAAAACTACCAAAAAAAATACTGATATTCTAAATTTTGATTATTTGGAAAAATTGTAAATAATTTTGTTCTATCCTTTTTTTTTTAAATCTGCCTGTATATTGTAAGATTTATTTTTTTTTAACGACTTGCCGATAGTTATATAGATCTAGAAAATAGTAAAAAAAATTTCTTATAAATTTCAAAAAGTACATTTCTAAAAAAATAGAATAGTAAATTTCTAAGGCCTAAAATGCCAGAATTTAAAAAAAATTCTAAGTAACCGTTGGAGCATAGCCTGTAATATCTTACCTGGTTTTTAGTAGTAAAAAATATACAGTGCCTAAAACTTGTTACAAGTCCAGTTTCTCAAAGCGAAGTTACAATTTTTATAGTTTAACCTTGCATTTGAGAAATCAGACTCTAAGGATGATTTTTCTGATCCGATTAGTGGGCATCTGTTAAAAAAGTTAAAACTCATAAATAAAAATGTCTATTATAAAAATAACTTACTTTTGTTTTTATCTGTTTTGGCTAATTTTTTGTTTCAGCAAAAAGAAAGTAACTACAATACGGAAACCGAGAATGCAGGAAAAAAATACAGGTAAAAAATTGCTTAAATATGACTTTTTTATTTTTATATTTTACAAATATCACATATCAAATTAAACAATACAAATGATTCATTTTTTGCTTAATATTGTATTTTCTAAATAAATATACAGATAAAATACGTCGCTGGTACCATATGGTACGTACCATAAATATCGAACCAAAATAGTAATAATAACGTGAATGCTGTGTGTTTGTCAAATTGAATTTTGAAAAGAATTTAAAAAATATAAAATGTCCTTGAGTTTTTGTTCTAGAAAAAAGGAAGGCAATAGAAAAATCTTTTTAAAAAGTGCAATTTATATTGCCGACAAAAAAAATCAATAAAATTAAATTGAAAACATTTATTTGAACATTTTTATAACCATACCGTCAATGGGTACTAACATTGATACCGTGACACTTACAATTTAGAGACCATATCATACATACAGTCTCTATGACAAGTCACGTATAGTGATCACTAATAAATTCTGCCTCCCATAAATGTCAGATGATAAGTCAAAATATATTTTGGTAAACAAATCTTGACATCTTAACTGTAAATAGGAAAGAATTGTTTATTCTCTTATTAAACTGACACTTTTTGCTATATTGGCATTTTCGTAGGAGGGATGAGTTTTACCAACAGAATGTACCTAGGCTGATGACGTAATAAAGGGGATCAAGGTTATCGGTAGAAAGACATAGAGCGAAAATTTTCCATGCCGTCACTAAGTGTGAATAAAAAGTGAAATATAGTCTTTACCAACACTGCTTATAAATTGATAAAAAGAGTCATCATAAAGACATTTCATGTAAAATCCGATAGCAAAAGGAAGGTTGCATGTTGAGTTTTGTGGGTACTTAATAGTGGATTATAACTTTCAATTTTGAAATGTTCTCATTTCTCTTCTATTGCTAATATTTTGAAATTTCTAAATTAAGTTTTTCGAGAACTGCCAACCAGATTGGTAACATAATAAACATGATAAATTTTTTATTAGAGCAAAGTGATAGATGCGTCTTTTGGGGTTGACAATTTAAAAATCTACAGAGTCTATGTCCACATCATTCTCACTAACAACTACCCACTACCCATCATCATATTTTACAATAAGTAAATTAATTCGACTAATCCAATTTGCTTAAGCAAGGATGAAGAAAGCATTTCCTTTTTTTTATATGTAAACACGTTTATAAACAAATATATTCCAAACTTGCGAATTCTGAAGCTACTTTTTTTGGGTTTTTCGCCACTAAGTTAAGCCTCTGTTTCGTTTTCGTTGGTACACCCTATATAAGGCGATTTTTAGCCTGGAATGATTTATCTTCGATATATAAAACGGTTATTCTTTCGGTTATTCACTTTGACAGTAAGTAAGAGAGAGAGAGAGAGACAGTAAGTGTGACGTCGTTGCTCCCACCATTCAAGAATCAAATGAATGAAATGGGTCGCTGGAATGCATTGGTTAAAGAGTAAAGAATACACGTTTTTATTTTTAAGACTTGTAATACATATGAAAACAGGTTAAAGAGTAAAGGATACACGTTTTTGTTTTTAAGGCTTGTAAGTGACGTCATTGCCCCCACCATTCAAGAATCAAATGAATGAAATGGGTCGCTGGAATGCATTGGTTAAAGAGTAAAGAATACACGTTTTTATTTTTAAAACTTGTAATACATATGAAAACAGGTTAAAGAGTAAAGGATACACGTTTTTGTTTTTAAGGCTTATAATACATATGAAAACATGGAATACTGTTTTTTTTAAGTTTTCTGCCTATAAGACGACTAAAAAGTCAATTAACATACCATTAAGCAGAAGACTTGCTGTTTCGAGGTCGTCGATCTCGATCAACATTCCTGATCCTTCCAGAGGCGATTTTCAGCCTCGAATGATTCTCAATTGGTATTTGCGAATGCATTGCCGCAATTTTGGTTTTAATCTTCGCAGTGAGATGTGTGAGATCTGAACTGGGAGTTGATATGGCTAGATCTGTATATTTCTCACTCTTTGAGTCACACTTAAGGTACGGCTTGCCGTTTTGGGGATCTGCGCATCAATATTTGCTATCAATAATTTTAATATTACAAAAAAAGGCTGTTCGATTCATTTCCAATGTAAACAAAAGAGAGTCTTGCAAACCTATATTTGTCAAACATAAAATATTAACACTTCACTTTATGTTTTGGAAACAGCATCTTTAGTTTTTAAAAATTATAAAAAAGGGCCTAAGTCTCAACAATATCATACAAGACAAGAATTTAACATTCGATTGCCAATTCCAAAAAGCACTTTAGCACAAAAATCTCTTATATACGAGGGAATTAAAATTTTCAATCATTTGCCAATCACCCTCAGATGTGCCACCTCTGTTAAAAAATTCAGAAGGGATCTAAGGGAGAGGCTTTTACAGTTACCTTTTTACTCGCTTTCTGAATTTTATGACACTCAGTTATAAACTTGCTGCTTTTAATGTTTTTTTTTTTTTTAATTATTTTAGTGACTAGATATTTTTATTCTTTTTCTTTTTACTGTTGTAGTGTTGTCCCCTTTACAATAATTGTTGGTGCAACTATGTTAAGTGTCTGTTGTGCTCCTTTCAACTATGTTAAGTGTCTATCAAGAAGAAGGAACTGTTTGGCGAAAGGAGAGCAATAACTTAATCGTAGTCAGCGCACCTCTGCAGGATCAGTAAATTTGAGTAATCTAAGTCTTTGTAGACAACCAAAAATGTTCAAAATCAAAAAGAAATTATTAAAACACTACGTAAATTAAAAAAAAAACAAGAAAACGTTTCTTCAGTAACGCGCCATTGCTCCGTCAGCCTCGATAATGTTTGCCAGTCTTGGTGGCATGGAATCTGCTAAATTTTGAAATAAATTTGGATTTGAAACAATTAATTCGTCGTACCCTCTGACTATGAGCTCCATTAAGAGGTTGGAATTTCTGGGAACAATATTCATTCCTGTTAACTTTTTTGCTAGTAGGCCCCACCAATATGACCTACATAGAAGGCGTGGGATCAACTCGAAATAAAAACAATATGGCGCCGTCTTACGTTTCTGTTTGACATTAGTCTATTTGTTTACATCGCGAAATCGCGTCTTCGAGATACTTTTTTGACGAGTTTTTATTGAATTTTTTTATATTTTGGAATGGTTTGAAAATGTTTGTTGTATGAGTATTTACAGGTAATTTAGGGTTTCGACTCGAAATTCGCGGTAGTTAGTGCTTTTTTCATCGTTAGTGTTTTTAGGGTTATAGTGTATTTTTTAGAGAAATTATACAGGATTTTAAGTGGTGTCTGGCTGTTTATAAGCGTTTTTTATTAAATGTTTTTGGCGATTAAAGTGCACTTAATCGTATAAAGTGTGCGTTATTAAGAGTTTGTCCCGAAATCCATCAATTTTTGCAGGACTTACAGTGCATTTATAAATCTTGAGAAGGTATAATTAAATTGTTTGTATATCTTTTAGCAATGTCCACTACGTGTTGTGTGCCAATTTTTCAAAGCAATTACAAGGGCCAAGGTCCATCAAGTGTTTGTGTTTTTTAAATTCCAAGAAATGAAGAACTTGCATAGAAATGCAAGAATGCCATAAAACGAGAAACCTTTGTTCCTAGCAAGCGTACATGCGTAAGATACTCGTGAAAAAATACACTGAAATTAGGGTACTGAAAGTGTTTTTTGTTAGGTGTGTGAAGTGCATTTTAAAAGTGATAAAGTTGAACGTTCAACCAAATAACACTGGCGATCTGTTAGAAGTTCCTTTATTAAAGCCTCGTTTAAAAGCCGGTAAGTTATTTTCGAGTTATATGATTTTATTCTTAAGTTTTTTTTGTGTACTAATGTAAAAAAATTAATGGTGCAAAAGCGAGCAATATTTTTGGCATTTTTTTAAAAACTCCTGTGTACTTTTTAGAGGGTAGTGTATGTGTACAGAGATGGTACATCGAGAAAAGATAAAGTCAATTGTAAACCAAAGTAGGCAAATAATATACGTACTGCAGTAAAAAAAATGGTTAGTATCTAACTTTTAAAAGGATGTTTTTTGGGTAATTAAAAAACTAAAATTTTACAGGATGATATTGTACGTTTCATATAAAGTTATAATAAAAACCCAAAATTTTAAATTTTTTCCGGTTTTATTTATTTGCTTTTGCAGGTACTTACAAAAATGGTATTGTCCCAGGTATTTTCTTAAAAACTACTCAAACTAGAGAGGCAAGTAATAGCTTGTTGCAAAGGTCTTTAAAAATCCTTTCATATGATGTGTCATATAGTATGCCTACATAAATCGAAATTTGAGGGTAAAAGATTATTAATTTGATGTGTTCATGATTAAAAAGAAAAAGCTAAGTTATAGTTTAATTTTTATTAACTTTTTTGTCAACCAATATCAAATGTTGTTTTTGATTCTTTTACAGAAATACATAATTGTGCTTTTGGTATTTTTCCAAGGATTAAAAATACATATATATCTTTGTTATATTTTTGATAAAATAAAGGCAATGTGACAAATCATAAGAATGGTTTTTAAAAGACACTTAAAACAAGCTTTCCCTCAACTTTCTAAGTAGATTTTCTGATCCCTATCAATAGCGCCAAAAATGTTATATCAATGTTATCTCTAAAAGTTCGTCTAGCTTAAAAAGAGCTGATAAACGCTATAATAAGTTAAGCAAATTTAAAAAAAAATAAATTTAATGCAGTGTTGTGAAAACGTAAGTGGCGGCCATTTTGAATCCGATTCTTGGCCTTCCGTGGATGCGGTATTGGACCCACACATTTTCCATGGGATTGGCATCAGGAGTTTTTGCCGGTCATGTCAAAACCTCGATGATGTTTTGCTGGAACCACTGTTTAGAAATGCGTGCGGTTATCCTGTTGATACATAAAACCTTCTGGATGAAGAATGGTTGCTTCTGCAAGCATAATATTTCTCATCATATCAAAATAAACCTCAGCCATAAATCTTCCATGGATTCTAAAAAGAGCCCCATGTCCTCTCGCCGATATCCAACTCCACACAATTACGGAAAATCTTCCAGCCCGGTCTGCGTTCCCAGCAATATATTTTTCCAGATAGCGTGTTCGTGGCGGGCGATATACCAAAATGCTGTCATTGCGGGACTGAAAGATTTTTTCATCCGTGAAGACCACTTGTTGCCAAAATTCTTCTTCTTGTAGTGAATAGTGCAAAAATTAACCTGGCTTGCTTCTTTTCCTCACTAAGTTAGATTTTCTTGGCAGCAACGCGACATCTAAGTCTAGAACGGCTTATCCGTCTGCGCGTCATTCTTATGGATCCAGGAAAATGTGCCTCAATTTTCGCCTCTGGGGCCATCGCAAATGGTTGGTCTTCAAGAAAGTCGATCAGTTGCTGATCCTGCTGAGGCGTACTGACTTGGGTCAAGCCAGTGCCTCGCCTTCGTCGAACAGTTCCATCTTCTTGATACTTTCTTCTTATTACAATTGTAGCCTTGTTTCATCCATAATGGGCCGCTACTCTTCGAACCGACCAACCACCGTCTAATCTTGCCAAAATTTGGGTTACTGAGTTGCGAGGCTTATAATACACTATATTTTTATTGACCGGAAATGTATATTTCTCCAAATTTTGTTTCTATAAATAACGATTCCTGCATTTTACTTTTTCTTTATTTATGGAACCCCTTTTCTTCCTTGTAGTTGGATAAGAGCACTTGAAACGTGAAAATTTAAGTGAAACATTCCTGAAACATGCGAGGATTTGTTCCAGTCATTTCATAACGATGGGTAAACTGCCTAAAAATATGTTAGTTGTCTAACCTTCATGCGGAACTGTCAAAAATAGTGCCGACTTTGTTAAAGCGCTTCTAAACATGTTTGTAGTAAGATAACCTGAGGTTTTATGTAGGTGGGTGTCAAGAATGGTAAACGTGGGAAAGAATTTCCTATTTCCTTATGAAAATTTCTGCAAAATCAAATTTCAAACAGTCAGCTGGAGAACGTTTTGACATCATTGGCTTAACCATTTTAGAGTCTGATTGAAATTTTGTAGCATGCACCGGCCCCCTTCAAGAAGTAAACTTTACCTATATATTTTGAATGGGCAAAGTGCCTAGTTTTGAAGGTCTCTTAAAAATGTCTTTCCAACCGTGTAAAAATAATAAATAAGTAAATTATACCCCTGGTAGGAATGTACCGTAGAAGAAAAAATGCAATGATAAAAAGTATCATTAATAAAAAGCAAGTCGATGTATCCAGAGACTTCTCAAAAAATAAAAAAAATATTTTGTAAGGAAAACTACTTTTGTCTTGGTCCATGCAACTGTAAAGGTAAATATTTCAAAATTTTTACACGATTGTAAAGATATTCAAAAGACCTTCAAAACTTGGTATATAACTCGACCCACTTTTCCTATTCAAAATCTAGGGGTAAAGTTTACCTCGAAGGGCCTGCTATAAAAATTTCAAGAAAGCCAAAATGTGTCCCCGTCGAATAAAAAATCGACGTGTCCAAAGATTTTTTTCATAATTAGACTCTAAATACGTGAATCTTGGCTGGGAAGTTTTAAAATGAACATAGAAAAGTCGTAAAACTTTACTGCCGTCAGATGGTAAAACGCTGTATTGGCGGTTACAGCATTTTACCCTAACTGATAATTTAATTTATTCCGATGCGACTTACCATCTAATGTAAGTTTTAATTTACTTTAAATTTTTAAGTAAATATCAGCCAATATATCCAAAAAACTTAAGATATAATTTCCTCAAATCAGGTGTTTTCAAGATACAGCGTTTTACCTTCCGACAGCAGTTTAGGGACCATAGAAAAGTTGAGTCCTTTTTTAACCAAATTGGGACCAAATAAGTCGCACACTTTTCTAAAATCCGTCTTAAATGAAAACTCCGTGACTGATTGCATTTAGTTCAGAATTGGTTGAAAAAGGTGTCAACAGTTTAGTCCATAAGGATCCATATCTTTTCTATAGGCGATTTTCAGCCTGGAATGTGTTATCTTCGGTATATACCGCAGTTCGGTTGATAACAAATGGGTCGCTGAAATGCATCGGTTAAACAGTAAAGGAATGTAGGGTTGTTTTTGTTTTTTTGTGACTTGTGATATATATTAATTTTATTGCCTATAAGACTATTAAAGAGGTCAATTTACATACCATTAAGCAGAAGACTTGCTGTTTCGAGGTAGTTGACGTCGATCTACACTCCTAATTCTTCATTGTTTACCTTACTTAGTATTTTTTCTTCCATTTCTTAAACAACACTTAACACAAAAAAAAACCACCTTAAAAAGCTATAACCAAAGTCCAGAAATCTGGTTATGAATGGCAAAAAGCAAATCAGCTGATCCGTTACGTCACAACTTCCCCTACTTTGATTCAATCAATCAAAAAATACTTTATTGTCAAGAAAAAAAATTTTGTCGACAAAGCAGGCTAAAAACTAAAAGAAATAAAAACATGTAAAATAAGTAGGAACATAAAGAAAATACATTATTATTGAAGCTTATTTTAGGTAGAATGTAAGTTCATAAAAAAGTCAAATTTGGGTCTACATTAATAAGTGGTTTTAAACCTATAATCACTAACAAATTGGAAAGTTTGTTATGTTTATACTAAATTACTAATAATAAAAAATACCCACTTTACTATGATTAAAAAGGAGCACAACAGACTTATTCGCATAATTGTCGTCTTGTTTTGTTCATAAGGAGCTTTAAGAATAAGTTTTTATAATAAAATGTTGAATAATTTAAAAAAAATTGTTTTATATATTAGTTTTTTAGTAAAGTGTGGCCAGTCTCCTTATGTTAGTGTTTACAATGTCAAAGATCTAACCTACAATTTGAAAACGTCAGTCAGTTACAATAAGCAACGCAATTAGCAAAACTTAAATTCAACAGACCTGCATCCTACTGCCGTACGCATTTTATGTGGCCGGAAGTGTACAAGAAATCGTAAAACAGAAACTGTACAACGTACAAATTGGCAAGGCGAAAATCTGTTCTCTGCCTGACAGGTGTTTGATGCGAGCTTAGCATAAGAAAGGGCGTAGAAAAAACATTTTTTATTTTTTTATGCTAAATTTAAAGGAGTGGTGTATTGGTTTTTTAAGTGTTTTGGATTGATCTGGGTTGGTTTAAGTTTAGTTGGGACAGGTTGGTTTATAAAAAAAATAACTTGATCTACGCCCTTTCTTATGCTAAGGGCACATACAAACAGCTACCAATTTCTACGTTGTACGGTTTCTCTGTTTCATGATTTCTTTGATGTACATCTCTCCAAAGTTTGATTTCTACAAAGTACAGTTTCTCCATTGTTCATTTCTATGAAATACGTTTCTCTAATGTATTTTTTTTATAAACTATAGGGACTCGAAGAAAACAGTTATTTTTATCATGAGTGATTATTATGACAAAACTGAAGTTAGAACGCGATCTTCTTGGTTGCCGGGGCTAGAGGCCCTCTATACATTTGACAGTTATTGTTTTACCCATATATGTATGAGGTTAAATATTGGCCTTTCCCAGGCCAAACTTGTAAGCAAGATCTAAAATTAATAAATTAATTTACTTACCTTAAGGCTAATTAATTTTAATTTTCCTAACTTGTCCTCATATAATTACATAATATATTAATATTGTAGTCTCCGTTAGAACGACTTCCCGACATGCACGCTCAAGATAAAAGATTTAGGTGGGCGGCGCGACGCTCATCGTCACCCGATCAGAACACCAAAACACAGATATCATTCCGTTTGAAATGACAAAATCACAATCACTGGGGAAGAAGAGAATAATTAGCAATTTGGGTATGGGTGGGAATGTAATTATATTCGGACAAGTTAGGAAAATTAAAATTAATTAGCCTTAAGGTAAGTAAATTAATTTATTAATTTTCCGTCACTTGTCCTCATATAATTACATAATATATTAATATTGTAGATGTTCAAAGCCACTAGTGATTTTGTAAAGCAATTTTTTTTTTGTAATTCATTGATATTGGATAAAAACAAGAGTGTTTTGAATTAGATACATATATGTATAATTTTCATAGATAATAATAGAATAATTTTGACAAAACTTATATTTTAACACAATTTACTAAAAAGTAGATCATAATATGTTACAGAAACAATGTAAATTAATATTTTTGTTGTCATGAACAATAATTATTTGTAGTAAAATATGTACATAAAAATAAATCACAACAATATTTAAAAAGGAACTGTTAACCGGTTTTAATTATTGAACAAGCAAACATATCATTGGGCTTACAAAGAGGTCTATTATAGAACTGAAAAAATGTATTTGATGCTGGGGTCCAGCCAGCTGTATTTTTGATACTTTCTATACTAACTCCAGCTCGCAAAGCTAAAGAAGTTGACGCGTGGCGTGTGCTATGGCTAGAAAATATCTCAGTGTTAATACCTGCTAGCTTAAGAGTATTTTTAATCCATCGGCTGATGGTTTGTGGCGACGATAAGTTTATTCGTTATTTTCGTTTTAATAGGGTTAATACTGAGTCCGTATTCCAAGTCAACATATATTTTGATGCACTTGGTCTTCTATTATAAGCTCCTTTTAGAAGTCTTGAAATTAATACTTCGTCGCTTTTTTGGATAGGATTAAAAAGCAAGTTTAAAGCAGATCTTAGGAGTTTAAAACTGAATAAGATGAACCCGATTAAAAATGTTTTGTTAAAAAAATTAAGGTAATTTTCCAAGTTGTACTTGTAGGGATCAACTTGATAAGAATTACTAAATTCCCAATATTTCTTAAAACAACTAGTGTACCGCTTTAACGTCCCTTCTGTTATTGACGAGATCAAAAGTGGAATGCTCTGAGAAGGTATTCCTTTTTTCAAAAAAGTTCGCCTGATAATTTCCCGGCCTCCAGGGAAATCTTTTGATGAAGTGGGTGACTTCGCCTGAAAGGAGATGATGAGTAAAAATTTTTGAGGTGGAAAGTATATAGGGCGACCAACCAGCAGTTTTTGAAAAATTGGGTGCCAAGTCTGGGAAGGCCAGTGAGGTACTACTATTATACATGTCGCTTTGTCATGAATAATCTTCTCTAAGACTTTAGTTACAATGCAAAAAGGAGGAAACGCATAAAACAAAAATTTATTCCAATTGGCGGTAAAACAATCTACTAAGAGGCAGTCAGGATCCGGAAACCATGAAATGTAAGTAGTACACTTTGCATTTAATTTATTTGCGAAAATATCAATTTCTGGATATCCAAAAACTTACAATTTTATTAAACGCAATCTGATTTATTTCATATTCTGTATTAATGTTAACAGATCTAGACTGTTCATCTGCTTCTACGTTGTCTTTAGAAGCAATGTAGGATGCATATAACAATATTTTTCTGCTTTCACACCATTGCCATAATTCTTTTGTAACGCGATTTAGAGCTTCATATTTTACACTGCCTCCCCGATTGATGCATGAAATTGCAGTTTTGTTGTCAATCCTTAAGAGAATTCGACAGTTTTTTATATTTTTTGTAAAAGATTTTAATGCATAGAAAGCTGCTTTCATTTTCAAAAAATTTATATGCATCCCTTTTTCACCGTCACTCCAGAAACCATGAAATTTCTCCTTTAAGTAAAACGCACCCCAACCAGAAGGTGAGGCATCGGAAAAAATTTCTAATTGAAAATCTTTGACCATTGCCGATGTTAATTTCCCACCAATTAATCTCAAAAACTTGTTCCTGAGATATTATGACCTTTTTGTCGTAATTTTCAGTTTTTTGAACAATGGAGATGAATATGTTTAAAAGTCTCAAGTGATTTAAGGTGGAGGAAACCATAACTTGTGGCCGGACAGGCTGCTACGAATTTTCCAACGAGACTGGAAAATTTTAAGTATATCTTTTATATTTTGTTTTATATTAATTATTTTTTCTGTGGGTAAAAAAATTCTCATTGTCACTGTGACCTAACAAAAACTCAAAAATTTCAGTTTTTGCTGCAGCTTTAAATTGATTTTTTCAGTGTTTATTATAAATCCTAACTTTTTCAATAATGTCATGACAACCTGAGTAAAATAATAACTCTGGGATTCACTATTAGCTATCAGTAAAATATCATCCAAATATATTACAAAAACAATACCCAGTTCACGTAATTTTTTCGCTACCGGTTTTAACAACTTAGTAAATATGTATGGGGCAATATTCAATCCAAATGGGAGGCAATTAAATTCAAACAATTCACCTTGAAAAATAAATCTGAAATATTTTTTAAACTGCTTATCAATCGCTAAAAGAAAGTAAGCATCTTTTAGGTCTATATTAGTTAAATAACAATTCGGTGTTATCAATTTAACAGCTGTTCGGTAATCTTCGAGTTTAAAATGTGGTGCTTCTATAAACTGGTTAAAATTTTTTAAATTTAAAATAAATCTTTTTTTACCATTTGGTTTTTTTATAAGAAAATATGATGAAAGAAACTGATTTTTTTCTGGTAGGCACTTAGAAATGGCCCCGATAGACATTAAATCCTTTATTAATTTCTGATAATTTTGTAAGGGTTCAACTAATTTAATTTTAGGCTCAATTATCTGAGTTTGTCTACTTTTAAACGAAAGTTTTATGTCTTTCACCCACTGTAAAATGACAGGATCGTTTGTAATTTCTTGCCATTCCCGAATAAATTTTGTAAGGCGACCTGAATAAATAAATGCACCTACTTGGTTTGTACGCCAGGTATCTATTGCTTCCGATAGTACGGGTGCCCTCTCGATTGATTGAACCTGGTCCTGTTGGTATTCCGCATCGGCTGTTGTTGTTGTTGTTGCCCCCTCTTTTTTTCTTTCATTTTGAATTTGTTCACTGGGCGCCGATAGTTTAAAGAACTTAGACCTATTCCTGATACTCCGGCAACACTTAAATTGGAAGGTGCTCGCAAATCCGGGTGGATTCGGTCTTTTCCTTATTTTATTATTATTTTCCTGACTAGTCTTTTTCATTGTTTGTTCATTTTTTACAGCGTCGTTAAACGATTTGCCAAACAATAACGCGTCAAAAGGTAGCGCTGTCGCTACTTTCTTAAACTCCGTATTCAAAAACGGAATTATCTTATATCTTCTGTGGACTGAGAGTGAATAGTGCACATTGGTTAAAATTTGCGAGGATTCGCTAAGAAGTTTCAGGTCTTCTAACTGCTCTTCCATTTGATTTTGTAAAGATAACAACCTGTTCATAACCTTACTTATTCCAGTCAAACCCTGTCCAATTTCTTGTTGAAGGGCCGTTATGTATTTGTCATGTTTTAGAGCCTCTTCTGACATACAAGGCTTGATCTCCTCGTTGATTGCCGGAGGTTTCAAAGGTTTGCAATTATCGGGAATCTTGAATTTGTTAAGTAACACTTCTTTTATTTCTTTTTTTAGCCCTTTGTTGAGATATTCGATCCATCTTACGACGATATCTTGGTGAGTTGGATCTCCAAACTCTGAGTCATCAGAAGATTTCAAGCCTAATATTTGAAAGGGATCGCCAGTTACCGGAACTAAAGGTTCATTACGGTTTTCTGAAGGAATTTGATCTTCCTGCAAACCCTCTTGCCTCCCTTGTATCTCTTCTCTACCTTCAGCCTCTTCGCCATAATCCATTTCTTCTGCAACGTAGAGAAAAAAAAACAATTGTTTAAATCCGTTTAAGGCCTTAACAAAATTTGAAGTACACTTTGGGCCACGTAAAACGCATACGCCGATCTTTTTGTGTAATATCGAGCCTCACAACTCAGTAACTTTCGGTATTTTGACTTGTCAAAAATATTACCGTGCAGTTACAATAAGCAATGCAATTATTGAAATTTAAAAGTTTCACACCTGCAGCTCGCTTCTGCTAAGCGCTTTATATGTGGCCCCATGTGTATGAAATTTTGTAAACTTATATTTTATAAATACGACATGGATAGGTTTACAAAAATATTATTTTAAATTTATTTTTTGTATGAACTTTGCAACCGTTTTGAGATGATATGACCTTTGCAACGAATACGGATGTATTCCTTGATTCGTAACAGACATCGGGCGATGCTGCGCAGAATTTTAGTTATTTTGATTTGCATATCCAGCATTTATGCGGATTCAATAAAAAACAAAAAAATTTCGAATTAGATATTATAGATATCGGGCGATGCTGTGTATCTATTTACGATTTTGACTGAAGCGATGATGTATTCTTATTGGACAGACATCGGTTGATGCTGTGTGTAAACGTCAGAGTCCAATTAACTTTTAATTTTAGGGATCTATCCATATACAAGATTTATATGATTTATAATACGCAAAAAAAAACAAATTAAGTATGCTCCTACCTGATTCGTCATCAGAATCTGATTCCATTAATTCAGCGTTAATTTGCTGCTGTATTAGCTCTAGTTGATTTTGTAACAACATAAATTTACGTCTACTGTTTCGACATTTTTACACCTTTTTCACTTATCACAATACGAAACGGCAAAAAATTGCAATAACCGCCGAGCGTACGTACCGCGAAGGCATGCAAAACGGAATGATATCTGTGTTTTGGTGTTCTGATCGGGTAACGATGAGCGTCGCGCCGCCCACCTGAATCTTTTATCTTGAGCGTGCATGCCGGGCAGTCGTTCTAACGGAGACTACAATATTAATATATTATGTAATTATATGAGGACAAGTGACGGAAAATCTAGCAGGCGGCTGGTTTCGCGACCTTCGTCTTCGCCCTTCGGTCAAGACGCCATTTTTGTTGATTTGTTTTGATCACAGATAGTCGTTTTCCGCGTTTTCGTTTATAGAAATTTTTTTATTGTGATATTTTTAATCTTTGGTTATGTGAAAGTTTTTAGCAGTTATAATAAAAACTGTTTATATCTTGGAACTTAAGATGTCGCCGCATAAAAAGACGTGCTGTGTTTGTGGATGCCGCCAAAAAACAAAAGTGAAGTTCCACAGGTTGGAACCTTTTTTTCTTAAAATTAGAAGAAAAAAAAGTGAAAATACCTAGAAATTATTTCTATTTCAATCTATCTAAAAACGTAAACAAATAGAAAAATTTTGACAACTGAACAGCTGCCTTTCTGAATTTTGGTTGGTTTACCGATGACGATGGCCGCGCATGTGCAGAACCGCTAAGCTTTGACGCCAGAAAGAGACAATAAGAGTCATAAAAAAGTAAAAGAGAACGGTATAGGCATATATATTGGACATCCTGCTTACAAAGTTGTGCACGCCGAAAGTATTGCAATGGCGAATATTTAAGCTCATACATATATGGTTTGACCAGAGGTGGGAAACTCATACTGCCCTCTCTTTTTAGTTTTTTTTTCATATTTGTCTCTTTTTATAATTTCCCCAGACAGTTTTTGAAAGATTGATTTTTTTTGGTTAGTAAAATATGTCAAGACAAAATGAAACAAACAGTGAATATACACGCGGAGATATTAAAAATGTAAATAATAGGTAAAATATAAAGGCTCCTATTGATCTATATTTTTGTTACTCTTTTTCTTACAATAAAAATAAAACACGGAAACATGATGTGTTATTTATTAACAAAGTACATGCTAAATGCGTATGTTTGTACCTATTGCTTAGCTCACTTACCTCGCAAATTCGGCTATTTTTATTACACATGCATGCATAAATGCATATTTTCTGTCCACTTTTCTTGAGTTTCTTTCTCCGTTGGACAACGGAACAATACAAATTCGTCGAGGCACGTGTTTTTAAAGTTTATGATACAGCAAAATTCCATTTTTAAACCGGACGTTTCTTAATCAAAAATGTGACAGTGATAAAGTTATTTATTGTCAGGGATTGCCAACACAATTTGCTTTTAAACATTATCCTAGCAACTGTCAAATCCAGTTGCTCACCTCTGCTGGTAAAACAATAACTGTCTCTCTCTCTCTTGCTTTACAATGGTCTTGCGCAACTATGACGGGCGACCAGTACTTCTTTTTTCCCTGTATTATCTATATACCCCTTCCCCTCCCCACTCTCCAGACCGGTCTGATGAGCACCCCCTAGGAAGGCAGTTTTCTTTTCCTAGAAGGATTTAATTTAGCCTAAACCCCTTTGTCGGGGCTAGGGATCTTTAACGTGCTCCACTATCAATATACGGATCACACGGGATCGTCCTCTCCGAGGGACGGTATGGAAACGAATTAGCCTGCCTTCTAGCTAACTCGGCCTACTCCGCTTCATACCGCGTTTTACCTTAATTTTACAAAATTCTGTAATTTTATAAGAAAAAGTCCAAGTAGACTACCTCCAAGACCCTGGGCTTGAACCCGGTATCTCCTGCTTGAAAGTCGCGGCGTTAACCCCGACACTAAAAGGATTTTCGATTTACAATTGGTCCTGGTTCTGGTTGAACCAGAACCGGTCCTTTCTTTTTAAAATAATGACGTCACAGTTGCAACCCGGTTATTCTGCGGTACTCAAGTAATAGCGTATTCCTTTGAGACAGTTAGTGCAACACTGAGATATCTCTGTCTCTGGTTTTTACCTAAAATCGCAAAGGACAGAAATATCCGAGTGCTGCACTGAAAGTCTCAATGGAATACGCTATAAAAAGCCACTGCACTTGATTTGACGCCATCAATATGGCGTCGAAGTTTGGCTGACGTTTCCAATTGATTTGTTTTAATGTGTTATTGATTTTCTATGGTTTTTTCAGTAATTTGTGAAAAGTGGATTATAAATTGTTAAAAAACATAATAAACTAGTAAAAGCATTATGCCGTTGAAGTGCTGCGTGCCAAAGTGTCTTTCACTTCCCATCAGACGGCAATTTATATAAGAAGGAAGGATTTTGCAATCACGAAGAATTCCATATCCGTTTTATAGCTTATAAGACATAACCTACTGGTTTTTTTCTTTTTGTTATGTTTTGTTTAATGTTTTGTTATGTTTGTTTAATTTTCTGATTTTCTGTTTGAAAGTGCCTTTGAAAATGATTATGGCTAAAAACCATATGAAAAAGGTGAAAATGTTTTTATTTACATGAAATATTAAAGTTGGTAACATAAAAAAAATTACAATAAAAACAGATGTGTTTCAGAACAACACTTAGAAGTTTTAAGGATTTCAAATCGAGCATCAATAAACCATACAGGCCAGGAGAAAAATCCATATCGGTGATCACTCTTAATCAATGCCAGTGCTAATATATATTCCTTGAAATAGTTTATGGTGATGGTTCAAAAATTTTACGGGTCAGAGAAACACCTAAACCTCAACATGCTCTATAAAATACGTTTTCATATATGAAATATAATGTGGTAAAATTTTATATTGTGTATTTTAAGATTTGTTAAATGTACTTCAGAAAAAATGAAATTGAGCGTTCAACCAAATTTTATACCGTCACTGGAGATGTTCTTGACATCCCATTAAAAATACCTCGACTGGTAATCATGTTTTATTTTGTTTTATACCACATAAGTAATAACCAAGGAGGGAAATAAAGTAAAAATTCAATCCCAAGGATTCAAAGGTACATTTTATTTCTTAAAAACAGGGATTAAAAAGTACCTTTTTAATCCCTAAAATGCAAAAGATATATATACTTTTTTAAATATTTAGTTATTCACCAGTTATTATGTTCAGTTTGTGTGTGCTAAAAAATAAAAGTACATAAAGTTATGTATATAAAGTATATAAAGGTAAGTATTACTACATTTTAAAAAATTTGATTTTTCACGGTTACGCCCACTTGCAGCGATTTTTTTTATGCGTCCATTAACAATGCGGCCTTTAAAATGTACGTGCCACTTAAATTAAATTGGCTTGCATCGCAAAGTTCCGACGGCGTTTTAGCTATGGTCGTATTACTGGATATTTATCTTTATTACAATCTGGCAACGTTGGATTTTACCAGAGATTTTTATTTTGTGGGAACACTGAAAATTTTTGTTAATTGACAGCCAAAGTCTGATCGACCCTCAACAAACAGTTTGAGTTATTTTTTTGCTTTTTTTAAGTTTATTGAAAAAAATTTTGGTTCGTGGGATCCCCTCGGTTAGGTTATAGACTCAAGCAAGGGCTCAAGCGAATGGGAACCTTTTAAGACTCAACTATCGTATGGATATTCCAGCCGATGTTCAATTCGCTGCAATAAATTCATTATTTTCTTTAATGGATAATGACCGTTGGTATTTAGTTTGTAGGAATAACAGGATATTCGGTCCAAATTTAAAACTAATTTATTAAAACTCTTTTATAAAACCAAGCTTTCGGAACGTTTTGTTCCTTCTTCAGATGTATGAAGAGAAATTTGACTATTTAAAACAAAATTATTATGGATGCTCTTAATGTTGTTCTGAATGTTATTTCTGTGTTTTATTTAATTTTAGCCCTGAAGAAGAAACAAAACGTTCCGAAAGCTTGGTTTTATAAAAGAGTTTTAATAAATTGGTTTTAAATTTGAACCGAAAATCCTGTTATTCCTTCAAAATAAATTCATTACAGTAGGCTTTGTAAGCCGGAACCGTCTAAAGAAGTTTATTTCTGATATCTCTTCATAGTGGTTCGGTCTCTGGAAGAAGAGTCTACTTGGGTAACCCATATCAGCAAAGTCTATCAGTTACAAGTCATCATCTTCGAAATCATTTACCAAAACGTTATCCATAAAGTCTATATATTTTTTCAACAAAAAAATCACTTTAGAAAAAAGAACGCATATTTTTTGGAATTTAATGGTGCTTTAAAGGTCCTTTAATTTAATGGACGCATAAAAAAAGTCGCTGCAAGTGGACGTTAGTATTTTTATTTATTCTACTATAAATCATATCAGCCAACCTAGGCGGCCATCTTGAAATGAGTTCATTGGCTTTTTAGTTAAGGTGTTGCTCTAGCCGGGGCTATCCGAAACCTACGTTCGGGCTATCCGGCCAGAACTTTTTTGGGCGCGGTGCTTTCAAAATAATGTCGACTTTTATAATGTTTGTGCCGACCTTTAATAGGGACTTATCGGACATTATTTGTGGCGTTTTATACGAATGATTTACTTAGGTAGTGTTAGCTCTACACATGGTGAAAACGTGCTTGTTGAAAGTAGAAAAATTAAATTTCTGGCCTGTCGTCATATACAGGCCCTCAATCTGGCCCACTGCCAGAAACCGTTACTAACTTCATCTTAGCTTTGCACGTGGTTGAAAACGGAGTTTTTTTTTGGAAGGTAGTATTTTATTTTTTTTTAAGGCGATATTTAATTTTTTTTCTTTTAGCGTTGTTTTATAGCAAAATGGACAGATTAATCCGTGGCAGACACCATGAAGATAGCGAAAGCGATGAGGACCGATGCTGGAGGTCAAGGTGCCCCAGTGGGTCACACTTTCGTAGACCTCCAAGACGGAGTAGAAGTAGATCTTCTCACTTATGGCGACGAAGATCCAGGTCTAGGCCACGCAGAGACCGTGATTTAGAGGATAAAGGAGCAAAACTGGGACGCTCCGTCCATTCAACGTATCATGTATTTTTTCTTATATGCACCCCTAATAATATTAAGATCTATTTTCCAAAATACTTATTAAAGAAAAATAATTTAAGTAAGGTTTTAATTCAAATATATAGATGGTAGAGAACATCCGCTTTTTTTATTGCAGTGATTTTAATGTTACGAAATACAGTGGTATCAAAACCGGGGCGAACCGGAACTTTTGCTGAAAAACCGGGACGGATTTTTTCCCGGGACAAATGGTTAAAAATCGGGACTGTCCCGGCCAAACCGGGACGATTGGTCACCCTACTTTAGAAGCATCAAGGGCACTGATACTTGGTGAAGTGGGTAGCCACAACCGAGAGGCACCACGAAAAGAAAATGAGGATGAGACCGGAAAAGAGCGAGATCAATAGGAGGAGTTCATAGAAATTGCTCTTGATAAAGATACTTATGAATTTCTGGGAGAAGATCCTGATGCGGAAAAAGCAGTAAGTATGAAGCTATCGCAAATAAATGGACAGGTTTGTTAAAAAAAAGGCTCAACAGGGAAGAAAAAGTACAAATTTTCTCAAGGTTCCCTGTCCCGGAAAATTGTAGGGGATTAGAGGTTCCGATATTAAATCCGGAGGTAAAACAAATATTACCTGAACTGTCAGTTAAAAAAGACAGTTTCACAAGTAGCCGGCAAAAACAAGTTGCTGTTGCCATTTCGGCAGTAGGGGTGCTACTTGATAAAAATGATTAAAAACGGGGATTATTCTGAACTTAGAGGCGATACTGCAGATTTAGGGAAAATCATCGATGTACTAGTTAGTATGTCGATGGGGAAAATCCTGATTGACCTCTTTAAGGACCTGTCTTGAGACACAAGGCCTGTTATAATTCCTCTATTATCTATTCCATTGGCACGCACGGTGGCAAAGACCGCCGATGTTGGTGAGTTTTTGTTTCAGGACTTTGCTCAGGATTTAAAGAATGCAAAGGAGGTTGAAAATGCAAGCAAATCCTTAACGGTAAAAACAACAACTCAGCCCTCAAAAAACTTGAAGAGCCTGCCTCGGAGAAGGAGACCACCAATGCAATTCTTACTGAGGCAACAGGGCAGCCATCAAAGTCAGCTCTCGGGGAGGCAACAGCAGGGCAACCAGTACAGTCGGAGACCACCAACCTACCAAACGAGGAGAAAATATTAAGTAAGGTAAGGTATGCAGGGCAGTTGAGAAACTTTGTTGAGGAATGGGATCAACTTTTAACCAAGAGCCACCCTTTGATTATTGAATGGATCAAGGGTTACAAACTACCATTTAAAGAGTGGCCAAAGCAAAATTTTGAGCCTGCACGGCACCCGCAGAGTTACAAACTCGATAGGGCAATAGAGTCTCTCAAAGACTGTGGTGCAATTTTGGGAGTAGAAAATACTAAGGGTCAAGTCATCTCCCCCTATTTTCTTAGGCAAAAATCTAATGGCACTTATTATAGATTTATTTTTAACCTAAAGTATTTAAACCAATTCCTTGACATAGAACATTTTAAAATGGAGGACCACCGTATGGTATTAAAGCTAATGTTTCAAGACTGTTTTATGATGACGGTGGACTTGAAAGATGCTTATTTCTTAATATCTATAGACCCAGAATTTAGGAAGTATTTAAGGTTTAAGTATCAGTCTACATTATATGAGTTTTATTGTGCCCCTTTTGGTCTGGCTACAATGCCTTATACATTTACAAAAATGCTAAAACTTTTTTTAGGACATTTGAGAAGCCAAGGCATACCATGCGTAATGTATTTGGATGATTTAATTTGTTTTTTTACAGATAAAAATTCTGCAGAAAAATATACACAGTATGTTATTATAATTTTGAAAAAATTGGGATTCCTTATAAATTATGAGAAAAGTATGCTTACTGCCTGCAAAGAATGTAAATATTTGGGATTTATTCTTAATAATGAGAGTATGACCATTCGTCTTACTGATGGAAAAAAGTTGAGAATAAAGATCATGTCGGCTAAATTTCAAAAACAAGAAAGTTGCATTATTCAGGAATTTGCACATTTTTTTGGGTTTTTTGTACCTGCAATACCAGCGGTTAAATACTCTCAGTTACATTTAAAACTATTTGAGAGTTCTCATCAAGACTATCAAAGGAGAATGACCCTTAATCACAGTATTATTGACAAAGATTTAATCTGGTGGGAAAATAATATTCCCCTAGCAGTCAACAGTGTCAAATATGACCAATTTGATATTGAAATCTACACTAACAGTTCAATGACAGGTTGGGGGGCAACTTGGGGAACAGACAAAACTCATAGGTGGTGGTCTGAGGTAGACCAGATGAAGCATATCAACTTTCTAGAAATTAAAGTCATTTTAAATGCATTTAAATCCTTGGTTAAGATTAAAAAGTCTGTTAACATTCTCCTAAGAGTGGATAATTCAACTGCAATAGCATGCATCAACCGCATGGGTAGTATTCAATACAAAAAGTTAAATGATATAACTCGGAAAATTTGGCAGTGGGCGGAGGCCCATGATATTTATTTATTTGCGTCATACATATCATCCAAAGAATGGGAATTGGTTACTTGGAAGTTTCAGGAAATTGAGAATAACTTTGGGCATTTTGATATTGACTTATTTGCTTCTGAATCAAACACCAAATGCAAAAAGTATATCTCATGGTTCAAAGATCCTGGCTCTTGTGCAGTTGATGCCTTTACTGTATGTTGGAAAAGGTTGTGATTTTAAGGGTATTAAGCAGGGTCAGAAGTGACCAGGCAGAAGGATTCATTGTTGTACCTGACTGGAGCACCCAGGCATGATACCCACTCTTAAAGGAAATGGCGGTGGGGCAAAAGATGATACTAGGGCAGAGTAATGACATTTTATCATCTCCTTTTAGGGATGCAGCATTGCTAAGGACTACCCTAGTTGCCGTCAAATTATTTAGAAGGCATTTAGGGAAAGAGGCCTGCCAGAGTCAAGTTTAGAGGTGTTATTAAGATCTCTTTCTGAAACCACAATTAAGCAGTACAATTCATGCTACAGGAAGTGTTGGGATTTTTGTATCAAACATAATATTCTGCAAGTCCTCAACAGGCAATACTGTTTTTTCAAGAACAATACGAGGCAGAAGGTTTCAAATATGGAACATTCAACACTCTTCGTTCGGCCTTATCTTTAATCTTATCAGGCGAGATTGGAAAAGACCTCAATGTCAGGCATTACGTCAGGGGCATATCCAAGTTAAGACCACAAAGACCGAAGTATAAGGTAACTTGGGACCCAGCTGTGCTGTTGAAATATTTAAGTAAATTTTTCCCACATGAGTCCTTAAGTTTAGAACAGATTACCAAAAAATTAATATGACTACTTATGCTGTTAAGTGCAGGCAGATTTCAAACTTTGGCAGCCATTAAGGTGGATCAGATCATTTTTTGAAATACTGTTGAGGTATTGATTTATGTGGAGGATACAATAAAAACATCAAAAGTTAACAAACCACAACCAAGCCTGCGCTTGAAAACTTACTATGAAAGACCACAGGTGTGCCTGGTCAGCTTATTAGAAACCTATATAGAGAAAACTGCTGCAGTACGAAATAACGGTCAAGAGTACTTGTTCATAAACCATCGGCCTCCATACAGGAAGTTGTCACCAGAAATACTAAGCAGATGGGCAAAAGAGGTTCTCGGAAAGGCAGGTATTGACACAAACATGTTCAGTGGTTATTCTATAAAACACTCAGGCACTTCACTGGCATATAAAAAAGGGGTGTTAATTGAACAGATAAGGGATTCTGCAGGATGGATAGAACGATCCAATACATATTTAAAATTTTACAATAAACCCTTGGTATCGGGAGCCTCCGGAGAACAGAATAACTTTGCAAGTGCCATACTAGAAGTTCCGGTCCGGAAGTAGGTAAATAAAGTTAGTTTAAGATTTAATAAGCTAGTTTAAGACTTTAAGTTTTTTATTTAAGCATTATCCATTGGAGCTTATTCCTTTATTACACTTAAAATTGTTCTTTTACGTTAAACACTGAGCCACTAATTTTATTACAAAAGGAAAATCATCTTTAAACATCTACCTAAGTAAATCATTCGTATAAAATGCCACAAATAATTGATAGATTAAACGAACTTTCAAGGAAGTTCAATCTATATTATTTGAGGCTTTTATACGATTGATTGTCTCCCTCCCTCCCAGGTTAATCCCAAGAACAGATTTTCCTTTTGAAAAAGGTATAATTTTAAATAAAATTTTAAAATTCCCGCCTAAGCAACTTTAAACGAGATGAAGTTAGTAACGGGTTCTGGAAGTGGGCCAGACTGAGGGCTTGTATATGACGACAGGCCAGAAATGTAATTTTTCTACTTTCAACAAGCACGTTTTCACCATGTGTAGAGCTAACACTATCTAAGTAAATCATTCGTATAAAAGCCTCAAATAATCTAGATTGAACTCCCTTGAAAGTTCGTTTAATCTATCAATTATAGGCTGACTTTAGAAAAGTCGGCACTATTTTTGACAGTTCCACACAAAGGTAAACAATTACTACGGCGCTCTTGGTTGCTGGGGCTATCCAAAACTTACGTTTTGGCTATCCAGCCAGAGCTTGTTTGATGGCGGCGCTGTCAAAATTAGAGATGGGTAAATCAATCATTTTGTACTGAACGAATCGATCAGTGATTCGTTTCTAGACTGATGGAATCTTTTGAATCGATCATTTGAAATTAAAGAAAATGGTGACCTGGTGACCAAAAAAAAAGGTCTATGCAAGATGCAGCTAAATACGACATACTCTGCTGCCCAAAAAATCTATATTTTCATACAGATTACCCCGCGCGCAGGAATTCGAATCAAAGGAACGAATGAACGAAACGATCGACCTATTTCCGACTGATTCAGCCATTATCGCCACAGTGGGTCAGTCAGTCGTTGATTCGTTCCGATTTGATTCACTCGTTTGATTCATTCTGTCTTCGTTGCTCATTTGACTCATTTCACTGATGGAATCATATCGAGTAAACATGATTCGATCACTCAATACTCGCAAGTGATTCGATCATAGTGAACGAATCGTTCACGAATCACACATCTCTAGTCAAAATAATGTTGACTTAATTAACATAATGTTTTGTGCCTGCCTTTAACAAAGGACAGCATTAACTTTAATTATGTCAACTTTATACTTGGCAGTATAATATGAGCATGTTTAGATGAGATCAATGTCAGAAATAGTAGCAAGAACGTAGGGTAACCAACTTGGAGGCCTTCCATAAATTACGTAACGCAGCAAGGGGAGATTTACATAGTGGTGGGTAAAGTGCCTAAAAATATGTAGTAGTTGCGTGCGGAATTGTCAAAAATAGTGGGCCGACTTTATTAGTCACGCTATGCCGACTTTATGTACCGATAAGTATCTAATAGTACCAAATTCTGGTATAATAACTTTTTGTCGAATTCCTTTCCTTGGCCCGTATTCTTGACAGCCTGTGAGTAGTCACCGGTGAGTATTTGCTGTCTCACTTTTCACATGGTTCAAAGCAGGTGAAAAGTGCCTAATTTGTTCACACTCACGGGTACGGGTTTCAAGAATACAGGCCCTGGGCAGAGGGAAGTGTGGATACATTTTGTTTTAAAATTGATATTATACCTACCAAATTTGAAGTCACATTTAAATATTATTATAACGATATTTAGCTACTTTGAACATGCGGAGATCCTCCAGACGGATCGCTAGGTATACTTGCGTCCCCACTATGACTATTACTGTGATCACTATGTTTTCTCTTTTCTACATGCCCTAAAAAAATATAACTCCATAAGATTTTGGAAAATTTAAAATAAATAGTTATAGAGGTTAGTATATGGATTTATATATTAAGGATAATTAAGTGTTAAAATTAAATAAATAAAATTTTCGACTATTTATGAAAGTTTCGCGATCAATTCAAGATAGTAATAAATAAAACCTCGAGCTGTAGGCGTAGGTGAGAATTTTTAGAAAATGTTGTCACGAGTGGTATTCGTCGTGACTTGAGACAAGCAAGTCAGGAATTCTAGGTAGGTACAGTAGTCTTTTAAAGGAGGTATCTTGGATAATTTCGTAGGTTAAAAATTCCAGGGAATGAGTGTAAAACGTAATCTTATCCTACCCCTCCATTCACGCCGGTAACCAGGCCGGATGGAATTGGATATTCCGTGGAAACGGATAATGTTACACATTCCTCAGTCAGTAGACTACCTGACAAAGACCGTGTCGGAGCAGTCGGTGTATCAGGTATAAAGAGCCAAGTCGAGGCACCCTGGTTCGGAATCCCCGTTAAGCAGGAGAAGCCCTTCCGAGAATGGCCCTGGCAGCGGTCGAAGGGGTAAAATCCAAAGCATAATATAAAACATTTTACTATGAAACATACGAAGAAACTACTGATTGATAGTAGTACATATATATTTCACACGCTGCACAAAAAAGAAATAGCCAAAACATTTAAAATTAATTAAACAAGTTAAGCTTTCGCGGACTTCACCTGATAGTATGTTGTCTTTGGGGCGGTTGGGCCGTCGTTCTGTAGAAGTTTGTCTTCTCGACGTTTCGCCGATTCGAGTGCTCGGCATCTTCAGATCTGTTCCCACAATTGGCTGAACGTGGACTGATGATTTGTTCTACTACTACTAAGATTTATAGGTAGTTTCGTGTTAGGTGTTGTACCTCTTGATTGATTGATTCATTTGTGAGTGTGCCAGTCTGGCACTGTCCACTGCGACCACTATTGAGTCTATTGTGGCTCACTTTTGACAGTTTGTTGCTACAGAATATTCAGCCCCCAAGCTTCTCGCAACTTGCTTTGATGAAGCATCTTTCAGATCCAGCCCGTCGATCTGTGGTCTACCGAAAATACGTTGATGCTGACGTGCAATGGCCGGACATTCACACAGCACATGTCTGGCCGTCTCGTCATCCTCCATACAGAGTCTACATTGGGTGTCCTCGCTTAGACCCATTGTGCGTAATGGTACTTTCAGCCTACAGCTAGTGTCCGGTGTATAGATCAATCATTCCTGCCTGCATGGCGAGCTCATTGAGTTTCCCGGCCCTCTTCCTGCAGGGTTCTGTAATGAACTCTTTGGAATGTGCCAGTCCAGTATTGGTGGAAGTTATTCTCCATCCAGCTTAAGAGAGCAGTGTTGATTGTGTTGTAAGCTACTCCAAGGGCTGGTTCGGGGCAGTCTCATTTCAATATCAATACCAGCGACACATCAGTGTTTGTTCGCCCAAGGGTATCTAGTGTGTCCTGGCAGCTCCTAACGGTTCTCGATGAGCACCTACAGGATTCAAGTGCCTTAAGGGCAGCTTGACTGTCGGAGATTATCTTTATTGATCTGTTGCGCCACTTATGATCTATCATCCAACGTGCGCTCAATTCAATGGCGAAGAGTTCCGCCTGGAAAATTGTAGCCATCTGTCCAAGACTATGTATAATCTTGACATTTTCCCGGCTACAATAAGCTCCGGATCCCACGCCTGAAGACATTTTGGATCCGTCAGTGTAGCAGCAGCTATCTTCACTAAAGAAAGTTATTCTGTTGGACGACCAGTCCTCCCTATCTGTTGCATACCTTTTTGCTGTTTACTGTTGCGGGCATTAGATCCGGTAGCATCCCTAGATTGCAGTGGCTCTCAATTGCCCGCATTAAAGGGTTTGGTACTACTTGACTTGCCCTGCCACCGGATTGGTTGGCTATGATTCTGTAGGTTGCCTTCATAGCCTCTTTCTCCAAGACAAGGTTCTACACCTTGAGGAGGAAGGTTTAGGAGGTATTCAAGCGCTGCTGATGGTGTGGTGCTCATAGCACTACATATTACTTAGCGTTTGTCTGCCCTTCGTGTACCAAACTATTGCCCCGTATGTAATCATAGGTCTAACTACCGTGATATACAGCAAGTACATACATACAAGTATATGTCGATTTTGAGCCCCTCAGGGCTCCGATTTCTTAGACATCTAGGGGTCTGTGGTAGATTCCTGGTCTACCTCCGAGTTGGTGCAGGAAAGCTTCCTGTACCAAAGACCAAGGGGTTGTCATGCCCCTGTACTCGTCTCGTGAGATTGTCCTTTAACTCCTGAACAATCTCCGAGATATCTTGTATGGCGAACTCTCCCTTGATTTGTGCGTTTCTCACAAACACACCTTAAGTATACTTCGCCTGTTTGGAAGTTTGAGTATACATACTGTATACATACTTCGTCTATTTAGCAAGGGGTTTAGCCGTGCGAAGACCCCCCTTGCTTTCTAAGATAATGTGTTACCTGGTCGTTCCATGTTGATTTCTTATCGAATATTGACACCAGGTACTTTATGTTACGCTGCTCCGATGGACTTCTTCTGCATCACTAATAGAATTAGTACTGCACTGGAGTTATTTCAAATTCAACTTACAGAACTCCAAGTAATATATCCAAACGTAACAATAATAATAGGGGGAGACTTTAATTGCAGGGTGGGCGAGAAGGGTGACTCTCCAGATTTGTTTACATTCAAAACTAAAATTCATTTAAAAAACAGTAGAACTAGCTCTTCAAGTCAAACTAATTAGACTGCACTAAAATGGAAGGAAAACGAAGTAGAACCTTATTTTAACAAACTCAAATAATCCACGGACTGCGTATATTCTAATGAAAATGTAAACGAAGCTTCAAAAATATTACTTAATGCTTGGTTAAAACTGCGAGACCTTCGTCCAGGCCCTCTCAGCCATGGTTCGATGGTGAGTGCAGATTCCATAAGGGAGCGCTAAAAGACAAATTTAAAGTAGCCATTTCCAGGACACTTTAAAATCTGAATATTTGCTATAAAAAAAGAAATACAAAAACCTAACAAAGCAAAAAAGGAACAACTATTTTAGAAACATTACGGAAATTTTGTGTAACTCCAAAGATCAAAAGGATTTTTAGACAACAATCAAGCGGTTTAAGGGCTCTAAAAATTGCACATCTCTAAACATCCGGGACTGGGAAATCTTCTATGAATCTTTGGGTAGGCGCAACTAGGCGAATGCCTAAGTCCTTTGCTTTTTTCTCTCTTTCTAGCAGATATCGAGGCATTCTTTCTAAGCAAAGGTCACCGTGGTAAAGTATAAATAATATGTGCAGTATTCTGCTGCTATTATTCGCTGACGACCTGATCCTAGTCGCTGACTCGGAGATAGAACTCGCTCGCATGCTAAAAACCCTAGAAGAATACGCTCAAATAAATGCCCTTACAGTCAATGTGCCGAAAATCAAAATTGTAATTTTTACAAAAGCAACTAATCTACTAACTTCTGGTCGTTTTCTTTATAATGGCGAACAAATCGAGGTTGTGAAAAATTTTACCTATCTTGGGATCAAGTTTCCTTCTTCATCACTTTTTAGAAACATGGCTGACTTTGCAGTGACAAAAGCAAAACAATCTGTGGGCGCCGTTATGAGTCTGATGGCTCGTTCAAGAATTAACTCGTGGGACGTAAAATTAAAGCTCTTCAACTCAATTGTTGTCAACTCTATAATGTACTGCGCACCAATCTGGGGTGTCCGATACACCGACGAACTTGAAAGGGTCCAGGTTCTTTTTTTCAAAAGTTTATTATCGCTACCAAAAAGCACACCGGATGTTTGCGTCCGCCTTGAAACAGGCAGTGTCAAACTGGAGCTCACAATTTTCAAACTTTCTTTAGGTTGGTTGGAAAATTTATTCAAAATGAATCCAGATAGGTACCCAAAAATTTGTTTTTTACGTCTTATGGAACTCCACCAAAATGCCGATAAGGTATAACAACTGAAATCGATGTTTACAAACATTAACTCTTTGGATATATGGAATTCGTTAAACCTTCATGTATTAAAAAATAACAGAGAAAGACTGATAACTCAATACCAATCATTTCTTTACGAGAAAGACGTTCAAGAGTTAAACGAATCTAGATACTCTGACTATTACAAATTCTTTGAAATCAACCCTGTTCTAACTCCAAGCTGCTACCTGCGATACTCATTACCCATGTACGCCACCAAAATTTTTGCTCAACTTCGTCTTTCATCTAAATTTTCTATTAGAATAACTTACAATAGTATTCTTTATAAAATAAATCAAAAAGAGCTATGTACTGTCTGCAATATGCAAACCAATGAAACATTGTACCATATACTTGTTGAATGTCCGTTGTACGAATTTCTTCGCTACCCTGCAATTAGAGCCTTCAAAACGGAACCGGATAGACTCCTTAACTTAATGGAGGGTAACACTGAGCACCAAAATATCTCTCTCCTTGTTAATTTTTTAATAATGTTAATTAAAACACATTCATACCTCTTAGGTGATTTTTGAAATATGAATTAAGATTTTAATTTATAACCCCACCAAAAACACAAACTGCTATATTGGCTATGTATATTTAAATATAAATTTGGCTTTTTTTGTCACTTATTTTTTTCTTTACCTGCTATTTTTCTCTTTGAAATCTCTTACATAGTTATTTAACCAACTTATTATTATTTTCTAGTTATTAAAATTTTGGAATTTTAGGCTATTTTACTAACCAAATTTTGTTTTTGTTACTAATTATTTAACTGTACCTACTTACTTTTATAATATGTTATTAAGTACCACTGAACCCTTGTTATATGTATTTTATACATTAGAAACAATAAATTAAATTAATTAGTAGAATCTTAAATAAATACAAAGTCAACACAATTTTTAAACCAACTAGAAAACTAAAAGATTGCTTTTCCCGTCAGGAATATACAGAATACCTTGCTCTTGCGGTAAGGTTTACATAGAACAGACTAAGAGGTCTATTAACATCAGACTAACTAAAGGAAGACTAGGACATACAGAAAAATCAGCGGTAGCAGAACATACTCTCAACAATGAAAATCACCAAATGAAGTTTGAGGAAACTCAAGTTTTGGCGCGAACGGCACATTACCTCACTAGACTTTATCTTGGAGCCATAGAAGTCCATAAAAAAAGAAAATTTCAATAGATCAGAAGAAACGCTAAAAATTAACCGCACCTGGATACTAGTCTTACAAGATACACAAACTCCGGATTCCAATTTCGATCAATGAGTTACTCTCCGTTTCACATAAATATGAGCTGCGGAGCAGAACAAATCATCAGTGCACGTTCAGCCAACTGTGGGAACAGATCTCCTGAAGATGCCGAGCACTCGAATCGGCGAAACGTCGAGAAGACAAACCTCTACGCAACGACGGCCCAACAGCCCGAAAGACAATATACTATTTAAAATCTCCTGGAGATGCCGAGCACTCAAATCGGCGAAACGTCGAGAAGACAAACCTCTACGCAACGACGGCCCAACAGCCCGAAAGACAATATACTATTTAAAATAAAGATACTCGTAGAATATGTTACCTTGGCAATGCTCACACTCATCATCGGAACTATCAGATGAACTTTCTCCAAATTTTCTTGGTTTATTGTAAACGCAACAGCCTAAAAATGCAAAAAAAATAAAATTGCAATTATGTAGATGGCAAAAATGATTTATTAGCAAAGGAAAAAGGGCCCTTAATTAGCTTTTTGATGGGATAACAAAATTCTTGCTATACATTAATTCAGTCTCTCTGTGTCATGACAAATCGATATAAATAAAATTTTTGTGAAAAATATTTTTTTAGCAATAGGTTGTGAAGAGCTTTTAGAGATTAAATATTTAAAAAATCACATAAATTGTACCATAGCATCGTTTATTACAATATGGTTATCTGTCGTTCAGCAGATAATACATTGAATTGAAATTGGCTGAGGTGATACAGCTGTCTTATTTTATTAGTAATGAATGGTGACGTACATTTGGATTTTTTCTTGTTCATATTCTCATTGTCCACCGTGTCCGTGGTCCAGTTGACTTTTCTGTCATTCTTGGGTTTTTTAAGCTTAACTGTCACCCTCGGGGCTGCATGATCCTATGCAAAACAATGCACATTAATACATTATATCTATTGGGATTTTAATATATTGTTTTGGTTGGTGTTATGTAGTTACTTTAAATGAAATAGGATAAATTATGGCTCCGTTTCAAAAAAGCTAATTAAGGAACGCGAAATCAAAAAACCGGTTTATTGCAACGACGAAATTCAAAAGTGCGTCAAAACGATAAAAACAGCGCATAAAGTTAGAGTTTCGAATTTTTATTGCCTTTATTAGTCATTTAAACTTGAATTATATATAAAAATTAAAATCTTCTACGTAGATATTTTTTTGGGGGACATTTTTGGACGCAATCCCCCAAACTTTTGATACCAAATTTAAAATCCATATCATAGGGTTTGCATATCTAAATAATGATGTTGGGTCGTTTTAAAGGCTTTTTCTGAGAGAATCTACCAATAGACACATTTTTAAATAAAGCGTTTGTATCAAAACCCCCCGATCAACCCTTTTTAATATATGACGTCAAAATAACCAAAAATGGATAAATTGCATATGTAAATGTGTAATCGCTCAGAGGCTACCACTTCTGAATTCTCCTTTAAAATGACACCCAATATCATAGAGAATCTCATTTAGTTTGTGAGATAATCGCTTTCAAAAATTGAAATTTTAAGAATTTGCAGATATATTGAAAATTAGATATACGAACACTATAATGCCCCCTCAAAAACTAGCTACGTCAAATATTTTAATTTTTCTATTTATTTTCTATTTAAATATATAGTTGAAAGTTTACTTTTTTTTCTTGAATATAAAAATCCAAGATGACGGACAGTTTTAAAAGAATTGTAATGTTCACCCCCCCCCTGAAAAAAATTTATGTGCGGCGACAATGAACAAACTCTAAAGCTTTCACTACAAACGCTTATTGTTTGTGTATATTGCCGTATTACTTAATTAAATCGATTGAGAAATGAAAACGTTATACGCTTTTATATTATGAGTGTTTGGGTTTAACATTGGAAAAAAATCACAAAATTACATATTTTTGGTCCACCATACCAATATGGTATGGGGGACAATTAAAATCGTTAAATTTTTACTAAGGTTCCAAAAAACCTTAATCGACGAAAAAAAAAGTTGTCTTTGTCTGTCTGCATACACGATAACTCAAGAACGCCTTAATCGATTTTAACGAAATTTGGTACAAAAATCCTCTATCGGCTGACCATGAAGTGATTAACTTTTGGGTAGGGAGGTGAGGGGTTGAAGGGGGGAAAAGGGGGATAAAATATTTTAAAAAATTGTAACTTTGGAACAAAAGCAAGTAGTGATATACGGTTTTCAGACTTAAGTTTCCATGAATATGGGCTAAAAATTTTGTTATAAAATGTTATAAAATGAAAATCTTAAAATATATAAAAAGAAATCATAATTTTAGAAGTAAAGCAGCTATTGATATGCGCTTTTCAGATTTTTGTTTTCGTAAATATTACCCAAAAATTTTGTTATAAGGTTCAAATCTTTTAAAGCCACAGTTTTCGAGATACTTTCATTCCCTTTCAACATAAAATGGTTGATTGTATGGTGGACTATCCGTGCTTTCTAGTACCAATTTTTTCAATTTGCTATAACTTTTGTACTGATTACTTACTTCAAAAAAAATATTGTTTAAAAAGACAAAACATGAGAGTTGCGTCCGTTTGTTCAAAATTTGACACTAAAAAAAAAATCAGGAAGCCGGATAGTTTTAAAAAAAGTTAGGTTCTACCACAAAGGAAATACCATAGGAATTACTTAATTAAATCGGTACCGTAGGTATTTCCTTTATGGTTCTACACGCCTTAGTTTTTTTGTAAGTAAGACACTGGACAAAATACAAATTAGTATTTCCAAATCTCCCTTAATTTTTTCTTCGTATATCGAGGTATCACCTAATTAAATCGGATAAGAAATTAAAAAAGTAGTGGGTATTTAGATTCTTAGTGCTTTTCTTAATTAAATAATTAGGTCAAAAGATATAGCTAATGGAAAATGTATGTAGTTTTGTGATTTTTTTCAATGTGAAGCCAAAACACTCGTAGCAAAATAACGTTTTAATTTCCCAACTGATTTAATTAAATGATACTTCAATATACATAGAAACAATGAGTGTTTGTAGTGAGAACTTTTAGAGTTTGTTCAGTGTCGCACATAATTTTTTTTCAGGGAGGGTGAAAATAACACACTTTTTAAAACTTTCCGTTGTCTTGAATTTTTCAGAAGTTTTAATTAAAAAAAAATAAAATAAATTTTTAACCAAATCGAAAAACTCTCACGTTTTATCTTTCCAAAAGCCAATATATTTCAAAATCGAGTAATCAAGTCAAAAGTTATAGTCAATCCAAAAAGTGCGGAATTTTGTGGCCCACCCTATAAATCATATACACCAATGATTTTTAGGTTTTGGCCTCCCTCCGTCAAAGAAACAAAACTTATTATTTCCGAATTTAAATTTGTTAATTTTGGTTTTTGCTCGGGTTTTTTGTCAAGCAAAATAACATCTAAGTAAGCAGATATTAAAGTTACCAGAGAATATGCCAAATAACATTTTTTTTTTGGAAAAATTACATGTTACTGAGGTAAATTTTTTCATTTGGGATATTTTGAAACGCTTATTTGACACTTCGTAGTGGTTGTGGTAATTACTGAGTCTGCGCAATAGCTCAATGTCATTCCTTTGTGGTAATTAACCACTACCATTGCCGTAAGCTACGAATCCATTTCGTTTTGGTTAATTTTAGACAATTTTGGCACAATTAATTATAAAAATTATAAAATATTGCCAGATTCTTCAGATTTTGTGTTTTTTCTCATCTCTAAATTTTTTTACAAGTGAAAGTTTTTAATGTGTTCCAAAAACTCGAGTAAAATCGGCGAGTGGTAGTGGTTGTTAAACACTACCATAAAGGCTGTCAAAATTGTCAAAATTTTAAGCGTTCCAAAATGTCTGTATTATCTAATCTAAATTTAAAAATAAAATGTATGTAGAATAACAATAGGGACATTTTGTAACGCTTATTGGGGACTTCGTAGTGGTTGTGGTAATTACTGCATCTGCGCAATAGCTCAATGTCATTGCGTTGTGATAATTAACTACTACCACTGCCGTAAGTTTTTTTTAACAGACTATGGCAGAAAGGCCCATGAAGTGGCCTAATTGCCAGGTTCATATGCCGCCTCTCTCTCTACTACTGGTTAATTTTAGAGAATTCTGACGCAAGTAATATTAAAACCAGGTTCCAAGTTATAAATCACTTTTATTTTGTAAAAAAAGTCCAATTTTGTGTTTTTTCTCCTCTAAATATTTTTTACAAGTGAGTCGTTAGTGCTCCAAGAAGTCTGGTAAAATCAGCGCATGGTGGTGGTTGTTAAGCACTAGCATAATGTTTTTAGGATGTCGCAGTAAAAATCCTTTTGAAATTAACTCTCGATCAGTACAATCTCGATCTGATTCTCAGGTGCAAACTACAATCATTCCTAAGGCTACGTACTTGTATACTATGGGAAATCACTCAATCGTGAAGTTTAAGAAGTTGGCTCCGCCCAAGGAGGGGCATCCAAATATTTGGAATTTCAACACTTGGTTTACTGAAAATACCCTGATTCTGCCCAATAAAGGCAGCTTCAAGGAATTTTCGTTTCTTCCAGTGTGACCCCTTGTGCAAAACCTTTGCTTTTGTCCACTTCATTCGGTGTTGTTTTGACCATGCGTGTTCGGCGATTCCTGATTTCGTTGTTGCACCTCTTTGGATATTCGTCTGATGTTCTTTAAACCTAACAGATAGTGGTCTTTTTGTTTCACCTATACATGATTCACCACACTAACAAGGAACTTGGTAAATGCATTCCTTATTTTATTTGTTCTCCGGTTTTGTTTTACTAAGAAGTATTCGAATTGTAGTTGGAGAAAATTTGTCAAATTCCTTTTCTTGATGTACTTGTCAGTGACATCAGAACAACAGTCTATTGTAAACCCACTCACACAGGACAATATTTAAATCAAGGTTCAAATCATTCTGCTACAACCAAACGAGGCATAATAAGAACTTTGTATAACAGAGCCGTTCAAATTTGTAACAATTCTCATGACTTGGAAATCGAAATAAGAAACGTTAAGAAGGATCTGCAGCAGAATGGTTACAGCCTTAAACTTATAACAGATACTATTTCTAAATTTCAGCAAACAGGACAGAGATTACAAGACGAAAACCAGGCAAATGCATCCCTTACAATTCCATACATTTAAAGGAGTATCAGAGAAAATTCAAAGCTTTCTTAGTAAAACAAAACTGGAGAACAAACTAAATAAGGAATGTATTTACCAAGTTTCTTGTGAGTGTGGTGAATCATACATAGGTGAAACAAAAAGACCACTATTTGTTAGGCTTAAGGAACATCAGACGAATACCCAAAGAAGTGAAACAACGAAATCAGGAATCGCCGAACACGCATGGTCAAAACAACACCGAATGAAGTGGATCGAAGCAAAGGTATTTTCAATAAACCAAGTGTTGAAATTCCAAATATTTGGAAGCCCTTCCTTGGGCGGAGCCAACTTCTTAAACTTTACGATTGAGTGATTTCCCATAGTATATAAGTACGTAGCCTTAGGAATAGATTGTAGTTTGCACCTGAGGACGATCAGAGATTGTACTGATCGAAACATCGTGTTTAAATAAACTTTAGACAATGAAAGTCCAAAACAAAGAGTTAATTTCAAATACGTCATTATCTCAAACTTAAAATACATAATTTCACTTTTTCCTTAACTTGATTGGGAGAGTTATTATCAGTACAGCTTTTTTTCAGAGCGGCGTTATAGTATCTTATGGTTTTATGCAACAATTTTTTCCAGCCTCAACTTCTCTATTTCCTCTTTGTTATAGCCCAAAACCTCCCTTAAAACTTGATCAGTATGCTGCCCTAAAAATGGAGGGGGCCTCCTAATTTTATTACCCCCCTCACTAAACACAACTGGAGGCCTTACAAGTTTGACAGGGCCCACAGTGGGCATTTCAATGGTTTCTACTAGGTTAACATCCTTAACATGGGGATCATCAAAGACAGCTTGAAGATTGTTAACGGGACCATTGGGAAATGAGGCACCATCAAAAATTATCGACCATTCTTTGTTTGTTTTCATTTTGAAGATGTTACTAAGTTTTTCCAAGAGTTCCACTCTGTTTTGCACTCTTTTCGCATTTGTCTCAAACTTAGGGTTTTTTGGTAAATCTTCACAATCAATCCTTTTGCAAAACTCCACAAATTGGGCGTTAGATCCTGTTCCGATGGTATAGTACCCGTTTTTTGTAGCAAACGACTGGTAAGGAACTATACTGGAATGTGCAGTGCCCCATCTACTAGCCTCTTGCCCCGCATTTAAATAGTTGCTTCCGATGTTTACAAGACTGGCAATCACAGTTGACAAGAGGTCACAATCAATTTTTTGACCTCTGTTAGTTTTCTGGCGTTGCAGGAGGGCAGCCATTATTGCTCCATGGGCAAAAAGACCTAAAAATAAAAAGATATCATAAATATAATAACACAAAATTTTAACTTCTGTGAATACTTTTAAAAAAATTAGGAGAGACCCTTATATTTCTTGTTTTTTGCATAATTTTATGGGACTTTATAGTACAAATTTTGGTGAATGAGTTTTAAAATAAACTTCATGTTCCACTAAAATTTTTATAGTATACCTACTCTTAATGCATTTTTAATATTTCAATGTTTCATGGGATTTTTAGTGAGTATGCAGTTTAACAGTTTGGTTTATCTACATACCTAATCATTTATTTAATTAATTAAAATTTTGTTATATGTACTTGTATGAATTTCTTTTGGGATCCAAGTTTTAAATTGCATAAATTTTTCTTAAATTAAAACTAGAATAGGTATACCAGTTTTTCTCACTGTAAAAAGAATATGGTAGGTTAAAGTAGTAGTAGTAGTAAATATGCTTAGTTTTATCACAGAGGTATACATATCCTCTGTGGTTTTATTGTCCAAGATAAAGGGAGGGACATGCATCTAGCCGGGATAAAACCCCGGAACCTTCTGTGTGGCAGGTAGATACGCTGCCCACTGTGCAACTGAAAAAGCCTAACTTAACTTTACATTAAAGAATAGCTATAGCTTTATATGTAAGTTTTTGAAAACATTTACCTTGACACTAACACCAGGTCACAAAAGTATACAAGTTGGTCCAATGAGACTGGCCACTGAATAAGTGAAAAATTTTCCTTAAATAAATTGGGGCCTTTTTATTAACCATATTTTTGATCTTCAGCCAGCTTTCCCAAAGTCTAGTGATAGCTCTATTTTTTTCCCAGATAAATCTGGTGGCCGGTCTTATTGTACCACCCTGTATATGAAGATCCATATACCTACTTAGTTCTAAAGCAGGGAGTATGGAATATGTTACTTACTTGTTGATAAGTAACTCAATAAGTAGAGATTTGGAGAAATGCTCAGTCCACAAATATTTTACTACTACCACTACAAACAATCAAATTGATTTTTATTGTAATGAAAATCTTGACTACCTATATATAGGGAAAGATTATGTTGCCCCAGACACCTTTTAAGGAAAAATTAATTTTGTAAGAAGAAAATGTCACATGCTAATAAAACCACATATGGTACCATAAAATAGAAGCCCTAGAAGGGTCAGTCCATATCAAGTCAACCAGGGTATTTTACCACACCATCTCCGATGTTGATGATTTTTAGTATACATGTTTTTCCTACCAAAAAACTGGAAAATCCAAAATTTCAGACTTTTTTGACCAGTTGTTTATTTTGAATTAATTTTTGAAAATCGAAAAAGTCACTTATTTGTCCTTAACATGTGCGCACAAAATTAGGAATATCCAAAGAACCACTTATAATAGAAAAGTAGGTGAAGGTTCATTTTAAAGCTCTTATAAAGACCTTTCATATGAGAATATTGCATAACATATAATGAAAAAAAAAAAAAAAATTGATTTTTTTTTTTTAAATTTCAAAAAGGCCATTTTTAATTTTTTTCAAAAAATTATATTATTTTCTTTAAAGTGTTATTAAACTATTCACAAAATTTTGAGATGGACAAATCATGGGTTCAATGTGAAAAAATTTATTAAAAATGTCACATGCATGAAAAATCGCCTATAAATAGACAATGCATTTTGGTAATTAGAAGAATATAATGGGGTTTAAAGCGATATTATAAAAATATTTAACAATATTTTATTTAATAAAAAATTATATCCTACGTTTCATTCTGTATCAGTAATCAGATTAACATTGCCCCCCATTGTAATATTTACTTACAAAACCTCTTTTCCACCGGAGACGTACTATTGGATGTTCCAATTCTTACGAAAATATGCCTGTATAAACCTGCCAATACTTTTGTGAAATACTGCCTGTTTATTCCTGTTTAACATTAAGGACACACCTCCTTCATTTTATTGGTCTGTTTAGGTACATTGTGGGGATTTGCTGACATGAAAATTCCTGCATAAATTGATTTTAAATTTTTGGCAAGTATCTTCCTGATACAGCTCCAAACATTCGATACATAATAGTTCGACTGAAGGTTTATCAGAAGTCATCTCTGTGTAATTTTAAAAGTTTCAACTATGGGTGAGGCAAGTGGATGGACTAAATATAAAGTAAAGTGCTGTGATCCACTAGAGTTAAAAATCAAGCATTTTGGGAAATTAAGAAATGTGACCAAGTGGATGTGCAGTTACAAAAATGTCAAAATGGGAATGAAAATCTGTGATGGTTGTAGACTAAAGCTTTCAAAGGAGTTTAAGGCATCTGAAGAAGATGAGGCAGGATAAGTAACAAATAGTATTTTTTAATATAAAATTAATAAACTAAACCAATTGCGTCAAGTACGGAGTGGAAAAATCTCATGGCATTATTTTGCATGGCATTATTTTGCATGGCATTTTGAGAATACAGACATTATGTACAAATTTCTTGGCATTATGTACACATTTTGGGTCAGCTGTTACCCCCTTTTTAAGTTCTTATAAAAAACTTTTTTTTAAATTTTAATTTTTTAATTTTAAATTTTTTTAGACCCAGTCAAGTTCCAGAAAATGATCCAGATTTTCAAGATCCTGCTGAATCATTTACTCTTTTAAACAAGTCATTGGAGCTTCTTGGTGTGTCGCCGATTAAAAGAAAAAATGTATACAAAGAAAAAATTGATATTGTACAGCATACAATTGCGAAAGCATTTACAAAGGAATCAGATTCAACGCTAGTAAAGGAATGCCAGAGTGACGAAAGTGAAATGATTAAGCAGTTAAAGGACAAATTTTTAAAAACCGAAAAGAGGAGTGAGAAAATACTAGTTTTATCATGTTTACCTCAAAGTTGGAGTAGAAAGAAGATTGAAGAAGAATTTGGAGTTTCTCAATATTTGGCCAGAGCTGTAAAACAGTTAGTTAAGGACAATGGAATATTATGTTCTCCTAACCCCAAACCGGGAAAGACCCTTAGTGATAGAGTGGCCCAAATAGTGGTAGATTTTTACCAAAGGGATGACATTAGCAGGACCATGCCAGGTAAAAAAGATTATGTTGTTATCAGAAAATATGGAGCTGAAAAAGAATATGTACAAAAAAAATTAGTCTTAGCTAATTTAAAAGAAATTTATGCATTGTTTAAAACTGAGTACCCCAATGAAAAAATTGGGTTTTCAAAATTTTGTGAACTGCGACCCAAAAACTGTATACTGGCAGGAAAAAGTGGGACTCATACTGTATGTGTATGTACTATACATGAAAATATAAAACTAATGCTCAATGGCTCCAAATTAAATAAGCTATATGATGAAAATAACAGGCCTCTTGCAATATCTTATCATGATTGCCTTTATAAACTAATGTGTAATCCACCTTCAGTGGACTGTTTTTTAAGCAATAGATGCAAGCAATGTCCTGGAGTAGAACAGTTTAAAAGTACGTTAATAGAAAAATTTGAGGAAGAATTAATTGATGAGGTCTCATTTAAAAAGTGGGTCTCAGTAGATAGGTGTACTATGGAAACTGTTGTTAAGAAAAGTGATGATTTTGTCCAGGAATTTACTGATGATCTTGTAAAACTTAAATCACATTCTTTTATTGCAAAAATGCAAAAAGATAGATACAATGAAATAAAAATTAACCTTAAACCTGGAGAGTCTTTGATCACTTGCGACTTTGCGGAAAATTATTCCTTTGTTATGCAAGATGAAGTCCAGTCTTATCATTGGAATAACAGCCAGGCAACCCTCCACCCTTTTGCCATTTATTTTCTAAGTGATGGTAAACTGCACAACCTGAATTATGTGTTTATTTCGGAAAGCTTGACACATAATACAATTGCATTTCATTTATTTTAAAAAAAATTAATGCCTGATTTAAAAATCAAAATACCAGGACTTAACAAAATTTTTTATTTTTCGGATGGATGTGCTGCGCAGTACAAAAACAAAAAGAATTTTCTGAATATATGCCTGCATAAAAAAGATTTTGGTGTTGAAGCAGAGTGGCATTATTTTGCCACCTCGCATGGCAAAAGTGCCTGCGATGGCTTGGGAGGAACTGTTAAAAGACTTGCTGCCAAAGCCAGTTTGCAGAGGCCCTATGACAATCAAATAATGACACCTCTACAATTGTTTACTTGGTGTGAAGAAAACATATCTGGCATTGATTTTAAATATTGCACAGAAGCAGATTATACAAATCATGAAATAATTTTGAATAAAAGATTTGCGGAAGTCTTAACAATACCGGGGACACAAAAAATTCATGCTGTAATTCCTCTTACAGAAAGCACGTTTTTGGCAAAACAGTTTTCTACATGCTTAGAGGTCGAAACACATAATCTTTTTAAAGGTGGAAGCATTATTTTGCAAAATATCGAGTCAGGGTTTGTCACTGTAGAATATGACAGTGCTTGGTGGCTGGCTTGTGTCTTGGGGAAAAATAATGAGAGCGGAGAACTGAAAGTAAGCTTTCTTCATCCACGAGGACCTGCCTCATCATTTTTTTACCCAACACCTCAAGATATTTTAATTATTAAACCAGAAAGTCTTATAAAAAAAGTTGAACCCAACACTGCTACTGGCAGAACTTACAATGTCCGCAAAAAAGAAATGTCAGATTCATCAGAAATTCTTAAAAGAAAGTTAAAAAAATAAATTTAAGGTATATAGTTAGTCTTAGTGTTTTCTGTCTAATTTTTATCAACGAAGTAGAAAAGTTTGTTTATTTCTTTTGCGAGTTTAAAATAAAATAATTTGTAGATAAAGCCTCTGGGTATTTTTTAAAACCTGTATCCATCCAACAAATTTATTTATTTTAATATCCAGTGCACTATTGGTGCTCCTAAAATATGTTTATTTTTTTAAATGCATGATTTTTAATGTACTTAATATTTTTGATATTTTTTTTGACATTGAACCCATCA
Organism: Oxystoma pomonae; assembly: GCA_963921995.1. Classification (NCBI taxonomy): domain Eukaryota; kingdom Metazoa; phylum Arthropoda; class Insecta; order Coleoptera; family Brentidae; genus Oxystoma; species Oxystoma pomonae. Next base: position 93,848,230 of record OY998166.1, on the reverse strand, counting down.
TTTCTCCATCATAAAATTTTGTGGATAATTAAGTAACACTTTGACCAAAATTATATATTTTTTTCAAAAAAATTAAAAATGGCCTTTTTGAATTTTTCAATTTTTTTTTTCAATTTTTTATTTTCAATTTTTTTTTTGTTAAAATTATGTTGTGATATTTCATAAAAAAGAGCTTCAAAATGACTTTAAAATGAGCCATTTATTACTTTCCTAGTGTAAGTGGTTCTCGAGATATTGCTAGTTTTGTACATTCTTGTTAAGGTCAAAATGCTGACTTTTTTATTTTGAAAAATTAAAAAAAAAAAAACTACGAATCAAAAAAATCTAAAAATTTGCATTTTCAACTTTTATGGTAAGAAGAAAATATATACCAAAAATCATCAAAATTGGAATTGGTCACGTAAAATTTTTGTGATTTTTTGGTTGATTTGATATGGAATGACCCAGAAGATACATCTTGTTAGCACAAAAAATTGGGGGCTTACCCCAAAAAAATTCATTAAAAATTAAATACGATAATAAAAAAAGTATCAAACATCTGTAAAAAAGCAAAAAAAACATCCTTAAGAAATAAAAAAAATAATTAAAACTTAATTTGGAACTCTACAAGTCACACATACAGGCTGACAATTTTAAAACTTTCCACCCTAAATATTTTGAGAAACAAAAGAGATATTATAGGTAACATATTCTCAAAAACTTACCTGGGGATTAGAGGGGTAGGGTCAATAATGTATTTAAAGACTTGCCCCTGTGCACCCATTCAGTGCAGGCCACACCCACCAGTTTTTTTTAAATTGTAACTCCCCTCCTTTCGTAATACCTTGTTCAAAAAAGTTTTACAACAGTGTATTTTTTTTAATTTAAACTGTAAGGGAATGATTTGAAACTCAGAACCTTGATCAGAACACATACTTTCAAAGTAGCAGAAAGATAAATAAGTAAGAAGGCTAGTAATGCATTCAGAGACCCACCCCTTGATGCATGCCACGCCCACAAAACTAAAAGCTTTAAAGTTGGATTAAATTAAACACTACAGCTTTTCTGAATCACCCAATATTTATTGATACATTACTTTCAAGATCCTCATACTCAGTAATTTTCTACAACCTTTGAATTACAACAAGAAACATTAAAAAACCTTCAAAAATTTAAAATTAATGTACTGTGGGTTTTAAAAATTGACTTGCAGTATCTTGTTAACAGAAGAGTAAATTTTGCATAAATAAATATGTAGTACTATCCATCCTACAAACATTCAATATGGCTGTGTCTGGGGTACCCAACCTTCCCCTAAATAAACTATTATTTTACTACTACAATCAAATTGATTTTTAATGTAGGTAATTAAAATTTAGTAGGGAGTTGACTACCTATATAAATTAACTTAATAATAAGTAAGTACCTGTTGCTAAATCAATCATAGCAGTCCCAGTCTTGCAAGGCTCCCCATCAATTGGCCCTGTAATATGCAGCAAGCCACCAATAGAGGCTGCTATAACATCATACCCTGGTTTTTTACTATAGGGTCCCTGTGATCCAAAGCCTGTGATTGAACAATAAATCAACTGAGGGGCAATTTCTTTAATTTGGTCATAACCCAAGTTGAACTTGTTGAGTTTTCCAGGTATAAAGTTTTCAATTAAGATGTCTGATGTTTTGGCTAGTTGTTGGATTATATTCTGACCTTTTGGAGATTTTAGGTCAACACATACACTCATTTTGTTGCGGTTAAATGGTATGAAATAACATGCTTCTCTGCTGCTGCCAATATAAGGAGGACCCCAGTGCCTACACTCATCTCCTACTTCTGGTTGTTCAATTTTGATGACCTCTGCTCCTAAATCTCCTAGAAGCATTGAGGAATAAGGTCCTGCAATAATTCTTGATAAGTCAAGGACTCTAATGCCTTCTAGGGGGCCCGAGCTATTTGAGTAGGTCCGAAAAACTGATTTTTGGAGCATGAAGCACTGGTGCACAATTGAGCGAGTTATTGAGTTTAAACTCATACTGGTGGTGGTAGGTGTTTTGTTGACACGAAAGTAAAATGCACTAAAAATAGCAGTAGCAGAACGAAGCTAAAGAGTTAATTGAGATGGGTTGTAAAAGGTAGAAAAAAAGGTTTAACCCCCACTAAGATTAATATCTTTCAAAATAATTTTTTGTGTAAATATTTAAATACTTGATAAGCTAAATTTTTAAAAAATCAACCAAAATATGTTGCGCAATAAAACACCCAACTAGTAAGTACGAAATCGTACCTGTTCGTCGGTTTCGACGACGGTTATTGTCGAAGTTGTCGCCTCTGGATTCTGCGGTGATGGCACTGAGTCCGTCATAATTGTATTTGTTATTTACTTAACTGGAAAAAAAGTAATTTAAAATGTTGTTCAAATTTAATTTATTACAATTTTATTGTTAATTTAATTCCAACGAAATTTCGTGTTTGTTAAATACAACTTTTGTTTACAAAAAAAATATGGTTCTACTTTCTGTCAAAGTGTCAAAATTGACGGACGGAAAACAGCTGTATCAAAAAAAGTTGTTGTTGTTTTTACTTCCGTGATTGGCCCTCGGTCTAATAACTGTTTTGTTTGTCTTATTATCCTCGGTTTTTTTCTTGTGTTGGCAACACTGAATAGACCCAGAGCAAAGGCAATTTTTTTATCTATTCGCAGATCGATACTGATACGAGCAATTAAAAAAGATGCTTTTTCTGCCAATTATAAATAAAAAAATGTCAAAGCAAAAACCCTCGGAGGCGGGGAGTACCATAAACGCGATTTTCTGATTTTTTTAAAGAGAAAACGCAAAAACGCCTGAAAACCTTTTAAATTAAAGCTTTTAAAGCCAACTGGCAATGTTGCATTGGAATGAAAAGTTGTCAAACTGTCACTGCAGTATGTCAAATTTTTTGTTGATTTCGGTAGCGATTGCATGCACCTCCCATTTTTTCGCTTTTTAATCTTGAGGCAAATCGGAAAAATTCCTCTCTCAAATGTGATCTGGAGATAACCGTGTTTACCAAACAAATAACCGAGTCAATCCACAAACACAAAAGTATTTACAATGTGTGCCGCCGCCGGCTAAAGTGCCTCGCTTTATCGCCCTACTTAATGCGGATTTAGATATGGTTTAGATAAGATTATCAAGACTGAGCTCTCAAATACTATTAACCAACACAAATCCCTCAGTAAGTCACCCTAGAACTGTGAAAAAAATTAGTTGAAATCAATTTGTACACCATGGTCTAAACCTTAACACACTACCAAAATGGGCAACAAAACAAGCTGCTGTGCTTACTCAAGCCCACAGCCTAACCACAGAGATATTATTCCAATAGAAGAAACCCTCAGAGAGGGAGAGATTAGTGTTACAAACCTCCAACACATCAGCGAACGAGAAGAAGATGATGGGGAACTTGATCCCTCCCAAGACCCCATGGCAAGAACTATATTTATTGAAAGATCTAAAACTGCCATAGAAAATGGGATGATCCGAAGAAAAAGCCAACATCAAATAGCAGACCTGCGTCCACTCAAAAAAAGTTCTTCCTGTTCCACAATCTATCTTGATGACAGCACTGTTTCACAACCAAACCTCAAAAACACAGTAAAATGTGTCGCCCTGGCAATCTACTACCACATTAAAAACCGAGATTCCCAACGTGACATTGACATTTTTGATGAAAAACTGCATCCCTTAACTCGTGATGGAGTAAGTGAGGACTACAATAGACACAATCCAGAGCATAGACAGATTTATAAATTTGTGAGGACTTTGTTTAATGCAGCACAGTTGACTGCAGAGTGTGCCATCATTACTTTAGTGTATTTAGAAAGACTATTAACTTATGCTGAGTTAGATATCCAGCCTTCTAATTGGAAAAGGATAGTGCTAGGTAAATAATTTTTTTTGATATAGAAAGTAACAAACTAACCAAATACAATAATTTTAAAAAATTGGGGTGTTCACAACCTGAGAAATCAGAGAAAGTCAGGGAATTTAAAAGTGGTCTAGTTTGCAAACTATATTGTAGCTTTTTTTTTTGAACCGGAGTATGTTGCAGGGAATTTTTGCTAAGAAAATTTTTGCACACTAAAAATCCATAATTATTGATATATATATATATATATATATATGCTAACCTGACTTCCTGACTTATTGGTACATAAAGTCAGCTTAGCCTGACTTTAATAAAGTCAGCACTACTTTCGACAGTTTTGCAAGTTTAAAAGTTTTCTGACATTGTTGTCATCTAGACATGCTCATATTGTGCTACCCATAAAGTTGACATAATTTAAGTTAATGCCACTTGGAGAACATGGTACGGTGTTTCAGGCGGAGGTATATGCCATTATCATGGCAGCAACCCTACTCGAGGTCAGAAATGGCAGGAGGGACATATACGTATGCTCCGACAGCCAGGCTGCCCTCAAGGCTCTAAGTGCACCCAAAATAGTCAGTAGTCTGGTGGAGGAGTGCGCTGAAGCACTGAAAACACTGCCTCAAGACAAAAGGGTGACATTGGACTGCTGACGGGGATGCTGATTGGGCACAATCGGATGAACAAACATTTGATGCAAATAAGAGTAGCAGGAGATCCTGTGTGTCCTGCTTGTGGGCTTGAAGAGGAATCGGCACAGCACTTGATAGAACAGTGTGCCATATGCCAGATAAGGGCAGCTGAAGTGTGGATTTCCCATGATAGACAAAGAAGAACTACACTCACTCAAATGGGCCGACATAGTGAACTTCATAAAGAAGACAGGGAGGCCTGGAGAGAGAGGTGCAGCGGAAGTAGGGGCATAGGAGTAAGGAACAGGGTATGGCAGAAAGGGCCCATGAAGAGGCGTAATTGCCAGGCCCATGGGCCGAACCTATATTACTACTAAGTTAATGCCATTCTTTATCAAAATTCGGCACAAAAATTATGAAAGTTGACATTATTTTGATATCACCACACAGAAGAAAGCTCTACCCAAATTTAGGTTTCAGAGACCCTGGCAACCAAGAAGAGTGCGGTCTCATAACAGATGGCTAAAGTGCCCAAAATATGTAGTAGTCATGCAAAACTGGCAAAAATAGTGCGAACTTTATTAAAGTCAGCCTATAATGTACCAATAATTCCCTATTCTCTCAATAACTCACTTTACCTTGAAATTTGTAACAATGTTATTACTTACAGTTTAAATCAAACCCAACCTATCGTGAAATTTACTTGAAGCTAAAAATTAAAAAAGAAAATAACTGAGTAGGTAAAGAAAAACTAACTAAAAATTTATCTTTTAGGTGCTATTTTATTGGCTTCCAAAGTGTGGGATGATCAAGCTGTCTGGAATGTAGACTACTGTCAAATTTTAAAAGACATTACAGTAGAAGATATGAATGAGCTTGAAAGGAGATTTTTAGAGTTACTTCAATTCAACATTAATGTCCCTTCAAGTGTCTATGCAAAATACTATTTTGATTTAAGAACCCTTGCAGAGGCTAATGATTTAACCTTTCCCAGTGAGCCTCTAAGCAAGGACCGAGCGCAAAAATTGGAAGCTATGTCAAGAGTGATGGAAGATAAATATGCTGCGGAAGCAATTAAAAATGGTCTGAAAAAATGGTCTAGTTTGGATAATATTACAAATGGTGGTGTTTCATCAAGGAGGAGTGTAGCTATTTTGTCGTGATACAATTTTTTCTGGTCATTTCTAAACCAAAGTAAGTTTTTGTTTGTATGGGATGTATCAAAAAATATTCCCAGTGACAAGTATGTTAGAATTTAATAATGGAAATTTAATAGGTATTCTTTTTCGTTTTAAAACATCTTGTAGCTATAGCCTATTTATAGAACACAATGATTAATAGAAAGCACTTTTTAAATAACTAAAAGTAAAAAAAATGCACAACATAGTTTTAGCCTTTTCTAATGATTTTTGACCCTTATGATCTTCAAAAGAAAAGAAATACAGTTTTAGGTAAAAAGAAATAATACTTACCTAGTTTTTAAAAGGAATTAAATTTAGAAAACATTCCCAAGTTTAAGTTGTAATTATTCCAAAATATCTAAACAGAACATTTGAAAATTCAAGAGATTTTCCAGTGACAAATCAATTATGTAATGTAGTAACCTTAGAACTAAAACTATTATCTGTGATAACATTATGGCTTACATATACAAGACAAGCCTAAGATGTTTTTTACATTCACAGTAATTTGAAATATTTCTTTAATATTCATGTAGTTCTCGAAATTGTCTTATCATTATAATTCTGGGTTAGATTTCATAATTTACATTATGTTAAAATCTTTTGTTCTAAAAGGGTTGTTTAGAATAATTTTTAAACCTCCAGAAAAAAATTAGGCTTATCACCAACATGAAAGTCAGGGAAATTGTTGTAATTTGGTTATTGGGCAAGGAAAACAACACATTTTGCACAAGGTTTTGTTAATTTTTCTTGATCTGTATTTCTCAATTGTCACTTGTTTTCCTGTAACAAAAAAACCAATACCAATTTTGTAATAAAAGTTTAGGCAGGTTTAGGATAGTGGGAAATTATTCTTGGAGGGCAGGTCAACACAGCCGGCCATACTTTCTTACCAGCATAAAAGCTAAGCTTTTTTATTTTTTTTTTATTTTTATAAGTTTTTAAGGAATGTAATTTAAACCAACTATGTGGTATTCATGCATTCTTTTGTGGTGTTTGCATAAATTATATTAAATATTTTCACTGAGTGGTGATGTACTTCAACAAAACTGAAGTTTCAATTTTAAATAAAGCTCAAACTTTTGGCCTTTTATAAGAAAGTTATTTAATGTTCCAGCAATACTTATTCTTACATAAACTAAATTATAGTTGAATAAAAATGTCACTCAAAATTTCCTCATTTTAAACTCAACTGTCAGCTACAGTTTGTGTGCCCCTCAAACAATATGGCCGACTGTCAGTGACGTCATCTCAAATTGGTCAATAAATGTCATTTTACCAAACCAAATTTTAGCATATTGTTTGTTTGCCGTTTTTTCGATGATATTAGACAATTTAGGTTGGGCATGACACATACAAGGTGCATCTGTCTTTTTTTTTGGTAAGGCTGTTTGTATTACCAATGTTTTAAATTTTTCAGTCCTTTCGGTCAAACTCGATAGATTTTTTCTCACATCTCTGCGTTAAAAACGTGACCTTGATAAAAAATCTCAATGCTAGACCACAGAGATTGGACTCTGACATCTTTATTTGAGTGGAAGTCGTTTTTTTACAGATAAAAAGAAGACACAATATTGCGCTATATTCCACGTTTACGCGTACGTCCTATGACCAACTTAAACTGTCTATTTTCTGAATCTCACCTAACCGTAATAGCAATAGGTTCCAGGATAAAGGATCCATAAGATTTTACGTCCATAATTAATTTAAACAACCCGAGGGGACATTATTATTAACGTTAGTTTACCTATCCCTACTTATACAGGGTCATTCAAAATATAATTCATCCAAGAACAGTTAACTGACTATTTTTTTTAATTTAATTTTTTTCCCTCTGCTGCCGCTGCATGTCTAATGACATGGCATGTTTTCTCGCTTTTGTCAGCGTTTTGTTTTCAACAATTTATGTTGCTGGTGTTGAGATGCTAATACATAGTTAATCCGTGCTTCTCAGAAAAAAATTAACTCTATCTTGGAAACCAAAGTTTCCAAAAAAATGTTTTATTAATCATTTTTCAGGAAAACAAATTATACCTACCTGCAGTTAAAATCTTTCTAGGGAATTTTGATTCACTGTATTATTTATTAACCAAAAATTACTGTTATGCAATCACTGATTATGTTTTTGCAAGTCTTATAAAATCTCTTCACCCATAAAATGATTTTTTATAAATATAGAATTTTCTTCAATATATGTATTTGCTTTTTACTTTGTTTTTTAATTAGGGGTCAGGATTTTACACAAGTTTGATTTAAAACTGTTCAATTTTGATATGATAAAGGGTTGATCATCCATACAAGATTGGCTCCAGACAGGTTCAGGGATTTGGTACCTATTTTTAAAAAACCAGGCACAATTTAAATGGAATCTGTATCTCAGTGGGATTTCAACGCCGCTTAAGTATGTTAATGGGACAGTCCCTGAGAGCATTTTGTCTCATAAAGGATTTTCAATTTAAGAATTGGTCCTGGTTCTGGATGACATTATTTTGACATAAATTTTGACAGCGGCTCTAAAATAATGACGTCATTTAACATAGATATCTTTGATTTTACTCAAAAAAAGACTTATCTATAATTTTGCAAAATTTTAGGGGTTATGTTTACTAAAATTTCATAACCGGGTTTCAACTGTGACGTCATTGTTTTAAAACGAAAGGACCGGTTGCGGTTCTGGTTCAACCAGAACCAGGACCTATTGTTAAACGAAAATCCTTATTAAACACAGGTGCCAATATCTACAGGATGAACCAATAATAGCTGCATCAATCATCAGCATCAATTCCCACTAAAATGACAACTTTGAATTTAAAAGTGACATTTATTTTGACACCTGTCAAACCCTGTCGAAATGGCGGAAAAATAATTAATAAAATGTAATTTTTTGGAAAAGTGAATACCTGTCTTTTGTCATTTAATGTTATGGAAAAACCACTGGTGCGATGACACATATTTACAAGTGGGGACTCAAACTACACTAAATTGGAAATACTGGACTTTGAAAAGAACAGTGAAACCGGATGAGTAGACTGCCAGACCAGTGGTGCAGGCGGTGGATTAGGGGCAGGCTCGGGGTAGGGCAGAAAGGGCCCAGGGAGGCCTACTTGCCAGGCTTCGTGCCGCCCCTTCTCTGGTACTACTACTACACTAAATTGAGGTTGATGAACTTAAAAATGTTATTAGTTAGACACCTGCCAAATCAACGAATAAATAATTTATAAACAAGGAGATTTGGGAAAAGCAAATACCTTTTTTTTACTCTGTTGAAAAAAGTGACAGTTGTCTTAACTGTCATTTACTCTCTCACTTTTTTTTACGGTTTCCGATTTAATGTCTTCAGCAGAGTATAGAAAAGGTATTTGCTTTTCCAAAAACTTCAAGTTCATTATTTTTTCGCCGTTTTCATGGGGTTTGACAGGTGTCAAAAATAATAACATTTTTGAGTTCATCGTCCTCAATTTAGTATAATTCAAGTTCCCACTCGTAAATTTGTGTCATCTCCATAACAATAACACTCAATGACAGTTGGCTACTTTTTTTTACGGTTTCCGATTTAATGTCTTCAGCAGAGTCAAAAGAAGGTATTCGTTTTTCCAAAAACTTCAATTTCATTCATTATTTTTCCGCCATTTCGAGAGGGTTTGACAGGGTGTCAAAATAAATGTTATTTTAAAACTCAGCGTTGTCATTTTAGTGGGAATTTATGTTTTTTTTGCCGATATCGGTCATCATAAGCATGTTAATAATAAACTCATCCCAAACTTAATTTCTATGAGAGAAAATGCTCTCAGGGATTGTCCCAATAACATACTTAAACGGCGTTGAAATCCCACTGAGATCCAGTTTCCGTTTAAATTGTGCTTGGTTCTTTGATCCGGTTTCAGGAAACTCTACACACGTTTAGAATGCAACGCCGCACAGTTAGTACGTTGGGTACGGCGCTAATACCGAGAAAACCGTGCAGTTTTTGATTGAGAAATGCTGCTTTCAGTGATGAAAGTTGATGACAAAGGAGAACTTTTTAGATCCAGAGCCAGAGGAGAAGTAATACCATATAAAAATCATATTAGATACCTAGGCATTACATTGCAAAGAAACCTAAAATGGGACATACAGATAAACAATACCATAATTAAGGCAAAAAAATAACTAAATCTAATTAAAGATTTCTGTGGAACATGGTGGGGAGCAGACCCAAAAACCTTAAAATGAGCCTTCAATGTATTGGTCAGATCACACCTGGATTTTGGAGCTATCTTTATAGAACCATCATCCCAAAAAAGCCTAAAAAGACCATATACCATCAAGGACTAAGAATAATCACAGGGTGCATGAACTCTACGCCAATCCCAGCCCTTTATGCTGAATTAACCGTGACAGATCTAAAAACCAGGAGAAAAATACTAGCACAAAAACTTAATCAAAACAGCTTGCATTATACATAACCCACTTATAAACATCCTAAAACAAAAACAACAAACATAACAAAATAACAACCAATGGAAAAAACCTGGATAGAAGAAAATTTACAATACTGTTAAAAACATTCATAGATATAGAGAACGTCCTAATAAATTTAAAAAGGGATAGAGTCCTACCATGTTACAAGGAAGACTATGACACCCAACTTAAAGAAATCCCTATGTTAGAACTCAAAATAAACAAAAATAATTGCACAGGAGAACAGGAATTTCTGGAAAGGACAGAAGAGTACCGAAGCAATTACACCTTTGGGTTTACGGATGCCTTAAAAGTAGGAAATACCGTAGGTTTTGGGGTGCATATACCAAAAATAAACTTCAATTTTTCTAGCACATTACCAGACAATATAAAAATTTGTACAGCAGAAATGGTGGCTATCAATGAAGGCCTAAGGATATGCTTGGAAAAAAATATAAAAAATTTCATAATTTTCACAGACTCAAAAAGCGCACTAGAAAAACTCAATAGAAATAAAATAGATGCTAATCAGGATTATATAACAATCGCAACAAAAATTTTAACGATTCTGGCCAGTGAAATAAATAACTTATTTCTTTCATGGATCCCAGGACACTGTGGAATTAAAGGAAACGAAGAGGTAGACAAATTGGCCAACATAGGAAGAATTTTAACAACTCCAAAATAATTAAAATACACAAAAGAAGACACCTATGATTTTATAAAATCAAAAACAATAACAGCATATAACGAATCATGAAAACAACAAATCCAAAACAGTGGCACTTTCTATGGATCAATACAATCAACCTTTCCAAACCATTCATGGCATGAAAAAAAAAATTCTTTGTCACCAGACGCAGAGCTGAATAGTTTTTGATGGGGGTGGAGAGTTGGTAGGAGGGGGATTAAACTTTTTAAAAAATTGTAACTCACGAAACCTAGCAGCTAGCGACGCGCGGTTTTCACATTAAGAAGAATTATTTTCAACAAAAAACATTTTTTTGAAAAAAATTGTTTTTTTTTAATGTTTTTTAAAACATTTTATGGATGGCCATACGTGCCTGCTGGCGCCGTTTTTCTCCATAGCACCCTGAGCAAAACCATGATAAAGGTTTGTACCTAAGCAAAGTTACCTAACTTGACTGACTTTCTGACTTTCTTATGGATGCCAAAACTAACAAACTAAATGGGGTCCCAGAAAATAAAGAAAAGTAAAATGCAGGAATCGTTATTTATAGAAACAAATAAAATCGTATTTTGGAGAGTATTTGGGAAATTTGGAGAAAAGTACAGCAAATAAATCGTAAAACAGAGAAACCGTAAAACGTAAAAAATGGGTAAGGCGAAATCTGTTCTCTGCGTGACAGGTGTTTGCAAGCGAGCTTAGAATAATAAAGGGCGTAGAAAAGACATTTTTTTATGCTAAATTTTAAGAAAGTGGTGGGTTGGTTTGGATCGCTTTTTTTAAGTGTTTTGGATTTATCTGGGTTGGGTTGGTTTAAGTTTTTTTAAAGTGAGAAGTCGGTTTAGAAAAAAAATAACTTGATCTACAACCTTTCTTATTCTAAGGCCACATACAAACAGCTGTCAGGCACAGAACAGATTTTCACCTTACCAATTTCTACGTTTTACGGTTTCTGTGTTTTACGATTTCTGCGATGTATATAATTTCTCCGAAGTTCGATTTCTACAAAGTACGATTTTGCCATTGTTCATTTTTATGAAATACGTTTTTTCGAATCTCATTCAAAAAATTATATAATTCTTGTATGATTTTTTATCGGGATTTGGGTCGGTTTTGGAACAGATTTCGATAAGATCCTAGAAGATTTTATCAGGCCTATGGGTCTATGATTTTGGAGGAGATTATATAAGTTGTTATGGGATTGGTTTCTAGAAGATTTGAGGAGCTTCTATCGTTATGGTTATTTTAGAAGATTTTATGAGGGAGGAGATTTTATCGGGTTTTGGTTCGGTTTTGGAACAGATCTCGAGGAGATCCTAGGATATTTTATTAGGTCTATGATTTAGGAGGAGATTATATCGTAAGTTATTGGAATGGTTTCTAGAAGCTTTGAGGAACTTTTATCCTTATGATGATTTTAGAAGATCCTATGGGGGAGGATATTTTATTGTGTTTTGGGTCGGTTTTGGAACAGATTTCGATGAGATCCTAAAAGATTTTATCAGGTCTGTGATTTTGGAGGAGATTATATGAATTCTTATGGGATTGGTTTCTAGAAGATTTGAGGAGATTTTATTGTTATGATAATAATTTTAAAAGATCCTATAAGCGAGGAGATTTTATCGGGTTTTGGGAGTCGCGATTTAAAAATTATGCTTTAGGCTTTTGCTTTGTCAACCTCTAAAGTGACACTTTTTCTAGAGGATCTTTATTGAAACAAGATTTTGGCTGGCAAAAACATGTTCATATGCTAAACAGACAGTGTAAATGTAGATTGATATAGATGATAAAAATATATAATATGTTAAGTTTATCTTCTACGGTTCTCGAGTAAAGTGAAAAATACTTTTGGTGGTTCTTTATCCAACACTACACCCAAAGACCGTTAAGATAAAGTAACATTAGCATTAGATATATTTTTCGATTCGAGAAGAAAATATCCATGGTATAAAAAAATATGGCGTCCTAGTTAAAAAAGTAACGTTCGGCTGATATATTATTTTTGTGATAACTATAAACCAAATAACACTTTTTTGAAAAATATCTTTCTTTAACCAAACTAAACCTATACTTATTTAAGACTTTTATGGAACACACTGATTTTGTATAGGTATATATATTTTTTAAATTAAAGCTGTGAAAATCTTATTATGATTTATTTTATCCTTAAACCAGAAATAGACGAAACGATAGAATATCTCCTCCAGAATAAAACCTTGCCCATAGGATCTTCTAAAATCACCATAATGTCATGATAAAAGCTCTTCAAGTCTCCTAGAAACTAATCCCATAAAAACTCATATAAACTCCTCCAAAATATCGGATACCCGAGCAAAATCCAAATTATGATGAAAACTCTAAAAAGCAATCGCAGAAAAAAGTTCTCCATAATCTCTTAGGATCTTATAGAATCACGTTACTGATGGAATATCATCAAATATCCTAAAAACCGATCCCACAAGAACCCACAGAAACTTCTACATCATCATCATCAAAATCATTCCTCATAGGATCTTCTAAAATCAGGATATTGATAGAATCTCATCAAATATCCTAGAAACCGATTCCACAAGAGCCCATAAAACCTTCTCCAAAATCATTCCTCAGGATCTTTTAAAATCACGATACTGATAAAATAATTGCTTATTGGAACTCCTAGAATCGCGATACTGATAGAATCTTATCAAATACCCTAGAAACCGATCCCACAAGAATCCATAAAAAATATCCTAGAAACTTCTGTCTTATAAAACATCCCTGATTCTCTTAAAAATAACTAGTCTTATCCAATCTTATAAATTATTCTAAAACTACAAGCTGATAAAATATTATATATTTCCTATACAGGGTTCCTAAGCAAATCCTTAGGGGGCAGCCGTGTATAAGACGCAGACAAACGGAAAAGCACATTAGGCAGAAAAGGATGGGCATGGGGCGATGTTGTCACTAGGACTGGAATAAAAATTGTTTTTTTGCTCGACTTTAATACCAAACTGATGAAAGATATCGTAAAAAAAAATATTTTTCGGCTTTTCATTTTGTAACCATTGTCCTTACGCACTGATTACAGGCTGGGGACTGAGATACATGCAAATGCCTAACCTAAAGCGTTCATACACGGCCGGAGAAATCGACTGAGATATTTCCGTAGAAAATTTATCAAGCAAATAGGACGGGTTGACGCCTTCGAAAGTCCAACCCGGGTTTTGCACTTTGATTCGAAATCAAAAATGAGGAACAGTCAGATATGGGGCCGTGCACAAATTACGTAACGGTGATTTTACCAATTTTTGACCCCCTCCCTATGTAATGTTTTGTAACGGTTTGGCACGCCACTCCCCTAATATTACGTAACGATTTCAAGACCACTACCCCCCCCCCAAAAAAAACTTCACTTATTTTCATTCCAAATTTTCTTAGTTTCACACAAATGCAAACGCTGTCGAAAACCCCCCTCCCCCCTACGTAACGTTTTGTAACCCCCCTCCCCCCTATGACCATTACGTAATTTGTGCACGGCCCCTGTAGTCCCAGTGGAGGAGGGCGAGAAAATTGATATTTTTTTCTTAAAAATTATACTCTTTAGACCTATTTCTTTGTGTTCCCGAAATTACGTAATTTTTGAAAAAAAATTGTAAGCGGCGCCATTTTTATTTCGTGCTTTGTTTTTCTAACATTTTTGCGTTCTGCTAATTTAATTAAAATATTTTTGCCTGCGGCGCCCTTTATCTTCTCACTCGAAACCAAGATCCCCCGTTTTAGGAACACTGATCCCGTCTGTTTCTAAATTTTTTCGAATAAAAGTAGAGTATGACCATGGGGGAAATAATTTTTTTCTACGGTATGACGAAAATTTCGAGAAAGTTGAAGAAAAAAATAAAAAAAGTGGCAGAGCTCAAGTTTTTCGTAAAAAAAACGTTTTTTGTAAAGAAACAGAGCAAAATAATCTTTTCACCCCTTTTTGGGTGTTACAAATATTGGCAGACCCTTATTTTTCGCTTTTACCCTCCCGCTAGTTTTGAAGAATTGGTTCGCTACATGTTTCAAGATCATGTCATAAAACCCTCGAAAATATTAAATGTAGTGTAGGGCCAGCTTTATTCAAAATCAATAATATCGCAAGCAAAAAGCTCTGCAGCAAAAACAGCGCCGTTTATTGATTTCTTTGGCTGCTAGTGCTAGCTGCATGGTTTGGCCGTTTCCGGATAGATGTCACTAGTAGAACAGAATGGAAAGAAATTTAATTAAAAGCGAAGATATTTCTTTCTAATGTTAACAACCTCACGAGTTTATCGCTCAGTATCGTAAATAATGGACCCTGCCGCTTCCTTTAAGCAAGAAAAAGCTGTGGTTTGGACCTGAAAACATCTAATTTTTAATCTCATGGTGTGGCCGCCATCTAGCGGAATTTGCAGACATCTTTTCAACGGTTATTATTGCAACTATGATTTATGCTCACAATGAAAGAGTGGCAACAATTTTTTCTCATGAAAGCAGTCCGGAGATAATAACAAACTGGCACCATTGCTCAATATACCTGTTTCTTTTGTGCGCGCAGAACTTTCTCTGCCATTTCTGTTTGATTTATTGAAATCCTATCCCTAAGGAAAATCTTAGGAACCCTGTATATGGAGGTATCTCTTGCTTAAATCAGTGAAGAAGTAAACAAGTTACTGTCATAATTTCCAGCGTTTTCAATAAAAATTGTAACTTGTAATAAAATTTAGCTAGAGTGGCATATATTGGTTATTTGACCAGGCTTAAGCTGAGTTTACTTATAGAACTTATAAAAACATGATAAAAACTTCTCCGGTCTGGATGAGATTTAAGGGGAAAATTTCAGTAAGGATACAGATGCTAAAAATAAAGTTTTAGAAAGATAAATATATATGTAATTAAGGTAAATTTGATGCCAAAACCTTAAACTTTGTAATATTGGCTTTGTCAAATCCAAATTGACGCTACGCTTTATAAATTAATATTTTTTTTGTTTATGAAGGTGATTTTAACATCCCCAGTGATAAATTAGAAGAGATAAAGGATTAACAGAGATGGCATTTAATGTTTCAATTAAAGAAATTAAAAAAATATAATTTTTAGTAGGTACAGGATGATTCATCATATGTTATCACCCTAAAAAAAAGGTTATAAAAGGTTTGTAATTTTCGTTTTATTTGGGTCAAAAAAAGATCTAAATACAAAATGGGATGGTCTGTCTGTCACACAATAACTCAAAAACCGCTAAGCCGATTCTTATCAAATTTGGCACAAAAATTCTTTGGTCACTAGACGCATAGCTGATTAGTTTTTGATATGGGTCGAGGGTTGGCAAGAGGGTAGGAGGGGGGATTAAACTTTAAAAAATTTTAACTCACGAACCGTAGCAGCTAGCGACACGCGGTTGTCACATTAAGATAGATAATTAGTTTTTCAGCAAAAAAAAATTTTTTTTTTAGATTTTATGGATGGCTATATGTGCCTGCTAGTGCCATTTTTTAGTGTTTGTGTTAAATCTGTTGTCAAGTCACCGTCACTTTTATCGTAGATAGAGAATACCCCTATTTATGGTTTAATAACACATTATGTTTCGGCAACGTGTGTGTGTCAAATGCCACCGCCGCCCCCGCAAGGCGGGGGGGCCCACGGCATATTGGGGGCCACTTTGCCGCCTTGCATTAAAAAAAAAATTGCGGGGAGGGCTCAGAAAAATCTGAAACGCTTGTTGATTTCGGTGTTTTATTTCAAGAAAAAGAGTAACAAAAATACCTATCAATAAGATTCTTTATATTTTACGTATTTTTTTGTCAAAGCTTATCATATTTTACTAATTAATCTTTCAAAAACTGTCTGGGGAAATTATAAAAAGAGACAACAAAACATCAGTCCATTTCATAAAATCGGTTTTACACGTAAATATAACAATAACTGGCTAAATGTATAGAGGGCATCTTCAAAAACTGTTATATTGAAAATTGTCTGTAGATTTCAAAAATTGACAGGATTGGTAGCAACTTCTTTTTTAAAACTCACCTTTTGGAATCAAAAAGTGACCTGAATTTTCGCAAAAAACCCTTGTTTCAGACTTTTGGTACACGCTATATGTTCCAAATTTTTATCTAAAATGTTTTGAAAAGGGAAAATTCATAAGTTTGTCCCGTTTTGTCTGGCTTTAATTTGTACTTCTGAGTTTTGGCATGTATATCATATTCTTAAATAAAACATCCCTTCTTTTTTTCACGCAGCACATTCACAATTATTTTATTGCACAAAATATATCACCAAACACACAGTTTTGATATCACTAAGTTCACAATATGCTAAAATGTTATCACCCAATTTTTTACGTTTTGTAATAGACTAAAATTCCCATAGATAAGGTATCTTTCGCTTATAAAAGGTACATAAAACGCCCTCGCTAACCTATTTGACTTTTCGGCATTTACAAACTTATCACTACTCACTACCGCCCATGTATCAGTCATTTTGGCATAATTTGGCTCTAGCTCAGTCTCTTTCCCTAAATCTAAGTCTAACAAAAAATGACACTTATCCACATCAAAATATAAGCTAGGTTCCTCTCGATTTTGGTCGTTGAAATGTTTATGTATAATCTTTGTAGCGTTGTTAAGACTAGAATAGGGTGCGGGAAGCATACCATCAAACTCGGATTTGATAAAATGGACGTTCCAGTTTTGGTTGGGCAGGAAAAACGAACTGGGAAATCTATGCCAGTCTTTTCCGTAACATACGTGTACCTGAGTGTCGGCTGGAATGTTTAGGTCGTTTGGCAGTCTATTTATTTCAATCATGAGGTCCAGAGGTGCGTGATAGTTTCTGTATAGAGCGAACGCTCGAGAAATACCTAAAATCGAAACAATTTTTAATTATATATGTGAGGGCTGAAAAAAATTAAAGGTTTTTTTATATTATTTAAACAAACTGCAAAGTATCGAGTAACTAAATGCCATTGGGGTGAGAGGCTTAGAGCTTCAGTAAATTGAATGCTATTTAGAGGGTAAATGGCAATGCACAGAAGAAATGGCTAAAGATGGAAAAAAAACTTAGGTCGGAATTCCGACTGATTGCCAAAAGAGTTCCTCAGGGAGCGGTCCTGTCTCCGTTCTAGTCCACAATAGGACACCTTAGAATCGCACAAGCCATACACATGTCTAATAGAAAATTATATTGGTATAAGTACATATTTGGCATGGGACGGTGAGAGAAATGTTACTTAAGTATTTTATTTGAAACATAGAGCGCGCGGCGCGTTCGCGGGGAATTGTCGGTAATATTCCTGCATGAAAGAGCAAGACCGACACGGTATAATTGCAATTTACCGACGTGAGAATACCACATCGGACTTTCGTCGGGCCAAGCAAGAATTAGGTAACATAAAATATATTTTAAATAAAATTAATATGTTATTTTTTTATAATAAGAACACTAGATAAAAATAACTTTATTTTATTTACGTTTTGGTAACTTAGCTGAAGAATCGCTGTTGGAAATTTTTAGAAGCAAGCAATATACAGACCGCTTCAAGCTACTGCGAACATAGGGCGGAAGAAGTCTAATTTGCCAGTGTACGTACATGCAGAGACACCGCACGCCTATCAGTGAAGCAACCAACACTCAGGCTTCCGATCGCCATTCGCTGCCGTTCGCCGCCGTTCGCCTCTAACCACGGTGCTGTGTGAAGCGTAGTCAATGAAACCGGAATTTGGTCAATAAATACGCAAATTTTTATAACGTAATTTTCTTATTTTTTGTCACTGATAAATAAGAGCGTTTCATTGTCAACTGCTCAGATTTATCAGTGACGACGTGTTACAATGAAAATAATAAGGAGAAACAAAATAAAAGCAAGTTCTAAAAATAAAATAATACATTCTAAAAACCAAAAAGATTCTCCCAGTCAAAAAAAAATTAGAGCAAATGTTCGAAAAGTCCTCCTTGCTCGGCTAGACAATATCCGAGCCTACTATAAAAACCCCTTCTAACGTTTCCAAGCATGTTAGGGGTGATAATTTGAAAAGCTTCTTCAAAAACAGATAGAAGTCATTAGGAGCAAGATCGGGAGATCGAGCTGGCCATAAAATAGTTCCCCGTGTACTTATAACCCGATTAGGAAATACATTATCAAGATATTCCCTAACAAGGCCAACATTGTGAGCGGAACAACCATCTTGTTGAAACCATGTTTCACCAAATCTTACACCTAACAACTGCCTAGCAGTTGGAATAATCTGCTGCTGCAGTAGATCCAAGTATCTAGGACCATTCAAATTGCAATTGCCGTTAATAAAAAATGTCCCAATTACGTGTTCCCCTACAATACCCCCCCCAAACATTTAGTTTTTGGGGATACTGTGTTCTTACGTCAAAATATAAATGCAAATTTTCCCTCGACCAATATCGAACGTGTGTTGGGTTATGACGATTTGACCATTTGACCATCTGCACTTTTTCGGCAACTTCGTAGACATCCATTTTTAGTTTTAAAAATGTATTATTTCAATTAAGAACTTACCAAATAATAAAAACAAAATGAATTTCCAAAAGATAACACTGTAGCGTGCTTCGAATCCACCTCGGTCATACGGCACGGAGAGTAAATTGGACTTGATTCCCCCTATGTTCGCAGTAGCTTGAAGCGGTCTGTATAAAGATTGGCAGTATATTTATCAAGCAAAATTTTGTTAAATGATAATCTTTTAAAACAATACAGTGTTTCTTCAATATTGCAATACCACTGATCTAAATATAAAAAATAGTTTGGGGATGATTTTTGGCGTCACTGCCCCAGGAAAACAACATATCATAAATAAAAGAGAACTGTAAATTGGCAGGAGCCTATGTATGAGTGTGAAATTTTTTATGCAAAATTAGTACAAAATTTGAACTTACAAAACTTGAATTATTATTAGTGTATTTTTTTCTCTTACTTCTATTACTCTTCATGTAGCCCAATGAGCATTTTTGTCTATATAGAAGTTACAGCAAATAATATAAAACCTTCATAAAATAACCAAAAGTTATATTATTTAGTGTTGGTGATAATTTTATAACTCTAATATATCTCTTAAATGAGTAAAAAAGAACTGACCAACACCAGCTTATAAAAATTTATGGTACAAAGTAATGGATA
Source organism: Oxystoma pomonae (assembly GCA_963921995.1). Lineage (NCBI taxonomy): Eukaryota > Metazoa > Arthropoda > Insecta > Coleoptera > Brentidae > Oxystoma > Oxystoma pomonae. Next base: position 93,828,255 of record OY998166.1, on the reverse strand, counting down.
GAAAAACAACATATAGATTTTATAAAAATTCCTCATGAACCCTCAAGTCTAGATATTATATAAAAAGGTTTTACAACTGTTCTAACAATACTACATAACAAATTAAAGGATTTTATCGATTTAGAAATATAAATTTTCCATCTTTCTTCCCTTTGCTTGTTATGTATTATTCTTTTTCGTTTTAAAATAAAAAGTTTATAAAATGGTGTTTACCAATCTTCTAAAATAAATTAAAATGGAAGTGAGATAAGTTGAAGCAGGAATATGAATATTTATATACTATAGGTTAAATAAAAGCTGCTTTCCCAGTCATCCTACTCTGATAATCAGCTGCGATCCCGTGTGTACTGTATAGTTTTACTTGAGAAAACGGGAAAAAAAATATTCATTTAAATAATACTTTTTTTTCACATTTGTTTTTTGTTTTCTGGGAGAAATATTGAATTTTGTATTTTGTTCTTAACCCTAAACAAGCAATATTTCGATTAAAACACATGTTGAAACCATAAATAACGTTTTTCTTTTGGTCAAAAACCTATTGTTGGAATCCAAAATGGCGAAAATTTACGACAATTCTATAAAAAAAAAACAATACAATTATAGTACTGTTTACCTCTTTCAACACTATTTTATCAACGTTTTAAAACATGATGCTAGCGAGCTTAACATAGTTACCATTGTTCTCTTTTCCTAAATGTATTCGTCTGAGAGAGATCCAGCATACTACATATACCAGGAAAAATACCCGCCTGCACACCCTTCAACCCCGCATAACTGTCAGAGGTAGCTATCTCAAGAAGATAGTTAGATTGCGGGGTCGAAGGGTGTACAGGTACAGGTATTTCCCTGGTATGCTGGATCTCTCTCAGACGAATGTATTTAGAAAAAGAGGATAATAGTAACTATGTCAAACTCGCAGAAACGGACCTTGAGGCTGCGTTCCGTCGCGTCGTAAGGTGATGTGTTCACAATTTCCGCCGACCAGCCGTGCGCACTGTATGCACTCGAAGTTTCACGGTGCATTTTTGCGAACTTAACACGGTTACTTTATTGTTCTCTTTTTCTAAAACCTGGTTCCCATCTATGGGTTTCTTATGCGTGGGCTCCCCGAATCAAAACACGGATCACGTAGTCTAAGCGAGATTTGCCTATAGAAGTTCATGTCGGTCCACGTGATGAGTTTTTTGAGTCAGGGTGACCGCGCATGGGAAACGCTGGTCGGAATCGGGTGTAGAATGCATTCGATCCCGATATCTGTCATCGAAAACTATCTCAAGAAGATTTGGATCTCTTATCTCTCTCAGATTGATGTAATTAAAAGTAGATAATGATGGTATGGTATCTCGCAAAAAGGCGCCTTTTGATGTCGCAAAAACGCACCTTTTAAAGTAGCAAAAACGAGCCTTTTGATGTCACAAAATTAACCTAAAAATCTTGTTTTTTTTGTTATAAATTAAAATGGTTTTTTTTTGCTGTAAAAACAGTGGTATTATAACCACTATACAAAAAAATTAATAAAAACATTATAGAAAGAATGGGCAAAAAAGGTTTATGAATGAGTTCATAAGAATATTACAGGCACCAATTTATATAATTATTGTGTGTGAGTTCCCAAGTTTTTATAAGTGTCTCTTTGTTGTTGGTTAATTAAGTTTTTATAAGTGAGTTGATAGCAACATTTTAAAAACCAATCTATATATCTTTAATTGATAGTTACTTACGGTTTTATAGATGGGTTAACAGAAAGATTTCAAAAACCAATTTATGTAACTTTTGTCACTGATGACTTATATTTTTATAAATATGTTAGTGGAAACATTGTTAACACCAATTTATATAACATTTGTTACCGATGACTTTAATCTTTATAAAGATGTCCGTGGAAATATTGTTAAAGCCAGTTTTATGTTACCTTAGGGTACCGTCAATTTAGAACCTTTAATAAAACAAATAGACAAACTTAATTCCTGTAGGAAACCTCTAAATACCCTAGGGCATTAATGGAACCCTCTTTATAATAATTATATAAATTTTTGTCAGGTTTCTGAAAATGCTCATTGGGAGTTCATTGGGTTATCCCGTAAATAGTTAAAATTAAAGAAAAGAGTCTTACCCAAAACGCTTGTAAGAACCAGCGTTCCAATCATAATAAAAGTACTTTTATCCAAATAATGTAAACCGCTGGGCCCCTTTTTAACCATGTTCCAGACTCGAAAATATAACTTTTGTACGATGTCCAGCGAAATAGCCCCACTCAGACAAATCATCGGATAAATCGGGGATAAAAATCGTTCTTCTTTGTGGGCTTGAAACATAAAAACTGCCAGCCATAGCCACATCGGCGACAAGGACAGCCAGTGGGGCAGGTACAGAGTTGTCGGGTTTTTTACTGGTACGAAAAAGTGATTGAGTACTAGGAATAATGGACAAAGAAGCGCTAAAATCTAAGGTAAAAAAATTATCAGTTAAAATTTCCCTAGTGCTAATTTTTTTTCGAAAACACGCATTTTTTACAGTTTTCCCACAGTCTAAAAAATTTGACTGGGGGAACTAAAACGATATACAACTTTTAATTCATCCAATTAAAAACAGCCTTTTGTTTGGTATAAAAACATAAAAAACGCGTTGACCTTTTTTTTGGAAGTGAAGGGCCACTTTTAAAAAACACTGTTTCTCACCTAACTTGATAATCCAGTTTAACTAACATTTACTTTTCTGTATATGTTAAAATTATACCACAAAGCTTTTTATAAAAGAAAATCAACAGTTTTTTCTAAAAAATGCATGTGGCGTATGCAGAAATTGTTCCTGGGGGGAGGGGGCTTAAGGCTACTGTTTAACACATGAGAAAAATTTTTGGAATAAATGGTAAATAATGGTACCTACATATTTTTGAAATTTTTTAAAAGTGATATGGCGGACTTGTATCAATAAGAAAATGGAAGTAAGTACAGTATATTGTTTACAGGCATCCTCTAGAGCTACTTGCCATAATGCACTTTTTAAAATTTTAGAAATGTACGGCAGTGGATAGGCATTACGTTTGAAAACAACATTTAATTTGCGAAAATCAACGCCAAAACGTTGTTTGTCATCGAATATATGGTAAATAATGGTACCTACATTTGATATCTATTTACTATTATCAGGAGTAACGACTATAATATCGTCCAAATAACAGAATACATAGTTCTCTAATTGTGGAATTAAAATTGTACCAATAAGAAAATGGTATAAAATAAGTAAAGTATATTGTTTACGAACATCCTCTAGAGCTATTTGCCCTAATACATTTAAAATTTTAGAGATGTGCGATAATGGATAGGCATCACGGCACAACATTTAATTTGCGTAAATCAACGCCAAAACGTTGTTCGACATTCGATTTTGGAACAAGAACAACAGGTAATGACCATGCTGATGCTCTACAATTTCCTCTTTTAACATTTTTATTTAAATGGAAAAACGGTATAATACTTTTGTTTGATATATAGACATCGCTATTTTTTGCTTATAACAGAAGTGCCATCCACCTTATTATTCATTTGACTAAAATAATCAAAAATAATTTCATTTAATCGGAACTTCTGGTCAGCAGTCAAATTTTCTTCACTCTGAATTTGATTAATTTGAGGTGTACTGAAAATTTCTGATGTGAGAAACCATTCTTCATGTCAGTCAGTTCATCAGTAAATATCGTCGGTATTGATTTTTGGAGTTTGTTCATCAGAAATGTACACCCCAGATTAGTCAAACAAGAGTGAAGAAGATTTGACTACCAGCCAAAAGTTTCGATTAAACAAAATTATAATTTTCTTTGTTCGTCGGGATATTAGAAATTTCGATTTTTATTTGTCCAAATATCTCAACGAACCAAAAAAATTATAAATAACTTCAAGGGCACGAAAACCCCTTTCAAATAAACAAAATTATTTCCGATTATTTTAGTGAAATAAATGATAAGTTGACTTCTGCAGTTAAGCATAAAATAGTGACATCTAGTTCCCCAATCAAATAAAAGTATTTTAAGTATCCCGTTTCATTTAAACAAAAAATAATTGACGAACAATTAGATCAAACGTTAAAAGAGGGAACTGTAGGACTGTTCTTCAGTTTTTGCGTTGATTTTCGCAAATTGAATGCTGTTTCAGAACGTGATGAGGCGACGACTTGTAATGCCACAGAAAAAAATCTAGTTTTGAATTCTACCTACCCATATAAAATTGAAATTCAACAATCCATTAATCAGATAGTATGAAAACGGCTCGGTTCCATACAATTCAGGTCCCGCCCCTCCCAAAACGTTGTATTTTACAATATTCAGAGGAGCAATTGTGAACCTGCCAAAAGTGTAGGAGTCGATTAAAATCATTGGAACGCAAATAACGATTGCAGAGATGGCCGACCACGCGAAGAAATCGACGTAGGCTTTTCTGCGGAATAGCATATCGAACGCTATTGGTACTCCTAGAAGGGCTGCAAAGGGCCACCCTAAAAAATATTTTGCTGTAAACCTAAGGTTTCTCTGTGTAAATATAGATTACATGTTTGCTTTAAGCGAATAGAAATGTGGACATAAAAAATTAATTAGAAATTCTCTAGAATATGTCAAAAACTTCTCTCAAAACCCATGTTGTCAAGATTTGTAACATTTTAACGCAGCTAAATTATAAACAGCACGCTGGGGGATTTTACGACGTTTCCAGGCGAGCATATTTCCGGGGGATAGAAGAAAAAATTGTTTAATTGCTTGTTTAAAATGGCAATCTTCTAGATTTTCCATCCAAAAAACAAAAAATTACTCCTCGCCATTGTTACGAATCGAAAGAGAAAAATGTCTTTCTCGGTGACACGTGATTGCTGACCTCTTTCTTTATTTATATTATTATTTTCTTCCTCGTTCCTATTTTTTCTGGCACTTTTCCAATTCCCGGTTAATTTTTTTATGGAATCCCCGACTTGACAGACAGACAGAGCATGACAGATTTTTTTGGTGAATTTCTTGTGTTGCGGTCAATTATGAAATAAAATTACTTTTTTTTCTGACGTTTCGGTTTATTTTGTTTTAAACCATCTTCAGAGAAATCTGTAACAATTTAAAGAAACTTTTGTCTTAAAATTACGTAAAAAATAGAATAATTGTACTTACATATAAATTTTGAAACTTAGGCACTACATCTTACCACTATAGACTTGTTCAAGAACAACTAATTTTATAAGCTAAAGTTTCGGTAGGTGATAAGAGAATATTGGATTATTGTCGGAATTTTTACAGTAATAAACTATTTGCTATAGAAGATGATAATAGAGATTACTTAATTTGTTTGTGTCCGTTCAAAGAAATGATACATATTCAGAAAACTGAAAACACGGTAAATTTTAGAACGGACACAAACAAATCTTTATTATCAGCTTATATAGCAAGTAGTTTATTACTGTAAAAATCCGGAAAATAATCCAATATTCTGTTATTACCTACCGAAATTTTAGCCTATAAAATAGTTGTTCTTGGACAAATCTTATCTGTAAGTACAATTTTTATATTTTTTACATAATTTTAACACAAAATCTACAATAATTCATATTAAAAAAAAAGTTTCTTTAAATTGTTACAGATTTCTCTGAAGATGGTTTAAAACAAAATAAACCGAGACGTCAAGAATCACCTTACGAAACTTATTCTGTATATTATCTATCGGTTACATAATCAAAGGTATTTTATATACTAACCTAGTAGGGATCCTAATGCAATAAAAAATATGGCCAACGCATATCTCTGGCGCCACCAACTGGCGCAAGCGGCTGTAAAACAGTACATCGCGAAACTTGACGGTAAATAGGCTGTGGTGGAGATAAAAAATCCCGGAGCAAATAGCTGAAATATCAGACATATTCTGCCTATATGCACGCCAAACTCTTTACAGACAGATCTAAAATAAAATTTAGAGTAAATTTCATCCATTCATCATAATGGTGCGGCCATGATGGTAATTTATTAAGGCCTAAAATATTTATCGTAATTTAAGCGGTAACGTTTTTTTTTATCAGATTTTTCCTAAGTTTTACAAATTTTTAGGCCATAATTTTAGCCCCATTTAATAGTTTTCTTTCCAAAATGTCAATTCGTAGAATAAAAAGCTATTTCTTTTCAAGTTTTCACTGATTTTAGCTTTTTAAAAAAGTACTGCCAAAAAATATTTTTTTCTGTAAAAATGAAAAATATTTAAGGATGTTTTAGCTTTTTAAAAAAGTACTGCCAAAAAATATTTTTTTCTGTAAAAATGAAAAATATTTAAGGATGTTGAAGTCAGAAAGCGGTACTAAAAAAAGGGACGCCCACGGCTTATTAGAATATGCAAAATCAAACCCCTTAAATAAAAGAAAGTTCAAGTTAAGTTAGAAACTGCAATTCGTTAAACCAATTTTTTATCCGAACCTTATTTCTTCAAACCAATTCAATAATAAATTCGAAATTTATAAGACCCGTTTTGAATCGAACCATTGTTTATCAAACTCATTCAATATCAAACTCGTAATTTGTAAAACCCGGAATTTGTCAAACCCCATTATTCTTCAAAACCGGAATTCGTAAAACGTTTATCAGAAAGTTCTGGCTAAATTGATAGCACATTCGCCAATAATACATGAAACGGAAAGTTAAGAACAACAGACTGACATCTATACACAAAGTATTGAACATTACCTGTGATTACTTTTAGCCAAGTGTGCGCACATAGAACGACAAATGCATCGAATCGCCTGATAAACAACGGGTTTTACGAATTCCGGTTTTAAAAAATAATGGTTTGACAAATTCCGGGTTTTATTAAAAATGGGTTTTTTCATATTACGAGTTTGATATTGAATGAGTTTGATGAACAATGGTTCGATTAAAAACGGGTCTTATAAATTCCGAATTTGTTATTGAATGGGTTTGAAGAAATAAGGTTCGGAAAAAAAATTGGTTTAACAAATTGCAGTTTCTATGGTGAATTGTTCTAAATATGAAAATTTTTATTAAATAAGGTCTGATAAATTCCTGGTTTGAGAAACCATAGGCGTTCAAAAAAAGTATTTTAGAAAAAGATAAATATAATAATACAACATTTTTTTATACAAATTTTGAATTTTCTGTTTTGTCATCTGTCTGTCATCTTGTGTGGTGTTTCTTTTAGTTCTTTACAGTCTTTGACATAGGTAATTCCTTGTGTAGAGTTTCCTGACAGTTCTAAAATTACTAGGTATTGTGATTCTTCTACATAAATCGTGTTCTTATGACCATCCTGAAAATTCCTGACCACACCCTCCAAGTATAAGTTTTGAAATTATTGTCACCCTGTACTTAGCAAAAGGATAATCTAATGTAAAAACAGCATTTTAATAGATGTTATACTCAACAAATTATAATTTTAATAGTATATTAACTTATACAAGGCAAATTTCTTTTTTTGGGTGAAAAAAAATACTTCAGTATTTTATGCACTTAATAATTATGAAAATGTTACTTTAATCACAAAGCAATGTATATGTTAGTGCAAGGTTGTCTGAAACAGCTTCAATGGCACTTTTAATTGCAAGGGATTAAGATTTTTTTTTTTTATAATTTCCAAAACTTAGTAGACTAAGAAATATATTTTTTTTAAATATATTTACTGTTCATTGTGCTCATGCATGATAATACTTACTTGTAAAAATTAACTTCGGCAAAAGCACTGGCTAGGCCAAAAAGGCACCTTAAAAAATAAAACATTAAAAGTGGGTTTGGCTGTAAAATTTGGTTGTAAATCCACAATGGAGTGGAATGAATCATCAGGTACAGATAGGAGCGGAGTGCAAATTGAGGGCTGTATTCCCATGTTTGAAGGCCTTTTTTAAAAACTAAAAGTACAAGTAAATTTTGATTATATAGTTAAAAAACTTTTTAACAGGTAAACAGGAGTTATTATTTTCATCTAGTTAGTAAATAATCGAGTCAATAACAATAGCTGAAGGACCACTGACCCAAGGTAAATGAATATTAGGCATTTTATGGGGTCATCTCCCGCTTTTATGATTGTTGTTTTATCCACTAGATTAACAAAATTCCAGATCTTTCTGACAATAGTTCTTTTTATTATACTTTAAAAAATATTTTGTTCTTTATATACTTATAAATACAGCTACAAAATGGCTAATAAAAGTTAGAAACTTAACAGAAAATCAAGTATGTGACAGCTTATTTTTAAGGTCTTGAACACAATTCATAGGAGATCTTTTTGTCAGAATTACTCACATATAATAGGATAGGATGAAAATATTATTTAAACAAAGCTACAGCTTAGCAAATATAAAATATCAACTAACCTAAATAATGTGTCGGCTCCCAATAATTAAATGTTTCATCGCAATCTGATATGTGAGACCATACTGCCGCACAAAAACGAGCCGATAGTATTGCTTTAAAGGCTGTTTCCCCTCCAGGAAATACTAAGTTACTGGCACTAGAGTCTAAGGCTTTTCTTTCTGGTTGCCTATAAATAGAAAGAAATAATAATAAAGGCGGTAAAAATAATTACAGCACACACCACTGACTGAAAAATGTATTTAGCCAAAAACTAATAACACAGAGCAGAGAACATAGCTATTAGCCAAAATAAGGGCTGTTTTAATTTAAGTTATTACCTAGCTACCTAATTTTCCTGATCTAGGTAGTGCTTTTTAATAAAATTTGTGTTAGAAAGTAAATTTCATTTTAAAGTTAAAATATTAGACATGTTGGACACCCTATATAAATTTCTTAAACTTACATTGCTGATGCAGCCTTGGCAGCAGTTTTTTGTTTCTGCACCTCTTTACGTGGGTCTTTTCTAACTGTCTCCCCACTGTTTTTTCTAAGTCTGTAAGAGTTCTGTTTGCCCATTTTGATTTTCAGGCTTCTCTGGGAGAGTTTATAAATTTACATTTTCTTAGAACCTAAAAGAAGTTTTAAATCTGTATAAATAAAGTTTTTTTGTCATAACTTTTAAACCCTTTTTTCAAGTTCAAGTTCAAATAAGCTTTATTGTCCAAAAAAAAAATAAATTTCATTGACAAAGCAAAAGTCTTAAAAGTAATGAAAGAGTTACAAAAATATGTTTAAAAAATAAATAAATAAATAAATCAGGTCAATAAAATCAGTCACGTTAAATCACCTATAAATAATATATCTTGGCATTTTCATACACATAATTAATTCAAAAACAGAGCCATTGTAATACAAGAAGTTACTATTAAGTTGGCACTAAACACATTGCAGACATTTACATTCTTAAAATCTTAATATTTAGTAGCCGTTTTGATACACACACAACAATTATTGTAAAACACATAAGTTAATATTGATATTTGACACTTCACACATTAGGAACATTTTTAAAACTTAATACCTACTTATTGATCATAAAATTCACTTATACTATATAATGCTTTGGTAACTAGATGTTGTTTGACACGTAAACGAAATGTTTTATAGTCATTACAATCTCTTGTGTCTTGTGGTAGATGATTGTACATCTTAATACTTTCATATATCACAGAATTTTTTGTTAAAGTAAATTTAGGAATTGGTAATGGTAAATTATTTTGGCGCAGATTGTAGATACTACTATGGACAAAGTCAGAGAATTTTTTGTGAATTAGACAGACAGATTCTAAAATAAATAAAGATGGCACAGTCAATATTCCCTCCTGTACAAACAACGGCCTGCAAGTTTCTTTACAACTTTTTTTACACAGATAACGAACAGCTCTTTTCTGAAGTACAAATACTGATTGAATAGATTTTTGAGTGGAATAGCCCCAGAAAGCAATACCATATCTGATATGTGACTCCATTAGTGAGAAATATGCCATTTTTGCTGTTAGTTTGCCAAGTTCATGCACAAGAGTTCGGATAATATAACATGCACTGGCTAGTTTCCGATTCAAAACATCAATATGTATTTCAAACTTGAGCTGTGCATCAATATGTAGTCCTAAAAACTTAACAGTTGATACGCTTTCCAGGGTTTCATCCTGCAGTTTGACATCCGCTAAACTGCACTTAAAAGTTAAGATGCTCGTTTTCTGTATATTGAAGCAGAGCCTGTTTGTGTCGCACCATTTCTTTATCGCTATAAGGTCAGCTTCGATGGTCATTTTAAGCTGGCTTAAGTTTTTTGTAGTCCACAGGCCGTTCGCATCATCAGCAAAAGCTGTTAGTTTTGCAGAGATCGGCAATGATAGTAAGTCGTTAATGTAGATTAAGAATAGAATCGGCCCGAGGACAGATCCCTGAGGAACGCCATGCACAACCCTATCACTCTCAGAGTCAATCCCATTCACGCGTACAAACTGATACCTCTCTGAAAGCATTGAACTGAACCAGCCGAAGGAAGTGCCTTCTATACCGTAATGATGAAGCTTCCGCAACAGTATTCCATGATTTACGCAATCAAAAGCTTTTGAAAAATCACAGAACACTGCCGCGGCAACCTCCCGATCATTTAAACTCAGAAAGAGTGTTTCCAAAAATTTGAATATGGCATCATTTGTACTTCTTGAACTCTGGAAGCCAAACTGATTTTGATTAAGCAGATTGTGTCTTTGTAGATAGTGCATAAGCTGCTCCTTAACGATCTTTTCAGTCAGTTTTGAAATAGTACTAAGTAAAGAAATGGGACGGTAGTTGGACGGACTATCGCTGCTTCCCCCTTTAAAAATGGGAATAACCATGGCAGTTTTTAAACATTTAGGGAATATTCCTGATTTCAGAGACCAATTTATAGATGTTGCTAAAACTTCAAGAGCAATATCTGGTAAGTTTTTAATGATTTTAACAGAGATGTTGTCAATTCCTGAGGCATTTTGTTTTTTTATTTCTTTACAGATTTTCAGAATTTGCTCCTTGTTTGTTAGCCTAAACTGAAACTTTTCTGTGTGCTGTATTTCTGGCAAATAAGACAAAGGATCTATATATGAAGTTATATCTTTAGTTAAGTTTTAACCCTTTAACCAATTAACTTGAAATTTTCTTATACATTGTATCACTCTAAGTTGGTTCAACTTTTTGTCGTTTTTTTTTTTAAGGCTGTCCGAAGTCATCTGCTAGGGTGGGGTGAATTCAGACATGCCGTTTACACGGTTTTAAGGGAAGTAAGGAAGCTGTATAACTAACTTCGGAAAAAAATAAATTTTAAAAAACTATTCTACGCTTATTTTTCAATCATTTTTGTGATAAAAACGTAAGTTTTGGTAAAAAAAATATATTTCATTATTTTAACAAGGTACAAGTCATTTTAGACAACTAAATAATTCTTTTCTTAAAAGAAAAACACTTCTTATCCTTGACAGCCTTTAAGACTGTCTTTAAATTTCGGACTTTTTGTTTAAGCATCTTAAAAATAAATTGTAAGTGCCCAAAGAACAGGAATTTTCTATTACACATTTGTATTTAACAAAAATTTTAAGCTTAGACAACAAAATACTTAAAAGTCTAACTTTAATGTTACAAAATAAAACAACTCTTAACTTATAATAAAAAATGTTTATTAAAATATTACACTCCCGCCTATCACCGTGATCTATATTGAGCCTTGTCCAATAAAAAACCACCCTGTATATTTTTTTCTAAACACCCTGTATACAAATTTTTTTGTGTTGTTAAAGTGCCCAGATATCACTACTTTCTTTTGATTTCGTCCTCCAAAACGACATTTTTCACTAATCACCATGTATAATAAAAAAATCTGGTAACTAATTAAGGTGTGCAATAAAATGAACAAAACATAGGAAGACACGCATAAAACTTGCATAATGCTAAGGGGTCGTTCTACATTTTTGGTAATTATGCTATAACTTTACACCTACTTGTTATTTAAGAACCTAATAATTTTTTAGTAATGCATCTGTAACAAAGAAAAAAAATTTAAGTTACTATTACAGTTTTAAATTATGTTTAATAATAAATAAAAAATTAAATATAGTCAAGAGTCCATTCCGCGGTAATCAAGTCAATTTTTATTTTGATGGAGGAAATTTAATAAAAATATGTCATAATATTCCAATTTTTGTCACAAGTTACACAAATGAAAGGAAAAAGTTAAAAACTAATAAAATAATAATTCACTTAAAGAAGGTCATTTTTCCACACCATTAAAACTTACACTAGTAAAATCTTTATAGAAAGAGGGCGATCACACCAAAGTTGAAAACTTATGGTCTCCTTTAATCCTTTTCCAAAGTGTTTGAGCTTGCTATGAATAACCGACTAAAAAAGTTTTTTCTAATGAATGATCTTCTCAATTCATCTCAGCATGGTTTTCTGAAGGGAAAGTCTGTTGAAACTGCAAAATATGACTTCCTTGAAAAGATACTGGAAAGGATTGAAGGTAAGAACAAAGTTTTAGGGGCCTTTTTAGACCTATCAAAAGCCTTTGACTGTTTAAGACATAAAGAACTTTTAAAAAAACTCAAATCCTATGGTATCAGAGGACCAACACTTAAATGGATAGCTTCATATCTATCAGATCGAACGCAAAGGGTGGCACTGGACAGACAAGGATGTTGGTATGGTCAGATGACATAACTGTCTCCCTGGGCATACCGCAAGGTAGTGTCTTGGGGCCTTTTTTGTTCTTTGTCTACATAAATGATCTGCCAGAGTACATTAAAAGTACATTTCTAAGCATAAGCAGAGACACTGGATGTTCTTTCTGAACGTGCGAGGCTTGGACTGGAAAGAGCTGAAAATTGATTTAATGGGAATGGTCTCCTGCTAAATTGTGATAAGTCTGTGTGTTTCAGAACAACGCAGTCAAAGGATCAGTACCCGGCGGCCCTTAAATTGCTCTCGCGGGATTTCGAGCTGTCTCAGAGTGTGAGGTGCTTAGGTATGGATATAGATCAAAACTTGACAAGTTTGCAAAAAACTCAATTCTGCATGTTACTCTCTCAAAGTTTTGAGAAATTATCTAAATCAAGAAACACTTTTGTCAGTATACTATGCCAACTTTTATTCATCTCTGATTTATAGCTTAATTTTCTTTAAAATTCATAAAAGAGTGATTTGTGTTATCTTGGGGATGAAAACAACAGAATCTTGTAGAGAAAAGTTTAGAACATTGAATGTTCTCACTTTTTATGGCATATACATTTATGAATGTGTCATGTTCTTATTTAAACACTTTCAAAAATTTGAATATCTTGTTCCAAGACATTCATATCCCACTAGATCCTTGCAAGTAAATGTTTCCCCACACAGACTAACTTTAACATAACATAGCCCTGTTTATGTATGCATAACATTTTTTAATAAATTATCCTTAAATCTAATGAAGGAAAAAAATCTCCATAGATACAAAAAATCTGTTTTTGAGTATATTAAAAACATAGAACCATATTCTCTATAAGAATATCTGGCTTTCTCTCTTGGCTTAACAGTATAGTGTGTGTTTCTATTCTGTTATGTTATTTTATTATAAATGCGTGAATGATGGATTAACAATTAACATTTTAAACTTTTTAATACAGGTCAAATTATTCTAAATTATTGCTATAAGGAATTAACTAAGTGTTTTTGTGTGTGAATGCAATTGTTTGCCTAATGCATCATGTTTTTTGTTAGATATTTAATTAATATAGTAAGTAGGGAAAAGATTTGAATTTTTACTTAGGATTATATTAGAAGTACTGTTTTGCTATTTTTTTACGCTATTTGCTCAAATATTTTTATGATGTTATGTAATGTCATTCTTAAAAGTGTCAATTCCCCTGGCAAACTTTTAAACTTCCCCCCTGATTACAGGTTCAGTTTCATTATACTGGTGGCTTTATGAGTGAGGTGTAAACGCAAAGCACAGGTAAATATTTATAGTTATAATTGTTTTTTATAAAAAAATATTTATTTATGTTATGCAAAACTTTTTGTTCAAAACATAATCTCAAAGGTTGTACTATTCATTCTGCACGTTTAGAAGAATATGAGGAATAATATTAATTTTTTTATGGGTTAATGTCCCTTCCCTGGCATCTCTTTCCTGGCAAAAACAGATAAATGTGTCTCCCCTGGCATTATTGACATTTCTTAAAAAGCCTAATATATTTTTGTACGTTCCTAATGTTAAATTTAATTTTTAAGGTTGTTTAGGGGTGTTCCATAATTAAAATAAACATTTTTTAATAAAATTGTTGTATATTTTGGTAATATTGTCACTCCCCTGGCATCTTTGCTAATGCTCTGGCACTGCAAATTAAAAAAAATGTCAACAAAAATAAAAATATATAAAAAAATTGGCTGCTGACAATTGGACTTGAATAGGGCATAGGGGTGTGTAAAACAAACATATTATACAAAAAAATCTCAATAAATACACAAAAATTTATTTAGTAAAAAAAATCCATTTATGTACAGTTCTGGTAGAACAAGCCTAAGGTCCCTACAAGGGTACCCACTTGATCTCTTATGCATAGGTCATAAATTAAAGCATGCTTTATAACTCTCCATTTTAGTAAGAAAGAGATATAAGCAGGCTTTCAGCAGAAGAGTAAAAGGCAATGGTTGGCGCAAGCGTTTTTAGTTTATACACGCACAGATTTTTACCGGGTGAAAAACCTGCGCATGTTGGCGACATAAATCGCCCTTTATAAATTATAAATTTAATGTTAAGGTTTACTTACATTAGTTATTATAATACATAATATATTTCATTCTTAAATCTAAAGTATAAACCAGCCATTATCTTATGCCACGCCACCAATGCATGCAAAAATTCAACTTGGAAGTTAAAAATAAAAAAACCTTTTCAAAAATTAACCTAAGTTTTCGAAATTTGAAAATCAATACATCCAACGTTGCCTAATTGCATACTTCAACCTAATTGGGTTTCAGGTAAACATACACATTCCAAACCAAAATTAAAAAAAAATTATTGTTATCTCGTGGTCTACAAACGTATCAAGAAAACGGCTGAAGAACTAACCGAGCTCTAGCATACAGAGTTGATTCCATCTTGACACCGGTAATTTTCGTGGCATAAAAATTCACTCCCGTTTTTTAGTTTTTTTTTTTACATCCGTGGTGTTTATGCAGTGAAAATGCTTTTAGGGTGGGTGTATATGCTGCTGTTAGCAGCTTTGTTATGTTCTGGTCATGTTGATGCCGAAAAGGGTGCAAGAGACGCTCGGGATGTAAGAGGTAAGGGTTAGTTTATAGGTGTTATTTTGTCAACACTTGCAATGGATATAAATGCTGATTTAGGGAACTCTATGATTCATAACCACACATTTTTAATTCATTAGAGACAAACATAAATTTCATATTACTATTAGGTATGTAGTAAACAGATACAGGTTTAAATACTTTTATTTTATAAATTGATAGAGTAGGTACAAAAATGCTTAAAGCTACAAAAATTGGTATTTTACAAGAAGGCAGCACATTAAATTGAGAATTTGTGCCCATATACTACACTGTTACTGGTATATAAAGGCCCAGGATGCAAGAAAATTGTAGCGGCAATAGTCAAAATCTAGATTGCCATGACATGGCTTATGGGATAAAGTTTGAAACATCGAATCACTTAAGAGTTTTACATAAAGTATTGAAGCCTCAATTGAAACAGACATATCATGTTTGCATATGCTCATTTTGATATGGATGCAGATAAGTGATCATTTTAAATACTGCTTTATATCCATTTATATCTCTCTAGCCATGGCTAGAGTTACAACCGTCATAAGTTAGAATTTTTACTAAAATTATGAATGTTATAACTTTAGAAACTCTAAAGCTACAACAGTTTTCTGAATAAGGTTTTCATTATTTTTTTTTTGTAAGGTTTGGAAAATTAGACCAGTTTGATTTTTCTTTTTTAGGTTAAAATTTTAATAAAAATAAACCAAGTGTTCCAAAAATCCAGTATTGACCCAATCCTTTAAGTCATCTCCAATAACTAATCTTTTTAAAATAGAGTAATTTCATTGGAAAAAAAACTGGTTTCTTGAAGGGTCATAATTTTTTTTTATTTCATTGCTGGTTGATTGCAATAAATCTAACGTAACATCTGTCAGAGCTTTAGCAATTTTTTTCATTAAGTTGTGGAATAAATTTAACAAAAATGCTAAAGCTGCAACTATTATAACTCTAGCCATGGCCATAATTTATTGCATATTCATTTTCTGGCTGTTGGCGTTGTATGATCAGCTAATCATACAATAATGTTGGGAAGGAGTTTTAACATTATTTTCTGTGTGTTTTTTTTAGACACCATTTGCACCATTAGAATTTTGTTAAGCTGATCAAACTTCTGGTCAGGTGCAATGGCTGTTAGAGTTCAATGGCACTTAAGAGCTTAATTTTTGATCAGAAATCTTGGAATTTTATGATTATTTTTTACAATGCTTTAAAAAAAAACTTCATTTTAGTCATAATTAAATGATAATTTGGATCTCCATTGTTTCAAAAAAAATTTAAAATTTGAAGTTTAATTTCTATGAATTTTTACTGCCTTTTGAACTGCTACAATATTTTTAAACTAAACTTTTTTAGAATTTTGGTCTGTTAAGAAGTGCAATGGCTGTCAGGAATTTATTGGCAATTAAGTACTCCATTTTTTTACCAAAAATTTTAGAATTTCTAAATTATTTTCTGACCGGACCTCTTGTCGGTTTTTAGAGTTGCAATAGCTGTTGACCATTAAATGACAATTTATTAGATACATGTTTCATTCTTATCAAAATTTTTGGAAGATTTTTTACAATTTTGTCTTGCCAGAACTTTACACATTAAGTTAAGCAGAGCCTCGAGCAGAGCACAATGTACCTACCTTAACCAAATTGTATATTTTTGAAACTGTAAGCTTAATATTTAAAAATACAATGGTTTTTCTCTACCTAGACTGATTGTTAATAGTGGAAAAAGTCTATTTATTACCCTTTAGATAGATTAGTAAATTTGTTGTATTGTGTCTACTTTAAATGTATTCCTTTTATTTTTTGAACTTAACTAAACATATACAAATTGTTTTTGTTCTGATGTTTTATTTTAATTTATAACTTGTGTTTGTAGACTTAATTTTTATTATACTACTCTAGCTAGTAGGAGTTAAGCCTACATTACAAAAATTTTTGCCTGCAGTCCACAAGTTTGTGATTACCGTTTCTCTAAAATATTTTCAAGATATACAAATTTAAAAAAATATATATTTTTTTTTAATGTTCTTATTGGAGCTTGTAAAATAATCTGAATTTTCTTATTTTTGGTCGAGGCGCGTAGCTATTACTTTCTCTATGGGAGAACCTGGAAAAGTCCAGGAATTCAAAAATTGAATCAGTTTCAACCCTGATATGATTTTCAGTTCTATAGTGTATGAACTTACAATTATTTTCAAAACAGGCACAATTCTTGACCAACCTGAATGTAGCATCCTAAAGACTTTTTGCAACCCCAAAGATAAAGAGGACCTAACAATTCTAGAGTGTGTCAACACCCTGCACCCGCAACAAGTTCAAACCATAAGCGACTCTTGCCAACACATAGTTTGGGAACACACAAATTCTCTGATTGAAGATGAAAACATTAAAGACTTTTTGTTGCCATTGTGTAAAAAGGATATGAATCTCTTACAATGCGGTACCACAAACGGGAACTATTTTAAATGCCTAGCAAATAGCAAGGATCAAATAGAAGATGGTGATTGCAAAGAGATGGTTTTAAGACTGGAGGCTGTTGCATTTACTGATTACAAATTTATTGCAAGTTTTTTGGAGCAATGTAAAACTGATATTACGTCTTTACAATGCGGCAAAATCGATTCCCACGGACCTTCTCAGTTGGAGACTGTGGCTTGTTTACAAAGAAATATTCAAAAGGTTGCCGACAGCTGTAAAAAGGAAGTTTTTAAATTAACCGAATTGCAGTCGGACAACATCAAGTTAGACCATGAAATGTACACCAATTGTGCGGAAGACCACTCGCGATATTGTGCTCAATTTTCTCCAGGTTCTGGGAAAGTTTTTAACTGTCTAATGAGGCAGGACCCCCATGGGTTGAGCGAAAAATGTGTGAAAAGCTTAAATAGAAGGAGGAAGCTGATTTCACAAGATTTTAAGGTCAGCAAAGGGCTCATGAGGGCGTGCAGGGACGACATAAAAAGGACGCATTGTAGAAAGCAGACATCTACCGATAAAAATATTAGATTGGCGCAAATTTTGTTGTGTTTAGAGAATATTTCTAGGAATGGCAGTAGGATTAGTTCCGATTGCGAGGCAGAATTATTCGAGCACAGGTAAGGAAAAACTATGTAATATGTAACTAATTTGAGTTGATTAAAAAATTATATAAATGGATTATGTAAAATGTACCTCTCTAAATATTAAAAAAAATATTGCATAGTAATAAATGACGAAACTAAATAAACAAAAAAGAATTCTAAGATAAATAATAAAATAAATAATAAATAATCAGGAATAGTTTTTGAATGTGTACACCTGGTTCTTTTTCTGAAATTTTGCATTAAAGTTTTTGTATAAAGTATTATGTTTAAGCACTTTTTTATAAAATTTTAATATGTTTTTATGTGACAAAAAAAATCAAAATTTAGAAAACTTTGTTTGACAAGTAATTGAATTGTAAGGATGTTTAAAGACCCAACTATACCTGACACTCGTGATGTTATCATTAATTAGCTCAGTCAAGCTACACCCCCCCCCCTAAAAGAAACTGAATTTGGATTTTGTAAAAATTTTGTACTAACTATATATACTAATTTAGTCCCTTTTTAAAAAAATTTGTACTTAATGAATAACAGAGTTATTCGCACTTAAAAGGGGGGGGCGTGGGCCTTGGCGCTAAGCTCCATGCTTAGGAGATAGATTTAATGAAAGTTGTTATGTCATAATTTTACTCATAAAGAGGGGTATTTTTAGTTTACAAAATCCATCAGTTCCTAAGATTTTTGTTTGTTTGTTCTGGGGTGTGTAGCTTGATATCAAGGAAAGAGATTCGATCAAAAGTTACTAACCAGAATTTGATACTGATTATGTACTAATTTCTTCCCTTTCTAAAAAATTGCCTACTCTCAAGATAACTTGATTTTTTTTTTGTTTATATGGGGTGTGCCTTGATATCAAGCTACCCACCCCATAAAAACAAAAAAAAATGAAGTTATCTTGAGAGTAGACAATTTTCTAGAAGGTGACAAAATTAGCACGTAATTAGTAGCAAATTATGGTATAATTACTTTTTTTGAAATCTCTTTCCTAGGCAGAGGGGGTGTGCCTTGATACCAAGCTACACACAAAAAATGAAGTTATCTTGAGAGTGGGCAATTTTTTAGAAGAAGGCGAAATTAGTACGTAAATAGTACCAAATTCTGGCATAGTAACTTTTTGTCGAATCTCTTTCCTAAGAGAAGGGAGTGTACCTTGATATCAAGCTACACACCCCATAACAAACAAAAAAAAATCTTAGAAACTGATGGTTTTTGCAAACTAAAAGTACCCTTCTTTAAGAATACATAATTAGTACAAAATTGTGACATATCAACTTTCATTAAATCTATCTCCTAAGCATGGGGGGGGTGCAGCTTAGCGCCAAGCCACACCCTCCCCCCTTTTAAGTGCGAATGACTTCTTTATTCATTAAGCACAAAATTTTTTAAAAGGGGACTAACTTACTGCATAATTTTTACAATATCCAAATTTTCGTTGAGGGGGTGGTGTAGCTTGACAGAGCTTCATTAATTTTTTTTTGGATGATTGTAAAAAATACTCAATACCCCATAGGCGTATGTTAATGGAGGACTACAGACTGTCCCCAGAAATAGTGGACTCTTGCAAAACGGAAATTTCTTACTACTGCAACGGCATGGAAACCGGTGGCAAAACTATACACTGTCTCATGGATAAAGCGAGAAGAAACGCAGTTGCCGTTGCTTCGGTTGATTTTAATGAAAAATGTTTACAGGCTGTAAGTAAAAATATAATATTTAAGAAAAATGTTTCTTTTCTGTTGAGTTGAACTCCTTAAATAGTTTCCAGCTTTTTAGGAAGCTGCGGTTTTCTATTTCCCATTTTAAAAATAAAGTATGCAATCATGAAATTTTTCTATTTTATAAATTTGTACTATAACAGATTTATGTTTTGCTTGTTTTTACCCAATCCCTAATAGCGCTTTCAATTATCCTCCTCGCAAATCGGTCGGAGATTGCCCGGGATCAGGGCAATGACGTCACAGATCAGTTTTAGGGCACTTTAAAGACGATCACGAGCTGTCACGAGCGAATCTAATGATTTTTTACGGACTTTGCCCATGACAAAAATAAATTTTGAGGCCCCCGACTGGAGGCCCAGGGCCTACTAACTATTTTTTTTTTTAAACAAGAAGGTACAAGTTTTTTTTGACATCTGTCAACCAATGTGTCAAAAATTTAAAAAACTTATGTTTTTGTCAATTGTTTTAGCTTCAAAATAAACTATATATTTCTCTATTTACTAAGTGAAATAAAGAAAATACCACACAAGGACATTATTGGCGGCCCATTTGGGGGCCCTCAGTGAAGGCCCAGGGCCTACCAACATTCTTTTCATGAGGAAGTACCACTTGTGATACATTTTTTGAAAAGCTTGTTAAAAAAGAAATTCGATTAAATAAATTTTTTTGACATCTGTCAACCCATGTGTCAAGGATATTATTGGCATAACATTTTTAACACATGGGTTGACAGATGTCAAAAAATGTATTTAATCGAATTTCTCTTTTAACAGGCTCTTTTACTCGATTCCATAAAATTTGAGGAAGAGGATTGTAAAAAATTTACTTTCAAGGTCATATGTCCTTGAATGACCTTGACAATCGCAAAAAGCAATATTTTTGCTATTTTCTCTTAAAAAATCTTAATAATTCGACTTTTTGTCAAACCAGTTTGAAGCTTAATAACCTTGAAAAATACGCCAGTAAAATTAACAAATTGCAAAGATAACATACTAAAGGGCGTCATTTATCAACTATTACAGCGAAGAGGACCAAATTTGGTAACAAAGATAAGAAGGTCAAGTCCAACAATTTTGTTAAAAAAAATTGGTTCAGCTATGACGCGTTTCAATATGGCGGTTAATATATCAAAATGGCGACCTATAACAACATTTTATTTTATTCAATTTCATAAAAAAACAAAAATGACAATGTGGCCATCAATTATATTGTTGACTTATCTCCGCTTACTATAAAAAAAAACTAGTTTATGCAAGACCTTGAAAATACCATGTACAAGTGAAAAACCAGCTTTTTGTAGTATGTGTTTTTCTAATTTACCACTACGCAAAAACGTTAAGTTCTGTGGATAAAGTCAATATCTTAGCCATAAAAAAACACTTCATGTTAAACCTCCCTACCATTTTTTTGGATCTGGCACCATAGATGTTTATGCTATGCCCCGGTAAAAATGACCTATATTCCTGTTGTTTTTATTAAATACAACTGTGAATTTTATGTTCTACTCGCTTGTCTAGCCAACAAAGTCATTTAAATTATCTATAAGAGAGTTAGCAGAAGTTAGGTATACATTACCATATTCTGGACCAAGCGTTTTAGATACCATTTTCCAAAATGGCGGTCGAAAAATTGTTGAAGTTGACTTTCTTATATTTTTTAAAAAATTTGTTCTTTTTCGCTTTAATAGTTGATGAATGCCTTTTAGTATGTTATTTTTGCAATTTGGTAATTTTACTGGGGTATTTTTCAAGGTCATGAAGCTTCAAACTGCATCAAACTCTAAGGATCGAATTTGTCATACATGCCTAATAGTTTGAGGTGAAGGACATTTGAAGTTGGTCTAACAAAACGTCGAATTATTAAGATTTTTTGAAGAGAACATGGCAAAATCTTGTTTTTTTTGTGATTTTCAAGGTCATTTAAGGTCGAATGACCTTGAAATGGATTTTTTTGGAATCCCCGTCCTCGACTTATATGGAAATGAATATAATCATGCCCCGGTTGCCAAAGTTGTAGTTTTTATGATTTTTGGCCGCCATCTTGAAAGATGTCGTCATATCGATCCCTTCTACACGGATGTGAACAAAACACCCGGCAACACTTGATTGTGTGACTAAAGAGCTATCAATCCCACATAGTCACAAAACTCCTTCATTAAAAATTCCACGGACTTAAATTTTTTTTTAAATTAATTTTTGAAAATCAAAACAAACTACCGTTTTGCTTAAACATTTACCTAAAGAAATGAAAATATCTCGATAACTACTTAAACGAGGACAGTGGTTTCGTTTGAAGGTATTTTAAATACCTTTCGAATGATGTATCACATGATGTACTTTTTGTTTTAAAAAAATTTAAATTAAAAAATTGTGAATTTTTAACAAACAGTATTTTTTATTTAAAAAAAAAAGAAATATATATTTTGTTTCTGACGAGACTTGATGGGTTCATCAAAAAAAATTACTTCAAAAATTTTGAAAAAATTTTAAAAAAAAATTAGGTTATAAGATACTTTATCAAAATGGGCTTTAAAATACCTATAAAACAAGTTATTACTCGCTTTTTTACGATATACAGTTCTCAAGATATTACTCTTTTTGTGTACCGACACATTTGGTTAAAATTGACGGTCTTTACAGGCATTTATCAAAATATCTTGAGATCTATACATAATACAAAAGCAAGTGATAGCTTGTTTTAAAGGTATTTTAAAGGCCATTTTAATGAAGTATCACATGACCTATTTTTTTTTTTAAATCATAATTTTTAAAATAATTTTTTTTGATGAACCCATCAACTCTCCGTCTTGAAATTTTGTAAATAGTTTGGGGAAATACCCAGAAACAAAATATATTTTTATAAAAACGAATTCAAAAATTTTAAAAAAAAGTTTGTTTTTTAATTTCAATATTTCAATTAATCTAAGTACTGTTTGAGCAAAATTGGTAGTTTTTGTGATGTTCAAGAATAAATTTAAAAAAAGTAATGGTCAAAAAAATTTCAAATTTGGGATTTTTTATCCCCTTTATGGATAGAATAAATGTCCGTGCGCGCTTTTGTCCATGTCCTTTTTGTGCGCATGCTTGTTTCTGCGCACTATTGATAAAGCGCGCTTTTACCGCGCTTTCGTACCACCGCCTTTTTCTTTATTAAAAAACCTGGATAATATTGTCATGATTCCTTTTTTTTACACCTTTAAGGCCACAACAACGGCATAGAGTTGACAACACTGCTTTGATATTTTTTTGAAAGATCAACAATAGGTCATCACTAATACCATTTCGAGTGAGATCGTGCAGTATTCAGAACACGGTACGAACACCATGTGTGAGAAAAGTATAACTTATTAGAAACGCAACCATTTATTAATGCTTCTTTAAAAGGTTTTGATGCTTGGTTTCATGCTTCATGGATTGCAATATCTCGTAAATAAAAAGAATCAAAAGAAAAATCATTATTGAAATTTCCGTATTATTTGTATCACTTGACATGACGGTGGCTATGCGGAACCGGAACTCACTTCAGTTTCCTTGGGCCTACTAAATTACGTGACCTTGGCGTTTCAGAATTCGGACAGAATATTGCTTACAAAGAAAAAAACCATAACTTTTTTGTTTTTTGTCAGATAATAGGATTTTTAAAAATCTACAACCGTATCCAAAGGATTTTTCAAAATTTGGTGTATTTTTCTCAAAAAGTAAAAAATTTCAAAAATTGCTGTTACACATTTTTGTATTATCGACGGGGCTAAAGAAAAAGCCAGGTAAGATTTTTGACTATTGTTAGCCGTGTTTATTTTATTTCGAAAATGAGAGAGTCCAGCAAAAAACTGTCTGGATACGGTTGTGAGGAATTCAAAAATAAACATTCCTGCCAAATTTCAACAGATTCCGTTTTCTCGTTTCCGATATTTTGCCCGGTAAGGATTGGCCCAAAAACAGCAAAGCAGTGTTGTCAAATCTATGCCGTTTTTGTGGCCTTAAATAAACTCTAACATTATAATAAAAGTTTTATATTATTTTTTTCACGTTTCAGCTTGGAAATTTGGTAAAAGAAACAGATGTGGCAGAGAACTGGCAGGTTGACCCTGTACTTCACAAGGCATGCTCTTCAGTTGTGAATGTTCTTTGCAAAGATGTGAAAAGGTATCTTTATTGCACAAAAAAAAATTAAAAAATCAAATTTTCAAAATTATTTTTCGGTGCTCATTGTGCACCTACGTCATATAAGGAACTCCTGTGCAAAATTTAATGCTTGTCTTTGAGTGACTGTTAAGACACCCTGGCAAATATTTTTAAAGGGGCAGTTCACCAAATTGACAAGTTAGGCCTAATCATATGGCTTAATCGATGACAAAACAACTTCGATGAATGGTGATATTTTCACGCATGCGCGAAAATTTATCGATGCAAAGGGTTTCGGCCAGTTTCGGCCATTTTGGTTCTTTTATTGTTTTGATTAAGTAAGTAAGTTAAAAGAACACTTGCTGTGTTTATGGAGAATATCAGACAACGAAAGAGTAGCGATAACATCGGAGCTAGGTATCAAGTGAAGGTCCAGAGGTTAGTAGCTCGCTTGCGCGATAAATAGTTTTTTTGTGTGAATGCCCATCAAAAACACGTTTCTTCTCCGCTCCTTATCACATTTCGTGTCTAGGAAAATTCTATTGACATGGCCTTATTCATTCCTGTCTATCTTATGCTCTTATTATCTGGGGCCACTCAACACATACCGAAACAGTTTTTAGGCTGCAGAGAAGGGCCATCAGAGTAATTGCTTGTTTGGGCTATTATGACGAATGTAGAGAAGCATTTTCTACTTTGGGTGTCCTGACTCTGCCATCTCAGTACATTCTACTGTGTCTAATGTATACCAAAGATAACTTAAGCAGAACAACAAGTCACTCAGCTTAAGTCATCAAACTAGAAACAGATTGAATCTGGTGCAACCATTTCATAGATTGAACACAACACGAAATGGAACCAACTACTACCACATAAAGTTTTACAATGCTTTGCCCTTGCAAATTAGGAATCTTAGTACCGTTAAATTTAAAAAAACATTAAAAATATTTCTTATACGTAAAGCATTCTATTAATTCAATGAGTTCATATCTGCCGATTTTTCTGCAAAACAGATATAGCGTTAATTTTACTGTACATGTATTATTGTTTTATTTGTTCTGGTTTCTTTTGAATGTGAATATTGCGTCTATTTACTTTACAGTGAGGTTTACTAAAAGAGTTCAGCCTATTTTAGATAGGTCCTAAGTTTAAGTGAAATTGATGGTTTTATGTAATTTATATCAAGTTCCTTAAGTTTTGGACATAGTTTGATTTATAAGAATAATTTTAATTATTTTTTTTAGTGAAGAAACATCTTAACACAACCTTATATTGGATTTAAGAAGAAAATTTCAATTTAAAAGAAGTTTTTTTAACCCTAGGGGGGATCTAAATCGTAAACACTCTGTTGAGCAAATTAAAATTGACGGTATATGTCATTCTTATCAAAATTTAGCCTTGTTTATTAATACTCACTGTCACAAAATCATTTCGATATGTAATCATAAAATAAGGATTAGATTAACTTTGTATTTATTTTAAAAGGGTTTTTTTATCTATCTAAAGTATGAAAAAACTTTACAAACACAAACCCATCGCAATCGCAAACCACAAATAAAAATATTTCATCAAAGGAGATCATGTAAAAAAAATGCGACTAAAAACAGGCCTGAATCCAACTGATGCGTTCACAAGTCATGTCGGCTCAACGAACTGGACGGTGCCCGGTTCTCTGGTAGAGTATGATAAAATAACCATTATGAGCGAAGTACCGAGAAAAACTGCAGCTTTAAGACTTTTGAGTGTGATTTTTCAGTGGAAAGCTTTTAGATACACTCAATGTTTTAATTTCAGTTCTGTTTGTAAATAAATGAATAGATACAGTTGTTTTGGATTTTTTTTATTATAATGTTTATTTTGCCTCGTAATGCCCTCATAAATATATTTTTTGTGCTGAAAGCGGGTTCAAAATATGGCGTTTTTCAAAATTGGAGGTGTTTTATTGATTAATGAACAACTTGGGGATATTAAATAAGGTAAATTAATTCTTGTAAAAACGGTGGCTTAGTGAAATTATAAAGGAACTTATTACCAACTGCCACAAAACAATCCTTTCTGGGGGCTATAAATTTAAACCACCCCCCAAAGGTGATCTAAAAAATCATCAACTTTATAACCTCAAACACTAGCTATTATGTGCCAAATTTTTGGCGTATTCGCCATTTGCCTTTTTGAAACCTGTCAAAAAAATACTTTTAGGGCATTTTGGTATATTTTGAGAAAAAAAGCAGTTTTTCAGTAGTATTTTGTAATAACAATACAAAATAATTAATAACTTTGTATCTTTACTGCATAAGTAAGTATTTTTTGAAAATAGGTTTTAAAATTTAGTACCCCCCACAGGTGTAAATAATTAGACCTGTAGGGGGTACTATTTTAGATCTTAGCAAATCCCACTGTAAGTGTCTACTTAAATCGGTATACCCAACGCATTCGAAATAAAGCCAAAATACAACACATTTGTGACTTGTTTATGCGATGTTTCGAACGATGCCCGCTTTTTTGAAGGGTGCGATGACAGAACTGCTGATTGAAATCGTTGCGTACGTTCGTGGGTCCGTAACTTTACGTACATTCCTCCGTACGCAACGAGTGGAATCAGCTGTTCTGTTATCGCATCCGTCAAAAAAGCGGACATCGTTCATGCCATGAACAAGTCAAAAATGTAGTGTATTTTGGCTTTTTTTTCGAACGCGTTATGTATACCGATACCTATGCGTCGAAATATTTACTTTAAGTCTCTACTGTCGTGCCGTCATGTTGCCATCTCTTTTTTTTATGGCAAGTCACTAAAGCCTTGTCAATATTTTAGAAGGATGCAGTTTACCCTTGTGGAGCTAGTTGCACCTAAGCTCGAACGCTGAAAAACACGAAGATATACCAAGTGGTCAAATTCGAAAATTGACATGGTGAAGTGTGCACTGCACATGTAACAATGCTTATATCGCATTAACGGGGCTTCATAGAAGAACGAAGATCACCATTCATTGTAAAGTTTGTTTTGTCATCGATTAAGCCTAACTTGTCATTTTGGTGAACTACCCCTTTGATAAACGTTTCTATTGAATTTAAGAAACATTCAAATTCGATCGCAGTACCGTTTGGCCAGGGTCAGTTGGAGGATTTACCGCCGTTGAATTGTAAACACCGACACCTAGATCGTAACTATGTTCTAAAAATATTTTTTATTAATCTTGTGTAAATTTTACCATCAGCGACTTATAGTTAGTTACTTTTTTCTCTCTTGAAAGTGGCGAGGCTCGCATCATGAACTGCCTCATGGACCACATTGGTTCCGATCGTATGGTACCCGAATGCGAAGACGCCGTTATGCAAATCCAGTATTTTGTTGCGAGAAAATTCGAACTGGACCCGTATTTGTACGGGGCGTGCAAACAAGACGCTGCCAATTTGTGCATGGAAAAATCCGAATGGGACCACGAGCATAGTCCTGAAGTTTTGCCATGTTTATATAGGTAAAAAAAAATTTAGATTATAGCAAATTATTGAAACGGTTAAAGGCCTATTTATTCAACTTTTAATGCTTAATGGGTAACAATATATTGCTTAAATTTTATGGTGCTGTTTACGCAATGGTCAATGCATTATTCTTAAATTTAATGGATAATTGGTAAACTTTGTGCAATAAATTTAATAAAAAAAATAGAATGTGCGTTCGGGATCCGTTACTTGTCACTTTTTCGACTGTTTTTTTTAAGCACTGTAGTGGTAAACATTGTATAAAAAAGCAAAAAGATTTTGCCTCTAAATGTCCCCGAAATGCCTCGAAATAATGCTTCAAATTGCCACGAAATGCCATCGGTGTGTACACCAAAGTGCATTACCGAGCCACCCCTCGGTAAACACCCCTATTAACAAATATGAAATATACTCATATATCTTTGCTATTAATTAAGCTTTAAACATTACGCATTAAACACTCTCCGTTACATTTATTAATTACGCATTAAAAGTTGAGTAAATAGGCCTTAAATCGAATTGGCATAAGCATAGTTTGTCCAAATTTTCAAAATTAGAATCGTTAAATGCAAGAGTAAATTAGATTAGATTAGATTAGAATGGGGTGGTGTAGACACCTGTCCATCTCGACCTCAGATCTATTGTGGTTCTCCTTTTTCCTTCCCTGCTATGCTAGAACTACGAAACAAGTTGAAGCCCCGTCCATGTCATGAAACCCAGAAGCTTTGCCAGTGTGCCCTGTATATAGCTTTCTGGCCGCTGACATTCTAAGTCGCCCAGTAAGGCCCTGGTTCTACCTAGGCCTTCACATTGATATAGGACATGTAATGAGGTTTCTTCCTCTTTCTTACCGAGGCGGCATGTAGCATCTTCTACTAATACTATTGCATACAGGTGCTTATTGAGTTTGCAGTGACCTGTTAGAAGCCCCACTATTTGTCTGACAAGCTTTCCTTAATAAGAAGTTCTGCAGTCAGCTTTCGTGAACGTTCTTTAACGAACTGTTTGGCCTCTCTTTGTCCATGCGTTTGCTCCCTTGCTCCCTTAGACTGTTCGTCTCTTTGGTGAGCCACTGTTTAATAGATTGCTTGGCTCTGGCCTTAGCGTTCCCAAAAAATGGTTCAGGCCCTGTGAACTTTATTGCCGAGCCTTATCTGGCCAATTCATCGGTTTTTTCGTTTCCAGAGTATCCCCGACGACCTGTAACCCAGGCTAGTGTCACCCTTTTGGTGCTTGCCAGCCTTGCACTGCTTCTAGAGCTTTAAGGGCAGCTTGGCTATCTGAATATATAACTACCGAATTTCCTTTACTCTTTGTATTTCTTCGGACAGTGATATGTTGCCGCTATTTCAGCTTGGAACACTGCAGTCGTTTGTCAGGCTTATAGAGTCTAAAGTCTCGTATTTTTGCCCGTATATGCCAGCTGCTACACCCTCATCGGTCTTGGAGCCGTCTGTGTACCAGATGGATTCCGCTCTGAAGGGAGGACCTCCCATCCAGTCGTCTCTATCTGGAATTTTGACTTTGTAATTCTTTTCGAAATTGTACAGACCATTACGTCACTCGGCACCCAGTATAGGATCTTTTTTGAGCTCGTTTTCAAGTCTTTCATGCTCAGATCCATGTGAACTGATAATCTTGAAAATTTACCATAATTTTCGTCAAAATCGCAATCTAAAATTTTTAATAAGAATCACTATCTTACTGTTCCAGGAATTTACATCTTTGAATGCGTACTGCACCTAAAAAAACATCCTGAAATATTCTCAAAATACCGTTCCCATCATACATACAATACTCGAAACCAAAATAACCTATATATCTATCCTCACCACAGACTAAAGCTGACAGAAAAAGGGCCTATCTATGCCGCCCTAAAATTGTACAATCATTTACCAAAAAAAATACAAACCCTTGACAGATTCAAACACTTTAAAAAGCATTGTTTTGATTTTCTATGTAAAATCGAGCCCTATTCTGTAGCTGAATTTTTAAGCAGTAATCACCACTAAGAAACTGGGATCCTACTGACTATTGGTTTCTGTTGCGGTGCAGCCGCTCCGTACCATTCTAAAATGTTTGATAGTTTTATCACGTATTTTCAAACTTTTACTAATTTTTAGTCATTTTGTCAGTTTTCTGTTTTTAATGTATTTAAGTCAATTTTGTCCTACTTTAACTCATCTATTTATTATTTTAAATGTTAATTTGTTATAGATACTAAAAGTCCTTTGTTGTTTTTTATTTTTATGTCACACACATTTCTTCGTAAAATGTTCTGACCTTTATATATAAAATCTGAATAGAAATTATTATTTGTTAGTTTTATTAATAATATGTAATTTTATCATCATATTAATTTATTGACTTACCATATTTATGTAACTATTGTTGTATATTTATTATGGCAAATAAAATCTAATCTAATCTAATCTATAGAATCAATTCTTCGTCTGAACATTTTTTAACAGAATCATGATCTATCAGACTAAAAAGATCATCTCTATCGAGGTGATATGAATCAGTTAAACGTGACTCCGTCCTATTCTGGTGTACAGTATTAAATCAAAGTTTAGGGGAATAAGTACGTCTTGTACTGTGACTTGTACTACGGTAGATAAATCATCTGTCTCAAACCAATAGAGAATGAGCTATTTACAGTAAGTGCGTAAGAGACAGGGATATCGGACACAGCCTTATTTTTGAATATTTTGCAAAAAGGATAGCAATTCTTTAAGAAATTTAAACAAGCAAAAATAAGTTAGAAATTATTCAAATAAAAATGCTGGTTGATGTTATTTGAGAGTTTGATGTAAACGATACTTACAAAAATATTAATGATGTTTTTAAGGAAAAAATTGATTCAAACCCTTGTAACTCCAAAGAAATGTGGAAAACCCTTAAAATTCTTGTATCAGGACAAAATTCTTCAAAATGCCTAGCTCGGTGAAATTTATTTTTAAAGATAGTGTAATTTTTTCGAACATAGATGCTGACCTAGCGAATAATTTTAATAAATTTTTTGTTAAAAGTGTACAAAACATACATGACTGAATCAGCAGTTGTAATAGGTGGTCGTCTACTGATTTATCAGTTGTAGTTTGCACGTTTTCAAATTTTGATATCCCAAATTGATAATAAAATAAACCCAAAAGATGTATTATGTGGTAAAATTTTGAAATCCACTTTTCAAGTTGTCGGCTTTCAGTTACTTCATTTTGTAAATAACTGCTTACAGACTTGTTTTTTCCCAATCAATCAATTAATTAACGAAGCAGGCAACTTTAGACCGATAAACATTCTAGCTTCCTTGGAAAAATTGCTAGAAAAAACTATTTTTAATGAATATTATTATTATTAAATTAATTACAACAAATAATTTGATTGTGGAATATCAGTCAGGTTTTCACTCTAAACACTTGTGTGAAAAAGTTATTCAACTTATAGTTGGTAAATGGAAGTAGAGCAAGGAAAGTATATAGTGTTTATCAATCTAAAGAGGGCATTTGAGACTAGTCAAGTTAGTGGAGTACCCCTGACTTTATTTACAAATTACTTGAAAGATAGAAAACAAAAAACCAAAGTAAGTAATTTTATGTCTGAAGGTCATGATATTGGAGTCGGATGTTCCCAAAGGATCAATACATAAAATAGTACATTTTTAAACTGTATAACTATTGGTTGTCGAAAAATTTACATTTTTTTACGGGAAAACAGTTTGATCGTGGCGACCGACAGGCTAATTTAATCCTTTTTGGTAAAAATATGTATTTGCATTATTTTTTAGGTATTTTAATCCGCAAAACGATGAAGACAGGCCAAATCAATTGGCGGAGCAACTGCCCAATACTTTAACCCTTAGCCCCGGTTGCGCAAGAAACATTCGTAGGGTGATGCGCCAAAGAGCGGTCAGCGTCGATCTAGAACCGTCGATCGAACAAAACTGCATTTCGGATTTGGCGCTGTTTTGTCACGACAAAGTGAAGAAGGGTGAAGAAATGTTGTGTCTTCAGCAGAATTATAACGATCTGGAGGATGGGTGTCGGAGGACTATAGGTAAAAAAGTTTTTAATAATGATACAAAACATAAAATACTAAGCAATGTGTAGCAATTTTATACAGGGTGTCCCATTTAACAGGATGCACCTGAATTTTCTTCAAAACACGTCGATTTTGTTGACAAGGGGGACACAGTTTGGCTATGTTGGAATTTCGTAGGACACCACCAGAATTTAAATAGGGAAAGTGGGTCAAGTGATATCTTATTTTGAAGGTCTTTCAAATGCCGTTACGAAAGTGTTAAAATTAAAAAAAACTAGCGATTAGTTGTCGAGATATACACTTTCAAATTTGCATGCACCAATGCAAAAATCGTGTGAAACTTCGATTTTGTTTTCATTAATAGTAGATTCTGCTATGAAACATTCCTACGAGGGAGGAAATTTTTCTAAAGACATTTAAAAGACCTTCAAAATAAGCTATCACTTAACCTAGTTTCCCTAATTAAATTCCGGTAGTGAGACTCACCCTTTGTACCCTGCAAAAATTCCAATATAGCTAAATAGTGTAGATTTTTTAAAATTTTGATCAGCTTTCGAGAAAATTCTGGTCCATTCTTTTAAATGGAATTTTTTTTCATTGGCAAGGATTAGAAGGGGTTGCAGCCAGTCCTATACAAATTGTAGACCCGCGTTCTGATTAGTTCTGAAACAATATTTAAAATTTGGCCGTTTAATACAAATGTGTTACTCACACGTAATTTATATAAATAATAATAATAATAATAATAATAATAATAATAAGAAAGTTCCATGAACTTCCTTATTTCATTTCATTTTTTACACACTTCTCCGGGCGTTAAGTCTTAAAAAAATAACAATTGCAAAAAACAAATAAAAACCCGTTGGATCGGTCGGATCTAAGATGGCATAACGTGCCAGGACAAAGGCAAACAAATCAATAAATTTTTTGCCCTGTTGTCAGATTGTTGGCGAAGAAATATCATAATCCTGATTTTAATAATTTACTACGTTTTCACGTGGAACTACGTTTTCAATACTTTTTTTTTTCGTTGGCCCTGCCCAAGTTCAACACCGCTTTTTTTGGGATCGTATCGAATTGACTGACTTTATTTTAATTATTTTATTGTTCTGTAAACTTACTGGCTTTAAACAAGCATATAAAGAAGTAAAATTGGTAAAAACTAACCTCAAAATACATCTGTTAAATGTCATAAGCTGAAATCTCAGATTAAAAAATAAAAAGAGATATAAGAGTAAATGATACTACTCCGATCAACTATCCATAAGGTTCATTTTCCCATAAAATGCACGGTTGCCAATTTGCCGCGGGATTTGATAAGAACAAAACTAAATACAGTTTTTGAATCGCTTTTTTAATCATATACGCATTTTTATACAAGTTAATTAGCCTCAGACTAATAACTAACATTTTTTATTATTTAAATTTAGATTAAAAAATATTAGTCTGATGCTTTAACAAATACAAACCGGCAACGTTGAATCAAAGATAAGCGGAGAATAAATTATGACAAGTCTTTTTCGTTCACAGCTGACTCGGCAGTGTTTTTAACGGGGGTTGGTGGTTTTTTGTGATTTTTGACTTTCACTTTGACTATTTAAAAAAAAAGAACTATATAAAGTCTTTGAAGGACCAGCACAATGCGTGGTATGGAAAAAAAACAGAATATTTCTGCCTAGAATTATTATTTTGGAGGTAAGAGATTGTGTCATTTTAGCTTAGTCATTGGCATAGTTTTGTAGCTTATATGTTTTAAATCTAAAATTCTAATCTCTTTGTGCAAGGTGTATTTTAAAACAACTTTGTACTGTGCTGCTGAGAACTCATCTAATATCTAATGAATCGTCGACACAACACCCGCAATTTGCAAAAATTGTTGGAGAGAGGTTAATTTCAAGAAACCCAAAAAATATCAAAATTTTCGACTCATTAGTAATGGGAGCAGTTTTAGATGGTTTTTAATCTAAGGCCGAGAACTTCAAACTGTTTTAAATCACAACACTAGTACGTATAAGTTAAAAAACCTCCAAATCAGTTACTTCAACCGAAAAGAAACTAAAACACAAAATATCAAAAGATCTTGGGTGGAAATAACGAAAATTCAAACTTGGATGAGTATTCCACTAGGAACACACAAAAGATCAAAGCGAAAAGAGAAATGAATAAACGATGTTTCGCCCTGGGTAACCAGCGTGGGCTCATCAGTAGTTTCACTGGTCACCCTTCACCATACATCATTAAACACCATCATACACTTAGATTTCCAACCTTGAACCACTCACAAATAGGCATCGTTCCGCACTGGTACTTACTTATCCAAGTTACCTAATACGAATTCGTCCTGGCGTGTTAATATTTCCCGTAGGATTATGCTCCTAAGGCAACTAAAACAAAGAAGAAGTTAAAAAACCTCCAAATCAGTTACTTCAACCGAAAAGAAACTAAAACACAAAAGATCAAAAGATCTTGGGTGGAAATAACGAAAATTCAAACTTGGATGAGTATCCCACAAGGAACACACAAAAGATCAAAGCGAAAAGAGAAATTAATAAACGATGTTTCGCCCTGGGTAACCAGCGTGGGCTCATCAGTAGTTTCACTGGTCACCCTCCACTATATATCATTAAACACCATCATACACTTAGATTTCCAACCTTGAACCACTCACAAATAGGCATCGTTCCGCACTGGTACTTACTTATCCAAGTTACCTAATACGAATTCGTCCTGGCGTGTTAATATTTCCAGTAGGATTATGCTCCTAAGGCAACTAAAACAAAGAAGAAGTTAAAAAACCTCCAAATCAGTTGCTTCAACCGAAAAGAAACTAAAAAACATTTATTTCCACCCAAGATCTTTTGATCTTTTGTTTTACTAGTACGTATATTATAATTCTGGCGAATGCGTTGGTAAACTCAAGATCCCAAGTAGAATAGCTAATAAAGCAGATACAAGGAACAACTCCCGACAGTTGATACCTCGGCGAATACTTTGAATTTTGAACTATTTAAGAAAACGAATTTAAAACTATTGCAGTGGATTGCTGTTAATATTCGTCGGAGTTTAAGGTCCTTGTATTGCTTTCGTGAGTAACGAAGTAGGAAGCCTTGGACACCATAATAAATTTAACTCCAATTAGGTGGCTAGTATTTTAATTTTGGCTACAAACTTATTTTATTTTATGATTTGAAGCGAAGTGGGTTGACACACGCAAAAGTCGCCGTCACTGGTGATGGGGAAAGCGACTTTAAACAGTGTTGCAGTTTTATTCGTCTATCTCTTTTCTCTTCATGTATTTGTCTAGAAGGGTGTTGGATTGTTAACATTAGAGAATTTCGAAAAGGAATGTTTGGTCTCTTCTTTAGTTATTAGTCTGAGGCTCAAATCGTGTTCAAGGCCAGTATTCTTGACACCCGTGCCCGGGAGTGTTAACAAATTTCGCACTTCTCACCTGCTTTGAATCATGTGAAAAGTGAGAGAGGCAAATACTCACCGGTGACTACTCACCTCACAGGCCGTCAAGAATACGGGCTCAGAACCCGTTCAAATCGCCCCATGAAAACCCGAGTGAAAACCGAAATTTAAATCGTATTGAAAACAAAGACGTTTAACTAAAATAGACCCATCAAGTCATTCATAAATTGCTTTGAAACGCGATCAGTCGTTAGATTTAGGGAAAACCATTCTGGCAACGCTGCACCAGACATGCTCCTCCTCACACATGCTCCAACCACCTTACGTTTAGGAGCGGCCAGAAGCGGCTCGTTATTTAGAAATGTAAAAAGGTTTGGTCGTTATTTTCAGACTTTTAAATTTTTTTTGGAAATACAATCTTTAATTTTTTTATACTTAATAATTGATACCGAGGGTATGGAGAGGTATTATATTTGTCATTGTGAAAATATTTATGTAAAGATATAACATAGAAAATATTAATTTTTTAAATGTTCTCCAGATAGTTATCTTCCTAATTAGTACGGAAAGTGATACTTTTACGCACGGGAGGAGTTTGGGCTGGAAAGACACTTCCGTAAGGGTTAGGTACAATTTTTTTCTACGAGTGTTTATGATGACTTTCTTGATCAAAAAGTAATTTTTAGAACACACGTTTCAAACCCAAAATTTAAAAATTTGGTCCACAAAGTACCATTTAAAAAAAAATTGCGTGCGTTAAAAGTTTTTTTCACGCACGCTATGACAGTTTTTTATGCACGCTGTGCTTATTTTTTTACGCACGGCGTGTGGGAAGTTGAACTTTCCACATTAAAATTGATATGTAACAGTAGACTTTTTCACACGCATTTGCGAAGTAGTTTTTTTACCTATGTAATGTCAAGTGACCTGCAAAACTTTATTAAAAAATTAGCATAGGTAAAAGTATTTTTTAGCATGGCGTGAATTTTAAGTCTAAAAACTCCAATTTTTTAGATGCATTTATAAACTAGATTAAATTAAAAATGGAAACAAAATTATTTTTTGGTTTTAATTTTAAAAATACCAAATATATATAACCTTAGGCAGAAGCTTTTTATGCAAGTAGGAAATTGTTGTACTAAAAACGTGTCAAAAGTGCCTTTTTCGCCCTTAACGGCCATCGTGTGCAGAAAAGTATGACTTTCCGCACTGTTTAGGCAAATTACTAAAAAAACCAACGTGGAAAAAATAAGCAAATTCGACTAAAAATAGTGGTATTTCGAAAAAGGATGATACCTATATTATAGGTACTATATGATGGTTTTTCGTTGTGTAAAAAAATTGTTATTTTACACTCTACTACATAAGTATCTTTACATTTTTAATAAATACAAAAAAATCTTATGTGGGGTATCTGCCTATGTAAATATTATAAATAAAAAGTTTTAACACATATACATTCTTTATCCTGTGTCTGACATAAAAATAAGCTGACTACAGATAGTATCAAAACTGTGAATGTAGTTATAAATAAATATCATACGCACATCTTAAATTTTTTTGATGCTCATATAGGATATTTAAAATGTCGCAGCTGGGGTTGGTTCATTATAGCAAATATAGTATAATTAATTATAAGTGCTTACCGTATTGTTTTTATTACAAATTCGCAAAAATATCCCAAAAAATTATTCCTATATTTATTAACACTAGTTGAACGCCTATGGCGGCCTATCACAAGATGGCGTCGAAAAAACATATGATAACAAACCTGTGAAATGTTTGGTTTTCACCTGCAATCTCCAGTTTTCGTCACACTACGCACTTTGTTACATCACTTTTGCCACAAACACTTAAAAAATATTGAAAAAATATTAAAAAACTCTCGATTAATCTGTAAAATATACCAAAACCTTGATTATGCTAAAGCTACAACGCCGTAGAGAAATTATGAATGGAGCAGCGTACACACGTTTATATGGCTGACCCGCCACAAATGCTAGGTTGTCACATTGTCGTAGGTTTTATTCCCGATATATATTGGGAAATAAAAAGAATTATTCTTTCGGCCAAAATATCAGGTATTTTATATGATATTTCGATCGAAAAAATGAGGTATATTTTAAGTACCATAACATAAATTCTTTATTGATTTAAAATAGTGAAGATTCAAGGAAATTTAAATGCAATTATATAATATACCTAAATTTCTTTATATATTTGAATAATAATAAGTTATTTCTCCATGTTTAAAAAACCAAACCGGATAATTTGCATAATTGCATGTAAATGATAAAGTTAAAAAAATAATATTTTAAAAAAAATTAAGTGTAGAGATACAACTTTCAGCGCAATTTGGCATTGTCGCCAAATTGTTTACCTTATGTCCGATCGCAACTGTGGTAAACATAATGTCTCTATTTAAGTTATACCTTTATGATTAAAAACGTAATCAGTTCCACGTGAAAACATAGTAATTGTTTCTAGAAGGTAAACCATTGTTTAATATAAAGGGAAGTTACGCGACCTTATGGACAAAACAGTTGACACTTTTTGGGCCAAATCGTGGTCCAAATCATTAAATATCTGACAAAATGAGTCGAACACTTCCAAACCTATCCCATATAACTATGAGATACTATAATGACTCAAAGGATGCAAAATGTGTAACGAAAATAACTTTGAAAAACCAAGAAGAAAATTCAAAATCGCGGTTGGCTTTGGCACTGTTTGGGCCAGACCAAAGGCGAAAAATCTACTGCGCATGCACTAGCAGAGCCATGCCAGATAATACAACAAATATTAACGTTGCGCGTTGTACCATAAAAAATAAATTGAAAGGATCTTATGTTACTTTTTTAGAGGTTTTTAAACGCATTGGGGTCGTTTAAAAGTAAAATTTATCCGATTTGATGAAGAAACTAGTAGAAAAATGCACAAAAACCACATCAACATTTTTTGCCCTGGGAATTTTTGCACAACTCGGCATGGTCGAAAAATTTACATTTTTGACGCGGTGTGGTTTCGCCATTATGTTTATATGTTATTGTGGTGTTTTCGTGTTTTAAAATTTTGTGGCGTTATTTTCTGTGATTAGTAGTCTTAGACCTCCCCTCCTAAAATAAACTAGGCATTAATTGGCCCTTAACCCAAAAAAATGTCTCATTTACTAAGTCCAGGGCACGGAATGCCTACAAGAGCACTTGTTTGCCCAACAATAATACTTAGCAAGTAGGTTTTCTTTGGAAAAAGCCATAGATTGACCTAAACTCTTTAATTATACTCACCACAAAGATGTTGGTTTTTGTTTTCTATTCTTGTTTTGTCCATGTTTAAATCTAGAGGAATCCAATTTTCTATTGATAAGAAATTACGGGAAACACTAGCAAAAACTTTTAAAAAAATTTACTGTAGGGTCCACTCTATTAATAAATTTTCCGAAGGCAAACAAAAATATTAAACATAACAAAAATTCAGATGGTTATCAGTTGCTTTCACTACTAACGCCAGGCCCATCGCCAGCCTTTCGGCCGCCGCGGCGCCGGGTGCGAGTTACCTAATATATCAACAAAATAAAAAATAAAAAATTGAATTTAGTTCTAATAAAAGGCAAAAATAAATAAATCAACATCTCTTAAAAACTAGGATCTAATTAGCCAAATATACCTGAAATTGTCCGTAAACCAATATTCCTAGACCTGGTTAACCCGCATTACTTAATCCTATTAATTTTATTACCTATTTTATATTTGGAATTCTTTATGATCTGATCTCCCCATACCTGCTCAACCCCGACTAATTGGTTATGGAAACATAGTACCTTTTGTCTACCTTTATCCTACCCCACTTAGTATATTGTGTAGTTTTTACAAATAAAGTTGTGTCATAATTTTTTGTACAGTTTCGTCGTTTTATAGTGTTAAAACTAAAACAATGGCATCCACAAGCAGGCGTAGCTGTGTAAATCAACCAAATGTTTTTTGTTATGTATGTGGCGAATACAATTTGAAAGAAAGTAGAAAAACTATTTCTGAATTTTTGAAAAGGTCTTATCTTGTCTATTTTGGCGTTCATTTGGGAGATCAAGATAAATCTTGTGCTCCACATGTGGTGTGTAAAACAGGTGTTGAACATTTGCGACAGTGGACAATTGGAAACAGAAAGTGCCGAAAATTTGGTGTACCAATGGTTTGGAGGGAACCACGTAACCATTATGATGACTGCTATTTTTGTCTCGTTAATATTAAAGGCGTAAATAGGAACAATTGACATAAATGGACATATCCTGATCTAGATTCTGCAAGAAGACCTGTACCGCACTCTTAAGGAAATACCCATTCCAACCTTCAGCAGTCTTCCTGAAATCCCCGGAAGATGATACAGAAACATCAACGTCTGATGAAGTTCAAAGAATGCAATCAGAAAGCGACAGTGAATTTGAAGCAGATTTAACAACTCCTCAGTGTTTTAATCAACAAGAGCTAAACGATCTCGTGAGAGACCTATACCTCTCAAAGGAGTGTGCTGAATTACTTGCATCCAGATTAAAAGAATAGAACCTTCTTTATCCAGGCAATAATGTTACATTTTCTCGTAAGAGAGAAAAGGATCTGCTGCCTTTTTTCACTCAGGAAAATAAGCTTGTATTCTGTAACGATATAAAAGGAGTCTTAGAAAAAATGGGTTTGCCAGAATAAACTTCAGACGATTGGCGCCTTTTCAATGACAGTTCAAAACGTAGTTTAAAATGTGTCCTTTTACATAACGGTAACAAATATGCCTCAATTCCTATTGGACATTCTACTACCATGAAAGAGGAGTATAAAACAATAGCACAAGTTTTGAAACAAATTAAATTCGAAGAACGTCAGTGGGCAATTTGTGTTGAATTGAAAATCGTGAACTTTTTTCTTGGACAGCAAAGTGGATATGCAAAATGCCCTGTTTTTTATGTCTTTGGGACAGCAGAGCTAAAGATCAGTACTGGGTTAAGAGAAATTGGCCTTTAAGAGATACTATGGTTCAAGAAAAACAAAACGTAGTGAATGAACCTTTGGTTACGAGAGAAAAATTCTTACTACTTGCATATCAAGTTGGGGATTATGAAGCAGTTTGTGAAAGCGTTAGATCGAGATGGAAATTGTGTGGAAATGATTTCCTGGGCTTAGCACGGAAAAACTAAAAGCTGGTATATTTGATGGTCCTCAAATAAGGCAACTTATTAAAGATCCACAGTTCACCACATCAATGAATAAGACTGAATCTAACGCTTGTGGTTCATTTGTTCAAGTAGTAGTTTCTTGGAAATCACAAAGCAGACAATTATATAGAATTAGTGAAAACTAGGCTTTCAAATTTTCATATTCTCGGTTGTAACATGAGTATAAAAGTTCACTACCCCCACAGCCACCTAGATCGCTTTCCAGAAAATTTAGGTGACTGTAGTGAAGCACAGGGAGAAAGATTCCATCAGGATATTAAAAGTATGGAAGATCGATATCAAGGACGATAGGATAGCCACATGGTGGCCGACTACTGTTAGAGCCTTCAGCGAGACTACACCAGTAAACTCCATGCTAGAAAGTCGTATAAAAGAAAATTTGTAGGTGAGAGTGACTAGCTACTTTATATAATAAATATTTAATTATATGTGTTTTTTTTTGTTACTGGCAATAGTCATAGTTATAACGTAAAATATATACAGACCGCTTCAAGCTACTACGAACATAGGGGGAATCAAGTCCAATTTACTCTCCGTGCCGTACGACCGAGGTGGATTCGAAGCACGCTGCAGTGTTATCTTTTGGAAATTCATTTTGTTTTTATTATTTTGTTTTATTTCTGTCTTGCTTGAGAAACAGATGGGTAAGTTCTTAATTGAAATAATACATTTTTAAAACTAAAAATGGATGTCTACGAAGTTGCCGAAAAAGTGCAGATGGTCAAATGGTCAAATCGTCATAACCCAACACACGTTCGATATTGGTCGAGGGAAAATTTGCATTTGTATTTTGACGTAAGAACACAGTATCCCCAAAAACTAAATGTTTGGGAGGGGGGGAATTGTAGGGGAACACGTAAGCAGTTGTTAGGTGTAAGATTTGGTGAAACATGGTTTCAACAAGATGGTTGTTCCGCTCACAATGTTGGCCTTGTTAAGGAATATCTTGATAATGTATTTCCTAATCGGGTTATAAGTACACGGGGAACTATTTTATGGCCAGCTCGATCTCCCGATCTTGCTCCTAATGACTTCTATCTGTTTTTGAGGAAGCTTTTCAAATTATCACCCCTAACATGCTTGGAAACGTTAGAAGGGGTTTTTATAGTAGGCTCGGATA
The DNA here is from genome assembly GCA_963921995.1 of Oxystoma pomonae. NCBI lineage: Eukaryota > Metazoa > Arthropoda > Insecta > Coleoptera > Brentidae > Oxystoma > Oxystoma pomonae. The sequence continues at coordinate 93,786,868 of OY998166.1, read as the reverse complement.
TTGTCTAGCCGAGCAAGGAGGACTTTTCGAACATTTGCTTTAATTTTTTTTTGACTGGGAGAATCTTTTTGGTTTTTAGAATGTATTATTTTATTTTGAGAACTTGCTTTTATTTTGTTTCTCCTTATTATTTTCATTGTAACACGTCGTCACTGATAAATCTGAGCAGTTGACAATAAAACGCTCTTATTTATCAGTGACAAAAAATAAGAAAAATGTTATAAAAATTTGCGTATTTATTGACCAAATTCCGGTTTCATTGACTACGCTCCACACAGCACCGTGGTTAGAGGCGTACTAAATACACGGCGAAAGGCGGCGAAGGGCAGCGAATGGCGATCGGAAGCCTGGGTGTTGGTTGCTTCACTGATAGGCGTGCGGTGTCTCTGCATGTACGTACACTGGCAAATTAGACTTCTTCCGCCCTATGTTCGCAGTAGCTTGAAGGCGGTCTGTATGTATAGAGATTAAAGAAAAGTAAATAATTCCTATTTTAAAAACTAGATCTGATAGACAAAATCTGATGGCTATTTTCGGACCAAAAATTACTCAGGAACAGTTAAAAAATCGCCGACATCAAAATGTGTGTTGGCCTGTGATAATCTATAGGCTAAAATAATTTTTCGAAAAACAAAAATTTTTACTTTTGCCGTAGATAGAGCTTTTGCCCTGCGTTAGGAGATAAGTACGTGCAGTAAAAAAAGACAAAAGTTAATAATGTTGTCATATATTATTAAACGTGTGGGTGATACATCTATAAAATATTATTTCGTAAAGCTGAATTACATAAAAAAAGATAGGTAATTTAATAAAAAAAATTTCGGAAAATTTTTCTATTATACTTTCTATGTCAATATCAAGATGGCAATATCATGTTCGAATAAAATTATCGCTAGCCCATTTAAACCTTCTTGTTACATACTAGATCGCAAGTCATTTTCTATGATTTTTAGTTTTGAAAAACTTCGTTCACCAGTTGCTACTGACACTGGTAACGTTAAAAGTATTCTAAGTGATATGTATAAATTTGGATAACATCCTTCAAGATGATGAGCTTTCAAATAACTTACACCTGGTTCCCACCTACGACTTTTTCGTGCGTCCCCGCTTACGCGTCACATGACTGTCATAACATTTCATCTTGACATCATGTGACGCGTGAGCAGCAGTGGTTGGTGGGAACCGGGTGTGTTTTTTGTAGCGTTTTAAGTTTTCGGTTTGACTGGACATTATTGCAAGCATCTCTGTCAGTCAAAAAGTTGTGTAAGTCAGTGTAAGTTGTCAAGTTCTGAAAGAAGTGGAAGATTACACAAAAGTGAAAAGTACTCTGAGTGCTGTTTTAACTGTTCAAACCTCTGTTGTATAGCCCCATGAATCATATCGAGAACTGCGAAAAAGACATCTACTTTAAGTTTTTGTTACCGGTCTTCGATTGGCTCATTCGCCCCTTCATAATTAAATTGCCTACTTTTTTCTCGCGGCCTAGCCCTGACATCGTTTTCGAAAACTGCCTCAATTTCTAGTTCTGTGGCCGGTTCACCGGTATCCACCAAAAGCTGTTGAAAATAATTCTCATTTCTTAGTTTTCGAAAATGACCATGCAAGGCATGGAGAGCTTTGGTAGCCTCAACTATATTAAGCCTTTCATTTTGTAGCAGCTTACTTACCGGGTTCATTTTATTTAAAATGTCATACCAAAAAACTAAACATACAAGAAATTGAAAATTTTTAATCTTCTGAGCAACTGATGGCCAATTAAAAATTGATATCAACGCGTCGTATGTATATCACCAATCTGATACCTTAGAACCCGTAGTGAATCCACGCGACTTTCCCAGCGAGTTTCGCCGAGAAGCGTTAAAGTCAGATTGACTAGTTTACTTTTCGAAATAGCCCATCTTTGGGTTGATGCTGAGAAAAAGAAATATATATTATGTATTGGTAAAAAAAAACTCCGTCAAAGGTCGTTTTTACAGTTTCGTTAATCACAAGATTTAAGTGAGTGTGAGCTACTCATGGGACAAATCTTGAATACTTACATCCAACTCTTCAATTTTGGAGATAATAACCTCCGTCAAATTTAACCCTATTGTTTCTACAACAGGGCAAAATTCAATAAAGGTGTCCTGAATTTCAATAGGTACCGTAAAATAATGGTCGTCTGTTTTTTATTTTTGTTTTGTGTGTATGCCACAATTTTAAATATAAAACAGTTATTATCTATATAGGTATTATTATTTGTTTATACATTATTTCGGTGACTAATAAAATCTGATGTGATATATATATATATATATGCGACCAAACCAAGGGGCACCCGAAGGCCGACCGATTGTGTATATATATGCTATGTTTTCATGGGTATTGAGTTCGTTTTCAAAACTCATTGTATCTTTTTCTTTTATATAGCGTGTTCTTCATCAAGACCAAGAACACGCTATATAAAAGAAAAAGATAGAATGAGTTTTGAAAACGAACTCAATACCCATGAAAACATAGCAATATATATATATATACACAATCGGTCGGCCTTCGGGTGCCCCTTGGTTTGGTCGCACGGGTGCGTCTGAACTTCCGCGCCCCTCGTGGAGACGGCCCTGCTAACGCAATCGACGTGCCTGCCCGGTGGACACTTCGTCTCTGGATTAACCCTTGGTTATTTGTCGTTGTTTTTCAGCCATGTTTACGGAATTCCAGGCAGAACACGCAGACCTAAACCCCTACATAAACAAATACTGCGGCAAAATAATCGAAACCTTCTGTAATGCCGAAGCGAAAAACGACGAGGGCGACGTGATGGAGTGTCTAATTTCGCATAAAAACGACGATTTGGTGAGGCAAGAACCCGCTTGTAGGGGCAGCATTGAACACTTTCAGTTGATATCTTTAAACGACTATAGGTATGTAGGGTACAGACACAGGTAAATCTATAGGGTGGCTCAAAAAACGGAACTTTTTTGACTTAGCGTTACTTAAAAAGTTTTTGTCCAATTTCAAAAATTTTAACCATTTTGAAAAGACTAGACTGCAAAATTTAAGGATTTTGATTTCAAAATTGACAGTTTATTAAATTCCAAGATGGCGGACTCCCCTCTGCAATTTTTTTTGTGTCAACACTGGTGAAAACGGTAACTTGAGTGTACTGATGTATCGCTTGTTTAAAGATATATAAAATATGAATTGTTTAAACGAGTGCGTTTGGTGAACCCAATTCAGTCAGATCAAAAAAAAACCTGAATTTTTCGAAAATGTCAATATTTATGTAAAACTGCAAAATTTTAAAATCGTGGGCTTTTCAAAATGATCAGCATTATTAAAATCGGACAAAAACATTTTTGCCTGACTGATAATAATGTAATAGGCAGTCTAGTCTCGTTTTTTTTTTGGGCCACTATATTTATGGCTAGATAATCCCACTGACAATTTGGGAGGGGGAGGATTTTTTTTAGCCATTTTTAATTTGTAGTAGCTTGCGTTCTATTTGAGGAGAGTGGTAAAATTGATTTTTTTAATTTATGATTGCCTGATTTTACTATTTTTGTGTTTGTTAAACATAATAATTTTTTTAATTTGTTTTAGGTTTTCTTACAAGTTCAAAACCGCTTGCAAACTTTACGCGATGCGTTTTTGCGCCAGTTCTCAGACTAAAAACGACGTAGTTCGCTGTCTCAGCGAGCAAATCTTGAACGCAACGATACACGGGGTTAAAGGACAGGTTAGTTACGACAACATAGTTACAATAGATAGTTTTTGTGGTAAAATTTTTGTTTAAGCAATTTTTACTATTTTTTCTATACTATTTTATATTATTTTTTTTCTTGCCAAGCTTTTTACCCTCAACTACGGCCATGGCCATGCTCAAATGAGATGATTTTTCTTACCTCCGAAATATTAATTCTGGGCTGGAATATCCTCTTTTATTGCATACCACGCACTGGTAAATCATTTTGTTGGTCCTGAAAATGGCTTTATGCAGTTCTTTTTCCACAAATAGTCAAAATGAAATTCAAAAACCACCAAACACCACCAACTCCCGTTAACAACACAACAATTTATTCAAGGCTCGTCGAAACAATGTTGCCGGCTTGTGTTCTTTTTTTTATCATGGCAGTAACCCAGCAACCCTACCGGAGGTCGGGAATGACAGGTCATGAGGGAGTACCAGAGAACGAGAAAGCGGACGAACTTGCCAGACTAGGGTCCCAAACTCAATAAATTGGACCGGAACCTCTTCTGGGAATCACAAGGAAACAGGTACAGAGTGAGCTCAACAAATGAGCGAACAATGAACTGAAGACGTCCTGGAGGCAAGAGTCAAAGTTCAGGCTATTCGTGGATGGTCCGAATGTAGCCCGAACTAAACGGCTCTTAGACAAGACCCGAAAGGACATTGGACTGCTTACAGGGATGCTGACTGGGCACAATCGGCTGAACAAACATCTGAAGCAAATAAGAGAAGCAAAAGATCCCGTGTGTCCCGCTTGCGGGCTCGAAGAGGAATCGGCGCAGCACTTAATAGCAGAGTGCGATGCATATGCCAGATCAAGGCAGCTGAAGTGGGGATTTCCGACGATAGAGGAAGAAGAGCTGCACTCGCTCAAATGGGCCTACATACTGAACTTCGTAAAGAAGACAGGGAGGTCCGGAGAGAGAGTTGCAGCGAAAGTAGGGGCATAGAGGTAAGGAACGGGGTATGGCAGAAAGGGCCCATTAAACGGCCTAATTGCCAGGTCCACGAGCCGCCTCTATACTACTGCTGTGTTCTTTTCTTCTAAATCTAGAAACTACTCATTAAAAATTTAATAAAGGTAATTACTGAGATTAAAAATTAATTATAAAAACATATTTAAAATTGGTAATATATTATTAAAAGAGATTCAAGAAGTTTATGAATTGTTTTCTTCCTAGAGAATCGGCGGTAAATTGGCAACGCGGGTGGTTGATCGGGGTCGTATTGTTTATTGTTATATCTCTTTTTTTTTGTTAATCTGACTTCCATTCAAACTGCCCTCATACTGCACTGACGCAATTTTGTGATAGCACCAAGCCAGTGTTAGGGCACCACGAGTGCAGCACCAATTTTTCCAATAATAACAAACCGCTATAATTTATAGGTTTCAAGGGAGTGCAAGCAACAACTGAAAAGTCAATTATTCCAGCAGAGGGAAAGCACAAATCTGGATCCTGTTTTAAAGCAGGCTTGCCAACTTGATGTTAAGAAGTATTGCTCTGGTGTTCCGAATGAAAATGCAAAGGTTAGATTTTGTTCGTACTTTTGTCAACATTTTAATTTAGAAGAAGGATTTTTATTTGTTTTTTTAAAGTTACAAAAATATAAATCAAGTTTTAGCATATTTTACTACTTAGAATGGTTCTATCTACTAGTGTTGGAACTAAAACTGACCAAAATTCGATTAGCGTGGCTCTAACGTTTAGAGAGGCAGCACATAATAAGGGTCGCAACTATTATTACTCTCAATTGTCCTCCACTTTTGGTAAAACTGCCATTTGCCATAAAAATCTATCATTTATGATAACATAAAACAAAAAAACGGTTAAGGCAGCGCTTGCCCAAGAACTGTCTGTCAAACAGCTGTGAAGTTGTAGGAAGAAAGAGAGATGGGAGCAAAATTTAAATAGGACAGGTGATTTATTTACTATAAGGAATCATATAATTTCCATATGGGTTCTCTGGCTAGAGGTATAGATAACCTTTTTTAAGGCAAGAATTCTACCAAAATCCATCTCGTTTCGGCATTATGTTTTCTCTCGGCACACAAGGTGACTTTATTAGCACCGAATTTTTTTAGGTTTTAGAATGCCTTCAAACCGTCAGCGGAAAATTGACACCTAAATGTGAGAAGGAAGTGTTCAAGATAAAAAAACAAGAAATTTACGATAATTCTGTGGACTACGCGTTAAAAACTATATGCGAAGACGAAATTGAACAGTTTTGCCCCAAATACAAAATGGAACATGTTTTGGACTGTCTAAAGGTAACTTGATTATTTTTTTAACAAACGCGATACTTGCTTTCTAGCATGCGTGCTTGCTTTCTAGAGCCGATAACGTTATCATTCACCATTGATTTAGTAATACCAGTAATAGAGGAGAAGAAGCTTTTAAATCTGGCAAGTCGAAAGTCATTGCGGGTTTCACTAGTCGTAGTCTCATCATCAGTGTCCCTTGGAACAATCCTGTTGTCGGAAAACGCATACCTGCCGTCTCTTGCCTCCAAATCGTGCTTGCTTCGGCTTGCTTCTACCTTGTTGTTCCTCTATGCACAACTTAGACTACAGAACTGCTGAGCAGAGAGAAAATCTTCCCTGTTCTCGAGGTAAAGACGATGTTATTGTTAAATTGCAGAGGAAGTCGTTTCGGCTCTTGCAGCCGCTCGGTTTTTTTCTTATAGTTAATATCCAAGAACTTGACATAGTTGCCCCTGGGATGACGGCATTACCTCCTCGAGGTGATTAAGCCTCTTCCAGAGTTGGGCCATGTCATCCACAGAGTATGTGTTCTGCGGTCTCTGTCGCGGTTTCAGAAAATCTCCAGTAGTCGTCCTCTACTCTTCCTATTACCTGTAGTGGATATTTCACTGGGCACTATCCGGTGAGGAGTCAGTCAGGTGATTTAACTCAGTCTTGCTTTTTTTGTAGAAAAACAAAAACGAAAAAGGCTTCGACAGAAAATGTCGCGCAGTAGTGATGCATCGAATAATTGAACAAAATTCGAACTACCAACTGAATCCCTCGCTTCAAGAAAATTGTCACCTGGACATCAATAAGGTAAATAATTCATTTTTGCTTGCAGTCCTTTAAAACCTTGTGATGCAAATTTTCAAAGTTTTTGTGGAGTAGTTATTCCTTTATATTTATATTTTTATCCCAAATTTATTTGGTTTACTTTGATAATATTGTACGCTTATTTTGAACATTTTTTTTTAGTTTTGTAAAAACGTTCTGCAAAATCATATGGACGACGATGTCGACGGAGTCGTAATTAAGTGTCTAAAAGAACAGTTCAGAAAGTCAAGACTGTCAAGTAAGTGCGAGAAAGAGATGACTTCGATTTTAAGAGACCAAGCGATGGACATCAACCTAAATCCACTAATAAGGTAATTAGTTGCAGTAACGCTTAACCATGTGTCTAACTTTTACCGCGTTCGTTTATTCAATTTGTGCGCTCTAAATCCCAAAATTTCTTTCGTTTATTCAAAATGAAGATATCGTGCGCTCTTTTTTGTTCGTTTTTATATAATGGGAACAAATTGACCTATTTTTAGTTTATTTCTGGAATTACAAAGTTCTATCGCCATGTGCATAACTTCTGAAAACGTAAATGTGAATAAGAAAATAAATTCCCAATGTCCATGGTGGAGTTAAATATAAAAAAGAGAATTTTACCAAAAGAGAAAACTTGGATTTTTGGCCTACTCCACTTATAACTAGTGGAGTAGGCTAACTAACTAACTGATTTCGGAGCTATAGTCCATCAAACTTGTTGGTGTGATCGTTTCTCTTTGTCTATATTAAATCATGGCGTAGTGTTAAGTCCCTAATGAGGGCGAATCACATGTCCGCGTCTAGTCTTTAAGTCGCACTCTTGTTTTTTTTTTGCTATCTACGCCGGTACCCAGGCCGAATGACAACAAATTTGTCGTCGGTTACTATCTTCTCAGTTAGTGATATAACTAGTGGAGTAGAGCAAAATTTTTTTCTATATTGGTAAAGTTATCTCTTTTTTAAACATAAACGTTTCGTTTGTATAGGGCAGTTTGTTCAGACGAACTGAAAACGATCTGCAAGACGAACGAGGACGAGGACTCGGGAGATGCCGAGGAATGCCTCAAAGATGCCCTCCTCAGCAACCGACTGCACACGCCCCAGTGTAAGAAGGAGGTTGCTTATATGATAGAGGTAATACCATTGACATTTAAATATAGACTGAGCACTGTTCGAATCCCATTCATAAATTTGGGTTTATTTTGAAAAGCTAGTATTTTAACTGAAACGAAAACTAGTTTTTTTAACTTCTTTTTGTTTTTTAGTTTCTTTTCGGTTGAAGTAACTGATTTGGAGGTTTTTTAACTTCTTTTTTTGTTTTAATTGCCCTAGGAGCATAATCCTATTGGAAATATTAACACGCCAGGACGAATCCGTATCTGGTAACTTGGATAAGTACCAGTGCGGAACGATGCCTATTTGTGAGTGATTCAAAGTTGTAAATCAAAGTGTATGATGGTGTTTAATGATGTATGGGGCGGGTGACCAGTGAAACCACTGATGAGCCCTCGCTGGTTACTCAGGGCCAAACGTCGTTTAATAATTTCTCTTTTCGCTTTGGTCCTTTGTGTGTTCCTTGTGGGATGCTCATCCAAGTTTGAATTTTCATTATTTCCAACCAAGATATTTTGATCTTTTGTTTTTTAGTTTCTTTTAGGTTGAAGTAACTGATTTGGAGGTTTTTTAACTTCTTTTTGTTATAAAGGTGATGTTGAAAATTTCATGAGTCAGTATCTTGTCTTTATCAGACCATTTTTTATGGAAATATTCATCATAACAATTCATTAAAAAAAAAACGTAATTCGGCAAAGCCATTTTTCAACAAAATCGTAATTTGTAGAATTAATTTTTTTTCAGACCATTTTTTAACAGAATCGTGATCTATCAGAATGAAACGATAATTTCGCTCAAGGCCAGACGGATCAGTGCGCATGTGACTCTTCTGTCTGTCAACGAAGTCACGTGGTTACTTTGACCCCGCCCACAGTGCATAGAAAAGGCGGTCTCAATTGCGCGATGTATTCCTTGCAGCGTTGCCAGGTCTACTGATTTTTCAGTAGATTACTGATTTGGGGTCTTTGTCTACTGACTACTGTTTTTGCGGCGGAATCGACTGCTTTTTTCGGTTTTCAAAAAATATGAGCAGTAGATTTACTGTTTTTTTTTTTAAAGAAAATTTATACCTAAGGTTTGATTGATTGATTGATTCATTTGTGAGTGTGCCAGTATGGCACTGTCCACTGCGACAACTATTGGGTCTATTGTGGCTCACTTTTAACATTTTTTGTTGCTACAGAATATTCAGTCCCTTTAAGAGGCTCGCAACTTGCTTTGGTGAAGCATCATTCAGATCCAGTCCGTCGATCTGTGGTTTACCGAAGATACCGGACATTCACACAGCACATGTCTGGCCGTCTCATTATACTCAATACAGAGCCTAGATTCGGTGTCCTCACTTAGACCCATTCTGTGTAATGGTACTTTCAGCCTGCAGTGTCCGGTGTATGGATCAACCATTGTCCGGATGTCCTGCCTTTGGAATGTGCCAGTCCCGGCAATTCTCTCCAGTATTGGTGGAACTTGTTTTCCATCCAGCCTGAGAGAGCAGTATTTATTGTGTTGTATGCTATTCCAAGGGCTGGTTCGGGGCCAATAAAGACGGCAGAGGCCGCTTCGCGCGCCAGCTGGTCGGCAGTCTCATTTCGCCGATGCCCAGAATGTCCCGGGAGCCATACCGGCGACACAGTTTTTATTCGCCCTAGGGTGTTCAGTGTGTCCTGGCAGCTCCTAACGGTTCTCGATGAGCACCTATAGGATTCAAGAGCCTTAAGGGCCGCTTGACTGTCTGATCTTTATTGATCTGTTGCGCCAGTCGGAGAGTATCTTTATTGATCTGTTGCGCCAGTTATGATCTATCATCCAACGTGCGCTCATTTCAATGGCGAAGAGTTCCGCCTGGAAAATTGTAGCCATTCGTCTAAGACTATGTATAATCCTGGTACCTATGGTAGTACCCTCTCCAGATAGGCCGATCAACTCATACCGATTTAGTGTCCTTTTCTCCACCTTCGCCGCCATTTTCACTCAAAAGTGACAGATAATCCATTAGTTTTCTGTCAAAATGGCGGCGAAGGTGGAGAAAAGGACACTAAAACGATAAGAGCTGATCGGCCTATGTGGAGAGGGTATTGCCTAAGGTTACCTATTTAAACATCAGCTCCATGACGCTGGGGTCGATTTTCAATGTCGCACCACTTAGTGGGATATCCGTGCGCGTCGTGCTGCGTTCGAGAACTTGGATCGACCATTTTGGATCTTTGTTTTCTTTATCATAAGAAAAAAAAGAAACGAAACGAATTTTTACACTGCAATGAGCGAAAGTTGGTACTCATGTTGTCAAGGTGAAATTGAGAATGAACTGGTGAACTATTTTGGCGGCGAATTGTGCTAGAATCTAGTTTTTTTTGGCAAAAAGGGTGTGGCGTTAATTACGTTTTTTGCTGCTATATATCGATATCGATTAAAAATTATTGTTTTTTTTTTACGACTGATTTTTTTATCTATGGCTACTGCTTTCCTCAAATTCAACCTGGCAACGCTGATTCCTTGCATTTTCAGTTTACGTTGGTTTAGGTATACAGGGTTCCTAAGCAAATTCCTGAGGGGGCCAAGCAGCCGTGTATAAGACGCAGACAAACGGAAAAGCACATTAGGCAGAAAAGGATGGGCATGGGGCGATGTTGTCACTACATCTTACACGTAGTAAATCCATTCCAGGTTGTTGTTTTCTAATGTTTTCCATTTTCATACCTTTAGGACTGAAATAAAAATTGTTTCTGCTCGACTTTAATACCAAACTGATGAAAGATATCGTAAAAAAATATATTTTTCGGCTTTTCATTTTATAACCATTGTCCTTACGCACTGTTTACAGGCTGGGGACTGAGATACATGCAAATGCCTAACTAACTAACTTTATCAAGCAAATAGGACGGGTTGACGCCTTCGAACATCCAACCCGGGTTTTGCACTTTGATTCGAAATCAAAAAGGAGGAAAAGTCAGATGTGGGGCCGTGCACAAATTACGTAACGGTGTACGTAAATTTTTGACCCCCTCCCTATGTAATGTTTTGTAACGGTTTGGCACGCCACTCCCCTAATATTACGTAACGATTTCAAGACCACTACCCCCCCCCCCCAAAAAAAAAACTTCACTTATTTTCATTCCAAATTTTCTTAGTTTCACACAAATGCAAACGCTGTCGAAAACCCCCCTCCCTTCTACATAACGTTTTGTAACCCCCCTCCCCCTATGACCATTACGTAATTTGTGCACGGCCCCTGTAGTCCCAGTGGAGGAGGGCGAGAAAATTGATATTTTTTTCTTAAAAATTATACTCTTTAGACCTATTTCTTTGTGTTCCCGAAATTACGTAATTTTTGAAAAAAAATTGTAAGCGGCGCCATTTTTATTTCGTGCTTTGTTTTTCTAACATTTTTGCGTTCTGCTAATTTAATTGAAAAATTTTTGCCTGCGGCTCCCTTTATCTTCTCACTCGAAACCAAGATCCCCCATTTTAGGAAAACTGATCCCGTCTCTGTTTGTAAATTTTTTCGAATAAAAGTAGAGTATGACCCTGGGGGAAATAATTTTTTTCTACGGTATGACGAAAATTTTGAGAAAGTTGAAGAAAAAAATAAAAAAAGTGGCAGAGCTCAAGTTTTTCGTAAAAAAAAACGTTTTTTGTAAAGAAACAGAGCAAAATAAATCTTTTCACCCGTTTTTGGGTGCTACAAATATTCGCAGCCCCTTATTTTTCGCTTTTACCCTCCGCTAGTTTTGAAGAATTGGTTCGCTACATGTTTCGAGATCATGTCATAAAACACCTCGAAAATATCAAATGTAGTGTAGGGCCAGCTTTATTTAAAATCAATAATATCGCAAGCAAGGAAAAACAGCGCCGTTTATTGATTTCTTTGGCTGCTAGTGCTAGCTGCATGGTTTGGCCGTTTCCGGATAGATGTCACTAGTAGAACAGAATGGAAAGAAATTTAATTAAAAGCGAAGATATTTCTTTCTAATGTTAACAATCTCACGAGTTTATCGCTCAGTATCGTAAATAATGGACCCTGCCGCCTCTTTTAAGCAAGAAATAGCTGTGGTTTGGACCTGAAAACATCTAATTTTTAATTAGATTAGATGTTCAAATCTGTCCCCTTCTTGAGCCTCACAATATCCCAATCTATTGTAAAACTCTTGGCGCGTAGCAGCCAACATTTCAGGGGTGATAGAGTTGCCCGCCTCTAAAATTTTCGCCCTCAACTCCTGTGTAGTCGTAGGCCGTAAGTGAGGGTGTTGGAAAATTTTGTCGTGCCAACAACCCCATAGGAAAAAGTAATTTGGCGCAAGATCTGGTGATCGAGGATGCCATCGGATATTTCCATACGTGGAAATAATTCTATCACCAAATACCTAAAGAAAGTAATTTGTAGCCTGGCGTGAATTGTGGGATGAACAGCCATCTTGCTGAAACCACAATTCGTCCAAATTTATGTTGAGTTCCCTCAACCGTAGTAAAACCTGGTGTTGGAGAAGATCAACATATTTTTGGCTATTCAAATTCCCTTCAATGAAAAAGGGTCCAATAATGTGATCCCCGACAATACCGCTCCAAACATTTAATTTTTGAGGATGTTGCGTTCTAACACTTGCGTGCAGATGTTATTTTCGCGGGACCAATAGCGGTTATTTTGTGGATTGTGAGAGCTATGAAGTTCAAATGTCTTCTCGTCACTAAACAAAACATTTGATAGGAAATTTTCGTTCCTGTCACATTTATCCCTCATAACCTCACAATATTCTAACCGGTAAAAATAATCACCTGGTTGCAATTCCTGCGACTTCCCAATCTTAAACGACTTGTAGCTGTATTTTTTTAGGATCCATTGGTAAGTACTGTTGGGAATATCCAGTGCCTCCGCAATCGGTTTCGTCGAACATGGTTCATGTGCCTCAACGTAAGCGCATACCATTTCGTCTCGTTCCACCCTGTGTGGAAGAACGGGATGCTCTGGTATGTCGCCGTCGTGGTAACACTTTCTACAACCATTTATACATCTGTACCTTTCAAAACGATGATAAATGTTGTAGACAGTTTGAGCCACAGGAACTGGTCGATCTGGAAACGCAAAAACAAAAAGCCCAATGACCTCGTCCGCACTGTCACTTTTTATGTAGTTTTTAATAATAAAAATCTTTTCTTCTCGAGTATACGGCATTTTAAAAACACAAAATTTACGAAACTGAAGCGACTCGAAAGGAAATAAAAATGCAATTGCCTGTGAATCCCAGTTTTTCCTCGATCATCTCATGGTGTGGCCGCCATCTAGCGGAATTTGCAGACATCTTGTCAACGGTTATTATTGCAACTATGATTTATGCTCACAATGAAAGAGTGGCGACAATTTTTTCTCATGAAAGCAGTCCGGAGATAATAACAAACTGGCACCATTGCTCAATATACCTGTTTCTTTTGTGCGCGCAGAACTTTCTATGTCATTTCTGTTTGATTTATTGAAATCCTATCCCTAAGGAAAATCTTAGGAACCCTGTAGATACATACAAGGCAATCTAACCTGCCTAATCTAACTCAACCCAGATCCTTAGTTTTTTTCCTTTTTGTTTTATAAGTCGTAAGTATTTCCCTAAACTTTCATTTAATGCTGTAAAACAGAAGGACGGAGTCATATTTAACTGATCCATATCACATCGAGGGTGATGTTCGTTTCATTCCGATAAATTTCGATTCTGCGGAGGGCTCATCAGCTGGCCAAAAAGTTGTACACCTACTGTCAAGAACTGGAATATTGTCAAGTATTGTCCGGGATTGTTAAGTATTGTCTTCAGTATTGTCCAGTATTATCTCCAGTATTGTCTCCAGTACTGTCCAGTATTGTCTCCAGTTTTCTCCAGTATTGTCAGGTATTGTTTAAGTATTGTCAACGATTTGTACACCTAACGTCAACAGCTGATGACCCCTCGGATTCTGTTAAAAAATGGTCTGACGAAGAATTGATTCTACCAATCGCGATTTTAATGAAAAATAGGTTTGTGGATTCTGTTTTTAAAAATTCTGACAAACTATGGGTTCTTTAAATAGCCGGCTGCTCGGAAAGAAGAAACATTGTTTTAGCCAATTGTTTTGCCTGCGACTTGTTTCATAAAAGCATTTGCAATGACAACGTTATGTCTGTGGTTTTTAGGAATCGCAAGCTGACATTCACGTGGATCCAATTTTGCATAGGACATGCGCAATAGATCTGCTCAGTTACTGTAGTGACGTGCCCCAGGGAAATGGAAGGCGTAAGTGTAACTTTTGCTCGCAAATCATCTGCATTTAAGGCATTTTTTGTTATTGCATGAAGATGATAAGAAATTTACGTTTTCTACTTATTTTTATGGAAAAAATAAGTTTCAAAGTGAGCTAATAAAAGTCCGTTGACTTTTCATCAATCTTAGGATCAATCAATCACCCAGTGGTCCAGATTGTTTTGTCTCTAGTCGGGAATCGAACCCAGGCCGCCTGCATGCAAGTCAGTCGTGTTCGAACCGCGCTACTGGGACTAATATTGTTTAATTTCTGTTTTTAGTTATCAAATGTCTGACAGCCACGCTGAATAATAATGTCAAACTGTCGCCACCATGCAAAAATATGCTTAAGAAACGAATAGAGATGTACAGAAATGCCGCACTAGTAAGTCGTAGAAATTAGATATTTATACCATTTGGTTTTTCAAATATTCTACACGGTGTGCCTGAACGAGATATAGGTTACACAAAAATGGGCCCACAAAATAACTATTATTAGAATAACTCTCTCTCTCTCCCTCTTTTCTGGCATTAGGCAAAAATTACTGAACCGACTTTGAAAAATACACTGCAAATCTCAAACGATGTGATGGTTAACGGAAGATAAAAAATTGTGCTTATCGTTAGTTTTTATTTTTTTGGGGTATATTTTTTCACAATTTTTGTAACATAATATGTTGAAATTGAACGAGAGAGTTAAACCCAACTTACCATAGGTACTTAATCGGTTACTTACCTAGGGGGTAACAAATGACGAAAAATTTGTACATGTATTGCCAGTAATGCCATGTTAATTTATATGGGTAATGCCAACTAATGCCATGAGTAGTTTTCCCCTCGCTATTTACTCCATATTCTTATTCTCCCTCCTTTTTTTTACAGATAATGCCACAGCCCGAAGACCTACACGAACTATTCCATCAAGTCGCTATGTCACCATCGAAAGAGTACTTTTTATTGGTACTAATAGCGGTCACGGGTGTCATCTTTTTGACAGGCATCATGTGTGGCCGATTAAACAAACGAAAATATATGCTACTGAAAACCAAATAGTAAAATAGGTAGGTAATAGTATGGATGCTGTTTAATAAAGCCATATTTTGATATCTCGAGTAATTGGCATAAAACAGGTATTCATGCGTGCGAAAATTAATCACGAGACGAGTTCTGTGGAAACTAAAATCGCTTGAAAATATACCAAAATACAAAAAGAAACACTCCAGTCTTCTCTACTAAAATGGATTCGTTTCTTTGTACATACACTAGGACATCAGCTAAAACAAACATTATCAGTGGTGGATAGAAAAACATATTTTTATAAGTTCTAGTTATTTTTTAAAATTTTTGTACAGGGTGACTGTTTGTAAAGTTCCATCTGGGTTTTTAAAATTTTGATAGATCTTTTTTTTTCTGATTCCAAAATTATACCATATGTTACCATTGCCCGGAATGGTTATTGAGCAAATTCGTTGCCATAAGAGTAATGAACCACCTTAACTATTTGTCCTTGGCTAACACATTTCCCTTATGGCAAATTATTTTTGATTTTACTAGAGAACCGCCGAAAATAAACTCTACATATGATATATTTTTGGAATCAGAAAGAAAAGATGGTATCAAAATTTTATAAAATATATAGGGTATGCAATTAAAAAAACAACCTCATGGCCACTATGCATATAGAGTGTGATTAAGGAAAAATCTCAAAATCGCTAATTCAGTCATTCGCTTTTTGATTTAACTTCTTGTGACAAATAACAAAAAAGTTTTCCCAAGGAGAACTTTATAAACTGTCATCTTGTACAAACATGCACACACGATTCGGCAAATTGTAATTTGCAAAAAAGGATTGTTCCTAGATAAGTCAATTTTTTCGAACAATAATTAAAATTGTTGGTTTCTCTGTGTAAAATAATAGTGTAAGGCAAAATTTCCCTCTTTGTTAATTTTTTTTTTGCTTTCTGTACCAAGAATTAAGAATAAGCCTGTTGCCTATAAGGTCACTAATCGAGGAGCTTCATCTCTATTTAGGAACTTTAAATACTCCCAACACCTTCTCAACTAAAAAGCCAGTTAACTCTGTTTCAATTTAGTATCCTTTAGCCTACTATAGCGGTCATATTGACAGCAAACTGACAGAAAATCTGTGTTTTACCTGTCAATTTGGTTATGAAAATGGCGGAAACAGTGGGCTAAAGGGAACTGAAGAGGTAGATCTTCTAAGAACTAACAGGCGGCTCTTCTTACGCAGAGTTACGCAACTCGATTGGCGGAACTGCATAAACTCAACCAATCGCAATCCGCAAACGCATGAGTGATGTCTCATTGCCCCTCACCCGTGCGCGGTAAACTGTGAAAATAGCTACAGACGAGCAGCGTTGGTTCAGACTATGAAATACTGGACTTTACTGAACAACGTTAAAAATTTACCGGACAATACCGGACGTATTTTTTAAACTGGACAATTCATCAAAAAACTGGACCGTCCGGTTAAATACCGTACGGTTGGTCACCTTAGTTTAGGTCTAAATTAAATCCTTCTAGGGAAAGAAAACTGCCTTCCTAGGAGGTGCTCATCAGACCGGTCTGGTGAGCGGCGTAGGGGAGGAGACAAAAAGTCCCTTGTAGGGTATGGACACAGTCCAGACGTGATTTAGTCACGCCCTTCATTGAATATGTAACTGGTCGTACGTCAAGTTACGCAACACCATAGCAAACCGCAGAGAGAGAGAGAGAGAGAGAGAGACAGTAAAACGTCACTTTTGAGCGAAAATGCCGGCCAAGGTCGATAAAAGAACACTAAACCGGTTGATCGGCCTTAGTGAAGACGGTATTGATCGGAGGTATCGAAGGGATGAGATGAGGCAAGCATTGGTAGTTTTTTTACGTCTTTTGTTGTATGTGCCAAATGAAGCTGATTGATCATTCCAAAAAATGTAATTACACTCGATTACAAAATTCTCCAGACCAGTTTGATGTTGAAAATTTTGGTAATTTTGTTACTCAAGTGTACCACAACTTCGTAATTAAAAGTGATCAGTTGATGATGATGATTGAGCATACAGGCCTTGACATGTTAAACATCAATAACATTATATGGTAATTAATTGAATTTTACCATTGAAAATCAATTTTGTGATAAGAATACTATTTAACCCATGTATTATTCATATCTAATAGCGTATTCCGTTTAGACAATCTGCGCAGCTCTTGGATATTTGTGTCCTTTGAGGTTATAAGTTAAAAACAAGAGAAGTATATCTTAGTGTTTCCCTAACTGTCTCAATTGAATGCGCTATAATATAACGGACCGTTTCGAAATTTGGTTGTAATTTATTTTCTATTTAGGTGTGTGAACACAAATACAGTTATGATAGGTTATGCCATGTGGTACAAATGAATGAACAGTTTAATAAGCTGGATAGAAATTAATTTCAATTCAAAATTAGGGACTTTTTGTGTCATTTATTGTAAAAAATTAAAATTATATTAAATAGGTATAACGGAAAACTTTATTTACAGCTGTGGCTGTTTTTATCACTGATACAAATTGTTTATGCAGGTGATTTTGATACTGTAAGTAACTAGATTTCAGCCGTTGTAACAATTTGTTTTTGTATTTTTATGCCTTATAAATGATTGGTTAGAAATATTGTAGCAGCAGGTAGGTGTTAATTCAAATAAGAAATTGGAGCCCTCTTTTTCTGCCATTATTAACTCAAAGGAGTAACAACAAGAATTTTTTGACTCAGAAAGTCTCATTAACTTGGCAAATAAAACATTTATTATGGCGGCTCAATCAAGCTACACCTCCCCCCCCCCTAACGAAACTCAATTTGGATATTGTAAAAATTATGTACTAATTTAGTCCCCTTTAAAAATTTTTTTTACTTAATGAATAACGTAGTTATTCGCACTTAAAAGTGGCGCTAAGCTGCACCCCCCATGCTTAGGAGACAGATTTAATGAAAGTTGATATGTCATAATTTTATACTAAAGAAGGGTACTTTTAGTTTACAAAAACATCGGTTCCTAAGATTTTTGTTTGTTTGTCATTATCAATTATCTACTAATTTGATTCCCTTTTCAAAAATTTTGTACTTAATAAATAACGGAGTTATTCGCACTTGGGGGTTTGGCTTGACGCTAAGCTGCACCCCCCCCCCATGCTTAGGAAACCGATTTAATGAAAGTTGATTGATATGTCATAATTTTGTACTAATTATGTATTCTTAAAGAAGGGTACTTTTAGTTTACAAAAACCATCGGTTTCTAAGATTTTGTTTGTTTATTATAGGATGTGTAGTTTGATATCAAGGTACACCCCCCTCTGCTTAAGAAATAGATTTGAAAAAAAAACAGTTATGCCAGAATCGAGGCCAGAATTTCGTCTCCTTCTCTCTCAAGATAACTTATTTTTTTTTGTTTATATGGGGTGTGTAGCTTAATATCAAGGCCCACCCCCCTCTGACTAGGAAAGCTATTTGAAAAAAATAATTATGTCATAATTTGTTACTAATTATGTACTAATTTCGTCGTCGCCTACTAAAAATTTTCTACACAATGCACACCCCCCCCTCTACATTTGAAAAATTTCGTCCTCATTTAAAAAGTTCCCTGTTCCCAATATATCTGTCTATCTAAATGGGGTGTTGTATACATTTTCTTAAAAAAATCACTTGTAAAAAAGCCCCACTCCTCCTCTTTGTATAACGGTAATTCATTGGTTTGTTTAAATTAGTCATAATTTATCCCCCACCAGCATAGTATTTTTTATAATATTTTATTCGGTATTTATCGAATCGACAAGCTTCCAATAAAAAGTTGGTAATAAAAAAAAGAGGACTTATTATTTTTTTTAATTTGATAAATAACCGGAGAATAAGATGTTAAATTTAAAAAGGTATATGAAAACCTATAAACAAAAAAAAATTAGTTTTTTTTAAATCTCTTTCCTAGGCACAGGAGGGGGGGGGGGTGTGCCTTGATATCAAGCTACACACTCCATATAAAAAAAATGAAGTTATCTTGAGAGTAGGCAATTTTTTAGAATGTGACAAAATGAGTACATAATTAGTAGCAAATGATGGCATAATTATTTTTTTTCAAATCTCTTTCCTAGGCAGAGGGGGTGTGCCTTGATATCAAGCTACACACCCCATATAAACAAAAAAAAACAATATCTTGAGAGTACGAAATGTTTTAGAAGGGGACGAAATTAGTACATAATGAGTACCAAAATCTGACATAGTCACTTTTGGTCAAATCTCTTTTCTAAGCAGAGGGGGGTGTACCTTGATATCAAGCTACACATCCTATAATAAACAAACAAAATCTTAGAAACCGATGGTTTTTGTAAACTAAAAGTACCCTTCTTTAAGAATACATAATTAGTACAAAATTATGACATATCAATCAACTTTCATTAAATCGGTTTCCTAAGCATGGGGGGGGGGTGCAGCTTAGCGTCAAGCCAAACCCCCAAGTGCGAATAACTCCGTTATTTATTAAGTACAAAATTTTTGAAAAGGGAATCAAATTAGTAGATAATTTTTACAATATCCAAATTGAGTTTCGTTGAGGGGGGGGGGGGGTGTAGCTTGATTGAACCTATTATCTATCAGTGTATTATTAGGTGTAGTTTCGTTGTATAGCTTTTTTTTATTAACATAAACCTTTACGGAGCATATAATTACTGTGATAAGATTATAAGAAATTAACAATATTTTTAATACCTACTGATAAAAATAATAACGCCCAAACATTTTTAAACCGGAAAGTAAGATCAGCCTCTATTTTAAACTTTTTAAGGGGATTTTCCTCTCTGGTTTAAAAATTGTGTACATTGTAAAATAAATTATTGAATTATAAAATAAACTAATAAAAATATAAAATATACATTCTATGTTATTTTTATTCTAAACTTAGAACCCAAAAAAGGAGATTTTTTTTTATTTGTTAGTAAATTTTTACTTCTTTCATAACAAAATTATTTTCTATTTTTCCCTGTAAAAAACGCCCCCACCCAGAATTTTTTTTGTTATCTTGGTGTGACCCTTAATATAATAGCACTAATCAGAAAAGAGATGAAATGGGTTCATATAGCAATTATTTTTTTGTAACTTTTGAGGCATTCCTGTAAAAAAAGCCCCCACCCAGAGAAATGTAATAATTTTTCAACTAATTAACATTTATTATTATTATAATTAACACTAATCAGAAAAGAGATGAAATGACTTCATATAGCTATTATTTTTTACAAGTTTTTAGTCCTCCTGGTAAGAAAAGCCCCAACCTAGGGGTGTGCAATATATTTTTTGGTATATTGGCCTTAATACAATGTCACTAATCAGAGAGAGAGATGAAGTGACTTCATAGAGCTGTTATTTTTTGCAAATTTTAGGACCTTTCTGTAAAAAAAGCCCCACCACAACCAATTAATAAATAATAAATAAATCAATGGCCACCACCTCTCGGATTTCAATATTAGGCCTGTCAAATGTTATTGGGAAATTTTTTAAAAAACAACAAAAATGGTAATTAACCTAACAAGTTCAGAAAGTGTCACTTTTCCGCATGCAGTTGCAGTTGGCGAAATTGATCTGGCAGGAGGTGGACCTCCACAGCCAGTGTTTCAGTCAGATCAGGAACAGCAAAATGAACACATTCTCCTAAAACACCCAGCAAATCACCAAAATACTTGCTATTCGTAATTCCCCTTCAAAACAATTTACTGTACAATGAAGACTGTGTATTTTGAATCGTTTAAAACAAGTTAGTCACCAAATATTCTCTTTGTGTGTTTTTTCATGTACAAGAAGCTAGCAGCGCAACTTGCGATTTTTTTTATTAGAACCTTTATAACTAATTAGAACTAATTTAGTGCTAATTTTGTTCCGCAAAAACAAATTTAGAGCTTGCCTTTTTTTTTAAGTTACCGCATGCGCTGCTAGGTTCACTGAGAAGCCAGCAGTGCATGCAATTGCAGCCTAATTAGCTGATTTAGTGCTCAATGGTTTATTTTTTTTAAAATACATAATACAAAAATTATATTACAAATATTATATTGATATAGGCAAATTTTCCCGCGGAGTATTTTTTTTTTTAAAGTAACTCAGTAGTACTAAATGGATTTTAATGATTCATGTGACTTTTGGTATTAACCTCTTTTAG
Organism: Oxystoma pomonae; assembly: GCA_963921995.1. Taxonomy (NCBI): domain Eukaryota; kingdom Metazoa; phylum Arthropoda; class Insecta; order Coleoptera; family Brentidae; genus Oxystoma; species Oxystoma pomonae. The sequence goes on along the minus strand of OY998166.1, from coordinate 93,765,540 downwards.
TTTGCCCGTCATCATTTGTGCTGCTAGCTACCATAAAAGCTAACAGCGCAGGCCCTATATTTTCAAAAAAGCGAGCTCTAAATTAGTGCCTTAACATATTTAAATAGTTCTTACAGTTTTAATTTAATAATTTTGGGATAACTAAACGAGATAGACTGAAAATATAATGCCTATAGGACCACCCTTCGGAGGTGTCAGGCAAAAATTAAGCCCTCTTAGAGAAAGAAAATTTGCATTGTAAGGGGCATGGGCATCAGTCAGGAGTGCATGGAGGGGAATGGCAGAAAGGGTCCATTATGCGGCCTAATTGCCAGGTCTACAGCCGCCCATTTACTACCAATGCCTATAGGAGAATTTTCCCGAGGAGTACTTTTTTGGTAAAAATGATATAACTCTGTAGCACTAAATTGGTCATAGTGATTCATGTGACTTTTGGAGTTAAATTACGTTTCATTTGCTTACAATTGACTTGCACTGCGAGCTTCTGCAGAAGCTAGCAGCGCGCGCGGTCTTTGTTTAAAAAAACGAGCTGTACATTTTTTTATGGAATATAAATTTAGTACTTTGCCCGGTTTTAATAGTTGTGTTAGTGTTAAGCAATCTTATTGATACACTGTAAAATAAAAAAGATTTATTTTTTTTTATAAGAAAATGACATCAGAATATAATATTTGTCAAGTATAATTTTTGTATTATATATTTAAAAAAAAAATATTATGAAACTATGGAGCACTAAATTAGCTCTAATTATGTAGGTATCTTTTTTTATGAATTCTCTTAATTAGGCTGTAATCGCATGTGCTGATGTTCTAATAAAAAAATTGCAAGTTGCGCTGCTAGCTTCTTGTACATGGTTTTTCTAGCTAATTGATTTTCATAGCTTTGAATTTTTTTTACAGAAAACCACACCTTCTTTTTCTAAATTTAAAATTTCCCTTTCACTAAATCCATTTTCCATCAATACTTTTTTTGAATGTTGTCCTACAGTAATTTTTTGTCTTAAAGCAGTAGATTCTCCAGGAGTTCTGCTTAATTTTGGTTGGGGATTTGGTGCATAGATATTGTCATATTTTGAAAACACTTGCTGGTCAATATTTTGCTTATGTTTAGGTGCTTCATGTATTTCTAAAACTGGCATTACACAGGCATCAAGTTTGTCAAAAATTTCACACCATTCATTTCTAGTTTTTTCTGCAAATTTTTGTGTAAATAGTGCAGACACTTTTTCAGGATCAGAAAATTGTGGGGCCTCTTCTTCAACAATACCTAAACCTTTTAAAAGGTTTGAGTAAAATTGAGGCTCCAATGATCCACAAGACATGTATTTACCATCTTTGGTTTTATAGACTTCATAAAAAGCCTGACCACCATCTAATAAATTTTTACCTCTTTCATTTCCCCAAACTAAAGGTACATTTTGTGACCGAAACAAAAAACTACCTAAATATGCTGTGCCACTAGTTATGTTACAGTCAACTATTTGACCTAAACCAGATTTAGTCCTCTCAAGTAGAGCTAAAATGATGCCAAGGGAACATATTAACCCACCTCCGCCAAAATCTGCTGCTAAATTGACTGGAAAACTAGGTTTTTCTCCATATCGACCAAACAATGATAACAAACCTGACACTGCAAGGTAGTTTATGTCATGTCCACCATGTTTACTGTAATAACCTGACTGTCCAAATCCTGATAACCTTGCATAGATCAGTTTGGGGTTTTGTTTCATCAAAACCTCTGGTCCAAGACCAAGTTTTTCCATTACACCAGGCCTAAATGGCTCAATTAGCACATCAGTATTGTTTGTTAGTCTCTTAACAATCTGAGTAGATTTTGGGTGTTTTAAATCCAGAGCAATAGATTGTTTTCCACTGCCTAGAGAGTCCAAGTCACTGGCATTGGTCTGAAACAGGAATTTTGTTCAGTGATATAATTGGGCAATTTGTATTAATAAGCTTTAAGGCTAATGGCTAATGCTCAATGTACAATGCACAATTTAGTCTTCTCTATCCTATTAAAGGGAAATAGACAGAAATAGAAATAAAAAATTAAACATTAGGCATTATGCATTCAAACTTGAGTAACTGGGCCCTAAGCCTAGGCTCTTCCCTTACTTTTGGAATGTAAAAAACGAAATAGCGAGTTGCAGAGATTAAATATTGCATAGGCTTTGTGCATTGAAGTCTTGCTATAAATAAGGTGACCAACCATCCCAGTTTGGCCGGGACAGTCCCGATTTTTAACCATTTGTCCCGGGGAAAAAATCCGTCCTGGATAGTCCCGGTTTTTCAGCAAAAGTTCGGTTCGCCCCGGTTTTGATACCACTGTATTTTGTAACTTTAAAATAACTGCAATTAAAAAAGCGGATGTTCTCTGCCATCTGTAAATTTGAATTGAAACCTTACTTAAATTATTTTTCTTTAATAAGTATTTTGGAAAATACATTTTAATATTATTAGGGGTGCATAGAAGAAAAAAATACATGATATACAATACATTGAATGGCCAGAGTGTCCCGTTTTTGCAGCTTTAGGAGTTGGTCACCTTACTATAAATATTTTTTCCCAGGTAAGTAAGTTGTGGCTTGGATTGGTAATTGCAGGATTTCTCAAAGGCTTACCTTGTCAATTCTTACAACCGAAGCTCCAAAATCAGCTAGGACCATACCGCAGAAAGGGACTGGGGCTAAACCAGCTATTTCTATTACTTTGATGTCTTTTAACACCATTTTATATGAAAAACAAATATCTTTCTATCTATCTTTTTATAATCAACAGTGCAAGGGTCATGGTAAAAAAATTAAAAAATCAAATCAGGGAAAATAAAAATACAAATTAATAATATAACCTCAAAAAAAAAAAAACAATCAGCTGATTTGAAAAAAAGCTGTGTAATAAACTTGGCAACGTAGCAAAACTCTTTTTTTTTTTTTGAAATGTTGGAAACACTGAATTGGCTACGTTTACATTTTAATTTCAACATTCCATTGGATAAGGAATAATTACTTTAAAGAATTTTATGTCGTATTGTGAAAATTATGGATTTGGCTGATTTAAAACCGATTTAGCAATATTTTTTTTCAAGAACATTTTATTTGTTCTAAATAAAAAAAATGTAACTTAAAATCCTTTTTTAGTTTATTGTAAACCTAGTCTTCTTCAGCCATCTTGGAATGCGTTTCGCTTGTTTGTAAAAATGTGGCGTGTCAGCAGTTTTTCGTAAATTTTTTAAATAAATACTTTTATGATCAACACAATTTTAGGAGCATTTGATAGTTTAGAATGTACAATATACGTTAAGATACTTAAGATTACGTCAATGTATATTTCAGGTGGTCAAAAAGCGGTTTAAAAACGTGGGGTACATGCCTTTAAATGATGTGTCTCCTTATTAGTAATTTTTCACATTCTACTTTATATAATTAATTATTACTATAAACAGTACTAGAGTTCTGTCTAAAAACATGGATTTCTCACAACCGCCACCTGTGCCGATGCCTGGAGGGCCACCTCCAAACCTTAGTATGCCTCCACCAAGTATGCCTCCGCCAAATTTTCATACTCCCCATGGTAAGTTTAGAATGTAGATATAGGTATGTTATTTCCTAAATAAAATAGGTTTCATAGTAGCAGTGGTAGTTTAGGTGCCTCATGTGCACCCTTCTGTTGCTTGATTTTGAGCCATACCTGTCTTTAGGAAGTTCTGTATGTAATAGTCTGTCATATTTACAAAGACTTTTGCTTTAACCCTTTCAGGATGCCACCATTTTGCCCCAGCAGTGCCACACAGATGGCTGTTTTTTGTCGTGTGGACGAATGTTATGGTATGCCAGATTACCTTACAGAATCATACCTTACGAAGCGTTACCAACTTGTTGAATATAATAATATTAAATCAAACATGCCTGAGGTGATATCAGGGATACCCCAGGGCTTTGTCCTGGTGCCCCTTCTTTTCACCATTTACACAAATGATTTCCCCTGTCATATAAGTTTCATCAAAACCATACAATTTGCTGGTGACAATACATATCACAGCCATAAAAAACACCTAGAGGATTCTGAAATTGAAAATGCTTTGGCAGGGCGAATGACAGGGGAGTGGTTTGAGTCTAATGGACTATCTTTAAACTTAAATAAAATTATCCATATTGATTTTAGCCTGAAAAAAATTTCAACAGAAAATCCAAAACAAACAAAATTTTTAGGTATCATCTTAGATCAAGAACTTTCCTGTAAAGCACATGTGCAACAACTTGTCCAAAAAAATTATGCATTTTTGCTCTCTTGAAACGGGGGGCATTGTCATCATTGTGGTCATTTAATGTATGGGGTCTTGGCTTGGCGAAATTGTAGTGAGTGGATGATGATATTTAAAAAGCAAAAAACTGAAAATCTTGACTTTCTCTGCTATTTAATTCATCAGTGTTTACTTTATGCAAAAAAGAACCACCAATGAAAAAGAACACAACTATGCAACCCATTAAAAATCTAATATTAGAATTCCCAAACACAGACTTACTTTAACACACAAACAGTTTTAAGTGTAGTCAATAAAACTTTATAATAAATTACCCTTATCACTAAAAAATCTTCCACTAAACAAATTCAAGAAAGAAACTAAAAGGGCTCTGTTAAAAATGTGTCCTTATGATGTCACTGAGTATCACCAGTAAGACTGGGCATTTATTTTCTAAAAGTTGACAGTCTTTCTATGAGCTTGTATTCTTAACACTGTGCCTGTGAGTGTGAACAAATGTCAGACTTCTCACCTGCTTTGAAGCATGTGAAAAGTGAGAGAGGCAAATACTCACCGGTGACTTCTCACCTCACAGGCCGTCATTCTGTATTTGATTCCTTTTTTTTTTAATCTCTATTTGTAAAAAAAGGCATCCTTTGATTTTAACTCTGTTTGTCCTGTGTTAAGCAATTTCTGTATATGTGTTTGCTTGTTTAATATTTTTAAAATCTCTAAATGTATTTTAAACTATTTAATATAAGTTAATTTTACTCTAATATTTATAAGTAGTATGTAGGTTTTTATTTTATAAAATTTGCTCTCTTTGTAATATTGTAGTTGTAGGCTAACTAACCTTTCTTTCTATTGACAATGCTTAAACTTTTAAAAAATATTTTTATAAGTATTTAATTGTAAGTTGTGTATCAAATAAACAGATTGATTGATTGATGGTAATTTAAGGCTTAAAATAGTTTAGCCAAGGAGGAATTTTACTCTGTATATTTTTTCTGGGAATCGCATAGAAATCACCTAGGAATCTGGGAATCATTGGGAATATACCTTCTAAAATGGAAATCCCTGTGCATTTTTTGGGGCATCGCCCAGGGGGTAACCACTGTTGGCAATCATGTCACAAATCTTACCTGTTCGCAATCCCTTGCAGTCCCTGCGACTGCCTAAATCTCACCAAACCCTGGCTTGCAAACCCCAAGAGTCCTTGGGAGTCTTTGGATGTCTCTCGGTAGTCCCCAGCAATGACTGACCATTCACATTTTTTGAACTAGTGGTTACCCCCTTGGGCAGCAAATTTCCCCTCAATTTTAGCATAATTTAAGGGGTAATGTTTTTGTTTAACCAATTTTCTCTATGTTTTTCATTCTTTTCTTTTTTATGCCATGATTTTGCTAAGCTTTCTTTCCAGACTTTCGATTTCTAGAATAAAACACTCACTTTTTTGAAGTATTCACTGTTTTTTTAGGCCTCAAAAAAAGTACTGCCAAAAAACATTTTTTAAATATTTGAACACCTTAAAAACATTATAATGAGTTTTGTGACCTTTCCTAATCTTCCCTTGGGATATAAAAATTTTCTCATGTGATATTGATGAACTTCAGAACCATACATAATTTTGCTTAACAAATATTGCAGAACATGGATTTTCTGTCAGATTGGTGACAATATAGCAATGATAGGAGGCCAAATGATACCAAAACATAAATGAGTTAACTGGCTTTTTAGTTGAGACTGTGTTGATTAATCATACATATGCCTTTAAAGTCTGAAAAATTGGTGACATACATCGGTCAGCCTTGTGTCTGGCAATTATTCCATTGTCAGATATATAGGTTATCTGTCCTGAAAGGGTTAAGATTATATTCTTCTCTGGCAGCTTTCCTTGTCTAACTTGTGTAAAATTTTGCTTGCAAGTGTATTTTTGGCCCCAGATTTTTCTATTCTGGGAGTCATTTTATATTAAATCAACCAATGGTTTGGCAGGTCACCTCTACCATTTTGATAATTTTTGGCACAGTTATTCTACCCATAAATAGGATCAAAAATCCAAAATTTCTGAATTTTTGGATCAGTCCTCTTTTTATTAATTAATTTTTGAAAATAAAAAAAAATGGTCAAATTCTCCTCAACATGCACCCAGAAAAAATAGAATATCTTGACAACTACTAACACTAGAATGGCAATAGCTTATTTTAAAGGTCTCGAAAATACCTTTGGAACGAGGTATCTCATAATGTACTTTATATTGAAAAAAAAATACATAATTTTGAAAAAAAAGTATTTTTTAAAATTTTTCAAAAAAGTATTTTTGTATTTTTTTTAAAAATATACATATTTTTCCTCAATATTTTAGCAACATATTGGCAAAATTTCAGGATGGAGAAATGATTGGAACAAGGTGAAAAAAAAATAATAACAATAAAAATGCATTCAATATAGTGGTATTTATTTTTATAAAACTCAAAAATTAGTAAAACGAAATAAAAAAAATCAAATACTAAATTATAAAAGAAGAAAATTAGATGATTTCAGCTTTAGTTTTTTTTTCCTAAAATTATTGAAGAATCCAACATTTCATCTTTGTTCATTGTGTAGGTTCTACTGGTAGAAGTAAGAGTGAACCCTTTTTTAATACTGCATTTCTTTCTACTACTAAAATGTCTTCTCTGGTTGTCAGATAATAAAATGAACTAGCCTGTCCATTTGGATGTAAAAAACTGACTTTAAGATCATCAGATTCTTCATTATGTCCAATTATACAGGCTAACCACCATAATTTATCATATTCCACAGTCACAAAATTAGATTGAAGACACATTAGTTCAGAATTTGTGATTTCAGAACACCTCAAAAGTTCTTACGTTTTTTTTTCCAAGCTGAGTGAAAAGCTTTTGTTCATTATCTTTGTCACTTGTTATAGAAAATGTATATTTTCTTAGAAAAAATAAAAGTAAGTTGAAGTTGGCCATTATCTTTGATTTTGAAACTGGAATAACTGAAAGTACTTTTTGAGTTCCAGGAATAGTTCATGTTTCAGCAAACCTTTTTTCTAAATACATTGCATGTATTTTATCAGCAGTTGTACAAAAACCTAAATGTGGTACTGGCTATATTTTCTTGCGCAAATTGGAAAAGTTATTCTGGTGTCATAATTTGTTCCTGGTAGGGCCTTTGAAGATTAGCTTTAGATGCTATACATTTTATGGTACCACTTAGGCCATCACAAGCGCTCTTGCCATGGGAAGTGGGAAAAAGTGCTATTCCACTTTTACCTGAAATTCTTTTTGATGGTAACAAAGGTTGATGAAATTTTTTTTAATTTTTGTATTGGGCTGTAAGCTATAGCATTGTGTATTAAGCAGTCTGAAATAAGCACATAATTTAAGTGCTTCAGTTCACCTTCTTCATTTTTGTAGTAGATTATGAAAGAGTAAAGTGTCGCCTGAGTGGTAGCAGGACTAGTTAAGCAGTTGTGAGATTTTGTTTGAAGCTTTTTGGTTTTATGTATAAAGCATGCTAACGAGTGAAAAAATATTATTCTTATGTTATTTCATTTTTAACTGTAAAGAAGATTTGTAGGATGTAAATGATCATTTCTAAAAATAATTTTAAGTATTTTGTTTTGAATGATCTGCAGTGGTTGTAATGCATTGTCCTACATACTACCCCATGCCAATATGCCATATCTGTTTTTATTCAGCGAAATGACATGTGATAAGTGCCTCGCCAAATTTTAAATTTGTAGAGCTGGGGTGGCATAAAAATTACAAGTCAGAACTGGAGTAATTTGTCTGCAGTATCTGAGCTCTGCAGGAATTTTCTTGCTCCAAACACCTTGATCTCACATCACATCTCCAGAATGGCGGAGGGAGGAGGGGGGAAGATGGTATTTTATTTAGGGATTTCAGCAAATTTGTGCCAAAACAAGTTTTTTATAACAAATTAAAATACTTATGTTGAAATTTTGTATGTTTATAAGTTTTCAATATTTTTTTTCACTATGAACCCATTATTTCTCCATCCTGAAATTTTTCCAACATGAAAATTAAAAAATACTTTTTTGAAAAATGTCAATTAATATATTTTTTCAAAAGTTACATATTTTTTTTCAATAAAAAGTATGTCATGATATACCCCATTTATAGATTTTTAATATAAAGCTATATATCGCTATTCTAGTATTAGTAGTTCTCGAGATATTTTATTTTTTCTGGGTGTGTGTTGAGGAGAATTTGGCTGTTTTTTTTATTTTCAAAAATTAATTTAAAAAAAAGTACTGGTCCAAAAATCTGAAATTTGAAATCTGAAAATGGGTAGAATAAATGTACCAAAAATTATCAAAATCGGTATGGTGGTCTGCCAAACCTATTTTTTTTTTAATTGATTTTATGTGAAATGACCCCTATCCCCCATTTATCTATTCTATGTTCTTCACAAAAATGAAGATGTAGCTTCCTTTAAGATTGGTGTTAAATAATCCATATTGAAGGGTCTATTGGAACCTGGCTTTTGGCCTGATGGCACTGGTCTTAAAGAGTTTAGATGTAATGCGCCTGCAGCAAAAAAAAAATTGGCAAGGGCAACAGCAGGATCTCCATCAGTGAAAGTCATTTCTTTTTTTTTTTATCAAAATCTGAGGGGTTGTAGAACTCAACTGAAAGAATAATTCTGCCCAAATTGAATTATATTGTCTCTGCCCTAACTGAAACTTGGTTGAATTCCAATATAACTTATGCCGAAGTTTTGGACTCCTGTTATGCCATATATATATATATATATATTTATTTATTTATTTATTTATTTATTTCATTTATTGTACAAGACTTACTACTTTTTCATAAAAAACTCATTTACAGAATAATAGCTTTTTTCTACTAGATAATTATTCAAGTCTTTTTTAAACTGTCTAATGGAAGTAAGTTCTTTGATACTGTTTGGTATTTTATTGTAAACATAGCTAGAAAAACATTTGAGACTTTTTTTGAAAGCAGACAGGTTAAAATTCTGAATAATTACATTAAAATTCTGCCAAGTTTGGTAATTCTGCAATGTGTTTACATTTGGAAATTTTTCCTTATATCTTCTAACAAACATAGCTCCTTCAAAAACTAAAATACCAAACAAGGTCATAATTTTGTTGTCTTTAAATAACGACCTACATGAATCCAAAGGACTTGTTTTCTTTTATAGAACACCATATATTGCATTTTTGATGCATTGACAATCAGTTTGTTTGCAGTAGACCAGTTATAAAACTTGTTTAGGATAAGATTTGCATTTGTAATTGCAGTATGCAAACATGAGCAAGATATGATGACAGTGGAATCATCTGTATAAATTACAATTTTACTTTTAATGTCTGACGGTAAAAAGCTTTCCAAAAATTCAACAATGTCATTGATAAATAAAATAAAGAAGAAAGGTGACAAAACACTGCCTTTCGGTACGCCAAATCTTGGATCATAAAATTCTGATGTTACTGAGCCTAATTTAACTTTAATTTTTCTGTTAGTCATAAATGATTTTATTAAATTATTAAAATCACCTCTAAAACCAATTGCCTCTAACTTCTTTGAAAGAAAACCCTTGTCCACGCAATCGAACGCTCTTGTCAAGTCAAAATAAAGAGCAATAGTATAGTTGTTACAATCAATAGATTTATAGATTGCCTGTGTAAAATCAAAAGCTGCAGTGTTTGTTGATAGATTGTTACACAAACCGTGTTGAGCAATTGATCAGATATTGTTTTTGCTTAAAAATATTCTCATTCTTTGGACAAGAATTTTTTCAAAGATCTTAGAGAAAGATAACAAACTGGTTATAGGTAGATCTATAATTGTCAACTTCATGAGTGCTGCCTTTTTTAAAGAGTGGTATTACATGACCTAACTTTAACCTATCCGGAAAACAACCTGTATTCAACATGAGAAATGATAGAAACTCTACAAACAGTGGTAAAAAATCGGGGGGATAGAGTCATTCTGGAAGTTGACAACTGTTATAGATCCCACCATCTAAGCTTCAGCAACCCAGCTGTTGAAGAAGTTAGTTAGAAGAATAATAACAAAATAAAAAGTAACAATTTACCTTGCATCCAAAATTTATTTATTTATTTATTTATTTATTTATTGTATACTTTACAGACACCGTATAAAAACAGTAATTACATGCAAAGGTACTATTATTAGTAAAAACTAGCAACTAAATAACAAATCTACAAGAGAAAATAGAAACTAGAAAAAGTGAGAATAGAAAAAAAAAATAACAACTATAACACAGCCTTTAAGTTTTTAAGACTAATACAGAACAAATCTGTTTGGACCTCACTGAGTACCTCATTTGCTACTACCATCATTTTGTTGAAAGGAGATATACTATTTGGATCTACACTAAATACTTTCTGATTGTTAGGAATTCTTAAATTAATCTTTGGTACAGTAAAATTTATAAAATTAATTAAGCTACAATCTTTATATTTTACATTATTTAAGATAGAATACAGATATATCACAGCATGTTTTTGTCTTCTTTGTAACAGAGTTTTGAACCTAAAACCATCCAACATGGATTTATATGATATTTTCAATGGATATGTGTTGTTTTTCAAAACATAGAGATAACGGAGGAATCTTTTCTGCACGTTTTCAACACAATCTATATGTGTGGCTTCCATTGGCATCCAGATTTGAGATGCATACTCTAAATGTGGCCTAACCAAAGCATTATATAATTTAATTATAGTTGAAATCTTAAAATTTTTTGTGTTTCTAATAAGAAAGCCTAGAGCCTTGATAGATTTATTCTTTATATGATTAAAATGATTATTAAATTTTAAATTTGACTGAAAGAAAACTCCTAAGTCCTTCACATCACTGTCACGCTTGATTATGATATCAAGAATTTTGTAGTTATGTGAAATAGGACTGGTTTTTCTGGTAAATGTTACAATTGAACATTTTTTTATATTGAGAAACATTTTATTATTTGAGAACCATTTAATTACTTTATTAATATCAAGCTGGAGCAAATCACAGTCTGATTTTGTTCTTATAACTCGATAAAGTTTGAAATCATCTGCAAAAAGCAAACCTGTGGAGTTTGACAGGCACTCTGGCAGTGAATTAATGAAACACAAAAAAAGTAAAGGGCCCAAATTGCTACCTTGCGGCACGCCTGAGGTTGCAATGAAAGGTTCTGATTCACAGGTACCAATTCTGACACACTGCACTCTGCCCGAAAGATACGATTTAAAGAAATAGTAAATGTCCTCTGTCACGCCCAATTCTACAAGTTTGTGTAGCAATAGTTCATGATTTACTTTGTCAAATGCTTTCTCGCAATCTGTATAGACAACATCTAACTGGTTTTTATTCAAGATAGCGTCAGCTGCAGCTTCAGATATTATTGACAAATTTGTAACAGTGGATTTATCTTTCATAAATCCGTGCTGAAAGTTAGAAATCTTTGGTTTTAGAAAATCATATAAATCGTCAAATAAGATGCTTTCAAATATTTTTGCCAAGACATTGATTAAGCTAATTGGCCTATAATTCCTAATCTCGTTTTTACTGCCACTCTTAAAAATAGGTGTAATTTGTGCAGATTTTAGTGCATCTGGGAAAATTTTATTTTTTATGGCTAGATTAAAAATATGTTGCAGAGGTAACACAATTAACTCGGCTAAACCTTTGTATATGTAGGCTGGTATGTTATCTGGACCAGTTGACTTTTTTGGTTTAAGTTTTTTTATGCTGTTAATGACTTTAGTTTCAGATATGAAAGAGAATTTGAATGAGCTACCACTGAAATCCAAAGTTCTATCAGAAATTTTTGTGGGCTTTTCATATACAGATTGAAAATGTTGTGCAAAAGCATTTGCAATGTCTTTTGAATTTGAAAGTATGTTTTTATCATTTTTAATTTCTGCTGGTATTCCACTTTTTTTGGATTTGCTACGTAAAAACTGCCAAAAAGATGAAGGATCAGAGTTTAAGTTGGTTTCAAGATTTTTTTGGTATTCTTTGTACTCGGATTTAGTTTGAATTTTTATACTATTCCTTAATTTCTTAAAATACTCACACATTGATGGATTTGCTTGTTTTTTAGAAATCATTCGATGCAGCCTATTTTTTTCTTTAATTTTACGAATCAAATCCATGGAATACCACAGAGGAAATCTAGGTTTATTGCCACAGCTTTTAATGATTTGTTTAGGTACGGACATATCCAGAAAACCATACATATGATCATAAAAATATTTGAGGCTATTGTTCACATCTGTTATTGTGAGCATCTCCCCCCAATTGTGATTTTTAATAAGATTATATAAAAGCGCAAAATTTCCCTTTGAGTAATTGTATACATACTTTTTTGATATGAACGGTTTGTCTCTTTCCTTAAATGGTATTTGAAACAGCAATGCAGGATGATATAGGTCCTCGGTAACCAGTGATTGTGTTGGTCTAGTGAGAAATGAAATTTCCATGTTGGATAATATCAGGTCCAAATATCTATCCCTAAAATTTTTTATATTATTCAGTTGCTTTAAATTATGTAAGTTAAGAAACTCTCCTAGTGCATTATTCGTATCATTATCGCTAATATTTAAAAAAAAAAAAAAAAAAGGAAGGTTAAAATCTCCTAAAATTAAAGTTTTGGTTTGTTCATTTGTTAAAATATTCTCAAAATGGTTAAAATAGCTAACATAATCATCTAAACATGAATTTGGTTTAAAATATATGACAGATACAATAATAGACTGTTTTTTAAACTTCAACTTAACAAATAAACATTCAACATTACATTCTTCTTCAGACTCCAGTAACTCATATGAAAGTTTCTTATCAAAAGCGACTAGAACACCACCTCCTCGAGTGGCTGATGTATTTCGGTCTTTTCGTATCACAGTATAGCGTTCATCAAACAGTTCTTCAGAGAATATACCATCACACAGCCATGTCTCAGTTAAAGCTATTATGTCATATTCTTCGGAAAGCAAGTTTGTGTAGAAAGTTTCTGTTTTGGTCCGGAGACCACGGACATTTTGATAGTACACTTGGCCATACTTGCTTTCATTAGCATGTTTAGTATTTATTTTTATGTGTTCCGAGGAACTGTCTCCTCTGTCTGCGACAGTTTCCTCCTCTTTGCAAAAAACTTGGAGACAAGTGCCCCTCTGGGCCATATCTCCTTTCTCCAAGCATTGCGAAAGTTATCTTGCATGATTGTAACTTTCATTGATGCATATAATGAAGGCTGTTTAGAAGGGTGTTTTTCACAAGTAACCTCTGGAAAATGCGTAGCCAGCATGTTTTGTAGATCTACAGGCTTTGTATTTGGGTCCAGTCTTGTCACATGAAGTGAGACAACTTTGGGGACTGCATGAATAGTGGTTTCACTTTCATTTCCACCGACCATGCATCTTCTTCGTCTTTTTGATCGCTTTGTCTCCCATGATTGTTCTTCATCATCTTGGAGTGATCCCAATTGTTGGATATTATGAAGTAAATGCAGTCCCTGGACCATTATCACACGAAAAATATCAATTGAGATTTTAGTTTTATCATAAATTAACATTTACTCTCTAAGAACTTAACTAATTTTTATATTATTTATCTATCGGGGTTCGTAGCGACCTGGAAAACCTGGAAGTCAGGGAATTAAAAATGTTCCAAAAAAAAACCTGGATGAAAATTGACAAAAACCTGGAAAATGATATGGGAACCTGGAAAAAATATATTGGTCTGTAATAATCAAATTATAATTTTTTTATTCACCAAAAGACAAATACGAAAGATCTATCGAATCCTAAACTAATCCATTGATCATCTACCAAATGCCTCAAAGATAAATCATCTCTCTCTATACACACACAAATGCGAGACAATTTACCGGTCGTTTAAGGGCAGGCCGGCTTGAGTAGCGATTAGATAAAACGAGACAGGTGTGCTCGGGATTAATAATGTTAATCTTACTCTTTGTTTTTATAAAGTGCAAATAAGTGATCAGAATAGGATTTCTTTCTGCAGTCAGTACATAAGGCTTAGTTTTGCATAATTTACTCCACTTGTTGTTCACAGAAATTATTAAAAAGGTTTGGATAAAACTCAAATCAAATCAAATCATTTATTACATGTTAAATGCACTTAGTGTTTACACAAGTCAAAAAAAGAAAGAAGTTTTTAGTCTAACTCAAGTCTAATTTTCCTACTAAATTCTAGAAACACTAATTCAAATATATCTAAAAAGATTATACAACTTAGCGACCCACATGTTTAGGGATCACGGATTTTAAAAATTTCAAAAACTAGTATTATCTGCAAATTATATCACACAATTTTGTACTTGTCTGGTTTCCGAGAAAATCAATTAAAAGGATGTTACATTACATCATTTGTAATAACCTAGCATTTGCAATCTGAAGTACGATTCCAAAGTAAAAATATATTATTACAAAATTATGTGCTCCATGAATATGTGTAAGAAAAATCCAAATTATTCATTCAATAAAAAATACAAATGGACTAGCATGGATCAGCCTTGTTATGGTCGAAAAAGCATTAAATTCCTTCAATATAAACATAGGTAAAGTTCCAGATGGCATCCCAAACAAAGTTTTAAAGCTTTGCTCCCATACACTACTACACTCTGCACCTGATATTCAACCATTCTTTGAAATCTGGCACTGGCAAAAACAATAGGGATATTTTGGAACGCTTATTTTGACACTTTTTAGTGGTTGTGGTAATAACTGCGTCTGTGCAATAGCTAAACGTCATTCCTTTGTGGTAATTAACCACTACCACTGCTGTAAGCTACAAATCCATTTTGTTGTGGTTGTGGTTATTTTTCTGGTTAATTTTAGATTTCAACAAGGCCTTTGACAAAGTAAACTATTCCTTATTACTTCCCAAACTTTCCTCTTATGCCTTGCTGAGTTTGGTGGCCTCCTATTGAATTGACACATGGCAGCAGGAGAAAATAGATGGCCACTTATCCAGTTCCTTTAATGTAACATCTGGGGTTCCCCAAGGCTCTCACCTGGGACCCACTTTTCTTCATAAACTTTATAAATTTCTTAATGTTTCCTGACGACTTAAAACTCTACCTACCTACCAACCTACAAAGAGACATTGATATTGTTTTTTCATATTGCCAGGCTAATGAAATGTCCTTCAATGCTGACAAGTGTAAATGTTTAAGATATAGCCGTCTAACAACAAAATTTCTTGTTACTCCATCAACAACATCATTCTTGAATAAGTTAATGTCATAGGATTCAGGTGTTTACTTAGATACCGAGCTGTCTTTTTACTCTCACTATGGGAATATCATTAACAGGGCAAACTGTATGCTGGGTTTTATTAAGAGAAAACATGCAAAGATTTTAAAAATGTTTTTGTGCTTAAAACATTGTATATTTTATATGTTAGGTTTATGCTTGAGTCTCTTCTGCATGTTCTATACTATAAGACATTTTATTTGCTACATTGTCCGGTCAACACAAAGACATTTTAACTTTGCGACCGTAAATCGTTTCAACAAGGGGCACAAAATGTTCTATTCTAGTATTAATTATGTATGTTTTGCTTAATTAGTTTGCATTTTGTATAAAATAAACTTAAGCTTCAATCAAAAGATATAAATAAACTTGTTCTTTCTCTGTAAAATGTAAGTTACGTTAATAAATAAATAAATATCCCAACACAGATCATTTTAAAGATAAAGCTTGAATCTAGGGTGCTCTACTGGTACTCTTTTCAACTTTTTTTTTGTTTCCTGAAAAAAGCTATTTTTTTCTGCTCGCATGCGGAAGTTTACCCCCATCTTTTCCACACTAGGATTTTTCGTTATTGGCTTTTTTTTCTTTACATCCACCTGACTCTACACGTCGCTTGTCCATCTGAAATCGCGTTCGGAAAAGTGGCACTTTCCGCACTAGGTAGGTAAATACTATTTTTCGGTTTAACTACACCCAATTAACGAAAAAACACCGATTAAAGATTTAAGATGGCTCGCAAAAAAAACTTTATTATTTGTTACAAAATTTAAATACCATATATTTTTAATAACAAAGGCAATTAAATAGCACACTTTTATTATTGAATGTAAAGTTTAAACACTCATTTTGGCGCTTCTTAGCCTGCCTTTTGAAAGTAGCCTCTGGGGCATCTGTTGTACTAGTCCTGGGCCTGTATTCTTGACATCTGTGCCCTTGAGTGTTGTTCACACTCACGGGCACGGTTGTCAAGAATACAGCCCCGGTAGTAATCGTCTAACATCTCACACTTTTCATGTTTAAAATATCTTGCTGGAACCTCTCACCGTGCGCGTTATTTACAGCACCACAATTTTCCGGAAAGTAATCATCCAAATCAAATCAAATCAAAATAAGCTTTATTGTCGGAAAAATGGAATTTCATTGACAAAGCACAGACTTAGAGCTAGTTGAATGTATATAATACCTTAAAAAATATCTCCATTTTAAATTTTGTATATATATATATATATATATATATATATAAAATATACAAAAATAAAAAGACAAGTAAGACACAAAATCTAAAAACTATTAGTAGGTTGTGCAAAAAGACACATAAGATCTTAAATCTATTGTCAATTTGTTAAAAAAATAAGATTTAGCTAAGAGTATAGGTAGTTTAAAAAAGTAAAAGGTTGTTAAAAATAAAGCATACATGAAACATAAAATAAAATATAAGTTTTTAACCCACGCAATACAAAGAGAAACGAAATACAAACTTTTATGTATTACACAAAGGAATACACAAGTGGATCTTTCAAATTTCAAAATGAATCACCTACAAATTGTCATTAAAATATTCCTCCAAATCATAATAAGCTCTATTGACCAGTAATTGTTTGACATTTTTTAAAAACTTTTTGAAAATCAATGTTTTTTAGATCTACTCGCAGTTTATTATAAATTTTTACACAGAGGAATATTATTATAGTTTCTTGTTTCATAAGAGCGTGCATGAGTTGTACCCTTATATTTTTTATGTACAAGGCATTCAGTTTCTAAAAAGAGAGATTAGCGTTGAAAAAGAGTTTACAATGTTCTCTAAGTTTTGCATCGCATAAGTATCTGACACAACGTTTTTGTGTAATAAAAACTGATTGAAATAGATAGTTATGGCAATTTTCACAAAAAGCTATTCCATAGCACAAGTGCGATTCTACTAATGCATAGTATGTTGTTTTAGCCATTTTTTGACCAAGTTCACCAAAATTCCTTTGTACTGCATAAGCTCCCGAAGCTTATCTTTTAAGCTGATTGTCAATTTGTATCCCTAAGAATAAAATCATATGTACACCTAAAGCTAAGTATTTTAGTTTTCTGAAAATTTAAACATAAGAAATTTGCATCACAACGTTTTTTAATTTATTCTAAGTCCCGGGCAATGATTTGTTTTAAAATATTTTAATTTTTGTGATGCTAAAGTGGCGTTAAATCATCTGCAAAAGCAGTAAATTGGCCCTCAATAAAGATACACATTGATTATTTTTGACGGCTTGATTCCTTCCAGAAATATAAGAATCAACAAATTTAAGAGCCATTTCCCTTATTCCATAGAATTCTAGTTTTTTTTAGCAAAATATCATTCACTACACAAATAAAAGCTTTGCTGAAATCACAAAAAACTGCAGCTGCCACCATTTAATTTAAAATTCAAACTTTCCAAAAATGAAAACACCGCATCATTTGTGCCTTTACTGCTCTGAAAACCATATTGAAATTGACTTAGAATATTATTTTGCTCAAGAAACCTGACTAAGCTTTTTTTAACGATTTTTTCAACAATTTTTGCTAAAATGTTGAGAAGAGGTATGTGCTTAAAATTCTCTGGTATTGAACAAAATAAGAAATATCATCTGGTATTATTTCTCCTTGTTCTACGCACACATCGCGCTATCTTCTGTTACAACTTTCAAGTGTAGTCTAGCTTTTTTCTAATCCTACAATATCTGTCATGTTATTTATTTATTCCTAATTTTTAAAGGATGTGGGGTGCAACTGCGATGCGAGATTTCGAGAATTTTCAATTGTTTTAAAAGCAAGGATCCAAAATATCGAAAAAAACAGTTTCTTATTTAGACTGGATAAGTCCTTCCATAAGTCCACCAGAGTGGCAGTGTCTACAGGCTGTGAAAACCAATAAATATCAAGCATATTGTAAGCTTTGTTTAAAAAATATTGAATCGAGTTATATGAGGCGTCAGGCCATCTTGAGCCATTTTAAGAGCAGTGGTCATGTAAAGTATGTGAAGGCTGAAAAATTCAAGGAAATTGGCTTTGTTAATCAAGAAAACTGATACACTATCATTCTTAGCCCAAAATGACAAGGGACCTACATCTACACCAACTACTGGAAATTAAAGAACCTCCACAGCAACTGCTTTCACTGCCAAAAAGGGTTCTACTGCGTTTTTGTAATCTTTTCTTATTGAGCAATCAGTTATGGATGCAGAAATATTGTGTTGCAAGGAGTCTAAGATTAATCCTGCTGTTGTTGATACCAAAGAAATTAGACTAGCTCTCTTCCACCCTTATCTAGATAATCTGTCAAATGCCTGCTTGAAATCAATAAACATCTGGTAAAGTTTTTTTTGTGAAATCCCCAGCATTTTTCCACTATTTGTCTAACGGTAAACTATATGCTTATGGGTGTACTATCGGTATTTACCTCTTCATTGAATAGTTCGCAAAAGTAGTTCTTCCATGGGGTTAGGATCTCTCTTTCGTTGGTTATCAGTTGTCCGTTGTTTGTTGAGAGTTTTCGGTTCTGGGTTGGTATCATGTTTTGTGCTTTGTTATTCCGTGGAAGTATTCTTTTATTCTGTTGTTTTATCTGTTTTCCTCCATTTCTCTTATTATATTTAGATGGTGGTCTCTCTCTTTATATCATTCTGCGTGCTTCAGATCTTTGTTGTTTATACTCTTCTATATTAGATGCTGTTGGGTGTTGAAGCATTTTTTTCCTCGTCATATTTCGTCTCCGTCGCTCTACTACAGTCGTCATCAAACTACTTCCTTCTTTGTTTTCTGTTTTTGTCGATCACTTGACTAGCCATCCTAGTTACTGTTTCTTGGATGTTCTTCCAGAGCTCGTTTACATTGTAGTCCCATTGCGGTTCTTTTATTTCTTCAGTAATTGCTTTCTGGTATATTACCTGTTTGTTCTGTCCTGTTTTTCCGTATTCCAGCTTATGCTGGTCTTCTTTTTCGTGTGCATGTGTACTTGTGCATATATATTAACACTTCGTGCAATTTAGTTTTATGACTTGCTAGATGAACCAAAAAACGTTGATAGAGCTGTTAAGTACCTGTTTTGTTTTTAGGATTTAACGAATTCGGTTCCTGTGTTTTTTGTCTTCAAATAAAGTTTCGAAGAAAGTTTCTCGTCTTATTTATCTGCTTTTTACCTTTTTATCTCGATAATATAAGTACCTGCTAAATTTGAGCTTTCAAAAATGGTCATGGTAAAAAACATTTACTTGGTATCTACGTAGACAAGCAATTTATATCCAAAAAATACCTGGAATTTTTTAAAAAACGGTCAAGGAAAACCTGAAAAAGTCAGGGAATTTGAAAATCAGAATTTGGTGGGAACCCTGCTTTTAAAAATTTTTGTGCTCTTTGAGTTTTTGAGAAAATTAAAAAAAAGGTTGCCTGGCTAGCTTTATATAAACCTAGCAAGCCGAACCTTAAATAAAGGTTAAAAATATCCGTTAAATATCTCAGAATTATGTGCTTTTTATGTGCTCCATGACAATATAAAAAAAATTTTAAACTTTTTTAGTTATTTAAAAAAAAAAGTGTTGTGGGCTCTAGCTTTATATAAACCTAGCAGGCACAACCTTAAATAAAGTTTGACAATATCCCTTAAATATCTCAGAATTATGTGCTCCATGGAAATAGAAAAAAACTAAAGATTTTTTAGGTTAGGTTGGGTTTATATAAAGCTGGCGAGGCCATAACATTTTCTTTTTAGAAATCACTAAAAAAGTAAAAAAAAATTTGTTTATATATATTTTCATGGAGGAGCACATAAAAAGCACATAATTCTGACATATTTATTTTTAAGGTTGGGCCTGCTAGGTTTATATAAAGCTAGCGAGCCCACAACACTTTAAAAAAAATAACCAAAAAAGTTAAATTTTTTAATCTTATTTTATATTTTCATTTAGCACATAGAAAGCACATAATTGTGAGATATTTAACGGATATTTTGAACCTTTATTTAAGGTTGGGCTTGGTAGGTTTATATAAAGCTTGTGAGCCCACCTTTTTTTTAAATTTTCTCAAAAACTCAAAGAGCACAAAATTTTTTAAAAAGGGACGAAATTAGGACATAAAAAGTAGAAAATTCTGGAATTATTAAAATTAGAATTTTATGAGGTGGACTCGATAGGTTTATGGAGGTCTCTCAGACTAATTCCTAACAATATTATATAAAAATGTAACTAAGAATTTAGGATATATGTTATAAGTATTTAAACACCTTATAAAGATGTTTCCCATTTAATAGTCAAAATTTTCCATGCGTTAAGGGCAGGTAGGTAATTATTATAATTCGCATGGATTTATAAAATCGGAAATCTAAATGGCGGATGTTCAAACGTTTTATGCATCTTAAAAAACTGTTGGGTTTTTCTTGAGACACATTTTTTTTGCAACTACAAAAAACTTATCTATTGTCTAAACTGATGTACCATTTGAAAAATTCTATTAAGAAATAAAAAAAACTATAGGTTGAAACTGTTGAAGTTGATTGTTGCTGCAAATGGTGACCATGGTCCAAATTTTTAGTGCTATTTTAGTTTTTTTGATGTATGTTCTAGTTTATTGTGACAAAATTGACGTTAATTTGTTATTTTATGCGTAAAATGTGTTAACACTAGAATCCCAATATTTTTATTATTTCTTAATAGATTTTAACAAATGATACATGGGTTAACAGATAATAGTTGGTACCTTTCTGTTAAAAAAAGCAAATGGGCTTTTTAAAATGCATAAAATTGTAATTGTCACAAAATCTCATTTTTTGACATTTAGAAAAAGAAGCCTTATTGATTGTTAGCATCTGTAGAGTGTCCTTGTCAACAAATTTGGCGAAAAGATAATGAAATCCGGTTAACTTAAATTATTAGCGTTTTTGATTTTCACTTCACTACGACCAGGCCTCCAATGTCTAATGGAGAATCCAGACACCTATAGACCTGTTTCATCCTTATTAGGGATCATCAGGGAGTCCTAGGATTGTACCTGGCAGTTGAAGCTACACAGGCAACCATGCACACCTCTCGAATTTAAAACAAAAAGTTTGTAATTCGCGGAGACGTAGTACCTGTGTGCACACACAGGTGAAGTTGTCTGGATTCTCCATTAGACATTGGAGGCCTGGTTGTAATGAAGTGAGAAACAAAAACGCTTTGTCCAATATGCCACGAATGTTACTTTAATTCTTATTTGCATACACGAGATTCACTTTGTTGTTTTTTAAATGTTTTTATTTTATGCAAGAAGTTGGTATACGAAAAAAACTCATATTTTTTTTATTTCGTTTTGGACAATAGATAGAAGTTTTTGTAGTTGCAAAAAAATACACAAAGTGTTTCAAAAAAAACCCAACGGTTTTGTAATATGCATAAAACTTTTGAACATCCGCCATTTTCAGTTTTTGATAAATGTTATTTTTTGACATATTTGCAAAAAGTATAATTCATGACATTTCCTAAACTCTTTTTTGCCTTAAAACAGTCTGGTTTTTTGTGGTCCGCCCTATATATTTCTTTGAGATATTTGAGGAAATTCTAAATATATTGTAATTCTTTGTAGTTGGATTTAACCAAAGACCACCTTTCCGTCCCTTCATGAAACCTTTGCCAGGAAACCTAAGCAATATGACATTGGAGGATTTTGATGGAAAAAGGCTGAGAAAATCAGTGATGAGAAAGACTGTCGACTACAATTCCTCCATTATAAAGGCATTAGAGGTAATTCATCTAATAAATAAATTACCAGAAAATTTTTAAGGTACTTTAGGTTTTGCTAATTTTTTTTTCTCTCTAAGTAGAATAGGATATGGCAAAGAGACTTTAGAGATCGCAGGGCCCTGCAGCCAGACCCGATCTACACTCCAGACCTGATGCCACCCCCGAGCTATCCTGACAACCCAATAAATTGTGTCACATCTCGTTTTGTAAAGACAGCTACAAATAAGATGAGATGTCCCATATTTTGCATGGCATGGACACCAGAGGGTCGTAGATTAGTTACAGGTGCTAGTTCTGGAGAGTTTACCTTGTGGAATGGATTGACATTTAATTTTGAGACTATTTTACAGGTAGGGATAGTTACTTTATTAATTATAATAATGTATGATATAAAATTAAGGGGAGATTTGTTTGGATTTTCTTTGCTTTCATATGTTCATATATACAGGGTGGATTCTTTAAACGGAACGGTGCTTCTAGCGGTTTAGAATTTGGTTTAACAAAAAAATCCAAAAACATGTCAACTGAGATTTTTTATGTCATTTTGTTTACGAGGTATGGCAAAAAAATATATTTTTTTAAGTAGGACACCGTGTATAGTTTGACATTTTTGAATTCTGAAAAAAATTATCTTTTTGAAAATACCAAACACTAATACTCTATCTCTTATTGTTTCCAAGATAGAGGCATTTAAACTTGCATGGAATTGTTGTCTATGCCCTGTTGTACGGGGGATATTTGAATGAATATCGAAGTTTTCCATAGAGATTTAGATAAAAATATCTTGAGTATTGTAAAAGATAGATCCTACTGTGTAGTATTGCTGAGAATGGTTGGCAGATTTCAAAAATTGCAAAATATATAGGTTGTACTATTTAAAAAAATATATTTTTTGCCATACCTCGTAATCAAAATTATAAAAAAAATCCAAGATAGCACGATTAAAGTAAATTAAAAATCTCAGTTGACGTGTTTTTGGATTTTTTTATTCAACCAAATTTTAACCTGCTAGAAGCACCGTTCCATTTAAAGAATCCATGCTGTATATATATATATATATATATATGTTTACCACTTAGTCAGAGACTTAGTACAAATATTTTTGTGTTTGTGTGCAAAATTTTAATAATTTCCTGGGTATTCATTAACTACATGTTTTTTTTTGTTTCCTCACATTACATATTTTTCCAATAAAGTTATTGAGCCAAATAAGTAAAAAATTGGGGAATATTGTCCAAATTTTTGAGTGCACATCCTAAATTTTTCTTTGGTATTATTTTAAAGCCACTATGTATTTTTTTTGGTACTATAATGAGGCAATTCAAAAAATAGATATTTGTTTCTTGTTTTTTTTTTTTAATTCCTGGAACTTGTATCTTTTTAATGAAATTGATAAAATAGAAATAATGGTCTGGAGCCAGTTCTTTTCTCATCCACACAGAACAGTTCTGATGATCACCAGCAGATTTTTAATTTATCTCGAGTACCTACAGGCATCCCAAGAAACATTTATTTTTTTTTACTTAATAAAAAGAGTTGTATGAGGTTCTCTTTAAAACCTTTTCAGACCTCTTATAAACCCCTTATATGCCTTAAATAGTTTAGTTAGTTTAAAAAATATCTTTTAAAAACATTCTCTAACCCTTTATAAAAATTCAAGCCAACTACAAGTAGTTTGTAAAGGGTTGTCAGACAGTTTTAGCGCGTCCAATTTGACTCCGCCCCTTGAAGTTGAAGCATATAATATGTTATTTGCTTTGCTTCTTTAAAAAGTTTCTTTATAATTTCATTTTTGTCTAAATGCATTATG
Source organism: Oxystoma pomonae (assembly GCA_963921995.1). Taxonomy (NCBI): domain Eukaryota; kingdom Metazoa; phylum Arthropoda; class Insecta; order Coleoptera; family Brentidae; genus Oxystoma; species Oxystoma pomonae. Next base: position 93,741,461 of record OY998166.1, on the reverse strand, counting down.
CAAAATGTTTACAGAAATGACAAAACCTTTGTTAGATATTATATTTCGATAAATATTTATAGGTAATAAACTATAATATTTTATTGATGTTTATATCAAACGAAAATACAAAATTTTTGAATTATGAAACAGTTTAGAAAAATGGCTGCCAGTCAGATATTTTACGTCAAGTTTTATAAGGGTTATTAACCCTTATAGAATCCTAAGAAGTTGTAATTACTACCATTTAAATTAAACCAAAAGTTTTATAAGAGAAGTTTTTAAAATGTTTTGCTAACTATTTTATAAAACTTGAAACACTTTAAGCTTAAAGTTTTATTAGAATAGTTTTTAAAAGGTTTTGATTACAATCTTATGTAATTTGTGAACTTTAAACTAAAAGTTTTATAAGAAATGTCGTCAAGAGGTTTTGATTGCTAAATTATAAAACTCGATAACCAAAACTTGCTATATCATAAAAAATGGCAACCTAAGACAAAAGTTTTATAAATATACTAATAAGAATATTTTGATTGCTAATTTTGGAAGAAGAATACAATATAAATATTCACGATACCTATATAAAAAAAAGTTGAAAAATAATAAAACTATGTAGCAACCTAACATATTACTTGGGATCTAAACATATAATAAATCTCTAGAAAGACCACCATACCATATAGATATCAAAAATCCATTTTTCGAATTTTTGTCTGTATGTTTGTTTGTTTGTTCCAGCATCACACAAAAACTACTGAATGGATTTTTATGGGAGTTTTACTGTTGGATTCCTAGAGTCCTGCACTGGACATAGGATTTATTTCATTAAGGTCGTAGTTACAATCTGGGGAATTGTTTTTAGGAACACTGTACGGGAAATCAATTTAACTATGTCGACCTGATTTTTTTCCATGGAAACGCGGAGACCTTATTTATGTTTATCCACAGTGGGACACCAGAGATTTTTTAACACCGGGTCAAAAATTTGCGCTTAGGTTACTTATTTTGAGTTTTCGCGTTCTGCGCCGCTAAAGCACATAAATAGAAAATGTGTAAGGTTGCATTTACAGGTGCACTTATAATTGAATTGGAAACACTCCCGCTACCTGATACCGACAACAGGCTAACTTAAAAGCATGCAGATTTAAAAATCGGCTACTGGCGCCAGACGAAATAATTGTATTCTATTTTAAACAGGAGCGTCAACGACTAGCAAGAGTCTTTCCAACCTCTAAATGGAGCTTTACTGACCTGTTTTGTTGGTACTCAAGTATCCGTGTGTTTTTGAACCTGAGGTTGGGATCTAAAATCTACCCTTTGCACTCCAAGATTTCACTAGTACATAACTATGCTGCAATAATTTAAATTTTAAAAAAAATGGTTCAATCAAAATAAAAACAAAATTATGCGGGGTTATGGGCGCCGGATGCTTCTATGCTAATTCCTAGTAATCCCAGCGAGCCAGTAAAGTTCTCTTGGTTCTTTGATAGACTCGGGGTAATGCCCGCGCAGCGCTAGGCCTTTTTCGGCGTGCGACCGCACTCGCGAAGTGGTTTCATATTTGTTTTTGAAAACACATTTTTCAAAGATAAACATAACCTCGAATGGTTTTCTGTCAGAAAACGTAAACATACTCTTCTGTCCCACTGCGGCTCGATTTAAAGTTTGTTGACAAAACACCTGCAGTTACCATGGAATCGTATAAATTCTGCGATCTATCGGCCAACACTTGAACTGCGTGTGTCTCCCAAATTCAATGAAGTGTAAACGTTTATTATTGATTCATCGGTTTTCTTTTCCGGAGTGCAAAGGCTTTTAAAAAAAAGGAAACTTAGTTTTTATTTTCGCTAAGAAAAAATGTAATCCAGAGGAAATTGTAAGTATTTCTCTATTTTTTTTGTAAATCGGGTTTGTTCTAAACCGCAATTATTTTGAGGCTTTTGGGATAGATGACAGTACCAAAGATTTTATTTTGAAGAAAAAATAATTGAGAATTTTGAAAAATCCTTCAGATATTTTTCTTAAGCATTTAAAAATTCTGATGTTTAGTTTTCTCTGTGCACTTTGGAAATAGATCAAAAAATTGAAGAACAAGGCGTTGCCAGTTCGACTTTTTTTTACTTAAAATCTGGGCAGAGATAGCCTTAAAATCAGTTTACGGGAACAAAAATTATGATCATTTAAAGCAAGAAAAACGGGTAAAATCACAGGCGGAGCTGCGGGGTCTCAGCTAGTTAAATTGTTTAAGATATTTAAACAATGCTGCACGTCAGTATAAACAAAAAACATTTCTCTATTGTTTTGGTTGATTAGTGCTCTACAATATTGTAACATAATAATATTATGAAAAGGTATTGTAAAAATGGCTGATGAAGTCTTAAAAGTTAAAAGAGTTTTCTTTATTTTATATTTTAAGTTTTGTAGTTTATTGATTATATCTTTATATTTACCTTTATATTTTTACGACTTTTTTTTCCTCTTTCAACATTTATTTGGTGATTAAAAAAAAAAAAGATTTTCATTTAGGAAAAATTAAGTAACCCCATTATTTTTGCAAAAATTGGTTTTAATTCTAGGTAAAAAATATTCCAAAAGAAAAAGTTAATAAGAAGAAGAGTGGCCGGCCCTTTTTGAATTATGTCTTTTTAACCACAAATTTTTACAAACATTTATGAGCACTACATTGCAGTTTGAAACTATGACACTGTTCTCGTAAAAATGACCAACCAACCAATCAACGTTTCATCTACATAGAATCTTGTTTTTATAACGAAGGTGTCCTGGAGAACAATATTATCAATTGAAGTCAGTATTCTTCCAAACCAGCAAAAATTACATTTTTTATAGAATTTTGCACACGTGAGGTGCTCACAGATATTTACCGAGTTCTTTTAATTAGCTTAAATTCAGCGATTGCTGAGTGCGCTTTCAGCAGTCGGTTGAACAGCTGTTTTTGACAGATCCAGCGCTGGGATCCAAAAAATTCACTGATAAAAAAAAAACATAACAGCATGTGTGCATCCGTTGTTTACCACGTTATCAATATCAACCAATTGAAACGTCCGTCATTTTATTCCCTTCAAAGTTCATTGGTCAGGTCAGAATTGATCACGTGGTACAAAACGGATGCGTATCACACATGCATGTGGATTCAGCCCTAAAGCCGCTGGGACTTGCTGGTTGCTTGTTGGCATCAGTTGTTTCCTGCGGAATTATTCAAGAAAAACGCGCGCGGAACATTATCTTGTGGCAATCCTGTATTATTAAGTTTTTTTATTTGTAGTCGTTTAAAAAAATACGGTAAACAACTCGTTGGAAAACCTGTGTTATCAATGGCTCCACTTGACTTTGCCTTCGGCTCATTCCATCATCTTGTCTCGCTCATGCGTAAAGAGACGTTTTTCAACCTTGTTGCTGATGAATGCTTTAAAAAATAAGGATTTGAAAAATATATCCATAACCGACTGAATTTAACTATAATTGAATCATATAAAAAAATTATTACTTACCTTATTAGAGAAATATGTATGTATGTTTAAGTAGGTCTAATTTAATATCGCCGAAAATAAAACGGCTGAAACTAAAAATCTTAAAACTGAAAATGCACGAAAATAAAAATGCCGAATTTAATTATCCCGATCCATAAAACAACCGACAAATCTCGTCCATGAAGCTATCAGAGCAAAGTGAGCAGAACACATTTTTTTACAGTGCATAATTAAGTGCTAATTAAGTAGCCCATTTAAAAATTTAATGCTCCTTTTTTAAAAAAAAATACAGCATGTTCTGCTAGCTTCAGGTGAACTTAACTCAATACATTAAAAATCATCGAAATCAAAATGATCATAGTGCTAATTAAGTGCCCCATTAAAAAATATAGTGCTACCCTTTTTAAAAAAATACAGCACTTTCTGCTAGCTTCAGATTAACTCAGCAGAGCAAAACATTAAAAATAATTGGAATCAAAATTTCGTACCGAGTTGTGCACTATGATAATTTTTATTCCGATGATTTTTAACGCACTGCTTTGCTTATTTCATCTGAAGCTAGCAGAACATGCTGAATTTTAAAAACTAAAGCAGCACTAGTAACAGTTTTTGTTTCAACAAATTTTGTTGCATTGCTCTGCTGAGTTGATCTGAAGCCAGCAGAACATGCTATATTTAAAAAAAAGTAACACGAAATTTTTAAATGCGGCACTTAATTAGCTTTTTATTATACACTATGTCATTTTTCATTCCGACGGTTTTTAACGAATTGCTCTGCTGAGGTCATCTAAAGCTAGCACAACATATGCTATTTTACAAAAAAAAGAGTTTTAAATTTTTAAATGACGCACTTAATTAGCACTTTATTATGCACTATGATAATTTTGATTCCGATGGTTTTTAATGCATTGCTCTGCTGAATTAATTAGAACTTTATTATGCACTATGTATTTTTTTTTAAACGAGCACTAAATTTTTAAATGGGGCACTTAATTACCACTTAATTATGCACTATAAATTTTTTTGTTGTGCTCACCTTGCTCTGTTAGCTTCAGGGATGTCGACAAATCTCGGCACTTATGTTGCGTGGTCAAGGGCACAAGCAAATAAATGTTAAATAAAAATAAAGTTTTCGTGTGGCTAAACTATGAACCCTCAGATCTTCCTAAAAAGGTTATTTTATTAAACCCAACCCACTCGAAGCAAAAAAACGAAAGAATCCTCGCTAACCCACTAAAAAAAAGCATTTATGACTGCCAATGTTGCGTTTTTTGGTTGCAGCTTGACGGAAGCGCATTATTGAGGGATTCGGGATTTTTTCGGTTGGCTAAATTTATATAATAATATTTCCAAGCTATTTTGGTTTTGGCAGAACTATTCATTTCCTTTTAAAATTTTGAAAATTTTTATTGTTTGTCGAGAGTTAGTTATCTCTGAATTAGAAAGGATTTATTTTTGAAAGATAACTAGAATTTCACAAGTTCGTCTGAGTAGAGTGTTGTTAGTTATTATTATGATCTATATATGTTCTCTTGCCTGGCAATCCCAAAAGAAAAAACTAAAAATATTGGTTTCTCCTTTTGCCACAGTGCGACAGAAGGGAAAAAGTTGTGCTGATTATTCACACTTTGAATACGTACCTTTCTCCCTTCAAAAAATATATGTACATATATCGCCGTCTTAAAAACTATATTGAAATCCCAACTGATCATATTTTTGAAATTAAAAAAAAATTGTTCAACCGATTTTGATAATGTTTTAATGTGTTACTGGAGTTACAAAAAGGCACAATTTTTTGTAGAACTTTTGATATGTACAGGGCTTGCTACAAAGTTATTTGGGGTCTCAAAGTTATTAGATTCTAATAATTGAAAAAGTTATTAGACAAGTCGGCTGATACCTCTCTCCCTTCAAAAAATATATGTACATATATCGCCGTCTTAAAAACTATATTAAAATCCCAACTGATCATATTTTTGAAATTAAAAAAAAATTGTTTAACCGATTTTGATAATGTTTTAATGTGTTGTGAAATTAAAAAAAAATTGTTTAACCGATTTTGATAATGTTTTAATGTGTTACTAGAGTTACAAAAAGGCACAATTTTTTGTAGAACTTTTGATATGTACAGGGCTTGCTACAAAGTTATTTGTGGTCTCAAAAGTTATTAGATTCTAATAATTTTTGAAAAAGTTATTAGACAAGTCGGCTGATACCTCTCTCCCTTCAAAAAATATATGTACATATATCGCCGTCTTAAAAACTATATTAAAATCCCAACTGATCATATTTTTGAAATTAAAAAAAAATTGTTTAACCGATTTTGATAATGTTTTAATGTGTTGTGAAATTAAAAAAAAATTGTTTAACCGATTTTGATAATGTTTTAATGTGTTACTAGAGTTACAAAAAGGCACAATTTTTTGTAGAACTTTTGATATGTACAGGGCTTGCTACAAAGTTATTTGTGGTCTCAAAAGTTATTAGATTCTAATAATTTTTGAAAAAGTTATTAGACAAGTCGGCTGATACCTCTCTCCCTTCAAAAAATATATGTACATATATCGCCGTCTTAAAAACTATATTGAAATCCCAACTGATCATATTGTTGAAATTAAAAAAAAATTGTTCAACCGATTTTGATAATGTTTTAATGTGTTGCTGGAGTTACAAAAAGGCACAATTTTTTGTAGAACTTTTGATATGTACAGGGCTTGCTACAAAGTTATTTGGGGTCTCAAAGTTATTAGATTCTAATAATAATTTTTGAAAAACTTATTAGACAAGTCGGCTGATACCTCTCTCCCTTCAAAAAATATATGTAAATACATCGCCGTCTTAAAAACTATATTGAAATCCCAACTGATCATATTTTTGAAATTAAAAAAAAATTGTTCAACCGATTTTGATAATGTTTTAATGTGTTACTAAAGTTACAAAAAGGCACAATTTTTTGTAGAACTTTTGATATGTACAGGGCTTGCTACAAAGTTATTTGTGGTCTCAAAAGTTATTAGATTCTAATAATTTTTGAAAAAGTTATTAGACAAGTCGGCTGATACCTCTCTCCCTTCAAAAAATATATGTACATATATCGCCGTCTTAAAAACTATATTGAAATCCCAACTGATCATATTGTTGAAATTAAAAAAAAATTGTTCAACCGATTTTGATAATGTTTTAATGTGTTGCTGGAGTTACAAAAAGGCACAATTTTTTGTAGAACTTTTGATATGTACAGGGCTTGCTACAAAGTTATTTGGGGTCTCAAAAGTTATTAGATTCTAATAATTTTTGAAAAACTTATTAGACAAGTCGGCTGATACCTCTCTCCCTTCAAAAAATATATGTAAATACATCGCCGTCTTAAAAACTATATTGAAATCCCAACTGATCATATTTTTGAAATTAAAAAAAAATTGTTCAACCGATTTTGATAATATTTTAATGTGTTACTGGAGTTACAAAAAGGCACAATTTTTTGTAGAACTTTTGATATGTACAGGGCTTGCTACAAAGTTATTTGGGGTCTCAAAGTTATTAGATTCTAATAATTGAAAAAGTTATTAGACAAGTCGGCTGATACCTCTCTCCCTTCAAAAAATATATGTACATATATCGCCGTCTTAAAAACTATATTAAAATCCCAACTGATCATATTTTTGAAATTAAAAAAAAATTGTTTAACCGATTTTGATAATGTTTTAATGTGTTACTGGAGTAACAAAAAGGCACAATTTTTTGTAGAACTTTTGATATGTACAGGGCTTGCTACAAAGTTATTTGGGGTCTCAAAAGTTATTAGATTCTAATAACTTTTGAAAAAGTTATTAGATAAGTCGGCTGATACCTCTCTCCCTTCAAAAAATATATGTACATACATCGCCGTCTTAAAAACTATATTGAAATCCCAACTGATCATATTGTTGAAATTTAAAAAAAATGTTTAACCGATTTTCATAATGTTTTAATGTGTTACTGGAGTTACAAAAAGGCACAATTTTTTGTAGAACTTTTGATATGTACAGGGCTTGCTACAAAATTATTTGGGGTCTCAAAAATTATTAGATTCTAATAATTTTTGAGAAAGTTATTAGACAAGTCGGCTGATTCTCATGAGATGTCCACTTTCGAAAAAAAAGGAAGTAAAATAAAGATCACATATGGAAATAAGGATTTTTAATAATTTTATCAAATTATAAACACATTTTTTAATTTAAGAGCATTAACTCTGCAAAAATTGCTATTATCATAAGAACTATTACTACACAAAAGAGGACACGGATATGAAAAAGTCAAATGCCTAAATCACATATGTTAAGATTCGCCAAGAAAAACAATCAACTCTGTCTACCTATATCTAAAACCATAGTTACATGCTCTTCAAGTGGGAACCTAGTGTCTTAAGTGTGGAGAAAATTAAATTGTTCTTGACTAGTGACATCTATTAGAGCTTTAACCATCTATTGTCACATTCACGCAAATGATAAATGTAAAATGGAACGCCTCTATATTATATATATAGTAATTTTCTTAATTTCTGGTTTAACATAATTCTTTTGGTATTAGTGTATGAAAAAAAAGTTAAGGAAGCGATTTAATTTTTCCTTGTTTTAATAAAAAGTGGATAGAACTCTCACGGTGAACAGTTACGGAGATGATATTTTTAGGGTAGAAATGTAAAAAAATATGGAAAATATTAAAATTTTAAATTTGTTTTCAGAGTACGAGACAAACAGACCTTTTAGCAATATTCTTTAATTCTATTGAACACTTTTTACCAAAAATACATGTTTTTTAGCTAGTGAACAACAAAAGTTGACATCTCGTGAGAATCAGCCATATACATGTTTCGTTTTAGGAAGTGGCTTATTTTATTTATTTATACAAAATGGCTTAAACTTTACTTGATAGATAATTTGGATTTCTTTTCGGTTTTATCGAATTTAAATAATGCCCTTTTTTGAAATTTTGATTATGATTTTTGACACACCCTGTACAAAAAGTGGCTATTTTGGCTGTACCCATAATATATTTAAGTGGTATTAACATTATCATTTTTCTTATACAACTGGGTGCAAATTTTAAACAGAAAATTCCCTGGGATTTCAATGATTCCAGTTTTTAAGACGGAGACGGCGCGGCGTACTTATTCAAAAACTCCCAATTAGGTTTTTGTGACATTTCCATCCAAATTTGCTTTCCTTCTCTTCTTAAATTGGCATTTTTTGATGTTTGATGTTAGTTAGTACGTCGTAAGAAATTTAATTTTTTATTAAAACCTGCTCTGCCGTGTTAATAAAGAAGAGGGAATGTTACAAATTTGCTTCAGCAGCTTTATTTTAAACCGCTTTTTTAATTTTTTTTTAATTTTAAATATTAGAAAAAAAATAATTAAATTCAACGAATGTGCCATGAAATCAACTTTCAGATCATATTGTTGGTCAAGAAGAGCGAAAGCAACAGTCTGCAGCGAATGGGCACTTTTTTCGGTCAAAATATTAAGTAAGAAGAGCGAATGACACACATTTTTTGCACATTCGCTGTTTTTCTTTAATATTTTGCCCTATTTTGTAATACAATCGCTTGGAGGCGCGCCGGCCCTTACACATTCGCTGTAATGTATTTTTCGCGCTTGTTTTCCTAGTGCGCAAGCGAATGAGATGTATTCTTATTCCCTGTAGTTTTACACTAATAAATATTATTTTTGGAACCAAATTTAGTTTATTATGTTCCTACCTTTAAAACTAAGCAGTACCCTCTCCAGATAGGCCGATCAACTCATAGCGATTTAGTGTCCTTTTCTCCACCTTCGCCGCCATTTTCACTCAAAAGTGACAGATAATCCATTAGTTTTCTGTCAAAATGGCGGCGAAGGTGGAGAAAAGGACACTAAAACGATAAGAGCTGATCGGCCTATGTGGAGAGGGTATTGAACTAAGGAATTTTATTAGTTTATTTATTTTTACCTTTTTAATAAAGTGGATCAATTTATTCTCTATTGGCGTTTAGGACAATTTTGCGTAGAAAGATTTTTTTCTTTTCCTCGTACGACGCAATTTTTACGAGTTTATAAAATTTTTGGTTTGCGCGCTGCGGTACAATTTCATTTTTATGTAGAAATTGCTTTAAAATCTACTTCTTGTTTTTTTATTATATATATTATACTAGTGAATAGTAATACTAAACTAACCTTATTTAACCAGGATATCAAAATCCCCCAAAACAAGTGCCTGGCTACGCCGCCGCTGTCTAGTTCCTTATTGTTCTTTAATTATAAGATTAAAGACAAAATGTTGCTTAAATTCTGTATATAGTAATGTTAACAAAGAACGGGGGAAGTGTCACAACTGTAACATTTGCTCTTCTTTCAAGTTGCCTTAAATATAAAAATCAGGGAATCTAATAAAAAAAGTTAACCAAAGTCAATAATTTTTACAAGATACTAAGATTTTTTTACGGAAAAATTAAACAAAAAAAAATATGAATTTTTAAAGAAGTTAGAACTACTTTTAAAAAGTCAAAAACTTCTAATGCCTTTTTCTTAAAACTAGAAATTTGCACATTCGCTCTTTTTTATTAACACGGCAGTGTTTCAGAAACAAGGCTTTCCTCTTTTGCCACCGATTTTATTTTAAATTTTCTCATAGAATCTAGCGTAAATTTTTTTCAAATCAAGAAGCAGGACTGCATAAATATGCAGAGACAACACGACGGCATAACTTAAAATTTGTCTTTCTCCTTTCAAGGCTCATGACAGTCCTGTCCGAACCATGGTATGGAGCCACAACGACAGCTGGATGGTGACAGGGGACCATGCGGGCTACGTCAAATACTGGCAGTCCAACATGAACAATGTCAAAATGTTCCAGGCCCACAAGGAAGCGCTGCGAGGCATAAGGTATCTACATTTATCTGCCGTTCACTCAGATTTGTAATTTTGTTGGTAACTATGTTGAGTTTAATAAATATATCCCTTCCCATTCCTTTAATTAGAGAGGTACCTAATAATATTAAGAGAATGTAGTTGAGAAAAATAAAAATGATTAAAAAAGAAATGAAGTAATAAGATATAAAAAGAAATAAATAGATAGAATCTTCTGTGATAAGTTAAGACTAAATACTGTGATACATACACTGATGTAGTGATATTTTACGTGAATAAATCGTTTTTGTTTTACAATAAAAAGAATCGAGCCAAGTCCAGGTCTCTTTTTAGATCGCATTGACATAAAAAATGTGGCGTAGAAAGATATTTGGACTTGCTTTTTTATTTCTACACCTCACACCCATAATAACAACATTTATTCAGACAAAAATCAATAACTGATTACAGATTTCAAATATAAGTTAATCAAGAAGTAAATATACATTTAACAAGAATTTTTAATTAAGAAGAATTTGATTTGATGGATGCAGTATTTAGCAAAGGGACCACAAACAAAAAAAAATTTACCCTTCTCTTCCTACAATCCCTTTTTGACAAGTAGGTAATAATGACCAAACCATTAAGGAAATAAGGTGTGTCTTTTTATTGATTTTCGGTAGTTTTCGAGGTTTTTTTTAGAATTATTATTTTTACTAATAAAATAATTACTTTAAAATATTATGGCATGTGACCACAATCTCCAAGAACGTCTATGGTTTATCAGACCGTATTTAAAAAAAATTTCTTCCTAAGAACGATTCACCATAAAAACTGCAATTTGTTAAACCTATTTTTTATCCGAACCTTATTTCTTCCAACTCATTCAATAAAAAATTCAAAATTTATAAGACTCGTTAATTTTCCGTTGTTTATCAGAAAATTTTTGCTAAATTGATTGCGCATTCGCCAATAATACATGAACCGGTGGCGTACCACGGAAGTAAAAATAAAAGTGGAATAATAATATCGTATGAATAAAATGACCGCTACATGTAATTGACATTTGTGAGCCTAAATCAGTTGCTATGGACAAAATTCCCCTAACTCTGAGGCTAATAATAAAAAGGGTTATCGCACAGCACTTTTGAAAGGCAAAAAACTATATATTCCGGTTGTATAACGGCACTGAACAAATCAAAACACTATTTTTAGCAAAAACACGCGAAAAAAACGAAAACACTTTATTTTGACTAAAAATACAATGGAGTAACATCCTAGTAATTTTTGGTTTGAGCGTGACTAATAAAAAAAGCGGGAAGATATATATCATGTTTACAGGGGGACTTGAAACCCATCTAACAATGATATGATCTTACTTTTTCTATTAACAAAAATTAAAAAAAAAACAAAATTTTAATATATTACGAAAAATCATTAAAAAAAAAATAAAAAATAATGTCAAAGTCACATAACTGTCACCTATATAAGGCGGTCATTTTTGTGGAATTTCTCAGAGGGTATTATCATTCCACTTTTATTTTTACTTCCATGTGGCGTACACGCAGTGTTAAGAACAATAGAGTGACATCTATTCACAAAGTATTGAACACTACCTGTGAATACTTTTAGCCAAGTGTGCGCACATAGAACGAAAAATGCATTGAAACGCCGGGCCACCTGCGTGTACGCCTCCGGTTCATGTATTATTGGCGATTGCGCAAAAATTTTCTGATAAACAACGGTGTTTTACGAATTACGAAATGAGTTTGATGAAGAATGGTTAGATTAAAAACGGATCTTATAAATTTCGAATTTGTTATTGAATGGGTTTGGAGAAGTAAAGTTTGGATAAAAAATTGGTTTAACGAATTGCAGTTTCTATAGTGAATAATTTTATGAATGAACTTTCTTTTATTTAATGGGTTTGATTTGGCACATTCTGATAAACCGTGGGCCAGAGAACACGAAATTCGACTTTCGGTATTTGACTTAAAAAATAAGCTCCAGAAGGCTCAATCTCAAACACCAGATAGGTCAAAAAATTATTTGCTTGCGATTTAAGAAAGCTAAAGCATTTTTTTATCACAAAAGAAATTAAATGTACTTTTCAATAAAAATACATGGACTTTAGAAAATGGATGCAACTATAATGCGGTGATCTTCACAGAAAGAAATTGCAGTAAAAATAAAAGAATATTAAAAAAATATACCCTAGTTTTATTTTGTTCTAAGGCTAGTTTTTTGTACTAAATAAAAATAAAAATTTCGGGGGTGTTTTATTTTGTTTCCCTTTTATACCTAGAAGCCCTAATAAAGTGAACTTAAAAGTAAATTCTGAGTTTTATTTAAATTTTTTTTGTTGTCGGCTTTATAACAAAAAATTAAAAATACCAGAAAAATGCATTTTATTCCAAACAAATAAGAAAGGAGCTACACCAGTTTAGTTTATTATCAAGACACAGAAGGACGAGAAATCACAGTTTTTAGTTTTAGTGACAAAGTTATTGTACTTTTTTTACTGATAATAAATAAAATGCTACCTTTTTTCGTTGTTTTATTTGTATAGCTTCAGCCCTGCGGACACCAAATTTGTAACATGTTCCGACGACGGTACTCTAAGGATTTGGGATTTCTTCAGATATCAGGAAGAACGGGTTCTGAGAGGTAGGTACTCAAATGGGATTGGGTATATTAAGTATCTCCGAAAATCCAAATTTATAAAATACCAGCTCCTACCAAAAATTTGAATTTAATAGCGTATTCTATTGAGACAGTCAGTGCAACACTCGGATAGTTCTGTCCTTTGCCGTTGTAGGTAAAATCAAGAGACGGAGATATCTCAGTGTTCCACAAACTGTTCAGTGGAATACGCTAGGGAAAATTTTTGCAGAATTAGTTTTTGTTAGAGACGCACTAATTACCATATCGTGTCAGTTACGACCTAGTCATACAACAGTGGCGTAGCTAGAAATCGACTCTGGGGGGGGGGGGTCATCATTTAATAAAAATCAACTATGGCAAATTTTTAAAAATTAGGTAGGTGCCTATTGCTTGAGCTCTTGAACTGAAGGAAGGGGATTGGGGCAGTTTAATAGGTGTTGAGTTAGTGTATACGAAACAAAAATGCTTTATTTTAAAAGAAATTCTTGTCTAGTCTCATTTGCAGATTTGTTTTAACATTAACCCTTAAATACGCCGCAGGAAAAAATTTGAAAAATTACACTAACTGCTATTTTTTACGCGTTTAAAATGTTGTGGACCAAAAAATTGCTTAAAATTAAACAAAATTGTAACAATATTTAATATTTGTATAGCATCGCAGGCGAAAACTGACAAGAAAAAACAAAGAATTCTGTAAAAATTTTGATCTCTTTTTTTGTTATATATTTTTGGAAAAGTAGATTGGGTTAGATGCCAAGAAGGGGTGGGTTGTGGTTGGATCTCCTGGGGGGGGGGTTAACTCCCAAACCTGCCCCCTGGCTACACCACTGCATACAAGGAATCTTTGGTCAATGACTTGCAAAGGGATGAAGTTTTAAAAAAATGAAGTTCGCGTCACCTAGTATGTTGATCCGCTAAATCAAACCTTTCTTTAAAAAAAAAAAGATAAACTTTTAATTGTTTGCGCAAGAACAAGTAACAGCCAAGTTACCGTACTTACGGAAAATTTATGGATGTCTTAATTGTTTATCCCCAAAGAACCTATATATTGTATGAACTGGCGGTATGGTAGATAGGCGGCTATGCAAAGAACACGTTCATAGAGTGTTATGGTAAAGCCATGATGGTAATTTAAGGCTTAAAATATAGCATAATTTCGCGTTTTTGTTTAAGCAATTTTTACTATGTTTTTATGCCATGATTTTGCTCATATTTTAAAGCTTTCTTTCCAAACTTTCGATTTCTAGAATAAAGCAATGAAATTTTTCAAGTTTTCCATGTTTTTTAGGCGTGCAAAAAAATACTGTTTAAAAACATTTTTTCTCTATTAAAATCAAAAATATTTAGAGAGAGAGGGCAGAATTTTAGAGGTAGATGGAGAGATAATTTAGTGAAGAGCAAAAATATTTAAGGTTGTTGAAGAGAGACAGCAGGCTATAAAAAAGTATTTTGAAGAAAGATTAAAAAATATTTAAGGCAATTGTTTACTAAAAAATTATGTATGTCATCTGTCTGTCATCTTGAATGGTGTCGTGCATATGATTTTTATTGTGCCATTTTTATACAAAAAACAGCAAAAATTGTAATTTTTCAAAGCATAAAGTGTGTGAGACATAAGGTGGTATTAACTTCTTTCAATCAAAGTTCTTTATAGTGTTTAAATTTACCAAAATATGTGTCCTACATTAAGTGTATTTAAGCACATCTAAAAATCATTTAACAGGTATTTAACTAAATTATTTTAAGGGTCATCATGGCTTTACCAGTACCGAGAGAAAATGCCATCTCTAAAAAGAGATAGTAACTGACTTTGCTCCTCTTGGGTTGCCCACACGACATACCATTAAACCTCATATTTTAAACGGACCTTTAGTAATCCCTGACCCTCTGCCTCTTAAACATTATTTCTACATGCTCTTATATCGTCATTCTTGTTATAAATACACACACACCAAATTTCATCATAATCGGATAAACGGTTCAGAAATTACACATATTTGTCATTATATAGGTCGCGATTCTTCAAAAACCGTCAGAAAATCTCGCCCTAACAAAAAATCTGACGATTTTTAAACACAGGTTTACACTAACTGCTTTTTTGTCAGGACTAATTTGCTAATTTTCCTTAAAATTTAGTTTCTTAATACTGTTCCAGTAAATCAAAAATATGTCAAAAACCCTTTTTTCATTTAAACATGTATATTATTAAGCTTATTTTTGTGTTTAAACAAACCTTTAAAACAATACATAGCCATGGAATATGTACTATCACTGTTCAGAAATACTTGGTGAGAATTTAGTCCTGCAGAATATCTTTAAAATATTAAATTTACAGTGTTACTAAAAAAATTACGGAGTTTCTCTTACAAAGTTAGAATAAACATTAAGGACGCTGTGTTTTTATTTTAAATGGCAATAAGTAAAAATCGCCACTTTCTATAATTGTGACTGGTGAGATTTTTTATCGTTTAGGCTTATCATCTCTGGAACTACTTAGCCTATTTTTATCAAACAAAACTAAAAACACTTTCTGAAACATAGGCTCCAATCAGAAAAAAAAACACATTGAAATGAGTTTTCTGGTTCGAGAGCTACCTAAAAACGAAGTTCTGTTGAGTAATATACACTGGTTTCCATTTTTTTTTGAGGTATTTACAATGCAGCACCCTGAAATTTGTTTGGGAAAACTAAAAAAAATAAATAAAACCGGGATTTTCTAAGGACTTTTACTGCAAAATTTGGTTCCTTATGTTTTAGTTCTACCAATTTGACAGGCTTGGTGAAAAACTACAGGGTGATTCAAATTCTCTAGAAAGATTTAAACAGTGGTTAGATATTTTTTTTTAAATGCAAGAGTTTACAACAATATATTTTGCTAATTCTTATTCAAAATAACAAATTCTACCTAGTTAAAGTCTTTCTAGGGAATTTTGAATCACCCTGTATATATCTTAGTTTCATAAATTTTTTAGGCATCATGTATCAACCAACTGAATATTAGAATATAATTATTTTGTTTCCCACTATAGGTCACGGAGCAGACGTGAAATGCGTTCACTGGCACCCACAAAAAAGTTTAATAATTTCTGGCAGCAAGGATAACCAACAACCAATCAAATTGTGGGACCCGAAGACGGGACAGTCCCTGGCCACATTGTAAGTATGTCTACATGTAAAGGCCTTTTTTAGAAACGGCTTGATTTACACAAGTTCCTAAAAAAAATACGAAATAATGGGAATAAATGCGACCAAGAATTGTAAACATCGTCAGTCATATTTTAATTGGGTGTATCCAAAAAATAAAATTATAATTATAAATTAAGCTCGTAAAATTCCCCTCGCTTTTTACCGCGCGGAATCTGCCCATTCAAAGCACAGATTTCGGTCATCTGCCCTCTCCTTTTCTTAGCACGAGTGTGATCTCTTTTTGTTGGTTAAAATTTTATTAAGTAAAAGTCTCGGTAAAATTGGATTTTTTAGACGACAAACATTGGAGAACTATAAATTTAATACCTTTCATCTTTAAAATGATACCAACCACATGAATTTACCCCTATTATACTATTCTGCACTAGGATTTTTAATTATTGGCTTTTTTTTCTTTACGTCCACCTGACTCCCTTTACGTCTGTTTTACGACACATTCAAGTGGTCGTAGAAAAAAATTGTACCTAAAACGTGCGTAAAGTGACTGTTCCGGCCTTGAAATCTGGCCAAACTCCGCTGACGCGTCGTTTGTCCATCTGAAATGGCGTATGAAAAAGTGGCACTTTCCGCAATAGTTAGGTAAACTACTGTTTCCTGCTAGCGTGCGTAAAAGTGAACTTTTACGCACGCATTTGCGTGCGATAAGTTGCATTTCCCGCACGCTGTGCGGGAAATGATTTACCATGTGTCTTTTTCGCTTTGCTCCGCGTCGTTCGTGCAACTACCGTCGCGTGTGGAAAAGTATCACTTTCCGCACTTTTTGGGCAATACTTATTTACCTAACAAGTGCGGAAAGTGATACTTTACCGCACTCGACGGCAGTTGACCGAACGAAGGGAAGCGAGTTCGGTTAAGCCGGTAAGGGCGGTAAAGACACTTTACGCATGTGTTAGGTACAAGATTTTACCTACAAGCCGCAAAAATTCATAAAAAAAGAAGTATAAATTTCTGTATTTTAATTTTCTGAAATAAACGTAGTCACTTTACCGCGCTGAGGCTGGTAAATGAAATAACAATATGGTTTCCATAGCGATGTGACTTTACTCGGTGACGTTTATTTTTGCGACATTTTAATATTTGACAGTTTGATATTTTGTCGATTTTTTTAAACGATTTTTTCGTAAATACTTGGTAAATACTTGGAGAAAATGGCTTAATTTTTAGGCAAGAATAATTAGATTTTTCTATGTTACTATTTCCCACTATTTCTTTTTAATTTTGGGTAAAAAACGGACAGAACTCTTTTGCACCCGTGATCAAAAAAAGTTTTTTTGCATCGGTAACCAAAAAAGCCATGCTTTAGTTATCTGCAGACAGTTACTAACATCATGTTTTTGATCAAGGTATATAAAAAAAAAATTCGGAAAAGTGGCACTTTCCGCACGGAAATTATTGCGAGAAAAGCGTTTTTCCGCACGCTTGTAGGAAAAAAAACTATTTCGTAACAAGTGCGGAAAGTGATACTTTACCGTACGCGACGGCAGTTGACCGAACGAAGCGAAGCAAGTTTGGTCAAGTCGGCAAGGGCGGTAAAGACACTTTACGCATGTGTTAGGCACAAGATTTTACCTAAAAGCCTTAAAAATTTTAATTTTCTGAAATAAATGTAAACACTTTACCGCCAGTGACGGTTCCTCCATAGTAATAATATTCTTTGTAATGTTTCCGAAACTTCCTATGTCAGCGCTGATTATTATGGCACCACGTTAAAATTAGATGAGTATTTATAATTTAACACAGCCAGGTCTCTTTCCGTCTCGCGCGGTGTCATTGCCGCGTCCGTCTATTCTATTTATCTATGAAATGAACCTCTGCTTGATGACGCGGTACAGTAGCACATGCGATGAAGTAGGTGGAGTCTAGCAGGGTATCTGTATGTTTTCGGTGAGCGAGTAGCCAGAGATATCGCGAATTTTAATAGAGAAAGGCGCACACATTTGGTGTGTTCCAGTCCGCTTGCTTTGCCTTGTTGCTGTGGTCCGTGGTGCATTCACGCGTTTAACGATATTATAAAGGCTTTTATTTATACTTTTTCGGTTGTATTATTTTAACAATTGTTATAATGAACATTTTCACGGTAGAGTACTTGAAAAATAATTTTAGCTCTTTGAGTATGGAGCAAAAAATTGAAATAAAAAAGAGGAGTATTTTGTTGCTAGGACTAGTTTTCTTAAACAATGTCCGGTAATTTGAGACTAGAGTTTCAAACTTCCATTGCCTTTATTTTATATCTGCAATCGTCATCAGGCGAATTCTGTACAGGGTGTTTGTTTATAACTGGATACCAAGCGCTTAAGTTCGTTGCAATTTGCCAAGAAATTTTTGAATTCAAACCTACCCTTTATTTTCATTAATAAAAAAGATACTGAGTCTTCCAGTTATAAACAAACACCCTGTACCAACTATTCTAAAGCCCGTTCTCAGAGCTTAGACGTGTCGTGAGCGACTATCCTCTGCACTCTCGCCGGTAAAATCCAGCGACATCAACTGACTGTCGCCCACTGTCGCTGGTTGTCGCAAAACTTTTGTTTCTTGAGGTTAGATTTTTGTTTAAATATAATAATACCATTTGGCGCAAAGCAAAAGAAGGGACAAAAAAAACAAGAAATACCCGCAGAAGGTACACTTCTCTTCACATAAAACTGGTACAGCAGAAGTTCGCAGCCTGTTTAATATTTAAAATTTTTATAGTACGCCAATGTCCACCTATAATTGACTATATATATAAACTATATATAACTATATATAAACATAAAAAACCGATTTCAAGAGGAGTGAACTATCCACTGAAAGGAAGGCACCGCACCGGTGTGACGAAAGTTACTAGCCCAGAAGAAGACCAAGAAGCAATCAATTTTCTGGAAAATCATCCGTTTGTCAAAGCGAAAGAAGTAAAAGTTGAATCAAATTTTCCAGAATCCATAACAACATTAGGCAGCATTAGGATAATTAAATTGCAGCAAAAAAACTAAACTAAGTGAGGAAAAGAAGCAGTCTCGATTAATTTTTGCGTTGAATTATTCTCTGAGGGACGAACAATTTTGGCAGCAGGTGGTTTTCACAGATGAGAAGATCTCCAACAGCGATAAAAAACAAATTCTGGTTTATCGACCGCCAAGAACCCGATACGAAAAACGATATATTGCTGGAAACGAAAACCGGGCTTGAAGAATTTTGGAGCTGGATTTCGGCTAGAGGACATGTCGCTCTATTTACGTTAACATGCTGCCAGAGGTAAGAGTCCCTTATCCAGATCATTTTGTATTTCAACAAGATAACTGTCCAGTTCATACGGCCAGAATTGCGCAGTGATGTTTCCAAGATAATAATATCGAAGTGTTGCCTTGGTCTGCAAAAACCCTTTATGCGAAAGTTTTAATATCATTCCCAGGAATTCAGAACATCTAATGGAACTCATCGTAAGGGTATATAGGGAAGTTATTGCTGAAAATCGAAACTTATTTGAACATTTTGCCAACTTAATGCCCAGAAAACTCCAAAACATCATTGCAGCCAACGATGCAATGATGTGCTATTAAAAATAAACATTTTTTTTATATGTTTTTAATTTTGTATTTTTTTTTTAATTTCATTTATTTCGTTAACTTGATCTGGCCTTTTAATTGTTTTGGGCTAGTAACTTTCGTCAAACCGGTGCTTTTTTCGTAATCAGCTAGTCGAATAGAACAATTACTGTGTAACTTTTGTTTAGTTAATAAAACATTTTTGCTTTTTTGAAATATGATATTTATTTTTAGTGGCGTTATATTTAGAATTGAAATAAACATACCGTCTCCTTATAAAAAGTTTATATATGCCAAAAATATAACCTAAAATGACAAAGTCAAAAAGTCAGTGTTGCACATAGGAAAATTTAAAAAATCGTATTTGCAGCTACCTTCTGCTGTACCAGTTACATACAGACCGCTTCAAGCTACTGCGAACATAGGGCGGAAGAAGTCTAATTTGCCAGTGTACGTACATGCAGAGACACCGCACGCCTATCAGTGAAGCAACCAATACTCAGGCTTGCGATCACCACTTGCATGACTTTCCTTTGGTATTTAGTACGCCTCTAACCACGGTGCTGTGTGGAGCGTAGTCAATGAAACCGGAATTTGGTCAATAAATACGCAAATTTTTATAACGTAATTTTCTTATTTTTTGTCACTGATAAATAAGAGCGTTTTATTGTCAACTGCTCAGATTTATCAGTGACGACGTGTTACAATGAAAATAATAAGGAGAAACAAAATAAAAGCAAGTTCTCAAAATAAAATAATACATTCTAAAAACCAAAAAGATTCTCCCAGTCAAAAAAAAATTAAAGCAAATGTTCGAAAAGTCCTCCTTGCTCGGCTAGACAATATCCGAGCCTACTATAAAAACCCCTTCTAACGTTTCCAAGCATGTTAGGGGTGATAATTTGAAAAGCTTCTTCAAAAACAGATAGAAGTCATTAGGAGCTTACACCAAATCTTACACCTAACAACTGCCTAGCAGTTGGAATAATGTGCTGCTGCAGTAGATCCAAGTATCTAGGACCATTCAAATTGCAATTGCCGTTAATAAAAAATGGCCCAATTACGTGTTCCCCTATAATACCCCCCACCCCAAACATTTAGTTTTTGGGGATACTGTGTTCTTACGTCAAAATACAAATGCAAATTTTCCCTCGACCAATATCGAACATGTGTTGGGTTATGACGATTTGACC
This sequence comes from Oxystoma pomonae, assembly GCA_963921995.1. Lineage (NCBI taxonomy): Eukaryota > Metazoa > Arthropoda > Insecta > Coleoptera > Brentidae > Oxystoma > Oxystoma pomonae. The sequence continues at coordinate 93,720,541 of OY998166.1, read as the reverse complement.
ATTTGACCATCTGCACTTTTTCGGCAACTTCGTAGACATCCATTTTTGGTTTTAAAAATGTATTATTTCAATTAAGAACTTACCCATCTGTTTCTCGAGCAAGGCAGAAATAAAACAAAATAATAAAAACAAAATGAATTTCCAAAAGATAACACTGCAGCGTGCTTCGAATCCACCTCGGTCGTACGGCACGGAGAGTAAATTGGACTTGATTCCCCCTATGTTCGTAGTAGCTTGAAGCGGTCTGTAGAGAGAAGTGTACGTCTTAATATAATTTTACTTTCTTTGGAACAAAAATAACTGTCCAAAAGTCTAAAAAAACGTAACAATTTGGAACAAAAACATGGAAAAACTCTAAATATGGCAACTTTCGCGGCTACAGGAGAAAAAAATTAAATAAATTTAACACTGCCAGCGACAGATAAGTGGGGGAAATAGAGGAAAAGCTGCCTAATTGCACGTCGAAGCTCTGAAAACGAGGCTTAAGGTTAATCACTAACCCGATTTAACCTTAATAAAGAAGCCTATTTGACTTAAATATGATGAAAACCGGTAAAATTTTGTAAGATACATCTATCATCATCAGAATCGATCTATCTATTTACAATTTCATTATGCAATAGTTTTCTAAAAATCTTATCCTACAATCAGAGATTTGGGAGATGCTGGGAAAAAAACTAAACAGTATTTTGCTGTGAAGGTGATAGATTCGTGGGAATCCAATATTCATTTTGTTGTTGTACAGACACGCTCACAAATCCACTGTAATGGATCTAAAATGGAACGAAAACGGCAATTGGCTGATTACCGCGTCCAGAGACCATCTCCTAAAACTGTTTGACCTTCGGAATTTGAGCCAGGAAGTTCAGACGTTCAGGGGGCACAAGAAAGAAGCCTCGAGCGTGGCCTGGCATCCCATCCACGAGGGTCTGTTTGCCAGCGGAGGTTCCGATGGGGCTGTTATGTTTTGGCACGTCGGGTAAGAAGACATTTTTTGGCTTGGCTTGGTAAATATAGTTGTTTTGCCTTACTATTTTAAGCAATAAATTAAAATTTTAGCACTGACAAAGAACTAGGGGCCATAGAACAAGCGCACGACAGTATAGTATGGACCCTGGCCTGGCACCCTCTGGGCCATATTCTCTGTTCCGGTTCTAACGACCATACCAGCAAATTTTGGACTAGGAACAGGCCCGGGGATCCGATGAGAGACAAATATAACCTCAATACGTTGCCACAAGGTATCGCTGGCTTTGACGATATCGACGTCGGGGGTAAGTGACAAAGATTTTATTTGATTGCCACAAAATTTCCTAAACTGTCTCTTTTTAAGAGCATAATGGCCATTGCAAATTCTTCTTCTGTCCTCTCCTTTTCTCAGTACGACTGTGATTTAGTGAAAAGGGTACAGGGTGATTTATCCTATTTTTCACACCCCCCCCCTTACCTTCCTTACTTTGAAGGTGGAAAAAAGTTTTATGTATAGAAGTTACATAATTTTCTGAGCTGTCATCGCAAAACTGTCAAATTTTTACATTTAACTTCTTTATTTCAAATAACACCTTGTAGATTGAAAATTTAAATTTAAGTCTGGCAAATGCATACTTTTTCGAAAAAAAATGTTAAATCACACAGATTTTAAATACTTACCCATTTTTTAACGGGACCTTTCATCACCTACACCTTTCTCTGAGAAATTCAGAAAATTGATCAGAAAAGATTAAAAACTTCAATAGTTTTGTGAATGACATTTTTACCTGTTTGGTGGGTATTTCATACAGATCAATATTTTAAGATGTTTTTGTTATTTTTGTTGACCTATGTTTCTTAATTAATACGATCCTGATATTGGTGATACGCATTCGTTTTATACCACGTGATTAATTCCGATCAATAAATTTTGAAGGCAATAAAATGACGGACGTTTCAATTGGTTGATATTGATCACGTGGTACACAATACATGTTTTTGGAAGGATGGGCTCTGATTTTGAAGATGCCTTGTAAATAGGACTTTATTTTTGTCGGTGATGGGCTGTACACTTAAAATACACAAATAAAAAATTTGACACCTGTCAGCTTAAGATGTCAAGTTTTGTTGCTATTCTTAGGGACGCTTTTTTTTTAAATTAAAAGGGACAAAACAGTGGGTAATTACTACAGAATAAAAAAGGTATTACAGACGTTTAAACACAAAACCTAAATGAAACTGTCATTGTCAGTGTCAAAAAAGTGATCCGATTGAGTCTCATAATACCTACTAAGATGAAACACGTGTTTCTTAAATATCTCAAGTTGATTTTGAAATTATCCTTGCTTGCTTTTTAACCGGTTATAATTTTAATCACAGATTTTAAAATTCAACTTTTTTTGTTAATTTTTTAGATGATCTTGCAGTCACCCTTCCTGGTATGGGACCAGAAGATAAGGTAGAAGTATCCGCTCTTATAGGCGACGAAACCACTATGATTCCCGGTTTCGATCTCGATTCGGATGACCTCGTCAACGAGGAAAAGCCTAAATCTAAGAAGGTACCGTTTAGCAAGCCTATTCCCAAGAACTTTCAGGCTTCTTGGAATACTAACGGTAAGAATTTGTTTAAACCTTTTTTTTAGCAGGAAAAGATTAATGTTAAACAACTACTTCTTTGAATAATGGGTCAACAGGTATTGAATTACGAAGATATGAATAAGATGAATCGTTTTGTTGACTGTGTTGGGACTCAAGACATTGATTTGGTTGTGACGGTAGCATACTTTAAGGGTTCTGTGCACCAAAAGATATTTAAATTGCATAATTGTATTGTATTATTAACTAATAGTTTAGTGGTGTTTATACCACAAAATTTTTTTAAACCTTCCTAAAAGCGCTTGAAAAGCCCCGTATAAACAAAGTAACTGAGGATTTTACCATTTTTTTGTACATTTTTCATTGTTTTCCAAAAAGTGAAACAGCCTTAAAAACTGTAATTGTAATTTAAATGCCTTGGAGGAAAGTATCTAGTTGTTTAGCAGGCGTCTAGTAACTACGATTAAATATTTTCTAATTTTTCATAATTAAAAATTTAATAATTGAATGTGTTTTAGATGACACTACTGGTGAAATGCTGTCAACCATGGCAGAAAATACACCGGGTGCTATTCCACTGGAAAAACTCACGCCTAACGCCATTGTGGTTTACGGAAAAGTTATTCCTGTTGAACGTAAGTTTTTTTTTGCTTAGTATCTACCAAAAAGTAACAAAAATTTTGAAGAACATTTAAAAAAATATTGATTGAAGCAATTTTTAAAGTTGTGATTTTATAGAATATCAAAGGATATACATTTTTGTGATTTTTTTTTCTATTGGAGACTGTTTAAAAAACTTTTTTAGCCCTGTTCCTTTTCTGATCATCTTTTTTACTTGGGTCAGGGAACTTGTTATCCTCTGCAAAAGTTAGGGAATTTGACAAAAACGGGCAGTCAGAAAATCCGAAACGCCATCTGGAAAATATATAAAACACTGCATAATAACGATTTAAAAAAAATATAATAATCATTTTTGTAGCGGGGTTGTTGTCTTTCGTATGAACCCTGGAAATTCACATTCTTAAACACACCTGTTTGACCTATTTTGTTTTCAATATGTTAAGCGGGTTCCAAACTGGAAAAAGCCATCTCCGAGGGTCCAGAGGCTCTTCAGGCCTTCATTGATTCCGGAGAAATTGAAGAACTAAACGACGTAATGCCGCCTACCATGGACGGCGAGGAAGATTTTATGAACGATGACTTTGATATAGATAAAAAGAGGCTGCCGCCCGGGTTGTTCGATCAGGATTACAGGGATATGGACATAAGAGGTGGCCCGAAACAAGGTAAGTGTCAGTAGAAATGGGCTGCGGTTTCGTCTACAAGTGACTAGACACTTAAAGTAAATATTTCAACGCATCAGTATCCGTATACCTAACGCGTTCGAAATAGTCAAAATACACTACATTTTTGACTTGTTTATGCGATGTTTCGAACGATGCCCGCTTTTTTGAAGGGTGCTATGACAGAACTGCTGATTGAAATCGTTGCGTACGTTCGTGGGTCCGTAACGATACGTACATCCTTCCGTACGAAACGAGATTCTGTCATTACACCCGTCAAAGAAGCAGGCATCGTTCGAAACATGGCATGAGCAAGTCAAAAATGTAATGTATTTTAATTTTGTTTCGAACGCGTTACGTCTACCGATACCGATGCGCTGAAATATTTACTTTAAGTGTCATAAATTGCAAAATAACCAAAAGATGTTTTGTAAAAGAATACCACCATGCTAAATAAACCGACACTTTTTGACAAGGTGACTCAAAGTGCGCTTATATGTAACTAAGTATGTACAGACTGACTTAGTCTGATCATTTTCATAATTATTTCAGATAGCGACATGAGAGGATTCCAACCAGGTGGCCCACCGGGTGGTTTCAAAGGTGACATGGACTTCAGACAGCCGCCAAACCAGAATTTCATAAGCGATGACTTTGAAGACGAAGATTTTAGAAACAATGGTCCGCCTCGAAACAAGTTCCCACCTCCTATTAATCAAGATTATGACGAAGATTATGGGGAGAAATATTATGAAGATGGTAAATTCTTATTTATATCATGGTTTAAAAAAGTTTTCCTTAAAACGAATTCAAACTTGGAATTCCAAAAAGGCCAAACTCAAGCAAAATACTTCAAAAAGATACACAAGTACATTTTTTAAAACTTGTTTACTACTACTGCGGATAAAATTTTGACAGATAGTGGAAAAAAGGATTTTTTAATTTTAACATCAGTTCATAAGCATATGTATACTCGATGACACAATATAAAGTGGTACAAAATGACAAGTTACTTCATGTGATTTAACAATTTTCAAAAAAAATTCTCCTGAAATAAGTCAATATCACACGGTTAACTTAACCTTCTTGTACTTTTTTTATGTTATTGGGTGTACAATTAACAAATTGGGTTTGACCTGTGTTGTATTGTTTTCTTCTTGACTCACCACTTTAATATTTTTATATACTTATTAATACCTGCTGTTTATTTTTTAGAACCACAAAACAACTTCAAGAACTGGTCACCTTCAGGAGCGCCAGGTCCACGACCTCCCGGCAATTTTAATAACTTCCGAGGTGGATTCAACCCACCACCTTTCAGAGGTCGCGGCATGCCCGGTCCCAGAGGCTCTTTCTCGCCTAGAGCAAGACCCCCTGGCAATTTTGGCCCTCCAAATGGTAATTTTGGACCCGGGGGTCCAAGACCGCCGAATAACGGTAACTTTGGTCCGCCTAGACCACCGAATAGTAGTAATTTTGAACCTAACAATAGTAAATTTGGTCCACCGAGCGGTCCAAATAGTAACTTTGAATCTAATAACAGTAAGTTTGGCCCTCCAAGCGGTTTAAACAGTAATTTTGAACCTAACAATAGTAAATTTGGCCCACCAAGCGGTCCAAATAGTAATTATGGTCGTCCAAGCGGTCCAAATAGTAACTTCGGGCCTCCAAGCGGTCCAAATAGTAACTTTGGACCTCCAAGCGGTCCAAATAGTAATTTCGGACCTCCAAGCGGTCCAAATAGTAACTTCGGACCTCCAAGCGGCCCAAATAGTAACTTCGGCCCTCCAAGCGGTCAAAAAAGTAATTTTGGGCCTCCAAGCAAACCAAACAGCAACTTTGGACCCCGAGAAGACGAAAACTGGGAGGAAGATAATTTTGCCAAAGATGTCTTTGATGATAATTCAGACTACAGCGGTGATCCCCAAGATTATGGGCCTCCGCCTCCTAAGGCATCACGCGGCAGAGGTAGAGGACGAGGCGGCACACCTCCAAATAGAGGAGGAAGGGGGGGTCCAAGGGGCAGGGCTAGAGGTGGACGCGGAAGGGGAAACCGGGGTAAGAAATAGTGAGTTTAGTGAAGAAATAACCGACTTTAGTGTTGAGGTTCACTTTTATGAATTTTCAGTGACAGTGTTTAACAAAAAGGAAAAAAAACCGTCTTGAAAATAGTTGTCTTTGTTAGTAGTATTGTGTGCTTGGGGGATTTTTTTTTAAGAGGACCATAACCTTAAACTTTTGTGTTTTTTTACATAATACTACGTCAACAGACGCTTCGAGAGTGAATTAAAGATAAGTAACAGTTGGCCGAACACACTGCGGTATGATTTCACAGGTACAATTGACTTTTATTTTGGGCGCTTTGTCAAACAACCAAGTTAGATAGACCTACTCAAGTGCCCATGATTTTCTGAAATGTAATTTTTTTTGGTCCGATTCAATTTGGAATAAAGTGTCGAAGTGCAATGTAAATGTTGTATAGCCAGTCTCGCTTCGGACGGAATTGATTGTCGCCACTTCTTTAAAAGTAGACTCTCTTGAGCTGACAACTTATATGGCATATTCGATAAAAAAAAAATTGAAAAATCTGTTTTGAGGTAGAAAGGATGAATCAAGGCACTTCACAACTTGCCTCTACAAAAGTAGCCACCATAATAAAATCTTAAACTAGAAAAGGTCTTTAATTCTCTAAGCAATCCTACAATAAAAATTGCCTAGTCAGGGTTTGTGACTTACAGGTTTTTCCTGACTTATTTTCTAAAAATTCCAGGATTGTGCCATATAAATTTTCTATTAATCGAGAGTTCAAAATCGTACATCCCTGATGCGATAAGAATGCCTATAATTAAGCAAAACAATACAATGTAAAAACGTACTTTTCAAAAATTTATAATAACAGATTAGTACTGAACAAAAATTTTAAAATGACAAAACTATGTAACGGCAAAAAATTTAAGCAGAACATTTTGAAATTCTTAAAAAAGTGGATTGGGCTAAAATCATGCCATAAATACGTCACAGAAAATTAAGCTAAAATTATAATAATCAATACTGTTATAGAGCCGCAGGCAAATTTCTTTGAAATTTAAACCGAAAATTCTTGAATTTGATCCTTTTTACGTTTTTGTTGAATTAAAACATTGTAAGACAGACAAATGTTTTCCAGGTTCCCATATCGAATTTTCATAACATTCTCTGACTTTTCCAGGTTTTTTTTAGGACTTTTAATTCCCTGACTTCCAGATCTACGAACCCACCAGTTCTAAATGTTTCTCTTATGTTCCTGAACAAAATCCAAAACATTGTTGATGCTTTTAAAAAATAGTCAAAATTTTGTTCTTTTAAACCCCTCCTCCTCGCACTTTACCTTACCTCTTAAAATAATTTCCATCACTACCACAGGGCAAAATTGTTAAGTACTAATAAAAATCTTGACTAAAATTCTCTGTAAATTATTTGATTTTTCTAAGAAATTATAATTAAACATGCTCAAACTTAACAATTATGGTGTGGCTATCACTGTAAAGTTTGGTTTCCATCAAGACGTTCCCCATGCGAGCCCACCCTGACTCTTAAAACGCATGACGTGCTGCGACATGGACGTGAATAGGTAAATCTATAGCGAATTCTTTTGACAAAAAAGTGCGACACGGTATTTGTGTTCTATTGAGCAACTGATACGCAGTGTTGCCCTCAGTGCACATTTTTCGGCACAAGCTGTAAGAGCTTGTGGTGCACTCGATTTTTAATTTTATAAAAATTTTGTGCTTTGTGATAAGGAGATGACATCCCCAAAATATTTTTTTTTATTTGAAGATGCCATGTATATGTATACTTGTTATATAAACAAGTTGTGTGAGTTTTTCGTTTGTAAAAGATAATAAAACCCCTCCTTATGAAAAAGTTGTGAGTTATATTTATTAAAAGTTAACCTAACTTCATATTTTTTAATTGCGTAATTCACTTGAGAATATAAGTGCGCCAGTCGTATTCTGTTGAAACTGTCCTGGGTCAAGTTTTTGACAGCACCAAAATAAAGTTAGTGCAACACGAGTGGCGCACTAATTTTCTCAAAAGAATTCGTTATGTTACATCACGTTATGAGTTTTTTTGAGGAAGGGGAGGGAGGGCGGTTCAAAAATGATTATTATTTCATTTAGAACCATTAAAAATGTTACTTATTTTTTAAAATCAACATTGCTCTAGTTAAAACCGATCAAATGCATGTTTCCTCAAAATTAGAGAAACATTTAAAACTGACAACTTTTTTTTATACTGAAAATAGTTGTTCGGTTTCTCACCATTAAGGTATTTCCTCAAAAAAAGTAATTGTAACCGCGGTCTGAGTTTCGTCCTAGTGGTGCTCATCAGTATGGTGCTAACTAATAGAAATAGAATCTTAAGGCCACAAAAACGGCATAGATTTGACAACACTGCTTTGCTGTTTTTTTGAAAGATCAAAAATAGGTGGCATCACTAATACCATTTTGAGTGAAATCGTGCAGTGTTCAGAACACAGTGCGAACACCATACGTGAGGAAAAGTATAACTTATTAGGAACGTAACCGTTTATTAATGCTTCTTTAAAAGGTTTTGATGCTCGGCTTTATGCTTCATGGATTGTAATGTCTCGAAATTAAAAAAATCAAAAGAAAAATCATTAGTCAACATCAAAAAAATATCAAATTTCCGTATTATTTTTATCACTTGACATGTATTCATTTATTGGCTGAATGTTCCATTAGACAAGTGGCCGGTGGCTATGCGAAACCTGAATTCCAATACTCCAATCGAACTCACTTCAGTTTCCTTGGGCCTACTAAATTACGTGATCTTGGCGTTTCAGAATTCCGGCATAATATTGCTTACAAAGAAAAAAACCATAACTTTTTTGTTATCAAATAATAGGATTTATAAAAATCTACAACCGTATCTGAAGGATTTTTCAAAATTTGGTGTATTTTTTTCAAAAAATCAAAAAATTGCTGTTACAGATTTCTGTATTATCGACGAGGCTAAAGAAAAAGTCAGGTAAGATTTTTGACTTTTGTTAGCCGTGTTTATTTTATTTCGAAAATGAGGGAGTCCATCAAAAAACGCTCTGGATACGGTTGTGAGGAATTCAAAAATAAACATTCCTGCCAAATTTCAACAGATTCCGTTTTCTCGTTTCCGAGAAGATTGGCCCAAAAACAGCAAAGCACTGTTATCAATTCCACTGATGTACTTGGAACTAGAGAGGACAGATGGAATGCCAGATAATAGTACTATATACAACCAGTGACTAAAATAGTTCACCTTTAAAAAAAAACCTTTGACATGATAGCCCTAACTTCTCTTAAGCAAGATAGTAAAAGTATCGAGGACGGTTGATTGCTAAAAAATGGTAGCGTGACTAACTTAGGTTCAATCTTTTTGCACTTTAGGGTAAAAACAACTTTTTTTTACATCGGTGACAAATAAAGTCATTGTTTTGTAATTTGCGGACAGTGACTAAAATTGTGTTTTTGATAAACGTATAAAGAAATAAGTTTGGCGATGCTTTCGGCAATTCGCAAACTTAAACTGCGAATAAAAATGCTGAGAAAAGCTTCCACTTTGTGAGTTTATCCTTTTGAGTGTATGTTTTTTACACACCCAATCTAATGAGGAAAACCTCAGTGTTGTAAATATTTCGAAATGTATATTATGAACCGTATCAATTTTAAAAACTGATAACTATTAACTATGTAGTCGAACCATGATTTAGTTTTGAATGAATGAAAAATGTAAACACATAATCAGCAAGTTAAATAAAAAGAAATTTGAAAAATTGTATACTTTTTGGAAACGTTTAATTAATAAGAAGGCCGACGAGCTGGCACTCAGTATGAAACCAGTCCTAGGTATTCGTCAAAGGAGTAGTTGTTTAACAGTCGTCTGTCATCTACTGTAGAGGAACGAACTTGTATTATTTTTGTTTTTGTATTATCGACGAGGCTAACCGCTATGAATCTACTTAGGTTAAAATTCGATTGCAGTTGCGCTTTTCTTATAGCGTTTTCGATTATCCTCCTCGCAAATCGCTCGGAGATTGCCCGGGATCAGAGCAATGACGTCACAGATCACTTTTAGAGCGCCACAAAGCCGACCACGAGCACTCGGTCAACGATTAGTTCAAAAACACATACGATTTGTTCTCTATATTGTCTTTTGGGAGAACCCAGAGACCTGTCTTCTTTTACACACTTTGGCAAACCCTATCAGTGGGATTTACTAAAAGGGTTTATTCTATTTTAGAACGGTCCTGAGTTTAAGTCAAATTTTTGGTTTTAAGCATTTTAAACCAACCCTCCTTGAGTTTTGGACATAGTTTGATTTATAAGAAGAATTTTAATAAATTTGTTTATTGAATAATCATCTTAACATAATCTTTTGTTGGATTTAAGAAGAAAGTTTCAATTTAGAAGAAAAGAAACCCACGCGGGGTTTTAATAGTAAACACTGTAGAACAAATTAAAATTGGGGTTATATGTCACTCTCATTAAAACTTACCCTTGTTAATTATTTTTCCAATAAATGCTTGATGGGTAATAATAAAATAAGGAGTAGATTAATTTTGTATTTGTTTAAAAGGTGTTTTTATTTATAAAATGTATTAAAGAACTTAAAAAGTACAACTAGCCAACACCTTGTTCTTTAATTTTTTAATCTTTTGCCAGTGTGCACAGGGAAAACTAAACATCAGAATTAGCTGAAATTGCAAGGGTGGTCATTTTTAAATGCTTAACAAAAATATTTGAAGGATTTTTCAAAATTCTCAATTATTTTTTCTTCAAAATAAAAGCTCTGGTGCTGTCATCTATCCCAAAAGCCTCAACGTAATTGCGGTTAAGAATAAACCCGATTTACAAAAAAAATAGAGAAATACTACACTACTACTTTCCTTTTTATATTTCCTTGTTTTAGCGAAAATAAAAACTAAGTTTCCTTTTTTCTAAAAGCCTGTGGACTCCGGAAAAGAAAACACACGCAGAATTTATACGATTCCATGGTAACTGCAGGTGTTTTGTCAACCAACTTTAAATCGGACCGCAGTTGGACAGAAGACTATTTTTACGTTTTCTGACAGAAAACCATTCGAGGTTATGTTTATCTTTAAAAAAATGTGTTTTCAAACACAGTGTTCTAAAACAAATATGAACCCACTACGCGTGTGCGGTCGCCCGCCGAAAAAGGTCTAGCGCTGCGCGGGCATTACCCCGAGTATGAAAGAACCAAGAGAACTTTACTGGCTCGCTGGAATTACCAGGAATTGGCATAGAAACATTCGGCGCCTATAACCCCACATAATTTAGTTTTTATTTGTTTTTTAATTTAAATTATTGCGGCATAGTTATGTGCAAGTGTATTAGTGAAATCTTGGAATGCAAAGGATAGATTTTAGAACCTCAGTTTCAAAAACACACGGATACTTGAGTACTAACAAAACAGGTCAGTAAAGATCCATTTAGAGGTTGGAAAGACTCTTGCTAGTCGTTGAAGCTCCTGTTTAAAATAAAATACGATTATTTCGTCTAGCGCCAGTAGCCGATTTTTAAATCTGCATGCTTGTAAGTTAACCTTTTGTCGGTATCAGCTAGCGGGAGTGTTTCCAATTCAATTATAAATGCACCGGTAAATGCAACCTTAAACATTACACCCAGTTACATTAATACGTAGTTGGGTAGCGTTTTTTTAGCAGTTAATTCTGCAATAAATGGTTTTCTTTTATTTTAATATTTTACTTGGTTTTTTAGTGGCGCAGAACGCGAAGTCAAAATAAGTAACCTAACCCCAAATTTTTGCCCGGTGCTAAAAAATCTCCGGTGTCCCACTGTGGATAAACATAAATAAAGTCTCCGCGTTGCCATGGAAAACAAATTCAATGACGTAAAGTTTTGCAAAAAAATCAGGTCGACATAGTTAAATTGATTTCCCGTACAGTGTTGCTAAAAACAATTCCCCAGATTCTAACTACCTTTTGCCAATATTGCCATTTATTTAGAAGTATTTAGTCGAAATGTCAGTTGCTAAATATTAGCTGCGTTCAAATCACAAACAGCGAGTTCGGATCTCTTACGTCTGCTTGTACCTTGGCTTGCACCAACTTCTACTGATGAAAGCTACAGCTTTAAAATGGGCTTTGAGTAAGGAAAGTTTTCTTGACTGAGTTCAAAATATGGCGTATTTCTGGACAAAATTGGAGGTATTTTATTGGTTAATGAAAAACTTGGAATATTAAATAAGGTAAATTAATCCTTGTAAAAACGGTTACTTAGGGAAACTATAAGCGAATTTGTTACCAATTGCCGCAAAATAATTCTTTATGGGGGCTATAAATTTAAACCACCCTCCAGAGGTGGTCTAAAAAATCACCAACTTTATAACCTCAAACACAGATAATGAAGCTATTATGTGCCAAATTTTTGGCGTATTCACCATTTGACATTTTGAAACCTGTCAAAAAAAATTAGTTTTAGGGCATTTTCTCCTTAAATATGGTATATTTTGAGAAAAAGAAGCAGTTTTTCAGTGGTATTTTGCAATAACAATAAAAAATAATCAATAACTTTGTGTCTTTCTGTATGGGTAAGTGATTTTTGAAAATTTGTTTTAAATAACAGCTGTAAATATTTAGACCTGTGGGGGGTACTATTTTAGATCTTAGTAAATCCCACTGAATATGTCCCTAAACTAGAAAGACTATGTGCATTAGAACGTTTCGACATATGACTCAACTGCAAGAAAATAATGGCTGTGTTAATTCACTAGGTACTTACTTATGTGTCAGTGTAGTTGGAAACTATATACATCCTCTACATAATTCATAATTTTAGCCTGTTTTTCATTTGGCTTACTATACAGTACGGACGTAAAAAGTCCCCCCCCCTGCTAACTCTTAAACGGATTGAGGTATCGACTACAAGTACTTACTACTTACAGAGTTATGAGTTTTTTGACTATAGTTTACGTATTACGTGTAGTATTATTCAACCTTATGGTCTTACCTTAAAAAAATTATTTAAAATCAACTGAATACACCGATTTTTTTTTTTAAATTAAAATTTTAAATAGGGAATTAAAATACCTTTTAAACCAGGTATCACTCGACCCCCCTTTATATTTAAAATTTTAAAGTAGTTAGACCTACGTCAATATGACGCTTATACAAAATATGTCAAAAAGTAGCAAAAGTGTTATCATTAAACATGGTTTTTATTTGAAGTCGATATCTCAATCCATTCAAGAGTTAGCAGGGGGGGGGACTTTTTACGTCCGCACTGTATAGCAATTTAACATAGTCAAGTTCCTTCTCTGAGGAAGAAAGTAGTGATTCTACTTCAATAATTTTTCCAGCAAAACAACAAAACACAATTTGAATTAGGTTATGTCAATTTTACGCGGGATTTCCGTGCTCCGAGCAATCCCGCTTGGATCGGCGATCAATATTCGAACACGCAAATCTGGCAGAGAGCAATGACAGTTACCAAATCGAACACGCAAATCTTTTTCCGATTAATCCGGGAGCGCTCTAGCGAGCAATAATCGAAAACGCTATTAGCAATGCATAAATTGTGAAGCTTTATAATTATAGTATCGTAAAAATTTATTTTGATCAAATAATAATATAATTATATGACACATATTTATCTTGATCATTAAATACTCTCTCTTAAATTCATCTAAAAAATAAAAATAATAAATCTGTACTTAATTAAACCGTAAATGTCAATTTTCTAAAACTCCATAAAAAAACTTTATACAGGGCTTGCTTAAAAACTAAGAGTATCAAAAGCTTAAATTTACTTTTTTTTACCTTTTTACGATTTTTCGCGTTTTTTAAAGTTTCGCTTGCTGGCGCACCTGCTGATAATGTCGCCGACGTGCCTTTGGTGGTCGAAGACCTTCATTATTTGACATTTCGCGTCCAGCATGCCGTCTTCTATTATTTTGATTCGTTGCAAATTGCCCTAAAAGTAACCAAATCATTTCGGATATCTATACGAATTGCGTCATCTCACATTGCTGAAGTGTCACAAAAGCAACGTTGTCTTACCTTAATTAATTCATTCACTCGGTTAAAATCCTTTTCAAACTGCTTGTTCATCTCTTCCGCCTCAGTAAACTTCAAAAGGTCTGTTAACTTGTTGTAAACTGATTGTTCTTGCTCCGCCTTGACAAAAATATAATAACTTGGTTAATATTATTTTATCTTTTTGTTTATTATAAACAAATATTCACTTCGCGTAACGATTTTCGATGAGTGTCCACTTTGATGGTATATACAATAAAATAACCGCCCCATATACAATGGTTACCTTAAGGTGCAGTTAGACTGTGGTAGTGTAGTCGTCGTTGCATTTGCCGTTTTCTTTTTGTCGCGGTTACGGTTAACCTTAGTCCTAAAATTTCCCGGAAGTATAAGCAAACGAAGGAGACAGCGCATCCTGTCATGTTCGATGCCTTGAGAATCGGAACCAGCCTATTTTGTCGGTTCAGAATGGTTGCGGTTCTCAAGGTATGGATCTTCACAGGATGTGCTATCTACGTCCATTTGTTCTGTTCATGTCAGCTAGTAGATGACGTCATAGCATTTTTGATGTGAAAATTTAAGTATAATCCGGAAATTCATAAAAATTAAAAACTTTTGATGATATACACATGTAAGGATAAGCAATTATCTGTAAATTTAAACAATATTCGAAGATATTACACAATCGAGGTCTCCTTATTTTGCTTATGTTTCAGGGAAATTTTAGGACCAAGGTTAACCGGAACCGCTACAAAAAGAAAACAGCTATTGCAGCTGTAGTGAATTTCTTTCCATAGATAATGCAGAACAGGATATTTTACAGATAAATAGTTAACAATATTTTTTGGTACACACTTTTTAATATAATTTACCTTGTTTAATGTTTTAAACAAATATTGGTGATAATAGACCCTCTTGCAAAATTTTTGAACATGTTAAAAGATCCACCTTACATATTTCTTTTGTATTAACCGAGAAAGTTCCGTTTTTTCTTAATATAAGTTCAAAAATGCTTTAGTTTTAAAACTAGTGTTGATTGGGTACCAAAGATGGACAAAATAAAACTGTTAAAAAAAATGTGGTAATTTTGTATTTGCATACATACATACAGTCAATAGTGTGTGCAGTGGTATTAGCGATAAATTAACAATGTACTATACTATTTATATCTGATTCGCTAATTAATATTTAATAAGAAATTAAGAGCCTTTTTTCTAAGTGACAAAAAGCGCTTACTTTTAGCATTACTTCGCTTGCATGGACAAATTATATCAAATAATTTACCTTCTTAATCTTATATATTGCTTTAGTAATGACCTTTAGAAAAGTTATAGTACCGTATTATCTGCACGGTTTAGTTTATCATTATAATGGATTAAGTATAATAAATAATAATCACTTTTCAGTTTAAATCCGTTTAAATTATTTTATTTTGGAATGTAACGCAGATCAACAAAAAAAAGTTTAGATAGAACAACAAACTGAAAACTTCCTAGTAGTAACTAATGGTAATGAATCTAGGTACAAGAATACATATAGAAACTGAAAACAGTCTTTCACTGAAAATTGTAGAAGCTGGTGCTGACATGTATTTCAAAGCATACTTGAAAAGGATGGGAAAGTTTTTATTTTCATTTTTCCACCATGTATATGGAGAAGCAGTTCTTTCTATCAATGGTAAATTGAAAATAAGACTGAATTTCTGCCACTAGAGTCTTGGACTCTGAAGTCTTTATCGAATCCGCCGAAGTTGAAGCCACTTTTGATATAACATCCCAAACCGACACTTTTGTTTTCTTTGGTTGCAGAGAACTGAGTGGTTCATCATCGGAATCGGACAGGGAAAAACAGACTCATGAGTAGATGTAGATTCTACATTTTACTCGGTTGTGACTTCTAGCTGAGATTCTGATTTAATTAGCCTCACTAGTTCATCTCTTACCTTATATTTTGTATTTTCACTTCTAAAAAAACTGCATTTATATCTAGGATCCAAAATTGTTGAAAATGAAAAGTTTGGATTTGACTCTAGCTCTATATGACAAAATCTTCTATTTAGGTTTTGTATTAATGTTTCCTGCATCATTCCTAGACCTCGTACTTCCATTTCAGAGAGCAAGGTGTGTATGGAAGAAACTGTTGGAATTATTTCAGAAATGGCACACATTGTTGAACTGAAGTATCTAAGTAATCTCTTCAAAAGGCTCAAGTAAAATAAGCAGATTTTCAATTAACTGCCACTGATTTGGAGAGAGGGTCGGTACATTATTATTTTCAGCTGCTAATAAAGTAAGAGGTATCTTTTGTTCCTGTAATCTGTTCAACATATGAAGAATTCCAACGGGTTGGTACATCTTGGATCATTTTTTTGATTGGCATATTCAGATTTTTTTGTTGTTTTTCTAGTTTTGCCCTGGATGAAGCAGAATGGTTCAAATGAGTAACAATATTTATTCCTGAAGCGATTGTATCGATAACTGCCCTTTGTGATTGAAGTGCATCTAATACAACCAACTGCAGGATGTGAATAAAGCAAGACTCATTGCTAACTTCCATGAATTTTGATCCTTTCTTAACATTGGCTCCTCCATCTCGAAGCAAAATATGTACCTTATTGTGTGGTATGTTATTTTCCTCGAGCAAAAGATTCAAAACATTGCGGATATTTTGTCCAGTATGACTATCTTCAGAAAATATACGAATACTTAGAACAGCATGTTTTCTTTCAAAATCTTTATGAAGCCAGTGTCCAGTTAAACTGATGTAGCTTTGATAAGTTACATCTTATGTCCACATATCTGTTGTAAGGGATATCCATTCGACCTCTGCCAAATATTTTTGGCCACTCTACACTTGTCATATAACTGTGGAATTACTGTATTCGTGAAATACATGCGTCCCGGTAGTTTGTAACAAGGCTGTAATTTACCAACAAGCCTTTGAAATCTTGAAATTAAACGAAAAATATTTGCATTTAATATCATGCAATCGAAAAAAAATCTAATCTATGAGGCAAATTTACCTTCATCTTCTACTATTGTGAATGGCTGATTATCCAGCGCCATCATTTCTCCGATAACTCTGTGAACGCTTTTGGATTATTTATGTCCTATTGCTTGTTAAAATGACTCGGCAGTTTAGCTTGTTTCAATACTTTTTTTCCGTCCTTTTTTTGCTCCTCTTCCTTCCATTTATGATATAAAAGTGGATGTTTATGAATTAAATAGTTCCATAACGAAAATGTCGTTGCGCTTTTGCCAACGCCTCGCACTATTTTTTGTTTACATTCGCCACACACCGCCTTACTTTTATTGGATTCGTCAATCAAATAATATTCCCAAACTTTACTTGCATTATTAAATGTCTTAACACTCACAAAGTGAATAGGTACTAAATTAGAAAATGAAATTAAAACCATTCCTTTAACTTCTCCGGTGATTTCCCTGAATGTTTTCAGAATGCGTGCGGCTGACGGCTCGCACCAAACCCAAAATTGTTTCCCAGGCCAAAAAAAAGGAAGAAGACGAACGTGCCCAATTTACATAGCTTTAAAACCACAATTCAACTTGAACTTTTTTTTCTTAAATATCCGGCCGGATATCCATAAGGATAAGCATGGGAGTGATTTCGTGGAAAAGCATACAGTCGATCTTTGCAATAAAATAAAATGAAGAAGGTATTATATTTACCTATGTCCCCATCCCCTGACCAACCGATGTTAATAATATTAATGTAACCTACCTACAATACGCAGTGGCGATACAGTAAACCCCCCCCCCCATTTTTTTACATTAAACTATTAATTTTCTAAAATTTATTGGTACATTTATTGGTAAATCTCTAATTTCTCTACATTGAATATTTTTTAAACCAAAGAATATAAATACCTATAGGGTCATTCCATATCAAATCAACCAAAAAATCACAAAAATTTTACGCGACCAATTCCAATTTTGATGATTTTTGGTATATATTTTCTTCTTACCATAAAAGTTGAAAATGCAAATTTTTAGATTTTTTTGATTCGTAGTTTTTTTTTTTAATTTTTCAAAATAAAAAAGTCAGCATTTTGACCTTAACAAGAATGTACAAAACTAGCAATATCTCGAGAACCACTTACACTAGGAAAGTAATAAATGGCTCATTTTAAAGTCATTTTGAAGCTCTTTTTTATGAAATATCACAACATAATTTTAACAAAAAAAAAAATTGGAAATAAAAAATTGAAAAAAAAAATTGAAAAATTCAAAAAGGCCATTTTTAATTTTTTTGAAAAAAATATATAATTTTGGTCAAAGTGTTACTTAATTATCCACAAAATTTTATGATGGAGAAATGATGGGTTCAATGTCAAAAAAAATATCAAAAATATTAAGTACATTTTATAGGCGATTTTTCATGCATGTGACATTTTTAATAAATTTTTTCACATTGAACCCATGATTTGTCCATCTCAAAATTTTGTGAATAGTTTAATAACACTTTAAAGAAAATAATATAATTTTTTGAAAAAAATTAAAAATGGCCTTTTTGAAATTTTTCAAAAAAAAAATCAAAAATTTTTTATTTATTTTTTTTTCAATATATGTTATGCAATATTCTCATATGAAAGGTCTTTATAAGAGCTTTAAAATGAACCTTCACCTACTTTTCTATTATAAGTGGTTCTTTGGATATTCCTAATTTTGTGCGTACATGTTAAGGACAAATAAGTGACTTTTTCGATTTTCAAAAATTAATTCAAAATAAACAACTGGTCAAAAAAGTCTGAAATTTTGGATTTTCCAGTTTTTTGGTAGGAAAAACATGTATACTAAAAATCATCAACATCGGAGATGGTGTGGTAAAATACCCTGGTTGACTTGATATGGACTGACCCTAGGGTCATTCCATATCAAATCAACCAAAAAATCACAAAAATTTTACGCGACCAATTGCAATTTTGATGATTTTTGGTATATATTTTCTTCTTACCATAAAAGTTGAAAATGCAAATTTTTAGATTTTTTTGATTCGTAGTTTTTTTTTTTAATTTTTCAAAATAAAAAAGTCAGCATTTTGACCTTAACAAGAATGTACAAAACTAGCAATATCTCGAGAACCACTTACACTAGGAAAGTAATAAATGGCTCATTTTAAAGTCATTTTGAAGCTGCTTTTTACGAAATATCACAACATAATTTTAACAAAAAAAAAATGGAAATAAAAAATTGAAAAAAAATTGAAAAATTCAAAAAGGCCATTTTTAATTTTTTTGAAAAAAATATATAATTTTGGTCAAAGTGTTACTTAATTATCCACAAAATTTTATGATGGAGAAATGATGGGTTCAATGTCAAAAAAAATATCAAAAATATTAAGTACATTTTATAGGCGATTTTTCATGCATGTGACATTTTTAATAAATTTTTTCACATTGAACCCATGATTTGTCCATCTCAAAATTTTGTGAATAGTTTAATAACACTTTAAAGAAAATAATATAATTTTTTGAAAAAAATTAAAAATGGCCTTTTTGAAATTTTTCAAAAAAAAAAATCAAAAATTTTTTATTTATTTTTTTTTTCAATATATGTTATGCAATATTCTCATATGAAAGGTCTTTATAAGAGCTTTAAAATGAACCTTCACCTACTTTTCTATTATAAGTGGTTCTTTGGATATTCCTAATTTTGTGCGCACATGTTAAGGACAAATAAGTGACTTTTTCGATTTTCAAAAATTAATTCAAAATAAACAACTGGTCAAAAAAGTCTGAAATTTTGGATTTTCCAGTTTTTTGGTAGGAAAAACATGTATACTAAAAATCATCAACATCGGAGATGGTGTGGTAAAATACCCTGGTTGACTTGATATGGACTGACCCTAGGGTCATTCCATATCAAATCAACCAAAAAATCACAAAAATTTTACGCGACCAATTCCAATTTTGATGATTTTTGGTATATATTTTCTTCTTACCATAAAAGTTGAAAATGCAAATTTTTAGATTTTTTTGATTCGTAGTTTTTTTTTTAATTTTTCAAAATAAAAAAGTCAGCATTTTGACCTTAACAAGAATGTACAAAACTAGCAATATCTCGAGAACCACTTACACTAGGAAAGTAATAAATGGCTCATTTTAAAGTCATTTTGAAGCTCCTTTTTACGAAATATCACAACATAATTTTAACAAAAAAAAAAAATGGAAATAAAAAATTGAAAAAAAAAAATTGAAAAATTCAAAAAGGCCATTTTTATTTTTTTTGAAAAAAATATATAATTTTGGTCAAAGTGTTACTTAATTATCCACAAAATTTTATGATGGAGAAATGATGGGTTCAATGTCAAAAAAAATATCAAAAATATTAAGTACATTTTATAGGCGATTTTTCATGCATGTGACATTTTTAATAAATTTTTTCACATTGAACCCATGATTTGTCCATCTCAAAATTTTGTGAATAGTTTAATAACACTTTAAAGAAAATAATATAATTTTTTGAAAAAAATTAATAATGGCCTTTTTGAAATTTTTCAAAAAAAAAAAATCAAAAATTTTTTTTTTATTTTTTTTTTCAATATATGTTATGCAATATTCTCATATGAAGGGTCTTTATAAGAGCTTTAAAATGAACCTTCACCTACTTTTCTATTATAAGTGGTTCTTTGGATATTCCTAATTTTGTGCGCACATGTTAAGGACAAATAAGTGACTTTTTCGATTTTCAAAAATTAATTCAAAATAAACAACTGGTCAAAAAAGTCTGAAATTTTGGATTTTCCAGTTTTTTGGTAGGAAAAACATGTATACTAAAAATCATCAACATCGGAGATGGTGTGGTAAAATACCCTGGTTGACTTGATATGGACTGACCCTATAGCCTTATATAGTCAATATACATACTGCAATACCTACAGCTATCAAGTAGAGGTGACCAAACTTTTGAACTCTAAATTTTTCTCTTTCATCACTCTATCAAAATAGCAATAGCAATATTATAAATAAGGCGGTCGTGTTATTTTTATTACCCATAATACCCAATCTAGAAGTCTATTTTTAGCCATCCATACTATAGTATAGGGTAATGGGATCGGCAAAAAGAAAGACCTAAATATAAAATTTTTTGATGGTGTCTGTCTGTCTGTTTGGGAGACAATTAGGCAAAATCCACTGAACCGAAATTTTATGAAATTTGGAAAAATCGCCAATTGTCCCCTTGACTATAATTAGTTGTTTATCTATACATATAATAAATCTCTAAAAGGACCATTTGTGTACATTGAATTGTACATTGACTATTTTTTTATATTTTATTGTTTGACCAAACGAGATACCAAAAATGCAATTTTTACAATTTTTGTCTGTATGTATGTCTGTTTGTTCCAGCATCACGCATAGACCGCCCAGCCGATTTTGATGGGACTTTCACTATTGCATTCCTTGTGTTCCTAGGCAACACATAGGCATTTATTTCATCAAAATCGGTTTACGGAAACAAAAGTTGTGACATTTAAAGGAATAAAAGCGGGAAAAATGAGTAAAACCGCAGGAAAAGCGGCGCGGCGGTGTCTAGTGTGTAATAAAAGTAATATGTCTAGTGGGTAATATAAGTAATATTTGAGGAAAAATGTTCTTTAAAAAAGTTACTTTTAAAGTTTTATAAACAATTTTAGAAAATTACTAGTTTGACGTAGAAAAGAGGAGAGGGATACTATAGCGCCGCTGTTTATTGTAGGTAGGTACCATTATTAATTATTAACTTCGGCTGGTCAGGGGATAGGGACATAAGTAAATATAATACTTTGTTCATTTTTTGAAAATATCGACTGCATTTCCACGAAATAACTCCCATGCTTAAAGTTGGTGTGTTCATGCCATCTCTTTCATGTGCGCCCGAAAATATCTACCTATCTCTGTATGAGTTTTTTTCACTACAACCACCGTGCACCGCTGATAATACGGTACTATAACTTTTCTAAAGGTTATTACTAAAGCAATATATAAGATTAAGAAGGTAAATTATTTGATATAATTTGTCGATACAAGCGAAGTAATGCTAAAAGTGAGCGCCTTTTGTCACTTAGAAAAAAGGCTCTAATTTCTTCGCAATTATAATAAACCAGAATGATTAATCAGCGGAACAGATATAACTACTATAGTACCTTGTTAATTTATCGCTAATACCACTGAACACACTATTGACTGTATGTATGTATGTATGCAAATACAAAATAAACACATTTTTTTCTTCCCCAAGTTTTATTTTGTCCATCTTTGGTACCCAATCAACCCTAATTTTAAAACTAAAGCATTTTTGAACTTATATTAAGAAAAACGGAACTTTCTTGGTTAATACAAAAGAAATATGTAAGGTGGATCTTTTAAAATGTTCAAAAATTTTGCAGAGGGTCTATTATCACCAAAATTTGTTTAAAACATTAAACTAGGTAAATTATATTAAAAAGTGTGTACCAAAAAATATTGTTAACTATTTTTCTGTAAAATATCCTGTTCTGCATTATCTATGGAAAAAAATTCACTACAGCTGCAATCCAACCACGACTACACTACCACAGTCTAACTGCACCTTTAGAACATTGAACTACTAGAAGGAGTCTGGTCTGTCTGGTTACACTGGTTGTTTGAGTGCAACATCTACAGTAAGAAATCTGTGTTGCCAATTTTAATAACAAAATTATGCAACAAAATACCTATTAAATTTGGATTAAGTTTTGACGCTTATTTATTAATTAATTAATTAGGTTTAAGATATATGTTGAAAAAGCTAATATATACAATACATAATATTCACAACCTATTTAAAACTCGACTTTTTTTGAAAATTTAACATGTGTTTTCCTTAAACATCTTCTTTTGTACTCAACGTGGCAACATTAATTGTTTGTTGCGGTTTCTCGATTTTTCCTGGAATATCATTATTGTTTTGAAAGTGAAAATTTCAGCACTTTTCAATAGTGTTTTTTTGATATTTTTTGAAAAGTTTGTGGCGAAAAATGGTATTATATGCAAGTTGAAACAGAAGCCAGGTACGTTAAATTAAAATATTAACTAAATATTAGGTTAGCATTCGTCATATTTGGCAATTCTTGGTAAACAAAGGCAGGAAATCTGTGTTGCCGGCTTGTCATTAATTTTCTTTTTCTTATTTTTATATTTGTACATCCTACTTGAATACATTTTTAGGTGTTTTTTTTTATAGAAACATAGATTTTTATTCCTATATCTAGACCATTTAATTAAACGGAACTAAAAATTATTGACGGTATTTTAAATAATATTAAAAAACGTATTAAAACGTATTAGGTTAACATGACAACAATGGGATGAAGATGTTGAACTCAAATACCCTTCCCTAGGTCTGAAACAAAACTCCTTCTAGTAGTTCAATGTTCTAAGATGGTTACTCTTCTCCCCGTGAAAATTTTTGTAAACAAGATTAGTCATCTAAATCCAGGAGGCTATGAAAATTTGTGAAATATCAGTTTTTGTTTTTTAATGTAAAAAACCATGATATGTTGCTAACAAAATTATCACTTCCAGGGCGTGTATATTAAGTTTATAAGCATATACTTATAAACAATGCATCCCCGTGAAAATTTTTGAAGCAAGATTAATCATCTAAATCCAGTAGGCTATGAAAATTTTTGGAATTTCAGTCGTTTTATATAGATAGCCGATGGCATATGAATGTCACGTATTACTTTCCCAAAACCAAGCAGTTTTCGTTTTTTTTTTACGTAAAAATATGTGCCGCCCAAAATAAAAATGATCTTATGGCGTATATAATCGCATTTTAATGATCGAAAAATTAATAAGATGCGAAAGTGCCAAGGCAGAAGTTTTCTCTGGATGATACCAAGAATTTTACAGGTAAGTTTATTTTTCCCTGGTAAAATTTTAACTTTAAAGCCTGCTTGATATGGTGCAATAAAATCGGCAAGGAATTGCAGCACTACCTTGCAAGGTCAAAACCGAAAATTTGCAGGTCATTGAAAAGAATAAAATGTAAACAAAATTTCTAACCACTTCCGGAATCAAAACAAACAAAATGGCGTTAACAAAAACAATCCAAACGGTCGTATATCTTTATTGTCATGGCCTACTTGATATGTTGCACTTGTAGGGCGTGCATATTAAGTATATAAGTATGTAACCATCCTTTATCTATGGTTCTATTGCTGACTTCTCACGCGTCTATTTTGGATTGTTTTGGTTTTAACCTCAAAAGCGGGTCGTAATGTATTTGTTTGTTTTGCTTTTTTTTACTTTATTTTTAAATAAACACGTGTTGTTTTTATACTTTTGAGTTTCTTTTGCGAGAAGATTTCGTTTCATACTGCAAAAAAATAAAATAAAGAACAAATACCAAAGTCAACAGCTGTTTTTGCACTTAAAAAAAGCGAGCTTAGTTTCCCGATTTTGATATAGCTACCATCAAAATGATCGCCCAACAAATCTCAATGTTTGCAAAGGTTCATTTTATTACCCTTTCCTACATCTATGCATAAGTTTATGTGTTCACCTCACACGAAAGTAAAAACAAAAGTGGAATGATAATACCCCCTGAGAAATTTCACAAAAATGACCGCCTTATGCAGGTAACAGTTATGAGCCTAAAAGAACGTAGTCACATCAATCGAATCGATTTGACATTCTTTTTCGTTTTTGGTGTGTCTTTTCCACAATCAGTAATTGGTATTTTTTACGATGATTTTTCATAATATATTAAAATTTTGTTTTTTTAAATTTTTGTTAATAGAAAAAGTAAAGTTATATCATTTTTGGATGGGTTTCAAGTCCTCCTGAAAACATGATATATATTTGCCTGCTTTTTTTATTAGCCACACACTTGATTGAACCAAAACAAAAGTTACTAGGATGTTACTCCGTTGTTTTTTTAGTCAAAATAAAGTGTTTTCGTTTTTTTTGCGTGTTTTTGCTAAAAATATAATGTTTTGATTTGTTCAGTGCTGTTATACAACCAGAATGACTGGTTTTTTGCCTTCCATAAGTGATGTGCGAGTTTTTTCCACAGAATTTTTTGTCCGTCGAATTAATAGGGTGAGATTAAAGTGAACATAATCCAGTGTGTTTTCTTTTAAAGTTATAGACGATACCAACATTTTAGCTATTTTTGTGTTTTTCTTGTTGCTAGAAGCTAGCTTAAAGAAGGGCAACAACAATGGCTTGTCAAGCCATAGGCTGTTATTCAAGCAAGCGGAAAGATGCAAATACTGGTGTAACATTTCACATGTAAGTCTAATGTACACAATTAAGCTTGATTTATAGCCATATATCTGTTGCTGTTTGTGCTCGCCATTTGACATTAGTTTTTGTATATTTTTGATTCTGCCTAGCTGTTTTAGTGTGCTTTGAACATTTAAAATTATTTAATTAGGCAGTTTCAGTGATGCTAAGCACAGACAACTTAACTACATAATAATTTGAAAAACATTGTAAAAAAGTCGAGAACTGATTGAAGGCTTAATTGGTTTCCAAAATAAAACAGGTTTCACATGACCTAATGTTCTCTTGTTTGCCTTGTGACATTAATTGAAAGTATTAAGGCGGATTCAGAGTGCCTTAAGGTAAGCTGTAAGGAAAATAAACTATATATAGCAAACACATGCTGCTGTTCATGGTATACTTTGAGCTGCAAGTGGTAAGCATACCATTAACAGCATACATTTGCCCTAGTTTATTTTCTTTTTCTCTTACCGCATATCTCATACTGCATACCTCATACCAATTACCTTATTGCACTCTAAATTTCCCTTAAAGTACGTATGTAATTGCGAAGAAGGAGTTATTTCTGAGAGATGTGCCAATGGCAAACGGAAAAGATAGAAAAGTCATCTTAAACAGGAAGCGCAGACAGCAACTGCAAGTACTTATAAATCATATTAAAGATAGAGCGTTAATGAAGTGCTAATTTAAAAATTTGGTGCTTCTTTTAAACGAAAATAAGAGCATGTTCTTGTAGCTTCAGATAAACAGTTCTGCATAATCTGATCAAGAATTTGCTTTGCTGTGCTATGCTTGTATCATGACAACTATTTTTTAATTCTACAAAATGTTAAATAATCTTTATGTATATATATTTAATTACTTGATTACTTTTAATTTTAATATTCATTTTCAATATTCAACTACAAAACAAGAGCATGAAATAACCTTTATATAAAACAATCAAATCAAATACTTACTGTTCAAGTGAGTAATTCTCTATTTGTAAAAGTAAAAAAAAACAGTTTATCTATGAACCTTTAATAAAAAATTGTCAAATTATATCAATAACATGTAAGACAGTAATTTTTGGTCTTAACAGTCATATGTGGCTTTAAATATTTTGATAACTGTGAATATTTGCTGCTTAGCTATGAATTTAAATGTGTAAGTTTATTTTATTTTATGTGGATTTTCTTTTTATTTTGTGTTTAGTTTTCTTTCTGTTGACTTATTATTATTTATCTATCTCCCCATGTATTAGGATATCTAACTTGAAAATAAATTTTTATTATTATTATTTAGTGCTTTATTATCTTGCTCTATTTAAAACTTCTTTAAAAAAACAGCATATATCCCAAGTGTCCCAAAGTGAGTGACATATTAGAATATTTTGAACACTAATTGAACCTTGAATTGAACAAATAAATTTAAACTTTGTCAAATTTTTGAAATATTTTCACACACACAAGTTTCAATATTTTAAATAGAACACCCCAGTAGGCTATAACATGTCATTTTTGATATCTTTGGTGTCAAAAGACTTTTTAAAACCTTTATGCTCGTATCCACCAAACTAAAAATTGTCCGATTAGGCTTTAATCGTGATTACTTACTAATCAGAGTTTAGAATGTGGTCTTTTACCTTGCAAACTTGTTTACCAAGACCCATTCCAAACTCCGATTAATCATGATTAAAGCTTAATCGGAAAATTTTCACGTTGGTGGATATGGACATTAAGGTAGTTACACATTACAGTTTTTAAGTTACTGGATGTCAAAAATACTGAAATTAAATATCAAAAACTAAAGAAGATGCTTAAATTCATCTCATATTCTTAACAATATTTCTATAAAGAATATTAGAAAAGTTATTGAGTGATGTTTTATGGTATGAGGTCACCTTGGAGGTCACTTATCTAGGAATAAAATATCTAGGATTTCAAATTGACAACACTTTATGTTTTGTGTTCAAAGAAAAGTTTTTGTTTGCAGGTCAGCCAAAAATCAAACTTTATTGCTTGCATAACTTTATTTAAAGCATTTGATTATTGTTCCACCATTTTATATTTAATTTCTAAAAAGCAAATTGGCTTTTTAGAGGTTTTATTTAACAGGGGAATGAGATTAGTGCTTAAATATGGTTTACAGTTATTTTCTTACTATGATTTTTATTTACAAACTAGGACCCAGAATCCTTTAGTGAGTTTTTAACATAATTATTTTAAAAGAAACAGAATTCAATACCATAAAAATAAATAAAACAAAATTTAGCTCTACCATGATGTCACTATTTTACTGAAAATATACAAAATTTCACTAATTTTAAGAAACTTCAAAAAAAATAATATATACTTAGTTTCTATAGTTAGCTTACTAAGTTAAAAATATCTATGAATATATGGGTGTGTGTGTAAGTATATACAGACCGCTTCAAGCTACTGCGAACATAGGGCGGAAGAAGTCTAATTTGCCAGTGTACGTACATGCAGAGACACCGCACGCCTATCAGTGAAGCAACCAACACTCAGGCTTCCGATCGCCATTCGCTGCCGTTCGCCGCCATTCGCTGCCGTTCGCCTTGTATTTAGTACGCCTCTAACCACGGTGTCCTACCAAGAGCTCAAGCATGCGTAGGGGAGATAAGTTGGCACTTTACATACCTAGGTATGTCTAAAGGCAGATTCAGAGTTTATTAAGGTATATGCATGCTGCTGTTTATAGTATGCTGTAAGTATAAGTGGTAAGTATACTATAAGCAGCATGCATTTGATATAGACGCATTTCCTTGCGTCTTACCTCATACCGCTTACCTTATGGAACTCTGAATCCGTTTTTAAGCTCCCCCGTTTTTATTCTCCCTATGTAAGAAAGAAAGAAGCCTGAACAACAATTTTTTTCTCACTTCCCCACATATTTACGAATTTCTATAAAATTACCCTAATATCTGTTTAATATCCTAATTTTCAAAGTTCTTATTTTTATCAATATTTCCAGCAATTTTCTCCATCCAAAAAAAATCATAAATGTTTTAATTAGTAGCCTATTTAATCCAAAAATAAAAAATGTTTTTAATAAATTTTCTACCCAATGTAAACAACAACGATTCATTTACAATTTTAAAACGAATTCAAAATATTTCAATGCACATTTTGTGTGGTATGTTGATTAAATCTGCCAAACCTTACATTTTTTTTTTTAAATACTTGATTACACCATACCAATTTTATTTCTAAATTTCAGTTAATTTGCGCGAAATATCATGATTTCCTTGTTTAAATTTGATTTAAACTTGAAATGCAAACGCACCACAATGACAAATTCAGTCAACCAATTTCTTAACTCTGTGGTCTAATATGGCCGCGCTCACGGTTAACCCGTTCGCGCAGGTTGTCGCCCCTTCTCAGTCTGGTTTATAATTCAATGGTTCACCTGTATAGTTTTAACCTTTGATTAAACAACCGAAAAAGATTGGTTTTCAGTCCCCTTATAAATATGATATATATTTGCCTGCTTTTTTTATTAGCCAGTTATTAGTTATTAGTTAATGCGTTGTTTTTTTAGTCAAAATAAAGTGTTTTGTTTTTTTTTGCGTGTTTTTGCTAAGGTAGGTGTTTTGATAACCCTTTTTATTATTAGCCTCAAAGTTAGGGAAACTTTGTCAATACCAACTGATTTAGGCTCACAAATGTCAAGTAGATGTGGCGTTCATTTTATTTATAGGATATTATCATTCCACCTTTATTTTTACTTCCGTGCCGTGATCTCTTTAGCTACGTTCGATTGATCTTTCTAATCTGAATCGTTCGTTTATTACGTCTAGATGTTGGGGAGATCAGCACCGATCAGTTGGACGTAAATCGGTTTTCTCGAAGGTTTTTGGTCGATGAAACAGATTAATTAACGATTGTGACGTTAAAGTGTGTACAATTTTTAAACTTTTCAGATCTTATTTTTTAAAAGGAGTTAAATTCGAACTTAATTGTCAATACATTCCTGATATTCAGCTAGATTATAGACACGAAAGGAAATTATAATATCTTCTATATTCTCTTCTGCAGTACTACACATTGATTCATCTTTTTACAAAGTAATTTATTATTCATAAATGACCACCAAAATTGTCTTAAAAATGGACGCCCTTAAGAAAAATTATGTAAAGCGGTTTAGAAGTAATAGAGCGTATTACGGTGATACCGTAGGCAAAATCGGTTATTTTTCTCCCGCATCCAAAAATAACGGACCCGTTACTTACGGAGGCTTAACGGGACCCGCTCGGTTATTTTTTAAAACCAACCAGATTTATTTCTGTGCAAAAGCTGCACCACAAAAGCAGAAAAGGTGATTATTCGTTTTTTTATTTTTTTGTGAAAGTGAATTTGCAAAAACAGGAATTGTGGTTTTCTATACTATTCTATTTACATTGACAGTTTGTATGTGGGCAAAAGAATACGGTTACGGTAATTTGTGTTTGTGGCTTAAAAATAATTTTTATCATCTTAATTACGGTAATACGGTAAGCAAATAAGTTGACGATAAATTAGTGCTCAGGGCTGAGGGCAGGTGTGTCGTTTATTAGAAGCGAATTCTTTTGATAAAAAAGTGCGTCACTGGTGCAAGTTTTTGTATTCTTTTGACCAACTGATAAGCCCAGTGTTGTAGTGCACATTTTTTCGCACGAGATGTAAGAGCCCGTGGGGTACTGGATTTTTAATTGTTTATAAAAATGGCGGCAGAGGCAGTTTGGCGGGATTTTAAGTGGCGGCGACAAAGACGATGAGGAGTAGTAGTAGTATAGGGACGGTCCGTGGGCCTGTGCCCCTACTTCCGCTGCAACTCTCTCTCCCGGCCTCCCTGTCTTCTTTACGAAGTTCAGTATGTCGGCACATTTGAGCAAGTGCAGCTCTTCGTCCTCTATCGTGGGAAATCCCCACTTCAATTGCCTTGATCTGGCATATGCATCGCACTCTGCTATCAAGTGCTGCGCCGATTCCTCTTCAAGCCCGCAAGCGGGACACATCGGATATCCTGCTCTCTTATTTGCTTCAGATGTTTGTTCAGTCGATTCTGCCCAGTCAGCATCCCTGTCAGCAGTCCAAAGTCCTTTCGGGTCTTGCCTAAGAGCCATTTAGTTCTGACTACATTCGGACCATCCACGAATAGCTTGGACTGTCTGCACTTTGACTTTTGCCTCCAGGACGTCTTCAGTTCATTATTCGCCCATTTGTTGAGATCACTCTGTACCTATTTCTTTGTTATTCCCAGAAGAGGTTCAAGTCCAATGTATTGGATTTCGGCCCCTAGTCTGGCAAGTTCGTCCGATTTCTCGTTCCCAGTGTTACCCTCTTGTCTTGAGCCAGTGTTTGCAGTGCTTCAGCGCACTCCTTCACCAAACTACTGACTATTTTGTGTGTCTACTGGAGTTGACCGCTTGTAACAGCGTGCACCGATCTAGATTTCGGTGGTCCTATTTATACCGAAATCTAGTTGATTCAGCAGTTTGTCTCGTTACGTAGTGTGCGTAGATGCTAAGGTAATAAGGTAAGTGACTATATGTTTATATGTGGTAGGCCTTGAGGGCAGCCTGGCTGTCGGAGCATATGTATATGTCCCTCCAGCCATTCCTTGAAACATCGTAGGTGTGTTCTCCGAGTGGATAACTTTTCGCGTACACTCCTGCGCCGTTCTCTGCCTGGCTGACAGTTTAAAGCTATCCGTGTAGCAGACCGTCGCCTCTCTGCTTAATTCCGTTCGGAATTCTTCCCTTTGCCACGCATTCCATTCTGGTATTGGGACTTTGTACTTTTTATCAAACCTTCATGGTTTAAGCGGTGCTTTCACTGGCAGTCTTAGAAGGGGCAACTCTTTCGCCGCCAGTCCCTCGACCGCCAGATGGCCCTCTCTTTTCTCCCTGCCCTTCCATTGTCCCTTAATCGCAAATGCGTCGCCATCGCCTCCTTCTTGATCCAAGTTGGAAGCGAGGGGAGACGCAAGATTGTTTCCAGAGCGTGGATGGGGGTCGTTCTCATTGCGCCGGTTATCCCTCTGGAGAAGAGCCCTTGTAGACTCGTGAGCTTTTTGGATATGGTCAGCTTTTCTATAGCGGGCCACCAGACCACTGAAGCGTATTGGATTCTTGGTCTATATCTATATTCAGTGTAGGATCCTCGGACTAATGCTCCAGGTTCGACCAACCACTCGGCGCAACTGCCACATTGTTGCCTGGAATTTAAGATACAATGAGGAAGAATTTTGTGCTTTTGTGGCATGGAGAATATATCCTCAAAATACTTTTTTATTGAAAATGTCGTAAGATTAGATGTTTTCTTATTATTATTTAACTTGTATACAAAAGTTGTGTGAGTTTTTTCGTTGGTGAAAAATAATTCTCTGGAAGTTTCAATATGGCGGCTGGCAATTAAACACAGTTGTCAGTGTTAAAAAACTGGTCCACAGCAATTTGGAATGGAGTGTAAATAAATTTGTAAGTGATATTTATTAAAACTTAAACTAACTTTTACTGCATATTTTATTGAAGCTGCTCTGGAGCAAATTTTTAATTGCACCAAAATAAGGTCAGTGTGACACGAGTGGCGCACCAATTTTCTCAAAAGAATTTGCTATAGCATTACGTTTCCTATCTTTTCCGGTCATATAATCAAAATATTAACACTACTTAATCTAAGCCGAAAAAATCCTCACCAAATCTTCCATCTGCGTAGTCAAATGATGTATCTTCCACCCGTTGACTTTGTCGTGCACCTTACTCTGATTGGACAGGTCCATGATGGTGGGACGTCTCTCGTCTTTAGGCTTGACGTCCGCGTACCGCTGGAAATGGTTATGCGTCGCCTTCCAGTTTTGCCTGTAGCCGTTCAGAAGACTGGCCGTTGCCGGTTTGCGGATCTGTAATGCCAAACGACTACTGTCAAATTATGACACAAAAAAGTTAACTAGTGTTTTTTTATACGAAAATGCCATTTTGCACTAGGGGTTTAGAAGATAATAAGTTAGTAATAGTTTTAGACGCATAATAACTTATAAAAAACAGTACACTATAAGCTTACCTAAATAAAATAATCGGAAGTAACATGATAAAAAACGGCCAATGCTTGGGATATCAGGCGTCGAATGCTTCTTAGAGCGTGGGGCTTGACAGCAGGATAGCCACCTTCTATAACGAAGTGCGCCTTAGTGAAAATTAACGACTCCTGGTTTAGGAAGGTTTAGTAGTCCTTGATACAGAATGCCTACTAAAGATCCGTTAGACTCCTTGATACAGAATGCCTACTGGGATTGAGCGCTTGCAAAAGCATGTGCTACTGAAGAGCCAGTAGACTCCTTGTTACAGAATGCCTACTGAGGTTGACCGCTTGTAACAGCGTGTGCTACTGAAGATCCAGTAGACTCCTTGTTACAGAATGCCTACTGGGGTTGACCGCGTGTAACAGGGTGTGCTACTGAAGACCTAGTAGACTCCTTGTTACAAAATGTCTACTGGGGTTGACCGCTGTAACAGCGTGCACCGATCTAGATTTCGCTGGTCCTATTTATACCGAAATCTAGTTGATTCAGCAGTTTGTCTCGTTACGTAGTGTGCGTAGATGCTAAGGTAAGTGACTATATGTTTATATGTGGTAGTTTATGTTGTGATAAAAAATGTTACTTGAATAATTATATTCATGACAATATTAACGGAAAAAAATGCATTTCAAGTCTCGACTCTTTTAAAAATCCAAGTCCGAAAATTTATGTGACTTTATTTGGCTATCCGGCTATTCAAAGCCTACTAAATTATAATTTTTTTTGCCATTTTGGTTGTTGTTTTTGTTTGCTTGCGATCGAATGCTTTGACAAGAATAATTTCAGAAGTTTTTTAGTTGCTGTCAAGCTTTTAAGTGCGCGATCAAGGTAAAATAGGCGTAAGTATAAATATTACCTACGATTTTAGGGTGCTCCGAAAAAAATCATGTTTTTATGCTTTAATATAGCTCAATATAGCAATTTGAGTGACGTCGCCCACTTTACTTTGGGTTTTTAAAACCAAATTTACTATTTGACGGTGTTTTAGAGTAATATTCGGACTCCTACAAATTTAATAAAAAACTGAAATTAAAAAGGTTAAAGACAATTAGATTACTACATACAACCAACTGACCAATGAAATATATTTCTATTACTTTAACTTTATAAAAACTGTTTTTTAATGATGCTTGCACCTTGAGAAATTCTAATTTTAAAAAAATCCAAATATATGTGTACAACACGAAAAACGTAGTACTTAGATGAAAATGCTTCTCTTTTCAGAAAACAGTCTTGTTTTATATAAGTAAGTAGAAGAACGTGAAAGGCTGGCCTATTAAAATTGTTTTTTATAAGAGATCGATCGAAATAAAGGAGTAAATAAATTCTTGTTTATTTTAACAAAAGTATTATTTTGATAGGCATTATTAAAACCCTCTATTTTTAAATTTCAGTACTTACAGTTGGAACCTGTACAGCTTCGGGTGCCCCATCTTTGGGTTCTGAATGCCTGTCGTCGGAGTCATAACTCTCTTTTTTGACGGCACCGTTCTCGGAAATAAACTGCATATCGTCGTGATTCTCATCAATATCGTTCCCGGTGCTAAATAAAATTAAAAAATTACCAAATTATGCAAGGAAAAAAAAACGAAGAAAAACAAAATCAAAAAACATTGCTACAACAGTGAAAAAATGGGACAGTTAAACCTGATTCCGTCCTTCTTTGTTTTACATTAAATCAAAGTTTAGGGAAATACGTCTTCAACACACAAAATGTTAAGGACGAAAAAAAAATCAAGGATCAGAGTTGGGTTGTCCAGTTAATTTTTCTGTATCTATCTACACCAACGTTAACTGGAAATAATACATCGCGTACCCTGTAAACGGGCCGATAATCAGCAAGGGTCCTGAATTAGGACCGCCTTTCTATGCGCTGTGGCCGGGCACATAAAAGGATCACTTAACTGATTCGTATGAGAATTGATTTTAAAAATTGCGATTCTGATGGAAAATGGGTTTGATGAATTAAGTTTCTTAAAGAGAATTGCTAAAAATTTCTATAAAAAACGAATTGGGAACATAGGGAATCAACATATGTATAAGGGAAAAATTGAAATCCTAATTTAATTAATTTAATTATTAAAATATTAAAAAAACTTACAGCTGTTGTTTTCTGGGCTTCTTTCGAGGACTCATTTCGACCGGCGGTTTCGCGTCATCTTCCTCTTTCATACTGACCGGCGCCATTAGATTGCTGTCTTCGTTCAGTTCCTGTAAACCTGGGCTAGAGGTCGCTGAGATCGTTGTGCTTCCGCCTATATTTAGATAGTAAGTATTATTGGATTGAGGTCGGCTTTTTATTCAAAGTCTGCAAGAATCCAGGAAATTTTCGATGTTAAAACCGATAGACGAAATAAACGAAGTCGTTCTAATAACTATACCATCTTCATAAGACCAATGAATTAAACAAGCAAAATGATATTCGGTGATCCTTTGTCTAACGCATATTGCTCTTATTGAAAAATGTTATCATTTTATTTAAAAACTATTGAAGAAAAAGGAAACATATTAGATATTTTCCACCTAAGACACGTCGATTTTATTTCCAGGGGGACACATTTTGGCTTTCTGCATCATTGCTCCTAAATTTTGAATAGGAAAAGTGGGTCGAGTGATATCTTGTTTTGAAGGTCTTGTAAATGTCTTTACAATCGTGTAAAAATTTCGAAAATCTATCGATTAATTTTTCAGATATTACCTTTCACACTTGCATGAACCAATGCCAAAATCGTTTTTTTTTTTAGAAAATATTGTTTTTATTTTTTTTTTAAATTCCGGGACACGTTGACTTTGTTTTGGTTATTGGTACATTTTATCATTGCATTTTTACCGATTTTTAAATTCTACCTGAACTATGGACGTTATCTCTGGAATCCGGAGTAGGAGATGGGGACTGAGGTCCCGGAGGTACGGATTGCAGTACTGCGCTTAAATTTTTAGCCGCTTTCAACGGTGAACCTTCGTGGTCCCTTTTTCTTAGAATGCTTGGCCTTGGAGATGAGACTGTCTATAAAAAATATAAAAAACGACTGCAGACATTCCGAAACTTTACATTCACACATTACTTTTTTTCGTCGACAAGTTCATTTAAATAACAATCAGGGGTAATCATTAGGATATTTATTTTGATAACTTATATATTTTTTTCATATCTAACTCTTACCGGCACAGTGGTCGATAAAATGAACCACCAAATTACTGACCCAACCGGCACGGTAGTACACTTTATTCATTTCAACACTTCAACTATAGCAACGAATATCGCTCAGCGGTGTTTGATGCCGCGCTGCATAGTGATATCTATTAGGT
Source organism: Oxystoma pomonae (assembly GCA_963921995.1). NCBI lineage: Eukaryota > Metazoa > Arthropoda > Insecta > Coleoptera > Brentidae > Oxystoma > Oxystoma pomonae. The sequence goes on along the minus strand of OY998166.1, from coordinate 93,685,015 downwards.
TGAGCTCAAACCTGTATTTGTATTTTGATCCAGTGGCCATCCCTAGCACGTGCTATTATTAGTTTTGTTGTTTTTATGGTGACCGGGTAAATTATTATATTGCAACATTAAAAAATTTGGCGCCACCTGGGGCTTAAAATACTTTTTTTGTACAGGTAAGAGTTCATGGATTCAACAATTTCTATTTAAAAAGTAATTTTGAATTAGTGGCCTTAGAAAGAAATTTTAGTCTATTTACCAAAAAATCAAAAAAAGTGCTCCGAGCCGTGTCTTAGTTACTACAAAAAATCCCGTTCTAAGCTCTCTGTAAAACTACGACATTTGCTGAGCTAAGGTCACTGACTGAAAAAAAAAGAATCTCTAAGACTCTTAAACGTGTTCGCATTTTTCATATTTTTTGCTACCATCTTACATAATCCCCAACAAAATTATAGTGTATTGGAAACTTCAATTTTTAGAACAGGAAACTCATTTATACCATGCAACATTATCCGATCAAGATTAGAAAAAAATAACATCTTACTAAAAAAAGGATCAACGCCAAAAAATACAATTTAACAATAAAAGAAATACACACTTAGAATCTTTAAACTTCAATCAACACTTTAAAAAGAAAAAATAATTAATTTTTCGTTGGAGTTGACATTAATTAACAATTAAATTTTCATTATAATAACTTTAGTTTATTTTTGTTGTTACTTTACTAAATAGTAATATAATAATAATATTATTATATTTCGTTTTTTTTTAATAGGAAAAAAAAATGTTTTCCCAATTATTAATTATTTGGTATTAAAATGCAAATCTTATTTTCATTGATCGAATTGCAAATGATTATAACGTGTATTGATACTGATTTTTATTTATATTTGTTATTTCCCAGTTGCGAAATAAACAATTTAATTTAACATTTGGGCAAGCCCCAGATTGACTACGTAGATCTGAATAATGCCTTACCACAACAAATCTAAAACAAGCTAGGGGGAAAAATCCACAACATGTAATTCACAATCGATCCGCTAGAGGTAGTCGCAGTGGAACATACCGCTTTTGGGACACTCACACCTGAATCAACTCTAATCAGTACCTTATTTTGAGAAATATTCTGCTGTAAGCCCTCTGACATACTATGCACCTCTGTGGTGCTTGGATGCTGTACGGCAGTGTTTCCTTGGAAGGTTACTTGGGGCTGCTGCCCTCTCTGTTCCACCACGACTGCTGGGGCGTAGCGCAGTTGCTGCGCGGCGCTTAGTAGACCTGAAATTAAACAACGTAAAAAACAAAGTATTTTGTTTTTGCAATTTATGCAAATATTTTGATAGAATTTAAAAAAATACAGAGTACCTAACTAATATTTAAGGTCAAACTTTACGTAAAATATACCTACTGCAGTGTTGACCTTAAATAGTAGTTAAACATTTTTTTTGTCCCAACTTGTTTAAAAACACAAAAAGAAACCAAATCTGAGAAATAATTGACCAAAAAAACAAATAATAAAAAAATGGTTTGTTTAAATTTTAATGATAAAGCTTTTTTTAGTATAAACTTCAAACAATTTTAAATTTATTTTCTAAAAAAAATCAAAATTAATTAAATGTGTTTCGTTACCCATTGCAGAGGTTTTTTGACAACCTGTGTGTCTCACCAAAAAAAAAATTATTTAAAACAAAATTACCATGTATTTGCTGTTGAGTGGTTTGTACTGGCATCAGCGTCGTTCTACTGTTCTGTTGATTGGCGACAGAGCCTTGAGAAATGCTAGCAAAAGCCCCTTGATGCTGACCCAAAGTACTTTGTTGTGCTAACGATACTGGGTGCTGTCCTAAAAAAATTGGAAAACGCACTTATTTTACAAAATTTGATTACGAACTTCATTCTTACAAAACACTTTACCCTCTGGTGTCAAGATAAAAATCTGATACTTTTGTTTTGTTTTGTTTGCGAACAACATTCAAGATGACCACCAGAGATCAGGAGACCAAAATATTTAGGCTGGCTAAAACTAGAGGGCTGGTGTATAATTTTTGACATTTATTGTTTTACCAGAGCAACACCGTTCTCAACTAAAAAGCCAGTTAACTCATTTTCGTTTTAGTGTCCTTTGGCCTATGATCGGTGCCATATTGACACCAAACTGACAGAAAATCCACGTTTTACTTGTCAATTTGGTTATAAAAATGGCAGCCGCAGTAGGCTAAAGGGCACTGAAGCGGTAGGAGTTAACTGGCTTTTTAGTTGAGAAAGGTCTTGACCAGAGGTGAGAAACTCGATTTGGCAGCTGTCAAAAATTGCAGGCATTTGAGAGAGATCAATCCATAATACGTTATGGAAGCTCAGCCAAGCTACCCCCCCCCCCCTCAACGAAACGCAATTTGGATATTGTAAAAATTATGGACTAATTATGTACTAATTTAGTTTCCTTTTTGTACTTAGTGAATAACGGAGTGATTCGCACTGAAAAGGGAGAAAGGTACTTTTAGTTTACAAAAACCATCGGTTTCTAAGATTTTTGTTTGATTTTTGTTGTAATTATTTTTTTTTCAAATCTCAGGCCTAGGCAGAGGGGGTGTGCCTTGATATCAAGCGACATACCCCATAAAAAAAAAAAAAATAGTTATCTTGAGAGTAGCCAATTAATTTTTTAGGAGGCGAAATTAGTACCAAATTCTGGCATAGTCACTTTTGGTCGAATCTCTTTCCTAAGCAGAGGGGGGTGTAACAAACAAACAAAAATCTTAGGAACCAATGGTTTTTGTAAACTAAAAGTACCCTTCTTTAAGAGTACATAATTAGTACAAAATTATGACATATCAACTTTCATTAAATCTATCTCCTAAGCATGGGGAGGGGGTGCAGCTTAGCGCCAAGCCACACCCCCCCCCCCTTTTACGTGCGAATAACTGTTATTCATTAAGTACAAATTTTTTTAAAAGGGGACTAAATTAGTACATAATTTTTAAAATATGCAAATTAAGTTTCGTTGAGGGGGGGGGGGTGTAGCTTGACTGAGCTCGTTGTGGAGCCTTAACGGCAAAAGTTTTGCAGTTTAAAAGAGAAGTCCGTTAAAGAATTTGATAATTTTTACCTTATTTGTGAAAAATTGAAGTCAAGAGGGGAACTACAGGGTTGAAACTACAGCCCTTACCTCTCTCCCCACAAATTTTTATTATCGCTGTGGATTGCTGGGCTAACTATCATTACGTATTTTGAGGTTGGAACCACAGAAGTTTTCACAAAACAATAATACTATCAGATTCAATAAGATGGCAATATAATAAAAAATTTAATACTTGCTGCCCACCAAATAGTGCTGGCAAATTGCCCGCATTGAGGCAGAGTAAAAAAAAGAGAGGAGAGATACGATGGCTTAAATATTTTGACGTTTATATTCACCTTGCTGTTGTCCTATCGGCCTATTATTGTAACTATTGCCCGAATTGACAGTTGTTTCGTAAAAGTACGAGTTATTGCCGGGCAAGGGGTACGCTTGACTTTTCGCACCTTGTATCGAACTGACTGTGGTGTGGTGAGGCACTATGGTGGCCGTTGTCGGTCCTGCACCTAACGAACATTGACAATTTTAACATAGTCAAAATAGTTCAATTCTCCTAATGTAGGTCAAAATATGTTAACAGAGTCTTTAGCTTAGACCATACATACAATCTCAAGATAAAATAATTTTGACCTGTTATGCTGTTTGAGTGAACATACTTAAAAACGACTTGTAAATTTTACAAATCACCTAGGGGGAGAGCGTAAAAAAATCGGACAAAAAAAAACTACAAAAAAATCCGATAAACAAAAACGTTACCGGTTTCATTTTAGCATAATTTAACGTTACGTTTTTGTTTAACCAATGTTTTCTATATTTTTCACATTTTTATGGCATGATTTTGGTCAAATTTTAAAGCTTTCTTTCCAAACTTTCGATTTCTAGAATAAAACACTCACTTTTTTCAAGTATTCATGTTTTTTTAGCGTTCAAAAAAAGTACTGCCAAAAAACACAAAGATTTTGTTTTTAAATAAATTTTAATAATATCCTCTTTATACCGAAAATATATAAAAAGAAGTTTTTAAATATGATCTAATTTATGATAATAAGGTAAATACAGAATTCCAGAAAAAATTGGTTTAGTGTTAAGGCAACAGCATAAAATAATTTTTCCCACAGTGCATATTATTTTTATTTTCTATTTTTCTTTAAAAAACTGATAATATTTTATATCTTTTAATGCTCAAAGTGTATATTAAGCCTTAAACTAGTATATTGACTCCTTTTTTAAAGTATGAAGTTCTTTAAAATTAACTAATTTAAGATTAAAACTCTTTAAATTAAGGAAAACATGCCTATACCTTAAATATATAAACACCTTTTTAATAAAATTATTTTAAGAGAAGTTACATAATTAAATTCATTACCACTAGGCCTCCAAGATCTAATGGATAGTCCAGAAACCTACAGGCCTGTTGCATCCTTGTTAGGAATCATCCGACTAACATAGGACTGGACTTGGTGTATGAAGCATAACATAATACGCTTCATACGTCAGGTACAGTCCTATGTTATCGGATGATTCCTAAGGAATTCCTAGGAATCATCCGAGTAACATAGGACTGGACCTGGTGTATGAAGCATAACATAATACGCTTCATACGTCAGGTACAGTCCTATGTTATCGGATGATTCCTAACAAGGATGAAACAGGCCTGTAGGTTCTGGACTATCCATTATATCTTGGACGCCTGGTCTTTCTTTTTCTAAATTATTTTAAGGTTCATCATGGCAACCATTAGCTATAAAACATTGAAATCGGGTAAACAAGCTTTAAAGATATTGATTGGATTGTAAAAGGATAGAAACTTGTTAAAGCTAGGCTGAAATGCTTTAATTATTCAATAATATTGTAAAAGGATATATAATTTTATGTTTTACCAGAAGTAATTTCAATTAAAATAAAGAAAAAAAAAACGTTATTGTTTACATACCTAAAATGCCAACACAAAACTGTCTGTTTGACAAGTGAATGAGTATTAAGTCAAAAAGCAAAAGCTACTTAGTTATTTATTATTTATAAACTAGATTAGAGTGCCTACACAATGGTTACTTTGCATTTTGCAAAACTAGTTTTAGATTTTGTATTGGGAAATCAAGATAAGCAAAGCGCCCTCTAACCTAAAGCCCCCAACTATCCTAAAGCCCCCGATACCATGGCAACTGCAGGTGTTTTGTCAACAAGGCCCACAGTAGGCAGAAGGGTATTTTTACGTTTTCTGACAGAAAACCATTCGAGGTTATGTTTATCTTTCAAAAATATTTTTTCAAAAACGAATATGAAACCACTCCGCGTGTGCGGTCGCCCGCCGAAAATGGCCTAGCGCTGCGCGAGCATTACCCCGAGTTTATCAAAGAACCAAGAGAACTTTACTGGCTCGTTGGAATTACTAGGAATTCGCCTAGAAACATTCCGATAACTTCACATTATTTTGGTTTTTATTTTGATTCAATTTTTTTTTAAATTTAAATTATTGCGGCATAAGGATATATTTTAGATCCCAACAACAGTTTCAAAAACACACGGATACTTGAGTATTAACAAAACAGGTCAGTAAAGCTCCATTTACAGGTTGAAGAGACTCTTGCTAGTCGTTGATGCTCCTGTTTAAAATAGAATATGATTATTTCGTTTAGCGTCAGCAGCCGATTTTTAAATCTGCATGCTTTTTAAGTTAACCTGTTGTCCTTAAATCAGTGGCAACAGCTAGCAGGAGTGTTTCAAATTCAATTATAAATGCACTTGTAAATGCAACCTTAAACACTAAACCCAGTTACTTTAATATGTAGTTGGGTAGCGTTTTTTTAGCAACTAATTGTGCAGTAAATGGTTTTTTTTTATTTTGGTATTTTACTCAGTTTTTTTTATGAAAAATATCTTTTATGTAGGCACTAACTAGGGTCCCTAAAGAGTTAAAATTTATGATCGCTGGAATTGCTAAAAAGTGCTGAGTTGGTTTGAGTTCATGATTTGGGTGGTTTAGTTCCCGCTTTAGTTAAAAAAAATGAAAAAAGTTTCATCACTGGTAAATTTGAACTTCCTAGGGGCTCAGGTAAGTGCTAAATAGGTATCTAAAGAAAACTGTTTACTACACTAATACCGTTTAGCCTTAATACATTAAGTGAGCAGCATGAAATAATACTGTAGAAAATTTTACTGATAAAAAGTTATTCATAGGGCCAGTTTCTCAATAGCGGATTATCAGAAACTTAAAGTAACTCGCGCTCTATAAATCCCAGTTTCCTTGCTGTTTTTAAGCCAATATTTTTTTTAGGTTAACCCTGAGGCAATGTAACTTACCCTCACCTTGAAGCCCTGGTGATCCTGGAGTTAATTTTAACCTGATTTTTAAAGATTTTTACTAGGTTATGTTGCTTGAGTTAACAAAAACTCGCTTTTGAGAAACCGGCCCTTAGTCTCTCTTGCTTTTTGAATAAAATAGGTTAGTGACTTGAAAATTGGAGAATATTAATCAGGAAAAATTCTTTAAAATATAAATAGTTGCTCACTCATCTTTCAAATAAATTAAATACACAGGATCAAATACTATGTGTATATGTCATAACTGGTGGTTAGTGAACACTTCTATGAAAGTTGAATCATGCACTGTGAACCTGCTTAGATTTTAAAACTCATAACACAGGAAAATAAAACTGCAGATTACAAAACTTGATTTACTTTGACTTGATACTTTTGTCTCCAACTTATAACTTAGATAACAAAACCAAACCTCCGCTTCTGTAACTAAAAAATTATTATGCAAAAAATCTTTTAAACAGTTTATAAACATGTGCCAATCAAGAGAAAATTTTTAAGAAATATTGGTTGTCCTCGCCTAAAGTGCAAAATATAGAAACAAAATTTAGAGATAGAATATTTCTTGTTATTTTTATTATTATTTAGGAGCTGTATATAATAACAAAACATATGGAGCAGTGGATATTTAGGCAACTACCTTAAATGAAAAAGGAGAAGATTCTAAAGTGCCACCACCCAGAGAAGAATAATAATCTATAAATTAAAAAGTCTACAATTTGTACCCAAACATACAGAGCAGTGGATATTTTGCCAACTAAAATGTATAGCAAAACAAGATGGTTCTATAGAGTCAGCACCAAACAAAGAATAATAATCTATAAACTCAAAGTAAGTTTTTGCTTCTGATTTCAATTATATTTGGTGAAACTTCCTTAAATAAACAAAATTTATTATAGTCTAGATCCGACATCAAAAATTAATTTAACTCTTATTGTTTATTGCAAATTTCCTGGACCTATTTCTGGACATATTTTGAGCCTCCCCTCATCTATTTCAATTCCATTAAAAAAAAAGAAAACTATACACAAAGAACAAAACAGACAACAATTTTGAAGGGGGACACTCACAGATACTTTTTGGCTCTGTTGGAAATTTCATAGGGTAATTTTTATCTCTGGAATTTAAAAGGGGAAAGGTCTTTACTATTAATTATGTCAAAATTTTAAAAAGCTAGGATGACTGGTGTTTAAGATATTTGCTTTTAAATTTGGTATGGAATGAAGAAAAGGTTTGAACCTTTTCAGCGGATCAGTTTGACCACCAAAATTTAAAGAATAAAAGTAGGCTTATTTGGATGATATGTTTGAGAAAACAATCAGAAAAAAATCATGAAATGTTTATTCCCTTTTTTATTATGAAAAATGTAACTTTAAAACCAACGTTTTTTCCTGAATTTTGTGCAAGAAATTGTTTATTTGTCGCTCCTTGACAAATTTAAACTTAATATCTTGCATGTTTCTAAAGCAATTTAAACGATCTTCTAAATAAGATGTCATTCGAGCCACTTTTTTATATAATTTCTCCTGGAAAAACTCATATCTCTCAAGTCACCCCCAAAAAGCCTGTTTATGGAAAAAAATATTAAAAAGTAATTTCTAGACTACTAAAATTGTATAATGTTTTTCAAGTGTTCACCAAATACTCAAAAACACCTCTGTTATGTTTTCGTTGAACATGAATTTTAATAATTTCAAGCATAAATCAAGGTGCCAATGGGCTTTTTTCCATGTTTGAAGGGAGCGCTTGATAATAAAGGTTTTTTGACGGATTTTGGTAGCTAAGGGGGTCTATTTTACAAATCCAAGTGATGAAACTCTGGCTCCTTTGGGAGAACTCCAAAAAATAAAACATAATATAGGGACCATAAGGGTTCTAAGAACAGATTTAACAGTAAACATTTTTTTAAATAAACACATCAAAAATGGACTATATATAAATCCATTTTTGTCGGAATATATATTTTTTTTGACACCCACCCAACCCACCAAAATTTTCAAGAGAAACTAGATCAAGTACACACGTATAATACATTAACCTCAGGGTTTTTGGAAACACTGATTCCATTTTTTCGAATAAACATTTTTTGGAAATAATATAATTAAGGTTCCTAGGGGCAAAAAGAATCGTAAATGACAAAAAAACTTGTGACCTCAATTAAGAAATTTTTGGATCAACTGAATTCATTTTTGGTGTAAAAAAAAAATTTTTAGGGGTAATTTAAGGGGCCTAAGGGTGAGTTTTAGGGGTAAAAACAACATACTATTGATAGAAAGACATCACTTTGGAGATTCTGGGGTTGACTAAATTCATTTTGGGGGTTAAACAGTTTTTAGGGGTAATGTAAGGAGCCTGAAAGGGCAACAAAAAAAATTATTGGTGTAAAAGATATGTGATATATTAATTTAGGGGTCTTTTGGGTCTTCCAAAATTAATTTTGGTGTTCCAATTATTACAATAGGGATTCAGACGAGGATTTAGAGGTAGTTTTAGGGAAATATATCGATTTGGATATTTTTAAGTCTTCTAAAGTTATATATATGTTAAGAGGTAATATAAGTTTGGGCTAGGTCCCAAAATTTTGTCCTAAGATCCTTTTATTATCTCCAGATTTTTTTTTATCCAAAAAATGATATCAGTGGATGTCTGTATTTGATCTGGTTTCTTCTAAAATGTTTGTGTCCCATCTTAAATATTTTGAGTTTTACAAGGATTTACATTAATCGGATTCATAAAATGTACAGCTGTACTAATTAAAATCAACTAAAAAAACTGAAATTAGTCAACCATGCATGCAAAATGTTTACTTTTAAAACTGCTGCTAGAACCCTTAGATACTTCTAAGAATTTTTAAATCACATAAATGGATTAAGGGAACCCAAAAACCCCTGAATTGATGTATCAGATGCCTATATTTTGTTTTATTTTTTTTATTAGTTATTTTAAAAAAATGGTCACCACCTTGAATATCTGGATTCAAGTTCCACAAAATCAGTAAAAAAATATCTGTTATCAAGATCTTTCTTCAATTTTGTTGTTTTCTCTAAAGAAAATATTTTTTCAGTTCATACACATATACTTTTTTTTTTAAATTTCAGAACCTAACCACATGAAGCCTGATATTTGCAACTACAGCTACTAGTTTGCAGTTCCAAAGAAGGAAAAAATAACATGTTATTCTTTTCTTTTTTAAGTTAGATTTAATTTAAATGATTATTAATAAGTATTTTTGAGATAAGTTTTTAAATTAATTTATTTAATTGCATATCTATAGGTTTTTATAATGTTGTGGCCATAATCACCTCAACAAGTTGAGCCATGTGTGCATTTAGTTTTACTTCCAAGGACCAGATGCCCACCGGTGGACACAAATCCTCCGCTGTTTTGTGACCATCGGTAGGCACGCGGTCCTGAGACGTAAAACAGAAATGCCCACATGTGAGCATGGGCAATGTGTTAATAGGAGGGTGTCACATTCTAAACACCAAATACATTTAATTATGTTTTAAATTGAAATATTTATTACACTCCATTCCAAATTGCTGCAGACCAGTTTTTTGTCACTGACAATGACAGTTCCATTTAGCTTCTGTGTTTAATTATCAGCCGCCATATTGAAATGGGTCCGGAGAATTTGGAATGAGGTGTATATGTAAAAATGTAATTTTTCAGCATATTTTTTAAAATTTTATTATATATAGTTAATTAAAATTGCTAAAAATATTTCTACGACACAAAAATGCTAAAGTATTCTACCCATATAGTTGTTATTGTTTTGTGAATAACTAAAATATATAAAAATTGTATTGTTCATTCTGGTAGTTTTCTTGCCTAAATTCCAAAATCTGAAAATAAAAAAAATTAGAGGTAAACATTTGTCTAATTTAGCTACAACGCTTTTTTTAGTACTAGTAAGGAGTACTTTAATAAATGTTCACTTACAAGCAAAACAGAACTCCAAAAAAGAGAAAGTATTTCTGCAACCCTATCTATGCCGCAATCTTATCTTATGCATTTTTAACTACATTGGGCATTGGTAATTAGAGTTTTAGTTAAAGGATCTTTTATTAGGAAATTAGAGATTTTTGGACCTGTAGGTATCTCTTTCAGAAGCTACACATTCCAAATTTTTAAACAATAAATGATTCACTAACAGAAAACACAAGTTTACATAAAAGATAGCAAGAGATGTAACATTACATTTGGTACCTACCTATATGCCAACAAAAATAAATAGGTAGTATTTGTGTGTGCAAGCATATTAAATATTAAGTTTTTGGATTTTATTTGAATTATTTATTTTTGAGTTTGCACAAGAAGTAATAATTTTGGGTAAGAGATTTAAATGAAAAAGGCATCAGTACATAAGGTCAATAACAGAGTTTGTACAGAAAACCTTTAATTGGATTCTCTGATGTCTCCCAGTTATTCCTAACCATTTGTAAAAAACTTATCATAATTTTTTCAAGAATTTTGTATAAAAGAAAACAACTGCAAAATTTTAGTTTGACAAATTTCATGATTCTAATTTGTTTTTAAATCAATTTTTTCCAGATGGGCTTCCAAATTTTCCTTGTTTTTGTATATTTTTTTGTCAAATTTCCTGACCTTTTCAAAGAATAAATTTCTCAACTTTTCTCGGTTTTTCAGTTCCATACATACTCTGACCGATTAAAATTGTTACAATAAGAATTTAAATTTTGAATTTTATATATATACCTTGAAGACAAGAAAAGCAGTGTCATTCCATCTTGATAGATTTCTTTCCTACAATAAGGCATGATTTAGGAAATCCCTGATACTGCAGCTAGTTTCCTTATTGCAAGGCTTATTGTATTCCTTATTGCATATTCTTTTCTACTGTTCACATAGGTGTTTTTTTTGCCAGGTGGAGCAGCCTTCTTATAAGTATTTTCAGGAACCCTCCCTCCTAGACAGTTTCCTCAGGCCAGTATGCTTAATCTTGAACAAACGTGAGGGGAATTTCGCTCACCTCACCTCTCGGTCTTGGACACCTTAAATTTACAAAAATATTCAGGTCCTAATTTTATTTTCAACTCTTAAAAAGTGCATAGAGGTAGGTATTAAAACTGGACTTTCTCTAGCTTTACTGTAGAGAAAACTTAGAAATAAGTAAATGAGCCAAAGTGAGCAAAATGTGCCTTACTATTTTTTTGTATAATGTTTTTATTCTTTACCTAATATTTTCACTATAGTCCGTGAGCCCAGGCCTATGAAAATTTATGACTACCTCACCGTTGAGACTTTGTATGTGTTCTTCAAGATGTTCTAAGGGGTATTTTTAGAGACCCCTCCAAACTTAACCCTTAACTGAGCCCTTAAGTTAAGGTCCTTTCAACAGAATTTCTCGGAAATGTTTAAATTAGATAATGTGACCATGTGTTTTAAATACTTATAAAGCAATCCTTGAAAAATCAGCTGTGAGGAACTTAATTTAACTTTTCGATGCTATCAAGAGGGGCTTAATGACAAAATATATTTTTTTGACAAAATTTTTGTCCATTTCTTGTTAAAAAAGTTACAAATTTAAGTATATAAATGTTTAAAATATCATCTAAGTGGACATAAAAAATAAATATTATGCAAAGTCTGGCAAGGTCTTGACAGTTTAAGTTATGGGCTGTGGGACTATTAATTTGTATGGTACCTAATTCCACATATGTTAGTGGTAGTCAAAAAGGAAAAACATACTTATTATATATAGGTACCTATATAAAATAACTTGTTTTGCAGAGGAATAAAGGCATATTTAGAGTTTCGTAAGGCAAGTGGTATGAGGTAAGATGCAAGGAAAATAAACAATAACAAATGCATGCTGCTTTTACTGCATACCGCTTGTGGCTTATGGAACACTTAGTTTGTTTATATAGGCCTCTTAAAGCGCTTTTATATAAGGATGGTTTGAAAATGTTGTCATATAAACACCACTAAAACCGATTTAAGCACTAAATTGATTTTATTTGGAAGCAGTTTATCACTCAAAAAAAGCCCATTCAACACCATTCTCAACTAAAAGGTCAGTTAAATTCTACGGCCTCAGTGCCCTTTAGCCTACTGTGGCTGCAATTTTTATAACCAAATTGACAAGTAAAACGTAGATTTTCTGTCAGTTTGGTGTTCATAGGCCAAAGGATACTAAAATGAAAATGAGTTAACTGGTGGTTTTAGTTAAGAACAGTGTTGGCCCATATATTTTAGGGTCGTTATAAACACTTTAGTGCATTTCTTCTAACCTAAAGAAAATACTAAACCCTAGTCTTTCAAAAAATCTGTTGTTAATTAATTAATTAATTAATTATGTTGTTTTATTTGTTTTTTCTTTAAACTGACATTTAATGAAGGACATAACCCTCGAAGAAAGCGATTTTATTTAAAACCATCAAAATATAAAAGCGCTTTTAGGTGCATATAAATGTAGTAACTGAGGACAGCAGCATATGCTTGCTATAGTTATGGAACTCTGAATACACCTTAAAAGAATCTAGAAGGAAGAAATTTCCTTAAACTAAAAATGAGTACCTAACAACGTTGCCTAGTCCCTTATAGTTATTTCAAGGGGTAATTATGCAGTATACGGTTTTCTGCCATTTTTGATTTTTTTTTAAAATTTTTTTTCACCAAAACAACCCAATCCAACACAGTCCAACCCAAAACAATGAAAAAAACACATTACAACCCCCCTCCAGGCACCCTTTTTTCTCTTTAAAAAAAAAATCGGGCGCAGCCGGATTTGGGGCCCTAAGGACCCTAGTAGGTGCCCCCATAAAGAATTTTTTCATAAAAAATGGCAACCGTATAGTGCATAATTACCTTCCAAGGAAAAACCAAGGGAAAAACCCTTATGAAGACAACAATACTTATTCAAAAAATGTATAGTCAACCAGAGGTCTTACCTTAAGAATTTGCTTCCTTTTATTTTTTCTTGATCCATTGCATATTTTCGGAGTCTTTAAGCACACCAAGAGGCAAATAATGTACTACATTAGCAAAAACCGAGGGACAAATAGAAAAACTTATTGTTTTTGACAGGCATTCACATGGACCTAAAGGTTTATTTGCGCGGTGGTACCGTACAGCGGCGGTAATGATGATGCAAGGCAATTTCGGGCTACAGCAACGAATCATGAGTTACACGGAAGCGAAAGTAAAAAAAACTTATGTGCTTTAGCAGCGCGGAATGCGAAATCAAAATAAGTAAACTATCGCCAAATTTTTGGCCCGGTGCAAAAAAAGCTCTGGTGTCCCACTGTGGACAAAAATAAATAAACTCTCCGCGTTGCCATGGAAAACAAATGCAATGACGTAAAGTTTTGCAAAAAAATCAGGTCGCCACGGTTAAATTGATTTCCCAATAGTATTTTTAACAACCAAAAAAAAAGCAGTTTTCAAAGTTTTCCAAAAATAAAATAAATAATGCCGAAAATAGCTTGGATTTTCAAGGAACTGTAATGACAAACAAAACAAGGGTTTAAGTTTTCCTATGTCAATTTGCTTAAGGTGCGAGAACACACCCAAACTTTAAAAATTCGTAAACTAAGAAGTAATGATGGTAAATGAACGAAACTCAGTCGAATCATCTTAGCATGACCCAAATGAAAAGTTTTAGGTGCGCAACATTTTTTTCCCTCTCAAATACTGGCCATGGCGATATAGCTAAAAACGTTATTTTTGACTAGCCCCTGTATACAAACTGTCTAACTTAAGTATAAAAAATCCCTATTGGGTGAAAATTCATTATCTGGAGAATTTAATTTCGCCTCTATTTTGGTTTAATTTTTTTAATAAATATGTTTTTTTGCCATTGGAATATATCCCTGTTGGGCATTTTCCCGACTATGTGCAAATATCTCAGAAACGAATCATACAAACTGATTTAAACCTACACAGTTTTCTAATATTGACTTGCACTACATACCAAAATATTATTAAATTCGACCGAGATACAAATTTATTGGTGTTTGTGTGTTGGGTTCTTTGTTTGTAAAGTGAAAAAATTGTTAGTTGAAGCCTTATTTTGCTGGATATATAAAAGCGTGTTGAAATCGATATGAATAATGGAAATATTGTAGATAAAAATAGAAGATCCAAGTGAACAACAATCCCTAGGTGCGAGTCCTATGGGGCAAAATGGGAGATTTGGATGGTCATCCCTTAAGGTAGTTCCTGAGAGGAAGAACCACTCTTATTAGACCTGATTAGAGGCCCTGTATATGATTTTTGACAGTTATTGTTTTACCAGAGGTGAGCAACTGGATTTGAAAGTTGTTAGGGAAATGTTTGAAATTGTGTGTTAGCAATAATAGTTGGTAACCCCTGACAATAAATAACTTTGTCACTGTCAGATTTTTGATTAAGAAACTTCAGGTTTAAAAATGGAATTTTGCTGTATCAAAAATTGTAAAAATACGTGCCTCGACGAATTTGTATTGTTCCCTTGTCCAACGAAGAAACTCAGAAAAAGTAATAAGAAAACATGCATTTACCAAGCTGGAAAATTAATAAAAATAGCTGAATTTCCGAGGTAAGTGAGCTACAAGCAATAGGTACAGACATACGCATTTAACATGTACTTCGTTAATAAATAACACATTATGTCTCCAAATTTTATTGTAATAAAAAGAGTAACAAAAATATAGATCATAGGAGTCTTTATATTTTACCTATTATTTACATTTTTAATATCTACCATGTGTATTCACTGTTTGTTTTTGTTTTTTTTTTGTCAAAGCTTGACATATTTTACTAACCAAAAAAAATCAATCTTTCACAAACTGTCTGGGGAAATTATAGAAAGAGACAACAAAACATCAGTCCATTTCATAAAACTCTTTTTACATGCAAATAAGAAAAAAAAATAGAAAGAGAGGGCAATATGAGTTGCCCACCATGGTAAAATAACAACTGTCAAATATATAGAGGGCCTCTAGATCTGATGAGTCCTCATCAGGTACAGATAAGGAGAGATTTGGTTTGTCTCACGCTTATTAGTTGAAACGTAACTCGAACGTTTAAGTACATCGGCTACAACCTGGACCAAATGGGTACAGTAAATTAATAATAAATAATAAAAATTAAAGGAGGAATGATACAATAAGCCTTTCAGGCTGACGTGTCGTTGAAGGTTAAGGTTTAGTGAGGGAGAGTCTCACATCTCACATCTGACTGTTTAGGTACGTTCGGGTAATATTAAAGAGTAGGAGTGGTGTGGTGTAGGATAGAAGTGTAGTGAGAGTGCGTCAGAGTTTTTGGAGTGGAATTGTAATATTCGAAAGCGTTGGAGTGAAAAGTGAAAGAAAAAAATGGTATAATATAATCGACAAATTTAGTGTGTAATTTTACATTTGTTATTTTTTCGATGGGCATAATAAAAAAAAACAATTTTAAATTACGCACTAAATTTGTTGATTGTGCACGTTACTGGTTCAATGAGGCCTTACTGCAGTAGAAACTACCATAAAATTACTATATTTGTATAAGTACATTTATTAAATATTAATAATTTAACTTTTTTGTTAAGTGATATAAACGGCGATAGAAACGTGCTGTCATTGTCACCGCACTGTAAAAAGTTCGTCATAAGACGCAACAAAAATGATCTATGGGTTATCATCAATGTTGATGTTCATAGTTCACAGTAAGAAATAAATGCTTTTTATTTCTAAACTGCTTACGTCTTACGCCTTACTTTTTACGGTGGAGAGACTAAAAACAAAACATACAGATACTTAACCTGTAAACATAAACTCTACGTTCGCAGTTCACGCATCTCTGTCTTTTCCTTTCTTACTTAGGGAGAAAAAGACAGAGATGCACGAACTGCCAACTGAACGGCAACAAGTTTATAATTCAAACTCGATCTTATCCCAGTGAGGACCAGATACCCGGTAATCGTGCTTATCCCGAAAAGAAATAAAATAAAATAGGGTTATGTGTCCCAAACAAGTTACTGCGCATGCTTGCACCGGCACCCTATCTTCACGAGATGGGACGTATGAAGTGAGTTCTTTTTGCTCCGCTCCTAATACCCGAACGCTAAAAGGAATCGCACTTTTCACTACTATTTGAATACCCGAATGGTTTGGAGTAAAAGGAGTCAAAAATAGTGAATGGAGTGCATTACTCAAACGTACCTTTTGTAGGCATAGATCAGGCGCCCATGAGCGATTCCCCTCCACAAAAACATGTACATAGCTCAACTTATTGGTTGGGTAGCACAACCATTTTCATTCCAAATTCAGAGTTTTAATTTTAGCCACCACACTGAAATTGGTACGGAGAATTTGGAATGAACAATAACTTGTGTTTGTGACCTTAATATTAAGTCAAGTCATGTACCAATTTCATGGAAAGGTTTCATATAATTAGTATCGAACTTCACTTCAAGTAAGCTTGTTTGATATAATAATTTTTTAGGTGAACTATTTAGCATTAAATAAACTTACTGTGGGCCGAAACCGGCCTTTGATTTGGTAAGGGCGTGTGGATGGCGTAAACGTTGGCACCGCCCAGTGGAGTTTGATTATCGCTTGTGACGTAAACTTTCGTAACGGGGATTGCCTCCGGGGGGCCTGGGCTACTGCCAGGAGGTCTTTGATGTTGGGCGGCATGCGCGATCATGGTGGCTGGCACGTTTACTGAGTGACAAAAATAAGACTTATTTAAGGCTATGGTATTGTTACAGGGTGTATATTTATGTTGGTACTAAGTTATTAAAGGATATCGCCCTTTTTAAATGGAAATTTGTATTCCGTAGAATTGAATGATTTTTTTTATATGTTGTAGTACTCGCCCTTAGAAGAATTTTGTTTTAATGCGCCAACTCTCTACCCCTTTCAGAAGTACCCGGAAAGTGACGTCGAAGTTGTCAAAATCGCACTTTTTAGGAATTTATTGTACTGATCTTATTCTCGTTAAATTATGAAGCGCTTCAGTCACCATCTTGCATCAGCCATATTGAACTTCATTATTTTTTGTCAGATTTAGACAAAACTTTTGCTGCAGATAAAGGGTTTTTAGCAATATCAAATTTTGATTAAAAATTGACATACGTGAGTTTCCATCTTACATCGGCCATATTAAACTTCGTTATTTTGTCCGAGTTATTAAAAACACTTTATGTGCAACCAAAATGTTGTTTGAAGCGGTCAAAAAATAAAGACGTTAGGTGTCTAGTAAACGCTTTATAATTTAGAGTTTCCGAGAGAGTTTCGTTGAAATCGGACGAGAAATAAAAAAGTTCAATATGGCGAAACCAAGATAGCGGTGCCAGTTTTAACATTTTGAATCCTATCTTTAAAAAAGAGGATAATGGAATATTCAAAAAGGGAAAAATCGGTTTGCAAATAAGGTCAGTACAATAAATCAAAAATTCCTAAAAAGTGCGATTTCACCAACAACATTTTTTAGGTCAAGTACTGACAACATAAACGGGCCCAGTACGAGCAAGAGGAAGTTACTATACAGTGTAATCCAATTAATCGTAACATATGGTGCAGTGACATGGGTCCAGTACTGCGCATAAAGCTTGCGGCTAGCCAACGATATCAACGGAAGCCATTACAACAGGAATCCCGCTCATAGACCTTATTGTCGAAGAAATTGTATGTGAAGATAAAAATGGCCACAGTGGAATCCTGCAAGATGGGACCGAAATACCGAAAAAGGACAATGGACGAAAATAATTATTCCCGACATTACTCTCTCTTTAGAAGATCAGTTACAAGTTTGTTGGAGAGCGAGGCATACTATGACATTACTGAGTATTTCAATGACCAATTTAGCTATTTTGGCGATTTAGATTATGTTTTAGTTTTATTTATTTTCCTAAATCTGTCCAATTGAAGATAATCAGTTTATATTTAAGTATTTCTTTTAAAACATTAAGTAAGTTTCTTTTAGAGCATTAAGTTTATCGAATGGTTAATGTAGAGACTATTTTGATGGGGTCCGTTGTCTTTTTTTTACGTGTTTTTTTAGTTTTTTCTGTTCTAGTATGTTAATTATAAATTTTTGTATTCCTACTTTGACTTGTCTGTGTGCTGTCTATTTAAGTCACCGATGTAACTTTCTAGTCATATAAATATAACCTAAAGATGGATACAACTATGCATAAATTTCGTAGATTGGCATATTTAAACCACATTGTAATCAATATGTAATTAAATTCTAAACCAAAATATTAATCTTTAAAAACCACTTTTCATTAGCTTATAGATAGGTTAGAATAATATAGGTAGGTAACTAGTCTGTAAATTTATGATGCTTTGTCAACGAGATTTTTACACTGTTCTTAATCTCAATTCAATTCAAATTAAAACATGGATAGACTGCAAACACAAAAAAATGTATTACTATATGACACAAGCTCTAACGGGACATGGATGTTTTTGAACATACACAAAGCGAATAGGGAAAACGGACGACATATCGCTGGCTTAGTATTACAATGTTCTATCAAGATAGGCTTTTAATGTAATTGTGCCAGCGATATGTCGGCATAGATGACGCAGAACATACGTTAATTTACTTTCCAAGATTTGAGAACTACCGCGAAAAAACACGATCTTCAGATAGAGAATATGACCATAGAGAACCTCTTCAAAAAAATGATAAAACACGTAGATAAATGGAACCAGAGACACGATATGATAAGAACGGTTCTAAAAATCAAACACGAAGACGAACGCACCTAAGAGACCAAAATAGTGAATAGTGAAATAGTAACGTTATATTCCTGAGAATGGTTCCGTTATTTCGACCAAATCTTAGTTAGAATTTAGTTGTTGTAATTTTAGGTCAAGTACTACAACAAATAACAAAATTAGGAAATTCTACCGAATACAAATCTACATTTTAAAAAAAGGGCGATGTCCTTTATATATGGTGTTAGGTGTCCTATTTATTGTTGCACCATTTATCTATGTGTAAGTCTAAGTTATAAATCAAAGGCCGAGTCTGGGTTTCGTAGGATGTGAAGTGGTTTCAATCAATAAACGAACTCAAAAGCAGTGACGAGACGATCGAAGTGTCAAGATTTTAGGGTGGACGCGAACAATTAACGCTTTTTAAGAGAAGCCTTTCTCTTGAGGGAAAAGAGCACATCCTACAAAAACCAGAAGCAGCACCCAGACCAAGGCCAGTTGGGAATACTCTATAAGTAAATTTTTTAGAGTGGTCTGTACTGTTCACGCAGCCTATACTTATAATTAAACATTATGATAGAAAAAAACATATTTTAAGTGTGTTTTGTGTACACAGTTAGCATAAACCTCATTTTTAAGAAAAAAAAAATGAACTCTTATATATTTTTGAGATAGACCCTTTACCCTAATCTTTGACTATCCTATTTTTTGTGTGTTCTACTATTTTTTTACAGATACAGATATAGGGTGAAACCCAACATCATAGGATATCTTATTTAGTTTGTAAGATAATAGCTTCCAAAAATTCAAGTTTTAAGACTCTAATTGCAAATATCTTGAAAACTAAATATGCGAACCCTATAATAGGTATCTTTAAAAAACTAATTTTATAAGGATTTCAAATTTGGTATAAAAGATAGGGGAATGCACAAAAAAATAGGATTGCCTCCAAAAAAATAGCTAGGTCAACAATTTTAACTTTTCTATTTAATTAAAGCTTGAAATATGTCTATTTCAAAAATATATACCTAGTTCAAAGTTTTTATAGTGTGTGTCTGCAGTTTTCTTAATTTCAAACTTTTTAGCTGTATGGAAACATTTTATATCATATATCTTGTTTGAAAGTTTGAGACAATGATGTGTTTGAAATTAACTCTGTGTTTCGGACTTCCATTGTCTATATTTTATTATACACGACGTTTCGATCAGTACAATCTCTGATCGTCGAGTTTGCACCTGAAGACGATCAGAGATTGTACTGATCGAAACGTCGTGTATAAATAAAATATAGACAATGGAAGTCCGAAACACAGAGTTAATATATCTTACTTGTTCTGGCACCGGTTGAAATGACAGGAGTAGAAGTATGAGTAGTGGTAGATTGCAGTTGTGAAGGAGGAAGAGTAGTCAAGTGAATTGTTGCTATAAAAAAAGACAAATTGAAGGAAAGTTAAATTAACAGATGATAGTAAATTGACAGGAAAAATCTTCATGTTCAAGACAATGGTTTTGACAGGTGACACCATGTTGCAGAAAACATTCGTGCGTTAAACCGTTTGTTTAAGTTTGCAAGGGAGTTTTTCATGTAAACTTATTGTTAATGCAAACACAGAACAAAAGTTTTAAAAAGTTTTCCAAACAAACAAATCACCAAAAACGTGCAAAATTAATCAAAAAGGGAATTATAAAATGTAATAAGGATATGCGTGGGATCGGCAACCATAACCATAAACAAGTAAAAATAACAAAATTGTAAAACCTCGGAAAAACCTCCCAACATTAAATGCATTATCATAGGGGGCAAACACCCCTCTTTTTCGGCATTCACATCGAGAGTTAAAAATGATACAAGGGTTTCTAATGGGACTTAATACATATTGAAAAGATTGTCTTCTTTTTCTTTCATTTTAATACATATTGAGTATGATAAATGTATATAAATCATATAACTATAAGATACTATAACAACCCTGTCCTTGCATTTTCAGAAAAAAAGCCGCTGCGATAATCCAGTTAGCCTGGAAAAAATACAGCGCCAAAAAATCTTTTCCGCGCGAGCAAACTGCGTCAGGCATGCGCAGTAGATTTTTGGCCTTTATTCTTGCCCATGGCCAACTCTGATTTTCACAATATTTTCAAAAGTTCCTTGGGCCATTATATTATCTCATAGTTATATGATACAAATCCTACCTGGCCCTTGTGCAGGCTGCGCAATAACCTTAGGCCCGTGGACAGTCTGCATCCTGCTGTGGCTGGTCGCCACGGCGACTAAAGATTGCAAATTCAGAGTTGACAAGTTGGGAATTCTTTGTTGAGTTCCTACAAACAATAAGATTAAAAGTTGTAGAAATTGGTTGGTTTTCGTACTCTACTAGTTTCTTTAATATCGCCAACATTTCAATTTATAAAATGGTCTACAATTTACCTAAAAGACCGCTGGCGTTACTCAGTGCAGTGTTATTCGTTGATATTGATACGGTCGAGGTTGGGTTAGGTATTGCTGTTATTTTTGCGAGGGACGTAGGTTGGCTTGAGGTTGTCACCCGATTGGAAGTACCTAGAATAAGAAATTTGAAATATTCCAAAGCTATATTATTCTTAATATTATGTTTGAAGCAATACTATTATGGTACAAACTCGTGGATGATTGCAATTTTTATTTTATATATAAACATTATATATATGTTATAGCCTCAGGTGCAAAGGCTTTCTAAGCAATTTTTCACTGCCAAAAAATATAAAATACTGCTCCTACACATTCTGATATTAGTTTCGGCTTTGTTAATTGTAAAGGTTCTATCATTAGTTACTCCCATATGTACCCATTAGCTTAAATGGCTTAAATATATGCCTTAAGCCCCGTTCTCAGATCATCGACGCGAAAAACTATTCGTTGACCCATAGCAATTGCTTTTTCCATGTTTTTTTTTCCAAATTGTTTATTTTTTTTAGACATTTTGATATTTTTAGTTATTTTGCATGGTCCTTTCTTCCAAAGAAAGTAAAATAATATTAAAATGTACCTTCTGCGGGTATTTATTTTTTTGTCCCTTTTTTTGCTTTACGCCAAAGATAAAAAGCAATCAACTTATTCCCGTTATTATATATTCCCGTCCATCGTTAAAATAAATGGTGTTATTATTTAAAACAAAATCTAACCCCAAAAACAAATGTTTTGCGACACCCAGCGGCATGCGGCAGTGGACGACAATCAGTTGATGTCTCTGGATTCCACCGGCTAGTCAAAACTCTGAGAAACGGGGCTTTAGCCAGGCCAAACTTGTAAGCAACATCTATAATCTAGTCAGCCATGGAAATAACAAAACAACCAACCAATCAACATAAATGAGATAAAAGTTGTTGAAATTAACTCTGTGTTTTGGACTTAAATTGTCTATATTTTATTTATACACGACGTTTCGATCAGAGATTGTACGAAACGTCGTGTATAAATAAAATACAGACAATGGAAGTCCGAAACACAGAGTTAATTTCCAATTCAGCATTGTCTCAAACTTTCAAATAAAAGTTGTTATTAAATCTATAAGATACAAAACGCGCCTGGTTCTGATGGAATATCTTGCAAAATTCTTAAAGAACTTCCTAACTGCGCTCTTGACGTGTTAACTTTTGCAATCAATAAATCATTTACAGAACGGTCATTTCTGGCTAGTCTCAACGAGCTCTTGTTGTTCCTATACATAAAGACGGCGACACTCCCAATCCCTCAAATTACCGACCAATATCTTTGTTGTCAACTATCTCTAAGGTAATAGAAAAACTAGCGAAAAAACGTGTGATGGATTACTTAACTCAACACAGTATTTTTAATTCTGCACAATTTGGATTTCTACCTAGGAAAAACACACACAATAACAATAGTAGAAATACTGCGGTAATCTTCTGTGACTTTTCGACTGCGTGAGTCACAGGATTCTGCTGCGGAAGCTTGAGGTCTATGCATGGTTTTAGGGGTGTAGCTTTGAGGTGGTTTCAGTCATTCCTCTGGGTGGACAACAAACGTTTTGCAAAGCAGCAGACAGTCTCTGGTGTTCCCCAAGGGTCAGTTTTTGGCCCTATATTATTTATTCTGTATATTAATGACCAGTTGTCATTAAATATATCGGGACTGTTTGCTGCTTTTGCGGACGATGACACTATCGTTTGGAACGATAAAGACCCCGATCATCTAGTTGAGGTAATATCCCATGACATTTGTATGATTAAATGGTTGCTATCGTGTTAGAGCAGTTGCATCTAACCTAGGGATCTCTATTGCTAAAACAGTTTACTATGCAGTCATTCAATCACACCTCTCATATGGCATACCAATTTGGGGATTCTGCAGTCAATATATGTTTCAGTCTATTTTCAAATTGCAGAAGCGTGCAATTAGATTCAATGATTCACATTGCAAAAATCTTTTTATTACCCATAAAGTTCTAAGTCTACCTTGTCCTTTTATCCTTGAATCTACTAGCTTTATTCATAAAAATATTGCACTTTTTCAAACGCGTCAGAATGTTCGTAATTCCACACACTACACTAGTCAAAAATCAATAATTTATAACAGTGTAAAAAGTTATAACCACCTACCCCCTGGTTTCGATCAGCATTATTACACACCCAGTACTTCTTACACACGCTTTTGCAAATTCCATCGATGAATTTATGGAATTTTCATTTCGTTGAATTATTCTAGCTCTATTTTCCTCTGGTGAAGAATCCCTGCTAATACTTCCACTTCAATAACTTAAAAATGTTCCTCTCCCTTGCACAGTTCCTCCGTTAACTTAGTTTTTTTATTTATTTCTGTTTATATATACTTTTGTCTGATGTTATTTTTGTCTATGTTAAACCCTAGGTATATTATAAATTTTTTTAAATACTTTTATTAGTTATTTTAGATTTATTTGTTTTTTACCCTTAAACTAGTATAATGAACAGTTTGTTTGTTTCTTTTTTATTTTATATACTTGCCCGATGTTTTTCTGTGTTGACTAATTAATTTAGGCTTAAATTTAAATAAGTTGTTTGCAATAAATGAAACTAAAAAAATTATGATGATAATAACAACAACAATACATGTCTAATCTAAGCGATCAGACATCAGACAGACAGAAGTCTTTTTTTAAAATAATTAATAGTTAGTTAAGTTTAGGTTTAAACTATAAGAGTCAGCTTTTCTTGGACAATAAAGCATGTTTACCAATACTACTACTATTTTAGTTGTTATGCTGCGCGTATATTTCACTTTTAAAAACTAGAATAAAGTAAGTCAAAAGATGCCGATGCGTAAAAAACACATGCTGTTTATGGAGAACATCAGACAAGAGGAGCAATACTATCGGAGGTATCGAGTGAAGAAAATCCAGAGATTGGAAGCTTTTTTGTTGTGGAAAGCTGTTGTTAAACATAAACGGATTATGTTTCTTTCTCAGTGATAACAACGATCGGCTTCCGATGACGCGGCGCATGAGCAGAACAGCGTTTCTAAGCCAAACAAGGTAACCCAAGTAACATTTTTGGTTAAAGTTTGGTAAAATATTCCCGACTTAAGCTAGTTATTTTTTCTTATGAAAAACTGGGAGGTCAAAAAAGAGGGAAATTTCCCGCCTTTTTACCAAAGTGGGGACAAAAACCAAGGTAATTTGCTAGAATAAAATAGGTAATCAAATTTTTTTTTTCCTGAAGGTGAATTTGCCCAGAGGACACTTTTTACCAACTTTTGAGACACATGTACACATCTGCATAAATGCTCAACTTAATTTGTGTCCTATTGTACACAATGCCCTCTTAGTGCCCTCTTGTTTGTCTGTGACTGAAGCGCCCTCTACGTGTCAGAATAAAAGGAGATAAACACATTTTTAAATGAAAATAAACAAAGAGAAAAATAATAATGTCCATCGCTAACAACAACTTTGGGAATAAAAAATGGTGATGAAAAATCAGTTATATTTTAATCATAGGTATTAAACTACTATTTTAAACTATTAATGGGAGGAAACCGACACGCGCCACAATTTTTTTTTTACTTGTTTACTTTTACTTCCATAAAATTCACGCGCCCATCGAAACATGCAGTTTTAACAAAAAAGTCACCAAAATTATGCTTCGGGAAAACACTAATTAAATATTATTTCCAATTTGTAATCATAATTTAATATTTGGCTATGAAACAAGTGTAAGCAAATCATTTCCATAAAGATTTTGTAGTTTTTTTCAGTAAAAATAATAAAAACTTGTTAAAAAAGAGAAAAAAACATGGCGCTTATCTTTTTTTGGTGATCGTGCCCTAAAAATCGTGTTAACCATGTTTTTTTTTCCCTCAAACACGAAATTTCCAATGTTGAAGCAAAAATTTCTTATTAATTTTGCATCAAGGACGGTTTATCCATTTTTCGAATTCATTGCCAATTGTTCCCCGCACACCCCTGCCCATTGTTCGGTTGTCAGTTGTCATGTTGATTGTTGACATAAAGGCGACTTACGCTGGTGAGCAATTAAACAAGCAAACAGTCCGAAAAAGTTCAACAATCACTTTTAATTTCTTTTCTGTAAAAACTGCTTGATGCTGTGAAAGGCTTGTTTTTTTTTTCTTTTGGCATGTTAAAATACAAAACTGTCTGGATCACCACTACTAGGTAGGTACTTTAACACAAAGTATCCTTTTTGACGATCAAGACGTCCTCTCTTCCTTAAACCCAAATTTTACCTAAACATTCTTTGTTTGAATTTTGAGCTTACATCTGGTTTTTCCTATCCTTTTTTATAATAGAAGGGCAGGTATCTAATAGTCCAAAATCCAAACAAGGGTTGAAGACACAATAGTAATTAAGGAAATGTCTTATAATTTGGAAATACTGAGAAGGAACATGAAAGTTATGATTATTGATTAATCTAAACAGCTGATCATGACAGTCCGTTAGAGGACACGTGACGCAAAGGAGTTTTCTTGTTTTCTACCAGAACTACTTCCTTCCCATCAAGAAAAACAAAACTGAAGTTTTACCCCAATCAAATCTTAATATTCCATATGGTTAAATAAAATAGAATAATTTTCCATAAAGTTCGAACATATTTTTAGGTTGTACTTATTTGGGCAAAAAACCAAATTTTTGTCCTAAAACTTATTCCAAAAAAAGCCCCAACTTTGAGGAATAACTGTAGGTCAAAATAAGTAACTTTGAGTTCATTTTTAAACCAAAAAAGTTCTTAACACTGAAGGGTTTCTTCAGGACATTATTAAAAACTTTTGACAAGCAATGTTGGCCAAGAAATGACCAAAAAAGGCGGGGACTTCAGAGTGAATCTCAAGTCAAGTTTACCATCAATTTACCTTGTCTTTTAACTTTATATTCAAAACAACTTTGAAGACATGATAAGAGGAAAATAATTTGAAAAATATCCTAAAAGAAAACCTTTAAAATGTCGTGTATATAATGACCGTTTCTTAAGGTTATTTGTTCTAATTTTTTTTTTTTTTTAAGATAGTTTTATTACAGACCTCTAATCAGTCTCAAAGAACTGGCACCGAGGCCTTAGCATAAATTGTATAAAAACAGATAAAAAATTATAATATATAATAATAATAATTTAACTAATTTTTAATAATATCTTCAGTATCTGTTTTTTAAATGTTTTTTGCGACACACAACTTTTTCTTCACCAATAAATAAAGTTTCAGGTAGCATATTATAGGTTTGTATACTTCTTACTATAGGAGAGTCTTGTGCTTTTCTTGTTCTTAAATATTTATTCCTTATGTTATTTTTTGTTCTTAAATTATAGTTATGAATGTCTTTATTTAAGTGTAATTCTAGATTAGTTGATTGATTGATGTCCTTTGATTTAAAGAAAATATAGTTTTTAACGATTTATTTTGCAGTCTTTGTAATTTTTCTAATAATCTAAAACTGGTATTTCCATAGCATACTATCAAGTATCTAATATGAGGCTCTATGAAGCTGTTGTACACTAGTTCTTTTGTCTTGTTCTTTAATGCACCTTTTTATTGCACCTAGGATTGGTGCTATTTTACTAACAATACTTTCACATGTACAGTCCATGTTAAATTTTCATTTATTATTAAGCCTAAATATTTGTACTCTTTAACTTTTTTTAGAATTTTATTATTTAGTATTATCACTGGATTTATTGGTTTTTTGTTATTTTGATTTATTAACATATACAATGTTTTTTCTACATTTAAGCTAAGTTTATTGTAGCGCAGCCAGTCAAAATAAGTTTTAAGATCATTGTTCACTATTTGTGAATTTGAATTAGATTAATATCCACTGTATCAAATGCAATCAAATCAATTTTACTTGTTATGTGTTCTAGCAATTCAACAGTTTCTCCCGTGGTACTGCTGTGGCTTTGAAAGCCGAACTGATTTTTGTCAAACATGAAATTTGTATTAATAAACTCCACCAATCTTTTTTTAATAACTTTTTCAAGGATTTTACTAAATGTACTCAATAGAGAAATCGGGCGGTAGTTGTTGACATCGTCATGTACTCCTTTTTTGGAAACTGGCACTATTTTTCCTGTTTTAAGTTCTTCAGGATATTGTCCACTATCTAGTACTATATTGACTATTGTTACAATTTTTGGTCCTATTGCTTCAAACAAAATTTCTATATCTTTTTTGTTATGCTGTCTACACCACGAGCACAATTGTTTTTAATTTCATGTATTACTTTTTTTATTTCTTGCAGATTTGTATTTTGTAGCGTTATACTTTTGATTTCTTCCTCTTCAGTGAATTGTTGCCCTTGTGTTGAGTTTATTTTAGAAGCCAATATTCTTCTTATACTTTAAAAGTGCCTGTTCATCTCTTCTGCAATGTCTGCATTATCTGTAATTATCTCGCCACTTGTTTTTGTTATTTTATTTATTTGTTTGTTTGTTTTTGTGCTTCTATTACAAAGCTCATTCAGTAGAATCCATGTTTTCCGTTCATCTGCATCAGCTTCTTGCAACTTTTTTTCTAAATATTGTTTTTGTAGTGTTAATCTTAGTTTATTTAAACCATTTTTTTGACCTTTTGTATGCATTTTCTGTGATTTCATTTTGTATTCTTTTCCATCTTATATAATAATTTATCTCGCTCTTTTAATTTAATTAAGTATTCATTTGTCACCCATGTATTATTATTTCTGATTTTTATAGTCTTTGCTTTCGTACAGATCAATTTTGTTTCCTTCATCATATCTGCAAGTGTTTTAAATGTTTTGTATTCGTTTTCTTGTATTTTTTCTTGTACTTTTTCTTTCCAGGATGCTTTATCAAGTATATGTTTTGTAATTTTTTGTTTAGTATTTTGAAATACTTTCTTTTTCACTTCACAGTATATGATTTTGTGGTCAGAAATATTATGGTCTTGGAGAGTTGTTTTACACTGTATGTTCTTGTTTGTTATGATATGATCCAGTATTGGTGCTGTATTTCTTGTTGTTCATGATGTATTTTGATAATTTACGGTATTTTGAAACTCTAATCCATTCATTACTACAATGTTTTTATATAAATTGATTGATGTAGTATTTTTTAACAAATCTAGATTAAAGTCACCAATGATTATGCAAGAGTTTTTTCGATTTTCCAATAGTTTATCAATTTCTGGATTAAATAGTGCACATTTATTTCTCGGGGGGTCTATAAATTGCATATATTGTTAATTTTTGTTGTGGTAAATATACAGATATTATATTGCAATCTTCAAGTGTTAAAGAAAATTTATTATTTAAAACAAAACTCGAAATTATTTTTTATATATATACTTGTACCACCACCTTTGATGAATATGAAGGAATATTAAAGAAGTTTGTCTCATTTGAATATATCCATGTTTCAGTTAGTACTATAATGGTTTTTTTACTTCAAAGAAGTATGTCATTGACATCATATAATTTATTGCGTAAACTTCTGATATTAATATATAATATATTAAGGGTTTTGATATTAGTCATTTTTTAAATAATAAAGTTTTTTTAGCCTAAGTAACATACCTAATTAGTATATTATTCATTACAGGAGGTCCATCTCGCTTCTAATCCTGATTGACTTATCATTCTTACCGTTTTTGAGATAAATTTTTCCATTTGCCACAAACACTGATTTGTACTTCTTTTCTTTCTTAATTTCTCTGAGTTTTTTAAAAAGAATCTGATGTTGCTTAGTGAGGTCTTCATTGAAAAATAAGTTTTTGTTTTCCCTATCCAGTTCACACTCACTCAACTTTATACCTTTTATTTCTTTTACTTTGTTTAGTATGGTTCTTCTTATATCCACGTTTTTTAGTTTAAGCATTATTGGTGCATCATTTTTATTGTTGATTCTATAGTACTCTTGTACATCACCTGCACTTAAGTTAAGTTGCATTGTTCTAAACAATTTTTTATTGTGTTTCCAAGGTCTTCTTCCTGTATCGGTATACCTGCCAGCAGCAGGTTTTTTTCTTTATCCTTCTGATCTATCAGATTCAATCTATTCTCCATGTTTCCAAGCTTTTTTTTCAATGTTTCATTTTCTTGTTTCAACTGTTTAATTTCTTTCACCATAAAACTTATTTTCAAACCTCAAACTACAACGTAATTTTCTGAAGGAAAACGGGGGATGTTTTGATGTATGATTGATTATCTTAATCTTCCAACTTTCCAATATGCCCTAAAATGTTACTTGGGAATAGAGAGAAAGGGAAATAAATAAGAGAGAATCTACGATGAGAGCTTCCTTACAACTTCGTGGATGCTGAAAGCAATGGAAAGGCGTATATTTAAGCTAATAGGTATATGGTTACTCCTTGAGAAAGTTCACTCTCCTTAGCATAAATCTATTTTGGACTTACCCAAAATTTGAGTATGCATGCCTGACGAAACATTTGTGGGTCTAAGGGCAGTAATTGAGGCTGGCCTGCCAGGAGACAACAAGCGAGGTCCCTGATTTTGGATTTGAGACACGGGTACTGACAGGCGGGAACCTATTAGTTGAGCCTATAAGAAAAAAAAACGAATATGAAATTTGCCTTGAATGCAACCATCACCCTCCCAGCCAAATTTAATTTGTTTAGTTTTTATCAATACAGAGCCCGCAGCGAACTATCACGCAAATATTATGAAAATATGCATTCGACATTTTCTTATTATGAATATAATATGAAAAATTTGTCTTTTTTATGAAAAAAAATATGCAACTTCCAAGCGCAAAATATTTATTTTTTAAAATATTAATAAAAAATCTTTGTAATTTTTCTAGAGATGTTACAATAAAACTGTTTTTCTTGGATGGTAAAGGAGATATTAATTTTACTTAAATGACCAAAGTACCGTATAAATAAAAAATATAATATTTTCTTTCCTACATTGTAAAACCTCGTTGGAAAGCTTATAAGAACCTTAATTTATTGGCGCTAACACTGTTGACAATAAATATATATATATATATAGCACATTTAAAATGTAATAGAAAAGTCTGGATACCCTCAGAAAAATCTGAATACACCCTACCTATGAAGTCTTAATACACTCTGAAAAAGCCAGCATACACTCCGGAAGTCCGGGTATACTCTGTAAAACTCTGGATACTCTGAAAAAGCCTGAAGAAACTCGAAAGTCTGGATACACCCGGAAAAGTCTGGATACACCTTGATAAAGTCTGGATACACCCTGGAATAGTCCGAAAAAAGTCAGGATACACCCCGGAAGTCTGGGTATACTGAGAAAGCCAGGTTGTACCCTGGAAAAATCCCGATAAACTCGGAAAAAATCTGGATACACCTTGGAAAAATCGGATACACCTTGGAGAACTGTGGATACAACCGGGAAACGCCTGTTTTCCCCGTATAAAAGTCTGGATACATCCTGGAAAGATCTGGATACACCCAGAAAAGCTATGGATACACCCTGAAAAAGCCTGGATACACTCTGGAAGCCTAGATATACCCCGGAAAGGTCTGGATACAATCAGGAAGTCTGGATACACACTGGAAGTCTTGATGCACTTTGAAAAATCCTGAATACACCCCGGAAAAGTCTGAATACAACCAGGAAAGTCTTAATAGACCCTGGAAATGTCTGGATACACTCGGAAAAGTGCGAATATACCCTGGAAAAGTGCGAATGTACCCTGGAAAACACTGGATACATCATGAAAAGTCTGCATATACCCTAGAAAAACATGGATACAACCTGGAAGTCTGGATACACCCCAGAAGTCAGATTTCTTTGGGTAGACAATGTAGACTGATTGAAGTGGAAGAACAATAAATTTGGAGCCAGATATTTAAAATGAAAACCTGTAAATAAATACATAATTCATTTAAGGACCTATAGTATGTGTGTACAGGTAGTGGTTTTTTATTTATTTTCTTGATCAAGGGAAGTGTTACTTTATTACATATAAGAATTATTAGAAGGGTTTATTGCACGAAATGAACAATAAAACACTAAAAAACAAAATAAATATAAGGTACTTAAGTTTCACTAAAAAGTACTAGGTATCATCAATCAAGGAGCAGAAATATAAAAAGTAGTCAAGTATTAGGTATCTTTAACAAAAAACATCTACGAAGCTAAAGCAAAACAGTCAAGGAGTAGAAACATAAAAAATAGTCGAGGCCACAGGCCAGAATTCCAAAACTCGGCCGACTTAAAAATTTGAAGGCCAAAAAGGAGTGAACCGTACTTTATGAATAAAATATTAATTTTTTCCAAATTATGAAAATATGCGTCGAATATGGGCCCTATCAATAGCCTGGATGGAGTCAAGTTCTGTTAAAAAATTTTGTAGGAAAAGGTTTACTAGAAAGGTTTTGTTTTGTAAATACCTTAATGAAAAAATTACAATAATATAAGCTTCTGTTGCCAGTGCTTTAGACAAAATTGTACTTACAGGTGGTCTGGTCTGCACTGCAGGCCTTACTTGACTTGGCACTGAGGTACTGACAGTCAGCCTCGGCCCTTGGGTACTGGGAGTTGCCACATTAGTCCCATAAATGACAGCTTGAGTACGGGCAGGGAGCATTTGTGCCAAGGTAACT
Source organism: Oxystoma pomonae (assembly GCA_963921995.1). Lineage (NCBI taxonomy): Eukaryota > Metazoa > Arthropoda > Insecta > Coleoptera > Brentidae > Oxystoma > Oxystoma pomonae. The sequence continues at coordinate 93,652,941 of OY998166.1, read as the reverse complement.
CCACCTAAAAAAGAACAGAATATTATCTAACATTTACTGTTTTTTTAGGTAAATAAGGATTTAGGTATAAAAATTATAGTTTTAGTTTTTTTTTTAAATATAATTATGGGTGATTCTCAGGAAATGTCCCAAAATGGTGTTACCACTTGATGTTTCCGAAATTAAATGAATTTGACCCACTTTTATTGTGGTTTAATTCTTTATAAAAAAGTAACCTCAGTCAATTTTTTTACAATATTTTAAAAGTCCAGAACCTATCCTTCAGGACTGTTACTTTCTCTAGGTTGACCTATATTTTTTCAACTATCTGGGATAGTAAAAGCATACTAAGAATATCAGTTCACTAAAGTAAATAAGAAACATCCAAAGCAATTGGACCAAATATAAAATATTATTAAAAATTAAAATAAATAATTTTTTGAACCATTTATGTAGGTGTTACAAATGTTTTATACATGTGCTAATGTGTTATTACAAAATATTAAGCTCAATAGACACAATATTATTTTAAATTTGCAAAGCAATGTTTAAAAAATGAAATCCAAACCTTGGTGAAGCTATCACCGGAGTACCACAAGAATAAACACCGGGTGCACCATAAGTTTTTATAGACGAATAATATAAAAACTGAAGATACCTAACAAGGGTGAAACACGTGTTTGTGTCTATTCCCCAAGTCGTACCCAGTATGTATTCTTGTGGTTCTCTGGTGTATTTTGTAAAGTTTGTTTTTTTTACTATCAATTCGTCATAGTAAAAAGCTCGACTGGTGGATGGACTGTGTCTGAATCCAGTCAGTAGTTTTTCTGTTGGTAAAACTCTCTTTTTTATTAATAAAACTTGTACCTAGTATTAAATTAGCATTATATTCTAACTTCTGTGAAAAATCCCATTCTAGACCAGCAGTGAAACAACGAAAAATAAAAAATAATTATTTCTACTTTTGGGATATCTCAACATATTCACCCTTATATAGAAACTTTATGAAGATATGCAACCATTTTTTTGACTGAATTTTGTATCCAAGGAATTTTTGTAACTTGTTAGAGAAACAACTAGCTTTCAAAAATTTTGACATTTGGAAATTCATTATCTCTTTTAAAGGCTACAAAAAAAAACTGAAAAAAATTCGAGGAAACGGCAATTTTTTTGTGAATTTTCACAAAAATTTTTTATATTATAAATCTTGCCTTGACTTCCATTGTTTAAACTTACCTGAGCTGAGACTCGTTTGCTGGGCCCCACTTGTTACAGGTTTCATTGTCTGTATTTGTCCAGGAGCAGCTATCGTGATGTTGCTCTGTATAATAGCCCCACCTCTGATGGTAGGTATGGTGGGCGAGGGTTGTGTTCTTGCAGCGAGTTGAATCTTGGCACCACCTGGGATCGTGGTTCCTCTTATAGGGGTGGTTAGGATGGTTGGGGCGCCTTTTATCTGGTTGCTGCTGGTTACATTGGTTGCTGCTAGCCAAGTTGTGTTTTGGGCCGGGCTAGGGGTCCTAGCCAATGATTTGTTTATACTTACTAATTGATTTATTGCATGTTTCATGGTTTGTTTTCCATAACATAGTATTTTGGTGAACCATTAGTGATTTTTTTATAAGTAGGAAAAAATAGGTTTTTTCATAAGTAGAAAAAGGTAGCAAATAATCATGAGGAAAGCTTTTATGTAAGAGTACAATTTTTTTTGTTTGTTTAAGGATTTATGTATGTATGCCAAAAAATATTTTTAACATAATTATTATTAGTAATGCCTTCGTAAGATGAGATTGATGCAGGGCTTCCAACAGTAGGAAAGAAAAATAATAATTACTTTAGGAACCTAGATGTGACAAATTAAAAATACTTTTCTTTTAAAAAGGGACTTATTTCCAACATATTTTTAAACATCTAGCCAAACTACAAATTACTCATCTCTTATTTTTTTTATGTACTTTCTCTTTTATCCAAAATGTACACAAGTTTAAAAAAACCATACAATCGATTATTGGGTCAAACCATATCAAATCAACAAAAAAAAAGGCACTTTTCGTTTTGACCATCTCCGATTTTGATGATTTTTGGTACAGTTATTCTTCTGATCCAAAAACTTAAAAATCCAAAAAATTAAATTTTTTGGATAAGCGGTTTTTGTTTTATTGATTTTTGAAAATAAAGAAATTGACCAATATGCCCTTGACAGGCACTTACAAAAATAGCAATATCTCAAAAACTATTGGTCCTATAGAAGCGAGTTATAGCTTATTTTGAACGTTTTTTAAAAACCTTTTTAACGATGTGTATCACCATGTATTTTTTTTTTATTTTTTTTAATATTTTTTTTTGAAAAATCTTGAAAACACCATTTTGAATTTTTTTCAAAAAAATATTATTTTTTTTTCAGTATTTTTTTAATATTTTTCGAAAATTTCAGGATGGAGAAGTTATTGGTTCTATTTTTAAAAAAATAATATAAAAAACCTTGCAGGAAGAAACCATACATTTTTTGATAAATACCTATATATTTACTCTTTATATCTAAAAACTTGTCAATTGCTCCCAGTCTTGTAAATAAGATACATAAAAGGTTTTTCCAAACTTGTTTATTCCTGCAAAATTTTGAGTATTTCTTCAATTGTCCTCCTCTCCACCCAAGATCTTTTCACCCACCTATTATACATTTAAACATGTTAATTCCTGCAAAATGTTTAGCTCCTCCCAATACTTTTTATTTGCCCTTACCCCTATTTGTATCATTTCTGGTTCAGACAGGAAAAGTTTTGACAATAATTAATTGCAAACCTGCGGTTTATGTGATAAATTGCTATTTTTTAATTTAAAACATTTATCGGAGTCGTGCGTTGTAAAATGGCACAAAATAAGCCAAAACAATGGACAAAATTTTTTGTGAGGTGTTGTGATCCATTAAGTCAGGAGAAACATTCCGGAAAGTTACGGAATGTCACAAATTGGATGACTTCCTTTAAAGTGGTGGAGACTGACATGGAAATTTGTGACAATTGTCGAATGAAACTTTTCAAGGAACAGGATGAACAACCATCTCCTGTAGCAGGGTAAGTAATAGTAACGAATACCTACCTACATTTTTACTTCTTTTTTTTTGTGTGTTGTGGCTCTGCTAATAATTTTAGGGTAATTATTTATTATCCGGTTTTCTGCCATTTTTTGTTTTAAGTGAAAAATTCTTTATGGGGGCACCTACAGGCCTATAAGTCTGATTTCATCCTTTGCAAAAATTTATGAGTTATTAATACATAAGAGGCTGATAGATTTTTTTCTGACAAATTCACTTTTAAACGATTTTCAACATGGCTTTCTCCCGAAAAGGTCTACAGAATCGGCTCTTTTAGAGTTCAACAAGTCAATAATTTCGACTCTTGAATCTAGGGGAGCGGCCTGTGGACTTTTTTTGGATTTATCAAAAGCGTTTGATACAATAAATCATGAAATTCTTTTGGAAAAATTAGAAGCGTACGGGGTTAGAGGAAGTGCTTTTGATTTATTTTGCTCGTATCTGACTGAAACACCACAAAAAGTTACAATAAATTTGAACAACAATAAAATAACGTCAGAATCAAACGTCATAATGACAGGAATTCCGCAGGGAAGTATTCTTGGTCCTCTGCTCTTTGTTATTTATCTTAATGATCTAAACCATGTCATCAAAAATTCAAACCTTCTGGCCAATTACGCAGATGATGCCAACGTAGTGATGCCGGTTTATCGGGAGGGGAACATCCGTGAGGAATATTTTGACATACTAGGTAAAGTGTCTAAATACTGTGTTAACAACCAACTCATTATGAACACAGAAAAAATAAAAGCAGTTGTTATCTATAACATGGACATATATGTCCCTAAAAACCTTACTTATGAAGGAGACACATTAACTTTTGAAAGTCACATGAAGGTATTGGGAGTAACTATTGATAAAGACCTAAATTTTCTGGTCACAAACTTTCAAACCGATTACTATTAGAAATAATTCTTAACGAAGTTGTAAATGCAACTTATTTATATACCTTTGTTATTTTTACAATTTGGAAATAAACTATTGTCTATTGTCTTGTCTGTTCTGGGGTCCCTAGGACCCCAAATCCGCAACCGCCGAAAAATATTTTTTTATTTTTTTGATGCAAAAAGGGGTGTCGCCGGTGCCGGGGGGTTGTGAGGGTTTTTTTTTGGTTGTTTTGGGTTGGGTTGGTTTGAGTATTTTTAAGTGAGGTTGGGTTGGTTTAAAAAAAAAAAATAAAAAAAATAAAATAAGGGGCCCTAGTAGGTGCCTCCATAAATAATTTTTCAAAAAAAATCAAAAATGGCAGAAAACCGGATACTAAATAATTACCAATTTTAGTAAATGTTTTCATATTAAAAATTCTTTTTTTTATTGTTACAGACCTTCTGCTCAAACTCCAGATTCTCCTTTTAAAGAATGTGATGAATCTATGGACCTTCTAAACCAGTCGTTGCAAATTATTAGGGAATTGCCTATCAAAAAAAGAAGAGTGTCCAAAGAAAAGGCTGAAAAAGTGAAAGCAGTGATCGAAAAAAGATTAGGTCAGGAACAATACACAATAGTAGAAAAGATTAAAGAAAAAAACATGGACGAGTGCGAAATAATACAACAATTAAAAGAAAAATTTCAGCTAGTTCAAAAAAGAAGCGAAAGAATGTTAATTCCATCTTGTCTTCCTATGAGTTGGAGTCGGGCAAAAATTCAGCAAGAATTTTGAGTTTCCCAATACATGACCAGGATGGTAAAAAGAATGGTCAAAGAAAAAGGAATTTTATCCACACCTAATTCAAAGCCTGGGAAAACTCTTGACCAAAACGTTGTAGAAATGGTAACATCATTTTACCTTAGAGATGATCTGAGTAGAACCATGCCTGGAAAAAAAGATTTTGTTGTTGTAAGAAAAGAAGGAACTAAGGAACATCATCAGAAAAGGTTAGTTTTGGCTAATATCAAAGAAATATATTTGCATTTTAAGAAAGAGCATCCAGACCTAAAAATTGGTTTGTCTAAATTTAGTGAATTGAGACCAAAAAGTTGCATTTTAGCAGGAAAGAGCGGTACACATACAGTGTGTGTGTGCACAATACATCAAAATATGAAGTTAATGAGAGAGTGTTCTAAAATAAACAAGTTTATCTTAACTGATAAGGGTAATCCTGCTTCACGAGACTACCATGCTTGCCTCTCAAAAATGATGTGTGTGTGCACAATACATCAAAATATGAAGTTAATGAGAGAGTGTTCTAAAATAAACAAGTTTATCTTAACTGATAAGGGTAATCCTGCTTTACCAGACTACCATGCTTGCCTCTCAAAAATGATGTGTAACCCACCAAGGAGTTCACTGCTTTTTGGACAAATGTGAGATATGCCCAGGAACTGAGAATTTAAAAAACTTTTTGAATGAAAAGTTTGAAGAAGCAATGATTGACAATGTGACTTTTAAGAAGTGGATATCTGTAGATAGATGCAATATGGAGACATTAATTAAACCAGCAGAGGACTTCATTGAAGAATTTTCAAACGACTTGATTAAATTAAAATCTCATTCTTTTTACACTCACATGCAAAAAGAATACTACAATAAGGTAAAAGACAATTTAAAAAAGGGGGAAGCACTAATCACATGCGACTTCGCTGAAAATTATTCATTTATTTTGCAGGATGAAGTGCAGTCCTATCACTGGACAAATAGCCAGGCAACCCTACATCCTTTTGTAATATATTACAAAACTCATGAGGGAAAACTGGGTCATTTAAATTATATATTTATTTCAGACTGTTTGGTACACAACACTGTGGCATTTCATCTTTTTTTAAGCCACCTTATGCCTGAACTAAAGAGGCAAATTGATAATTTAGACAAAATTATCTATTTTTCAGACGGCTGTGCCGCACAGTATAAAAATAAAAAAAAATTTGTTAATATTGCGTACCATCTCGAGGAATTTAAAATTAAAGCAGAATGGAATTTTTTTGCCACCTCCTACGGGAAGAGTGCATGGGATGGACTGGGAGGCACCGTAAAAAGGTTGGCTGCTAAAGCAAGTCTGCAAAGACCATATAATGAACAGATTATGACCCCCGAAGATCTTTTTAAATTTGCAACAGAAAACATTCCTGGTATAACATTTAAATATTGTTCATTAAATGACTACCAGCAACATGAAAAGTTTTTGGAAAAAAGATACCTGGAAGCACAATCGATACCTGGGACTCGATTATCCCCCTCAGTAATGAAAAAATTATTACAAAACCATTTTCACTAAGTAAAGAGGAAAATATTCAATGTCTTTTTGCAACCTGTGGTTTGTCAAACACAGAAATTGAAAACATCGACTCCGGTTTTGTAACCATAAACTATGACTGTCTTTGGTGGATGGGATGTATCATTGGCAAAAATATAGAAAGCGGGGAATTAAAAGTTAGTTTTTTACATCCTCGTGGTCCCTCTCCGTTTTTTTACTTTCCAAAGCCAAAAACTGATATATTGGTCATAGATCAAAATTCTCTTTTAAGACGGGTCAATCCAAATACTGCCACTGGTAGGACATATACGCTAACTGCAGAAGAAATGACAGATTCCTCAAATATTTTACAAAAAAAATTAGCAACCTAAATATTTTTTATTGTAAATTTTCTATTATTCTTACTTTTAATTTTTTTGTTATACCCATATTAGGTAAATTAGCCCTGTATTAAATATCTTATTATTTTTTTAAAGTAGGACTCCATTATTTCTCCATCCTAAAATTTTCCAAAAATGTTAAAAAAACATTGAAAAAAAAAATATTTTTTTGAAAAAAATTAAAAAATGTGTTTTTGAGATTTTTCGATTTTTTTTTTTTAATTATGAAAAAAAAAATTAAACAAACTATATTGTGTCACACATCTTTAAAAACCCTTCAAAATGCGCTATCACTCGCTTCTATAGGATCAATAGTTTTTGAGATATTACTATTTTTGTAAGCGTCTGTCAAGGACATATTGGTCAATTTCTTGATTTTCAAAAATCAATAAAACAAAAACCGCTTATCCAAAAAATTTGATTTTTTGGATTTTTGAGTTTTTTGATAAGACGAATAAGTGTACCAAAAATCATCAAAATCGGAGATGGTCAAAACTATTGCCTGGTTGACTTGATCTGGTTTGACCCTATTTTATGTTGAAAGGAAATGAAAATATCTCGAAAACTGTAGTTTTGAAAGTTTTGAACCTTATAACAAAATTTTTGGGTAATATTTACGAAAAGAAAAATCTGGAAACCGCATATCAACAGCTGCTTTACTTTCGTTTTTTCAAATAACTCGATAACTAAAGCTCCCACAAAATTTGTAGTTCATATTCATGGAAACTTAAATCTGAAAACTGTATATCGCTACTTGCTTTTGTTCCAAAGTGACAATTTTTTTAAATATTTTATACCCCTTTTCCTTCAATCCTCCACCACCCTATCCAAAAGTTAATCAGTTCATGGTCAGCCGATAGAGGATTTTTGTACCAAATTTCGTTAAAATCGATTAAAGCGTTCTTGAATTATCGTGTATACAGACAGACAACAGACAACTTTTTTTTTTGTCGATTAAGGTGTTTTGGATCCTTAGTAACTTATTTTTGATAAAATGAAGAAAAGTCAAAATTTCACGATTTGGTATGGTGGACTAAAAATATAAATTGAATTTGACCAAGAAACTTAACAACCTAAAAGTCAAAACATCAATCCCAGACACTGAAGACAATTTTTCTGAATAGTTCAAATTTCAGGATCGACTTATCAACATGTCCAGCTGCATATTTACTCTATTATAAAGGAAATTCTTGGCTTAACAACTTTTACCAAAATTTTCATCTCTCTTTCTCAAGAAATATTAAAAATTCCTTAGAAATCATAAACGCTATACAAAAGATAGATTTGCCCAAGATTTTCTACTTGTTTTCTTTGGCATCACAAATCGTTTTCCAAGTATTCCTAGAGCATAAAGCTTGCAACTAATTGAAAAACTCTTCCAAGGTAACAAAATCTATAACAAAACACAGAAAAATACCATCCTGTCTCTGGTTAAAAAATGCCTTGAAATGTACTTCTTTCAATTTAACAACAAAATTTACCACGAACCAATGGGTTCATCTTTTTCTCGTTTACTAGCCAATCTGTCATCAGTTGGACAATTTTAAAAATAAATAATTTTGTTCTCCAACCATCTACTGTTATCAAAAATTGTTATAAACGAGGCGACGGTATTGGGTAAACATAGAAAAATGGAGTTAGAAACTACGGCCTTCTTAATTTTTGAGACATTTACAAATCTCATAATAAAGATTCTTTATTTAGCAAAGTCAGGTAATACAATTTAAAATAGAATGTAATACATAAAAATACACATTAAAAAAGATGAAGATGATGATAAGCACCTTTTCAGTATTTATAAATAGGTTTTTCAAAAATATTGCGAAACTAAGCAAATAACGATAACTATAAAGTTATTCTTCCCGCAGTCCCCTCACAGCCGCCTTGACAGCCCCACAGTCACCTCAAAATTACCTTCACATGTGTGCCAAATTTAAAGCAAATAAATATATTAGTTTCCGAGATATGTTCGTTTTTATTTTTGCAATATTTTCATAAATCACACTTTTGACAGACTCGAAAAAAAAATTTAGCATTGGATATGAGTTGCCCGTAACTTGTAATACTTACCATTAAAATATTGGCATTTCGTCATGAATCACCCTGTATAATTTTCTGAACTAAAGCATCTTTCAATAAAAAAAAAATAAAACAAACAATTAAGAAACTAAAAGATTTGCAAAAATTGGGCACTTTTTAGGGAACTATTGCGGGCCCTACTCAGGGCCCTGTATGATGAGATTTAGAAAAAAAACTTGATTAGTATTAAAAATAGTGCTCTGCAGACCTACTATTTTAAGACCTTTCATTAAAATTAATTCTGATTTTTAAAAAATTCTATTTCAAAGTCTGAAAAAAAGTATTAAACTAATACTTGATTTATAATAAATTTACACAAAATTATTCTGTACTAATAAATCAGTATGTTTTCACATGGAACTGAATACTGAACTTTCAAAAGTTCCATGAAAATGTGGAAAATCGAACTTCTTTTTCATTGGCCCTGACCAAGTTCAATACCACTTTTTTTGAGATCATATTGGGATCAAACTGCATGAAAACAGGTATCATATTGAACTAACTGATGACACCTATAAGCCAATTCCAATATTCCTGCAAAAAGTAGGTACATACCTTTATTTTAATTACATTATTATGCTGTAAACTTATTGGCTTTAAAAGAGCAAGCAAAGAAGTAAAATTAGCAAAAACTAAACTCAAAATACATCAGGCAAATATCAAATCGTTTCATGAAAACCGAAAAGTGGATCATATTGAAAATGTATACAGTTCCACATGAAAATATAGAAACTGTATGTAAGTATATATTGATTTATTTAAACAATTTAAAAAACTTATATAGGTGTCTGAACTAAACTGAACTACAGTTGGAGGATCCAAAAAAGAAATTTTTTTGTGAAAATATGACACAAAAAAATCTTACCTTGCCGGCCGAACAAAAGCAGAATGTCCACTAGTATGTTGAGAAGTAACCACTATGGGACTCCTCACACTAGCGATATTGCTTCTTGGTGCTGACAGATTGGCCACCACTGCAGGGCCTCTTGGGACATGATATGATGCTCCACCGGTCATAAGGGGAGTGGCCAAAGTAATTTGTGTCGGCCGCTGTATCGTAAGACTACCTGAAATTTGGGACTGGTTTGCTTGACTGGTGTTTGTAATAATTCCAGAGATTTGGGCCTGGTTTTCTAAACAAAATAAACAATAAAAATGACTGACAGAGTTTTATAACTAACAAGCAAAAAATGAGGTCCATGCAGCTACACCTCGCATTCGAAAATTCATAAATTTTGGAGTTATGTCCTTATATGATTTTTTTAAAGTTTAAAATGCGGGGTGCAGCTGCATGTGCAGTCCCACCCCGCATCCATTAATAATAGCGGTACCCAAAAAAAAAAGTATGTCAGAATTAGGGGCTAATCATCTGCTGCAAAAAAAAATTTGGCTCATGCCCTTACCTAATTTTTTGTGTGTTGTTTGGGAATGCATCCAAACCAATTATATTCGTAGGAGTTTTGATTTTTGAGTAAATCCCCTCCTTACACCCTCGGTCACTTTTCACCAATGTATGTTTTTTTTTAGAAAATTACCACCACCACCATACCACATTTCAAGTTGATCGGAGTTAGTCAAAATTGACTAACAAGATTGGACTTATCAACAACCTATAAAAAACTTGGTGAAATTCAATAAAAGTTTGAAAAAATGGGGTAAGGGTATGAGTCCAAATTTTTAGCCCGTAATTCTTACATACTTTTTGTTTCGGTACTGCTATTATTAATGTGTGCGGGGTGGGGCTGCACATGCAGCTGCACCCCGCATTTTAAACTTTAAAAAAATCAGGTAAGGGCATGAGCACCTTTTTTTACAGCATATGATTAGCCCGCAATTCTGATATACTTTTTGTTTCGGTACTGCTATTGCTATTATTAATAGAAAAGATTTGTGGCGTAGAGAGCAAAGGGTGAGGGAACAAATCGGAAAAAAGTTTTTCCTCGACCGCCACAAATCTTTTCTGTAAATTTATTAGGGCGCTAAATTTTCCCTTCATTTTGTATATATGTTTGCCTGAAATTATTAGTTGGAAATTCGCCATCTGGCACCTCCAATAAGACGCTATATGTCGTGTATCATTGGTCGATACCTCCTTGTCTTTATAACATGTCTAGGTTTTTAAAGCCGCAGTAGGCTTCAAAGATCTCCCCACTACTAACAAATGAATCGGACGAAAGGATTTCCGAATAGCCATTTAAAACCCCAGTTCCTTGGTAGCTCAGTTGGTAGAGCATTGGACTGGTATTCTAGAGGTCCCGGGTTCAAATCCTTGTCGAGGAAAAACTTCTTTCCGATTTGTTCCCTCACCCTTTGCCCTCTACGCCACAAATCTTTTCTGTAAATTTATTAGGGCGCTAAATTTTCCCTTCATTTTGTAGCTATTATTAATGTGTGCGGGGTGGGACTGCACATGCAACTGCACTCCGCATTTTAAACTTTTTTGATTTTTCGAATACGGGGTGTAGCTGCATGGACCTCAAAAAATGTTTGATTTACATCATATGTTAGGCTCTCATTTTCATTTATAAACTGATTGAATCAAAAGTAAAATAATATTTTTAATCCTATTTTGAGAGTTGACTTAGTATCCACATAAAAACTCTTACTATTTCTTAAAATGAAACCTAGCATTTTAGATGACGGTATTTATAAAAATAGCTATTATTGCATGCCCCCTGTCAAAGAATCGACAAGTTCTTAATACTTTCATATAAAAATAAACAAATAGTTAGAAGAAACCCTTCAAAACACCGCTATACAATATATAAAATCAACATCAATAAAACCACAATTTATAACGTCAAACATTAACTGGGACACAGAAAGTACACAGAATCTTGCCAAACATCTCTGCTCGATACTGAAATTACAAGAGGATATCTTCACCCTTGAAGTTATTCATCGATTACAAAAACTCAAAGAGGAGCCGGAAAAACAACAAAAAACAGAAAAAATAAAGATACTACAAAACATAAAACTAATATCACCTAAAATAAAGAAATATACTAAACCTACAGCCACCAAAGTAAACAAAGAAATAATGGATCTTTCGCTAGGAAATGGAGTCTACAATGAACAACCAAATATATCATCAGTAGTATCAGCGTCAACTCCAATAAAAAAGATGTGCCATTTTTTTCGCTCCCCAATTAACTATGACACAGGTTGGCACAATGTCTGGTGCTCAACGTTGATAAAGGTGAATAGCAAAAACAACACTTCAAAAGATGACACAGGTGAAATAAGCATCTATCACCAAAACATACAATGCTTGAAAACTTCATTATTGGAGCTTGGAGTACACCTCTCAACATTGAAAGATGCTCAAGACATACTATGCCCGAGCGAGCACTAGATGAAGCAGACAGAGGTTTCCTTTACAAGAATTCAGGGATACAAAATGATAACATCCTTCAACAGAAAATATAGCAACAGAGGTGGAACCTGTATCTTTGTCAAGGAGGATCTGGATGACTTTAGAGAACTTGTTTGTTTTGAACAATACAATATCGAAGGTTTGATTGAGATGTGTGCAATAATTAGCGATTGTAGGAAACTTATTGTTGTCTGTCTGTATAGATCTTGTATAGGGGTGTACAAGCTTTTTTATCAACTCTTTGAAATAATAATAAAAAAATGCTATCAAAAATATAAGTCTTACAAATTTGTATGGGCAAGAGATTTCAATATTAATTTTTTACAAAATAATAATTCTTTAACTAAAGAGGAAATCACAAAAAAAAATTAAATGCTTGATCTATTTGGTACCTACAACTTTCAACAAACAATATTTGATGTAACAAGACCAAACAAATATAAATAATCTTGCATTGACAACTTTTTTGTGAATACATCAAGCTTTTCAAAAAATATAATCATTAAAAATGGATTGGGAGACCATCATGCACAAACCATTACATTAAAAACAAATATCTCTAAAATACCACTAAATCAAAGAATTTTTTCAGGTAGGATATTTTCTAAAAATAAGCTTTCTCAACTTAAAGAAGCTCTGCGGGACTGTGTCTGGGATGGTGTGTATGGACGGGATATTGTGAATAAAGCATACAACTCATTTGAAAGCACACTCACTTACTACCTCAACCTCTTTTTCTCAACAAAATCCAAAGTAATCAAACCAATAAAAAACAACAATTGGATGACAATAGGCATAAAAACATCAATAAAAAACAAAAGAGTACTTTATGAAGGCTATCTCTCTGGGTTAGTAAATAAGAATAAATATAAAAAATACACAAAATTATTAAAAACAAGAAACAAAACCAGTTCTATATTTCACAACTTCCAGAAAATAGAATCACCAACTTTATAAATGACCAACAATATAAATGACCTTTTTCTCAACACATCCTTGAATAACAACAAAAATAATAATAATAATAATAACAAAAATAACAAAAACAGTAATAATATCATCAAACAACAATAAAACATTAACTGAAAATCAAGAAAATCTTTTTTTTAACCCGACCACCCCAGAAGAGATCACAAGCATAATAAAAAAATTAAAACATAAGAAATCTGTAGGCTTAGACGAAATTCCTATTACATTATTAAAAAAAGTTGATTCTTACATTGCACAACTCCTCTCCTACATCATCAATCTCAGCTTCAAAATGGGAATATTTCCATCAAAACTTAAAAATGCCATTGTCAAACCAATTTATAAAAACAACGGCGAAAAAAACGACTTTAAAAATTACAGGTCCATTTCTCTCTTAAACAACATCAGTAAAATATTCGAAAAAGCAATTTATGAACATGTGATAAACTTCCCAGATAAACCAAACATACTTATTGATAAACAGAATGGCTTTCGCAAAGGAAAATCTACAATAAGAGCAGTTTACCAAACCATAGAAAACATAATCACTTCTTTTAACAAGAAAAAAACAACAGTGGCACTTTGAATAGACCTGTCCAAAGCATTCGACAGAGTAGAACACAAAACCATGATAAAAAAACTAAATCTATGTGTCTATGTTGGGAATTTGGAACCTTCGGTTGCACTAAAACAAAATTATGATTGTTTTAAATCTATGTGGCATAAAAAACATCGAACAACATTTATTTAAGTCATATTTAGAGGACAGGAAACAATGTGTGGAAAAAACAACAACAGATGGAAAAAAGTTAAGATCAAGCTTTAAACAAATTACAAAAGGAGTGCCTGAAGGTTCGGTGCTAGCTCCATTACTATATATAATTTACACAAATGATATAATAAACATAATATAAAATGATATAGTATTATTTGCGGATGATAAGACCGTACTATACAATAACTTAGATGAAGAAGAAACAGAAAAAAAACATTAAATCAGATTTAAACACTGTAGAAAATTACTGGGAAAAAAAAAACTGCTCAAGAAAATGCTTCGTTTCTGGGAGTTATAATTGACAATAAAATTAACTGGGAAAGACACATTGAGAAGGTTGCATCAAACATGAGCAAATATTGCTATGCTTTGAGAGTCATAAGAGAGAGTGTTGGTTAATCAGCAGCCCATACATCTTACCATGCCTACATACAGTATGATATATACATACGATATGGAGTTATTTTCTGGGGAAACTCTGGAGGCGCAGAGAGAATTCTAAAACTGCAAAAAAATGCTTAAGAGTAATTCTAAAAATGTCTAAAAAAGAATCCTGCAAACTCCATTTCAGAAATAACAAAATACATACAATATATAACCTCTATATCCTGGAAAGTATCAAGTTTGTATTAAACAACCCAGACCTATTTGAAAATCAGAGAGCTACTCATGAATACAACACCAGGAACAAAAACAATCTTAAAACAGAAGTAACACACTACACTTATCTTCAGAAGAATATTACCTTTAATATAGTAAAAATCTGGAACTCTTTACTTCTAGAATTCAGACAAAAAGACAAAAAAAAATTGAAAAACAGCTGAAAACATTCCTAGACAAGAAATCATACTATAGCACCCAAGAATTTTTTGATGACGAAACAAAAAATGAACTTATTACTTCATAACATAATTTTATTTTAATTTAATAAACAAAAATAATAAGAAAAAAAATGGAAAAATAAGAAATTATATAAATATATATGACTCTCACATAATATTTGTGATAATAATTGTAACTGTATGTGATATACACCTATTGTGCTTTGTAATTTATTTCTATGTTTTACTTATCTTAGAGTTAAGATAATATTAGATTAAAAATTGACAAGTTCGACACCTATTTTGTTATTATGTATATTTTAATATTATACTGTAACAGAACAAATAATATATACATTTACATATATTTTTTTACAATTACATTTTTATATCACACAAAGTTCTAAACTAAACATTACACTAAACTGAACAATATGATATTATATAAATTACTGGATACACAATACATAATATAATATAAAACATTAAATAAAATTAAAATAGTAATTGTAGTTGGGTCCCTATGCAGTGAAGTCACTGGTCTTGGGACTGACCATTAATAACTCCTCTTTTTACATAGCAAATTAACATTAATTGAAGTTTAAATATTGTTTCTTTTTTAATGAAATTTTTATTTTTATTTTTAATTATAAATATAGATTTGTATGTTTTAGAAAAAAAATTGTTTTATTTTAGGTAAAATATGATTTTGTGTCTAAAAATTGTTTTAATTTTCTGACAAATTTAATAAAGTTTGATTGTTTAATGATCATATTCATAATATTTTTTTTTATAAATTGTTTATTTCCCAACAAACCTTAAGGATAACAAAAAATATTAAAAATAAAGTAAAAAAGCAAACCTAGTGGTTAATTTAATTATTTCAACACAACAAAAAATAATTAAATAATTAAAAGTCAAGATAAAAGTATTTTGTATTAATTTAAAAAATATGTTTTTGCAAGTTTTTTAAATAGATATAAATGGTGTATTTGTTTCAATGATATGGGTGTAGCTTGTTTTATATGTTTATTCCATCATATAATAAAGATTTTTTCCCAGTATTACTGTTAAACTGTATTGGTTGAAGTTGATTATTTTTTCTAGTAAAATTGTTATTTTATTGAATTTTGATATTTTAATATTTTTGATCAGAGAATATTGCGTGAATAAATATACTTATTTTAATTTTATATAAGTCAGTCAAGTTCAGATAACCAAGGGGATCATATAAATTAATAGTGGGTTTTAGAAATGAAAGTTTTGCAATTTCATCAATGTATTTAAAATGGTTTTATTAGCAGAGCCCCAGATTGAAACTAAGTATTGGATTTTTGAATAAAGAAATGCATAATAAATGTTTTTGAAATATAGGAATATAATTTTAGTTTATACATGATTCCTATTAAAGGTGATAAATTTTCTCGGAGATGATTGAATAATCCCAAAAACCAAGTAAATTTTGTATATTTAATTTGTTTTTGTCTGAAAATAATTGGTTAATGATTTTCATTTTGAATGTTGCCTTTTTTTGTGAACATGTATGATGATTTATCAAAATTAATAGTCAACTTATTTAACGTTAGCCATTTTTCTATAATGTTAAAATCATTTTGAATTTTTTGTTTTATTTTTCTTAATGTGTTTGCAAAAATAAATAATATTTGTATTAATTTAAAAAAATTAATTTTGTCATATAATTTTAATTTCCCAATTGAATTAATGTAGATTAAAAATAAAACAAGAACTGATCCTTGAGGGACACCACATTTGATTTCTTTTAATGAGCTTTGCTGACTACTAATTTTGACAAATTGGTTTCTGTTGTCTAAATAATTCCATATTTGCATAATTTATTTAATAATATATTGTGATTGACAGTGTCAAATGACTTGCAAATCTAGAGATAATATGCAGCATTTCTTGTTTTTGTCAACGTTTAGTTGAATGTCTGTTATTACATCTAATGCTGCTGTTTCTGTATCTCTAGATTCTCGAAAACCATATTGGCCCTCATACAATATATTATTTTGATCAGGAAAAGCTTGCAATTTTCAATGCATAATTTTTTTGAAACTTTTTGATAAAGTTGGTAAAACTGAGACAGGCCTATAGTTACTTGGGTTGTCTGAACTTGCTTCCTTAAAAATTGGTGTTACTTTTGCTACTTTCATATTTTTTGGAAATTTACTTGTCTGTATGGACAAAAAGAACAATTTTTTTTATATGTTTTACCGTTTTTACCGCAATTTCATCGTAACCACTAGCTTTCCTTACATTTAAGTTTGATATTATTTCATCAATTTCGCTTTCTTCTATATCATTTTCATCAAGGACCATAGAATTGTGATTTCTGGTGTTGATGAGTTTTCAATTTTTTCTGATAAGAAAGTCCGATTTCAACAAAAAAAATTGTTAATTTCTTCACAGATAAAATCTTGTCAAAAGATCCTTTGCTGTCCAACAAGTAACTCGTCTATGGTGGATTTCTTCTTCTAGTATTGTGTTAATGGTTTCCCAGATATCTTTTTGATTAGAAGTTTGAAATTTTTCATTTTTTCTTAACAAAATTATTAAAATTTTTGTAGTTTCTTGCGTCTTCCTGCTTATTGTTGTTTTTTTCATTTTTCTATAAAGCCTGTTTCTTGCCTTTAACAGGTAAAAAAGTTCTTCATTAAACCAGAAGTAACTGTTTTTCTTTATTCTTACGATTTTTTTGTAACAACACATATCAAAAATGTTAGTAATCGTGTCATACAAGTAGTCTGGTTCTTTAAATAAATGTTTTATTAAGTTAAGGTTGTTCAGTTTCACTTTTAATTTTTCTACATCCCATTTTGTGAAAATAATGTCCTTTTTTTGATCAAGTATTTGTAAGGTATGCACTAAATGATCACTGAAAGGTGTTTCGAGTAATTCCAGGTTGATTTTCTTTCCGGAATTTGTAATAATATGATCAATAAAAGTTTCAGATTTGTTTGTTCAGATTTGTTTTTCTTGTTGGGCTCTTTGTATTACATAATTTAAAATTATTTGACAGATAAACGTCCAAAAGTCTGCTAGTACCAAAATTTTTCTTAAGAATGTCAATGTTCATATCACCCATAAAGAAACATTCTTGACAATTTTTGTTTATACTTTCAAGTTTTTCGTCTATAAATTTTATAAAATTAATTTGGTTTAACCTGTGTGGTTTGTATATACAACAAAAAACCATTTTTGGAGACTTAATTTCTATACAAATATACAAATAAGGAGTTTCAGATATTTCTAGGATTTTAAAAAGGAAATTTTTATTGATAAATATTCCGATAATGTCTCCTCTTCTATTTCTTGTTGCAAACACACTCATAGTTTTTAAAATTATAATACTTTATTTCTTGTTTTCTTATCCAAATCTCTGTACAATAAATATATCAATTTTTTCCTCTTGCAATAAAATTTCAAATTCCTCCATTTTATTTTTTATCGATCTTGCATTAAGATAAATTATTTTCATTTTGTCCATAAGTAATTTATTGGTAATTAATTCTTCCTTCGGCTATTTTCTTTTTATGTCGGTTTAGTGTTGGCTTCATGTCTATAATCATAATGTGTTCTATATTTTGTATTACTTTCACAGAGAATCACAATCCCAGTATTTACGTTCTCCACAACAGTAAGAACATACAAGCTTCCTTTTACATGTTTTTTCTTTGTGATCATATTGGCAATATCTATGACAAAACATAATATCCCAAACAAATTTGTTTATTTAATAATTGTTTAAAGTTTCTCCACTTGTATTTGCATATGATAATATATTTCTTTGAATCTGTTGATTTTCTACTCCCTATGATTTGAATTTTATAATTTTTGTTGATGTACTGGAATTCTGACAATTCTTCTATTAATTCTTCATTGCTGTCATTTTTTCTGCAACCAATTATAGCAACTTTCGGAAGCTGAAGTTTTGAAATTTCCACAGAATATTCTTTGTTTAGTTTTTCTTGTCCAAATTTATGAAATTCTTCGATTTCCTCCCTAGAATTTGATTTAATAACTATACCTCCATTTCGAATTAATTTTTTAAATTGTACTCTTGGCTTCTCTTGGATTTATTTTTCCTTGAATTTTTTCTTTGGTTTCTCGAATTTGGATTTTTTTTTTGGTCTTATAACAATTACTGGTAAATTTATTTTCTTTTTTTTTTTTCGTTGAACACTGATATTTGTTCATTTTACTTTCTTAAGATTTCAGAGTATGTAGTAGTTTGTTTATTATTGAATTTTTTCCATTAAAAAATCATTTTTTTTTCCAAATCCCCTATTTTGTTTAATAGTTTACTATTAGTGTCCAGTTTGTTGTATTTTTAAATTCTGATTGTCTCTCATTTACCGTTTCATTTTCCATACTTAAAGTGCAGATTATTTGCCGCAGTTGAAGATTTTCCAATTTTATTTTTTGAATATCAGCATCATCTTCATTGCACAAAAAACAAATCCAAATTGTTTTGAGTTTTTTTTAATTTTATTTGCATCTTTTTTTAGATTGGTTTCAGCAACCTAAACAAAACCATTTCTTACATTTCGAGAGACTAAGAATTTGTTTTAAATTTAAACTTACATTTTCCACAATGTTTATTTTCATCTGGGTCTATACTTTTTTTAGGATCTTTGAACAAACTAAGGACTACAAATTTTTTCTGGAATTCGTCAATTTTATTATCCTTTGGATACTTGAGGGGAATATATTCATCTTCACTATCTGTCGAAAAATTAATGATTTCTTCCCCAAAATTTTTGTTTACATTTTTGTTGATGTTTTTTCCTGATTGACATTTTAAATTTTTCTTGGACATTGAACTTGTCTGTTTTGCTTTTGGTTGATTTTTCAATCTTCATTTTAATGTTGGTTAAATGAGAATTTGCTTTTTCTACTGTTATGCTTCTTGTTAATTAATGTGTGGTATATATTTAGATATTTTTGATTTTTTTCTGAGGATCAATTTGACATTGAGAGTTTTTGCATTTGAGAGTATGGGCGAGTTTGTAATCTCATCAATTGAGCAATTGATGCATCAAACAAGTTCTTGAAACGTTCTGATGCCATCAAACATGTTCTTTTGGATTTGCGATGCAACCAACTTGGTGCCATCAATTGCAATCGGCTCTGAGGGCTGATGGCTATTGATGTTCAGAATCAGATGTTCAATCAAAATGTTGACATTGGTGCCAACATTTAGATGAATTTCAAATGATTTTAAAAACTTGCCCTATGAGTTAAAATTTTATGAATCCCATTGGGATAATTCTAATAAGTATTTTAATGGTTTGGTTTGAGTTGCTGGAGGGAGCTCTATAGCCTTTTTGATATAGGATAGGATTTTTATTCTGTTGTTTTCTAATGTTTGTACTTTTTTGAAGTTTATACTTCCACATTAACCCCATAGGTTAATTAGATAAGTCAAGTTAGAGATAATGTAGGCATTATAAATAAGGTTACGATTACTGTCATTCAACTAACTTGAACAACAATATAATAAACCTAACATTGGTATAACTTTCTTAGTGATCCTATCTAAATGCTTTTCCCAATTTAATTTGTTGTCAATCGTTAATCCTAAGTATTTAGTATACTGGGTATTAATAATTACAGAATTTGTCCTTTTTGTACTTTTTTGTTTAAAAACCATATAAACAGTTTTTTCAGTATTAATTTTTAGTCTGCTTTGAATTAGCCATTGTGAGTATTTACACACAAGCCCTGATTTATTCTTGTTTCAAGTTGTTTAAGATCTGTACTGCTATAGACAATAACTTTGTCATCAGCAAATGTAAAATATAAACCTTTCAGCCCAGCAAGACATAGTGATAATACCAACAGTGAATACAACTGTGGGCCAAGAACAGAGCCCTGTGGGACTCCATAGTTTAGTTTATTTATTGGTAATTATTACACATAGTGTTTTTACAAGTCAAAATACAAAAAATAAAATACCTAGTACAAGAATATCATTAAAAGAATTATAAGAACTGGACAAAAAATATTATTTATACCTAAACATTTAATGTATATATAAAACGAAATTTTAAGTTAAAATAGTTTTAAAAAATGCTAAAGAAATATAATTTTTACAATTTTTACATCACAGCAACACTAAAATAACATCACCTAATCAAAAACAAAGTTACTTTTGAGGTAATCATTGAAATTGAACTCCATAGTTGTTATAAGTTCTACAATTGCTAGGTTTTCATCAAAAATTACATCTAAGTCTTTAATCTTGGAGAGAGAGAGAGAGAGATTTTCTTTTACTTGTAAAGAAACTAATCTGGCAGCATAGTTTTTCATTATTATGATGAATCTGTCAAGGTCATCTTGCAGAAGCTGTTGATCACTAAAGCTGTTAATTATTCTGAAGGCTTTAAGATTGTGAGCAAATGCAAGGCTGTCACTGTTTTGAAGGCATTTAAAGATAGAGTAAACAAACAAGTCAAAAAAAGTTCCTCCCTTGGGGTACGCCTGAGGTGACAGAGATTGCATCAGACTGAAAAGAGCCTATTTGTGATCCAACAGAAAACTTTTGGTCCAATTGACAGCTGAAATTGTAAAACCTATATCATAGAGCCTTTTAAGGAAAGTGTTATGATCCACCCAATCAAATGCCTTAAAAAATTCTATATAAATAACATCAACTTGCTTAAACTCTTCCAAAGCTGAAGGTATTTTGGTTTGGTAGGTTACCAGCAGATTAGTCACTGTTGAATGTCCAAGACAAAAACCATGCTGACTCTTATTGATTAATCGACTTAAATATTATAAATGACTGGACTATGACACTTTAGATTTTAAATTTTTTCTACAAGTGACCACAAGAAGCACAGTGTGTAAGAAAAAACTTACCCAGATATTTTTCTGCATTATTTTTTTAAAGCAAAATCCCCATACATACATTATTAAAATAAATTATTGTTTAGTTTATTGTTAATTTGTTAGTTTATTTAAAAAAAGAAAGAAATTCAGTGGCCTTTTAACTTCAATAATTTGACAAGAAGGTTGCGATTCTTCATAAACTGTCAGAAAATCTTCCCTTACAAAAAATCTGATGATTTTTAAACAAAAGTTAACAGTAACTGCTTTTTTATCAGGGAGTTATTTGCAAATATTCCTTAAAATTTAGTTTCTTAATACTGTTCCAGTAAAGCTAGGAACACATGATGCAACTTCTCCATGCATCAAATTTAGTTTTCATAAGATAAAAAAGATTCAAGTTTTTTTGAAAAAACCTTTTTTTATTCCAAAATATATTTTATGAAGCTTTTTTTTTGTGTGTAAACAAACCTTTAAAACTTTTAACATACAAAACCCCAGATAACCATGGAATATGTTGCTGTCACTGTTCAGAAAACTCACAAATTCTGTTTCCTTTTACATAGTAACAATTTAGCTCTGCCATAAAACTAGTCCTGGAGAATATCTTTATAATTGCTATGTTTTCATGGGTATTGAGTTTGTTTTCAAAACTCATTCTATCTTTTTCTTTTATATAGGGTGTTCTTGGTCTTGATAAAGAACACGCTATATAAAAGAAAAAGATACAATGAGTTTTGAAAACAAACTCAATACCCATGAAAACATAGCAAATATTAAATTTACAAAATGTAATAAAAAAAAGTGACCCAGTTTCTCTTACAATGTTAAGATAAATATTAAGCATGCTGTGTTTTTATCTTAAATGAGGCAATAGGAAAAAATTGCCACTTTCCAGAATTGTGATGGGTGAGACTTTCTATCATTTCTAAAGAACCTCACCCGAATTGACAGAATTGTAATTTGAACTCTCAACAACAAAATCAAATCATTGGGAAAAACTATTAAACTGAAGAAAACCATTCCTAAAGTAAAAATACAAAATTATATTATATCTATAATATACCAAGGTCAAAACAATTATAAATATTTTTTGGATTTTAGGAATTTGACCAATCAACAAGAAAATAAAGAAGGTTGCTGCTACAAATGGTTTGTTATTATTCTTCATAGTTTTTCACAATGTACATAATAATAAATAATGTAGAGATAAATTTGTTTGTGGTTTTAATAAAAATAAGCAAAGCCATTTTTCTGCACTTAAAGCTTCTGTGAACTCTGCTTCTCGTCCTTCACCTAACTACTTTCTCATGTGGCAGAATGCAACTTTGTGCACTGTTAGGAAAACTACTATTTTTTTAATTCAAATTTAAATAGTATGTAGTCAAAAATATAAACCAAAAACAACCAAATTATTTCAAAATTTTGATAGGTATAGGTATATCATTGAGTTACTAACAGTAAAATGATGGGACACAAGTTTTTATCACAATTAAATTGTGATTGTGATTTTTAAAAACTGCACACTCTCACTTCATGGTAACCATAAAATGATAATTTAGTCTAAAAATATACAAAATATCATATTTTCTCATCTAACAGCAGAAGCACTTACCTGAATTCTAGATCCAAAAAGTACACAAATATAGAAAAATAAAATGTTAAAAAATTATTTTCTATTGAAAGGTGTTTGTATTTCTCAAGAGTTAAAAAATTAATTTTTTTCAAATTTTCTTACACTTATGCTAGAGTAAAGAGGACCAATATTTCCATCCTTTTTAATACATACATACAGGTCTCTAATAGTTATAAGTTACGAGTACAAAGTAGAAAGTACATCTTATAACACTTATAAATAATGGCCTTATTTATTTATTTAAGTATAATGGAGAGTTTAACATATTTTGCCTATGATTTCTCGCAGACTTTTGTAGGATTTCACAAGGATTTCGTGCGATTTCGCAGCCAAACTGTGACGCGATTTAGCGGAGTGGTTACCCCCTTGACCTATAAACAAGGACCATTAAGGGAACCACCAAAATAGTTTAAATAAAAGAAAATACTTGAGTTAAAGAGGTTTGGCTGTATTTTTAAAAGTTTATTACTTATAGCTGAAATTGTTACTTCCTATTTCAGAAAGAAATACAATCTTACATGCTAATCACTTTGAAAGGGTCAATTTTCAATGATTTTTACCAAATCCTATTGTTACACCAAATCTTAGTTTATTTTAAAAAAACCCCTAACAATTTTCATAAAATTTTTAATAACAAATCTTTACCTGTCTTTAGCACAGCTCCTGGCAGAATATTAGTAATTATTGTGGGGCCCATATTTTGAGCCGCGCTGGTGCCACTGCTACCCGTTAGTACCCTGACACTTCGTAGAGTCTGAGTGGTCATAACAAGGGGTTTTGGGTTTTCAACTGGCCTGACCATAACCACTTGGTTCTTGGCTAAATCAAGAGGCACTCCACTTGAGGCCTCTTTGTCCTCAGTCCCTGTACCGCTCATTATTGCGCAAGTGAGGTAAAATGTCTTTTGCTATACTGGAAAGTCTTTTATTGGGAGCCCAAGCTGGAAACTCATTTTTCCGAACCAAATAGATTTAAACTTAAATTTACAAGTTAAAATAGACGCACATGGTTAAACCTAAGACTAATTTGAAGTTTAAACTTAAAATTAGCGAAATTTCGGGTCATATTAGTTAAAATAAACAAAAAATTACAAAATTTTTCAAACTTTTGATTGAAAAATGATGGCGATCGGCGAAAACCATTTCGGAACTGCCAACTTGCGCCTTTTTGGGGAACTTCTGGTGACCAACTGTAATTTCCTGGTAACTTTTTAGGTTTTTTTGGTGATTTTTGACAGCGTTGCCAAACGTTCTCACCTTTTTTCCAATGTCGCCAATAGTTCGGCGAAAACATCTCATACCAACCAGACAACGTTGCAACAAAAACAGTTGTTAACCCATACTCTATGGGGCTGATAAAAAAACTCTAACCTCATATTTTAATCTTGTTTTTTTAATATGTAGTTTTTAAATTTATTACTTAAAAATGGATCCGTTACCAACAATTTTACACATATTCGCATTATTTTACCTTCAAATATTTGCTAAAAGTATAACTATTGACCCAAAGTTAACAAAAGTTTGGGGCCCTGGGTTGGAACCTGAGAAAGTGGTTATGCCTGCTAGATATTTTTTTATACAAGCTATGGGCATGAACAATAATAAGTAAGTGAACAATATCAAGTTTTTCATAAATCTTGTAGTCTATTGCTTTTTAAATTAGGGACACAAGTTTTGTATATTTATGTCTGTCTCTATTTTGAGAAGGGAAAACAGAGGACAGAAGAAAAAAAAAATCGCACTTAAGTAATGGGTAAACCAAGAATATCATATACTTTTTTTTATTAGTGTTGTTCCAGACATGCCTGAGCCCTTCTCTGTAGTAATAGATGGCAGCACTCACACTAAAAAACCTTGCCGAATATGGACTAATATACTTAATAGGAAAGATGGCTCTTTTATTGTAAGATACAAACTTTATGAGCAATGTTCCTATTTGAAAATTAACATAATCTATCAAGGGATGCCTGTGGCAAAGTCGCCTTATATTATAGACGAAAAAATTTATGCTGACGATTGTATTTGTCCAAAAAGTAGTTTAAAAATAGTTTTAGAAACATGGCGGTGTGGGAAAGTACCAAAACAGATTGTCAAAGATTTTGAAGAGTTTCCTATAATTGATTGGAATATTACCAGAGAAAGTGTAAGAATATATCATTTTTTTTATTATTTTTATTTTTTAAGGTGGTGAGGTGGTACATTTTACTGCACAAAATTTCATTATAATGATTTTTAATTTTTCTTTTAGTTAATTAAAGAATTTCACAAGCCACACCAAGTAGCAATGTGTCACTACATTATAAAAAACAATGAAATCCACAGAAAATGTTATGGAGAACATGTAGGCTTCAACATGTTTTCTGACAAAGCCCTACTGTCTTTAACACGTAAGGTAAAACTGCCTGATTTGGAATTTTTTATAAACTTGGGAGATTGGCCTCTAGCTGCCAAGCATCTCCAAATGAAGTATCCAATCCTGTCATGGTGTTCTAGTGAAGAAAGATATGATATAGTCCTACCCACCTATGAGTTAATGGAAGCAACACTGGAAAATATGGGAAGGTAGGGTTTCTTCATTTAGTTTTTTTTTACATACAGTTCTTCTTATAATACTTTTTTAGTGTTATGCTTGACATGCTCTCAGTACAAGGAAATACTAAAACCACTTGGGATCACCGAGAACCAAAGCTTTTCTGGAGAGGTAGGGACTCCAATCAGTACAGATTAAAGTTAAAGAAAATGTCCAATGAAAACCCAGAGTTATTCAATGTTTCTTTGACCAATTTCTTCTTTTATCGAGATCAGCAGGAAGAGTATGGCCCCAAGTCTCCACATGTTTCTTTTTATGAATTTTTTGATGTAAGTATTGTGTGATAATTGCCAAAAATTTTTAGTTTAATTTAGATATTTTAAGGGGCTGTCCATCAATTATGTAATATTTCTTTTGCAATCCTCCTCAAAACTCTTGTTAAAACTGGATAGCTCTTAATATAAATATGAAAAATTATTTTTTTTTTGTTACAACCTAATAGAAACATATTTTTTTAGTACAAATACCAATTGGCCATCGACGGGACTGTCGCTCCTTATAGAATGCCCTTTTTGTTAGGAGGAGGCTCAACTATCTTCAAACCAGAATCCAAGTATTATGAGCATTTCTACAATGAACTTATTCCAAACAATCATTATATTCCTGTCCGAACTGATCTTTCAGATCTTTTAGAAAAACTAAAATGGGCTGATACAAACCAAAAAGAAGCGAAAGAAATTGCACAAAATGGTCAAAAATTTGCTAACAATAACCTATTGCCAAAAGATATTTTTTGTTATTATTTTTATGTTTTTAATGAGCTAAGTAAAAGAATAGTTAGCAAGGTGGAAATTCTACCAGAAATGGATAAAGTTAAGCAAAAAAATGAGATGAAATGTGATTGTCAACAAGACACAGTAAAAGATGAACTATAAATATTTAAAAAAAAGATATAACCATTTTCCAGTAAAATCTCAGATTTAGATCTTTTTTTTTAATTTTAACACTTGGACTGCCAATCAGATAAATATGAAGTTAGCACACAACTTGTTAATTTACAAAAAGAAAATAGTTTTTCAACTGCAATTATTATTTGTAACTGTGATATTTATGACATTCTAATTATAAAAGCATCATTGTAAAAAGAAGTAAGAAAAAAATTTGTTTACTTTTAGATTTGACAATTAGTATATTCATTATGATACAAAGAAAGTAAAAACTAGTTTTTCCATTCTAATAAAAATAAAATTACAACATTTAAAGTTATCTCATCTAGAAATCCTATATTTTCCTAGATATTACATTAAAAGATAATAACTAATTACCCAAAATCTGACCTAAAAACTTTTAACATACCCCTGCTTGTCCACATTGATCAAAATCTGCTCCAGTTCATGCAAAAGTTCTCTCTTAACTGCATCAGGGACCATAGTCCTAGCTTTTGGTGTAATACTTGCAATTAACTCATCGACTGTGGGTATTTGGTCCCCATTTTCTGCAATTGCTTTTCTACAAGCTAGTCGTACCTGGACACGCCAGCCACTTTCAACTAAGCGAGTATTGACCAATTCTACAACTCTAAAAAATGACTTTAAATAGGTTATGTGGATTTGGGGTAAAATAATAACGATGGGCTTAAAACTCAATTCTAATGTCCGAATTGAATAAAGGGGCATCTCCCTTGGGGAACCAAAAGGTACCCTCAAACAGGTGTTTGACAAAACCAATTCTGGTGTTTGTGTTTTTAGTTCTGTACAGTTTTCTTTGTTAAAATATAGAGAACAAAGGAGACAAAGTTATATGCACTGTGTACTGCAAACACAGCTTAACCCTCTGTAAAACCACTGATTATTAAGGGCCGCTCAAGATAACCGAAGTTTATTTTTTTGCACGGGTGTACCCTTTTGGTCTTTAAACGCACCTTTCTAAACCGCCATTTATATCCAAATGTAGGTTAATTCTAGAATCATATTCTTGAGGCATGTTTCTTATATTTTTATTTTTGTTATTTTCCTAAGAAAATAAATAGGGTTAGAACCAGTGTTACCAACAACCAACAACAAATCAAGGCATGGGAGAAGGATGATGGATTTCCATCTTTTCAGCAGACTGAAGGTAGCATCGAATATTACACAGTTGGTCAGAAGTACTTTCGAGCTAGCTCCTTTTTCGCGAGAACACTGCCTTCTTAAATGAAAATGTTATATTACGATACAGGAAAAAAAATGACGAAGCGTTCGAAAAATGTCGAGACAACTACATTGGTATTTTAATTTTCTTTAAATAAAAAACTACCCGACTGCTAGTTCTAAATTAGGTTTAGTATAGAGAACAATTTTGCAGTCGCATGCCTCCATTTGAGTTCTTAATGGGACTATAGGCTGCAGAACGTTTCTCCATTCTGTATACTACACACGATTTAGAACTAGCAGTCGAGTAGTTTTTTATTGAAAAATCAAAATTGACAATATGACGTCCATAATCCGACATGTTGATATTTTCTAATAAAATATAGGGCGATTCTTGATGACATTCATCAGGTTCTTAAATTACCCGATTTTTTCCACCAATTCAGCAATTGGCATCGATAGAGGGTACTGCATCGATGTTCACTGACTCCAAGGGTAGGTGAGCCTTCCCGATGAATGTCATTAACGTCATTTAATCAGCTGTTTTTTCTTGATCACGAAGGCCGGCTAGATAAGAAGTCGCGTTAAAACTATTTGGAGGACCGTTGTCGAGGACTAAGGAGATAAATAAATCGTCAATTTGGGCTGGTATAAGATGGATATAAGTTTTTTCGTTCATCTTTGTGAATAAAAAGCACAAATTGGAAAAAATTGAAAAAAAATCTTGGCTAAATTCTGACAAAATTTTATCGCGTTTTTTTAATTCTCAATTGCTAATCGAACTCAACGACATCGAATGTCAAATTAAAGTCATATTTCATTTGTCAAAAAACCGATGACATCGCCACGTAGGTAATAAAGATGTCTACGTGGCCATAGCCTATTGGGAATTTCAGCCAGGCGGTTGCCCCCAGGCGAAAAAAAACTGGAACTAATTCGGCTCCGTCAACTGATTTTTTACAATTTAATGGAGATTCTGCCGTTTTGCGGACTAAAATTGTGCAACTTTGTTTATTGGTGCTTAATTTATAAAAAAAATAATTTTAATATAGTTCTGCGTTGTTTTAATGAACTGTCCTTTGTTCTGGGAAAGTTTGGGCAAGTTTTTAAATCATCATCATCTAAACGTTGGCTCTGACGTCAACATTTGATTGAACCTCTGATTCTGACAGCCATCACTGATGATTAATCCATCCATCAATAGCCATCAGCAGAAGCTGCCATCAGCTCTCGCAGCCGATTATAATTGTTGGCATCAAGTCGGTTGCATCCTCAGATTAATAAAAAAAATGAGATATAACAGTAAACAATATTACCCCGATCAACCAGCCACAATGTTTATTTCCCAAAAAATACATGGTTGCCAATTTACTGCGGGGTTTCCCTAGAAACAAAACAATTCATAAACTTCTTGAAGCTCTTTTGATAATATTATTGATTATTTGACATATTTTTATATAGGATAATTTTTCTTATGTTAATAACTTAATTCTTAGTCCTAATTTTTAGTCTCAATAATTAACATAAAGTAGAATTTCGAGATTTATAGAAAAGAACACAAGCCGGCAACGTTTTTTCGACGAGCCGCGAATAAATGCCGACATGTTTGGTTGCAGCTGACGGCGTTGTTGTTAACGGGGGTTTGTGTTGTTCGGTGATTTTTGAATTTTATTGTGACTATTTGTGAAAAAAGAACTGTATCAAGCTATTTTGAGGACCAACAAAATGGTTTACCATTGCCTGGTATGCAATAAAAGCGGATATTCCAGCCCAGAACTAATATTTCGGAGGTAAGAAAGATCCTGTCATTTTACGTTAGTCATGGGCGTAGTATGAGGTAAAAAACTGCGTAAAAAGCTTATGATTATACTATTAATACATCGAAAATCTAAGACTAATACTAATCTTTTTTAAGAAACAAAAGTACCAGATAATTTTGCTCCTTTTGCAGCATGTAAAATATTTATTTATTATAATTTATACATAACAAGAGAAGACAATAAGACCAAGTGCTGATAGTCAGGTACTGGGGCAGGTATTTTTTGTATTTTAATGGGTACCTGGGTACTTTCTATAATGTGAATAAAACCGTTTTGGAGATATTTACTCTGAGCCAATCTTATTTTTATTTTCATTAATATTTATTATTTATTTTTTTGCCTTTTGACTCCTGTTTCCTGAAAAACTACTAGTAATTAATTTTTTACCTCTTCCTTAAATTTTTCTTGTGTTCTGTATTCAGAAATGAACATGCAGCCAATGTGTAAAGAATAAAATTTGTTGGCCTTAAAATTTTCATAATTAACATCACAAAAAGTTCTCTTAATTTGATAAATAAAGTTTATATTCCACTAAAGAAAACTAAAAGAGACATTATTATCATAGTGAAAAAAACGCTTAATAAGCCGTTTATTAGCGTGTTTTTTTTTTGGACAAAAACTTTATAAAACGGGTTATTAACCGTTTTTTTTTGCTATGAAAATATTTTTTTTAACTTTTGTTTTGTGGGATACTGCACAATTAAAAAAAATATATAACAGCCATCTTGAATAATTGACCTAAAAATCATTTCAAGTGCTCTTTGGTAAACTTTTGATCTGTTCGTAAATACCTACATTCCTCAAACTAAACTTTATCCTTGAATAAATCTATTTTTTGTGGTTATGCAAGTTCTGGCAGTTAATTCTTTTGAATAAGAAAATCCGACCAACCCTACCTTATATCTCGTTTTCACATTTATATATTTAAATTAAAATTAACGCCGCCACTGGTAATGGGAAAAGCAATTTTTGACAGTGTTGCCGTTTTATTGCTCTATCTCTTTTCTGTTCATATAATCGTCCAGAAGGGTGTTGGATTGTAAACATTAGAGGATTTCAATAGGGAATGTTTGGTCTCTCTTTAGTTATTAGTCTGAGGTTGCATCGGAAATCCAAAAGAATGCGTTTGATCCATCGATTGCACAATCTATGAGATTACAAACTCGCTTTTTCAGCACCATGACAAGGTTCGCCGCGCATCTGCGGGCGCCGCTTGTTCCGCTAGAGCAACATGTGTCGCTTAGCCGTTGGAAATTGTTTTTTTTTTCCGAATTTTGCTTTTAATTCTCGATAATTTCTTTGTACTGTTAATTATTGTTTTTGTTAGAGTGATATATATGTTTTTATGCCATTACCACTGCAGTTTTGGAGAAACTTGAGTGTATTTTAAGACTTAATTGTATTTTTGTGCGGTTACAACTGGAGTTTTGAAAAACTGGTGCATTTTAAACATTGTTCTCTCATTTTATTGGTAAGTACCTTATTTACAACTCAGCAAAAAAAGATGGTTGTCAATTTCGGCACTAGGTCGGCATCGGCAGCTAACCGTGGGTTGATGTTGCACCATCAACTACCGCGACTTCCGTCCATTCACTATGCACATAAAAAATAATTTGCTTGGTAGATGTAGTAATCTCACATCGGTAAATTGCAAATAGACTGTGATGGCCCTACGCTCTCATACACGAATAATACCGATGCGACATTTACCGCCAACACGCCTAACCATATATCAAATAAAATAAATGAGTAATATTTTACCTTGTCCCATGCAAAATATCTACTTATACCAGTATAATTTTTTATTAGATATGTGTATGGCTCTTGGGAGTCTAAAGTGTGCTATTCTATATTATTAGTGGTTAGGTCTTGTTTTAGGAATACTTTGTTTAAATTTAGTTTCTGAATACAAATTCATATTACTACTATAATACTACCGCTATTATAATGATACACACATTTTCTATTTTTCCTACTTCGCGGAGATAATTTTGCCATGTCGGCAATTGGTCTGCGGCCGCACGTCAATCGTCAGCAGCATCGATGGCTGCGGCGACTAACGTACGTCCGACATCAGCCTGCGTCCACTGTGTGTGCTGGGTATATTCAATGTTCACATAATTTTCTTGCTAACTGATTGAAGGGTAGAGCAGCACCGGGTCACCAGCAAATACTCACGGAAGCACTTCCATTGCAAATACCATTATTTTGGCGACTACATTAGAGCCCTATGCATAATCCTGCCTGGAAGGGAGCCTTGAGGGACCTTGACGGGGACGATCTTCGAGGCATCCTTCAACTTCGTATTCCTTGGCAGAATGAGACCGACTCCCTTCAGGCGACCTTAAAAAAAGTTAAAAAACAGCTCTCATTTTATTTTTCTTTGCCTAGCAGTGGTTTAACTTATGCGACTTATAAAATTAAGCACTTTGTTACCCTCGGATTAAGCTAAATATAATATAGAAAGAATTAGGTGTTTGTCATGTATTTGTCTTTTCTCAAAACTCCTAGCTTTTATGTGTTTTTCGAAGAAAAAAATATAAATGTGTACCACTCAGAAAGAAACATAATCCTATTGATGTTTAACTGCGGCTTTCCAAAATAAAAAAAGCAACCAACTTCTGGACCTTCTCCACTTGATACCTCCGATACGGTACCGCTCCTCTTTCCTTCTCTTATTTTGTTCTCCATAAGCACAGCATGTCTTTTTTAGGCAGCGGCATCTTTTAAATACGCGCAACACACATGAAAACACGAAATCAAAACAAATAACGTAAGCCGTGAAGCCGGCCGAAACTGACAGGATCGATAAATTTTCGCACATGTGCAAAAGGCCGGAGCTAATAGCGCTTGCGGTTTACGTACTTTCAGATCGATCCGGCGTAGAGTATAGTGACGTCACGAATCTACCCGCGAGTGCTCTGGGGTGCATTCAGATTGAAGAGTCCGGGTGAAGTCCGGCGCAGAGTGTTACCCGATAGAGAGTGGACTCCGAGTGTGCCCGACGATTCGTCCAATATGAACGGACAAGACGCATTATTCATAACCTCACTCTTAAGATTTTTGTAATTATGGAAGAAGTAATAGTAAATGCGTATATATATAGAAATGAAGAACTACTCATTGAGGATGATTCACCTTCACCACTTTTTTACTCACTTCACCACTCTTAATTGTTCCATCTAGAACAAAATTGCCTTCCTCGTCCAAAACCAAATTATGGGAATGTATACTGATTCTTTCAATTGCCAAAAACTAGACTTCAAATTCAAATAAAAACAAATACAAAAAATATGGCTCAGTTAAGTTTGCCCCCCCCCAGATCGATTTTCTAAAAAATTTTTATGCCAAAATTTTTCACAATTTTGCCACCACAAATCAAATTTTGCAAACCTTCCTACGAGAAACTACAGCCCATTTTCTGTGGGGTGGGCAAACTTGACGTTGCCCCCCCCAGTCAATATTTTTCAAAAATTATGATGTCATTTGAAAGGTCTTATTTTGCACACCCATTTTAAAATTTTGCACACCTCCCTGTAACCCACACGAGGGTTCTGAAAATATCAAGTTTGCCCCCCTCAGTCAATATTTTTCAAAAAATTTGGTGTCGTTAGAGAGGTCTTATTTTGCATACCCATTTTAAAATTTTGCACACCTCCCTGTAACTCATACAAGAGTTCTGAAAATATCAAGTTTGCCCCCCCCAGTCAATATTTTTCAAAAAGTTTGGTGTCGTTGGAAAGGTCTTATTTTGCACAATTATGCACACCCATTTTAAAATTTTGCACACCTCCCTGTAACCCACACGAGGGTTCTGAAAATATCAAGTTTGCCCCCCCCTCCAGTCAATATTTTTTTAAATGTTTGGTGTCGTTAGAAAGGTCTTATTTTGCACAATTTTGCACACCTATTTTAAAATTTTGCACACCTCCCTGTAACCCACACGAGGATTCTGAAAATATCAAGTTTCCCCCCCCCCCAGTCAATATTTTTCAAAAAGTTTGGTATCGTTAGAAAGGTCTTATTTTGCACAATTTTGCACACCCATTTTAAAATTTTGCACACCTCCCTGTAACCAACACGAGGGTTTTTAAAATATCAAGTTTTCTCCCCCCAGTCAATATTTTTCAAAAAGTTTGGTGTCGTTAGAAAGGTCTTATTTTGCACAATTTTGCCCACCCATTTTAAAATTCTGCACACCTCCCTGGAACCTACACGAGGGTTCTGAAAATATCAAGTTTGCCCCCCAGTCAATATTTTTTAAAAATTTTGGAGTCATTATAAAGGTCTAATTTTGCATCATTTTGCACACCCATTTTAAAATTTTGCACACCTCCCTCTAACCCACACGAAGATTCTGAAAATATCAAGTTTTCCTCCCCCCCACCGTCGATATTTTTCAAAAAATTTTATGTCATTCGAAAAGTCTATTTTGCGCAATTTCGCACACCCTTCAGTATCCCACAAGAGCGTTCTCAAAAAAGTTTGCCCCCCCCCTAGTCAATATTTTTCAAAAAATTTATGTCATTCGAGAAGCCTAATTTTGCACAACTATTTTTAAATTTTGAACACTTCCCATGCCGCTTTCTTTTTGTGGCGTTTACGGTTAAACTTGGTCCTAAAATTTCCCAGAAGTATAAGCAAACGAAGGAGACCTCGATTGTGTAATATCTTTGAATATTGTTTAAATTTACAGATAATTGTTTATGTTTACATTTGTATATAATCAAAAGTTTTTAATTTTTATGAATTTCCGGATTATACTTAAATTTTCATATCAATGCCATCAATCATGTTCGATGCCTTGAGAATCGGAACCAGCCTATTTTGCCGGTTCAGAATGGTTGCGGTTCTCAAGGTATGGATCTTCACAGGATGTGCTATCTACGTCCATTTGTTAGATGATGTCATAGCATGTGAAAAATTAAGTATAATCCGGAAATTCATAAAAATTAAAAACTTTTGATTATAGACACATATATGTAAGCATAAGCAATTATATGTAAATTTAAACAATATTCGAAGATATTACACAATCGAGGTCTCCTTATTTTGCTTATACTTCTGGGAAATTTTAGGACCAAGGTTAACCGTAACCGCTACAAAAAGAAAACAGCTCCAGAAACTAGTAGGTAGGTATATGCACCTATATCTGAATTCGGAACAGGTATCCGCGGGAGGCGGGAGGTTGTACGTGCCGTAAAGAGGAATGCATGCGTACCTACACCTACCACGCGCGAAGGCCTTTTATGTAATATATTGAAATGTCGCTTAGCAATGCCTAGTTTTATTTGTGTTCATGATTCAGAATGACTTCGGGTGAAGTTTCCGAAGTTTGCAACGTGTATTTTAAATGGTGGCGTTCCATTTCGGCAGGAAAGTCAATGTGAACGCCTCTATTTAAAATACATAACATTACGTAACGCCTGGTTCTCACCTATGCGTGCCCACCCTGACTCTAAAAATGCATCACGTGATCAGCCATGCATTTGCCGATTTTTTAAAAGTGTCGCGTGATGCGTTTTTAGTGTCAGGGTGAGCACGCATAGGTGGCAACTAGGCGTAACGCTTATAGGGGTTATGTAGGGGTGAGCGGGGTTTCGCGGTTCCGTTACGTAACGCAATTTTTAAATTATTATTGTGGAATAAAACAACTTTTTGGATTTTTCGAGTGAAAAAGAAAAAAAAGAGGGGGTCTCTGGCAGCAAAACGTTATGTTATTTTAGACTGGAGTAGTCCCAAACGTTACAAAGCGTTATATAGGGGGTCGCGGGTTGGGGTCAAAATTGGGCAAAATAAGGGTTACGTAATAAGTGCACTACCTCTCAGTTTACGCAATTACTTTGTGGTTGGCGGTAAATATAACCTAACTTTTTTGTTACTTTTTATTTTTTTTAGTCGATGATACGTACCCCATCAATCAATTTTCCAAAAATATTAGGAAAAAAATAAAATAACGATAACCATACAGTAATTCCTCCGGAAATTCCGAACTCTGTTATGGAACTGCGCAGTCGCAGAAGTAACAATAATAATAAGGAAAGAGACAAAAACACTGACCAAAAAGAACTTAAGTGTGAATGGAACTTTAACTTTCTACCTATTGGTGTCATCCTATTTGCAGCAGGCGTTGTTTCCGTCTTTGGGTTAAGAATTGAGTCAAATTTACATGACATATTTTTTGAATTCGATTTGATTTTTTTTTCGATCTATAAAAGGAATAATAATTTTTTTCTTATTTGCCATTTTATGTTGTTCATGTTCATGTGTAAAAATAAATAAACGACTTCTTTTAATTATAATTATTGACGGACGGAATTTTTTGATGTACACCTAGTTAATGACACACCAAGACGCCAAACGCGTGGTGTGAACTGCAAAATCAAGGCGGGCGTCATCACCGTAGCCGCTGTCCGCAAATAGCAAAGTGTGATTCCAGCATTATCCAGATGAAAATTTTCGGACGCACCCATGAAATCGGAGGCGCGTTCGACCTCGGGTGTAACTTGCCCCAAAATGGGTAAGTGCAGCCCTCTAGAAATTTGATAAGCTTTTGGTATTCTTGACATGTAAAAGAGAAAGATAGAAATGCGGCGTTATAGGCGTTCTTAGTCATTTTCGGTAAGATGTGTCTGAGCTTTATAGAAAGTGACAGTTTCCTCGTCCTTCACTCCCCAAATGGACCTACCTAAATTTTTGGGTGTTCTGCACCAAATTTTGACGTTTCTTCGAGCTTGGGCATCTTGTCTTTACACTTTGCAGTGTGTATTTGTGGAAGAAATTAATTTGATGGACGAGGCTGGGAATAACTAATTTTTTTTATTATTTCGCCAGAAGCACGAAACCGTCTGGGCGTGAAAAAAATTCTGTTTTTTTTTATAAGTTAACTATACAGGTTAAAAAAGTGTAGGTTGTATAAAAACAAGCTTACGGAATCGTGGAGTGAATTAGGGCGTACTCCTATTAACTCCACGGTCCCGTAAGTATTATATATATAACTTTTATTTTGGTTTATTATTGAAGTAAAATATGCGTGCGGGAAAGTAGAAAGATCTGAAAGAAAACAAAGCGTCGTTTTTTTTTTAAAGAAAGTGTTTATTTTATCTATCAACCAAGGTTATTATTAGAAGTGCAACAACACGCAATTACGATTTACTTACTTTCGACTAACTTGCGTGACAAAGACTTTTATGGAACTTAAAATTAACGTTTTTATTTTATTAGACACTTAAAGCCAATTATCAAAGTTAACACTATCCTAAGACGTATCGCTATCGAGTGGACCAATCAACCATGTGCAGTTTTAAATACATGGGGAATGTGAGACAGCTCCAGCTGATCGCAGTACGTCTGGATACCCATTCCTCAGTTTCGAGAGAAACTTTCGTGTAGGAACGATCACATCCTTTATTTCAACCAATAGGCAAGCCCCAATGCGGTTACGAAACGTTCGATAAGCTAAAAAGCTCCACGGCGCCCGCGCAGGAGAACCCGCTCTCTTCCCCATAACCAGCAGATGTAAGTTGTAGGAGAGTTCTCTTGATATGCGGTAGCCCGGTAATGTCCGGCGGTACTCGACTGATATCGGATGGCTAGTGCAAGCAGTCAAACTATCCTATTGGTCCAAATCACTGATACTATAGGAGTGTTCTCTCGAAACTGAAGAATAGGTACCCTGTCCTGCAATACGTGTCAGAATAACACGAAAGAAGACGTGACGTTACGTAGTTTTCACCCAAGACGTTGCAACAAAAACGTGTCATTTCGATCAGCTGGAGATGTCATGCATTCGCCATAAATTTAAAAGTGTACTTGGTTAATTGGCCGACAAGATAGAGATACGTCTTAGGATACGTCTTAAGATTTTTTTAGGGATGAGGTATTTTGGGGGTAGTTCCGAAGAGAGAA
This sequence comes from Oxystoma pomonae, assembly GCA_963921995.1. NCBI lineage: Eukaryota > Metazoa > Arthropoda > Insecta > Coleoptera > Brentidae > Oxystoma > Oxystoma pomonae. Next base: position 93,615,403 of record OY998166.1, on the reverse strand, counting down.
ATGGAGGAAAGTTCAAAAACAATGGGGCTCCGCGCGTCAATACACGTAATCGTTGTGTAAAATTTCGTTATGATCGGTGCAGGAGTTTTTGAGTTACAGTGGCGCATATCGAGGCGACGGACAGACAGACAGACAGACCGATCGACAGATAGACAGAGCGACGGCGTCTGGATTCGTGCTCATCTGAAGTCAGAACCACCAAATTCCTTCGTCTTCCTCAAAATCTCGAAATGCGATTTTTTGACATTTACATTACTTCCTTCTCTTAGAGCGAGGGAAGTAAAAAGTCAACGAAATTCTTTTTGTTTTCTTTAAAATTACGTAAAGTAAAATATATATATAGAAAGTCATGTTGGGTTTGGGTCTGGAAAAGAAGGGTTAAGTTTGGATTGGGTTGTAAAACCAACCCAACACTTCTTTTACAAAACTAACCCATCGCAAAATCGGCAGAAAACCGTAAGTCTCTTCAAATATGTCCCTTTAATTTCTTTGAGGAATATATTTTAGTACAAACTGACAACATTACAAGCCACATATATCTGTATCCTGTGGACTTAGTATAAGGCTACCAGCCATTTGCACCAACATATTTAGGGGTCACCTAGCATTAGTTGGCACCTGAATCTAGTTTAGTTTTAGGTTAGAGGAGGGCTAGGAGACCAAAAACGGGCCCCTAGGTTTAGGGATCACCTAAGGTAGTTTAGGGGAGTTCTAAATACAAACGAAACTCTTCTCTAATCTAGGCCACCTTATTCTAAGTGACCCCTAAATAAGTAAATATGTTGGTGCAAATGGCTGTACATGATACAGGTAGGTATATGCGTCTTGCAACGTTGTCAGTTCGTGCCAAGATATATTCCCCAAAAGAATTGAAGGGACATTATTTGATAAGGCGACTTTACCTTAGAATTCTTCGAAAATGTAAAAATTGCAAATATGTTTAACGGACAAAAGCTTCTGAATAGAGCATATTGCCCTACCTACACCATAGTAATGGAACCCAATTCTTTACTGATTTGTTTGCCTATATCACTGAATTATAGAGCCTATATACGTAAACTATAAACCTACCTTATTTTGTTTGGCAATTGGTAAGCTGATGATGTTGATGCTGATTGAACGGCACACGACACCACGTACTTCTCGTTGATTTTATTAAACAAAACGTAAAATATGGCACGACGACGGACGTGATTTTGAGCTTTGTGCAATGTGGTCTGAGGCGCTTTCGAGGTAAAGCTGCTCTACACTTTTTTGGGCAAGTGCACTACCTTCTTAAATGAAAATAGCTTTTTATAAGTTTGCGTTAGAAGAAGTACCATTTTTGAGCCAATAAAAAGACTATGCGCAATACATATTCTAAAGGTGCAACAAAGAGGAGAATAGTTTTTCTTACGTGATTTCTAATATAAATTTTACTTTACGTAATTTTAAAGAAAACAAAAAGAATTTCGTTGACTTTTTACTTCCCTCGCTCTAAGAGAAGGAAGTAATGTAAATGTCAAAAAATCGCATTTGGAGATTTTGAGGAAGATGAAGAAATTTGGTGGATCTGACTTCAGATGAGCACGAATCCAGACGGTCGGTCGGTCTGTCTGTCTGTCTGTCCGTCGCCTCGATATGCGCCACTGTAACTCAAAAACTCCTGCACCGATCATAACGAAATTTTACACAACGATTACGTGTATTGACGCGCGGAGCCCTATTGTTTTTGAACTTTCCTCCATTTCTCCCTTCGGAACTACCCCCAAAATACCTCATCCCTAAAAAAATCTTAAGACGTATCTTAAGACTATCTTGTCGGCCAATTAACCAAGTACATTTTTAAATTTATGGCGAATGCATGACATCTCCAGCTGATCGAAATGACACGTTTTTGTTGATAGACAAACGTCTTGGGTGAAAACTACGTAACGTCACGTCTTCTTTCGTGTTATCCTGACACGTATTGCAGGACAGGGTACCTATTCTTCAGTTTCGAGAGAACACTCCTATAGGAACGCTCACATCAGTGATTTGGACCAATAGGATAGTTTGACTGCTTGCACTAGCCATCCGATATCAGTCGAGCACCGCCGGACATTACCGGGCTACCGCATATCAAGAGAACTCTCCTACAACTTACATCTGCTGGTTATGGGGAAGAGAGCGGGTTCTCCTGCGCGGGCGCCGTGGAGCTTTTCAGCTTATCGAACGTTTCGTAACCGCATTGAGGCTTGCCTAATGGTTGAAATAAAGGATTTGATCGTTCCTACACGAAAGTTTCTCTCGAAACTGAAGAATGGGTATCCAGGCGTACTTTGATCAGCTGGAGCTGTCTCGCATTCCCCATATATTTAAAACTGCACATGGTTGATTGGTCCACTCGATAGAGATACGTCTTAGGATAGTGTTAACTTTGATAATTGGCTTTAAAATAAAAACGTTAATTTTAAGTTCCATAAAAGTCTTTGTCACGCAAGTTAGTCGAAAGTAAGTAAATCGTAATTGCGTGTTGTTGCACTTCTAATAATAACCTTCGTTGATAGATAAAATAAACACTTTCTTTAAAAAAAAACGACGCTTTGCTTTCTTTCAGATCTTTCTACTTTCCCGCACGCATATTTTACTTCAATAATAAACCAAAATAAAAGTTATATATTATATATATTATATTATATATATATTATACTTACGGGACCGTGGAGTGAATAGGAGTACGCTCTAATTCACTCCACGGTTCCGTAAGCTTGTTTTTATACAACCTACACTTTTTTAACCTGTATAGTTAACTTATAAAAAAAACAGATTTTTTTCACGCCCAGACGGTTTCGTGCTTCTCGTCCATTAAATTCATTTCTTCCACAAATACACACTGCAAAGTGTAAAGACAAGATGCCCAAGCTCGAAGAAACGTCAAAATTTGGTGCAGAACACCGAAAAATTTAGGTAGGTCCATTTGGGGAGTGAAGGACGAGGAAACTGTCACTTTCTATGAAGCTCAGACACATCTTACCGAAAATGAGTAAGAACGCCTATAACGCCGCATTTCTATCTTTTTCTTTTACATGTCAAGAATACCAAAGGCTTATCAAATTTCTAGAGGGCTGCACTTACCCATTTTGGGGCAAGTTGCATCCGAGGTCGAACGCGCCTCCGATTTCATGGGTGCGTCCGAAAATTTTCATCTGGATAATGGTGGGATCACACCACGTGGATCACACCTTGCTATTTGCGGGCAGCGGCTACGGTGATGACGCCCGCCTTGATTTTGCAGTTCACACCACGCGTTTGGCGTCTTGGTGTGTCATTAACTAGGTTTACATCAAAAAATTCCGTCCGTCATTAATTATAATTAGAAGTCGTTTATTTATTTCTACAAATGAACATTTTAGACATTTTGTTTTTATATTTCATGCACTTAAAATGGCAAATAAGAAAAAAATTATTATTCCTCTTATAGATCGAAAAAAAAATCAAATCGAATTCAAAATATATATCATGTAAATTTGACTCAATTCTCAACCCAAAGACGGAAACAACGCCTGCTGCAAATGGGATGACACCAATAGGTAGAAAGTTAAAGTTCCAGTCACACTTAAGGTCTTTTTGGTCAGTGTTTTTGTCTCTTTCCTTATTATTATTATTACTTCTGCGACTGCGCAGTTCCGTAACAGAGTTCGGAATTTCCGGAGGAATTACTTTATGGTTATCGTTGTTTTATTTTTTTCGTAATATTTTTGGAAAATTGATTGATGAGGTACGTATCATCGACTAAAAAAAGTAAAAAGTAACAAAAAAGTTAGGTTATATTTACCGCCAACCACAAAGTAATTGCGTAAACTGAGAGGTAGTGCACTTATTACGTAACCCTTATTTTGCCCAATTTTGACCCCAACCCGCGACCCCCTATATAACGCTTTGTAACGTTTGGGACTACTCCAGTCTAAAATAACGTAACGTTTTGCTGCCAGAGACCCCCTGTTTTTTTTCTTTTTCACTCGAAAAATCCAAAAAGTTGTTTTATTTCACAATAATAATTTAAAAATTGCGTTACGTAACGGAACCGCGAAACCCCGCTCACCCCTACATATCCCCTATAAGCGTTACGCCTAGTTGCCACCTATGCGTGCTCACCCTGACACTAAAAACGCATCACGCGACACTTTTAAAAAATCGGCAAGTGCATGGCTGATCACGTGATGCATTTTTAGAGTCAGGGTGGGCACTCATAGGTGAGAACCAGGCGTTACGTAATGTTATGTATTTTAAATAGAGGCGTTCACATTGACTTTCCTGCCGAAATGGAACGCCAGCAAAATAAGGAGACCTCGATTGTGTAATATCTTCGAATATTGTTTAAATTTACATATAATTGCTTATGCTTACATATATGTGTCTATAATCAAAAGTTTTTAATTTTTATGAATTTCCGGATTATACTTAATTTTTCACATGCTATGACATCATCTAACAAATGGACGTAGATAGCACATCCTGTTCCGATTCTCAAGGCATCGAACATGACAGGATGCGCTGTCTACATCGATTTTTTCTGTTCATTTTTGATATGAAAATTTAAGTATAATCCGGAAATTCATAAAAATTAAAAACTTTTGATTATATACAAATGTAAACATAAACAATTATCTGTAAATTTAAACAATATTCAAAGATATTACACTGGGAAATTTTAGGACCAAGTTTAACCGTAAACGCCACAAAAAGAAAACGGCATGGGAAGTGTGCAAAATTTAAAAATAGTTGTGCAAAATTAGGCTTCTCGAATGACATACATTTTTTGAAACATATTAACTGGGGGGGGGGGAACTTTTTTGAGAATGCTCTTCTTCATATTTTCAGAATCTTCGTGTTGGTTAGAGTGAGGTGTGCAAAATTTTAAAATGGGTGTGCAAAATGATGCAAAATTAGACCTTTCTAATGACTCCAAAATTTTTAAAAAATATTGACTGGGGGGCAAACTTGATATTTTCAGAACTCTCGTGTAGGTTACAGGGAGGTGTGCAAAATTTTAAAATGGGTGTGCAAAATTGTGCAAAATAAGACCTTTCTAACGACACCAAACTTTTTGAAAAATATTGACTGGGGGGAGCAAACTTGATATTTTAAAAACCCTCGTGTGGGTTACAGGGAGGTGTGCAAAATTTTAAAATGGGTGTGCAAAATTGTGCAAAATAAGACCTTTATAACGACACCAAATTTTTTGAAAAATATTGACTGGGGGGGGGCAAACTTGATATTTTCAGAACCCTCGTGTGGGTTGCAGGGAGGTGTGCAAAATTTTAAAATGGGTGTGCAAAATTGTGCAAAATAAGACCTTTCTAACGACACCAAACTTTTTGAAATAGGGGGGAGGCAAACTTGATATTTTCAGAACCCTCGTGTGGGTTACAGGGAGGCGTGCAAAATTTTAAAATGGGTGTGCGAAGTTGTGCAAAATAAGACCTCTCTAACGACACCAAATTTTTTGAAAAATATTGACTGGGGGGGGGGGCAAACTTGATATTTTCAGAACCCTCGTGTGGGTTACAGGGAGGTGTGCAAAATTTTAAAATGGGTGTGCAAAATTGTGCAAAATAAGACATTTCAAATGACATCATAATTTTTGAAAAATATTGACTGGGGGAGGGCAACGTCAAGTTTGCCCCCCCCCCACAGAAAATTGGCTGTAGTTTCTCGTAGGAAGGTGTGCAAAATTTTAAAATGGGTGTGCAAAATTGTGCAAAATAAGACCTTTCAAATGACATCATAATTTTTGAAAAATATTGACTGGGGGGGCAACGTCAAGTTTGCCCCCCCCCACAGAAAATGGGCTGTAGTTTCTCGTAGGAAGGTGTGCAAAATTTGATTTGTGGTGTGCAAAATTCTGCAAAATGTGTGCAAAATTTTGGCATAAAAATTTTTGAGAAAATCGATCTGGGGGGGGGGCAAACTTAACTGAGCCAAAAAATATTGTCTCTGAAATAAGGTTAGAAATGGTTGTGTATTTCATCTGCGTGCGAAAGTGCGCGTTTGGGTAGCGTCCGGTAAAAATTTACCGACAATCTGAAGAGCCGGGTAAATTAACGGACATGGCACGGCCATGGCGCGCCAGGGCGTCACCCGACGTTCAATCTGAACGCACCCCTGATCCCGTGCTTGCGCAGAGAGTGATTAGGGAGATTTTGGTCAGGCAGTTTAACGGCAAATTTCGTTACTCTTATGCTTACCGTTACCGTAAATAAAGGTAACTTCAAGCGGTTAAAAATAGAGCTTTTGAACGTAGTCAATCGTTTGGCGGTAAACATAACCTTACTTTTTTATTGACTTTTGTTGTTTTTTTCTTAAGTCTTTTTTTTATTTGCTTTTCTAACTATATCATGGAGGAAAATATTAATTTAGTGATAGGACTGGGAGACGGACATCCCAATAACATAAATTTAGTCAGGCAAATGATTTTGCAAGATATCTTTGGTGGAGTAATAGAAGAAATCGAGCCTCTGCAAACTTATTTGTACTTACTCACCTGTTTATAAAAAAAATGGTTAAAAGGCACCCCACTACTAATAAAAATACGGTTAACAAAAAATCAAATCCAAATACACAAAATATTTGTAAAACAAAACAAACTTTTATAACCTAAAAATCTTCCACCACAGAATCGCATCAAGTTTGGTTGGTTGTCTTTTTAACGGTAAAGGTAGTTGCTATTCGACGCTAATAAGCGCCAGTGGTTACCTTTAATAAAGGTAACAGCCTGACAGAGCGCTACTGCGCCTGCCCAAGAATAAAGATAAGGGTAATAGACTGACAAAAAACCTGACCAAAATCTCCCTATTATCACTTTTTTATTTATTTACTTGTAATATGTTTGAAATTTTACAGCCGTTTGAAGAAGACGCGAGTCCATAAAGAGAATACAACAGAATATTGATTAAAAAAGTAAAAGTAGTCTAGTCGTTTGTACTTGGGCCTAACATCAAAAAAATAAGATAAAAATGTTATCAAAAAAGTAGGGTTATGACATTGTTTTTGCTCTAAATCCTCTGCTCTCGCGATTTTGCTGGAGCAGAAAGTTCCATCTATTTTAAATCCGGAGTAACAGACTCGGAAAACCGAACACCCTACTCGGAGCAGGAGTACATAATCGAACATCCAAATCCTTTACGGATCGATTTTGGAGTACACGGCGCCAGAGTGGTTTTAGAGCGTAGCCAGAAATCGACTCTGAGTGGGAGGGATTTCATTATGTTCAAAATCAACGGCCTATACCTAGGGCTAATAAAAAAAATATGTAGGATGCCTATTGCTGGTGCTCTTGAACAAGTTTGACCTGGCTAACAGCGATTTCCTTTTGTTGCACCAGTGCGCACTGAGTGTATCTCTATCCTTGATTTTGATACAGAAAAGAAAGTGATAGAGATATACTTATTTCGCACCAGTGCATCAAAAGGAAAACGCTATATATAAGGCGTATATTTAAGCTAATGCTAATAGGTATATGATAAAAACAAAATTTTGGTTTGTTTGTTGTAGCAGTGCGCACTGAGTGTATCTCTATCCTTTATATTTATACAGGCTCGAAAAGGACAGAGATACACTTAATGCGCACTGGTGCATCAAAAGGAAACGCTATTATAGGTATTTTTGTTTGTTAAATTAGGCCTGAGTTGCGTCTGCAATTATGGACATAGAAATAAAACGTGTATTAATGTTAATCGAGGCTTGTTTGTAGTCCTTATTGTTTACTTAACATATTTTTCCAAAGCCTTTACGCTCCAATAAACTAAATGAACGCAATCCTCCCTCCATGAAACTTTTGTATCAATAAAGACGTGATTTCTGGGTTTATTTAATAGGGTAGAGAGAGACAGAGAAGGAAAATATGAAAGTTGTAAGCTCGGTAAAGGGACTCTGATATATTATTGAAATGTATTGCAAACAGGATTTCAAACCCAGTAAAGCGTGTGGAGTCCTAGAAATTCGACAAGATAATAAGTGGGAACGTTTACAGGTGTTTGTAAGCAGCTTTTCTTAACGGAAATATTACTTTATTAAGCAATTTATTAGAGAGATCTTCTGCCACTTAAAATAACAGCAAAAATTTAGCGTCCCTTATGTAGTACAGCTATGTATGGCATGTTTTCGGTAGAGGGGACATCTCGGGAAAGACGCGACAACCCAATCAAATAAAAAAATTTTCTAAAAATTACAATAAAATTCTATTTTTTACGCGTTTCAAATGTTGTTTACAAAAAAAATTGCTTGAAATTAAACAAAATTGTAACATAATTTAATATTGGTATAGCGCCGCAGGCAAAAATTTTGACAAATAAAACAAAAAATTCTTTAAAAATTTTGATCTTTTAGGTTTTTTGTAAAATGTTTTTGAAAAAGTAGATTGGGTTAGATCCCAAGAAAAGGTGGGTTGCAGTGGTATAGATAGATTTGTTGCCAAATAATAAATGCTGGTGATAAAAATTTCTTAGTTTAAAAAAAAAATTGTAACAATTAATAACGTCATAGCATCTTAGGCAAAATTTAAGACATTACACCAAACAACGTCACAAACCGGAGTAAAGGGTTAAAAGAGTGGGTTGGACCTCCTGGGGGGGGGTTTAACCCCAAAAACCCCCCCTGGCTACGCCACTGAGTAATAGAAGAAAACGAGCCTCTGCAAACTGATTTGTACTAACTCACCTGTTTACCAAAAAAAAAAACGGTAAAAAAGGCACCCCACTACTACTATAAACACGGTTAATAAAAAATAAAATCCAAAATTTTTGTAAAACAAAACAAACTTTTATAACCTAAGAATATTCCACAACAACACAGTGGTTACTTTTAATAAAGGTAACAGGCTGACAGAGCGCTACTGCGACTGCAGCCCAGAATAAAGGTAAGGGTAACAGACTGACAAAAAACCTGACCAAAATCTCCCTATTATCTAAATATTATAAACAAAATTCACTTTAACAGAAAATTGATGACGGGGTTAGCACCTTAAAACTACAAGTTGTTTTTTTATAGATAATTTAAAGTAACTGGGGAATAAAAAAAATAATTAAATATCATTATCACACTAAGGTTTCATAACAAGCGTGATAGGAAACTAGGGGTGCCTTCCTATTATTAGCTATTCTTTAGATTAGTGAAATTTATTAATAATGGACAGGTGCACCGACACCCTTAAATTAATTAAAAATTTAAGGGAACTTTGTACTTAATTAGCACACTAAGGAAACGCCTTGGCACTAAAATTCACAGGATAATGGCGGAATAAAATGGCAGATTTGACAGTTGACAAATATGAATAATATTCCGCAATTCTCTATTTATTTTTTGAATAAGTGTGCAAAATTTCATGTCTCTAGCACACTGCGTTTGGACGCCATTACTGAACTCGCGGCGTGTTACAAGCGCTGACCTTCCGTCTTAAGTATTAAGCCTAATCAAAGTTTTGTATTCTGCAAGGTTCCTGGGTCGCGTTTTAGATTCCCGATGTAGGCCTATTTGAGGCCGCAGTGCCTGGTTCAGCATATTAAAGAGAGTTTCAAATAGATAGGTACAGCCGATTCCCAAAAATATTAGGACGACATGTCAAGAAATGTCATGATTTTACTTTGGTATCTGACAGCACAAATTTCAATGTTATTCTATTTTTTTTTTGCAACTGGGTGTACCCCAGTAAATACCGTTATGTAGATATTACGTAAAATTTACATAACAGATTTACCTTGTTATTTAAATTTAAGGTCACTCAGAGGTTTAGTTCACATTAAGGTGCGAAAACTCTGCATAATGCCATGCGCAAGGCCCACGTAATTTTTACAGAAATGTGATGTAAATAAAATGACATACCTTTTACATACTTCTTTTTATCTCGTTATGTAAATTTAAGGTCACATAGAGGTCAAAATTATTTATTAATAAGGTAAATTTTGATTCACATTAACGTGCGAAAACGCATAATAAATTTTACATAAATATTACATCTATGTTACGTAAGAGTTAAGTAAAAACTACGTATATTTTACATAACAGGTTTACCTTGATATGTAAATTTAAGGTCATATAGAGGTCACAATTATTTATTAATAAGGTAAAATTTAAGTCACATTAATCTCCATGACATGCGCAAAGCGTCAACTATCTAAGTCCGACATGAGCATGCAGCTTGAGGCGGGACAACGGAAGGTTCGTCCAGGTCCGTCGGTGGTTGCTTGACACGGTCCGACATTGGCAAATATGTGACAAGCTACAAAGTTAACCAGACGGGCTGGTTTAATTGCCGGAAGAGGTGATTCTTACAAAGATCTTGTCAATACCTCAAAGCCCGCATCCTAATTTTGAAATATCTTAGCTCTTTATATATATATATATAATATTATCATCCGCTGTACAGGGAACATATTGACATTAGCGCCATCTCTACCTACTAGGAAGAAACTATTAAGCACTGGTAATTTCCTTCATTTTCATAATATTTTTAGCTCATTTAGACGATATAAATATTACATAAAATGTTTCATATAATAGTTATGTAAAATTTCAAAATGTAAACTTACGGTTTAATTGACTATATAAATTATGTAAAATTTAGGACTTTAATTTGACGTAAATCATTTACAGGGAATTTACATAACTTGAATGACATAATTAATACATAAAACATGTTATGTAACAAATGTGTAAAATTGTAAATGTAAAGTTAAGGTGCAAACTGTTTCATAATATTTATGTCAATTTAAAAATTTTAATGTGACGTAAATCATGTTATAGAGCGTTAAAGTAATTTAGATGATATAAATATTACATAAAATGCTTTACATAAACGTAATGTCTAAATTGTTAAATAATAGTTGTGTACATTTTATTACTTTCATTTAAAGTAAATAGTTTTATATAGCGTTTACGTAAATTAGATCACTTAAATACTATATATAATTTTTTATATAATAGGTATGTAATATTTTTTATGTAAAATTAAAGTCTCACTATTTTCGTAATATTTACTAAATTTTAATAATTTATTTATATTATTTTCGTACAATTAACATAGCTTATGATGACTTAAATGTACATACATTCAAAGTTTTGACGTAATGTTTACATAATTTTATTATAAAAATATTTTTGTGTGAGATTTACGAAAATATCATGTAAAATATTTTATATAAATATATGAACCTATTACTATTTCTTTTTGTGCTCTAATTGTGATTCCGTCAAAAGATTTTGTATTTATGAGCGAAAATAAGTATTTTTGTACAGGTATAAGTTGCAATGTGTGCGGGTTTTTATTTTCGCCCTACTGCAGTTCCATAAATAACGATACCAAAATCAATATAAGAGGTAATTTTAAGTGACCAAAACTCCCTACTATATTGGTTATTAATGTTAGCGACTTAAGTAGAGGGAGATATAAAAATACGTGTTTTATTTTTTGTTCATTATTTATGTACCTCTTGTAAACATGCCCAAATATTTAGAGAATTGGAGTTTTACCCAGCCGCAGAAAGAATGTTAGATCTGCAATATACGGGCAACAAATCCTGCACCCCTTTGAAAAGGGGCAAAATGGTTTGGATTTTTCAAACTTTTGTTGGCTGGTTTATCTAATGGGTGTTTTACACAACAGCGCGCTTAAATATGTAAAGACCTGTTCTCATAGAAAAATGAAGCGTGATGCAAGATGCACGAAAATAGAACATGTTCTATTTTTATCAGAAAGTTGCATGCATGCTGGGGAATTTTTTAGTTACCTTTTTGAATGCCAAGCTTTTTATTATGTTGTCAACTTGCCGACCAGCTGTGAATTTTAGGTTATGACTTTAATTTTTGAATTTTCCGACAAATATTCCACTTCCTCTTTCATTTCGCCAAAAAGAAACAAAATAACGCAAAATAAAAAATTAAAAATTAAGGTTAGGTTATAGGAAAAAATTAAACCAACCAGTTAAAAATCTCGTTCATAGTGTGAACACCCCACATCTCCATGCTTCCAAAAAAAGTGTAAAAAGTTTCAACAGATCTGAATATAGCCATTGATCAAAGGAAAATAAAGCATATATTAATGACAATTTCCCCCCTCCTTTCCTCGGTCATATCCCCCTTTCCCCCGTTTTGTTAAGGTTTTAGCAAGAATTCGTTTTTATTATTCACGCTAGATAACTTATAAGTATATATAAGGTGGGCCAAAAAAACCGTACCGTACATTTTTTTTTTGTTAGTTTGATTTTTGTGATTTTAGCTTCTGCGAAAAGCCAAAGCTTCAGACTATATGAAACTTTTGGCAAAATTGACATTTCGTCAAAAACCCAGATGGCGCATGATTTTTAAAATTCCCCATTTTCAACACTCCCCGTCAAAATTTTATGTGCGCACTGTATTCGATTTTTGACATTTGCCATTAAGACACGTCTTTGCACAGAGAGGTACGTCACTTCTAAAAATCGGACAAGAAGTAATAGGGCTCAACGCCAACGAAGTAAGTGGTGTTTTTTTTATAAAACGTAGGTCTAAAAATCTCTAGTTTTTGTTCTACTAAGGATTTGTTAAATCTCGTTCAATTCTTAGATTTTGAGCTCTGCGGGAAGCTAAGGCTCTGACCTATATACACTATCTGTCAAATTTGACATTTTATGAAAATCCATAATGGCGCATATTTTTGAAGCTGAGATATTTTTCACTCCTTCCTGCCAAACTTTTTTGTAAGCTGTACCTGATTTCAATTATCCGGAAAGCCACTTCTTTTCAGTCTATTATTCATAAAAGTCGGACAAGAACTAAAAAAGCTTTATTGTTTATCGTCTCCTGATGATGCTAACGTTGTTAGCGAAACGCGCGTCGAGTGCAAAAAAGTGTAGTTTTGGTTTGTGGAAAACAATCATAATTTTGTAAAAAAGCTTTGCTCAAAGAAAGAAATGCTTTTTTTAAACCTGTGTAAAATAGATAAAATGCGGAAGATTTTTATTTTGCTGATTTTTTTAACTTATCCGATTTTGTTACTTTATACAGAGTTTCCAGAAAACTAAAATTGTAATAAAAAGCAACATAACTTTCTGAGTTCCTTTTTGCTTTATCCATTTTACACAGGTTTAAAAAAAGCACTTCTTTCGTTGAGCAAAGCTTTTTTAGTTCTTTTCCGATTTTTACGAATGGTACCTCATTGTACACTAAAAAGACGTGGCTTTCCAGATAATTGGTACGGGGTGATTCATTATATTTGGACACCCCGGTTATAGTCGTTAATATTAGAAATAGAAAGAATGTTTTAATATGATATTTTAATAATTTTGTCCAAATTTTTTGGAAACTTTGACAAAAGCTGTCAAATGTCATTCCATATGTCAAATTTTGACATTAACTCTCTTATTTTAAATTGAACCCCCTGAATTTTTTTATTTTGTCAAGTTTTTTCCTTTCGTATTTCAAAAATATATAAATTGTCTAGGTGCGGTACACAGTTTTCGAGATCTTTTAAAGATAGAAAAAAATTTTAAAGCAAAAGTTGTTGAGTTTTTTACGGATTTTATATATATTTTGCCAGAAAATGTCAAATGTCAGTTTTATGTCAAATGTATAAATAACTAAACTAAATTAGGATTGCTCTATTTTTAAATACGAACGACAACAATAACGACCACAAGAAATTGACTAATCTAGCAAATCCTCGAACACATCACCATTTGCTTCAACACAAAGTTCATAACGCCTTATTAGGCCAAAAATCGTGTTGATTTTTTTATGTCTCAGGTTTCTGTTAATATTAATTTCTTCATTATTTCCTCGAGTCTCAATTTCTTCTAAGTTGTTCGGACGATTTGAGTAAATAGTCTCCTTTAAATGGTCCCAGAACCAAATATCCGGAGGTGTTAAGTTAATTCCTTTGGTGGCCATGGTATGGTCCCATTTGAATCAAGCCATAACACTTCCAGATATTTGTTTGTGGGACGATTTAAAGAAGACTATTTATTCAAATGGCCCGAACACCTTAGAAGAAATTAAAAATCGAGGAAATAATGAAGCAATTAATATTAATAGAAACCTGAGACATAAAATAATCAACACGATTTCTGGCCTAAGAAGGCGTTATGAACTTGTGTTGAAGTAAATGGTGATTTGTTCGAGCATTTGTTAGATTAGTAAATTTTTTGTTGTCGTTGTTGTTGTCGTTCGTATTTAAAAAAAGAGTAGTCTTAATTTAGTATAGTTATTTATACATTTGACATTTTCTGGCAAAATATATACAAAGTCCATAAAAAACTGACTAACTTTTGCCTTTAAACTTTTTTTCTATTTTTAATATTAAGAGCATTAACGAGAGTGTAAAAATCCACCAAAACCATGCAATATCTCGAAAACTGTTTACCGCACCTAGACAATTGATCCTCACTGGACACTGTGCGCTCCAAAATCACCTTGCAAGGATGAAGGTAGTGCGGGACTCAACTTGCGGAGAGTGCTGGGAAGAGGATGAATCCTCACACCACTATCTTGAAAGGTGTCCGGCCTACCGAGGAATCAGAGAGGGAATCTTCGGAGAGGAAGTGTTCGAATCGGAACACCTTCCGACGCTGAAATGGTCGGATATCCTGACCTTTATCCAAAGGACGGGAAGGTTCGACCATGGTGGAGTGGGAGCGTGAGGGTGAAGCTCTGGGGGATGGAGAAAAGGGCTCGTGTAGAGCCTAGTCGCCGGGCCGGGAGCCCCCCCTTACTACTACTACTACTCCTACTACTACTACTACTACTACTACAAAAAATTGGACATATGGAATGACATTTGAGAGCATTTGTCACAGTTTTCAAAAAATTTGGACAAAATTATTAAAATCTTAAATTAAAACATTTTTTCTATTTCTAATATTCAGGGTGCGCATAATTTATCAAAAACTACTGTACACAAAAAGTAATTTATAAAAAAGTAAAAAAACAATAAATATGCAATACTATACTATCACTAAATCGAAATAGATCATAACGGACTGGCCTAAAGAGCAAAAGTGTAACATATTCCCGCTAGATGACGACACAGTACACAGTCGGCTGAAAATAGCTGGACAGCAAAACCTGTGTAATATATTGCCGTTTGATATAACCAAGCCGACAAATAAGAAATGCCAATCAAACTAGAAAATTGCATTGATGTTAGCAAGCTAAGAATTCCCTCATTGTTTTAAGCTTCTTTAATTGTCTTTAAAATAGCATATTTTCCGAGAAAATTCAAAAAAAGGGTTTAGGTTGGCACTCCTGTTTGCTTGCTTGCTTAATTGTAAATCTGGCTTAAAAAATCAAACGGTGAAATTAACTCTGTGTTTCGGACTTCCATTGTCTATATTTTATTTATACACGACGTTTCGATCGAAATTTAGAAATTTCAACAAACAGGACAGAGATTACAAGACCAAAACCAGGAAAATGCATTCCTTACAATCCCATACTTTAAAGGAGTATCAGAGAAAATTCGAAGAGTAGCGAAAAACTTTAATATTAAAACAGCTTTTAAATCTAGTAATACAATTCGAAGCCTTCATAGCAAAACAAAACCGAAGAACAAACAAAATAAGGAATGCATTTACCAAGTTCCTTGTGAGTGTGGTGAATCATACATAGGCGAAACTAAAAGACCACTATCTGTTAGGCTTAAGGAACATCAGACGAATACCCAAAAAGGTGAAACCACGAAATCAGGAATTGCCGAACATGCATGGTCAAAACAACACCGAATGAAGTGGGCAGAAGCAAAGGTTTTGCACAAGGAGTCACACTGGAAGAAACGAAAATTCCTTGAAGCTGCCTTTATTGGGCAGAATCAGGGTATTTTCAGTAAACCAAGTGTTGAAATCCCAAATATTTGGAAGCCCCTCCTTGAGCGGAGCCAACTTCTTAAACTTCAAGGTTGAGTGATTTCTCACAGTATATAAGTACGTAGCCTTAGGAATTGATTGTAGTTTGCACCTGAAGACGATCAGAGATTGTACTGATCGAAACGTCGTGTATAAATAAAATATAGACAATGGAAGTCCGAAACACAGAGTTAATTTCAAACACATCATTGTCTCAAACAAATCAAACGGTGTCCATCACACTGCAGCACCATCTAGCGGCAATATGTTACACTATTTTAGGTTTGTACGGATTTGCCTTTGTAACCTTTTAGTATTTTAAGGTTTTAGGCCAGTACGTTCTGACCAATTACTGTTTTGCCGCTACCCAGTTTTGTCATTTTCAAATTTTTGCTCAGTACTGATTTGCTATTGCAAATTTTAGGAAAGTACGTTTTTATATTGTATTGTTTTGCTAAATTGTAGGCATTTATAGCTTTAGCGTATATAAACCAAAGCCTTAGCTTCGCGAAGAGCTCAAAATCTAATAAATTGGAAGAGATTTAACAAATACCTAGTAGAACAAAAACTAGAGATTTTTAGACCTATGACAAAAGCTTAAAACACCACTTACTTCGTTAGCGTTGAGCTTCATTACTTGTTGTCCGATCTTTAGAAATGATATATACTTCTTTGTGCACGACAAAGACGTGTCTTTATCGCAAATGTCTCAAATCGAGTACAGTGGCGCAGGAGTGTTGAAAATGGGAAATTTAAAAAATCATGCGCCATCTTGGATTTTAACGAAATGTCATTTTTGACAAAAGATTCATATAGTCTAAAGCTTTTCGCAGAAGCTAAAATCACAAAAATCAAACTTACGGTAGCATAACTACAGCCGGTTTTTTTTGCCCACCTTATATTTCTAGTTTCCTCATTCGTTACGCAAAGAAACCTACACCCGAAGTGCGTATATTTATTTAATATGCGTACTACTACCTATTTTAGGTAAATATTATAGTATAATAATACTGGCACTTAGGTGACTAACCTTCATGAAACTTAGAAAAAAATTAATTAAATTTTGAGCAGGAACTTCGGCCGTTAATTTTCAACCAAAGTGCATCCGCCTATTAAATTAAACAAAATCAATTTACAAGTTCTGGGCCAATTTGCCGTCGGTAAACCACTCTGTCTAATTTGTGAAGTAAGAGAAGGATGGGAAGTTCCTTGTTAATCCGGATCAACTAAAACCACATAATTTCCAATCCTATTAATCCCATGACAAATCGATTTCTTCATTGACTTTCAAAGAATGAAGCAGATAAACCAAGAAGGAACGTGTTTTCGGTTGTTATGAATGAAAATGAAAGAGAAAACAGATTGTTTTGAAAAATTGAAATTAGTCACAAAAAGTTATCTAAATAAAGAGCATTTAGCTTCTATCTAGTCATACCTCCATACAGAATTTTGTCTTTCCTATTATGAGAAGCCCATTAGGTATACTTTTTTTAATTTTTATGCAGGGTACAGAGGATTTCAATAAATCAAACAGATATGGCATTTAAAGTTCTAAGCGCACAAAAGAAACAGGTATATTGAGCAATGCTGCCAGTTTTTATTATCTCAGACTGCGTTCATGAGAAAAAGATTGTCGCCACTCTTGCAATGTGAGCATAAGTCAAGGGTGCAATAATTAGCAATTTTTTGTGAGCTTATTATAGTTATTATTGCTCTCTTTTCTTAATTGCATCGGTCTGACAGAGATATCAGGCTTACCAGAAAATGCTTCCCCTGCACCCCTATACTTTTTAAAATATACCTCCTCCTTAAGATTAATATATAGTCAAACTAAACTATAACCTAACCTAAACTATAAACTGCGACAACCAAACCCACTATAATACAATAACACTCCTTGTGCTTGCACAATATCTACATATCTAATAAAAAATTGTTCTCGTACTTATTTAACGCCAGGAGCTGTGGGGAGATGTTACTTTGATAAATTTCTATGAGATTTCATAAGTCAAAAACTATTTTTTTATAAGCTCTTACTTAACTTGCAATGTATCTATCTATGGTGGGATCTTGCAACTTAATTTTGACCAACTTCCCGACATTCGATCGGCTTCAAATTTGGCATGCTTATATAGTAGCGGTGACAACACAAGAATATAGTTTGAAAGTTTGGGACAATGATGTATTTGAAATGAGCTCTGTGTTTCAGACTTCCATTGTCTATATTTCATTTATAAAGTTTGCACCTGAAGACGATCAGAGATTGTACTGATCGAAACGTCGTGTATAAATAAAATATAGACAATGGAAGTCCGAAACACAGAGTTCATTTCACAAGAATATAGTGTGATGAAATTGACAGCTCCCCCCTTCGAAGGGGGTGGAGGGGGTACAGTTGAAGTACGCCCGATTTCGTTAAAATTAGGTGTGTCGGGGCACTTGGGGATGGAGATAATGGATTTATAATCAGATTTTAAAAATTAAATATGACGAATTCAAGATTTTATCCTGTTGCCTTCAAATTTGGCATGCATTTATAGTTCCGGAAAACACCTAAATTTGTCCAATTTCAACCAAAATTTTGGAGATAAGGAATACAAATTTTTCATCAGATTTTGAAAATTCAATATGGCGGATTCAAGATGGACGATTTTCGGTCATGTTTTGCTAACCAATTTTAACTGACTTATATCCACATCCGATTGAGTTCAAATTTGGTATGTGTTTATAGTTTCTGTGAAAATACAATAATATGGTATTCTCAGGTACCCGCCTCCCTCTAACGAGGGAAGTGGAGGGGGAAAAAGATTTAGTTTGTTCGATTTCGATCAAAATTGGCATACAGGGGTTTTTACGGAGGGGAATTATTACGGGTACAAATCTAAAAATTAAGGATGTGTGTTCAAATTTGGTATGCGTTTATAGTTCCGGCGACAATACAATAATATGGTATTATTAGGTACACACTTCCCTCTAACGAGGGAAGTGGAGGGGGGAAATAATTTAGTTTGTTCGATTTAAATCAAAATTGGACTACAACAAAACAAAAAAATAAAAAAACAAAAACAACAAAAAATAATTTTTATTGCAAAACACTTTTAAAGAACAAGCTTTTATTAAATGCACTCAAAAGTAGAAAATAATTTTTTATCTTTCTTATACCATAATAAAAGCGATGGGCGCAAATTAAAAATTAACTTTACGGTGACAAAGAGAGAATTACAAAAAAAGAAAAATTCTTCTTCTTTTTGAATGAAACATAATGCTTTCATCTAAAGAAGCTGAGAACGGGTGAGATTGCCGTGCTTGCCAAGCCTTTGAAAATGTCCTTAGGTTATAGAGTAATACAACTGTTTCTTAGGTGAATCGTCGACGTGACCGATATTTTCTACTTTTGAGTGCATTTAATAAAAGCTTGTTTTACAATAGCTCTCACCAGTTTGTTATTAAAATCGTATGAAAATGGAAATCAATAGAAAACAATCACCTGTAATAGATTTACTACATGTAAGATGTAGTGAAAACCTCGCCCGTTTGCGTCTTGAAAGGCTGCTTGGCACTCTAAGGATTTGTTTAGGAACCCTGTATATACTTACATGGGCTTGCATTTTGCTTTATTAATTTACGGTTAATTATAAATTTTTATGAAATAAAGGTCCATAAAAAATGCACTTCGTTTATTTTTGACTAAAAATAATTCGAAACTGTAAAGAAACTATTATCCGAAGTAGGTATATTTTTTAAATAACCATTCATGCGCATTTTTCATTTGGTCCAGGATACCTAACGATCAAAGTGTTTGGTAACGATCTTTACATAAAGCAGTATTCACCCAGACAGAACAAAAACGTCCATTGTACGTCCATTGGACATTCTGGACGACCATAAAACGTCCAAAGATGGCCGGCCTACATACAATGGACGTCCAATGGCAGTGGCATAGCTAGAAATCGACTCTGGGGGGGGGGAGGTTTCATCATTTAATAAAAATTAACTACCTACCTATAGTACCTATGGCAAATTTTTAAAAATTAGGTAGGTGCCTATAGTTTTAGCTCTTGAAATAAAGGGAGGGGAGAGGGGCGGTTCAATAGGTGTTGAGTTAGTGTATACGAAACCAAAATACTTTTTTTAAAAGCAAGTCCAATCTAATCTCATATGCAGAGTTTTTTTCAAAATTAACTCTTAAATGCGCCGCAGCCAAAAATTTTGAAAGAATGACACTAAAATGCTGTATTTTTTACGCGTTTCAAGTGTTGCTTAAAACTAAACAAAATTGTCACAATATTTAATTTTGGTATAGCGCCGCAGCCGAAACTTTTGTCAAAAAAAAATTCTTTAAAAATTTTGATCTCTTTGGTTTTTTGTAAAATATATTTTTTGGAAAAGCAGATTGGGTTAGATGCCAAGAAGGGTGGGTTGCGGTGGTATATATAGAATTTTTAGAAGAAATTTTAAGAAAAATTATACTAACATTTATTACACGTTTTAAATGCTGGTGATAAAAATATCAAAATTGTCAAAATTAATGACGTCATAGCACCGCATGCAAAAAAAGTGGGGGAGCTATAGCTCTCTCTGGGGCCCTTGATCATGATTAATTTATTGTAGATTGGGTTAGACCTCCTGGGGGAAGGGGTTTAACCCCCAAAACCCCACCCTGGCTACGACATATGGCACACTTTCGCTTGTTAAATGGACGTCCGCTACTGGACACTTTCTGGACATTATGTACTACCATTGAAAGTCCAAGGGACGTGTTTTGTACAATAGTTTTTTTGAAAATTTATGGCACGATCGGACGTCTAATGGGCGTCTTTTGGCAATAGTCCATTGGGCGTCGATTTAAGTTTTAAATTGTAGGCCCACGTATTTTAAATAATTATAAAACCCTATACAGACCGCTTCAAGCTACTGCGAACATAGGGGGAATCAAGTCCAATTTACTCTCCGTGCCGTACGACCGAGGTGGATTCGAAGCACGCTGCAGTGTTATCTTTTGGAAATTCATTTTGTTTTTATTATTTTGTTTTATTTCTACCTTGCTCGAGAAACAGATGGGTAAGTTCTTAATTGAAATAATACATTTTTAAAACCAAAAATGGATGTCTACGAAGTTGCCGAAAAAGTGCAGATGGTCAAATGGTCAAATCGTCATAACCCAACACACGTTCGATATTGGTCGAGGGAAAATTTGCATTTGTATTTTGACGTAAGAACACAGTATCCCCAAAAACTAAATGTTTGGGGGGGAGGTATTATAGGGGAACACGTAATTGGGCCATTTTTTATTAACGGCAATTGCAATTTGAATGGTCCTAGATACTTGGATCTACTGCAGCAGCACATTATTCCAACTGCTAGGCAGTTGTTAGGTGTAAGATTTGGTGAAACATGGTTTCAACAAGATGGTTGTTCCGCTCACAATGTTGGCCTTGTTAGGGAATATCTTGATAATGTATTTCCTAATCGGGTTATAAGTACACGGGGAACTATTTTATGGCCAGCTCGATCTCCCGATCTTGCTCCTAATCACTTCTATCTGTTTTTGAAGAAGCTTTTCAAATTATCATCCCTAACATGCTTGGAAACGTTGGAAGGGGTTTTTATAGTAGGCTCGGATATTGTCTAGCCGAGCAAGGATGACTTTTCGAACATTTGCTTTATTTTTTTTTTGACTGGGAGAATCTTTTTGGTTTTTAGAATGTATTATTTTATTTTGAGAACTTGCTTTTATTTTGTTTCGCCCTATGTTCGCAGTAGCTTGAAGCGGTCTGTATATTATTTTAATAACTTCGGAATGACTATGAATGTGGCCAGCGAAAAAATTGATCTTGCGCTAGCACCAATATCGAATTTTTGCGAGGAGCATGTATCTGATATCTAATGATATTTCTGGACCAAAAATATACTTAGACTGGACGTCCATTGGACGTTTTTACAATGAAATTCCTTTGTACGAACGTCCAATGGACGTCCATTGCTGTCTGGGTAAAATCATCACTTATCCGCATCCGTATCGAAATGCGCATGTGCAAACACGATACGTCTGCTCTGATACGTTACGTGAAACTTAACACGTATCGTATCGCGATCCGTGACGTATCCAAACCAGTTTGCCTATTCTTTCAAGATTCAAGATTCCTTTATTCTCTTAAGATCTCTCTTAAGTCTTAAGATCCAAATTGAAATTTATGATGTTTGCTTTATGTCTCTATTATGGTTTTATTCAGTAAAAATAAGAAAGTACCTACTTTAGATATCTGTCACAACAATTTTGAGCAATTATGGATTTGGAGGTAAACAAAGCCATTCCTTTTCCATATATAGGGTGGGCTAAAAAAACGGGACTTTTTTAATTGTCTGTTACTTAAAAAGTATTTGTCCGATTTTAAAACCTTTGGTTATTTTGAAAAGCCAGAGCATTAAAATTTTAAAAAATAGGTTTTTTTTTGACCCCCCCTGCAAATTTTTGGTATGCGCTACTGGTGCATACCTAAAAATACATTTCGAGAGCCATGACTTTCCTCAATTTATTAATGTATCGCTGACTAAAATCGTGTAAGAAATAAGAAAGATATAAATTGTTTAAATAAGTGGGTTCGGTAAGCTTAATTCAGTCAAGTCGAAAAAAAGCATCATTTTTGATTGGCTCTGCTGTTCGATGTATATGTTCGATTTTAAAAGTGCCGACCATTTTAAATAGCTAAGATATCAAAATTTATTAGGTTTTTGGCAAAATTGACATTTTGTAAAAATCTAAGATGGCGGACAATTTTAAAGAATAGTTGTTTTTGACCCCCCTGCAAATTTTTTGTGTGCACTACTGCGTCATAATTAAAAACATATTTCAAAAGTCATAGTTTTCCTCAATTTATTAATGTATCGCTGACTAAAATCGAATAGGAAGCAAGAAAGATATAAATTGTTCAAATAAGTGCGTTCGGTAATCCTAATTCAGTCAAGTCGAAGAAAACATAATTTTTGCTTGGCTCTGCTTTTTGATGTATTTGTACGATTTTAATAGTGCTGACCATTTTGAAAAGTCAAGATTTCAAAATTTATTAGGCTTTTGGCAAAATTGACATTTCTTAAAAATCCAAGATAGCGGACAATTTTAAAAAGTAGGTGTTTTTGACCCCCATGGATTTTTTTTGTGCGCCAATGATGCAAAAATTAAATTTTGCATGCAGACCCTCATAATTCCCGAGTCTACTGATGTATTGGGATTTGAGATTGGCTAAGAGGTAAGAAAGTTATAAATTGGTTTAAGCAGTAACCAAATTCAGTCAGGTCAAAAAAATATATGAAACCAAAGTACTTTTAAAGTTACCGGATCAAAAATATGTATTTTTTTAATTATTAAATTTTTGTGACTGAATTTAATTGCAAGACACACTTTTATAACTTCTTGCATATTTTTCTTACTTCTTACACGATACTTACAATCGATACATCAGTAGACTCGGGAATTATGAGGCTCCATATGTAAAATTTAATTTTTGCATCAGTGATGCACACAAAAAATTTCCAGGGGGTCAAAAACACCTATTCTTTAAAATTGTCCGCCATCGTTGAGTTTTAGAAAATGTCAGTTTTGCCAAAAATTTAATAAATTTTGAAATCTTGGCTATTCAAGATGGTCAGCACTTTTAAAATCGAACATACACATCGAAAAACGAAAAAATCGAGCCAATCAAAAATTATGTTTTTTTTCGACTTGACTGCATTAGGCTTACCCAACCCACTTACTTAAAAAATGTATATCTTCCTTATTTCTCACCAGATTTCAAAATATGTTTTTAGTTATGCACCAGTGCCGCACACCAAAAATTTGCAGGGGTGATCAAAAATACCTGTTTTTTTAAAATTGTTCGCCATCTTGGATTTTTACGAAATGTCAATTCTAACATCAAATTCCAAAATTCTAATGTCCTGGCTGTTCAAAATGACCAAAATTTTGAAAATCGGACAATTGCTTTTTGAGTAATAGACAATACAAAAAGGCCCGTTTTTTTGGCCCACCCTATATAAAGTAAACGAAACCTAATAGAAATGCGTCGCAAATAAGGAAAGGCATCAGCATTTTATTGAAAAAATTACGAATGCGCATGCGTGGCTATCACTGTTCAATAACTCCCTATTATATCATACTCTCTAACAGTAATGTTGTTCTACTTTGCCATGTTGCATAATTAAAAGACCATATAGAAACATAAAAATGGACGAAATTAATTTAACCTTTCTAAATTGTTTTCTGTCGGTTCCAAAACATTAATTTAATTATATTTTATAATATAATATCGAGAATACCGCTGTAGTAATTTTTTTAATTTTGCATTTTTGATATGACGCTTCGGGGGACCATATATACGAGTTAATTTTTAATTAATCTAGTATATACAGGGCGGAGAGTGTTTTTTATATGAAATAATGCAGCCGGCCGCCTAAAATTTATTATATGCATCGATTTTGCGATATCAATGTAAAATTAAATAGTAAATATAAAAGTAGGATCAAAATTAATACAAACAAAAATCAACATAACTAACCACAAACCTCTGGTTCAAAGTTCCTAGAACTGCATGCAGCAGCATTTCCTCTTTTATTTTTAATTTTGCAAAAAAAAACACACAGGAAAAAGAAGAAAGATTTTTACTTTATCCTTCTAATTTTATAACAGATGCTGAAATGTTGTTTTGAAAGTTGTACTTTTCCACAGGATTTTATATTTCCGCACGATCTCTTTACTTTTCCACACGATTTTTAATGAAACGCACGATTTTTACTTCAAAGGACAATATTTTAATTCAAGATATACTTTACATTAAATTACTATCCATGGGTACTATTTTTCATTCAGAAAATTCATAGCCTTAACCATTAACTTAAAAAGTCACATGCAGGCACTTTACTAAAAAAAATAGTGTGGAAAAGTAAAATCGTGCGGAAAAGTTACGATTTTTGGATTGTTAAAAATGAAGATATTTATAAAACTAATTAAATAATTTATGTAACTATTTTATCTTATGTGTCATTTTGTAGCATTATTATAAAATATTTGCGTATTAAAAACATTTTTTTTTGATAAATACGATGGACAAACACACTCGTAGGAAAAACATTGTACCTAACTCTTGTGGAAAATGCCTATTCCACCCTTGACGGCTTGCCCGAACTCCGCTCCGCGTCGTTCGTGCAACTGCCGTCGCGTGCGGAAAAGTACCACTTTCCGCACTTGTTAGGTAAATAACTATTTTAGAGAAACACAACAAGCGCCAAATAGTGTAGGTACTTAGTTGACTATTGTTTGTCGTTACCTAGTTAGATGTTTTTTCTGTAAGAGTAGTACCAGCGATTGAGGACGCCAACGGTTTATCAGAATGTGAAAAATGAAACCCGTTAAATAAAAGAAAGTTTAATCATAAAATCATTCACTATAGAACCTGCAATTCGTCAAACCAATTTTCAATTCAATAACAAATTCGAAATTTAACAGACCCGTCGTAATTTGTAAAACTCATTTTTAATGAAACCGGAAATTTCGTTGTTTATCAGAAAATATTTGCTAAATTGATAGCGCATTCGCCAATAATACTTACACGAACCGGAGACGTACACGCAGGTGGCGACATCTATATACAGAAAGTATTACACACACTACCTGTGAATACCTTTATATTATTGTTTTCGGTTGATGTAACTGATTTGGAAGTTTTAACTTCTTGTTTTAATTGTCTTAGGAGCATATTCCTATTGGAAGGATTAACACGCCAGGACGAACCCGTATCAGGCGACTTATAATAAGTACCATGCGGAACGAGGCCTATTTGTGAGTGTTTGGAAGTCAGAGTGTGCGATGGTGTTAAATGATGTCTGAATTGAGGGTGACTAGTGAATCCACTGACGCGCCCACGCCAGTCACCCCGGGCGAACATCATTTAATTGTTTCCCTTTTCGCTTTGGACTTTTGTGTGTTCATTGTGGGACACTCGTCCAATTTTGAAATTTCGTTCTTTCCTCCCAAGATCTTTTGATCTTTTCTTTTTTAGATTCTTTTCGGTTGATGTAACTGATTTGGAAGTTTTAACCTTTATATTATATTCAGTTCATGTAAGTATTATTGGCGAATGCGCTATCAATTTAGCAAATATTTTCTGATAAACAACGAGTTTGACGAAATCCGGTTTTGATAAATAAAGGTTCGACAAATTCCGGGTTTTATTAAAAATGGGTTTTACAAATTACGAGTCTGTTAAATTTCGAATTCGGATAAAAAATTGGTTTGACGAATTGCAGTTTCTATGGTGAATCGTTCTTACGATGAATTTTTTTATATACGGTCTGATGAATTCCTGGTTTGATAAAACATAGGCGTTCGCGATTGATTGTTATACCCATTTTAATTTTCTCAAACGTAACACAAACCACTTTTTGAACATTATTTTATTTGCATGCTTCAGTCAACAGGAGGATCGGGAGGTTCATAAACATAATATCATAAGGGAACTGATAGTATATTTGGACTATTCTAGTTTTAAGCTAACTACACGAATGAATAAAAAGAAAAAATATAAACATGTTGAACAATTTTATTATGAAAAATAATCTTACAAAGCTTATTATAGACGAAACAAGTCTACCATTATGCTTTTCTTTTATTTCATCTTCTTAGGGGGCGTTCGCGTAGGAACTCGATCGAGCAAAGAGAGCGTACCGATTTTTACGATTCTGCTCGGACGGAAACGGCATTCGCCAGTTGATGTCATTTTTTTGCCAATTTCTTTTCTGTTTTCCGCCAGTTTTCTGCTGAAAAAAGTGTCTTTTTTTTACTCCGGTAGACCTAATTTGTCGCCTTCGTCCGAGTCTTAAAAAAATATTTCGACTGCGAAATGAGAATAGGCCATTCATATCACGGATGTAAAAACTTTGGATTGCTAATACCATTGTGGAAAAATCACTGCTGCGTGTCTTCCGCCATTTTCGCCGCCATGTTGTGGAGATTTGGGTTGGCGACATTGGTTTTCTTAATTTTAAATAGTAATGTGGGAACACTGACTATCAACAATGTCAAAAAATGAAGTTTCTATGAAAAGTTATTTTTTTTGTTTGTTTTTTATTACAAAAACAAGAAAGTGAAGAACCAAGCAATAAAAACCATCTAAAAGTATCTAAAAGTAGATTAAAAGACATGCAAACGCTCGAACGGTCTCGCCATGATAATCTCTCTCATTTGGTCTGGGGAATGTGCAAGTTTTGAACAAATAAATTACAACATGGAAACATTACCCCAAATTTATAAACTGACAGGGTACTGTCAACCATTGCTGCTGGCGTTCCCGCTCAAGATAAACCATTAAGTTGACTACATCTGAAACAGCTAGGGACAGATATGCGCCAACAGTTTATAAATCCGAGGTTGTTATAGGTCTAGAAAACAAGAAAAAGGTATTACCAAGAAAAATAAATGAATAGAGGGAGATACAGAGTTTGATAATAGCATATGTGGAGTTTTACGAAATTAGAACAATACTTCAGAGATAGTACCATATACAATTCAAGAGTTCCTAAATCACCAATTTTAATATTAATTTTATGTTTATGTATTTTATCAGTATATTTTTTTTCTTTTTCTTGTTGTCATTTCCATGTGTTTGTAACTTTCTATATGTAATTTTAAGTAAGTAGGATTTTATTGTCAATTTTTGTGGTATTGTAGCCAGTTTTTTTTAGGTGTTTTACCAGTTTACTAGAAATAAAGAAAAATCAATATTTATTTTTTAATCTTTATTTACAAAACCTTAATATTAACATTGTTTAATATCTAAATGACATTTTGAAGACATTCTTCGGTTAAATTTACCTACCTTAATGTTTATTTTTAACACTACATTGTGACAATGTTTTTTGTTTGTTAACAATTTTTGTATTCAGTATTCAGCAGACAAAGTTATTACTAAGATATCCTTGAGTTTTGGTAAGTTTTCAGCATTTTTTTTGTGAGTGGTCTTTTATAAAAGATGATGCACTTTCCTTATGGAAACTGGCTTTCTGTGGGATTTTGCTGGTCTTGATGAAAATCTATCATTGCCCCATAGTAATCAATATTCCCATTTTAAAAAACACAAAAGATCAAAAGATCTTGGGTGGAAATAACGAAAATTCAAACTTGGATGAGTTTCCCACAAGGAACACACAAAAGATCAAAGCGAAAAGAGAAATGAATAAACGATGTTTCGCCCTGGGTAACCAGCGTGGGCTCATCAGTAGTTTCACTGGTCACCCTCCACTATACATCATTAAACACCATCATACACTTAGATTTCCAACCTTGAACCACTCACAAATAGGCATCGTTCCGCACTGGTACTTACTTATCCAAGTTACCTAATACGAATTCGTCCTGGCGTGTTAATATTTCCAGTAGGATTCTGCTCCTAAGGCAACTAAAACAAAGAAGAAGTTAAAAAACCTCCAAATCAGTTACTTCAACCGAAAATAAACTAAAAAACACAAAAGATCAAAAGATCTTGGGTGGAAATAACGAAAATTCAAACTTGGATGAGTATCCCACAAGGAACACACAAAAGATCAAAGCGAAAAGAGAAATGAATAGACGATGTTTCGCCCTGGGTAACCAGCGTGGGCTTATCAGTAGTTTCACTGGTCACCCTCCACTATACATCATTAAACACCATCATACACTTAGATTTACAACCTTAAACCACTCACAAATAGGCATCGTTCCGCACTGGTACTTACTTATCCAAGTTACCTAATACGAATTCGTCCTGGCCCAAGATCTTTTGATCTTTTGTGTTTTTTAGCTTCTTTTCGGTTGAAGTAACTGATTTGGAGGTTTTTTAACTTCTTCTTTGTTTTAGTTGCCTTAGGAGCATAATCCTACTGGAAATATTAACACACCAGGACGAATTCGTATTAGGTAACTTGGATAAGTAAGTACCAGTGCGGAACGATGCCTATTTGTGAGTGGTTCAAGGTTGGAAATCTAAGTGTATGATGGTGTTTAATGATGTATAGTGGAGGGTGACCAGTGAAACTACTGATGAGCCCACGCTGGTTACCCAGGGCGAAACATCGTTTATTCATTTCTCTTTTCGCTTTGATCTTTTGTGTGTTCCTTGTGGGATACTCATCCAAGTTAGAATTTTCGTTATTTCCACCCAAGATCTTTTGATCTTTTGTTTTTTAGTTTCTTTTCGGTTGAAGTAACTGATTTGGAGGTGTTTTAACTTCTTCTTTATTCCCATTTTACTTAAATCAACAAAAATGGCTAAAAATGTTACAAAAGTTTTTGTTTTGAAGCATTTTTCTTAAGTACTAAGCGGCAACATAAAAATTGAAATTTGCCTTTTGTTAAAAAGGTCATTTCTTGGTCATATTTTTATGTTTGTGATGACAGTGCGATGCAACCTATATTTTTCTGCTACTTATTCTCCAGACTACAATTTAGTTCTTAAACATTATTTATATTTTCACAAAAAGTGCAAAAACTGATTTTAAGGAAAAACCAGAATACCAAAATGTTTAACTTTGACCGCCGTATCTCGAAAATTACATACCAGATCACTATGGAGCAATGATAGATTTTTATCAGGACAATGAGACCTAAAATCCCACATCCTTTATAAAAGATAGAGCTACAACAAAAATGTTGAATGCTGAAAACTTACCAAAACTCAAGGATATCTTAATAATAACTTGTTAAGTTAGAGAAGGTATGGTCGACACAGATGTTATTTAGTAGGTTTGGTAATTATGCAATATACGGTTTTCTTCCATTTTTGATTTTTTATGAAAAATTCTTTATGGGGGCACCTTCTATGGTCCCTAGGACCCCAAATCCGCCTGGGCTCGATTTTTTTTTAAGAGAAAAAAGGGTGCTCGGGGGGGGGATTAGGTTGGGTTGGACTGTGTTGGATTGGGTTGTTTTAGTGAAAAAAAAAATAAAAAAAACAAAAAAAAATAAAAAGAAAACAACCGGCGCCGGATTTGGAGTCCTAGGGACCCTAGTAGGTGCCCCCATAAAGAATTTTTCATAAAAAATCAAAAATGGCAGAAAACCGTATACTGCATAATTACCATAGGTTTTTCCGCCAAGGTCTTCAAATATTGTAAAACTCCATGCTCGACTAAATGTGCCAAAGATGTACTTTCTTTGTGATCGCTAAATGTTGCTTGACTTGTCATGGCTCTGGCTTTCAGCTGATCCATATATTTTAGTCCCTGTGTAGATTCATATCAACGTAAGCAAGGTGTATCTTCAACGGGAGCGCCAGCAGCAATGGTTGAACCGAGCGTTTACAATTTATAACGTGTGGCTTAACATGTTGTGATATATTTTTTCGAAACCTGCACATACTCCAGACCAAATAAGAGAGATAAATGGCGTGACCGTTGGAGCATTTGTTTATGGCTTGTTTCTTTACTTTTTTGTTTTTGTATTAAAAACAACAGCAAAAATAAATTTTCAAAGAGACGTTCAAATTCAATCATATTTTTACACTGTTGACAGTCAGTGTTTCCACACTTCTATTTAAAATTAAGGAAACCAATGTGGCCAACCTAAATCTCCACAACATGGCGGCGAAAATGGCGGAAGACACGCGGCAGTGATTTTCATGAAAATTTCCCATAGGTATTAGCAATCCAAGGTTTCTACATCCGTGATTCATATGTATCTTCTGATGAAAGAATAACCAAAATAATCGTCGCACAAAATATCCCACCCAAATTTGAAAAAAATGGTAACAAAAACGTAGGGTTAGTTGTAACATGCCCGCTGTTCGGGTGAAACAGGGTGCGGGTGTCATCTCGAGCGCAACCGAGCGCGTCTCGAACGTCAACTCGAACTGAAAAGTGGGCCTCCGGGTGCTTGTTACTAGACATCTCCGCCTAGAGCGACTCCGTTGGCAAGTCGTTGTCAGAAATCCAGGAAAACTTACTTGTATTTTGGCTTTTTGGTCCCAGCGTCTTGGAAAATGGGTACTCTTCGAGAAAAAAATATCACTTACTGACGTGTGCTGAATTTCGCCAAATCAGTGCCTTCCCTTCGCCAAACAGTTCCTTCTGTTTAATATTTCCTTCTTATTTGCACAATTGTGAACTTGTTTCGTCCAACCGACCAACCGCCGCCGTCTAATTATACCAAAATTGGGCAATGTCAAATTCGATTAGTTATGGCAACACCTTTTCGATTTAGTACTCTAGCGTACTATATAAGGTGACCAACTCCCAAACAACAAAATCCCGGACGCGGTAAAATTTTTTTGTCTAGTTTTACGAGATTAAAAATTTACAAAAATATTTTTTTTTAAAGTTATTAAAATTTATTTCTTAAAAATGATGCGTCATTACTACACAGTAAAAATACTTATATATGATCCTAATCAAATAATAAACTTAAACAAATCATTACTTCATAAAGCTTTAAATCTAAACTACCTAACTAATTTTTAATTTTAAATTTGTACTTGGTTTGTCCATATATAGCACGTAGTGCATTAACAATTTCCAAAAGATATTTATAAAATTCGAGGCTATTGGTGTATAAACTCTTTCTAACTTTGCTTTAGTCCCAGGTAAGGCAAAAGAGTATTCAACTAAAAGTCTAAAACTAAAACATTCTTATTCAAGGTTATTTTTTGAAAAAAATTCAAATACTTCGACCCACCTGGAACTAACATTGATGAACTAATATTTATAAACCTTTGATTATAATTATAAAACCACATAACTACGAATGAGACAAAAAGACTCAGAAAAGACCGAGGAAATAACACAATTACTTATTATGGGTTTATACAGAAAAATAAGATAAGATAAGACATAAACTAAGACATAACATAAAATGAAATAAGAGTTGAGCTTATGACAAACCCTGTTGGTGTTTATACAGAAGAATAACATAAAATAACATTAACTCTGTGTTTCGGACTTCCATTGTCTATATTTTATTTATACACGACGTTTCGATCAGTACAATCTCTGATCGTCTTCAGGTGCAAACTACAATCAATTCCTAAGGCTACGTACTTATATACTGTGAGAAATCACTCAAACTTGAAATTTAAGAAGTTGGCTCTGTCCAAGGAGAGACTTCCAAATATTTGGGATTTCAACACTTGGTTTACTGAAAATACCCTGATTCTGCCCAATAAAGGCAGCTTCAAGGAATTTTCGTTTCTTCCAGTGTGACTCCTTGTGCAAAACCTTTGTTTCTGCCCACTTCATTCGGTTTGATGTTCCTCAAGCCTAACAGATAGTGGTCTTTTAGTTTTGCCTATGTATGATTCACCGCACTCACAAGGAACTTGGTAAATGCATTCCTTATTTTGTTTGTTCTCCAGTTTGGTTTTACTAAGAAGGCTTTGAATTGTATTACTAGATTTAAAAGCTGTTTTAATATTAAAGTTTTTCGGTACTCTTCGAATTTTCTCTGATACTCCTTTAACGTATGGAATTGTAAGGAATGCATTTGCCTGGTTTTGGTCTTGCAATCTCTGTCCTGTTTGTTGAAATTTAGAAATAGTATCTGTTATAAGTTTAAGGCTGTAACCATTTTGCTGTAGATCCTTCTTAATGTTTCTTATTTCGATTTCCAAGTCATGAGAATTGTTACAAATTTGAATCTGTTGATTTAGGACCCGAGGATAGACTTGTCAGTTTTGATGTCGAAAGTCTATATACCAATGTCCCAATAAAGGAAAGCTTTAATTGTCTTAAAATAGCATAGTTTCCG
Organism: Oxystoma pomonae; assembly: GCA_963921995.1. NCBI lineage: Eukaryota > Metazoa > Arthropoda > Insecta > Coleoptera > Brentidae > Oxystoma > Oxystoma pomonae. Next base: position 93,582,811 of record OY998166.1, on the reverse strand, counting down.
AGAAAATTCAAAAAAAGGGTTAAGTTTGGCACACCTGTTTGCTTGCTTGCTCAAGGCCGACAAAAAAAACAACAGGCCGTAACCATCAGAAAAACAGCTGTTAATCTTGGGCCGGTTTTTACATGGAGTCTTATGGGAGAACCGAGGTTTTTTCGGGATTATTTCTAAACGACTCGATGAATTTTCTTCAAATTCAAAAATAGATAGATAGATAGATAGATAATTCTTTATTAGCAATTAAATATTTTTCATAGGTAGCTGCACTGAGAATCCTATTTAACTAAGACGTCTTGTGGGCGTTTCAACCAGTTAACATTTTTAATACAAATTTCAGATTAAATTAACATTATGATGATGAACTTAACAAAAATTACTAGAGATGGAAACAGTGATTTCAGTGACATCACAAAGTTTTCTTGCTCTTTTTTGCATTATTTGAGGTGCTATGGAGGTGTATTTATGAGAGGACGATGACCGACAATCCCTCTGCGTAATGTGATCCTTAACTTGTTAGTGTTGTTTGTTTGAATGTGGTTATCAAATCGCATTTTTCGATCCTTTGTTTCAGAGGATCTCGGGATTCATCACAGTTTTCAAAAAAGTGTGACAGAAAAACGCTATACGATAACCACCCCCAAAACAAGCAACATTGACAAGTTAAGGGTCAAATACTACGAAGGGATTGTGGCTCTCCTTCCACCCACAAAGACACCTTCACATCACCTCAAATAATACAGAAAAAAGTAGACAAACTTTGCAATGTCATGATTTACTGTTTTCATCACCACCATCTCTGAGAATTACTGTTAATTTAAACTGGAATTTTAATTAAAAATGTTAACTTGTTGAAATACATAGAATATCTGAGTTACATACTCCAACAAGACATCTTAGTTAAACAGGATTGTACTGAATTCTTTCAATAAAAATCGGTATTCTTCTGCAAATAAGTTTATTTTCTTTAATTGGATTCAAACATAAGTAGGTACCTACTTTACAAATCCAAAAAATAATCACTTTTAGAGATTTCCTAGGACCTTCTTGACTTCATGGTTGTTTGACTATTTGAAAAAATGACTATTTCATAAAATAATAATAATAATATATATCTATTAATTTTCAATCTCTATGAGGCTTGTGCTTGGAAGTTTTTTAATTTATTTATGATTACTACTAAGAAATAAATTATTAATTTTAAATATAAAGAATAAACATAAACATAAAATCTGTAAATATAAATAAATAATAAAATATAAAGGCAACTTTTGTAAAGAAATATACAAGGATACTAGAAGTTATTAGAAAAAATTATATTATTTTTAAATACCTAACAACTTAACAACCTAACGTTTGGATAGCCTTTGATAAATAATTTGATCAAAAAATAATCTAGATTCATTTGGAATCCAAACTTTTATCTCTTTTTTAAATTTTTTCTGATTGTTAACAGTTTTAATTTCGTCCAGTATCAGATGATAGACATAATTAAGGCCCAGGGCTTTCCAGTCACAGTAAAAGGAATATTTTTTTACCCCTTTTAGAGGGTGAAACCTAACCCCACTCTATTTTTTTAAATGGGATGATAGTACTTGTGGCACCTTGCTGGAAAGCTCTCTTAAAAGAAAATTGGCTGCTCATGTTTTATTTCATTCTAACTAGAGAATCTATCTTTTAGCTTCAAAAAACTTTTTAATATCACAAAATTCCGCAATGTTTAAACAGAATGAATTTGCAATTTTTGGTGGTCCAGTATTATTTTCATTAATTTAGACACAATGTGTATGAACTGCTTTATCGAAATTTTGCACTCTTTATTGCCCAAAATGGATTTTTCTGAATGAAAGTTGAAATACTTACTAAAAAAAAGTATATATTTTTTTCATGTGTGTGGCAGAATTAAATCAATTATTTTTGCCGAAATATTTTTCAAATATTCTTTATTTACATTAAAAATGCCAGCAAATAACCGAAACATTAAAAATTTAAATTTTAATGATTAGGTTCAGAGATTTGAAATATGAATTACCTATGAAGTTAAAATAAAACAAAAATTGCACAATTTTCTGCTTAAAAGAACTTTCCAACAAAGTGCCACAAGTGGGGTCAGGTTTCGCCCTCTAAAAGGAGTGAAGCAATATTTTCTTTAGTATGACTGTAAAGCCCAAATTCTTCACCCTGAAGCTGTAGAAAATTTGTTTGAGTTAAAGTCCCCACCCTGTAGATTCTAAAATATTATATAGGCAACCAACTTAATCTAGGAATAGTTTTCAGTGAGTGTCATAAACCAAGATGACCATTGACCATTGCTATCTCCTAGGTAGTATTTGGAGGTATGATAATAATTTATTTTCAAAAAAGGAATGGACACTTCCGGACCCTTCAACTGGAACAGTATTATTGTGATGCCTTTTTCGTTTACCTCTCTTTCTCCACTTTTATCTTCTTCATCTCCGCCTACTTCCATTCTAAAAACATTAAAAAATTTACTACCTCAAGGGAATTAAATTAATAAATTCTCCAATATATATGAATTTTAGGTCATTCTATTGCTTTTATTGGCAATGGTAGCATGTGATCCTCAAAAAGTTAATAGCTGTGGATTTTTCTTAAAAAATACGTTAAAAAATGATACCAAACTTCACAGGGGTACCCCTTTTAGTTTCAGAGACATGGGCATTTAAAAGTTACTTAACCTTATGAAACAGATTTCTATTAAAAGTAAATTTTAAGACGATTGCAAATTTAATATTAAAATGGAACATTTATGTTCAAACCTTCTAAGTTAAACCAAAATTGCCCCCTAAAAAGGGGCTACATAAAAAATTTTAATTTTTACATTTGTAAGTTAAAAATATGGGCTGCAAAGTGCTTGAATATGCTAGTTTTGTTAACTTTGTTTACCTTGATATTGTTAATAACATGTGCCGAGGTATTATTTTCCATATTCATAGTTCTCTATCCCTCCCAAGATCTCTCCATTATGCATTCCCATGTTTTCTCTTTTACAGGCATTCAAGTTTCCATTTTTTACTCCTTTTCCTATAAAAAATAAATAATAAAAATTATTAGCAAAAGAACTGGGGACGTGTACAAATTATGGAACGGTGATTTTATCAATTTTTGACCCCCTCCCCCATATCACGTTTTGTAACGGTTTGGTGAACCTTCGCCCATAATATTATGTAACGGTTGGAAGACCACCACTCCCCAAAAAGTAATTTTTTCTTATTTTCATTCCAAATCTGTCGCAAACCCCCTATGTAACATTTTGTAACACTGGCTACCCCCCTCCCTCCCCTCTATGACCGTTACATAATTTGTGAACAGCTCCTAGCATATAATCGTAAAATTTTATTCATTAGCTCAGTTCAATACCTATATGTTTAAATTATCTCTAAGCATGAAGAATGTTCAGTGTTTTATACAAAAACAGTTTTTACAAGTAAATTTAACAAAAAGATAGGAAAGTCAAGTTTCCTACCTCTGATAACATGATGTATGAAGGGCCTCCTAGCAATAGGCAGGTAATATGTGACATTTTACTAGCTTAGTAGAAAAGGGGGCAATTATGCAGTATACAGTTTTCTGGCATTTTTGATTTTTTATGAAAAATTCTCTAGGACCCCAAATCCGCCGGTTGGTTTTTTTGTTAATTTTTTTTTTTTTTTAAAATTTTTTTTTAACTAAAACAACCCAATCCAACACAGCCCTACCCAACCTAACCCAAAACAATCAAGAAAACACATTACAACCCCCCGGCACCTTTTTTCTCTTAAAAAAAAAAACGGCGCCGGCGGATTTGAGGTCCTAGGGACCCTAGTAGGTGCCCCCATAAAGATTTTTTCATAAAAAATCATAAATGGCAGAAAATCGTATACTGCATATAAAATTACCGAAAAGGGAGGGATCAGTTGGATAGGAAAAGTTCGTTACATATGACTCACCCTTTTTCTGGGCACTTTCTGGTATACAGGATTTTCGACGCATTTTTCTGATTTCTATATCAACCATGATACCCATTCTTGAATTGTTCCCGATTCAAACATACAAAATCTAAAAAAAATTCAATAAAAGGTGATTTAAAGACTTTCAAAGCACAAAATTCACGCTGTAAGCAATTGTCCTTTTTTTGGTTTGAAATTCACTTTTTTCACATCAAACGACCAGTCGTTCTTTTTAAAATAATACCGGTTTATTTTAAAGTTTGTTTGATTCCAAAATTGGAAAAAAAATGTTAAAAATTGACTGAAAATTAAATACACAAATCAAGAATTCGTGAGGTTATGTTTGCGGCCTTGCGCGTCTGGCTGGACGCAACCAACGAAAAAAAAAACCGGCCCAAGATTGTGACGTCACAATTTTGGTTGTGTGAGGCCCGTGTGGAACACATTCTTGTCGGCCCTGGCTTGCTTAACAAATCAAACGGTGTCCATCACACCGCAGCGCCATCTAGCGGCAATATGTTACACTATTTTAGGTTTGTACGGATTTGCCCTTGTAACCTTTTAGTATTGTTTTGTAATTGTAAGGTTTTAGGTCAGTAAGTTCTGACCAATTACTGTTTTGCCGCTACACAGTTTTGTTATTTTAAAATTTTTGCTCAGTAGTGATTTGTTACTGTTACATTGTATTGTTTTGCTAAATTATAGGCATTCCTGTAATTACAGCAGGGAAAATAGAACATATAGGGAATGGATATCACCAATGAAAAAGTGGCAAATTTTGAATGAGCGGATAGAGTAATATGAGAGGCATAAGGGTTAGGTAAATTTATATTTTCTGGGTAAATTTGATCTCTGGTCCGACTTGACGTATAACCCTACTTTTTTGTTTACCTACTTTTTCTTTTGTGTTGTTTACTTTTTAAAATTAGGATTTCTGGCCCTTCCACAAAAAGTAAATATTTTCTGCAAAGAACAGATAAGTATCAATATTCTCTTTATTTTTAATTCTAAACTCACTGGCTAGTTAAATCACTCAAAAAAAGAAAATTATTGCCATGAAATAGTTATTTACCTTACAAGTGCGGAAAGTTATACTTTTCCGCACGCACCGGCGTTTGCACGAACGACGCGCCAGCGGAGTTCGGGTGAGCCTTAAGTGCGGAAAATACTTTCCGCACGCGTTAGGTACATCATTTTTCCTGCGAGCGTGCGGAATATCAAAATATTTTGTCATTATTTTAGTTAAACCTAGCAGACTAAAAATGAAGAAATAGTCAAAACTACGAATTTTATGATTTATTCCGAACTAAACTCTAACAAGCTTAAAAATTAATTTTTATGGTAATTATTAATCACGGTAACATTGAAAGTACCACTGCTCATGTTGCTTAATGCCATCGTCGACTTCAAGTCTTCTGATTCATCACTGAGCAAGAGCGTGCTCAACAACGTGCGTAAAAATTTTTTTTTGCTCAACAGCGTGCGTGAAAATTTTTTTTTGCTCAACAACGTGCGTGAAAATTTTTTTTCGCGCACGGCGTGCGGAAACGTGGCACTTTTCGCACGGAAATGAGTGCGAGAAAAGCGTTTTTGCGCACGCTCGTAGAAAAACAACATTAAAATACTCCATTTTGAAAAGTCGTTGTCTACTCCTTGTCTCAAAGCATAGATAAAGTTTGTCCAACCGTTATGTCTTTTTAGCTATGAAACTGTCAATCTCATCGTTACAGCTAATTTTTTTGATTGGTCGGTTGGGATATTAATTCTCTATATATGTTCTATTTTCCCTGAATTATAGGGATCTCTTTAAAATGTCATTACCCAGCAAACATATCGCAAGTACAAAAATAGCACTAATTTGGAACACGGCATTTTACAATATTTGTATAATTTGTGCTGCAATGCATAGCAACAATACAAAAAAAGCGTAAATATTGCACTGGCATAAAGTACTTTAATTAGAGTACGAAAATATTGCTTTATTTGTAATGGCACCGCAAAGTGCAGCATCAAATGCACAAAAATAGTAACATGCCATGTTCCAAATTTGTACTTCTTTTGTACAGTGAATATTTTACATTTTAAGTAATCCGATGTTTGCTGGGTAATCAGTCTGTGACGAACCTAACGACCTGTACCTTTATTGCAGCTAAGTCCGTGAAGACCTTCAGAGCTAACTAGTTTGCACATGCACAGGTATGAGGCTTGCACACAGCTAAGCTATCGAAACTTAGAGTCAGAGTCATCCAGCAGGTTCCCTAAAGCAGAAAAATGCAATGCTGAACTTTGTTGTTCTTATTTTTTTTAATTTATTTATTTTTGGCTATACGTGGCTGCCGGCTGCCGGCTGCATTTATTAATAAAACAGTTTTTTATTACCTTGGGAGCGCCTTGTGTGTCAATTTTAATTTCTTCGTGTATAAATGATATTCTACAATTTTCCAAAACTTTTCATGTTGGTCATGTACAAGGTGGTTCAAATTCGAGGGGGTTGGGGGTTTTTGGGTATTTCTAAGGAAGATAGAGAAAAACTATGTCAATTTGCACTATAACTTTTTTATTAATGAAAATTTCTTTTTGGAATAAGTTGCTTTTTTATAGATAGGTTATCTAAAGAAAAACATATTTGTCAACTGGATTTTGCATTTTACATACGGTAATGAAAGGGACTGACACAGGGTTGCCAGTTTTTTTTAAACAAAAAGTGGGACAATCGTTCCAGAGACGCGTGATGATATATAGGGTGTATGTAACTATAACTTCCACATTAATTCTCCGAAATTTGAAGTTTAAAGTTTTTCTGAGAAAGAAAACTTTTCAAGATGGAGGACAGTTTTGAAAAATGGGTAATTTTGACCCCCCTGAAACTTTTTTACGTACGCCACTGTAATAAAACTGAGACGTGCGCTAGATAGCCTTATTCTTTCTACGTACTTTTATGTAACGTTTGTTTAAATCGGTTCAAAAATAAGAAAGTTACGCAGTTTTACATTTGATGCCTCTTTCTGACCATAGGTCGTTTTTTAGTCGACGGGAGACAGGTTTGCCAAAAATTTAAAACTTTCGGACAAGCTAAAATTCAAGATGGCGGAGGGCTCCATGGAAAGTCTTATTTCTTAATCGATTTAAACATGCGTTACATGTGTATGCGTTGAAAGAATAAGGCTATTTAGTGCACATATCAATTTTATTACAGTAGCGTACACATTTTTTTTCCAAGGGGGTAAATAGTCCGCCATCTTGAATTCTAAGGAAATGACAGTTTTGGCATTAGACTTTAGAATTTTTTCCGATATTTTTTGACGAACCTGTATCCCGTCGAATAAAGTTGACTTAAGTGAAAAAGTCTTTTATCACACAAAGAGCATGAAATGTAAAACTGTAGAAGTTTTTAATTTCTTAACCGATTTAAACAAATGTTACGTGTAAGTACGTAGAAAGACTAAGGCTATTTAGCGAACATCTCAGTTTTATTACAGTAGCGAACATAAAAATTTTCAAATTACCCATTTGAATTTTTAAAAAAAAGTCCGGTTTTTTTTGGAACACCCTATATTATCAATCAGGCCCGAGCCCGTGGAGATAGATGGATTAGTTCATTAGATTTTTTTAGAAGTTTAATTGTTTACATGACTGACACTTTAGGTCCGTTTCTGCGAGCTTAACATAGTTACTATTATTCTCTTTCTCTTAATGCATTCGTCTGAGAGAGACCCAGCGTACTACCCTTCAACCCCGCATAATTCTCAGAGGCATATAACTATGAGATACTATAAAGGCCCAAGTGTCGACCCTTTTGCTAATACTCCTTAAAACTTTTAATATACACAACCATAGATAGCCATGAAATATGTCGCTGTCACTGTTCAGAAGTCACACAAATTATGTATTTCCTTTTACATGTTGAGAATTTTCGACACTTTGATCGCGATTCTTTAGAAACGACAGAAAATCTCACCCGTCAAAATTCTAAAAAGTGGCGATCTCGATGGAGATTTTTACTTATCGCCTCATTTAAAATAAAAACATAGTGTCCTTAATATTTTATTTAACTTGCAATGTATGTGACTATCTATGTAACGAGATATGTTTGTTCGGGTGGAATCTTGCAACTTAATTTTGACCAACTTCCCGACATCTGATCGGCTTCAAATTTGGCATGCTGATATAGTTGCGGTGACAACACAAGAATATGTGTGATGAAATACTCGAAGGAGGTGGAGGGGGGTACAGTTGAAGTACGTAGTACGTCGATGAGTACGCCCGATTTAGTTGAAATTTGGTGTGTTGGGGCACTTAGGGACGGACATAACGAATTTCTCAAGATGTACGATTTTTGGTCATCTTTTGCTAACCAATTTTAACTAATTTATACACATCCGATTGCCTTCAAATTTGGCATGCATTTCTAGTTCCGGTGACAATAAAATAATATGTCATTATTAGGCAACCATCCCCTTTACGATGGGAGTGGAGGGGGGAAAACACCTAAGTTTGTCCGATTTCAACCAAAATTGGTATACAGAGGCTTTTTGGAAAAAGGAAAACGAATTTTTGATCAGATTTTGAAAATTCAATATGGCGGATTCAAGATGGACGATTTTCAGTCATGTTTTGCTAACCAATTTTAATTGACTTATCTAGATCAGATTATGTTCAAATTTGGTATGCATCTATGGTTCCTGTGAAAATACAATAAAATGGTATTCTCAGGTACCCAACTCTCTCTAACGAGGGGAAAAAGATTTAGTTGGTTCGATTTCAATCAAAATTGGCATACATGGGTTTTTAAGGAGGGGGATTATGAATTTTTGATCAGATTTGAAAATTTCATGGACGATTAAGGATACAAATCTAAAAATTAAGGGTGTGTTTTCAAATTTGGTATGTGTTTCTAGTAGAGGTGGGCGATTTTTATCTATGTTTTTGCAACATCGATGGTAGAGATCAAAAACATTTTATCGTCGATGTTTGTCTATCGATATTGTCGATGTTAATTTTTTTTATGCAGCCCATCCCATACGGTATGCGTGCAGAAAATAAGGCGTAATAACAGTAAAAATTCAACTTTTTTCTATTTTAAATGTTCCATGCTTGATATCTAAAACAATAAATATCTGTAGGTTTTTATTTTTTTAACGTTTATTACATACTAAAAAAGACGATTACACATTTTTTAAACAATAAACATCGATGTCCGATGTTGACAAAACATCGATGTTTTTACACCAATGTTTTGATGACATCGATGATAGGTGTCGATGTTAACATCGATGCTGAATATCGATATTGACCCTTCGATGTCCCACCTCTAGTTTCTAGTTTATAGGGAAAATATTTAGTTTGTTCGATTTAAATCAAAATTGCCACACAGGGGTTTTTCGGGAAGGGGATATGAATTTTCCGTCATGTTTTGCTAACCAATTTTAACTGACTTATCCACATCCGATTGTGTTCAAATTTGGTATGCGTTTATAGTTCCGGTGAAAATACAATAATATGGTACTCTCAGGTACCCACCTCCCTCTAACGAGGGAAGTGGAGGGGGTTTTTCGGGAAGGGAGATATGAATTTTTGATCAGATTTGAAAATTTCGATATGGCGTACTCAAAATGGACGGTTTAAGGTACAAATCTAAAAATTAAAAAATACTTTTTTATTAAAAAAAAAACACTTAAGAGTAGAAAATAATTTTTTATCTTTCTTATACCATAATAAAAGCGATGGACTCAAACTAAACATTTTAACTTGACGGTGACAAAGAGAGAACTACAAAAGAAGAACTAAATTCTTCTTCTATTCGAATGATAAACATAATGCTTTCATCTGAAGAAGCTGAGAACGGGTGAGATTGCCGTGCATGCCAAGCCTTTGAAAATGTCCTTAGGTTATAAAGTAATACAAATGTTTCTTGGGTGAATCGTCGATAGAACCGTTACACGATACCTAAAGTTAAAATTTTTAATTTGCGCCCATCGCTTTTATTATGCTAAGGAAAATATAAAAAATTATTTTGTACTTTTAAGTGCATTTAATAAAAGCTTGTTCTTGAAAAGTTTTTTTTAATAACATTTTGCAAATTTAATATCATAAAGATTTTCTAAAGGACTAGTTTTACGTCAAAAAAAAAGACAGAATTTGTGTGACTTTTGTGAACAGTGGCAACGACATATTCCATGGCTATCTATGTTTTGTATGTTAAAAGTTTTAAAGGTTTGTTTACACACAAAAATAAGCCTAATAAAATACATTTTGAAACACAAAAAGGGTTCTTCAAAAAAACTGCCTACAAAAATTAAAATTGGTATATTTTTTATTTACTGGAACAGTATTAAGAAACTTAATTATGAGGTTATTAGCAAATAAGTACTAAAAAAAACATTTTGAGTAAACTCTTGTTTAAAAATTGTCAGATTTTTTGTAAGGGCGAGACTTTCTGACGGTTTTTGAAGAATCGCGACCTTTTTGACGTTTATTGATACGCGTAGTAGAGATTTAGCTCCGCCGTAAAACTAGTCCTACAGAATATCTTTAAAATAATAGACACTTAAAGTAAATATTTCAAAGCATCGGTATCGGTATACCTAACGCGTTCAAAATGAAGTCAAAATACACTACATTTTTGACTTTTTTATGCGATGTTTCGAACAATGCCCGCATATGCAACGACTGGAATCAACTGTTCTGTCATCGCACCCGTCAAAAAATCGAGAATTTTGATGATGCCATCATTATCGAAATTTTCCGTCTAGAGGCTGCTCTCGGGAATAGAGTAGCCTGCTATTTACACCCATAGATTGCCATAGAATAGAAATTTGTAGGACACAACTTTCATTTGATCTGGGGTTACGCATTTACGTACGATAGGCGGTGTAACGATACACACGATACACCGCGCGTAAAGCGTATCGTACGTTTGGAGTTTACTGCACATGCGCACTTGATCAAAACTTACGCTACGTCGAGTAACTTGATGTGGCCCTAACTAAGTTTAAGTGACGCAGTTTTTCGAACAACGTAAGAATAAATATTAAGGACACTGCGTGTTTTTATTTTATAGGAGGCAATAAGTAAAAATCGCCACTTTCCAGAATTGTTACGGGTGAGATTTTCTGCCGTTTCTGAAGAATCTCGACCTTAATGACATTTAATGAATGACGTATAAACTTTCGAAGAAAGCGATTTTATTTAAAACCGTTCGTATATGAAACCATTTTTAGTGGCGTATATAAACCGTTATAAGCGTAGTAATTAAACACTTTAAGTTGGTCATGACGCGTCCCAGGTGCCCAGCGGTATCCGTGAAATTTTCCGGCTCGGATGTTTCTGTCTTTTACATTTTATTATCATGTATCTTGCTTTCTTTGGTTCGGCCGCTCGTCTATTGATTTTTTGACTCCCGTCGGCAAAACTCGCTGCGCATATTAGGGGTTATAAGCCACGGCATGACGTAAACGCAACGTACGTTACGCAGAGAGGATACGTTGCCTAGCTACGACGAGCTAAAAAAGGCTTAAAGCAACGCTTCTTGCGTATCTTGTAAATTGCTTAAGTAGTCGAGCAGATGGCACTCTCATTTGTTTTGTTTTTCATAAGAAAACATAAAAATTGTCGTGATTTTTTTATTTTTTTTTATATTTCAAAAATGGAAGACATTCTCCATTTTTTATGTTGACGATGAAGAAAATGATGCCATCATTATCGGAATTCTCCGTGGAGATGTTGCTCTCGAGAATAGAGCAGTCCATTATTGAAGGATCAACTTTGACGAGGTGGCAGAACTTGAGTGTTTGACTCTATTTAGGTTTTAAAAACACCATCTACCGCGCCTCGCTAGATGTCTGGGAATACATGCTTATAGAAAACAACTGTATTTTCATCTGGGGTTACGTATTAACGTACGATACGCGGTGTAACGTTACACCGCGCGTAAAGCGTATCGTACGTTTGGAGATTGTATTTGGATTTTACTGCAAATGCGCGCTTGATCAAAACTTACGCTACGTCGAGTTACGTGCTGTGGCTTATAACCCCTAATTATGTTGGAAATTTGGAACAAAATTATGATTGTTTTCCACAAACCAAAACTACACTTTTTTGCACTCGACGCGCGTTTTCGCTAACAACGTTAGCATCATCAGGAGAGATAAGACTAATGATTTGTGATTGATCACGATTTTTAATCCTATCTCCCCTCAACCAAAGAATAAAGTGTACTAAACGGGATGGGTCCTCTATCTTTATTTAAACTATTTCTGGATTTAATGATTTCCATACTTTCATATGCATTCAAAAGTCTTTTGTTTGGTATACTTTTTAGAAGTTTTAGGTTATCTAATGTGAATCTATGATTGTTTTCAAAAGCATGCTCGGCCACACTTGACTTTTCTGTTCTTCTGTATTTTAAGTGTGCTAAGTGTTCTTTAAAACGTGTTTGAATAGAGCGTCTCGTTTGGCCAACATATTTTTTGTCACAATCCATGCAACTAATTTCGTAAATTCCACTTTTTTCTAGAACTGTAGTTTTATCCTTGGGATTTCCTAGGAAATCAACTAAGTTCGTAAATTCCACTTTTTTCTAGAACTGTAGTTTTATCCTTGGGATTTCCTAGGAACTGTAGTTTTATCCTTGGGATTTCCTAGGAAATCAACTAATTTCGTAAATTCCACTTTTTTCTAAAACTGTAGTTTTATCCTTGGGATTTCCTAGGAAATCAACTAATTTCGTAAATTCCACTTTTTTCTAGAACTGTAGTTTTATCCTTGGAATTTCCTAGAAACACACTTAAAATACGGAAGAACAGAAAAGTCAAGTGTGGCCGAGCATGCTTTTGAAAACAATCATAGATTCACATTAGATAACCTAAAACTTCTAAAAAGTGTATCAAACAAAAGACTTTTGAATGCATATGAAAGTATGGAAAGTGTATCAAACAAAAGACTTTTGAATGCATATGAAAGTATGGAAATCATTAAATCCAGAAATAGTTTAAATAAAGATAGAGGACCCATCCCGTTTAGTACACTTTATTCTTTGGTTGAGGGGAGATAGGATTAAAAATCGTGATCAATCACAAATTATTAGTCTTATCTCCGCCTACTAAAGGATTGTATATAAGATAGAGCGTAGAGTAATTTAGTTCATTGTTTATCGTCTTCTGATGATGCTAACGTTGTTAGCGAAACGCGCGTCGAGTGCAAAAAAGTGTAGTTTTGGTTTGTGGAAAATAATCATAATTTTGTTGAACCCCTAATTAGTTTAAGTGTCTATTAAATTTACAAAATAACGCAGTTTCTCTTAAACGTAAGAATAAATATTAATGACACTCGCTGTGTTTTTATTTTATAGGAGGCAATAAATCAAACTTCCAGAATTGTGACGGGTGAGATTTTCTGCCGTTTCTGAAGAATCGCAACCTTAATGACATTTATGAATGACGTATAATCTCTCGGAGAAAGCGATTTTATTTAAAACCGTTCGTATATAAAACCCATTTTAGGGGCGTATAAACCGTTATAAACGTAGTAATTAAACACAAGTTGGTCATGACACATACGAGGTTATTACCATGTATTTCTATCTTGCTTTCTTTAGTTCGGCCGCTCGTCTATTGATTTTTTGACTCCCGTCGGCAAAACTCGCTGCGCATATTATCATATCTTCACGTTAGCAACATGGCGCCGACGCTATACTACGTGGGTTAGCGTCATGTCTGAACGTTATACATGCTAAAGACGTGACCTTGATGAAAAAGCTCAATGATAGACCGCAGAGATTGGACTTTGATATTTGTATTCGAACGAGTCTTTGCTTTTGTACAGATAAGAGGACGACTATAATATAGGGTTATATTCTACGTTTGAGTGTACGTCCCATGACCAACTTAAAGTGTCTACTGTCTAATTGTGAGCTACGCCAGACAATGGTAAAAGCGAAAAGGACAGAACAAAAATGTAATTCGTCAAAAGCAAACATCAGTGCCCATATAGATTTTGCGACAAATTATTATTTTTGTTGCCGAGTTCGATAAACAAGTTTTAAACAATAGAAAATAAGTTTTTCGTTTTTTCTGGACCGCTTTTGTACTTCGACATATATACATACGTTTTTGGCACGTCGCGACGTGCCTAAATAAACGTAAATTTTTAATTATCGGCCATAGGTGCCTTCGGGGAATGAAAACAGAATTAAATTTCGAGCTATTGTTTAATAGCCGGTTTGAAATGTCTGTGCATGTGCATGTATGTTGCCCATTGCACATTCTAATTAAAAAATGTCCATTGCAGACCTCTGTTCGTATATAGAGAGTGCACCCTTTCCTCTCTCTCTTTCTCTTGCAATAGTCCTGCAAACACACACAGGTAATTTACGGGGTGAAATAAAATTACTTACTTGAGGTCACAGTTTCTCCTTGAAAAAAATCTAATGGGTGTTCAAAAGAAGCTTTGGAGCTGTATGTGTATGTATGTACCTCGAAGTGTTTCTTACTAGAGCGATTTATTAGCGGATAACCAAAATATCTTGGTTCAACCTATTGGTTATTCTTGGCTGGTTATATGTCATTACCACCTCCACTAAAATACTAATAACAATTAAATTCGCCAATATGGATTGGTTATGGTTGGTTATTAGCGTTTTTAAGGTTATGTTGTTATAAGACAACCCAATCGCACAAATTTCTATAAATTGCCTTATAAATATATCGATTTTAAGTTCTGATGTATAATGTTGTGGATTCATACCTTATTTTATGTTAAAGTTCCGAGTTCATGGACTCGGTTGAGCCATGACGGGAAATTGGAGATGTTTCTTCCTGCAGACAAATATCCGACCAACTTTTTTTACTGGAAGGGTCTCTTCGAAAAAATTTGTCCTCTGAGGCAGATGTACCGGATATTTCATCTCTTTTACGTTTTTGATTGTCACTAATTTAACATTCAAGCCACCTATTTGGTTTAATTAATAAAATAATAAAATAATTGACCTACTGAAAATTAAAAAAGTCAAAGCACATACAGGCGTTAAGTCATCTAGGTGCTGACCAATGTATATTTGAAGATTAAGTAGGAAATATTATTGTACATTTTGTTAATAAATAAATAAACTTGAAACGTGAAACTTGAAAATCCTCAATTATTTGTGTCGCACCATCGTTTAAGTTATTCTGAATACCTACTTTGTTTGTCACTGATTTTTCCTATTTCTTCCACAGAATTTACTAATAGAAGTATATTTTTACGATTTCCTGTTAGGTTTGGCTGAATAGCATAGACTTTGCTTTCCAAGACATTTTTTAAATTTACATAGTTCTCTGTTTCTAAATAGGTCAAAGAAATGCTACCCCATAAGATATTTCTAAAATAAGCCATTAAACCTTCTTGAAAAGAAAATGGAAAATAATATATCACGACATTGGAAATGCAGCAATATTTATTAAAAAATTAATAATTACATTACATACCTTCTTTTGTTTCAAATAGACAAGTAATTTAAAAAAATCTAACCTCAAACAACACTTTGCTCAAGTTAACCAAACGTAACACAACTTCGGAGCAGGGACGTGGTCGTATGGTAGCGATTGGTACCACATCCACAACGTTTGGTATCCTTTGGGTTTTTCTAAAATTAATGTTACTTTTTTTTTCAGAATTAAAAAAAAATATAGAAAAGGAGACTATTTATCAACCGCTCTCAATCAATAGTGGGGAAGATGATCACCCATCGACTCATAAATGCACCATAGCTACTTAATTTCGATTAGATACTGCTGTGGCGCACCGAGGGGGGGGAGTTAGACTCCCCCCCCCCCCGAGAAGACTGGTTAAAATTGGCACAATCAAATAACAGCAGAAATAAAATATATAGGGAATAAAATACAAGAGCCTGGAATTTAATTTTTAACAAAAATCTTTAAAAAATCATAAATTGCCTGCGGCCCTATAACAGCTTTCATTATTACGATTTCGTGACAAAATGTGTTTTTTAATGTAATTTTATCAATATAATAATTTTATCAAAACATACATTGCGATTTGGTGCCAAAAATGGCATTTTAAGTGTCATTTTCGCAAAAATTTTCGCCTGCGGCATATTTTAGCATTTTTTGCAAACAAATTAAGGTTAAATAAATAACTCAAATTTCCAAAACCCCATCAATATTTACGATTTTAGTTTAATTTTAAATCAAAAATTGCATTTTAAGTGTGTAAAAAAATTTGCCTACATTTGAAGCATGATTTTGACATCAAATTTTGAGTAAATAATCAATTTTAAATTTTGATAACGTGCCCCCTCTATATTTGATCCCAGGTCCGCGCTGTAAGGACCTGTTTCCTTGTATCAATTTTATTATAGTTACATTTTTACTACAAATTATTTTTTTCTATTTATCCTTAATCCCCCCCTTCAAAATCAATTCCTGGGTGCGCCGCTGGATACTGTTAATTTTTTAGGAAAGAACAAGGGAGAATATGGATAAGCTAAACTAATCCTAATAAAAACATTATTTACGGTGGATATGACCTCCGAGAAGATGGCCGCAGTTTGGTAAAATTTCTCAACGAAACCTATCGCAATGGTTTGGTGGCCGTTGGTACGACACCCACAACATTTGATACCCCTTGTTTTTTTCTAGAATTAATATTTTTTTTTCTGTGGGTTTTATAGTTTTCGAGATATCAAAAGAAAAAAAAATGGGAGGGAGCTACGGACACGCCCATGGCCGGCGTCGGATTTTTTTCCACCTCTGCCAACAGTCATATGCTACGATTTTCGCAATTTTCGACGGTACGTATTTGAGAAATTACGCCCCCCCTTCGGTAATTTTTTCGGACGCGTTCATGAGTTGCCCCGGCACGGTTGTTAAAAATACACAGGAATCCACTCCCACTTGTCCGCCAACGACGTTCGTTTCGGAAATATCGAATTTCGTGTCCATAGCCCCCTCCATTTTTTTTTTTGATATCTTGAAAACTATAAAACCTACAGATTTGGGACTATGCGTCGGATCATCTACCAAAAGTTCTTTTTCTTAGTGACAGAGTGAATCATAAGACCCACATATAGTGGTAGTGGTGTTTCTCTCTCCAGAGAGTGACGTACATTCATAAGACCCACATATAGTGGTAGTGGTGTTTCTCTCTCCAGAGAGTGACGTACATTCTGAACTGTTTCTTTTCTAGCATGCTTAATGCTATTATATCGAATAAGTTGGGCAATTGACAATCCTGCGTTATGTCCAGGCGTTTCTGATGAGACACCCAAGTCAATATTGGGACCCTCTAATAGCATACGTACAAATTGTAAAAGAACAGCAGGTACAGATGTGGAAGCACTAAATGCGTTCTTAAAGGATCCTTCAAACTTAGGAAAATCTTGAAAGAGTTGTCTTCGTAATATACCTACTGCCCGTCCCAGACACATACCATCGCTAAAGTCATTAAATGTACAGACATCACGAATGGCATCGCCAATACCCCCTTCAAAACTAAAAATAATTTCACGTCCCTTAGGCCAGGTATGAATGCTAATAGTTGTTCCTTGAGACGTGTTCTATTAATATTCTTTTCATCAGTTGCTCCCATATCGGTCATGCGCTGAGATACTAATTTTGTAAGATATGAAAGTTTAAAAACTGGGGAAGTACTGCTAGATGAGTACAAATCCTGTATGTATTGAACCAATTCCGTTATAACTGTACCATAAAGAACTTCTTCGGGATTGTGGTAATCTTCTTTTCGGGAATGTTCACCAGCTCTTGCACGGGTTAGAAAGCGTGTGTAACATAGTTTGTGGTATTTGGATTGTAAGGCTACCAAATCTGTTGACGATAACTTTTTAACAGTTTTTCATCCCGTAGTTGTAGAGCATGACTATGAATTGTAGGCCCAATACCCAGTATAGATGCTGTCACAAGTTTGTCTTTACATTTTCCTTCATCACAAAACAGACACACCTTTTTCACATCGGGACAAAATAATTTTGTTCTTGTTACTTTTGATGTAGACGGAGTTTGGTCTAAGCAATGGGGGTCCTTTCTGTTTTTTTCTCACCAGATAGTCTTTCCGCTTTTTGTAGTGCTTGTAAAAGACCATTTCCATCGTCCAGGTGATCCAAATTCCAGTTCAGCAAAAACTGCAAGATTCTTTGCCATTGTTAAATACCCTTCATACTTCGGAATGACGAGGCGCACTTCAGAATGCTTTTGGCATAGCAAACAAAGGTCATGTTTCCTCTTCGTTGACATGATTGGGTAATTTCTTTCAATATGATAGACTATTTCTTACACGGTGACGCTTCTCTGCCTGAAAAAGAAACACATATTTAGGACCAGTCTTACAATCTTAAGAAAACTGTATTGGCTCCTGAAACAGTTATAAATCCGCTTTAATACTTGTCTGATCCCATATAAATTACAAAGTCGGAACTGCTCTACAGAAGAGACATATTAAATTAAATAGAACAAAAAAGTGGGAAATCCTTTAACCTTCTTTATTTAAAATTAAACTTTAACTACGCGTTTCGATTGATACTAATCATCATCAGTATTGATCGAAATGCGTAGGTGAAATTTGATTTTATATCAAGGACTTCCCACTTTTTTGTTTTAATTAATTCCATATAAATTACGTTGCTACCATATCGACTCACTGTGCACCTCTACATTGTTTTGGAAAATATTTAATAACTATTTGTGACAAAATGAAAGGTATATACACCGTTCGAAAGGTAATCTTTTGACGAACAAAAATATTTAAAATTTATTATTATTATTATTATTATTATTATCTGATTTTGACCTCTCTTGGTCATTTCGCACTCCCTCTGAGGGGAACATTTACTCATCCCAGATATGTAGATATCAGAGGGATTGAGCTCGGTGGTCGCCCTTTCGGGTCCTATTTTTGGTTGTTCTCCCATAAATTTTCTAACAACTCTTGAAGTTCCAAGCAGCACCGACTTCTGTATGGGGATATAGAGGTTTTTATTTAGTTCAAGTGCCTTCAGGTTAGTAAGCAGTATTTTGGGTATGATTCCCGTGGTTGACAGAATAATTGGAATTGTTTCGGCATTCTGCATGTTCCATTGTCTTTTTATTTGAATTTCTAAGTCCCGGTATTTTGCAATTTTCTCAGCATGCTTCTCGCGTAAGTTGTGAGAGTTCGGGATGGCAATGTCAATAAGTGTAACTTTTCGTGCTATCTTATCTACCATAATAATATCCGGCCGATTATGAGGAGTAGTCTGATCCGTTAGCACACTGCGATCCCAGTATAACTTATGGCTGTCATTTTCTAAGATAGTTTCTGGCGTGTAGTTGTAATACGGCTGTTTTTTATTCGATATTAAGTTGTATTTAAGTGCTAGCTCTTGATGCAGAATTTTTGCAGCCGAATCATGGCGGTTTTTATATTCAGACGCTGCAAACACTTGACAACCACTCGTAATATGTTGTATCGTTTCTTGTGCTTGGCATTCATACCTGCATTTTCCATCAGTTATTGAAGAGTCTTTCACTATATATTTTAAATAGTTTCGAGTTGGAATAACTTGATCTTGTATTGCCATTAAAAATCCTTCTGTTTCTGGAAACATATGTCCTGAAGTTAGCCAGTAGTTCGACGCACTTTTGTCGACATTTTCTTGGGTAACCTCATTCAGGTGTCTTGCATGCAGCGGTTTTTCTCTCCAGTGTTGAATTTTTTCATCCTTTGTTTGGTGATGTGTTGGTATCTGTTGTTGTGATAGCTTTAGTGGGGTTGCATTATCTATTTGACAGACGACTCGATGAATTTCAGACTGGGTTGCTTTCGTTAAAAAGTACTTTCTAAGGTTTGCTATTTGCTGGTCTAATCTTTCTCCTATGTCTGCCAAAGCTCTTCCACCTTCCGATCTATGTAGAGTGGTTCTCTCCACGGCGCTTCTAGGGTGGTGCATACGTGATTTTGTCAGCATAGTTCTCATTTTACGTTGTAAAGCATCTAATTCTGTCCTTGTCCAGTTAATAATTCCAAACGAATAAGTAAGAACAGCGCATGCATACGTGTTTAATGCTTTAAAAAGATTTTTACTATTTAGTTTTGATTTAAGGACTGTACGTACTCTTTGAACAAAAGACTGTTCTAGTTCTTTTTTCATTAATCGCTGCTCTATTCGTTGGGACTGCTTCATTCCAAGATATTTGTAAGTGGTGCCGTCTTGTATGGCTGTAATAAGTTGTCCATCTCTTGTTTAAAAGTCTCCTGGTTGTATTTTACCCCTGATTATGTTAAGGGTTTTACATTTATCAAGACTAATTGCATTTTTATGTCATTTGAAAATCCCTCGACAATTCTGAGTAGTTCTTCTAGTTGTTTCTTTGTTGCAGTTGTTAATTTTAGATCATCCATGTATAATAGGTGGTTTATTTTTAAGAGCTCTCTATTATTTTCTTTTAAGCTAAACCCGTAGGATGTTGAGTTTAATCTGTTAGAGAGTGGGTTCAAGGCAAGACAGAACCATAGTGGACTTAGTGAGTCCCCTTGAAAGATCCCTCTTTTTATGGAAATTGTATTGGTTTGAATATTTGCATCTTTAAGTATAATAGATGTACGCCATGATCTCATCGCGTGCTCCAAGAAGTCAACTATAAGCCTATCTACTTTGTATACTTTTAAAATGGCTAGCAGCCAGTCGTGGGGGACAGAATCGAATGCTTTTTTGTAATCTATGTATGCCATGTAAAGATTTCTGTTCTTCGCAAACGCTTGGTTACATATTACAGAATCAATAGTTAGTTGTTCTTTGCAGCCCATTGCGTTTTTGGTGCAACCTTTTTGTTGTTCTGCTATAATGTTGTTCTGATTGCAGTGATCATAAATTCTATTCGTGATGCATGATGTAATCAGTTTATACATCGTTGGTAAACAGGTTATCGGGCGGTATTTCGCAGGATCGTAAGTGTTCTGCCGGTCTTTTGGTAGTAAATATGTTATGCCCTGCGTCAAGAATTGTGGCATTTTTTTAGGTTGATTTAGGATTTCGTTAATGAATTCTGCTAGTTTTTCGTGGGTACAGACAAGTTTCTTAAGCCAGTAGTTTTGAACGCCATCTATTCCTGGTGCTTTCCAGTTGTGCATTTCTTTGAGTATCTTGCTAATCTCGGGTTTTGTAAATGGTCGAAAGACCATGTTGTCATAGGCTTGCGAACAGGTAGTTTCAGTAGTTATCCATGAAGCATTAAGATTGGCACTTGCTGGCATGGCTAATTGCTCTCTCCAAAAATTGTCTATCGTCTCTTTGGTTGGATAATTGCATTCCATTTTTTCATTGGGTTCAGTAAGCTGCCTATAGAATTTATTTTTAGCTTTTGTAAAGAGGATATTGTCTTGCTTCATCTGGTTACTGCATTTGTACCTTTTTAGTCTGGAAGCATATTTGCCCAGTTTTTGTCGGAGTGTATCAAGGCATTGTGGCACAGTGCTATTGTCTGCATCTCTTCGTGAGTGTGTTCGGTTTTTCTCGACTATAGCTTTAACTTTATCTTGAAGTTTGTGCGTTTTGACTCCCTTTTGATATTCTGTAAGCCGGCCGATATCTCTGCGCAGCGAATCCACCTTTGTTTGCAGCCTTTTGGACCATGCAGGTTCATAAGTCTTTCTTACCAGATTAGTAGAGGTTTTTGTTTTAATGCCCAGTAATCTGCTAATAGCAGTACCCGCACAGTAAATTATTGTATGGAGGTTCTCTAGGCTCATGTTTTCCAGTGCTGCTGTCAAGTTTTTTGATGTGTTTATTTTTGGCAATACTGGCCTAGTTGATGGATCAGTTCCTTCAAATTCAAGCACTGCTTTTTGCATTTCGGAAGTTAAAAGTTCAAGATTGCCTTCTGTTTGGTTGTTTATGATTGACCCTTGGTTTTGTTGGGCGGTTTCGTTTTGGTCCTCAAAGGCTAGGCTATGTCGATTTTCAATGGTACGTCGCATACTTCTTCTGGATTCGCGATCTATTTCTTGTTTTATTGTGTTAATAGTGTCTTCTGAGAGAAGTTTGTTTTTTAGTATGGTTCGGTACTGATCGACCACCCTTTGCTCGGTAACTTCAAGATGTAAATATTTTCTGGCAAATTCTGTATGCATCTTTTGCCTATAGCCTGTTTTATCTCTACCTAGGTTTGTGACTCTGTACGCATTATGTCTTGGTTCATTTCTAAAGTCCATCTCATGCGTCTCCTAGGCATTCCCGCTTGAGTGAGCGCTGGCTGAGTATCCTGCGCAGCACCCATAGCGGTTGGAGCTGTTTGAGGGACAGGCTGTCTATTTCTTCTTCGTGTAGCTGATTGGCTGCTATTTACTCCAGTTTCATGCGAGGTGGATTCCGTACTCAAGGGGGTGCCACCTGGTCCACCCTGACTCGAGCCAGGCCGAGGGTCCTCCTGACGTGTCCGAGCAGATATGGCCTGGTTATCTGCCACGCCCGAATATCTTTTACTTCTTGTATTTACAGCAAGGAACTAGTTTGCTCGCTTTGTGAGTTGCGAACACACTAGGCGGTTTTCTCTTTTAGTCGTCTTTTACGACAGGCAGAGATTACCGTGGGGATATTCTTGATGTCAACCCGTACCCCACACGGTACGGGGTAAAATTATTATTATTATTATTATTATTATTATTATTATTATTATTATTATTATTATTATTGTTATTATTATTATTATTATTATTATTATTATTATTATTATTATTATTATTATTATTATTATTATTATTATTATTATAATTATTATTATTATTATTATTATTATTATTATTATTATTATTATTATTATTTAGCAAAATGTAAAAAAAACAAAAAAAAAACAAAAAATAATGATTACGTCACAATAATTTCTGTATTACAAAAATAACCGATAATGTCAATTATACGGCGCATTTTCTCCCCCCTATTAATCACTATCAATAGAGGTTAATATCCAAATAAAAACTCGAGTTATACAGAGAAACGTAAAAGCGTGTCACAAAATTTTGACGGCCATATTGATTACGTCATCAACGCCGCTAGAGAGTCACAAAAAATTGTGTCCCGGCCTTTTTAAACTCGTCTACCTATGTACTATCTGAAACCAAAAGGGCGCATTGGTTGCCAGATGTGAAACTTTTTTGAGCTACCCGACCTTACTACTAGAGGTTTCGTTTGGTGGTTCCCCTATTTTCAAGATTTTAAAAAAATATGAATTTCATCAAGCATTCTCAATCAAAAGCGACATCCACGGTAAAAACAGGCTTTCAATGCAGACTGGGAGAGGTTAGAGGCCCTGTATACGATTTTTGACAGTTATTGTTTTACCAGAGGTGAGCATCTGGATTTGACAGATGCTAGGGAAATGTTTTAAAACAAATTGTGTGCTGGAAATGATAGTTGGTAACCCCTGACAATAAATAACTTTGTCTCTGTCAGATTTTTGATTAAGAAACGTCACGTTTAAAAATGAAATTTTTCTGTATAAAAAAGTGTAAAAATACGTGCCTTGACGAATTTGTAATTTTTTCGTTCTCCAACGGAGAAAGAAACTCAGGAAAAGTGAAAAGAAAACATGCATTTACCAAGCTGGAGAATTAATAAAAATAGCCGAGTTTGCGAGGTACACTTCTCTCCACATAAAACTGGAAGACTAAGAAGCAATTAATTTTGTGGAAAATCATTCGTTTGCCAAAGCGAAAGAAGTAAAAGTTGAATCAAATTTTCCAGGACCCATAACAACAGGCAGAAGGATTAAACGTTTGAGGCTAAGGTGTCGCATTGCGTCAAAAAAAAAAAAACTAAGTGAGGAAAAGAAGCAGTTTCTATTAGTTTTGGCGTTGAATTATTCTCTGATGGACGAAGAATTTTGGCAGCAGGTGGGTTTCACAGATGAGAACTCCAACAGCGATAAAAAAACAAATTCTGGTTTATCGACCGCCAAAAATCTGATATATTGCTGGAAACGAAGACCGGGCGGAAAGATTTTCGGTAAATGTTTGGAGCTGGATATCGGCTAGAGGGCATGGCGCTCTATTTAGAACTAATGGGCGATTTACAGCCGAAGTTTACGTTAATATGCTAAAAAATGGAATGCACCCAGAGGTGAGAGTCCCTTATCCAGATCATTTTGTATTCCAACAAGATAACTGTCCAGTTCATATAGCCAGAATTGCGCAGCGATGGTTCCAAAATAATAATAGCGAAGTTTTGCCTAGGCCTGCAAAAACCCCTGATGCGAATCCAATAGAGAACGCTTGAGGATTTATCGCAAAGAAATAAGCAAGTTTTAGTATCTTTCCCAGGAATTCAGAACATCTAATGGAACTCATCGTAAGGGCATATAGAGAAGTTATTGCTGAAAATCCAAACTTATTTGAAAATTTAGCCAATTCAATGCCCAGATTTTTTTTATATGTTATTTTGTTATTTTCTTTTTATTTTATTTATTTCTCTTACTTGATCTAGCCTTTTGATTGTTTTGGTCTATAGCAACTTTTGCCAAAGCGGTGCCTTACTTTCGATGGACAGTTCCTTCTTCTTAAAATGGATTTATTATGGTTACTATCGTATGCTTGCTTCTTTCATAATCAGCTAGTCGAATAGACCATTTACTGTGTAGCTTTTGTTTAGTTAATAAAACATTTTTACTTTTTTGAAATGTGGTTTTTATTTTTAGTGGCCTTATATTTTGAATTAGCAAAAATTAAACAAGCCGCCTCCTTATAAAAAGTTTATATGTGACAAAAATATAACCTAAAATAACACAATCAAAAAGTCAGTGTTGCACATAGGAAAATATAAAAGATCATATTTGCAGCTAGCTTCTGCTGTACTAGTTTTATGTGGAGACAAGTGTACTTCGTCAATAAATAACACAATATATTTCCATGTTTTATTGTAAGAAAAAGAGTAAAAAATAGATCAATTAAATAGGAGTCTTTATATTTTACCTATTATTTACATTTTTAATATCCCCTCGTGTATATTCACTGTTGCTTTTTGTTTTTTTTTTGTCAAAACTTGACATATTTTACTAACCAAAAAAAAATCAATCTTTCAAAAACTGTCTGGGTAAATTATAAAAAGAGACAACAAAACATCAGTCCATTTCGTAAAATCGCTTTTACATGCAAATATGAAAAAAACTAGAAAGAGAGGGCAATATGAGTTGCCCACCTCTGGTAAAACAATAACTGTCAAATGTATAGAGGACCTCTAGGACAGGTGATCACCTAAAGGCGGATTTACGTTGGTAAGCAAGCAAGCAAGTCGGAAAAGTTCATCATGTGGGCTGTGGAACACACAACAAAACACAACCGTTTATGCTCGAAAATCTCAAATGTCAAACAAAATATGCTTAAAACTTTTTTAAAGGAGATACGTCGCCTAAAAAAATGTCCAGAAAGAACATAGGGGAAATTACCAGGAAAATATGTAGAACACTAATTATAAATGACAAGTGCTACACCCAAATGGGTAACAAAATGTGTTTTAAGTAAAGAAATTAAATTTTATTTTAATTTTGGTTTTAAGCACGTTGTAAAGATCAAATCAAGCTTTTCTATTCTATTTTATTCTTAACAAACCACTTCCTTACTGAGTAAAATGTTGTAAATAATATTAAGTATGTGTTCGCATTGTCCTCTTTTTCTTTCATAGAGCATGTTCTTTAATTGTTTCAACAAAGAGCGTGATATAGGAAAAAACAATATGCTCGATTTTCGATACGTATTGAATACGATGTGAAAACATACCAATTTCTACAAATGTTCAGGAAAATAGAAGACATATCCTCTCGGTATCCCTAGAAGAATTTGGGTTTTCGGATAAGGTAAGTATTTGCTTTTCCAGCTCAAGCGAATCCACATCAGGCAAATGCCGGCCGGATGGCATCACCAAATGTTAAAATTTAGTCCCCTCTCTCCCAGTCCAAATTAAAAGCCTGTTTTTATCATGTGGATGTAGCTTTTTGTTGAGAGTGCTTGCATGTTGAATGGCATATTTGTTCATATTTTTTGAATTTCTGGAAAATTGGGGGACCACCAAACGAAAAGAACTGGATATCAAACATCTAGAGCCTATAACTGCGGCCAACTTCTCACGGAAAAAAGAACATTCATTTTAGAAAAAAACCAAAGGGTACCAAACATTGTCAATGTGGTACCAACGACTTACTATTATTACCACCAAACGATTGCGATAGATTTCGTTGAGAAATTTTACCAAACTGCGGCTCTCTTTTTGGAGGTGGAGCAGCGATATCTTTGGTTTTTCAACCAAAGGTGAAACAGCTGATTACATATTATTATTTTTATTTATTTATTATTATATATTATATAGAAAGCCTTTCACAATTTGTATAGCTGATTATTATTGACATCAAAATTTCCCCTACTTTAGTTCAAACCGCGATCGGCTAATATGCTCTGGTCAAAGTTGGTTAAAATTGGTTATCCGTTAATAAATGGCTTAAGTTTCGCACAAATCCAATTTAAAAAAATTAAGAATTATCTACTCTGGAACACATTATTCCTTTTTATATTTACCTTGATATTTCCGTAGCAAAAAAAAGGGTTTTATTTTTTAATGGACCTTGTCAAAGAAAATCAAAGATGGATAATTGGTGTTTTCTAAACGTTTCTATTCCATTACAGAGAGAAATGCGTAGTTCAAGGGTTGTAACTATGATCCAAAAGCTATATTTTTCCGTTTGTATTAGGTAGGTAGGTAGGTAATTTATTGATAGAATAAGTGTAAGCAATTTTTTTGGAATTATTATTTTGTAATAAAGTTCTTTGAAGAATTATAAAATTTCAATGTGTGTTTCAGAAGAGACACATTAAATTTGGGAGTGCACGTGCACATGTGCACTTATTGAGGAGCCGCCGCTGGACATATCCTCTCGACAGCGCTAGAAGAATTGGTGTCCACAGACAAATTCCGGCCGCATGGCATCACCCAATGTTAAAATTTAGTCTCGTCTCTCCCAGTTCCCATTAAAAGCCTGTTTTTACCGTGTGGATGTAGCTTTTTGTTGAGAGTGCTTGTTGAATGGCATATTTTTTCATATTTTTTGAAATTCTGGAAAATTGGGGGAGCACGAAACGAACAGTACTGGATACCAAACCTCTTGTTCAAACTGCGGTTAAAATTAAGTTAAAATATACTTATTTTTTCGGAACAGCAGTGAGCAAATAAACACTGTAGCTTAACGCGCGCTCAATAATTTTTATTGAACTTTTTTGATGCTTTATTTTTTAATTGGTAAAAAACTGTGTAAGCTAAAAGAAGAGTCCAAAGTCCTTCAAAAAACTCGCACGCTCTATTTGTTCAAATCGTTTGCAAAATTCACGAACAAAAAAAATATCTCTTTCACGTGGTCTGAAGGGGCTAAAACAAATCCACTTGTTTTGGGCAAAACAATTCAAAACATTATATAAAGCATATAATCCTTGCAAAATTCCAGCAATACACAATTGTTGAAAATGCACTGAACAATGCTAAAAAGAGATTTTGGATTCGTATTTCGAGGGTGCTCGAACGGATTTTCCTGCAGCCTCGGACCATTTTTAGCTCGGGATTTAAAATAAGCATCTTGATAATTTTATATTGGGGTGATTTTGGTGAAACATTAGGGAGCTTTTAGTCCACTTAAAATATCTAATACAATTATTAGTAACCCTTTTCTTCTCCATACAGTGAAAAAAAGTGAGATCTCCGAAAAATTTATATATGAACTTGTTTCAAGAATTAGTCATGAATTAGAGTCGCTTTTTGGTGTAAGCACTGTGCTTGCATGATTTTGAAACGTGAAGACAGCGTTTCAACCACACCTTCCTCGGTTCTTGCTATCGCCAAAATGCACTTATGGTTTTCTATTGGATGTTTTTATTTTATATCCCCGGTTTATAAATCCAGGGTTATTTTGATATTTTGATGTATAAACCAACCATTAAATAACTTACCTGACGAAAGCTGCCTGGCAGTGTCCGAATCTACCTCTAAAGGCGCATTTACACAGACAAACTTTCCTTTGATGTTGAAATGCCGACAAACATTTACACAAGCCTCTTGAGCAAAATGTTCAAAGAAATGTTCGAGCTAAATCTCGTACAAAAACACACACGTAAATTTTGGAGAGAATGTTGAGCACAATTTGTTTGAAGAATTGGGGGTATAAAAATTTCTTTACAAATTTAAATTTTATGGTTTTATGGGAATTCATTGAACTTAACTGAAAATAGAAAGACTAAGTTTTAAAATTTTATTAAGTGCTTTCCGACGGAAGAACGATATGATGTCGAAATTCATTCATTTTCTAGGGGATATGCCAGTATACTTGTAACTTTTTTGGGGTTGTAAAAAAACGAGAATCAAAAAAAAATCATAATTGGCACTTATTTGTTGCTGATGCTGGGTTAGGAGAAGGTAAAAACCGTAGACTAGTGAGAGGGGGTTTTGGTCAAATGAACATTCGACACACAAAATTACATGACAACAAACAAGGGTCAACGCAGTTTTTTTATGAAAGTTTTAGAACAAATCTTTCCATAAAAGGGCTCTCCGACGCAAAACAAAGAAATTTTCTTTAGTACGCTTTAATTTGTTTATTTCGTTTTATTTTATTGACGCGTAGAACTTGCGTTTCCGATGTTTTAAATATTGAAGTTTTTGGCGATTTTTACAAGCTTTTATTTATGTATGTTTGTATGTTCGGCTCAAATCTTGGAACTCAAATTTGGTATTCAATTTCAGTTTTCGGTGTGCATTTATAGTTGCGGCGACAATACAATAATATGGTATTATTAAGGCGCAATTACACAGACGAACATGCTCAAATAAAAGCTCGTGCAAAAGATCTAAAATTTTTTGCGCGAACATTTTTGTGAACATTTTGTTCGGGTAAATTTTTGAGCAAATTTTAGCTATCTGTTTTGGAAAGATATTTTTAAAGATGAGAATAAATATAATTTTACATCAGTGACCAGTGATCTCAATTCTTTAAAAAAATGGAACACCAACTTATATTTTAAAATTTTGTGAAAAAAAGCCGACGGCAAGCGAAACATTATTATTGACTATCAGTTTTGTCACATGCAATGTTAATAGTTTACCATGGAGTTAATAGCATTTCATTCTTTTCTCTCATTTTTTTGGTTTTCTTTCCTTACAAAAAGACAATGGAAATGTCTTCGAAGTAATTATTTTTTAAACTGCAGGTGGATATGTTTAGAGGACTGTTCTGGAGAGTAGTTATTTTTTCAGGACCATGGAAGGGGAGGCAGGTTTAAACAGTCGGAACGCAGACCTGTCAAACGCTGCGTAAACTCATTTAACTCTGCTCTTAATTAATTTTTTATTATTTTTTAACAATATTATATAATTTTGTTGGTAGTTATTTCATTAAAAATCCGGAAAAATAGGCATTTGGTCAGGTTCGGTATATTTATTAGTTTCGTTTAGGTGCTATAAAATGTTTCTTGATGGCGTTTACTTTTAGCAATTTTGGTAAAAATGTATAAAAAATGTGGTCCGTTAAAGAAATGTGTTTTTACGTTATTGTATTACAAAGTACAGTAATTCGGAAGTAAAAAGTTGGGTCATATTTTGCTAATATGAAACATGAATTGTTTTGTGTGTACAGGGTGATTCACCATATTTTCCACCCCACCACCACAAAACTTACTTTTTTGTTACCGACCAAACTTCTCTGCGCGCGATTTCGCCAAGGTAATTTTACAAACTTTCGCAGTTTTTTTGATAATTTAGTGATATCTCACGTTTTCCAATGCAATATTAAAAGAATTTATAGAAAATCTTGAAAAATTCCTTGCTTCTAAATTGAAAGACTCTAGATTTATTATTGTTTTTAAAATCATTCTTTGAAATATTAAACATTTTTGTTTATTTTTTTTGTTTTACTGGAGTATTCAGGCGGTAGGGGTGAGAAAATTACTCAGCATTTTAAAGAATGGCCTTTAAAACAATAATAAGTTGAATCCAGAGTAAAATAACTTTTTTTTTAACCACAAAAAATTTTGTTTTTTACTTACTGGATTATTCAGGGGGTGAAGAGTTAAAAAAATAATTTAGATTTTTAAGAATTACCCTTACAACAATAAAAAGTCAGATGGATTAGAAACAACAAATTTTTCTTTATTTTCGATTTTTTTTCCTAGGCTAGTCAAGGGGTGGGGGGTAAAAAAATCAACTGATATTGTAAACAATGGTCTTAAAAACAATAACAAGTTGTATCTAGAGTAAAATATCCCCTAGTTTAGAAACAATAAAATTTTATTTAGATACAATAACCAGACGCCAATTTTTCCTAAAAATTTGTCACTGCTATTTGAAATATATTAAACAAAGTTTAAACAAAAATGACGTCATTACAAATAGGTATATTATTGTGAATAAAGAACACTAGGTGGTCTCGCCCTTTGAAGTAACACTTGTGCCGCATTGTACCTACTTACCGGTTCAACCCCTCGCAAGTAGGGGGGCGTCGAGTTGTGGTAACAGAAAAGAAATGTAGGGTACTGCGAATGATGATCAGTCGAACCATAATGCCCTCTCAAAGATATCGTCGCGTCGGTTAGCTGCTGCAGTATGCATTCTAAAAAGTCGGAATTTACGGCAACGCCGTCGGTGGTGGCAATATTATTTTTTAGATAAAAGGGAGGAACATTATGGCGGTGCTAGTTAAGTCTTTGCTTTAGTTCATAATATTTGCAGCATAATATATTTCTTAAATTTTTATTGCGGCGCTAGTTAAGTCTTTGCTTTAGTTAATAAAATTTGCGGCATTATTTATTTCTAGTTTTTATTGCGGCGCTAATTAAGTCTTTGCTTTAGTTCATAATATTTTCAGCATGATATATTTCTTAAATTTTTATTGCGGCGCTAGTTAAGTCTTTGCTTTATTTAATAAAATTTGCGGCATTATTTATTTCTAGTTTTTATTGCGGCGCTAATTAAGTCTTTGTTTAGTTCATAATATTTCCAGCATGATATATTTCTTAAATTTTTATTGCGGCGCTAGTTAAGTCTTTGCTTTATTTAATAAAATTTGCGGCATTATTTATTTCTAGTTTTTATTGCGGCGCTAATTAAGTCTTTGCTTTAGTTCATAATATTTCCAGCATCATATATTTCTTAAATTTTTATTGCGGCGCTAGTTAAGTCTTTGCTTTAGTTAATAAAATTTGCGGCATTATTTATTTCTAGTTTTTATTGCGGCGCTAATTAAGTCTTTGCTTTAGTTCATAATATTTCCAGCATGATATATTTCTTAAATTTTTATTGCGGCGCTAGTTAATTCTTTGCTTTAGTTAATAAAATTTGCGGCATTATTTATTTTTAGTTTTTATTGCGGCGTTAGTTAAGTCTTTGCTTTAGTTAATAAAATTTGCGGCATTATTTATTTCTAGTTTTTATTGCGGCGTTAGTTAAGTCTTTGCTTTAGTTAATAAAATTTGCGGCATTATTTATTTCTAGTTTTTATTGCGGCGCTAGTTAAGTCTTTGCTTTAGTTAATAAAATTTGCGGCATTATTTATTTTTAGTTTTTATTGCGGCGTTAGTTAAGTCTTTGCTTTAGTTAATAAAATTTGCGGCATTATTTATTTCTACTTTTTATTGCGGCGCTAGTTAAGTCTTTGCTTTAGTTAATAAAATTTGCGGCATTATTTATTTCTAGTTTTTATTGCGGCGCTAGTTAAGTCTTTGCTTTAGTTAATAAAATTTGCGGCATTATTTATTTTTAGTTTTTATTGCGGCGTTAGTTAAGTCTTTGCTTTAGTTAATAAAATTTGCGGCATTATTTATTTCTACTTTTTATTGCGGCGCTAGTTAAGTCTTTGCTTTAGTTAATAAAATTTGCGGCATTATTTATTTCTAGTTTTTATTGCGGCGCTAGTTAAGTCTTTGCTTTAGTTAATAAAATTTGCGGCATTATTTATTTCTAGTTTTTATTGCGGCGCTAGTTAAGTCTTTGCTTTAGTTAATAAAATTTGCGGCATTATTTATTTTTAGTTTTTATTGCGGCGTTAGTTAAGTCTTTGCTTTAGTTAATAAAATTTGCGGCATTATTTATTTCTACTTTTTATTGCGGCGTTAGTTAAGTCTTTGCTTTAGTTAATAAAATTTGCGGCATTATTTATTTCTACTTTTTATTGCGGCGCTAGTTAAGTCTTTGCTTTAGTTAATAAAATTTGCGGCATTATTTATTTCTAGTTTTTATTGCGGCGCTAGTTAAGTCTTTGCTTTAGTTAATAAAATTTGCGGCATTATTTATTTTTAGTTTTTATTGCGGCGTTAGTTAAGTCTTTGCTTTAGTTAATAAAATTTGCGGCATTATTTATTTCTACTTTTTATTGCGGCGCTAGTTAAGTCTTTGCTTTAGTTAATAAAATTTGCGGCATTATTTATTTCTAGTTTTTATTGCGGCGCTAGTTAAGTCTTTGCTTTAGTTAATAAAATTTGCGGCATTATTTATTTCTAGTTTTTATTGCGGCGCTAGTTAAGTCTTTGCTTTAGTTTATAAAATTTGCGGCATTATTTATTTTTAAATTTTTATTGCGGCGTTAATTAAGTCTTTGCTTTAGTTCATAATATTTCCAGCATGATATATTTCTTAAATTTTTATTGCGGCGCTAGTTAATTCTTTGCTTTAGTTAATAAAATTTGCGGCATTATTTATTTTTAGTTTTTATTGCGGCGTTAGTTAAGTCTTTGCTTTAGTTAATAAAATTTGCGGCATTATTTATTTCTAGTTTTTATTGCGGCGCTAGTTAAGTCTTTGCTTTAGTTTATAAAATTTGCGGTATTATTTATTTTTAAATTTTTATTGCGGCGTTAATTAAGTCTTTGCTTTAGTTCATAATATTTCCAGCATGATATATTTCTTAAATTTTTATTGCGGCGCTAGTTAATTCTTTGCTTTAGTTAATAAAATTTGCGGCATTATTTATTTTTAGTTTTTATTGCGGCGTTAGTTAAGTCTTTGCTTTAGTTAATAAAATTTGCGGCATTATTTATTTCTAGTTTTTATTGCGGCGCTAGTTAAGTCTTTGCTTTAGTTTATAACGGCATTATTTATTTTTAAATTTTTATTGCGGCGTTAATTAAGTCTTTGCTTTAGTTCATAATATTTCCAGCATGATATATTTCTTAAATTTTTATTGCGGCGCTAGTTAATTCTTTGCTTTAGTTAATAAAATTTGCGGCATTATTTATTTTTAGTTTTTATTGCGGCGTTAGTTAAGTCTTTGCTTTAGTTAATAAAATTTGCGGCATTATTTATTTCTAGTTTTTATTGCGGCGCTAGTTAAGTCTTTGCTTTAGTTAATAAAATTTGCGGCATTATTTATTTCTAGTTTTTATTGCGGCGCTAGTTAAGTCTTTGCTTTAGTTTATAACGGCATTATTTATTTTTAAATTTTTATTGCGGCGTTAATTAAGTCTTTGCTTTAGTTCATAATATTTCCAGCATGATATATTTCTTAAATTTTTATTGCGGCGCTAGTTAATTCTTTGCTTTAGTTAATAAAATTTGCGGCATTATTTATTTTTAGTTTTTATTGCGGCGTTAGTTAAGTCTTTGCTTTAGTTAATAAAATTTGCGGCATTATTTATTTCTAGTTTTTATTGCGGCGCTAGTTAAGTCTTTGCTTTAGTTAATAAAATTTGCGGCATTATTTATTTCTAGTTTTTATTGCGGCGCTAGTTAAGTCTTTGCTTTAGTTAATAAAATTTGCGGCATTATTTATTTCTAGTTTTTATTGCGGCGCTAGTTAAGTCTTTGCTTTAGTTAATAAAATTTGCGGCATTATTTATTTTTAGTTTTTATTGCGGCGTTAGTTAAGTCTTTGCTTTAGTTTATAAAATTTGCGGCATTATTTATTTTTAAATTTTTATTGCGGCGTTAGTTAAGTCTTTGCTTTAGTTAATAAAATTTGCGGCATTATTTATTTCTAGTTTTTATTGCGGCGCTAGTTAAGTCTTTGCTTTAGTTTATAAAATTTGCGGCATTATTTATTTCTAGTTTTTATTGCGGCGCTAGTTAAGTCTTTGCTTTAGTTCATAATATTTCCAGCATGATATATTTCTTAAATTTTTATTGCGGCGCTAGTTAATTCTTTGCTTTAGTTAATAAAATTTGCGGCATTATTTATTTTTAGTTTTTATTGCGGCGTTAGTTAAGTCTTTGCTTTAGTTAATAAAATTTGCGGCATTATTTATTTCTAGTTTTTATTGCGGCGCTAGTTAAGTCTTTGCTTTAGTTAATAAAATTTGCGGCATTATTTATTTCTAGTTTTTATTGCGGCGCTAGTTAAGTCTTTGCTTTAGTTCATAAAATTTGCGGCATTATTTGTTTTTAGTTTTTATTGCGGCGTTAGTTAAGTCTTTGCTTTAGTTAATAAAATTTGCGGCATTATTTATTTCTAGTTTTTATTGCGGCGCTAGTTAAGTCTTTGCTTTAGTTAATAAAATTTGCGGCATTATTTATTTTTAGTTTTTATTGCGGCGTTAGTTAAGTCTTTGCTTTAGTTAATAAAATTTGCGGCATTATTTATTTCTACTTTTTATTGCGGCGCTAGTTAAGTCTTTGCTTTAGTTAATAAAATTTGCGGCATTATTTATTTCTAGTTTTTATTGCGGCGCTAGTTAAGTCTTTGCTTTAGTTAATAAAATTTGCGGCATTATTTATTTTTAGTTTTTATTGCGGCGTTAGTTAAGTCTTTGCTTTAGTTAATAAAATTTGCGGCATTATTTATTTCTAGTTTTTATTGCGGCGCTAGTTAAGTCTTTGCTTTAGTTAATAAAATTTGCGGCATTATTTATTTTTAGTTTTTATTGCGGCGTTAGTTAAGTCTTTGCTTTAGTTAATAAAATTTGCGGCATTATTTATTTCTACTTTTTATTGCGGCGTTAGTTAAGTCTTTGCTTTAGTTAATAAAATTTGCGGCATTATTTATTTCTACTTTTTATTGCGGCGCTAGTTAAGTCTTTGCTTTAGTTAATAAAATTTGCGGCATTATTTATTTCTAGTTTTTATTGCGGCGCTAGTTAAGTCTTTGCTTTAGTTAATAAAATTTGCGGCATTATTTATTTTTAGTTTTTATTGCGGCGTTAGTTAAGTCTTTGCTTTAGTTAATAAAATTTGCGGCATTATTTATTTCTACTTTTTATTGCGGCGCTAGTTAAGTCTTTGCTTTAGTTAATAAAATTTGCGGCATTATTTATTTCTAGTTTTTATTGCGGCGCTAGTTAAGTCTTTGCTTTAGTTAATAAAATTTGCGGCATTATTTATTTCTAGTTTTTATTGCGGCGCTAGTTAAGTCTTTGCTTTAGTTTATAAAATTTGCGGCATTATTTATTTTTAAATTTTTATTGCGGCGTTAATTAAGTCTTTGCTTTAGTTCATAATATTTCCAGCATGATATATTTCTTAAATTTTTATTGCGGCGCTAGTTAATTCTTTGCTTTAGTTAATAAAATTTGCGGCATTATTTATTTTTAGTTTTTATTGCGGCGTTAGTTAAGTCTTTGCTTTAGTTAATAAAATTTGCGGCATTATTTATTTCTAGTTTTTATTGCGGCGCTAGTTAAGTCTTTGCTTTAGTTAATAAAATTTGCGGCATTATTTATTTTTAGTTTTTATTGCGGCGTTAGTTAAGTCTTTGCTTTAGTTAATAAAATTTGCGGCATTATTTATTTCTAGTTTTTATTGCGGCGCTAGTTAAGTCTTTGCTTTAGTTTATAAAATTTGCGGCATTATTTATTTTTAAATTTTTATTGCGGCGTTAGTTAAGTCTTTGCTTTAGTTAATAAAATTTGCGGCATTATTTATTTCTAGTTTTTATTGCGGCGCTAGTTAAGTCTTTGCTTTAGTTTATAAAATTTGCGGCATTATTTATTTTTAAATTTTTATTGCGGCGTTAATTAAGTCTTTGCTTTAGTTCATAATATTTCCAGCATGATATATTTCTTAAATTTTTATTGCGGCGCTAGTTAATTCTTTGCTTTAGTTAATAAAATTTGCGGCATTATTTATTTCTAGTTTTTATTGCGGCGCTAGTTAAGTCTTTGCTTTAGTTCATAATATTTCCAGCATGATATATTTCTTAAATTTTTATTCTTGAAATTTTATGATGAAATTATTTTTTAAGCTTTTTGAATGTTAAGTATAAACAGAAATTCTAAAATTTAGCTAAAGGTGTAACAAGCATTGGTATCATGAGCCTTATTCTAGGCGGAAAACTTTTCAAAAATTTTGTTTTTTTTTAAATATTTGATAATAATATTTAAAAAAATGCGTCAGGTTACCTGTCAATAGAGACTTTGTTGCATAAAATGAAAGTAAAAATTGTAAAACCAAATGTTGTTACATATGCACTAACACGTTTTCCACCCTGGAGGTATATAATAAGTCAGAACTATTTGCCCCAGCTAGGAGGTATCCGCGGTAACAATGCGGTATTCAAGCTTTATTTTTAGCAAAACAGATTTTATTCGTATTTTATCATTCGTTGAGGCGATCAGTGGGAACTGATCGGGTGGAGTCAGGGGACCTCTTCCGTCCTGGCTGGGACGAACCAGATTATTTTTGGCTAAAGTAGAAATAAATGTGGTTTTTAAAACGAGATATTAAATGATACGAGGAATTCTAAGTTCTTGTGCAAATAGGTTCCCTTTGCATGGGGCTGCATAGGTGCAGCAACCCCGCAGAAGAAACTTTTGGACGCGCGACTAAATTGTTTAACCCATCATCACTTAAAATTAGCAAGCGGTTGCTGTTGCACGAACGACGCTTGAAGAGTTCGGGCATGCCACCTTGGGTGAAAAAGGCACGTTAGGTTTATGTTAGTAGTTATTCCTACCTGTAAGTAAGCCATTTCCTCTTGTCCAAGTTTCAACCAAGGGATAAACCATTTGCAAAAATGTGTACACCAAATTTTACACAGTTTTAAAGAAAAATAGAATTGCAAAAGATTTCATTGAATTTCACAGGGCTTCACAAAATTTCACAGAATTTCACGGATTTCCCAAGCTTGTACTCCAAATCTCACAAGTAGACGGATTTCACAAGCTTGTACACCAAATTTCACAAGTCGGTTACCCCTTGGTTTCAACTAAAAAAAAAATGATTTCGAAAACATGAAAATTTACGAAACGGCAGAAAAAAAATTTCCGCTTCCAAGACAATATCAAAAATACCCGTTGACTGCACCATGATGTAAAAAAACAAATTATAGTGCCAAATTCGTTTGCGGTTCCAAAACATCTTTTTAATCATGTCACGTTATTAAAACAGAACATTTTATTTTTCAAAGAACAAGTTAATGAATAGCATCCAGTGGCGATTTTTTATATTGACTAAGGACTGAATCCCCAAATTCCCATAGAAACAATGGTATATTATTGGTAAGCGATGGATTTGCAGATGGTTAAAGAAAAAGCGGCTAAAGATTTATTGCCCTGGACATAATCTTATCAAAACACTAATTTCTCTAATTTATCACAGAGACTATACCTGCAGCCTGGTATATATTCTCTGTGATTTTATCAAGGTTTAGGTATTATTATAATTTTTATAAAAAAAACTTGACGCAAAATAAACTCAAATTTTAAAACAGAACCCTCAACATAGATGTTTATAGTTTTCTTTAAAAAATTTTTATATAGCATTTTGTGCAAAAAAACCCGGAAAGAAAACCCTGAAAAACAACCTCGACAATAACCCCCAAGAAAAAATTATTATAACTTAAAATAATATTTTTTTTATACCTTCATCAAAAACATGATTTTAGTAACTGTTTGCAGATAACTAAAGCATGGCTTTTTGGGTTACCGATGCAAAAAAACTTTCTTTTTTAATTACGGGTGCAAAAAAAGATTTCTCTTCGTTTTTTACCCAAAATTAGAGACAAATAGCGGAATATAGTAATATTGAAAAAATCTAATTATTATTGCCCAAGTTTTCAACAAGTATTTACGAAAAAATCATTTAAAAACATCGTCAAAATATCAAAGTGTCAAAGATTAAAATGTCGCAAGAATGAACGTCACCGAGTAAAAAGGCAAATCGCTATGGAAACCAGTTATTTTATTTACCAGCCGTCTTGATTTATAGTTTAAAGATGATGTGTTACGAGAAGTACTCTTCGTTCGAAATTTTTAAAAGTATTTTCCTGTTTTCCTTGGATTTTATGATAAAGGTATTAAAAAAAATAGTGTTAACAACTCGCGGCTAAACTGTGCTTTTTTTTACTCGCGTTTTTAAATACCCCGCTGCGCTCGATATTTAAACCAACGCAGCGAGGTATTTAAAAACGCGAATAAAAAAAAAGCAAAGTTTAGCCATGAGTTGTGAACACTATTTATTTTAATACCTTTATCAAAAAATCCAATAAAAACAGGAAAATACTTTTAAAAATCTTGAATGAAGAGCATTTCTCGCAAAACACACCATCTTTACACTATAAATCAAGGCGGCTGGTAAATGAAATAACAGTGGTTGCCATAGCGATATTTTTTCAATATTACTATTTTCCGCTATATCTCTTTAGTTTTGGGTAAAAAACAGTCAGAAATCTTTTTTTGAACCCGTGATAAAAAAAAGTTTTTTTGCATCGGTAACCAAAAAAGTCGTTTTTTAGTTATCTGCAGACAGTTACCAAAATCCTGTTTTAGATGAAGGTATAAAAAAAAACTTTTTTTTATCACGGGTGCAAAAAAAGATTTCTGTCCGTTTTTTACCCAAAATTAAAGAAATAGCGAAAAATAGTAGTATTGAAAATATCTAATTATTCTTGCCTAAAAATAAATAATAATAATAAAAAATTTATTTAAAAACATCTTTAAAATATCAAACAAACAAAAAGGTACATCGCTATTAGTCGGGCAGTAGAAAGTGAAGTTGTGATGATTTTGATACAAATTGGCATAGTTGTAAAATAGACCAAAACTAATTTAAAAAATATATTTTTTATTTCGGCGTCACATTACAGATGGCGTCGCGGCGCCCTAAATTACTTAAATGTCCCTATATTAGTTTTATATATATCTCAAAAAATTAAGCTCGACACAATTTTTTTTGCAGATTTTGTTGACCAATAAAATTACCTTTTTATCCCTCTATTACACTTTATTCGTGCTCTTCACCACTGTATATAAAAAAAAAATTGGATCAAAATATAGAACAAGTAAAATTCCATCTTCTCAGTTTTTCTTGAAATCCAGTAAATTAATTTTTCTAAAGCCATTTTAGGGGTGATTTTGGTTTACCATACAAATAATTTTTTCTTTTGAGTTTCTGAATATTAATCGTTTCTAGCAAAGACCATATCTCATCAGATAAAGTGATTACAAAATCGCAAAGTTGCCAATATCACATTTTTACCAATTATCGTAGTTTCTGTCATCATTTCTTTTTTTTTGTAACATTTTACTCTAGCTTAAATTTTTCAAAAATTTTTCTTAGCGTAATCTTTGTCATTTAAGTGTTCAAATTTGGTTTTTATACATCTTCAAACATAGAAAAAAATATGGAAGAAAAAAACGATTTTTGGTTCCAAATTGACATACTTTTACTTTTGTTTCTGGAACGTTTACATTTTTCATCTGAATATGATGCCCCCTTTACAAAACTGCTCTTAGAGTACTAGTATTTAAACTATATAATAAAAAAAATCAATTAAAATTAAATTTAATTCAACCGGACGGGTGCGGAAGTTGATAATTTTGCAGAAGTTCGTCACAAAATCAAAACAAAATTTTGTAAAATGTATATTTTTTTGTCTTCATTGAGGTACAAATGTAACTAAAAATTAGTATTAACATTAGCAAAGTGAAACCAAAATACATCTTACAGTAGGCATTGCATTTATTGTATTAGTATTGTGCAAACGTCAGTGCCTATGGTTCTTAAAAAAAGGAATGACTGTATGATTTTAAGTTTCTTTACTTTACTACCAGAGGCGTACAAATACTATATCTTTTTTTCTTAAAATTATGATGTATACATTTAATGCAATACTACAATTAAAGAAAAATTCCCGTAAATAACCATGCAACTCAACATTGCACTTAATTATTAAAAAGTCCAGGACAACAAAGTTTCTAAAAAACAAAAGATCAAAAGATCTTGGGTGGAAATAACGAAAATTCAAACTTGGATGAGTATCCCACAACGAACACACAAAATATCAAAGCGAAAAGAGAAATCATTAAACGATGTTTCGCCCTGGGTAACCAGCGTGGGCTCATCAGTAGTTTCACTGGTCACCCTCCACTATACATCATTAAACACCATCATACACTTAGATTTCCAACCTTGAACCACTCACAAACAGGCATCGTTCCGCACTGTTACTTACTTATCCAAGTTACCTGATACGAATTCGTCCTGGCGTGTTAATATTTCCAGTAGGATTATGCTCCTAAGGCAATTAAAACAAAGAAGAAGTTAAAAAACCTCCAAATCAGTTACTTCAACCGAAAAGAAACTAAAAAACAAAAGTTTACCCAGGGCGAAACATCGTTTAATCATTTCTCTTTTCGCTTTGATATTTTGTGTGTTCCTTGTGGGATACTCATCCAAGTTTGAATTTTCGTTATTTCCACCCAAGATCTTTTGATCTTTTGTTTTTTAGTTTCTTTTCGGTTGAAGTAACTGATTTGGAGGTTTTTTAACTTCTTTGTTTTAATTGCCTTAGGAGCATAATCCTACTGGAAATATTAACACGCCAGGACGAATTCGTATCAGGTAACTTGGATAAGTAAGTACCAGTGCGGAACGATGCCTGTTTGTGAGTGGTTCAAGGTTGGAAATCTAAGTGTATGATGGTGCTTAATGATGTATAGTGGAGGGTGAACAGTGAAACTACTGATGAGCCCACGCTGGTTACCCAGGGCGAAACATCGTTTAATAATTTCTATTTTCGCTTTGATATTTTGTGTGTTCCTTGTGGGATACTCATCCAAGTTTGAATTTTCGTTATTTCCAAGGAAATGATGAGAGTAAGATCTTTTGATCTTTTGTTTTTTAGTTTCTTTTCGGTTGAAGTAACTGATTTGGAGGTTTTTTAACTTCTTCTTTGTGTTAACAAAGTTTCTATTTTAATTTGAATACCTTATATACATAGTATATTATAATGGGCCTTAAATGGGACACTTCAGATACAGGGTGACAATAACACTAGTCACCAAATTGTCATTTTATGCTGTTAATAACTGCGTTTTGACATGGTTTAGACAGATAAATAAATTTTTCAATTAAAAACAATAAATACATTTTTTAGCAGTTTAAATTTTCTTTAAATAAAATTTTTATCTACTACCTTATCAGAAAATGAAATTTTTGACCCGCATGAGAGGCGAAAATGTCACTTTACCTCCCTAGGGAGTTTTGTATATTTTACCTCCCTCCAGGAGTTTGGCTTACTTTACCTCACCGTACCGCGTATAGACCCTTGCTGCAAATGAAAATAATTAAAAATCGGTGCTGAAATTGTTGTTACTTTGTATTATTAGGTGGTCGATGAAATCAGATACATGCCTCTGGTGTAAAGTGCACCACCTCCCTTGGTTTTTTATTGCCCTCCTAATGCATCAAACAAACCGAGGAACCGAGGAAATGTGGCACTTTCCTCCCTTGTTATGTAAATAACAATTATTATTTTTAGATTTCGACATTTGTGGCATATGTGTATTCAAAAGCTTTGTTTCAGATTTGAACCAAACCTTACAAATATGCATTCCTTTTTCAAGATTCCATTGCCTTAAATTTACTTTAATCATTTTTCATATAGATAGTTTCAGGTCTTTCAAAATTGATGGGTGGGGAAAAATTTTTAAGAAAATAAATAACGAAATAAAACTATAAAAAAGTAAAATAAAATAAAATTTACAAATCTTTGTAAAGTATCGATTTGCTGGACGCTCAGACTAGTAATCTGAGGCTAGACGCTTATTCTTGAATGACCGTGAGATGAGCTGAACTTTTTTCACCACTTTCTTCTACAGGGAATTTCGCTCACCTCACCTCATGGTCGGTCAAGAATAAGCGTCCAGTGCAAAAATGGTGTGTTCCTGAAGTAGGGTTTATCGAGTAACGCTTTTTTTGTTCAAATTCACTCCTAAAAACTACGTTGAAACGTAAGTTAACTAAAAAATAAGGTAAGAACAACTCGATTTCAACCTTTACTTTATTCAAATTAAAAATGATAAGTGGACATAGTAGGAGAAGTCCCATATGTAACTATATAACAAATAATGTTATGTTCGTATTATATTACCTTAAAATAATATATTTTTTTGTATGTACCTAAATTAAAGTATGGTTGATAGGAATAAAATAGTCTTATATTCTGTACGTAAAACCGTAATACTGGACAGGGTGTCCCATTTTCGATGGGATGCAATGGGAAATTCAATGGTAGTTTTTTGAGCTACAGGGGAAAGTTGAAAAATGGCCGGAATTACCAATTGATGATATCTCCCTTAATTTAAGAGATAATTGAGTTATGTAAAAACATGTCTGTAAAAACCTGTTTATTAAAACACAATAGTTTTTTCGGAATTTTAATCCGACGTTTTGTTTCGTAGATACCATCATCAGAATCAAAAAGTTAAATACGAACCAAAATGTTTTATTTCATATTTTAGTTTTTTATAAGTTTCTTTGATAATAAAATATATTTTTTTAATTTTGAAGTTTCGATCCCGAAAAAAATCATCTTCAGTTCATTTTTTTTTGTACAACTCTGTCCCATTCCAACCTATTTTTTTTTTGAGACCATTTATATTTAACTACTATATAGTAGACGTGGAAAAGATGAGATGATCATATCGGGTGAACCGAAAAAAACCGGAAAACATATTTTATTATCAAAAAAACGTAAAATGAAACTAAAATATGAAGTAAAACATTTTGGTCCGTATTTAACTTTTTGATCCTGATGATTGTATCTACGAAACGAAACGTCGGATTAAAATTTCGAAAAGACCATTGTGTGTTTCTTAAAAGGTTGCCTCAGACATGTT
Source organism: Oxystoma pomonae (assembly GCA_963921995.1). NCBI lineage: Eukaryota > Metazoa > Arthropoda > Insecta > Coleoptera > Brentidae > Oxystoma > Oxystoma pomonae. The sequence goes on along the minus strand of OY998166.1, from coordinate 93,539,819 downwards.
TTTACAGAACTTAGTTATCTCTTAAATTAAGGGAAATATCATCAATTGGTAATTCCGACCATTTTTCAACTTTCCCCTGTAGCTTATAAACTACTAGAAACAGAATAAATCTGTTAAGACAGTAATGCGAAAACTGCATGTCTCTATCTTCAATAACAACGAAGTTTCCCATTGAATCCCATCGAAAATGGGACACCCTGTACTATTATTAGATGTAAGCAGCAGCCTAATATAAATTCAATATGATACAATCAATATAATAACATTTTTTTTCCAAAATAATTTAAAAATTTTAAAATTAACGTTTGCACCCATAGTAATATAATAAATGCAATAGATTAAGTTAAACTTTGTTTTTACTTTTTAAAAAGTTAATACTAATTTTTAGTTACATGTGTATCTCAATTAAGGCAAAAACACATACATTTTACAAAATTTGTTATGATTTTGTCATGAATTTAGAGAAATCTGCAAAAAAAACCAACATTCGCACCCGTCCGGTTAAATGAAATTAATTTTTTTTTTATATTTTTTGATATAGTTTAAATACTAGTAATCTAAGGAGCAATTATTTGAAGGGGGCGTCATAATCAGATGAAAAATGTTAAATTTCCAGGGACAAAAGTAAAAGTATGTCAATTTGGAGCCAAAAATCGTTTTTCTCTTCCATATTCTTTTTTTATATTTGAAGATGTATAAAAACAAAATTTGAACACTTAAATGACAAAGATGGTCTAAGTTAATTTTTTGCACTATTTTCTCTTACGTTAACAAAAATTTTTGAAAAATTAAGCTAGAGAAAAATGTTACAAAAAAATAGGAAATGGTTAATTTTCAGGAACTCAAAAGATAGAATTATTTGTATGGTAAATCAATATCACCCCTAAAATGGCTTTAAAAAAAAAACAATTTACTGGATTTGAAGAAAAACTGAAAAGACGGAATTTTACATATATTGTATTTTGATCCAATATTATACACAGTGGTGAAAAGCACGTACAAAGTGAAATACATGAATAAAAAGGTAATTTTATTGGTCAATAAAATCTGCAAAAAAAATTGTGTCGGGAGCTTTAGTTTTTGAGATACATATAAAAACTAATGTAAGGACATTTAAGTAATTTAGAGCGCCGCGACGTCACCTGTAATGGGACGCCGAACTAAAAAATATTATTTTTGAATGTGTTTTGGTCTATTATATTATCATACCAAAATATATCAAAATCACCACATAAATAAAGAAAATAGGTTTCTTTAAAAGCCGCCTTGATTTATAATGTAAAGATGGTGTGTTTTGCAAGAAGTGCTCTTCGTTTGAGATTTTTAAAAGTATTTTCTTGTTTTTCTTGAATTCTCTGATAAAGGTATTAAAAAAAATAGTGTTCAAAACTCGTGGCTAAACTGTGCTTTTTTTACTCGCGTTTTTAACGCTGCGCTCGTTATTTAAACCATCGCTTGTAAAAAAGCACTATTTGAACCACTAGTTGTGAAAACTACTATTTCCGTTTTTTTTTCTAATTTAGCAGTTTATTAAAATATAAAAGTCAAAAAATATTATTTTGGATTAGATTGGGTGGGTCCAGCTTTAGTTGGGTTAAATTAGAGTTAGTTATAATATTTTTTTTAGGGTTTTTCCCGGATTTTTTTACCCGTAGGTTTGTTCGGGATTTTCTTGCGAGTTTTTTTCATTTCCAAGGGTTTTTTTCCTAAATTAAAAAAAAAAAACCAATTTCAAATAACGACAAAAAACTCAAAAAATTGCACTTTTAAGCGGTAATCCGCGCTTCACGACTATGAGAAGTGGTAGAGAGGGGAATTTTTTTTAAAACATATTTTTGTAACTTTACTTTACCCTTAGCTTTGATTGTTTTTTTTTAAATTCCGCACACCAGATTTACCTAGTTAGTTTAAGGCCCCAAGGGTTGCTTAAAAAAGCAAAAGGTTCATGAAAATAGATATCTACTGTCAGCTTCATGTAATAATCAAGGTCGATTACTCACACTGAACAAACAATATGCAAAGGGGCAACATTCCGATTCAAAAGGGGGCCCGCCTACTGCCTGCGAAATCCAAAATGCGGGATGATAAATCGGCGCCACAGCCTACTAAATTACTGCCAAATTATATTTTTTTAGATAAAGGTCGGGATCGTAGGGTTGTAAAAGTGGGTAATAAACGGGTATTATTTAAACCGAACGTGCTTTTGTTCATATATTTGAGATTTAATAAAATGTATATAGGTTTCCTTCATTTGACTTAATTATTATTGTAAAAGACTAAACTAAAATGAGTGGTAAGGCGTTTATAACTAACGTATCAAAAAAACAATAAATACTATAAGTACAAAAAATACAATAATTTTTTTAACGGAGATATTTGCGACTCTCACCACTTTATCTGGTATTGTAAGTTCAATTTTTTGTGAAGTAAATCCAACCCAACTCGACCCAAACTACTCTACGTTTCTCTGATATATGGATGGACATTTTTAGTTTTAGTTTGCGCCCGTCGCTTTTATTATTATGATATGAGAATGCTAAAATTTATTTTCTACTTTTTAGTGCACTTTATATTTTATAAAAGCTTCTTTTTATTTAAAATAATTTTTTAATTTTTAGACTATCATAAATCCATCCTCTCGATAATCCTCTTCCCTAAAAACCCCTGTATGCCAATTTTGATTGAAATCGAACAAAATAAATCTTTTTCTTCCTCCACTTCCCTCATTAGCGAGAGGGGGTGCCTAATAATACCATATTATTGTATTGTCGCCGCAACTATAAATGCACACCGAAAACTGAAATGGAATACCAAATTTGAGTTCCAAGATTTGAGCCGAACATACAAACATACATAAATAAAAGCTTGTAAAAATCGCCAAAAATTTCAATATTTAAAACATCGGAAACACAAGTTCTACGCGTCAATAAAATAAAACGAAATAAACAAATTAAAGCGTACTAAAGAAAATTTCTTTGTTTTGCGTCGGAGAGCCCTTTTATGGAAAGATTTGTTCTAAAACTTTCATAAAAAAACTGCGTTGACCCTTGTTTGTTGTCATGTAATTTTGTGTGTCGAATGTTCATTTGACCAAAACCCCCTCTCACTAGTCTACGGTTTTTACCTTCTCCTAACCCAGCATCAGCAACAAATAAGTGCCAATTATGATTTTTTTTTGATTCTCGTTTTTTTACAACCCCAAAAAAGTTACAAGTATACTGGCATATCCCCTAGAAAATGAATGAATTTCGACATCATATCGTTCTTCCGTCGGAAAGCACTTAATAAAATTTTAAAACTTAGTCTTTCTATTTTCAGTTAAGTTCAATGAATTCCCATAAAACCATAAAATTTAAATTTGTAAAGAAATTTTTATACCCCCAATTCTTCAAACAAATTGTGCTCAACATTCTCTCCAAAATTTACGTGTGTGTTTTTGTACGAGATTTAGCTCGAACATTTCTTTGAACATTTTGCTCAAGAGGCTTGTGTAAATGTTTGTCGGCATTTCAACATCAAAGGAAAGTTTGTCTGTGTAAATGCGCCTTTAGGCACCCCCTCTCGCTAATGAGGGAAGTGGAGGAAGAAAAAGATTTATTTTGTTCGATTTCAATCAAAATTGGCATACAGGGGTTTTTAGGGAAGAGGATTATCGAGAGGATGGATTTATGATAGTCTAAAAATTAAAAAATTATTTTAAATAAAAAGAAGCTTTTATAAAATATAAAGTGCACTAAAAAGTAGAAAATAAATTTTAGCATTCTCATATCATAATAATAAAAGCGACGGGCGCAAACTAAAACTAAAAATATAAGTATTTTTTGTACTTATAGTATTTATTGTTTTTTTGATACGTTAGTTATAAACGCCTTACCACTCATTTTAGTTTAGTCTTTTACAATAATAATTAAGTCAAATGAAGGAAACCTATATACATTTTATTAAATCTCAAATATATGAACAAAAGCACGTTCGGTTTAAATAATACCCGTTTATTACCCACTTTTACAACCCTACGATCCCGACCTTTATCTAAAAAAATATAATTTGGCAGTAATTTAGTAGGCTGTGGCGCCGATTTATCATCCCGCATTTTGGATTTCGCAGGCAGTAGGCGGGCCCCCTTTTGAATCGGAATGTTGCCCCTTTGCATATTGTTTGTTCAGTGTGAGTAATCGACCTTGATTATTACATGAAGCTGACAGTAGATATCTATTTTCATGAACCTTTTGCTTTTTTAAGCAACCCTTGGGGCCTTAAACTAACTAGGTAAATCTGGTGTGCGGAATTTAAAAAAAAACAATCAAAGCTAAGGGTAAAGTAAAGTTACAAAAATATGTTTTAAAAAAAATTCCCCTCTCTACCACTTCTCATAGTCGTGAAGCGCGGATTACCGCTTAAAAGTGCAATTTTTTGAGTTTTTTGTCGTTATTTGAAATTGGTTTTTTTTTTAATTTAGGAAAAAAACCCTTGGAAATGAAAAAAACTCGCAAGAAAATCCCGAACAAACCTACGGGTAAAAAAATCCGGGAAAAACCCTAAAAAAAATATTATAACTAACTCTAATTTAACCCAACTAAAGCTGGACCCACCCAATCTAATCCAAAATAATATTTTTTGACTTTTATATTTTAATAAACTGCTAAATTAGAAAAAAAAACGGAAATAGTAGTTTTCACAACTAGTGGTTCAAATAGTGCTTTTTTACAAGCGATGGTTTAAATAACGAGCGCAGCGTTAAAAACGCGAGTAAAAAAAGCACAGTTTACCCACGAGTTTTGAACACTATTTTTTTTAATACCTTTATCAGAAAATTCAAGAAAAACAAGAAAATACTTTTAAAAATCTCAAACGAAGAGCACTTCTTGCAAAACACACCATCTTTACATTATAAATCAAGGCGGCTTTTAAAGAAACCTATTTTCTTTATTTATGTGGTGATTTTGATATATTTTGGTATGATAATATAATAGACCAAAACACATTCAAAAATAATATTTTTTAGTTCGGCGTCCCATTACAGGTGACGTCGCGGCGCTCTAAATTACTTAAATGTCCTTACATTAGTTTTTATATGTATCTCAAAAACTAAAGCTCCCGACACAATTTTTTTTGCAGATTTTATTGACCAATAAAATTACCTTTTTATTCATGTATTTCACTTTGTACGTGCTTTTCACCACTGTGTATAATATTGGATCAAAATACAATATATGTAAAATTCCGTCTTTTCAGTTTTTCTTCAAATCCAGTAAATTGTTTTTTTTTTAAAGCCATTTTAGGGGTGATATTGATTTACCATACAAATAATTCTATCTTTTGAGTTCCTGAAAATTAACCATTTCCTATTTTTTTGTAACATTTTTCTCTAGCTTAATTTTTCAAAAATTTTTGTTAACGTAAGAGAAAATAGTGCAAAAAATTAACTTAGACCATCTTTGTCATTTAAGTGTTCAAATTTTGTTTTTATACATCTTCAAATATAAAAAAAGAAAATGGAAGAGAAAAACGATTTTTGGCTCCAAATTGACATACTTTTACTTTTGTCCCTGGAAATTTAACATTTTTCATCTGATTATGACGCCCCCTTCAAATAATTGCTCCTTAGATTACTAGTATTTAAACTATATCAAAAAATATTAAAAAAAAAATTAATTTCATTTAACCGGACGGGTGCGAATGTTGGTTTTTTTTGCAGATTTCTCTAAATTCATGACAAAATCATAACAAATTTTGTAAAATGTATGTGTTTTTGCCTTAATTGAGATACACATGTAACTAAAAATTAGTATTAACTTTTTAAAAAGTAAAAACAAAGTTTAACTTAATCTATTGCATTTATTATATTACTATGGGTGCAAACGTTAATTTTAAAATTTTTAAACTATTTTGGAAAAAAAATGTTATTATATTGATTGTATCATATTGAATTTATATTAGGCTGCTGCTTACATCTAATAATAGTACAGGGTGTCCCATTTTCGATGGGATTCAATGGGAAACTTCGTTGTTATTGAAGATAGAGACATGCAGTTTTCGCATTACTGTCTTAACAGATTTATTCTGTTTCTAGTAGTTTATAAGCTACAGGGGAAAGTTGAAAAATGGTCGGAATTACCAATTGATGATATTTCCCTTAATTTAAGAGATAACTAAGTTCTGTAAAAACATGTCTGAGGCAACCTTTTAAGAAACACACAATGGTCTTTTCGAAATTTTAATCCGACGTTTCGTTTCGTAGATACAATCATCAGGATCAAAAAGTTAAATACGGACCAAAATGTTTTACTTCATATTTTAGTTTCATTTTACGTTTTTTTGATAATAAAATATGTTTTCCGGTTTTTTTCGGTTCACCCGATATGATCATCTCATCTTTTCCACGTCTACTATATAGTAGTTAAATATAAATGGTCTCAAAAAAAAAATAGGTTGGAATGGGACAGAGTTGTACAAAAAAAAATGAACTGAAGATGATTTTTTTCGGGATCGAAACTTCAAAATTAAAAAAATATATTTTATTATCAAAGAAACTTATAAAAAACTAAAATATGAAATAAAACATTTTGGTTCGTATTTAACTTTTTGATTCTGATGATGGTATCTACGAAACAAAACGTCGGATTAAAATTCCGAAAAAACTATTGTGTTTTAATAAACAGGTTTTTACAGACATGTTTTTACATAACTCAATTATCTCTTAAATTAAGGGAGATATCATCAATTGGTAATTCCGGCCATTTTTCAACTTTCCCCTGTAGCTCAAAAAACTACCATTGAATTTCCCATTGCATCCCATCGAAAATGGGACACCCTGTCCAGTATTACGGTTTTACGTACAGAATATAAGACTATTTTATTCCATACATACTTTAATTTAGGTACATACAAAAAAATATATTATTTTAAGGTAATATAATACGAACATAACATTATTTGTTATATACTTACATATGGGACTTCTCCTACTATGTCCACTTATCATTTTTAATTTGAATAAAGTAAAGGTTGAAATCGAGTTGTTCTTACCTTATTTTTTAGTTAACTTACGTTTCAACGTAGTTTTTAGGAGTGAATTTGAACAAAAAAAGCGTTACTCGATAAACCCTACTTCAGGAACACACCATTTTTGCACTGGACGCTTATTCTTGACCGACCATGAGGTGAGGTGAGCGAAATTCCCTGTAGAAGAAAGTGGTGAAAAAAGTTCAGCTCATCTCACGGTCGTTCAAGAATAAGCGTCTAGCCTCAGATTACTAGTCTGAGCGTCCAGCAAATCGATACTTTACAAAGATTTGTAAATTTTATTTTATTTTACTTTTTTATAGTTTTATTTCGTTATTTATTTTCTTAAAAATTTTTCCCCACCCATCAATTTTGAAAGACCTGAAACTATCTATATGAAAAATGATTAAAGTAAATTTAAGGCAATGGAATCTTGAAAAAGGAATGCATGTTTGTAAGGTTTGGTTCAAATCTGAAACAAAGCTTTTGAATACACATATGCCACAAATGTCGAAATCTAAAAATAATAATTGTTATTTACATAACAAGGGAGGGAAGTGCCACATTTCCTCGGTTCCTCGGTTTGTTTGATGCATTAGGAGGGCAATAAAAAACCAAGGGAGGTGGTGCACTTTACACCAGAGGCATGTATCTGATTTCATCGACCACCTAATAATACAAAGTAACAACAATTTCAGCACCGATTTTTAATTATTTTCATTTGCAGCAAGGGTCTATACGCGGTACGGTGAGGTAAAGTAAGCCAAACTCCTGGAGGGAGGTAAAATATACAAAACTCCCTAGGGAGGTAAAGTGACATTTTCGCCTCTCATGCGGGTCAAAAATTTCATTTTCTGATAAGGTAGTAGATAAAAATTTTATTTAAAGAAAATTTAAACTGCTTTGGATAAAAATTTGGAATAGAGCAATTCCAAAAATGTATTTATTGTTTTTAATTGAAAAATTTATTTATCTGTCTAAACCATGTCAAAACGCAGTTATTAACAGCATAAAATGACAATTTGGTGACTAGTGTTATTGTCACCCTGTATCTGAAGTGTCCCATTTAAGGCCCATTATAATATACTATGTATATAAGGTATTCAAATTAAAATAGAAACTTTGTTAACACAAAGAAGAAGTTAAAAAAACCTCCAAATCAGTTACTTCAACCGAAAAGAAACTAAAAAACAAAAGATCAAAAGATCTTACTCTCATCATTTCCTTGGAAATAACGAAAATTCAAACTTGGATGAGTATCCCACAAGGAACACACAAAATATCAAAGCGAAAATAGAAATTATTAAACGATGTTTCGCCCTGGGTAACCAGCGTGGGCTCATCAGTAGTTTCACTGTTCACCCTCCACTATACATCATTAAGCACCATCATACACTTAGATTTCCAACCTTGAACCACTCACAAACAGGCATCGTTCCGCACTGGTACTTACTTATCCAAGTTACCTGATACGAATTCGTCCTGGCGTGTTAATATTTCCAGTAGGATTATGCTCCTAAGGCAATTAAAACAAAGAAGTTAAAAAACCTCCAAATCAGTTACTTCAACCGAAAAGAAACTAAAAAACAAAAGATCAAAAGATCTTGGGTGGAAATAACGAAAATTCAAACTTGGATGAGTATCCCACAAGGAACACACAAAATATCAAAGCGAAAAGAGAAATGATTAAACGATGTTTCGCCCTGGGTAAACTTTTGTTTTTTAGTTTCTTTTCGGTTGAAGTAACTGATTTGGAGGTTTTTTAACTTCTTCTTTGTTTTAATTGCCTTAGGAGCATAATCCTACTGGAAATATTAACACGCCAGGACGAATTCGTATCAGGTAACTTGGATAAGTAAGTAACAGTGCGGAACGATGCCTGTTTGTGAGTGGTTCAAGGTTGGAAATCTAAGTGTATGATGGTGTTTAATGATGTATAGTGGAGGGTGACCAGTGAAACTACTGATGAGCCCACGCTGGTTACCCAGGGCGAAACATCGTTTAATGATTTCTCTTTTCGCTTTGATATTTTGTGTGTTCGTTGTGGGATACTCATCCAAGTTTGAATTTTCGTTATTTCCACCCAAGATCTTTTGATCTTTTGTTTTTTAGAAACTTTGTTGTCCTGGACTTTTTAATAATTAAGTGCAATGTTGAGTTGCATGGTTATTTACGGGAATTTTTCTTTAATTGTAGTATTGCATTAAATGTATACATCATAATTTTAAGAAAAAAAGATATAGTATTTGTACGCCTCTGGTAGTAAAGTAAAGAAACTTAAAATCATACAGTCATTCCTTTTTTTAAGAACCATAGGCACTGACGTTTGCACAATACTAATACAATAAATGCAATGCCTACTGTAAGATGTATTTTGGTTTCACTTTGCTAATGTTAATACTAATTTTTAGTTACATTTGTACCTCAATGAAGACAAAAAAATATACATTTTACAAAATTTTGTTTTGATTTTGTGACGAACTTCTGCAAAATTATCAACTTCCGCACCCGTCCGGTTGAATTAAATTTAATTTTAATTGATTTTTTTTATTATATAGTTTAAATACTAGTACTCTAAGAGCAGTTTTGTAAAGGGGGCATCATATTCAGATGAAAAATGTAAACGTTCCAGAAACAAAAGTAAAAGTATGTCAATTTGGAACCAAAAATCGTTTTTTTCTTCCATATTTTTTTCTATGTTTGAAGATGTATAAAAACCAAATTTGAACACTTAAATGACAAAGATTACGCTAAGAAAAATTTTTGAAAAATTTAAGCTAGAGTAAAATGTTACAAAAAAAAAGAAATGATGACAGAAACTACGATAATTGGTAAAAATGTGATATTGGCAACTTTGCGATTTTGTAATCACTTTATCTGATGAGATATGGTCTTTGCTAGAAACGATTAATATTCAGAAACTCAAAAGAAAAAATTATTTGTATGGTAAACCAAAATCACCCCTAAAATGGCTTTAGAAAAATTAATTTACTGGATTTCAAGAAAAACTGAGAAGATGGAATTTTACTTGTTCTATATTTTGATCCAATTTTTTTTTTATATACAGTGGTGAAGAGCACGAATAAAGTGTAATAGAGGGATAAAAAGGTAATTTTATTGGTCAACAAAATCTGCAAAAAAAATTGTGTCGAGCTTAATTTTTTGAGATATATATAAAACTAATATAGGGACATTTAAGTAATTTAGGGCGCCGCGACGCCATCTGTAATGTGACGCCGAAATAAAAAATATATTTTTTAAATTAGTTTTGGTCTATTTTACAACTATGCCAATTTGTATCAAAATCATCACAACTTCACTTTCTACTGCCCGACTAATAGCGATGTACCTTTTTGTTTGTTTGATATTTTAAAGATGTTTTTAAATAAATTTTTTATTATTATTATTTATTTTTAGGCAAGAATAATTAGATATTTTCAATACTACTATTTTTCGCTATTTCTTTAATTTTGGGTAAAAAACGGACAGAAATCTTTTTTTGCACCCGTGATAAAAAAAAGTTTTTTTTTATACCTTCATCTAAAACAGGATTTTGGTAACTGTCTGCAGATAACTAAAAAACGACTTTTTTGGTTACCGATGCAAAAAAACTTTTTTTTATCACGGGTTCAAAAAAAGATTTCTGACTGTTTTTTACCCAAAACTAAAGAGATATAGCGGAAAATAGTAATATTGAAAAAATATCGCTATGGCAACCACTGTTATTTCATTTACCAGCCGCCTTGATTTATAGTGTAAAGATGGTGTGTTTTGCGAGAAATGCTCTTCATTCAAGATTTTTAAAAGTATTTTCCTGTTTTTATTGGATTTTTTGATAAAGGTATTAAAATAAATAGTGTTCACAACTCATGGCTAAACTTTGCTTTTTTTTTATTCGCGTTTTTAAATACCTCGCTGCGTTGGTTTAAATATCGAGCGCAGCGGGGTATTTAAAAACGCGAGTAAAAAAAAGCACAGTTTAGCCGCGAGTTGTTAACACTATTTTTTTTAATACCTTTATCATAAAATCCAAGGAAAACAGGAAAATACTTTTAAAAATTTCGAACGAAGAGTACTTCTCGTAACACATCATCTTTAAACTATAAATCAAGACGGCTGGTAAATAAAATAACTGGTTTCCATAGCGATTTGCCTTTTTACTCGGTGACGTTCATTCTTGCGACATTTTAATCTTTGACACTTTGATATTTTGACGATGTTTTTAAATGATTTTTTCGTAAATACTTGTTGAAAACTTGGGCAATAATAATTAGATTTTTTCAATATTACTATATTCCGCTATTTGTCTCTAATTTTGGGTAAAAAACGAAGAGAAATCTTTTTTTGCACCCGTAATTAAAAAAGAAAGTTTTTTTGCATCGGTAACCCAAAAAGCCATGCTTTAGTTATCTGCAAACAGTTACTAAAATCATGTTTTTGATGAAGGTATAAAAAAAATATTATTTTAAGTTATAATAATTTTTTCTTGGGGGTTATTGTCGAGGTTGTTTTTCAGGGTTTTCTTTCCGGGGTTTTTTGCACAAAATGCTATATAAAATTTTTTTAAAGAAAACTATAAACATCTATGTTGAGGGTTCTGTTTTAAAATTTGAGTTTATTTTGCGTCAAGTTTTTTTTATAAAAATTATAATAATACCTAAACCTTGATAAAATCACAGAGAATATATACCAGGCTGCAGGTATAGTCTCTGTGATAAATTAGAGAAATTAGTGTTTTGATAAGATTATGTCCAGGGCAATAAATCTTTAGCCGCTTTTTCTTTAACCATCTGCAAATCCATCGCTTACCAATAATATACCATTGTTTCTATGGGAATTTGGGGATTCAGTCCTTAGTCAATATAAAAAATCGCCACTGGATGCTATTCATTAACTTGTTCTTTGAAAAATAAAATGTTCTGTTTTAATAACGTGACATGATTAAAAAGATGTTTTGGAACCGCAAACGAATTTGGCACTATAATTTGTTTTTTTACATCATGGTGCAGTCAACGGGTATTTTTGATATTGTCTTGGAAGCGGAAATTTTTTTTCTGCCGTTTCGTAAATTTTCATGTTTTCGAAATCATTTTTTTTTTAGTTGAAACCAAGGGGTAACCGACTTGTGAAATTTGGTGTACAAGCTTGTGAAATCCGTCTACTTGTGAGATTTGGAGTACAAGCTTGGGAAATCCGTGAAATTCTGTGAAATTTTGTGAAGCCCTGTGAAATTCAATGAAATCTTTTGCAATTCTATTTTTCTTTAAAACTGTGTAAAATTTGGTGTACACATTTTTGCAAATGGTTTATCCCTTGGTTGAAACTTGGACAAGAGGAAATGGCTTACTTACAGGTAGGAATAACTACTAACATAAACCTAACGTGCCTTTTTCACCCAAGGTGGCATGCCCGAACTCTTCAAGCGTCGTTCGTGCAACAGCAACCGCTTGCTAATTTTAAGTGATGATGGGTTAAACAATTTAGTCGCGCATCCAAAAGTTTCTTCTGCGGGGTTGCTGCACCTATGCAGCCCCATGCAAAGGGAACCTATTTGCACAAGAACTTAGAATTCCTCGTATCATTTAATATCTCGTTTTAAAAACCACATTTATTTCTACTTTAGCCAAAAATAATCTGGTTCGTCCCAGCCAGGACGGAAGAGGTCCCCTGACTCCACCCGATCAGTTCCCACTGATCGCCTCAACGAATGATAAAATACGAATAAAATCTGTTTTGCTAAAAATAAAGCTTGAATACCGCATTGTTACCGCGGATACCTCCTAGCTGGGGCAAATAGTTCTGACTTATTATATACCTCCAGGGTGGAAAACGTGTTAGTGCATATGTAACAACATTTGGTTTTACAATTTTTACTTTCATTTTATGCAACAAAGTCTCTATTGACAGGTAACCTGACGCATTTTTTTAAATATTATTATCAAATATTTAAAAAAAAACAAAATTTTTGAAAAGTTTTCCGCCTAGAATAAGGCTCATGATACCAATGCTTGTTACACCTTTAGCTAAATTTTAGAATTTCTGTTTATACTTAACATTCAAAAAGCTTAAAAAATAATTTCATCATAAAATTTCAAGAATAAAAATTTAAGAAATATATCATGCTGGAAATATTATGAACTAAAGCAAAGACTTAACTAGCGCCGCAATAAAAACTAGAAATAAATAATGCCGCAAATTTTATTAACTGAAGCAAAGAATTAACTAGCGCCGCAATAAAAATTTAAGAAATATATCATGCTGGAAATATTATGAACTAAAGCAAAGACTTAATTAACGCCGCAATAAAAATTTAAAAATAAATAATGCCGCAAATTTTATAAACTAAAGCAAAGACTTAACTAGCGCCGCAATAAAAACTAGAAATAAATAATGCCGCAAATTTTATTAACTAAAGCAAAGACTTAACTAACGCCGCAATAAAAACTAAAAATAAATAATGCTGCAAATTTTATGAACTAAAGCAAAGACTTAACTAGCGCCGCAATAAAAATTTAAGAAATATATCATGCTGGAAATATTATGAACTAAAGCAAAGACTTAACTAGCACCGCCATAATGTTCCTCCCTTTTGTCTAAAAAATAATATTGCCACCTCCGACGGCGTTGCCGTAAATTCCGACTTTTTAGAATGCATACTGCAGCAGCTAACCGACGCGACGATATCTTTGAGAGGGCATTATGGTTCGACTGATCATCATTCGCAGTACCCTACATTTCTTTTCTGTTACCACAACTCGACGCCCCCCTACTTGCGAGGGGTTGAACCGGTAAGTAGGTACAATGCGCACAAGTGTTACTTCAAAGGGCGAGACCACCTAGTGTTCGTTATTCACAATAATATACCTATTTGTAATGACGTCATTTTTGTTTAAACTTTGTTTAATATATTTCAAATAGCAGTGACAAATTTTTAGGAAAAATTGGCGTCTGGTTATTGTATCTAAATAAAATTTTATTGTTTCTAAACTAGGGGATATTTTACTCTAGATTCAACTTGTTATTGTTTTTAAGACCATTGTTTACAATATTAGTTGATTTTTTTACCCCCCACCCCTTGACTAGCCTAGGAAAAAAAATCGAAAATAAAGAAAAATTTGTTGTTTCTAATCCATCTGACTTTTTATTGTTGTAAGGGTAATTCTTAAAAATCTAAATTATTTTTTTAACTCTTCACCCCCTGAATAATCCAGTAAGTAAAAAACAAAATTTTTTGTGGTTAAAAAAAAAGTTATTTTACTCTGGATTCAACTTATTATTGTTTTAAAGGCCATTCTTTAAAATGCTGAGTAATTTTCTCACCCCTACCGCCTGAATACTCCAGTAAAACAATAAAAAATAAACAAAAATGTTCAATATTTCAAAGAATGATTTTAAAAACAATAATAAATCTAGAGTCTTTCAATTTAGAAGCAAGGAATTTTTCAAGATTTTCTATAAATTCTTTTAATATTGCATTGGAAAACGTGAGATATCACTAAATTATCAAAAAAACTGCGAAAGTTTGTAAAATTACCTTGGCGAAATCGCGCGCAGAGAAGTTTGGTCGGTAACAAAAAAGTAAGTTTTGTGGTGGTGGGGTGGAAAATATGGTGAATCACCCTGTACACACAAAACAATTCATGTTTCATATTAGCAAAATATGACCCAACTTTTTACTTCCGAATTACTGTACTTTGTAATACAATAACGTAAAAACACATTTCTTTAACGGACCACATTTTTTATACATTTTTACCAAAATTGCTAAAAGTAAACGCCATCAAGAAACATTTTATAGCACCTAAACGAAACTAATAAATATACCGAACCTGACCAAATGCCTATTTTTCCGGATTTTTAATGAAATAACTACCAACAAAATTATATAATATTGTTAAAAAATAATAAAAAATTAATTAAGAGCAGAGTTAAATGAGTTTACGCAGCGTTTGACAGGTCTGCGTTCCGACTGTTTAAACCTGCCTCCCCTTCCATGGTCCTGAAAAAATAACTACTCTCCAGAACAGTCCTCTAAACATATCCACCTGCAGTTTAAAAAATAATTACTTCGAAGACATTTCCATTGTCTTTTTGTAAGGAAAGAAAACCAAAAAAATGAGAGAAAAGAATGAAATGCTATTAACTCCATGGTAAACTATTAACATTGCATGTGACAAAACTGATAGTCAATAATAATGTTTCGCTTGCCGTCGGCTTTTTTTCACAAAATTTTAAAATATAAGTTGGTGTTCCATTTTTTTAAAGAATTGAGATCACTGGTCACTGATGTAAAATTATATTTATTCTCATCTTTAAAAATATGTTTCCAAAACAGATAGCTAAAATTTGCTCAAAAATTTACCCGAACAAAATGTTCACAAAAATGTTCGCGCAAAAAATTTTAGATCTTTTGCACGAGCTTTTATTTGAGCATGTTCGTCTGTGTAATTGCGCCTTAAGAGGAATTCTCTCAAATGAATTTAGCACATTACCAAATCAGACTCCATCCTAATATTATTGAAAAAAAATAGCCGGTGCTCCATAACTTACACTAGAGGCCCTGTATACGATTTTTGACAGTTATTGTTTTGCCAGAGGTGAGCAACAGGATTTCACAGTTGTTAGGGAAATGTTTGAAATTGTGTGTTGGCAATGATAGTTAACCCCTGGCAATAAATAACTTTGTCACTGTCAGATTTTTGATTAACAAACGTCAGGTTTAAAAATGGAATTTTGCTGTATCAAAAACTGTAAAAATACGTGCCTCGACGAATTTGTATTGTTCCGTTGTCCAACGGAGAAACTCAGGAAAAGTAAAATTAATAAAAATAGTCGAATTTGCGAGATAAGTGAGTTACAAGCATACGCATTTAGCATGTATGTACTTCGTTAATAAATAACAGATTATGTTTCCATGTTTTATTGTAAAAAAAAGAGTAACAAAAATATAGATCATAGGAGTCTTTATATTTTGCCTATTATTTACATTTTTAGTATCTACCGTGTCTATTCACTGTTTGTTTTTGTTTTTTTTTGTCAAAGCTTGACATATTTTACTAACCAAAAAAAAATCAATTTTTCAAAAACCGTCTGGGGAAATTTTAAAAAGAGAACAAAAGATCAGTCCATTTCATAAAATCCGTTTTACATGCAAATATGAAAAAAACTAGAAAGAGAGGCAATATGAGCTGCCCACCTCTGGTAAAACAACAACAACTGTCAAATCAAAGAAGAAGTTAAAAAACCTCCAAATCAGTTACTTCAACCGAAAAGAAACTAAAAAACAAAAGATCAAAAGATCTTGGGTGGAAATAACGAAAATTCAAACTTGGATGAGCATCCCACAAGGAACACACAAAAGATCAAAGCAAAAAGAGAAATGATTAAACGATGTTTCGCCCTGGGTAACCAGCGTGGGCTCATCAGTAGTTTTACTGGTCACCCTCCACTATACATCATTAAACACCATCATACACTTTGATTTCCAACCTTGAACCACTCACAAATAGGCATCGTTCCGCACTGGTACTTACTTATCCAAGTTACCTGATACGAATTCGTCCTGGCGTGTTAATATTTCCAGTAGGACTATGCTCCTAAGGCAATCAAAACAAAGAAGAAGTTAAAAAACCTCCAAATCAGTTACTTCAACCGAAAAGAAACTAAAAAACAAAAGATCAAAAGATCTTGGGTGGAAATAACGAAAATTCAAACTTGGATGAGCATCCCACAAGGAACACACAAAAGATCAAAGCAAAAAGAGAAATGATTAAACGATGTTTCGCCCTGGGTAACCAGCGTGGGCTCATCAGTAGTTTTACTGGTCACCCTCCACTATACATCATTAAACACCATCATACACTTTGATTTCCAACCTTGAACCACTCACAAATAGGCATCGTTCCGCACTGGTACTTACTTATCCAAGTTACCTGATACGAATTCGTCCTGGCGTGTTAATATTTCCAGTAGGACTATGCTCCTAAGGCAATCAAAACTCAAGGTTGGAAATCAAAGTGTATGATGGTGTTTAATGATGTATAGTGGAGGGTGACCAGTAAAACTACTGATGAGCCCACGCTGGTTACCCAGGGCGAAACATCGTTTAATCATTTCTCTTTTTGCTTTGATCTTTTGTGTGTTCCTTGTGGGATGCTCATCCAAGTTTGAATTTTCGTTATTTCCACCCAAGATCTTTTGATCTTTTGTTTTTTAGTTTCTTTTCGGTTGAAGTAACTGATTTGGAGGTTTTTTAACTTCTTCTTTGTTTTGATTGCCTTAGGAGCATAGTCCTACTGGAAATATTAACACGCCAGGACGAATTCGTATCAGGTAACTTGGATAAGTAAGTACCAGTGCGGAACGATGCCTATTTGTGAGTGGTTCAAGGTTGGAAATCAAAGTGTATGATGGTGTTTAATGATGTATAGTGGAGGGTGACCAGTAAAACTACTGATGAGCCCACGCTGGTTACCCAGGGCGAAACATCGTTTAATCATTTCTCTTTTTGCTTTGATCTTTTGTGTGTTCCTTGTGGGATGCTCATCCAAGTTTGAATCTTCGTTATTTCCACCCAAGATCTTTTGATCTTTTGTTAACTGTCAAATTCTTTGAAATATGTTGAACAGTGACGTCACCAGTTCAACGCCAAAATGACAATTCTTGCATGATTTCCAAATGGCTTTGAAATCTTCTCACTCCAAAAAACGACTTAGGTAATATTTTAAAAAAGTTGTTGTAGGTCAACAAATGTAAGTCTTCGGGGTACCAACAGGGGATCTAAGACTGTATGTTCCAAAGAACATCTCAAGTTCGCATTAAGCGGGCAAATGCCAACTGGGTCCGTGTTCTTCAACTTCGGGGAAGGGAGTGCTCCTAGGGAGCATTTATCTTTTAAAAACGCTCCTGTCCGTTTTGGTACCAATAAATATTTGTGAGCGGTTTTGCCGTCAGTTTGCTCTCTAGTATAAGATAGGAGGCCGGCAAGCCAGGTCCGAAGCGGAAATATTTTTTTACAAGCTTTTATTTAACTTCACCTCTATATATGTATGTTTTTGTATGTCCGGGTCAAATCTTGCAACTCAGTTTTTACTAACTTCTAGATGTCCGATTGAATTCAAATTTGGTATGCAATTATAGTTCTGCAGACGATACAAGGTCATGACCCTCATGACCCCCCCTGGATCCGCCCTTGATTTCATCGAACCCGTCGATTTTGTACTCAAGGGGACGCTTCTTGGCAATATTAGAATTTTCGTCTGACAAACCTCCAGTAAGCTGTACCCCCAGAATTTAAATAGAGAAAGTGAGTCTAAGGGTAAAACTTACCCCGTCTGTCCTACAAAAATTTCTATATTGCCCAAAAGTGTCCCTATTGAATTTTTTTTAAAAGGCCGATGTTCCGATGATTATGAAACATTCTGTATAAACAACTGAATTAACAAAGGGTCGACAAGGGCAATAAAACGTCTTTTAAATTTTTATAAAAACTTTAAAGAATAATAAATAAATCTATTAATTCAACTCTTACAACTACTAAAAACTTAGGTATGTAACATAATAGGGATATTTTGGAACTCTTATTTCACACTTCGTAATGGCTGTGGTAATTACTGCGTTTGCGCAATAGCTAAACGTCATTCAGTAGTGGTAATTAACCACTACCACTGCCGTAAGCTACGAATCCATTTCGTTGTAGTTGTTGTTATTTTTCTGGTTAATTTTAAAGAATTTTGGCTTAATTAATTTTAAAAGTAATAAAATATTACCAGGTTCCAACGTATAAAACATTTATTTTGTAAAATTAAGCCAAATTGTTTATTTTTTCTCATCTCTAAATTTTTTTACAAGTCACAGTTTTTAATGTGTTCCAAAAACTCTGGTAAAATCGATGAGTGGTAATGGTAGTGGTTGTTAGACACTACAACAGCGGCTGTCAAAGTTGTCAAAATTTAAGCGTTCCAAAATATCCCTAATAACATTTTTAAACCAAAATTAATATTCTTTCCAATTACACAAAATCTATTTTTATTAAATTAAACACATTAAAAACAGGTTTGGGCTAGACGTTAATGGACATAACTTTTTTAATTCTTATCTGAATTTAACGAATCATCCACGACTTTATAGTCATTTTGTTATTTTTAACAAATATTTTGTGTAAAAAAATTATTAGTTTTCGGGAAATAATAAAAATTAAAAAAGCCTTAATTATGATATAACTTTTTTATTTCTTAACCGATTGTAATTTTTAGTACTTCGTTTTATATGAAAATTTATTTAATTTAAAAAAGTTTCCTCCATGTTTTGCTGATAGACGCTTTATCAAAATTTAGTCCCCCTTTATTCAATAAAATAAAAAATTGGCTTTATTTTGGTTTTACGAGCTAACCTACCAAAATACGTTAGAGAATAAGCCTTGGGGATCTTCTACCCAAACAAAAAATCCGGAGATTTTTTCACAGTCTAATCAAAGATTCTGACCGCCTTTCCACGACACTTATATTATCTGCTCGAAGCGTAAAATTTAATTTTGTTTTAATTTACTCAGCGCAAACGCCAAACTATAAATGGTTTAAATATTTGTCTGAGCCAATCAATTAATAGTCACATTTTATCTGACTTCTCTTTGCACTCTCACAATCAAACAAACCTTTTATTATATTATATACACCCAATTTAAAAATCGAGTAAGTAGGTATGTTCCGATCATAAAATGTGTACTGTAGATAAATTCTGTGGTCTGTGTAAACCCATTAAAAATACAAACATACTTACACACCGATACATTACCATGGTTATGCCTAAATGTGTATATTCAGTATAATTAAAAACAAACTCAAGTATTTCAACTGCCGCGTTTACTTTAAAATCGTAATTAGGGGTCGTGTTCAACTACGTAAGGCTCATAAAGGGGCAAGGTTTGACGAAATGTATCATTGCCGATTTATCCTAAAAACCTGCTTATTTTTACATTTTATTAGTACTGGGCACGATACACCTAACACGGTATGCTGATTTCTCGTCACAGACGCTGGAATCAGAATTGTTTGTTTATCTTTTGTTCATCACTGAGAGCTGGAAGTATTTTGTGATTTCACTGATTTTTCGGTCGTATTTTTGTAATAATGATGCCGTGGCTACACTCAAAAATACGAATCGGTATACCAAAGACACAGGGATCAAATATTAAAAATATTATTCATATATTGATAAAGTTTGATGTTAATAATTATTATTACTGTAGGTATATTATTTTTAACGGTTTTCGTTTCTATCCAGCTCCATAAACGTAATAGAAATTTATCTATATTGTAGATTCTTATAACAAGGTAATAGAATTATAGCATATTTATTTACCTAGATACAGCGTGCCTGCCGTCTTTATCTGTTTTTAAAAAAGTAAATACAGGAGGCATTTTTTTTCCACAGCATTTAGAAATCGAATAGGCAAATAATATTTCAGTTTTTAAAAAAATAAAAACTCAGTAATAATTAAAGCTGTGCAAAAACAAAAATGTGAACAATGGAAAATGTCATCATTCACACAGTGGCGCACCCAGGAAATAACTTGGGGGGGTTCTCGGGGGGTGGGGGGGTTAACCCAACTCCCCCTTCTCGGTGCGCCACTGATTCACAGTAGTCTTCCTGTTAGTTTAGTTAGAAATTTACCCTTTATACATATGATAGGTTCTTTGATCTTTCAAATAATATTTTTAAATCCAATCGTTCTAAAATCATACATAAAAGATCTGATTTTAATCAACAGAGAAAGCATATTCCTTCAATAAAAATTCAATAAAAATATGTGTATAGTGTATTAAAAGATATAATTTCATCACATATTACATTTGAAAAATCCAGTTGGTTACAAAATATTGTATATTTCCAAATAAAAGATCATATAAAGCATATTCTTGATGATGCAGATTTTAAATTATGATTCCAACGTGAAGTCACATTGTGCGAGAGAGACAGCAAGATCCTGCGCACTAGCATACCGTGTTAGGTGTATTGTCTGTACAACTACGTTGACGAATTGCATGATTGCCTATTTATCCTAAAAACTTGCTTATTTTTACATTTTATCAGTACTGGGATTTTTATCATTTCATCGTCGTCATTTGCCATCTATATACTGTCTAACAACCACTAATGTATGTTTAATAAAAATAAAAACCGTTTTAGTAGAAAATAAGTAAAACAACCATTCATAAATTTTATATTTGCAGGCACACAGGATATAAGAGAGACATGCGGTCTCAAGGGACTTTATTTACACCCATTTCATGCTATTCTGGAATTCCGGATAGATAGACAGTAGACATGCCAGCATCTTGTTTGCTGAAATGGAACAGAGGCATTATTAGCCTACTAAGTGGATTGAAAAATAAAATCTATAAAAACGACTAATTTTTGTATTGCAGTGGTATATATTCCGCTCTTATTTTTCAAACTATCCCCAGATAGATCACACCCTAATTTGATTTCGATTTCATCAAACGTAAAGTAATCTCCAAAAACTAGACTGGGGTAGCATTTAACTGTTTTTTTTAAACGACCGGAAAAAAGCCAAAAACATTACAAGGCCAGTTTTTTCGAAATATTTACACTGTCAAGAAAGGACCTTTTTGTTCAATTTTTCGGTCTATTGATCCTTTTCCAGTCCCATTTTTGGCCAAGTTGGCTATGAGTTCTTGTTAACAGCTTTTAGCTTTTGTTTTTTTTGGCAGTTTTCACATTTCTAAAAAAGCTCTTTTAAATTTGTTTCAAAAGTTTTGTTCACAAAAATAGACTCAGATCTATAAATCTTTGAGTTGAATCCGGAGGAAATAATAGAAGCTGCTTCAAGAGTCACCTTCGATTTGCTGTCTGAAATATCTAAAAATTGTTGATGTTGGACCAACACCGTTCTCAAGTAAAAAGCCACTTAACTCATTTTCGTTTTAGTATCCTTTAGCCTATGATCGGCGCCATATTGACACCAAACTGACAGAGAGTCCATGTTTTACTTGTCAATTTGGTTATAAAAATGCCAGCCGCAATAGGCTAAAAGGCACTGAGACGGTAGGAGTTAACTAGCTTTTTAGTTGAGAACGGTGTTGGTCCAACCAACCAACCAACCAAAAAGCCCGTTAACTCATTTTCGTTTTAGTATCCTTATTAGAACGGTGTTGGTTGGACCAACACCATTCTCAACTAAAAAGCCAGTTAACTGTCCTTTAGCCAAAGATTGCCGCCATTTTTATAACCAAATTGACAGGTAAAACATGGATTTTTTTGTCAGTTGGGTGTCAATATGACCGCTGTAGTAGGCTAAAGGATACTAAATCGAACTTTTTAGTTAAGCAGGTGTTGGTTGGACATGCTGTTTAGTATCCTTTAGCCTATGATCGGCGCCATATTGACAGCAAACTGACAGAAAATCCATGTTTTACTTGTCAATTTGGTTATAAAAATGGCAGCCACAATAGGCTAAAGGGCACTAAAGTGGTAGGAGTTAACAGGCTTTTTAGTTGAGTACGGTGTTGGCTGTATGCATTGAAGTATTGTTGGAGACTTGTTACCTTTTATATTTTGATGTTATAAAATGTAACGTTGACTGAAGTTGATTGATAATAAAAGTCATCATAAGTTTACATTTTAATTCCTAGTTTAGATCTTACATAAACACAGTATTGAGTGGTAGATCGTTTACTTTAACATGGTAGCAGAGCGTGGTTACCCGAAGTCAAGAAAATAAGTGTTTTATGAAGCTTTCTGTTGCAATTTTGCTAGAAGTTTTTTCAAGAGTTTTTTGGTTTAAAAGTGCAGAAGACAAGCAATGGATGCGAGTAAGTTACAGATTGGAATATTAGAAGGTAAACAGAACTGGTCTACATGAAAGTTCCAGCTCTCTATTTTGCTCAGAAGTGTACCTGGTACAAATGAGGTGCTGGAAGGTATCTTGAAGAAACTTTTGCCTTTGCCTGCGTAAACACTACGAAAGAAGATAAAGAGAAGTATGAAAAAGACGAGAAAGACGAGAAGAAAGTAATGAGATTCACTACAGCTAGGGAAATGTGGCTAGAACTTAATAGACTGTATGATGGTGCGGTTGAAGAAAAGACATACGATTTATGCATGCAGTTCTTTAGCTACAAAAAGGATGTGAATGATGACATTGTCACTCACATTTCCAAACTTAAAAATTTGTGGAATGAGTTACAAATTGAGGTCAGTAAAGAAAAATCTGCTAGTAGTAGCTCATGTAGCTGTGATTTACCAGAATTATTATGAATTTGTAAATTACTGGGAACGTTACCAGATGATTACTTTTCATTTAAGTCAAACTGGATGCTGATCGTAAAATCAGAAAGAACTGTTGCGAATTCAACAAGCCAGCTTTGTGATTTTGAAAAAGCATTACTTAATAAAAATGAAAATAATCAAGAGGTTTTAGTAGTCAACAGCAAACAAAAGAGTGGTTCGAAGCAGAAGAAAGACTTTCGATGTAACTACTGTCATTTTCCTGGATATCGAGTCAGACAATGTTCTAAGTGGAAATCCGACGGAAGAACCCCTAAACCAGAAAAAGTCTCAGGTAACAGTAAAACTCCAGTTAAGAATCGGTCGTGATTAGCTGTAACATCAACTATACTAACTACTACAAACGATGTAGAGAATTGGTATGTTGACAATGGTGCTATTAATCACATTTGTAATAGAAGGGAGGTTTATGAAAGTTTTGAATCATTTGCGGAAGACTACACTGTTACAACAGCAAATGAGAATGCTGAAAGAGCTTTAGGAAAAGGAAGAATTGTAGTTGAGGCTTGTGTCAATGGAAAAACTACACAGTATAACTTCGAAGATGTTTGGTACGTGCTTGCAATCAAGAAGAATCTGTTTTCATTTTTGTCAGCCCAAGACAAACAACTAAAAAATCAGTTCTTTTCCAGAACAAAAGTTTGTCATTTTGAGCTTGAAGAAGAGACAATTTTAATTGGGAGCAGAAGTAAATATGGAGGGCTTTACAAATTAGCGCTTAAAATTGTCACAAGCTACTCAGATTAACGCCGTACAAAATGACAACATACTTCAGCTATATCATGAGAGACTGGGTCATCAGAATAAAAGACATGTTAAACAAATTCTAAAAAGAGATTTTGGATGGATGTACCTCTAGATAGCGAGTAATGTGAAGGCTGTAGATTCGGAAATGCACATGTTCTAAAATTTGGTTCCAGAGAAAGAGCTACAAAACCAGGAGAGAGAACTCACTCTGATATATTTTTGTCTATTCAAAGATGACTACAGTAAATATCGTGAGTGTTCCTTATGAAAGAGAAATCAGAAGTTGCTAGACACCTACGAACATTTTTAGAAAAGGTAAAAGTTGCCGGTCATGTTGTTAAAAAGTTCTTGTCGGACAATGGAGGTGAGTTCGAAAATGAGCATATTTCAGAAATTTTGAACAAGCGCGGAGTTCAGCAGATATTAATTATGCCCTATATTCCCCAACAAAACGGTTGTGCAGAACGAAATAACACTGCAGTCTATATACTGAACAGATCAGGTGTACCTAGTGATAGCAAAAAGTCGCCCTACGAAGTATGATATGGATTGTGTTATTCTCATGTACCTAAATCAAAGAGAACAAAGCTAGACAAAAAGGCCGTCAAAGGCATTCTTGTGGGATATAATAATAATGATGGTTACCGAATTTGGTGTTCAATTATAAAGAAGTTAATCAGATCCAGAGACGTTATTTTCGATGAAAAACCATTTTCAAGTCCTAAGATGATACCACTTCGAAATCTTGAAGAAGAAAGTTGTGAATAAATCAATGAATATCAAGATGGAGAAGAAAGTACAGCCGTAGAAGAGGAAATAATAGAAGATAATGAGGACACTGAAAGCACAACTTCAGAGTTTTATGGTTTTGAAAACGAAATATCTACTGAAAAATGCTTACGCAACAGAGCAAGTTTCAGAAAACCAGCTAAATTTGAAGAATATGCAATGGCAGTCGCATCAAATATACTTGTAACTAAGGAGCCAAACAGTTATAAAGAGGCTATTCAAAGACCAATGGAAAATTGGTATAGATCCAATGGTATATGGGTCTTGGAAAAGTTACCTGCAGGAAGAAAAGCTATACCTTCTAAATGGATTTATAAAATAAAAATAAATCAAGATGGCTCTGTAGAAAAGTATAAGGCAAGATTGGTTGTAAAAGGTTTTTCACAAAAACAAGGTGAATATTTTAACCAAACTTTTAGTCTGGTTGCAAAGATGTCTTCAATTAGAGCTGTTATTAGTATTGCTGCAAGTGAGAAAATGACATTGACTTAGTTTGATGTCAGTATTGCCTTTTTATATGGTTCGTTAGAAGAGGAAATATTCATGAAACAACCAGAAGGCTATACAGATGGTACTGAAAATGTATGTCGTTTAAAGAAAAGTCTTTACGGACTTAAACAGCCGCCACGCTGTTGGAATAAATGCATTACAGATGTAATAATACGCCTAGGATTTAAAAAGACTGCTGCAGATCCTTGTTTATTTATAAAAAAGCAACAAGGTGGAATGCTTATTTTGTCTTTATATGTTGATGATGGGCTATTAGCTTCAAATAATAAAAATATAGAAAATAAGTTCCTACAAGATCTATAAATCTATAAAAAGAATTTAAAATAACCTATAAACCTGCGTCATACTTTTTGGGGCTTGAAATTGAGAGAGATGCTGATTATATCAAAACAACTCAGAAATCCTATGCTAAAAAGTTACTAGAGAGATTTGAGATGCAGAATTGCAAGTCAGTCTCAACGACAATAGTTAAAGAAGCTATTGAATTAGGGAAGGATGAGAAAGGAGATCCAAAGTTTCTTTATAGAGTAGCAGTGGGAGCATTGATGTACCTCATGACCGGTAGTCGCCCTGATTTAGCCTACGCAGTTGGTGTTTGTTCCAGAAGTTTCGAAAATCCAAGTCTACAAGACTACATGCGAGTAAAGAGAATTTTCAGATATATAAAAGGCACCTTGGATCTTGGCATTAACGACAAGTGTAACTACAAACCTGGATACTTAAAAACACAGGTCGATCCACAGGAGTTCTTGGCATGTACAGTGGAGGAGCAGTGTCATGGAGCCGTCAAACACAAAGTTCAGTTGCAATTTCGACTACAAAAGCAGAAATTGTAGCAGCAAGTGAATGTGCGAAAGAGTTAATTTGGTTAAAAACTCTTTACGGAGGAATTATACAATTAAAAGATTTGCCTGTGCTAATGGTTGATAATAAAGCCGCCATTAAATTAGCACAAAATCCAGAATTCCATAAGCGCACGAAGCACATTAGAATAAGACATTTTTGTGGACAAAGTGGACGGTATTAAGCAGATTGCAGACTGGATGACGAAATAAAGCTTTATTGAAACCAAGATTGTTGGATTTAGGAAGTTTAATGGGACTCAGATGAACCAATACATCAATGAGGGAAGGTGTTGAAGTTGGACATCCTGTATTCATTGAAGTATTGTTGGAGACCGGTTACTTTTTATATTTTGATGTTATAAAATATAACGTTGACTGAAGTTGATTAATAATAAAAGTCATCATAAGTTTACATTTTAATTCCTAGTTTAAATCTCGCATAAACAGCATTGAGTGGTAGATCGTTTACTTTAACAGAAATCCGCCTTTCATAAGTGGTTTTATCATTATTTTGTTTGATGAATTGGCGATGGTCGGCCATAACTGGTCAGTCATCACTGAATTAACTATGTGAAGCTAATAGGCACTGCACTACACTATAATTTTTCTAATGTTTTTTACAATTTTAGTACACTTATATCCGCATTTATAACCGCAAAAGTTTACTTGTTTTTCTTTAGTCTTGATCTTAAAAACTACTGCCTTAGCGACAATGGCTATTTAGCCAACAAGAAGCAGAAGACTAACATTTTCTTATTAGAGCATTTTTTATAAATTACGTAACGCGGCTAAGCGTTGATGAAAGTGGTAGAAAAAGTACATACGATACACGAACGGAAAGTGTCTTTACAGGTCTAGCGACGTAAATACCTATTTACTACTCACATTCCTTCCAAATAAGGTTGCTTGTTTTATTTAAAATGTTGTTTTAAAAGTTGCGGATCCCATATAATAAGTCAACCATCCATCCATCCACAGCGGCTTCACGTGGCCCTTAAAAATGAAGGAGGAGGGTTAATAAAAATTATGATTGTTTTCCACAAACCAAAACTACACTTTTTTGCACTCGACGCGCGTTTCGCTAACAACGTTAGCATCATCAGGAGACGATAAACAATAAACTAAATTAATCTACGCTCTATCTTATATACAATCCTTTAGTGGGCGGAGATAAGACTAATAATTTGTGATTGATCACGATTTTTAATCCTATCTGCCCTCAACCAAAGAATAAAGTGTACTAAACGGGATGGGTCCTCTATCTTTATTTAAACTATTTCTGGATTTAATAATTTCCATACTTTCATATGCATTCAAAAGTCTTTTGTTTGGTACACTTTTTAGAAGTTTTAGGTTATCTAATGTGAATCTATGATTGTTTTCAAAAGCATGCTCGGCCACACTTGACTTTTCTGTTCTTCCGTATTTTAAGTGGGCTAAGTGTTCTTTAAAACGTGTTTGAATAGAGCGTCTCGTTTGGCCAACATATTTTTTGTCACAATCCATGCAACTAATTTCGTAAATTCCACTTTTTTCTAGAACTGTAGTTTTATCCTTGGGATTTCCTAGTAAGCTTCTTATTGTGTTACCGGATTGATATACTAATTTAAGACCGGTGTTATTAAATACTTTTTGTAATTCTTTCGTATAATTAGGATTATAAGGAATTGATACAAATTTTGAGTCGCAGGTATCTTTTTGTCTGAAAAAAGTGGAATTCCGAAAGGTCTTTTGAAAAGAATGTCTATTTATCAGCTTATTTATTAGGCCTTCGTCGTAGCCGTTTTCGCCAGCTATATTCCTATTTTTTTGTGCTTCAAATTTTTCTTTGTTTAAGGGAAAATTTACTAATCTTTATGTTAAAAAGTGCAAACTTGCAAGCTTATGTTGTAGGCAATGAAATATACCTGTTGGTGGCTGTTCCTTTTCTGTATAGGTCAAAGTCCAATTTATTTTTATTTCTTATAACTAAAGTGTCTAGAAATGGCAGTGTCCCGTTTTTCTCTGTTCCATAAGTAAATTTAATTGTGGGAAATTTGTTATTTATTTTTTCCATAAAATTTTCAACACTAGTTACTTTAGTGTTGAATACTGCAAACACATCGTCTACATACCTGAACCATACTCTGGGGAAATACTCAAATTCTTTACTTATATCTGATACAAATTTGCTCATAAATAGGTTTGCGATAAAAGGTGATAAACTATTACCCTTTGTGGTTCCTTCTAATTGCTGGTAGTAGTTATTTTTATATTGAAAGTAATTTTGATTCATGCAGAGTTTTGTTAAAGATAGGTATTCTAAAGTCTGTTTGTCTTCTAGATTGTTTTTTCTTAGTAGTTCCTCCAGGTATTGTAAGGTATTGGGGATCGGCACACTAGGGAACAACGAACTAACATCAAACGAGATTAAAATTTCACCTTCTTGGAGTGAAATATCTTTAACTTTGTTGATAAATTCAAGGGAATTTTGAACAGAAAAACTTTTTTCCTTTATAGGTAAATTTTCAAACTCGTTTGCTAGCCATTTCGAAATGTTGTAAGTAGGTGATCCTACAGCAGAAACTATAGGTCTAACCGATTTTCCAGGCTTGTGGATTTTCGGAAGACAATACAGTTTCGGCATAGTGGGATTGCTTACTTGTAGTTTATATTTAATATTGTCAGTAATAATATTGTTACATTTTTTAATTGTGTTTTTTACTTCGTTAATCATTTTTGGTAAGGGGTTCTTTGGGACTTGTTTGTAGGGTCCATTTTTTATTAGGTTATCTACCTTTTCGAAATAATCTGTTTTATCTAATATAACAACTTTATTACCCTTGTCAGCCTTTAGATAGAAAACATCTTTTTCTCTCAAACTTTTAATTGTTTTAATGTGATTTAATGTACTATTTTTATTGTTTTGAATGATGTTTTGAGAGATCTGATATCGGCAAGCATCTCGCACATAGCCCTTTGTGCCTTCTGAAAGATTAGAAATTGAACTTTCAATATTTGCAATAATATCACTTAAATTATCTTTTGGTGGGGGCAGAGCTTTGAAAGTTCAATCTCTAATCTTTCAGAAGGCACAAAGGGCTATGTGCGAGATGCTTGCCGATATTAGATCTGTCAAAACATCTTCAAAACATTAAAAATAGTACATTAAATCACAATAAAACCATTAAAAGTTTGAGAGAAAAAGATGTGTTCTATCTAAAGGCTGACAAGGGTAATAAAGTTGTTATATTACATAAAACAGGTTATTTCGAAAGGGTAGATAACCTAATAAAAAATGGACCCTACAAACAAGTCCCAAAGAACCCCTTACCAAAAATTATTAACGAAGTAAAAAACACAATTAAAAAATGTAACAATATTATTACTGACAATATTAAATATAAACTACAAGGTAAGCAATCCCACTATGCCGAAACTGTATTGTCTTCCGAAAATCCACAAGCCTGGAAAATCGGTTAGACCTATAGTTTCTGCTGTAGGATCACCTACTTACAACATTTCGAAATGGCTATCAAACGAATTTGAAAATTTACCTATAAAGGAAAAAGGTTTTTCTGTTCAAAATTCCCTTGAATTTATCAAAAAAGTTCAAGATATTTCACTCTAAGAAGGTGAAATTTTAATCTCGATTGATGTTAGTTCGTTGTTCCCTAGTGTGCTGATCCCCAATACCTTACAATACCTGGAGGAACTACTAAGAAAAAACAATCTAGAAGACAAACAGACTTTAGAATACCTATCTTTAACAAAACTCTGCATGAATCAAAATTACTTTCAATATAAAAATAACTACTACCAGCAATTAGAAGGAACCACAATGGGTAATAGTTTATCACCTTTTATCGCAAACCTATTTATGAGCAAATTTGAATCAGATATAAGTAAAGAATTTGAGTATTTCCCCAGAGTATGGTTCAGGTATGTAGACGATGTGTTTGCAGTATTCAACACTAGAGTAACTAGTGTTGAAAATTTTATGGAAAAAATAAATAACAAATTTCCCACAATTAAATTTACTTATGAAACACACTGCCATTTCTAGACACTTTAGTTATAAGAAATAAAAATAAATTGGACTTTGACCTATACAGAAAAGGAACGGCCACCAACAGGTATATTCCAAATGACTCTTTTCATTGCTTACAACATAAGCTTGCAAGTTTGCACTTTTTAACATATAGATTAGTAAATTTTCCCTTAAACAAAAAAAGATTTGAAGCAGAAAAGAATAGGATTGGGAATATAGCTGGCGAAAACGGCTACGACGAAGGCTTAATAAATAAGCTGATAAATAGACATTCTTTTCAAAAGACCTTACGGAATTCCACTTTTTTCAGACAAAAAGATACCTGCGAATCAAAATTTGTATCAATTCCTTATAATCCTAATTATACGAAAGTATTACAAAAAGTATTTAATAACACCGGTCTTAAATTAGTATATCAATCCGGTAACACAATAAGAAGCTTACTAGGAAACCCCAAGGATAAAACTACAGTTCTAGAAAAAAGTGGAATTTACGAAAGTAGTTGCATGGATTGTGACAAAAAATATGTTGGCTAAACGAGACGCTCTATTCAAACACGTTTTAAAGAACACTTAGCCCACTTAAAATACGGAAGAACAGAAAAGTCAAGTGTGGCCGAGCATGCTTTTGAAAACAATCATAGATTCACATTAGATAACCTAAAACTTCTAAAAAGTGTACCAAACAAAAGACTTTTGAATGCATATGAAAGTATGGAAATCATTAAATCCAGAAATAGTTTAAATAAAGATAGAGGACCCATCCCGTTTAGTACACTTTATTCTTTGGTTGAGGGCAGATAGGATTAAAAATCGTGATCAATCACAAATTATTAGTCTTATCTCCGCCCACTAAAGGATTGTATATAAGATAGAGCGTAGATTAATTTAGTTTATTGTTTATCGTCTCCTGATGATGCTAACGTTGTTAGCGAAACGCGCGTCGAGTGCAAAAAAGTGTAGTTTTGGTTTGTGGAAAACAATCATAATTTTATTTTAGTGCAACCAAAGGTTCCAAATTCCCAACATCATTGGTTCTCTTAAAATAAACTTTGATTAATTGAATTAAAATTTGGAAGCGAAAAGTGTGAAATTTCTATTGTAGCCCAAGACCGCAAATTTAGAGAAACTTTGTTCGATTGTTTGATGAAATACTTTTTTTAATTGATGCTTATTTGCATTGTCAAAGGGTTGATATTCGAATATCGAGTTTGTGATAGATGCAAGAGATGATGTTGATTATTAAGATACTGATGACGTTTTCAACTTATAGGAACTAGTTTCGCACCGGTCAGAACTAATTTGGTTTTTAGTGTTCAGCAGCAGTTTTTGGAAAACTTTTTTAGTTTTTATCAGGTTTTCTCTTCACTTAGAAAAGTGACAGCATTTTTGTAGTTATGTATCCGACGTGTGTTCAATTTTAGGGAAACACTCCACCAGTTCCGCACTATTGGCACGAGCTCTTTATGCTCGTGCTGATTTTTCTGTCAAGGCATACGATACTTGAAACAATCCAGAAACTTTTTTTTATTTTACTTATGTTGAACGAAAGATATTTTACGATTTCTTTTGGACCACTGTTGGAGGCATACGACGAAATATTTATTCATTTTTAAAGTGCATTTTCATTTCTCCTAATAACCGCATACTTTACAATAAAAACGTCACTTTTTACCATTTATAGATGAAGAATCGCGGTCTTTAAAACGCAAAAAACACCGCGCACGTAAATATTGCAGCGCATTACCATACAACTGTTCTATAGCGCAATATGACATAACCTTTATTTTATTAAAACTTGCAAACTGAAACAAAGAAGACCTCGATTCAAATATAAACTCTCTAAAGGCCGATCCATACTACCCACCAAACAACTTTTTATTATTTGGGCCAAAACGAATTAATGTTCATATCTGTAGACAGTTCGGTCAGCTTTTTCATATTTTGTAGTCCCAAATGTCCTAGTTTTCAATGCGATAAATTTGCATTTTCTTTGCTCTTCTATGCAAGAAAACTGTGCTCCTCAATTTCGTTGCATAGATTCACCATATACAAGCCATTATTTGTTTTTATTCCTTCTAGGACTGTCTGATTTTCCTTTTGCACCACCTTGTTTTTGGTGAAAATCACCACACCATTTTTCTCTGTATTGCATTTACTGATAGTAGATTTTGCCCCAAATCTGGCACATAAAGAACTTCTTGCAAAATGCACTTGTCTGTGTGTAATTTCTGAGCTGATCATCGAGCCATTGTTGGCCACTTTTAGGTTGGTTTGTTTTCTTTTTATTTCTGTCAAAGGTTCTTTGAACTCTATCATGTGTGCCTCCTTGTTCATTCTTATTATTTTACCCTGACCGATCTTTATAAAAGCAATTTTGCTCAGTATGGTTCGGTCTTTTATAGATACTGCAGGGTTTTCTTGTTGTTTGGTTTGTTTCTTCGGTTTGTCCGCAGGTCCTTGCATAGTGTCCTGGTAATCCACATTTGAAACATTTTTGGTCTGTTTCCTTCTTATTTCTACACGTTTTCTTTCTATGTCCTCTTTTTCTGCAGATTTTGCAGAATTTTTCTGAGGCCTTGAATGCTACCTCTTCTTCGGTATGTAATTCTGCTTTGTTGCTCGACTCTTCCGCTAAGAGCCTTGATGTTAAGTTTGTCAGGGTTTTATCTTTCTTTCGACATGAGTTCCAGGCTGTGACAAAATGTCGATATTGATCAGGTAGTGTGGATAATAATTTGGAGATAACCATACTTTCGTTTATATCTTCCTTCAGGGTCTTGAATCGATGCACCAGGTTTTGTAACTTAGAAATGTATGTTGACATATCGGTCCCTTTTTCATACTTGTAATTGAAAAAGTGCTGGAGAAGATTGCATTTTTATCTTCGATATCCTTTTCAAAAATTTTTTGTAGCTTGTCATATATTTCTTTACTGCTAGAACAGTTTATTATGTTCTTCTTATCTATGGATGTGATTATCACCTTCTGGGCTTTGGCATCCTGTTTTATCCACTTTGTTTTTTCTTTATCTTGGGTCAGATTCAAGAGCGTCGATAAGGGGGGGTAATGGGGGTAATTACCCTCCCCCAAGGTAGACTTTTGACAAAAAAAGAGTTTTTTGCCTACACTTGTCGAAAGAAAACAAGTGTATTATCACCGATTTTATGAGGTAAATTTACCCGATTGTGCATTTTCTGCTTTAGAAGCCTGTGATGATAATATATTTTCAAATATTTATATGGCTCTATATTTAGTATGCGTTATACCAGTTTCTGTTGCATCAGCCTAACGCAGTTTTTCAACTTTAAAACGATTGAAGACTTGGCTTCGGGCTTCTACAGGTCAAGAAAGACTGGTAGGATTGGCATTGCTACATGTACATAGGGATGTAGAAATAAATATTGAAAAAGTTTTAGATAACTTTGCAAAAATGAAAAAAAGACATTCTGATTTTATAATTTGATTAGTATTAAGGTGTTCATATGTTATTGTTCGGTTGTGCAACTTATTTATATGAGCCGTTCAGAGGAAAAGTGGTATAACTGAAAAAAATTGTATAACAAAGTTATTCTAGTATTTTCGTTCCTAGGTGTATGATATATTCACCTCGATATTTACTAAATAAATGGTATAAGCTAAATTTTAATAATTATACTTGCTATTAAAATTTGACTTATACAACTTATTTAATGAATAATATTATACACCTAGGAAGGAAAATACTGATACAACTCAGTAGCGCAAAATTTATGTGCTATATAACTTTTTCTCATATATAAAAATATACATTTAATCCTCATGTAAAAATATATATTATTTTCTAGTTCAAAGATTTTTTAAAAAAGGTTGATTTGATTTGATTGATAGTCTGGGTATCACTTCTTTCTTCTTATTGTCCTTCTGGGCAGCAGCGTCTTCTTTTGTTTTTCTTTTCTTCCAGAATCGACTCCTGGTCTGGGTATCACTAATTCCTTCTTCTCTGTTATTAGAGTACTTCTGGGCACATAACGTGTCAGGATTTTAGCCTGGTCCTAATTTATTCTTATTTTATTTTAAAAGAAAAACGCAGATTTAACTTTCACTATTTTTATTATTTATTTTTAATCGTGAACTCACAGTCTATTCGCTGTTCTTGCTCTTACTCTCTTTCTATCCTATTGAAAACTTTCTGAAGGTCTGCTATCCGGCGTATTTATATGTGCCGACATCACTCTCGACTCACCCGGAACATTCTAGTCTTTGTCTTACTCATCTAGACCTATCTACATCTTTCTTGAATATTCGGGAATGGTCGCGTCAATTCTTTTATTTTCCTTAGCGGCGCTTTCCTACTATAGTTTAATCTAATTACGTTAGATGGCAGAGCATGTGACAAAATTTCAATAAATATTGTTTTAATTTTCTTAACAATTAATATACAAAAGTAAGAAAGTAAAAGGATATATTTTTTGCCTTGCTGCATGCTTTGCTCTTTTTTTATGATTTTGAAATAACTTTATGCAAAAAAAAACTAATCGTGGCGGAAGTATAGTTCCTATAAAGTTGAATACTTCATAAAGCGCAACAATGCCAACATTTTTAGTAGTCAGTTTTTTCTTTTGTAGATCTACGAAAAATCTTTCTGTAAATAGTTATCCATGTACTGAAATATCATCTACCAACTAGAAAAACTGCTCGTCTGTCAGCGATCAGTTACGTGGTTTATACGGGCCTCTTAAAGCACTTTTATGTAAGGATGGTTTAAAAATTTTGTCGTATAAACCCCACTAAAACCGTTTTAAGCACTAAATCGATTTTATATGATTAATAAAAGTGGTTTAGCGCTTTTAAAAGCGATTTTAAGGTCGGTATAAACACAACAAAACGCATTAGTGTATTGCTTTCAACATAAAGAAATACCCAACGCTTACCGAAAAATACGTTATTAACTTAGTTGTTTTATTTGTTTTTCTTTTAAACTGACATTAAGGTCGCGATTATTCAAAAAACGTCATAAAATCTCGCCCTTACAAAAAATCTGACTATTTTTAAACACAAGTTTACACTAACTGCTTTTTTTTATTTGTAGTTATTTGCTAATATTCTTTAAAACTGTTAATACTGTTCCAGTAAATAAAAAATATGTCAATTTTAATTTGTGTAGGCATTTTCCTTGAAAAACGCTTTTTTTTTTATTTAAAAATGTATGTTATTAAGTTTATTTTTGTGTGTAAACAAACCTTTAGAACTTTTAACATACAATACCATAGATAGCCATGGAATATGCCGCTGTTCAGAAAATTCACACAAATTCTGTCTTTCCTTTTACAAAGTGAGAACTTTCAAGACTTTTTGACGTTTATAGTCCTGCAAAATAACTTTAAAATATTAAATTTACAAAATGTTATTTAAAAAATTACGCAGTTTCTCTTACACCGTTAAGCCTACCACTTTCCAGAATTGTGACGAGTCAGATTCCTGTCGTTTCTGAAGAATCGCGACCGACATTTAATGAAGGGCGTATGAATCGTTGGAGAAAGTAATTTTATTTAAAATCGTGTTTATTTATAAAACGGTTTAAGGTGAGTATAAACGTAGTAATTGATAGCCTGCTCCCGTTGAAACTCCCAAAACTAGTGGCTTTTTGGAGCTCTAAAATCAATCATGTTAGCAACTTAACATACGTGGCAGACACCACCAAGTAGTAGTTCGCCCAGGGCAGACGCTTCCAAAAATTGGACAAAGTTACGGTAAAACTCCCCTTACGGGTTTATTTGATTGACTATAAGTTCCTAATCGAAATTATTTTTATCCTTATCCACATCCAATCAAATGAAACTGCTTTTCCGCACAAGTGTGGAAAAGTACTTTATATCGGGTTACTACTACAAAACTTTTCAGAAAAGCAGGAGATAAGAAGTAGATAGAAGCTAACTAAAAAGAAGAAGACGGCCCTGTATATTGTGCGGTGATCGATGGTTCCAGTACCGACCAAATCTTAATCTTTTTATGCAAAAAAAGATTTCTTAGAAACGCGGATAAAACAGTTAATAAGCACTTTGTCGTACAATTCATGAGCTCTAACTATAGAGGATGGGTATATATAGCCAAAGGGCCGACACGCCGGATCCACAGTGGCGTATCGAAATAATTGTCGTTGATAACAAAACCCTTTTTTATACCTTTCATCAAAACCACGATTTTACTCACCGTCCGTGAATGTCAAAAAATTAAATAACCAATTTTAATGGTGCAGAATTTAAAAACGAAATTAGCGGTGGCGAAACAAAATACTCCTGTGTATAAAGATGGTAACTGTAGTGATTTTTTGGATGGGTTCATTAATATACACTGAGAATTTTTTTTAGTAAAGTGATTTTGGCTGGTGCCTATGTTGCCAAACAACCTTTTTGGAATAGCAAAATTTTTGCTAGAACAGCAAAGTGTTATGCTAAAAATGCAATACAAAAAAAATGTTTAGTAACCCTAGCAAAAAATTTAGTTACGGCAGCAAAAAAATTTAGTAACTTGACATTCTAGCAAAAAACTATGCTGTTTTAGCAAAACAATTTGCTGTTCTGAAAAGGTTGTTTGGCACCATAGGCGTCAGGAAGGTTGAAAATTTGTCAGTGTAGTTTTCCATCTTATATTTTTTATCTTCTGCATGTAATCCAAATAACAGATATTCCGCGTCCTCATTCACTTTAGAGAAAAAATAAAGTTCTTCGATTTGATGATTTCACCGCCACAAAACAAAAACATAAAAAAACAAATTTTGAAATGTCAATTCCCAAAAACCACAACAAAACTGCGCATGTCTGGTAGGCGGTACACACGGCACAAGATCAAAAAGCTTGCACCTTGCAACTTTTCCGCGCTCTTTTGCAGCCGTACCGGCCACAAATATCATTCTGAACGCCAAGCTCAGTCAAGCTACACCCCCCCCTCAACGAAACTCAATTTGAATATTGTAAAAATGATGTACTAATTCAGTCTCCTTTTAAAAAAATTTGTACTTAATGAATAACGGAATTATTCGCACTTAAAAAGGCGGGGGGGTGGCTTGACGCTAAACTGCACCCCTATGCTTAGATTAATGAAAGTAATTTCACTTCCTTCTAAAAAATTAACTACTCTCGAGATAACTTCATTTTTTTTTGTTTTTTTGGTGTGTGTAGCTTGATATCAAGGCACACAACCATCTGGTTATAGGAAAGAGATTTCAAAAAAATAATTATACCATCAGTTGCTACTAATTATGTACTAATTTCGTCCACTTCTAGAAAATTGCCTATTCTCAAGATAACTTTATTTTATTTTTTTTTATGGGGTGTTTAGCTTGATATCAAGGCATACCCCCCTCTGCTTAGGAAAAAAAAATCATGTTATCTTGAGAGCAGCCAATTTTCTAGAAGGGGACGAAATTAGTACATAATTAGTAGCGAATTATGGTACATAATTACGTTTTTAAAATCTTTTTCCTAGGCAGAGGGGGGTGTGCTAAGCTACACAACCCATAAAACAAAAAAAATGAAGTTATCTTGATTGTAGGTAATTTTTTAGAAGGGGACGAAATTAGTAGCAAATTATGGCATAGTCACTTTTGGTCGAATCTCTTTCCTAAGCAGAGGGGGGTGTACCTTGATATCAAGCCACACAACCCATAACAAACAAACAAAAATCTTATGAACCGATGGTTTTCCTTTTTTTAAGAATACATAATTAGTACAAAATTATCATCAATTTTCATTAAATCTATCTCCTCAGTATGGCGGGGGGGTGCAGCGTAGCGCCAAGCCACACTCCCACTTTTAAAAGAGGACTAAATTAGTATATAATTAGTACATAATTTTTACAATATCCAAATTGAGTTTGATCGAGGGACAGTGTAGTTTGACTGAAATTGAACGCCACCATTTAAAATACACAGGGCACTTCCATGTTGAATTCAAAATTTGCTGGCGAATTGATCGTAAATGTAGCCTAACAGTTACCTGATATGATGTGTGTTTAGGTGCTCCCATTAATGGTGTTTATCATCATAGATTATAAGAAAGCGTTTGATCCAGTCCACCACGAAAAGTTCAAAGTTGGACGGGGTGATCGAGATCTAAAAATGATAGCCAACCTTTACTCTTTACTGAAACCAGACTTCTCAAATAAAAGATGATTCTCCGAAGTCCGAATAAGAAACCAACTCCACTTCTATTTAATATCTCTCCACATAATGAACGATATAAAAATCAACAATGCAAGATATGCTGGGGACTGTCTTAATTCGAGACAAGCTGGCAGGTCTGAGTTACTGAATTAAGTTGCAGTTATAACAACTCGCAATTGGAGCTTAACTTGAATATGGGCACGTTATAAGTAAATGGGCAACAAGATAAACGCGTTGATTCAAATAAATACCTGGATTGCCAGTTCAATCACAAGTGGGCCAATATGCAAAAAGTCAAAGTGCATGCTAGAAGTGCAAGAATTGAACAGGTCAAATCAAAATGTTGTTGTGTGGTCCAGATCCTAATATATATGAATCTCCGAATTCGTGTCCTTCGTTGTTATATGTTTAGAATTTTATATTTTGGTGTGGGGGTATGGACACTGAAGGATCTGCCATGTGCAAAAAGGCATTGGTGATGTAACTTTACAGAATGCTGTAGACAAGGTACAAATAGTCCGTCTGTCGAAAGGTCTCTAAGATCGATGCACAAACCTACATTTTTAGGCAGCGTTTATGTTCGTATAGTTACTTGTGCTAGCTATCAATACTATCCCAAGTCCAAGGTTAGTAGTTGTTTATACTCAAACTAGTTTTTTTTTAGTGGTGGTCGCCAAATGTCGCATCAGTTAAAAAAATGGTATACTAAAAGTATCCCAGTGTCTAATTCACGAAATCAATCAATCAAAAAATTTTAGGTTAGAAAATGGATCAGTAGAAGGAATACGAGAGCAGCATCTGTCTTACTTTTAAAAGAGTTATATAAAGATGATCCTGATAAATATAGATTGTGCATTTGAATAACTTCCAAGCAATTTGAAACTCAGCTAACTACAGTGTATCACCTAAAATTTAACGTCATCAATTTTTTGTATCTCTTGGATGTATGTATTTCGCAAGTTTTTTCTTTTTTTGTTTGTGCTTTCGCTATTGAAAATCCTTTGATACGATCGATATATGGGTTTAATAACATTTCATAGACACTCAAGATCTCTATAAAGTTCAATAAATTTAATTGATTCGTTTTCGCAAATCTAGTTCAAAATTAAAAATAATTAATTCACTAGCACTCCAACACTACTAGCACTGGCGCACAGGGCGAGTGGAGTGGCTAGTACCGGTGGGGGAAAGCTAGGAGGCTACTAGCAGGTAAGTAAATAGCCTAGGGATCTATCCACTTACCTAGCCAGTCCGCTCTGGTACTAGTACTGGCAGTAGCTGTCTTGCAAGTTACTGGTACTAGCTACTAATCCATTTACTATACCAATGTAAACACCGCCTTAATTTGATTGTTTACCCAAAAACATAAAAAATATTACTTTTCCGCCACTGGTGATCTGATAAATACACGTTTTGCTCGACTGCTTGAAATATGCAAATGCGTTTCAATATGGACGAGTAATTATAGAGTACGCAAGTGTTACCTACATGTATCGTGGCGGCTAATATTTCAGAAATTCCATGCCGGCATCGTCACGGAATGATGGTAGTTATGTATTGTAAAATAGTTATTTCTTATTTATACCATGGAGTAGCTACTTATATATCGATTAAGGAAAGCGCTTAATCTGTGACATAATCAGGCGCGTGGTTTAAATTTGTAATCTATGCTCTTATCTTTTGCTTTGGCTTAAAAACAAGTTCCTCGTAATTAGACACATTTTAGGGCTCACTAGTCAAGGCCAAAAAAATATTGTAAAAGCTATGTGGTGGCTATAGGTATCATTTGTCATTACTACAAAATTACTGACCATTGTCCAATCCTTAAAATTCGAAAATCCAATAACAAATCAAGAACAAAACGAAACTGGTAGACATAAAAAGTTCACAAATTACCAACAATTAAAACAAGACCTTAGAAATCATCACTGGGCAGAAGTCATGAATATTATAGACATAAATTCAGCTACAGATGAATTTATAAAAACTCTACAAACACTTATAATATAATAAAAAACACAAACACCGTTGTACAATCGAATACAAAAAACGGAAAAAATAATTGGATAAATAAAGAAATAATAAATATAGTACAGGAAAAAAACAAAATTTACAATGAAACTTTAAAATATCCACAAAATCCTAGCATAAAAGCTAAATATACAGAATATAAAAATAAATCCGCGAAAATGATAAAAAAAATAAAAAGGGACTATGCACAAAATTAGTTAACCAGAATCGAAAGAAATCCAGCGCTATTTGGGATAGTGTAAATAAAATTTGTAACAAACCTAAACAAAAAACAAAAATAGAAAACATGTTCATTTAGGATTCGCAGATTATTATAGACAAATTACCTATTGCTAACAAATTCAATGACTTGCTCTGCGACATTGGAGAGAATTTAGCCAAAAAAAATACAAAAACCAGACAACTTTCAAGAAAATGTAGAACGGAACCTACATGGTCTTTTTTATTTCAAAGAAACTAATATTGTAGAGGTACAAAAAATTATACGCAGTCTGAAACCAAATAAATCAGCGGGATACGACACTATAAAATCAGAAACGTTAAAAGCAATATCTCTTGAAATTTCACCAATATTGACATATCTTATAAACTTTAGTTTTGCGACCGGTTGCTTTCCGAGCGCCCTTAAATTGAGAGAGATAAAACCTCTCTTTAAGGAGGGCTCGAGGACAGAGTTGAATAACTACAGGCCTATTTCATTATTATCCAATATTTCAAAAATTTTTGAGAAAGTTATGAAACGCAGAATAGTTAAATTTCTAGATCACCATAAAATAATTTCCAAAAGACAATTTGGGTTCCAGAAAGCAAAATCAACCGAAGATTCCATTTTGGCGCTTACCTCTAAAATCTATTATTCGATAGACAAAAAACAAGCATCTCTTTGTGTATTTGTAGACTTAAGTAAAGCATTCGATACTGTCTGTCATAAAAAACTTTCAATAAAATTAGAGCAATGCGGTTTTAGAGGGAGTGCGTTAAACCTACTTAAAAACTATTTACACGAAAGGAAACAATACGTAAATATAGAAGGAATAAGGAGCGATCCCAGAATTGTGACCTGCGTTGTACCGCAGGGGACTGTTCTTGGACGGGTCCTGTTCACAATCTACATTAATAATTTGCTAAAATTGGAAAGTTCGGGACTTATAATCAGTTTTCCTGACGACACCGCAGTATTCTATTTTGCACAAGACTGGAAAGCATTAAAAGATAAAGTGGTAACAGATTTAAAACACGTAAATAACGGGTTTCAAGAAAACAAGCTAACACTAAATAAAACAAAAACTAAATTCTTACCTTTTTCGTCTTATGCAAATAGTCTACCAGATTTCGAACAACTTAATATAAATGACAATACTGCGGTGTCCAAAGCTGATTCTACAAAGTAATTGGGAATCACTATAGACTGTCATTTGAGATGGGACAAACACATTCAAAACCTTACTAATAAAACAAGATATTTAATTACACGATTTTCCTATCTTGGAGATTTTCTTAATGTTAAACACTTAAAACAAGTCTACTTTGCGCTGTTCCAACCTCAAATAAACTATGGAATTGCTGTATGGGGAGGAGTCAGAGACATTTACCTTCAAAACATTGATGTGATACAAAAATGGGTCCTAAAAATCATTTTTCGTAAAAATCGAACCTACTCTAGTGATCGCTTATACTCCGAGTCAAAAATTTTTACAACCACGATTTATCCACATTTACAACTTTTTTTTCTAACTTTTTTTCAAGCTTTTTTGAAACAAATGAAATTTCCTTAAATCAATCGGGTAAAATCGGCTACTTGCCGATAAAAACGTATAATAAGGAGGATTTAAAGCATTTTTCCTTAAAAATGCATTTTATTTTACATTATGTAAACCAGATATTTAATATCTAACCTTTCGTTGACGAGTTTACCTTAAACTTTAGCAAAAAATCGTCAATAAAATAAAAAAAAGGATAATTTGATTCACTTCGATGGAACTTCGAAAAGCTATTTGTTTTGTTGGTTTTATATTTCTTTTTAAGTCGACGTTTGGGTCATATTCAAAGCGAAATAAAAGTATTTGCCTTTAACTAATAGTGTAAAGCGATTTCTTTGATTTTTTTAATATTTTGAGAATAATAAATAACTATAAATTCAAAAAATCTGTTACCTTGTACGGTCACACAGCAGTGTCTTTATCCCATTAAAAACGAATGTTTGGCTTGTCCCACAGTTATCCTTGTCATGGAAAACAATCACTAAATTACAATTACACTTTTTTTTTTGTTTAATTAAATTTGTTTTAATTACAATTTTGAATAAAAAGCCACTAGAACGAACTTTGCAAATACATAAAGATGGCCGCCGGCAGCCGCCGATTCGGTGATATTCCGGGTAACTCATTCCACCTTGCATGAAAAAGCGGAATTGCCGGATTTTCTTTGAGACCATTTCGAGAGAAATATAAATACTGAGGAAAAATTTTGATCTAGTAGGTATGTTTTGTTTTCGCGCCGTTGGCACTTGTGAAAAATTTTTAAAGTTAAAAGTGATATTGCCAATTGCTCCGTATAATGTTAAACTTGGATATTGTTTAGAAAGCAAGACCTTGATATTTTAAGTTTTTTGTGGAAGCGCATTCTAAACATCGGTTAATTTAAAGTTTTTTTTAAAGGCAAATAGTGGTTTTTGAAGTTTATTAAAGATTTTGAAGATTTAAACCATACTATAACGATGGACCATTTAGAGGTTATTTGCACCCAAAGACGTTATACAGTGTTTAAAAAAAAAACAAAGTGAATCTCGTGTCCGCGATTAAAAATTAAAGTGAGACTCGTGGCATATCGGACAAAACGTTTTTGTTTCTCACTTCATTACGACCAGGCCTCCAATATATAATGGAGAATCCAGACACCAACAGACCTGTTTCATCCTTATTAGGAATACACAGGCAACCACGCAGGCCTCTCGAATTTAAAACAAAAAGTTTGTAATCCGCGGGGACGTGGAAGCTGTGTGCGCCACCTGTCAAATAAACCGAGAAACAAAAATCATCAAAATTGAAAAGTGTAGTAGT
Source organism: Oxystoma pomonae (assembly GCA_963921995.1). Taxonomy (NCBI): domain Eukaryota; kingdom Metazoa; phylum Arthropoda; class Insecta; order Coleoptera; family Brentidae; genus Oxystoma; species Oxystoma pomonae. Next base: position 93,496,353 of record OY998166.1, on the reverse strand, counting down.
CCGTAAATACAGAATCCTGTACCTTTCAGCAGGTTATAAAGAAGAAACCTGTAAAAGTATAAGGTCACTGTAACATGACTCTTAAAAAGAGGTAACGTTCGCAGCAGCACCACTCCCAATTGGACTACGTGGCCCTAATTTTAAGGCATCAGCAAGCGATTGCTTGCTGATGTCTTAAAATTAGACCATCTAAATTTATCCGTTATCTGTCAAAATTAGTGTATAGGGCTTTTTGGGGTCGAGGATTACGAATTTACGATCAGATTTTCATTAAGTTGGGTGTACCATCTAAATTTATCCGATATCTGTCAGAATTGGTATACAGGGGTTTTTGGGGTCGAGGATTACGAATTTTCGATCAGATTTCCAGCCCACCGCAGGGGGGAGTAATATCAAATTTTTTGCTATTTCGTTCAAAATTGGTACAAATAAGCGGTTTTTGGGGTAAATGATTACAAACTAATTTTCGATAAGATTTTAAAAATTATGAAGGTGACAACTCCCGGAAGGTTGGAGGGGGAATCTAATTGACCCGCTATAAAATAACTAGAACGAAAGAAGAAGGGGCAGCACTGCAGCTGCTGGTGGCGGCATGGAGCGTCGCGACAAGTGTTTTAATATTTTGCTCAATATAGTTATAAATCCTATTCAAAACACTTCTTAAAATCATTTAAATTCTCGTGTATAATTTTCCGCAAGTGCTTATTTCAGTCATAATGGTTTGTTGCAGAAAAAACCTACTTGCACTAAAATGTATAGAATTTAATTGTTTAAACACTTTTTTATTAGACAAACAAAAAAAAATATTTTATTTAAATTTTTTTTAACAAATTTTATTCTAACTCAATAACCACTTAAGGTAGAAAGAAATAAATTCCCTGCAAAACGACGTGTTAAATTTTTATTGTAGGATATTGAGGAATACTCCAAATCAAGAGGGCGTCGTTTCTGCACAGGGGGCGAGTGTGATTTCTTTGGTTTCGAAATAGCTTATACTCTCTAAGAATTAGATATAGACACTATGGTCGCGATTCTTCAAAAACCGTCAGAAAATCTCGCCCTTAGAAAAAATATGACGATTTTTAAACACGAGTTTACACTAACTGCTTTTTTGACCGGGTTTATTTGCTGGGATTCCTTAAAATTTAGCTTCTTAATACTGTTCTAGTAAATAAAAAATATTTGAATTTTATTTTTTGTAGGCAGTTTTTGTGGAAAAACCTTTTCTTTATTTAAAACTGTATTTTACTAAAACTATTATAACTAAAAATCGCCACTTTTCAAAATTCTGACGGGTGAGATTTTCTGTCGTTTCTGAAGAATCGCGACCTATTTTCCATTTTTTGTGCGAATTATTTCGCACAGAAGATCTAAAATTCCTAGACTATTTCCCCAAAAACCGCTTTGTACCAATTTTGAAAGAAATAGAAGATAATGAGACGTTACCCTCCCCCCCTCCCGCTCGAAGATACATCACCTTCATAATTTTGGGTATCTGATTGAAAATTCATAATCTTCGATCCCAAAAACACCTTTATATCAATTTTTACCGAAATCGGATACATTTAGATGGTACCCCCCTCCTGCGGCGAGCTGTCAACTTTATGAAAATCTGATTGAAAATTCGTAATAATTGGCCCCAAAAACCCCCATATATCAAATTTGAACCGATTTTTTTATCAGTATTTGTTCGGTCTGCTTTAATATTTCTCAGTCTCAATCCCAATAAACCAATCTAACTTCAACGACGTGTGCATGGCCCACTTGACGCAAAAGAGTCACGTGGTACATCGAAAGCCTTTTTTGAGCTAACCAATCAAAAGTCTAAGCTATGGTTTGTTATGACAACACATTTTGATATCAGAACATTTAAACTGAAAATGTCAAAGTATTTTCAGATGTCAAATGTGTTGTAAAACGGAACCATAGCTTAGACTTTTGGTTGACTGACCCAAAAATACTTTCGATGTAAGATGTTCAATAGGGCAGTCTAACAAAAATAATAAGGCCGATCCAATATGGCCGCTGTAGGCTAAACAAACCGTCTTTCCATAAGACGTAATGCATCTTAAACTAAAATTTTGGCAAAGTGGAAAAAGATGCAAATTAAGCAAAGTGATTTTTTTATAGAGTAATCCTTTCTAAATTGGGGAAAACCAAGCATTTTGCCGGAATTTTAATAATAAACTTAAAATTTTCAATTAAGCGTGGAAATGTCCCTCTACATATTTCTGTCGCACCCGTGTAATTACAGATAGCGTCATCTCTCTCAAATCATATAGCTCAACTATCTCTCTTCAGGCCGATCTGGTCCGATCTTCAGGCTGAACTGACAAAGACAATGCCTATCCACACTGTGCAAGTGCAAGAGAGAAAATAGTACATGACATTGCCTGTTTTAACTGTGAATTTTGATTTTATTTATAACATTTCGGCAAAATGCTCATTTCTCCTCGATTCAGAAAGGATTACTCTATAAAATACTCACTTTTTTTAAATCTGAACCTTTTTCCACTTTCCCAAAATTTTAATTTTCATTAGCATTACGTCTGATGGAAAATCGCTTTGTTTACCCTACAGCCACCATTTTTAAAGGGCCATCACGTGATTAATGGCTGAATTTGACAAATTAACGTTAATTAATAGTGGCTTATTTCAGCAGCATTCAGTACGTCTTGAAAATTACATGACTCAAATTTTTAACTGCATCGCATTTAAAGCATGCCTTTGCCGACAAATTTTTGGTAAACAATAAACACGAAATCTGATCATGAAACCCGTATAATTGTCAGAGGTATTGAATTTGACAAAACAAACGTGAATTATGACTTTTTAACACTAACAAGAAACTATATAAGTTTCTTCAGTGTCTTTGTTAATTTCATTAGATTTAGAGATTGATGATGTATTACTATTTGAATTTGAAATAAACCATATATATCATTTACTGTTGCTAAAGAACTCGGAAATAATGTTACATTAACTGCTTCAACCGACGTTGAAAAATGTTTTGGTCTGAGATGGTCAATAAGTCTCTCATCTTGCACTTCAATCTTACTTTTGGTCGTCCTGATCCATCTTTCCTTTTATACCTACTAAAGGATACCATATATATATATATATATATATATATATATATATAAGGCACCACCAGCTTAGTATGCCTGACAGCTTAAAATTCAGTGTGACATCCTTAAAAATGCCACAGATATCAACATTTACAAAACTTCAAATTATCACTCGAGTTATAGAAGACGGCTGGTCTATAAGAAGAGCGGCCACCCATTTTGGAGTTGATAAAATGACGATAATGCGATGGAAAAAGCGCTGGATTGAAAATAACTAACTAACTAACAATTTATACTGCCGTCGCGTCGGCGCGTTGTTTTACCCTCGAAAACATCGTTTTTGTTGATATTTTCTCGAGTATTATTTCTTCATACAGCTCACTCAGCTGGCTTTCTTCTGTATCACTCATTTTAAAAATTAAAAATTTAGTTCATAAAAAGTAAACAATCAAAACAAGTTGGGTAAGTTAGGTTAGAATTCTTGAAAAAAAAACAAAAGCAACAATAAAAATCACGTGACTACTCAACATGCTTTTCTATTGGCTGGACTACGCGTGGCTACGGACGGCAAACGGAAAAAGATAAACTCATCTCGGTTCATCTCGGGCGGCAGCTAGCGGCGGGTCGACGCAACGACGGCAAGGTATAAATAGAAATAAAGGGTTCCCATATATTGATGTTTCCCAGCGCCGATGCGAACGCAGACGCAGACGGCGGGCGCCCAGTGTAAATCAAGCTTAATTCTACGTATAGGAAAGATGGATCAGGACGACCAAAAGTAAGTTCTGAAGTGCAAGATGAGAGACTTATTGACCATCTCAGACCAAATCCTTTTTCAACGTCGGTTGAAGCAGTTAATGTAACATTATTTCCGGGTTCTTTAGCAACAGTAAATAGAAGAGTAACGAAATCAGAAGTCTCTTATCGAGTTGCTGCAAAGAAGCCTTTTCTAACAGAAGAACAAAAACAGGCCAGAGTGATTTTTGCACTGAACAACGTTCTTCGTGATAATGACTTCTGGGAGAGGGTGGTTTTCACTGACGAAAACATTTTTCAATCATCTTCAAGCAGCAGGAGAATTTTTGTTTATCGTTTAGTGTAGGGGCATATGTCGATAATTTCTATCCCGTGGGATTTTTTATGAAGGAGTTTTGTGACCATGCGGGATTGATAGCTCTTTAGTCACACAATCAAGTGTTACCGGGTGTTTTGTTCGCATCCGCGTAGAAGGGGTTCCATATAACTCGAGGATGAGGATTTCAAAAAATTTACTTACGGTTACACTTTTTTTTGAAAATTAATAAGCAATTAATTAATAATTCTTCGGGGAAAGGTGTAAATTAAAAAATTATGGCGCAAGTTGGTTCAAAATTAACGTATTCATATTTTATTGTAAAAAATCTTTTTTGAAGGGGGAGGGGGCTAACTTCTTTTATCTCTTCTTAGAAATAACGGTCGTTGGTGCAAAGAGGAGATAAACGTTGCCGTACTAACTTAACAGATTACTTAAAAATGTGGTAGTCTCGTCCCTACACATAAATTTATACGCCGTTCTATCCGAGTTTGACTACCAATCCATTTGAAAGCTTATAAATTAATCAAACTTCTAAGTAAGACATGTTATCCGGAATTTTTCAACTAAAATAAATCAGATCGCGTATATTAGCTTCAAAACACAAATAACGCATTAAAACCGAATCAAGTAAGTGATGAATGTTGCATCTCCACGGGTCAGATCCATCATTCGGGCCCTTATCAATGCCCACGTGACGTTAGAATACTTGGATGACCACCGATCTCCAGGTGACCACGTTGAAAGGCCTGACCGATATCTTTGCCAAGACCCAATCAAACAACACTGATTTGTCACCTGTCTTTATCGAAGCCCAACCTCTCTATAATGCGTTCAGCCAGCTCGTGAGCATGATCTTGAAACTCGACTTTTCGAGATTGAACAAACTGACATTTCATTTACAGAAAAAAAATGTCAAACAATAGTAGTTTTTAAAACTTTAGCGGCTTAAATAGTACTTTTGTTTACATGCGTTGTTTTAAAGAACGAGCGCCTCGTCTCCAGTAATTTAAAAACCCAAGTTAAGCTGCTAAGAGTTTTAGGCACTAATACTTTCATAAAAAAAACTAGAACAGAAAAACCACAGAATACCTCTTTAATTTAAAGAAAATTTAAACCGATTGGGCAGTTGGATCTAACTTCTTCTTGTTAGCAATATGCCTAGCAAAAGTATCAAGATGCCGTAAATGGAAAAACGGCTCCGGGGCTAAATTAAGGCAAATTAACGCTGGTAAGCAAGCAAGCAAGTCAGAAAAGTTCATCTTATGGGAACACACACAGCCGTTTGTCCTCGAAAATGTCAAGCAGTAGTGCAATTGCCCATGTACATCTGTCAATATTCTGCTTGCTTAATTGCTTGCTTGGCCAGCGTAAATCCGCCTTTAAGGCCAATTTTTTTGTATCTTCTGTAAAAAAACATTCTTTTGTAATTTGTGGAGGGTCGTGACTGAAATACTGTTTTTGATGAAATAAAAATACAAATTAGTTTTTTGGACGTGCTTTTGAATTTTAGCTTACATGATAAATTTGCTTGTTTGATTTGACAAATAATTCAATTGTTTGTAAATAATTCTTGCACATAACCACAAAAAATAGCCCATCTATACGACGGCATGTACAACGATGGCATAGCGCAAACGCTTTTCGCATGCACCGCCTTCTAGAATCGGTGAAATTCCGCGAGTTTTAAAGAGTTTGCAACCTGACGTCTGGCCGCCACACGGTAAAAATTTGCAACACAGGTAATACACGCTGACCTCCGACAATTCCCGATCAGCTGCGAGTTAATACGATGCTTATTGGAATCCAGTTTTTTTACGATTTTATTAGCCGGTTTCTTCTTCAGGGCTTTTAATGTGTTACATAGACTTGGATTTTTTAATCGTGTTGAGTTAAACTTTAGCCCTTTAGTTAGGTAAATGAAAAAACTATCTTCTTGAATATTTAAAACAGCAGGTTCTTGACCTTATTCGCTATTTAAAGACTTTCGGGATTAAAAAACTAAAAAAACCTTTGGTGTGGCTAAAAAATTCTTACATAACAAACATTTTATACGTGATGTGATTTGACAAAAACCTACAAATTTGGACTATTTTCAACTTAATCAGTGGAACATCTGCCGACATTGCAAATAGTGACCCCGTGAGGCAACTAGCTTGTAAGTTTCAGTTTTTGTTGGATGCATAGGTTTATTTTTTTTATTTATCCTGCAGTAATGTTATAAAACTAAGTCTTATCTTAAAAAAATATATATTTTGTATACTTAGGTGCATGAAATTTTCTCAGGTTTCATTTTGTTTACATTTGCTGTTTGGTTTGGTTTATCTTGTTTCCTTATCGATTTAATCGTGTAGTTTTGTTGACTGTCTGTAACCCTGAAGATATTTTTCAAATTTTGTGACATAACTGGGAAAAAGGTAATTTCTTTGGTCTTTGGAACACTTTGTGTTAAAATATAACCATACTTGCCTTTTCGTTGGGTATAAAATCAATCTTAATCGTTGTCAATTTTTTTTCCCACGTTGGGCGCCAAATTTACTTTTCCTAGTATTCATATTGGGGCTAGTTAAGTCATATATAAATATTAGTGCGGATAATTTTCCTTTAAGCTAACTTCAGAGATCTTTACTTAGATGGCGTTGCCTGCTCTCTTGCAAGGTTGTACAGAATTAAAGAGGCGTTAAGTATTGATATACGTTAGGTAGGTATACCTGGTAACACGTAAAGTAAATAGAGACATAAAGCAGCAGCCTAAATTTCAACACTTATCCCTATCCGTATACGTATCGGAAGTGACCAATTAGCAAAAAGGTAAACAGACCAAGTATTTTGAATAAGACTAAAGATTAGACCGCCGGCCGCCGTAGCGCAGTGGGCAGCGTATCTGCCCGCCGCACGGAAGGTTCCGGGTTCGAATCCCGGTGCAATGGATATTTTGTGTTTGTCTTTAACTTTGCATAAAATTTGACTAACACTGGGCATTGAACCTATAATGGAGGGAAAGTCCCAAAAAAAAGACCAAAGAGTAGGTAAATTGGTTTAGATACGTCACGGGTCGCGATACCATACGTTTTTGACAGTTCGAGGTTATATGTACCGGATCGATAACTGTCACATAACAAATCGAAGCAGACAAGTCGTGTTTGCACATGCGTGTTTCGACACGGATTTTAACGTAGCGCACATAACGCCTACATTTTTGACTTGTTTATGCAATGTTTTGGTCGAGACCAGATTTTATGGTGGACGCAGTGACAGAACAGCTGATTGATAGTATATCCACAACGTAGCATTTATTATTACCGACGTAAGTTGCCATTATCTGTTATGTTTTGTTGGGATACGTGTGAGATTTGCAAAAACTCTCTAATAACTTGATACGATCTTTTTATTCGATTAAAAAGAAAAATCGTCTATGCGAGACCTTTTTAAGCTCAAAGGCTGTTGGAATAACAACCTGTTGCTTTAAAATATAGATTTAATTCTCTTAAACGCTCAAGCCTTTAAAAAAAAAATAATGCGAAGAATGTGGAAAAAGAAGTGAAAGATAAAACAGGAACAAAACAAATTACAAAAAAAGAAAAAGATGTTAAGGATTTTTATACTTCAGGGTCACATCCCAAACACGAGTTAGGGGCACCACTACAAAAGAAAACAACACTGACACAATGTATAAAATTTAGACTATTTGTCTGAAAACCTTTATCTAGTACATATCTTAATTAAATGAGCGCCAAGCACTTGTAGAACAAGAAATGTAATTTGTAGATAACAGTTTAGGTAGCTTTTTCAGTTGATAAGCGCGAACACGAAAATCAATTACTAATTAGAGATAAAACCGAAAACTAATTAAACCAGGTAATTAGCGTTGTAATTAGCGGATAAACATGGCTTTGCTAAATTATCAAATCCAATAATATGATAAGATAAAATATTTATGAGTGAAATTCTAGATATTTAATCTGAGCGTCCGCGTCCTCTAAATTAATATTAGATTAAAATAACTGGGTAACTAGAAATTATTTGGACTCTTACCTACATTCGAAATTCTAAATTACCTGCATCTAATTTAAATGTATAATCTATGCATATCGATTGCTCGCTTACCCCAATTTTAACCCCAACAGGAATTTATAACCTATTTGTTAATGCCACACTTCCAGTGCATCACACACATAGAACGTTTTGGATCGATTTTAAATCCCTTTTCTTTAAAAATTAGAGAGATTTGTATGAAAATAAAAAAGAATTTTCACATACGTAAATAAATAGCTACAGGGTTATCCATTATCAATGTTACCCCCTCTTTTCTCTGTTGTTATGCATTTTACAAAAAATAGTCTTTAACAAAAGTTGCATAACTTTAAGTACACTATAAAATTATACATTTAAAAATTGATGTATATTTTTGAACACTTCGACAATCTGCTCTATACGTTACCTTTGTCTTGAACGGTCATTGAACCAATTTAGAAACACGTTGCCATAAGAGCAATGTGTTGAACAAAGAAACTCCTAAACTGTTTTCAAAGATTATAAACTATAATATATATATAAAAAAATTTAAGATGGGCAACTCAATTTTGCCTTTCTATTTCAATTCGGGACCGCGGTTCCTAGATGGCGCTAGATAAAACCCGCGACTGGGTTTATATTATTTCTTTTTTATTCAATTTTTTTTATTCATCTAAAATGTCGAGACACTTTTGATGTTACAAAACATTAAAACTGCCTCCAAAACATTTTGGAAATATGCAGGATAAATTAAACTTACGGAATATGAATTTTTTTAAATATAAGTCTAAAAATATTATATGTTTCCAAAAATTATAAATAACCTAAACACTAGTATACTATAACTACTAACATTTTGCTATACACATTTATTGAGATCCTAAGAACGTAATATTTGTTTTGCTATAAAAAAAAGAATAGGTACATAATATTATTAATGTTATCTGAGTTTAATAATAATTAATAATAAAATTAAATTAATATTAAAAGTTTCAGAAGCTTGATTTCGAAGGTCAGTAGGACTTACATGTATTTGATTTCTTTGTAAATACTCGGAAACCGCATGGAAATAGTAATTTTCACAACTAGTGGCTAAAATAGTGCTTTCTTACAAACATTGGTTTAAATAACGAGCGTAGCAGCGGAAAATACAGGAAAATACTCTTACAAATCTCGAAACCAAGAGCACTCGATGACGTTCATTGTTGCGACATTTTAATCTTTGACAGTTTGATATTTTGACGATGTTTTTAAATGTTTCGTAAATACTTGGTGAAAACTATCAGAAATGGCTTAATTTTTAGGCAAGAATAATTTGATTTTTTTCAATATTACTATTTTCCGCTATTTGTCCTTAATTTTGGGTAATGCACACTATTGAAAATTAATTTTTCCGGACACGTCTTCGAGTAATTTAATCAGCCAGGGGCATAATACTGTATTTTAAAGCCACAAATTATTTATATATATGAAATAAAATTTAAAACAAAAAAAAGTGGTAAACAAATATTAAAGGTTTTGAACCTGGGCTAGCCAGAAACTTTCAATTGGTTGGTTGACCGTAATCGCAGGCGGAGGACTTACGGAGGTTTTTTCAAGGATCCCAAGTTTGAATCGAACGAAAAGTCTTTGGCATGGTTTATTTACAAAATTTGCCAACACTCGACCAAACCAAAACAATGAGTTGGTATAAATTCCATATCGTTTTAAACGTTAAAGAGGTTAAGCGATGGAGATATGTAGAGCAGTTTTCTTTTTGTCGCGGTTACGGTTAACCTTGGTCCTAAAATTTCCTAGAAGTATAAGCCAAAGAAGGAGACCTCGATTGTGTAATATCTTTGAATATTGTTTAAATTTACAGATAATTTTTTATGTTTACATGTGTTAGCAATCAAAAGTTTTTAATTTTTGTCAATTTCCAAATTATACTTAAATTTTCATATCAAAAATGCTATGACGTCATCTATTAGCTGACATGAACAGAACAAAATGGACGCAGATAGCACATCCTCTGAAGCGCCATACCTTGAGAACCGCAACCATTCTGAACCGGCAAAATAGGCTAGTTCCGATTCTCAAGACATCGAACATGACAGGATGCGCTATTTTGATTATATACACACGTAAACATAAACATTTATCTGTAAATTTAAACAATATTCAAAAAGATATTACACAATCGAGGTCTCCTTCTTTTGCTTATACTTTTGGGAAATTTTAGGACCGGTTAACCGTAATTCCGACAAAAAGAAAACTACTTAAGGCGAATTTTTCATAGTGAACTACTTATACCATGGTTATGGTTATCGAAACCACTCGTAATTTCGCGTGTATGGTTGACAAACCACAATCAATTGTATTTGAAATAGCGCGTCATGTGTGTCGTCATACTTAAGTAAACCATAAACCATGTCATTTTTGCGAGTCGGTTTTCTTGTCATGACGTCAGACCAAACTAACTTGGCAAACTTTGCAGTTGGTTTGTGATTGTAGTTTGAAACTGATGTTAAATTTTTGCAGTTTGAAAATACATTTTTTTCTGCATTTTCATTGTATTTGTAAATTATTCTTTAAAGTGAGCCACGGGCCATCAAAAATTTTAAAAATCCGACAAAAAAAAAGTTATATATATCTAAGGGTCCTTAATATATCCCAGTTTAATTTTTTTCGTATTTTACCCACCATTTATAAACCCGACGCGACGTTACCGTTCGACGTTGACGCTTATCTGGGATTCCAACGTTGAGTTTATAAGTGGGGGTTGGCCCTTCTCCATATCTCTGATTTTTTCGCATCAATAGGTATGTACAGATTTATGTGGGTGTAAGTAATAATGCTGGAGTATGCAGTGCTCGTTAACAAAGAACATTTTATTATCAAAACAGATGACCCGTTCGTGTTTGAAAATATAAGAAAAGGTACCCTACCTATGTATCTTATAATTTTCCTGTTGCCCGGCATTACTCGTAAATTTTGCCAAGTAGCATAATATCATGGTACACATGGATTGCTTTTGATACTTACCTATTTAAAAAATGCAATTGCAGTGTGCTTGAAGGTGTATACGAGTGTTTGAATAACTATGAAAGGCTGATGGTGTTGCTTTATTTTTCACGGGAAATTGCCACAATATTTTTTTTTGTAGAGACTAATTTTTGGTAATTAGGCAGTATACGGTTTTCTGCCATTTTTTTTTTGTTTTTTCCAACCCAACCCAAAACAATCAAAGAAACACAGTACAACCCCCCCCCCCCGGCACCCTTTTTTTTTTTAAAAAATCCGCCGCCGGCGGATTTGGGGTCCTAGGAACCCTAGTAGGTGCCTCTATAAAGAATTTTTCATAAAAAATTCAAAAACGTATACTGCATAATTACCTAATTTTTTTACTATAGTTTTTGGTCTCTTTGTTTTTTTTCTGTCCCACATGCCTCTAAATGCTGTTGAAATGGTGCTTCTAAATTATAATAGGGAACCTAGGTAGGTCTACAGTCCATGTGGGTATGTATTTTGACATATATTTGCATAATTGTCTCTAGGTTGGTAAGGCAGCACCATATAGTAGTACCTAGTAGTAGTTTTAGTATGTCCAACGTTTTACTTACATAAAAGTGAAGTTAGAAGAAGACACAAAATCAGAGAACGTAAATTGGTATATTATATTTGTCAACCAAATCAGCTGTTAGCCAGTGAGTCAATATCCTAACAAACCACAGAGTGGTTAGGGTCATGAAAAATTCGCCTTTAGGGTGTGACGCAGTAGCGAAAACAAGCCTAAATGAACAGGTGAATAGCAGAGCGAGCGTCTGTTTTGCCGCGGTCATTCTTGAACTGTGACCATTCATTTGATGTGCTTTGACTGTTGACTGATCGATTCCTCTCGCGGCTTCGAAAATTAGGTCTCAAGATTTCTCAGATAATAATATAAACAAAGTCTCCGTAAGCATCGGATATCTTTTCTTTATTTAATCTAAGAATAGGTAGCATAAATACAATACGTTATTCTAATAAAGTAGGTACAGTACCAAAAAAACTCAGTTCGAAATGCATTAGGAAGTTTAGGTTTAAATATAGGCAATGTTTTGTTTCAACTTCTAGAAACAGCTTTTAAAATCAGAATTAGGACATTTTCTGCTGACAATTGGACAACCAGGGCAAAGAAGTAATTAAACACAAGTAAATATTTCAACGCATGGGTATCGGTATACCTAACGTGTTCGAAACAAAGTCAAAATAAGATACATTTTTGATTTGCTCATGCCATGTTTTGAACGATGCCTGTTTCTTTGACGGGTGTGATGACAAAATCTCGTTGCGTACAGAAGGATGTACGTATCGTAACGAACCTACGAACGTACGCAACGATTTCAATCAGCAGTTCTGTCATCGCACCCTTCAAGAAAGCGCGCATCGTTGGAAACATCGCATAAACAAGTAAAAAATATTTGAATTTTGGCTTTATTTCGAACGCGTTAGGTATACGGATACTGATGCGTTAAAATATTTACTTTAGTCTATAGACCTATTTGCTTTTGTCGTTGTGCGTGTGGCTACTTTAAATTGGTCCATATTTTTGTTTAAAGACTCATAAAAATGCCTAAGAAGCTCGCTAAGAAGTGTGTTATGTGAAAAAATTGCTGAAAAGTTGCCGGAACTATCTTTTCACAGGTAAGTAACACATCTGTATTAAACCAACATATTTTTAATTTTTTGCTTAATCCCCATTACTTCTGTTCTACATCGAGCTTATGCAGAGCTATGGGCTACAAAATTGGGGCTCGCAAAACTCGTTTTACTGGTGCCTCCTATAACAAAATATTAGGACTGTTTCACGCCGTTAGCTTAGGATGACAAGTTCAAAGCAATGACTGTGCATATTCGTGAATTAATCCAAACCAGAAAATATTTGGATGTATTTTCATAGTTTTAAGCATAGAGTAATATACCTGTTTTAAGTTGTATAAGTTGTATCAGCACCAATTGTGCATATAAAACAACGGAATTTGCCGAAAGTGTCTGAAGTCTGACTCTGGGGACTTGGGTTGTGTGGTTAAATACCTTTTTTTTTCATAAGCTTTATTTAGTAAGAACCTTTCTAAAGATCACTTAGTTTAAGTAATCCGTCTGTGCAACTGGTTATAAAATTTTTGGTGAATGCGACAAAAACCAAAAAGCCTGGAACTAGATCCAAACGATAGCCCATTTATATGGGTTACCCCAGCCTATTTAAACGCATTGACATAAATAGTTCCATTGTGTTAGGATTTTTTTTTACATAAAACCAAGATATAAAGTGGGTTTCGAAAATTACTTTCTGCTATTAATTCAAGGTCTGGTGTTTTAATGTCCATTCCAGTGTTCATAGAATGAACAATATGAACCTTTTCTTAAGATAAATATCATTCCCTGGTCAAAAATGAATCCAACACAATGTTTGTTCACAAAATATTACTGCCGCTTATAGCTTCATCATTGATGTAACTCCCTAATATGGATATTATGAATCTCCGCCATCCATCCATGGAATAAAACCGTAATATATGCAACGAAATAATTCAATAGAAGATAATGTGCCATACATATTCATGTCGCAATTACAAACGCGGGAATATAATAGAATAAACAAAGAGAGTCTTAATAACATCATAACTCACCCTTTTGGGGTTAAGAGAGATGGAAAAGCAAGTAATATTTCAAATAGATAAAGAAACACAAACACCTCAACTTACCCCTTTGGGGTTTAGGTGAGAGGGCCAGAGGGAGATGGGAAACAAAGGGTTTCTTACGAGCCACATGTGCTGTTTAGATAAAATGACGTTATAGCTAAATAAATAAATTAAGAAGATAACCAGGCTTTGCGGCGAACCGAGATCGAGAGGGTGAGGAAAGTAAATTGCCTACGTTCACGTGACACAAAATCAATTTTGCCTACATTTCAATTTTAAAGGTAAACCGTCGGCACTATTTTTGACAGTTCCGCACGAAGGTTAAAAGACCACTACATTTTTTGGGCACTTGTTAAAGAATTTATGGATGAACCCTAAATTGGTTACCTAACGTTCGTGCCACCTATAAAGTTGACATAATTAAAGTTAATGCCGTCCTTCATTAAAGTTCGAACCAAACATTATGAATTTTTAAAAAACAAAAAATGAGTCTTGTGGCCGCAAATTCATTTTTTGTTTTTTAAATATTTGGGATTTTTAGTTCTGCGCAACAAGCAGCGACAGGTGGCGCACACAGGTACCACGTCTCTGAGTATGTATGCAGCTTTAACTGCCAGGTACAATCCTATGACTCTCTGATGATTCCTAATAAGGATGCAACAAGTTTGTAGGCATCTGAATTCTCCATTAGACATTGGAGGCCTGGTTGTAATGAAGTGAGCAGCGCTGCCAGGTCGAATTTAAGGAAGGCAGTAGTTTAAAGATAAAAAAACTCAGTAGATTTCGTATTTTTTCCCAATAGTTGACGATATATAGCCGCAAACAAGCAAAAAAAAGCTTTGTCTAGGGTAATATTTTATTACAAGACAACAAAAAACGTCATTAATGCGAAAGGAAATGACAAGGCCTAAAGCCTAAGGTCCACAAAGAATATAAGTAGGTACATATTTTGTGCTAAAGCCTATCACAGTAAATCTACTGCTCATATTTTTTGAAAACCGAAGAATGTAGTAGATTCTGCCGCAAAAACAGGAGTCAGTAGACAGAGATCCCAAAGCAGCGAATCTACTGAAAAATCAGTAGACCTGGCAACGACGGAAGTGAGAAACAAAAACGCTCTGTCCGATATGCCACGAGTGTTAATTTTATTATGAATTTTGACAGCAGGGCACCCAAAAACACTCTGGCCGGATAGCTTGAACGTAGGTTTTGGATAGCCCCATCAACCAAGAAGAGCGCGGCCTAACCTCATTTTGTCATAATAATCATTCCCAATGAGACTGTGTTTTCTTATTTATAGTTGGATATCTGCACTTAAACGTGAACATTTAACTGAAACTTTCCTGGAAATCGCGAGTATTTGTTCCAAGGTTTTAACCTTCGTGCGGTACCGACTTTATTAAAGTCGGGCTATGCCAACTTTATGTACCGATAAGTCCCTACTATAAAATGTAGTAAGATTTTGAAATAAAATTTTTATTAAAAACAGTTCATCAACTAGATTCTCCTTGCCCCAATTGTGGTGGAAAATATATCATTCAGTCGGTACTAGATTTATGACGCACATTGCTCGCATTTAATATGAGGTCAGATAAGTCTTGTAGCGGATCATGTATTGGAGAATGATAACTTTGTTGGGATAGAAAATCTAAAATTGTTAAAATTTGTAAGTACTTATTACTAAGAAATTAGATGCCTATGAGAGTTTAGAAATTGCTAAGAATGATAAAACTGTCATAAATAGGGACAAGGGTAAAATACCCATAGCACATTGAATACTTCTTAGCGTTGAACAGATATTACGTAGTAAACCTTGCGCTCTTTTTCATGCTTTAAGGAATATGACTATCAGTATCGTTAGATGTTAGGTGTTAGATGTAATTTTTAATCTTCTCCTGAAGGTGCTAAACATAAAGTTTTGAAAAAGTGGTAAAACGTTTCTGAATTAATCATTTATAGCAAAGGTTCTACTCTTAGGGCCGGTTTCCTAATAGCGGGTTACCAGAGAGTTAAATTAACTCGGGCTATAAATCCCAGATTTTTATTGTTTATATTTTTAGGTTAACCCTGGGGTAATATAACATACGTACCCTCGCCTTGAAGCCAGGGCCTTGGAGCTAACTTTAACCCGCGTTTTAAAGATTTTTATAAGGTTATGCTACTTGATACTGGGCCACTTTCCCACTTTGGCTTAACTTAAGTTTAAGGATAAGTGACAACTTAGATTTAAGTCCTAACTGGCTTGCAGAGGTTAGAAAAAGTTGTAACTTGGCTCAGCCAACCACAACCTAGAAAATAGTTGAAATGTACGCATTGCTCCTTTGAAGGCGGTTTATCTATGGGTTTTGCCCAACAAAAAAAAAACCAATTTGACATTTTTAATTGTCAACTGTCATTGTCGACATTGATTTGTTCAGTCGGAGCCTGGTGATGCTGGTGATGCTAACATATCATTTGTACACTTACCTTCTTAAATTACTCTTAACGTATTAGGTAGTTATTTCACGTCGTTTTTCGCCTTTTGCACGAAACACTAATCATTTGCGAGTTCTATATATCTACTTTAAACTTAAAACCATCCGGTAAATAATAAACATAAACTTGTAACCCATTGTTACCTTTTAAACAAGGAAGAAAACAATTTACTTTAGAATTTTTCAATTTACTTTAGTTTTTCGACGTCCCCAAATTCGAGCTCTTAAGTGTAGAGGGCCAAAAACATACTTAAGTACCAATTTGACATAACCTGCAATCACTTAAGCCTAAGTTGCAATTTTTAACAGCCCTTGCAAGCACTTAAGTCTAAGTTATATATACTATTACTTCAGTGTTCAGTGTTTCTAGTTTATTCATAAATTTAAGGTTAAATGTAAAATTATTATGTGTATTGATTGATATTGAGATAACGCTAACTCGCTATCGAGAAACCGGTCCTTAGTAGTATAATTGATTTTAAACCCAGTACTGCCATAAAGTTAGCCACAACGCAACAATAGAACTTTTTGAATTAAAACAGTCATGTGACCCGAATTGTCGTCGCAGTTACGGCAATTGTATAAGTATGCAAAATTTAAACTATTTAAACTATTGTTCGCTTAAAGTTAAACATGTTTGCTTATACAAATAATATTTTATCTGTGTCTGGGTAGCCGCTATTTCAAAACTGCATTTCGGGCCAAATTAAATTTAATAAAACCGAATGAAACAGAACAATAGCACTAAACATGTAGGTAATAAAACTCCGACAGAAGTTTAATTCGCCTTGCGCGAAGTTTTCGGAGCAAAGTATCCACTGTAGCGGAGGTCGAAGAATTAAAACTTTTTAATTAACAAGGGTTGGGACTTACCACGCATTAACGACGAATATTTTATTAAAAAAATTGCAAGAAAACGTTTTATTTCAGTTTTTTCAACATGACCTTTTCCTGACCCGCGACGAAAACATTACCACGTTTATTTCGTGCGTTCTATCGGGTTAGAAAGGCGATCTACTTGAAAAAGTCCTGGAAATAAACAGCTCAGTACTGAGCCTCAGTCAAGCCACCTCCCCCGGAAAGATATTCGATTTTTGATATACTTAAAATTTCGAACTAATTTTGAACCACTTTTAAAAATTTGAAACCACACTCCTTCCGGTTTTTTTTATATTCAAAATGGGGGGTGCAGCCGGACGCCAAGCTACACCCTCCTTATTTAAAGTCTAGAGAAAAATGAAAAGCAACTATCTCAAAATTAGGAACTAATTTAGAACTCCTCACCAAAAAGAATTTCAAAATCCACTATTAACCCTATTTTTCAAAGAAAATATGGTGAGGGTTGACGTCAAGTCACAGCCCCCGCCCCGAAAGTTATTCGAGTTTTGATATGGTTATAATTTTGAACTAATTTTGAACCACTTTTAAAAATTTGAAACCACACTCCTTCCGGTTTTTTTTTTAATATTCAAAATGGGGGGTGCAGCCGGACGTCAAGCTACACCCTCCTTATTTAAAGCCCAGAGAAAAATGAAAAGCAACTAATTAATATTAATTAAGAACTAATTTAGAACTCCTCGCCAAAAAAGAATTTCAAAACCCACTATTAACCCTATTTTTTAAAGAAAATATGGTGGGGGGTGCAGGTTGACGTCAAGTCACAGCCCCCCCTCCCGAAAGATATTCGATTTTTGATATGCTTAACATTTCGAACCAATTTTGAACGACTTTTAAAAATTTTAAACCACACTCCTTCCCGGTTTTTTTTTAATATTCAAAATGGGGGGTGCAGCCGGACGTCAAGCTACACCCTCCTTATTTAAAGCCCAGAGAAAAATTAAAAGCAACTAATTAATATTAATTAAGAACTAATTTAGAACTCCTCGCCAAAAAGAATTTCAAAACCCACTATTAACCCTATTTTTTAAAGAAAATATGGTGGGGGGTGCAGGTTGACGTCAAGTCACAGCCCCCCCCCCCGAAAGATATTCGATTTTTGATATGCTTAACATTTCGAACCAATTTCGAACTAATTTTGAACGACTTTTAAAAATTTTAAACCACACTCCTTCCCGATTTTTTTTTAATATTCAAAATGGGGGGTGCAGCCAGACGTCAAGCTATACCCTCCTTATTTAAAGCCTAGAGAAAAATGAAAAGCAACTAATTATTATTAATTAGGAACTAATTTAGAAATCCTCGCCAAAAAGAATTTCAAAACCCACTATTAACCCTATTTTTTAAAGAAAATATGGTGGGGGGTGCAGGTTGACGTCAAGTCACAGTCCCCCCCCCCCGAAAGATATTCGATTTTTGATATGCTTAACATTTCGAACCAATTTCGAACTAATTTTGCACGACTTTTAAAAATTTTAAACCACACTCCTTCCCGGTTTTTTTTTTAATATTCAAAATGGGGGGTGCAGCCGGACGTCAAGCTACACCCTCCTTATTTAAAGCCTAGAGAAAAATGAAAAGCAACTAATTATTAGTAATTAGGAACTAATTTAGAACTCCTCACCAAAAAGAATTTCAAAACCCACTATTAACCCTATTTTTCAAAGAAAATATGGTGGGGGTTGACGTCAAGTCACAGCCCCCGCCCCGAAAGTTATTCGAGTTTTGATATGGTTATAATTTTAAACTAATTTTGAACCACTTTTAAAAATTTTGAGCCACACTCCTTCCTGTTTTTTTTTTAATATTCAAAATGGGGGGTGCAGCCGGTCACCAAGCTACACCCTCCTTATTTAAAGCCCAGAGAAAAATGAAAAGCAACTAATTAATATTAATTAAGAACTAATTTAGAACTCCTCGCCAAAAAGAATTTCAAAACCCACTATTAACCCTATTTTTTAAAGAAAATATGGTGGGGGGTGCAGGTTGACGTCAAGTCACAGCCCCCCCCCCCCCGAAAGATATTCGATTTTTGATATGCTTAACATTTCGAACCAATTTCGAACTAATTTTGAACGACTTTTAAAAATTTTGAGCCACACTCCTTCCCGGTTTTTTTTTTAATATTCAAAATGGGGGGTGCAGCCGGACACCAAGCTACACCCTCCTTATTTAAAGCCTAGAGAAAAATGAAAAGCAACTAATTATTATTAATTAGGAATTAATTTAGAACTCCTCACCAAAAAGAATTTCAAAACCCACTATTAACCCTATTTTTCAAAGAAAATTGGTGGGGGTTGACGTCAAGTCACAGCCCCCGCCCCGAAAGATATTCGAGTTTTGATATGGTTATAATTCTGAACCAATTTCGAACTAATTCTGAACCACTTTTAAAAATTTTGAGCCACACTCCTTCCTGTTTTTTTATATTCAAAATGGGGGGTGCAGCCGGTCGTCAAGGTAAAAAATACCAGGGTCACTAGTGGGCTTTTCGAAATTCTTTTTGGTGATATTAGGAGTTCGAAATTAGTTCTTAATTTTGGGATAGTTGCTTTTAATTTTTTTCTACGCTTTAAATGAGGGGGTGTAGCTTGACGTCCGGCTGCACCCCCCATTTTGAATATTAAAAAAAAACCAGGAAGGAATGTGGTTCAAAATTTTTAAAAGTGGTTCAAAATTAGTTCGAAATTGCTTCGAAATTATTAGCATATCAAAACTCGAATATCGTTCGGGGGGGGGGGGGGCGTGTGGTTTGACTGACCTAAATAAACGCTGTCTCTATCTGGATAGACCGAATTAAACGCCTCTATCCGGATACAGTAGGCTAATTTGAACTTTGAACTGATAACTTCTAGACTTCAAACTAAAAAGAAGAAGAAAAACAATAAGGTTATATTTAATTTACTGAGCGGTATTTTTCGCGAAACCAACCCTTCTTGAGTTTTGGACATAGTTTGATTTATAAGAAGAATTTAAATAAATTTGTTTATTGTTAGTAACTAGTAGTAGTAACTGTACTTTATTGTTTGTAAACATTTACATTTTTATACGATATTGTTCTAAGCCTAGAAATTTTTATAGCGTTACAAAAAAAACCTTACAACTAAAATTAATAGATAAATGTAAAGAATACTATGGTAGTTAATAAACCTAATAATTCAGCTAATTTATTTTGCTTTTTTTATACTTAACAACTAAAAAAAGAATTTGGAGACAGAGGCCCTCTCAGAAAATTTTGCTAATACCTGCTCTATTCGTTTCTCAAAAAAGAACGGAGCTTAAGTATTCCTAAGATGACGGTGGCTATTTGCTTGACGTTATGAATAGTTAGATTAATTATCTAGGACTTGTACTATATAGCCAAATTTGTTTATCATCACAATCTTTTGTTGGAGTTAAGAAGAAGTTTCAATTTAGAAGGAAAGAAAATTAAAAAATTTAAACCCACGCGGAGTTTTAATAGTAAACACACTAGAACAAATTTAAATTGGGGTTATATGTCACTCTAATTAAAACTTACCCTTGTTAATTAATTTTTCCAATTAATACCTGATGTCGCATAACGATTTGGATCGGTAATAATAAAATAAGGAGTAGATTAATGTTGTATTTATTTAAAAGGTGTTTTTATTTATGAAATGTATTGAAAAACTTAAATGCAAGTTTTGTTTACATTTCTGTTACTGTCGAAATATCAGTTTCAGTTCAAATCACAAACAGCGAGTTCGGATCTCTTACCTCTGGTTGTACCTTCTCTTGCACCAACTTCTATTGATGAAAGCTACAGCTTTGAAATGAGTAAGCTTTGAGTAAGGAAAGTTTTCTTGACTGAGCTTTTAGATAACCTCAATGTTTTAATTTCAGTTTTTAATGGCCACTCGCACCAACGTTTTTAGGATACACCTTGCCCTAGGTATCCCCTAAATTTAGGTGGGTGTCAGTTTTCATTTGCTGAAGCGTTTAGGTGAGTCCTAAACGTGTTAGGTTAGCCGTAAACTTAGGTAGTCGATTTTGGGTCCCTAGCTCCTACCTTACCCTTACCTATTGATAATATAACCTCAAAATTCAACTAACCACAATCTTTTTTTTGTGGCTGTGTTGTAAAAATGTTTTTTTTTGGATATGGAGGCGTGGGACGATGATCTGGAGCTCTTAGAAATAATTGAGAATGGCTTTCCACGTCAAGTTTATGACAGGTCCAATCATTTTGAGGATATGGGCAACCTAACTTTTTTCAAAAGGTTTAGATTAACGAAACCTACCGTGATGTTAATTTTTGAGCAGATTGAAAATCAGCTGGAGTATCCTCATAACCGGTAAGCTCTGCGGATTTATAAACTCAACGGTCAAGATACTTATACTATAAATATGTCTTTTTTTCCCTTAGCAAAAGACAAAGGGACAGGGTTGCATCACCGTCGAACAGTAAAGGCCCATTAACTCAATTTTTAATGCTTAATAGGGATATTTTGGAACGCTTAAAATTTTGACAACTTTGACAGCCGCTGTGGTAGTGTTTAACAACCACTACCACTCACTTAAAAAAAAAGATGAGGAAAAATAAAAAATTTGGCTTAATTTTACAAAATAAGTGTTTTATATGTAATATTTTATTATTTTTAAAATTAATTAAGCCAAAATTCTCTAAAATTAACCAGAAAAATAACCACAACTACAACGAAATGGATTCGTAGCTTATGGCAATGGCAGTGGTTAACTACCACAACGGAATGGCGTTTAGCTATTGCGCAGACGCAGTAATTACTACAACCACTACGAAGTGTCAAATAAGCGTTCCAAAATATCCCTATTGTGTATTAATTTTATATCTCTATCTGTTTCCAGCTTCCTAAAAGACAGAGGTCAAAAATTAAGCACTATGCATTAAAAGTTAAGTAAATAAGCCTTAACCATACCATCAAGTTTATAAATCCAGGGTTAATAGGTTTTTGTTACCATACCGCACCACCTCGCTGAAAGAATATCAAACATATTGTAGCAAAAATGTATACACACTCAGGCAGGCATAAAAATATTGCCTGTATGCATAACCTCTCTGTAACATTTTACATTGCAATAAATTAGAAAAATCTGAAAAATCAATTCAACCATATATCTTTAGGAAACCAATTTTTCACCTGTTTAAGTACTTGCTAAAAAATTTGGGCGACGGAGGCAGAGAGAATTGGCAGATAACCCAAGGAATAACGTTTTTTTGACAGAATTTGCGACGTTACCGAATGTTTTGCTTATCTAACCAAGGGTACGTATAAAATTTGCCAAGCAAGCCATTTCAGTTTAGGTGACGGGTTGGGGTTTCCCTAGAACTAGGGGGCACCTATTCAGGTGTACTCTAGGTTTGGGTTGGTGCAAGTGGCCATAAATAAATTAATATAGTTGTTTTGTTGTTGTTCGTGCATAGTCAGTGACCTTCACTTATGTTTTTTTTTGCCTCGTAGTGCCTTCATAAATATATTTTTGTGCTGAAAACGGTTTTGCTGTACAAAATTGCAGGTGTTTTATTGATTAATGAACAACCTTTCTGGGGGACATAAATTTAAACCACCCTCCAGAGGTGGTCTAAAAAATCAGCATCTTTATAACATCAAACACAGATAATGAAGCTATTATGTGCCAAATTTTTGGCGTATTCACCATTTGCCATTTTGAAACCTGTCAAAAAAAATTAGTTGTAGGACATTTTCTCCTATAATATGGTATATTTTGAGAATAAGAGCAGTTTTTCAGTGGTATTTTGCAATAACAATACAAAATAATAAATAACTTTGTGTCTTTTCTGTATGGGTAAGTGTTTTTTGAAAATTGGTTTTAAAATTTAGTACTCTTCCGCGACTATGAATACTGTTTTGGCCAAAAAAAAAACGCTTATTTATTACAAAAAAGGCCAAACTCCGTATGGTCTCATTTATTTCTTTATTAATTAATACCGAGTTTAATGATAATCTAGAGAAAAAAGTTGTCGCAATAAAATGTCTTGAATTGCCGCACACGTGACCAATTATCGCAATCGGCGTCGTAGCCGCACCATCGTCATTAAGTTTTCAACGTACGTATTCAATTACGCGACTTTTTATGGTTATTGCCGATGATAAAAATGAAATAATTACATGCCTCGTACACTTCGATTGCATACATCGCATCCAGTATTATTTCTTCTTTCATGTCGATAATTTTCTCTCGCTCGATCGTCCAGTGATGAAAGGTTTTTTTTTCTTAGATAAATCGATGCCTCAACGATGAGAATTGAATACCGTTGATAATAATAGGGAACGTCTCTATTTTATTATGTGTTTGATGATAAATAACCATCAGTTAGAGTTCTTTATTTTAAATTATTAATGCAATGCAAGAATATTCAATTTGTAAAATGAAATTATCTGCGAAATGACGGTCGCAAATATGACAGGTTTTCATTGATTTATCATGCCTTCACTGGGCTGCGTTCAGAATGCCCACATCAGTGTAAAAACCGGTGCGTGGTGTGTCGCCGTTCAGGAATATGAAAATGACCGGTGCGTCTCATTTTCGTCGTTCAGAAAATGTGGTTTGTCTACTGGTGCGTCTATAGTGTCTTTAACTAAGCCACTAATATGCGGCAATAAGGGTCAAAATTGCACATATTTATGTCTATTTTAGTGAGCTTATCACACCACACCGTCACTCCAGTCTCGACTTGGGCGATGGTTGATGTGCTTGAATGAGGTTATGATATGGTGAAATTTGGATAATTTTTAACGACAACACTGTTTAAAAGATTAATTTTATTCAATTCTTTTTAACTAACTCTGTATAATATATAGTTTTTAATTTTAAGCCAATAGATCTAATAAGTATAAAAAGTAAAAAAATCGTGCCGTTTTTATTTTTCTTTCTTTTTTTAAATGTGATGTCTTCTTGGTCTAGTATATATATTTTATTTATAGTCTAAAGTTCTAGCTGATACTTGATCATTTTCACATCATATTTGAATGATCCGTTAAGAAATAAAAAAGTAGTGGGGACGGTTTTAAAAGCTATCCAACATTTGTAGCCTAAAAACATGCCTTTTTTGGGTCATTTCGTATTGGATAATGTCACAAAAGAAAATCAACCCTGGAAACCAACGCAAAACCCAGCATTTGAAAATAAGAAAGGACAAAAAGTCTATTTTTACATATGTGTACCCACTTGTAGCCCAAAAAAATATGTTTTTGGGTCATTTCTTATAAGGTAATGTCCCACAAGAAAAGCAACTCCAGAAACCAACCCAACTTTCAAAAATAAGAGGAAACAAAATGACTATTTTATCATTTATCCCAGCATCCCTTTGTTTTGTTTTTCAGCCGACATTAGACAAGAATGATAGATTATGTGTGCGCACCCACACCATGGTGTGGGCTTTCTCAACACAGTCCTGCTCTCAGATCACCCCCAGCCACAAATCTGTCCTGGAGTGGTCTGAGGGCGATTCCGAATACTAGCACTCGACTTGCAATCGTAAATCAAACGCGTTTACGCTCTAAAATTTATTTTTATTTATATTTTCGTGGGCTCCGGTTCAAAAAAGCCATGTTTAATTTGGAGATATTTAAAAGAGCGACCTTCAAATAGGCGATATATTAAAGTGGCGACAGTAATAAAGGCGAAATATTTAAACAGCGACATTGAAAAGAGGGACATTTAGACAAAACAGCGACATACTAAAAGAGCGACATTCAAAATAGCGACATTTAAAACAGCGATATATTAAAATAGCGACAGTCAAAACAGCGACATTGAAAACAGCGATATAATAAAATACCGACTTAAGAAAAGAGCGACTACTCAATTCGCCATAGATAAAAAAGAGGGACATTTAGACAAAACAGCGACATACTAAAAGAGCGACATTCAAAATAGCGACATTTAAAACAGCGATATATTAAAATAGCGACAGTCAAAACAGCGACATTGAAAACAGCGATATAATAAAATACCGACTTAAGAAAAGAGCGACTACTCAATTCGCCATAGATAAAGTTCCTTCGTTATAGTTATTAACGTTGCCATGTTAAAAGAGCGACACATCAGAGCGATATTTAAAACACCGATATATTAAAAGAGCGACAAATCAGAAGAGCGACAATTACAATAGCGGCATTTAAAACAGTATTGATATTAGTCAACATGTTTCTTGGTTGGTTGGTTTGGTTGTTTTGGTTGGTTGGTTTGGTTGGTTTGGTTGGTTTGGTTGGTTTGGTTGGTTTGGTTGGTTTGGTTGGTTTGGTTGGTTTGGTTGGTTTGGTTGGTTTGGTTGGTTTGGTTGGTTTGGTTGGTTTGGTTGGTTTGGTTGGTTTGGTTGGTTTGGTTGGTTTGGTTGGTTTGGTTGGTTTGGTTGGTTTGGTTGGTTTGGTTGGTTTGGTTGGTTTGGTTGGTTTGGTTGGTTTGGTTGGTTTGGTTGGTTTGGTTGGTTTGGTTGGTTTGGTTGGTTTGGTTGGTTTGGTTGGTTTGGTTGGTTTGGTTGGTTTGGTTGGTTTGGTTGGTTTGGTTGGTTTGGTTGGTTTGGTTGGTTTGGTTGGTTTGGTTGGTTTGGTTGGTTTGGTTGGTTTGGTTGGTTTGGTTGGTTTGGTTGGTTTGGTTGGTTTGGTTGGTTTGGTTGGTTTGGTTGGTTTGGTTGGTTTGGTTGGTTTGGTTGGTTTGGTTGGTTTGGTTGGTTTGGTTGGTTTGGTTGGTTTGGTTGGTTTGGTTGGTTTGGTTGGTTTGGTTGGTTTGGTTGGTTTGGTTGGTTTGGTTGGTTTGGTTGGTTTGGTTGGTTTGGTTGGTTTGGTTGGTTTGGTTGGTTTGGTTGGTTTGGTTGGTTTGGTTGGTTTGGTTGGTTTGGTTGGTTTGGTTGGTTTGGTTGGTTTGGTTGGTTTGGTTGGTTTGGTTGGTTTGGTTGGTTTGGTTGGTTTGGTTGGTTTGGTTGGTTTGGTTGGTTTGGTTGGTTTGGTTGGTTTGGTTGGTGTTGGTTGGTTTGGTTGGTTTGGTTGGTTTGGTTGGTTTGGTTGGTTTGGTTGGTTTGGTTGGTTTGGTTGGTTTGGTTGGTTTGGTTGGTTTGGTTGGTTTGGTTGGTTTGGTTGGTTTGGTTGGTTTGGTTGGTTTGGTTGGTTTGGTTGGTTTGGTTGGTTTGGTTGGTTTGGGTTGGTTGTTGGTTGGTTGGTTGGTTTGGTTGTGTTTGGTTGGTTGGTTGGTTGTGTTGTTTGTGTTGGTTTGGTTGGTTTGGTTGGTTTGGTTGGTTTGGTTGGTTTGGTTGGTTTGGGGTTTGGTTGGTTGGGTTTGGTTGGTTTGGTTGGTTTGGTTGGTTTGGTTGGTTTGGTGGGTTGGTTGGTTGGTTGGTTGGTTGTTGGTTGGTTTGGTTGGTTTGGTTGGTTGGTTGGTTGGTTTGGTTGGTTTGGTTTGGTGTTGGTTGGTTGGTTGGTTTGGTTGGTTGTTGGGTTGGTTTGGTTGGTTTGGTTGGTTTGGTTGGTTTGGTTGGTTTGGTTGGTTTGGTTGGTTGGTTGGTTGGTTGGTTGGTTGGTTGGTGTTTGGTTGGTTGGTTTGGTTGGTTTGGTTGGTTTGGTTGGTTTGGTTGGTTTGGTTGGTTTGGTTGGTTTGGTTGGTTTGGTTGGTTTGGTTGGTTTGGTTGGTTTGGTTGGTTTGGTTGGTTTGGTTGGTTTGGTTGGTTTGGTTGTTTGGTTGGTTTGGTTGGTTTGGTGGGTTGGTTGGTTGGTTTGGTTGGTTTGGTTGGTGTTGGTTGGTTTGGTTGGTTTGGTTGGTTTGGTTGGTTTGGTTGGTTTGGTTGGTTTGGTTGGTTGGTTTGGTTGGTTGGTTTGGTTTGGTTGGTTCGTTTAGTTGGTCGGTTTAGTTGGTTGGTTTGGTTGGTTGGTTTGGTTAGTTTGGTTGTTTTGGTTGGTGTGTTTTAAAACCAACCACCCAAAACAAACAAGTAGTGTAATTTCACACAGAGCTTTACTTTACCACCTTTTTTTGCACAAAATTCATAATTCTTGCCCTATTTTGAGACCCACTAGAGACGTAATTGCCCATTTTTTTTTCAAAAAAGATGCCATAAGCGTTTAAAAATTAAAGGAACAAAAATAACAAATATTTTTTGGATTAATCTCGTATCGCTCGGGAGCGGTTAAATTATGATGTTAATTATTATGTCGTATGTTTAAATTAAAAGGACAGTAGTAATTATTTAAAAATAAAAGATTAAAAGATCTTGGGTGGAAAAAACTAAAATTCAAACTTGGATGGGTATCCCACAAAGATCACACAAAGGACCTAAGCGAAAAGAGAAATAATCAAATGATGTTTCCCCCTGGGCAACCAGTGCCGGCTCATCAGTGGTTCCACCGGTCACCCTCCCCGATGCCTATTTGTGAGTGATTCAAAGTTGGAAATCAAAGATGGTGTTGAATGATGTTTGGGGAGGGTGACCGGTGGAACCACTGATGAGCCCGCACTGGTTGCCTAGGGCGAAACATCATTTGATAATTTCTCTTTTCGCTTTGGTCCTTTTTGTGATCCTTGTGGGATACTCATCCAAGTTTGAATTTTCGTTTTTTCCACCCAAGATCTTTTGATCTTTTGTTTTTAGATTCTTTTCGGTTGAAGTAACTGATTCGGAGGTTTTTTTAACTTCTTTTTGTAGTAGTAATTATGTTCAGCTCACAAAAATTTGCTAAATGTCTCAACAAAATGTAACATATACCGCGTTTGTTTATTCGCTCGAGGAGCTGAGCGCATAGAGCTTGAGCAGAGTTCAGCTGATAACCGAGGTCACACAGCTTAAAACAAAGAAATTAACGCATTTTGGATGTTAATAATCTTGTTTTTTTTCTTCTGGGTTTATATTATGAACAAAGCATTTTCTCCCATGAAAAAGTACCCACAATGCCACGGAATAGGAACATGAATGTTTACAAGCGTGTTGTGCTCGCTCGATACATATACGAACCCAAAAAAGAGCTGCACAGTTTCCTCGAATTTGAATAAACAAATGGAATTTTGTGATTTCGCGCACACAGAGCGCATAGGTTAATATAACTTATCCAAAACCGTTCACAATTAAAACACGTTCGGCGATTTGTCCATGACGTCATTCGCTCAGAAAAACATCTTATCTGAACACGAGTCTTGTGGAATATGAACATCTACTTAATGTACAAATAATAATACACTAGACCACTAGGAAACACATTTCAACTTTTGTTTTCTTTCCTGAACAAAAACTATTTTTTTGAGTTTTAACCACATCTAAAAAGAGAGGACTCAAGAAATTAATGTTTAAAACGACATGTTACATTCTAGATTTTGATAATACAAAAGAAGTTAGACAACCAGGTTTTTATAGTTTCCTCTCTAGTATTTCCCAAAAAATTTGTTCCAACTATTTTAAATGCATTTCAAACGTCTTTTTCCTTGCCTTGAAGTATGGAATCGCATTCTCCGAAAAGTTTCCTAATCTGGGGACCCTATTCCCTCTTTAACTTTAACGTCACTGATTCTGGGGAACTTTCTTTTAAATAACTAAAAGCATGACCTTCTTTGTCCATGGCCTTCACGACATTTTTCATAGGTCCTAATTTTATATGAAGTGGCGGTAGTAAAATCTTTTCTGGGGGAATTAATGGCATTCTGGTCACATTATTTTCCCTATCAATACTTATCATTACTTAAATTCAAACACACCCTCAAAATTCACTCTCTCCGACTAATTCCCAACATCTAACACTTTAGAATTTCAAAAG
The DNA here is from genome assembly GCA_963921995.1 of Oxystoma pomonae. Lineage (NCBI taxonomy): Eukaryota > Metazoa > Arthropoda > Insecta > Coleoptera > Brentidae > Oxystoma > Oxystoma pomonae. Next base: position 93,467,412 of record OY998166.1, on the reverse strand, counting down.
TATCGAAAATAATTTTCTAGAAACGAAAAACACCTGAACCACAAATTGATGGAAAATAATGCTCGATCCTTAAATGAGCAGAACAACAATCCATCCGAATAGCTATTGGGCATGCGTCAAATTTAAATCTCTAGAGCGCCGTAGGCCATGGACTGCGGCGTTGACTAGTTTCTCTATTTGGAAGATGACACGGGGATTTTTTTTTATTAAACGATTTTATTTAACTCCACAGTTTCTGGCTGTTTATAACTATATCAAATATTGCGGTTAATTTTTGACACACTTGCCGTGAACCGATTTTAATATTATCAAAAAATCTGGGGGTAGGGGGTGACTGAGGGATGTAAAGGGGGTAAATTATTACAATATCACAACTTACTTCGATTCTTCTCTGCAGTAAGCCTGGCAACGTAGCACTTGAATTCGTGGCTATTAGTACAAATTCTTTTCGGACAGATATGGGTTCTTGAATTTTGTGGTTCGGCATTATTATGTTTCTATTAAATTATTTTCATTAAAAATATTTTCTGACATTTTGTGTTTCTATAAACATATGATTCGTTTAAGTTTAATTCCATGCATATATTTTCTAGCGATTTCATTTTCGAGACAATTTTTTTCGGACCAATTATTTTATTTTCTTCTAAATTCTGACAAATTATGTTTCTGCCAAATTTGGTGTCGGGTTTTTAGAGAGACCCTAAAACCGGAGCTAACTGAGACTTTGATAAGATTGTTAATTCTTATACTGAAATAAGTAAAATTTTGCTTTTTTGGTCTAGGAAACATTTTTGCTGTTCCCCAGTATAATTGACCACTTTGCTTAACGCCATCTCTTGTAAGTAATTCATTAGGCATTTTTTGGGTATATTGTAAAAAACCCACAAAAACTTGTTGATCGTAGGACATAGTTAATCCAAAGTCAGGCCTATTTTTTTATTAGCGAGACCAGACCGCTAAAAAGGCTTATCGAGGAGACAAAAGACAGCAAAACGTGCAGAACAAAAAACCTCCAACAAATTTTATATTTCACAGAATCCCATAATATACGATTTCCCATTCTTTTCTTCACTGTCATTTAATCGTATTCATTTGAACCATTGTCTTGCCCTTGCCGCCGCGTCCACGTCGGCCATGAAAAACATCGCGACTCGGCCTTCTATTCTCGAAGTTTGCTCAGGGATTTTTTTCGTTGGTTGACAGTAAGCGCCACGACTTTTCAATAGCATTTTTGGCTCAGTCAACCTACACCCCCTCTCAACGAAACTCAATTTGGATATTGTAAAAATTATGCACTAATTGTGTACTAATTTAGTCCCCTTTTAAAAAATTTTGTACTTAATAAATAACGGAGTTATTCGTACTTAAGAGAGGGGGAGGGGTGTGGCTTGGCGCTAAGCTGCATCCCCCTATGCTTAGGAGATAGATTTAATGAAAGTACATATGTCACAATTTTGTACTAATTATGTACTCTTAAAGAAGGGTACTTTTAGTTTACAAAAACCATCGGTTCATAAGATTTTTGTTTGTTTGTTATAAGGTGTGTAGCTTGATATTACCCTCTGCTTAGAAAAGAGATTCGACCAAAAGTGACTCTGCCAGAATTTGGTACTAATTATGTACTAATTTCGCCTCCTTCTAAAAAATTGCCTACTTTCAAGATAACGTGTTGATTTTTTGTTTATGTGGTAGTACAAGCGTTCGCAGTAAAAATTATGATGAATAGGTAACCCTCGCCATTTTTTGATAAGATCTGCCTTTTCTCATCCTGAATACGAAATGGACAATCCTGTACCTCAAAATTGTGGATAAGGTGGGCAATTTTAGAGGTCACGTGATGAATAGGGTAACCCCCACCATTTTCACATATACAGGGTTCCTAAGCAAATCCTTAGGAGGCCAAGCAGCCGTGTATAAGACGCAGACAAACGGAAAAGCACATTAGGCAGAAAAGGATGGGCATGCGGCGATGTTGTCACTACATCTTACACGTAGTAAATCCATTCCAGGTTGTTGTTTTCTAATGTTTTCCATTTTCATACCTTTAGGACTGGAATAAAAATTGTTTTTGCTCGACTTTAATACCAAACTGATGAAAGATATCGTAAAAAAAATATTTTTCGGCTTTTCATTTTGTAACCATTGTCCTTACGCACTGTTTACAGGCTGGGGACTGAGATACATGCAAATGCCTAACTTAAAGCGTTCATACACGGCCGGAGAAATCGACTGAGATATTTCCGTAGAAACTTTATCAAGCTGACGCCTTCGAACGTCCAACCCGGGTTTTGCACTTTGATTCGAAATCAAAAAGGAGAAACAGTCAGATGTGGGGCCGTGCACAAATTACGTAACGGTGATTTTACCAATTTTTGACCCCCTCCCTATGTAATGTTTTGTAACGGTTTGGCACGCCACTCCCCTAATATTACGTAACGATTTCAAGACCCCCCCCCCCAAAAAAAAACTTTTCACTTATTTTCATTCCAAATTTACTTAGTTTCACACAAATGCAAACGCTGTCGAAAACCCCCCTCCCCCCTACGTAACGTTTGTAATGACCATTACGTAATTTGTGCACGGCCCCTGTAGTCCCAGTGGAGGAGGGCGAGAAAATTGATATTTTTCTCTTCAAAATTATACTCGTTAGACCTATTTCTTTGCGTTCCCGAAATAACGTAATTTAAAAAAAAAAATTATAAGCGGCGCCATTTTTATTTCGTGCTTTGTTTTTCTAACATTTTTGCGTTCGGCTAATTTAATTGAAAAAATTTTGCCTGCGGCACCCTTTATCTTCTCACTCGAAACCAAGATCTCCCGTTTTAGGAAAACTGATCCCGTCTCTGTTTCTAAATTTTTTCGAATAAAAGTAGAGTATGACCATGGGGGAAATAATAATTTCGAGAAAGTTAAAGAAAAAAATAAAAAAAGTGGCAAAGCTCAAGTTTTTCGTAAAAAAAACGTTTTTTGTAAAGAAACAGAGCAAAATAAATCTTTTCACCCCTTTTTGGGTGTTACAAATATTGGCAGACCCTTATTTTTCGCTTTTACCCTCTCGCTAGTTTTGAAGAAAATATCAAATGTAATGTAGGGCCAGCTTTATTTAAAATCAATAATATCGAAAGCAAAAAGCTCTGCAGGAAAAACAGCGCCGTTTATTGATTTCTTTGGCTGCTAGTGCTAGCTGCATGGTTTGGCCGTTTCCGGATAAATGTCACTAGTAGAACAGAATGGAAAGAAATTTAATTAAAAGCGAAGATATTTCTTTCTAATGTTAACAACCTCACGAGGTTATCGCTCAGTATCGTAAATAATGGACCCTGCCGCCTCTTTTAAGCAAGAAAAAGCTGTGGTTTGGACCTGAAAACATCTAATTTTTAATTAGATCATCTCATGGTGTGACCGTCATCTAGCGGAATTTGCAGACATCTGGTCAACGGTTATTATTGCAACTATGATTTATGCTCACAATGAAAGAGTGGCGACAATTTTTTCTCATGAAATCAGTCCGGAGATAATAACAAACTGGCACCATTGCTCAATATACCTGTTTCTTTTGTGCGCGCAGAACTTTCTATGCCATTTCTGTTTGATTTATTGAAATCCTATCCCTAAGGAAAATCTTAGGAACCCTGTATGATGTAGTAGTACCACCAGACCAAAAATCGCCGGACCTCAATCATGGATAAGGGTTCGGCACACCACTCTAAAATTGGGCATTGTTGCTACATGTTAGACTTGCATCTATCTACTATCGCTACCGTCCCAGCAGAACTTGGTTGACGGTAGACTTTTCTCCCCAGCAGCCCGCCGTCATAGGTTGACCCGAAAATAGAGGTCTCGGTTTCGCTGGTCGAGGTGGCCGTCGGAGTCTCTGACGCATTCCTTGGAGTGGTCCTGCTCTCCGAAAGTGCTAAAGCCTCTTTCAAGTCACCATCTGTCGACTACCGCTACCAAATCTGTCGGAGTCCAGCCGCGTCCCATGGAGTCCCGATCTCGGAGAAGTCCAGTACTCCTTTTTTTTGGGTCACCGGCTAGTCTTCTCTACCCAGTTTGGTGAGGTCCTCGACCGTCCACCTTTGAGTCCCGCAAAGTTTTCGGTGCAGTGGCAACCGTGCCGCCTACTTCTACCTCGTTTGTTGTTATTCTATGCACAACGTCGACTGCAGAGCTGCTGAGAAGTGGGGCCCCGCCGCCCGTCGTCTCGAGTCGCATTCGGTGTTGTGTGAAGCAATGTGTACTTGCCGTGATCCGATCCTGCGGTATCTGTTCTGCAGGCTAAGACGCTGTTCACTAGTCTACGGCGGATTAAATATTCGCTAATATTGTGTAGGTCGATAACTCAGTGGTCCACTAAAAGAGGAGAAATTTCCCGACAAACACATCTGTTACATTAACATAGTATTTACGTAAATCTAAAGTAAAAAAAATTACATAAAAAAAGTTTTCATAAAATTTACAGAATATTTACATAACTTATGTTTCTTTAATTACATCATATTTACGTAATAAGAAGGCATGGCATAATGCAGAACATGGAAGTTACTTTTTACTTTGTTGTGACTTCCAGTTTACATAGAATTTATGTAACAAAGTAATCATGTGATGTAACTTTTCCGTAATATTTACGTAACGTTGTTTGCTGGGTTGTGGTAAATTCATTAAGCTAGTGGCACTATTGAAAATACAATACACTTTTGGCGCCAACAAGATGCAAAATACCAAGACTTTGGTTTAACGGCTTTGAAAATCTGTCGCTACTATCTAGTAGCTTGTATTTTTAATTGTGCCTTCAGCCTTACCATATAACAATGTATGGTGGCCCCTATCCGCCTGCGCACTTCTCACTTCTCGTTTCGCAATTCTGACTTCAGAATCGCACTTCTGACGTCACAAATAGGAAATTTCGCAGTTGTTACGTGCCCCTATCCGCCTGCTCACTTCTCAGTTCTCACTTCCCATTTCTGACGTCAAAATCGCACTTCTGACGTCACAAAGGGGAAATTTCTCAGTTCACTGGTTCTTACATGCCCCTACCCGCCTGCTCACTTCACAGTTCCAAATTTTTTTTATTTATGCCTTTTCCAATTGTAATTTTTACCGTGGTAGGTGAGTTGCATAGAAATGTAAGTTGAGGATGGGCAAATTGCCTATTTTTGCACTTAGCCACATCAGTTTTTCAATGTTGTTTTACTTGAAATATTTAAGTTTATTTTAAAAGTTTACTAGAATATAAAGCATCTAATTAAAATAATCATAATTTTAATATAAGATTCAATATCAATAACAGCGCATTCACCATGATTTGTAGAAAGTAAATAAAAAATGAACAACATATTTTACTCAAATGTAGAAAAAATTATTCCTGGTAACAATGGCTTTTAAAGACTTATTATTTAGTTATATTTTTAGAGAAATGTGTTTTATTCAATTTATTAAAACCTCTAAAAACTTCTCATCGTTCGAACTCCAAAATAATAACTTTTTGTTTAGTTTTTAGAAAATATAAATATAATTTGGTGTTGTAACTGTAAAAAACTATTGCATATTTAAATTTTCTTCTTGTCAAGTAGGCTTACCCTTGTTTACAAACGAAGTTCAAATAGAATTGAAGTTTTAAACTATATAAATTAAAGTAAAAATTGTAAAATCTAACTTTTAATTAAAGCTTGAAAGAAAAAATTAGAAAAGTTTCCCATTTTTTATATAATAAAACGACCCAATAAAAACTTTTTTTTTATACCTTTAAAAAAAAATGATTTTAGAAACTGTCTGCAGATAACTAAAGCATGGCTTTTTTGGCTACCGATGCCAAAAAACTTTTTTTTTGGTCACGGGTGCAAAAAAAGATTTCTGTCCGTTTTTTACCCAAAATTAAAGAGAAATAATGGAAAATAATAATTTAAAGTACTATTGAAAAAATCTAATTATTCTTGCCTAAAAATTAAGCCATTTCCGTCAGTTTTCATCAAGTATTTTCGAAAAAATAATTTAAAAACATCGTCAAAATATCAAACTGTCAAAGATCGAAATGTCGCAATAATGAACGTCACCAAGTAAAAAGGCACATCGCTATGGAAACCATTGTTATTTCATTTACCAGCCGCCTTGATTTATAGTGTAAAGATGGTGTGTTGCGAGAAGTGCTCTTCGTTCGAAATTTTTAAAAGTATTTTCCTTTTTTTCTGGGATTTTTTGATAAAGCTATTAAAAAATAGGGTTCACAACTCGCGGCTAAACTGTGCTTTTTTTTACTCGCGTTTTTAAATACCTCGCTGCGCTTGTTATTTAAACCAACGCTTGTAAAAAAGCACTATTTTACCCACTAGTTGTGAAAACTACTATTTTAATTGAATCATTTGTATATTCTTAATTTTATTATACATTCAATCAACTGTTTTTCTCTCATAGTTGCAAATGGCTGTCCTCCTTATTGATTTTGTTGGGAAGCTTAAAACCCGTTTTTCAAACCCGTTTATTTTTATAGTGAGTTGAACCCCCAATTCTGTGAATTATAAATGGAATAAACCCCGAAGTGCGACGGTTTTGCATCCAGCTGAGAGTTAGCCTCAAAATTAATTAATTCCAGACAATTTTTTTTCAAACTAACACCTCATTTAACTGCGATTTGTTCTTAAACGTGTTCAGCGAATCAAATTTTTTAGTTTTTAACCTCAAAACATGATAAACTAACGAAAAGAAATGGAAAGTGAGAACTGCGAAGTGATCAGGCCGAAAGGGTTGTTACGTAACTGAGAATAGAATATAGGGGCACGTAACAACTGAGAAATTTCTCGTTTGTGACGTCAGAAGTGCGATTCTGACCTCAGAACTGCGAACCGTGAAGTGAAAAGTGAGCAGGCAGATAGGGGCCACCGTAGTTCTGCAGGCTAAGACGCTGTTCACTAGTCTATGGCGGCCCCTCAAAAAAAAAATGAATTAAATATTCGCTGATATTGTGTGGTCGGTAACTCAGTGGTCCACTAAAAGAGGAGAAATTTTCGTTGATGAGATACAACTAACAAGAAGCAAAATACCAAAACTTTGGTTTCACGGCTTTGAAAGTCTGTCGCTACTATCTAGTAGCTTGTATTTTTAATTGTGCCCTTGTATTTTCCGAAAAAAAGGCCGTAGCGATAATAACTCTCCTAATCAAGTTGGCCTGGAAAAAACGCAATGTCAAAAAATCCTCTGGGCGCGAGCAGACTGCGTCAGGCATGCGCAATAGATTCTTCGCCTTTGGCACTTGCCAACCCTGATTTTTACATTATATTTATTTTCTTTTTTATACATTTTGCGACACTTGAGCCATTGTAGTATCTCATAGTTATATGAGCACTACCGACATGAATGCAGTGTTGCTTAAGATTATTTAAGTTTAAGAATATCTCACCATAAAAAAAAAACCAAAGACTTTAAAACCAGTTTATATACAGCCGCAACATACCCGCACTTAGTCCTACCTTGGAGAGACGACAATATTATACGAAATGTGTGTTTAGTGACGTTCGAATAAATATGGAATCCGACAATATTTTTTAATTTAGATGCAAATAAGCGTTAGTCATAAAAAACAATTGGCTGAAAAGATAAGTAGAAAAATGATCATTAAAAAATAATAACCGATGCGATGGTCATTTTTATCTGTATTTTGACAGAACGGCTTAATACTGGCAATTGAATATTGGACACTTGATTATTGAAAACATGTTAATTTCACTGAAAAAAGTTTTATGATGAAGCAAAAAAATTAAATGCAAATATTGTTAAAACATTTCATCTTGAATTTATTCAGGCTACTGAAATAATTTTTTTGTTGGCCTACGTTAGCAAAGTGACAGAAAAACGAAAATAATTTCATACCCATAAGTTTTAGCAACTCTGCACAGGCATGTCGGTAATTATCATAAAACGCCGATAAATCCGCCAATAAATGCGCCAAATAACCTCGATCGAACACCGGAAGAAAAATTTTTTTAATATCTGGGCAGAAACTAAATTGCGTACTCGAAACCTGAAGGTTTTTGTTTTTAAATTTTCGACAAATTTTCGAAAAATTAAAATTACTTGATCTTTACAGTAAGACAAAAGGCAAAAGAATGATATTAAAACTAACAGTTTCTTATCGCTACACAAACTATTCATCTTAAAATTACAAGAAAAGCTTCTGCTGATAATGCTCAAATTTCCTGGATTGATACACACGTGTACGTAACTACTACAACCTTTTTCTTTTTTTTTAAAGATTTCAGATTTAGATTTCGATTTAGCAAGAGGTCACCCTACAATACCTCTTAGATTTAAAAAGAGACAAGATAGCTGAAAGTTGCGGAGACTTTGGTTATATTATTATATGGAACAATATTTACTTTTCTGTTGTTTACAGTAAACCATATAACTATTAGATATATAAAGGACCAGGATGCGAGAAAATCGTCGCGGCAACGGTCAAAATCTAGATTGCTATGACATGGCCAATGGGTTAAAGACGGCTCGATCTGAGCCTGCGCGAGTTTGTAACGTCGAGTCACCTCATTTCTTGTTCAGCGCACTTCCAGCCCGTCTTTAATACATTGGCAACGGCCAACTTGGTATTTCGCAGGGGTTTCCGCGACGCTTTTTATCATAGGGGAATACACGGGCAGGGCCTTTATAGCATCTCATTGATATATGCAGTAAACACACCAATTTTTTACTAAATTTTAGTATTAATATGAAATCTGGAAAATAATTTAAAAATCATGCAAAAAATGATTTTGCCAATTTGAGGTTTGGAAGCTTCCTAACAATAAATGTTTGTAGTATAATTTTATACAAAATAAATTTATTACAAAGTTTGTGTATGATTTATACCAATTTAAATTTTCAACACAATAAAATTATGCCAAACATTGAGACAAAGAAACACACTTCATAGCACCTGGAACATCAAGAAAAAAAAATATTACCTACTAGCTAAAAATGATGTTATTGTGTTTGTTAATTTTGTTATTTTTTCTGGTCATTAGCAGAAAATTCCTTATACTGACTTCTTCAGTACAAAATAAAGTCAATAATGCTTAGAGTATATAGAGACATCTAGGACAGACAAAAAGCTTTAAATATCAATTCGAAGGGCGAGCGCAGAGGTGCCGTTACCTGCAGTATAAATCAACATTAATATTCTAATAATAAGAGGTAGGAATTCAATATTCTTACAAACCTGAACACATGTGAATTAACTCTTATTGTTGTTTGCAAGTTGGTTTATTATTATTTTATTATTATTAAATAGATACTTCATCAAAAGTATGCTTTATTTTATCGTCTTTATAAAAAAAACTTTATAAAAACGTCCGAAAATATCTCATTTGACGCATTGGGAATTAACTACTTCATCAAAAAAAAAAACGTGTTTTTTGATATTTTAATTTAAGGATCTACTAATCTAAGTATATTTCATAAACTTTTTTTTAATTTTCTGTGTACCTACCGGCATGTACCGCCAATGACTGATTTCACTTGCTCTCCCTTTGTTTTCAAAACATTGGACGATTTGTTCCAAAATGTCACTTTAAATGCACTGAAATATTCTCCTACTGGTAAAAAAACACACTATAAACTTTTTTTGACAAAATGTGGTTTTAAAACGACTTATAAACTGCTGAAAAACATCCTGAAATTTTAAAATAAATAACACGAAAAAGCTTGTCAATAAAAATATCATCCGACCGTGTGCGCTCTGCCGACTTTCCCCAACCCACAAGCCAATCACGACCTAAAGTGGTTGAGACAGAATTCTCTGTCCCTATCGTGCTAACGTCGTTTAAAAGGATAGAAAAATAATCGATATTTTTCACCTTTGTTTTGTTGTGATTTTATTTGTAATTATACTTCGATTGGGCACATCCTATTAGATACACCAGGTAGTGATACTTCGTAGCACGTCATACGCAAGTTTTAGAGATAAGAAAAACATACCGCCATGGCAGACGGCCTGATCTCTGCTAGGTACTTCAGTATACTTCTTGCGCTGTCATGCCACTAGTTACGGTATCGCGCGCGCGAATTGTGAAAATACGCTTTTAAAGAAATAATCTAACAAAAGAAAACGTGAAAAGCAAATGGATTACCTAAAGAAGAAAAGGGGGAACCTGGAAAAGGAAATGAAAAGGGCAGTAAACTGTCAGTTTTTAAACAATGGAGTGAGACAAATATTATGCTTTTGGCTAATATTTTTTGGCATGGGTTTGTTTATTCTGTAAACACACATTTGTCTTTATTACGCATAAAAACTTAAACCCTGCATAGTTTCTGACTTATGCCCGCTAAGTTAGTCTCAATAAAAAAACTCCAAATGTTTACTTACTAGCACGTCGTTTTTCATATATGTGAAGACGATTCTGACAGAACGAATAAAATGCCGAAAAAATTTAACACAAGAAAACGAGAAAAGCAAATGGGTTACCCAAAGAAGAAAATGAGGAAACTGGGAAAGGAAGGGAAAAGGAAGCGTCGTGATTCAAATAAATAAGGCGCATTGTCAGTTTTAAACAGTGGAGTGAGACAAATATTAAGCTATTGGCTAATATTTTTTGGCATGGGTTAGTTTTTGACTTATGCGCGCCATATTAGTCTCAATAAAAAACTCCATAATGTTAATAAAATCCGTTTCCAAAATATCACATTTTAATTTACAGAATAGTTATTATAACAAAAACCCTTCACCCGTCGTAATCTAACAAAAATTCTCAACCGAATTTTCCATGTAGACGGAGGATGACTCAGAATTTTTTTGCCTAGCACGCTATATCCTATATACTGCAAGTAAAAACAAATACTATCGTATCTCACCCATACTCCCGATGCATGGTTTACTCTACCGGGTGTCCAATTTTCTAAGAAGATTATAATATGTTTACTTAAAAAAGTATTATTAGCAGGGCCGGTTCTAGCTCTTTGCCCGCCCTCGTGCAAGAGCTTGTTTTGCCGCCTCCAATAAGGAACTTTTTGCTTTGAAGGGGGGCGGCGGGTAATTTTTTGACAATAATAATTGTGATGTTTTTGTTTCTCGATTTACTCGACAGGTGGCGCACATAGTTACTACGTCCCCAAGGATTACAAACTTTTTGTTTTAAATTCTAGAGATGTGCATGGTCACTGTGTAGCTTCAACTGCCAGGTATAATCCTATGACTCCCTGATGATTCCTAATAAGGATGAAACAGGTCTGTAGGTGTCTTGATTCTCCATTAGACATTGGAGGCCTGGTCGTAATGAAGTGAGAAACAAAAACGCTTTGTCCGATATGCCACGAGTTTTACTTTCATTTTTATTTGCGGACATGAGATTCATTTTGTTGTTTTTTAAATATTTTGGCTTTTTAGTTCTGCGCAACAAACCTCCTCCGGAGCGATTGCTTGCTGATGCCTTAAAATTAGGGCCACGTAGTATGAAGCTCCAATTGGGGGCGGTGCTGCTGCGAACGTTACCTCTTTTTGAGTCATGTTACAGTGACCTTATACTTTTACAGGTTTCTACTTTATAACCTGCTGAACGGTACAGGATTCTGTATTTACGGTGTCTTGCACTTTTCAATTTTGATGTTTTTGTTTCTCGGTTTATTCGACAGGTGGCGCACACAGTTACTACGTCCCCAAGGATAACAAACTTTTTGTTTTAAATTCTAGAGGTGTGCATGGTCACTGTGTAGCTTCAACTGCCAGGTATAATCCTATGACTCCCTGATGATTCCTAATAAGGATGAAACAGGTCTGTAGGTGTCTGGATTCTCCATTAGAAATTGGAGGCCTGATCGTAATGAAGTGAGAAACAAAAACGCTTTGTTCGATATGCCACGAGTTTTACTTTAATTTTTATTTGCGGACACGAGATTCATTTTGTTGTTTTTTAAATAATAATTTTCACAAATAATTTTTTGACAATAATAATTTTCACATCATCACAAAATATTTTTTTGGCGATAAAAATTTTCACAAATAATTTTTTTATTTAATATATTATATGTAAAACAATATATACAGGGTGGATTCTTTAAACGGAACGGTGCTTCTAACGGGTTAGCATTTGGTTGAATAAAAAAATCCAAAAACACGTCAACTGAGATTTTTAATTTCCTTTAATCGTGCTATCTTGGATTTTGCCTATATCATTTAGTTTACGAGGTATGGCAATTTTTATTTTTTTTTAATAGGACACACTGTAGATTTTGCAATTTTTAAAATCTGCAAACAATTCTCTCTTCAGCAATACCACACAGTAGGATCTATCTTTTACGATAATCAAGATATTTTTATCTAAATCTGTATGGAAAACTTCGATGTTCATTCACATATCCCCCGTAAAACAGCGCATGGACAAAAATTTCATGCAAGTTTAAATGCCTCTATCTTGGAAACCATAAGAGATAAGAGTATTAGTGTGTGGTATTGTCAAAAAGATAATTTTTTTTAGAATTAAAAAATGTCAAACTATACAGGGTGTCCTATTAAAAAAAAATATCCTCGTAAACAAAAGGACATAAAAAAATCCAAGATAGCACGATTAAAGAAAATTAAAAATCTCAGTTGACGTGATTTTGGATTTTTTTATAAAACCAAATTCTAACCCGCTAGAAGCACCGTTAAATATGGCGGTTAACATTTTTACACATCAACTTAATGAAACTGTCACTGTCAGTGTCAAAAAGTCGGTTCGGATGAATTTGGAATAAAGTAGTACTACTTATATCTCAACGTAAACAAGAGCATTTTGTAATATTTATCCACCGCTTTTATTTGTTCCTCGCGCCCTTACAGACTCTTAGCGCTCTTGTCCGCCTAACTAACTCAAAAAAATAACTAAGTATACACTATATGGCTAGGTAGGTACTTACTGCTGGATTAATTTCTCTTTACAATCACGCAATTCTATAGATATTTTAAGAAAGAAAACACAATTACTTTCTTATTTAATTTAGTTGGTTAGATTTGAATATAATTTAAAAACTTTTTTTTTTTAACCCAATCCCGCGCCGAGAACCACGATCTCAAGATTCCAGGAAGTGCAGAGAAGCTACCTTATAAAGGCGAAGCAAGCTGCCGCCAACAACACTCTCCGTTGAAATCTTAGTCTCAACAACTCTCAGGAGTGGGTACGTCTCCAGACTACGAAGCATCGTTCAAGAAATGTATTTTTTCATATAAAACGGAGAGACACTATCTTTTATGGACGGCCATGGTCAACCTTAAAATACTTTAGTTAAATACTTATTAAATTATTTATATTTAGAGGTGTTAAAATATTTTAATGCATTGTCACTTTCTTCGCTAATTTGAAAGGCTTTAAGAACTTGATACTTCAAAAAAAGAAGTTAATATTATAGTATATTTTTTAAATATGTGCGTCCAAATTTTAAAGTGTTTGTAAAAGTCAAATGACAGGGGTAATGATTGTTGAAGTCTAATGATGGCATAAAGTCAAATGACAGAAGTAATGATTGCTGAAGTCTAATGATGGCATACTTGGACGAAAACATGTTCACAATTTAAAATTAAAATTTAATTTTGCACAAAATACAAAACGTCTTTCGATTTTTAGTGTGTGTGGATCTGGATTTAAATTCACAGTTTATTTGCTTTAACAAATAAATAAAGTTCTTTCAGTGTTTTATATAAATGTTGTTTTTATTGAAGAAAAAAGGACAAAATACCAGTTCAGTCCAAAAACTTTGTCGCCCCTTTTCTAAGAAACAAAGATCTTATTTTAGAGTACGCATCTCTCCGTGGGCGGTAAGTTTATTGATTATCGCTGGCAGGTGATTGGTCGGGGCGCTTGTAAAACTTTGCGCGGTGTTCTCGTACTACTGGCTCTGTAGCACGCGCCCCAACACTCGTCTGTTCGTGCAATCTAATTTATCTATTTTTTTTAAATCTGCATAAAATGCCGCCCCTCGGGCTGCCGCCCTCGTGCGGCGCACGAGTTACACGACCGTAAAATCCGGCCCTGTTATTAGCACATAGTTTTTCATATTATTATATGTGACGACGAATCTGACAGTTCCTCAATTGGTAACACACTAGTAGTTCCTCGAACTCTAGCATAGAGAGGTACCCCTTAGGAAGTATATTAGGGGGGACAGATGATAGTACATTGAGTCCAGATATATCAGCAAAACTAGCTTGCAGATGGAAGAAGCATCTTTCTATGGGAATATATAGATAAGGAAACTAAAAATATTCTCCTCGAAAAATACAAAATTCCCGGAAAAAGTGCCAAATTCTTCAAGGACCCAAATTAAATCCAGGATGCTAGCTAGTATCCACAGAGCAAAAAAGAGATACGTAACTCTTGAAATTGTAAACTATTTTGGGAAAAGGTTTGACAGCCTTAGAGCGGGTTTTCTCTAATTTGGCCTAAACAAAAAAGGGAGCACTTGATGAAGATCTTTTGGGTCTTGCCGAATCGGCGCAGTTGTTTTGCATTGGCCACGATATTGTTTCATTTTCATTTTTAGCGAAGGTTTTGCCGAAAATTGCAAAAAAATAAAAAAGCGCCGAGAGGAAATATTAGAGCTATACAGTGAATGAACGTATTCCTGTCGAAAAAATTTTTTTCAGAAGAGTGGAATCAAATAACTCAACCTCTTTGTGGACAAACCTTTTCAAGTTTTCACCCCCAAAACCTCAAAATTTACCAAAAATGAGCATACAACATTTATAAGTAGGAGCAGTTAAAACTGTTAATAACTGTCAAGATCAGTTTTTGTTAAGCTATTTTTTAAGACAGAACGATAATAGGGGATTTTAGGTTTATCTTTAATCCTAGAAACCTACATAAAGTTCTTTCGCCCACCTCATTTTCAACTGGAAGATATTAGAGACTTTAATTACTAAAAACTGCTTCCTTGCGACATTAGATCTTAAAGATGCATTTTCTTTTCAAAACAAAAGTTGAATTCCAATGTTTACCATTCGGTTTAGCCACTGCACTTTTTTGTTCCACCCTTTCAGGCCGGTTTCTCTTATTTAAAAGATTACCGACTCAAGAGATACAATTTTTAGCATTTATCCTTCATGCAAAAAAGATGTGGATATATATCGCACAAAAAAAAATAAAAAAAATAAAAACAGCCATTCAGATTATTCAAAGGAAAAAATAAAATAACAATTAAAGAGGTTTCGCAAATTATAGGAAGGCTAGCCTCGGTTTGTATAGAGTACGGCTTGTTGTCCGTAAAAACTCTTGAACGAGAAAAATATATATATATATATATATATAAAATAAATATATAACAAAAAGGTGCTTGTTAGGTTCTTAGTTAAAAATGAACATGAGTGGTGGTTAAAGCACATACTATTTTACAGCCTAACTATAACATTAAAATTTTCTCCGATGCATACAAATCGGGATGGGGGCGTGTTGCAATGGAAAGGAAGCAAAAGGGGTTTTTTGGCAACAAGGTGAACAGGAGAAACACAAAAATATTCTTGAAATGAAGGCAGCTTTTTATGGCTTAACAAGCTTTGTAAAAGATTTTAAAAAATTGTCATATTTTAATAAGAATTGATTGCTATTGGGAGAATGATGTGGCAGTGAGTTTAGGTATATTTTTTTGTATTTGCCACGTACATAAATACGTTGGATAATCATATAGCGGACAAGAAATCTGGTATAAAAATTGTATATTTATTTGCAAGCTACCTGAACAAAAAATGCCACCGGTTTGTGTCGTGGCTTCCAGTGGATGCATTCTCAATGAATTTGAAAAACCTTAATTCTTATATATTTCCCCTTCCTCACTGTTTCTAAAAATGTAAAAAAAAGAGAAAAAATTGAAAACGATAATGCGATATGTCTTGTCTATGTCGCTTAAAAGTTATTCTTTTAAATCCGAAAGGTGATTTACTCTTATCCTCGTTTAGGTAACCCCCCCACTATGAAAGAATCTTTCCCTGGGGGTAGCAATCTTATCAAGGTGGCCTATAGTAAAAGGGGCGTTTCGGAGGATGCAATTTATTTTTTCCAAATGATGAAATTTGTGCGACAATAATATTGAGACCATTTTGCAGCCTAATGTAAATCAAGTTGTATCCGTTTTAGAAACTTAGAAAAAACTTAAAATATTAGGAAATATTGAAGTCTTAACACACATAGGTCTGCCTTAAATTTAATTTGCGAGCAGAAAAATCAGTAATGGTAGATAGGTTTATGAGCATTTTTAAGCTGCGCCCTCAGTTTCCGAAATATAAACTTGGTATCCGGAACCAGTGTTACCTTTTATAGGTAACTTGTACCCTTTGATAAATTTAACATTCGGGTTATTAACTATAAAAATGGTACTTTTTTAACTCTTTGTTCTGTTCTGTTCTGTGGATTGAAAAAGGTCTAAAAAACGCAGAAATAGAATCAAATTTTAAAGGACATAGCACAAGACATGGGGTGTCTTCCGCAGCATTAAGGGTTGGTGCATCAATCAAAAGTATTAGAAAGGCTGCGGGATGTTCCGAAGAAAGGAAAACGTTCAATCGATTTTATAATAAACCTTTAATTTCAAAAGATTTCTTAGCTAATTATATTAAGAAATATATTTTAAACACATTCAAATTTTAAACCTTGTAGTTTCCTTATTATTATTTAACTTTTTAACTAATATTGCCATATTCTCTAAACAACTACCTGGTGTATCTATTAGGATGTGCCCAATCGAAGTATAATTAAGGATTAAACGACTTACGAAGGAAGTTCAATCCAAATTATACGATATTGATCACATCTTATTAGACGCCCTCCCATTTATATATTCATGTATTTTTCATGCAATTTACTTAAGTACTAGTCAACCCGCCCTTGGCGATCTTAGTGTTTCAGGAAAGCTTTAGAAGTATACTAAAGTACCTAGCAGAGATCAGGCCGTCTGCCATGGCGGTATGTTTTTCTTATCTCTAAAATTTGCGTATGACGTGATACGAAGTAGTCTTCGTTGGACCAGATACATAAAATACCTTTTAACGGTCAAAGTCCACATTACCATGAGCTTGCGCGAGTTTTTAACGTTGAATCAACTTATTTCTCGTTCAGCGCATTTCCCGCTGACGCATGCGCATTGGAACCTGTCATTAATCCATTGGCCCCGGCCAACTTGATATTTCGCAGGGGTTTCCGCTACGCTTTTTATCATAGGGAAATACACAGGCAGAGCCTTTATAGTATCTCATAGTTATATGGTTTAATCCATAAAGAAACACTATTGTTGGTTAAAAAAGTAACGCAAAACGTGTGAAAGTTTCTTTTTAAAATTCTTATATTGGTTGAAGAAGTTGAACTCAAACCAAATCACGTATATTTTGGTGTGAAGTTGTAGTGTGACGTCATGCTAAGTTTAAATCTAAAAAAGGTAAAATTCAACCCTGAAATAAAAAAAAAATATTGGGATTAAACTTTGTTAGGCTTCCAAAAAATGAATATGACTACTCGAATTTCAATTTTTGATCCAATATATGCTTATAAAACTAAGTGCCACCTTTACAGTGACATTTTGTTGCAGAATAATTACAGGACATGTGTTCACGACTAATTAAATTTCGCAGGGATTATTAAAAAGTAGCATGGGTTTCAATACGAAATAAAATATAAGAGAAATAGTAAAAAATTTAGGTTTTTGTGTAAAAAATGATAACATCAAAATACATTGGATGGTCACGCATGAGTCAGTTGTATGACAACAGATATTTTAAAAAAATCTAATGGTAAAGCCATGATGACCCTTAAAATAATTTAGTGTACCTGTTAAATGACTTTTAGATGCGCTTAAATACACTTGTATATATAGAAGGACACGTTTTTTGGTAAGTTTAAAGACTGTAAAGAACTCTGATTGAAAGAAATTAATACATTGTCTCACACACTTTATGCTTTGGAAAATTACAATTTTTGCTGTTTTTTGTACAAAAATGGCAAAATAAAAGTCATATGACGACACCACTCAAGATGAGAGACAGATGACATAACAGAAATTTTTAATAAACAATTACCTTAAATTATTTTCATCTTTCTCTAACATACTTTTTTATAGAGTGCTGTCTCTCTTCAACAACCTTAAATATTTTTGCACTTCACTAAATTATCTCTGCATTTACCTCTAAAATTCCGCCCTCTCTCTAAATATTTTTAATTTTAACAGAGAAAAAACGTCTTTTGGCAGTACTTTATTTAAACCATAAAAAAACAGTGAAAACTTGAAAAATTTGAGTGTTTTATTCTAAAAATCGAAAAATGTTAAAAACAATATTGCTTAAATAAAAACGTTACCCTTTAAATTACTGACAAACGAACCAAATATTTTGTTTTTTAGTAATTCAGGCAGTAGTTTCTAACATATTAAAAAAAATCCTTAACTTAGTGGCCAAAACCCCAAAAAAGTAGTATTTTTTAGTCAGTCCACTTTATTTTGTAGTGGTTGACGTTATACAGGGTTCCTAAGCAAATCCTTAGGGGGCCAAGCAGCCGTGTATAAGACGCAGACAAACGGAAAAGCACATTAGGCAGAAAAGGATGGGCACGGGGCGATGTTGTCACTACATCTTACACGTAGTAAATCCATTCAAGGTTGTTGTTTTCTAATGTTTTCCATTTTCATACCTTTAGGACTGGAATAAAAATTATTTTTGCTCGACTTTAATACCAAACTGATGAAAGATATCGTAAAAAAAAAATATTTTTCGGCTTTTCATTTTGTAGCCATTGTCCTTACGCAATGTTTACAGACTGGGGACTGAGATACATGCAAATGCCTAACCTAAAGCGTTCATACAGGGCTGGAGAAATCGACTGAGATATTTCCGTAGAAACTTTATCAAGCATATGGGACGGGTCGACGCCTTCGAACGCCCAACCCGGGTTTTGCACTTTGATTCGAAATCAAAAAGGAGGAACAGTCAGATGTGGGGCCGTGCACAAATTACGTAACGGTGATTTTACCAATTTTTGACCCCCTTCCTATGTAATGTTTTGTAACGGTTTGGCACTCCACTCCCCTAATATTACGTAACGATTTCAAGACCACTACCCCACCAAAAAAAAAAACTTTTTACTTATTTTCATTCCAAATTTTCTTAGTTTCACACAAATGCAAACGCTGTCGAAAACCCCCTTCCCCCCTACGTAACGTTTTGTAACCCCCCTCCCCCCTATGACCATTACGTAATTTGTGCACGGCCCCTGTAGTCCCAGTGGAGGAGGGCGAGAAAATTGATATTTTTTCTTAAAAATTATACTCTTTAGACCTATTTCTTTGCGTTCCCGAAATTACGTAATTTTTGAAAAAAATTGTAAGCGGCGCCATTTTTATTTCGTGCTTTGTTTTTGTAACATTTTTGCGTTCGGCTAATTTAATTGAAAAATTTTTGCCTGCGGCGCCCTTTATCTTCTCACTCTAAACCAAGATCCCCCGTTTTAGGAAAACTGATCCCGTCTCTGTTTCTAAATTTTTTCGAATAAAAGGACAGTATGACCATGGGGGAAATAATTTTTTTCTACGGTATGACGAAAATTTCGAGAAAGTTGAAGAAAAAAATAAAAAAAGTGGCAGAGCTCAAGTTTTTCGTAAAAAAAACGTTTTTTGTAAAGAAACAGAGCAAAGTAAATTTTTTCACCCCTTTTTGGGTGTTACAAATATTGGCAGCCCCTTATTTTTCGCTTTTACCCTCCCGCTAGTTTTGAAGAATTGGTTCGCTACATGTTTCGAGATGATGTCATAAAACACCTCGAAAATATCAAATGTAGTGTAGGGCCAGCTTTATTTAAAATCAATAATATCGCAAGCACAAAGCTCTGCAGGAAAAACAGCGCCGTTTATTGACTTCTTTGGCTGCTAGTACTAGCTGCATGGTTTGGCCGTTTCCGGATAGATGTCACTAGTAGAACAGAATGGAAAGAAATTTAATTAAAAGCGAAGATATTTCTTTCTAATGTTGCCTGCCGCCTCCTTTAAGCAAGAAAAAGCTGTGGTTTGGACCTGAAAACATCTAATTTTTAATTAGATTAGATGTTCAAATCTGTCCCTTTCTTGAGCCTCACAATATCCCAATCTATTATAAAACTCTTGGAGCGTAGCAGCCAACATTTCAGGGGTGATAGAGTTGCCCGCCTACAAAATTTTCGCCCTCAACTCCTGTATAGTCGTAGGCCGTAAGTGAGGGTGTTGGAAAATTTTGTCGTGCCAACAACCCCATAGGAAAAAGTCATTTGGCGCAAGATCTGGTGATCGAGGAGGCCATCGGATATTTCCATACGTGGAAATAATTCTATCACCAAATACCTGACGAAGGTAATTTGTAGCCTGGCGTGAATTGTGGGATGAACAGCCATCTTGCTGAAACCACAATTTGTCCAAATTTATGTTGAGTTCCCTCAACCGTAGTAAAACCTGGTGTTGGAGAAGATCAACATATTTTTGGCTATTCAAATTCCCTTCAACGAAAAAGGGTCCAATAATGTGATCCCCGACAATACCGCTCCAAACATTTAATTTTTGAGGATGTTGCGTTCTAACACTTGCGTGCAGATGTTTATTTTCGCGGGACCAATAGCGGCTATTTTGTGGATTGTGAGAGCTATGAAGTTCAAATGTCTTCTCGTCAATAAACAAAACTTTTGATAGGAAATTTTCGTTCCTGTCACATTTATCCCTCATAACCTCACAATATTCTAACCGGCGAAAATAATCACCTGGTTGCAATTACTGCGACTTCGCAATCTTAAACGACTTGTAGCCGTATTTTTTTAGGATCCATTGGTAAGTACTGTTGGGAATATCCAGTGCCTCCGCAATCGGTTTCGTCGAACATGGTTCATGTGCCTCAACGTAAGCGCATACCATTTCGTCTCGTTCCACCCTGTGTGGAAGAACGGGATGCTCTGGTATTTCGCCGTCGTGGTAACACTTTCTACAACCATTTATGCACTCGTACCTTTCAAAACGATGATAAATGTTGTAGACAGTTTGAGCCACAGAAACTGGTCGATCTGGAAACGCAAAAACAAAAAGCCCAAAGACCTCGTCCGCACTGCCACTTTTTATGTAGTTTTTAATAATAAAAATCTTTTCTTCTCGAGTATACGGCATTTTAAAAACACAAAATTTACGAAATTGAAGCGACTCGAAAGGAAATAAAAATGCAATGCTTGTGAATCCCAGTTTTTCCTCGATCATCTCATGGTGTGGCCGCCATCTAGCGGAATTTGCAGACATCTTGTCAACGGTTATTATTGCAACTATGATTTATGCTCACAATGAAAGCGTGGCGACAATTTTTTCTCATGAAAGCAGTCCAGAGATAATAACAAACTGGCACCATTGCTCAATATACCTATTTCTTTTTTGCGCGTAGAACTTTCTATGCCATTTCTGTTTGATTTATTGAAATCCTATCCCTAAGGAAAATCTTAGGAACCCTGTATGTTACGTAACTTTTTTGAATCTATTTTCAACTTCCTGAAACTGGATATATAAACGTAAGTATTCATAAACCTTTTCACCATATTTGGTGTTGGTTTGGTTGAATGACGTCAAAATTTCCACCGCAACGTTGCCTTTTAACCCGGGCAATCTAGACGGCCAGAGTGCGCTCGAGCGTCATCCGACGTTCAATCTGAACGCACTCCGGGCGAACGCGGTATAAATAGGGCAGTCTAACAAAAATAGTATGGCCGATCCAATATAGCTGGTGTAGGGTAAACAAAACGTTTTTCCGTAAGACGTAATGCTAACTTAAATCAAAAGTTCGGCAAAGTGCAAAAAGACGCAGATTAAGCAAAATTATTTTTTTTAACGAGTAATCCTTTTTTAATCGGGGAAAAACAAGCATTTTGCCGAAATTTTAACAATATGTGCTCTACCTATCTCTGTCGCACCTGTGTAATTACAGATAACGTCATTTCTCTCAAATCAGAGAGCGCAACTCTCTCTCTTCAAGCCGATCTGCCCCGATCTTCAGACTGAACTGAGAGAGACAATGCCTATCCACATTGCGCAAGTTCGAGAGAGATAAAAGTACATGACTTTGCCTCTTTAAACTGCGAATTTTGAGTTTATATCTAACAGTTCGGCAAAATGCTCGTTTCTCCCCGATTCAAAAAGGATTAAATTAAAATAGTCACTTTTTTTAATCTGAATCTTTTCCCACTTTCTCAAAATTTTCATTTTTATTGGCATTACGTCTTATGGAAAATCGCTTTGTTTACACTACACCCACCATTTTTAAAGGGCCATCACGTGATTAATGGCTGACTTTGATAATACGTTAGACATCTCTTTTGGTAGCATGCTGTCTTTTTTCGTTGGTTTAAGCACAAAGAAAATAACCTAAAGGCGCATTTACTCAGACAAACTTTCCTTTGATGTTGAAATGCCGACAAACATTTACACGAGCCTCTTGAGCAAAATGTTCAAAAAAAAGTTCGAGCAAAATCTCGTACAAAAAGACTCACGGAAATTTTGGAGAGAATGTTAAGCAAAATTTGTTTGAAGAAATGTTGGTATAGAAATTTCTTACAAATTTAAATTTTATGGTTTTATGGGAATTCATTGTTTTTTTTCATTGTTAAGTTTTAAAACAAGGTATTTTTAATTACGTGCTTTCCGATGGAAAAACGATTTGATGTCGAGATTCACATTTTACCTCATAAATAACTTCGATTGACCTGATTTTTATAGGGGATATGCCAGTATTCTTGTAACTTTTTTGGGGTTGTAAAAAAACGAGAATAAAAAAATAATAATTGGCACTTATTTATTGCTGTTGCCTGTAGAATGTAATGATAAAAATTTACTCTTTATTTTACGTGCTAGTTTAAAACACAATACAATAATAATTAAGTCAAATTAAAAAACCTATATACATTTTATTAAATCTCAAATATATGAACAAAAGCACGTTCGGTCTAAATAATACCCGTTTTTTACCCACTTTTAGAACCCTACGATCCCGACCCTTGTCTAAAAAAATATAATTTAGCAGTAATAGACTAGACTTCTGAATCGGAATTTTGCTCCTTTGCATATTGTTTGTACAGGGTCAGTAATCGACCTTGATTATTACATTAAATTGACAGTAAATATCTATCTTCAGCATTTTCATGAACTTTTTGCTTTTTTAAGCAACCGTTGGGGCTTTAAACTAACTAGGTAAATCTGGTGTGAGGAATTAAAAAAAAAATAATTAAAGCTAAGGATAAAGCAAAGTTACAAAAAAATGTTTAAATCCCCTCTCCACCACTCCTCATAAACGTGAGGCGCAGATTACCGCTTAAAAGTGCAATTTTTGAGTTTTTTGCCGATATTTGAAAAACTCAAAATTTTTTTAGAAAAGAAAAATTTTCCTGGGTTGTTTTTCGAATTTAGGAAAAATACCTTGAAAATAAAAAAAACTCGCAAGAAAATCCCAAAAAAACCACCGGGCAAAAAAATCCGGGAAAAACCCTAAGAAAAAAATATTATAAGTAACCCCAATCCATGTGACAAAACTGATAGCCAAGAATAATGTTTCGCTTGCCGTCTGCTTTTTTTCACAAAAATTTTAAATAAAAGTTCCATTTTTTTAAAGAATTGAGATCAGTGATCACTGATGTGAAATTTTATTTATTCTCATCTTTAAAAATATGTTTCCAAAATAGATAGCAATCATTTGCTCGAAAACAATTTTAGATCTTTTGCACGAGCTTTTGTTTGAGCATGTTCGTCTGTATAATTGCGCCTTAATATGTTTTTTCTTGCCAGGTATATGTGGCAACTCTGTAACCATGATGTCATAAATTGTCTTATAACCAGTGTAATGCATTCTCTCGTCAAAATTCCATCAACCAGTTAAATTGATATGGAATAATGTTGTACCGGTGTCCATTGCACAAAGTGGACAAATTGCACAAAGCCCGGGACAAAGCAAAATATTTTTAAACTCGCGCTATAATTATGCCTCTGTACTAATGACGTAGGCAGGGATATCCCATTTCGACGCTAAACAAAATTATGCAAAGCCGGCCCTTGATAATGGAGGTGGTGGTGCTTAGGAATCATGTGGAATTTTGACGTTAATTGATTTGTTTAGAAACTATTCTTCTCAATAAAAAATAGTACTTTTCCCAACTAGCGGATAAAAATTGGTGCTAGAAAGCACGGAAAGTAAATGAAAATATCTCGAAAACTGTAGCTTTGACAGATTTGAACCTTATAATAAAATGTTTTGGTAATATTTATTAAAACCAAAATCTGAAAACCGCATAACAATAGCTGCTTTACTTCTAAAGTTATGATTTTTTTTTATATATTTTAACGTTTTTTCGAATAACTCGAAAACTAAAGTTCCCACTTTTAGACCCCCCCCCCCAACAACATAAGCCTCCTCGACGCAAAACGAAAAATGGGACGCCCACGGTTTATCAGAATGTGCAAAATTAAACCCGTTATATATAATCATAAAATTATTAACTATATAGAAACTGCAATTCGTTAAACCAATTTTTTATCCGAACCTTATCTCTTCTAACCCATTCAATAACAAATTCGAAATTTATAAGACCCGCTTTTAATCGAATCATTGTTCATCAAACTCATTCAATAACAAACTCGTAATTTGTAAAACCCATTTTTAATAAAACCCGGAATTTGTCAAACCATTATTTTTCAAAACCGGAATTCGTAAACCCATTGTTTATCAGAAAATTTTTACTAAATTGCTTGCGTATTCGCCAATAATACAGGAACCGGAGGTATACACGCACGTGGCGCGGCGCCGCGGCGTTTCGATGCATTTGTCGCTGCTACGCGCGCATACCTGTACAGGTAGGTTTCAATAATTTGTGAATGTCACTTGCATTCCAGTTAAGAACAACAGAGTGACATGTATACACAAAGTATTGAACACTACCTGTGAATACTTTTAGCCAAGTGTGCGCACATAGAACGACAAATGAATCGAAACGCCGCGCCGCCGTGCCACCTGCGTGTACGCCTCCGGTTCACGTATTATTGGTGAATGCGCAATCAATTTTCTGATAAACAACGGGTTTTACGAATTCCGGTTTTATATGAATTTCGAATTTGTTATTGAATGGGTTTGAAGAAATAAGGTTCGGATAAAAAACTGGTTTAACAAATTGCAGTTTTTATGGTGAATCGTTCTTACGATGACAATTGTTATTAAATAAAGTCTGATAAATTCCTGGTTTGATAAACCACAGGCGTTCGAAAAATGGCGTCTGGAAAAAGATGCGCTGAATTAGAACAGGTTTTATTTTTGCGGAAAAGTTGCATGTATCTTGGGAGTTTGTTTAGTATTTTTTGGGAAAACTGTAATATTTCAATAACAGCTATTAAAAGTAAGGTTATTTGGGTTTTTTTCGATTATTCAAATCACTTAAAATCAAACCACCACATATTACAATTATTGTAGCAGCTACAGAAATTACTGCTGATTCATCCATTTAAAAAAATAAATTCAAAAAGTTATTTTGAGGCTAAGTCGTAGAAGTTACTAGAATTATTGCATAGTGTGGCCCCCTTTCTGTGTTCCTGCTTCAAAAAAAGATGCATGGAAAAAGATGCACGGGTTTGATGCATCATGTGTTCCTAACTTAAGACGCTTGTCAGGTACTATGTTTATACGCGCCTAAAATTGGTGTTATATAAGGACGGTTTTAAATAAAATCGCTTTCTGCTGACCTAAATTATATCAGAAAATTAGATTTTTCTAGTGGCGTAGTCCGATTTTCTTAACTAGAAAATTTCAAAATGTACCAAAACTCTTTGATACGTCACTGTTACTGACATGTACAAAAAAAGGTCCCGCTTTTCATTGGATCTTATACTAGATAAAATTGTATTTCCAACGAGACCTTGCGCTTGTATTTGCTGCGTCTAGTAAAGTCATAAACAAAGTGTTGGAAAAGTAGGGGACCTTGGCTCTTTCATTTAACAAATTTACTAAAAAAAATATAAAAAATTATGACCTTAAAAAATTCCTATTTTATTACTAGAAGCAGCAAATAGTAGCGGAAGATGTCGTTGGAAATGCATGCATTTTATCTAGTATATGATCCAGTGAAATACGGGGCCTTTTTTTTGTATATGTTAGTAACAGTGGCGTATCAAATAGTTTTGGTACATTTTGAAATTTTTTAGTTAAGAAAATGGGACTACGCCACTGGAAAACTTTAATTTTCTGATATAATTTAGGTCATTACTCTTCAATCAACCCTGCCAAGTTTGGTACTCGTAGGTTAAGAAATCTCGCTTTTTGAACAGTAAGTCAGTTAAGTTAGAATGCCCTCGCTGTACTTGATCGTACCAGATATCCCACTGGTTCACTGTATTCGGCAAAATATGAGTGGGCTAACTCAGCGGTCTTAAAACAAAATTATTTAAGACTTACGGGTTATACTTATACCACGATAAATATTTCTATTTTATTTTATTTTTCACTTATACTTTTGAAAAACTTTTTTCGTCAATAAGTTACAGATTTTGACAGGTATTTTTTCCGAGAATTTAATTATTTTGCGGTCATTATAGGTAAATCTGGAGCTGTCGTCAATGCTAATAATCACTATTTTTTAAGAAATAATTAAAATTTGCTCCAGTTGGGGATGGTATGTTCTATTTTAAATAAGTAGGAATGCTTTTATTTGCTTTTAGTTTATTTCTTATTGTTTGCGAATTATGGAATTTAAAGCTGTCATAAAGCAAAGTTATGGAAAATGTTCAGCAAGGTGACAACGCCTAGAAGGTGTTTATCTCCACCGTTTGGTATTACAAGTGGAACATTATTTTACGTTAGAAAAAAATAACTCGGGCCCGTTAGTGTCTGTTTTGGCAGTGCAAAAACGAACGTCTGATGGTTGCGGCATTTCAGATAAGACCTTAAGAAGACTTCGAAAACAAAGTGAAGAGGAATTGGACAGATCATATAAAAGGTTTCGACAGCATTCAAAAACCTTTGATCTATCCCAAGGGATTAAACCATCGATTAGAAATATTGTTTGTTTATGATATGTATAAGTCAAGGAATATGTTACCCTCAAAGCTATTCTAGAAAAGATAAAGAAAAAACCACTTTGCGATATTAGAATTACCAGTTTGTCCAAAATTTTAAAAGATATGGGCTTTAAATATAAAAAAAAAACAAACAACAGAGAAGTGCTTTGCGAGCAATCCAATACTGTGTCAAAAAGATGGCCATTTTTAAGAGATTACATAAAAAACAAAAAATCGGAATTGCCAAGGCAGGTTGTTTTTCTCGAAGAAACATGGGTATTTGCGCACGGAACTTCAACAAAATCGTCTTGACAGGATGAATCGAAACATTGCTATTCCAGTATCCGTAAAAGTAATGGAAAAAGATATATAATAATACATGCAGGCAATGAAGAAGGGTTTATTTCAAATGCCAGTTTAATATTTTCATCAACAAAAAAAACTGTCGATTATCACAGCAATATGGATGCTAAAATTCTTGAGCATTGGTTTGAGAAAAAACTTTTGAAAAGTTTAGAAAACCTTTCCTTAATTGTTTTGGACAATGTGTAAAGAGCAGCCATTAAAAAAAAATGTGTTGTTGACGAATTAGCCCTTAAATATGGACATCAAGTTTTGAGATTACCACCCTACCATTGCCATTACAACGCAATTGAATTGGTATGGGGTATTAGCAAAAATTATTATGACAAACACGCCTGTAAAAATATCGGTGAGCCTAGCGTTATAAAGTTGTGACAGGAGGCACTTGGAAAAAATTATTTTTGAATCTTATCAGACAGAATAGGTTATAGACGAAGTAAGACCGTTAATTATTTCGGATTATGATAATAATTCTAAAAGCATGGATGATATTTCAGATGCAGAGGAAGACTATTTTTAGTATGCATTTATAAGTAGGTGCGTTCTATCGCACGACTGCAATATCGGTTCTTTTTAGAACCAAAACTTTATATAAAAGAATTCGTATTTTTTAACTATAAATGATTTAAGTATTGTTTATAAATGTCCAAACCATGACTTTCCTAATTACCGATGCAAAAAAAATAATGTTTTCTGCGCTCGTTATTTAAACCAACGCTTGTAAAAAAGTACTATTTTAGCCAGTAAATGTAAAAACTACTATTATTTAGAAAATGTAGCTCGTCATATTCCAAAAATATAATTTATTGTTTAAGAACCACCGACTTACCTGCTCAAGAGGTTTTATTGCTTAGCGGACTTCTTACAAGGAATGCACTTTTAATACTGATTGATAGAAAATTAAATTTGCAACATTTCCTATTTGTCACTTTTGACATTCTGTCACCGTTTAGGAGTTAGAAAAAACTTTTTTGGGGGTACAGTTCCCGAGGGGGATAGGACCTTCCTAAGCTTGTTAATCAAAAAAAAATTTGGGTTCGAATTTTTTTCTCTATTTTTCCTATGTAGCTTAGCCTATTAGTTAACAACAGATTTTTCCGAGAATTCTTCGATAAAATCACAGTTTAAGTTGGAAGCAATGCGCTTAAGCGTTTTTAAAGTATTTATACCTTAAAATCGATTTTAAAGCTTCAATAGCCTTAAAATAAAATCGATTTAGTGCTTAAAACGGTTTTAGGGGTGTTTATACGACAACATTTTTAAACCGTCCTAATTAAAAGCGTTTTAAGAGGACCGTATAAACAAAGTAATTATGTTATTTATTTTTGTTACTAAACTGCGGAAACAAAACATTAAAGGCAACAGCTGTTTGCACTTAGGGACGTAGCTATTATCAAAATGGCCGCTCAACAAATCTCAGCGTTCGCGCAGGTAGAAAAATATCCGGACCAGTTTGACAAAATACCTTCTGTCATCGAAAATCAGCTGATGACAGTTTTGGTATTTTTTATTACCCGAGATCAAAATTGAATTCAGAAAATAATTATTTAGTACTTTGATAAGACTTTTAAACCAAACGACAATTTGATCATTTTAACAAGAAACCAAAACATAGGAAATTAAATTTATTATTACAAATCTTAACCTTATTATCATGATTCTAGCTTAGGTTAGCTTTGTTATGAGTGGTGCAATTTACAGCTCCCTCCACTGAGACCTGAGAGATCTATTGTGGCTCATTTCCCTCCTACCCCACTCACCAGACCTGTCTGATGAGCACCCCCTAGGAAGGCAGTTTTTTTTTCCTAGAGAGATTTAGACCTAAACCCCTTTATTGTGGCTAGGGATCTTTAACGTGCTCCACTATCAATATATGGATCACACGGGACCGTCTTAACGTCCTCTCCGAGGGATGGTATGGAATCGAATTATCCTGCCTTCTAGCTAACTCGGCCTACTACGCTTCATACTGCGTTTTACCTTAATCTTACAAAATTCTGCAATTTTATAAGAAAAAGTCCAAGTAAGCCCGGCATCTGCTGCTGGAAAGTCGCAGCGTTTACCCCGAGACCAGCTGTTTTAATATTAAAGGTGTTCGCCATTGAGCGAACAACTTTATATTAAAACAGCTTAATAAACAAATAAATAAAATTCGAAGCCTTCTTAGTAAAACAAAACCGGAGAACAAACAAAATAAGAAATGCATTTACAAAGTTCCTTGTGAGTGTGGTGAATCATACATAGGCGAAACAAAAAGACCACTATCTGTTAGGCTTAAGAAACTTCAGACGAAATCAGGAATCGCCGAACATGCATGGTCAAAACCACACCGAATAAAGTGGATAGAAGCAAAGGTTTTGCACAAGGAGTCACACTGGAAGAAACGAAAATTCCTTGAAGCTGCCTTTATTGGGCAGAATCAGAGTATTTTCAGTAAACCAAGTGTTGAAATTCCAAATATTTGGAATCCCCTCCATAGGCGGAGCCAACTTCTTAAACTTCACGGTTGAGTGATTTCCCATAGTATATAAGTACCTAGCCTTAGGAATTGATTGTGGTTTGTACCTGAAGACGATCAGAGATTATACTGATCGAAACGTAGTGTATAAATAAAATATAGAGAGTGGAAGTCCGAAACACAGAGTTAATTTAAAAAAATTAAGCTTGTGCTGGCAAGCTTAGGATTCTTCTATTATTTTAAAAGTATTTTATCGGCATAAAATATCGTACTTTTTGAGAAAATTGAAAAGTAAGAATAGGTTGGCACACCTGTTTGCTGGCTTGCGTGCTTAATTGTAAATCCGCCTTAAGTAGACTTTAGAAACATTTGGTTGTGGAGATCCTATAATTATTTTGGTATCCCTATCTTTGGTGGCCATCATGAATTTAGACGCAGAATTTGGAATGAGTTGTGTAACTCATAATTTTTTCTCTCAAGTAAGTTATTACGAATTGTCTTAAAAGGGTCAAAATCATCTACCTACTTTAAAACTTACACGTTCGAGTTATTGATCATCGAACCTTTATAATTTTGAAATTTTAATTTACGACTTACTTAATTTTGTGGGAGTCCCCACGTCCGTCGGTTTTGGTCGCTTTCCCTCATAAATTTAATAATAAACATATAACACGCGACGGGCCTTTACTAATAAAATGTCTACTTATAAAATATATTGAGTATGGCTAAAAATATCCGTTTTCCGTTAAGAGTAGAAATTCTTTTTTTTCCGCCAGTGACCTTAGCTCACTAAATGTCGATATGACGTTTAAAACGGCTCATGTGATATCCATAAATTTTGAAGTTAAATAAACATCAGAATTGGCTGAACTTTGAATGCAAGGTATATTTTGTAAAAACTAAGACATGGCTCGGAACACTTCCCAAGTAGCACACGTCGTACTCAGGACGTCCCATTAAGGGCCGAACGTCCCGGTTCCAAAACGTACGTGCTGGGGACGTTTGTTTGAAAATTGGTTTATACTTATTTCGAGATTGGTTGCCATTTTATTTGGTTTTTATTGGTTTTTTGAGTTATTTATGTTGAGGTCCAAAACTTACGTTCTTGGGACGTTTGACGTGGGACCAAAAATCGTATAGAACCACTCAAACAGTTTTAGGACGTCCCGAGGACATCCATACTAAAAAAATTGATTTATGCTTATTTCGTAACTGGTTTTGATTGGGTCCCATTTTAATTGGTTTTTATTGGTTTTGTAAGTTATTTATAGTGATAAAATCCATTAATGCTCAAACGCCCTAGGTCCAAAATGTACGTTCTGGGGACGCTTGACGTAGGACCAAAATTCGGATTAAACCACTTAAACAGTTTTACGACGTCCCCAGGACAGCCCTACTATAAAATTGGTTTAATAAGTGTCGTTTTTTGGCGTAGAACAAAACGCTTGCGTTATTTCGAAATGTGACGTCACTGGTTCAACCGCAAAGTCATCGGTTTTTTCCATCGCCAAAATGCATTTTCAGTGACAGTTTTACAAACCTAACCTAACTTTGTTTTTATTTCTTATCCCCGGTTTATAATTCCTGGGTTATCTTATTCTTTGTTATTTTCATATATAAACTCACCATTAAATAACCTACTTGACGAAAGTTGCTTGGCAGTGTCCGAATCTTCCTCTGAATTTGGCACACACCAAATCAGACTCCATCATTTTATTATTGAAAAAACAAAGAAGAATAGCCGGTGCGCCATCCCAAGTAGCATACATCTGTCCCAAAAACGTCCTTGGGACGTCCGCCACCAGACGTCCCCGGGACGTCCTAAAAACGGCATAGGTCCCAAAGCAGACGTACGTAAAACGTCCTGTGAATATGTTCTGCAGGCGTTTTCTGTATACGTCCCAGGGACGCCTTTGTCGTACGTCCTGTGGACTAATTATTTTGTAACATTGGACCTCCTAGGAACGTCCTAAAGATGGCGTAGGTCCCAAAGCAGACGTACTTAAGACGTCCTGTGAATATGTCCTGCAGACGTCCTGTGTACGTCCCAGGGACGTCTTTGTCGTACGTCCTGTGGACTAATTATTTTGTAACATTGGATCTCCCAAGGACATCCTAAAGACGACGTAGGTCCCAAAGCGGACGTACTTAAGACGTTCTGTGAATGTGTCCTGCAGACGTTTTCTGTGTACGTCCCAGGGTCGTCTTTGTCGTACGTCCTGTGGACTAATTATTTTGTAACATTGGATCTCCCAGGGACGTCCTAAAGACGTCGTAGGTCCCAAAGCAGACGTACTTAAGACGTCCTGTGAATGTGTCCTGCAGACGTTTTCTGTGTACGTCCCAGGGATGTCTTTGTCGTACGTCCTGTGGACTAATTATTTTGTAACATTGGATCTCCCAGGGACGTCCTAAAGACGGCGTAGGTACCAAAGCGGACGTACCCAAGACGTTCTGTGAATATGTCTTGCAGACGTTTTCTGTGGACGTCCCGAGGACGTCTTTGTCGTACGTCCTGTGGACTAATTATTTTGTAACATTGGACCGCCCAGGGACGTCCTAAAGACGGCGTAGGTCCCGAAGCGGACGTCCCGAAGATGTACGAATGTCCTACTTGGGTTCTTTGATTTTTTCCGAATAAGCTTAAATTTCTTCCTAAGGTTACCAACTCGAAATATTCAATTATTTCAATCGGTGGCCTTAAAAACAAATTTTAGCTTATTCGTTAAAAAATCAAAAAATTGCTTCGAGACGTGTCTTAGCCTTTCTGATGTTCATTTAACCGCGAGGTGAGCGAAATCCCCGTGGAAAAAGGTGGTAAGAAAAGCTCACCTCACCTCACGTTCAAGAATAAGCGTCCTGGGCCTTTATTCTTGAACTGCCGGGAGGAGAACTTGCTAGGGAAGTGGGCGTGGTTTACAAAAAAGTGGGTTGGAGATATGCCAACGGATAAAGGTGTGAAGAGGGAAAGGATACTCCCGCGGGAGCATTCCCTTCCCACACTTTCAAGAATACAGACCCTGATTGGCCGAATTCTCATTTTTTTGTCACATTTCTATCAGTTTTGGCACTAATGGCATTAGTTGTGAGCGATTTTGCTCGCCTGTCTTATACGAGGAGAACCAACTGACGGCAAAACTGCTCACGAAAGTCATTAGTGCCAAAACAGACATAATGGTGACAGAAAACTAAGATTTCGACCAATCAGATGCGTTTCTGATTCCCGGGAGCATTCCTTCCCCAAAATTGAAGAATACGGGCCCAGGGTTTGGCACTAATGACTTTGTTCGTGATCTCTTTTGCCGTCAGTTTGTCTCCTCGCATAAGTAAGGCAGGAGAGCAAAATCGCTCACAACTAATGCAATTAGTGCTAAAACTGACAGAAATGTGACAAACAAATGAGAATTCGGCCAATCAGGTGCGCTTATTTATTCTCTCCCAAACCATGCTTTATTATCAATTGCACCGTAGTGTTAAATCTGGTTTAATTTTAATTGATGTTTAGAGTGAGAGACCTTGGTATTTTAAGTTCCTTGTGGAAGCGTTTTCTAAACACCCGTTAAATTTAAACTAGATTTAACATTGTGGTGCAATTGGCAATTAGAAACTCATGTCTTGCATACAGAAAACTCAATCTGAAATCGGTACTTTGCACATGCGCAAAGTATTTGGTGCTCATTGGTGTTTCATATCTGCGCACGGTTTTTAATTGACTAACAAATAAAAAAAAAATCAATTTAAATCTAGTTGCAGTTGTATAAAAAGAAATTTAAAAAACTCGCTTGAAAACCTCTTTGCACACTCACTCGACTTGTGGATGTGATACCTACTTGAGGGCATATCAAACGATCACCGCCCTTTTTGCGACGGCTTCACAAAAATCTCCGAACTCTCACACAAAATTCCAAAATCACAATTACTTTTCAATAAATTTTCGCCTGCGTCGCCATTTAATTTAAATGTAAGTATCTAAACCGAGTATCTCGCATTCCTTTTATTTTAAAAAAGAGTACGGTAGTCTATATATATATATATTTTTTTTAATTTTGGGTCAAATTTTTTTTGTGCTGTTTTTTACGAAAGAAATCTGGTAGGCTTAGGTTAAATGTACACTTTTCTGGTACCTTGATGATTAAAGCCTTAAAAGAACATATTTTGGGGGTTGATTCTTGAATTTCGAAAGAATAATCGTCTGGGAACGTTCATTTCACTTCATTTCGACCAATAAGAAGTCTCAGAAGCTGCCAAGCTTTTACGCGCGCAAAGCCGACTCGACTATTGTCGAAGGCCAGGGAAAATAGAATATATAGGGTATGGATATCACCAAAGAAAAAGTGGCAAATTTTGAACGAGCGGATGGAGCATAACGCATAACGGTAAATTTGATTTCTGGTCCGACTTGTCGTATAGCCCTACATTTTTGTGTACTTTTTCTTTTGTGTTGTTTACTCTTTAAAGTTAGAATTTCTTGACCTTTTTTTGAGTCTTTTCTCTAAAATATCTAATGAATTGATCCATTTCAACTTCTAGAGTTGTCCTGCTTCGCGGTTTGTATAAAAATTCCACAAAAAGTAGGTATTTTCTGTAAAGAACAGACGAGGTATTCTAAAGTTTAATTTGTAAATGCCTTTGTGTCAGAATAAACGAATTGTAATATACTAGGTCAGTAATGCCACCCCCCCCCCCGAAAGATATTCGAGTTTCGATATGCTTATAATTTCGAATCAATTTCGAACTAATTTTGAACTACACTCCTTCCTGGATTTTACAACTTTAAAAAAATTTTAACTACTATAATTTCTGTGATTTTTATATATTTAATCAAAATGGGGGATTTAGCAAATTCAAATCCAGTCAGTTTGGAAGGCATAGAACTATACTAGAAATCACGTAAGCAAAAAAGTATTTCCATCTTTGTTGGACATTTATTGGTACCTATGGGCATGTGTAAAGCAGGACCTGATGATGACTGATTTTTTCATTCGCTTAAAAACCATTTTGAAAAGAAAACAGGGCTACTAGTGGATTTTTCGAAATTCTTTTTGGTGATATTAGGAGTTCGAAATTAGTTCTTAATTTTGGGATAGTTGCTTTTCATTTGGGGTGAGTTAGCTGCCCCGCCCCTATGACCGCCACTGTAATTAATAACTAGCAGAGTTACACACCTACAAAAATATTTTGGAAGGGGTCAAAATATGATTTAGAAAATTTAGGTGATTTCGTGTTGTTTGTTTTAAATGCCAAGTTTTAAGAACATTTAACCAAAAGTGCCCGCCTTTAATTCTCGCTAAAAGAAATGTATAGAATTAAGGAAAACTCGCACATAATAGTAAATTAGTAGCGCCGTCGGCGAAAATTTTTGCAATTTATGCAGGAAATACTTTAAGATTTTTGATTTTTTTAATGTTACTTTACAACTTATTGAATATTGTTGTCATATGGAAAAAAAGAGTACCAATTCTAATGTAATAGAGTATAGAGTACAAAGCTTTGAAAAAGAGTACTGTACTCTCAAAAAGAGTACAAATCTATTTACACACTATTTTAAATGAGAGGGGTGTAGCTTGACGTCCTGCTGCACCCCCCCCCCCTTTTTGAATATAAAAGAAAACAGGAAGGAGTGTGGTTCAAAATTTTTAAAAGTGGTTTAAAATTAGTTCGAAACTGTTTCGAAATTATAAGCATATCAAAATTGAATATCTTTGGGAGGGGGGGATGTGGCTTGACTAATATACTGTCTTTATTTTTAATTCTAAACTCACTGGCTAGCGTAAATCACTCAAAATAAAAAAAAATAAGAAAATGATTGCCATGAAAAAAACAATAAAATACGCAATTTTGAAAGGCCGTTGTCAACCTCTTGGGTCAAAGCATAGAAAATGTGACGTTTCTCCAACCGTTATGCCTTTTTAGCTAATTTCTTAGATTGGTCGGTTGGGATATCCATGATCTATTTTCCCTGTGGAAAGCAGTGAAAAGAAAAAAAGGTTTTTCATACAACTATGAGATACTAGACAGTTTAAGTTGGTCATGACACGTACGAGGTGCCCAGCGGTAAACGTGAATTTCTGCGTATTTGATACTATACTACGTAGGTTAGCGTCATGTTTGAACGTCATATATGCAAAAGACGATGAAAAAACTCAACGATAGATCGCAGAGATTGGACTTTGATATCTATATTTGTACAGATAAAAGGAAGGCAGAATATTGCTCTATATTCCACATTTGCGCGTACCCACATAGCAATGAAAGAACATTTACATGCATAGCATATGCGTTAAACCTCCTTTTGAGAAAAGAGAACATCTTTAGCATATACTATTAAGGATATCCATAACAAATGCTATTAATGTACTGTTTGAGCAGGTTCTTTTGAGTACATCTTTAACACATGCAAAGAATATATCAATTTAAAAACATTTTTTAGTGCACATGCTATTCTGGTACCATAAAAGAACATCAAAAGAATGAGCTTCTAAGTATTTTCTTGGAATATGCTAAGGATATACTACTAAAGAAGCTTACTATTAGAACATCTTTATCATTTGCAAAGTATATATCACTTATTGAAACATTATTATTTGCTTCTTTTAGCGCACATGCTATTCTGGTACTGCAAAAGAACATCAAAATAATGCACTTTTAGTATTTCCTTAGCATATGCTAAGGAAATACCATTAAAGAAGTTAACTTTTAGAACATCTTAAGCATATGCAAAGTATACATCACTTATTGAAACATTATTTGGTCCTTTTAACGCACATGCTATTCTGCTATTGCAAAAGAACATCAAAAGAATGCGCTTCTAGTATTTCCTTAGCATATGCTAAGGAAATACCATTAAAGAAGTTAACTTTTAGAACATCTTTAGCATATGCAAAGTATATATCACTTATTGAAACATCATTTGGTCCTTTTGGCGCGCAAGCTATTCTGGTACCGTAAAAGAACATCAAAATAATGTTATTCCAGTAATTCCTTAGCATATACTAATGAAATACCGTTAAAGAAGGTTATTTTTAGGATATCTTTAGCACATGCAAAGTATATACCAATTATGGTACAATAAAATCATGAGCGTTTAATTCAGTGCACTCAGAAAACCATCCCAAGTCAAGTGTCTACTTCCACCAAACGCGAAAATTCTTTGATTAAGTCGACCAATAAAAATCCTCCAAAACGCTTATATTCCGCGGTTTCAACCTATTTCCTTATAAGCGTATGGTACAGTGGATAAAGCTTCGGTCCCTCAGCCTGTAGGTTGGGGGTTCGAACCCCGTCGGCGCGTCGTACTTTTTTTAAATTAATTGTTTTAATTTTTTTTCTTAGGGTGTATTGTGATAGGACATGGTTTTTAGAGCTCAAAAATATATTTTTTATTTTATTTAAAGCCATATTTTAGGAGTTAACGGTGCTAAGGATGACCAGTTGCTATAGGTACTAAGCACATAACAATCATCTGATAAAAATATCTATTAGCACATCCTAAGAACCTGTATAGCATGTGATTAGGGCGGAACGTAACCTATTCTTAGGACATGCTAAAGAAGATCCAATGTTAATTTAGAACATACTTAGCATATCCTTCTTCTTCTTGAGGATATTCTGTGCACATGCTAAGGATGACTCCTATGACCAACTTAAAGTGTCTACTATAATGGCCCAAGTGTCGCAAAATGTGTAACAATAATAACTTTGGAAAATAAAGAAAATAATGTATAAAAATCAGCGTTGGCAAGGGCAACTACAAATAATTATTCTGTAAGTATTATAAGTTTTTTTTTAATCCAAATTAGGAATAATAATAGTTTTAGCCGAAAATATCCATTCATCTAATGGATAGTTAAATATTTTTCTGTTTGCCTGACATCACACTGCGAATAGTACCCCTCCCCCCTTATCACGCGTCATCATGCAAAGCCCTCCCTCCTAAGCTTGCATCAGCTAAAGATTAGATTATGTATTTTTTGCTTCACTTTCCAACCGAAAATGTTATATTTCATTAGATCCTCCTTGTAAAAAGTCACATCCTTCGGTTTTTCGGCACGCAGTCAAAGGAGAGAAAAGACCGTTTTGTGCAAACATTATGTCATTTCTGATTCAGTGGTGCGTCGAGCAAAGACAATTCGTTCGTTAGCACCTCGTTAAGGAGAGAATGGTGTAAGGTTGAGGCCATAATGGCAACGCAAACATTGAAGACGAGAAATTCGTTTTTGAACGGAACCGACGTTTTGCGGGATCAGACTTAAACATTATGGCCATAGAATTCTGTGAAAAAGAAAAATTAGAGTACTATCGGAATATAAAAGTCAATGATATATGATAATAAAATAAGGAGTAGATTAATTTTGTATTTATTTAAAAGGTGTTTTTATTTATAAAATGTATTGAACCTAAAAAGCAAGTTTTTTGCATTTCTTTCACTGTCAAAATGTCAGTTTAAAAATATTAGCGCTGCGTTCAATCACAAACAGCAAGTTCGGATATTTTAAATTACCTTTGCTTGCACATAACCTCAATGTTTAAATTTCAGTTTGTAAATAAATTAATATAGTTGTTTTGGGTTTTTTGTTTGGTATATTTTTCGTGCATAATCAGTGCCCTCACAAATATATTTTTTTGTGCTGAAAACGGGTTCAAAATATGGTGTTTTTCTGGACAAAATAGGAAGTGATTTATTGGGTATGAACAACTTGGGATATTAAATAAGGTAAATTAATCCTTGTAAAAATGGTTACTTAGTGAAATTATAAACGAACTTAACAAATGCCACAAAAAAATCGTTTCTGGGGGCTATAAATTTAAACCACCCCCCTGAGGTGGTCTAAAAAATTGCCAACTTTATAACCTCAAACACAAATAATGAAAGCATGTGTCCATAAGTGCCAAATTTTTGGCGTATTCACCATTTGCCATTTTGAAAATAGTTTTAGGGCATTTTCTTCTAAAATATGGTGTATTTTGCGAAAAAAAGCAGTTTTTTAGTGGTATTTTGCAATAACAATACAAAATAATTAATAACTTTGTGTCTTTTGTTTATGGGTACGTGTTTTTTGAAAATTTAGTACCCCACAGGTGTCAATATTTAGACCCATGGGGGGTACTATTTTAGATGTTAGTAAATGTCACTGTTAGCGTCTTTTTATTTTCGTTTTTCTACGTTTCCACAAAATTTTTACGTAAATATATTTATAAAACCATTCCTTCTATATTTTTTATTTTTGGAAATGGAGCAGCGACTTGTCAAGCTAATGACGTAGTATGTGACGTCATTGTTTTGAGACTTTCTTGTAATAGTTGCCTATGGGGCTTTCCATATGTAACCAGCCACTTTGACTGATGATATCCTGGATTTGGGTTAAACCATATAACTATGAGATACTATAATGGCCCAAATGCTCTAAAATGTGTAACGAAAATAACTTTGAAAAACAAAGGAGAAAATTCAAGATCGCGGTTGGCTTTGAAACTATTTCGGTCACCAGGCCATAAACCAAAAATCTACTGCGCATGCACTTACAAAACATAATTTGATTGAACATAGAGAGATCTATGCCTGGCGTCGTAGTGACCTTACGATAATTTAATGACACTTTCACTGCTGACGCAATCGACGCGCCTGCCCGTTTACACTCTGCGTTTATCGGTTTTTTCCAGGTCAACTTGATTGGGAGAGTTATTATCGGTACGCATTTTTCTCGGGAAAAGCAAGGGTAGGGCCGTTATAGTATTTCATAGTTATATGGGTTAAACCTTATTTAGTGGTAGGTATACAGGCTGTTCCAAATTCGATGATCACCATGGGGATCTCCTAAACGGTAGGAGATAAGAAAAGGTTTAAATCAGGGCAAAGTTGCGCAATTTGACGCTTTGCTCAAAACCAAAAGAAAAATTTACAAATTCCGGGCAGTTCCGGAGATAGGTGAAAAAAACAGAAATCTTTATTTTTAGTTTTTCAGGCTGTCAAAAAACGCTTAAAACTTTCTACTGGCACTTATTTAAGATCTACCCAATGAGAGATCCGTTTTCGAGATTTGACATTTCAGTGTAACACGAGCCCAGTCAAGTTCATTTCTTCTTATGGACACATGCTTTTTTTCTCCGGCCGTTGATTTCATAAAGGATGACAGGTATTTTACAATCTTATTTTGACAAGTACGTGACGTTTTGAGTTAATTGACCATCATCAGCCCAAATTAAAAGAATTAAAAACAAAGAAAAAAACGTATTTGGTATTGGTCTTCTCAAAATATCTTGAGTAAAAGGCTAAATTTGGACTGATGATGGTCAATAAACCCAAAACGTTAGGTGACTTGTCCACATAAGCTTGCAAAATGTTTTCTGTCATCCTTTATCAACCAAACGGCAGAAGAAAAAAAGGATGTGTCCGTAAGAACAAATTAACTTGACAGTGCTCCTGTCACACTGAAATGTCAAGTCTCAAAAACGGACCTCTCATTAGGTAGATCCTAAAAAAGTACCTTTAGAAAGTTGTAAGCGATTTTTGATGAGGTTTAAGAATAGGGGCGCAGAAAAATAAAAACTAATAATGAAGATTTCGGTTTTTTCTGCCTATCTCCGGAACTATCCGGAATTTGTGAACTTTTTTTGTTAGTTTTGAGCAAAGCATCAAATTGCGCAACTTTGCCCTAATTTAAACTTTTCGTATCTCCTACCGTTTAGGAGTGGTGAGCATCGAATTTAAAACACCCTGTATGCACAAATATTACTGGATAAAAGTTTTAAGGCTGTTAGTCTAGTTTTGTTGGAGTTACTGGCTTTTTCTTCATTTTTATATCGGTATGCATACTTACAAATTCATTTTTTTCTTTAAAAACTGCGATAAAATAAAAAAATTAAAGTTTGGAAAATGTTTAGGTAAATGAAAAGTCTTTTGACCGATTTTAGTTTTAAGGTCACTGAATTAGACTTGACCTTAAGTTTTAGATAAATGTAATTTTTGTAAAAAGCGACCCCTTTTATTTTTTAAGTATGGTTCAAAAGACTGCCTACTGTATCCTTAACACACC
The DNA here is from genome assembly GCA_963921995.1 of Oxystoma pomonae. Taxonomy (NCBI): domain Eukaryota; kingdom Metazoa; phylum Arthropoda; class Insecta; order Coleoptera; family Brentidae; genus Oxystoma; species Oxystoma pomonae. Next base: position 93,426,552 of record OY998166.1, on the reverse strand, counting down.
CTCAAAAAATTAGAGTGGGCCGACAGGTGGTTTGGTCACAATATTTATTCTTTTCTTCATAGGTTGATTACCTTAAGGTTAAATAAATGGTAAAACACGGTCAAATAATGTAATGTTAATTTATTTATAAATTTTTCATTACTATTACCTAACGATTTAGTGCCCTCAGTGATATTTTTAGGTTATTTGAATAAAAGGACGTACCTAGATTAATTACGTGAGGTGTTTTTTTTTTTAAATTTGGGCCCCCTCTGCCACTGGTGAGATGCCGTGAAATGTGGTAGCACCCTCTCCCCCTCCTTACCCTTTGACTCTTAAATACATTTTTACCATATTTTTCTGCTTTTTTTTTGTTATAATAATTTAAGTATATTCTCTGTCTAATAACTAAAAAATGACAAACTGTTAATCCTGACGATCCTGTTCAGGATAATGGGACAATGTTATTACAGTCCTTGATAAGTGTCTTATATACGTTACAGTAAGTATTGCCAACCGCCAAAGTGAAAATATGCTGAGAGTAATAAAGAGACAGGCTAAAAGTTTAATTCATTGTGTGTTGCATAGGCATAGACTATTTCAAAAGATACTCATGGGGGAGGGGTCCAAGGGATATGATAGCAACTAATTTCATATGTTTCAAGTAGCTCAGTTGCTAAAGATTATCATAACTAAAACCGTATCAACATTTACTGTTTTTGCTGATTTTTACGACAATATTTTCACATCATAAAAAATGTCGAAGCTAAGTTTTTAGTTTTCTCCAAAGCTTATTGTTAAATGTGCCCAGATTTTAAAATCAAAGATTTTCTGAGTTCGATGGCATCGACTGATGGACAGATTAATAGTGACGTGTTCACCGGTGAATGTCTGATTGGCCATCAAACGTCGAATACAAAAACGCCCCGATATAAACTACTTTTATTTTTACACACCTAACTGCTACTCCAGACATTCTAAAGTGGTACTTAAAATCCATTAAATCATGTTTGGCTTCACGGTTTTATCTGGTAAACGGAAAAAAACCCCAGAAAAAAAATCTCCAGGAAAAATTGATTGTTCAAATCAAAAACTATTATTTTAGGTTTGTGTTGGCTGGGTCTAGCTTGAGTTGGGTTGAGTTTGAGCTAGTTATAATCATTTTTTCAAGGTTTTTTTTTCGGAGTTTTTTTCGAGGTTTTTTTCTGGTTTTTTTTTTGATTCGTTTTGACTACATAGCCCTCAATCTTATAATGTCTTTTTCATTTCAAATCAACCATTCGCACCGACCTCCAAAGTCGGTTAGCATTGTTGGCAGCAATCGGTGAATCAGATTTTGTAACTCTACCGATGGACAACATAAACTCTTGCTGACACCGGTGAATTTAAAAACTTGCCCTATTCATAGTCGCGCAAAGGTTGACTTAATGCTTCCTCTTGCCAAGGAGAATGTCTTCAAGGCAAGGAAATCTCAATTCGAAAAAAAAAAGCTTAGCTTAAAGCCTTAAAAAAAGCTTTTTTGTTGGTTACGATTGAACTAAAACCTTTTAAAGTTATCTATGGTCAAATATAGAGAGATAAATAGTTTGAAAAATATTTCCGTGGCTGGCTAAGCAAATATCTTAAACCTTTTGGCCAAATATTGACAAGGAGTCATTGCTTGGACACCGCAAGTTCAACAAAACCTTGATATTGATTTATGACAAAACCTTTTTACAAATAGGTTTGTTTGGTAAAGTTATTAGATGTTTTGTTTATTATTCTATGCATCGTAATAGTTTATATTACACAACGAGAATGTAATGAGGGTCTTTGCATATGATAATAAAGTTTGAGACACGGGCAGATGTCTTAATTCATTTAAGCATTTTACGGCCCTGGGTCAAATATTTCATTACTATGCTTAAGCATAATTATGAGCTGGGCAACCTTCTACTATAGCCTTTTGAATTTCACCACAACAGCAGAATATACGACTGTCTGACTGCGTTCGGGGATTCACATAAATCATCAACGCAGTGTCGGGTTAAGCTACATTTACATTGAATTTTGAACGATGCTTACTCTACGCTTAACATATGGGTTCGTGCACAACCATTTACCTTGAAAATTTGACGTTTGCTTAAGCCAAAGCAAGATTCCAGGTCACGGAGCTTGCCGAGAGCAAGCTATAAGCGAGAATTTAACATTTTAAAGCAAAAAACATAAAGTAAAAGTAAAAAAGTAAAGTTGAAAAACCGGATTGGATCATTGTAACGTAATTCAGCAATTATCTCTAAATGGGTCGAATCCAAAAACCTTTTTTGAGCCTCGTTTTCTTTACTTGTTCATGAACGGTAATGCATCGCACCGATCACGGTGCTCAAAACACTTCAAAAAAGGAGTATTAAAACTACCCAGTAAACACCGTTATGTAAATATTACGTAAAATTTACATAACAGATTTACCTTGTTATGTAAATTTAAGGTCACTCAGAGGTCACAATCAGGTAAAATTTAAGTCACATTAAGGTGCCAAAACTCTGCATAATGCCATGCGCAAAGGCCACCTATTTTTTACATAAATGTGATTTAAATAAAATGACATACCTTTTACATAAATATTACATCCTTGTTACGTAAGAGTTAAGTAAAAACTACGTATGTTTTACATAATAGGTTTACCTTGTTATGTAAAGTTAAGGTCACATAGAGGTCACAATTATTTATTACTAAGGTAAAATTTAAGTCACATTAATCTGCATGACATGCGCAAAGCGTCAACTATCTAAGTCCGACATGAGCATGCAGCTTGAGGCGGGCCAACGGAAGGTCAGGTAAAATTTTAAATGTAAACTTAACGTCACATTGTTTCATAATATTTACGTAAATTTAAAAATTTTAATGTGACGTAAATCATGTTATAGAACGTTTACGTAATTTAGATGATATTACATAAAATATTTTATATAATAGTTATGTAAAATTGTAAATGTAAACGTAATGTCTAAATTGTTACATAATAGTTATGTAAATTTTATTACTTTCATTTAAAGTAAATAATTTTATGTAACGTTTACGTAAATTAGATTACGTAAATATTACATATAATTTTTTATATAATAGGTATGTAATATTTTTTAAGTAAAATTAAGGTCTCACTATTTACGTAATATTTACGTAAATTTAAAGAATTTATTTATAGAGTCATATTATTTACGTAAAATTAACATTGCTTATGGTGACTTAAATGTACAGTCAAAGTTTTGATGTAATGTTTACATATTTTTTTTTATAAAAATATTTTTATGCGAGATTTACGTAAATATGATGTAACATATTTTACATAAATATGTTAACCTTAGATTTATATAAATATTAGGTTAAAGTCACAAGTATCTTTACTGGGTAGTATAGATAAATAAAAATAAGTATAAAATAACGTATATACTAATACAAACACTCATAAAATTTATAAGGTATTGTTACTAAAATATATTTCCAGGTCATAATAGGCTTTATTCTCCAACAATCTAGTAACTGACTTTCGAAAAAGTTTAAGATTTTTTTGATTTTTCAGATCTAATGGTAAGTGGTTATAATTTTTTTTTCTGTTATAAATAAGTGAATTTTTTGTAAGAGTTGATCGCGGAATAGCCAGAGGAAGTTCCTTGATTGTCTTGTTGTTCTATTTAAGTTGACAAAACTTTCATATTTTTTGTGCACCAAACACACGGTTTCCAAAATAAATAAACATGGTAAAATCAAAATTCTGGACAATAAAAACAGTGGTTTGCAGTGTTCTCCCCTTTTTTTCTTAAACAAGTATATAATTGCCCACTTTTGAATTACAAAAATTCATTGAAATACGTAATCGGGATAGGAGACCGAGTCAACAAGCGAAAAATATATTAAGCGAGCCGATGAGTAGCCCAACTCAGTGGCAGCAATTCTGACGGCAAAACAACCTGAAGAGAGTTTAGATTTAAGGTTTTCGACATGTTTAATAAATGTCAAGTTTTGGTCGACAGTAATACCTAAAAAGTTCAGAACACTCAATAGTTTGCCCGTCTAGCCCAAATGGATTGATAAGGCAGTTAAAGCAGAGGCGATTACTGTCGCACCAATCTTTGATAATTTTGATGTTTTTGAAATTCAAAATTGAACGAGTGTCCCACAAGGAACACACAAAAGTCCAAAGCGAAAAGGGAAACAATTAAATGATGTTTAGCCCGGGGTGACTAGCGTGGTCTCGTCAGTGGATTCACTAGTCAACCTCAATCCAGACATCATTTAACACCATCGCATACTCTGACTTCCAACTCTGAAACACAAATAGGCATCGTTCCGCATGGTACTTATTATAAGTCGCCTGATACAGGTTCGTCCTGGCGTGTTAATCTTTCCAATAGGAATATGCTCCTAAGACAATGAAAACAAGAAGTTAAAACTTCCAAATCAGTTACATCAAACCGGTTGATGTAACTGATTTGGAAGTTTTCATTACCTTTTATATTGCATACCTATCTCAAACATAAGATGCCTATCCAAAACAAATTCGTTTCCGGTTTTTTTGGGCAAATCGGTGAGACTCGCTCAATGTCAATTTCAATATATCTGTCAGACAAATTTCCATCATAGTGTTTTTAAGTACTTATAGAGAAACTTCTTTCTGACGAAGCATTACTTACTGGCAAATATCCAAGAATGTTCTTATCAACGGAAAAATATCGCCACACTTGTTCATTGCTTCCAAAACATTATCAGGTATGTTTTGATTTAAGCTTTTGCCTACTTCTGACCAATATTGTTTCCAAAAACTTACTTTTCCCAATAAAAGTTCAATAATTGTGCTTTGGATTGATCAAGCAGTTTGTAGTATCAGGGACCTATATAGTTATAGGTCCCTGATCCCAAAATACTGCGGAGAGATTCTAGAATGTCCAAAGGAACTTTCTGCAATTTCTCGTTTTTTCTCCAAAGACTTCAGGGTTACCACCCGCATCTTTGTTGTTTACTTTTTTCTGGAGCAAAGGAGGATGGCGATTGCCCCCCTCCCTGGGACCGCCACTATATTTTGTGCGACGATTTTTAATTCTAATGAAGGTTCGACATTATCGCTAACACGCTCGGACATAAAATGCTGCTCTATTTCTCGGAGAGGGCCAAGGACATAGCAAATACTGCATTGCCCTTCCCCCATATCAGCTAAAATCCCTGTTTTTTTTTTTAGTGAAAAATGTAAGGTTCTTCATTTTTTATATCAACCGAAAGATACCTTTTCTGTTCAAACCAAATCGCAAAAACCCGGGCGTTCAGGCCGTGACAACACTACGCCTTCTTTGTACGATCGGAGGCGTATTCTCGCGTTGAATTATTTTTTTAGTTTAGTTTAGTATTGTTTTTATTGTCGCAAAATAATGAAATACAAAAACAAATACAATTAAGTTTCTAGACACTACCTGACATAAATAAATGATGCGACAAAAGGCAGAGTTCACACTCTCCTATTAAGAAATAGGGAGCAGTGCTCTTCCACTCAACCTTTTGTAAAATACCTAAAATATTAAGAAAAACCTTTAAAGTACTTAAATTAGAAAGAATATTAAACCTAACTAAAAATAGAGAACCTAAAGACAAATAAAGAAGATGTAAACAATCATAGTATTTAATATTATAATAGTGCAATTTACTTTTACAAAAATAAGGATAGTTGAACCTCAAAAATGAAAAATGAATTTAAGTATGTTTCAAAAAAAAAAAAAACTAGGCTCCACTTACCCAACACTCACTCTGCTGTATTTTTTTAAATGATTTTTTAATTGCCGTCTAAAGCTTGACGGATTTAAGTTTTTGTATCCATCAGGTATTTTATTATATAGCTTCGAGATATAATAACTAAATGACCCACGATACGCACTTGTTTTGTAACAAGGAATACATATTTTGTTTTTTTGTCTTGTATTTAAACCGTGTGCGTCATGCCTGAATTTAATTTTTTTAAACAAATAAGGTGGTTTTTTATATTTAATTATTTTATAAAAAAATAAAGAGGTATGCAATAAACGCCTCTGCTCCATGTTAAGCCATCCAAGTGATTTAAGTGCCCCTGAAATATGGTCCCGTTTTTTTAGTCCAGATATAATTCTTACGCAAGAATTTTGAAGTTGTTGAAGTCGTCTCTGTTCTAGTTTCCGAATGCATTGGCCATATATAACATCGCAGTAGTTTAGGTGCGAAAGAACCAAAGAGTCACACAATACAGTCTTAGTGTACTTATTTAGCAGATGTCTGTTGCTATAAATCAACCTTAGATTACTAAATCCTCTTTTAATGACTAGAGATATATGTTTATCAAAATTTAATGATGTATCCATAAGAAGTCCTAAATTTTTGGCAGTGTCGGATATTTTTAGGATTTCATCATCAATTTTAACTTGAATATTTTGTAGACATCTGGCACGGGTTACTTTTCGTCCAAACACCATTACTTGCGACTTACTTGAATTTAGAGAAAGACAGTATTTTGTGGAAAGTTGTTTAATTGTATTAAGATCTTCATTTACTTTCCGGCAGGCATCATCAACTTGTTGCTCAGGAAAAATATAATAAATTTGTTGATCGTCACAGTAATAATGTACATTGCAGTGTTTTAAACTTTTGTAAAATTGCGAAGTATAAATGGTAAAAAGCAATGGACCCAATTTATTGAAATAATTTCAACCACGACGTCAGTTGTTCAAAACTCGAGAAAATTAATAGTTCAAAACGCTGACATAATCTCACTTTTTCTGTTTTAAATGGATCAAGTTACTGTTTATTTAACCAAACATTCATTATTATGATTTTTGATAACTTCTCCAACAAGGTCCACAAATTTGTTATATATATAAAATATATAACCTTCTATTGATCATCTCTCCCATTCTAATTGCTGGTAAAAAAGTATAAATAGTGCTTTAGAAAACAAAACAAAATCTAGAAATGTAAAATTTTGACGTAACTTCTGCGCATGCGTCGGTTTTGAAACGGGAATGGATTTCGTTTCAAAATATTTTTAACCAGTTTAAATATGACGTCACCGCTGCAACGCAATAAAATGCATGTTTGAAACTTTTTAAAAAATGTTTAAACAATTTCAACGCGTTTCTACGCGAACGCGAATTCGCAGGTCACCAGTCCTGCCTTGACTATAATCTAATATTTGCATAGAATTCGACGACACGGATATCGAGGAAGTGGATTGTTCCGGTTAGATTGTGATTGATTGAAAGATGTTGTAGGTTGAGATTGAATTTCATTTAAATCGTTTTCAATCATAGTAGCTATCTGTATTAGTTCCTCGATATTTTCAAATGATCTGTTTCGTAGTTGTAATCGTATTTCTGGGCGTACTAGTTCAATAACTCTTGAAATTACATGTCTTTCTGGTAAATCTGGTTCCAGGCGACGAAATAACGCATTCTTTTCACTTAAAAATGCAGCAACAGTCCCTTGAGAATGTTTATTACCATAGAGTTTTGCGTACAGTGTACTTTTAAGCGACTCATTATCAAACTTAGTAAAAAATCTTCTTGTACACGAATCAAAACTCAAGTAGTTATTATGGCTGTAATTATCATACCAAATTTTTGCATCTCCTTTAAAACAGACATTGATTGAGTTAATTCTTTCTTCAAAAGTAATATTCTGTTGATGTAAATAAGCATCTAATTGTTTCAAAAAAACCTTAGGGCATTCCCAATTAAGCCCAAAAAATTGTGGGGAATTTCTGCTTTTTTGTTGCAGTTCCTTCCAAAGATGGTTGTTGATACTGCTTTTTCGAATTCAGGGCACCACGTAGTTTTTTGTTCAGAACTACGAAACTGTGTAATATTGTCCGGCTGATATTCTTTGTCTTCGGGGTGAGTTTCCGGCACTTGGGCGCCATGTCGTCGGGTTAGGTCAGTTCCTGATGGGGTGAAACCTAACAGGGAACTGCTGGAACGACGTCTCATGAAATTCCTAGGCGACGGAGTCGTGTTATTCATATTTATATATATATAATTAAATAAAAATAAAGTTAATTTACAATTGATGGATTGAGCTGTCGCCAGACTGTCAATCAAATTCCAATCAAAATAAAAGCAGGTCACCAGTCCTGCAACACAATCTGGCCCGATCTCCAAGCTGAGCTGAGAGAGACAATGCCTATACACACTGTGTAAATGCGAGAGAGATAAAAGTACATGATATTGCCTCTTTAAACTGCGAATTTTGAATTTATTTTTAACATTTTGGCAAAATTCTCGTTTCTCCCCAATTCAGAAAGGATTATTCTATAAAATAGTCGGTTTAATCTGCATCTTTTTCGCTTTGATTACCCTACAGCCACCATTTGATTAATGGCTGACTTTGACAATTTGTTGGAGAGCCCTATACTCCGTGACTAACCTACTATTATGCTTCCCCGTCCAGCTAAATTCCGGACCCTATTCGTTTTTCTGGCCGGACGCAGTCCTTACGCCCCTAAATTCCGGACATGTCCAGATAAATCCGGACGGATGATAACCCTACTAAAAGAACCTAATGTTAATTGGTGTCTATTATGCGAGTGTAAAATTTATCAACTAAATCGTAGATAGAGGAAATACTGAAGATAGGTAACCTTACGGGCTAAAATGTTAGCAAAAATTTCGTTCGTGGATAACTCCCCAGAGCGCGCATAGTCGCTTTTGGACAACTCGACTGTCATCAACCCAGTGCATTTCGCCGCAGCGAAATCTGTAAGCATAGAAGACATAATCAATTTTCCTTTGCAATCTGTAATAACTCTCCAATGTTTCACTTGACTTCATATAGGTGGCGCTATTAACTTAGCATTAACATTCCTCCTGCGCTAGATAGTGTAGAAAATAGAAATATCACTGCCATTGTTTAGATTTGGTGGAAATCGAACCGTATATCATTGAATTTAACTTTTTATGACGACATAGAGAATATTCTTCTTGTTCTTATCAGTACTTTTTTAGTGTTAGAAAAAAAAAGATTATCTTGTTGATTTTGTGATTTTTGAAACAAAAACAGTTTTATTCTTGTGATTTATTAACGCTTACAGGTAAGTGTTCCTTATTTTGCATGTTTTTGTTTTATAGTAACAAAAAACTGTTGGTAAATGTTTTCTCGGTAATTATGCAGTATACGGTTTTCTGCCATTTTTGATTTTTTATGAAAAATTCTTTATGGGGGCACCTATACTAGGGTCCCTAGGACCCCAAATCCGCCTGCGCCCGATTTTTTTTTTAAGAGAAAAAAGGGTGCCCGGGGGGGGGTTGTAATGTTTTTCTGATTGTTTTGGGTTGGGTTGGGTTGGACTGTGTTGGGTTGGGTGGTTTTAGTGAAAAAAAAAATAAAAAAAAAACAAAAAAAAAACAACCGGCGCAGGCGGATTTGGGGTCCTAGGGACTCTAGTAGGTGCCACCATAAAGAATTTTTCATAAAAAATCAAAAATGGCAGAAAACCGTATACTGCATAATTACCGTTTTTTCGCATTAATAATTAAGTATTTTTATTTTTAAAAAAAAAACATCGGGCAGTTCGGGAATTTCCTAGAAAATTTCAGTCATAAACAAAATATTAAATATAAATAAATTTGGCTTAAGATATTTTAGCATAATTAAAGGGGTAACGTTTTTGTTTAAGAAATTTTGATGCCAAGATTTTGTTCCCATTGTATAGCCTTCTTTCCAAACTTTCGATTTTTAGAATAAAACACTCAGTTTTCTCAAGTTTTCACTTTTTTTTTAGCTTCAAAAAAGTACTGCAATAAAACCATTTTTCTCTGTTAAAATGAAAAATATTTAAGGTTGTTGAAGAGAGACAGCAGGCTATTAAAAAGTATTTTAGAGAAAGATGGAAATAATTTAAGGCAATTGTTTACTAAAAATTTCTGTTTTGTCATCTGTCTGTCATCTTAAGTGTTTTTTTTTATCCAAAAAGTTTACGATACAGGTCTTTCGTGCTACTTACTATTTTAATTGAATTGTCTCGTGAATTGTAATCGAAATAAATTACAGAATGTCAACAAGGTGTTGTTCGTATTGGAACTTCCCCAACCATAAAAATAGAAACGAAGATGTTGCTTTTTTTATTTTCCAATTAACGACATTGTAATATTGGAAAAATGGAAGAAACATTCGGGAAGCTTAAACATTCTTTGTAAAACCGAGGAAGAACTGAAAAATTTTGTCATTTATGAAAAACATTTTGCCCCAAATTTTATATTGTTCAGCAATGCAAAAAATGCAAAGTCACGTCGATTGAAATTTATTTTGCAAGTTTTTTTCCTGTTTTTTTAGGAGTTTTTGATAAAGGTATTAAAAAAATAGTGTTTACAACTCGCGGCTAAACTTTGTTTTCTTTTACTCGGGTTTTTAAATAACAACGGACGTAAAAAAAAACACTCTTTTAGCCACTTGTTGTAAAATAGTAGTTTTCACAACTAGTGGATAAAATAGTGCTTTTTTTACAAGCGTTGGTTGAAATAACGAACGCAGCAAGCAGTTATTTAAAAACGCGAGTAAAAAAAAGTACATCAGTTTATCCGCGAGTTGCTAACACTATTTTTTTAATTCCTTGATCAAGAAATCAAAGAAAAACAGGAAAATACTTTTAAAAATCTCGAACGAACACGCCACCTTTACACTATAAATCAAGGCGCTTCGCGCTTGTTCTTTAAAACCAAGCTTGCAAAAAACACGATTTAAAAACTATATTATTTTTTAAATTTTATCCATTTTTAACACGCTGTATTTCTATCCAGGCAACCCAACTCAAAATGAGAAATAAAATAATTAGTTGAAAACTGATCAATCGACAATATTCTGGGCAGGCATGCTCACATGCTGTTTATTTTTTGTTGCCCACTTTCAATAACAAAATAATGGTAATTTTTTGGGATTTTTGTACTGCCAACTTAGTAATCATGCAGCTAGTAAAATTTTAAATTTTGTAAGAGAAGGTCGAAAACATTACGCGGACCGGCATGGCTATTTTATGTGTGGAAATTATTCTGAATGGTAGCAGAGGATATAATTTTAAAGTTTAACAAAATATTATGTTAAACCATTGTATAAAGAAGTATTATACAATGGTTAAACATTATTAAAGATACTTATAAAATAGTGTATATGCACCATGATTTTATGTCGAACTTAAAAATATATAATGTGCCATTTACGGCTGTAGTAAACAGAGATTTGCCAAAATATTTTTGACTTTAATGCAATTTTTTAATAGTTAAAAAGTTAAAAAAAATATTTGTTTTATTTTTCACATATTCCTAATCAAAAAGAAACAAAATGCAAAAAAAACCGGTCCGATTTTAATAATATTAAGCTTTTTAAAAAGCCAAAGCTTCAAAATTTATAGGACCAATTTCAAACTCGACATTTCCTAAAAATCCAAGACGGCGAACCAATTTGAAAAATAGGTATTTTTAACCCCCCGTAGATATTTTTTTGTGTGGGAAACTGTAATAAATCTGAAACATCGGTTACGAAGCCACATTCTTTCGAAGCACATCGATGAAACATTTTAAAAATTCGGACAAGAAATAAGATTGAATAAAGTGTCTCAGAAAGTTTTTTCTAGGGGGGGGGGGGTGAAATTTGGCTACTTTTTAAATAGGCCCGCCATCTTGGATTTTTTCTAAATGTCAGTTTTTTGTTTTCATTACAAAGCTCTGAATTTATCCTTTTTACACCCCTTAACTACCCCCCTACCCCCGATTTTGATTTATAAAATTGTATTGTCACCAGATTCAATAATAAATCTGAAAACCACATGTTCGTATCTGTTTTCATTTCAAAGTTCTGAATTTGCTCCCTTTAGACCACTTTACCCCCTTTACACCCCCCAATCACCCACTACCCCCCCTTTTTTCATAATATTGTATTGTCATCGGATCTACTTTGCTGTGCCAAATTTCACTAAAATCGTTTCACGGGAAGTGTGTCAATGAATTTAGCCCCTTATTTTTAAACCTTAACCACCCCCTACCCACCAATTTTTTTTTCATAATATTGTATTATCATCCGAACTACACTACTGTGCCAAATTTTATTAAAATCGGTTTACGGGAAGTGTGTCAAAAACGAATCGCAAAATTTGATAGTCAGGCAGACTGTAAAGTTAAATATAATCGTTTAATAATAATAAAAACTGTCTTGCTTCATTCAGCATATTCATGAATTTATATTATGATCTCTCTACCAGCTCCCATTCCCTTAGCAACAAGTTCATTCATTTACGCCACTGATAAACCGGTATTCAGCAAAGAATCAAAAACTTGCGGTAATTCCCCTTTCATGGCTTGGCTGGCTGTTCGGATACCGTCGGCTTTCGTCGGATATTAGCATGTATCCTCGTTGCCAGCACTACCTATTTATTGCGGTCTCCGCTAGCGCCCTCTAACAGTTACTCGGCAAAACAAAATGTTTGGTTTCCATACTTTCCGCAAGGTAAATGGGGGGCACCACTTGCCTGATCAGGGTTTATAACGAGTGGAAGTGCAACGGACTATTCTCACTTCCACTTATCAGTTACATATCTTAAGTATTTTCTATCTACGATTTAATCTAATTCCGAAAGATTCCATTCGGGATGAGTAATCTAGTCGACAATCCCATTTACCGAGTGGATTCTCCCAATTTTCTCATTCTAATATAATAGTCGTATATCTCTTAAATCTTACATAAAACAGCGGAACATTTAATAAAACTCATCCGAATTTAATCTATTTTAATGGCGACCATATCCTAGTCGGGAATTACCTTCAAGTTTAATTAAAAACCGTACTCTCTCTGCAGAAACAAAGATACACGCAGCAAAAGTGGGGGGATAACGAAAAGAGGGGCGGGAAAAGAATGCAACACTTTATTTATAAGGCAATTACATAATAATTTGTCACTTTTAATTAGGCATAATAGAATAATTTATTAAATGAACTAAAATAATTAACTAATAGCAACTTAAAATAATTAAAAAGGTTCATAGAAAAATGTACGTTTGCAATTTGTTAGATTGTGTCCATTCCCTATTATTATACAAGGCAGCGTTGCCAGGTCGATTTTTAGAATAATAGTAGATCAGAGACAAAAATAATAGTAGATTCTAGAAATTTTTGTAAAAAAAGTGCCTAGAGTACGAAAAAACTCTTATTTATAAAAACTTGAAAAAATAACTAATATTATGTCATTTGGGTGGCGATGGCGGTGGTAACAACGCAAACCGACTTAGCCTCTGACGACGAACTAAAGTTTTTCATTCAATTTAAAACTTTAGTTCTAAAGCTAAAGCTAATTACATACATACATACATACTACTGCACTAAATATAACAAATCTATCAAAATTATAAATTTCTTAAAATATAATATACACTTTCAGAAAGTTAAATAATAAATAGCTAACAGGTAACAATAAAACAACAATAGAACTTTACGAGAAACATAAAATTAAGTGGTATAAGAAATAAAAAAATACATAAAATACCAATAAAAAACAATTTTTTACCTACGTTTATATGCACCTAAAACTAACTGGTTTTATATCAGGACGGTTTTAAATAAAATCGCTTTCTTCAAGGGTTTATACATCCTTCATTAAATGTCAGTTTAAAAAAAAACAAATAAAACACCTAAGTTAGTTAACAACAGATTTTTCAGAACCAGGGTTGAATATTTCTTTAGGTTTGAAGCAATACACGAAAGCGATTTTAAAGTGTATATATCGACCCTAAAAACGGTTTTAAAACGATAAATCGATTTAGAATAAGACCACACCAAGATAAAGGAAGACAGATATAAAAACTAAAAGGAAGGCGACACTTATCCATACATCAAAGGGAACTCAAAAAGGATAAAAAGAATAGGCAACCAATACGATCTTCGAACTGTCTTCAAAACGACCACAACAATGATTCAATTAACTAAAACTAAACCACAACGACATGACACCAAGAACTGCATCTACAATCAAGTACCGTGCGAGTGGAAGTTTGCCTTAAGGGACACAGATGCATCAAAACTCAACAAAGGAATAAAACAATTGGATCAAAAATAGCATAAAATTCCTGGGACAATCAACACCTTATATGGAATGGAAAAAGCAAAAAAAATGAAAAAACGGGAAAATTTATTTTTATCAAAATAAAGATTCGAAAATGTTTTAATCTCTTTCTAGTTGTTTATAGCATATCCAACATAATTCGGAAGCATTTACATTTGTTAACATTTTAAAACTATGAGGCTGATACGCGGTATCTTTCTTTGTATTTCCTCTCTAGCGCTCTATTGGCAATGTCCAAGGCCCCCTCAACCACCCCATTGCAGCCGTCATCCCCCCCAAAAAGAATATTCATATATATTAAATCCTCAATTTCTCGAATCAAAAAGTTATTCCTTTAAGCAGCGTAGCATGTCAGATTAATATTTGACTGCCTGCACTTCGGTGCCCTGCCTAATGTAAAATGTGTGTTAGGGGTTATATTTTATTAAAAGGCCTTGCTAATCACTGCCAGGGAAATTGGTTGAATTATAAACAGAAGACGTCAAAGTTGACTTCGGCTCATGACTATATTCAAGCGAATTTGCCGAAAGCACAGGACTTTGATTGGCGCCGCGCGACCTACGACACTGTTTACCTGTTAGTGTTAGTAAGTTGTTACAGTGGCTGACAGACCAGAAATTCTGCCGCGTATTGCCAAATTTTACCACAAAATTAAACCTATATTTAGTTTAATTGGTGTTTTACAAATTTAAATAACAAGTAGAATAAAAGAGAAAAAGTGGGTAGTCGTTCCCGAGATATTTAAATTCTAATTACCGATACCGTCTGATATTCCGATATTTGCAATGGAAAAGAGTACCCAGTTTTTCGAATGGCAACTATATTCTTGAGGTTGAAATAAATTGTGATCAATAATAGCGACATAGAGTCACACCCAAGGAACAATTTGTCGACGTTTTAACGTTGCTAAAGGCGACTTAAAGTTGCATGAAAACCCTGCCAAAAAAACCACTTCAAAACTCTTAAAAACTGATCAAGTCTTGATGGGTTTTTAAGAGATTTTATTGGTTTGAAGAGACTTGACCTGGCAAAAATGTATGCCACATGAAAACTGACAAATTCTTATGATGTTTCACGAGAATCATTTTCAAAAGATCCTAAAGGCAATAAAATCTCATGTTTCGATGTTTTACAAGATTTCATTATGTTACACCAGACACATGAGATTTCTTGAGGTTTAGCAAGCAAGATTTTTATGAGATTTTACAAGATTTCACAAGTCTAAAAGATGGTACGTTTTTAAAAGATTTTACAAGATTTCATGAGAAATAGGGTAAAGGGCTGTGAAGATTTGAGGAGATTATATGTGTATTAAAGTGTAGAATATAGACATGATGATGACTATAGAAGATGATAATTTAAAAGATTTCGTAAGTTTATATCAGACACAGATGTCATGAGTTTTAGCAAGCAAGATTTGTATGAGATTTTACTAGATTTTACAAGTCTAAAAGCAGGCACGTTTTTACAATATTTTACAAGATTTCATGAGAAATAAGGTAAAGGGTTGTGAAGATTTCACAAGATTGTATAAGTATTAAAGTGTAGAAAATAGACAAGCACCAACCAGATTTGACAAGCAAGATGAGAATTTAAAAGATTTTATGGTTACCTATAACATAAATTAAAAAGAATGCAAAATAAAGATTTAACTATCAAGATATTTTAAGAGATTTCGTAAGTTTATATCAGACACAGGAGATTTCATGAGATTTAGTAAGCAAGATTAAAAGTACAAATTAAGGGATGTTTTTAAAAGATTTTACAAGATTTCATGAGAACTAAAGTGAAGAGTTCTGTCAAGTGTAGAATATAGACAAGCACATCACTTTTTTGACAAGCAAGTTTTTCAAATAGAATAGAAAAGATTTTATGAGTACCTAGATATAAGTAAATGAAACAAAACATATTATAGATTTAAGAGATTTGCCAAGTTATAAAAGAGGGAATAGAAAGAGACAATTTTACCAAAACTTGTCAAAACCAGTGAAATCTTATCTTATTTCTCTTAAAATCTATTTAAAACTGCTAAAAACATGTGGATTTTCCGAAGGATTTTCGAATGTAATCTTGTGAAATCTGATGGAGAGTGGGTTTTTTAAAAACTGCTGAAAACATGGACAATCTCATGAAATCTTGTGAAATCTTATTAACTTTATTTTATATTTATGTTAAAATTTGCTCAAAACCGCTGAAAACATGTACACTTGTTTCACCTTAAAATCTGCTCAAAGCTGCTAAAATGTGCTAAAAACATGTGTATTCTCATAAACTTATTAACTTTTGATTTAAATTTTTGTTAAAATCTGCTCAAAACTTAACAAAATCAGTGGAAGCAGAGCCTTTAAAATACTGGCGAAATCTTATCAACTCTTATCATAAATTCTTTTAAAAACTTTTCGAAACTCATAAAAACGGATGACAGTGCACATGCAAAACTCATGATGTTTGACAAGTTTTAAATCTCTTTCCGATATTGAAAGTTCATGAGATTTTACCCGAAAGTGGTGTTTCATAAACCGCATGAAATACCGACCAGAATTCGTGAACTTTCACTAGTTTTTTTTTTTAAAGTCTTGACGCGGGATTTTTGGCAGGGAACGCCGTAAAAACGTTCTAGCAACTCGCTTTTGCACTAATTTGGCGGAGATTTTTGGAGTTGTGTTGACGTTGCCTGCGACTAGAGTCGCGTGCAACGTTTCCACGCCGTTGCGAAAGCGACTTTGACTGAAGTGACCTCTGGATAATATTTAAAATATTTTTATTAATATAATTGATTTGAAATGAAATCAATACTTCCACGTCTGCAACCACAAATAGACTAATTTCCAAACACCATTTATTAATAGTTCTAAAATTCCTAGCTAGGTCACTTAGTCAATTTAAAACATTAAAGTGGCTTTTTAAAATGCTTGAAACCTATTTTAAACTGTAGCCAGTCTAAAAGAATACTTAAAAATTACTAAAACCAACTAAAAAATCATCAAAATTCAGCGAAAAAAACAAGATTTTTTAACGATTTACACAAAAACAAAACAGTATGGCGGCAATAATCATTTCTTGGTTTAAGCTGAAGACACAATTAAAAATACAAGCTACTAGATACTAGTGACAGACCTTCAAAGCCGTTAAACCAATGCTGTAAGTTAAAATAAAAATACTAAATACAGGCTACTAGTGATAGATACAAAATACCAAAACTTTGGTATTTTGTATCTTGTAATTTGTATCTCATTAACGAAAATGCTGCAAAAAAGTGAGGTTAGAAATCACTGTAATTTGTATTTAGTCGCTTGTATTTTCAATTGCACCTTCAGTACTGAAAACCTAACCGGTTTGCGACTAAGGAGGTGCCCTCTATAGTTGTCAAATATAGTATATTTGGAAATTGGCCACAACTGCATTGATTATTTGTCCGCAATTGTTTTGTAAACATAAACGTTAAAATAACGTAAATTAATTAACTCTAGTTAATTATCAACGTTTTGGCGTCGTTGATCCGTCGTTCGTTGCGGTATTTGAAAATCCCACAATATTCCAGTAAAAATAAACGTTATTAGAGGGTTGTCAAATTTACCCTAGTTAATAACAACGGTGCGGCGTCGTTTTCTCGTCCATCATAGCGGCCGTTGCAAAAATGACTAGTTTTTGTACTTTATGCAACGTTAATTTTAGTGTATTTCTTAGTTATGGCAACTAAGGCAACTAAAAATTGTTACTTGGGCATAAAGTGCTCACAATAGACTTAAACTTTGGCTTTGCAATTTTTATTAGTTTGTTAATGTTTTGTTCTTTTACTAGGTGTTTTATTTATGAACCATCATTACGAGAACAAACTTTTTTTTTGACAAAAAACACCTTGGGCTCAAAGTGGCGTTTTTGTTTTTAGCCTAAAAGCGCATTGGTCTGGTATTCAATTTCCGATCGAGGAAAAGCTTTTTTACTGATTTGTTCCCACAATCTGGTCGCGATTCTTCAGAAATGACAGAAAATCTCAGCCGTCGCAATTCTGGAAAGTGGCGATTTTTCCTTAATGCCTCATTTAAAATTAAAACACAGCGTCCTTAAGAGAAGGGAACCTCACTATATAGCACAACCACAATATGGCAACGTTTGTGTGAAAAATTAACATTTAGGTTATTTTATCCATAACTGACAAATTCGCACTGAAAATGTCTGCCACATTGGCGACACCTTCAAAAATAAGAATACCTTATTCACGATAATCTGGGCTTTGTTTATTTTTTGTTTTGGTTGAAATAAAAATGTAGACAAACCAAGTGAATTTGAAATAAGAAATTCGCTTAAAAGTTGAAGTTTTACATCTAGAAAATAAAATCAAAATTCTTTTTTGTACTTTTTTGTACAGTGTTTCAGATACCTTAAACAGTGGTTGCCATATTGTGCAAAATAGCAATTTTTGTTTTTTGGAAATCATAGTTAATTGAAGAATACTAGAGAAATGAGATTTTGCATACAAGCCCAAAATTTCACTTTCAAATGCGCTATAGAGAGCTTTTTTAGAAAAAAAAATCAATTTCAAAATTAAATTTGGCACAAGGGGCTCTGTAGCGCAATTGGGAGTCACATAATTAGTATGTGTGCAAAATTTCAGCACTGTAACACTTTTTGTTTGCCCAGGATTTCCAGAATACGATTTGCCCTAAGGGTCCTGGCTCTTAATGTTTATCCTAAGGTTGTAAGAGAAACTGCTTATTTTTGTATTTTAAATCGCTACTACACGTACCAGTAAACGTCAAAAAGTGTCGCAAAAAAAACAAAAAATTCCGAACAGTGACAGCGACATATTCCATGACTATCTATGGTTTTGTATGTTAAAAGTTTTAAAGGTTTGTTTACACACAAAATTAATCTTAATAGCACATATTTTTAAATAAATAAAAGAGTTTTTCACAAAAACTGCCCACAAAAATTAAAATTTTATTTACTGGAACAAATTTTAAGGAATACCTATTTGCAATTAAGTCCTGACAAAAATGTAGTTAGTGTAATCTTGTGTTTAAAAATCATCAGATTTTTGTAAGGGCGAGATTTTCTGACGGTTTTTGAAGAATCGCGACCTCTATGACAAAAACCAGTTTTCTGTGTATTAAGATTTTTATATCCTTCTTCTTCTGATCTTTTTTAATAAATTCGATTTTAAAGGATTTTAATATTATAAAGTTAACCCCATATACCTTACTTCTGTTAAATAAAGGGGGCCTTACTAAATTGATTTCTTCCGACCCCGCGCCCTAATAAAATGTCTTTTAAAAGTTATGCACTTAGTGAAGAGATTAAAAGTTTGATAAGGGCCCCAACTTTGAGAATGTTATGTTACTGTATCATTTGCCGAGGCTTGGCTTGATGCCGTCGCCACAATATAGACATTGACCAGGACAGTATCTATTCTATAGATATAGCTTTATAATGGCAAATATAAAGCCGATTTGAACAAAAAAAAACAAGCCAATTTTACACAATCACTTTTTTCGCCATATAGGTAAGTTGCATTAATTAATATTTATTTTATTGTTATTCTATTGTTGTTAATAGAGGTTTTTGTTTTATTATAACTATGAAATTTTCCTACTCTAAGTTATAAATTAGTGGCAGTATAATTAAATTAAATACTGTACTCTATTGGTGAGTCATAGAGTTAGAAAACAACCTGGCTTTATGTCGACTCAATGGAGCAGGTCACGAAACAAGCCTATTGCTTTATGTGTCTTTCTTCTTTCCTCAATATTTTTTATAGAATTGTGGAAACTATTTTGTATTTTTGGAAATATATTCTATTCTATTCTATTCTATTCTATTCTATTCTATTCTATTATATTCTATTCTATTCTATTCTATTCTATTCTATTCTATTCTATTCTATTCTATTCTATTCTATTCTATTCTATTCTATTCTATTCTATTCTATTCTATTCTATTCTATTCTATTCTATTCTATTCTATTCTATTCTATTCTATTCTATTCTATTCTATTCTATTCTATTCTATTCTATTCTATTCTATTCTATTCTATTCTATTCTATTCTATTCTATTCTATTCTATTCTATTCTATTCTATTCTATTCTATTCTATTCTATTCTATTCTATTCTATTCTATTCTATTCTATTCTATTCTATTCTATTCTATTCTATTCTATTCTATTCTATTCTATTCTATTCTATTCTATTCTATTCTATTCTATTCTATTCTATTCTATTCTATTCTATTCTATTCTATTCTATTCTATTCTATTCTATTCTATTCTATTCTATTCTATTCTATTCTATTCTATTCTATTCTATTCTATTCTATTCTATTCTATTCTATTCTATTCTATTCTATTCTATTCTATTCTATTCTATTCTATTCTATTCTATTCTATTCTATTCTATTCTATTCTATTCTATTCTATTCTATTCTATTCTATTCTATTCTATTCTATTCTATTCTATTCTATTCTATTCTATTCTATTCTATTCTATTCTATTCTATTCTATTCTATTCTATTCTATTCTATTCTATTCTATTCTATTCTATTCTATTCTATTCTATTCTATTCTATTCTATTCTATTCTATTCTATTCTATTCTATTCTATTCTATTCTATTCTATTCTTTAAGGCGAAATTTTACACCTCATAGTTAAACTTCAAACCTCAGTATAAACCACGGATGGCGACTTTTTTACGTTTTATAGGTGCAGTTTACCAACAAACTTTGGTTTAACCGTTACCGGGACTATAGGAGTGGGTTAAACTTCAGTTTAATAATAACCGAAACGTTCTAACCCCAAAATAGTTATTAAAAATTTATTTAAAATTTGTATTAATAATAGTACAAATTTCGTAAAAAAACTGTAAGTATTTAGTGAAATCGCTATGATCGATGACTTAGAATTTATTTATGAAGATAACATTGTCGGAGCACCAAGAAGACCAAAAATTATTATTCGTCCTAGAACAAATCCTCTGAAGGAGTACGACGATGTAGATTTTAAAAAGGGGTTTAGATTATCTAAATAAGAAACATGCCAAATTGTGCACAAGGAAATTCGAGAAGAGTTGGAACATTCCACAGACCAGTAAGTTTTATTCTCACACCGAGCTCACACGTATATATATATGTATATATACACTGTATATCTTTGCGTTTCTGATGATTCTGAACATTTTTTGTTGTGGCGTCTGGCTGTATGTCTGTCTGTAACCAACGCTGATATCTCAAAAACTACTTGATTGATTTTTATCAAATTTGGTGACTATGTTGGGTTTGGCTCTAGTTGGTGCCATTTTAAAGATATGTATAAAATAATCAACCCTATATGCCAAGGAAATGTATTCTTTTTAAACCAGAAAAAAACATTTTGTGCTCCTAATCTTACATCTAATCCAAAGATTAGACTGAAGTTTAAACTAGGGAATCTGGAGTTTTACCTTTCGCTGTAAAATTAGTACTAAAGGTATCTTAACATATAGCGCTTTCGGTTTACATACTTTCAGGGGGCCTATTATTGAATATCGTAGAAAAGGTCGCACGGGAACGTTCGCATCCTTCGTTTCGCCCAATAAAAAGGCTCAGAACCTGCTGAGCTTGCATGGTGCACGCGCAAAGCTGACCGGATTGTCGTTTTTCAAGAGCGCTCGTTCACCAGGTCCGGGGGCAGGTGTATGAAAGTGTAGGAAAGTTCCTTCGATACACGGCAATCGGGTCACGTTCAGTCTTGGTCGGATAGGTTTCGGATAGCTCGTGATCGCTTCAAAGCCTATTATTGACCGATAACAGGGAGATGACCCTTCCCGTGCGATCTCTCCTACGAAATTCAAGAATAAGCCCCCAGATCGATCCAGAGTAGAGTAGTGACGTCACGAATCTACCCGCGGGTGCACTGAATCCCAACCGGAGTGCTCGCGCCGAGAGTGATTATCGAACACGCCATTTGCTTAAAAAATGACATTTTAACCTCACTTTTTTATTAATTTATTACGCGTACATCCTAAAATTCTTTCTGAACTAAAAAAAAGTAAAAGTAGTCGCTTGTACCTCGCCTTCAAAATTATTTTTATTCTGTTTACTTGCTCCTCAGCATAATTGCATATTTTGGACCGCTTTTGGGAGCTATCGAGTACAAGTTGAACAAACAATTCTTCAATTTTAATAAACTTTCTTTTTCGATCCATTTTTTTCAAGTTTTGAGCCACAAAAAGTTTATAAACAGAAAAAAAAAACAGATAAAAATGTTGTCAATTTGACATTATTTTGCTCTAAATCCTCTAATGCCCGTGTGCACGGGTTCGGCTTGAAATGTAAGCCGAGATTAAGCTTTGGTTTTGTTTTGCAAGGGTGTGGAATATCATGTAAGTGGCACTTAAGCTGTAGTTAAGATAAGCCGTAGAATTACTTCGGCTTAAGCGCATTTTTAGGTTATGTGAGGTATTTTTTTGATTATGTTTTTAAACGAAAGCCATTAATTTAATCAGATTATAAAACTGTTCCGTTGCCTTAAAATATTTCTGTGATTGTAATAGTGGTCTGTGCTTAAAATGGAACTTCTTTGAGATTACGAAGAAGATGAAGAATTTGAATTTTTAATTAATGTAATACCTACCAAGAAGGATTTTTCAAAAAATGAGATGAAGATACCTTTTACAAAAGGTTTAAAGAATGTCCAAAAAAATCATGTTTTTTTTCTTTAAGCGAATAATTCACCTTTTTTTTTGCAAATTCGTTGTAAAGAAACTGAAAAATGGGTTGGGTTGGTCTGGTGGTGTAATAATTAGTATGTTTTCACATCGTATTCAAAACGTATCGAAAATCAAGCATCTTGTTCTTCATGTCACGCTCTTATGTGCTCTATGAAAGAAAAATACGTATTGATTACGATGTGAAAACATACTAAATAAATAGTCAGGTTTCATAGTTAATCAATTATAGTAGTTTTATTGCCTTTTTTATTTTTTTAAAACAACCTCAAATTTTACGTGTTATTTTTGACAGCTGACAGGTAATAATCATGATCACCAAACAAAAAACACAAAGAAATGCAGATAACTGCCACGTTGCCAATAATTTCCTTACTTTTTCCAAGTGGAACATATTCGGAACCTTTGCAAACCAAGTAAATCTCAAGGGTCACCCTCAGTCCAAGCGGCACTTGAACAAGTGGAAGAAGTAAGGGGAATTGGTGCACATGGGCATAACTCTGGCGATTTTGAAGCAGCAGAATCTGTTTCAAATCTGGAGTAACAGATTCGGAAAACCGAACACGCTACTCGGAGTAATCAAACATCCAAATACTTTTCTGATCAATCTTAAAGTACGCGAGAGTGGTTTTAGAACAATAAACGGAAAGGCTCTTAATTAGGTAAGGTGTTTCTCTTTTTAGTCTACTATTAAAATCGTGAAATTTTGACTCTTGCTAATTTTATCAAAAATGAGTTATGAAGGTTCCAAAACACCTTAATCGACGAAAAAAAAAGTTTTCTGTTGGTCTGTCGGTCTGTTGTCTGTCTGTATACACGATAACTCAAGAATGCCTTGAACCTGACCATGAACTGTTTAACTTTTGGGTAGGGTGGTGAGGGGTGAAAAAGGGGTTAAAATATTTAATTTTTTTTTAACTTTGGAACAAAAGCAAGTAGCGATATACCGTTTTCAGATTTAAGTTTCTATGAATATGGACCATAAATTTTGTTATAAAATCCAAATTCGTAGGAGCTTTAGTTTCCGAGGTATTTGAAAAAAGGCTAAAATATATTTTAAAAAATCATAACTTTAGAAGTAAAGCAGCTATTGATATGCAGTTTTCAGATTTTGATTTTCGTAAATATTACCAA
The DNA here is from genome assembly GCA_963921995.1 of Oxystoma pomonae. Taxonomy (NCBI): domain Eukaryota; kingdom Metazoa; phylum Arthropoda; class Insecta; order Coleoptera; family Brentidae; genus Oxystoma; species Oxystoma pomonae. The sequence continues at coordinate 93,402,651 of OY998166.1, read as the reverse complement.
AAAATTTTGTTAAAAGGTTCAAATCTTTCAAAGCTACAGTTTTCGAGATATTTTCATTTTTTTTCAACATAAAATAATTAATTATATGGTCGACTATCCGTGCTTTCTAGCACCAATTTTTTACCTAAATGAAATGAAATAGTTCTCCCAAAGAATGCATTATTTCAGTCTTTTGGGACACATTGTATACTAAATGGTAGTAACGGAATTTATTGATACTAATTTTTATAACGGATAAAAACTATAGCTTTATTAGTAGTACTACTATTCAGTACTTATGTACTTATCATCAGTTCAATGGTAAATACTAAAACCAAAACATTTTTATAACTATGTTTAGTGGCAGCTGTACTAAGTCTTAATGCTTAAAAGTTGAAATCAAATATAAGGGTTCGTTAAGCTTAGACCGGCATTTAATAATAGAGACCTTTTGCACCTATAATTTTGATGCCTTTTTACTTTATCGGTTATTTCGGGCATGCGCAGTTACGAGGTAATAACGGAATCCCTTACTAACCGATAAAGTTTGACGTTACCTGCGGGAGAATACCGTATCCCTTATAATTGACATGGTTCACGACAGTAAAACGTTAAGTAGAAAAACAAAAAAATTAAAAATATTTCGTGACTATTTACCACTTTTTAGCAGAATGGTAATCTATCAGACTGAAACGATCATCTCTCTCGAGGTCATTCGGATCAGTTACGCATGTGACTGCTATGCATCCGTCCCAACGGGGTCACGTGACGTGGTTTGACGCATCAGCACAGTGTACACGAAAAGAAAGGGCGAGTTTGTAAATCCACCGGTGGATCCACCAACTCGCAACAATAGAGTTCCTAAATTTTTCGATGGATTTCACCAATCCAACAAATGTTGCCACCGATCGCCACCGGCTTCGGGAGTCGGTGGAAAATCGTCGTTGGATCAAACATAACCCTACTTTATGATTATTTATTTTCTCCAGTTTTTTTATAACGTATTCAAACCAAGATATTTTTTATGCATTTTGGTTAATACAAGGAACAGTACAGGGTGCTTAATCAACATAGTCTTCAATGCAAGTACGTTTCTGCTTCAAATTTAATATGATATCTAGCTCATCATCAGAGTCTTCACTTGAACTGTCTTGCATTAATATTACGACTATCTGGCTCACCACTCCATTAATGATTAATGATCCGAATGACCTCGAGAGAGATGATCGTTTCAGTCTCATAGATTACCATTCTGCTAAAAAGTGGTAAATAGTCACAAAATATTTTTAAATTTTTTGTTTTTCTACTTAACGTTTTACTGTCGTCGACCATGTCAATTATAAGGGATACGGTATTCTCCCGCAGGTAACGTCAAACTTTATCGGTTAGTAAGGGATTCCGTTATTACCTCGTAACTGCGCATGCCCGAAATAACCGATAAAGTAAAAAGGCATCAAAATTATAGGTGCAAAAGGTCTCTATTATTAATTGCCGGTCTAAGCTTAACGGACCCTTATATTTGATTTCAACTTTTAAGCATTAAGACTTAGTACAGCTGCCACTAAACATAGTTATAAAAATGTTTTGGTTTTAGTATTTACCATTGAACTGATGATAAGTACATAAGTGTGTTCGGTATTTTTTTTAATTGTAAAGAAAAGTATCAATTTTTGTTTAATCATTTTTTTTTTGGCTAGAATTTCGTAAGAAATGTAAAAAAATGTTTATCATAACCTCCCTTTTCTTTGTTGTGTTTTTGAGTTTTTAAAGATTAATAATAATTAAAATTCACCGTAAAAAACACAAGAATAAGATACTCTAAATGAAAAATATTATTGGACAAATTCTTTTTGTAACTCTTTATAATAATATATACCGTATAAATTAGGCCATAAACAAATGAAAGGCGGCGTGCAAAAACTAAAAATTCTGTCTTAAAAATAACGTGACGTTAGCTACATCACAACGCGTTATTAAGCGATAAAGTCACCTAACGGGGAGATGCAAAAGGTCTCTATTATCCAACGATAGATTTTAGTTAGGCCGTACTAAATTCAAGTCCTACATAGAATATAAAATCAAATATATTGTACTAAATTTTAATACATGACAAATTCTAAAATTGATAACATGATTTACTGAATTCTAGGATATTATTTGGGCGACTTTCTAAATTCAACATTTTTCGTTGACAGATGAGTTTGAAATCCATCTGACATTTATGAGTGATGAAATGTCATTGTTACATCGAATACAAAAAGAAAGCATTGCGGTGTAAATAGCTGAGTGCCAATAACCACAATCAAAATAATAAATTTATACCTCAACATGAGTGTATTATGTTATACTCGGCCTCAATTTCGGCTCGAGAAAACCGGAAATGTGACTTATACTTCATAGTCGTTCCAAAGGCTCCCCTCTACCTTGGGAAATGTAAATTCTTATGGGCAAAGGAAGGAAAGAGCCTTGAGGAACCACTATGAATACCGGTCTTAAACGCACTCATGCGTACTACTGGACAGTTTTTTCAACATAGTCTTCAATGCAAGTAGCTCATCATCAGAGTCTTCACTTGAACTGTCTTGCATTAATATTACGACTATCTGGCTCACCACTTCATTAAGCACCCTGTACTGTACCTTGTATTAACCAAAATGCATAAAAAATATCTTGGTTTGAATACGTTATAAACAAACTGGAGAAAATAAATAATCATAAAGTAGGGTTATGTTTGATCCAACGACGATTTTCCACCGACTCCCGAAGCCGGTGGCGATCGGTGGCAACATTTGTTGGATTGGTGAAATCCATCGAAAAATTTAGGAACTCTATTGTTGCGTGTTGGTGGATCCACCGGTGGATTTACAAACTCGCCCTTTCTTTTCGTGTACACTGTGCTGATGCGTCAAACCACGTCACGTGACCCCGTTGGGACGGATGCATAGCAGTCACATGCGTAACTGATCCGAATGACCTCGAGAGAGATGATCGTTTCAGTCTGATAGATTACCATTCTGCTAAAAAATGGTAAATAGTCACAAAATATTTTCGCATTTAAGGATTCTTATTATCGGGTCTCTTACTGCTGTCTGGCGTAATAATGATAAAACGTAATATAAACTTCAGTATAGACATAGCATTCTAGATCAAATCTATTTTGCGCTGTCGGTGTAAACACGAAACTTCAATTTGTGGGGGGATGAGGGACATTAGTTGCCTGTCACTCTAATTAAATTAGCGTAATTACATCTTAGGATAGTTGAAAAATAATTTTTATATTATACGTACAGTGGCGTAGCCAGTGGAGGGGTTTTGGGGTTAACCCCCCCCAGAGAGTTCAACCCAATCTACCATAAATTATTCATGCAAGGGCGTCGCGTCGATAACGTCAGGGAGAGTTCCAGTTTGTGACATGTGATTTGGTGTGATGTCTAAAATTGTAAAAATTTTGCCTGCGGCGCTATGGCACCATTAATTGTTTTAACATAATTTAATTTTAAAAATTTTTTTTGAACAGAATTCAAAATATGTGGCATTTTTAGTATAATTTTTTAAAAATTTTTATCTACAGGGTATTTATGATATGATTTTGGCAACAAATCTATATATATATCACTGCAACCTACACCTTCTTAGCATCTAACCCAATCTTTTCAAAAATGTTTCACAAAAAACTTAAGAAATCAAAATTTTTAAATAGTTCTTTTTTTTTGCCAAAATTTTCGCCTGCGGCGCTATAACATTATTAATTGTTACAATTTTGTTCAATTTTAAGTATTTTTTTTTGACAGCAACATTTTAAACGCGTTAAAAATAGTGTTTTAGTGTAATTTTTTCCAAATTTTTGCCTGCGGCACATTTAAGGCTTAATTTTTGGACAAAAAAAAGACTAAATCCGCCAGAGAATCCGCATTTGCTTTTCAAACTAAATATTTTTGTTTCGTATACACTAAACCAACATCTACTAAACCGCTCCTCTCTCTTAAGTTAAAGAGCTCAGCAGGGGCCACATGACTCCGCTATAACCCCATCAAAATAGGTAGGTAGTTTTGTTATTAAATGACGAACCCGCCTCGAATAAAGGCTCATAACACACGACTATAAGTTGTCAGAAATCTAGGAAAACTTACTTGCATTTTAGCCTTTTGAGCCCACCGCCCGCGCCATGGCAAAAAGGGGCTCTTCCAGAAAAGTGATCACTTGCTGAGGTACGCTAAATTTGATCAAGCCAGTGCCTTTTCTTCGCCCTACAGTTCCTTATTCATAATATTTTCTTCTTATTAGCACAATTGTGGCCTTAATTGTTTCGTCCATAATGGTTAGCTACTCGACGAACCCACCAACCACACGTCTAATTTTGCTGAAATATGAACTTCTTGAAAGGGGTGGTCCATTGTTAAATTCCTTTTCTGTAACTTTTGCTGTAATTTTTTTCTTCAGCAATTATTAAATCTTATGTACTCAGATGTGGGTGTTCATGCTTGTTCCTTTTCCGTGTCTTTTTCCTTAAGCTTTAAGGAATTACCTTGACAATTAGCCAATATTTAAGTTTACGGAAAAAGAAACGAAAAAATCGTGTTACGCAAGGGCGGTTGGCAAAATATTTGTTGAAGTTTTTTTTTTAACCTCAAAATTGATTGTTTTCTTTTACACATTTCAAGAAGTAGTTATTATAGAAATGGATATTGAACGCTTAATAGATTTGGTGAAAGAGTTTCCACATTTGTAGGACAAAAAGAACCCCAAATTTTTGTAAACAAAAGGCCAAAATCGCGAGTGCACCTGTTATTAGTGAAAACATTAATGACTAAAGGTAAGGAAAAGGAATTTTAGTATGAACCAGCCTTTTACTTAAGGAATTGACAATTTGTAATACTTCCCAACAAGCATTTGGACGTTATATTACGTTATGGTCACATAGGGCAAGAAATACCTGACGTCGGCTCCGAGGTCCATCAGTCTTCCTGAGGACTCGATTTATCACCTGGGGGGAATCAAAATTCGAGTCGTTTCGACGTCGGGTGCTGCACAGTGTTTTGGTCAAATATTACTTCAAATTACGTAGACCCATGACCCAAAGTTTTACTGTGCACACCAACTTTAAACTTATTAGGTAAAAACTTTTATATGTCTAAACAAACACATCCGAATGAACTGTGGATGACAATAATTAGTATCTTGTTGTTATTGTAGGTAACTGAAAAAAGTTAGTTTTACACATTCTAGGGATCCAAATCTTCCAACGAAGGTCAGTTTACTGATAAATATAATTAAAATATACATTAAAAAAAACAGAAACCCACAAAAAGAATCCAAAAATATTAAGAAATTAATTTTGAAAAAAATTAACCTAAAAATAAAATCTTTATAAGGAAGCCCGTTTCTTATAGTAAAACATTATAGGCATTTAAAAAATTAAGCCTTTAAAATGAAAAAATAAAAGTTACTGTTTTAATGGCGCATCGATACTAAACGTTTAAAATGGCGTTTCGGATGCCGACAAATTTGTAATGATTATTTACCTATTCGGACAAGAACACCTCCTGCGACGTCGCCTTGTAGAACGACCCGACCTAGAATATTGTAGTATAATTGTAGATCATGCACCCACGTCGGCGGACTTCGGAATAGTTACATTTAATAAATAAAAGTTTGGCAACGTCAATTTTATTACAATTCTACTTTAAAACTCATACTAAATACAACGTCTCATGAATTGGACGTTATACCGGGTGCCCAAGGTGAGTGGCGTATAAGATTATTTTGGAAACTATACAATAAAAACTTTTAAAATTTCTATTCTAACATAAGTTCATGAAAAGTATATTTATAAAATACTTTCCTATTTGCAGTGTTGCCATTTACAGGAAATCTTGGCAACAACTAAATTTATTGACGTCCGTTTTCACTTTGGCCCGACCTTGAATTTTATTCTAAAAATTACGTCGCCATAATTAACGTTAATTTACGTCGCTGATAAGTAGCGAGTATCACCAATATTTGGCTACGTCAGTTTTGGTAAGTATCGACGTCACAACTGTTGCACTAGTTGTTGGCGACGTCAGGTCTTAGTAAAAATTATGTTGTTTGATAGACAAACCAACTGCCGACCTAAATTTGGGTCAAAATCGACGTCATGTTAGGTTGTAACTAGTCGGAAGTCGAAAATGCTGCTTGGGTTAAGGTTAACTTAATGTTTAAGCCCATAATAAAAAATTTGCATTGGATAGGAAGTTGTTTTTTATTAAATGACGAAACCCCACCAGAGCCGATTTCTGGCTACGCCACTGATACGTAGAACTTTGAGCTACGGAATGAGAGACGAGCTGACAACTTAATTATGTGTTTATATAAGCTTTTAATAATAGTTATACATATACTATAGTCGTGTGGTAAAAAAAGTAGGTACTTATTAAACTAGTGCAAAATGCGAATCTACGGTTACCATTACCTTTTTTGAGAAAAAACTCGTTATTCATTGTTTTTGCTTTCTATTTACACAAACTACATTATAGGCTGACTTTAAAAAAGTCGGCACTATTGTTGACAGTTCCGCACGACTACTAAATATTTTAAGCACTTTGTTATAAGAAAACGCTCTTCTTGGTTGCCGGGGCTATCCGAAACCTACGTTCGGGCAAATCTTTCTTCTGCACAGTGCTATCAAAATAATGTCGACTTTCATAATGTTTCTGCCGACCTTTAATAAAGACATTAACTTTAATAATTTTAACTTTATAGGGACTTATCGGTACATACAGTCAGCATAGCCTGACTTTAATAAAGTCGGCACTATTTGTGACAGTTCCGCACGAAAGTTAAAAGGTTTCTGACATTTTTGTCATATAAAAATGTCATCAAACCATGCTCATACAACACCGTTCTCAACTAAAAAGCCAGACAGAAAATCCATGTTTTACTTGTCAATTTGGTTATAAAAATGGCAGCCACAATAGGCTAAAGGGCACTGAAGCGGTAGGAGTTAACAGGCTTTTTAGTTAAGTACGGTGTTGGCTCATATTGTGTAATCCATAAAGTTGACCAATTAAAGTTAATGCCATCCGTTATTAAAGGTAGGCACAAACATTAGGGACTAAACCGACGTTTGGCACTGTCAAAATAATGTTGACTTAATTAGAGGCCCTCTATACATTTGACAGTTGTTGTTTTGCCAGAGGTGGGCAACTCATATTGCCCTCTCTTTCTAGTTTTTTCATATTTGCATGTAAAACGGATTTTATGAAATGGACCTATGTTTTGTTGTCTCTTTTTATAATTTCTCCAGACAGTTTTTGAAAGATTGATTTTTTTTAGTTAGTAAAAACAGAAACAAACAGTGAATACACACGGTAGATATTAAAAATATAAATAATAGGTAAAATATAAAGACTCCTATGATCTATATTTTTGTTACTCTTTTTCTTACAATAAAACATGGAAACATAACGTGTTATTTATTAACGAAATACAGGCTAAATGCGTGTGTTTATTATATATAATATAAAAATTCGGCTATTTTTATGTTGTCTTTCTTTCAATCATTCGAATTTATAGCTTTTATTCGCTTTCTACAGTTTCAAAGAACACTCTCCGATAATCAGTCTGAATCAGCTTTATTTTAGGAAATAAACACTTAACACTATTCTAAACTTAATCCTAAGTGTCGTCTACCTATTTTCGTCTACCGTAACTTCGTCTACCCTTATTTTCGACCACCTTTCTTAATGATTTCGACTACCGCACGACTACCCTTGTTCTACCGCCAATCAGCTCTCTCTATCCTACTCTAACCTATCCCTATCTTTCTTACTGTCAAATGTTTGCGCGCGTAATCAGTTTGGCGCGTATTTTTAAAAGTTTTATAACATTCGACCATCCTGACATTTGTTTGACCTCAAACAACTTACTTAATACCTTAACTTAATCTAAATTTTAAAGAAAACTGTAACATAAACCTTAAGAAATCATAGCTTAGTATCTATACTTATAAAATCTTATAAAACTCTTTAAAAAAATTAACTTATGAATTTTATCTAATATTACTCAGTCACACAACTTCAAGCATATCTGCAGTCATACATACATATTTAAACCAGTTCATAATCTTCTAGTTTTTTAGGTATTTTTCTTGTTCTTTGGCTCGCTTTTCGAATAGCAGGTGAGCCATGTGTCATATCATCATAATCATTCTGGTCATCATCTGGTTGCCATATATCATCTGGATCTGAGTCATTTTCACTCTCAGAACTCTCTTTCTTCTTAAAAACTTCTGGAACATTGTCAAACTCAGTTATTTCTTGTTCATTTTCTTGTATATCACTCTCATTAATTGTGTCATCTGTAGCATTTCTGTATATTTTTAGTTGTGATACATGGGCTGTTGTTCTATAATTAGGACTTTCTGTGCTGTTTAACTTCTCGACTCGGTAAATGTCACTGCTAAGTACTTCAGTAACAACTAGTGGCCCCTTAAATTTTGCTTGGGTTTTCGTTGGTTGGCCTGTGGAAACTGGTAGCGTTTTGAGTGCTACTATATCTCCCACTCTAAATTTCACACCTTCGTATCTTCTCTTGTTGTAATACTCTCTAATTTGATTCTGTTTTTGACTTACTCTTTCTCTAACTTCTTCTACATCATTTCTCATATCTTTTTGGGTTTTGGTCGCTATCTGAGTATGGTTTACCAATGCAGCATCTTCAAAATTGGGTATAAAACCATACAAAAGCTCAAATGGTGTACAACCTGTGGTTTTATTATATGTGTTGTTCAGATTTCTCTGAACAATGTGTAGATTTTTATCCCATCGTTCATCATCATCTAGATCAATCATTATTGTTGGTACAATATTCTTCATTTGTCTCTCAGCTAAACCATTTGCCTGTGGGTAATGGGTTGCAATAAGTCTGTGTTCAATATTGTACTTTTGGCAAAAGCTTTTGAAATCTTCGGCTGTGAAGGCTGTGCCTCGATCCGACACAATTACTCTAGGGACACCATAGTGACAAATGTATGCCTCCATATTTTTGACAGTTTCAGCAGCTGACGTTGATCTCACAGGATATATTTGGACCCAGCGTGTGAATCCGTCCACAACGACCAACAGGTGAGTATGCCCTCTTGTAGATATCGGAAATGGTCCAACATGGTCAACATGCAACTTTATCATTGGTCTTTCTGGTAGTTTTGGTGTGTGCAGTAAGCCTGGTTTCTTACCACCTGGTACCTTATTCAGTAAACACTGGAAACATCCTCCAATGTGACGCTGTACATACTTTCTGAGTCCTCGGAACCAAAAATTTTGTAAAATTAGAGCTATGGTTCTGTCCAGAGACCAGTGTCCTCTTAAATCATGGTAGCTGACAACTATTGATTTTCGCATGCTTTCTGGAATCACATAAAGTTTTCTTACTTTGTCATTCACCTTTACAATCTTGTATAATTTTCCACTGCTGAATTCATAGCCTTCTATCTGTCTCTTTTCTGCTTTAGATCTTTCATATTCTTCTTTCTTAAAAATGTCAATTAACTGTCTTAAATTTTGGTCACCTCTTTGCATCATCAAGATTTTATCTTCCTCAGAAACTATCACAAAAATCCTTTTGTTCAAAATTTCTTCCATCAAACCAAGTTTGCTAGGGTTTTCTACTGGTGCTCGACTCAAAGAGTCAACATGTGACATTTTCTCTCCTGGTCTATACTTAATTTCCATATCATACTCTAATAACAGTGAATACCATCTAGAAATTTGCGGATTTATAGTTTTCTTAGCATTTAAGTAAACCAATGCTTGACAATCTGTGACCACAGTAAATTTAATGCCAAGGAGGAGATGGCGCAGTCTCTCGCAAGCATAGACTATACAAAGCAGCTCTAATCGGGACGAATGATATTTACTTTCAACTTCATTGGTTTTCTTGGAAACACATTGCACTAAGTGCATTTTCTTGTTGTCATCTTCTTGCAATAACAATGCTGCTACTCCCACTGATGAAGCATCACAATGCAACTCGGTATATGCTTGTGGATTATACAGTTGCAATATGGGAGCTTCTACTAGCATGCTTTTAAGTTTTTGGAATGCATCTTCTTGTGGTTGGCTCCATGTAAATTCTATATCTTTCTTAGTAAGGTCTGAAAGCGGTCGGGCAATCACAGCGTACTGGTGGATAAATCTTCTGAAAAATCCTGTTAAACCTAGGTAACGTCTAACTTCCTGCTTATTTACAGGCCTTGGAAAATCAACCACAGCTTGTAATTTATTACTTCCTGGCTTTAATCCCTTACCACTTAGTTCATATCCGACAAATGTCACACTTTCTTGTGCAAATTTACATTTCTTGACATTAAGTGTCAAGTTGGCATTGCTAAGAGCTTTAAAAATTAACTCCAACAACTCCATCATATGATCAAAATCACATGCAGGGAGTAAAATATCGTCAAAATAATTTATTATCAGCTGGTCTTTTAAGTCACCGAGCGCTAATGACATTAATTTAGCAAATTTATAAGGCGCATTAACAAGCCCAAAGGAAAGTCTATTAAACTTCGCTGTTTCGTCAGGGGTTATAAATGCAGTCTTATGTTTTGAGTCTTCACTAAGCGGCACTTGTAAATAACCGTTCATCAAGTCTAAAACACAAAATATCTTGCACCCAGATAATCTCTCAAAACAGTCTTCCAAGTTACAAATTGGAAAATTCTTTCTAACCGTTTGATTATTTAAACATCGGAAATCAATCACCAATCTCTTTTCCCCACTAGCTTTTGGCACTAACAAAACAGGGGACGCGTAAGGCGAGTTTATGTCCCTAACAAGATCATTTTCACGCCACGTTTTTACAATGTCTTTTATGATTTGCCTATCATCCCTTGTGACTCTATATGGAGCACTACGTATCGACACATTAGTGTCATCAATCTTTACCTCCATAAGATTCGTACACCCCAATTCGTTCATATTAAGTGCAAAACAGTTTCGGTACTGATTTATTAAATTTAAAAGTTTTTGTTGTTGCTGGGGGTCAATTTCACTTCCTACATTTAACATGCTTAAACTAATTGGAACGAACTCACCATTTGTTAGTTTTTCTGCTGAACTTGTGCCTCTCATCTCACCAATTTGTTGTCCTTTCTTCAGCATAGAGGACTTTTCTTCACTGTATATCGGCAGCTGCATAATTCCACTAACATCCTTACACTGCACACTAACAAAGTTAATTTTATTTTTGAGAAGTTCTGTGTCCTTATTTACTATAACTGGCACTTTATTTTGAGTAGGTATTTCTATGTCTTTGAATGGATTATCACTGTCATTTGCAAAGTATAAACTGTCCTTTACTTTAACATAGGCAACACCGGGTTGCTCTGTGAAAGATCTACCCAGTAACACATCAACGGGTTGGGCAGAGTCTGGCACAACATATATTTTGACAGTTCGCTCTACATCATCTATCTTAACACTAGCGTTTGTACATAAATTTACTTTTAATCCATTCTGTTTTTGATCACCAAACCCATACAACATCTGTTCTTCGAAAACACACTCAAAATTCTCTTTTTGCATCACACTTTCAGTCATTGTACACACTGCACTTCCAGGATCAACTAATGACATCAATGTCCTGCCATTAACTGTCCCTTCTTTCAAGTATTTCTCAACATTGTTTGTATCTTTAGGTTTTACAACAATCATTTGTCTATTTTCTGTCCTAGGCTCGGTCTTGACATTTGCTGAGTTGCCAACGGCACTGTTGGTGCAATTTTTAGAGATATGACCTTCGAGTTGACATCTGAAACATTTGACAACCTTCTTTGCCTTCTGGCAGTACTTTGTCACATGGCCATACTTGCTGCAGTTGAAACAGAGTGGTTTTCCTTCACTATTTCTTAATGGTAACTTTGCTTTCTTTTCACCTTCTGGTTTTGCTCTATTCTGTGACATGTAGCCAGTAGAAGTCGATGACTTACTGGTTACTGTGTGGTTGTCAACTCGGCATTTGTTAATCTCCTCATACATCTGTATATCATGCAACAAATCATCTGAATCAATGTGCTTTTTGAGCATCATTGCTGAGCACATATGACGGTCAAAAAGTCCAATTAAAATCTGCTTTTTAGTCTCCATAAAACTCAAATTTAAGCTCGAACAAAGTGCTACTTTCTCATGGTAATAGTTGCTTAAATCTTCGCCCTTTCTTTGCTTCTTTTCCTCCATTCTTTTCCATTTTGTTGGCAAGTCTTCATCTTTTACAAAAGTGCTCTTAAATGCTTGCTCAAACAAGTCAAAATTCACCAAAACATTCTTTCTACCTTCATACCAAAATGCAGCACCTCCAATCAAGTTTGATCTGGCTGTTTCTAGGGTCAGTTCGTCAGGCCAGTTGTGTAAAATAGCCATGCTTTTAATTTTACCAATCCACTTACTTCCATTTTTACTACCATCAAACTTCTCTACATTCTTCGATAAATCAGGCATTACTTGAAAACTAGGGGCATCTTGTCTGTTGTTATTTAAAGACATCAACATTCGCTCGAACATTTGTCTTTCCTCACGCATAAAAGCAAAAAGTCTTTCAGTAGTGTCCATATTTTGAGGATTGTGTGAAAATTCACCTGTAATACTATCATGAAACTGTTCTTCATTATTTCTCGCGTCCTCACTCATTTTTTTTACATTTCAAAACACTCAAAAATGTTCAAAACTTTCGCAATCCGTAAAAAAAAACAACACTTGTTATTGTTTACTTCTTTTTCACGGTCAAGTTCGCACGTGTTTCTGTTTACTAAAATCCGCGTACCCGATTGGTCCTAGTCCTTGGCCAACTTCACATCAGAAGCAAGGCCCGTTCGCTTTGGCTAAGGCCACTGATATTGCACCGATCGAACTATGGCACGTCCGTCGATACAGCCGCCATGTTTCGTTTTTCCTGCACGAACGCGTTCTAAGTTTTGGTGAATGCGAACCAAAATTAAGGAATTTTAATAGTTTTCCACTAGTTTTTCGGCGTTTTTCCACTCGCGGATTAGAGAAAACACAATCCCACTTCTGAAAAATGTTGTCTTTCTTTCAATCATTCGAATTTATAGCTTTTATTCGCTTTCTACAGTTTCAAAGAACACTCTCCGATAATCAGTCTGAATCAGCTTTATTTTAGGAAATAAACACTTAACACTATTCTAAACTTAATCCTAAGTGTCGTCTACCTATTTTCGTCTACCGTAACTTCGTCTACCCTTATTTTCGACCACCTTTCTTAATGATTTCGACTACCGCACGACTACCCTTGTTCTACCGCCAATCAGCTCTCTCTATCCTACTCTAACCTATCCCTATCTCTCTTACTGTCAAATGTTTGCGCGCGTAATCAGTTTGGCGCGTATTTTTAAAAGTTTTATAACATTTATTAATTTTCTTTTTACTTTTCCTATTATATTTATATATATTTTTACAGTTTTTGATACAGAAAAATTCCATTTATAAACCTGACGTTTCTTAATCAAAAATCTGACAGTGACAAAGTTATTTATTGTCAGGGATTACCCGCTATCATTGCCAACACACAGTTTCAAACATTCCCCTAACAACTGTCAAATCCAGTTGCTCACCTCTGGTAAAACAATAACTGTAAAAAATCGTATACAGGGTCTCTACCATTAATAAAGGACGGCATTAACTTTAATTTGTCAACTTTATGGATGGCACAATATCAGCATGTTTAGATGACATGTTTATATGATAGAAATGTCAGAAACTGTTTAACCTTCGAGTCAGGCTATGCCGACTTTATGTACCGATAAGTCCCTAATATTTCTAGATCTAGATCTAGAGCGCTCCCGGATCAATCGGAAAAAGATTTGCGTGTTCGATTTAGCAACTGTCATTGCTCTCTGCCAGATTTGCGTGTTCGATTTTACTGATCGCTACTGAGAAATTCTACAGATCAAGTCCGAGCACGGAAATCCCGCGTAAAATTGACATAACCTAATTCAAATTGTGTTTTGTTTTGTTGTTTTGCTGGAAAATGAGTATAAAAAAGCAAATTATTGAAGTAGAATCACTACGGTTATATACATATTATATATATAGGGTGTTTCAAATTCGATGCCCACCATGGGGATCTCCTAAACGGTAGGAGATACGAAGGTTTAAATTAGGGCAAAGTTGTGTAATTTGATGCTTTGCTCAAAACTAAAAAAATTTTTACAAATTCCGGATAGTCCCTGAGATAGGCGGAAAAAAACGAAATCTTCATTTTTAGTTTTTATTTTTTTGCGCCCTTATTCTTAAAGCTGTCAAGAAACGCTTAAAAATTTCTACAGGCACTTTTTTAAGATCTACCTAGTGAGAGGTCCATTTTCGAGACTTGACATTTCAGTGTGACAGGAGTCCTATCAAGTTCATTTTTTCTTATGGACACATCCTTTTTTTCTCCTGCCGTTTGGTTCATAAAGGATGACAGATAACATTTTGCAACTTTATTTTCACAAGTTACTTGACGTTTTGGGTTTATTTACCATCATCAGCCCAAATTTAATTTTTGCTTTTAACTTACTTAAGATATTTTGGAAACCCGATTGCAGTACTTTTTTAACATTTTAAAAATAACATTTTTTTTGACATTTTGTTATAACAAAATAACTTTACCTAATATTTTAAAAATACGTTTTTTTTTGTTTTTTAATCTTTGAATTTGGGCTGATGGTCAATTAACTCAAAACGTCAGGTACTTGTCAAAATGAGGTTGTAAAATATCTGTCATCGTTTATGGACCAAACGGCAGGAGAAAAAAAGCATGTGTCAAAATCTTTAAAACGGACCTCATATTAGGTAGATCTTAAGGTGAGCATCGAATTTAGAACACCCTGTATATTATCACGGATCATCCGTGTATATTATATACGATTTGCCCAGCTCATTAAAAATTTGTATTATAGCTCCTGATGTGGTTCCGTTTCCACTCAATTACTTTCAGAGATATACTTGAAAAAAAATCCGTTCTAAATAATTCTAACCTTTAAAACGAACCAGAGAACAAATCGAACGTGTATTTGAACTAATCGTTGCCCGAGCGCTCGTGACAGCTCGTGATCGGCTGTGGAGCGCCCTAAAACTGGTATGTGACGTCATTGCTCTGATCCCGGGCGCGCTAGTAGCGATTTGCGAGGGGGACAATCGAAAACGCTATTTGTCAACATTATTTTGACAGCGCCGCGATCGGAAAAGCTCTGACTGGATATCCCAACCATAGGTTTTGCATAGCTCCAGCAACCAAGAAGAGCGCCGCGTCGCGTGGTGCCGTCCCATAACAGATGTGTAAGTGCCTAAAAATATTTAGTAATTAGACACTTAAAGTAAATATTTCAACGCATCCGTTTCGGTATACGTAACGCGTTCGAAACAAAGTCAAAATACGCTACATTTTTGACTTGCTTATGCCATGTTTCGAACGATGCCTGCTTCTTTGACGGGTGTGATGACAGAATCAGTTAGGGACCCACGAACGTACGCAACGATTTCAATCAGCAGTCCTGTCATCGCACCCTTCAAAAAAGCGGGCATCGTTCGAAACATCGCATAAACAAGTCAAAAATGTAGCGTATTTTGACTTTGTTTCGAACGCGTTACGTATACCGATACGGATGCGTTGAAATATTTACTTTAAGTGTCTATTGTTTACCTCTGGGTGGAACTATCAAAAACAGTGCCGATTTTATTAAACTCAGGCTATGCCGAGAATAGGGAATTTTTGAAATACGCAAAAAAGTACAAATTATGGAATTATTTAACGTTCCTTTAGCGAAACAGTGTCGACACGAGTTTATATGGGCCTCTCTCAAAGATATATAAAAAATTTAAGTTGTAAAATACTGCTTTATTATTTTTAATATATCCATTGGATCTGTTTCAATATCGTTTAATGCAAAGTTGGGATCAATAACAATTTTTTCTACCAATTTTATTATTTTTTATTTTATTGTGTCCACACCAGTGATGCAAATGTTTCACACCTATGATTTATAATAAAATATATATTATTAGTAAAAGAAAACGATTGAAACGTAAAATTTCAAATTTAAAAAAACTGGTAACTTTGTAACTTAAAATAACAAAACATAATAAAAAACTGCCTTTAAAGTGCAAAAAACTACAAAAATATTAACAATTTTACTATTTTTAGCTATGATAACTGTTATGCTTGTAGAATAGTACCGAGACGTATGAACCTCGTGATAAAAGTGTATTTTTATATCTCGACGAATTGTAGCCGTCGCTACGCTTGTGCTACAAAGTTTTCGTCTCGGGATAGAAAGTGCAACTTTTATCCCTTGGTCTATAACATACATTTTATAAAAAAAATTGTAGATCATACAATATACGGGGATAAAAAGTGGTCATATATCACTGATGTGGACCATACAAGTGATGTCCACACGAATGAGGTTTTCTAACGTTTTGCCTTCTCAATAAATTTTTCGCTTAAACTTTATCAATAATAGTATCTATATTATCGATGTCTTTTCAATAAATTTTTCGCCTACATTTTTTTTTCCTTTCCGTTAATTTCGCTAATTTTTCCCAATAAAATTTTTAATACCTAATTAATTTTCGCAGTGACCGAATAGCTAAACTTTTTTGCGCGCTTTCGGCTATATATTTTTCTTAAACTTTTCGCGAGCAAAAAAAAACGAAAAAAAAACTTAAATAAAGCGCGGCTGGCGAGTAAATGAGCCTTTGAAATTAAAAGTACATTAAAGAATTTTCCCATTATGAAATTTCTCAATCAAGTTAATTAGTAATCTGATAATTAATTAAATCCCATCGCCGAAGCGGAGCGTAGATAACACTTTAAGACAAGTGAAAAAAATAGTATTTTTTTTATACCTTCGTCAAAAACACGATTTTACTCACTTTTTTGGTTATTGATGCAAACCAATTTTATATTGTTCAGGGGTGCACAAACGGTAGTTTTCACAACTAGTGGATCAAATAGTGTTTTTTTTTACAAGCGAGTAAAAAAAAGTACAGTGTAGCCGCGAGTTGTTAACACTATTTTTTTTAATACCTTTATCAAAAAATCCAAGAAAAACAGGAAAATACTTTTAAAAATCTTGAACGAAGAGCACTTCTCGCAACACACCATCTTTACACTATAAATCAAGGCGACTGGTAATAGGTATGAATGAAATGATGTTTGGGGAGGGTGACCAGTGAAACCACTGATGAGCCCTCGCTGGTTGCCCAGGGCGAAACATCGTTTAATTATTTCGTTTTTTCGTTTTGGTCCTTTGTTTGTTCCTTGTGGGATGCTCATCCAAGTTTGAAATTTCGTTTTTTCCACCCAAGATCTTTTGACCTTTTGGTTTTTAGATCCTTTACGGTTGAAGTAACTGATTTGGAGGTTTTTTAACCTCTTTTTTGTTTTAAGTGCCTTAGGAGCATAATCCTACTGGAAATAATAACACTCCAGGACGAACCCGTATCAGGTGACCTAGATAAGTACCAGTACGGAACGATGCCTATTTGTGAGTAACCCAAAGTTGGAAATCAAAGTGTATGATGTTGTTTAATGATGTTTGGGGAGGGTGACCAGTGAAACCACTGATGAGCCCACGCTGGTTGCCCAGGGCAAAACATCGTTTAGTTATTTCCTTTTTTTCGCTTTGGTCCTTTGTGTGTTCCTTGTGGAACGCTCATCCAAGTTCCCAAGATCTTTTGATGTTTCGGTTTTTAAAAACTACTTATGTTACACCTAGTGGCTTATTTTAGACACTAGTTGTAAAAAGTACTGTTTTATAACTAGTGGCTAAAATAGCGCTTTTTTACAACCGTACATTTAAAGAACGAGCGCAGCTAGTGATATAAAAACTCAAATAAAAAAGACAAAGTTTAGCCGCGACTTGCAAACATTAGGGACTTATTGGTACATAGAGTCGGTATTGCCTGGCTTTAATAAAGTCGTCACTATTTTTTACAGTTCCGCACGCAACTACTACATAGAACTACTATAAAGTTGACATAATTAAAATTAATGCCGTCCTTTATTAAAGGGTGGCACAAAACCTTGCCACAAACATTAAAGAAGTCGACATGATTTTGGCAGTACTGCGTCCAAAAAAGCTCTGGCCGGATAACCCGGACGTAGGTTTCGGATAGCCCCGGCAATCAAGAAGAGCGCGGGCTAACTCAAATTTTGTTATAATATTCAGTCCAGAAATAGAGGATTATTAGTGTGAAGAAATGTGTCTACAGATTTTTTTTTCTCATATGGACTTTCGCAAATTTATGAATAAAAATGGATACAAAAATCTGAATAAGTTACCCAATTAACTGAGGATTTTTAGTTATAAGGGCCTACTATACAGGGAAAAACGCAACGACAATTTTCTTTTTTCCACTTTTTTCTTGAAATACTGGGAAAACCTGTGTTTTCTCTTGCGAAATCACTTATATGATGTCCAAAATTCCAACAAGTTTTTCTTAACGGCGCAAGAACAATCCAGAGATAATATAAATTTGTCAATCGATTTCAATACGTCATCTACCACTCATTATCTATCTCTGGTTTCTTTACTGTATTCTCCTGTTCACAGATTGCGCCGCGAATCATTGGGGATTAGGGTCACTGGATCCTAAAACCTGCGGCTGGGATCGCAGGTCTCAGGATCCAGTGACCCTATGAGGGATTGTTTATTTATCACCTAGGTGATCGAATTGAGAGCAGTGACAACTAGTCAAATGGTCATACACACAGACCACTTAAGGGTTCTAAAAAGTAGCTTTTCACCAAAGGAAAAATTATTAAATAAAACACAAAAACCAGGCCGACGAACTCCAAAACAAAACGACAAAACTAAGGTTATGAAGAATGTCAGGCAGACACACTGACATTGGTTAGTTGCAAATACAGTGAGTCGACCAATTTCGATGTTTGCATGGCATAAATTTTTTTTCCTGGTAAGGGGTGTTACCTAGGTATATATGCTAGATCTCTCTTAGCCGAATACATTTAGGAAAGGAGAACACTAGAAACTATGCCTAGGGTAAGCTCACAAAAAAAAGACGTGGGTGGTTAATTTTGATGGTGGCGGTATCTATAATATAACCATTTAAGTAATTTTTGATGCTAGGCATATAACTAATATTGATACATTTCCGCATGTTTTAGCTTTAGAGGAAAATAATACTCAATTTGTTTTTTATTAGAGGAAGAGGATTACAAAGCTTATTAATACAATCTAGAGAGTTTTTGAAATTAGGTGTCCATTATTTGGAAAATTACAAATATTTCCAATTTAGTTTTACAGGTCTCTATAAAGGGTATTTCTGACTGTTTCTGACGTAACATGGACGCGGCAATTTTGAAACACCACAAAAGCTAAAACAGTTTATTTCAAAAAATAAACAAAATTTAAAAAAAGTACCAAGATTTGATGGAAAAACATAGTCCAATAAACAATTTAGGCAAAATTTCAGGCCATTTGGAAGTCCCGTTTCCGAGAAACATGCGGAAAAAGAATTGCCTAATAAACGGACCCAACAGCGTTGCCGGTTTAACGATGTAATTGGGCCGTTAAGTTTAAAGAAAAATTCGCATAATTCGATTAAAAACGACATGCGTCCCATAATCCTTAGTTCACTTTATAGCGGTTTTCATTGGTAAAACTGGTGCGTCACTAGTGCACAACTGAGTCGGTGCTGCTGTTCCATTGAGGTGCACTTTTTCAGTTTTCATGTTTCACTGGAAAACTGATAATGACGGTTTTGCACTAAGTGCAACTTTTTGCGCACCGGCTCTGAGGGCTCGTGGAGAGCCGAAAACTTTTTCCCGCCTTTATATTTTAAGTCAAAACCCACTAATCAACAAAAATAGTTTTTCAATGGTCCTAAGCTACTTTTATATACATTGAGTTAAGTGTTTAATGCCCGTGTGCACCACTTCCCCTTACTTCTTCCACTTGTTCAAGTGCCGCTTGAACTGAGGGTGACCTTTGAGATTTACTTGGTTTGCAAAAGTTCCGAATATGTTCCACTTGGAAAAAGTAAGGAAATTATTGGTAACGTGGCAGTTATCTTCGTTCTTTTTTGTGTTTTTTGTGTGGTGATCATGATTATTACCTGTCAGCTGTCAAAAAACCACGTAAAATTTGAGGTTGTTTAAAAAAAAAAACAAATTTTGTTGATCGATTTATGATTATATGGAGGAAAAGGCAAATAAAACTACTATAATTGGTTACCTATAAAACCTGACTATTTATTTAATATGTTTTCACATCGTACTGAATACGTATTGAGAAATATTGTCTTCTTTTTCTTTTATAGAGCATGTTCTCTGTTCCGACAAAGAGCGTGATATATGAAGAACAAGATGCTTGATTTTCGGTACGTATTGAATACGATGTGAAAACATACTAATTATTACACCACTAGACCAAACCAACACTTTTTTCAGTTTTTTGCAACGAATTTGCGAAAAAAAGGGGAATTATTCGCTTAGCGAACCTTTTGTAAAAGGTATAATCTCATTCTTTGCAAAATCTAGTTTTTCATCTTCTTCGTCATCCCAAAGAAGTTCCATTTTAAGCACAGACCACTATTATAATCACAGAAAGATTTTAAGGCAACGGAACAGTTTTATAATCTGATTAAATGAATGGCTTTTGTTTAAAAACATAATAAAAAAATAGCTCATATAACCTCAAAATGCGCTTAAGCCGAAGTAATTTTACGGCTTATCTTAACTGCAGCTTAAGTGCCACTTACATGATATTCCACACCATTGCACACCAAAACTAAAGCTTAAGCTCGGCTTACATGTCAAGCCGAACCCGTGCACACGGGCATAAGTGAACCGAATGTTCTGGTTTGGGTGCAGCTGTTTTCGTGTTCCATTCAGACTGCATTGACGCAATTTTTTGACAGCACCATGACAGTGTTAGTGCAGTACGAGTAGCACACCAATTTTACCAATGAAAACCCCTATTAGTAAATACCGCCCTATATCTTTTACTCTTTACACGATTTTAGTGACAAATTTGCGAACCAAAAACACTCTATTGATTGTCTAATTTTCGCCAATCTCTTGTTAATATCTGCAACCCGAGGGAGAGAATGAGGCAAAAGTAAGACAGAAACGAGTCTATGAGCCGGGCCCCGACTGCCACTTCAAAGTATTGCAGAACAATTTCCTATATATCGTTAATTAGAAAGCGCTTGTAATTACTAGCAGCAACAGCAAACGGCCGGCATCGATTTTTGCGAAACCACCCCCCCTCCTTTTCTCGAGCGATTTCGTTAATTTACATTTTCTCTCGGCGGAAAAGGATGCCAATTTTCCAAGTAAATAAACATTATCAATGAAGGTCCTTCTTCATGTTGTGTGCTGTGTCAGTTGTTATTGAAATACTAGCGAGATAGTTTGGTAAACTGAGCCGAAGGCGAGGTCGACAGGTGTGTGAACAAATTAAATTTTTAACGTTGTCATATACCTTAGTTTTATGGAATGCTTGGTCGAGGAAAGGTAAAGAAGAAAAGTCATCGACTTAACTCATAATGCAATAAGCGTAGATATACAAACCCTGTAAACAAAAAGAGAAACAGAAGCTGTACTTGCAAGATGCTAAATTGGGTCGCATACTATGTTACTGAATGCACCTAGGATAAAAAGTAGGTACATTTTTAACGCCCGCAGGGTGTTAATAATATCCGGAGGCGTTAGCTTGCTTTTCACCATATTTGCATTGGTTTAGTGGAATGACGTCAAAATTTCCAAACGCATTGTTAGGGGCACAACAATAGAATGACATTTTTTACGTGATCTGAAGTTAAGGAAGACACAAAAGACCAAAGCGAAAAGAGAAATGATTAAACGATGTTTCGCCCTGGGTAACCAGCGTGGAATCGTCAGTGGCTTCACTGGTCACCCTCTACCATACATCATTAAACACCATCATACACTTTGAGTTCCAACTTTGAATCACTCACAAATAGGCATCGTTCCGCACTGGTACTTATCCAAGTTACCTGATACGGATTCATCCTGGCGTGTTAATATTTCCAGTAGGATTATGCTCCTAAGACAGAACAAAAAAGAAGTTAAAAATCTCCAAATCAGTTACTTCAACCGACAAGGAACTAAAAAACAAAAGATGAAGAGATTTTGGGTGGAAATAAGGAAAATTCAAACTTGGATGAGCATCCCGCAAGGAACACACAAAAGACCAAAGCGAAAAGAGAAATGATTAAACGATGTTTCGCCCTGGGTAACCACCGTGGAATCATCAGTGGCTTCACTGGTCACCCTCTACCATACATCATTAAACACCATCATACACTTTGAGTTCCAACTTTGAATCACTCACAAACAGGCATCGTTCCGCACTGGTACTTATCCAAGTTATCTGATACAGATTCGTCCTGGCGTGTTAATATTTCCAGTAGGATTATGCTCCTAAGACAGAACAAAAAAGAAGTTAAAAATCTCCAAATCAGTTACTTTAACCGACAAGAAACTAAAAAAACAAAAGATCAAGAGATTTTGGGTCGAAATAACGAAAATTCAAAATTGAATGAGAATCCCACAAGGAACACACAAAAGACCAAAGCGAAAAGAGAAATGATTAAACGATGTTTCGCCCTGGGTAACCACCGTGGAATCATCAGTGGCTTCACTGGTCACCCTCTACCATACATCATTAAACACCATCATACACTTTGAGTTCCAACTTTGAATCACTCACAAACAGGCATCGTTCCGCACTGGTACTTATCCAAGTTATCTGATACGGATTCGTCCTGGCGTGTTAATATTTCCAGTAGGATTATGCTCCTAAGACAGAACAAAAAAGAAGTTAAAAATCTGCAAATCAGTTACTTTAACCGACAAGAAACTAAAAAAACAAAAGATCAAGAGATTTTGGGTCGAAATAACGAAAATTCAAAATTGGATGAGCATCCCACAAGGAACACACAAAAGACCAAAGCGAAAAGAGAAATGATTAAACGATGTTTCGCCCTGGGTAACCACCGTGGAATCATCAGTGGCTTCACTGGTCACCCTCTACCATACATCATTAAACACCATCATACACTTTGAGTTCCAACTTTGAATCACTCACAAACAGGCATCGTTCCGCACTGGTACTTATCCAAGTTACCTGATACGGATTCGTCCTGGCGTGTTAATATTTCCAGTAGGATTGTGCTCCTAAGACAGAACAAAAAAGAAGTTAAAAATCTCCAAATCAGTTACTTCAACCGACAATAAACTAAAAAACAAAAGATGAAGAGATTTTGGGTGGAAATAAGGAAAATTCAAACTTGGATGAGCATCCCACAAGGAACACACAAAAAACCGAAGCGAAAAGAGAAATGATTAAACGATGTTTCGCCCTGGGTAACCACCGTGGAATCATCAGTGGCTTCACTGGTCACCCTTTACCATACATCATTAAACACCATCATACACTTTGAGTTCCAACTTTGAATCACTCACAAATAGGCATCGTTCCGCACTGGTACTTATCCAAGTTACCTGATACGGATTCATCCTGGCATGTTAATATTTCCAGTAGGATTATGCTCCTAAGACAGAACAAAAAAGAAGTTAAAAATCTCCAAATCAGTTACTTCAACCGACAAGGAACTAAAAAACAAAAGATGAAGAGATTTTGGGAGGAAATAAGGAAAATTCAAACTTGGATGAGCATCCCGCAAGGAACACACAAAAGACCGAAGCTAAAAGAGAAATGATTAAACGATGTTTCGCCCTGGGTAACCACCGTGGAATCATCAGTGGCTTCACTGGTCACCCTTTACCATACATCATTAAACACCATCATACACTTTGAGTTCCAACTTTGAATCACTCACAAACAGGCATCGTTCCGCACTGGTACTTATCCAAGTTATCTGATACGGATTCGTCCTGGCGTGTTAATATTTCCAGTAGGATTATGCTCCTAAGACAGAACAAAAAAGAAGTTAAAAATCTGCAAATCAGTTACTTTAACCGACAAGAAACTAAAAAAACAAAAGATCAAGAGATTTTGGGTCGAAATAACGAAAATTCAAAATTGGATGAGCATCCCACAAGGAACACATAAAAGACCAAAGCGAAAAGAGAAATGATTAAACGATGTTTCGCCCTGGGTAACCACCGTGGAATCATCAGTGGCTTCACTGGTCACCCTCTACCATACATCATTAAACACCATCATACACTTTGAGTTCCAACTTTGAATCACTCACAAACAGGCATCGTTCCGCACTGGTACTTATCCAAGTTATCTGATACGGATTCGTCCTGGCGTGTTAATATTTCCAGTAGGATTATGCTCCTAAGACAGAACAAAAAAGAAGTTAAAAATCTGCAAATCAGTTACTTTAACCGACAAGAAACTAAAAAAACAAAAGATCAAGAGATTTTGGGTCGAAATAACGAAAATTCAAAATTGGATGAGCATCCCACAAGGAACACACAAAAGACCAAAGCGAAAAGAGAAATGATTAAACGATGTTTCGCCCTGGGTAACCACCGTGGAATCATCAGTGGCTTCACTGGTCACCCTCTACCATACATCATTAAACACCATCATACACTTTGAGTTCCAACTTTGAATCACTCACAAACAGGCATCGTTCCGCACTGGTACTTATCCAAGTTACCTGATACAGATTCGTCCTGGCGTGTTAATATTTCCAGTAGGATTATGCTCCTAAGACAGAACAAAAAAGAAGTTAAAAATCTCCAAATCAGTTACTTCAACCTACAAGGAACTAAAAAACAAAAGATGAAGAGATTTTGGGTGGAAATAAGGAAAATTCAAACTTGGATGAGCATCCCGCAAGGAACACACAAAAGACCGAAGCTAAAAGAGAAATGATTAAACGATGTTTCGCCCTGGGTAACCACCGTGGAATCATCAGTGGCTTCACTGGTCACCCTCTACCATACATCATTAAACACCATCATACACTTTGAGTTCCAACTTTGAATCACTCACAAACAAGCATCGTTCTGCACTGGTACTTATCCAAGTTACCTGATACGGATTCGTCCTGGCGTGTTAATATTTCCAATAGGATTATGCTCCTAAGACAGAACAAAAAAGAAGTTAAAAATTTCCAAATCAGTTACTTCAACCGACAAGAAACTAAAAAACAAAAGATCAAGAGATTTTGGGTGGAAATAACGAAAATTCAAAATTGGATGAGCATCCCACAAGGAACACACAAAAGACCAAATCGAAAAGAGAAATGATTAAACGATGTTTCGCCCTTGTAACCACCGTGGAATCATCAGTGGCTTCACTGGTCACCCTCTACCATACATCATTAAACACCATCATACACTTTGAGTTCCAACTTTGAATCACTCACAAATAGGCATCGTTCCGCACTGGTACTTATTCAAGTTACCTGATACGGATTCGTCCTGGCGTGTTATTATTTCCAGTAGGATTATGCTCCTAAGACAGAACAAAAAAGAAGTTAAAAATCTCCAAATCAGTTACTTCAACCGACAAGAAACTAAGAACAAAAGATCAAGAGATTTTGGGTGGAAATAAGGAAAATTCAAACTTGTATGAGCATCCCACAAGGAACACACAAAAGACCGAAGCGAAAAGAGAAATGATTAAACGATGTTAAGTCTTAAAGAAGAAAGTTTAACGCTTGCGCCGTGAAAATAAAGACTCGAGCCGATAGGCGAGGGTTTTTACACGTAATATAAGAACGAGATATACAATGTTTTATGCACAAGCGTGTTTTTTAGGAGAAAAAAGACTTCATGAATTATTCCACAAAAAAAATTGATGGTCTAAAGCTCCCTAATATTTGGACAACACACGAAGCACTGACAATAAGCGGGCGGCCAGTGTATTCATGTCACTTTTTAATTAAACCTTCTCACAAGAACATTGAATAATGCTCCTAGCAACATGTAGCAACCAAATAAACAAACTGAGCGTCACTTGAGAAATCCTGGATGCCACCGAAGAGGCAAAGAAGAATATTGCTGAAAGTGAATGCCTAAGTTTAAAAGAAAACACTTTGCTGGCGTACTTTTCATTGCTGTTACATCCATGAAAAAACTGAAAAAAAACAGTCCTAAGTAAAAAATCTCTTTGTTTTGAATGAACAAAATGCAAGTCAAACATAAAAAGTAAAATTACTATAAAATTTCAGCACAAATCACTTACATGGCCGCGGGCGTTAAGTGAGCTCTAAAACGCGGGCGATAAAAAACATTTTAACGCCCGGTTGTGCATAAATTGAGTTTTAATGTCGTTTTGACAAAAAATTTCGTTAAAGCAAGTCCACGAAAAATTTAGTGAAATTTTTTCACATTTAAACTGAATTTGTGTGAACACCATGGACACAATGTTTGAATTGGTCAATGTCATAAATTTAGTTTAGAGTTACCTTACACCCGGTTCCCATCTCACGCATCACGTGACTCATAACATTTCAAATTGACATCATGTGACGCGTGAGTCAGCACTCACCAGAAAGTCGTAGGTGGGAACCGGGTGTTACACTATTTTGAGTGACTTTCACGTAATTTTCAGTGAGATATGTTTTCACTCAAAGGCCTTTGAGTGAATCAAAATTTCCATTTTTCACTGTGTTGTTTTTTTTTATCTTTGCCAAGGAGCTTCGGAAAAAGTATAAATCAGAATTGGCTAAAATTTTGCGGGGTTGCTTATTTTCCAAAATATTTTTTCAAATGTTAAATTTTTTCTCAATAACAAAAGTTGCAAACTGTCATCTATCTCAAAACCACCAAGTAAAGATAGCGTTTCTCTGGAACAAAAAACAGTTTGAATTTTTATGACATGCAAGGTGACAGGATATATATGGAATGTAGTCATGAGAAACCAAAAACTCTACCTATTTTCTCTCGAAAACAAAAACCTTTGCTTGGAATAGCTATATATATATATATACATATACCAAGTTCGTGCGGTAGCAATTAAAATTTAAACAAATAACTTTGAAAATATAGAGACTAAGGAATCCGAAATTTCCTATGTAAATACACGCGCGCGTTGCTGCTCTCGTCCGATACCGTCTAGCAATTACCAGTTCCATTTTAAACGAGGAAGTTATTAGTACGTATAAAATAACTAACATATTGAATTAGATGAGAGCCATTGTGACGGGTTCGGTCCGTAATTAAAACCCTATTGCAGACCAACGAATACGGCGGATACCACTGATAGTTTTATTAAAGAATAGAAGGAGCAAATACATATTTATGGGTATCAAAAGGATAACTGTCCTATCCATACCGAACGCATTTCTAAACAGTGGTTCCGGCAAAGCAACATCGAGGTTTTTTCCGGCAAAGCAACATCGAGGTTTTGCCATGGTCGGCAAAAATTCCTGACGCCAATCCCATGGAAAATGTAAACTTATAGCAAAAAAGTTAACACGAACGAATATTGTACCCAGAAATTCCAGCCACTTAATCGAGCTCATAGGCAGAGGGTACGACGAAGTCATTGTTTCAAATCCAAATTTATTTCAAAATTTAGCGGATTCCATGCCACGAAGACTGGCAAACATTATCGAGGCTGACGGGGCAATGACACGCTACTGAAGAAATGTTTTCTTTTTTTTTTTTTTAATTTACGTAGTGTTTTTTTAGTTTTCATTTTGAACATTATTCGTTGTCTGCAAAGACTTAGATTACTAAAATTTACCGATCCTGCAGGGGTGCGCTGACTATGATTAAGTTAGTGCTTTCCTTTTGCCCAATAGTTCCTTCTTCTTGATACTTTTTTCTTATTCGCACAATTTTATTGTGGTCTTGTTTCGTCCATAATGAGCTTTAAGAATAAGTTTTTATAAAAGATTATAGTAAAGTGTGGCCAGTCTCCTTATTTTTGTGTTTACAATGTCAAAAGATCTAACCTGTAATTCGAAATGTCAGAGTCAGTTAAATTTAACAGACTGCAGCAACTTCTGTTGTAGGCATTTTATGTGGCCGGAAGTGTACTTTATTTCTTCTTTTGAATAATGATGATAACATAAATTACAAAATGTTTTCGCATATTTTCAAAAACATTGACAAAATCAAAATAATATATAAAAATGTAGGTTAGACGAGTTTGAACTAACCCCAACTCATTCGATGGGTTTCTAACGAAATCGATTACTTACTATTGATCTTAATTTATATTTACTGATGCAAGATCAACTCATGCAGGCCAAAAATAAATTTTGTTTACTTGTTGACAAAAAGTTATAACACAATTTACAAACACATTTAAACAAAAAAAAATAGAAAAATTCGAAAATTTGATTTAATTTGTCAAGCGTTCTTACAGTTTTTAAATGGCCGAGAAAAATCAGCTGCTTTCTTTGTGTCGTTGTCAGGTCGAAAATTACTAGACCGTATCTATTCTACGGACCGTGGTGTCTAATAAAGTTTGTCTTTATGCCTATTTCATTAACCTCCCCTCTTTTTGCTAAGGGCGCAGCCGTACAAATAAGCATACCCAGACAGCACAACTCTGTCCCAAGGATGTCCAGTGGAGAGAGTTTTCTGGACAATGCAGCAGTCCATTAGACAACCAAATCTGTAGGAAGTTTTGTCCAAGGCATATCCATCGGAAATCCCAAAAAAGTCCAAATGTTTCAATATTTTGACTATTGTGCCACTCAGTGTTACCAACCACGAACTTTCATTTTGTGCTCTTGGTCACTTGAAAATGTGCGATTTTGCAGAAAATTATGCTTTATCACTAAAAATATTTCAAAGATATGAATGTGAATGAATAAAAAACTTTATGTGTAAAATTAAACTTTTATAAAATTACAAAGATAGCAGCTCATGCACTAGTCTTGGTCAATTGAAAATCATTAAAAATATTCGTCTGTCTTTTTTTTTAAATTGGCTTTTTCTTTAAGCCGAGAAAATGTGCGAAAATTAAAACTATGCTCAAATCGCACAATTATGCTACAATTGGTAACACATTGGTTATCCAGTGGAACGAAATTCTGTCCAAAATTGTCCATTGGCTATCCAAAACGTATCTTTAATTATTAATTACAATGTATATCCGTGGATATACTTATTTGTTCCGATGGATATCCAGTGGACTGTTTTTGCAAAAGCAGCGATATTTTCAATATTTAGGTATATATATAGGTACCTATATATTTGAACCACTTCAACATCATAAGTCTGATTGTCGATCCTTGCGGATGGAGCAAAAGATAGGTATTAAAATACTAAAATACCAATTAGTCCAAAATACTGAAAAATGCTTACGTAAATGATTCGGCTAGATATGAGAGAAATGTTATTGTTGGTAATGAATAAGAAAAAACATGATCCATTGGATATCCAAAACAGTTCCAATAAATGACCAACTAGGCCAAGTCCAATTGACATAGATTTTTTGATAAATATGCAATGTTGAGTCAATGTATGTAAAGTACATCACTTTTGCTGGACACAAAATGAACGTCCGCCGGATATAGTTTATTTCTGGTCCGATAGACCAAGAAAAATCGTTAGCCATTGGATAACCAAAAACTAACTAAAAAAAAGCTGTTCTTTATGGATAAAAATTGAAAGCCTTTGGACTCAGTTTTTTGTCATCCACTGTATCAAGAAAACCCTTTGTCCAATGGATGTCCATAAAAGGTCCATGGACAATGCGGGCGGTTATGGACAAAAAATGTGTGCTGTCTGAGTAAGCACAGAAAATGTTATTTTAGGTGGCCCAAAAAGTCCCTTATGTCTTGGAATAAAATGTTTATTCTTGTAGGTGGAGTTATTTTTTCTCGTATGTCATCTATGGCGTCCAATACATGCAGACTGGCACACTCACCTAGACGATGTACGACGTAACATCGGGCCGAAGGGACTACTCGTGCATGTTTAATCATCAAGGGTGACCATGGCAAAAACTTTAATTTGGACCGTAATCAATTTGCTCAAGACAACAGAATGCAATCAGGGGTGGCCGGTTGTGGTCCGCCGTGCCGCAATCTGGCCGTTTTGTCATTTTGGGATTCCCCGCGTTCTAATCGACATCTTTAGGTATCTCGCGTATGAATATTAGCTTATTTTGGTTAATTTTGAAGCTCGAGTGGCCTTTAGGGGATTATTAAGGTCAGTCAAGTCACACCCCCACCTCCCTCTTCCGAAAATTATTCTAGTTTTGATATGCTTATAATTTCGAACCAATTTCGGACTAATTTTGAATCACCTTTAAAAATTCTGAACGACTCTCCTTCCTGTTTTTTTTTAAATTCAAAATGGGGGGTGCAGCTACATCCCCCTCATTTAAAGCGTAGAGAAAACGCAACTATCCCAAAATTAAGAACTAATTTCGAAGTTCTAATATCACCAAAAAGAATTTCGAAAAATCCACTATTGATTTGGATGCGCAATGAAGATCCCAGCAAACACGGTTCCCTCGGGCCTTCGTCGGTCCGATGTCGATTGCGGAATTTATCGTCATCGGCACGACGTCGATTTACGATATCGAACCAGCAGTATTTTTTGTCCGCTTTGCGATGTAGGCCCAATGTATGTTTGCCGATGCAGCGTTAGACTGTGGCCCGTCGTCGGACCAATGGTAAATTTTACGTTTTGCTGACATCGGCATACCGTCGCCGTACGATTAAGGTCCGATATGGTTTAACCACATGGTACCGACCATCCGCCCATAACTGCTTAATATGGTCGGTCTAACGTAGGCAAGCTGCTCTCGGTCCGACATCGCTAAACCATAGAGAAAGTAATAGCTACGCGAGAGTGATCGATACTGTGTTATACTTGGGGAATATTGTTTGTCGGCGACACGAGCGCAGCCAGTGGCTACAGGAAGGAACTACTTGTACAGCCAGACGTATAATAATATACATATATTCTTTTGAGTAATTTTTTACAGACACTTTTTTAATAATAAAAAGATATGAAAAAACTTAACAGGCGCAGTTTTTTCATACTTTTTAGTGTTAAAAAAGCAATACATTCGCGAAAGGTTTTAGCTCTATACAAACCTTAACCAACTTTGTACTCTTCTATGCAGCTAAAAAACTTTCTTTAGCTTACAAAAAGTTTTTTGGACCCTTTAAAAATCTAAAATAGGAGGAGGGGGTTATAACTATGTTGAGGAATATTATCAAATATTAATGGTAACATTTTATTGTTATTTTCTTTTATTATTTGGGAAAAAATCTCAGTATAAAAGTTTTACAGATTTTATCAATGTTTTAACCTATATCTCCTTTTTTTTGTTGTATTTTAACCTATTATCTTCTTGCTTAACTCTGTATAAATCATCACAGTATTTTCTTCCGGGATTTGTTTCGCAAAAATCTGTACTCCAATTTTCGGCACTCTTCAAATAGTCCCATGCACTCTAGCTTTAATGATAGTGATCCAGCCTGATTTAAATGGCATTTTAGACTTTACAAAAAGTTGTTAATCCACTATATAGCTAATCCCATAAACTCGCGCATTTTCCAACCAAAAATGATTAAAATAACTCACTTTTGAAAATTTAAAAAAAACCGCTTGCCTGGCTTGACAGACTTTGACAAGCGGTGGCAAAAAACGGCAGGTACTAAATTAAAATTCCGCACGTTTTTAAAATCAACGCTTTTGTGAGTTCGGTGATGATGAATAGTGAAGTCATCACCGATGAATGTCAGATTGGCCATCAAACGCCGAATAAAGAAACGCCTCGGTGTACATGACATTTGACATAACCTTTATTATATATTTTTGTCTTTCGCAGTTTTTTCGTAAGCGATTCAAAGTTCCGTAAAGTAAGCGGTATGAGGTATGCGGTAAGACGCAAAGAAAATAAATAATAGCAAACCCTTACTTACTCTTACTGCCTACGGCTCACGGAACACTATGAACAGGAGCATGCATTTGCGATGGTTTAATTTTCCGTACGTCTTAAAAAAAGCCCGCATACCTCATATCGCTTATCTTATGGAATCAGCCTTCAGAATAAATAAGTCTCAAAGATTTTTAGTGCTCATAAAGCACGATGGCAGGTCACTTCAGGTTGATCTAACTTCTCGAGAAATTTAGGAGATCTCTAACAGTATGTAGATGCTCATTTTACCCATTAAAATTAGTTTTCAAGCTCAGCTCCAAATAACTGTCTTTAGAAAGAGCGACTATTTTAACATTTTTTTAAATAATACTTTTTATAAGGTTATGTTAATCCATCACAACCGGTCCACCGACTCTAAAGTCGGTGGGACTTGATTGCAATCGGTCGGTGGATTGATGTATCCATCGCTAATTTTAGAACCGGACCGATAGTCACCAAATATTTGAGAAACACGTTTGATCCACTACGTGAATCCACCGATGAATTTAAAAACATGGCCATTGTGTGAAATATATTTCGACATTAAAAAATGTTCTGTCTTTCTTTCATGATCATATAGGAAGAGATGGACGGGGCAAGGTAGGTGTTTACTTAATACAAGTATTACTTTCAGTCTCCTCACTACTTTCTGTTAGTCTCCGTAAGTTATTATGTTGTCTCTGCGGTAAAGTATTCAAGTCCGACATTGGTTTCCTAAAGTGGTCCAACGTCGGCGATTGACGGAGGTCCGTTGGTGGTAGCTTAAAGCGGCCCGACATTGGCAAACTACAAAGTTTCGACAATGCGGGTGCTTAACCAGTCGGCCTGGTTTAAGTGGCAGAAGAGGTGATTCTTGTAGAGAAGTACCACCATCTTGTCAAGTCCGCATTTTAGTTTTGAAATATCGTTGCTCATTATATATATAATATTATATCTTCCACTGTACAGGGAACATAGTGAAATTAGCGCCATCTCTACATACTAGGAAGAAACTATTAAGCAGTTTAAAAATTTTAAAATGACGTAATCGGACCATCGTCGGTTGCCGATTCTCGACCAATCCAACAAAGTTCCAATTGGACCATCGTCGGCCCTAAAGCAAATAAAGTGGGCTTTGGCATAAAGTTGACTATAGTAAATCGGGCCATCGTCAGTTTCCGATTTTCGACCGATTAAACAAAGTTCCAATCGAACCATCGTCGGTCCTAAAGTGGTGTCGGCATAAAGTCGACTGTAGTAATGTGGACCTCCGTCAGTTGCTGATTATTGACCGAAAACTGAAAATCGCAATCTGACCAACATCGGGACAGAGTGTAGTCGCCGATGTCGACACACTGCCGACGTTGTCGACATTGGCCCGATTCAATGCCGACGATTTGTGTTTGCTGGGATCTCTCTGCTCATATAGTCCGCATCAGCTAAGAAGCACCAATGGAAAAATCAGGTGCTTTAAAACAAAGATGGAAATAGTTGTTCTTAGGTGATTTCTAGTCGTTTCTAGTATATTTCTATGCCTTCCAAACTGACTGGATTTCAATTGGCTAAATCTCCCATTTTGAATAAATATAAAAAAACACAGAAATTAGGGTGGTTAAAATTTTTTAAAAGTAGTTAGAAATTAGTTCAAAATTATAAGCATGCAGTTCGAAATTTTTTTGAGGGGGGTGTGGCTTGACGTCAACCTGCACCCTCCACCATATTTAAAAAAAAACAGGGTTACTAGTGGATTTTTCGAAATTCTTTTTGGTGATTTTAGGAGTTCAAAATTAGTTCTTAATTTTGGGATAGTTGCTTTTCATTTTTCTCTACTCTTTAAATGAGGGAGGTGTAGCTTGACGTCTTGCTGCAACCCCCCCCACATTTTGAATATAAAAAAAACCAGGAAAGAGTGTGGTTAAAAACTAGTTCGAAATTGGTTCGAAATTATAAGCAAATCAAAACACGAATATCTTTCGGGGGGGGGGGGGAGGTGGTGTGGTCTGACTGAACTGATTATTTCACGAACGAAAACACAAAAATATAAAATAACAGGGTAAGGTTTATGTCTATTGTTTTGATTCAACTCCTTGATCAGTATCGACAATTTATCAGAAAATTTGTGAAATAACAATACCTTTTTGTCTGCCAGCGGATATCTTGTATAAACGTGTAACAAAATTTAGGTAGATTTAAACGTTTTATTGGATTATTAAAAAAATCATCGTGTTCTATCTTAAAGTAAGGCATGTTAATAAGCAATTAAGGAAAGTAAATTTTTATATTGCGGTATAAACTTTATGACCCACTTAATAAAGCTGCACTTGTATGTCCTGCAGGTAATTACAAAAGTTAATAAATAGAGAACAAATGCAAAAATAATATTAACGAAACCCTTAATTTAAATTCCGTGGTTAAACCAAACATGGATTTTATGCTCAACCGGGCGTTAAAGTTTAATTTAACGCCCGCATTTTAGGGCGTAATAAAGCACTTTAACGCCCGTGTGAGGTAAAAAAGTACTTTAACGCCCGCGTGCGTTAACTTATTTTAAGGCCCGCATGTGTTAAATTTAGGGGCTTTTTTAATTATTTATGAAAAGCAGTGATTCTATAGTTTTTTGTAATACTCTTTTCTTGGATTTGTAGACAAAAAAATGCAAATTTTTGTTTCAATAATTTTTTATTAAACGAACTCAACAATAAAATTACCTATAGTAAAAAAGTAATAGTAACTAACTATAAGACGCCTCGTGTTGTTTCACTTTTTCGTTGAAGTATGCAAGTAAGGCGTCTTCTTTTACGATTAGGTTGCTTTCCGGAATGTTTTTAGCAGTACACCCACGGATGTAAAAAAGAAAGGGATTGATAATACCCTTGTGGGAAAATCACTGCCGTGTGTCTTCCGCCATTTTCGGCGCCATGTTGTGGCGAAATGGCGGAAGACACGCGGCAGTGATTTTCATGAAAATTTCCCATAAGTATTAGCATTCCAAGGTTTCTACATCCGTGAGTACACCACAAAACATAATCTATATAGGTTTTTTCGTATAGTTTTCTTGATTTGGCCGGCAGTATATCTCTAGATTACTTTTTCTTCAAATTCCGTAATATTTTACAAGAAAAACTGTAAAAATAGCGACTAAACCGCAACATTATTTGTAATGATTACTTTGTTGATATGGTTGCTAATATCAAGCAACTGTTTGTGTCTCAGATTGCTTGATTGAGAATGACAGAAATAACCAAACAACAGAACACTTTCGAATACTTAACTATTTGTCTACTGGTGATTTATCTATTGTCAAAATATTAGAAAGATTTTGACACCAAAAAAAATATTTTAAAATATTTTTTTTTCTCCAAAAATCGGTTGTGTATAAAACATTGTATGTATCTTAGTCATAAAATGCATTTAACACCCTCAGCGTGTAAAATATTAGAGAGATTTTGACACCAAAAAAAAATATTTCAAAATATTTTTTTTCCAAAAAGCGGTTGTGTATAAAACAACTCAGCATGTAAAAACCCTCACCTGGCGGCTCGTGTTTTCATTTCCACGCCGTGGGCGTTAAACGCCTCCTTGATGACCTAGATACATAAATAGCTATTAGAATGAGCATCGGACCACTGCGCATGCAAATTTCATGGGATGGATTAATCGCAGCCATTTTGAGACAGGCCATAAAATAAAATTTACTTTTTAGGCAAAGCATGGCATGGGCAAGCTGTTAATATGTGTGTTTGGTATAGATGGCGCCAGTGCCTTTAACATAGCTTGTTGTTGCCCATTATTTTTCGACAGTAGTTTGAATAATATCCCGTTGATTGACGTTCTAATTTTTTTGAAATGGACAGAATTGTATAAAAATTTAAATTTTAATTTTCTTAAAACTATTTTTTAAATTGATATGGAAATATGTTACTCCATGACGGGTTCGCGTATGTTAAAGCTCATTCAAAAATCTCTAACGTATGTGAGCTAAACTAGTCTAGTCCAAGGCAACATTTGAGAAGCTATAACTTAGGGCTGGTGGTCATATACTAAATCTATTTTGCAAGATACACTGATAAAACAAACTATATGGAAATTTACGATTGCTTTTTACAAATCAGCTTCATTTTTTACAACACATGTGTAAACTCTGACAAAAATCACATTTCAGATATTGTATCATTTCTTTTTAAATATAATACCGTGGCAATTTTACAATATAAAGTATAAAATTGCCGATACCAGTGGCGTAGCCAGGGGGCTTAAATTTTAAAAATTTTGCCTGCGGTGCTATGACGTCATTAACTGTTACAATTTTAGTTTAATTTTAAGGAATTTACATCACCAACATTCAAAACGTGTAATAAATGGCATTCTTAGCTTAATTTTTCTTAAAATTTTCATCTGCGGCGCATTTATGATTTGGCAACAAATCTATGTATACTACCGCAAGTCACCCCTTCTTGGCATCTAAACCAATCTACTTTTTGAAAATATTTTACAAAAAACCTAAGAGATCCAAATTTTTAGAGAATTTTTTGATTTTTTTGTCAAAGTTCTCACCTGCGGCGCTATACCAATATTAAATAAATACAATTTTGTTTAATTTTAAGCAATTTTTTTTGTCAACAACATTTGGGACGCGTAAAAAATAGCATTTTAGGATATTTTTTAAAAATTTTTAAGGGTTAATTTAGATAATTAATAAAGAAATATTCAAATGAGACTAAGTGAGAATTGCTTTTAAAAATAAACATTTTTGTTTCGTATACAGCACTAAATCAACACCTATGAAACCGCCCCTCTCCCCTCCCTTCAGTTCAAGAGATCAAGCAACAGGCACCTTTTTAAAAATTTTCCATAGGTATGTATAGGTAGTTGACGCCACTGCCGCGTATTTTGCTTTCTAAAATGTGAGAATATGTTTTATCTACGTAAAACTACAATTTTCGAAAGTAGCAATACACTTCCCAGTAAACACCGTTTTGTAGATATTACGTAAAATTTACATAACAGATTTACCTGGTTATGCAAATTTAAGGTCACTCAGAGGTCACAATGAGGTAAAATTTAAGTCACATTAAGGTGCAAAAACTCTGAATAATGCCATGCGCAACGCCCACCTAATTTTTACATAAATGTGATGTAAATAAAATGACATATGTTATGTAAATTTAAGGTCACAATTATTTATTAGTAAGGTAAAATTTAAGTTACATTAAGGTGCGAAAACTCTGCATAATGCCATGCGCAAAGCGCACCTAATTTTTACATAAATGTGATGTAAATAAAATGACATACCTTTTACATAAATATTACATCCATGTCACGTAAGAGATAAGTAAAAACTACGTATATTTTACATAACAGGTTTACCTTGTTATGTAAATATAAGGTCATAAGTCCGACATGAGCATGCAGCTTGAGGCGGGCCAGCGGAAGGTTCGTCCAGGTCCGTCGGTGGTTGCTTGACACTGTTCAACATTGGCAAACATGTGGCAAACTACAAAGTTAACCAGACGAGCTGGTTTAATTGGCGAAAGAAGTGATTCTTATAGAGATCTTGTCAATACCTCAAAGTCCACATCCTAATTTTGAAATATCTTTGCTCTTTAAATATATATATATATATATATATATATTTTCATCCACTGTACAGGGAACATAGTAACATTAGCGCCATCTCTACCTACTAGAAAGAAACTATTAAGCACTGATAATTTCTTTCATTTTTATAATATTTTTAGCTCATTTAGACGATATAAATATTACATAAAATTCTTTATATGATAGTTATGTAATATTTGAAATCTGTAAAATTTAGGACTTTAATCTGACGGAAATCATTTTACAAGGAATTTACATAACTTGAATGACATAACTAATACATACCATATATTATTTAACAAGTATGTAAAATTGTAAATGTAAAGTTAAGGTGCAAACTGTTTCATATTATTTATATAAATTTAAAAATTTTAGTGTGACGTAAATCATGTTACAGTGCGCTTACGTAATTTAGATGATATAAATATTACATAAAATGCTTTACATAATAGCTAGTAAAATTTTAAATGTAAAAGTAATGTCTAAATTGTTACATAATAGTTATGTACATTTTATTACTTTCATTTAAAGTAAATAATTTTATGTAACATTTACGTAAATTAGATTACTTAAATATTACATATAATTTTTTATATAATAGGTATGTAATATTTTTTATTAAAATTAAGGTCCCACTATTTACATAATATTTACGTAAATTTTAAGAATTTATTTATAAAGTCATATTATTTACGTAAAATTAACATTGCTTATGATGACTTAAATGTACAGTCAAAGTTTTGACGTAATGTTTACATAATTTTTTTATCAAAATATTTTTATGTGTGATTTACGTAAATATAATGTAACATATTTTACATAAATATATGAACCTTAGATTTATATAAATATTAGGTTAAAGTCACAAGTGTGTTTACTGGGTTTATATTGTAAATCCGGACAAACAGTGGAAATATACACTGTGTGTGAAAATTTGTCACCTGATGACGATGTGCTTTGAAGGACCGCTGCCTCTGAATTTTCGTCATTAAAGCGTCTAGTGGTGCATGAGTTGGCGTTCCCTGCAAGAGTTGGTGTTCCCTGCACGTTTTTTTCTTTTTTAGTGAGTTTTTAAATAAAAAAAGCTTGGGTAAGTAGCTATAAAAATGTTTGTGTGTAAGTTATGTGAAACATAATTTATTTTGGTGAAAAATTATAGAAAACAAGTATATTTTTACGAAAATGATATATGGTCACCGCCCAGACTGTGCGATGAGTTTTGAAACCTATAACATATCATACACAGGTTTTACTATAACCAAAATGTGGAAAAAAATTCAGTTCAGTTAATTGAAGTGCCTTTTACAAGAAAATTGTTTATGAATTTATTTTTAATTAAGAAGGGCCTAAGGCTTGAAGTTTGGCTCGAGCAGTTGAACAGCAGATGTACTTTAGTAGTTTTCAGTGTTTACATAATTATTTTTGAGTGCAAAGCATGACCCATTGGAGGTTTATCTTTTTTTAGTTACCAGGGTTTATTTTTGCTTTCTGAGGCTGCTAACAGTAGTCCAAAATTCTTGCGTACGTTCTTCATAGAAATCATTTGAGCCTGGCCACCCTTGGTAAACGAATTCCTTGGACTGTCTGCATCCTGTTGCATTATGTATGTGTTGTGGATGGTACGGCTTTTTTACGGTAAATAACCGTTAAATGGCTTTAACTTTCTAGTATAAAAAGTGTGGTCGTTTTGATCGATAAACTATAAAATTAGTTTAAAAGCTGCAGATGCTATCTTTTAAATAAAAGCGCTCGTACTGCCTCTAGGCGTCCACACAGACTAATTTCGTTTTTAAATATAGGATGTATGTTTTATTTTATCTAGATTTCATTTATTGCGTGCGTTTTATATTTTGAACGGTTGGCTAGGTAACGAGTATTTGTCTTTAACAGGGCTTGAGGGCTAAATATACTCGTTTGCGTTTTGCCGTTGATGTTCGATTGCGAAAGTATAAAGAGGATGAGGAGATACCTTTGAAAGCTTTTTCTTCCCACACTTTCAAGAATACGGGGCCAGGACATATTTTTTCATCACAACCCAAATGCTCTTTTAGACATGGAGGAACGAGTACTTCTTTGTCACAAAAGAATACTTTTTTGGCTTGAATTGCATCAATTTTTATCATAATTAAATTAAAATCTGTATCTCAGAGCCAGACTATGTTAAGTCCAATTTGGGTTATTGTTATGTTTGTGTTATCTCACTAACTATATAAAAATACCCATGACTAGCGATATCCTGCTTGTCTACTATTTTAAATTTTTAGTTTTTACTAAAATCATCAAGTGACTTAACAGAGTCTGGCTCTGAGGTACAGAAATATGTGCACAACTTATGTGATTTAATGCAAAAAAATATATCTTCATCAAAAACATGATTTTAGTAACTGTCTGAAGATACCTAAAGCATGGCTTTTTTGGTTACCGATGGAAAAAATCCTTTTTTTTGATCACGGGTGCAAAAAAAGATTTCTGTCCGTTTTTTACCCAAAATTAATATTGAAAAAAAATTAATTATTCTTGCCTAAAAATTAAGCCATTTCCGCCAGTTTTCACCAAGTATTTACGAAAAAATCATTGAAAAACATCGTCAAAATATCAACCTGTCAACTATTAAAATGTCGCAACAATGAACGTCACCGAGTAAAATAGCACATCTCTATGGAAACGTATGTTATTTCATTTACCAGCCGCCTTGATTTATAGTGTAAAGATGGTGTGTTGCGAGAAGTGTTCTTCGTCCGAGATTTTTAATAGTAGTTTTCATCACTAGTAGCTAAAATAGTGCTTTTTTTTACAAGCGTTGGTTTAAATAAAGAACGCAGCGAGGTATTTAAAAACGCGAGTAAAAATAGCACAGTTTAGCCGCGAGTTGTGAACACTATTTTCTTTTAATACCTTTATCAGAAAATCGAAGAAAAACAGTTTTTTAAAAATCTCGAACGAAGAGAAGTTCTCGCAACACACCATCTTTAAATTATAAATCAAGGCGGCTGGTAAATGAAATAATAATGGCGATGTGCCTTTTTACTCGGTGACGTTCATTGTTGCACCATTTTAATATTCGACGGTATAGAAAGAGACATAAAAATTGTCGATTATTCAGTGCACGTATGCGGATATTTTCGTAAGGATTCGAAAATCAAACCCCAGACAGCATCATTCGTACCAGGGACGTACATTTTACATCCATTTTACGTCTTTACGTCCCGGGACCTACTAGGTACGTACAATGTACTTAAAAAAGTGTACGTAAAACGTACGTATAGTGAAAACGTATTTTTACGTTTTATTTAGGTCTTTTCTTGTACTTACTTACTACGTTATTAAGTTGTCATAACTTGGACGTAGTTCATTTATGTAACATTTCTCTCACTTGTAAAGCAAACTTTTGTATATGTATTTTTCATTCTCTTAAAATAATTGATATTTTATGAATTCTTATCTTCCGTCAGGAATTCTTTCTCGGAGGGTCAACCAGGAGAGAGGAGTTTTTGGGCTTTAAAATCGACGCCCCCCCCCAGGAATAAAAAAATATTTTATTTATTTACGTCTCTCAAGGTACATGGTACATATTTTCCATGTCCCAAGGACGTACCTAAGACGTACATAGCGTTGGAAAGTGCACGTAATATGTACGTCCGTAGTACGTACAATGGAGTACGAAGAGGTCCAAATAAGACAAGGTGTACGCCAAGGTTGTATATTAGACACTTTAAGTTGGTCATAGGACGTACACGCACACGTGGAATATAGCGCAACATCCTGTCTTCATTTTATCTGTACATAAGCAAAGACTTCCGCTCGAATACAGATATCAAAGTCCAATCTCTGCAGTCTATCGTTGAGCTTTTTCATCAAGGTCACGTCATTTGCATGTATAACGTTCATACATGACGCTAACCTAAGTAGCATAGCGTTTGCGGCATGTTGCTAACGTGAAAATGTCAATAAATACGCAGCGAGTTTTGTCGACGGGAGCCAAAAATCAATTGACTAGCGGCCCAACCAAAGAAAGCAAGTGCCTATTGTCTCCGCTGTTGTTTATTATCTATAGTATGCTGTTGTTTATTATCTATAGTAACAAAATAATAGAGAATGCACTTCATAACTGCGAAGAGTGTCTGACCATAAACGGCATAAAAATCAACAACCTACGATATGTCGACGACACTGTCATAATAGCAGACACGTTGGAAGTCCTGCAAGAGTTGTTGAGTCAAATTGCTGCCAAAAGTTCGCAATTCGGGCTTAACTTAAATGTTGGGAAAACAAAATGGATGGTCATATCCAAGGAAGAGGGCAGCAAGTCGAACGCGTGGATTCATACAAATACTTGGGTTGCCTCCTCAATGAGAAATTATCAAAATGAAATCAGTGTTGTGAAGTCGCCATCTTAATATCCCTCTCCGAATTCGTGTGCTTCGGTGTTATGTTTTTTGCATCTTACATTATGGAATGGAAGCATTGACACTGACTGAGGCCATGTGCAAAAAGTTAGAGGCATTCGAGATGCCGTGTTATCGTAGAATACTAAGGATATCTTGGATGGACAGAGTAACTAATGTGGATGTTTTGCTTAGAATAAATAAAGATCTTTTATTTACCATCAAAAAACGAAAACTTGAATATTTGGGCCATATTTTGAGAAATGACAAATATAAACTTTTCAAATTGATAATAGAAGGCAAAAGATGTCCGGGTCGTAGACGGATATCGTGGCTTAAAAATCTTAGACAATGGTATGGTGTTGGTACTACGAAACTTTTCCGAAAAGCAGTGGACAGGGTACAGATCTCGCTAATGATAGCCAACGTTCGAACACAGCATGGCACTTGAAGAAAAAGGTACTTCTTCTTCGTGCCATGAACTTATAAACTATCTACTTGAAATAGTTATCGCTGACAGATATAGGGGGTCAAAGGCTGTACTGGGGGGTCTGACAGGCTATTTTTTTAGTGTAGTATGCTGGATCTGTATCAAAAGAATGCATTTAGTAAAAGAAAACAATAGTAACTATAGTAAGTTTTGACAAAATTGGTATATGTGACTATCAAAAAAATGCGCTATTGCCAAACGCTACAGCGGAGCAACTTATGCCCTGTTCTCACTATGCAACTTTTCAATGCATCAAATTTTCTAATAACAAGTTAAAAGAATACAGAAGCAGTTTGTGTCTTCTTTTAACGTGTTATTAGAAAATTTGATGCGTCGAAAAGTTGCATAGTGAGAACAGGGCTTTAGAGTCGTTTTTTGGCGTGAGAAGATTTAGAAATCATGCAAGAAATGTCACGGTTTAACACATTTCAAAGGATTTCAAAACCGCTCCTCGAACTGTTTCGAAAGCGCCTCAATCACGAGTCCAATATGTTGAGTTGTCATTTGTCAAAATGCGCGGGTAGTGTCGGGTTATGGAGCACCGGCTAGGCTGCGTTCAGAAAGCCCACACCATGGTGTGAGCGCCCGCACTCGGTGTGTCCGCAAGTGTACACACCACGTATAACCGGTCAGCTAATTAAAAAAAAACAAAACAAAGGGATGTTGGGATAAATGATAAAATAGGCTTGTTGTTTCCTCTTATTTTCGAAAGGTGGGTTGGTTTCTGGGGTTGCTTTTCTAATGTGAAATGATCTAATAAGAAATGACCCAAAAAATATATTTTTTTTTCCGCTACAAGTGGGTAGAAAAATGTAAAAATAGGCTTTTTGTCCTCTCTTATGGTTTTAGGCTACAAGTGAGCAGAAAAATGTTGGATAGTTTTTAAAACCGTCCCCACCACTTTTTTGTTTCCTAACGGATCATTTAGGAGGTCCTTGAAAAGCTAGATAAAAACATCCCAAAATATTAAAAATGATCAAGTATCAGCAAGAACTTTTTGAGACCTCCTATAAATAAAGTATACCTATATACTAGACTAATAAGACATCACATAAAATAAAAAAGTCACGTTTTTTTTCCTTCCTTTACTTATTAGGTGTATTGGCTTAAAAACGACTCTAAAAAAATAATCATGAAAAACCATACATTATACAGAGTTAGGTAAAAAAATTGAATAAAATTAAATTACAGTGTTGTCGTTAAAAATTTCATTCAGGCACACCAACCATCGCCCAAGTCGAAACTGGGGTGACGGTGTGGCGTGATAAGCTCACTAAAATAGACATAAATATGTGCAATTTTGACCCTTATTGCCGCATGTTAGTGGCCTTGCTAATGACGCTATTAATGCACCAGTGGACACACCACCTTTCCTGAACGACGAAAATGAGACGCACCGGTAATGTTCATATTCCTCAACGGCGACACAACACGCGCCGGTGCGTTTTTTACACTGATGTGGGCATTCTGAACGCAGCCTTATAGGTTAGTCCAACGATCTGTCGCTGTTGCTTGATTGACAAGTCACGGAGGGCAAACAAAGCGATT
Organism: Oxystoma pomonae; assembly: GCA_963921995.1. Lineage (NCBI taxonomy): Eukaryota > Metazoa > Arthropoda > Insecta > Coleoptera > Brentidae > Oxystoma > Oxystoma pomonae. The sequence goes on along the minus strand of OY998166.1, from coordinate 93,358,817 downwards.
TTCCATAAGATGTAGTGTTAACTTCAAGTCATTTTCCGGATTTTCCAGTGACTTTCAATAGGTGAAAAATGCATTTTTATTATAGTTTGTTCTTTTTGAAAAACGGATAAAGGCAGTTTGTTAGTGGATTTTTACAGGAAGAGCCAAAAGACCGTGCCAAAAGTCACAGTGTTTGTTTTGTTTACATTGGTTCTTCTTTGTGTTTTAAGGAATTTAGAGGAATATATAAAGAGAAAATGCCGCTTCTGTGTTACCACACCAAACCACCAGACCCAACTTAACCTATTACATACCCATCAATGAAAGACTATTTAAACAAGCTAAAAAGTGAGCATCCTGTTGTGGCCCAGAGATACATAGAAAAATGTTCCCTTATTAATAACTTAGACACATTTACCGTGGAAGATTCTAAATTTAGTTCAAAACCTGTGAATTTCCCATCATTATACAATATGGACATTGTAGCATATTTGGTGTTAACAACAAGTATTTACACAAAACAGCAAATGAAGGCATACAAGAGCCTTAAAGCAAAGAAGAAGTTAAAAAACCTGCAAATCAGTTACTTCAACCGAAAAGAAACTAAAAAACAAAAGATCAAAAGATTTTACGAAATAACGAAAATTCAAACTTGGATATTAGTATTCCACAAGGAACACACAAAAGATCAAAGCGAAAAGAGAAATGAATAAACGATGTTTCGCCCTGGGTAACCAGCGTGGGCTCATCATCTTTTCGCTTTGATCTTTTGTGTGTTTCTTGTGGAATACTCATCCAAGTTTGAATTTTCGTTATTTCCACCCAAGATCTTTTGATCTTTTGTTTTTTAGTTTCTTTTCGGTTGAAGTAACTGATTTGGACGTTTTTTAACTTCTTCTTTGTTTTAATCGCCTTAGGAGCATAATCCTACTGGAAATATTAACACGCCAGGACGAATTCGTATTAGGTAACTTGGATAAGTAAGTACCAGTGCGGAACGATGCCTATTTGTGAGTGGTTCAAGGTTGGAAATCTAAGTGTATGATGGTGTTTAATGATGTATAGTGGAGGGTGACCAGTGAAACTACTGATGATCCCACGCTGGTTACCCAGGGAGAAACATCGTTTATTCATTTCTCTTTTCGCTTTGATCTTTTGTGTGTTCCTTGTGGAATACTCATCCAAGTTTGAATTTTCGTTATTTCCACCCAAGATCTTTTGATCTTTTGTTTTTTGAGCCTTAAAGCAGTTAAATTTTTTGAAGCAGGCTTTATCCAAAGCAGTGGAGCTTTAAAATGTGGGAATAAAGACGTAATAAATGGAAAAGTAAGTATTTTTACTAACCTTATTATTAAACAAATCAAGGGAAAAAGGTCATTTTGTTTTGGATATTTCACTGGCTATTCGGAAAAACCTCAATTTATCTCGTGGATTTCTACTGCCACAATTCGCAATGTAACACGAAAGCGGTATTTTCTATTGAAATCTTCCCCTAAATTCCTTAGAACACAAATAAAAACCAATGTAAACAAAACAAACACTGTGACTTTTGATACGGTTTTGTGGCTCTTACTTAAGAACAAGCTATAATAAAAATACATTTTCACCTATTGAAACTCATTGGAACATCCGGAAAATCACTCGAAGTTAACAGTACGTCTTATGGAAAATCGCTTTGTTTGCCCTCCGTGACTTGTCAATCAATCGACAGTGACAGATCGTTGGACTGACCTATTGTTTTTTTGTTTTTTCAATAATAAAATGTTGGGGTCCGATTTAGAGGTAGATTCGGACACTGCCAGGCAGCTTTCATCAGGTAAGTTATTTAATAGTGGGTTTATAATTCAAAATAACAAAATAACCCCGGATTTATAAACCGGGCATAGGAAAAAAACAAACGCGAACAAATATTTTATAGCAATTAGTTAGGTTAGGTTTTGTAAAACTGTCACTGGGAAGTGCATTTTGCCGATATCAAGAACCGATGACGTTGTGGTTGAACCGGTGACGTCACATTTCAAAATCATGCTAGCACCGTGTTTTACGCCAAAAAACGACTTAAGTAAAAGCCACCTTTTAACAGATGCCTATGTCGAGAAAACAGTGAAATACTTTTTTCAAAGCATCAGACCGCATCTGAAGAGATTTATTAAACCGGACTCGTTTTTACTATTACGCAAACTTGCTATAATATGACATTTTTCTGAAATTAATTGTATTTCAGACCATTATTATTACAGGCTTTAAATGGACGACGAACGATTAAACTAGGTTAGAGAAATAAATGATTGCAAAATCTGGGCAGATTTAATTAAAATAATTTTATTATTTCGCAAATGTTGCAATAAATAAGATGGAATAATAACAATAATTTGTTGATTTGAAGAAATATAATTACATTACTTAACACATTTCTACATTGTGTCTTGACCACAGTATATTTATATATAATATATATAATGTAATTTAAATATTTTGGAACATTTTTATGAAAGTTAAATTTTTTTATGAAGAGTCTTACGCAAAGGGAGAAGGGGGCTTCACCCATCCCTCTGTATTCAGCCCTTATAACCTAGGTTTTTTTATTCATCGACATTCAAAAAAGTTTCAGAAAAAATCCATCAAATTCTGAATTTTTTTTTTATACCTTTATCAAAAACATGAGTTTAGTAACAGTCTGCAGATAACTAAAGCATGGCTTTTTTGGTTACCGATGCAAAAAAACATTTTTTACCCAAAATTAAAGAGAAATAGCGGAATATAGTAATATTGAACAAATCTAATTATTCTTGCCTAAAAATTAAGCCATTTCCTCCAGTTTTGACCAAGTATTTACGAAAAAATCATTTAAAAACATCGTCAAAATATCAAACTGTCAAAGATTAAAATTTCGCAACAATGAACGTCACAGAGTAAAAAGGCACGTCGCTATCGCCGCCTTGACTTATAGTGTAAAGATGGTGTGTTGCGATAAGTGCTCGTGCTCGTCGTTCGAGATTTTTAAAAGTATTTTCCTGTTTTTCTTGGATTTTTCGATAAAGGTATTAAAAAAAATAGTGTTAACAAATGGCGGCTAAACTGTGCTTTTTTTACTCGCGTTTTTAAACACCTCACTGCGCTCGTTATTTAAACCAACATTTGTAAAAAAAGCACTATTTTAGCCACTAGTTTTTAAAACTACTATTTTTATGTCCTTCATTAAATGTCAGTTTTAAAAAAAAGAAATAAAACAACTAAGTTAACAACAGATTTCGGTAAAACCAGGTTAAGTATTTATTCACGATATTCCTCTTAGGTAACAGGTATCATCAGTGGGGCATCCAGGAATTGACTTCGGGGGGTTTTTAAGGATAAATAATTAAAAAAAACCAATTTGAAGTAAAAATGTGACCATAATTGATACAAGGGAACAGGTGCTTACACCGGAAATTTAAAATTTATTAGTTACCCAAAATTTGATGTCAAAATCATGCTTAAAATTTCTTTGAGCAAATAACATATTTTTGCCTTAAAATTAAACAAAAATCGTAAATATTGATGGGGTTTTGGGAATTTGAGTTATTAATTTACTCTAAATTTGTCTGTAAAAATGCCATAGTACGCCGCAGGCGAAAATTTTTGTGAAAATGACACTTAAAATGCCGTTAAACCAAATCGCAGGCAAAGTGTTTTGATAAAATTACATTAGAAAGACCATTTTGACACGAAATCATAAAAATGAAAGGTGTTATAGCGCCACTGGCCCCAACCCCCCCTCTCGGTGTGCCACTGGTATCATTACAATAGTTTAAAACAAAATTTGTTAATAAACGTGGCCCGGGTGTAATTTAATAATGATAACGATACTATTATTGAACTCGATCAAGGTATAAATCAGTTGGGAAGGGATAATAATAAAGCGCGGTATATGTATCCACCGTACCAAGGTATCAGAACAGGATTATTTAAGACCTTATTCATATAGTCCTCCCTTGAGGATTCCTTGCCGAAGGCGACTTTCGATTTCGTATTCCTCGTCAGAGGGAGGTATTAAAGCTGTTTTGACTTAAGGATACCTTAAGGACGCACTGTTTCTTGAAGGAAGAACTATGAATACAGCCCTCAGTCAGATACGCATCATATGAAGGACAAAAATAACTAAAATTTGGAAAAAAGTGGGGTTCCGCAAGGCTCCGTATTGGGGCCTCTATTTTTCAATATTTTTGCCAGAGACTTATCTTTTACTTATCTTATCAGTATCTTTTCCTATTGATACAAATGCTTTTATAATTGCTAATGACATTTTAAGCCTGGTTACTAAAATAGAGAAGGTTTATGATAGAGCTATTAATTGGTCTGTCCAAAACTTTTTGTCGTTAAATCTATAAGAAAACAGTTGTTGCGATTTTTACCAAACAATGTATTTTTGGTCACTCTGATAAGGAAATTTTGCCTGTGAAGCCTACCAAACTGTTGGAGGTTACTTTGGATTATAATTTAAAATATATAGTCGTGATATTTTACTTAGTTTATTCTAGGCCAACATTCATTCCCAAATAAAATATGCTATTCTTAACTGGGGTAATTGTGCAGATGAGGGTAGGGGGTTACGTTAAAAAAATGTCAATTATTTTTTCAAAGAAAGAACCACCATATTGTAACACTCGTTATAAAAATCTTCTCCTGCCTGAACATCCTAGAACCACTTTTTACCAAAAAAGTTTTTTGTACACTGGATGCAAGCTGTACAATTCATTAAATAATGAAAAAAATAAACTTAAATATTTTCCTAAAGAAAATCCGTATTATAAGTTAGACGAATTTCTTAATAGATAGTTTTTATAATGTAATTTTGTTTTGTAAATACTTAAATTCCTATTTTAATTATTTATGTATTAGTATTATGCTTGTCATTGTTGAATTTTTTAATATTCATATTTCAATCTCGTAAAAAACAACTTAAGTTTTACAAAACGCTTAAGCCAAAATATTGGAAAAATCCAAGCCAAAATATTTGCACTTTAGTTAAGTTTTTTTTTAAACCGATGTGTGAAATTTTAGGAGAGCGTAATTATCCCCTAGGCTCATTTTTAAATCTGCTCATGCCTAACGAGTAATTATTACTAAACCGTTGTAATTTTATTACTAATAGTCTTGCAATTGCAGTGCAGATTATAACTAAAAACAGTTTATAGCTAATTATTTTTCTATTTAATTCCCCGTTTAGAAATAGCTGTATCGGTGAGTCAGCTACTGATGATATATGCGATGCAGCTAACGCCGCGTTCGTTATAATCACATATTGGCAATTAGTTAGAGAACTTAATTGACCACCATCATTATCCTTTGGATGATTTATTTTTAGCTATATCCGACACCGGGTTAAAGTTGGAGTCACATACAGGGTGTCCCAAGTTTTCGTCCCACAAAAACCCAGGTTAGTATAAATAAATTTAAAAAAAAATCGAAATAAGATTGGTTCTTAAGATATTTTAGATTCAAATAGTTGTACAGGGTGTCCCATTCTCGATAAGATTCAATGAGAAACTCTGTCTTACTCTTTTGAGCTTTAAAAAATGGTATTAACAGATTTATTCTGTCGCTTGTAGTTTAGTTGAAAAATGGTCGGAATTACCAATTGATGATATCTCTCTTAATTTAAGAGATAATTGAGTTCTGTAAAAACTAGCGGTGGCAACCTTTTTAGAAAAACACAATGGTATTTCTGGAATTTTAATAAGACGTTTCGTTTCGTAGATACGATCATCAAGACCAAAAAGTTAAATACGGACCAAAACGTTTTACTTCATATTTTTGTTTCTTTTTAAGTTTGTTTAATAATATAATATTATTTTTTTTATTTTGAAGGTTCGATCCCGAAAAAAATCCTGTTCAGTGCATTATTTTTCTGGTACGGCCCTGTACCATTCAAATTTTTTTTAAAGACCATTTATATTGAACTACTATATAGTAGAACTGGACAACCAATATTATATGGACATACCGGCTGAACTGAAAAAAACCGTACACATTGTTTTTGCTATAACTTTACCAATCTCACTAAAAAAAATCCTGTATTGATATGGCAAATAAGCCTTTTGAAAAAAAAACATTCGCTTTGCCGCCATATTTAGATCCAAAATGCCGCATAAAATCAAATGCGCACCTTTTTTCAAACTTGTTTTTTTATTTAGGTATAAATGTTACTTTTCGAAATACAAAACAAAGTATTTAAAAAAAAATGGGAATATATAACAACAAGGGGTTTAGACAAGGTAGGCATTTGAGTTTTTCGGCCATCTTGGATTTAAATATGGCGGCAAACCGAATGATTTTTTTCAAAAGGCTTATTTGTCTTATCAATACAGTTTTTTTTTACAGTATGTCCGGTTCTTTTCTTGGTTGTCCAGCTCTACTATACAGGTAATAGTAAACTCGGTAATAGTAAATTATGGCTGACCTAATGACCCGATCTTGACAAAACTTTTATTGTTTGATAGAGCCATTCGTTCTTCATAAAGCCCATATTTTGATAAACTTTAATAAGATGCAGTTAACTTGCTGGGAGAGGTGAAACACAAGGGTGTCAAAATCGCAAAAGCATAATTTTTTAAGAACTTTTTTAAATGTCTTAAAATGATCCATGTCAAGAGGTGAAAAAAGTGTTTCTCATTTTTTTTGTTTTGTCTCTAGTTTTTGAGATATAACTTTTTTTTATAAAACAGTACTTTTTTGCTTTGAATAGCTATGGGTGCTGCACTGTTTTATTCAAATTCAGCAAATTTGCTCAGATGAAAGCCACATAAAGGCTCTATAAAACCTTATCTTTCATTAAATTTTAAATGAGCGTAGAGCGGAATGAGTAAAATAAAAAAAATTAAATTTCGTGAAACTCTAATTTGGGCTTCCGCACATCCACCATTTTCCACTGGACTTCAGTTTTTTGTATGGTTTGCTCGAACCGGTTTTTGATTTTTTTTTTTAATTGTCATTACTCATGGTAAAACTTTCTTGTTTTCCATGATATGTAATTTCCAGTGACAGAACTGCAATCTTTGTTGTTTAAGCCAACATAATCAGTTGCTATTGCCAAAAAAGTTGGTTTGCATTCAAGGTGGATGCGATTAGTAAGGGGAGGGTGGTAAAGGGGTGAGGGTATTTAATAGGTTGTGGGGCATCAATGGAGAGGTAATTCAAATTCTGATTAGAATTTTTTGTGTAATTTTTTTTGAGGGGTACAGGATTGGGGGCATTGTAAAAAAAACATGTTGATGTGTAAAGTGTGTAAATAAAGTGTAAAAATAAACCTGTTTAAAATTTTGTGAAGGGTTCAGGACGGGGTATTTAATAAAACACATATTGGCTTTATAAGGGGCTCAATGATTTTTGAATTATCGATACTGCTTGTGACTTGACTTGACCCAAAAATTAAAAATGATAAAATATTCTTCTGCTAAAAATATTGTCACACCCTCTTTGCGTGTAAACACAAAAATTTGTTTCAATTTCTTCTTTTTCATACACTTTCAGTTCTCACTTTTTACTGAAATTTTTTTGATAATTTTTAAAATGAAATGAATAATAAAAAAAGTACCCGTACCTACCTAGCTGTTTAGTAAAATATTTTAATTCTTTCTGCATTAGTATTTTGGCATTAAAGCATTGAAAAAAATTGAATTTTAAAAATGCCCCATCTCTTTCTCCTGCCGAGTAAACAACGTGATTCGTTTATCTGCTAGGGGTTTTTCCAATCGGCGACAACCCATACTTTATACATCAATATGTTTTTTTCCAAATGCCCTATATTTTACATGCCAATGTTTTTTTTTTTATATACCCCCACCCCTTTACCACCCTCACCTTACTCCTCGCATCCACCTTGAATGTAAACCAACTGTTTTGCAATAGCAACTGATTATGTGCGGGAAAAAACAAAGATTGCAGATCTGTCACTGGAAATTACATATTATGGAAAATAAAAAGTTTTACCGTTAATAATGACAGTTTTGAAAAAAATCAAAAACCGTTTTGAGCAAAAGAGACAGTCTTTGCAAAACCATACAAAAAAACTGACGTCCAGTGGAAAATAGTGGATGTGCGGAAGCCCAAACTGGAGTTTCTCGAAATTTTTATTTTTTTTATTTTCATTCCCCTCTACGGTCATTTAAAATTTAACGAAAGATAATGTTTTATAGCGATCATCATCTGAGCGAATTTGGTGAATTTGAATCAAACTGTGTACCACTCATAGCCATTTAAAGCAAAAAAGTACTGTTTTATAACAAAAAAAAGATATCTCAAAAACTAGAGGCAAAACAAAAAAAAATGAGAAATATCTTTTTTCATCTCTTGACATGACACAAAAAATTTAAAAAAAATTATACTTTAAATGGTAGCCATACAAACTTTTGCGATTTTGACACCCTTGTGTTTAACCCCTTCCAGCAAGTTAACTGCATCTTAGTAAAGTTTATCAAAATATGGGCTTTATAAAGGACGAATGTCTCTATCAAACAAAGTAAGTTTTGTCAAGATCGAGTCATTAGTTCAGACATAATTTAAACCCAAATATGGGTGAAAAATCCGGGTGCGCCACTTCAATTGTTGACCAGTTAGTCCAAAAACTACAAGGAATAGAATAAATCTGTTAACACCATTTTTTAAAGCTCAAAAAAGTAAGACAGTAGTTCAATAACAACGGAGTTTCCCATTGAATCCCATCGAAAATGGGAAACCCTGTACATATGTCCAAAAATAGTAGTTTTTACCATAAGCGGCTAATATAGTGCATCAGTTTTTCGGCGAGTTTGTAGCACTAATTTTAATAATTATCAAAAACTCAAAAGAAAAACTAAAAAATACTTACATAAAACACGAACACGACAAATACAGAGGCGATCAGTTTTATACTATAAATCTAGGGTGGCTATGGTTGGCACAGAAGCATAACTATCAAACATACAATATTCAACGACAGTTAAGAGTAAAGATATTTTTTTCTGTCAGTTATCCTAGCTCAGGAAATGTCGAAGTAACCTTTAAAAAAAGTCATCTGATATCCATACTTTTTAAAGTAAAATAATCATCAGAATTGGCTTAACTTTGATTGGAGGCACAGTTTGTAAAAACTAAGAGACGGCTCGGAACACTTTTTTGATTTTTCCGAATAAGTTAAAACTTCTTTCTAAGGAGACCAATTCGAAATATTCAAACATTTGAATCAGTGAACTTAAAAAGAAGTTAGCTGATTCGGCCAAAAATCAAAGAATTGCTCCGAGCCGTGTCTTAGTTTTTACAAAATGTGTCCAGCCAATGCTGATGATTATTTGACTCCAAAAAGTATGGATATCACATGACCCGTTTTGAACGTCATTTCGAAATTTCCTAGACCTGAGCTAAGGTCACTACTCTTAACGAAAATAAATTATCCTGGAAGTGGGAAAAATAAATAATTCTGTAATCGCATTTATAGTTTATTTCCAGTCAGTGAAATTTTCTCGTGTTTATGAAATGATTTTTTTATAAAAACTTGGACAAAAACTTGAGGAAAAGTCCCAATTTTTGTTAGGAATAATTTTTTTTTTTAATTTTAACATTTAGCACCAAAACGGCACTACATCGGTAATCAAAAAAGCGATGGTTTGGTCTTCTCTTCTAGAACCAACGAAAATATTCTTGAATCAAGATTTTTATTTTCTTTATGCCAACCTTCTTATACCTTTAGCTTCTGGAAAACAATTATAGCAGCGCACAGAATACACTTAATTTGAATTCCGCCCTATTAATACAAAACTAACGTATACCGGGAAGAATAATCGCCCTGCCATTTCAAAGATAAAGCTTTTGGCGGACGTAATTACACCTTTGTATAATTTGAAAGCTCGCTGTTTACCGAAAGTAATTGGTTTTGCCTCATCTCGTCAAGTAGAAGGAGAGCACAAATTAAATTTTGTATTATTAAATATGGCTTCGGTCAACATCTGCTCGCAAATTGTTACGTGCTATGCATAGATTTAGATAATCTGCACCGTTCCAGATATTATTACAGTTCTATGGAATATAGTTTAGGCGCGGCTCTTTCCGTATTCAACGCTTCCGCCTCTCGTAATTTGACTTTATACAATATTCAGAAAAAGAATGAGACTCAATTTGTTTTATACCCGCATATACACGCTTATTTGATAGTCGGAGTAAACAGATTTGGACAGTTTTTTCATTCTTGTTGGTTTTGACTTAAGATCGAATTTGTCGGTTTGAACGATTTGATTGATATCGATTTATTGTTTTTTTTTTAATGAGGTATGTTATACCTACAAAGTGTATCAATAAAACAGGCGTTTTTGAGTTTTTGTAGTTCCATTTTTAAATATTCAATTTGCACTTTTTGGCTTTATTTGAATTTTCTTAGGAAATATCACCACTAAAATTAAACAGAGGAAAGTGGGTCAAGTACCCTTATTTTAAAGGCCTTTCAAATGCCTTTACAAAAGTGTAAAAATTTAAAAAATCTAGTTTTCGAGATACTTAACCTTAAAGTTGGATTAATATACCGCATTTTATTATGAGTAGAGCGGCTTAGGGCGATTACCAAAAACCCCATTTCAAAATAATAAAATCTAAAAAGGTTACAGAGGTTTAAAATACTCTCCTAAATATGAAATATGCGTTTCATAGTGCGCCCAGTTATATTACGAAAAATCATGGGGAAAAATACCATTTACAGATTGTGGAAAAGACACAACCGAAAAAAAAATAATGTCAAGTTGATTCGATTAATGTGACTATGATCTTTTAGGCTCATCACTGTCACCTATCATTCCACTTGTTTTTAAATCCGCGGCCTCTCCTAGACAAAGACCTTTAGGATGAAACTAACTGCACAAAATATTGCTGAAGATCTATACATCATTAAAATTTATTCAGACCCCCGCGTTGACTTTTAGAAAGTACTAGCTGGTTGCACGCGACTTCGTTTAAAATTGTAACTTTACTTTGTCCTATCCCTCCATCTTACCCCATTCGTGACCTTCGGTCACTAATCATAGCCTATCAATCAGCTGTTGATAATGGTTTCTCCAGTCAATGTCAGACAAATTATCTCTTTTAGGTTACCCAATATTATAAAAATAAGAAGTCCGTCATATAATTAAGGACACTAGACATTTGCTTATAAGTGTGCTAATCGTTTTTACATTTTTTATTCTTTACTTTTTACCTATAGGTACCTATGTATTATTATAAAGAAACAGTTTAAAGTAGGTACTTTCAAAATCTTTCATTTTTAATCTAGTTTACTAGTAGATTTATTATATTTTAAGGTACAAGTTTATAAAGTAATACTTTTTACCTATAGGTATACTTATTTATTATTATAAAAAACAATTTAAGTAGGGATTATTAAAATCTTTGTATTTTAATCTAGTTAGTACTTATAAAGTAATTACAGAGCTAATAATAATAAACAACTAATTCTTCTGTCTGATTCTTCTGAATTATAAAACTTTTCCCGATTTCTTATCAAAACCCTTCATTGATGTTATGAAGTAGCTTGCTTTGAAATGCAACTCACAGACCTATGAAAATAGAGATTAGAATTCTTGTTGTTCATAAGAGGTTGATCAGTATTTCTGCTACCTACATATTGTAGGTAAATGTTATAATTATATTATTAATTTTTTTGTTCTAGTGTGTAGTTTTTATAATTATTTTCAGTACAGGAATGGATTTTGTTGTAATCTTTTAATTTTCATTGCTAAAAAAGAATTATCTATCTATAATAAGTATCATATAAAAATATGAAGTTACCCTAGAATTTTTGCTCGGCACAAAATGTGGTCGAAACCTTTGGCCCGTACCTATAATTGCCTTTGCAATTAATAATACAGAAAACGTTCGGCATTTTTTAAACAAATTTTAAGAAAAGATGGACTTGACAGTTACTTTGAAAAATTAAAAAGAACTCTGTTATTTTTTATTTTTCCGACGGTTATGGTGACAGCGTCATACGGACAGGTTAGAAACTTCTATCCACAGCTGATCTATTCTGACAACCGGGTTGGTAGGCTATAATTAGTGACCGAAGGTCACGCCCCATTCCCATGTCCCTCCACCAATTCTTTCCCACTCCCTTCAGCCTCAGCTCTTTTCTTTTTTTTTTTGCTTTGAATGGTTCCCATTTCCGTGAACCGATCTTGATGAAATAAAGCCTATGTTCCAGAAATCCAAGGAATGTAGCAGTGAAAGTTCCATCAAAATCGGCCCAGTAGTTTTTGCGTGATGCTGGAAAAAAAGACACAAACACAGACAGACAAAAATGGTAAAAACCTCATTTTTGTTATTTATATCGTTTGATTAGAAGCTAACACCAAGAATTTTTTTAAAATATTCAATGTAGAAATGGTCTTTTTAGAGATTTATTATATTTTATAGATAGGAAGTCACCAGAATGTCTCAGAAATCTTTAGGAATAAAAAATAATATTATATTTGGCTCGGGTTCAAGAAACAGATGTTGAAGTCTCTCGTGTCGCGTTCATCAACTATTTTACTTCGTGATTTACACACCGCACTTTATCATTGTAACGACCAGTCTGTTTATTTTTGTGTCTTTCCTTTTCATTAAACACTTGTGATTTGTTTTTTTTTTCATGAGTTGTATCCTACATGGAACGGAACAAGATGTTGGTCGCAATCCAACCATGTTTTAGTCGATTCGATTATTTTTCTTGTTCTTTAAATGTTGTTTGATGCTCAGTAGGGGAAAATTGGGGTCTAAGGCTTAGTAGGATTTATTTATTTGATAAAATAGAGTTAACAAAATTTAATTTATAATATTTTAATTATAACATGAGAATAGACAGTCGGATACCCAAAGTAGAGATTTTTTTTTCTATCAGTGAACTTATCTCATGAAATATCGGGCTTTTAAAAAATGTTGTACTTATTCGCACTTAAAAGTGTGGGGAGGGGGGTGTGGTTTGGCGCTAAACTGCACCTCTCCCCCATGCTTAGGAGACAGATTTAATGAAAGTTGATATGTCATAAAAAAGGGTACTTTTAGTTTACAAAAACCATCGGTTTGTAAGATTGATATCAAGGTACATCCCCCTCCGCTTAGAAAAGAGATTCGACCAAAAGTGACTATGCCAGTATAATGTACTAATTTCGTCCCTTATTGCCTACTCTTAAGATAACTTGATTTTTTTTTGTTTTTATAGGGTGTGTAGCTTGATATTAAGGCACACCCCCCTCTGCCTAGGCCATAATTTGCTACTAATTATGTACTAATTTCGTCCCCTTGTAGAAAATTACCTACTCCCAAGATAACTTATTTTGTTTTTATTTTTATGGGGTATGTAACTTGACATCAAGGTACACCTCCCCCTGCTTAATTATGTACTAATTTCTTTCCCTTCTAAAAAATTACCTACCCTCAAGATAACTTAATTTTTTTTATGGGGTGTGTAGTTTGATATCAAGACACACACCCGGGCACCAAACAAAATTAAAAAAAATCAGGTTATCTTGAGAGTATGCAATTTTCTAGAAGGGTATTGTGGCAAATTATGGCATAATTACTTTTTTTCAAATCTCTTTCCTAGGCAGAGGGGCGTGTGCTTTGATATCAAGCTACACACCCCATATAAACAAAAAAAAAGTATTAAGTTATCTTGAGAGTAGGCAATTTTTTAGAAGGGGACTAAATTCGTATATATTTAGTACCAAATCACCCTATAACAAACAAACAAAATCTTAGGAACCGATGGTTTTTGTTAACTAAAAGTACACTTCTTTAAGAGCCAAGCCACACCCCCCTTTTTTTTTAAGTGCGAATAACTGCGATCCATTAAGTACAAAACTTTTTAAAAGGTGACTAAATTGGTACGTAATTAGTACATAATTTTTACAATATTCAAATTGAGTTTCGTTGAGGGGGAGGGTCATGTGATATCCATACTTTTTGGAGTCAAAGAAACACAGGGAAAATAGAACATATAAGGAATGGACATGACCAAAGAAAAAGTCAAACGCAAATTTTGAACGAGCGGATGGAGCAATCTGAGAGGCATAACGGTTCGGTTAGGTAAATTTATATTCCTTGGGTAAATTTGATCTCTGGTATAACTTGAAGCATATCGTATAACTATACTTTTTGGTTTACTTTTTCTTTTGTATTGTTTTATTTTTAAAGTTGGAATTTTTTGGCCTTTTTGGAGCCTTTCCACTAAAATATCTAATAAACTGCTCCATTTCAACTTCTATAGTTGTCCTTCCCGGAATGTATAAAAATTCTAAAAACAGTAACAAAGGTTAATTTTTAGCTTAAATTCCTGCATTTGTGTTAGAATAAACGAATTGTAATATATTGTCTTTAGTTTTAATTCTAAACTCACTGGCTATAACGTAATTCACTGAAATTAAAAAAAAAATGTAAGAAAATTATTGCCATGAAAACAACGATAAAACACGCCATTTTGAAAAGCCGTTGTGAACCCCTTGTGTCAAAGCATAGAAAAAGTGACGTTTCCCCAACCGTTATGCCTTTTAGCTATGAAACTGTCAATCGCATCGTTCCCGTAATTTTTTACATTGGTCGGTTCGGATATCCCTAAGCTAAAATTACTTTCTTTAATGGATAACGACCGTTGGTTTTAGTTTGTAGGAATAACAGGATTTCCGGTCCAAATTTAAAACTAATTTATCAAAACTTTTTTATAAAACCAAGCTTTCGAACGTTGTGTTCCCTTCAGTGCCAAAATTAAATAAAACACAGAAATAACATTCAGAACAACATTAAGAACATCCATAATAATTTTGTTTTAAATAAAATAATACAATTTTATATATTTATAAAATTATTATTATTATACTCATCAAAAAAATAAAAAAAGACTTCCAAATTACAAATGTATGAAGAGAAAGCAATAGCCAAACCAAATTAAACTCATATAAGGTATGTACCATTTGACTGTTTAAAACAAAATTATTATGGATGCTCTTAATGTTGTTCTGAATGTTATTTCTGTGTTTTACTTAATTAATAATTAGCCCTGAAGAAGGAACAAAACGTTCCGAAAGCTTGGTTATTCCTACAAGCTAAAATTACTTTTATGATAGGCAATTTAAATATAAATTTTCTGAATAGAGGAAAAAATTAGAACCCAAATTTTTTTTTCATTAACAAGCTTAGCAGTGGCGGTCCCAGCCATTTGAAACTACAAAAAAAGCATAGCTTTTATGAGGAACATATCAATGTATGCAAAGAAAACTTAAGGATCCCCCCTTTAATTGTAAGTTGTTTATTTCATACATTTTTTATTTTAAAAAATGTTTAAATGCGCCGAAAATTTTTGAGAAAATTACATTAGAAATGCAATTTTTGAGTCAAATTAAACTAAAATCGTAAATATCAACGGTATCATAGCGCAATTTTTTGAGAAAATTGCATTAAAAAACTAAAATTGTAAATATATCAACGGTTTCAAAGCGCAGCAGGCGAAAATTTTTAAGAAAATGACACTGCAAATGCCGTTTTTAACACAAAATTAAAATACCGCCTTACTTTTAATTTTCTAAATGTTTTCATAAAAAATTTAAAGCCAGGGTAGGGGGTGTTAATAATAACCCCCTCCCCTATCCCCCTGAAATTCGCGCTTGAGTAACTACGAATAATTTTTTCAGTTATAAAAAAATAAATAGCAAACAAACCACAAACAACACCTAATAATAGCTAAATAAATAAATACAGAGGAATTTCCGTCATAGTGTTTTTAAGTACTTATATTTTCAATCTTCTGAGGCATGACAAGCTTCTTTCTGACGAAACATTAGTTACTGGCAAACCTTCAAGAATGTTTTTACCAACGAAAAAATATCGCAATACTTGTACACTTTTGTACACTTCTGACCAATATTGTTTCCAAATACTGACTTCTCCCAATAAAAGCTCAAGCATTTGTGTTTTGGATTAATCAAACAGTTTATAGTATATAGACACGACTTTAGTTAATTTTGCCTTGATTTTAGCTTCAAGTTATGTAAAACTTGGTATGAATATGTTCAGGTCAAAAATACTTTTTTATGTCCGGAATGATTTTGTCTAAAACTTGCTTATAAATAGAAACTCTATAATATTGTTCTGTATTTCCAATGGTTTTCACGGTAAGTACGTCATGCGTTTGTTTATTCTTGGTATGACGAATTGAAGGTCAAACTGTCCCAAAATACTGTAGACAGATTCTAGAATGTGTTCTGGAATGTGTTTAAAGGAACTTTTTGCAATTTCTCGTTTTTTCTCCAAAGACTTCAGCGTTACAACCAGCATCTTTGTTCTACTTTTTTCTGGAGCAAAGGGGGAGGGGCTCCAAAAAAGCGTTTTTCATGGATATTTCCTAAACGGTGACAGGCTGTCAAAAGTGACAAGTGGGAAAATTTTACAAATTTAATTCTCTATCAATAAGTAAATAGTGATAGTGTAGCTTAAGTCACTCCTTCTACCTGAAAAATTGAAAAAAACCAAGCAAAAATACTTGCCAATTTTCATCAAGATTTCTCAACCTACGAGTACCAAACTTGACAAGCTTGATCTAAGGCAATTGTCAAAATTATATCAGAAAATTAAATTTTTCCAGTGGCACAAAAAAAGACTCTGCTTTTCACTGGATACTAGATAAAATTGCGTTTCCAACGACACCTTTCGCTTGTATTTGCTGCTTCTAGTAATAAAATAAGTATTTTTTAAATTCATAATTGCTATCATTTAACGAATTTACTAAAACAAAAATATAAAAAATTATGACTTTAAAAAGTTCTTATTTTATTACTAGAAGCAGCAAATACAACGCAAAATTTTTAAATTTCAGCTTAAATCCTGTACCATGTGATATTTTGATGTCCCTAGTAATTATAATTATAATATTAGTTTTATTTGATTTTAACTATTTTACGTTAATTGCAGTTGTTGCCTTGTTGTTGATTTTATGTTATGTAAAGTTTAATGTGTTTACTACTTTTATGTATTAATATATTTCTAAGTGTTAGGTTAGGTTTAGTAATTTTATTATTACTTTTACTTTGTCTTTTATTTGGACAATTGCTCCTTGATAAATAAATAAATATATAAATAAATATATAAATAAATAAATAAATAAATAAAGAAGTAAATAAGTAAATAATTAAATAAGTAAATAAATAAATAAGTAAATAAGTAAATAAATAAATAAATTTACTTATTAACAGAGAATTAAATTTTCAACATTTTTCCGATTGGTCACTTTTGACAGTCTGTCGCCGTCTAGGAGTTATCCAAGAAAAACGCTTTTGGAGGTTAAAAATTACAGTTTCCGAGGAGGTTGAAGTGGGGTTAGTATGTTAAATGGTGGACCTTCCTAAGCTTGTTAATAAAAAAAAAAAAATTGCATTCCAATTTTTTCCTCTATTTTTCCTATATAGCCTATTTCTAAGGCCACCAATTCGAACTATTCAAACATTTGAACAAGTTTTTGGGCCAAATCGTGGTACTGAATAATGAATGATGAATGAAACATGAATCCTGGACGATTTGTCCCAAAAAAGTATCAACTGTTTTGTCCATAATAAACCATGGCAAAAGTGGTAGATTAACCTCCAATTTATTGTGTACAGTTAAAAAAAAGTTTAGTCAATTTAGTTGGCGCGATATTGCCCACAGGTATTAGGTAAAACGATACCGGTGGTATAGAGGTGTAATATAAATGAAAAAGCTGGCAATATACACACTGAAAGTAAAGCTACAAAATTGGCTTTTTCGCACCGGAGCATAATAAAGCACCGCAATAACAAAATTGCAGTTTAGCGCCCGCCACATCCGCTCAAAGTAATAAGAGTGGGTGACACGTCGGCCACTAATACCATAAATAACCCCCAAAGTAATTCAACAATATTGGATATCGGCCATGAATTGCACAACACGCATACATTTACTACGTTTTCAGGTGGAACGGAATTAGTTTTTAATGCGATTCACTTTTCGATTTTCGTGAAGCGATTTGAACGCGTTTTGAACACGATTTGAGCTTTTGACATTTGCTTGATGTATTTTGAGGTTCGTTTCTGCTAATTTTACTTCGGCATAAAGGTGCACCTCATTTCCAACTCTCCGAAACAATTTCAATATGGCGGCTGACAATTAAACACAAAACGTATTCATTTCCACGTGAAAACGTAGCAATTTATTGATTTATCGGGTAATATCGAACCGAAATAAAACATTTTTAAATCCAAGTGTGCATGGGTATGGGTTTTGAAGTTTAATGGTTTTGGTTACTTACAAAGGATTTTTCCGAGAAAACACCAAATGATGAAAAAAAAATCGACTCAAAATAGTAGTTTTAACAACTAGTGGCTAAAGTAGGGCGTTTTGTACAAGCGTTGGTTTAAATAACGAGCGCAGCGGGGTATTTGAAAACGCGTGTAAAAAAAGTACAGTTTAGCCGCGAGTTGTAAACACTATTTTTTTAAATACCTCTATCATAAAATCCAAGAAAAACAGGCAAATACTTTTAAAAATCTCGAACGAAGAGAACTTCTCGCAACACACCATCTTTACACTATAAATCAAGGCGGCTGGTAATTGAAATAACAATCGCTTCCATAGCGATGTGTCTTTTTTTCCGCTATTTTTCTTTAACTTTGGGTAAACAACGGACAGAAATCTTTTTTTGCACCAGTGATCAAAAAAAAAGTTTTTTTGCATCGGTAATCAAAAACGCCTTGCTTTAGTTATCTGCAGACAGTTACTAAACTCATGTTTTTGATGAAGGTATAAAAAAAGTATTTTCCTGTTTTTCTTGCTGCGCTCGTTATTTAAACCAACGCTTGTAAAAAAGCACTATTTTAGCTACTAGTTGTGAAAACTATTATTTTTATTGCCATAATTTTCAGTGGTATAGTTAAATCCAAATTTTCCGGATCTAAAGGCGCATTTACACAGACAAACTTTCCTTTGATGTTGAAATGCCGACAAACATTTACACGAGCCTCTTGAGCAAAATGTTCAAAGAAATGTTCGAGCAAAATCGCGTACAAAAAAAGACACTTAAATTTTGGAGAGAATTTTGAGCAAAATTTGTTTGAAGAAATGTTGGTAATAAAATTTTCTTACAAATTTAAATTTTATAGTTTTATGGGAATTCATTGAACTTAACTGAAAATAGAAAGACTAAGTTTTAAAACAAGGTATTTTTAATTAAGTGCTTTCCGACGGAAAAACGATTTGACGTCGAAATTCACGTTTTACCTCATAAGCAACTTCGATTGATCTGATTTTTATAGGGGATATGCCAGCATACTTGTAACTGTTTTGGGGTTGTAATAAAAAAACGAGAATCAAAAAAAATAAAAATTGGCACTTATTTATTGCTGTTGCTGGGTTGGGAGAAGGTAAAAACCGTAGACTAGTGAGAGGGGGTTTTGGTCAAATTAACATTGACACACAAAATTACAGCAGTGTTTGACAGCGCTGCGTTCCGACTGTCTAAACCTCTCTATCCCCCCCCCCCAGGGAACCACTAACTACTCTTCAGAACAGTTCTCTAAAAATATCCACTTGCATTTTAAAAAGTAATTACTTCGAAGACATTTCCGTTTTCTTTTTGTAATGAAAGAAAACCAAAAAAGTTAGAGAAAAGAATTAAATGTTATTACCTCCTTCATTAACTATTTTACCATTGCATATGACAAAACTGATAGCCAATAATAATGTTTCGCTTGCCGTCGCCTTTTTTTCACAAAAGTTTAAAATAAAATTTGGTGTTCCATTTTTTTAAAGAATTGAGATCACTGATCACTGATGTAAAATTATATTTATTCTCATCTTTAAAAATATGTTTCCAAAATAGATAGCAATAACTTGCTCAAAAATTTACCCGAACAAGAAAGCTCACAAAAATGTTCGCGCAAAAAATTTCAGATCTTTTGCACGAGCTTTTATTTGAGCATGTTCGTCTGTGTAATTGCGCCTTAAGATTTAAAAACCTAAACTAAATATCACTGTCAAGAAAATGGCCCATTTTGAATAAAGTATACGTGAAAATGACAGGTCTATTTAGTTTCTGTGTTTAAATATCATCTGCCATAATGAAATTGATCCTAAGACTTTGGAACGAGATTTGGAATATTACTGTTTGTTTTGACTGTCAGAGTGGTCCGATTCGACCGGAAAACAGCTGTAGTTATTCAACAAAATAAGTCAAAGTTGGAAGCTTGCTTCTATTTTTTAGGATTATTGAGGTTTTGCCATATAACTAGAAGACACTATAATCCGTGTATTTCCCTATTATAGAAAGCGTAGTGGAAACTCCTGCGAAATATCAATTAGGCCGGGCCCAATGGGTTAATGACGGGTTCCAACGCGCATGCGTCGGCTGGAAGTGCGCTGAACGAGAAATGAGGAGATTCGACGTTACAAAATGGCGTAGGCTCATCTCAGATCGAGCCGTCTTTATCCCATGGGTCATGTCATGTCAATCTAGATTTTGACCGTTGCTGCTACGATGTTCTCGCATCTTGGGCCTTTATATACCTAACAGTTGTATGGGTTTTACTTATCATATTCAAGATTCCGACTTGACATTTAAACCCAGAGATTATTGTCAATGCCGCTATCAAAAAAGTATAAGCTTGTTTTAATTTTTTAGGGTTATTTAAGTTAAATCAATGACGTTCCCAGCAGATTAGACATAAGTAATAGGCACAGATCTAGAAGGGTTTCTAGGTTTGTGGTAATAGGAAATCCTTATCCCGTTTATCATTCTTGTAAATCTACGTCTATTATAAAAATTAGCTACAAAAGAGTAATAACCACAATTTTATACCATAAATTTACACAAAATATAAAAACAGCATGTCAATTTAGCACCAAACGTTTTTATTGTTTCAAAAAGACCAATCAGAGCACTAGAACTTAAAAGTAAACTGATATTTTGCAGACCCCTCTAGTCTATTTTTCCGCTATAGAAGATATATAAATGCACTAAATTTTTTTTGGAGAAAATGTATCTTTGATATCTAATACCAAATGCTTTTGAATCAATACTACCATGGTTCTAAGGAAAAACATAAGCCAGTCAGAGATAAACAGAGTTTTTTTTTAAACGCCTCTTTTTCTAAATGCCATGATGGTTTCGTTAAAATCTTTAGGTATTTGAAACATCAAAGGCATGAGTCATTTGCGCTAGAGAATCCTTTTTACCATGCAGTGTGTGCCAAATTTTGTGAATGTTGGACTACAGTTTGTCTGCAATTTTACTAAAAACAAATGCACCATAATTTTTGCTTACAGTAGTACTTACGTGTAGCTTCCCTGTTTTAGTGAAATTGTTATCGAAATAGAATAGAGCGGCCATCGAAATCCCATAAATAGTAATGAGTTTTCAACTTCGTATTAAAGTCAAACCGCGGGATTTATGGCAAACGCTGTATTGTTTTCATGCAGATAAACCGGTGTCAATTTGGAGCGGTTTTCGGAGCCCTTTTACATTATTAATGCTTTGGTTAGTTTTGGTTAGGTTCATTCTTCAAACCGTTGTTTATTGAATTTGGCACGATTTCATGTCACTGCGCGACACAAACGTGAAAATTTATTTGTGTTTAATACAATTAGGGTCGCTTTCATAAACATGGCCCTGTTTTGATCCCGCAGGAGTTAGGGCTTAAATTTCACATGAATGTATATATAATTAGCGACATAGATCTTTTGAACATTCCTCGTCATTCCAGTTAACAAAAATTTGACACTTAGGGCGATATTTACCACGGACTATAGATTAATAGTCGTTTTTGGCACACTTATTCTTTAAACAATTCTTTAAAATTTTGGTCGAGGAGATTGATGATCAGATGTATAGGAGCCAAAATGTTTGTTTTTTTTTAAAATTGTAGGATCGCCATCAAAACAAGATAGAGAGGAATTGAAAACAAATGGTTACATTGACGTATGGCCTCTATTGTCCTTGAAAAGTGACATTTCATTTAAAAAAAATGAATTTTGAGAATTTTTTTAAATAATTTTTCATAATTTAGTAAGTCGCGACAGGTCTTTTTTTGTAATTTTATAATTTAGAAAGAACATCAGAATAACTTTTCAAATTGACTTTTGGCTTACAGGGTGATTGGTTTAGTTATACGAGGCAGTCAAAGTAAGTTTTTTTAAAAAAAGCTACATTATCATCGGTATCTTTTTTAATTTTGGAGGAAAAAATGTCAAATTTGGTACGATTAGTACAATTGTCAAAGTCAATTGATAAAAATTTTTGGATACATGGCGCTGTGGACGACGTGGCACTCAAATTTTTGAATATAAATTTGATAAAATTTCATATTTTTTTAATAGCTTCAGCTTCAGCTTAATCGATTATGTATAGCTGAAGTATGTAGATTTTTATTGAAAAAACGGCGTTTTCGTTGACGTTGATGACTTTTGATGAATTAGAAGGCCCCATTAAAAAAAATAATATGTCACTTTTCAAGGACGATAAATGCCATACGTCAATGCAACCCTTTTTTTTCAATTCCTTTTTATCGAATTATATGGATTCAAGTATAATCTTGTTTTGATGGCGAACCTACAATTAAAAAAAAAATAGACTTCCATTTTGAAAAAAATCTCCGCCATCTTGGCTGCTATACATCCGATCATCGATTTCCTCGACCAAAATTTTACAGAATTATCTAAAGAATATGTGTGCCAAATTTCATGCTTTCTGCACAAAATGAACAATTGATTGCTATTTGGAACTTAAGCCGGACGACTATAAGGAAAGTTTGGTTTGAAGGCTGGACATATACATGGGTATCTAAAAATTGATTTTAAGCCGAACCATACCGCAACTGATATTTATAACTGAATGTACGTCAAAATGCACTGGAATAAGATGCGTAAGGTAATTTTTTCTTAAAACAGTCCAAATAAACCGTAAAAATGAATAAAATATGGGTAAACAAGAAATCCAAGAACAGGCAAAGTGACACTGGATGTCATATTTTGGGTAAAATCTTCACAATTTTGTTAATTGTTTTTTTTTTCAAAATGTAATTTTAAAGTATTTTCTTTAGTATTTGAGGCTTTTGTTTACTCTAATTGGCTATTCCAGGCATTCCAGTCCGTTCTTTAAGTTAATGTATTGGAACGTATGAGATCTCAATTTAAGTTGATCAAGGGTTCACTGGACACAAGGACCGCGGCATTTTTGGGTTGTTGTAATGTGATTTTAGCAATTTTTTTTTTATTAGTGGCTTCCGTAAATTACGTAACGCGGCGTGAACGTGTAGGTGAAGTGTTGCGACGGCGGGGGTGGGGGAGTTAAAGTTAAAAGGATTAAGAAATGATAAAATAACTAACTAATACTTCAAAATATTTGTTACTTAATTTAAGGACGGGGTGGGGGGGGGAAGGGGAGAGGTTTCGAAAATGTTACAAAGAAGAGAGCGCCGAATTTAAAATTTGGTAAAATTCGTGTTACACTTGTTTACTGAGATGTAATCAGCCTTTTTTTACTTAAGAAGGTACCCCTAACAGCAG
Source organism: Oxystoma pomonae (assembly GCA_963921995.1). Taxonomy (NCBI): domain Eukaryota; kingdom Metazoa; phylum Arthropoda; class Insecta; order Coleoptera; family Brentidae; genus Oxystoma; species Oxystoma pomonae. Next base: position 93,335,303 of record OY998166.1, on the reverse strand, counting down.
AAGACCTTAAGGACGCCTTGTTTCTTGAAGGAAGCACTATGAATACTGTCCTTAGTACACTTGATTCCAAAGATATCCGGACCAGTTTGGCAAAACATTTGCTGTCATCGAAAATCAGCTGACAGTGTTGGTATTTTTTTTACTCTAGATCAAAAACCTGAATTCAGAAAACAAAACTTTGTTCCGAAAATTTGATAATTTTAACAACAAACCATCCCTTACATATACTTCTTTGGTAACTTATATTCTTTTTTTATTTGTATACACAATTTTAAAATGAATTGCCCTATTTAATATCGTGTATTTAACCAGAACCGATGGGGCCGCCGTAGACCAGTGAACGGCGTCTTAGCCTGCAGAACAGAGATCATAGGATCGGATCTCGGCAAGTACAAATTGCTTCACACAACACCGAATGCGACTCGAGACGACGAAGGACGGGCGGCCCCACTTCTCAGCAGCTTCGCAGTTGACGTTGTGCATAGAATAACAACAAACGAGGTTGAAGTAGGCGGCACGGTTGACACTGCACCGAAATCTTTGCGGGACACCAAACTAGTAGAGGAGACTAGCCGATGACACAAAAAGGACGACCTGGATTTCTCCGAGATCGGGACTCCATGGGACGCGGCTGGACTACGACAGATTTGGTAGGGGGTGTCGACAGAGGGTCACTTGGAAGAGGCGGTAGCACCTTCGGGTAGCAGGACCACTCCAAGGAATGCGTATGAAGACTCCGACGGCGACCTCGACCAGCGAAACCGGGATCTCGATTTTTAGGTCAACCTACATGACGGCGGGCTGTTGGGGAGAAAAGTCTATTGTCAACCAAGTTCTGCTGGGACCCTTATCACCCTTCGGAGGGGGTGTAAAGCCGGCGGCCCACGGCGTGTATACTTGCTACGCAGTCTAAAGATCCCTGCCCTCGACAAAGAGGTGTTAGGCAAAAATTAAGTTCTCTTAGCATCCTAAGGGGGCACGTGCATCAGTGGAGGGTGCACGGGGGGTATGGCAAAAAGGGTCCATTATGCGACCTAATTGCCAAGCTACGGCCGCTCATCTACTACTACTACTACTAACCAGAACCGTAAATTGCCTTTTTTCTTCAGATTAAATGGGACCTAATGTGGCATTTTGTTTTCGAAGAAGTACATATAGACTTTAGAAACATTTGGTTTTGTCGAAAAAATTACAGTTTAATTTGCCGAAATGATCCAAAAAAACATTTGCAATTTCAGCGGTGTCGACAAGATTCGTCGAATTCTATCAAATCGAGCTGATCGAGTTTTTTAGATTTACACTGTCAGAATAAAATCACTGAAAAAAAATATATCAAACAGAAAGTCATCTTCAAGTGGTTTAGCCCCTCAATCTATCTTCGTATTCCTGGAAATGTGGGATATTTAATAGGGGAGACCGGAGCTAGTTACCGCAGTTTTCAGTTTTTTCATTTTTATGTCTTTGTGGTTTACCTTAAGAGATACATCTAGCCCTGTATGTCAGCCATATATGCACCATTCATATATTTTTTGTAGCTCTTATAGTTAAAAAAAATAAGAAAAATTAAGGTCATGCATAATGCGCCAACCTGCCCCGCTCTGGGGTAAGTTGGCACATGGTCTTAATTGCATGTATTTCAGACAGAATAGTTTATATGTGAAAGAAAGTTAAATTTTACCAATAAACTTACTTAAACTAAAAAAACTAATATTGATGAAAACATTACTTAAAAAGAAGAAAACATGGTTTTTAAATAATATTTAAAGCAACAAAAAAAACTCATAAAGTAACTTTACTTAAACAATTAATGCACAAGAAAACGGTCGAAATTTCACCAGCGCATTTTTGATGTGCCCAGCCGTAGTATGAATGGCATTTGATCCATTTTTCTTTAGGAGCACTATATTTCCATATGTATTCAGGCAATACAGACAGACGCCGTCATCTTCATCATCGTTAATTAAATGTTGTTCATAGTTTTGAGTTTTCTTAGTTTTTGGTTTTCCCGTATTTTTGCCCTTTTCCCCTTTACCACTCATTTTGGAGGCTTTTTCAAATTCTACTTTTTTTTGTCTTTGGAGTTTGTTCTGTTCTTAAAGCTTCCTTAATGGGAGTATCGGTAAATGTTGCTCTTTCGCCCTTTGCTAAGATTTGTTCTTGCTTCCGCTTTAGGTAACGGCCGTATTTGCGACGGCGTTATTTCATTTTTTTTTCTGGGGTTATTTCACCCATGATTTTACGCGAAGGCCCTGGACAGATGATTTTAACTTCTAAAACTTGTTCGGCTTGTCGTATAACATCAGGTTCTTGAAGCTCTTGCATTTTAGTTTCTGCTGGTTGTTGAAAATTTTGATCACGACGTTCTTCTTTTTGAGCATCAGTTAAGTCGACATCATTGAGGTTCGGCCGGTCCGTCGAATCTGAAGGTAGAAATTTCTCATCGGAAAATATATCCGGTTTAAATGGAAAAAACTTCAAAATCGTCAGTTATATAATTTATAATAAATAGACATGGTAGTGCCTGGGTTAATTGTTACCCAGGAATCATAGGCGGAATTCACATATTTTTTTAGAGGTCCATAGACCGATCTATCAACGGCTGTAACTTATTTGATCAGTTTGGGACAGTGACCCAGTTTTCTTTTAAATAGTCTAATGCTGCAATGGACAGGTGGGAATCCAAAAGCAATATGACTGGTCTTTCGTTTGACGCTCGTATTGGTTTGTTCCGCCTTCATCCATCCAGAAAGATAAGCGCCTCTCACACTACCAGTGTAGGACCGTTCGAAACCATGTCTGGCTTAAAGTGGACTCTGGGGAAGATAAAATAAGAAGGGATGCTATTTCCAGTAGCTGAAACAGTCATTGCAACTGTGACCAATGTTCCTTGTTTTTGCGAAGTAATTCTTCCGATTTGTTTAAATCCTCTTATGGCAACAATTCTATCAGTCTTTTGAGCAGTCGTGATTCCTGTTTCATCCATATTGTAGATATCTTCTATGCCAAATTTCAGACGGATCAAAACCGTTTTTGAATTTATGTAAAAATTTTCTTTATTGAAACTTGACGCTCTTGCCAAGCTGGTAGCTTCTGGAGTTCTAATGGAAAGAGTTTTGTGTCTCTTCATAAATCAGATAAACCACTATTCACCTGCTAGCTTTCTCATTCCACGAAGCTGGAATATCCAGTTTTAAGGCCACTCCATACTCGAGAGCAAACGCTCTCACTTCTTCGGGACAGAGTCCGTAATAGATATCTGCTGCTGTTTTTAACAGATACTCTTTAACAGCTGTTCTTGACGCTCGGAAAAAATCTAAAACAAAAAAACGTATTTTATTATTAATATATCTTAGAAACGCTTTTTTCATCCTAAGCTGAAATCTATAAAAAAATTCGATAACTTTCTTTAAATAATTAAAAACACAGCAACCAATAGCTACCTGTCTAGGTTTTACATATCCTACATACATTTGTTGTAGGAAGATCGTTGAGCCCATGTAACTCCTCATTAGTAAATTTTTCTAAATATCGTCTTAGAGAACTTTCGGGGATTTCAAAATCTTTGGCTGTTGCCCGTATAGGCCTTATATTATTTTTTACTTCTTTTACCGCTCGAAGCATTATATGAGGTAGAGTGAATCCTCTATTCGTTTTTCGCTTATAGTCTCTCATGATTTTGATTATTTTACCTAAAAATTAATAAAAAAATACAATTAGATCTATATCAGAAATACTGCAGGGAGTAAGTTGCCCCGGAAATAGTGCGCCAACTAACCCCATATTTATTTTTATGTTTTTTCTTGTACGAGACTAAAATCTAAACCAAAATTTAAACCCGTTTCGTAGACTAGAAATTTAGATCTTCTAATTAATGTATTTACCAGGTGCCTACAATTATTAGTTTAAAAGTTATTGCAAAAATATTAATAAGGTAAAAATTTACTTACCACATGTATAAACCTATTTTATAGCGCCCACACCGTAGAACTGCACTGAGAAGACTGAAACATTCTACAAGTTGGCCTTTTGTCACGTACACCAAAATCATCTATTAGACCTACGTTGCCAGACCGACGGTTTAGTAAAAAACGGCTGTACGCCAACTTGCCCCTGCCCCAACTAGCCCTGCTTTAGATTATATTAGACAATATACAGCGTGTTTCAACCCAAACGAAACAGAACCGTTTTCACGTATTTAGAGATTGAGCAAGCAAGGAGACGCTTCATTTTCCTTCAAATTGAAAATACATACAAAACTGTGCTGTCAAGTTAACCAAAGGTGGTATAAAACCGCCTAAAAAAGCTCTGGCCGGATAGCTCGAACGTAGGTTTCGGATAGCCCCGGCAACCAAGAAGAGCGCGGTCTAACTTTCCCGTGATAATAATCAATCCTGGGGCCTAATTCTTGAACTTCAATAGAAGGAACGATCCCTCAAGAGAAGCCATCAATCCCGGGGCATGATCCCATCCCCCAAAAAAACATGATTTTTCTTGGAACCTCTCCTTAATTTTAGATCTAAAAAGATAGAATTTACACGCATGCGTGTCTGAGAAATGGGATTGATCCCCGGCTTTGGACTCGGGGAGCGCGAACACCCAATTTTTGATAAAATGGAATGAGCGATCCCCGCTCAAGAATACAAACTCCGTTCGACGCGGGATCATTCGACACAAATCTATGTCGTTCCCTGCTCAAGAATACAGGCCCTGATAAAAATATCTGTGTTTTCTGCCTTATAGTGTAAACCACTTAAACGTAAAAATGTAGGTGAAAATTTTCTCAAAATGCGAGGAGTGCCTAAAAATATGTAGATGTTTAACCTTCGTGCAGAACTGTCAAAAATAGTGCCGACTTTATTAAAGTCAGGCTTTGCCAAGTGTATGTACCGATAAGTGCCTATAGTAGCTTTTATTTACTTGACTCACCGCTTTGAAATTCCGTCGCTAGTATTTTTAATGCCGTCCGCCGTAGCGCAGTGGTAAGCGAATCTGCCTGCCGCACGGAAGGTCCCGGGTTCGAATCCCGGCTAGGTGCATTGATATTTTGTGTTTGTCTTTAACTTTGCAAAAACTTCGCTAACACTGGGCATGGATCCTGTAATGGATGGAAAGTCCCACTATAAAAAAAATTGTGTCTTCAGCTTCACCAAAGAATTGTTTAAAAACGTACATTTCTTTAAAAACTAGAAAATTATCACTACACATACGCATTTACTATTTTTTACTTGCGTAGCGCTCTTCAAACGAACTACTCTGCCACTATGAAACCAATGACTGCAAAGGTGTGTTCTGGCATGTTACAGCCATTTTACCGAATAAACACTGAACTTTTACCATATTACAGTGGAATATTACATTTTACAATGTAAATTTTGCTATAAATCGGCAAATTACAATGTAAAATTGTAAAATTAATATGTAGAAAAATTAATATGTAAAATTGTAAAGTTAATATGTAACTTTGTAAGAATAAGAAACAAAGGGGATTTACAAGAAAAGTGTAAAATTACGAAATATGTTTACAACTTATGTTTTGTACTTTACATACATTTTTTTTCACTGTATTCTCAATTTGAATCCCTTAATAGCGACCTGTGCGACCTTGGACGTATGCCCAAGTTTAACTTCCGCTTGGTGTGTTTTTTTTCAGTGACAAAAATAAACGGTTTGATCCCCGCCTTATTCTGATCTGTGCCGGATTAAAATGTATCCTTAAAGAGACGTGCTATGTCGAGGGAGCCGATTGGAAGTAAAATATGTGGATTTACCCCGCAGTTTTGGACGATTTCGGATAAAGGGATGATGGTTTTGACGACGAATTGGCTTAAAAGGATTGCCGGGATCAAACTTAATGATAGCCCTGAGTGCATTCGACAAATTTTTACGAAGAGAAGGCAATCCTTATTTAAATTCATATAGACAGGAAGAGAGTCAGATAAATAGTTGGAGTCCTAACGGATTACTGCAGAGTGCAGGCAGAGAGCGGGGCAAGAGGACTAAATCAATACCTTTAATTGTTAGATCAACGTTCTTGTTAATAAAAAATACTAATTAAATTAACAAAACTTTAATCCTTAAAAAGGTACAAAAAATGCATTTCGTCCTCATGCCCCACTAGCGTATTAAGGCAAGATGACGACTAAGCGCAGAGGTCACAAACGTATGAACTGCAGGCCTCATGCTACCAACAACCTCCACACTAAATCCAGTTTTTAAAATAAGGTTCAGTGTAGGGTTCCTGGCAGCCTGAACAGAGAATATTTTCTATATTCTTTTCATAGTTCATACATAACAGTTCGTATTCTTGAGCGGTGATCGCTCATCCCATTCTGTCAAAAATTGGCTGTTCTCCCTCCCCAAGTCCAAAGTCAGGAATCGGTCCCATTTCTTAAGCAGGCATGCGCGTTTTAAATCTAACATTTCGAAAAGGTTTTCCCCGGGATTGATCCCGTCTCTTCAGGGATCGTTCCTTCTCTTGAAATTCAAGAATTAGGCCCCTGTTAGGTTTGGATTTACATCATTAAACACTTTCTTCCTTATACTTTTAAGACTTTAATATACGTTTTCTTTTTATTTTCTTGTCAAGGTTCTTATTTTTAACTTCTTCTTTATTTGGAGTCGACGCGACCCGATAATTTGCAAATAACAAATTGCCCCAGAGTAGATTTTTTTTTGTGAAGAATTAAAAAAAAAATAAACAAAAAACGAGTAAAGATATAATTGCTAAAGAAAACTATTCGTATATTGGATTTTTTCAAAAAAACTTATTTTTTCGGCATCATATTTTATAAGTATTCCTACTCTCTTCTACTATATAAAACTTTGACTTTAAAGAGTTCTAATGGTGCACAAATAAACGGGTTCCTATTTATAATTTTTGTTTTAAATCCAATTCTTAACTCGTTCCGTTCGTCATCTTGCCGTGCCCCTCCACACTTAAATATTTAAACGTATTATGTTAAAAACAAAGCCACAAATATCTACATTTTTACATGTTTCTGTCAAGTTTTGAACGAGGCCCGCTTTTATGATGGATGTAATGACAGACCAGCTAACTGAAATCGTTGCACTCACTTACGCAACGACTACAATCAGCTGTTCTGTCACTGCATCCAACATAAAAGTAGGTCTCGTTCAAAACAAGGCGTAAACACGTTAAAAATGTAGGGTCTTTTGTCACTTCTGCCGGAAAGACGAAGAAACCTTATTACACGTCCTGTGTCTGTGCGATGGTTTTGCAGGAGCAAGAGCCTCACTGGGAGACCTAGAATGTCCTCTACCAAAACTACCAAAAAGCTGCAGCTAAGCAGGCGGTCACTGGGAAAACTTCTGGGTATCATCAAAAGGGCGGCATGGCACTACAACTTGTTCTCTAACAACACTAAAAGGAGAAAAAAAAAGAAATAGATCGGTAAAGGTCGACGTGTATAATAGATATTATAGGTATATATTAACATTATGTACCACCAAAGATATATGAAATATACTACTACCCACCCATGTACCCCAATCTCAAATCTATTCTAATCTAATTCATAAAATGTCTTAATCTACACTAAAGAAATAGGTAGTTAAGGGTAGATACCCTGTAAACCATTTTTGATAGTTAATGTTTTACCAGAGGTCACAAACTCGATTTGGCAGTTGTCAAAAATTGTCACAAGTTTGCTGGCATTTGATAGAGATCACTCCATTTTATAAAATCGTTTGTATATGTAAATCAACACCGTTCTCAACTAAAAAGCCAGTTAACTCATTTTCATTTTAGTATCCTTTGGCCTATGATCGGTGCCATATTGACACCAAACTGACAGAAAATCCATGTTTTACTTGTCAATTTGGTTATAAAAATGGCGGCCACAATAGGCTAAAGGGCACTGAGGAGGTAGGAGTTACCTGGCTTTTTAGTTGAGAACGGTGTTGTGCAAATATGAAAAAAAAAACTAGAAATTGAGGGTGGGTGACTCTTCTGTCGAAAGGGCAATATAAGTTATAAAACAACTGTAATTTATAGAGGGCCTCTAGGTAGGGCACGAACTTGTTAACAAGATGTCCCTCTACTTTCTCTCTTATTTATCTCACTTTCTCTCTCTATTATTTTTTTTGGCTTAGTAACGCTGCTCTGCACATGCGCCACGCCAGCGTCATCGGTTAAGATCCGATGCTACGAATTCAACCAATCGTTGTTGTTTGACAGAAAGTTAGGCATTTGTTTACTTTTGTCAAAAAATCGTAAATTTGTGTATTTTTTCCGAAGAAAAAATATAAATGTGAGCCATTGAGGAAGAAACACTTCCCAAAACAAAAAGCTACCGACCTTTCGATGTCTGATGTTCTCCCTAAATACAGCATGCTTTTTTTTACGCAGCGGCATGTTTGAACTTACTTTTTTCTAGTTTTTAACAGGAAAAAGTACGCGTAGCACAAATGAAAACACGGAATCAAAACAAATAAACAGCAGGAATGGCGTCGCCTCGATTGAAGACGTATGACTTAGGACGCGAAGCCGGCCGAAACTGACCGAAACCCCTCGGATTGATAAATTTTCGCGCATGTGCAAGCCAATTTCTTTTGTTTTGGTATTTCCATGGCTGGCTAGACTATAGATGTTGCTTTAAGTTTGGCGTGGCTAAGGCATATATTTAAGCTAATAGGTATATGGGTAATAAGCATAGTTTATTTTTCGAAAAAAATATGTGATTTTGAATTTCAATTCTTAGGAGATTCTTTTTTTTTTCTGGTAGGGACCTTATCTCAACAAATATCGAAGTGGCAACAGAAATAGTTATTTACCTAACCAGTGCGGAAAGTGATACTTACCCACACGTAACGCCAAGGGCGGGAAAGGCACATTTCGCACGTGTCAGGTACGAAATTTTTCCTACTTGCGTAAAAACCTTCTGGACAAAGACGTTTAACTAAAATATACCCATCAAGTCATTCATAAATTGCTTTGAAACGCGATCAGTCGTTAGATTTAGGGAAAACCATTTTATGTTTCACTGGCAACGCTGCACCACCTTACATTTAGCAGCGGCCAGAAGCGGCTCGTTATTTATACATGTAAAAAGGTTTGGTCATTATTTTCTGACTTGTCAAATTTTTTTGGAAATACAATCTTTAATTTTTTTATACTTAATAATTGATACCGACGGTATGGAGAGGTATTATATTTGTCATTGTAAAAGTATTTATGTAAAGATATAACATAGAAAATATTAATTTTTTAAATGTTCTCCAGATAGTTATCTGCCTAATTAGTGCGGAAAGTGATACTATTACGCACGGAAGGAGTTCGGGCGGGAAAGACACTTCCGCAAGGGTTAGGTACAATTTTTTTTCTACGAGTGTTTATGATGACTTTTTTGATCAAAAAGTAGTTTTTAGAACACATATATAATCAAACTCACAATTTAAAAATTTGGTCCATAAAGTACCATTTAAAAAAAAAATTGCGTGCGTTAAACGTTTTTTCACGTACACTATGCCAACTTTTTTTATGCGCGCCGTGCTTATTTTTTTACGCACGGCGTGTGGGAAGTTGAACTTTCCACATTAAAATTGATATGTAACAGTAGACTTTTTCACACGTATTTGCGAAGTAGTTTCTTTACCTATTTAATGTCAAGTGACCTGCAAAACTTTATTAAAAAATTAGCATAGGTAAAAGTATCTTTTTAGCATGGCGTGAATTTTAAGTCTAATTAGAATTTTTAGATGCATTTATAAACTAGATTAAATTAAAAATAGAAACAAAATTATTTTTTGGTTTTAATTTTAAAAATACCAAATATATATAACCTTAGGCAGAAGCTTTTTATGCAAGTAGGAAATTGTTGTACTAAAAAGGTGTCAAAAGTGCCTTTTTCGCCCTTAACAGCCATCGTGTGCAGAAAAAGAAAAAAACCAATGTGGAAAAAATAAGCAAATTCGACTAAAAATAGTGATATTTCTAAAAAGGATGATACCTATATTATAGGTACTATATGATGGTTTTTTGTTGTATAAAAATATGGAATTTATACACTCTACTATAATTTTTATTTAATACGTACAAAAGTATCTTTACATTTTTAAAAAATACAAAAAAATCTTACGTGGAGTATCTACCTATGAAAATAATAATAATGTTTAAAAATTTATATTTATACCGGGAACGCTTGTACTATTTATAAATAAATCTCAGCAGAAAAAATAAGCTGACTACAGATAGTTTGAAAACTGTGAATGTAGTAGTAGTAAATAAATATCATACGCACCTCTTACATTTTTTTGCTACTCATATAGGATATTTAAAAATGTCGCAGCTGGGGTTGGTTCATTATACCAAATATAGTGTAATTAATTATAAATAAATGAAAAATATCCCAAAAAAACTTATTTCTTTCCTATATTTATTAATAACATTTTGTATTTATTGCAACACTAGTTGCACGCCTATGGCAGCCTATCACAAGATGGCGTCGAAAAAACATATGATAACAAATCTGTGAAATGTTTGGTTTTCACCTGCAATCTCCAGTTTTCGTCACACTACGCACTTTGTCACATCACTTTTGCCACAAACACTTAAAAATATTAAAAAACTCTCGATTAATCTGCAAAAAATACCAAAACCTCGATTATGCTAAAGCTACAACGCCATAGAGAAATTATGAATGGAGCAGCGTACACACGTTTATATGGCTGACTCGCCACAAATGCGAGGTTGTCACATTTTTGTAGGTTTTATTCCCGATATATATTGGGAAATAAAAAGAATTATTCTTTCGGCCAAAATATCATTATTATTATGATATTTCGATCAAAAAAATGAGGTATATTTCAAATACCATAACATGTACCTCCATATTATTTAAAGTTGTGAAGATTCAAGGAAATTTAGATGCAATTATATAATATACCTAAATTTATTTATATATTTGAATAATAATAAGGTGTTTCTCCATGTTTAAAAAAAAACAAACCGGAGAATTTGCATAATTGTTATAAAATAATAAGTTTTTAAAAACATTACCTGTAGAAATACAACTTTCAGCGCAATCTAGCATTGTCGCCAAATTGTTTACCTTATGTCTGATCGCAACTGTGGTAAACATAATATCTCTATTTAAGTTATACCTTTATATGCTTCTGGACAACATTATATTTTCATTTTTAGGTCTTAAAATAGCAAAAATATGTGTAAAAATTGGAATTGGACCCAAAAAAATCGGTAAATAAATCATACGTAAAAGTATATTTTACGCACGGCGTGCCAAAAAGTATTTTTTACGCACGCCATGTGCGAAAAAAAAATTTTCCGCGGAAAAGAAACGCATTCCCGCACGCTAGTGAGAAAAAAAATAATCTCTACTCTTAAGGAAATATAAACAGAACAAATACAGGGTCTCTAATGCTTATGTCAAGGGGGAAAAATTCGATTGCCCCTTTTTTGTTTTTAAATGGATGAGATGTATCCGACACAATAAGAGAGGTAGAAAAAATAGGCAAACTCAAAATCTCAATCGTGTATTTGGTAAACGAATTATCTGGAAAATTAACTAGCGTCCATCAATTGATAATGTTTACCTTTCCCTTATGTTTGCCGATCAAATATTAGATTCCTATACCACGCGCCGCCACCGCCGGCTAGCAAGGCACTAACTAAAACTCGACTTTATTTTTAGGTCACGTTGAGGTTATGTTGACGTCTGCGGTGGGCAAACAAACCGTTTCCTCATAAGCGGTAATTTTAATAAAAACTTAAATTTTACAAAAACGACAACCGATGTAGTTTTAAACAGTATTGGTCCTTTATTCATATGGAAAAAATGCAATATCCAACACATTTTGAGAGGCCCAGATGCTCATCGTGAAAACAAAGACACTTTTTGCATTTTTGGATTCTACAAAATATTTTAGGTACATTTTATGTATAATGTCCTATACCTATGTTCAACCGTTTTTAAAAAATTGAAATTTTTTAACTTTGACAGCCCGTAACATCGGAACGGTTAAGGATAGAGCAAAACGGTTTTTAAATTCTCACCTTGGTTTTTCACAAGCTATCGTTTTATATCTAAACCCAGGGTTAAAATATCCTAAGGTTAGTGAGAAGGTTAGTTTAACCCTGGGTTAAATATAGTATAAAACAATAGCTTGTGAAAAACCAAGATAGGAATGTAAAAACCGTTTTGCTCTATCCTTAACCGTTTCGATGTTACGGGCTGTCAAATTTAAAAAATGTCAATTTTCACCTGTCAATATTTTAAAAACAGTTGAATATAGGCATGGTACATTATACATAAAATGTATCGAAAATCTTTTGTAGAATCCAAAAATGCAAAAATATACAGGGTGTTCAATTTAAAATACAAAGTTGTTGCCAAGTTTTCTTGCAAATGGCAACACTGCAAATATGAAAGTAGTTCATAAAGATAGTTCGGTTGAATGTAAACAACTCGCAAGTAACATTTATAGTAACAGATACATGGGTAAAGGCTTCGCTACTTTCCTTTAGTAGTAGTGCGGTCGTCAGAACAACAATTTGGAACTTATAAGTTGGGAATACTTTCTAGTATCGCGTAAAATTGCATCTTACGTAATAATTACCCCCACAAACGACTTCTAAGTCGTATTCTTTTATAGTGTTGTTTGAAAGTATTGCTTACCACCAAGGGACAATAACAAGTTCCCGTCCCTCGAAGGTTCCTTCTCATTCGTAAATTTGTAGTAACCCCGACCTTAATAAATTTGAGCCTCATTTAAGTAGCCGACTAGGAAATTACTTTTAATTTCACTACAAAAGTTTGCGATATCATAGTTGCATAATAATGTGGCAGTGTGCAGGAAATAATTTTTTATAATCACTTCTACGTCGCAACTCTTTTAAAGTAACATTTTCTGCTATCGGGGAATCATACTTGGTAGGCCATGTTTTTTTGTGGGACAGAAAATCGGCCCTCTTTTATTCATTCTCCTTTTCTGCTATGTCGCAACCACGTTCTTGTTACGTCGTGGGGGCGCTTTTTTCTATGATGGTGTCGAAAAAAAGTGAATTGGTTCCAAAATTTCTATTCGGTACTTTTTGGTGGTATAAATTCATATATGACAAAGTGATTAACAAAACAAACAGTGTGGTCAAATTTGTTACTTTGGTTATGGATAGGATGCATTATACCGGTCGTCCCAAGGTGAGTAACCTATTAGAATATTTTGGAAACTATACAATGGAAACTTTTGAAACTTTCTATTCTAACATAAGTGCATGTGTTTTATTTATCTATGAGTATACCAACCAAAAGTTTGATCCCTATGTGTGTGTGTTTGTCTGTCAGCATGTATCTTTCGAAGCAGTGAACCGATTTCGATGCGGTTTCGGTTTACGGCCCTATCATTCGGAAAGTTTTCTTAACTATATTCGATAAAAATAGGCTCAGTAGTTCCATAAGTATATTTAGGAGGTTGTTGGGGGTCTTAAAAAATGTTTCATTTTACTTGTTATTCGAGGGGTTTTAGCGATAATTACATACACTTCTCTCCACATAAAAGTGGTACAGCAGAAGTTAGCAGCCTGTTTAATTTTTAAAATTTTTATAGTACGGCTATAAGTGAAAATGTCACAGATTCCTGACAAATTTAAAAAAATGCTGCCGCATCTTTCCGAATATGATAAAGCTCAAATCTTAGGAAAACTAGACGGTGATTGGTCTATTCGGCAAGTAGCTGTTTATTATGGAAGAAGCAAGTATATGATAGTAAACATAAAAAACCAATTTCAAGAGGAATTAACTATCCATCGCAAGGAAGGCACCGGTTTGAGGAAAGTTACTAGCCCAGAGGAAGACCAAGAAGCAATCAATTTTCTGGAAAATCATCCGTTTGCCAAAGCGAAACAAGTAAAAATTTAATTAATTTTTCCAGGATCCATACCAACATTAGGCAGAAGGATTAAACGTTCGAGACTAAGTTGTCGTACTGCGGCAAAAAAAAACTAAGTGAGGAAAAGAAGCAGTCTCGATTAATTTTTGCGTTGAATTATTCTCTGATGGACGAAGAATTTTGGCTGCAGGCGGTTTTCACAGATGAGAAGATCTTTAAGTCCAACAGCGATAAAAAACAAATTCTGATTTATCGACCGCCAACAAGAAGATACGAAGAACGATATATCGCTGAAAACGAAGACCAGGCGGGAGGACATGGCGCTCTATTTAGAATTAATGGGCGATTTACAGCCGAAGCTTACGTTAATATGCGGAAAATGTAATTCTTCCAGAGGTGAGAGTCCATTATCTAGATCATTTTGTATTCCAACAAGATAACTGTCTAGTTCATACGGCCAGAATTGCGCGGCGATGGTTCCAGGATAGTAATATCGAAGTTATTCCTTGGCCTGCAAAAACCCTTGATGCGAATCCAATAGAGAACGTTTGGGGACTTTTCGCAAAGAAAATAGCAAGTTTTAATATCATTCCCAGAAACATCTAATAGAACTCATCGTAAGGGCATACAGGGAAGTTATTGCTAAAAATCCAAACTAATTTGAAAATTTAGCCAATTCAATGCCCAGAAGACTTCATTGCATCGTTGCAGCCAACGGCAACGGTGCAATGACGCATTCTTAAAAATAAGTATTTTTTTATATGTTTTTAATTTTGTAATTTTATTTATATTTCGTTAACTTGGTCTGGTCTTTTAATTGTTTTGGGCTAGTAACTTTCTTTCGAGAGACAGTTCCTTCTTTTTGAAATCGATTTATTAAGGCGCAATTACACAGACGAACATGCTCAAATAAAAGCTCGTGCAAAAGATCTAAAATTTTTTGCGTGAACATTTTTGTGAGCTTTTCTTTGAACATTTTGTTCGGGTAAATTTTTGAGCAAATTATTGCTATCTGTTTTGGAAACATATTTTTAAAGATGAGAATAAATAAAATTTCACATTAGTGATCAGTGATCTCAATTCTTTAAAAAAATGGAACACCAAGTTTTATTTAAAATTTTTGTGAAAAAAAGCCGACGGCAAGCGAAACATTATTATTGGCTCTACTATCAGTTTTGTCACATGGATTAGGGTTACTTATAATATTTTTTTCTTAGGGTTTTTCCCGGATTTTTTTGCCCGGGTTTTTTTTGGGATTTTCTTGGGAGTTTTTTTTATTTCCAAGGGTTTTTTTCCTAAAGTCAAAAAAAAACCCAGGAAAATTTTTAATTTCCTAAAAAATTTTAGTTTTTCAAATATCGGCAAAAAACTCAAAAATTGCACTTTTAAGCGGTAATCCGCGCCTCACGACTATGAGGAGTGGTGGGGAGGGGGATTTTTTTTGAACGTATTTTTGTAACTTTGCTTTACCTTTAGCTTTTATTGCTTTTATTGTTGTTTTTTAATTCCCCACACCAGATTTACCTAGTTAGTTTAAGGTCCCAAGGGTTGCTTAAAAAAGCAAAAGGTTCATGAAAATGCTGAAGATATAGATATTTACTGTCAATTTAATGTAATAATCAAGGTCGATTACTGACACTGAACCAACAATATGCAAAGGGCAACATTGCGATTCAAAAGGGTGGCCGGCCTACTACCTGCGAAATCCAAAACGGGGGATGATAGATCGGCGACACAGTCTACAAAATTACTGCTAAATTATATTTTTTAGACAAGGGTCGGGTTCGTAGGGTTGTAAAAGTGGGTAATAAACGGGTATTTTTTAAACCGAACGTGCTTTTGTTCATATATTTGAGATTTAATAAAATGTATATAGGTTTTTTAATTTGACTTAATTATTATTGTAAAAGACTAAAGTAGGAAGTAAAATAAAGGAATATTCTTTTAAACGTAAATTTTTATCATTATATTTTACAGGCAACCACAATAAATAAGTGCCAATTATTATTTTTTTTTATTCTCGCTTTTTTTACAACCCCAAAAAAGTTACAAGTATACTGGCATATCCCCTATAAAAATCAGATCAATCGAAGTTGCTTATGAGGTAAAATGTGAATTTCGGCATCAAATCGTTTTTCCGTCGGAAAGCACTTGATTAAAAATACCTTATTTTAAAACTTTGTTTTTCTATTTTCAGTTAAGTTCAATGAATTCCGATAACAATATATATTTTGAATTTGTAAAGACATTTTTATACCCCCAATTTTTCAAACAAATTTTGCTCAACATTCTCTCCAAAATTTACGTGTGTTTTTTTGTACGAGATTTTGCTCGAACATTTCTTTGAACATTTTGCTCAAGAGGCTCGTGTAAATGTTTGTCGGCATTTCAACATCAAAGGAAAGTTTGTCTGTGTAAATGCGATTTTATGGTTACGGTAGGTAGGCTTGCTTCTTTCGAAATCAGCTAATTGAATAGATCAATTACTGTGTAGCTTTCGTTTAATAAAACATTTTTGCTTTTTTGAAATGTGGTTTTTATTTTTAGTGGTCTTGTATTTTGAATTAGTAAAAAATACACACTCCGTCCCCTTATAAAGTTTATATATGCCAAAAATATAACCTAAAATGACAAAGTCAAAAAGTCAGTGTTACACATAGGAAAATAAAAAAAATCGTATTTGCAGCTACCTTCTGCTGTAAGAGTTTTATGTGGAGAGAAGTGTACATATGTTTTTACAAGTACGGAAATATTACATAGATAGATATAGATGTTTTAGGGACTCACTGACAGGCCCATTCTATACCTATCTTTGGTTACGCCATAACCCATAGTCCATTTTGCCCGCTTAGTTAAAGCAGCAGTAGGCACGGTTTGTTTGGCTTTTAGGCCCTTTGTTAATTATGGAGGTCTGTAAATAAATCAGCCAGCGTTAATTAGCGCCCATTACCGTGGAAAGGTTTAGTTTCACAATGTCATAAAATACGCTTTACTTAATAAACTTTAGCATAAATGGATTAGGTATACTCATATAACTATGATATAATATAACGGCTCACCCCTTGCTTTTCCCGAGAAAAATGCGTACCGATAATAACTCTCCTAATCAAGTTAGCCTGAAAAAAACCCATAGACGAGGAGTCTAATGGGCAGGCGCGTCGATTGCGTCAGTAGTGAAAGCAACTGACAACCATCTGTCAGAAAAAATGTAGGTTTATGTTTAATATTTTTGTTTACTTTTGGCAAATCTATTAAAAGAGTGGATACTACCGTAAAAAAAATTTAAAAAGTGTTGTCTCGTGTTTCCGGTAATAATAACGCATGCAATCACAGAAAATACCGCCACAAAATTTTACAACACAAAAACTTCATAAACAAAATATCAAAACATTACCTCGTCAAAAATGTAAATTTTTCGACAATGCTCTTCTCAGGAAGTGGGTTCGGCACTTGGGGCCATGTCAGCGTGTAACGGGTTTACCTTGTGGATTAAAACCCTCAAGTAAATCGAGGAAAATGTTTTATCCATAATATAATAAATTCAATTAAATAAAATCAAAGTTTTCAGATGATGTCGTTGCCACTGTCACTCAAATTAATACCTTGCCATTAAATTATCGTAAGGTTAGTGCATGCGCAGTAGATTTTAGATTTATGGCCTGGTGGCCCAAACAGTTTCAAAGCCAACCGCGATTTTGAATTTTCTTCTTTGTTTTTCATAGTTATTTTCGTTACACATTATGCGGCACTTGGGCCGTTATAGTATCTCATAGTTATATGGGTATACTGTAGCCTTATGAATCTGTCTCTCTCTCTCTCTCTCTCTCTCTCATTGTTGATTATCGTCTCTTTCTTGAGTCCTGTAGGCAACTATTAACTTAATCGGAAGGATCATCGACTATTTTCGTGGTCTACCGACTTAGGGAGTGTGTAACTAGGTCCGCCTCCACGCGATATCCGATCCGATCCGGCCTGGTTACCGGCGTGAATGGAAGGGTAGTACCTAAGATACCTTTTACACTTATTTACCCTGGGTTACCTCCCCTACCCCACTCACCAGAACGGTCTGATGAGCACCCCCTAGGAAGGCAGTTTTTTTTTCCTAGGAGGATTTAATTTAGTCTAAACCCCTTTGTCGATATAGATAACACGGAACCGCCCTAATTACGTCCTCTCCGAGGGACGATATGGAATCGAATTAGCCTGCCTTCTAGCTAACTACTCCGCTCCATACTGCGTTTTACCTTAATCTTACCAAATTAAGAAAAAGTCCTAGCGACTGCCCCGGGGATCGAACTCGCGTCTCCCATGTACGTAGGCCACCTTGCTGAGCCCGTTTCATGCCCACTTTCCATGGTTTATCCCAGGAAGCCTGCCTGTTTCACAAAAGAACAGGTTTTTTTGGGCTGGGCAAACAGATGGTTCCTAAGGTGTGACTCTCTTGAACTGGCAAGAGCTGGATACTCCAGCAGGATATGCAAGGACGATTCTTCGTCCTCCATGCACCATCGACTCTCTGAGTCTTCGGAGATTCCCAGCGCCCCTGATGCATTTGTATAGTGTCCAACGGGTACTTGTGCAGTTCCCTGTCGGGCCTCTTGTTAAAGAATATCTACTGGCATCTTGAACAGATCATTGTTGATCCTTATCTTTAGAGGCTCCACTGGGTACCTGTTCGGTTCCCTGTGTTACCTCCTAGTCGTCAGAGGGTCCTTCTTGAGTTCCTTCACATACGATTCAGTCAGCTCTGTTTCGGTTGGACCGTTCATGCTGACCACGATTTTGAACTGGAGCTTCCTGAGCTCCTTGGCAAATTTGTTTATTTAAGCGGCGTCCGTAGGCGCCACTGATGCGTTTTTAGAGTGTTTAATTGGTACTTGTGCAGTTCCTTGTTATCTTTAGAGGTTCCAACTGGGTACTTAGTCGGTTCCCTGTGTTACCTCTTCCACGAGTAAACCGGCTAGAATTACCTCTCCAGTACTTCGGAGAGGAGGCTATATACAGCAGGTTGCGCCTGGTTCCCTGAGGAAGGTTTTTATTGTGGTGCCTCATCCACGCGGCCTGGGCATTCAAGCCAAGGTCCCCACACCCGTCTCCGATCCACCACTCAGAGAAGTCGAGAGCGAGCCAGAGTTGGGTTCACATAAGCGCTCCCTATCTCCGGCACACCGACCCCAAAGAGCTTCGTTCCAGGGGAGTGCGTTATAATATTCCCCAACAGGATTTAGTCCCCGACTTATTCAGTCGGGTCCACCCCCGCGACTTGGACGCGCCTGTTGAGAATTACCCAAATGGGATTCAGAGAAGGGAGCTCTGGGTCCCCTTGGGCCGGGTTAATGGTTGTATCTGGCTCCAACCCAACACAGGCAAAGGCAGTCCAGGTATGTACCCACTACACCAACCAGTGCAGGTTTATGAATCTATCAGTCGCTCGTGCTACGTGTAAGCTAAACTTACCATTAGCATTAAAATGGGATAAGTTAATGCTCTTCCTTTGTTAAAAAAATATATATTTTTCAAAAAGTGTTTTATTTGGACGTGTTGAAGATTTTAGAATGATAGCAGCCATTTTGATACTGGGCACGGAAAACAGATTGGTTGGTTCACCCGTCATGAATTAAAAAAATTATTTTAAAAAGATAAAAATAAAATTTTTGTTCAATTCTGTCCAGCTTTTAGATTAGAAATTAGAAGAACAAGCTATGTTAGAAGCTCTGGCGCCATCTACACCATAATAAACGAATTAACAGCCTGCTTATGCCATGCTTTGCCTAAACCGCTGATTTCAATTACCTTGAATGAATTTTTTAAGCCAAAATTAAATCTAAACAAACCTTTTGAACATTGTTGGGTAAAGAGAAATAATTTATGAAGTTGAAAATTAAGCAAACACAAAAAATAAACATATAACAAGTAAAAAAATAAGTTTGGGTTAGATGAAAAAAAAATCTGTCTCAAAATCGTTGCGCGAGAAATTTGGATGCGCAGTGATCCCATGCTCATTCTCATCGCCAACACCTTTGGTTAAGCACCATAATCGGTAGAACATGTTATCGATCGAATGTTGAGTCCAAACTACACGGCATCATCCGAATTCGAACTTCTAACCTATAGAGAACCCTGCCATTTTTTTATGGGGAATGTATTTCGATTATTTTTTTTTATATTTTAATATTTTATATGATGATCAATTTTCGTCATGGACACATTTCATTGAAGTTACAAAAATGGCCGTTTTTTATTAATCTTAACCTTTGTTTATAACAAAATTAAAGGTAGGATAATAATGGTTTCTGCAGATATGATTCAACAAATAATGTCCAACATTTTTGATACTAGTACTTATGTCCGTATGTGTACAGGGTAAGCCAAAAAATACGTCTGAAATTGCTCAAAATTTCTTCAAAGAACCCTGCACAAATTACATTGAAAATGGCTTTCGGCTAAATATCATATTTTTTTTTACATGTTGTAGTACTCAATCAACAAAGCACAAAAATAAAAAAAAAACGAGATAGGGAGCAGGATTACTTTCTGAGATATGGCGCTTTAAAGTTGACGTGTTTTTAGGCTATATTTTTGGACATGGTCCAAGTTTTTTTCCACAACTTTGTTAATTACAGCCGAAATAAAATGATTTAAATCTCTATTTGTCTGGAATGAAAGACCGCTTCCACCCATATAAAAATGTTTTGTAAGTTTTACAAAAGAAAGAAAACGACCATTTTTTAAAAATTGACGATTCTCATTTTCTTTAAAATGAACGACCAGATTTTAAAAATTTTTACATATGAAGCCCACACAGCAAAAATGATGAAAGTCACTTTTATTTGATTAGCAAGAAAATGAATTTTAAAGTTTAATAGTCAAAGTTAAAAATCATACAATTCAAATTGCAAATCAAAGTATTTGATAAGGGGTAATCATTTATCGGTGAAAACAAAAAAATACGTCTTAAATTTTCGTGATTTTTCTTTATTTTGTGTTATTTGATTGAAAGTACAAAAAAAAATACAAAAACGTTGCAGGTCATAAAGAAAATAGCAAAAACGATGAAAGTCCAAAATAAAAATTTTTATCTCTACTGAAAGTAAGTTTTATAATAATCAGAACCTATATTAACGATTAATACAAAAGGGCGAATACAAAATTAACATTAATAGCAAGAAACTTACGTCATAAAAACAGGAATTGTCTCTCTTATTTTTTATTTTTTTTAATACAATTTTTTTACAAGTTTTTATTTTGCCCTCCACACGAGTCGCAAAACATCACTAAATCCTTTATACTGGAATCTAATTGACTAAATACAAAATGATGCAGAAAGGAAATAACTTCCTCTGATTCCTTAGCTGCAATATTTTCGGGGTAACAATAAAAGTAGGAGTCAGCAGTAGACAGCACGTGAATGTTGAAAGAACAGAATGTAAGCTGTCTTCTATAGTACACGTCGTTCGTTGAAATATTAGGTATTGATAGGTTTTTTTCGAAATCCATCGCTATTGCTTCGAATTCCGTACTCTTCATGCATTTCTTTCTTGCTTCCCTTTTGCGATCATAAAACACTTCAGTCTTTCGCAAATGCTGTTCATGTTCAGTTTCTTTTTTGAAGTATTTTTGCATCATGTTCTGTCGTGGATGTATTGTTTTTATTCTTCAATAATGCTGTTTTTTCTGCATCATATTTATCGAAAATACTGCAGGTATCGCTACGTGGATATCCAAATTTAATATTGAAATAGTCGTTGAAAACTTTGCGGTAAAACTCATATGAAACATCAGCAAGTTTCAGATCCTTGCACATACTATACATTCTTTTTATTGTTAATGTATCTGGCAAATATACGACTGTAGATTTTTTCCGACTGTAGTGGCTCTGCCTGCCCCTAAAGGAGCTAATATGATCTTTTACGGCCGTCAATGTGGCAGAAGGCTTTGCACAATGTAAGTGTTTATATTTACCCCTCATATCTTTAGGAGCCTTGCCAGTCTTCTTTAGAGACTCCTGAATGGTTTGTAGCCGACGTCCAGTAATTCCATGTAACGAAACAAAACCTTTCATGCAAACGGACACTTCAGAAATGGTATTATGGTTATCAACCTGACGCTGAATTCTCACTTTGTAACAATATGCTTTATCACGAAACTTGGCGTCCATTTCATTTTTTGTTGGTCTGCGTTTCTTTATTGAATTCATGGATACAAGGCCAGTTAAATAACTGTTCTGTTCATCTCTGCTGGACATGCTATTAAATGCCCTAATAATGGCATTTCTTTCCAAAAGTCCAATATTTTGAAAGCATTTGTACCTGGAGCATTTACAATCTGGGTCTATTTCATGTGAACTTAACCTCAACTGTTTCATAACATCACATACTCTTCCAGTTTTTTTTCTCTTCCTAGATCCCACGTTCAAGTTCTGCACAGTACTTTCATCACTGCTTTCATGATTTAGAGTCTCTGATTTTTTCTCCATTATAAAATTTAAAAACACACCACTTTGGATCAGATAAGCGTAAACAAAATAAAAAAATAAACAGTCGAACCTCAAACGTTTACAAGAATACTGCGAATGATTTGTGTCAATCGTAATACGATCTTGCAGACAAACCTACAGCGGTTTTGCTGTGTTTCGCATCGACTTTCAGCGTTTTTCTCATGGACGGTATTATTTGTTTCTTGAATAACTTTTACACTTTCAGCGATATTGCCAAGCAGCATGGGTCACTTTATTCTACTCTTTACAGGCATTTTTTTAGTATTAATATCGTATTTTACCGCAAAAATTGACTTTCATCGTTTTTGCTGTGTAGGCTTCATATGTTAATCAAAATAATATCACTTGGCTAAAAAAAAATTTTTTAGCTTGAGTAGTAACATAAATTTCAAAAATTGTCGGCACCTTTAATGTTTTTTAATATTTCTGATATTGGAGAAATACGAAAAGTGATTTCAAATATATTATAGGTAGGTTATAAAAACTTTTTATCGACAAATCTAATCCAAAAGCTTAATACCAATATATTGGTACCAATCAGTACCCATTGGTATCAAATTGCTCGTGTAGTATATGCCTTAGCTAACTTGGGGTCGCCGGTAACGAATTTGATAACATTTTTCCGGTTACTATTACCGTTTTTCTACGAGAAAAAAATGGAGGTAAAGTGTTTTTCCTACTTAAGTGCGGAAAAGTCGTTTTTATGCCTGCATTTGCGTGCAAAAAGTTAAAAACTCTTAATATGTTTAATATGGCGGCATGCGACAGTTTTTTAATTAAAAAAATCAAGGTAGGCTTGACGACGTCAAACCTTTGCTTGCTGCCATAATTTTACGCATTCTATTGGAAACACAGTGTAAACAACCGGAAAACTGTTATCATATTCGTTAGCGGAACCCTAGCCTAAAAGCATATAACACACGAGCAATTTGATTGGTCAAATACAGGTACCAATGGATACCTATTGGTGCTAAAATATTCGTATCAAGCTTTTAAATATAATTTGTCCAGATAAGTTTGTATAAAGGCGCAATTACACAGAAGATCTAAAATTTTTTGCGTGAACATTTTTGTGAGCTTTTCTTTGAACATTTTGTTCGGGTAAATTTTTGAGCAAATTATTGCTATCTGTTTTGGAAACATATTTTTACAGATGAGAATAAATAAAATTTCACATCAGTGATCAGTGATATCAATTCTTTAAAAAAATGGAACACCAACTTTTATTTTAAATTTTTGTGAAAAAAGCCGACGGCAAGCGAAACATTATTCTTGGCTATCAGTTTTGTCACATGGATTAAGGTTACTTATAATATTTTTTTCTTACGGTTTTTCCCGGATTTTTTTGCTCGAGGGTTTTTTGGGATTTTCTTGCGAGTTTTTTTTATTTCCAAGGGTTTTTCCTAAATTCAAAAAATAACCCAGGAAAATTTTTCTTTTCTAAAAAAATTTTGAGTTTTTCAAATATCGGCAAAAAACTCAAAAGTGGCACTTTTAAGCGGTAATCCGCGCCTCACGACTATGAGGAGTGGTGGGGAGGGGATTTTTTTTCTAACATATTTTTGTAACTTTACTTTACCCTTAGCTTTGATTGTTTTTTTTTTCATCCTCACACCAGATTTACCTAGTTAGTTTAAGGCCCCAACGGTTGCTTAAAAAAGCAAAAGTTCATGAAAATGCTGAAGATAGATATTTACTCTCAATTTAATGTAATAATCAAGGTCGATTACTGACACTGAACAAACAATATGCAAAGGAGCAACATTCCGATTCAGAAATCTAGTCTATTACTGCAAAATTATATTTTTTAGACAAGGGTCTGGGCTCGTAGGGTTGTAAAAGTGGATAATAAACGGGTATTATTTAGACCGAACGTGCTTTTGTTCATATATTTGAGATTTAATAAAATGTATTTAGGTTTTTTTTTTAATTTGACTTAATTATTATTGTATTGTGTTTTAAACTAGGAAGTAAAATAAAGAGATATTCTTTTAAACGTAAATTTTTATGATTACATTTTACAGGCAACAGCAATAAATAAGTGCTAATTAATATTTTTTTATTCTCGTTTTTTTACAACCCCAAAAAAGTTACAAGTATACTGGCATATCCCCTATAAAAATCAAGTCAATCGAAGTTGCTTATGAGGTAAAATGTCAATTTCGACAATAAATCGTTTTTCCGTCGGAAAGCACTTAATTAAAAATAGCTTGTTTTAAAACATAGTCTTTCTATTTTCAGTTAAGTTCAATGAATTCCCACAAAACTATAAAATTTAAATTTGTAATAAATTTCTATACCAACATTTCTTCAAACAAATTTTGCTTAACATTCTCTCCAAAATTTCCGTGAGTCTTTTTGTACTAGATTTTGCTCGAACTTTTTTTGAACATTTTGCTCAAGAGGCTCGTGAAAATGTTTGTCGGCATTTCAACATCAAAGGAAAGTTTTTCTGTGTAAATGCGCCTTAACCTCCCATAAATTATTTTAAATCAATTTTCGTATTTCACCAATATTTCAAAAATATCAAAAAGCATTAAAGGTACCTACCATTTTCCCAATTAATGGTACCACTCGAGCAAAAATGTTTTTTTTAGCTCACTAGCGTTATTTTTATTAACATATGTAAAAACTATTAAAATCTGGCCGTTTGTTTTAAAGAAAATAAAAATTGTAATTTTTTTAAAAACCGTCATTTTCTTTCGTTTTTAAAATTTACAAATCAGTGACTTTTTTGGTGGTACCAAAGAACTCTTATAGAAATATTTTTACATGGATGGAAAGGGTGTTTTATTCAGTACAAATAGAAAAACGAATCGTTTTATTTTGGCGGTAATCAACAAAGTTGTGGGAAAAAAACTTGGACCGTGTCCAAAAATATAGTCTTAAAACACGTCAACTTTAAAGCTTCATATCTGAGAAAGTAATCCTATCTTATCTCGTTTTTTTTTATTTTTGTGCTTTGTTGATCGAGTGCTACAACATATAAAAAAAAAATCCCAATGTAATTTGTGCAGGGTTCTTTAACCGGAACACGTCCCCCATAAGAAAATGATAGGATTCTTTAAGAAAGTTTACCATAGAAACAACTTTGAACAATTTCAAAGTCGACTTTGAAGCGGAATTCCATGAATTTATTCCAACATGCCTTTGCCATAAGCTCAAAATTGGAGATCGTAAAGTAAGTACCAGATTCCTGAATATTTTAGCCTCTGTATCAAATCAATCAACTAACTCAACGAGAAATAACAATGAACCATAAAATTTTCCAATATGAAAATAAACACCCGCTGTCAAATTAAATACATTAATTTAATACCCCATGCATGTATAGGGGGAGCTGCTTACAAAAAATGACTGGATAATAGTGTAATAATGGATCATGATTCGATTTAAAATTGCAAGTCACTATGTTCAATAGGCAGCGGGCTGCTGTTCTTTTATACCAGGTGAAATAGACACTTAAAGTAAATATTTCAACGCATCGGTATCGGTATACCTAAAGCATTCGAAACAAAGACAAAATTTACAACATTTTTGACCACAAAGTGCTTGCTTTTTTTGACGGGTGCGATGGCAGAACAGCTGATTTCACTGACTCAGTTACTTTAATACGTAGCTGGGTAGCGTTTTTTTAGCGGGTAATTCTGAAATACATGGTTTTCTTTTATTTTAGTATTTTACTTGGTTTTTTAGCGGCATAGAACGCGAGAAGTCAAAATAAGTAACCTAACCCCAAATTTTTCACCCGGTGCTAAAAAATCTCTGGTGTCCCACTGTGGATAAACATAAATAAAGTCTCCGCGTTGCCATGGAAAACAAATTCAATGACGTAAAATTTTGAAAAAAAATCAGGTTGAAATAGTTAAATTGATTTCACGTACAATGTTGCTAACAACAATTCCCCAGATTGTAACGACGATCTTAAATAAAACACTTAATACTACATACATACATTTTAATCACCTTTTGTGTCTGGATTCTACAGTAAACTAAATACAGTATGTTTCGGAAACGTTCCTGGAACTAGCGGCGTTACCAAAAAAAATGTTTCGGGGACGTCCCGTGAGACGTTCCTCAAACGTTCCGGGAACGTCCCACTGTTTTTTTGACACATCGCTAGTTCCCGGAACGTTCTAGAAATGTACTGCTGCCAGACCGTCCGGTAAGTCATGGCGGGACGTCGCAAGGCGGGGGCATAGGACCTCTAGAGTAGGAACACAGTTCCCATTTTTATTAAAATCCATATATTTATAACGTAAAACATATAAGTCCCCTGTAGATCTTTCTAATAGATTTAGCTATAGGAAATAGAAGTAATTAATAGGTTACTAATAGAGATGAAACAGCAATTTGCTATGGCTATTCTTTTCATCTAAATTGGATATAGTCACAGCATCTTAGATGGATAAACGATTTGCTTCTTAGATCAAATAATAAGGAATCCTTTAGTTGTATGGCAACGGTCACAAAATTCAAAACTAACCTAAAGTATACAAAAATTTTAATTTTTGCGGGTTAAATAAGTATCAACAAAAAATCCCCATAAATTAAATTTAGTTTAATTTCAGTTTCAAATATCATTTCTTTCTGACGGCTATTAAAAATGTATTTTTTAAATATTCTTGAAAGTGGTACTGGAAAAAATATTCATGCTTAAAAAACGACAAATTTTAGGCTATAGTACAGTAAAATTGTCATAATAAGGGGGGTACCTTAAAAAAAAATCCGGGGAGGCTAAAATTTGTATATGTTGTTGGGGGGGGGTCTAAAAGTAAGATCCCCAATTTTGTGTTTCCCCCACTTCTCGGGAACCATCCGCCATTTTGAAAAAACTTTGTAACCGACTTTTCTCCATTTCTATTGGTCGGAGGTTTAAAAGTCTAAGTGCTCAACTTTCTGTAGTTAGTTTCCAAAAAGTTAGATGGCGCCGAAGTTACAAAAAATCAGTTTTAACAAATTTTAATCGACAAAAAGTAATTTAAAAAAAATTAAACGTATATATTATTATTTATAGTTAGAGCAGTACAAATGAGGTATCAAATTAAAACTTGTAAAATGGAGAAAATCGTTTCCAAAGTTTTTTCAAAATGGCGGACCAACCTATCTTGAGTTTTGGACATAATTTGATTTATAAGAAGAATTTTAATAAATTGATTTATTGAATAGTCATCTTAACAAAATCTTTTATTGGATTTAAAACGAAATTTTCAATTTAGAAGAAAAGAAAATTAAAAAATTTAAACTTCCACGGGGTTTAAGTAGTAAACACTTTATAGAATAAATTAACATTGGGACTATATGTCACTCTAATTAAAACTTACCCTTGTTAATTAATTTTTCCAATGAATACTTCATGCCACACAACGATTTAGATGGGTAATAATAAAATAAAGAATGGAATAATTTTGTATTTATTTAAAAGGTGTTTTTATTTATGAAATGTATTAAAAAACTTAAACGCAAGTTTTGTTTACATTTCTGTCACTGCCGAAATGTCAGTTTCAAAATATTGGCTGCGTTCAAATCACAAACAGCGAGTTCGGATCTCTTACCTCTGCTTGTACCTTACCTTGCACCAACCTCTACTGATGAAAGCTACAGCTTTGAAATGAGTGGGCTTTGAGTAAGGCAAGTTTTCTTGACTGAGCTTTTAGATAACCGTAATATTTAATTGCAGTTAATATGGGTGTTTTGGGTTTTTTTGTTTGGTAATTTTTCCTGCATAATCAGTGGCCTTCACTTATGTTTGTTTTGCCTCGTAGTGCCCTCATAAATATATTTTTTGTGCTGAAAACGAGTTCGAAATATGGAGTTTTCTGGACAAAATTGGAGGAGTTTTATTGGCTAATGAACAACTTGGGATATTAAATAAGGTAAATTAATACTTGTAAAAACTTAGGGATATTATAAACGAACTTATTACCCATTGCCACAAAACAATCCTTTCTGGGGCATATAAATTTAAACTACCCACCAGAGTCTAAACAATCATCAACTTTATAACCTCAAACACAGATTCACCATTTGCCATTTTGAAATCTGTTAAAAAAAATTAGTTTTAGATCATTTTCTCCTAAAACCTGGTATATTTTGAGAAAAAAAAGCAGTTTTTCAGTGGTATTTTCCAATAACAACAAAAAATAATCAATAACTTTTTGTCTTTTCTGTATGGGTAAGTGTTTTTCGAAAAATTGGTTTTAAAATTTAGTACCCCCGCCCCACACACACTATGGGGAGTCATATTATAGATCTTAGTAAATCTCATTGTTAGTTTCTATTATAGTTGGTCATGACACTTACGAGGTGCCTATCCGTAGATAGGACGTTTCTGTCTATAAATTTTGTTACCATGTTGTTTTCTTTGGTTGGGCCGTTTGTATTACCAATCTATTGATTTTTTTGACTCCCCTTGGCAAAACTCGCTACGTTTTGTTCCATATCTCTGCGTTAACAACATAGAGCGGACGTTATAGAACGTAAACTTGCGACTGGTCTGAACATTATACAGGCTAAAAACGTGACCTTGATAAAAAAAAGCTCACAGCAGAGATTTGACTCTGATATCTGTATTCGAGCGGAAGTCTTTGTTTTTTTACGGATAAAAGGAAGACAGAAAATTTCGCTATATTCTAATTCTACGCGTTCGTCCTATGACCAACTTAAACTGTCTAATGTGGCTAAAATCTCTAAACAGGCAAAGATGGCAAATATAATTTAAGCTTATCCCTTAGTGATGTGATTGTATTTTCCATCTCAAATGGAGAGGCAGAGGATCTTATAACTAATAAGCGACTCTCTAATTAGGTGAAATCCGCGAATTACGTCTAAACCTTTGAATTTGCAGAGAGGGGTGGTGTAGGATTTACCAAAGTCTGACTTCTACATGTTAAACGAAAAGCCGTGTATTTTAGGTTTAAGTCAGATTAGGTCCCGAGTTTATTTATTCAGGTTAATTTGTTTGAGTTGACTTTAAACAGAAGAAAGCCTGCAGATTTCGAAGTTTTGAAGACGACGCTGTTTAAGTGCACGGAAAAAAATGCATTGTATTTTTTAATAAATTGTGTTTTAAAGAAAATATATTTATTTTAAATATAATTTTATTAAGTTTAAAAACGTGGGAGTCCTTCCTTCAAATATATTTTTATATTACACTTAGAATACTTCGTAGATATTCGAATCACAAATTAGATTTATTACAATTTTACAGTTTTATCATGTGGTTTAAAGATAAATATATATATTTTACAAAATATGTTTAAAATATGAATGTTTTAAAATTAAATACCAGCCTTTATTAAATTATAAAAAACAATATATTAAAAACCTTTTTAAACCTAAAATAATTTTATTACAGTTTTTCCGTTAAATATAAAATATTACAAGTGTCTTGACCGAAAAAGGCCGAAACTTGAAAAATCTTTCGTTATACAGTAGTTTAGAGTAAGTGCGTAGAAAAAACTAACAGTTTGAGAAGTTATAAATTATTTGTAAAAACTTTGAAGAATGGCAAATGCCAGAATTTTTTTCAGAATTTCAAGGTAAGTTTTGAAACAGATCGAGGCACAAATAGATTTTTTTTTCTTATTTTTGCCTTTTAGGAAAAATTCTTTTATTGTTTAAAATTTACCACAGTCGTACCGTTCGACGACATCGACCGACAGTGGGAAACTTCAGGGGTTAAAACGTATGGTTTAGCGTTTTTGTATTGCGTAAGTTAGGTATTATTTTTCTTTCATAATTCAACATAATTCAACATGATCCAAATTATATAGAAATAAAATACCTTAACAAACTATTTCTTTTATATAAAAAATTTAAAAACATTTCTATATTTTTAGGACAAAATCTAACCCTGACTTGGTTTTGTCTACTTTTTTTAAAATGTGAAATTAATTTTTTTAACGTTAGTTTGTAAAGCAGTATGAATATAGGAACAGTGTTTTAACATTTAACTCATTTGTTAACTTTTTTGTAAAAATTTAAAAGAATTAGGTTCTTATGAATTAATCGCCAGATTTTATATGTATTTCTTGTACTAAATTTGATATTCTTTTCCAGGAAAGAAAAAGAGGAATGTTTGGCTAAAAGAAAAAAAATACAGGAAAAGCGCAAACGCGAAGAAAGAAAACGCGAAGAAAGAAAAACTTTAAAGCAGGCAAAATTAAATCAAGAGATGTTGAAAAAGGATTGGACAGAATACAGGATTGGATTTTTGTAACATATATTAATAAGTAATAAATTAATTTAAAATATATTTAAATTAATTCATGCAATGAATTTTTTAAAATGAAATAAAATAATGTTTTAATTTTAAATAAAATAAATTTTCAACCTTAAAATACGATGAATTTTTATATGTAATATGCTTAATTTTTGCACATATTAATAAATAACTTAATAGATTTTAAATTTAAATTTATTTTTAAAATACTTTTTTTCCGTGTGGTATATGAGGCCAAGATAGTATAGGATAGGCCACAAAAAATGTGACTTTTTGGATTGCCAATAGTTTGAAAACTATTGGTATTTTTTAGAACAGCTGTCGAAAACAGGTAAAGTGTTTATAATTAAAATAAAAATCCAAGATGGTGGACAATTTCATGTTGCAATCTTTCGGTCCCCATGAAACTGTTTGCCACGGGTTGAAAATCATTTTTTCTTGAAAGCTTTATCCAATCCAAACATAAAAATGTGTCACTTATAAAAATATATGGTGAAATAAAAACATTAAAAACAATTAAATAAAAAAAATCAACTTAATGTGCGCCATATTGAAATTTTAAGAAATGTCAAATTTGACGTTGAATTATTAATTAGTCAAATTATAGCCAAAGTTAAGACATCATTTTACTTAATTTCAATAATACTTTACCGATTTTCGCAGGTGATATATTTTTGTATTCGGGAAAAATGTATCTTTCAGAACGAAAAATAATTTTTTTGTCAGTGGCACACAAAAAAAAAGTTTCGGGGGGGGGGGAGGTAAAAAACTTCTATTTTTTAAAATTGGCGTCCCTCCTGAATTTCTAAGAAATGTAATTTTTGACACTTGAAGTATATTCTTTCCAGTTATGTATTTTTTCTGAATTGGTCTAATGGTTTTAAAGGAAATTGAAAAAATTCTGAGGCAAATAATAAAAAAAGGATGTGGTATTAGAATTGTACAGACTTCCGTGCAAAAAGCCCAAAGTCACTGTCAATCATGTAGGTTAAACAAACTCGTTAAAACGTTTTCAAACTTTCTTTTATTACGGACACGAATAAAATACGTAATAAATATTGATTTTTTTAATTACGGAAGTTACTTTTTAAAAAGTCCATCTATAAATTTTTAAAGGCTCATTTTGCTTCGCTTTTCTAAATTGACTGAAAAGTGAAGTAAAGGGAGAATTTAATAACGGGTTTTAATTAAAACATAAGAAGGTAATTTGGAAGGAAATTAAAGAAAATTACTTGGGTAAAAATACATCTTAAAAGCGTTAAAAAATAATTAAAAATACGGGGCTCGGTTTTATGGGTGCAGGGTTTTATTAAAGCTCGCGAGCCAGCCCCGTAAGAAATATGAGAAAAACTTTAGTCATATCATACCGTGAGAAATTACATTTGTAAACGTCTCGTTTAGTTGGGGGCTAAATACGTACCTACAGGTTAGATTAACGAACGCCCGGTCACTTTCGGTTATTCACTTATAAAAAGAACCATTTGCGACAAACGCTTGAAAAACCAAGAAAAGAATATAAATAAATATTTATTAAAAAGACTTTTACAGTGAGATTTACTAAGATCTAAAATAGTACCCCGCACAGGTCTAAATATTTACACCTGTAGGGGGTACTACGTTTTAAAACCAATTTTCAAAAAACACTTACTCATACAGAAAAGACACAAAGTTATTGATAATTTTGTATTGTTATTGCAAAATACCACTGAAAAACTGCTTTTTTTCTCAAAATACACCATATTTTAGGAGAAAATGCCCTAAAACTAATTTTTTTTGACAGGTTTCAAAATGGCAAATGGTGAATAGGCCAAAAATTTGACAGATAATAGCTTCATTATTTGTGTTTGAGGTTATAAAGTTGGTGATTTTTTAGACCACCTCAGGGGGGTGGTTTAAATTTATAGCCCCCAGAAAGGATTGTTTTGTGGCATTTAGTAATAAGTTCTTTTATAATTTCCGTAAGTAACTTTTTTTACAAGGATTAATTTACCTTATTTATTATCCCAAGTTGTTTATTACCCAATAAGACATCTCCTATTTTGTCCAGAAAAAACGCCATAGTTTGAAACCGTTTTCAGCACAAAAAATATATTTATGAGGGAGTACGAGGCAAAACAAACATAAGTGAAGGTCACTGATTATGCACAAAAAATATACCAAACAAAAAACCCAAAACAACTATATTAATTTATTTACAAACTGAAACTAAAACATTGAGGTTATCTTAAAGCTCAGTAGAAAAAACTTTCCTTACTCAAAGCGCACTCATTTCAAAGCTGTAGCTTTCATCAGTAGAGCTTGGTGCAAGCAGATGTAAAAGATCCGAACTCACTGTTTGTGATTGAAAGCAGCGCTAATATTTTTAAACTGACATTTTGACAATGACATAAGTGTAAAAAAAACTTGCATTTAAGTTTTTTAATACATTTTATAAATAAAAACACCTTTTAAATAAATGTAAAATTAGTCTACTCCTTATTTTATTATTACCGATCTAAATCGTTATGTGACATAAAGTATTAATTAACAAGGGTAAGTTTTAATTAGAGTGACATATAGTCCCAAGGTTAATTTATTCTACAGAGTGTTTACTACTTATACCCCGCGTGAGTTTAAATTTTTTAATTTTCTTTTCTTCTAAATTGAAAATTTTGTTTTAAATCCAACAAAAGATTGTGTTAAGATAATTATTCAATAAACAGATTTATTAAAATTCTTCTAATAAATAAAACTATGTCCAAAACTCAAGGAGGGTTGGTTTAAAATGCTTAAAACCAAAAATTTCACAAAACCTTTTTAGTAAATCTCACCGTTAAAGAACAAGCTTTTATTAATGCACTCAAAAGTAGAAAATAATTTTTGACCATAATAAAAGCGATGGGCGGAAATTAAAAATTTTCACTTCACGGTGACAAAGAGAGAACTACAAAAGAAGAACTAAATTCTTCTTCTATTTGAAAGATAAACATAATGCTTTCATCATGCTTTAAAATTTTTAATTTGCGCCCATCGCTTTTATAATAAAAGGTTGTTCTTTAAAAGTTTTTTTCAATAAATATTTATTTTTTAATTTTTAGATTTGTACCCTAAATCGTCCATCTTGAATCCGCCATATTAAATTTTTAAAATCTGATTAGAAATTCGTTATCTCCATCCCCAAGTGCCCCAACACACCAAATTTCAACGAAATCGGGTGTACTTCAACTGTACCCCCCTCCACCCCCTTCGAGAAGGGAGAGCTGCATATTTTATTACACTATATTCTTGTGTTGTCACCGCAACTATACAAGCATGCCAAATTTAAAGCCGATCGGATGTCCACCCTAACAAACATAGTTACATACAATGCAAGTTAAATAAAAGCTTGTAAAAAGATCTTGGCTAAGCCAGCAGGGTAATTTTGAGGGGCCATATTAGAGCATGAAGCTTAAAAATAGGTTTAGGTGGCGATCCAGATTTGGGAATTGAATACGAACGAAGACTGGTTCTTCATATTAACACTCTAGAAAAAGTTGGTGTCATTTCTTATGTGAGGCATTGCTAT
This sequence comes from Oxystoma pomonae, assembly GCA_963921995.1. Taxonomy (NCBI): domain Eukaryota; kingdom Metazoa; phylum Arthropoda; class Insecta; order Coleoptera; family Brentidae; genus Oxystoma; species Oxystoma pomonae. Next base: position 93,301,175 of record OY998166.1, on the reverse strand, counting down.
TTGAAGACGCATTTGGAGAAAATGCTCCGTGAGCTGATTTTTTTTTATATTCTAAGTTACTTTGGTTTAGAAAAAAATAAGTGTTTATATTTTAAAACACTTATGTTTGGTTATGTTGTTTTTGTGCAAAGAAATAATAAAGCGTATTTAGTTTTAAATTTTTTAAACTAGGGGCGTATTTGATCAATTTATTCTCTGATATTACATAATATCAATCAAAATTAAAAAATAATGGTTTATTATCATATTGAACAAACCCTACATTTTAAAAAGAAAGAACGCAAAGAAACTATGGATTTGCGAACTATAAAATTAATAATGAAAGTAAAACTCGTGGCATATCGGACAAAGCGTTTTTGTTTCTCACTTCATTACGACCAGGCCTCCAATGTTTACTGGAGAATCCAGACACCTACAGACCTGTTTCATCCTTATTAGGAATCATCAGGGAGTCATAGGATTATACCTGGCAGTTGAAGCTACACAGTAACCATGCACACCTCTAGAATTTAAAACAAAAAGTTTGTAATCCTTGGGGACGTAGTAACTGTGTGCGCCACCTGTCGAATAAACCGAGAAACAAAAACATCAAAATTGAAAAGTGCAAGACACCGTAATGTATATTTTGATGTTTTTGTTTCTCGGTTTATTCGACAGGTGGCGCACACAGTTACTACGGCCCCAAGGATGAAACAGGTCTGTAGGTGTCTGGATTCTCCGTTAGACATTGGAGGCCTGGTCGTAATGAAGTGAGAAACAAAAAACGCTTTGCCCGATATGCCACGAGTTTTACTTTCATTTTTATTTGCGGACACGAGATTCATTTTATTGTTTTTTAAATTAATAATACCCCTGGTATAATAAATTGCGGGTGTAGGGTCCTGTATTACAACACACTTTTAAAACTTTTTCAAAGAAAAGTTTTTTTTCTCGTTTAGTGCTCCAGTTTTCTGTTTTATATTGAAGTCTTGATTGACGTTATTTTTTCTTTTTATCATTCATGTAAAAAAAACATTTGGGGCAAAAAAATGGTGCTAGAAAGCACGAATAGTCCACCATAGAATCAATTATTTTATGTTGAAAGGAAATGCAAAAATGTAGCTTTGAAAGATTTGAACCTTATAACAAAATTTTTGGGTAATATTTACGAAAACTAAAATCTGAAAACCGCATATCAAAGCTGCTTTACTTCTAAAGTTATAATTAAAAAAAAATATTTTAACGTTTTTTTTTTCAAATAACTCGGAAACTAAACGTCACACGAATTTGAACTTTGGATAACAAGATTTGAAGTCTATATTCATGGAAACTGAAATCTGAAAACCGTATATCGCCACTTGCTTTTGTTCCAAAGTTACAATTTTTTTAATTATTTTATCCCCCTTTTCCCCCCTTAAACCCCTCATCACCCTACCCAAAAGTTAATCAGTTCATGGTCAGCAGATAGAGGATTAAGGAGTTCTTGTGTTATCGTGTATACCGACAGACAACTTTTTTTTTTCATCGATTTTGGTGTTTTGGAACCTTACCCAGCAAACACGGTTCCCTCGGGCCTTCGTCGGTCCGATGTCGATTGCCGCATTTGTCGTCATCGGCACGACGTCGATTTACGACATCGGACCAGCAGTATTTTTTGTCCGCTTTGCGATGTAAGTCCAATGTATGTTTGCCGATACAGCGTTAGACTGTGGCCCGTCGTCGGACCAATGGTAAATTTTACTTTTTGCTGACATCGGCATATCGTCGCCGTACGATTAATATAGTACCGACCATCCGCCCATAACTGCTTAATTTGGTCGGTCTAACGTAGGCAAGCTGGTCTCGGTCCGACATCGGTTAGCTATTCAAGTCCGACATTGGTTTCCTAAAGCGGTCCAACGTTGGCGATTGAAGGAGGTCCGTCGGTGGTAGCTGAAAGCGCTCCGACATCGGCAAACTAGAAAGTTTCGATAATGCGGATGCTTAACCAGCCGGGGTGGTTTAAGTGGCAGAAGGGGCGATTCTTGTAGAGAAGTACCACCATCTTGTCAAGTCCGCATTCTAGTTTTGGCGCCATCTCTACACACTAGGATCAGATAAGGTTTGCGTTAACATAATGGCGACTATAGTTAATCGGGCCTTCGTCAGTTGCCGATTCTCGTCCGATTATACATAGTTCCAATAGGACCGTCGTCGGGCCATCGTCAGTTGCCGATTCTCGACCGAAAGAAAGTTCCTATCGGACCATCACCGGCCCTAACGCAGATAAGGTTTGCGTTGGCATAATGTCGACTATAGTAAATCGGGTCATCGTCAGTTGCCGATTTTCGACCGAATAAATAAAGTTCCTATCGGACCATCGTCAGTTCTAAAGCGGTGTCGGCATAAAGTCGACTGTAGTAATGTGGACCTCCGTCAGTTGCCGATTATTGACCGAAAACTGAAAATCGAAATCTGACCAACATCGGGCCAGAGTGTTGTCGCCGATGCCGACACACTGCCGACGATTTGTGTTTGCTGGGTAGTAACTCATTTTTAATAAAATTAAGAAAAGTCAAAATTTTACGATTTTAATAGTCCTACACCATATTGGTATGGTGGACTAAAAACTGTCTAGTACTGTAAGCCTATTCTAATTTGAAAAAATGTAGACACCAATTTAAAATAGTAGTAGTTTATTTAGCGAAAATGAAGTTTGAGACGCGAGCCGCAGGCGGGTGTCTTAATTTATCTGAGCGCCCAATGACCATAACATGCGAGTTAGTGTACTATACTTTACCTACGACCAATGAAAATGTCATCATAAATATCAGAAATTATTAAAAATAACGCGAACACTCTTAAGTCAACAACCTTCATAACCTGAAGTTTTAAACAAATAAGGTTACTAAGGGACTTTTCATTTATCTTTAAAAAAAAAGGTTTTTTTTTTCTTAAAAATGCGTGATATGTCAATTTAGTAAGACTTATTTTTGGTTAGGTACTAAAATTATATTGGATTTATTTACGTTTAATAAATATTTATCGTCTTAAAAATATAAAAAAAATAATTTACATTTTTGCGTCAATTAGTGCTCTTATAAAATAAAGTTTCATCGCTTGTCACGCCATCTTGTGGTTTACGTCTAAGCTTCATTATTATCCTAGGAGCGTAATTATCAATAGGACACCGCTTTCCTAGCATTAAAAAGGGGTCGATAACGAAAAAAGTAGCCCACAGGAGGAAGTTCAAAAAAAGTCAAAACGAAGGAAAATTACAATACCCATGCCAAAAAATATCGAATTATTTGTTTGGAACAAAAGGCTTGCTAAGGATATTTCAAATTCATTTAAAAACCGCAAAAAAACCAACTAATTAGCAGTTAAACGAAAAGAATATGTTTTTACTAAATATATGAATTAATTTAACCATGCTTGGGTAGGCATTCAAATATTTAAATGTTGTTAATTAAAATTAGTTAAGTGGAAAGCTAAACCATTGTTTCGCTTAGAATTGCAAATCAATTTTTCGCGGAATTTATTATTTTATTGTCGGAAATATATCGCAGAAAAACTACCAAAAAACAAAGTACGGACGAAAATATTTCTCGGCTTTTTTTCTGTTATGCTTACTTTGTGGAAGCTATACAGGGTGTTTCACAACTTATATCAGAAACTTTTAGGGCGGTATTTACTAAGGACTATAGTTTATCGAAAGTTTGATCTGAAGGCTGACATATACATGGGTATAGAAAAATTTATTTAAGCCGAACCAAACCACAATTTATAAGATACTTTTACCGTGATAGACGTCAAAATGTACTGGAATAAGACGCATAGGGCCATTTTTTTCTTAGAACAGTCCAAATATTCCGTAAATATTAATAAAATATGGGTAAACAAGTGATCTGAGAAATGTCAAAGTGACACGGTATGTTGTATTTTGAGTAAAATCATCGTATATTATAGGCCACCGCCAAGAGGTGGTTTATCTGCTTTAAATTTTAAAATAATCATGATTTGGTTGATTTTTTTGTTCAAAATAAATATTTTGAAGTATTTTAATTTCAGGCTTTTTTTTGCTTCAATTGGGTATTCCAGCGCGTTTTTTAAGACAATGTATAGGGACGTATGATATCTCACTTTAAGTTGATTTAGGAAGATCACTGCTCTCTTAAATCAAGAAAAAAGCCTATACATATAAGTTTAAAATTAATTTTCAATAATTAAATGAAACCAAAGATTTCTTACATACACACATCTGGTTTGCTTAGGCGTTTACACACCTTGTCAGATGCGATTAACTACGCGCCTAAAAAATTAAGAAATTTAAATTTTTGTGGTAAGTGACAGCGCGCAGAAGCTTAAAAAGCAATTTTTGACGGTACAAATCTTGCGGTATAACCGCTGTGCGCTGTTATTTTTCAAGCAAGTAATTATAGTGTAAAACTGATTCCGGCATATTCACAAACCGCCCAAACGTAACATCTTCGCCCAAATTATATTTGATTCAGCGCAAATTAAATAGCGCATGTAAAAAATACTAATAATAAAAGTTTGTTTTTTTACTGTTTTGGTGGTTTTGCGCGGTTTTATGATTTGTGCGGTGATGTCATATTACGTGCCGGTAATAGGTATTTACGTCACTAGACCGGAAAATTGGTCTTTACAGGTCGACGCAAGAAATTTGTAGGGCGAGCCGCAGGCGATTCCTGTAAACCTGCGGAGACCTGTAAAGACACTTTCCGGTCGTGTATCGTGCGTACTTTTTTTTTTTCAAACGATCAGAAAAAACATTTTAGTATCTATCACTTTCGTCGACGTCTAGCCGTGTTGCGTAATTTATGAACAGTCCCCTGATATTTTCTGCTTCTTGTTGGCTAGATAGCCATTGCCGCTAAGGCCGGTAGTTTTTAAGATGAAAACTAAGAAAAACAAGTAAAGTTTTGTGGTTAGAAATGATTTTTGTATTTTTAACTTGTGCAAAATTGTATAAAACATTAGAAAAATTATAGTGTAGTGCCTATTAGTTTCACACAGCTAAATCAGTGATGATTGACGACCACTTATGGCCAACCATGGCCAACTTATCAAGCAAAATAATGATAAAAGAGCTCATAAAAGGCAGATTTCTAGGTTTGTTCTTTATTTACCTATATTTATAGTAGACACTTAATTTGAGAATTAAAAATGTGTGGTCGATTTTTCGGTGTATGTGACTCTTGAAGCAGCTTTTATTATTTCGTCCGGATTCAACTCATTTTCTAGATCTGAGTCCATTTTTGTAAACAAAACTTTTGAAACAAATTTAAAACAGCTTTTTTAGAAGTGTCAAAACATAGCCAACTTGGCCAAAAATGGGACCGGAAAAGTATCAAGAGACCGGAAAATTAAACAAAAAGATCCTTTCTGGAGAGTGGAAATATTTCGAAAAAACATGCCTTGTGATGTAGAACTTTCCGTATGAAAAATCGTACGGAAAGTGGCTATTTTCCGGTCGTTTGAAAGAAAAGTCTTTAGCGGTAAATTCTTGCGCGTCAGGGGTGAGAGGAACTTGTGATTTTAGAACTTTTTCTAAATTTTTATGAAAATTCGGAGATTTTTTGCAGAAGCATGGAAAAGGGAGAGCAATTGCCTACTGCATTTCTCCCAGACCTTGCCTTACGCCTAAACTTCAAATTGCAACCTCTTGGTGGCATCTATAAATTAAGTAATGGCGCGGGGAAGTAGGTAAGTGTTACAAGGGGGAGGGAAGAATTCGTAACTGCTTTTCGTTACCATTTTTAACTAAAAATGATAAATAAAATAATGAAATAACTAAAAACTTCAACATTACAAATATTTGTAATCTATTTAAAGAGGGAGGGGGGCGGAAGAAAGGTATAGAAAGTTTTATAAAGATAGACAAAATAAAATTTGTCAAAATTGGTGGTTCACGTGTTTATAGATGTAGAAGGCTTTCTTTTATTTCAGAAGGTACGGTTCTCGTTCAAAACGAGCAAAACGTCAGCGAGCGAAACGTCAGTTAATTGTTTTGACGGTTTTCAATCGATAAAAATACATGAATTAAAAATGTTAATTTAATATTTTCAGCATATTGAAGAAGTGTTGTGTAAGAATATATCTTTTCATATGGACCTCTGCAAATTTAGGGATAAAAAGCGATAAAAAAATATAAGTAAGTAACCCATTTAACAGAGTATGTTTGGTTAAAACGTCTACTATACGGGGATACACCCACCGTCAATTTACTTTTTTTAATTTTTTTCACGAAATTTTTGGAAAACCTCTGGTTTTTCCTTGCGAAATCATTTATTTGATTAGAGTAAGTCCAAAATTCCAACAAGTTTTATTTCAATTTAAAGAAAAATCCACAAAATTAGAGCGTAAATACAAACATATAAAAACAACGAGTACGCAGTTTTCAAAAGCCTCTTCAAAAATGTTTCAATTTATTAGGGAACCTTTTTCCAAGACATGACTGTACCAGTAAAAGTATGCAAATGATTCGTTGAAGTATGATACATATATTGGCAATAGCAACAACGAATTAACAGGCCATTTAGTTAAGGCTGCAGTGGCCGTCACAGGGGGGGGGGCGGTGAGGGCGATTGCCCTTCCCTTTTTGAGAATTTATTTAAGAAATCGCCGGTTTTTAATAAATTAGTAATATTTTTGATAGTTTTTAAAATTTTGGCATGCGGCGTTTTATTTGGTCGAAAGTTATATTCATTTTACGACTTTTGCGTAAAACTTTTCCTTTGCTTTTGCTCCGCCTTTGGGAAAGCTGCGACCGCCACTGAAGCTGGCGGTTAGAATGTGACTTGCAACATTCAGCGAGTCAGAGTCCAACCATCCGTCTTAACTGAGCGGCCACTTAACCGGTTAAAAGGTAAAATAATGGCAAGACTCTATTAATGTAAGGGGACAAAGAAATAAAATTTCAGCATTACAATATCCACTAATTGGCTATTTAATTTCCCAAGAAATTAATAGCTGTCTTCATTTTTTACAACAAAACACAAAACAAAATCATTAAAAAAACTAATACTTCGCACCACAACGCGACGTGATATTCAAAATTGAATCAGCTATTATTGCATACTTTCTGTGGTCCGATACGGACCACTTGCTTGATGCTCGTTGTTTGTTAGGTACTTGGTTGCCTTCAATGTACACTAGAAGGCGCAAAACTCTTGGACAATTTTAAGCGAAATAAATCGTCATTTCAAACACCGAGCAATATTAAGAATCCCGTCTTTCATTTTATACATAAGTTGTGAAACACCCTATATACAGGGAGTACAAGTCCAACTCTTGGGTGCGCTTTCACTGAGATGCGAGAGAGAATGCCAACAACCTCTCAAAATCTGCCAAAGATAGCCTGCTCTCGCGAAGGCGAAGATTGCGAACAAAGCCTGTGGCTCGGGCAGTCGGGCGCTCGCGCTATCTTTGTCAGGTTTACGCAGTTCTCGGCTTTCTCTCTCGCACCTCAATAAAGGCGCACTCAAGAGTTGGACTTTCTCGGGGGGGGGGGGGGTTAACCTCCCCCTCGGTGCGCCAGTGCTAAAATCTGCTCTTTCTCAATAAAATAAAAGCGGAGTCCAGTGAGACAGCTAGTGCAAAATGGAGATATCTCTGTCTCTTGTTTTTACATATAGTCGCAAGGAATAGATATATTCATATAAATGAGATCCTATAAGGGTCCTCCCCTTGCAATTTCCGAAAAAAAAACTCTTCTGGCCGCGAGCAGACTGCGACAAGCATGCGCAGTAGATTTTTCGCCTTTGGCTTTGCCTTGTTTTTCAAAGTTATTATTGTTACACATTTTGTGATCTTTTCTACATTACATACGCTATATGAGATATAGCGTTTTCGATTATCCTCCTCGTGAATCGCCTGGAGATTGGCCGGGGTCAGAGCAATGACGTCACAGATCATCTTTGGGCGCTCCGAAGCCGATCACGAGCTGTCACGAGCGCTCGGTTAACGATTAGTTCAAATACACGTACGATTTGTTCTCTGGTCCGTTTTAAAGATTAGAATTGTTCAGAGCGGATTGTTTTTTTCAAGTACATTTCTGAAAGAAAATGAGTGGAAACGGAACCACAGGAACTATAATACAAATTTTTGATGAGCTGGGCAATCAGTGCATTGACGGGAACAATCATATTCTTGTCCAAATCGTATATAATATATATATATATATATATAATATGTGTATACAATCGTAGTGATTCTACTTTTTTTCTACTCATTTTCCAGCAAAACAACAAAACCAAAATAAAACACAATTTGAATTAGGTTATGTCAATTTTACGCAGGATTTCCGGGCTCGGGCTTGATCTGTAGAAGTGCTCAGACCAAGTACCAGCAATCTCGCTTGGAGCAACAATGACTAATAGAACACGCGAATCTGGCAGGACCCCAATTTTTGAAACGGGAACGTGTGGTTTTTTGTGCGAATCATCACCAGTCGGTAGGGATCTATCCCGTTCTCGCAAAAAGTGGGAGATCCGATCCGGCGGGTTTCAAGTGAGAGAACACCGCTTTTTTCGAGAGACGCCTGCGCGATTTTCTAAGCTCTATTACTCGTTTTGTTTTTTTAATTTGTGTCTGTTGCTTTTATTAAAAGGATAAATTTAGAAATTAAAGGTAAGAAAATCAACGAGATTCTTTCACAATTTTTGATCCGTTTTGTAGGTAAAATAGTTGGAAAAAGTTCCTGCTCAACGTTTCGGGTGTTTGGCAATGAATTCTATGATAATTTTTTTTTTTGGATTATGTTATGTGGGACCTTCCTTTTAAAAGGAACGCCCGAGCCTCCTTCCCCACTAATTTTTATTACAAAAACTCAGAAAACCAACCACAGAGGTGAACTGCAAAAACCAAAGGACTTTTTCCCGAAAATGAGGTTAATTCGGCACTGCGGCCTGAGAAAATGTAATAGTTAGTTAGAGTAGGCCTTTAATATGAAAAATTAGTTCGTTTGTACCAAAGTAAACATGGAAACGATGTACACGATCCCGGGATCGATCACATCGCTTAGGAGAACGTTCCTTCTCTCACAATTGAAAAATTGGGATCCAGAGAGCAATGACAGTTGCCAAATCGAACACGCAAATCTTTTTCCGATTGATCCGGGAGTGCTCTAGATCAAGTTTCGAGCAATAATCGAAAACGCTAACAGTGGGATTTCCTAAGATCTAAAATAGTACCCCCACAGGTCTAAATATTTACACCGGTGGGAGGTACTAAATTTCTTTGAAAATATACCATATTTTAGGAGAAAATGCCATTGAGGTTATAAAGTTTGTGATTTTTTAGACCACCTCTGGGGAGTGGTTTAAATTTATAGCCTTCAGAAAGGATTGTTTTGTGGCAATTGGTAATAAGTCCGTTTATAATTTCCCCAAGAAACCGTTTCTACAAGAATTAATTTACCTTATTTAATTTCCCAACTCGTTCATTAATCTTTAAAACACCTCCAATTTTGTCCAGAAAAACACCATATTTTGAACCCGTTTTCAGCACAAAACATATATTTATAAACTGAATTTAAAATGTTGAGTTTATCTAAAAGCTTAATCATCAAACAAAACTTTCCACTGAAAGATCACACTTAAAAGTCTCAAAGCTGTAGTTTTCATCGGTACTTCGCTAATGACCATTTTCTCATGTTCACCAGAGAACTGGGCATCGTCCAGTTCGATGAGCCGACATGACTCTTTTGTGAACGCATCAGCGAATGATCATTGGATTCAGGTCTGTTTTTCATACTTTCGATAGATAAAAACCCCTTTTAAATAAATACAAATTTAGTCCCATCCTTATTTTATGATTACATATCGAAATGGTTTTGTGAGTATTAATCGCGAAAATCAATAAACAAGGGTAAGTTTTGATAAGAGTGACATATCAATTTTAATTTGCTCAAAAGAGTTTTTACCACTTGATCCCCTTTGGGTTAAAAAAAACTTATTTTAAATTAAAATTTACTTCTTAAATCCAACAAAAGTTTGTGTTAAGATGATTCTTCACTAAAAGAACAAAAATTAAAATTATTCTTATAAATCAAACTATGTGCAAAACTCAAGGAGGTTGGCATAAAATGCTTAAAACCATCAATTTCACTTAAACTTAGGACCTGTCTAAAATTTCTAAACCCTTGTAGTAAATCCCACTGTATAGTTACATGGAAGTGTCTCAACCAGAGCCTCAAAAAAAACACACGCAGCCAGGTAACCTCAATGTTTTATATATAATAAAATATAATAATAATAATAAAAATATATATATAAAATATATAAAAGGAAGCAGATACCCTCGCAAAACAAGGTGCTGAAACGCCATATTATGACCCAGAGCCCTACTGTGGACTCATGAAAAGCCACTTTCTAAAATTGGGAAAAGGACCAATTGTCGAAACACTGGAGACACACTCCAGGACCAAGACAGGCAAAAAGGTTCATCACCACATAAAAAAAAGAGCAGAAAAGCTCATAAACATAAACAGGAAAGACATCAGAAGAGTCGTCGGACTACTCACCGGACACTGGCCGGTAAATTATCACCTAAAGGTAATAGGAAAAGCAGAAGATGACCACTGCAGATTTTGCAAAACCGCAACAGAGAACGCAGAACACTTACTCTCTGAATGTCCTGCCCAACTCTGGAAGAGGCTTAAGCATCTCGAGGGGGTACTGCCATCTACCCATGAAGTGGGTCAACTATTCCTTTGGAAGAAGCCTTAAATTCTTGGACACGAACTAAGATGTAGAGTCATGCACAAAATTTCTTCAAAGGAAGCAGTGTCGTACGGCTAAAAGAGTCGAAACGACTCCTCCTGCACACAGCTTCCTAAACTTAGGGTTTCAAGAACAAAAATATACATTCTCCAAATTTGCGTTTTTTATAATCTTCACAATCCTTGATCAACAAAACTGGTTTTAAAAATCGTTTATGTGGTATTGAGTGTACAGTCAGCTGATCAATAAATGACTAAAAAAAATGGTACTTTCTTTTATGGATTTATTGATCAGAAAATTTTAAACTACATAATTTTATACAAAAAATATACCCCGCTGAATTGTTAGGAAGGGTACCCTCGATACTATTCATCAACTATAAATGCTTATCCTTTATGAATTTCAGATGATTTCAGCATATTTATTATGCATGTCTTTTCATTGCTTCCAATATTAAAAGCTTACCAAAGTTGGTCATGATTTGAAGTTAAAAAACAATTGCTCTTACAATGACAGGTTCAGTCCTGCAGGTTTCATTCTTCTTTAGCAGCGTGCAAATTGGTCGAGACCAACTATTCCAAAAATGGTGAAGCTAAGTTCTCATTTGTTTGCTTTTATTGTTTCAATAATGATCATGATGGTAATTTAAGGCTTAAAATATTTTGGCATAATTTAAGGACTAACGTTTTTGATGAAGCATTTTTTACTACGTTTTTCACATTTTTATGCGATGATATTGCTCACATTTTAAAGCTTTCTTTCCAAAGTTTCGATTTCTAGCATAAAAAATTCTAATTTTTCAAGTTTTGACCGTTTTTTAGGCGTACTGCCAAAAAACATTTTTTTTCTGTTAAAATGAAAAATATTTAGAGAGAGAAGACAGAATTTTGAAGGTAGATGTAGAGATAATTTAGTGACGTGCAAAAATTTTTAAGGTTGTTGAAGAGGAAACAAAGGCTATAAAAAAGTATTTTAGAGAAATATGGACATAATTTGAGGCAAATTTTTACTATATATTTCTGTTATGTCATATCTCTGTCATCTTGAGTGGTGTCGTTCATATGATTTTTATTTTGCAATTTTTATCCCAAAAACAGCAAAAATTGTAATTTTTCAAATTGTAAAGTGTGTAAAACATAAGGCGGTATTAATTTCTTTCAATCAAAGTTCTTTACAGTTTTTAAATTTACCGAAAAACGTGTCCTACTAAAGTGTACTTTAGCACATCTAAAAATAATTTAACAGGTATTTAAGAAAATTATTTTAAGGGTCATCATGGCTTTACCATAAATCCCTTAAAAAAATTATAAAATCAGTGGCAAGCTGTTGACGTTATTAGAAAACCGATTGCCACTAATTTTATACGGGCTTTATTGAAACAACAAAAGCAAACCGATTTTCTGCACTCTTCATGAGAATTTAGCTTCACCATTTTTAGAATAGTTGGTCTCAACCAATTTGAACGCTGCTAAAGAAGAATGAAATGTGCAGGAGTGAACCTGTCATTGTAAGAGCAATAGCTGATGAATAGTATTGAGGATACCCTTCCTAACAATTCAGCGGGGGAAGGGGGCGCGTCGGAAGGGGGGGAACAGCCTGCAGTAGTTGGTATATTTTTTGTATAAAATTTTCTGCAAATTTGGAGAATGTATTTTTTTTTTCTTGAAACCCTAAGTTTAGGAAGCTGTGTGCAATCTATAATCTACAATCTACATGGAAATATCCGAGTTCCAGTCTCAATGGAATACGGTATTAGTGGGTTTGTTGGATTTTTAGTGTTCTCTGTTTGAATCAGAATAGCATTAGTTTCTGGGTTTTCGGTAGAATATTGTATTTATACCGTTGCTAAAAATACTTTTACCCGTTTGATTATACATGGATATTCATCGCTCGGGGCCTTTGTGAAAATTTCAGCATTACTGATTTTACTATAATTTTAATTTTCTAGCTTTTACAATATTCTTTTAAATTAGCCCGAACTTTATTTTATATAATGAAATATTGGCAATATTGACTTTTTGCTTCATTAAGCTTTAATTTTTTAAATAAAAGCCAACAATGTAACAGGCTTGGAAAGGAAAAATAACCTCTTAGACCCAAATGTTTTACAATAATGTAATGGAAATAAAAAAATTTTAAAAAATTTTTTTCATCCAAAATTTTGACCTGCGGCCTTATATCTAAAATATGAACTAGAATGCTAAGGTTTCGTGCTGCACTTGGAAAATTAAACGTTTAGTTTAGAAAGACCTTTGAGTTAAATTTTGTTAAATGAGATGTGTGATTCGTGAACGATTCGTTCACTATGATCGAGTATTGAATGATCGAATCATGTTTGCTCGATATGAGTCGATTAGTTAAATGACCGACGAAGACAAAATGAATCAAAGGAGTGAATAAAATTGGAATGGATCAAATGACTGACTGACCGACGGAGACAAAACGAATTAAATGAAACTCAACGCGAAGAGAGTCAGACGGACAGACTGATTCAATCGGTTGCATGTTAGCAGCATTCGTTCCTTTGATTCGAATTCCTGCGCGCAGGGTAAACTGTATGAAAATTATGGATTATCACTGATACCAAAATAAATCATAAATCGGGTCTGTTGAAAAATACAAAAACCGTGATTACCGTTTCATTTTTTTGGGTATAGGCATTACGTTAAGATTCCTTTTATACAATAAAAAATGCTCTACTTTTTTTCACATCCTAATAGAGTTTTTGGTCAGCAGAGTATTTCGTATTTATTTGCATCGCGAATAGACTTTTTTTTTGGTCACCATTCTCTTTAATTTAATTTCAAATGATTGATTCAATGATCGATCGAAAAGCTTTGATCATTCTAGAAACGAATCACTGATTGTATAAATACTTCTTTATACAATGTTGAAATTTAACACCTAGTGACGTCAAGCAGATATGCAAAACCCTTTTAAATATACTAAAGTTACCTTTGTTAGAAATGACTAAATTTATTTTGAGTATATTTTTTTGGGTTTTTTGGGTTTTTTAGGCGTATAGATAAAGTATCCCTACTTATGTATTAATTTTTGGGTATGTTTTTATTTTAAAAAAAATCTTAATGCCGCCTAAATAGTAGTTTTAACAACTAGTGGCTAAAATAGTGCTTTTTTTACAAGCGTTGGTTTAAATAACGAGCGCTGCGAGTTATTTAAAAACGCGAGAAAAAAAAGCACAGTTTAGCCGCGAGTTGTTATCACTACTTTTTTTAATAACTTTATTAAAAAATCCAAGAAAAACAGGAAAATACTTTTAAAAATCTCGAAAGAAGAGCACTTCCCGCAACACACCATTTTTTGACTATAAATCAAGGCGTCTGGTAAATGAAATAACAATGGTGGTTTCCGTGGCGATATGCCTTTTTATTCGGTGACGTTCATTGTTGCGAAATTTTAGTCGTTGACAGTTTAATATTTTGACGATGTTTTTAAATGATCTTTTCCTAAATACTTGGTGAAAACTGGCGGAAATGGCTTAATTTTGAAGCAAGAATAATTAGATTTTTTCAATATTGCTATTTCCCGCTATTTCTCTTTAATTTTGGGTAAAAAATGGACCGAAATCTTTTTTTGCACCCGTGAAGTTTTTTTTGCATCGGTAACCAAAAAAGCCATGCTTTAGTTATCTGCAGACAGTTACTAAAATCATGTTTTTGATGAAGTTATAAAAAAAAGAATTTTTAAATGGCTAAAACTTTCTTTCATTATATACTTTTATTTCTAATCCCCAATCGTTGTTCGACCAGCCCGAAAATAAAACGGCCGAATTTAATCTGTCCGAAAATTAAACGCGCCAAATTACAAACACCCCAAACTAAAATAAAAAAGACGAACAAAATTTGGCCGAAAGGTAATTATACCAAATCGTATTTAGCCCACCGCTGACTGAACAAAACCCGGTTATTCAAATAGAAGAGGCGCGTGCTTAATATAATAATAAGAATATAAAGTAAATAATTAGACCCAACTCGACCTAATCCGGCAACGCTGCACCTCCGTGCCCGCGATACAGCTTGACGCAAGCGTATTATCAAGCGAGTCGGGATTTGTTCGGTCGGCGAAATTACGGGTCGGGTAAATTCCGTTTCGGCCGAATTATTTTTGCATAACAAATTTTCGAGCTGTTTTAGTTTTTGGAAAATTTTCGTTTGTTTGTTTCGACAGTATAGACTGTCATCTTCAGGGGTGTATCTAGGGTGGTGCTACAAGTATGGCGACATCTAGTGTCTATGGAAATTTAAGCAGCTACATGGAGAACGAAAATTTTTTTTAAAGAATAATGTAAGATGTAGTAAAAAAAAGGAAAATATAAAAATTGGGGTTGGGGACTTGAACCGAGGGTCAGGTATCCCCTGAAAATTTAGAAAAAAGGCGTCGCATTTTTTAATTATAACTAGTTAATTAAAAAATGCAACGCCTTTTTTCTAAATTTTCAGGGGATACCTGACCCTCGGTAATGTCGAGGTTCAGGTCCCCAACCCCAATTTTAATATTTTCCTTTTTTTTACTACATTTTACATTATTCTTTAAAAAAATTTTTATAGACACTAGATGTCACCATACTTGTAGCACCACCCTAGGTACACCCCTGAAGTCTGATTTTTTAATAAGACATCAGTGGAGAATGACCAAAGCTTTTTCATTTATTTCAAATCCCTCCTCCAATAAAAAAAACCTAATTTGAAATTAAAATGTGACCATAACCAGGCTTCTCGGGGGGGGGGGGGGTTAACCCCAACCCCCTCCGTTTGGGTGCGCCACTGGTTTACTCTGCATTTGTATGGGCAACCGCGAATAAAATATCAAAAATTGTTATTTACTGAATTTCAGAATCATCAGAAATGAATTTTGAAATTGGTCTTTAATGTCTCCTAAAATGAAAATTTAAATATCTTAAAAAATTAGATAATTGTTAGCAAGCCATTTAAGCAAATTAAAGCCTGTAGCTTCTAAAAGACCTAACCCGACCCCATGATATTTGTTTCTTGATTTTTTCTGTTATTTGTGTGCAAGTTTTATTGTAGGATCGTAAGAGCTAACAATATTAATAGGCATTTACGCCAGTAGACCGGAAAATTGGTCTTAACAGGTCGACGCAGGAAATTTACTGTAAACCTACTGAGACCTGTAATGATACTTTCCGGTCGTGCACCGTACGTACTTTTTTTTTCGAACGATCAGAAAAATCATTTTAGTACCTAACACTTTCGTCAACGCAGGCGCGTTACGTAATTTATGAACAGTCCCCTAATAAGAAAATGTTAGCCTTCTGCTTCTTATTGGCTAGAAATAGCCATTGCCGCTAAGGTCATAGTAGTTTTTGAGATTAAAACTAAAGAAAAACAAGTAAACTTTTGTGGTTTGAAATGATTTTTGTACTTTTAACTTGTGCAAAATTGTGAAAAACATTAGAAAAATTATAGTGTAGTACCTATTAGCTTTACACAAATTTTTTTCTTCTTCTTCTTTTTTCTTCTTTTCTCCTTTTCTTCTTCTTCTCTTCTTCTTTCTTCTTTTTTCTCTTCTTCTTTTTTTTTAGTCATTTAACTGTTATGTTAATGTTTCTTTTTTTACTTAATTTTATAAATTTACTGTTATTAGTTTTTTTAACTCAGTCTCTGTATTTTTGCTATAAGTAGTTATAATAGGATAATCTTACGCTTTGTCAACGAGATTGATACACTGTTATTAATCTTATATGATAATAAAGTACATTTCAATTCAATTCAATTCAATTCAGTGGTAACGGACGATCAGTTATGGCCGACCATGGCCAACTTATCAAGCAAAATAATGATAAAACAACTTATTAAAGGCAGATTTCGAGGTCTGTGGTCGATTTTTCCGAAAAATATGCCACCAGCACATCTTCATTAATTTTATTACCAAATTTAGAAGCGCTTTTTTAGAAGTGTCAAAACTGCCAAAAAAAACAAAAGCGCCAAAAGTTGTCAAGAAGAAGTCATAGCCAACTTGGCCAAAAATGGGACCAGGAAAGGATCAAGGGACCGGGAAATTAAACAAAAAGGTCCTTTCTTGAGAGTGGATATATTTTGAAAGAACATGCCTTATAATGTAGAACTTTTAGTACGAAAAATCGTACGGAAAGTGGCCATTTTCAGGTCGTTTTAAAAAAATAAATAAAAAATGACGCTTTTTATGTGAGAATTAATTGGTTTATCCTCTGAACCCTAATGCTTTTCGCATTTTCGTTAAATTATTACTAATGGACAAACAGTGTGAGGTTTGAGTGTGTATCTATTTTTCGATCGGATTAAAATGCGCTAAGTAATTTCGGAGTAAGTTCGGGTGTTAATGGGCATAAATTAGATAGGCTTTTAGCGCTTCCAAAGATGTGAAGTGGTGGATAGAGCACCTTTCAAGATGTTCAGAGTTATTAAGACGTCGTCATTTTCAGCCAATTCCAGAAAACTCCTGCTTAGTTCATAATTTAAGTTTTTTTATATTATTATTTTATAAAAGAAGAAGACATAATTATAACCCACAATAATAGCCAACCTGCCATGAAACAAGAACAAGAAAAACTTAAAACTGTTGATAGAGAATATTATTTTCTATCCATGCTTAAAACCAAGGTATGAAATTTCGAGGAAAAAACTATATGGAAACCCCGCCATATATCGGTGCCCAAATTTGAGTTAAAATTCATTACTGATTTTTTTTGGGATCATATACTGTTCACTCCAAATTCTTCGGAGAATATCAATATGGGGGCAAAAATTTAATAGATAGAGAGGTGGTGGCAATTGAGATGTTTGATTTCATCCACATTATAACTAAAATTGTAATTTACATCCATACGAATAGTACATTATAAACCTAGGGACTAAATTGCCTATTTTAATCCCGCGGCGAGTCGAGCTACAATTTGCCAAGGGATTAAAATACACTTTAGTCACGAGGTTTATATACTATTTTATGCACTTTAGAATGCGAGAAACTGAAAACAAAAAATCACAAAACTAACAGTAGACCACTTAACGGTACTCTAATTCAAAGATTGACAGCTCATATTACTGATAGTTGTCATTGATTTTTATTGTGCGATGGAAGTGGTGAAGTCCGGAACGGTGAGTTCAGAAAAATCGTACAGCATTTTTTTTGAAAATGAACATTGAAGGGTTCGCGGAAGAGGCCATCGCTAGCCTTCTTCCACAAAAATCTTACGAGGTTTACAAGAAACAGTTTCGTGATTACCGAAAATGGTGCGCTGAACAGCATGCAGATAATTTTACGGATGAAAAGGTGCTCCTGGCATACATCTGAAGCAAACATCGACATCAGCAAATATAGTAAACTCACGGCATTTCTAAAGCACACTTGGTCTAGAGAGAGAGAAAAAAAATATATAATCTTTAAAACATACACTTTTGTTTTTGATCCATCGCCAACTACTATTTACCGTAAAAAGTAAAATCCGCTATGCAGCCCTTTTCTGGGGTGCTATTTTTGGAAAATATTCTGGGAACCTTAAATAGCAACCTCCTATTTTGAATTCTCGCTGAAATTCTCTTTTTAATGGTACCCCATATCATAGGGTTTACTTTACTAATTTTCGAGATATTGGCTTTCAAAATGTCAAAAATTCAATTTTCAAAGGCCCACATCTTAGAAACTAAACAAAATATCTCTATTGTGTTTATTATCGATTTTAGGGGTTTTTTACGAGGGAATAAAAAATGAGAACAGTTTGACAATCTGACCTTCTACTTCATATTTTTGGAATAATATCGTCAAAATCACTGAATATCAATAAACTGTAAATAGGAATGTGCAAACGTCAAACTGTTGTCATTTTTTATTTGCTCTTATAAAACCCTCAAAATCGATAATAAACACAATAGAGATATTTTGTTTAACTTCTAAGATATGGGCCTTTGAAAATTGAATTTTTTACATTTTGAATATCTCGAAAATTAGTAAAGCAAACATTATGATATGGGGTACCATTGAAAAGAGAATTTCAGCGAGAATTCAAATATAAAGTCAAATATGAAGTCAAAAAAAATATTTAAGGGTTTTAGAATATTTTCCAAAAATAGCCCCCCAGAGAAGGGCTACTTAGGGCATTTTACTTTTTAAGGTAAATAGTAGTTGGCGATGTACCAAAAACAAAAATTTATGTTTTAAAGATTATATATTTTTTTTCTTAATACCCCTTTCTAGACCAACTGTGAAAGAGACAGAATGACCGAACTAGATTTAAGTAATGCATATGCTAATTATTTTTAATCAAGTTGGCCTGGAAAAAAACCCATAGACGAGGAATGTAATGGGCAGGCCAACACCGTTCTTAACTAAAACGCCTGTTAACTCCTATCGCCTCAGTGTCCTTTACCCTATTGTGGCTGCCATTTTTATAACCAAATTGACAAGTAAAACATGGATTTTCTGTCAGTTTAGTGTCAATATGGCACCGATCATAGGCTAAAGGATACTAAAACGAAAATGAGTTAACTGGCTTTTTAGTTGAGAACGGTGTTGGGCAGGCGCGTCGATTTCGTCAGTAGTGAAAACAACTGACAACCATCTGACAGCAAAAATGTAGGTTTATGTTTAATATTTTTGTTTACTTTTGGAAAATCTATTAAAAGAGTGGAGACTACCATAGTGTTTCCCGTACTAATAAAGCACGCAATTACAGAAAATACCGCCACAAAATTTTAAAACACAAAAACTCCACAATAACATAAACCTCGTCAAAAATGTAAACTTCTCGACAATGCCCAGTTTTCTCAGGAATTGGGTTCGGCATTGGGGCCATGTATGTCCTCGTGTAACGGGGTAAACCCCGGATTGAAACTCTCGAGTAAGGTTAAACTTGCGGTTACTCAAATTAATATCTTGTCATTAAATTATCGTAAGGTCACTACGACACCAGTCACGAATTTGTTAGTGCATGCGCAGTAGATTTTTGGTTTATAGCCTGGTGGCCCAAACAGTTTCAAAGCCAACCGCGATTTTGAATTTTGTTCTTTGTTTTTTAAAGTTATTTTCGTTACGACGATTTCCCTTACTAACCGATAAAGTTACTTGCGGGTGAATACCGTACCCCTTATAATGGACATGGTTGCCGACAGTCAAACGTTAACTAGAAAAACAAAATATTTAAATTGATTTTAGAATGCAAATATGTTCTATATTCTTTTTAATTGTAAAGATAGCTGTCAATTTCTGTTTAATCATTTTCTTTTGCTAGAATTTTGTAAGAAATCTAAAACAATGACTTGTACTGGCAACTGTGATAAGTGATTCCGGATTCCGATCTGTTTATTATAACATTCCTTTTCTTTCTTGTGATTTCTTGAGTTTTTAAAGATTATTAATAAATTGTTTTGGAATTTCCTTCTTTTATTGTCTTTCTACAATATACCAAATCAAAACGTGACTTAACACCCTAAAAATAAAAATAAAAACCAAAATTCTTTTTCACTCTGGGATAAAGGGCAACAACTAAGAATATTCTTAATCAATACATCTACTTCTTCATCTCCGTAAAATATGCAAAATAACATTACCAACATCTCAGAAGTAAAATATAAAAATAAATAAATAACAAAATGAATTAGTTACAAATATTTTATAAACTTAATTTTAAAAAATCGATAATAGCCAAAATTTATGTTGGTCAAAAAGAGTTCTTCTTCCCCATAACACAAAAAGATTAATTAAAACTTTGAGCTTTTTAGAGTAGAGGGCGACACTCGCGGGACCGTCAACTGAAACCGGTCACGTTTCGTGGGGAAACTCTCCAGAGAGTTCACCAAAGATTGTAATTTTTCCTTTTTTCCTTTTTTCCTTTTTTTCCCTTCTCACAACCAAGATTTGGAACGGATGCCTGGGTGCCCTTTTCTCTCCCGTTTTCTTCCCTGAAAAGAAACAACCATTAGTTCTTACATAACATTAAAACAAGTTGTAAAGACCTGAGTTTGGCCATACCGCGGTAATTTTCAAAAATTTAAATTTGATGCCTCAACCTTGACAGCTGTCAAGTGTCCTTTTCTGCTGTGAAAATGGAGGCAATGTTTGAAATTTCGTTACACGCTTTCTTACGGAGAAAATCTTCAAAAATTAAAGGTAAAAACTTTTAGATTTTAGAAACATTTTACATTAATTTTGGTAAGTCTCAATTTGATTATCGTACATAACCTAAAAAATATTTTAAAAAAAATTCTTCCACGTTACACCTTTTTTAAAATTAAAAAAAAAAATACAAAATACTTTTAACTTGTAGATTTCTCCACAAACAATGACCACGTAAACAAACTCTTGTCTGGTAAAACTAATTTGTTTGCTTCATGGTTGTATTCCACTTCATTTTCCGTCTCTCACTTAATTGTGAAGGGACAAACGTAATTGTTATTTGATTATTAAGGTAGGTTATACTCCTCCAAATGTACACTTAAATTAAGAAAAGACTCCTCATTTTCCTACCAAATGTCGACAACCAGTAAAATATTCCCACACGTAACTTTATAATTTTAGTTTAGAGCTGAAGATGGGTTCTGCTGAACTCGAAACATGTACTCAATAAGTAGTTGATTTATTACATAAATCATTTGTGGAGAAGACTGTGTGTTTTACTCCTACTTTCCTGATTATTAATAATTAAATCTCACGGTAAAAACACGAGAATTTTAAATGAAAAATATTATTGGACAAATTCTCTTTGTATAAATCTTGATAATAATAAATACCGTATAAGGTCGTCTATAAACAAATCAAAGGCTGCCTTAAAAATAACGTGATGTTAGCTACGTCACAACGCGTTATTAAGCGATAAAGTCACCTAGCGGGGATTTATCATTTCATTTAATTGAAGTTCGCCAAAACACTAATCCGCCTGTTCTTCCAACGTCACAATTCTTATGTAAACCGTCCGTGTGTTTGCGGTTTTTTACGGCAGCCCTTAACCATATATGAGGTTCAAATGTCAACAGTGTCAAATAGCGGTACTCGTCAGGCGTTTTCGGTACGACCAAAAATGATCTATTTTATTTATATCTATCCACCCTCGTTTTCTTCTGAGCATTTCGCGGATGCGGGGGTTCGGAACCATAGACATAAGAGAGGGGATAGATAACGTCTTCCACCTGCGCGACCGTTGAGATTTGTGGGGCGGTCATTTTTATGCTAGATTACTTTTTTTTTAGTGCGAATATCTGTTGATTATAATATTGTTTCATTTATTTTTTTTCTGTGGTTTAGTATCAAAAAAATAACAGAACTTCTTCACACAGTCTTCTTAGGGCTAATTTTACAACCAAAGGTAAAACTCCAGATTAGACCATAGTTTAAACTTCAGTTTAATCTTTGGATTGAACCATTGGTAAACAAGGAAAGGAAGAAAAGAAGAAAAGAAGAGCTGTTGGATTAGCTGTAGGATTAGGAGGACAACAAGTTTTGGTGGCAAGTGGAATATAGGGTTAATTATTTTAACCATATTTTTAAAATTGCATCAACTAGAGTCAATCCCATCATAGTCACCAAATTTGATAAAAATCAGTGAAGTAGTTTTGGATATATCAGCGTTAGTTACAGAGAGACATACAGCCAGACGCCACTACAGAATTGTCAGAAACGCAAAGATATACAGTATATATATACGTGTGAGCTCGGTGTGAGAATAAATTTAAACTTACTGGTGTCTGCATGGGGTTTTCCAAGTCCTGTCGAATTTCCTCGTGCACAAACAATTTATCTTTTTAAAACCTACATCGTCGTACTCCTCCAAAGGATTTGTTCTAGGGCGAATTATTTTTGGTCTTTTTGGTGCCTCAAAAATGTCAATAATTTCGTTATCTTCTTCATCCAGTTGAGCAAAAATAATTCCTAGGTCATCGATCATAGCGATTTTACTAAATACTTACAGTTTTTTTACCAAAAACAAATTTTAATTAAATTGTTAATAACTATTTTGAGGTTAGAATATTTCGGTATATAACCATTAAACTGAAGTTTAACCCACACCCAGACCGCCGGTAATGGTTAAACCGAAGTTTGTTGGTAAACTGCACCTATTCAACGTAACATCCGTGGTTTAAACTGAGATTTGACATTTAACTATGAGTTGTAAAATTGCGCCTTATCCAATAACAGAACTTCCTACGCTATTGTATCAGTCCCGGGGACTGATCCCATCTCCTGAAGAAAGGTGCTTTTTCTTGAAACCTCTGAATTTTTGATAGAATGGAATGCGCGATCACCGCTCAAGAATACGAACTGCGTCGACTTGGGATGTTCTATTTTTTTCGAAGATTATTTCACTTCTTCATATTTCGACCAATCACAGCAACGTATTTTGACGTAAAATAATGTTTTATAGTGGAAAAAATTACATTATAGGTCAATTTTTCTGGAAAAACTTTGACCGGTTGTCAAACACAAGGTATTTTTGCCAATACATTTATTTTTAATTTTGTGTCTTTCAATAAATAATCTTGCCAAATACCATTCGTAAATCGTGAATCTTTCCCGTAGAAAAAAATCAGATGCACTTATGATAGTACCCGCGAAAAAAAAAATATGTGCCACTGGGGAAGAAATATTATCCCTTTGATGTGTAGGTGCAACATTTTGGGATTTGTGGGTCATGGGATGTACAACTTAGAGTAATGCCTTTTTCATAATTGGTATGGTAATTGCAATAGTCGTGATTTTAGTTATAATAAAGGCTCTGTCACTGTCCTATTAACAAGGAAGACAGTGACAGAGTGTCCCTTACAAAAAAAAATACGACTATTGCAATTACTATACCAATTATGAACGATACTTAAAACTACTTATTCTATAGCAACAGTTTCGATTGTAATCCAATTTTTTTCAAGCCCTATAATGAAAAACAAGCAAACTACAGAGCAATAGATTAAAAACAGTCTACTTACTCGAAAATTTGTTTGGCACATACGTCGTCCAGCGTGACTGCTGAAGTGGTCAAGAGTTTGCTATATACTACGGAAATGGGAAATTTGCAACAATGAAAAAAATCCATGTCATGGTTTTGAAAAAAATAGGTTTGCAAATTTCCTATTAGTCCAAGCAATCTATCCAAGTTCCAATGCTTTAGTTCGGAATCGGAGCGAACAGGATGAAACTTTGAGGGTAGTTAGGGCCGATATAAAGAAGCTTCCGCCATCTTGAATTTAGGGTTGCATTTATTTTTCGCGAGTTACGGCTTAAATATGCAGTTTACGGAAAAGTATGCCCAGTGATTTATTGTAGATAATAAGGTTCCCCATCGAAACTATAAGTATAAAGCAAATCATAAATTAATTATTTAAACAATTATGATCATTTTAGTGAAAAATTTAGGGGTTGAACTACAGTTTTTTGACTTTTTTAGCCTTCCTGTGCCATTTATGAAAAAATATAATCAGGAGATAAATGTAGACCTTGAAAAGATCTACAATATTCATCTCTTAACTTTTTTGCGTATCATTCTTCATTTTCGCAGTGCGGCGCTCCGAATTCGCGCGCGCTCACCCTCAGCGCCTGAAAGTCGAGCGTGGTGCGGCTGATATTATAAACCGAATCTCGCAGAACTACTTTGGTATAAGAGAAGGCTCAATGAAACTTTGTGGGTAGTTTCGGTACATAAGCGAGAAGATAAATCTACGTTTTAGACTTCATCCCCCCAGGGGTTTTTCCGCCATCTTGGATATACTACGAACATAGACTCCTGCAGCAGCCACGCTGGACGACTTATGTATCAAACAAATTTTCGATAATGTAGTTCTGTCTTTTATGTAAAAAAAGTTCTTTTTAATATTTTTATTTAATATTGTCTATAACTCTATAGTTTGCTTGTTTTTCATTATAGGGCTTGACAAAGATTGGATTACAATCGAAACTGTTGCCATAGAAAAAGTAGTTTTACTCTAAGTTGCACTTCCCATAACCCATAAATCCCCAAATATATAATAATGAGGGAATTGAAACAAACACTAATTTTAAATGCAACTTAGTTGAAATCCGAAGTGAAATGTGCTCGCTAGATCGATCGCTTGTCGTTTCAGATATTTTTTCCTTTGTTATTTATTGGCAGAAATACAAAAAAGGTGAGTACACTTGATTTAAAAAAAACTCATACATGCATTTTTTCCTATGCCACAAAATTTAGCTTTCCATTAGTGTATACTATTATAAGGCACCACCAGCTTAGTATGCCTGACAGCTTAAAATTCAGTGTGACATCCTTAAAAATGCCACAGATATCAACATTTACAAAAGTTCAAATTATCACTCGAGTTATAGAAGACGGCTGGTCTATAAGAAGAGCGGCCACCCATTTTGGAGTTGATAAAATGACGATAATGCGATGGAAAAAGCGCTGGATTGAAAATAATTCTACGGATAGGAAAGATGGATCAGGACGACCAAAAATAAGTTCTAAAGTGCAAAATGAGAGACTTATTGACCATCTCAGACAAAATCCTTTTTCAACGTCGGTTGAAGCAGCTAATGTAACATTATTTCCGGGTTCTTTAGCAACAGTAAATAGAAGAGTAACGAAATCAGAAGTCTCTTGTCGAGTTACTGCAAAGAAGCCTTTTCTAACAGAAGAACAAAAACAGGCCAGAAAGATTTTTGCACTGAACAACATTCTTCGTGATAATGACTTCTAGGGGAGGGTGGTTTTCACTAGCGAGAAAATGTCTTCCACCAAATTCTAGGTTTGAACTCGAATATACAAACCAAATTAAAAAAGCTGGACATTTTTCTGTAAACATGTGGGGCTGGTGTAGTGTTAGAGGTTTGGTTTTTTTTTGGAGAAGAAGGAAGATTTAATAGTGAACGATATATTGAAATCCTTGAAAACGTTATGCTGCCATCTGTACAGGCTTTACATGAAAATAATGACTTCGTTTATCAGCAGGACAACTGTCCAGTACACACGGCTAATGTTGGTTGCCAATGGTTTCAGAATAATAATATAGAAACACTTCTTGGGCCAGCCAACAGCCCTGACCTTAACCCAATGGAAAATATATGGGGTCGAATCGTTAAAATTGTAGCGTACTTTTTTATGATGTCTGATTTTGTAGGTACATTTGCAAACGGCAGCTCTAGTGTTTTTTTTCGAAAGCTGGGATGTAGGTTGTTTTGAACATTTTTGTAAGTTGTCTTTTTCTAAACTGAATGGACGCCACTCGTTTTTTTTTATTTGAACTATATGTGCTTTTGTTTTATAAAAGAAAACGAGAAAAAAAAACAAAACTTAATTTATGTTGTTGAGTATTGAAAACAAGGTTACTGAAAACATGGTGGTAAGAATACAAAAATAAAACATCTTTTTTTTTTTTAACAAATGGAAAACTGTTGTTTTATTTCATGAAAAATAAACCTTTGAACATTGAATGAAAAAATAAGTAGGAAGACTCACTAATTCTTTGTGTTTGTATTTTTAAAGAAAATTTGAACACCCAAAAATAAATGCCAAATTAGCAAAGATTTCTCGTGTAACTATAAACAAACTGTCATGAAGAGGGACACCTGGATTATGGCCATAAATCAGGGTTAGGGTAAAAAAAAATATATGTCATTTATATCCTTGCCAAAAGGTTACATGTTCTAGTTTAATAATTTATGGGTTTATGTTTAATTTTATGTTGAAGGAAAGTTTTTAGTTTACTATTTTTATGGGTTTATGTTTAATTTAATTCAATTGAAGAAAGTTTTATTTACTTAATTAAAATTAACCATGAGTTTTGACGGCAGGAGACTTCCTTGGAGACATGTTATTTTGGGGTCATATTATGACAAAAAAAAATGATTTGAAAAAATCTTGCCTGGCATTGAAAATCCATGCTGTCTGTAGGGTAGCCAGAAAAAGCCTTCAGTGGAGACTTGAAGTTATCTACAGGCTGATGCTTGGTAGAACTCCTGGAGCAGGCAGGCAGGGACTTTTAATAAACTGCAGCCAGAGGCTTGAGAATCAGAGGCGTGATGTAGCCGGAAGACCCTATGTACAAAAAGTTCATTAGAATTTTTTGTCCATGTATAAAGAAATTTTGATAGTTTTTTCCTTCACTTTTGATCACCCATACAGATCCAGTATAAATGGGAAATTGGGAAATACGTGTCCACGAGGTTTCAGGTGGACCGGAAAAGTGAAAAAGAATATGACAGTCCTAACCCGGAACTCAGCTGATTTTTAAAGGAGAAATATGGTAAGAAACAGAAAATTGGGTTCGTTCCGAATTAACTCAATTCGGTGCACTCAAGGTCAAAGCCAGATGGAGCAATTTTATTTAAAGGCTGTTTTCACGAATGATCAACACCTACTAGACATTTATATATGAAAAATATTTATTCAAATGGCCAGAAAAATAAAAATGTTACAAAATAATATACCAAAGGAATTGGAGACCACGAAATTCTGAAGAGTTAAACGATGCTATTTATCGCGCATTTGATCAGCTCTTAGAAGACCATCAGTATTTTCAAAATTTAACCTTTTCAATGCCCAGACGTTTGCAGCTTGTAATAGAGAAAAATTGTGATCCTATTAAATACTAAATTATTTATTTTAGTTCTTTTTCAAGTTAAAATAATTAGTATTAAGTTTACCATCGTTTTTGTCCTAATCCAAGTTTCCTATTCATTGAATTATTTTCAATCCAGCGCTGTTTCCATCGTATTATTGTTATTTTATCAAGTCCAAAATGGGCCCTCTTTAGATAACAGCCTTCATCCGTTACTCGATTGGTAATTTGATTGTTCAATAAAGAATAGTAAAACATTATTTTTGCTGATTTTTTAGTATTATGCAAAATTTAATATAAAAATAAGGTTGCCTTTAATTTAAGTAAAAAATTATTTTCAGTTTTAGAGACCTTTTTTAAACAATATGACAAATTGTCGTACTTTTGAAGTTTTTAGGCATTTTAGCTGGTAGTCCGTATAAATTATACACTTTTATAAACGTCAATTTTGTGACTGCACGTATGCGTTTTTTTTTTAAATCAAGTGTACCTACCTAAATTTTATCACCTACTTTTTTGGGTTCTTCGCGAAGTTTTTCAAAAATATGAAAATTCCTAAAAAACAAATTTTTTACAAAATGAAGGGAAAATTTAGCGCCCTAATCAATTTACAGAAAATATTTGTGGCGTAGAGGGCAAAGGGTGAGGGAATAATTCGGAAAAAAGTGTTTCCTCGACCAGAATTTGAACCCTGGTCGAGGAAAAACTTTTTTCCGATTTATTCCCTCACCCTTTGTCCTCTACGCCACAAATTTTTTCTGTAAAAAATTTTTTGCTCGTTTGTCATTGGTTTTTAAGTAATAATTTTTATTTAAAAACCACTGACAAATAAACAAGAAAAAAACTTCCCTACACTGATAAAACGGGACCAACCCACGACCGTAGGTTGAAAATTTGGGGCGACCAGAACTCACACCGTGCGTTACTATAGCACACGGTATGATTGTCCCAAACCATTTCAATTTAGCTGGGAGAACTCAGCAAGTCGTGAGCTACCACAATTCAGGTCTGTGGTAATTCATGGTCTGGGCTACGATAACTCAGGGCCTGAATTGTTCTAACTCATGATTATGGTTTATTTTTTCCGCCGTCTAATAAAATCCAGGAATTTATACATGTGAATCCGATTATAGGCGGTACTTGCCGAATGTCGAGTTTTGCACATATTCGGGCTTGCGGGTTGCTTTGGCTGGCGGTTGCTAGCTTTATTTCCAATTGAGATGTAGTTAGTGTAGATCATATGTGTAAGTATCCTGGCCGGTGCAGCGGCAGGTTCACGAGTGAAATATATTAACGTGTTTTATTGTATTTTCTAAATAATATCAAAGTGTGGAAAGGGTCTGTTTTGTTTTTAAACAGTTTGACTGAGATTTACTAACGCCGCTAACTCTTTCCTAAGCCTAATTTATAACTATATATATATTTCTGTTATTTTCCTGAGCAAATTAGACTTAATGACGGCTGTAGCGTTATAGTTCAGCCTTTAGGTTTTGTTTTTAAGGCTATAGTTTCTCCCCAGATTTTAAGTAAAAAAAAGTACAACTGGCAACGCCTTGTTCTTTAATTTTTTATTCTTTTGCCAGGGTGCACAGGGAAAACTAAACATCAGAATTAGCTGAAATTTTGCAGGGGTGTATATATAATATCTGAAGAATTTTTCAAAATTCTCAATTATTTTTTCTTCAAAATAAAAGCTCTGGTGCTGTCATCTATCTCAAAAGCCTCAAAATAATTGCGGTTTCGAACAAACCCGATTTACAAAAAAAGGGAGAAATACTCACATTTTCCTCTCGATTACATTTTTCCTTTTTATATTTCCTTGCTTTAGCGATAATAAAAACTAACCTTTTCTCTAAAAGCCCGTGCACTCCGGAAAAGAAAACCGATCAATCAATCACACGCAGTTCAGGTGTTACTACTGGTAACTGCAGGTATTTTGTCAACAAACTTTAAATCGGGCCGCAGTGAGACAGAAGAGTATTTTTACATTTTCTGACAGAAAATCAATTATTATTGAAATTATGTTTATCTTTCAAAAATGATTTTTCAAAAACATTGTTCTAAAACAAATATGAAACCACTCCGCGTGTGCGGTCGCCCTCCGAAAAAGGCCTAGCGCTGCGCGGGCATTAACCCGAGTCTATCAAAGAACCAAGAGAACTTTACTGGCTCGCTGGGATTAGTAGGAATTCGCATAGAAACATTCGGCGCCCATAACCCCACATAACTTTGTTTTTATTTTGACTCAACAATTTTTTTTTTAATTTAAATTATTGCGGCATAGTTATGTGCAAGTATACTAGTGAAGTCTTGGAGTGTAAAGGATGATTTTAGAACCTCAGTTTTAAAAACACAACGGATACTTGAGTACTAACAAAACAGGTCAGTAAAGCTCCATTCAGAGGTTGGAAAGACTCTTGCTAGTCGTTGACGCTCCTGTTAAAAATAGAATACGATTATTTCGTCTAGCGCCAGTAGCCGATTTTTAAATCTGCATGCTTTTAAGTTAACCTTTTGTCGGTATCAGCTAGCGGGAGTGCTTCCAATTCAATGATAAATGCACCTGTAAATGCAACCTTAAACATTACAGTTACTTTAATATGTAGTTGGGTAGGGTTTTTTTATCAGGTTATTCTGCAATAAATGGTTTTCTTTTATTTTAGTATTTTCCTTGGTTTTTTAGCAGCGTAGAAAGCGAAAAGTAAAAATAAGTAACCTAACCCCAAATTTTTGATACGCTGCTAAAAAATCTTTGGTGTCCCACTGTGGATAAACATAAATAAAGTCTCCGCGTTGCCATGGAAAACAAATTTAATGACGTAAAATTTTGCAAAAAAATCAGGTTGAAATAGTTAAATTGATTTCCCGTACAGTGTTGCTAAAAAAAATTCCCCAGATTGTAACTGCGACCTTAACACACCATATTTATATTAAAATATTTGATTTTGTTTATATTTTTCACAGTGAAATATTTTCAAACGCTATACTTTAGATTTTTTTAAAGTTTTTTTATGTAAGGGGTTTTCCATTATAAACCATATAGTCTTATCTTAAATTTAACATTTATTTTGCAAATTGCATATATATGTTTTGTTATGTTCAGCGTAACACCTTGTTTATTGTGGGCTTTTTTTGAATTTAAGAGAAATTTAAAAAAATTCGTTTAGTTTTTGAGTTATTCAGCATTGTTGGCAAGGGAAAAGCCTGCTTAGTTATAAAAATGACACAAAATACAGGGCGTTTCATTTAAAGTAACAAAATGTATGTACAAAGCCTAAGTATTCTAATACTTACTAATTTGTCAGGAAAAGTGATGATTTCTTTTGAATGCCCTTTTAATCTTAGTTTTGTTTTATTTTTAAATCACAAAATATTTTTTTTCAGAAAAACATGATCCACATTTTTAATGCTTTCTAGTTGACGGTATGTTTTTCATCTCTAGTAGCGTTCGTGCTGGAGATGGAAATTAAGATTTTTTTCTTTGCATTTGCATTTATTTCGTCGACTAAAACATTTTAAACCTTGTAGTTTCTTATATAAATAAAATAAAAAATAAAAATAAGTTTTGGTTTTTGAACCACTGTGGGTAACTTTGAGCAACTTGGAAAATTATATGTTGGAACTTTTCATGTGTCTAAACTAGATGTTGAGTTCTGGCAGCTCAAATGGCCAAAAAAATACATTCAGTGTTTATGCATATTTTGGGCTACTACAACAGACAAACCGTGTTTCCCTGCAATCCCTTGGACTTGGTTCTCACAGCCCAGAGGTCTGGGCTGTCCTCTATTGGCAACACGGTTGGGTCTAGAAGAACATATATTTGAGTTCTCGTAGCCAACCATTTTTCTCAGTGTAGGAATGTACGCAGTTGGCTTATAAAATATTTAAAAAAACATCTTTTTGGCGAAATCCGCCACAAACATATAGATTTTATCTATCTTTAGGGTTATTTTGAAAAACAGCTCAGCAAAAAGTGTGTCCTAAAGTTTTTTTGTAGTATCTACACTTTTCTCACAAAAAAAAATCTAATATGAAATTCTGCAAAAATGGTCAATTTGATTGGCTTTTTTTGTACCAAGATTTTACCAGGAATTTGGCAATAAAAAATTAAAATATTAAATGCAAAAGATAGCTGTGTTCTCTGCCTGTCTGCTAGTAGTACAAAAATTTATATAATAATGTTCACTTTGTTAAAGTGACAGAATTTGTCCATAACCATAAGGTTTATTCGCTAAGCCATAAAAACTACGAAAAAATTAATTTTAAAAACGTTTGAGATTTTTTACCGATTTGAGTTAAACAAACTGAATTTTATACATAATCGAAATGAATTTTTGCTTTTGTGGTGGCCATCTTGAAATCCAAGATGGTGGACGAAATTAAAATCAACTTTTATGCTCGATAGTTATTTTCTGCGTTGATTTTAATTTCGTACACCATCTTGTATTTCAATATGGCCACCAAAAGAGCAAAAATTATTTTTGATTATGTATACAATGCAGTTTTTTTAACTCAAATCGTTAAGGAATCTTAAATGTTTTTAAAAATTATTTTTTTTAATGCTTACTAGCAGTCAAAGAACACGGCTATGTTTTGCATTTGGTCTTTAATTTTTTTATTGCCAAATTCTTGGTAAAACCTGTGTGTAAAAAGGCCAATATAATTGACCATTTTTGCAGATTAACCAAAAATTTGTTTCTGATTTTTTTTTTAAATTTTGAAATATTAAAAGCAAATCCCTAAAAATATAAACGGGCTACAAAATAGTTCATTTGAAATTTTTTACTTAAAATTGAATGCTTTATTATATCCTATTTTTTAATTTCTTAAAATGTAACTTCTTTAATTTGGAAAAATGTTGGCATTTTTTTACAGGTTTATAGGGTGTTACTCTCTAAGATGTATATGGAAGGATTAGATTTTTATCTTAAATAATGGTGCTGGATGATCCAAACACAAAAACACTTAATTCAAGAAATATATATTTTTTTCTTGGAATCGACCAAAAAGTGAAGTGTGCGCCAAAAATAGGCAACTTTTTTCCAGGTTACCAACCTCTGGACCTTCTCCGCACGGCGGATTCAGAGCTCCGTAAAGTAAGCGGTATGAGGTAAGACGCAAGGAAAATACACCATAGCAAACGCATGCTGCTTTTCATGGTGTTCCAAAGGCCGCAAGCGGTAAGCGGTAAGAGCAGTATGCCTTTTCTTGGTGCGTTCGTTTATCTTCGTTTATTATCGTTTAAAAAACGAACGCCTTTTTCCCAACCTTTAAATTTCTTTTTGTCTTTCTTTTATTTAACCCAACCTTCAAATTTCTTTTTGTAAAGTTTGTGTTTTCATTTTTCTCTCGCAAGCGTTAACGTTTTCCATCACGAAGACTGTCTTTGCCACATCAATAAACCAAAAATAATTTTACTTAGCTTGTTGCACAATAATCTTGTAATATTGTTCGATGCTTACGCTGATGTTGTATAAAAGATTTTCTTCGTTAAAAATTTGAACGAACGGCATTGTAGAAACTGATCAAATGTTAAAAAAAAACTAAACTCGGCACTACTCGGTAAATAAACAAAATTTCTAGGTTAGAATTTCCGCAGTTTGACAGACTCGATATACTCCCTTAAAAAGCATCGAGCTAATCGAGGAGCTCTCCTCGCTCGCTCGGTCTAAAAACAAACGCGAAAAAGTGCGCACGGTTTGCTCGATTTTGAATAAAAAAACGGGAATTTGCCATTTTGGAGCGCACAGTGTGCATCGATCAGATAAAAGAACGCACCAGCTATGGTTTATTTTCCTCGCGTCTTACCGCATATCTCATGCCGCTTACCTTACGGAACTCTGAATTCGCCTTTAAAAGGCGTATATTTAAGCGAGTAGGTATACTTTCGGCCACATAAAATGCGTACAGCAGAAGTTAGCTGGAGCTCTGCTGAATTTAAGTTTTGCTAATTGCGTTGCTTTTTGTAACTGACTTTGACGTTTTCGAATTACAGGTTAGATCTTTTGATGTTGTAAACACAAACATAAGGAGACTGGGCACAGTTATTTACTAAAAAATTAATATACTAATGAATAAAACAATATTTTTAAATTATTTAACATTTTATCATAAAAAAATATTCTTAAAGCTCATTATGAACAAAACAAGACCACAATTGTTCGAATAAGAAAAAAGTATCGAGAAGAAGGAACTGTTTGGCGAAAGGAAAGCAATAACTTAATCATAGTCAGCGCACCTCTGCAGGATCAGTAAACTTGAGTAATCAGTCAGACAATCAAAATTGTTCAAAATCAAAAAGAAATTATTAAAACACTGCGTAAATTAAAAAACAAGAAAACATTTATTCAGTAGCGTGTCATTGCCCCGTCAGCCTCGATAATGTTTGCCAGTCTTCGTGGCATGGAAACTGCTAAATTTTGAAATAAATTTGGATTTGAAACAATGACTTCGTCGTACAATCTGACTATGAGCTTCATTAAGTGGTTGGAATTTCTGGGAACAATATTAATTCGTGTTAACATTTTTACTATAAGGCCCCACACATTTTCCATGGGATTGGCGTCAGGAGTTTTTGCCGGTCATGTCAAAACCTCGATATTGTTTTGCTGGAACCACTGTTTAGAAATGCGTGCGGTATGGATAGGACAGTTTTCCTGTTGATACACAAAACCTCCTGGATGAAGAATGGGTGCTTCTGGAAGCATAATATTTCTCTTCATATCAACATAAATCTCAGCCTTAAATCTTCCACGGATTCTAAAAAGAGCCCCATGTCCTCTCGCTGATATCCAACTCCACATATTTACGGAAAATCTTCCAGCCCGGTCTTCGTTCCCAGCAATATATTTTTCTAGATAGCGTGTTCGTGGCGCGCGATATACCAAAATTTGTTTGCTGTCATTGTGGGACTGAAAGATTTTTTCATACGTGAAGACCACTTGTTGCCAAAATTTTTCTTCTTGTAGTGGATAGTTTAGTGCAAAAATTAACCTGTCTTGCTTCTATTCCTCCCTAAATAAGATGTTCTTGCCAGCAACGCGCAAGTCTAGAACGGCTTATCCGTCTGCGCGTCTTTCTTATGGATCCAACAAAATGTGCCTCAATTTTCGCCTCTGGGGCGATCGCAAATGGGTGGAAAGTCGATCAGTTGCTGATCCTGCTGAGGCTTACTGACTTGGGTCAAGTCAGTGTCTCACCTTTGTCGAACAGTTCCTTCTTCTTGATACTTTCTTCTTATTCTTACAATTGTAGCCTTGTTTCGTCCATAATGGGCCGCTACTCTTCGAACCGACCAACCACCGTCTAATTTTGCCAAAATTTGGCCTTTTTAGAACCATAAAAATGGCGGCACACTTGCTTTTTGCTAAAATTCGGGTACGCAGTCACTGAGAATCGTTCTACTCTTCTCTGATTTCTATGCACGAAACTGCTTTATAAAATTGAAATTTTGTGTTTTCGCACAACACCATTAGGTGGGATTGTTAGTTCGTTTTTGGACGCACCTAACGTCGCAGCTCGAAACAGAAATCGAGTTTGATTTAATGCGAAAGTTTTGTTTTGGCAAGGCGAATTATAAAATTCAATTAAAAGCTATTAGCTTTTAGGGCAATTGCCAAAACTGTTAGAATTATCGGGGCTCTTTTAAACGCTTCCCACAATTCGGGTCCATTTGGCCGGATGAATTATTTAAGTCATCACTATAAATATAAACAAAAATAATTGTGCGATATCATTATACGCCTTGATTCAATTAAATCCTTCCCGAAATTTGGATTTAGAAAACAAGATTTTACTTTTAGCTTTTAGCCAAATGGCATTTTGAATGACGCTTATTTACTAGTTTTCCGGTTTATTTTAAAGTGCAATAAAAATAAAACCAAAATAATGCACATGATAACTCGCAGCTTATAAAATAGTACTTTTAACAACTAGTGGCTAAAATAGTGCTTTTTTTACAAGCGTTGGTTTAAATATCGAGCGCAGCGAGGTATTTAAAGACGCGAGTAAAAAAAAGCACAGTTTAGCCGCGACTTGTTAACATTATTTTTTTTAATACCTTTATCAAAAAATCGAAGGAAAATAGGATAATACTTTTAAAAATCTCGAACGAAGAGAACTTCTCGCAACACACCATCTGTACACTATAAATCAAGGCGGCTGGTAAATGAAATAACAATCGTTTCCATAGCGACGTGACTTTTTATTCGGTGACGTTCATTGTTGCGACATTTTAATCTTTGACAATTTGATATTCTGACGATATTTTTAAATAATTTTTTCGTAAATACTTGGTGAAAACAGGCGGAAATGGCTAATTCTTACGCAAGAATAATTAGATTTTTTCAATATTACTATATTCCGCTATGGCTCTTTAATTTTGGGTAAAAAACGGACAGAAATCGTTTTTTGCACCCGTGATCAAAAAAAAAGTTTTTTTGCATCGGTAACCAAAGAAGCAATGCTTTAGTTATCGGCAGATAGTTACTAAAATCATGTTTTTGATGAAGGTATAAAAAAAACACTTTTAAATTGCGCTTTTTGGTTTAAATTAGGGCGGCGAGTGATTTAAAAATTTGAGTAAAAAACCCAGCTGGGCAGCGTCTTTTACACAGTGAGAATGAAGTGCAAATTCAAGAAAAAAAAATGTATAAACGTTTAACTATATATTTTTTAGATGGACATACCTCTAGCTTAAAGCTGCGGTCAGCTTACCGTAAAAAGTAAGCCGTAAGACGCAAGAAAATTAACTGTACAGGGTGTTTCAAATTCGATGCTCACCATAGGGATCTCCTAAACGGAAGGAGTTACGAAAAGGTTTGAATTAGGGCAAAGTTGCGCAATTCGATGCTTTGCTCAAAACTAAAAAAAAAGTTTACAAATTCCGGATTGTTCCGGAGATCTTCATTTTTTGGTTTTTATTTTTCTGCGCCCTTATTCTTAAAGCTGCCAAAAAACTCTTGAAATTTTCTACAGTCATTTTTTTAGGATTTGCCTAGTGAGGAGTCTGTTTTTGAGACTTGACATTTTAGTGTGTCAGAAGCACTGTCAAGTTCATTTTTTCTTATGGACACATCCTTTTTTTCTCCTGCCGTTTGGTTCATAAAGGATTACAGATAATATTTTGCAAGCTCATTTTGACAAGTCACCTGACGTTTTGGATTTATTGACTATCATCAGCCCAAATTTAATTTTTGCTTTTAACTTACTTAAGATAATTTGGAAATAACAAATAGCTTTACCTAATATTTTAAAAATACTGATGATGATCAATTAACTCAAAACGACAGGTACTTGTCAAAATAATATTATAAAATATCTGTAATTTTTTATGAACCAAACGGTAGGAGAAAAAACATGTGTCCATAAGAAAAAATTAACTTAACAGTGCTCCAGTCACACTGAAATGTCAAATCTCGAAAATGAACCTCTTATTAGATAGATCTGAAAAAAGTTCCTGTAGAAAGTTATAGGCGTTTTTTGACAGCTTTAAGAATAAGGGCACAGAGAAATAAAAACTAAAAATAAAGATTTTGCTTTTTTCTCCGGAACTACCCGGAATTTGTAAACATTTTTTTGGTTTTGAGCAACTTTGCCCTAATTTAAACCTTTTCGTATCTCTTACAGTTAAGGAGATCCCCATGGTGAGCATCAAATTTGGGACAACCTGTATGTAATCAGTGTTGATGTTCATAGAAATTTGTAAGAAGTAAGCCGTAAGAGGTAAGCTGCAAGATTTGGTTTATTTAAAAAAAATAGTAGTTTTAACAACTAGTGGCTAAAATAGTGCTTTTTATTACAAGCGTTGGTTTAAATAACGAGCACAGCGAGTTATTTAAAAACGCGAGTAAAAAAAAGCACAGTTTAGCTGCGAGTTGTTAACAATATTTTTTTTAATACCTTTATCAAAAAATCCAAGAAAAACAGGAAAATACTTTTAAAAATCTCGAACGAAGAGCACTTCTCGCAACACACCATCTTTACACTATAAATTAAGGCGGCTGATAAGTGAAATAACAATGCGGTTTCCATAGCGATGTGCCTTTTTACTTGGTGACGTTAATTGTTGCGGCATTTTAATCTCTGACAGCTTAAAATTTTCACGATTTTTTTTAAAGGATTTTTTCGTAATTACTGCGAAAACCGGCGTAAATTACTTAATTTTTAGGCAAGAATAATTAGATTTTTTCAATAATACTATATTCCGCTATTTCTTTTAATTTTGTACAAAAAACGGACTGAAATCTTTTTTTGCATCCGTGATCAAAAAAAAAGTTTTTTTTGTATCGGTAATCAAAAAAGCCATGCTTTAGTTATCTGCAGACAGTTACTAAAATCATGCTTTTGATAAAGATTAAAAAAATATTTTATTTTAAAAACGTGATTGATTGGTAGTTTTCGATATCTGTAACCAACCAACCGAAAATTTGTGCTTCAACCAAAAGTGAACTTCAAAATCTCCAATAATATTTCCATCGCGGCCGTTTACGTCTTACTTCTAACGGCTTACTTCTTACGACATACTTCTTACTACTTACCTAGTAGCTATTTTTGGGGGGGACATTTTTGAAGGCAATCCTATTTTTTTTGTACCATCTCCTATTTTTGATACCAAATTTGAAATCCTTGTAAAATTTGATTTTTAAGAACACCTGATATCATAGGGTTCGCTTATCTAGTTCTCGAGATATCTGCAATCAAAGTCTTAAAATTTAATTTTTTGCTAGCGATTATCTCACAAATTAAATAAGATACCCTATAATTAGAAAAGATATGTGGCGTTGAGGGCAAAGAGTGAGGGAATAAATCAGAAAATAGTTTTTCCTCGACCAGGATTTGAACCCGGGACCTCTAGAATACCAGTCTAATGCTCTACCAACTGAGCTACCAAGGAATTGGGGTTTTAACTGGCTATTCCGAAATCCTTTCGTCCGATTCATTTGTTAGTAGTGGGGAGATCTTTGAAGCCTACTGCGGCTTTAAAAACCTAGACATGTTATAAAGACAAGGAGGTACACATTCACGATTATTAATTGTACGAAATTTCTATTTATCTATCAACGAACGTTACACGACATGCGTTTTATTGGAGGTGTCAGATGGCGAGTTTCCGACTAATAATTTCAGCCAAACATATTTACAAAATTTACAGAAAATATTTGTGGCGTAGAGGGCAAAGGTTGAGGGAATAAATTGAAAAAAAGTTTTTCCTCGATCAGGATTTGAACCCGGGACCTCTAACATACTAGTCTAATGCTCTACCAACTGAGCTACCGAGGAACTGGGGTTTTAAATGGCTATTCGGAAATCTTTTCGTCCGATTCATTTGTTAGTAGTGGGGAGATCTTTGAGATCTTCAAAGATCTTCTCACTCTTTGCCCTCTACGCTACAAATCTTTTCTGTAAATTTATTAGGGCGCTAAATTTTTCCTTCATTTTGTAAATATGTTTGGCTGAAATTATTAATTGGAAATGCGCCATCTGACACCTCCAATAAAACGCTATATGTCGTGTATCGTTGGTTGATAGATAAATAGAAAGTTCGTACAACTAATAATCGTGAATGTGTACCTCCTTGTCTTTATAACATGTCTAGGTTTTTAAAGCCGCAGTAGGCTTCAAAGATCTCCTCACTACTAACAAATGAATTCGGTCAACAACCAAAAAAGAAATTAGGGAGTTATTTGACAAGTCGTAACGGATCCGATAAAGTTATTTCGATTTACTTTCCTAACTGTTTTGACACTTACCGATAAAGCATTATGTCGTGTATGTTTCTTAATCAAAAAGCAACAATTCTAAACATTCTTTTAAAAAATATTCCAAAAATACAAACACTTTGAAGCGAGAAAAATAACGTTAAGCTCAAAAGTAATTTTGGAGGTAACAAGCACGCCTTATGGTTAATTTCAACGATTTTCGGTTCTAGTTATCTTTATTTTGTTTATATTTGGTATCAGTCCAAGTCAAAGTGTTTATTTTTTTGGCAAATTTTGCAAAAAGACAGAGACTTAAAATGGTTACTTTTTGATTAAGGAGATGCAGAATATATTGCTTTATGGAAGTGGCGTAGCCAGGGGGAGGTTTTGGGGGTTAAGCCCCCCCCCCCCAGGAGGTTCAACTCAATCTACAATAAATTAATCATGATCAAGGGCCCCAGGGAGAGCTATAGATCCGCCACTTTTTTGACCCTTTACTCCGGCTTGTGACGTGTGGTTGGTTTGCTATCTTAAATTTCAAAAATTTTACCGGCGGTGCTATGACGTCATTAATTAAATTAAATTAAAAATTAAACAATTTTCTTCTGCGACCCATTTAAATTTATTTAATTTCTTTATACCACCGCAACCCACCTCTTCTTGGCATATATAACCCAATCTGTTTTTCCAAAAATATTTAAAAAAAAACCAAAATTTTTAAAGAATTTTTTTGTCAAAGTTTTCCCCTGCGGCGCTATACCAATGTTATATATTGTTAAAACTTTGTTTAATTTTAAGCAATATTTTTGTCAACAACATTAATCTTAAAACATATCTGCAAATGAGACTAGATGACACTTGCTTTTAAATATAAGTATTTTTGTTTCGTATACACTAACTCAACACCTATTAAACTGCCCCTCTCCCCTCCCTTCAGTTCAAGAGCTCAAGCAATAGGCACCTACATAATTTTTAAAAATTTGCCATATTTGATTTTTATTAAATGATGAAACCCTCCTCAGAGACGATTTCTGGATACGCCACTGTTTATGGGTAAGCATAGAAATAGTTGGGAAAATAGAGAGATTTTGGTCAGACATTTTACTCGCAATATGGTTACTTTTACTTTTACCGCAAATAAAGTTAACTTCTCTCAAAAGTAGAACTTTTGAACGAACTCAAAAATAAGGTTTCGCGGCAAATATAGCCTTACCTTTTTTTGTTGTTTTTTCTTTCTTTATTATAAAATATTTGCACTTGTGTGCAAGCTTATTAAGCCCACACTACTATTAATCACATAACAATAAAGAGCAAACCAAAAATTAACAAATTTTTGTTAAACAAAACAAACTTTCTAATCTAAAAATCTTTCACCACAGATTTAGACCAAGTTTGCTTGGTTGACCTTTTAACGAGAAAGGTAGTTGCTATTCGGCGCTAATTACCGCCAGTAGGTACCTTTAATAAAGTTAACAACGTGACGCCCGCGCAGAATAAAGGTAATCGCTGCGATCTCTATTTCTATCCTTGTTTTTTAGATTTCAAAAACAAGGATGCCCAATTTTTGCTTTTTTGGCCATCACAACACAAAAAAAGCCCGAAAGTAGGGTTAAGGTAAAAAAAAATGGCGAATAGTTGTCAAAAAAAATCAAATACGGCCAGACACAGCCAAGATACGGCCCACTATAATTCTTCCACAAATAAGGGCAGGTCCTGACCTTATTAGTGTCGGC
Organism: Oxystoma pomonae; assembly: GCA_963921995.1. Classification (NCBI taxonomy): domain Eukaryota; kingdom Metazoa; phylum Arthropoda; class Insecta; order Coleoptera; family Brentidae; genus Oxystoma; species Oxystoma pomonae. The sequence goes on along the minus strand of OY998166.1, from coordinate 93,260,508 downwards.
ACTAACTGCGTGTCAATAATTCTCTACTATCTTGTAATGTTCGGACAATAACTAAAATCACGTTTTTAAAGACGATATTGAAAAATATTCATTAAATTTATACTTTAATTTAATTATGTAGCCTTTTATAGCGGACAAACCCAAGCAAAGCTTTGACGTTTCCTTTGTTCTATCCAAAGTCCGAAAGTGCCAAACTCCAAGTAATTTTTAGCTTCATTATCCACCTTCAGGAAAATCTAGACTGCCTAGCGGAAAACAAAAAACAAGGAGCCCACAAAGCAAACTTAATTAATCTGCTCGGCCCTTCACGTATACGTAGAGTGGCAACTCTTCTCTCTATCTAAGGTCGAGTGCAACGAAACTCCTTCTTAGTCTGGGATCTGATTTTCAAAATTAATTTCGTGTGCTAAATAATAGGTAATTTTTACGTCGTGAAATGAGAGGCGAATTTCGAATGGTTTTGATCAATTTGTCTCGAGTGGGTAGAGGGCACTCGAGTTGTTTCGACCGGAAAAGCATATCGGCATATCTTTTTTCTCCTATTCTACACGGTATAGAAAGAGACTGAAGTAGTCGCATGCGAATATTTTCCTATGGTTTCGAAAATAGGATCCCTGATAGCTAACTTTGTTTTCATCTAATTACTTCATTGGACGGCTGATGTTCGGCTAGTCGTAATAGTCAACAGCGGCATCACGTTCGTTGCCTCCAAAAGTGATGTGAACTCTTGAACTGCCTAGATACCTCGGTATCAGCGGCGTGCGGTCCACAGAAGCAAGAACCCAAACAGCATTTTTCTGACTTCCGATTAATTACAAGCTAACATGACGTCGGTTTTGGCCCAAATTTAGGTTGGCAGTTGCTTTTTTCATCAAACAACGTATTTTTTACTAATGTTGGTGATACTCGCTACTTATCAGCGACGTAAATTAACGTTAATTATGGCGACGTAATTTTTAGAATAAAGTTCAAGGTCGGGCCAAAGTGAAAACGGACGTCAATAAATTTAGGATATATGTTGGACGTCATACTGGGTGTTCCTATTAGATTATTTTAGAAACTATACAATATAAATTTTTCAAGCTTTCTGTTCTAACATAAGTCCATGCAAAGTATATTTATAAAATACTTTCGTATTTGCAGTGTTGCAGTTTACAAGAAATCTTGACAAAAACTTTGTTATTTTAAATAAAACACCCCGTATATTTTCGCATTTTTGGATTCTATACCTATTTTCAATTGTTTTTAAAACATTGACAAGTGAAAATAGCCATGTTATAACTTTGACAGTCCGTAACATCATAACGGTTAAAGATAGGACAAAACGGTTTCCAGATTCCTATCAGGCTATCGTTTCATTTTTAATCCAGGGTTAAATTTACCATCGAATATCTTAACCCTGAGTTCAAATTCCATCCAATCCAAAAATGCAAATATATACAGGGTGTCTAATTTAAAATAACAAAGTTATTGCCAAGATTTCATGTAAATGGCAACAATGCAAATACGAAAGTATTTTACAAATATACTTTACATGGACTTATGTTAGAATAGAAAGTTTAAAAGTTTCTATTGTATAGTTTTCAAAATAATCTAATAGGCCATTCACTTTGGGACACCCGGTATAACGTCCAATTCATGAGACGTTATATTTAGTATGAGTTTTAAAGTAGAATTGTAATAAAATTGATGCTGCCAAACTTTTATTTATTAAATTTAACTATTCCGAGGTCCACCGACGTGGGTGCGTGACCTATAATTATACTACAATATTCTAGGTCGGCTCATTCTAAAAGGCGACGTCGCAGGAGGTGTTCCTGTCCGAATAGGTAAATAATCATTACAAATTTGGTCGGCGCCCGAAACGCCATTTTAAACGTTTAGCATCGATGTGCCATTACAAAATTTGTTAGTAACTAAAATGCATTTTTTAAATGCCTAATTATAATATTTTACTATAAGAAATGGGCTTCCTTATAAATATTTTATTTTTAGGTTATTTTTTTTTAATTCATTTCTTAATATTTTTGAATTATTTTTGTGGGTTTCTATTTTTTTAATGTGTATTTTAATTATATTTGTCAGTAAACTCACCTTCTTTGCAAGATTTGGATCCATAGAATGTATAAAAATAACTTTTTTTAGTTACCCACAATAACTAAGATAATAATTATTGTCATCCACATTTCATTCAGATGTCTTTGTTAAGACATATACAAGTTTTTACCTAATAAGTTTAAACTTGGTGTGCACAGTAAAACTTTGGGTCGTGAGTCTACGTAATTTGACGTAATATTTGACCAAAACACTGTGCAGCACCTGACGTCGAAACGACTCGAATTCTGATTCCCCACTTAGATGCTAAATCGAGTCCTCAGGAAGACTGATGGACGTCGGAGCCGACGTCAGGTATTTCTTGCCCTACGTGACCATAACGTAATAAAACGTCCAAATGCTTGTTGGGAAAGCAGTGTTTCTCCTAGAAAGACATCATCTTCTTAAATGTATTTTTGAAATAGGGAACAATTACTTTAGATTGTGATAAAAATGCTAAAAATTATTTTAAATATCAAGCCCATAACAGGTGCGGCCTTGACTCAAACCCAGTCACAGCAGAAAGTCTGCCCGCATGTCATGTGCGTGCAACTTTTCACTACTCTAGAAAAATCCAATAGAAGCGATCCTAGCTACTAGGTTCTCTGTAGCCTGCAGCAATATAATATTCTTTTTGGAAATATTCATAAAAATAACTTGATTATCACGTTATCATGGGAATATTGTTATCTCATTACGAAAGAAATATAACTATCACAAACTCTTAAAGATTATTCAACAAAAAATAGGTCTGGAACATTCCTGTCATATTCGCAATAGAATATTCCAAAGATCACTTTGAGGGAATATTCGTACAACATGAATATTCCTCCAATGTTATGTGAACTTCTTTGCACCAAGATTTTTCTATAAACCTAAACTTCTAAAAAAAAAATAATGTGCTTAGTAGGTAGTCTTATATTACCTATCAAATTACAGTAAAAAAGTTTTGACTTTTTTAGGTTTATTAAGTAAAAATCACAAATAACCAAATTTCTGCCACATAATAAAAATAATTTTTCGAATGATCTTAATACAGACTAGTAAATGATGCTTTATGCTCTAATATATTTTTTAAATGTTCTATAAGAACTTTGGAACTCACCGGTGTTAAGGAGGCAAGATACAAGCAGGGATAAGGGAAGTACCTTATATAGTTAATATTTGTTGTTATTTTATTGTATATAAAAAAATGTCTTTCAGATAGCTCCTCTTATTTTATTCCGCTAGAGTTTACCTTTTTAAATCTAGTCAAAACCTTTTGACTGTCGTTTGATAGGTAATAAGACTAACTATTTAGCGCATAATTGTTTTTTTTAGAGTTTATTTTTAAGGCAAATTCTTGATGCAAAAAAGTTCAATGCAATCGACTTGATTTTTCCATTTTCTTCAACTTATTTTATTTTTTTTATGGAAACCCACATAACATTGGAGGAATATACATGTTATAGATATATTCCCTCAAAGTGATTTTTCGAATATTCTATTGCGAATATGACAGGAATATTGCAGACCTATTTTTTGTTGAATATTCTTTAAGAGTTTGTGATAGTTATATTTATTTGGTAATAGGATAATAATATTCCCATGATAACGTGAGAATCAAGTTATTTTTATGAATATTCCCAAAAAGAATAATTTTATGAGGCTTTTGGCATATTTGCTGAAAATATTACTGTCTTGTGAAAAGAACGGGATTTATATGACTTATAATTACAATTTAGTTTAATGTCATCTACTGTAGGTAGATGGTACTGGAATCAATATGTTTTCTATGTAGCAGGTAATATTACTATACATACAAGACAGCAAAAAGTTAATTAGGTAATCTTTTGATAACTAATCTCAAGTAGTACATAACGTAATGGTGATACATTAATACACCTATATCCATAGGCTACTCCGTACTTGCACTTTAGTGGAAGACTAATCCATATCTTAGGATATCCATCTCGTGGCCATCTGGACATCTTTTAAATCACAAAATCATATCCATGAGATATTATAGTCGTATATTACTATCAGCCATTTGCACCAACATATTTACTTATGTAGGGGTCACCTGGAATAAGGTGGCCTAGGTTAGAGAAGAGTTTCGTTTGCATTTAGAAGAACTCCCCTAAACTACCTTAGGTGATCCCTAAATATAGGAGCCGTTTTTGGTCCCCTAGCGCTCCCCTAACCTAAAACTAATCTAGATTTAGATGCCACCTAATGCTAGGTGACCCCTAAATATATTGGTGCAAATGGCTGTATAATTCTTTAAAAAAAACTTTCTGGTCGTATTATAGTCACGTTTTACGTCATGTTCCTATTACATTTATATCACCTGTATGAGCTAGAACGTAACTTATTGCCGGCATGTATTAATAATATTCCCAATGGTAAAATGTAACATTCCTATCATATTCTTCGTTCTCTAAGTATATGACTATTACATTTCAGGAATGTTTAATTGTTATGTGGGAACTATAAGTGATGCAAAAAAAAGTTGTAATGTTCTTTTTATCGAAAATATGTTCTCTCTCAGGTTCCTTAACGTTTTTTTGGAAAATATATTTTTTTAACTCACAGCATTAAAATTCAAAATATGACGAGTTTTTTAACATTTAAATTACGTTTATAAAAAAATGGTTGGAACTACGAAAATGCTTATTTGACTTTTTGTTTCTAGAATGGAATGCTATATAACTCAAAATTTTTTATTTTGTAAAAATATCTTTTTTTACATTTTGGGAAAAAAATTACAGATTTTTGACAGGTTTTGACAGTAGGACGTTTACAGACGAGTTTAATTTTTATCAGAATAACTATTTAGGGACGTCATCCACACAAAAATTTGCCTTTCGAAAAGAGTATATTTTTTTCTTAAAATCAATTAAAAAGTGAAGAAGACTGTGTGTGAATGTATGGTGTGTGTCTTCGTAATAAAGGGGTTTTCAACCTTAAACATATAAAACATTTCGTGAGAAATTCAACCTTCCAATTCTTTTACGTCTTTGTAAATTATTTTTAAAAATTGTGATTTTGTTAAAAGAGGTGCAAGCAAAAATTTTCAAAAAATTATACTAAAAATGCCATATTTACACGTTTTGGATGCTGTTAATAAAAACTGCTAAAAATTAAACTAAAATTATAACAATCAATGACATTATAATGCAGTGGCGGTCGCAGCTTTCCCAAAAGGAAGGGGTGTGAGGTTAAAATTTTGTAAAAGCAAAGGAAAAGTTTACTGCAAAAGTTTCAAAATTGTAAGTGTAATTTTCGACTCATAGGACGCCGCAGGCAAAAATTTTTTAAAAACTATCAAAAATTTGACGGTTTCTATGAAACATTTTTTTTTATAAACATTTTTTAAATAAATTTTTGAAAAAGGGGGGGGGGCGATCGCCCTTACCACCCCCCCCCCCCTGCGACTGCCACTGTATAACGCCGCAGAAGAGAAATGAAATCCGCCAAATAAAAGTTCCGCCATTGACGATTAGTTCTGAAAACTGCAATTTCTTAAAACAATTTTTTATTTGAACCTTAATTTTTTATAATTTTATAATCAAACCTGTGACTTGTAAAACTCGATTTTTTAAAAACCATTGTTTGTCAAATCCATTCAAAATCAAACATGGAATTTCTCAAACAAAATTTCTGTTCAATTAGATTGCTCATTCTTCAATAATGACCATGGTCATGGTCGGATCATTGCTACACTTAGATATAACCAGAGACCGATATTATCCGTCCTTGATATAACATCATATTTTACACAAAATTATAGTTAGCTCCCAGACTATCCGATAGAGCTAAGATCAAAAGGCGTCCCCAGTAATTAAATACACTGTAGAGCATTAAATTATATAGCGCAGGGAGAAGTCGACGGACATTGTCCGGCACTCTGTACACAATCAGCGACTCTGGACATCACATATGCACAAAGCATTCCTCACTTAATGAAAGTCTCATCTAGGTAAAACGTTTTCGAGTGGCGCGGTGTCCGGTAACCTCAAAGAGCGTTAAGGAGTCGTCTGAGGAGGGAGTCCATATGCATACTTTAGGAGCCACTTTTAGCCGACTATTTATATAATTTAAAATTAGTAATTTATTTAAATATAATAATTATTTCTATATATATATATATATATATATATATATACATAAATACCGATTATTAATATATTTATTATAATATTTTAATAATATATTTAAATGTAAAAATAATTTATTTTAATATACAAGCTTACTCTTTAAATTTGCATGAGTAAGTATAGCCAACTTAAGAGTGAATTTGAATCTCAAAAACAGTTCGTTTAGTTAAACAGCGGAGGCTCCTGGTATCCCCCGCAGAACATTCGCGTGGTTTTTAAAAAAAATATATATATCTTGTTTTTATAATAATTTCTACCGTGAATTAAACATAACGTAAAATTATGTAAAAAACTTAAAATTATGCAAAATCACGTGAACGGTTCCGGGATAATGCTTTAAACTTTTACCGTACAAAATTTTATACAAATTTGATTAACAATTTTTAGATTAACTAATTGCAAGAAGCGCATTTTTTATTCAAATTCACCCTTAAGAATTGAGAGTAAATTAGGGTTTTGAACATCCCTTGTCTTTATTTTTTACTTTTTCACAACGTGTCGAATGCTTATGTATCTGCGATCGTCATCAGGTGAATACTAACAAAAACTAAGACTACCTAATCTTATATACTAGTCTGTGTTCAGTGTACCATGAAATTTACCCTTGGTTGGTTTCTCCCTTTCGCAGTTGAAATCTGTTACCTCCGAAAAGTATGGGTTTCCAAATATCCTTTATGGTGACAATTTGTTGAGAAAATACATACTGGTTCCGCTATTGAATAGATTTTCCTTCTTAGCGACTATTTTTGCCTCGTTCCATTCCATATGACGTATCTCCAGTTGTGTCTCCTTGTCGAGGTTTGTGTTCTGTAAAACGAACTTTTATCCATCGGCTGGTTTCTACGATGTAGATATCCCCACACTCGCATCGCACCTGGTAGTGATGGGCACATCGAAAAAAAACATCGATGTTGAACAGCGAAACACAACATATCGATGGTGAAATACATCGGAATAAAAACATCGGTTTCTGAACATCAATATTGGTTTTTTGCTTTTTTTTAGAGAGTATTCCATTATAAAAAGAAACTTTATTTAGGACTTAGGGAGGCATTTTACTCCCGAGTTGAAGAGAAAGATGGGTGATATATACCAAGTGCCAGAATGAGACAGCTGAAGATTAACTCGGGGAATAAATGCTAATGATAAACTGGCCCTTATTGTTAATGTTACACAATACTTATAATAAGCATGCAAATAAGATATTTATAATAACAATAATCGGTACACGTGATACACAAAAGCTATTAAAAATCTAAGGTAAAAAAACAACAAACAAAAATATGAGTGGTACATTCAATCGATTCCTTCTTTCGGTGGAAGGGACCAATGTTTCTAAAATCAGTAGAAAAAAGCTTTTGGGACCACTAATAGTGTGCTCCAATGAGAACAACATTTTTTTATATAATATTAATTTTTTTGAATGTCACTTATATTTTTTTTTTGAAGCGCTCTGATGCGGTGGGGTACAGTGCAGACTTCTCAACACACACTATTTCCCATAATTTTTTTGTATCGATGTTCGATGTTCCGATTTTTAAAAAAGCATGATATTTTATAAACATCGATGTTAAAAACATCGATGTTTTGTACCCATCACTAGTACCTGGCAGATGCATCCTTGGTGCTGAGGCGATATGGTTTAGTTTTTGTTAATTGTCCTGATGACGATTGTAGATACGTAAGCATGTAAAAAAGTAAAAAATTCAAACAACAACTTAAAAATTTCTTGATTATTTGCATTTTAAGTTAATTATAAGTACTCTTGGTTTGAGTCTTGTGATTTATGTCAATATTAATTGAAGTCACATTTTAAAAAAGTCAAAATCATCTGACACCTTAATATTATGTACGCAATTTCTGTGCAACTCAGTGTACGTATGGTTAAAAGCGTCATTTCAAAGCCAAATCGATTTAGCTGTTAGTCTATTAATGACGTATTCCAAGCTCAGCTCTTAAGTAACGCGAAAGGCTGAGGAAGTTTGAAACATCAATTAAACAACTAATGAACTAATTAAATGAGCATTCAGCGCAATAATACGGACGGAGATTGTTATTAACTCAATATGCTGACTAATTACAGCTCCGCTCAGGAAGGGGTTGTTTGGAGTTATATTTTTGGAAAGTCAAAATTTAAACTTGTGGAATAAATCTTGTTGTTGTTCTTGTTTATTTTCGGTAATTCGAAGGCGCAACCAGCAAAACATAATTTATCTGAAAAATGGTTTTTTTATACCTTCAACTGTCTGCAGATAACTAAAGCATGGCTTTTTTGGTTACCGATGCAAAAAAACTCACGGGTGCAAAAAAAGATTTCTGTCCGTTTTTTACTCAAAATTAAAGAGAAATAACGGAAAATAGTAATACTGAAAAAATCTAATTATTCTTGCCTCAAAACTAAGCCATTTCCGTCAGTTTTCACCAGGTATTAATGAAAAAATCATTTTAAAACATCGTCAAAATATCAAACTGTCAACGATTAAAATGTCGCAATATTTAACAATGAACGTCACCGACTAAAAAGTTTATTATTATTTCATTTATCATTTGCCTTGATTTATAGTGTAAAGATGTTGTGTTGCAAGAAGTGCTCTTCGTTCGGGATTTTTAATAGTAGTTTTCACAACTAGTGGCTAAAATAGTGCTTTTTTTTACAAGCGTGGGTTTAAATAACGAGCACAGCTAGGTATTTAAAAACGTGAAAAAAAAGCAGTTTAGCGGCAAGTTGTTGACACTAGTCTTTTTAATACCTTTATGAAAAAAAAGAAGAAAGAAAAACAGGAAATTACTTTTAAAAATCTCGAACGAAGAGCACTTCTCTCAACACACCATCTTTACACTATAAATCAAGGCGGCTGGTAAATGAAATAACAATGGTTTTCATAGCGATGTGCCTTTTTACTCGGTGACGTTCATTGTTGCTACATTTTAGTCTTTGACAAATTGATATTTTGACGATGTCTACAAGCGTGCGAAAAAACGTTTTTTTCGCATTCATTTCGGTGCGGAAAATGCCACTTTTCCGCACGGAAAAAAATTTCTGCTCACCATGCGCACATTTTTCACACACGCTGTTGAGCAAAAAAAAAATTTCCCGCACGCTGTTAAGCGCGCTTGTTGTTGAGCACGCTGTTGCTCAGTGATAAATCAGGAAGACTTGAATTCGACGATGGCATTAAACAACATGAGCAGTGGTACTTTCAATGTTACCGTGATTAATAATTACTATAAAAATTAATTTTTTATGCTTGTTAAAGTTTAGTTCTTAATAAAACATAAAATTCATAATTTTGACTATTTTTTCATTTTTAGTCTGCTAGGTTTGACTAAAACAATGACAAAATATTACGAAATATATTCCGCACGCTCGTAGAAAAAATGTTGTACCTAACGCGTGCGGAAAGTATTTTCCGCACTTACGGCTTGACCGAACTCCGCTGGCGCGTCGTTCGTGCAAACGCCGGTGCGTGCGCAAAAGTTATTTAAACCAACGCTTGTAAAAGAAACACTATTTTAGCCACTAGTTGTGAAAACTATTATTTTGAAACGAGGATAAATGTAAACAACAACCAACTGTCCAGTTTGCTGTATCGGCAGAAGTACTCTAAGTTGCAGAAAAAATATATACAAGATATATTTTGAATCTTGAAAGTCGGTCAGCTGACATCTCAATTTTTATGTGGTACGCGATTCTGTGCAACTGCGTACATCTTCATTTTAAAGGAAGACAGATATAATTATCTTTCTCACGACCAAGAAATAATACTAGTTTAACGACCATCTCAACACAATTTTAATGACTCATTTAAGGTCCTCGGATAACAATAAAGCTTAGACGTAAACCAAAAGATGGCGTGACAAACGATGAAACTTTATTTTACAAGAGCAAATGTGAATAATTTTTCTCTATTTTTAAGGCAATAAATATTTATTAAACGTAAATAAATCCAATATAGTTTTGATACCTAACCAATAATAAGTCCCGTTAAATTGACATATTAAGAAAAAAAAACCTTGGTTTTAAAAAGATATATTAAAAGTCCCTTAGTAACCTTATTTGTTTTGATGTTTTAGATAAGTAGAACGTCACTGAAACTTCAGGTTATAAAGGTTGTTGACTTAAGAGTGTTCGCGTTTGATATTTTTAATAATTTCTGACATTTATGTTGACATTTTCGTTGTTGGTTATTACATGCTCAGATAAATTAAGAAACTCGCCTGCTGCTCGCGTCTCAAACTTCATCTTCACGTTTAATGACCAACATAACAGATATCCTAATAAAGCAGTTTTTCAGATTTATTCATCATCCCTTCATCTCCTGTCTTCACTAGGTAGCACGTACCATACTGATTAGTACCGTACTGATGAGCACCACTAGTGCAAAACACGTGTCTATGGTTTACCATTGCCTTTTTTGAGGGATTTCTTGCTATTCTTAATTTGTCTATATTTACCCTCACTAAATCCTCTTTTTTAAATAATTTATTTTAAATTATTTTGTTGATCTATTTTTAACTGCAAAAATGACGAACTTCCATACAAACTCTTATGCACTATTTAACCCCTTCATTAAAAAAAAAAAAAATAAATATTTTATAAAAAAAACGATTTTAGTAACAATAACCAAACCATATCTTTTTGGTTAACCGATGCTAAAATAGTCGTTTTTACAACTACAACAACTTTTTTAAAAGCGTGGTTTTAAAGAACGAGCGCAGCGAGTTTTGTTATGAGGTTCAAATCTTTTAAAGCTACTATTTTCGAGATTATTTCCTTTCAACATAAAATAATTGATTGTATGATTGACTCTCCGTGCTTTCTAGCAACAATTTTTCTATATTATTTTCTTTATTTTTCAAATATATTGTTGTTACACATTTTGCAATCCTTGGGTCATTATATATAGTATCTCATACTTTGATTTAAAGAACCAAAATTGTGACCTGGTAATAGTTTTTGTGTACTATAGTTTTACGTATGTTTTTCCTTTTTTCTGAAGAATTAAAAAATAGTATGTTTTTTGCTCGCGTTTTTAAATCACTCGGGCGTTCTTTGAAATCACGCACTCTTTTGGACACTTATAAAACGTTAAACGAAAGCCACAACAATAGACTTTTACGGACTACAAACTTTTTGTTTTAAATTCGAGAGGTGTGCATGGTGCTTGTGTAGCTTCAACCTAACAACCTAATAAAGATGAAACAGGTCTGTAGTTGTCTGGATTCTCCATTAGACATTGGAGGCCTGGTCATAATGAAGTGAGAAACAAAAACGCTTTGTCCGATGTCCGATATGCCACGAGTGTTACTTTAATTGTTATATGCGGACACGAGATTCACTTTGTTGTTTTTTAAATAACAATAGACCCTTATCAAGTAGGCATGAATGGAATCTCAAATTTTGCGTAGCATACTGTAAATATGGGCTATTTATTATTTTCACGTATCATAAATTAACATTCCCTGCTACAAACCATTACATTTTCAGCATTCAGAAATGGCAAAATCACACTTAAAATGGTCTAATGGCCGACTCGACACTCGACCGAACGCACATTCAAATATTTGGCCTAATGCACGTTGGAGTGCCTGCTTTATTATCTTTAAAGGTAGGCGAAATTACACTGTAAACGTAATTTCCATTATGTACGTTGCTGGTTGTACCCTTTATGTGTGCATTATTGCCATTCTCCACTCTGTAATGTGTGTGGTTGGCAAAATTGTAATGGTGCTTATCTGCCCTTTTAAAGCAGTCTAAAGTGTATAGACTGGCGACAGGTCTATTCCCAGGTGCGAAATTTATGTTTCTATTATTCTTTAGCGCGAACAAAGTAACATTCCCAAGTGTCCATAAAATACTAACGAGGTGTTAATGATAGAGCAATCGATTTGTCTATAACAAAATGGTTCGTACTAATGCATATTCGATGGAATTTAAAATTTTTGTCATTACTCACTTTTGTATTATGATTAAAAATGGTGCAGAAACAAAAAAGAAATGAAAACTGATGATACTATTCGCAAATAACCAAATCATGGCATATTAGGTTACCGATGCAAAAATAGTAGTTTATCAGAAAAAATCCAAAAAAAACAGGAAAATACTTTTAAGAATCTCGAACGAAAAGCACCTCTCGCAAAACACACCATCTTTACACTATAAATCAAGGCGGCTGGTAAATGAACTAACAATGGTTGCCATAGCGATATACCTTTTTACTCGGTGACGTTCATTGCTGCGACATTTTAATCTTTTAATTAAAGTAACACTCGTGGCATATCGGACAAAGCGTTGTTGTTTGTCACTTCATTACGACCAGGCCTCCAATGTCTAATGGATAATCCAGACACCTACAGACCTGTTTCATCCTTATTAGGAATCATCAGGGAGTCATAGGATTGTACCTGGTACTTGAAGCTACGCAGGCACCATGCACACCTCTCGAATTTAAAACAAAAAATTTGTAATCCGCGGAGACGTAGTATCTGTGTGTGCCACCTGTCGAATAAACCGAGAAATAAAAACATCAAAATTAAAAAGTGCAGAAGACCGTAAATACAGAATCCTGTACTTTTCAGCAGGTTATAAAGAAGGAACCTGTAAAAGTATAAGGTCACTGAAAAGTACAGGATTCTGTATTTACGGTCATCTGCACTTTTTAATTTTGAGGTTTTTGTTTCTCGGTTTATTCGACAGGTGGCGCACACAGATACTTCGTCTCCGCGGATTACCAACTTTTTGTTTTAAATTTGAGTGCAGCATTGTGCCTTTGTAGCTTCAACTGTCAGGTACAATCCTATGACTCCCTTACGATTCCTAATAAGGATGAAACAAGTCTGTAGGTGTCTGGATTCTCCATTAGACATTGGAGGCCTGATCTTAATGAAGTGAGAAACAAAAACGCTTTGTCCGATATGCCACGAGTGTTACTTTAATTTATATTTGATTCACTTTGTTGTATTTTAATTTTTGATATTTTGATTTTTTTTCAATATTAGTATTTTCCGCAATTTCTCTTTAAGTATGTTTGTAAAAAATAATACAGAAGTACGAAAAATATTACATAAACCTCTGAACTAAAGTGTCTTTTTATCCATCGAGGAATTGTGTCACTCCCTCCGGTCGGGCTACAAACCTTTCGCCTCGGGATAAAAAGTTACACTTTAGTCCTTTAGTGTATAATATACTATTTTTATCACGGGCGCAAAAAAACCCCCATCTTTTTTTTAACCAAATATGAAGCGATTTAAGAAAGTGGTTTATCGTTTTAAAACCCATTTTAGGGTCGTTACACTTTAATAAAAGCTTGGTTGGTTTTCCGAAAAATCTGTTGTTAACTAATAGGATAGACAATTTAGATATAAATTTTCTGAATAAAGGAAAAAATTAGAACCCACATTTTTTTTCATTAACAAGCTTAGGAAGGTCTACCGTTTAACATACTAAAAGTCCCCATTCCTACCCTCTCGGGAACTGTCATTCTAATCTCCAAAAAAGCATTTTCCTAATAACTCCTAAATAGTGACAGACTTTTAAAAGTGACAAATAAGAAAAATGTTGCAAATTTAATTATCTATCAATAAGTATATAGTTATAGTCATAGAGAAAGTAATAGCTACGCGAGAGTCACCGATACTGTGTTATACTTGCGGAACATTGTTTAACTGCGAACGAGCGCAGCCGGTGGCTACAGGAAGGAACTACTTATACAGCCAGACGCGTAATAAAATACATATGTTCTTTTGGTTAATTTTTTACAGACACTTACTTATCTAACAATAAAAAGATATGAAAAACTTAACAGGCGCCGTTTTTCCATACCTTTTAGTGTTAAAAAAGCAATGCATTCGCGAAAGGTTTTAGCTCTATACAAACCTTAACCAACTTTGTCCTGTTCCATGCAGCTAAAAAACTTTCTCTAGCTTACAAAAAATTTTTTGGACCATTTAAAAATCTAAAATAGGATGAGAGGTTTATAACTATGTTGAGGAATATTATCAAAAATTAAAGGCTGTTTTATTAAGTTATTTTCTTTTATTAATTGGGAAAAAATCCCCGTATAAAAGTCTTACAGATTTTATAAATGTTTTTAATGGTAGTAATCCAGCCTAATTTGAATGGCATTTTAGACTTTACAAAAAGTTGTTAATACACTATATAGCTAATCCCAGAACTCGCGCGATTTCTAACCAAAACTGATTAAAATAACCTACTTTTGAAAATCTAAAAAAACCGTTTGCCAGGCTTGACAGACTTTGACAAGCGGTGGCAAAACCGGAAGGTACTAAATTAAAATTGTGTGAAATATATTTCGACATTGAAAAATGTTCTGTCGTTCTTTTATGATCATATAGAAAGAGATCGACGGGGCAATGTAGGTGTTTACTTAATACAAACATTACTTTCACTCTCCGCCGCAATGCGCTATGCGCTACAGGAACGGAGTTCCTGCGCGGCTCTATCTTTTTGTTAGTCTCCGTAAGTTATTATGTTGTCTCTGGTTATAGTACAAGCGTTCGCAGTAAAAATTATGATGGATAGGTAACTCTCGCCATTTTTTGATAAGATGTACATTTTCTCGTCCTCGGCACTCGGCACACCAATCCAAAGGGGGGGGTAGGGTAACCCCCACCATTTTCACATATATGATATAGTAGTACCCCCAGACCAAAAATCAACTGGTGCGCCGGACCTCATTCATGGATAATGGTTCGGCACACCACTCTAAAAATGCCCACTTTTAGAGTGATGTGCCGAACCCTTAGAATATTGAACTACTTGAAGGAGTCTGGTCTGTCTGGTTACACTGGTTGTTTGAGTGCAACATCTATAGTGGGGAAAGGGGAGAAATAAATCTGTGTTGCCAATGTTAATAACAAAATTATGCAACAAAATACTTATGTAGGTTTGTTTATCGGTGTCTAGAGTTGATCAAAATAAATAGGCTCTGGATAAGTTTGATGATGGCACTTTAATAGCAAAAAAAACAACTGATCAAAACGTTCATTACAAGTATCAACTAAGCTTCGTTTTACTTCACTACTTCTACATACGTCTTACAAATTCTTCTTCTTCTTTATAATAATATATAATAGCTTCGCCTTAGCTGTTTTAAAGTAACAAAGCCCCGTCTCGGCTTGTTGCTTCCGCCTTACGTCTGTAAACTGCTAAACGTCTTCAGCAGTAATAATCTGTTGTTGTGACCGATCGGCACGGCTACACGATCTTGTCACACACTCGTGGGACGACCTGTTTCTTACATCGTCGTATGCCGTCGCCGTCTTCTTTTCGTCTGTTTCTTAATGCTCTATGGTAACAAAGTTGACGTTTCTTTCACTCTTTTATTCATCTCTCATTCTTTCTCATTTGCGCGCAATTCTTACGTATTTAATAGGTCAGTTAAGTAAACTTAAAACTAAGTATAACTAAATTTGGATTAAGTTTTGACGCTTATTTTTTAATTAATTAATGAGGTTTAAGATATATTTTGAAAAAGCTAACATACGCAATACATAATACTCACAACCTATTTAAAACTTTCGACGTTTTTTGAAAATTTAACATGTGTTTTCCTTAAACATCTTCTTTTGTAGTCAACGTGGCAACATTGATTGTTTGTTGCGATTTCTCGATTTTTCCTGGAATGTCATTATTGTTTTCAATGTGAAAATTTCAGAACTTGTCACTAGTGTTTTGTTGATATTCTTGTGAAAAGTTTGTGGCGAAAAATGGTTCCGAAGTGTATTATTATATGCAAGTTGAAACAGAACCCGGGGGACCGCAGTATTTCGTTTCACAAGTACGTTAAATTAAAATATTAACTAAATATTAGGTTAGAATTCGTCATATTTGGCCATTCTTGGTAAACAAAGGCAGGAAATCTGTGTTGCCAGCTTGTCATTAATTTCAGTGTGAATAGAGATTTCCATAGCACCTTTTTCTTATTTTTATAGTTGTACATCCTACTTGAATACATTTTTATGTTTTTTTTTATAGAAACATGAATTTTTATTACTATATCTAGACCATTTAATTAAACAGAACTAAAAATTAGTGAAGGTGTTTTAAATAATATTAAAAACAGGGGAAAACGTATTAGGTTAACATGAAAAAAGCTCCTTCTAGAAGTTCAATGTTCTAAGGCCGAACCTTTATCCATGAATGAGGTCCGGCACACCACGTGATTTTTGGTTTGGTGGTACTACTACATCATATATGTGAAAATGGTGGGGGTAACCTCTAAAATTGCCCACCTTTAAATTGATGTGCCGAGCCCTTAAGCACAATTTTGAGGTACAGGATTGACCATTTCGTATTCAGGACGAGAAAATGCATATATTATAAAAAATGGCGAGTGTTACCTATCCATAATATTTTATACCTTGAACTCTTGCTCTTGTAGCTTGCTCCTTCTACCTGAAAAATTGAAAAAAGCCAAGAAAAAATGATGTCAATTTGAACAATTTCTTGCATATTCCTTTTTAGCATTTTCATCAAAATTTCTCAATCTAAGAGTACCAAACTTGGTAGGGTTGCTCTAAGAGCAATGCCATTATATCAGAAAATTAAATATTTCCAGTGGCGTAGTACGATTTTCTTAAATAGAAAATTTCCAGACGTACCAAAACTCTTTTATATGCCACTGTTACTGACTGCTTTTTTTCCTATGTATCCTATCCTATAAGTTGTTTTATTTGTTTTTTCTTTAAACCGACATATTTAATGACATTTAATTTAATATTATACTATTTGGACAAAACTTCTTTTCTCAACAAGTATGCAAAAACAAACATTTTTACATCGGTGTCAAGACCCATGGTTTTGGAATTTGCGTACCTTTTTTTATAGTCGACTTTCCATCCATTAACATAAGATGCCCAGTTTTAGCCAAGTTTTTTGCAAAGTTACAGACAAACACAAAATATCCATACACCTAGCCAAGACTTGAACCCGAGACCTTCCTTGCGGCCGCGTTACCTACTGCGCTACGGGGACAGGCTATTTAAGTACAATGAGTATGTTTTTGATTTGAAATTAAGATTAATGATTTTTGCCGATTTTGGATTACTTAAATATTTTTTCGCCCTATAGAGAAAAATACTGGCCCTGCAAATGTTATATAAGACTGCGACGAGGGGGCTGTTGAGGAGTTTTGCAATTTCGCGACGGCAACATATTTAATTAGGCTACGAGATAATTAGATACAGGTTTAATTAGTGAAACTTTTGCAGAACAAGCGTTTTTGTTTCTCCCGCTTGTCATCCCGCCATTCAGAGTGCCCATGGATTTCCTAACCACGAAATGGATAAAAACTTAGTTATCTGCTTTATATAAGGCATATCATGGGCTAGTCCCAACTAGCCCCCCTAGCCCCAAAAGCATCAAAGGCTCTAGTGGCTTTGGTATGCAAAAAAAGAAATACCGCCATGAGCGTCACAGTACTTTAGTGTGTCGGGTGTCTGACCTTTATATTTTACATTTAATTTTATAAGCAAATTTTGTCAGCAGAATTGATTTAAAACGTGTAAAAAATTGCATTTGCAGTATATTTTCTTTCAAATGTTTGCCTGTAGCGTATTTTTAACCACTAACAGTTTGTGTGCCTTCAGCGGCGTCATTTCACATCTCTCATGGGGGGGGGGGAGGCATACCTATTTTAAAAAAAATATGAACAAAAAAAAACATTTTAAAGAGGTTTAGGGAGGGTAAAAAAACACTTTATTGACGCCAAAATAACTCAAATAAACAAAGAAAGTTTAGACCTAAACACTAAATTAATGGTTTAGTGGGTAACGGCGGCGGCGGCGATGCAGTAAACCGTAATAGGTGTACTTAAGTTAAAAGGTGTTTTTAAAATGTGTTTTTTTTTAAAAAAGCCAAATTTTGATTTTTTTTTTGTGGATACTCAGGGGGCGGGGCAATTGCCCCCCCCCTGCCTCCCCCCAAATGACGCCGGTGTGTGCCCTGCAGACAATATTCTACCAAGGAGACCCTTGAAAAAAATCTGGCCGCAGAAATTTAAAAGGCTGATTAGAGGAGTAACCTAATCACACAAAATCAATTGCTTTATTAAAATTGCGTCACAGGAATAAGGTTCTCTTGTATCAAAGTTTAACTGCTATGCCTGTACGGAACTTGCAATCATTCCATGGATTTTTTCATGATCAAAAAGTTTGAACTTGATTTCAGCAATGAAATACAGAAATTGGCGTCAAATAAATTCGCCTACCGTCAATAGAATGGCACACCGCATTCTTTCCTGTGGTTGGTTTGAGAGGTTAACTCTGTAGGTTAATTTAAAACATGCATTACAGACAGGCAAACGGACAGACGGGGACGTCGACGTCTTCTTTTTTTCTCCCTTTTTTCCCTTTTTTTAAAAATTTATTTATTATAGTACAAGATCCGGCTGCAAATTTTTTGACCGATCGCGTAACCACTCAAAATATTTAAAAAATTAAAGATTAGTACTCACCATTCCCAGAACGCTTATGGTGCCAGTCGACAGTTGGCAGGAAATTTCAAAAAAAAAATTGTTTTTGACCCATTTTTTTGACATATATTCTTTTTGGGCGCAACCAAAAAATACTTGAATTAGACTTAGGCGATGTCAAACATGCAATGGTGCCATCTCGAATCCGGCTGCGTTGCTGCGGCACCATCGCCCGAAGGGGTGCTTTTTTAAGCAAAATCGACCCATAACGTAACCACTTGATTGTGATGTCAAATTAGAGCTATTGATCTCCTCGATACGAATATCAAATGGTGCCACTCCAAATCTGGCCGGAAGTGCCTGGTACCAATGATTTTATACTCAAAACTCGCGGGCCGTTTACTATAGAGGCGAATTAGTTAATGCTATATATCTTCGAGAAAAACATCAGTAGCCACAATTTTTTTTTATAAGAATGTCAGGAATACCAACCTTAATATTCCCTAATAAGCTCTCAAAAATCAGACTGGTACCAACACCGCCATATTGAAAAAATGGTGGAAATAGGTAATTTTTTGGGTTTGTCTCTAGCTTTTTATTGATTGTCTCGAAAACTGTTCGGTCCACAAAAAACTTATGGTGCCAAACTAAAAGCGTGAAAAATTATCTCTCAAAAAGTGTAACAACTTTTAGGCTCAGACCACCAGTGGCGGAGATAGAATATTTTTTCTTTAAATATGTAAAATATCTCCTAGTACAATAAAAAATATAGAAGTTAAAAAATAACTAGTTGTTTCCCTTTCTCAAATATGAAATATTACATGTTAATATATAAAAAACAGTGGCACACTTGAAATTTCTTATAATAATTTTCTAAACAACAATTTTCGTTTTTCAAAACCAACCTAATGTTCTTAATATGAGTTTTTTAATTTTATATTTTATGTTTAGTGATTAACATGTTGTCTCTGATTGCCCTAAGTTATCCACAATGAGTTTTAAAATCTATTTAATTAGCCCATTTGCCTTTCTCGGCTTCTAGGAGGTGTAGGTGGATACTAATAATTTATAAATGACAAATGACCACTTACGACAGCTTAAACATAAACAAACCAAATTTTATCGAACGAGTAGTTCTAGATGACCCCGAAAATACAAAATCAAAAATGTTTTTATTAAACTCTTCCTCCAAAGGGATGATTTTTTACCAAACTAGTATAACACTAAGTAAGTAAATATTTAAACATAGAACTCTATCCAAAAGTCAAACAGTAATGTAATTGAATCGTATTTTTGTCGAATTTAAAATAATAATAATAATAATGATAATTTTTTACGGTTTAATCAATTTTTTTTAATTTTATATTTTTGGTTATTTCACATTAAAAAATTTTTTCTAGGGTTTTACGAAGTTATTTTTGACCTTAGTATTTGGATTAGATTAGATTAGATTTTATTTGCCATAATAAATATACAACAATAGTTACATAAATATGGTAAGTCAATAAATTAATATGATGATAAAATTACATATTATTAATAAAACTAACAAATAATAATTTCTATTCAGATTTTGTATATAAAGGTCAGAACATTTTACGTTTTATTTTGTAAGAAGAAATGTGTGTGACATAAAAATAAAAAACAACAAAGGACTTTTACTATTTATAACAAATTAACATTTAAAATAATAAATAGATGAGTTAAAGTAGGACAAAATTGACTTAAATACATTAAAAACAGAAAACAAAATGACTAAAAATTAGTAAAAGTTTGAAAATACGTGATAAAACTATCAAACATTGTAGAACGGTACGGCGCGGCTGCACCGCAACAGAAACCAATAGTCAGTAGGATCCCAGTTTCTTAGTGGTGATTACTGCTTAAAAATTCAACTACAGAATAGGGCTCGATTTTACATAGAAAATCAAAACAATGCTGTTGAATCTGTCAAGGGTTTGTATTTTTTTTGGTAAATGATTGTACAATTTTAGGGCGGCATAGATAGGCCCTTTTTCTGTCAGCTTTAGTCTGTGGTGAGGATAGATATATAGGTTATTTTGGTTTCGAGTATTATATGTATGATGGGAACGGTATTTTGAGAATATTTCAGGATGTTTTTTTAGGTGCAGTACGCATTCAAAGATGTAAATTCCTGGAACAGTAAGATAGTGATTCTTATTAAAAATACCGCGGCAACTCTCGGATGATCCCATTCCAAAAATTATTCTAGATGCTCTTTTCTGTACCCTAAAAACCTCCTCCAAATGGCTACTGCCCCCCCCAAAGTGTAATTCCATACCTAATATTTGAATAAAACATTCCATAGTATATTGATTTTAAAGTGATATTGTTTTTAAAGGTTTTTACTAGTACTCTAACTGCGTAGCATGCACGACGAGTTTTTTAGAGAGGGATTCAATATGGGTGGAGAAAGTCAGCCTGTCATCTAAAGTAATACCAAGTATATTCGCATTTTCTACAAACTTAATATTGTCGTTTTTAAATGTTATGGTATCTGGTTTATTTATATTAATATTTGAGAACAACATTAGTTTTGTTTTATTTGCATTTAGGACTAACTGATTTTTCTCCATCCATTCGTCCGTTTTAGTTAATGTAAGTGTTAGTTTTTCCTGTACATTATCGTTTGATTTTAACGGAATTATAGTGTTTGCATCATCTGCGTAAGTTGCCATTACATTCATCTCTTCATTAGTGTCCATAAAGTCATTGAGATAAATTATAAACAATATAGGTATTTTCGGTTATTTCACATTAAAAATTCGTTTTAGGGTTAAACAAAATTATTTTTGAGCTTGGTATTTTCGATCATTTAACGATTCGACTAAATTAAATTTCGACGTTTATATTTATTATATTTTTCTCAGTTTATGGACTCCCTATTTGTAAATACGACACGATCATATAATATGCGACTGTGTAGGTACGTTTTCTATTTTTATACAAAACCGTTACTAGTAGATTTGGTAATCGGGTAATTTTTTTATTAATTTTTTCGGTTACTAAACACTAAAATAGTAGGAACGAAAAGAAAATAGCCAAATTCTCAGGCTCATCTAGAACTACTCGTTCGATAAAATTTGGTAGTTTGTTTATGTTTAAGCTGTCGTAGGTGGTCATTTGTCATTTATAAATTATTAGTATCCACCTACACCTCCTAGAAGCCGAGAAAGGGAAATGCGCTAATTAAATAGATTTTAAAACTAATTAGGGCAATCAGAGACAACATGTTAATCACTAAACATAAAATATGAAATTAAAAAACTCATATTAAGAACATTAGGTTGGTTTTGAAAAACGAAAATTGTTGTTTAGAAAATGATTTTAAAAAAACTTTAAGTACGCCACTGTTTTTTATATATTAACATGTAATATTTCATATTTGAGAAAGGGCAAAAAACTAGTTATTTTTTAACTTCTATATTTTTTATTGTACTAGGAGATATTTAGGAAAGAAGGAGAAACACATACATATTTAAAGAAAAAATATTCTATATCCGCCACTGGTGGTCTGAGCTTAAAAGTTGTTACACTTTTTGAGAGATAATTTTATACGCTTTTAGTTTGGCACTATAAGTTTTTTGTGGACTGAACAGTTTTCGAGACAATCAATAAAAAGCTCGAGACAAACCCAAAAAATTACCTATTTCCACCATTTTTTTCAATATGGCGGTGTTTGTACCAGTCTGATTTTTGATTCTTATATAAAAAAATTGTGGCTATTAATGTTTTTCTCGAAGATATATAGCAATAACTAATTCGCCTCTATAGTAAACGGTCCGCGAGTTTTGAGTATAAAATCATTGATGCCGGGCACTTCCGGCCAGATTTGGAGTGGCACCATTTGATATTCGTATCGAGGAGATCAATAGCTTTAGTTTGACACCACAATCAAGTGGTTACGTTATGGGTCGATTTTGCTTAAAAAAAGAACCCCTTCCCAATACAAGTATTTTTTGGTTACGCCCAAAAAGAAAAAAATGTCAAAAAAATGGGTCAAAAACAATTTTTTTTTGACATTTCTGGCCAACTGCCGACTGGTACCATAAACGTTCTGGGAATGGTGAGTACTAATCTTCAATTTTTTAAATATTTTGAGTGGTTACGCGATCGGTCAAAAAATTTGCAGCCGGATCTCGTACTATTAGTGGCCGTTAGGTTAACTTTATTATGAGTGGTGCGCTCACGCCCCTCCACTGAGACCTGGTTGATGGTCTATGTGACTCATCCCTACTTAGATGTCACCCAGCCCAATCTTCCTAACAAAAGCGATCAGTCTGTTCGGTGAGACTGTTTTCCAGTCTTGAGGCTCAGTTAAGCCTGGGCCAAGTATATATAGTAGCTACAGAACCTACACCACGGTGTGTTGCTTACTCCCAGTCTGTTCATGTGCTTGTTCAGTCGGCATTGCCCAGTGTCTAGTCCCGTGATTATTCTCAGGCTATTCGTATTGAGGTCTAAGAGCTGATCTGTTCTGCGTCTATCTGACTTGCTTAGGAACTTCTTGGAGTGTAGTTGCCCAGGCGTTGAGGGCCAGTGCTGCAACGCTTTTCTAGCTACCCACTCTTTGATTTCCCGCTCTGGCCAGGGAGTCTGCTTTTTCATTGCTCTCTATCCCTATATGACCTGGAACCTACATAAGTGTGATCCTGTTGGTTCTGCTCACTTGAGGTAGATCAGTTAGGCAGTTCCAGACTAGTCTGGACTTAATTCTGGGAGCGCTTAGTGCTGCTTTCAAAGCAGCTATGCTGTCCGACATTATCTTAATGCTCTTTTTGGAGAGACACCTGTTTGCAATCTTTCTGAAACAGTGGACGTTGGTTTCCGTGGCCATAGCTTTTTCTGCCCAGCGGTTTAGTTCTGCTACCATGTCCTCTCTTATCTCTCCACACTCCCTTAACCGAATCGTCCCATTTCTATAAACCCTTAAGATCTCATAGACTATTCGTACCCGGTCTTTCTTCATGTATTTTTCCCTCTATTCCTGACTCCTCCTTCCTCAACTGCACAAGTTGTCTCCAACTCGCCCCCAGATTAAATCGCCTTGAATATTCCGCTCTATCCAGATATTACGTGATCAATGCATAGTGCCATTAAAATGAGATTCATTAAGCTGGTTTTAAATGCTAAACGCAGAGCGCTTAATTGGCGCCCATTGATCGGAGGGACACGCTAATTAAAATGAGACCTATTGTTTCGTCTGTGAATCAATCTTTTGGATTTTCTATAGTGATGCCGATTGATTAATTCGCCCTGTATGGGGTCCTTTGTAAAATCATTGTTTACCTAATACATAGGGAAGTTGCACAACCTTATAGAACAACCAGTTGACACATATCCTGGACGAAATGAGTTGCGACTTTTTTATTTAATAATAAATTTTATTTTGGGTGTGCGACTCATTTCGTACAGGATTTATAATGATTTGAAAAAATTGTCAACTGTTTTGTCCATAAAGCTACGTAACTTCTTTATATAGGATAGGCCAAAATACATTTTTATTAAAAGAAACTTTTAAAGAACAAGCTTTTATTAAATGCACTAAAAAGTAGAAAATAATTTTTTATCTTGCTTATAGCATAATAAAAGCGATGAGCGCAAATTAAAAATTTTAACTTTAGGTATTGTATATCCGTGACGTCGACGATTCACCTAAGAAACAGT
Source organism: Oxystoma pomonae (assembly GCA_963921995.1). Lineage (NCBI taxonomy): Eukaryota > Metazoa > Arthropoda > Insecta > Coleoptera > Brentidae > Oxystoma > Oxystoma pomonae. The sequence goes on along the minus strand of OY998166.1, from coordinate 93,236,153 downwards.
TGTATTACTCTATAACTTAAGGACATTTTCAAAGGCTTGGCAAGCACGGCTATCTCAACCGTTCTCAGTTTCTTTAGATGAAATCATTATGTTTATCATTCGAATAGAAGAAGAATTTAGTTCTTCTTTTGTAGTTCTCTCTTTGTCATCGTAAAGTTAAATTTTTAATTTGCGCCCATCGCTTTTATTATGGTGTAAGAAAGATGAAAAATTATTTTCTACTTTTGAGTGCATTTAATAAATGCTTGTATTTTAAACGTTTTTTTTTTTATAAAAATTTATTTTTTAATTTTTAGATTTGTACTGATCAAAAATTTTTTGATTTTATTTTTTTGATTTAAATCGAACAAACTAAATCTTTTCCCCCCACCACTTTCCTCGTTAGAGGGAAGTGTATACCTAACAATACCATATTATTATATTGTCGCCGGAACTATAAACGCATACCAAATTTGAACTTACATCTTTTTAGATTTGTACCCTTGATCGTCCATTTTGAATCCGCCATATTGAAATTTTTAAATCTGATCAAAAATTCATAATCCCCTTCCTTATGCCAATTTTGATTGAAATCGAACTAAACTTTTTTCCCCTCCACTTCCCTCGTAAGAGGGAAGTGGGTACCTGAGAATACCATATTATTGTATTTTTACCTGAAACTATAAACGCATACCAAATTTGAATACAATCGGATGTGGATAAGTCAGTTAAAATTTGTTAGCAGAACATGATCGAAAATCGTCCATCTTGAATCCGCCATATTGAATTTTCAAAATCTGATCACAAATTCGTATTCCTTGTCCCCAAAAGCCCCCGTATACCAATTTTGGTTGAAATCGGACGAACTTAGGTGTTTTCCCCCCTCCACTTCTCTCGTAGGGATGAGGGGTGCCTAATAATGACATATTATGGTATTGCCACCGGAACTATAAATGCGTGCCAAATTTGAAGGGAATCGGATGTGTGTAACTTAGTTAAAATTGGTTAGCAAAAGAAGACCAAAAATGGTTCATGTTGAATCCGCCATGTTGAATTTTCAAAATCTGATTAGAAATTCGTTATCTCCATCCCTAAGTGCCCCGACACTCCAAATTTCAACGAAACCGGGCGTACCTCAACTGTATCCCCCTCCACCCCCTTCGAGTAGGGGGGGAGCTGTCAATTTCATCACACTATAAGTTTCATTACACTATATTTTTGTGTTGTGAGCTCAATTATATAAGCATGCCAAATTTGAAGCCGATCGGATATCGGGAAGGTGGTCAAAATTAAGTTGCAAGATTCCACTAGATACATTGCAAGTTAAATAACAGCTTGTAAATTGCCTGTGACTTTAAAACCAATAGACCGAAAAAAAAGTTACTTTACTGTCAAAAATAACATTTCTTAAAAGTAGAAGATGTGAACAATTTTTCACCCTCCGTGAAACTTTTTTCCATGCGCCACTGACACAAAAATATTTTTTTTCCCTGAAAGATGATTTTTCCGGAACACAAAAATGTATCACTTCTGAAAATCGGTAAAGAATTAACAATGCAAAGGGTCTTGGTTCTTGTTGTATTTTTATCATATTTTGCTATTTTGGTATTGTTTAAATTAGGTGAAATGAGTCTTTACTTTGGCTATACAAATTGACAGACACAAATCGATTTTAATAAATTTAAACATTTAAAAAAGTCAATACATTAGACATTAAAAATTCAACGTCAAATTTGACATTTTAAGGTATTTCCAGATGGCGCATATTAAAGTCATTTTTTTTTTAGTAAAAATAGAATCTAGTTTAATAGTTTTTATCGTTTTTATTTCATCACTGATTTTTATAAGTGACATAATATTAAGTTTGTAAAATTGGATGAGGCTTTAAAAAAATATATTTTTTTTTGTGCCAGTGGTGCACTGAAATAAAAGTTTCATGGGGTGTGAAAAATTGCTACTGCTCAAAATTGCTACTGCTCAAAATTGTCCACCATCTTGAATTTTTACAAAACGTCATTTCTGACACTTATTCTGGAAAACATGAAGTATGCTCTTTCCAGACATGTAATTTTGTGTGTGTGTTGTTGACTATTGGTTCAAAAATCATTATAGGCAATAACAAAGTCGTATTGACGACTCCTAATAAGGGTGAAACAGGTGTCTGGATTCTTCATCTCCATTACATGTTGGAGAGCCCTGGTCGTAATGAAATGAGAAACAAAGCACTTTGTCCGATATGCCAGGAGTGATATATACAGCGTGTTCCAAACTCGATGCTCACCTAAACGGTAGCAGATATGAAAAGGTTTAAATTAGTGCAAAGTTGTGCAATTTGATGCTTTGCTCAAAACTAAAGAAAGCACCGAAACCTTAATTTTTAGTTTTTATTTTTCAGCGCCGTTATGCGTAAAGCTGTCAACTGTCATTCTTAAAACGTCAAAAAAGGTATTGCAAATGGGTTTCCAAAATATCTTGAAGTAAGTTCAAATCAAAAATTAAATTTGGGCTGATGATGGTCAATTCATCCAAAACGTCATGTGACTTGTTAAAATACGGTTGCAAAATATTATCTGTTATCTTTCAGAAACGAAACGGCAGGGAAAAGGAGAAAAAGAAAAAATGAACTCTTGTCACACTCAAATGTCAAATCTCAAAAATGGACCTGTCATTAGGTAGATCTTAAGAAAGAGCCTTTGGAATGTTTTAAGCGTTTTTTGATAGCTTTAAGAATAAGGGTAGGGAAAATTTAAAACTAAAAATGAACCCGGATTTTCTAAACTTTTTTTAGTTTTGATCAAATTCCGCAATTTTGCCCTAATTTTACCCTTTTCGCATCTCCTACCGTTTAGGAGATCCCATAGCGAGCATCGAATTTGGGACACCCTGTATACGGGCTTTTTTATTTTGCGATGTAGGGAAGAAAAAGTAATTATACATTTTTATGAAAAAAAAGCAGAAAGATTAATTGGGTCGTCAGATTCGATATATTGTTGGGGTCCAATTAAATTCTGATTAAACTAATAAACTTTTGCGAAATAATGTTTACACAAATGAAAAGTAATTAATAATACGTCTAAAACAAATATGACGTGTATATATATACGTTTATGAAAGATGGAAGACAACGGATTACCAGCCAGAGAGGCAAAGAGTACCCCTTAATTAATAATTAAAACAAGAAACTAATTACGGCGAATGAATAATGGGTTGTAAAAGCACAGTACAGGGACGGCTTTAAACTAACTGACGGCTCAGTGCGACGGCGTGTATAATAGGTTATTAATTGTGAAAGTTTCGGCTTCAGTTTTGCGACACAATATTAAACTTTGTATACTTATGCGCTCGGTTTATTTTCTGATATTCTTCTCAGCGTCTATGAATTTATTAATTAAAATACCCACCTTTAACTCCCAGAATAGGGTGATTTTGACCCGGTTCAGTACCCTCTCCATACAGGCCGATCAACTCCTACCGATTTAGTGACCTTTAGTCCACCTTCGCCGCCATTTTCACTCAAAAGTGACAGAAAATCCATTAAGGCCCGTTTCTGCGGGGTTAATACAGCATACCGGTATGGCAAAATAAATGACGTCACGCTATGTTGTTGCCAGACTTAATTCGCCTTGTTGCCACATTACACAATAAAAACGTGGATATTATAAACTGTTTTCAATAAAATGCGTTTTATTTTTAAAAAAATCGGGCTATAGTTTAAATTTGACACATTTATTTTTCATCGGCAAGGTTAATTTTAAAACCATAAATACAGTTGTAGCCATCACGTGACATATCTGGTATTGTTGCCAACGTAAAAATGTCAGGTAAAAAGTAGTGTAGTAAGTAGTAAGTAAAAATTTATTAATTTATATTTTATTTTGAAGAGGCAATACCAAGAAATAATTTTTTTTGGCAAAAACACGAAACATATTGAACTTTAAAAATATACATTTTTGTATCGTATTTTTTGCAAATAACCATGAGATACCATGACGTCAGGTATGACGTTTTACATACCATACTATCTAACTACCTTTCGAAGGTAGTTAGATGCTCGTGGTATGTTATAATTTACGTTTATTTTACTTGTTAGAACTCTTATGAGACAATACGAGTACAATTAATAAAATATTAAATGAATAGTAATTATGAAAGGTTCTCAAAAATTAAAAAAAGGAAAACTCACGTGACCTCTATATTGAACGACCACCCTTTCTTATTATCCAAAACTTCGCCGGTCCGCCAGCGCCACCTTTTGGTTTAAAATCATAGGTTAAGGAATAATTTTTCCATCAATATTTTTTATGTTTCAGAATTTGAGAATAATCTGGAAACCATTATTATCTTCTTTTAAAAGATCCGTTTGATTAAATGATTTTTTTTTATTTGAATTACAGTTCCTAGAGCATGATGTTCATTTTGTATTTTGTGATCTTTTACTTTTTAATGAGTTTAAGAAATTAAAATTCATTTTTTATAGTTAAATTTTTAAAAAACTTAAATACTTTAAATGAAACATCATTAAAACCCTAAAAAAAACACTAAAATTAATGAACAACAAGAGTTTCTTTGTACTTCAGTTGTATTCAGATTGCTCACACCGAGGGTGGAATCGAAATACAGGAAGTTTATTTTGCACTGAAGTACAAAAAACTTTTGTTTTTCCATTGCCACAGCCATATTCCCTTTGTTTTTTTTACTAAAATTAATGTCTATATCTAATAAACCATGTGCAATGTATTTACTTTAATACAAAATCAAACTTTTTATAACTAAAGGTATAAAGTACCTAACGCCCAGTTCCCACCTATGCGCGCTCACCCTGACTTAAAAAACGCACCACATTACAGTACATAGATTTGCCGTTGTTGTAAATGTAGAGTCGCTTGAGTGTTTTTTGAGTCTGGGTCAGCACGCATAGGTGGGAACCACATGTAACCCTACTGTCAAGTGAAGCACTGGTATTTTTCGTTGTATAATTTAACAAGTAAATTTATCCAATAGTCAACTTTTTAGCCGAAAAGGTTTTTCTGGCCTCTGCAGTAACCTAAGATAAGCAAGAAAACATATTTTATTTATTTATTTAATTCTCTCTCCATATGATACATTTTGTATATATTAGATGTGTCAAGCCAGCAACAACAGAGCTGAAAATTCATGGTAGTTATATCAATACTATAGTTGATAATAGTTATCAAAATATTACATTTTAAATAACTTTGCTGTCTTATACAGACCGCTTCAAGCTACTGCGAACATAGGGGGAATCAAGTCCAATTTACTCTCCGTGCCGTACGACCGAGGTGGATTCGAAGCACGCTGCAGTGTTATCTTTTGGAAATTCATTTTGTTTTTATTATTTTGTTTTATTTCTGCCTTGCTCGAGAAACAGATGGGTAAGTTCTTAATTGAAATAATACATTTTTAAAACCAAAAATGGATGTCTACGAAGTTGCCGAAAAAGTGCAGATGGTCAAATGGTCAAATCGTCATAACCCAACACACGTTCGATATTGGTCGAGGGAAAATTTGCATTTGTATTTTAACGTAAGAACACAGTATCCCCAAAAACTAAATGTTTGGGGGGGGGGGTATTATAGAGGAACACGTAATTGGACCATTTTTTATTAACGGCAATTGCAATTTGAATGGTCCTAGATACTTGGATCTACTGCAGCAGCACATTATTCCAACTGCTAGGCAGTTGTTAGGTGTAAGATTTGGTGCAACATGGTTTCAACAAGATGGTTGTTCCGCTCACAATGTTGGCCTTGTTAGGGAATATCTTGATAATGTATTTCCTAATCGAGTTATAAGTACACGGGGAACTATTTTATGGCCAGCTCGATCTCCCGATCTTGCTCCTAATGACTTCTATCTGTTTTTGAAGAAGCTTTTCAAATTATCACCCCTAACATGCTTGGAAACGTTAGAAGGAGTTTTTATAGTAGGCTCGGATATTGTCTAGCCGAGCAAGGAGGACTTTTCGAACATTTGCTTTAAATTTTTTTTGACTGGGAGAATCTTTTTGGTTTTTAGAATGTATTATTTTATTTTGAGAACTTGCTTTTATTTTGTTTCTCCTTATTATTTTCATTGTAACACGTCGTCACTGATAAATCTGAGTGACAAAAAATAAGAAAATTACGTTATAAAAATTTGCGTATTTATTGACCAAATTCCGGTTTCATTGACTACGCTCCACACAGCACCGTGGTTAGAGCGTACTAAATACCAAAGGAAAGTCATGCAAGTGGTGATCGGAAACCTGAGTATTGGTTGCTTCACTGATAGGCGTGCGGTGTCTCTGCATGTACGTACACTGGCAAATTAGACTTCTTCCGCCCTATGTTCGCAGTAGCTTGAAGCGGTCTGTATGTATAATAATAGTATCTGCTATATAGGGAACATTGATTGCAGTGAGTTGTGTGAGGTCTCCAGAGTGAAGATTATTCATAGTAAGACGGCAAGGAAAAGTCCTATTAATTCTTCACAAATTTTATTTGAAATCCCCGACCGGTTTCGATTAAAACGTCATTGTCAAGGGGGGAGTTCGATCACAAATCTTACACATTTTACAAAGTGCGGTATATAACACAGTAACATACACACATTTTAAAAACAGAAATTTCTTAACATTACAGGACTATTAAAATTAAAATATTTACGTGTTAAAAACAGAACAAAACTAAATGCGAATTAATTGGTATCGTCGACGATATTGCATGGATATTATTTACATATCCAGTGGATATTCAAAATTAAGACCTGGATTTATGTATATCCATAAAATGTATATATCTTGCATATTCTATGGATAATAAAAATCTTTGGCCATTTTAGTAGAACATATATGACTATGCAGTGAATATAAAAAAACATACATATAAGTAATATCCATAGAGTGATATACAATGAATATTACAAAAAATATATACGTTCATGGATATCAAATACATATTCAGGGGATATCCATACCCATGGCTTGCTATGTGGGAAGTAATTTTATTTGGAAAATAAAAAAAACTAATAAAATATTCCAACCGTAAAATAAACGGACCGTCAACGAAAAACATGTACCATAAAGGCTATTTTAAGCTGTCATATAATGATTAAATTATCGTTGTCGGCGAAGTTATCGGGTCGTAAATTGGTAGTATCAAAAACTATCTATTAAAGGTATCCACAGGCGCTAATTAACGCCGAATAGCGACTACTTGTACCATTAAAATGCCAACCAACCAAACTTGGTGTGATTCTGTGGTGGATGATTTTTAGGTTAGAAAGTTTGTTCTCTTTTACAAAAATTTGTATAAAAACAATGAAAAAGAAATAACCCTAATAACACAAGTACGTTTTAAAAAAGGCCCTGGAACGTTCCGGCGCGACCAATGGTACGTTCCAGGAACGTCCGTAGACGTCGTGAAACGTTCAGGGAACGTTCTCGGAACGAACAATGTCGTCAATTGTAATGTCCTAGGAACGTTCCTTTGGACGTTCCTGGAACGTTTGTTTGGACAATTCTTGGCCGTTATTATTTGAATGTTCACGGTATGTTCTGGGCATACGTTCCGTGAACGTCCACAGACGTCGACAAACGTTCCGGGAACGTAGCCGGAACGATCAATTATAATGTCTCGGCGACGTTCCTGGAAAGTTTACTTGGACAACCTTTGGCCGTTCTTTTGAATGTTCCCGGTACATTGCGGCGCATATATTCCGAGAACGTCCAAAGACGTTGACAAACGTTCCACGAACGTTCTCGGACCGATTAATGTCGTCAACTCTAACGTTTCGGTGTCGTTCCTTTGGACGTTCCTGTAAACTTTACTTGGACGACCCTTGGCCGTTCTTTATATAAACTCATTTTGGAGTCATTACACAATGAAATACAAGTATCTCTTATTATATAAAATGAGTGTCGAAAAGATAGAGAATATTTTACCAAAGTACGCCATCTAGTTGCTAAATGAGTAGCTAACTAAAACTGCAGTACATGCGTCTCTGTTCAGGACGTCCCCTGAACGTTCCATTGGAACTGTTTTTAGACCTTTTTCTTGAAACGTTCCAGGGGCGTACTTTTTATGGCTGTGACTTTCGGGACCTACGGGGATCTAAAAAGGACGTATCCTGAGCGTTCAATTAGAACTGTTTTTAGACCCTTTCCTTGGAACGTTCCAGGGACGTATTTTTTAGGTCCGTGACTTTCGCGACCTATGGGGATCTAAAAAGGACGTTATTTGGAACTGTTTTTAGACCTTCTTCTTGGGACGTTCCAGGGGCGTACTTTTTAGGTCTGGGACGTTCGCGACCTATGGGACTTAAAAGGAAGGTTTTGTTTACCGCCAAAAGCACTATTTTTAACTTCTTGAAGTTACCATTATTTACGGTAAAGGTAACCATATAAGTAACGAAATTTGCCGTTAAACTATCGGACTCATATTTCTATGAGATACTATATACCGGCCCTGCCCTTGCGTTTTCTCAAAAAAAGCCGTAGCGATAATAACTCTTCCAATCGAGTTAACCTGGAAAAAATGCAGAGCCAAATACTTTCCTGGGTGCGAGTACTGCGAGTAGACTGCATCAGGCATGCGCAGTAGATCTTAACTTAACGTCGCTGCTATTGTCAATCAATGCGCTCAACTCAATATACTCTTGTAATAACAATCCATTCCCTTAAATTACAATAGTAGTTTACATAACAAGCATGTTATGATGGTCATTAAATGCGAAGATGAAGTTTGAGACGCGAGCCGCAGGCGAGTGTCTTAATTTATCTGAGCGTGTTATGACCATAACATGCGAGTTAGTGTGCTATACTTTACTACTACAACCAATGAAAATCTCATCATAAATATCAGAAATTATTAAAAATAAAAATATCAAACGCGAACACTCTTAAGGTTGCACTTTACCGCACTCATTTTTATGCGAGAAAGTGTGCAATCCTTGAGGTAAAGTTTTATTTAACAAAAAATTATATAGATACATTTATATTTATTGTGTGTGTCTTCACCGTCTTAGCTGGCTTGACCGAATAGTTGGGAGGCATATGGACTTTCGTGGGCTTTTTGATGAGGATTTTACGAAACCTGTTTTAACCGGTAGCTGCAGTCAAAAAGGGAGGTTAGGACGACCAAATATTTTTTTAAATCTTAACGGTTGGACCCACGATAATGAAATTTGGTAAACATATTGGCCTTCTGGCCAGATTGTATTATAAAATTTAAAAATAACATTTAGTGCATCTAGGGGCCGGTAGAGGGCGAAATGTGTTTTTAGATATTTCCCTGTATCTCACGAACGACTTATCCTGCACATTTGAAACTATGTGGTTTTTTAGTATAACCTATTAGCAATCAGCCTGATATCGCAAAAAAAATTTTACGCAAACTTAACTTAAGGGCATCGAAAATTTTTATAAATCGGTTACTTATAGACCACTCAATATTTCTCCACCTATGAATAGGCTCAAAAATGTGGCATTCCAAAAGTGAGGTTAGGGTGACAAAATATTTTTTTAAATCTTAAGGGTTTGACCTACGATGATGAAATTTGGTAATCATATTGGCCTTCGGGTCAGATTGTATTATAAAAATAAAAAAAAAACATTTAGTGCCTCTAGGAGACGGTAGGGGGCGAAATGTGGTTTTAGATTTTTCCCGATATCACAAAAAAATGTTTTAGCCTGTGAGCAGAGGACCCTGAACAGACGCCATTTTTTTGACAATTTTGAAAAAAAAATATATTTACGCAAAAAATCAAAACCACATTTCGCCCTCTACCGGCTCCTAGAGGCACTAATGTAATTTTTTTATTTATATAATACAATCTGGCTCGAAGGCCAATATGATTACCAAATTTCATCGTCGTAGGTTCAACCGTTAAGATTTAAAAAAAATATTTTTTCACCCTAACCTCACTTTTGGACTGCAACATTTTTGAGGCTATTCATAGGTGAAGAAATATTGGGTGGTCTATAAGTAACCGATTTATATAAATTTTCGATGCCCTTAGGTTAAGTTTGCGTAAATAGATTTTTTTTTCGAAATTGTCAAAAAAATGGCGTCTGTTCAAGGCACTCCGCTCACAGGCTAAAAAAAATTTTTGTGATATCAGGCTGATTGGTAATAGTATGTACTAAAAACCACATAGTTTCAAGTGTGCAGGATAAGTCGTTCAGGAGATACAGGGAAAAATCTAAAAACAAATTTTTCCCTCTACCGGCCCTTAGATGCATTAAATTTTATTTTTTTAAAATTATCGTAGGTCAAACCGTTAAGATTTAAAAAATTATTTTGTTGGCCTAACCTCTCTTTTTAACTGCAACACTTTTGAGGCTGTTCACAGGCAAAGTGATGTTAAGTGGTCTATTAGTAATCGATTAAAACAGGTTTCGTAAAATCATCATCAAAAGGCCCACGGAGGCCGAATTTCGACTCTATGCCCCTCGACTAGAGATAATTTAGATTGTGTACTAACATATTTATATACATATATCAATTTAAAAAATAATTTAAATGATTAACATTAATTTTTTTGTTTAAATCTGTCCAGTTATTTAAATTAGAACATTGATCAATGGTAAATTATTCAAACTACTGTCCAAAAATAGTAGTAGGCAAGAACAAGCTATGTCAAAGACTATGGCGCCACCTGTACCAAAACACATGAAACATGCCTTGCTTAAACAATAACTTTGAATGAATTTTTCAACACAAAATTAAATAAAAACAAACATTTGTAACACACACAACACAACAAACATAAAAAACAAACATATAAATAAGTCAAAAAGTAAGTTTGGATCAGTTGAAAAAAGAAAGAGTTTTGACAATTTTATTCTCAAAAATGACTGCCTTAAGTGCGTCCCACTAAATTTTCGCAGTGGTCTCATACTTATTCTAAATTCTTTAACACCTTTGGAACGAACTCGCTTCGCTTCGTTTTGTCAACTGCCGTCGCTTAAGCTATAATATCACTTGTTAGGTAATAGTTATTTACCTAACAAGTGCGGAAAGTTATACTTTTCCGCACGCACCGCCGCGCGCCATTTGCAAGCCGTAAGTGCGGAAAATACTTTGCGCACGCGTAAGGTACAACATTTTTTCTACGAGCGTGCGGAATATCAAAATATTTTGTTATTATTTTAGTTAAACCTAGCAGACTAAAAATGAAAAAATAGTCAAAACTACGAATTTTATATTTTATTCAGAACTAAACTTTAACAAGCTTAAAAAATTAATTTTTATGGTAATTATTAATCACGGTAATATTGAAAGTACCACTGCTCATGTTGCTTAATGCCATCGTCGACTTCAAGTCTTCCTGATTCATCACTGAGCAACAATATGCTCAACAATAAGTGTGCTCAACAGCGTACGTGAAATAGTAGTTTTAACAACTAGTGGCTAAAATAGTGCTTTTTTTACAAGCGTTGATTTAAATAACGAGCGCAGCGAGGTATTTAAAAACGCTGAACAGCTTGCGTGAAACCTTTTTTTTGCTCAACAGCGTGCGTGAAATAGTAGTTTTAACAACTAGTGGCTAAAATAGTGCTTTTTTTACAAGCGTTGATTTAAATAACGAGCGCAGCGAGGTATTTAAAAACGCGAGTAAAAAAAAGCACCGCCGCGAGTTGTTAACACTATTTTTTTAATACCTTTATAAAAAAATCCAAGAAAAACAGGAAAATACTTTTAAAAATCTCGAACGAAGAGCACTTCTCGCAACACACCATCTTTACACTATAAATCAAGGTGGCTGGTAAATAATCGGTTTTGGTATTTTGAAGAAGTTTTTAAATGATTTTTTCGTATATACTTGGTGAAAACTGGCGAAAATGATTTAATTTTAAGGCAAGAATAATTAGATATTTTCATTATTACTATATTTCGCTATTTCTCTTTAATTTTGGGTAAAAAACGGACAGAAATCTTGTTTTGCACCCGTGATCAAAAAGAAAGTTTTTTTGCATCGGTAACCAAAAAAGCCATGGTTTAGTTATCTGCAGTTAGTTACTAAAATCATGTTTTTGATGAAAGTATAAAAAAAAAAATTTCGCGCACGGCGTGCGGAAATTTATTTTTCACGCACGAAGTGCGGAAAAGTGGCACTTTCCGCACGGAATTGAGTGCGATAAAAGCGTTTTTTGCACGCTCGTAGGAAAATAACTTTTTCCACACTCTTTTTCGGATACGTCAATACACTGAAATTAATTTTCGTAATTTTTTTACACAAATTATAACTGGATGTGTAGTGGTCACAAAATTGTGTAAAAAAAAATTACATTTTACTGTATAATTTACACACAATTGCTTACTAAGTCTAGACAACTTATCATAAGTAGTTGAAGAGCTTTGGTCCACAGCGATCAGCGCCGCGCCTGAAACTTAAATTCCAATTTCTTCCCGGAACAGTTTCGGGATAACGCATAAACAGTAAAGAAAGCCATCCATCTCGCATCCCCATTTCCAATATCCCAGACCCAAATTGCAGTATATGCTATACACTTCACTCACGAAACAGATAAGGATACGTCAAGTATTCTTTTAGCCGCCCACCGTTGCAGTGCACGGACTTCACCTTGAGTTTTAATTAAAGTTAGTTGGTCCTAATTGACGCGGTAGATTTTTACGTTTTAAGCGTTAATAAATCTGACCTGAAAATGTGTTCAGTTTATCTGAGATAATTCATGATACATAATATATAATATAAATTTGAAAATATATAGTAACAGGGGCTGATTTAGTACAGCATAGATACAATAAATCAATAAGAAATATAAAATAACATGGGAAAAATTCAAGTAGGTCTTAAAATTCGTATCAAATGTCAATAATTTTCTTATTATTTTTTTTTTAGGATTATGATGGAGTGAGAACATACTGGTCATCAAGGCCGATATACGGGCGTCAGATTAAGGTAAGTCTTGATAGTTCCTACTAGCAGAGTCAACTACTTATTTTACCTAAGACCAACGAATAATAAAGCTTAGATGTAAACCACAAGATGGCGTGACAAGCGATGAAACTTTGTTTTATAAGAGCACTAATTAACGCAAAAATATGAATACTATTTTTCTACATTTTTATGACAATAACTATTGCTTAAACGTAAATAAATTCAATTAATTTTAGTCCGTAAACAAAAATAAGTCCCTTCAAATTGATATATTACGCATTTTTTTGAAAAAAACCATGTTTTTAAAAGGATATATGAAAAGTCGCTTAGTAACCTTATTTGTTTTGATGTTTCAGATAGAACATCATTGAAACTTGAAAGTTGTTGACCTCAGAGTGTTCGCGTTTGATATTTTTAATAGTTTCTGATATTTATGATGACATTATCATTCTCCCTTGTTATGGTCATTACACGCTCAGATAAATTAAGATCATCTTCTAAAAAAAACTAAAAAAAACTACTATTAAAATAAGTGGATTATTTTGTGGCACAATAATACAGTTACTACCAAAATAAAATTCGCAAATCTAGAATTACCGCACGCTTAACAAAAGATAAATTTAGGAATAATAGCGGATCAGTTCGGTGGTCTACTAAATATGCTCACACCGAAATTATTTTAATTAATCTAATAGTTTACTTATTAAATATTTCAACTATCTTTTTACGTAAAGCAGCACGCTATTCTTTAATTTAATCTCTTCTTCCACTCAATAGAATATTGGGTTATGTTTAAATTAATAATAAAATAATGAGGTTTTGAAGTGAAAAGATCGTTTTTATTTAACTGAACGGTCTAAAACCTAAGCGCTCGTCCAGCCCATACCATGGGGTAAAAATCGTAATGTTCATGTGTTGGATTTTTTTCCCAAAACTACCTTATTTTTGATTTGATTTGAAAACCTAGCTTGTATTTAAGTAAATTCTTACATTATACAGCTAATGCATATTTGGTTGAAAAATCCTAAGAGCTTTTGAATCGATCTACGCTACTGCGGTCTATATATTAGAATAAATATTTCAACGCATTAGTATCGGTATACTTAACGCGTTCAAAACAAAGCCAAAATACACTACACTTTTGACTTGTTCGCTTTTTTAACGGGTACGATCACAGAACAGCTGATTCCACTCGTTGCGTACGGAGGGATGTACGTAACGTTACAGACCTACGAACGTACGCAACGATTTCAATCAGCAGTTCTGTCATCGCACCGTTCAAAAAAGCGGGCATTGTTCGAAACATCGCATAAACAAGTTAAAAATTTAGTGTATTTTGGCTTTATTTCGAATGCGTTAGATATACCGATACCGATGCGTTGAAATATTTACTTTAAGTATCTATTAAAACCCTTAAACCACGAATTTTTCTCTTAAATTTAGTGAAATAGAAACGCTTAGAAAGCAACAGTAGTTATCTACACTGATAAAAACGAGTGAAAATTTACGATTGCTCTTTAGAGATCAGCTTCATTTTTTGCAACATTTGTGTAAACTCTTATAAAAATCATGTATCAGATATTGTATTTTTTCTTTTTAAATGTAAATACAGTGGCAATTTTACTATGTATGAGGTATAATCCCTAATACGTATTGAATTTTACTTTATAATAATTGATGCTAGAAAGCACGGAAGTCCACCATACAATGAATTACCTTATGTTATATAACAAAATTTTTGGGCAATATTTACGAAAACCAAAATCTGAAAACCGCATATCACCTATATATATTAGCTGCTCTACTTCTAAAGTTATGATTATTTTATATATTTTAACGTTTTTTTAAATAACTCGGAAACTCAAGCTCCCATGAATTTGGACTTTAGAAGAAAGTTTGTAGCCCATATTTATATACAGACCGCTTCAAGCTACTGCGAACATAGGGCGAAAGAAGTCTAATTTGCCAGTGTACGTACATGCAGAGACACCGCACGCCTATCAGTGAAGCAACCAACACTTAGGCTTCCGATCGCCATTCGCTGCCGTTCGCCTTGTATTTAGTACGCCTCTAACCACGGTGCTGTGTGGAGCGTAGTCAATGAAACCGGAATTTGGTCAATAAATACGCAAATTTTTATAACGTAATTTTCTTATTTTTTGTCACTGATAAATGAGCGTATTATTGTCAACTGCTCAGATTTATCAGTGACGACGTGTTACAATGAAAATAATAAGGAGAAACAAAATAAAAGCAAGTTCTCAAAATAAAATAATACATTTTAAAAACCAAAAAGATTCTCCCAGTCAAAAAAAAATTAAAGCAAATGTTCGAAAAGTCCTCCTTGCTCGGCTAGACAATATCCGAGCCTACTATAAAAACCCCTTCCAACGTTTCCAAGCATGTTAGGGGTGATAATTTGAAAAGCTTCTTCAAAAACAGATAGAAGTCATTAGGAGCAAGATCGGGAGATCGAGCTGGCCATAAAATAGTTCCCCGTGTACTTATAACCCGATTAGGAAATACATTATCAAGATATTCCCTAACAAGACCAACATTGTGAGCGGAACAACCATCTTGTTGAAACCATGTTTCACCAAATCTTACACCTAACAACTGCCTAGCAGTTGGAATAATGTGCTGCTGCAGTAGATCCAAGTATCTAGGACCATTCAAATTGCAATTGCCGTTAATAAAAAATGGCCCAATTACGTGTTCCCCTACAATACCCCCCCCCCAAACATTTAGTTTTTGGGGATACTGTGTTCTTACGTCAAAATACAAATGCAAATTTTCCCTCGACCAATATCGAACGTGTGTTGGGTTATGACGATTTGACCATTTGACCATCTGCACTTTTTCGGCAACTTCGTAGACATCCATTTTTAGTTTTAAAAATGTATTATTTCAATTAAGAACTTACCCATCTGTTGCTCGAGCAAGGCAGAAATAAAACAAAATAATAAAAACAACATGAATTTCCAAAAGATAACACTGCAGCGTGCTTCGAATCCACCTCGGTCGTACGGCACGGAGAGTAAATTGGACTTGATTCCCCCTATGTTCGCAGTAGCTTGAAGCGGTCTGTATACATACATATAATATACTTTTGTTCCAAAGTTACAATTTTTTAAAATATTTTATCGCCTTTTTTTCCCCTTCAACCCTCCACCACTCTACCCAAAATTTAATCAGTTCATGGTCAGCCGATAGAGGATTTTTGTACCAATTTTCGTTAAAATCGATTAAGACGTTCTTGAGTTATCGTGTCGTCGACAGACAACAGACCTACAGACAACTTTTTTTTTGTCAATTAAGGTGTTTTGGAAGCTTAGTAACTCATTTTTTATAAAATTTAAGAAAAGTCAGAATTTCACGATACCATGTTGGTATGCGTACGAATACTGCAAGGGTGGTCGTAGAGATAGGCAAGGCTGAAGGCACAATTAAAAATACAAGCTACTAGATACTAGTGACAGACTTTCAAAGGCGTTAAATCCATGCTTTAAGTTAAAATAAAAATACTAAATGCCAACCGTTAGTGACAGTTACAAAATACCAAAGTTTTATATTTTGGCTTTATTTCGAAAGCGTTAGGTATACCCTCGGGTATACCGATACCGATGCGTTGAAATATATACTTTCAGGGCCAGTTTATCAATAGCGAGTTAAGCGTTTAACTGTCGAGTTAAGGAGAAAGATGGCTGACATATACCAAGTTTCTGAATGGGACAGCTGACGATTAACTCGTGAGTTAAATGCCTAACTAAGTGTCTAGTATCTACTAGGTATGGCCACACGGTAAGTAATAATGATGGGCTGTGTAAATTCACTATCTTTTTTTTTTAGAGTAGCTCTCGATACTTGAGTTTTTTGCCAGAATGTCCAAGCTTTTAATAAAAAAAACAATTAAGGCTTTTTCGCACAAAAACTGGTCTTTATCAGAACATTTCTTCGTCAGAACATTTTTTAACAGAATAATCTATCCGACTGAAACGATCATCTCCCTCGAAGTCATACGGATCAGTACTCTGTTATGTGCGTGGCTCAACGAGGTCACGTGGTTACTTTGACCCCGCCCACATGGTATAGCAAGGGCGGTTTATGGGCACGTTTAGGTCATAGATAACTTAACAAAATGAGGAATAAATTCCCAATGTTTCTCTATGGTAAAATCCCTTTAAAATTAGATTTGATGCTGCGAAACAGAAAAAGACGGAGATATTGGCGTATGCGCAATCCTAATATTCGTTGTATCGGTTTTGAGGCGGGCACTGCTGCAGCACATGCGTAATCGATTAATTTGAAAACTTCGACGATTGGCGGCCAAAATGTCGTGGACCAAAATCGTGCAACTTAAAACCGCGCGAGATCAAAATCGCGCAGCTCTTAAATAGCGCACCCCAATACCACGCGTCCCAATACCGCGCCGGATTAATATTGCGCAAGACTAAAATCGTGCGGAATGTAATATCGCGAGATCAAAATCAGGCAAAATTAAAAAATGCACAACAAATACCTCAAATTAAAAAATGCAAAGTAAAACATTAAAAATTTGGCATCTATACTTAAGTTCCTTAACTCATCCCAAACGAACACAATCCAACCCATCCCAAACGGACACAATCCAACCCAACCCTACCTAAAGATACCTCCTTTATTTAAAGCTTTAAATTTCGAGGTTCTGCCTTAATCGAAAAGCGAGCGCGATTTTTAAAATTGCGCGATTTAAGTGCTGCGCGATTTTGATCTTTTGCGGTTTTTATTTGCGCGATTTTGGTCCGTGCGATTTTGGTCCGCGCTCAAAATTTTGCGACATTTTGGCCGCCAACCAACTTCGACAAAGGTGTTTCCAGAGCGTTTTTTTAAATTTAATTTCGATGTTTGTGCTAAGAATTTGAAAATGAACAACCGTGTTCAGCCAGGCGTAGATACGATTTTTACTTGGGAGCGGGGGGGAAGGGGACAGTATAAAAAAATTCCACTCAACTCATATAAAAAAAAACTGTGTTGGTATCTGGTTTTGATCCTAAATTTTTTGCTAAAATCATGTCATAAATGCACACAGACACTTAAAGTAAATATTTCAACGCATCGGTATCGACATTTTTGACTTGTTCGTGCCATGTTTCGAACGATGCCTGCTTCTTTGACGGGTGTGATGACAGAATTCCGTTGCGTACGGAAGGATGTATGTATCGTTACGGACCCACGAACGTACGCAACGATTTCATTCAGCAGTTCTGTCATCGCACCCTTCAAAAAAGCGGGCATCGTTCGAAATATCGCATAAACAAGTCAAAAATATGTGTATTTTGGCTTTATTTCGAACGCGTTGGATATACCGATACCGATGCGTTGAAATATTTACTTTAAGTGTCTAATAAGGCATTTTTCAACACGTAAATGCTGTTGATAAAAATTGCCTAAGATTATACTAAAATTGTTATAGCGCCGCAAATTTTTTTTGCAGTTTATGCAGAATTTTTAAAAAATATTTTAAACTTTTTTGATCAAATATTAAAAAAGTGGGTTGGTATTTGGCCTTGATTCTAGATTTGTTGCTAAAATCATGTCATAAATGTGTCGTAGGCGAAAATTTTGTAAAAATACATGAATAACTTAAACTAAAATTGTAGCAAATAATGTGTCATAGCGCCGCAGCCAAAATGTTTTTGTAGTTTAAGAAGAAAGTTCTTCAGAAATTTTGATCGTTTTTAAGTTTCTTATAAAATATAAAAAAAACTGGATTGGGATTTGGTAATAATCCTAGATTTGTTGCTAACATAATGTCATTAACGCGCCGCAGGCGAAAATTTTGTAAAAATATACTATTTTTTACTCAATCAATCAATCAATGTGTTGTAGCGCCGCTGGCAAAATTTGCTGTGAAACCGGATGTAAACTAAAATTCTAATAATCAAACTTTTGGGGCTAATTTAAAATTTTTCGTGTTTTTTGTAAATTATTTAAAAAAATGTGGGTTGGGTCAGCTACAAAGAAGGGAAAACAGAACGCGCGAAAGCTATCCAGCAAACATCTGGAGAGTAAGGGATTATCTACTTATCTACGCCCTTATGCACAGCTACTTCCGAGGTTTAGTTTTCACTGTGCATCCTGGCAAGGATAAAAAAAAATACGGAAAAAGAGGCGTTGCCCAGCTTTTTAGATGAGTATTTGGAGAGAAACTGGGGCCTCAACAAAATACTTTTCAAGCAGTCCTCCGTTCACGTCAGCCGCCGTAATATACTTTTGCTGACCGTATGTATTGCCTCAATTTTCTTGGATGGATGATGAAAAAATAATGACGTGTTTTATGACTACGAATGATAGTAGATTGGCTGCAAACATAAAACGAGTAGGTTTTTGGGTAAAGATAATGATTCATCATGTATATAATGGTGCCCAAACCTGAGTGGCCTATTAGATTATTTTGGAAACTATAGAAACTTTTCAAACTTTCTATTCTATCATAAGATAACACTAAATTTTAAAATAAAGCCAATATTGCCATTTATTTAGAAGTCTTTTTTCTTTTTCTAACACATGGTATAAAAATCAATGTTGTCTTCATTCCAATAACATTGTTTTAAATTTTTTATTTCGTCTCTATTTTTTTTTAAATCTATGGTCACGACTTATTATATTTTTTACTCATGTTTTTGTTCGAAACTTTTGCAGCAACTGTAACATCAGAATGTTTTGTATGTTTGAATAACTCATGTAACTGAGGCATATTAATCGACTGCAGGAACTAAAATGACATTTTGGCACGTCTCCGTCTCGAAATAATCGTTAAGAAACAAGTCGGAACAATGGATAATGCTTTAATTGGCACGTAATACATTCTTCACGTATACAAGATAATTATGTGATCGATCATCTGAATCGGACAATCAATAAGCAGCATTCCATATAAAGAAACCCGGTAATTTCTTTACCCGGGCACAAAAACAAAAATACATTCTGAACATGGATCTCGTCTTAGCTATTTGAAAATGACAAGTTGGGTAAAACCACTGAACTTAAAATCTAATGATTTCTTCTGGAAAATCATTAGTCAAAGCAAATTTATTTTAAAGCGCTCTCTTTTTCCTTATTTTTTTTATGTTTTTTTAAATATCTCTAAGATCTTAGAGGTAAATGGAACATGCGTAAATCTCTACGCATCCAAATTTCAGGGAACGCAACGGTGGCGGCCATTTGTACGACATGCATAGATAAAATCACGAAGCTGAAAATAAAACAAAGTAAAAGCGATGCTTTCTTGTGATCTGTCAACTAACCAAAATTATTGTACAATGGTGTGGATATTAATTGGATGGGGTCAAATCATTGAAAAATCGTTGACGAAAAAAATGAAAGCGGTGATTTTTCTTGTCAAACTTATAAACTAATTCAAAGGACATAACATTACTCTCTTAAAAACAATAATTTTGGTTAATAATTTGCTTCTTTAGTATTTCAAATGCAGGTCCTTTCTCTCGCATTTGAAATACTAAAGAAGCAAATTATTAACCCAAATTATTGTTTTTAAAAGAGTAATGTTATGTTCTTTGAACTAGTTTATAAGTTTGACAAGAAAAATCACCGCTTTCATGCCCTGAAGATGGATAAATATATATCCGAAACGTCGGCATAGGAAAAATTTGATTTTTCAATTATATATACATTGGGTGGCAAACCGGCAGCTAAACTGTTTTTCTAAATAGACTAAAATTTAAACCAAGCATTGTAAAGGGACCATTAACTGATCTTTTAATTTTCATGTTTTACTTTTAAATAATAAGCCAAAACTGGTTAAATAAGCTATAATAAATAGGTATTGAGCCAAGAATCCAGTGTATGCAATTTTTAAGTTAATTTGAATGGCTGCCATGGTCATTAGCCATTTCGTGCAAATTGTCGCCCATTCTATTTATGATGGTTGCTGCCTCTAAAATTTTTCTTCAATCGCCATTAACTAAACCAAACAAACTTTATTTGTGGTCTTGTGGCTAACTTCACTCGTATCCACTTTGGAAACATGCATTTAATCTGTTGTTTTAAACTTTTTTTTAGTTAAACAAGAGTGTTTTATAAACTTTGAGTGTAGGTTATAGATTATGGCATGTAGCAGTAAATCCACCATCAAAATGAGAGTAAACTAGAGTTTCGAATGCTTATGTATCTGCAATCGTTATCAGGTGAATACTAACAAAAACTAAGACTACCTAATCTCATATATTAGCATGTGTTCAGTGAACCATTAAACTAACTTTTTTACACTTGGTTGGTTCCGCTCTTTCGCCACTGAAAATTGTTACCTCCGAAAAGTATGGGTTTTCAAATATCCTTGATAGTGACGCTTTGTTGAGAAAATACACAAACTTCTGCTTCCATTCCATACGATGTTGATTTTTCCAGCAATGTTGAGCTCTTTTTGATCCAGTTGTGTCCCCTTCTAGAGTTTTCCAAGAAAAACATGACCTTTTCATTGTACACCGAAAAGTTAAAGAAATGACGAATCGATGTGGGAAACCTACTGTGGCAATTCTAGGAAACGAAAACAACGAAATAATTATGGGGATAGAGCCTAAACTAAAAAGGTGGAAATAATACATTGAAGAGCTTTTTAATGATAATAGGCCGAAGACCCCACTAGCTACAAACTTCGAATCAAACGAAAAAGGATCGGAAATTACGAAGAGCGAGGTCATTCACGCTATCAAGGCTCAGAAGAATAGAAAGGTAACTGACCCAGATAACATCCATGCTGAGGTAATCAAACTAATAGAGGACAAAGAGGGCATAAGATTGGACATTCTAACATCATTGTTCATTCATATTCGTTCATATTCGTAAAACAGGCGTCATACCCCTCGACTGGCTTAAATCAACTTTCAAAACTCTGCCAAAGAAAGTGAACGCATCAAAGTGCGACGACTATAAAATGATCATGTCACACGTTCTTAAGATCTTTCTAAGAATCATTCATACACGTATATACAAAAAATGTGAAATTCAAGTAGATAGAACGCAGTTTGGGTTCAGAAATGGTTACGGCAATCGCGAAGCACTTTTTTCACTAACGTGCTAACGCAAAGGTGTAGAGATATGAACGTTAACGTACATGGATGCTTTATCGATTACCGTAAAGCATTCGACTGTGTAAAGCATGATAAGCTTATCGAGATTCTTGGTAGGCTGGTATTGATAATGAAGAGGTTAGGATTGAAGGTGAAACATCTGAAATCGCAGTGATAAGAAAGGGGGTAAGACAGACATTTTGTCACCTTTGCTATTTAACATCTATTCCGAAGCTGTTTTTAGCGAGGCGCTGGATAATATAACGAAAGGCATAAAGGTGAATGGCATAGTGATAAATAATGTCAGATATGCAGATGACACTGTAATTTTCGCTAGTAACTTAGAGGACTTACAGTTTATGACGAATCGCAGAGTGAAACACAGTGAAGAGCACGGCCTATGCATGAACGTGTCCAAGACTAAGCTACTTGTATTCGCAAAAACAAATATTAATGGTGACCTGACAATAACTAGCACAAAGTTGAAAGCTTTAAATATCTAGGCACAATTATTAACAACCAATGCGACTCCAAGAAAGAAATCAGATCCCGAATTGAACAAGCCAGAAAAGCATTTATAAATATGAAACAGTTTTTTACAAGATCTGAACATAGCCTACAGTTACGGGTGCGCATAATCAGATGTTGAATATTCTCCGTGTTGCTGTATGGGTGTGAATGATGGACTCTGGATCCAAATATGGAGAAAAAGCTGGAAGCATTTGAGATGTATCTATACAGGCGCATATTAAGAATATCATGAGTGCAAATGGTAACAAAGGCGGTGCTGGCCAGAATGGGAAAGCCACTCGAACTTTTAAATGCTGTCAAAGAGAGAAAAACAAGGTACATCGGACATGTAATGAGAGGGGAAAAATGAGCTGCTCAGACTGATCATTGGGGGCAAAATTCAGGGCAAAAGATTAATTGGAAGAAGACAGAATTCCTTGTTAAAGGATTTGAGAAGATGGTTCGATTGCACCTCCGCTGACATTTTTAGAGCAGCGGCATCTAGAATAATGATTGCTAGATGGATCGCCAACCTCCGACATGAGACGGCGAATTAAGAAGAAGAATGGATGGCATGAACATATCTTAGGAGATTTTGGAATATCTTGAATTAGGCGCCTATCTTAAATTGGATGTCTTTTTTTTCTATACAGGGTTTGACGGTTCTGGTCTAGGGTGCCAAAATGCAAGAGTAAGAAAGTTATTCAGTTCAAGTGCACTGAAGAGATTTGCCGTCTAGGCAACGTTGTCAAGCACACAGTTTAGGAAAATTGCTGCACTCTCAGGGCTTTAGTCTGTTTTATTCAAAGTCACGGGCGTGAAGGATATCTTAGACGCAAATTTTTTTCAATTAATCACTTAGAAGATCTTAAGATTAGTTTTATTTTTTTGATACTGAAATGATGCAACTAAAATAATACAAAATATTTTTTATGTAACACCTGAAGAGCAACCTTTATTTGTGGTTCTGTACTAACTAATTCAAAGGACATAACATTACTCTCTTAAAAACAATAATTTTGGTTAATAATTTGCTTCTTTAGTATTTCAAATGCAGGTCCTTTCTCTCGCATTTGAAATACTAAAGAAGTAAATTATTAACCCAAATTATTGTTTTTAAAAGAGTAATGTTATGTTCTTTGAACTAGTTTATAAGTTTGACAAGAAAAATCACCGCTTTCATGCCTTGAAGATGGATAAATATATATCCGAAACGTCGGCATAGGAAAAATTTGATTTTTTAATTATATATACATTGGGTGGCAAACCGGCAGCTAAACTGTTTTTCTAAATAGACTAAAATTTAAACCAAGCATTGTAAAGGGACCATTAACTGATCTTTTAATTTTCATGTTTTACTTTTAAATAATAAGCAAAAACTGGTTAAATAAGCTATAATAAATAGGTATTGAGCCAAGAATCCAGTGTATGCAATTTTTAAGTTAATTTGAATGGCTGCCATGGTCATTAGCCATTTCGGGCAAATTGTCGCCCATTCTATTTATGATGGTTGCTGCCTCTAAAATTTTTCTTCAATCGCCATTAACTAAACCAAACAAACTTTAGTTGTGGTCTTGTGGCTAACTTCACTCGTATCCACTTTGGAAACATGCATTTAATCTGTTGTTTTAAACTTTTTTTTAGTTAAACAAGAGTGTTTTATAAACTTTGAGTGTAGGTTATAGATTATGGCATGTAGCAGTAAATCCACCATCAAAATGAGAGTAAACTAGAGTTTCGAATGCTTATGTATCTGCAATCGTTATCAGGTGAATACTAACAAAAACTAAGACTACCTAATCTCATATATTAGCATGTGTTCAGTGAACCATTAAACTAACTTTTTTACACTTGGTTGGTTCCGCTCTTTCGCCACTGAAAATTGTTACCTCCGAAAAGTATGGGTTTTCAAATATCCTTGATAGTGACGCTTTGTTGAGAAAATACACAAACTTCTGCTTCCATTCCATACGATGTTGATTTTTCCAGCAATGTTGAGCTCTTTTTGATCCAGTTGTGTCCCCTTCTAGAGTTTTCCAAGAAAAACATGACCTTTTCATTGTACACCGAAAAGTTAAAGAAATGACGAATCGATGTGGGAAACCTACTGTGGCAATTCTAGGAAACGAAAACAACGAAATAATTATGGGGATAGAGCCTAAACTAAAAAGGTGGAAATAATACATTGAAGAGCTTTTTAATGATAATAGGCCGAAGACCCCACTAGCTACAAACTTCGAATCAAACGAAAAAGGATCGGAAATTACGAAGAGCGAGGTCATTCACGCTATCAAGGCTCAGAAGAATAGAAAGGTAACTGACCCAGATAACATCCATGCTGAGGTAATCAAACTAATAGAGGACAAAGAGGGCATAAGATTGGACATTCTAACATCATTGTTCATTCATATTCGTTCATATTCGTAAAACAGGCGTCATACCCCTCGACTGGCTTAAATCAACTTTCAAAACTCTGCCAAAGAAAGTGAACGCATCAAAGTGCGACGACTATAAAATGATCATGTCACACGTTCTTAAGATCTTTCTAAGAATCATTCATGCACGTATATACAAAAAATGTGAAATTCAAGTAGATAGAACGCAGTTTGGGTTCAGAAATGGTTACGGCAATCGCGAAGCACTTTTTTCACTAACGTGCTAACGCAAAGGTGTAGAGATATGAACGTTAACGTACATGGATGCTTTATTGATTACCGTAAAGCATTCGACTGTGTAAAGCATGATAAGCTTATCGAGATTCTTGGTAGGCTGGTATTGATAATGAAGAGGTTAGGATTGAAGGTGAAACATCTGAAATCGCAGTGATAAGAAAGGGGGTAAGACAGACATTTTGTCACCTTTGCTATTTAACATCTATTCCGAAGCTGTTTTTAGCGAGGCGCTGGATAATATAACGAAAGGCATAAAGGTGAATGGCATAGTGATAAATAATGTCAGATATGCAGATGACACTGTAATTTTCGCTAGTAACTTAGAGGACTTACAGTTTATGACGAATCGCAGAGTGAAACACAGTGAAGAGCACGGCCTATGCATGAACGTGTCCAAGACTAAGCTACTTGTATTCGCAAAAAAAAATATTAATGGTGACCTGACAATAACTAGCACAAAGTTGAAAGCTTTAAATATCTAGGCACAATTATTAACAACCAATGCGACTCCAAGAAAGAAATCAGATCCCGAATTGAACAAGCCAGAAAAGCATTTATAAATATGAAACAGTTTTTTACAAGATCTGAACATAGCCTACAGTTACGGGTGCGCATAATCAGATGTTGAATATTCTCCGTGTTGCTGTATGGGTGTGAATGATGGACTCTGGATCCAAATATGGAGAAAAAGCTGGAAGCATTTGAGATGTATCTATACAGGCGCATATTAAGAATATCATGAGTGCAAATGGTAACAAAGGCGGTGCTGGCCAGAATGGGAAAGCCACTCGAACTTTTAAATGCTGTCAAAGAGAGAAAAACAAGGTACATCGGACATGTAATGAGAGGGGAAAAATGAGCTGCTCAGACTGATCATTGGGGGCAAAATTCAGGGCAAAAGATTAATTGGAAGAAGACAGAATTCCTTGTTAAAGGATTTGAGAAGATGGTTCGATTGCACCTCCGCTGACATTTTTAGAGCAGCGGCATCTAGAATAATGATTGCTAGATGGATCGCCAACCTCCGACATGAGACGGCGAATTAAGAAGAAGAATGGATGGCATGAACATATCTTAGGAGATTTTGGAATATCTTGAATTAGGCGCCTATCTTAAATTGGATGTCTTTTTTTTCTATACAGGGTTTGACGGTTCTGGTCTAGGGTGCCAAAATGCAAGAGTAAGAAAGTTATTCAGTTCAAGTGCACTGAAGAGATTTGCCGTCTAGGCAACGTTGTCAAGCACACAGTTTAGGAAAATTGCTGCAATCTCAGGGCTTTAGTCTGTTTTATTCAAAGTCACGGGCGTGAAGGATATCTTAGACGCAAATTTTTTTCAATTAATCACTTAGAAGATCTTAAGATTAGTTTTATTTTTTTGATACTGAAATGATGCAACTAAAATAATACAAAATATTTTTTATGTAACACCTGAAGAGCAACCTTTATTTGTGGTTCTGTTGTCAACTTCACTCGCATCCATTTGATCTATTGTTCTGAAGTTTTTTTTACTTTATTTTTAGTTAAACACGTGCGTTTTATAATCCTCGAGTGTAGGTTATAGATTATGACGTATAGCAGTAGAACCACCATCAAAATGAGAGTAAACTGGAGTTTCGAATGCTTATGTATCTGGAATCGTCATCAGGTGAATACTAACAAAAACTAAGACTACCTAATCTTATAGACCAGCATGTGTTCAGTGAACAATAAAAATAACCTGTGTTAAGCTACGCCCTTCCGCAGTTGAAATCTATTACCTCTGAAAACCATGGGTTTCCAAATATTCTTGATGGTGACGCTTTGTTGAGAAAATATATGCTGGTTCCTCTGTATGAATGTTGTGTATTTGAACTTCCGCTTAAATAGATTTTTCTCCTTGGCAATGATCTTTGCCTCTTTTCATTCCATATTTTGTTGATTTTTCCAGTAATGTTGCGCTATTATTGATCCCGTTGTATCCTCTGGTAGAGTTTTGTGTATGTGTTCTGTAAGGCGTAGATATCCTAATGTAGATATCCCCACACTCACATGGTATCTGATAGATGCAGTTCTTATTGTTGTGGCGATATGGTTTAGTTTTTGTTAATTGACTTCTTATTATTGTGGTCATTTTGCAGACAGTCCGAAGATTAGCCTATTTATTATATTTGAATAATGACTGAATGCCCACTAAACAAACATAACATGCGCTGATTTACTTTTTCCCATCCATTATGGATGTTTCATAAGGTGCCATGACCATATCTTAGGAGATTTTGGAATATCTCGAATTAGGCGCCTATCTTAAATTTGATGCCTTTCCTTTCTATACAGGGTTCGACGGTTTTCGTCTAGGCTGCCGAAATGCATATGTCTGAGTAAGAACGATACTCAATTCAGATGCACTGAAGAGAGACGCCTGCTAGGCAACGTTGTCAAGTACCCAGTTTAGGAAAATTGCTGCTGCACTCTCAGCGTTTTAGTCTGTTTTATTCAAAGACGCGGGTGAAGGAGATCGTAGACGCAATTTTTTTCAATTAATCACTTAGAAGATGTTAAGATTAGTTTAATTTTTTTATGTAACACTTGAAGAGCGGCTCTGTATGTATATCTGAGGAGGGGAGAGGAGGCCCGTTTCCTCGGCAATTTTTGTAAAATAAAGGAGTCTGCAATAATCAGAATTTTTTATAAAAACTCGCTTCTGTTTTTAAATTTAATAACAAGACGTGAACACGGTCACAAAAAGTGTTCGGGTCGAAAGAGTAGATTGAAAGACTGCGCTACGTTGTTTTATTTTTTCTTTTAAAAAAGTATAATCTTGTTTGAAATTTATTTCAACAAGACGCGAGACTGCTACGATAAATTGTCTCGTAGAGTCGAGACTTTAGCGTAACTGGTTATGGCTTTATTAAAAGTGCAAAGTCAATCGTTAGTAAAAGTTTGTTGATAAATGGGTATTTTAAGTAATCTAGCGGATTCTAATTTAAAACTAAAATATGAAAATACTCATAATCACTGTTTTACGCACTTTAAAGGCAACGTTTATCGTTAAATTTGACGGGATCTTACTTGGAAATCTTTTAGTTAATTGTGGGTGACATCGGTAAAACCGTATAGGTGTCTCAAGTTTATTATCTCTTTCGCTCCCATTTACTGGGCATTGCGCTTTTTTTCAATACATGCTATTTGGGCTCCCTAGACAAGAACTGTCAAAGCGTGTATATGGATTTTAGACTACTTTTATTGCTAGTTTGTTTTATTTTTCATGAGTAAGGTATATTTAAGAAAAGTAACTTATATGGTACTTAAAAACAAAAGATCAAAAGATTTTGAGTGAAAAAAAAACGAAAATTCAAACTTTGATGAGTATCCCACAAGGAACACACAAAGACCCAAAGCGAAAAGAGAAATGGTCAAATGATGTTTCCACTCAAGATCTTTGATGATGTTTCGCCCTGGGCAACCAGCGTGGGCTCATCAGTGGTTGCATTGGTCACCCTCCCCAAACATCAGTCAACACCATCATATAGTTTGATTTCAATAGTTTGAATCACTCACAAATAGGCATTGGTCCGCACTGGCACTTATCTAAGTCACCTGATACGGGTTCATCCTGGCTTGTTAATCTTTCCAATAGGGTTACGCTGCTATGGCAATTAAAACAAAAAGAAGTTAAAAAACCTCGGAATCAGATATCTAAAGACAAAAGATCAAAAGATCTTGAGTGGAAAAAACTTGGATGAGTATCCCACAAGGAACACACAAAGGACCAAAGCGAAAAGAGAAATGGTCAAATTTTTCGCCCTGGACCAGTGGTTCCACTAGTCACCCTTCCCATACATCAGTCAACACCATCATACACTTTGGTTTCCATCTTTGAATTACTCACAAATAGGCATCGGTCCTCACTGGCACTTATCCAATAGGGATACGCTCCTATGGCGATGAAAACAAAAAGAAGTTGAAAAACCTCCGAATCAGTTACTTCAACTGAAAGGAAATCTAAAAACAAAAGATCAAAAGATCTTGAGTGGAAAAAACTTGGATGAGTATCCCATAAGGAACACATAAAGGACCAAAGTGAAAAGAGAACTGATCAAATGATGTTTCGCCCTGGGCAACCAGCGTGAGCTCATCAGTGGTTCCACTGGTCACCCTCCCCAAAAATCAGTCAACACTATCATACACTTTGATTTCCAATTTTGAATTACTCACAAATAGGCATCGGTCCGCACTGGCACTTATCTAAGTCACCTGATACGGGTTCATCCTGGCTTGTTAATCTTTCCAATAGGGTTACGCTCCTATGGCAATTAAAACAAAAAGAAGTTAAAAAACCTCCGAATCAGTTACTTCAACGGAAAAGATATCTAAAAACAAAAGATCAAAAGATCTTGATCAAGAGATCTTGAGTGGAAAAAACTTGGATGAGTATCCCACAAGGAACACACAAAGGACCAAAGCGAAAAGAGAAATGGTCAAATTTTTCGCCCTGGACCAGTGGTTCCACTATTCACCCTTCCCATACATCAGTCAACACCATCATACACTTTGATTTCCATGTTTGAATCACTCACAAATAGGCATCAGTCTTCACTGGCACTTATCCAATAGGGATACGCTCCTATGGCGATGAAAACAAAAAGAAGTTAAAAAACCTCCGAATCAGTTACTTCAACCAAAAGGAAATCTAAAAACAAAAGATCAAAAGATCTTGAGTGGAAAAAACTTGGATGAGTATCCCATAAGGAACACATAAAGGACCAAAGTGAAAAGAGAACTGATCAAATGATGTTTCGCCCTGGGCAACCAGCGTGAGCTCATCAGTGGTTCCACTGGTCATCCTCTCCAAAAATCAGTCAACACTATCATACACTTTGATTTCCAATTTTGAATTACTCACAAATAGGCATCGGTCCGCACTGGCACTTATCTAAGTCACCTGATACGGGTTCATCCTGGCTTGTTAATCTTTCCAATAGGGTTACGCTGCTATGGCAATTAAAACAAAAAGAAGTTAAAAAACCTCTGAATCAGTTACTTCAACGGAAAAGATATCTAAAATCAAAAGCTCAAAAGATCTTGAGTGGAAAAAACTTGGATGAGTATCCCACAAGGAACACTCAAAGGACCAAAGCGAAAAGAGAAATGGTCAAATGATGTTTCCACTCAAGATCTTTGATCTTTTGTTTTTAGATTTATTTTGGGTTGAAGTAACTGATTCGGAGGTTTTTTTAACTTCTTTTTGTTACATGGTACTTGTTTCGCACGTTCCGGAAAAGTTAATGGGGTGAAGTGAATATCCTCCATAATATGATCAGTGCCTATTTCTGTGTATAGTAAGAATGCACCTTATGGACTGCACTTTTATCAGAATATAAGTCGGTACACCGATTCAATCTTGCCGCGTGATATATGTTATCTCCGCCAACTTATCTTGATTCATTTATAATTGGAGGTCATTTACTAACAAGATGCAAAAAGTTTAGTTTTATTTGAAGAAGAGAGTAGACGTAGCCTTTTGGCGTGAATAAATAATTCTAAACGTTTTACCACTTTATTAAAACTTAATATTTTCCCTCTACACACGTGTTCCACTAACTCAGTAAGCACCGCCGTACGTAGGAGCCCAAGCCCTTCCCAGAGTCACTGATACCCGACTCCAAAAAGTTGAATTTTCCTCAAAAATCACCAATAAAATGGTAATCCGGGACTATTTTGTTACTCAAGGCCCCCCCGGAACAATTCTGAAAAGACGCCTTTATACAATGGTTTTTGCAAATTCTGTTCAGTTGACTGTAAAACCATAATGATAACACTAAGACATGTCGATGTGTGAATGAATAATTCTCACCACTTCACCAAAACTTTATAATTTTTACCCTCTACACGTGTAGTTTTAATCTTCGTAGCATCGAATAAAAGCTGACACTGTCATGCAATCGCCCAGTACATATCTGACCTCCCTGATTTTTATCAGTTTTTATAAAGTTTTTAAGATTTTGTGAGGTAAAATTTTGGGTTTATTAAAGTTTGTAATAACTTATGGGTTATTTCTTTGATTTTGATTCATATAACTGTTTTTTACCTGGATCTATAATCCGACAGACTTATAAAAATGTATAAAATTTTATAGTTCAAACGTCATATTTTCAAATATTTTCTTTATCGGTTAATAAAAGCACTGTTTTTAAGAGATTTTATAATAAAGTTATCAAACTTTATAGTTTTCTATGAATACACTCTTGTTTTTTATAATGTTTTATGGTCTGTATAAACACATTTTTTATGAGACTTTCGAGGGATTTTATGATCAGCTAGAGTATAATTTTAAAGGTTTCTATGAATGTTTTGTTTTATTAATAGTTTGATATCGGTTGGTTAAAACACAAGGTTTTTATAAGTCTTCCAATAGATTTTATAGTCAGATAAACTCACAAAATTTTACAAGGTTTTATGTGTCCTTCTTTAAAAAAATATATACCTACTATGGATTTGAATATATCCAAAAATTTTTTGGGTTTTCCAAGAAATTTTATAATCTGACAGTCTCGTAAAATTTTATAGGTTGCTAGAGTAATACTATACTTGCTTTTATAATATTATACTTACTCTAAGCTATGAAACAAACATTACCACGTAAACATTCGGTTTTTTTCCGACCACCTGAAAACGTATAAAATCTTTAGTTAGCCGTCATTTGTCATAAATACTTCTATAAAAAAATATACTTTTTTGACTCATGAAATCTTATAAAATTTTAGGAACAATACCTTACAAAATTTTATGAAAACTTATTAAAATTTTCGCCCACTTTAAAACTTATAAAATCCCATTAAAAAAAATAAAATAAAATAATCTATCGTAAATACTTTTACAAAAAAAATATGTTTTTGGCTCATAAAATCGGGTAAACTTTTCTAAACAATACCTCAAACAAACCGGCGACACATAGGTTTTTATACGAGAACAATTTTCTCTTAGATATGTAAAGCTTGTGCGAGTCCCAGATGTGTTCATCGTCGTGGTTTAGATTAGGTTATATTTTAGTTTGCCTGTATTATTATATTACTGCTACTATAACTACTACAACCAATACTAGAGTTGTGTCGACATTTTTTATTTTAGAATTTTCCAGTTAGTATAACATTTATTAAATTTTATGAGGAGTTGTCATATAAAAAATCATAAAAATATACTTTTATAAACCAATTGACTGGTGAAATGTGATTAAATCCTATGCGGGGTTTGAGTTTTACTTTCACTAATCAAAAATTATAAAATATCATAAAAAAATAATACTTCTTTGCACAGAAAAAAACAATGCGGCAGTATCAATTGGTGTTCCTATCTATAGTCCTGAATGGCAATTAGATGACATTCCCTTTAAATCAATAACAATAAGTTATCAAATATAAAATTATTTTAAGGGATTGTTTTTGAGACATTCCTACTTGTCATTGATGCTACTCTGGCAAACAAAATCGTCGGAATAAAATCGAGTCAACGTATTGCCGACGCCCTGCCAACGTCACCGACGGCACTGTTTTTTCTTTGTGGCAATTTTCTTCAGTACTTGCACGGTTTTTCTGTGTTACTCGCAGATAACCTTTTTATAATTTGCCTAAAAATGGAAAGCTTTTCACAGTTTCCAATGCAATTGTATTAGTTTCGGTCCAGTTTCTACGTTTAAAAAGTTAGCAGACCGAATAAACACACGTGTGTGTGGACAAGGGTCGGTCTCCGATTCAATTTTATTTCAATTTGCACGTGCGTTATCACCAGTTTTTAAAAGTAAAATTGTCGTGTCAGAAAGAAGAGCAGCCTTTGCGTTTCTATTAGGAGAAGACGGGGCTGAAAGTTCCGATTTCCAAAAAAAATGTAGTTTCAAAGTCAAAATTTGTCTCTGGGTCTACTAGGTACCTATTATCGACGTGCTAACGATAGACCTGGCACTCCATTCATAAATCACTGTTTGTTTTGACCCCAACATCTCCCACATAGCAAGACAAAGAAAGAAAGAGTTTCATGGTATCTGTGGCAACACCGCAAAATACAGAGGGCGCGCCCGAAAACGTAGGTGTAGTTTTGTTGTAGCGAAAAGCAGTGACGGCGTCGGATATGATATAATATGGATTTAATTTAAATAAAAAAAAAAAAATATAAAACCTGCATTCATTCATTCATCCATAAAATGTATATAACCATATTTAAGAATGTCGCCTTTTTAAAATGCAATATTTTTTTATTGCATTTGGTAAAAAGCATTAATTTTATTATTTGTTGCATATTACGTTTGAGGGTCTTACGACAAAAATGTTCTGGAAAATTTACCCCGTTCTTCTTGGGAAGGAGAACCACGATAGGTAAAATTTCAAGTCTACAACTTTTTCGTATTTTTTATGTGTTGGCTTCGAACCAAACCATATAGATACCGAAAATACAATTTCTAGCAATTTTGCCTGGTTGACTGTTTGTTTTTCTTTTTGTTTGGTTTAACATTCCTTGGAGTCTTGGGCAGGATATAGGCTATATTTCATGAAGATCGGTTTATGGGAACAAAAGTTATGACCACTTAAAGCAAAAAAGAACTGGACAAAACCATAAGAAAACTGGGTATTCCATTAGATGGACCGGTTTGAGGACCGAGAGGGTTGGTAGTAGAAGTGGAGGAGTGGTGGGGAAGGGAGAGCTACAATTTTTAACACGCAACTTAACAAAGTGGCGGGCAACAGTGCTACTAAAAACATGTGCTGTTTAAAGCAAAATTTATGTCTATGCAGTCAAAAAACACCCCGGCAACTTTTTTCCCGTATCAAGATGAGATGAGATGCTGCACGCTGTGGATAAAATCTAAGAAATTTTTGGCATATCACACAGTTTTCTGGAATGATGCATATTGAAACAATTTACCCCACCTTGTATGCTTGTTCCTATGCCGAAGCAAGATGTTCTTGTTTAGTTGCTATACCTGTGCGCACCGAGGGGGGGGATTGGGGTTACCCCCCCTCCCCCGGAGATGCCTGGTTATAATTGGCACAATCAAATAACAACAGAAATAAAATATATGTGGAATAAAATACCAGAGCCTGGACTTTAATTTTGAACAAAAATCTGTAAAAAATCATAAAATGCAGAATCCTTCGCCTCCGGCGCACACATTTCATTTTTACGATGTCGTGTCAAAATAGTCTTTTTAATATAATTTTATCAAAATATTTGGCCTACGATTTGGTTTCAAAAAGGGAATTTTAAGTGTCATTTTCGCAAAAATTTTCGCCTGCATTTTAATATTTTTACAAACAAATTAAGGGTAAATAAATAACTCTGATTCCCAAAACCCCATCAATATTTACGATTTTAGTTTAATTTTAAGTCAAAAATTGCATCTGAAGAGTTATTTTCTAACATAATTCTGCCTGCGGCGCATTGAAGCATAAAAAAACAATTTTAAATTTGGTTAACACCCCCTCTCCCTCCAAATTTAAGCCCATGTCCGCGCTTGTTTTCTTATATTAATTATAATAACATTTTTATTTCAAATTAATTTTTTTTTATTATTTATCCTTCAAAACCCCACCCCGAAGTCAATTACTCGGTGCGCCACTGGCTATACGAAAAAAGTCTAGATTTTCTTGCTGTTAATCTTCGTTCAAAAAAAATGTAACTGTTAACTTGCAGGGACAGTTGCAAGAAGATGAAGGGGTTTAGTTGAGGGGGCATATGGACTTCCGACTTTTGACGATGATTTTACGAAACCTGTTTTAACCGGTTAGTAATAGGCCACTTACCATCACCCTGCCTGTGAACAGCCTCAAAAGTGCTGCAGTCAAAAAGTGAGGTTAGGACGACAAAATATTTTTTTAAATCTTAACGGTTTGACCTACGATAATGAAATTTGGTACTCATATTGGCCTTCTAGTCAGATTTTATTATTTATTAAAAATAACATTTAGTGCATCTAGGGTCCGGTAGAGGGCGAAATGTGTTTTTAGATTTTTCCCTGCTTCTCCCAAACGACTTATTCTTTACACTTGAAACAATGTGGTTTTGTAGTACAACCTATTCACCATCAGCCTGATATCACAAAAAAAAATTTTTGCCTGTGAGCGGAGGGCCCTGAACAGACGCCACTTTTTGACAATTTCGAAAAAAAAATCTATTTATGCAAACTTGACGTAAGGTCATCGAAAATTTATATAAATCAGTTACTTATAGACCACTTAATATTTCTCCACCTATGAATGGCCTCAAAAATGTTGCAGTCCAAAAGTGAGTTTAGGGTGACAAAGTATTTTTTTAAATCTTAACGATTTAACCTACGATTATGAAATTTGGTAATCATATTGATGTAAGGGCCAGATTGTATTATAAAAATAAAAAAATTACATTTAGTTTTTCTAGGAGCCGGTAGGGGGCGAAATGTGGTTTTAGATTTTTCCCTGTATCTCCCTAACGACTTATCCTGACCACTTGAAACTATGTGGTTTTGTAGTACATATTATTACCAATCAGCCGATATCACAAAAAAATGTTTTAGCCTGTGAGCAGAGGGCCCTGAACAGACGCCATCCTTTTGACAATTTCGAAAAAAAAATCTATTTACGCAAAAAATCACGACACACAAAAGGCACTATTTATTTTTTTATTTTTATAATACAATCTGGCCCGAAGGCCAATATGATTACCAAATTTCATCATCGTAGCTCAAACCGTTAGGATTTTTAAAAAAATCCTCCTCACTTTTGGATCGCAACATTTTTGAGACTATTCATAGGTGGAGAAATATTGAGTGGTCTATAACTAACCTATTTTTTTCGAAACTGTCAAAAAAATTGCGTCTGTTCAGGGCCCTCCGCTCACAGGCAAAACAAAATGTTTGTGATATCAGGCTGATTGGTAGTAGTATATACTGCAAAACCACATAGTTTCAAGTATGCAGGCTAAGTTATTCAGGACATACAGGGAAAAATATAAAAACACATTTTGCCCTCTACCGGCCCTTAGATGCACTAAATGAGATTTTTTAAATTATATTATTTAATCTGGCCAGAAGGCCAATATGTGTACCGAATTTCATCATCGTAGGTCAAACAGTTAAGATTTAAAAAAATATTTTATCGCCCTAACCTCACTTTTAACTGCAGAACTTTTGAGGCTGTTCACAGGCAAGGTGATGTTAAGTGGTCTATTAGTAACCGATTAAAATAGGTTTCGTAAAATCATCATCAAAAGGCCCACGGAGGCCGAATTTCGACTCTATGCCCCTCGAATAGTTGTAGGGAGCAAGAATACGCGCCAATATGTAGCAAAGTACCAAACCTCCGACGCGACGCTCACGACGGCGGGATAATAAAAAAAGTCACATGTTCTGATCAATTTTAAAAGCTCGGATGAAATATCGCCAAGAAGTTGCACGTAAGCTAAACTAATACAGTAATAACTATATCGAAAAAAAACGTATTAACCAGAAAATGAAATATCGTCACGCGCACACGTCGATGTCTTCATGCGAGAGAAATTACGTTCGAGAGTAAAAAGTGGCCGCGGGTCGATCCATTCGTTGGCATTTGATTGATCGGACTCGTTTTCCTATATGATGCATTTCCCTTGATTGTTTATGACTTATTCCGTCAAGCTGAATTACCTTGATTTGTGAGTTTTTGCTCTCGAGATGGACGGTCTGTCATTTTTCTAATTGATATTACTATCAGGTGAATGGACAAAAACTTTTTAATTTGATTTAACTAGAATAATACATTTATATACCCAGGTAATGGTTGATGGATTTATTGATCGACACATGGGTTTTGCGTTATATTCAGCACCGTACCGAGTAGGGAGAGGAGGGGGAGGTTGAAGTTAGACCCCTTGCCGTAAACAACACTAGTTCAAAGCCTTTCTGAATAAGCCAGACAAAATCAGAACAAAACAGCACCTGGAACTACGAAGAAACCAGCGTGAGAATAATCACAGCGCCGACTCAACACCGATTTGTAGATTCTATGGAGAGGACGAGAAAACACCACCAATGAAAACAAGGGCAAAACTATACTGGGAAGAAAGTGCTCCAAGGGCCAAATTTATAGTCGTCTTTCAAAGCACCCTTGTTCCTTTAAGGAAACCTTCGGGCCAATTTGGTATTTATAGTGGTGAAAGGCATCTCTGAAGGAATTCTTACATCAAGGTAGCTAAAGAGCTACCTTTGACCTTCCTTGGCAAATAATGCGAGGTTAAAAACCAAAAATATTGTTGGGTTTGTTTTGATAATCGGTTTTTAGTGATTTTGTGGGTTGCTTTTTAAGATATCCTGAAAATAATAGATGATTTTCTGGAATTTATTGATCGGGTGGAAGAAGAAGTCCCTGATCATAGTGGTCATCCTCTTAAGGGATACATACAGAACATGCCAAGTCCCTTTGGGCTTATGGTTAGAACTTCGTTCTTGTTTTGATGTTTAGTATACTTTAAATAAAACACTTGTTTAAAATCAGCGAGGATTTTTATATTTCCCATCTACTTATTTCTACCGAGACCCGACACAAAGAGACCGTAAAAATGTTCCTGGGCACCAGAAGCTAAAAATATGCAGGCCGTCTTTATACAATTTACTATAATGAACATCCTCATATTTAGAGAAAAGGGGTTTTTGGCCAGTTATAGATTTTCAAAAAACACCATGATATACCCATGATCGAAGATCAATTTAATCACTCAAACAACCGGGGTCTCCCAGTGTTCCCAATGTTGACCTTGATATGTACCCTACGGTATATGGCACTGGAAGTATTCAAGAGGGTAGCTAGGTAATGTAAGTACCTTTTATAAAGTTGGATTCATAGTTCTGAAAATTATGAAGTAGGAAGTAAGACGAAAATAAAATAAACTATCTTACATACATTTTTTTGTTACTCATACCTCATTCCACGCTTACGTTACGAAACTCTGAATCCGCCTTTATACATTTGAAATTTATTTTCATTTATTTTTTTTTGTAAAAAAAAACTGAGAAAATTTAAAAATAACAAAACCATAAACGCAAAAATAATAACTCCGAAGTTATCAGTAGTTTATTTGCATCATCCACCATCATTTTTGCGACGTTGCCGATGCAAACCTACCTTGAAATATTCCTTTCCGAAGGAAGGGACTATAAATAAGAAATGAAACGACGCACAGTGTGCGATTTTACCTATCTAGGGGGATTTAATTGAAAATAATAAGTATTTCATTTGAAAATAAATCTAGCCTTTTATTATTCTCGAAAGAAAGGCACATTTATATTTGGTTGTTTAAAACTACTGGGACCCAAATAATAATCATAAAAAATAATCATAAAAAATGTTTAAAAATATGCATAGCCGATTAGAATACATATCTTCAGTTAATCGACTTTAAGCTAGCTGGTATGAAGTGTTTTGTAATTTAGAAATATTTTTTAATAGTGGAGGGTTTAAACTGATTGTTGAGGTAAGTTCTTATAATTTTATTACTTTTGTAACTTTTAGCAAGGGGCTCTATAATGTCTAAATGTAACACCTGTGAAAAATTACAATATATTTTAAATTTCAAAATGAAAAATATTCCTTATATGAGCAAATATGGATATCAAAACACATAAAAATATTTTGCGCGTTCTTGCGCCAATTTTTGTTTTTTTTTCAGTATGGAGTGTAAGGTTTACTTCACAAACCGTCAATTGCCAAAAAAATGTCACAAAATTTGACAACTGACAAGTTCTAAAAAAGATAAGATCAAAAGATCTTGGGAGGAAAGAACGAAAATTCAAAATTGGATGAGTATCCCACAAGGAACACACAAAAGATCAAGGCGAAAGAAGAAACAATTAAACGATGTTTCGCCCGGGGTGACCAGCGTGGGCTCGTCAGTGGATTCACTAGTCACCCTCAATCCAGACATCGCACACCATCGCACACTCTGAATCACTCACAAATAGGCATCGTTCCGTATGGTACTTATTATAAGTCACCTGACACGGGTTAGTCCTGGCGTGTTAATCTTTCCAATAGGAATATGCTCCTAAGACAATTAAAACAAGAAGTTAAACTTTTCGGTTGATTTAACTGATTTGGAAGTTTAACTGACAGGTTGTCAAATTAACGTGACCAAATAGAGATTAAAAAGTTAGGATAGGAATGTAAAATCCATTTAGCTCTATGTTAAATAGACTTTGTTCTATTTCCTATAAAAGCCTAAAAATGAGCTTTTTTCAACTGTTTACTTCTCGGTAATGGTAAGACTGAAATTTGCGTCTGACACCTCAAATTTCTCAGAATTTTTAGGAGAATTCAAAAATGTAATAATATACAGGATCTTCGATTTAAAAAAACAAAGTTGTTGCCAGTTTTTTACAGAAGAGGCAACGTCGCAATACTAAAAATATTTTAGAATGATAGAACATCGCCTGTTACCATGGCAACCAATTTTTCAGAAAAATGCTACGTTCCGTTTGCCATATACGCCTAACCTACCTTCGACCGTGATACACCCTGTATAAGAGATATGATTTTTGATGTTTTATGTATTTGTAAAGTTAGTCAGTTTAAAGCTCCTCTTAGCTACTTTAAAACACTTATTATTTTAGGTTTATTTTTCTTGCATTTTAAATCACATAACAAGTATAAGGTGTTGTTTTTGAAATACACTGTACATAGGAATAATAAAAATTTACTTTTTAATTTTTTACTAAGCAAAATTAATCACATTTCATAACTGCGGAATTAATCTCCCTAGATAGGTAAAATCGCACACTGTGCGAGACGCCTTGAAGGACACCTTTGTCAAGGAAGCCTCAAAGCTTTCTTCGACGTCGGACTATAAATTTCGCCCCAAGACTTTGAGGAAGTCTCACCGAACAGACAGTTTTCCTTTATGAAGGAAATTGGGCTGAGTGATTTATAAACAAATATATGAGCCGCCACAATAAGCTTATTCCCAAAGGCCTCCAGGAAAATCATGCAATTAAGATGTTTTATTCTTATTACTATAAGAATTTAAAAAAATTGTCAGAGTAATTATGACCTCCTATGACGTAGCCATCGCGACATATTATCTCCGGATAATAAAGGCGGGTAATAAATTAACAAAACGACTGCCTATACGCGCGAATCTTTTTGGGAAATGGCGGGTACTAAATTCACGTTTTGCCATTAATCTTCTATACAGATATGTAAATCTGCAATAAATTCGCTGCCACATTACGGACCTCATACGTATACGCACACCACTACATGCGGACCATAATAATAAATGTATATCTTATTATAATAACTCTTAATAACTTCCAATCAGACAGACTCTAAATTTAAACTTTTAGTAATATGCACAAACTTTACGCACTAGCACTAGCTACCAAAAAGTCAGGAACCTTATTTCTGTACTCGATCCTTAGATCGAAGTGAGAAGTTGAGCTTTTTTCAGATTTTTCCGAAAACGGTCCAATTCGAACTTGTGAAAAATATTGACGTAAACATTTAAAAATATAACAAATCATCCCAAAATGTAATTGTAGGGGAAGCCGAGGCTGAAAGTTCCCGGGGTAATTGCTTTCAATATGCCTGATAGAGTGGATGTAAATGAAGGCATTTTAATTTATTTTATTTTTGATAACAATAGAATTTTTTTCCTGGGGACTAATGTGATTCAGAAGATTACGCAGTGGGGCCGCTTATGGACTCAAGCCCCCCCAGAAGCCTCAAGCCCCTCCAGAGGACTTAAAATTTATAATAATATATATGTATATATATTATTATAAATTTTAAGGAGTAAAATTAAATTCATCTTTAAAAAATTGCAAAATTTAAGAAATCGATTGAAAACGACGTGTGTGACCCTTTTTGGTAAATTATAAAGTGCAAAAAATTGGATATACTTATACCAAGTTGACTCAGGCTACAAATTTTTCACGTTATGATAAAAAGTGCGACTTTATTGCTTAATAAAGCAAAATCGCAATGCTAGCAAAATAACTAAATATAATATTTATTTCAGTTTTTGCCTAAGGTCATAATTTCTCTTTATATTTTAAAGAAAAAGAACCATTTAAGTAGATGACAACACTTTTTCTCCTAATTTTTAAGGTCTTTGCCAGATCCGCGTTCGCGGAAGGACACAACCCTCTCAAATGAAGTAGGCCTTTTACATATAAATTAACGTAATATAAATAAAATATAAAGAATTTCTTACATTTTCGTAATCTCCATTGCACCAATAATTTTTTTTAACTATTTTATAAACAAAATTTATGACAAATATTAGAAGAAGCATTATTGATCGCGGTCATGATCAATCTTTGATTGCAAGTGCGAAAACGTGTGCCACAGTTACTTAATCCTGTTCCCCACAACTGCCCCTACCTAATTTTTGGAGCTGCACCAGTATCGAGAATATTCGCTCCTTTCTGTGCGCCTTTTCCATAAAGCTGAGACTACCGCCACACTCAATGTCGTGCCGCTCATGTTGCTATCTCTTTTTAGTTCACCATACCAATATGGTATGGGAGACTATTAAAATCGCTTGTGTGTAGGCAAATTTTTTATCTTATTTAAAAACCACTGAGAAACGAACAAATTTTTTTCTTTAGGAATTTACGCAGTGGGTTTTAACATATTTTTGAAAAAAATTCCTTAACTTAGTGGCGAAAAACCCAAAAAAAGTAGTTTCGGTTTCTAAAATCGGTTTTAGACCGATAGACTGCTTTCTTAAATCGCTTTAAAATAAAATCGATTTGGTGCTTAAAGCGATTGCAGCGGTATTTATACGACAAAATTTTTAAACCGTCCTTATACAAAAGCACTTTATGAGGCACATATAAACAAAGTAATAACCCTAAATGGGAGTCTCATTTTTAGTCCACTATACCAATATGGTATGGAGGACTATTAAAATCATGAAATTTTGACTTTTCTTAACTTTATCATAAATGAGTTACTAAGGTTCCAAAACACCTTAATCGACGAAAAAAAAAGTTGTCTCTCGGTCTGTTGTCTGTCTGTATACACGAAAACTCAAGAACATCTTAATCGATTTTAACGAAATTTAGTACAAAAATCCTCTATCGGCCGAACATGAACTGATTAACTTTTGTGTAGAGTGGTGGAGGGTTGAAGGGAGGAAAAGGAGGATAAAATATTTTAAAATTTTTTATATATAAACCCATGGTTAGTTTAACCCTGGGTTAAAAATAGTATAAAAAGATAGCTTGTGAAAACCGAAGACTGGAATGTAAAACCGTTTTCCTGTGTCCTTAACCGTTTCGATGGTACGGGCTGTCAAAGTTAAAAAATGTCATAGGTATAGGACATTATACATAAAATGTGCCTAAAATATTTTGTAGAATCCAAAAATGCTAAATTATACAGGGTGTTCAATTTAAAATAAGAAAGTTGTTGCCAAGTTTTCTTGCAAATGGCAACACTGCAAATATGAGAGTATTTCATTAAGATAGTTTGAAAAGTTTCCATTGTATAGTTTCCAAAATATTCTAATAGTTTACTCACCTTGGCACACCCGGTATATAGTAACTTTTTGTTCATCAAAAATTCCTATGTTGATTTGATGCAAAGCCCCCGTGCTAATTCACCAAACCTTTAAAGGGGTTTTGTCGAGTCTTTCTCGGAATGTCTGTGTGCCATTTAAATTATTAATTAATATTAAAATGTTTAGAGGTACTTGGCTATGCGAATCTATAGAGAAGTAAGGGTAATTAGCTCGTGTACAGACGCAGGCGGCCATGATGGAAAATGAACGTACACTCTGAGCGAATTAGACGGCAACTTGATTTTTAATTCAGAACTTGTAAAGGTTTCGCTAATAAACGCACTTTTCCGAGGCAAAAACGAGGCGGTCTAGAGTCCCATTTGGAAATTAATTAACGTTTCTCTTAATTAGAATGTTAGTATTTTTTAAAATATAAATATAGTAAGCCAATTAACGCGAATGCATATTTCGGCTATATAATGAGGAACGACTGCCACAGTAAATCTTTTCAGGCAAAGCCAGTCTTGGTAATTATCTAAACTTGGGTTTTAACCTTTAACAACTCTCAATTTGATTTGCCACGCAATTATACGTTTTCTTTGATTAAAAAATAATTACTGCAAGAAGATCAACAAGTAAATGGCGTCAGCAGGCACACTAAAGTTATTTGGTTAGCGATCTTAATAGCCTCCATACTGGTATGGATGTTAAACAAACCAGCACCTCGAAAAACACTTGATAATATGTATTATAATATGCCTATACACGGAAAAAAAGTATTTTAAAAATAGATATAAATATATTCAAATCTAATAATAAATATAATAAATATATTAAAATCTAATAAGTTATTTAAGATTTTACAAAGTATTATAAAAATATATTACAATAAGATAATAACTGCTAAAATTTAGCATATTACATATAAAAGTCCATCGTATTTTAAGGTTGAAAATGTATTTTATTAAAAATTAAAAAATCATTTTATTTAATTTAAAAAAATTCATATATTACCAATTCATATTTTAAGATTAAATATATGTTTTGTTCAGATTTAATAAATTAATTTACTAAATTTTATATTTTCAAATTTAAAATCTTTTGTTTTACATAGAATTAATATAAATATATTTAAAATTAATTTATTATTTATTAATATATGTTACAAAAATCCAATATTTTAAAGATTAATAAAAAATTATACTAAAACGAGATGTTATATACACATAACATTGCGAAGGCGGATTTTCTCTCTTTCTTTATTCTCTCCAATCCCTTTCCAAAATCTCTTGATTTAGTTTTGCCTGCATTGAAGTTTTTCTTTCTTCGCGTTTGCGCTTTTCCCTGTATTTTTTTTTAGCCAAAGATTCCTCTTCTTCTTTCCTGGAAAAGAGTACCAAATTTAGCACAAGAAGTACATATAAGATCTGACGATTAATTGATAAAAACCTATTTTTCTTGTTAATTTGTATAAAACAATTAACAAAATTAAATTACTTAAATGTTAA
Source organism: Oxystoma pomonae (assembly GCA_963921995.1). Taxonomy (NCBI): domain Eukaryota; kingdom Metazoa; phylum Arthropoda; class Insecta; order Coleoptera; family Brentidae; genus Oxystoma; species Oxystoma pomonae. Next base: position 93,192,033 of record OY998166.1, on the reverse strand, counting down.
AACACCTTTATACATGCAAGTTTACAAAGTAACGTTCATCTACATAGAATTCTTTTAATTGCTTTTTAAAATGAATGCTACCTATGTAAAATGTCTTTAAATTTTTTATTTAAAAGAAATAGTTTGTTTCAGTATTTTATTTTCATATAATTTAGATCATGTTATACTTGCAATATGAAAAAAAATATGACCTATCCTAAGCAGTACAAGAGAGTTTTTGCAAAAGTATTCGTAACTTCTTAAACTGTTAGTTTTTTCTACGCACTTACTCTAAACTATTGTAGACAGGGTATAACGAAAAATTGTTTCAAGTTTCGGCCTTTGTCGGTCAAGACACATCCGTCGAGTCCTACGATTGAATATCGAAATTTAAAATTTTACTATTATTTTTAAAATACATGATAAAACTGTAAAATTGTAATAAATCTAATTTTTAATTCGAATATCTGGGGAGTAGTCTAAGTCTACTACAATAATATATTTGAAAGAAATATTCTTACGTTTTTAAACTTAATAAAATTATATTTTTAATAAATATATTTTCTTTAAAACACAATTTATTCCGTGTATAATTTTTCTGCTAGCAAGTTACATTTTATTGTTATTATTTTGGTTTCCATGGTTGGTATGTTATAATTTTTATAAATATATTTTTGTTTTTCTTGAATATCTCAAAACCTACGTATTGTAATTATCCATCTATCGCTAGCTGCTATGATCCGTAAGGTTGTTTTGAAAGTTTAACTTCCGACACTCTTTCCACCCCGCTACCTTCATCAAAAATTAATCAGCTTATCACATGGTGCCAAATGTGATAAAAATCGGTTTAGTGGCTTTCGAATTTTCAACACACATGCACCATCAAAAAAGTTTTTCTATTTCGGTCTTTTTTGACTCACACAACTCATTTTTGGGCCAATCCCAATAACCTCTATACTGGTAGGAATTTTCTAAATTTTCATAATCATGGCAACTCAATTGGTTTCCATTATTTGTGTGGTCTTGAATGGTTAGATTTTTAGTTTTATCTAGGACCACTTAATAATACCATAATATACAGTATCACGTGTGTTTTCGCCATATATGAGATACTATAATGGGCCAAGGCAAGACGACCTCTACTACAAGCGAGATATCGTATGCTTGATGACGTCATAATGGCGGCGAGTGCCGCCTACTCAGTGCTTTGTTTACATTCGTTGTTATTTTTTATTTTTAGCGGTTAATTTTTCATCTAAATTTACTAAAACCTTACAAACAGTTTCTTAAATGTTTAAATAACAGGTAACTTATTGTTTTTGTATCAAAATTTGCGAAAAAGCCTGTGTTTTTTGTGGTAAATAGGTTCAGAGATTTTATCAAATGGCCGGTCGGTTCGTGTATTAAGAGGTTTATGAACAATTTTTCGCCGGTATAAATAGGAAATTTGTTCGAAAAAGTGCTTGGGCATATAATTTAGAGATTTTTTGTTTATAGGTACCTATGTGTTCTTTTGTAACAAGTGAATTTGGTATAAATATTTTATGTTCTTTTTTTAGAAATGCCTGCTTCTTGTTGTGTGCCGAATTGCAACAGCCATTACAAAAATAATGGACGAATAGTGCTGAACTAACAGAAAAATGGATGAATGCCATTAAACGTGAAAAATTTACCCCAAACAAAAGTTCAAGAGTAAGATAAAGAAGTGACAAAAGTAGTGAGATTTGTGGTAATTTAAAATGTGTTGTACTGTGTTTAAAGAAAATTAAGTTGAACTTTCAAGAAAATTTTTTACAAATTCTGGGGATCTTTAGGTAATACTAAACGTGTGAGCTTCGGTGCCCATGCATTTGCAGAGTATTTTAATGCTATAAGCGAGGCTATTGGTACCTAGCTGCTAAAAATTGTGTAAAATTTAACTAAAATTGTAGAAAATAATAATTTATACCGCAAAATTTTATAATTTTTTTAAATGTTATCTTTAGACTTGCATGTGCCCTATTAGCGTTGGATGTGAATTTTTTATTTTGGTTTGAAAATTTGACCATTTCCGATCTCCCAATAGTGCTGAACTGACAGAAAAATGGATGAATGCAATTAAACGTGAAAAATTTACCCCAAACGAAAGTTCAAGAGTAAGATCAAGAAGTGACAAAAGTAGTGAAATTTGTGGTAATTTAAAATGTGTTGTACTGTGTTTAAAGAAAATTAAGTTGAACTTTCAAGAAATTTTTTTACAAATTCTGGGAATCTTTTGGATGTTCCGCTTTTAAAGCCCCGACTAAAAAAGGTAGTTATAGGTACCTGCTGTTTTTTGTTTAATTATTACACACAGGTGTTACTTATTATAATACTTAAATGGTACCTACTATGAGCCACACTTGGTATACAGGGTGATTCAAAATTCCCTAGAAAGACTTTAACTGTAGGTAAAATTTGTTGCTCTGAACAAGAATTAGTAAAATATATTTTTTGGTAAACTCTTTCGTTTGAGTAAAATTTGCATTTAAAAATTGTTAATATTTTCTGAATTTTTGAAAACAAAACTTTGACAACTTGCTTGGTAAATTATATTAAAAGCAATTCTCAAAGTTTTGTTTTCAAAATTTTTGAAAATAAAACTTTGACAACTTGCTTGGTAAATTATTTTAAAAGCAATTCTCAAAAAAATACAAAAATTTAACTCCCATTCAGAGAAAAAAAAATAAAATTTAAACAAAATAATCACGTAACTTTTCTTAGATTAATGATAATCTAAGCACTGTTCAAATCTTTCTAGGGAATTTTGAATCACCCTGTATATATATCCCAAAAAATCAATAACAAATATGAATTTCATACATTTGTGGCACAGAAGGGATACATATGAGATTTAGAATATTATTATTTAATTTTTAACTTATGTACTTACCTATGCTATTGTATATTTGCATTATAGGTTTGCACTGTATAGTACCTATATTATAATTTAAAAAGCTATTTTCACTTAAATCTAGGACTTGTCTAGTGTGACCATTTATAGTATTTTTCAGAGTAGATACTGTACTCTTTTTTAGAGCTTTGTATTCTATGTCTATTAACTTAGAACTATACTCTTTTGCCCCGTAGCACAGAAAATGGCCTCGGAAATGGTCAAATTTTCAAACCAAAATAAAAAATTCACATCCAACGCTAATAAGGCACATGCAAGTCTAAAGATAACATTTAAAAAAATTATAAAATTTTGGGGTATAAATTATTATTTTCTACAATTTTAGTTAAATTTTACACAATTTTTAGCAGCTACCAATAGCCTCGCTTATAGCATTAAAATACTCTGCAAATGCATGGGCACCGAAGCTCACACGTTTAGTATTACCTACCTATTTTGGGCCGCGATAATGTCCCCCCTATTTTTTGCCCCCCCCCCTCGAATGAATTTTATTTTAACCCTTTGACCTTTAACACCCCTCAATAAATTTTTTGCCAACATTTTTTGACCACCACCCCCTAAAAAAAATGTCACCCTCTCTCAAAACTTTTTTGCTAACCCGCCCCCCGCCATTATAACACATGATATGCCGCATTTTCTCTATTAAAACAGTGAATACTCTAATAAATACTTAATCAATTCTGGTAAAAGTTTATCAGTTCACAATAATTTTCCTACAAATCTAATATCCGCTAGTGACTAAAGATGATATTATATTTTGTGGTGCATTTGCTTATTGAACTGTGGAAAAAATTTTTGCCAAAGAGGAAATCCGGGATAATTAAACAACAATCACTTTGGGAAATATAAATGGGGCAGACATGACTTCATTTTCATTATTAATAGAATTTTGTTTAAATTTGCAAATTTGCTACTTAAGAATTAAGAAAAAAAAACGACACAATTACTTCAAAAAATCTCATTATGCCCCAACTCAAAAGAATTAAACCCTCGGGATTAAAAAAAAATAATAAATATTTTTTAATTTAAATTAGTTAGTTTTATAGCAGGACTACATTTAACATTTAATTTGAAATTGATTTATATCATTTTTGTGAACTCTTAAAAAAACTTCTTAACTTGAAATATTATTGAAATACAAAAATCGTTAACATTTAATTCTGTTTTCTTTTATAACAGATCTAGAAACTGTTAAAAAATAATTTTAAATAACAAACAGCCCCCAAACGCCTGTCAAACGTATCGGCTTCAGGGCGGCCATCTTGTTTTCGATAATTGGCTTTCTGTAGAGGTGGTGTTGGCCAAGGATTGCAAAACGTGTAATAAGAATAACTCTGAAAAAAAAGAAAATAATAACTTAAAATCACGGTTGGCCCTGGGGAAAGCAAAGGGCGAAAAATCTACTGCGCAACCCGAAATAAAAACAATATGGCGCCGTCTTACGTTCCTGTTTGACATTCAGTCTGTTTGTTTACATTATGATATCGCGTCTTTGAGAGATTTTTTAACGAGGATATATTGATTATTTTTTATTTAAATATTCCAAATGGTTTGAAAATGTTTGTTGTATGAGCATTTACAGGTAATTTAGGGTTTTGACTCGCAATTCGCGGTAGCTGGTGCTTTTTTCATCTTCAGTGTTTTTAGGGTTATGGTGCATTTTTTAGAGAAATTATACACGTTTTAAGTGGTTTCTGGCTGTTTAAAAGCGTTTTTTATTAAATCCTTTTGGTGATTAAAGTGTACTTCGTCGTATAAATTGTGTTAAGAGTTTGTCCCAAAATCCACCTATTAAATAGATCTATTAAATCTCAGTTTGGAGAAAAATGTCAGTTACTGTGTTTTTGTTTGGGATAGCCGAGTTATTATCGCTTAGGCTTTTTTTTGTAAAATGCAATAGTGCGTTTAAAAACTCGCGATTTCCAATTTTGCTGGCAGAAAACTTCTAGGGCAAAGAATTAATTTTCGTACACAGCTAAAGTAGACTCCGGCGCATTTTTAGTGATAGTTAAAATCAATCACTCCCCTCTGGATCCAGAGGCGCAGGCAAAAGATCATTTTTAGAAAATTAGCATGACACGCCCCAATGTACATCATCCGTGTGTCAACATTTCACATCCTACAAAGTTCTTTTGTAGCTCAATCGAGAGCCAATAAATCTATCTACTCGTCGGTGTAACAAAAATTTTTGTGGGAAAAATATCTAAAACGTTTTGTGAATCCTATAAAACCACAATTTTAGTTCAGGCCCGCTCCATAAAGCTGAAATAATTTTTTGAAAATCGATCTTAGCCGTTTTTCCCCACACAGGAACATAATTTTTATTTTATGATATTCACCAGAAACCAACCTTTCCAAAAATTCCAAATTGAATCATAGTTATGATCAATTTTGAAGAGCGTTTATCAAAAATCATGGAATAGTGAAAATACTAAAAATGGCACCTTTTGAAAATGTAATCCATTTTTCACTCTTTTGCATATTGCAAAATTACTGAGAGGATAATTTTGTTAAAACTGCACCAAAATAATCTAAATGATATTCTCTAAAAGGTTCTTTCACAATTTTGTTTAGTTCTTATCAATGAAGCCGAAACGAAGGTTGACCTGCACGCTGTGTTCGAGTACATGGAATATGGACGAATTTCGACATAACGACACATTCTTGTATTGCAAACATATTTCGGTCACCTTTTAAAAATTGTTGGAGTTGGTTATTTAAGACAAATTATCGGTAAATATTTGTGTTTTTATAGAATTTGGATTACTTTATCAGTTTCTGAGTAATGCCTCTCCAAACACAATATTTAATTTTTTAAATTTCCGGAAAATATATGAAATTTTACTGATTTTGAAGGATCGTCTTTTCTTAATGTATAATACGATTCTTGATTTGATTTCATTTGTAGAAAGGGCATTTCATGTCAATTCTAAAAATGTACAAAGTACGATGTTAGCCTAACCGGATGTCAGGTTTTGGTTTCACTTTTCTGTAAGGCATACTTTGAAACTCCGATATCTCAAGATTGGAGAATAAACATATGCATAAGCTGCACGACTGAATGTAATTATTCCTTTAACCTACCCAACGCACAAATATGAGCACATAAATCGTTCTTTTGTACTATTTTGAATATAGCCCTCCAATAAGTAGGTGCAGTGCTCAAAAATTCAAATGGTTAATGGTGTTTCTTACATTTTTTCTACTGTAACTACCGGCATAATAACAATTTTGAAGCATATTGTGATCTAGTTAGAATTGAAGAAGACTTCGCAATATATCTGCAAACAATACAGTATTACTTCATCATTAATGATCCTGTGAGGTGTCATTGTGTTATTCGTTTCTGGATCCTAATTTTAAAAATATATCATTCACATTCTGGACCACTGTGCGCTCGCTTGTTTTGTATCCTATGAACAGTTTACAAGCAGTAATCCTATGAACAGTATACATTTAAAACTAGATCACAATATGCACCAAAATTTTTGTTATGCAGGTAGTTACAGTACAAAAAATGTAAGAAACACCATTAACCATTTGAATTTTTGAGCACCGTGCCTACTTGTTGGAGACTTATATTCAAAATAGTACAAAAGAACATTTTATGTGCTCATATTTTTGCGTTGGATCGGTTAAAGGAATAATTAAATTTAGCCGTGCAGCTTATGCACATGCTTATCTCCAATCTTAAGGTGTCGGAGTTTCAAAGTGTGCCTCACAGAAAAGTGAAACCAAAACCTGACATCAGGTTAAGCTAGCATCGTACATTGTACATTTTTAGAATCGACATGAAATGCCCTTTCTATGAATAAAATCAAATCAAGAATCGTATTTTACGTTAAGGAAAGACGATCCTTCAAAAATCAGTAAAATTTAGGATTGTTTTCGGAAAATTTACAAAATTAAACATTGTGTTTGGAGAGGCATTACTCAGAAACTGAAAAAGTAATCCAAATTCTACCACAACACAAAGACTTCCCCATAATTTCTCTTAAAAAACCAACTCCAACAATTTTTAAAAGGTGGCCGAAATATGTTTGCAATACAAGAATGTGTCGTTATGTCGAAATTCGTCCAAATTCCATGTACTCGAACACAGCGTGCAGGGCAACCTTCGTGTCGGCTTCATGGATAAGAACTGAACAAAATTGTGACAGAACCTTTTAGAGAATATCATGTAGATTATTTTGGTGCAGTTTTAACAAAATTATCCTCTCAGTAATTTTGTAATATGCAAAAGAGTGAAAAATGAATAACTTTTTCAAAAGGTGCAATATTTGGTATTTTCACTGTTACATGATTTTTGATAAACTCTTTTCAAAATCATGACTATGATTGAATTTAGAGTTTTTGCAAAGGTTAATTTCTGGTGAATATCACAAAATAAAAATTATTTTTTGTGTGCAAATTTCCTTAAAAACGGCTAAGATCGATTTTCAAAAAAGTATTTCAGCTTTATGGAGCGGGCCTGTACTAAAATTGTGATTTTATGGGATTCGCAAAACGTTCTAGATATTTTTTAAGTATTCAAAATCAGATTCAAAGAAAATTATTTAAAATATGTAAAAAAAGTAACAATAATTTTTTCTTCAATTTTTATTTTGACCTACGGAAGAAATACTCAACTAAGTCCCACAAAAATTTTTCTTACACCGACGAGTAGATAGATTTCTTGGCTCTCGACTGAGCTATAAAAGAACTTTGTAGGATGATGTACATTGGAGCGTGTAATCTTAATTTTCTAAAAATGATCTTTTGCCTGCGCCTCTGGATCCAGAGGGGGGTGATTGATTTTAACTATCATTAAAAATGCGCCAGAGTCTACTTTAGCTGTGTACGAAAATTATTTGCCCCAGACGTTTTCTGCCAGCAAAAATGGAAATCGCGAGTTTTTAACCGCACTACAAGGACAGGACCGTTATAGTATCTTATTGTTATATTGTTTCCGCAAATGAAGGAACTCCTACTGCACGAACTATTATATAATTTGTTTTTATTTTTTTTAAATTATGCAATATTAAAGACGAAGATGAATGTTCGCTAGACCTGCCTATATCAACGTTATATTAAAGAGTAAATACGGTACTCATAAGCTAATGTTTGTTAGTATAGGGAGGCAAGAGCAGGTTAATTAGAAGTTGCCGTTTAAGATGTTAATTAACTTCTTGAAATTGGAATTTACATTTTTGGAAGTTAACTAGGTAGGTAGTTAAATACCTAATTAATTTTAATATAAGCTATTTCCTCGTTCGTAAAGGCAAAAGGCAAAAAAAACGAAAAATATTTAATAAGTTCATTCGAAAACAAAAATATACAGTTCGAGACTTTACAACAAGACGACTGTCAGAATTAGGAACACATTAACTGCATTTTGTGCATTTTTTATGTTTTTTGCTTTGCCGCATGACATTTTAGAAAAAAAGAAAACTGCGTTAAATCAAGGAGTATATGTTAGAAAAGTATTCTATCGCATTTTGGTTGCACTTCAGTAAATAGTAAAAGAAAGGCACATAAACGGTTTTTTTTTATTAACTACCATGCTTTCGAGCATATTGCTGAAATATGAAAAAAAGCAGTAACCATTACTTTGTTTTACATTCTATTGGGTTAAAGTATTTTTCATGATGAACTTTAAAGGAACACAGTAATTACATTTATTTTGTTTTTATCTTATTTGTTTTTTAAATTAGTGTTACATGTTGCTTACAAATTTAACAAAAACAACATAATTTTAATATTTTGATATTGACTTATTAGTAAAGAACAACCTATTTAAAAGAAGTTGACACAAACACAGAATAACATTATGTAATACAAAAGCAAATAGAGACTACCTAACAGCTTACCATTGCGCTTCAAAAAATCTTTTGTAAGAAAAACAAATAAGTATCTATTTTTTAGATATTAACAAAGGTTTAAAATAGTACATATTGAAATACTACAGGAGCAGAACAGCTTTTGGACAAAAAATAAAATATACACAAAGAAATTCAAATAGATCCTAGTCGTCTTCTGCTTCTTCCGCAAATTGCTTAACATTTGTTTAGTCAGACGACAAAATTGTCTTCTGTTTAATGGCATTATGGGTACTAACCCGTTCACAATCTTATTTTTTTTAAAGTTTAATACCTCTGATTGGGAGTATTTTTGTAGGGATGATTCTATCAGATCCCGAGGAGGAAGCAACAAATTTTTTCTGGAATAGTGCAAGTTCTGTTAGTTCATCAGAAAATTTATTTTTATATATATATTACATTACAACATTAACTAGCGCAAATGATTTAACAGAATCTTCTTTCTTCTTGGAAGTTCTCTTTTTATTAGACAATAATTGAAAAGTTTCGAGGCATATTACTTTTAGTTTTTTTTTCTAGATTCTGATTCTTCAACTAGTGAAATGAGATCATCAAAGTCGTTAACATTTCTTTTTTTAGAAATTTGTTATTCAATGTTGCCATGTATGACATCAGCAGATATATGCGTGTGACCTTTGGTAAGATACCTAAATGTTACTCCAACCAAACTGATCGCAAACAAGGAATTCTCTAATATAATTGGTCTTTTGTTTTACAGTGGGGGAATTCAATAACATAAACAATGTAACTGCACAAAACTAAATAAAAAGACAGTAACTACAGGGTACTTACTGCCTTATTAAAGTTGTTGAGGTAACACTGTTTCTATCAAAAACAATTTTAAAAGGTAGTAATTGACAAAGCCCTTCAATTCTAAAAAAATAGTTAAAAACCCAGTAACTGCTATGCAATTACTGCTTTTTATCTTCTTCCATTTGACTTACTGCCTTTTTAAGTAGTCAGCCAAGGAACGTCTGTGCAGTTACTGTGTTTTACGAACTCGTATCTCGGGTAAAAATTAACCAAATGAAAAGACCAAGGGTGTCGATAAGGGGAAGATAATGGGGGTAATTACCCCCCCCCCCAAGATAGACTTTTGACAAAAAAAATGTTTTTGTTTACACTTGACGAAAGAAAACAAAAGTGTATTATCACCAATTTTATTAATTAATTAAAAGTACCCCCCTCCCCCAAAGAAAAAATTATCGACACCCTTGGAAAAGACAGCAACTTCATGTGCGTGTAAAACTCGATTTTTAAAAAAAATGACAATTACTGTGTTTTTAAATCTGGCAACCGAAGAAGCTGATGGGTAATTTAAGATATTCTGAAGGCCATGTTGTTTCGCGTTACAGAGTTTTGAACCTTTTCAAACTAACTATTTGCTAGGTTTTCAGTACAAAACTCCCCAAAATTTTTTTTGCCAACCTTTAGTAACAAAATAGTACGTTTTTGGGGAACCTTGTATTGTCAACAGAATCGATTGGCCAGAGCAATTTTGCTAAACAACTGCACAACAAATTTAGAAAAATAACATTAAATGATTTTACGTATGACCAACCCATAATACTAATTTAACTAGCGTCCCAACACGATTGTAATGGACCATTTATGCTCCTAGGATAATACTCAATAAACACCGTTATGTAGAAATTACGTAAAATATACATAACACATTTACCTTGTTACGTAAATTTAAGGTCACTCAGAGGTAACAATAAGGTAAAATTTAAGTCACATTAAGGTGCGAACACTCTGCATAATGACATGCGCAAAGCCCAACTAATTGTTACATAAATAAGATGTAAATGAAATGACATACCTTTTACATAAATATTACATCCATGTTACGTAAGAGTTAAGTAAAAACTATGTAAATTTGAGGTCACATAGAGGTTACAATTATTTATTAATAACGTCAAATTTGGGTCACATTAATGCGGGAATAAAATGACATACCTTTTACATAAATATTACATCCATGTTACGTGAGTATTAAGTAAAAACTACGTATATCTTACATAGCCGGTTTACCTTGACGGGCTTCTTGTCAAGCCCGCATTCTAATTTTGAAATATCTTTGCTCTTTATATATATAATATTATCATCCACTGTACAGAGAACATAGTGACATTAGCGCCGTCTCTACCTACTAGAAAGAAAGTATTAAGCAATGTGATGTAAATCGCGTTATAGAGCGTTGACCTAATGAATATTACATAAAATGTTTTATATAATAGTTATGCATCATTTCAAATGTAAACTTACGGTTTAATTGACTATATAAGAATTATGTAAAATTTAGGACTTTAATTTGATGTAAATAATTTTACAAGAAAATTACATAACTTACATAACATAATTAATACATAAAAAAAATTTATGTAACAATTATGTAAAATTTTGATTGTAAACTTAAGGTTCACACTGTTTCATAATATTTATGTAAATTTCAAAATTTTAATGTGACGTAAATCATGTTATGGAGCGTTTACGTAATTTAGATGATATAAATATTACATAAAATGTTTTCTATAATAGTTATGTATCATTTTAAATGTAAACGTAATGTCTAAATTGTTACATAATAGTTATGTAAATTTTAGTACTTTAATTTAAAGTAAATCATTTTATGTAACATTTACGTAAATTAGATTACTTAAATGTTACATATAATTTTGTATATAATAGGTATTTAATATTTTTTATGTAAAATTAAGGACCCACTATTTACGTAATATCTACATAAATTTTAAGAATTTATTTATATATTCATATTATTTAGATCAAATTAACATCGCTTATGATGACTTAAATTTAGAGTAAAAGTTTTAACGTAATGTTAAAATAATTTTTTTTAAAAAATATTTGTATGTGAGATTTACGTAAGTATGATGTAACATATATTACATAAATATATGAACCTTAGATTTATATAAATATTAGGTTAAAGTCACAAGTGTGTTTACTGGGTAATGACGAAACCCACAAGACTGCGTGACAAGCGATAAAACTTTATTTTATAAGAGCACTAATTAACGCAAAAATGGTTTTTAAGATAATAAATATTTATGAAACGTAAATAAATTCAAAAATAAGTTTTCATAAATGGACCTATTAAGCATTTTTAAGAAAAAAAACCTTGTTTTTAAAAAGGTATATGAAATGTCCCTTAGCAACCTTATTTGTTTTGACATTTTAGATAGAACGTCATTGAAATGAAGGTTGTTGACTTAACAGTGTTCGAGTTTGATATTTTTAGTAATTAATAATTAATAAATTAAGACACTCGCCTGCGGCTCGCCTCTCAAACTTCATCTTCGCGTAAACTACTGTTACAGTCAAGTCAGTAAAGGGACATGTCAACTTTTATGACTTTCCTCAGAGCAGTTTGCCAATGTTCACCGTTGCATGACATAACTAAGTAAAAGAGTAAAATATACGGCTTAATTGATAACTTTGACTGAAGTGTGTGGAGGAACAAAATTGCATGTAATTCCCGATCCTCTCACAACCAATTTAAACTATATATTGACACGAAAACTTACTCTCTGTTTACATCCATTAATTTCATATCCTTTAATTACTAAAGGCCGATCATTAGTGGAACATCAATGAAGGAAGCGCAGGGAAAGGAGGAGAGACTACAGCTACGGCAAGCGTGGGGTTGGTGTTCAAACGACAATTAAATCACGTCAAATTACTGCAGTAATCGAATCTAAATCATTAATTTTAATTGGCTCACAGACCGCGAGTCAGCCACTTTCTTGAGCGATAGTGAAGAATATTGGAAATTTCATCTAAGCGTTTGCCCTCTGGCGGAAAAAAACTGCAATTTACATTAAAATTGTTGCAAATATTGGTGCTTAATCAGTGGTGCACCGAGAGGGGGGGTTTTGGGGTTACCTCCCCCTCGAGAAGACTGGTTATATGCAATTGGCACAATCAAATACGAGCAGAAATAAAATATACAGGGAATAAAATACAAGAGCCTTTAACACAAATCTTTAAAAAATCATAAATTGCTAAATCATTCGCCTGCGGTGCTATGAAACGTTTCATTTTTACGATTTCGTTCGTTTATGACCCCGATAAAAAATTTTTTATTTGTTTTCAATTTGGATCACCATCTCCGACTTTTTAACTGCATCAAAACATTTTGCTTGAGATTTGGTGTCAAAAATGGCATTTTAAGTGTTAAAGAGTAAATAAACAACTCAAATTCGCAAAACCCCATCAATATTTACGATTTTAGTTAAATTGTAAGTAAAAAATTGCACTTTGCGGCGCATTGAACCATAATTTTTACATTAAATTTGAGCCCAGCTCCGCGCTTGTAAGCACCTTTGCGTTGGTTTAATGAACTGCCCTCGTTCTAAGAACGTTTAAGCGCCATGACAAGGTGCGCATCTGCGTACAACGACGGCCATTTGTAATAATTGTAATAAGAGTTTCTAGTTCCGCTGGAGCAACAAACGTCGTGTAGCTATTTCTAATTGTTTTTTTTTTTGCAATTTTGTTTTTAATTCTTGATAATTGGTTTGTTAGTTATTGGTTTTATTAAGAGTTAATTTTTTGGTGCCACCAGTGTAGTTTTGGAGAAACTTAAGTGTATTTTTAATAATTTCTGATTACAAGTAAACAAAAACCACGATATTTGTTTCGCAGGGGCTGCACGGCGCAGAGCGGCGGTAACGAAATTGTTCGACATATCGCTGTACGATATTGACAAATGTGTGGCGTTTTTTCAATTCCCAATAGGCTCATTTAAAATAACCAGCATACTTGACACGTGTCAGCTTTTAGGCCGATAAATCTGAAATTTTACATGGGAAATATGACATTTACCGGGATAAAAGTTGAGAGGTGTCAAGTGTTCAAGTTACTTTAATTGAGCCTTATCGCATGTAAATATCAAAAATATTGGAGGATTTAGAATGGGCATGGGACCAATGCGCATCCACTTTGAGACAGGCCACAGAATAAAATTGTCAAAATTGTATTTTGTCATCTGTCCTCAACTTTCTGTTTGCTAAACTTTCGGGAGTTTTCTTTCAAAATAATGGCAGGCTTGTGGGTCATAATTATACGTGTTGGGTAAATCTGGCTTCAGTTGCAAAAGGCAAAAATTTCAATAATTATTTATTTTAACCATAAAAATGTTTCATTGCAATTAATTTTTTAAATTTTAACGTTATTTTTATGTCACAAGCACGCAAAAAATTGTTGTAAAAAAAGTCATTCAAGGTTATAACAATCAGCTGTTTAGGGTTGATAGCTAAACCATGGCATGGGCAGGCTGTTAATTCATTTGTTTTGGTATAGATGGCACCAGAGACTTTAACATAGCTTGTTATTGCAAATGCTTTTTAGACAGTAGTTTAAATATCCCGTTATGTTTATTCTAGACAGTTTGACAATATTTTTATAAATTTCTTGAATAAAATATGAGTTTTGGTGATTTTTTTTTAAATATGCACTTTGCCGCACTGACATTTGTAGGTATTAATTCTTTATTGTTTGTTCTTTGGTTAATAAGGCAATGCGACAATCTAACAAAACATTTTATTCGGTCCAATATGGCCGCTGTATGGAAACAAACCGTTTTGCCATAAAAAGGAAAAAAAAAATATTTTAGAAATTTTATAAATAAATACGAACATCGCAATTAGCAAAGGTATTGTTTTACCTATCTCTTTTGCACCCCTATAGCTGTAAATATTAGCCATAGTGTCTCACTTCGCGTCGATCTTCAGGCTGAACTGAGACTACTGCATGAGAGACACAAACCTTATCTACAGTACATAAGTGCTAGAGAACTAAAAGTACAGGACATTGCCTTTTTAAACTGCGTATTTTGAACTTATTACTTACAGTGTAGCAAAATGTTTACTTTTCTTTGATTCAGGCGTACTGGCGCAATGAAATACTCTAACAGCCACTTGCAGCGACGTTTTTCTAATGGTTCTTTAACAAAAGAACCTTTAAATTTTAAAGGACATTTAATTTTAAATTACTCGCACAGGCTCAATTTTTTTGAATTTTTACTAAATGCTCTTTATTTTTTTCACAGTACGGCAACATCGCACGAATTTAGGGATTTCTGGGTTTTTTTTGTTGGCATCTCTGTCTTCAATAGCCTAAAGCTTTCACATATTTTTTTAATTTTATTTTTTATGGTTCTGTTGTTTTCATTTGATATTTTTTGATGATGAATTGTTCATCTAGTCGAGGTAGCGGTAATTATGCAGTATACGGTTTTCTGCCATTTTTGATTTTTTTGAAACATTCTTTATGGGGGCACCTTCTAGGGTCCCTAGGACCCCAAATCCGTCTGCGCCGGTTGGTTTTTTTTTATTATTTTTATTTTTTTTTCACTAAAACAACCCAAACCAACAGTCCAACCCAACCTAATCCAAACCAACCCAAAACAATCAGAAAAACACATTACAACCCCCCCTGGGCACCCTTTTTTCTCGTAAAAAAAATCGGGCGCAGGCGGATTTGGGGTCCTAAGGACCCTAGAAGGTGCCTCCATAAAGAATTTTTCAAAAAAAATCAAAAATTGCAGAAAACCGTATACTGCATAATTACCGAGGTAGCTAGTTGTTACATGGACTATGAACATAATATAGGCTATTGTGCAGTGCTTCAATTTCAATGGAGGCTAAAAAGAGAAAAAGGGGGCTGAATCTTAGTCCCAGGGAGTCGTTGCCCATCTATTCAATATTACTCCAAAACATCCATGGATGCTGTACATGCTAGCAGTGAAACAGCTAGAGGCAAGGGACAGGACAAAGAGCCAAGTCAAAAGAGTAAGTATTTTCTTTAAAAGTAGTTCTCGGCCTACTTAATTATAGACTCCAGTTTAACAGGAGAATCATGGCATCAAGTACCTTAGCAGAGAAATATGACTTCCTAGCGGGCAAAAAGAATATGATTGCTGAGATCACCCTAAAAAAGTTGGAAAGCATTACATACTGACAAAGAGCATCAACTCCAGAAGAAAAACCTGGAAATAAAAAAAGAAGTACTCGCTGATTTTTTTTAACACTACCCTGCCAAAAAAATCGCATCAAATCTCTTGGAAAAGTTTGACGAGATTTTATCATGTTTTATCAGATTTGATATGTTTTCTATGCGGTATGTGAAACAAACTTGTAAAAACCAAGCCAAATCTCATAAAGTACAGATTTTTTCTATCAATTTTTACGAGCAAAACAGCCTGGCTCGTAGAATCTTATAAAACCCTATAAAACAGCATAAAATCTCACCAAATTTCATGAGAGCCTATGCGGTTTTTTTACCAGGGTATGCAATACATTCAATTGACTGCGAGAGTGGATTTGGTCACATTTCACAGTTCAATTAAATATATGAAGCTTTAGGAGAAACCAATCTCTCTTGAATGTGTTACATATTACATGAAAGGTCTTTTTTGCATTTTATTAGTTTTTTAAAATAGGTAACTTATAATTGTTTTTTTTTGCGCCTTAAAGGAGATTCGTTGTTACTGAAAGCGGTTATTTTGCTAGATAAGAAAAATTTGACTGTTTTTCACAGGGTTTTACTATTAGTAGTAGTATAAGTTTAAGAGTTGTACTTATGTACATTTTGTGACAAGTTATTTTATCTCAGGCCTCTTTGGCCTTTTGAAATCGAGCGGTATTATGATTTGTTTATTTTAAGTAGGCTGGCACTTATTTTTTTGTCGTTTTTTAGTTACAGGTACAGGGTGAAAAAAGTCGCCTTGTGTACAGAAAAAACAATACAGTTTATTAAAATAAAGAAAATTTAAAACATGTTGTTTATTTTACTGACATACTTATATTAAAAAACGACCAAAAAAATAATCATAATCAACAATTTAAAACAAACAGCAATTGTAAAACGCTAAAATGCACAGCTGCTTTTTTTTATGTCATAATTTTGCCAAAGAAATTAAATTTATTTTTTAATTTTCTTTAGTACATAATAAATAATTTTCATTTTGCACCAACGTCATGGTGATCTTGACCATACATTTCAATTTGTTGAGTTTGCATAAGATTGTTTATATCTTCTGGTATTGGGGGCCCTGGCTCGTTCATTTCTTTGGCAATATTATGAAGCACAGAAGCAGCTACTATTATTGTCAGAACTGTGTCCAGTATAAGGCAAAACCCATAAGCCATAACTGGAAACCGACGTTTCCAGATCCCAAATTAGGTTCTACCTATATTGAAGTTCTTGTTAGAATTAAGGTTTCATTATACAGTTGTTCACCTGGTGTAATTGGATTTGCTAAAGGTGTCAGGAGGTAATGTGAAAAACCATATCCACTGTTTCCTGAAAATAAGAAAAAAAGTACGTAAAACAATCACAGTTTATATGATATATCATTCATTCATTCAGGGAGCTGTTGGAGAAGCTTGTTTATAAACACTGGATTATTATAGTTTTGATCAATATTAGCTAAAAATCATTTAATAAAAAATAATAACTGATCCTGGAAAATGATCAGAGTGTTGGGCAAAAATATGCATTCAATGTTATATAAACAAAAACAATTGCAATTATAAACATTTTGGTAACCAACTTTTAACCCCCCCCCCTCACCCCGTGTAAAACATTGACTTACCTGTCATCTGGATATTCCAATTGATCCTCAACGTATGTTAACCTGAATCTTCGAGGCACCTTCGAGGAATGCCAAAATTAACAAAATCCAATATTTCAAGATCATAATCAAGGGCATCCTCTACCAGCTCATCTTCAATAATGTTTACATATTCCATAATAACATTTTATGAATTTTCTTTTTTCTTGCGTTTTGAACAAAAATAAACTATACCATGAAAAATGGCTGGATCGCAAAACTAACCTCCATAGAGCTAACTGAGCTTAAAAGATCGTTTAATTGACCAAATTTGGCCAGTTAGTTAATGCTCCTTTAAAGAATGTTTACCTTTAAAGTCGGTGCAAGGCACAAAATACGCTAAAGGTACTTTAAAGGTTCTTTAGCCTAAAGGGCCATTAAAAAAAAGTCTGTGCCAGTGGCGGTTAGTTTGCCAGGTTATATCTTTTAGAGTTCTTCTCGGATTTTAATAAATGAGAGCTCAGAGTAAATCGGAAGGATGTGGCTTTGTAACTCAGTATTTTTAATAGGACCAGTGGCGCACACAAATTTTTTAATGGAGGAGTCAAAGATACCTATTTTTTAAACGCGTCCGCCATCTTGAACTGCCAACTTTTAGTAAAGGACGAGAAAGAAAAAGCTGTTAATCATAAAAATCGGACAAGTTTTTACAAATTTCCGGATAAAAAAACGTATACGGTTTTTTTGCTTGGACCACCTTATTTTAGCATTATGTATTGTGTTAGATACATAGATATATACATAAACGGTTGTCTCATAGTCTACTCGATTCTGATGCCGACAAAGTTTGCGAACCATTAGTGCAATTTGCTGAATAATTAAACGAATATAATGGTGTATGTCTGAAAGTTGCCAGATACTAATGATTGGTTTAATTTAAAAAGCTTTCGAACTTTATTGGTTTTCGATCCTTACCAATACTTTTTTTACGTTACCTATTAAACGGACTAATTTTAATATTATAAAAACATTGCATTCAGAGCTCTCTTAGTTTTCTTAAATAAACCAACACTAATTGCTTTATATTATTTTTTTTTAAACGATCGGAAAGTAGCCACTTTCCGTACGATTTTTCGTACAAGGCATGTTTTTTCGAAATATTTCCACTCTCAAGAATAAAAGCCTTTTTTGTTCAATTTTCCGGTCCCTTGATCCTTTTCCGGCCCATTTTTGGCTAAGTTCGCCATGACTTCTTGTTGACAGCTTTTAGCTTTTGTTTTTTTTGGCAGTTTTGACACTTATAAAAAAGCTCTTTTACCAAAAAAACAAAAATGGATTCAGATCTAGAAAATGAGTTGAACCGGAGGAAATAGTAGAAGCTGCTCAAGAGTCACATCGATTACTGCCTGGAAAATCTAAAGAGCTGCTACCAGCAGAACTTTGAAGCGTTTATAAACTGAGGTGCGAATTAAAAAATGTTAAGAAAATTAATGAAGATGTATTGGTGGCATATTTTTGGGGCAAATCGACCACATACAGTCATCAAACTTGGGTAAGCTATACTCTACAAGTAAATAAAGGACAAACCTAGAAATCTGCCTTTCATGAGTCGATTTATCACTATTCTCTAAATTAGCTGTGTGAAGCTAATAGGCACCACACTATGATTTTTCTAATGTTTTTTGCAATTTTGCACAAGTTAAAGGTACAAAAATCATAATCAACCACAAAAGTTACTTGTTTTACTTTAGTTTTGATCTTAAAGACTACCGGCCTTAGCGGCAATGGCTATCTACCCAACAACAAGCAGAAAGCTAACATTTTCTTATCAAGGGACTGTTCATAAATTACGTAGCGCCGTACGTAGGTACTAAAATGTCTTTACTGATCGTTTGAAAAAATAGTACGTACGATACATCAATTTCAAATTTGGTATGCGTGTATATTATAGTTGCGGTGATTATACAATATTAAAAATTAATAAACAAATCTGCTACGAATATGCAGTAAAACTATGCAGTAAAACTACGTTGGTGGGGGTGGTTAAAAGGACGAAAAGGGGTTAATATATTTGAAAATTGATGACTTATTAACCAAAGCTGCTACGAATATGCAATTTCGAGATTTGGAGGGTTTCCAGTTTAATTTTCCACTAAAAAATTTCTAATTTCGGAGGTAGAAACAACGTTGGTGGGGTGGTTAAGGGGATGAGAGAAGGTTAATATATTTAAAAATTTATAACTTTTCAACCAAAGCTGCTACGAATATGCAATTTCGAGATTTGGAGGGGAAGGTGAACGGGGTCGTGCCATCTAAGTATCTCGGATTTTGTTCAAAATTGGTATATTTCAGAATAAATTTTTCAACAAAAATTACTTACAAAATGTTTTTTAATGACAAATTTTTATAAAAGAAATTAAAAAAATAATTGACTTGTCTCCCCAACTAACAATTTTTATGTACTACAGGGCAGTTCTGGCATGTAAGTGCCTTATAAATGTTACCAGATTACCAGTTTGCTGTGTTGCGGTTTCGAAAATCTCATCTAGATGTTAAAAGCAATTTAGCGACGATTATATTGTTGTAAGAATGTTTTTACAGCAAAAGTTTACAGGAATATCCTACAAAAGCTGCGCTTTTTTCTGTAAGAACATTTATACGGTATTACTACATAGCAGAATTGCCGCAAAGTACTTTAGGCCTTTAACGTATTGTATAAGAGTGTTTCAGGCCCAATAATAAAACAATTTTAAATCAAAAGGGTCCTATAAGGTTTTACCTGTAATTTTGCTTTCTGTAAGAATGTTCTTCCAGCAACAATTAAAAGAATGTCCTATAAAGTTACTGCTTCTTTCTGTAAGAATATTTCCCGGTTTTACTATAGAGCGGAATGGCGGCAAAGTACTTTAGGCTCTTAAAGTATTGTATAAGAGTGTTTCAGGCCCAATAATAAAACAATTTTAAATCAAAAAGGCTCTATAATTAGTAACCTTGCTTTATGAAGATACGTTACAAGAGAAAAAAGGTGATAACCATCATATCAGATCTCTGTAATAAAACAAAAATGTACGTAAGTGGTTGCTGGTGGATGAAAATATTTAGCTACTTCTCTAATTTTTCCTTGCTTTTGTGTTATCCTCATAATTGGGCAACTGCCCATTTGAAATTAAACGTCATTTCTCTGTCTCACAAGAACATCAAGTTTAAGTTCATAAATTCGAAATTAGAAATGTTCGGTCTTTCTACGAATTTAACAATCTATCCCAAAAGCAACAAAAACCTCAATAACATGAAGGTATAATTCATAAAATTACATAGAAACGATAAACCATGCACAAATATTGCACAATTTGCTTAAAAAAACTTCTTCTGTAATATTGTGTCACTTTTTATTTTTAGTCAGACAGTATTTTAAGCTCCAACAAAGATCATTTGAGGAAATAAACTGATTTGTTTTCAGTGCAAAACTTCTTTATTTTAAGTCAACCGACGCGTTTCGGAACTACTGTCCCATTTTTAAGGTTTGAATGTCAAACGCCTAACAAAAAAAAAATATTTGTAAAAAACAAACTAACAATACATAAAAACCAACATACATATTAAAAATGTGTTTACATATAGTCAAAATAAAAATTTTCCAAATTATAATTCCAAAAATGCAGAACATATTTTGTACTTACTCGATGACTAATTTTCAACCTTTCGAGAAGAGTTGTGAGTTTTTATTGAACAATTTTATGAAATAAAAACTTGAAAATTTTAAGAATTTTTTTTTTATCACAACCACCGGAACAAGAGAAAAGTTAAGAGCAAAGTGTGTTTATGTTAAACGTTAACCTACTTTTCTGAAAGTTTACTAAACAAAGAGCTTATGGCAAAGACGGATTATATGGGGATTCGCAAAAAGCAAAGATGGTATTGCTTTTAACAAAAGTGGATTAATAAACAAATATTAAACCAAAACCAAAGTTGGAAATGTTGGAAAAGGGGATAAAGGAGGGATATTTTTAAGGGAAAAAGAATGTTTGAAAGTATTACCTGTTGTTATGGTAAAAATCAACTCAATGTTGCATAGTCTATTAAAAGTGAATGGAAAATCTCGTTCAACAGAGATATTTTAATGGCGCGTGAAATTTTTCTTAAATAAATGATAGGGATATTAGGGATATTTTGGAACACTTATTTGACACTTCGTAGTGGTTGTGGTAATTACTGCATCTGCGCAATAGCTAAATGTCATTCCGTTGTGGTAATTAACCACTACCACCGCCGTAAGCTACGAATCTATTTCGTTGTGGCACAATTAATTTAAAAAAAAAAATATATTACCAGGTTCCAACATATAAAACACTTATTTTCTAAAATAAAGCCCAATTGTTTGTTTTATCTCATCTCTAAATTTTTTTACGAGTGACATTTTCTAATGTGTTCCAAAAACTCTGGTAACATCAATGGGTAGTGGTAGTGGTTGTTAAACACTACCACAGCGGCTGTCAAAGTTGTCAAAATTTTAAGTATTCCAAAATTTTTCTATTAGTAGTAAAGTGGTGTTCGTTAACAAAATTGCGGTGTACGTATCTCAAAATACGTTAAGTTGTCGCGTAATATTTATTTATTGTCAAGATAGTTTTAGTGTCGCCATTAATACCTCTGTGGAAGAAAAATCAGTTATAGTTAAAAAAAACATTTCTTCTCTTACTTGGAGTTCAGGTTCTATCAATAAAAGTAAAATGCTTATAACTGTTTAATAGGTGTTGAAACGCAGATCTTTTATACAGTCTTTATGGGTTTATCAATAGAAGTAATTTGCTCTATATGGTGGTGCCCATTTTGCACTTATAACCGGCCTAGTAGCGTCTCACAGAACCCTTATATAAGCAAATTATACAGGCATTTATTCCTGCAGTTTTTGCTGTAAGAATATTATTTCGGCTCTTACAGAGAAAAAAAATGCTGGTTGGGTCTGCCTTTGCTTGGTGGCACTCTATAATCAATACGGAAAATTAGCAAACACTTGTTTAATTTTCCGTATTGAAATTGAAAATAATTTGTTTTTATACTTTCATCAAAAACATGATTCTAGTAACTGTCTGCAGATAACTAAAGCATGGCATTTTTGGTTACCGATGCAAAAAAAACTTTTTTTTTTTATCACGGTTGCAAAAAAAGATTTCTGTTCGTGTTTTACCAAAAATTAAAGAGAATTAGCTGAATATAGTAATATTGAAAAAATCTAATTATTCTTGCCTAAAAATTAAGTCATTTCCGCCAGTTTTCACCAAGTATTTACGAAAAAATCATTTAAAAACATCTTCAAAATATCAAACTGTCAAAGACTAAAATGTCGCAACAATGAACGTCACCGAGTAAAAAGGCACATCGCTATGGAAACGATTGTTATTTCATTTACCAGCCGCCTTGATGGTGTGTTGCGAGAAGTGCTCTTCGTTCGAGATTTTTAAAAATATTTTCCTGTTTTTCTTGGATTTCTTGATAAAGGTATTAAAAAAAATACTGCTAACCACTCGCGGCTAAACTGTGCTTTTTCCACTTGCGTTTTTAAATATTTCGTTGCGCTCGTTATTTAAATCAACGCTTGTAAAAAAGGCACTATTTTAGCCACTAGTTGTTAAAACTTCTATTTTATCTTTCTGATACCAAAAAAAAAACCTATGGGCGCAAAATTATATTATTAGATGGAAAACAGATAATCAAAAACGCTCATAACAAGGTTGGTACTTAATTAGCGCCCATCGCTTTTATGACGGTATCAGAAAGCTAAAAATTATTTTTTTTTATAAACATTTCTTACTTAAATTTATTTTAAATTAAATTAATAAAGATATATTTCTTTTATACCCATTGCATCAGTTTTACTGGTACGGTAGTTTCAAATAAATGACTGCATAAAATGATAAAAGATAGATACAATCGATATTTTTTTCGAAAGCGTCGTCCTTAACAAACCGTATCAAATTTATTCCTCTGACGTCCTAGCAATGTCCTAACGTTGCGATATCCATCTTTGCCGTAGTGTGTTCTCCTCGACGAGTGACACAATTACTAAGTTTATACGCGCCTAAAACTGGTTTTATATACAAACGGTTTTAAATAAAATCGCTTTCTCCGAGGGTTTTGTCAAGTCAGAGGCGCACCCAGGAATTTACTTCGGGGAGGGGGGTTTCAGGATTAATAATAAAAAAAGCTTAATTTGAAGTAAAAATTTGACTATAACCAGGCTTCTCGGGAGGAGGTTTAACCCCCAACCCCCGCTTCCCTTCAGTTAAGTTAACAACAGATTTTTCGATAAACCCAAGATTGAGAATTTCTTTAGGTTGCTAAAGCATTTTTAATCGGTTTTGAAAGTAATAAACCGCTTTAAAATAAAATCGATTTAGTGCTTAAAACGGTTTTAGTGGTGTTAATTCGATAAATTTTTCAAACCGTCCGTATATACTGGAGAACAAAAACAACACCAGAAAGAACAAATATTTTAAAGTAATTTATTTATATATTAATACATTAGGATGGATTCCTACATGATAATTATCAAAAAATTAATAATGATTGGCTCCTCCATGGTTATTTATGCCCTCGTTTGTTGCATTGACAAAATAAGATGGTCTATATCATATTGAGAAACACTCATCCAAGTCCTCCTTACGGCATGCCAGAGTTCATCTAAGTTTCCAGGGGGACGTGGTAATCGACTAAGATTGCGCCCTATCATATCCCATACGTGTTCGATAGGTGACAAGTCAGGCGATCTTGCTGGCCATTCCAAAGTCTCTATGCCAAGTTCATGTATGAAGTCCATTGTTTTACGAGCAATATTCGGTCTGGCATTATCTTGTGGAAATATCGCATTTGGGATAGTTTGTAGGTAGCGATTTAAAACTGGCTGCAGCACTTCATCGATATATCGCCGAGCAGTCAGATTGCCGTTGATAAGGACTAAAGGTGATCTGCTTCCTAAACATGATACTTTACTGTCTTGCTGTATGACGTTCAACAGCAAAGTCTAAATTTCGTCTTAAACCTCGAAATCGCCTAACCCTCATGCGCCTATCACGGCCGCCTAAACAGAACCTGGATTCGTCGCTGAAGCTTATGGTATTCAATTCATCATTCCAGTTTTTCCGAGCTCTGCACCACTCCAAGCGGCGAGCCTTATGTTGTCAAAGTTAGTACCAAAAGCGGATGGTAAACCCTCAGCCCCATACCAAGTATCTTCGATTAACTGTCATCCTTGAAAACATTCGTCCTGTAGCTGCAACTAGAACATTTCTTTCTTGGCGTATACTGTCCCGTCGGTTTCTGAAAGCAAGAAGTCTGTAAGTCTCATCATTGGACCACCTTCTCCAAACTCTTAACACTGTTGATGGATTAGCATTAACCCTCCTTGCAGTTTCCCGTAAACCAAAACTAGCCTCTTTCATGCCCACGATGCGTCTTTCTCGAAGTCGTTTTAATGAAATTGTTGGCGACCGCGAACTCTTGGCATTTTTATTTTTGAAGTAAACTGTAAGCAATCGAAAAAGACCAAAAACTACGAGAAAAATGATTTAAAATTTTCAGAAAAGGTCTTTTATGTGTTGGTTGTTTTTGAAAATAAATAGAAAAATCTGTGAAAAAACGAAAGATTAGAAGACAAAAAACTTATCAAATATTTCTTTTGAGATAAGGTATACACACAAATAATTTTCATTCAAATAATTATTTATATACATGGTGTTGCATTTTTTTGGTTCTGCAGTATATAAAAGCGCTTTAAGAGGCCCGTATAAACAAAGTAAACAAGTGATAGTGGGACCGATTGACGACCGGCACAAATTCAATAACTGTCCTATTAGCGACAGTAAGGCCCTTGAAGCGACATCAATCGGCCAGTTGTCAAGCAAAACACCAGTTAGTGGACTCGTTAAGGCATTTACAACCCCCTTACATGGAGAGACGGATCCTTCAGTAATTGGCTCTGAAATGCGCCCGTGGAAGATAGTGAGAGGTTGAATTAAGGACGCCTGAGAGGTATTTGGAAATTTTTAATGATTGGGGAATTATCTATCAGAAGGCAAATTGGCATAGAGGCTAAAGACTTATTTAGAATCGGATGCCGCAATTCAACCACGGCGCAATTGTCAGGTGTCAAAAGCTTTACTAGTTAATTTGGGATGGGGTCTATAACTTTTTTTGTAAACTTTTCTGTGTGACTTTTAAACTGGATTTTATTTCTCATTTCTAGTTTTTAATATATTTTTTATATTTAATATAGTTTTTTATATATTTTGATTTTTTTGATTACTCATTTAATTTTTTATATGCTACCTATCTTATTTACTTTTTTCACTCACTTTTTACAATAATAAAAAATAGGAAAATCAAAAACAAAATATATTGAAAAAATAAAATATTTAAAAAAAAATAAAAAATAAGCCTTCGGTCGGTGATATGCTGTAGGTTTAAAATTCAAAAGTAAAACACTTGACATTGTCATTTGTGCCATGCTTAGATTAAAAAGAGACAAGATATCTGGTCCAACGAAAACTCCTTGGCAAATAATTACCATTGTTTATTTTTCTATCCTTTTACTTTAGGTCGAGATTGGCTTGTGGGCGGGGAAAGTCGGCAGAGCGCAGACGGTCGGATGATATTTTTATTGACATAAGCTTTTTCGTGTTATTTATTTTAAAATTTCAGAATGTTTTAAGCAGTTTGGAAGTCTTTTTAAAAACCACATTTTGTCAAAAAACGTTTATAGTGTGTTTTTTTACCCGTGAGAGAATATTTCAGTGCATTTAAAGTGATATTTTGGAACAAATCGTCCAATGTTTTGAAAACAGAGGGGGAGCAAGTGAAATCAGTCAGTGGCGGTACACAGAAAATAAAAAAAAAGTTTATGAAATATAGGTACTTAAATGATCCTTAGATTAAAATATCAAACAACATTTTTTTTTTTTTAATCTGCAATGCACTAAATGAGATATTTTCGAAGGTTTTTGTAGGGTTTTTTCGAGGTTTTTTTTATAAAGACGATAAAATAAAGCATACTTTTGATGAAGTAGTTAATGCGCAAATGAGGTATTTTCGAAGGTTTTTTTATAAAGACTATAAATTAAAGGTAGGTAAAGTTCTTAAACAAATTTGCAAAGAACAATAAAAGTTAATTCACATGTTCTTAGGTTTGTAAAAATATTGAATTCCTACCTCTTATCAGAATATTAAGATTGATTTATACTGCCGCCGTTGCCATCTGCGCTCGCCCTTCGAAATGACATTTGGATCTTTTTGTCTCTCCTAGATGTCTCTATATACCCTAAAGCATCATTGACTTTCTTGTGTACTGAAGAAGTCAGTTTAAGTAAGTTTCTGCTAATGACCAGAAAAGATAACAAAATTTAAGTCATCTCCACCGGCGACCTTATACGGCGGCAGCATAAGTCTTTGTGATACTGAATGGAATGTTTTCCTCTGTTATGTTGTTCAATGTAATATCAAATCATATTAAGCGAGATAATAATTATTTTGTTCATATTTTAACTTTTAGCATGAAATTGTTGGGGAAATTGCACTTTGTCTGGCATAATAAGAATGTGATTCAACTGAAATTTAGCACACATTTTTATAGCCGTTGATAATATAGTATATTATTATACTATTAAACAAAAATCCCATGAATTTTAAAAATTTTCTTTATTTTTAGTAATTCTAAGACTTTTTGAAATAATTTTAATGAAATTATTAAGTCATGGATCACGAGAGCAAAAATTACAATGTTTTATCTTATTTAAGGGTAGCCACTTAAATTTTCTATTTCAAATAAAATATTGCTTTTGTCGAATTCAATAAACATAAAATCATATAGTTTTACCTATATGTTTCCTATGTAAAAAAGGCTTCTATAACCACAGATTACCTAGGTCCTCTATGCTATACAAGAGATTTTAAAATGACATTTGCTTGAATCATTTCACAAACACAATAACATAATTTTTAGCTAGTAGGTAATATATTATATTGTTTTTTTTGTAATAAATTTATTTTGTATAAAACCACTATAAACATTTATTATTAGGGACCTTCCAAAGCTCAAATTAAAAGAATTATTTTTTGCATGTTATTTAAATTATTTTGCAGATTTCATATTATAGTAAAATTTTAATAATATAATTCATGTGTAAATTTATATTTAAGTAGGTAGGTACGCCACTGATGTGTTTTCTGTAAACAACAGAAAGGTAAACATTGTTCTATATAATAATATAACCAAAGTCTCCGTAAGTGTCAGGTATCTTGTCTCTTTTTAAACTAAGGCTTGCATGTATGCTGCGTCGTGCTATTCTAAAGCCACGGATCACGTCTGTTCAACTGTACTCTGTGCTGTATTCAGAATTATTTTGGTAGCGAAGTGGAAAGTCCGCACGAAATTCACTATCGAATTAGCCCGCACATGGAGAAGCAGATATATCATTTCAGAGTAAAAACAGCGTTCTTAAATTTGAGAATTTCACCAACACAAATTAATTAACTGGTTTTTGAATTTTTTAAGAAAAAATAACACAAAATTCCAATCCGCTCGCTACATTTAAATTGTGCAGCCTGTAGTTATCTATTACACTGACTTCCTGACACCTTGAAATTTCTATGAAAACTCTTGTAGGGTGGACCATTCACCAATTTTCCATCACCTATAAAAGATCAGATCAGAAGATAAGAATAGGTTCTAATGGCCTATTTTACATAAATTCTTTGCGTCGCTATAAAAGACAATTTGTCTAAGTTTAGTGAATAGGTATTTTCTGTAGGATTAATGTCACCCAATCCGACCTGAGAACATAACTGTACAGTCCATTATTCACAGTCAGTCAACATCGGAACACAGCTAAAGTAACTTAGATAGCAAAACACTTGCACTGGATGGAGATATATGAACACACATGTTTGTCAAATTCATTCGATTCGGTCTTCCTCTCTTGCGATGGGATCTATCGCATGGGATCGTTCACCTCCCACGGTTATAAAGCAGTTTAAGAAGCAATATATGTTAAGGAAAAACCTGGTTCCAGAATAGTACAATTATAATCCGTTGGGGTCATCACATGTGTTCACAGGTCAAGAATCCAGCCCCAGACGCGTTCGAATTGTTCGTCACTCGCTTCTAATATGCCTCCAATATTTTGTTCCTTTGGTATAACCATCCATTACAAAGTGACTGCAATTTACCAACTCATGCAGACCTTCAAGCGCGTGTCTGCAATTATGACAGTGTCTCCATTAATGATTATGCAGATTACTTATCCCTACTAAATTTAACAACTCTTGGGAGAAGAAGGGAAAGTCGTGACCTACATTTCTAATTTAAAAATATTAGCACGGGTTCCTTATGGAAACAGAACATTTGAGGTATTTTATGTCAACTTTCGTGGCTCCAACTATGGTTTCCATTCTTCTCTGACAAGGGTTGTTAGACTTGCTAATTTGAACTATATAAGTACTGAGTTAGAAATATTTAACTGCTCGAAAAAAAAACCACAAAATGGCGTGACAAGCGATGAAACTTTATTTTATAAGGGCACTAATTGATGCAAAAATGTGAATTATTTTTCTATATTTTTAAGACAATAAATATTTGTTAAACGTAAATAAATCCAATATAATTTTAGAACCTAACCAAAAATAAGTCCCGTTATATTGAAATATTACACATTTTTAAGAAAAAAACCTTGTGTTTAAAAAGATAGTCCCTTAGTAACCTTATTAGTTTTGACGTTTTAGATAGAACGTCATTGAAACTTCAGGTTATGAAAGTTGTTGACTTAGTGCTCTTATAAAATAAAGTTTCATCGCTTGTCACGCCATCTTGTGGTTTACGTCTAAGGTTTAATATTATCGTGGGACCGTAATTATTAAGTAAATGGGCCACGACAAGCACAAACGATGTGCGGTGATCGCTTGTTGTCTCTGTTTGAGGCAGGGCCGAACACTGTGGCATGGGCGTACGTACACGAAAGTAAAAACAAAAGTGGAATGATAATACCCCCTGAGAAATTTCACAAAAATGACCGTCTTATGCAGGTGACAGTTATGAGCCTAAAAGAACGTAGTCACATCAACCGAATCGATTTGACATTCTTTTTTGTTTTTGGTGTGTCTTTTCCACAATAAGTAATTGGTATTTTTTACCATGATTTTTCATAATATATTAAAATTTGGTTTTTTTAAATTTTAGTTAATAGAAAACGTAAAGTTATATCATTTTTAGATGGGTTTCAAGTCCCCCTGTAAACATGATATATATTTGCCTGCTTTTTTTATTAGCCACATACTTGTTTGAACCAAAACAAAAGTTACTAGGATGTAACTCCGTTGTTTTTTTAGTCAAAATAAAGTGTTTTCGTTTTTTTTTCATGTTTTTACTAAAAATATAGTGTTTTGATTTGTTCAGTGCTGTTATACAACCGGAATAACTAGTTTTTTGCCTTCCATAAGTGATGTGCGACAACCCTTTTTATTATTAGTTTCAGAATTAGGGGAATTTTGTCAATACCAACTTATTTAGGCTCACAAATGTCAAGTACATGTAGCGGTCATTTTATTTACAGGATATTATCATCCCACTTTTGTTTTTACAATAAACAGACTAGAGCGTCTACGCCTATGACTCCATACGGCAAAACAATCGCGAGCTAAGTGGGCGGGCTTCAGACGAAAATGGGTTTTTACGCACATTCCTTAGCTGACCCATTTACTTCTTAAAGTCGGTTCGCTGTATGAAGTCCGATATCGGATTAAATCTCCAAAAGATGTTATCGCTTTTTAAACAGTAAGTCAGTTAAGTTAGAATGCCCTCGCTGTACTTGATCGTACCAGACATCCCACTGGTTCACTGTATTCGAGTGGGCTAAATCAGCGGTCTTAAAACAAAATTATTTACGATAAATATTTCTATTTTATTTTATTTTTCACTTAAACTTTTGAAAAACTTTTTGCGTCAATAAGTTAAAGATTTTGTCATGTATTTTTTCCGAAAATTTAATTATTTTGCGGTCATTATAGGTAAATCTTGAGCTGTCCTTAATGCTAACAATCAGTTGGGGATGGTATATTTTAAATAAGTAGGTATGCTTTTATTTGTTTTTAGTTTGTTTCTTATTGTGTGTGAATTACGGAATTTAAAGCAGTTATAAAGCAAAGGGTTGGAAAATGTTCAGCAAAGTGACACAACGCCTAGAAGGTGTTTATGTCCAGGTGAACGCCATTTGGTATTACAAGTGGATGTCTAAGTCAAAGGAATATGTTATCCTCAAAGCGATTCTAGAAAAGATAAAGAAAAAACAACTTTGCGATATTGGAATTACCAGTTTGTCCCAAATTTTAAAAGAGATGGGCGTTAAATATAAAAAAACAAACAACAGAAAAGTGCTTTGCGAGCAATCAAATATTGTGTCAAAAAGATGGCAATTTTTAAGAGATTCCATAAAAAGCAAAAAATCAGAAATGCCAAGGCAAGTTGTTTTTTTTTTGACGAAACATGGGTATTTCCACGGAACTTCAACAAAATCGTCTTGGCAGGATGAATCGAAACATTGCTATTCCAGTACCCGTACAAGTAATGGAAAAAGATATATAATAATACATGCAGGCAATGCAGAAGGGTTTATTTCAAATGCCAGTTTAATATTTTCATCAACAAAAAAAACTGACGATTATTACGGCAATTTGGATGCTAAAATTTTTGAGCATTGGTTTGAGGAAAAACTTTTAAAAAGTTTATAAAACCCTTCCTTAATTGTTTTGGACAACGTGTCTTACGAGACTGCACAGTTGGTCTAGAGAGAGGTTTCAAGAAAAAAAATATATAATCTTTAAAACATACACTTTTGTTTTTGATCCATCCCCAACTACTATTTACCGTAAAAAGAAAAATCCCCTATGTAGCCCTTTTCTGGGGGGCGATTTTTGGAAAATATTCTGGGAACCTTAAATAGCAACCCCCTATTTTGACTTCATATTTGAATTCTCGCTGAAATTCTCTTTCCAATGGTACCCCATATCATAAAATTTACTTTACTAATTTTCGAGATATTGTCTTTCAAACTGTCAAAAATTCAATTTTCAAGGGCCCATATCTTAGAAACTAAACAAAATATCTCTATTGTGTTTATTACCGACCTTCTACTTCATATTTTTATAAAACCCTCAAAATCGATAATAAACACAATAGAGATATGGGCCTTTGAAAATTGAATTTTTGACATTTTGAAAGCCAATATCTCGAAAATTAGTAAAGCAAATCTTATGATGTATGTCTGGAAAGAGAATTTCAGCGAGAATTCAAATATGAAGTCACAATAGAGAACTACTATTCAAGGTTTTTAGAATATTTTCCAAAAATAGCCCCCCAGAAAAGGGCTACACAAGGGATTTTACTTTTTACGGTAAATAGTAGTTGGCGATGTATCAAAAATAAAAATCTATATTTTAAAAATTATATTTTTTTTTCTTAAAACCCCTCTCTAGACCAACTGTGACTGGAAGAGAAATTTCGTACAAGCAGCTGAAAAAAAGAGGGTGTTGAAATTAACTCTGTGTTTCGGACTTCCATTGTCTATATTTTATTTATACACGACGTTTCGATCAGTACAATCTCTGATCGTCTTCAGGTGCAAACTACAATCAATTCCTAAGGCTACGTACTTATATACTGTGAGAAATCACTCAACCTTGAAGTTTAAGAAGTTGGCTCCCTCCAAGGAGGGGCTTCCAAATATTTCGGATTTCAACACTTGGTTTACTGAAAATACCCTGATTCTGCCCAATAAAGGCAGCTTCAAGGAATTTTCGTTTCCTCCAGTGTGACTCCTTGTGCAAAACCTTTGCTTCTGCCCACTTCATTCGGTGTTGTTTTGACCATGCATGTTCGGCGATTCCTGATTTCGTGGTTTCACCTTTTTGGGTATTCGTCTGATGTTCCTTAAGCCTAACGGATAGTGGTCTTTTAGTTTCGCCTATGTATGATTCACCACACTCACAAGGAACTTGGTAAATGCATTCCTTCCTCCCTTGTTCTCCGGTTTTGTTTTACTAAGAAGGCTTCGAATTGTATTACTAGATTTAAAAGCTGTTTTAATATTAAAGTTTTTCGCTATTCTTCGAATTTTCTCTGATACTCCTTTAACGTACGGGATTGTAAGGAATTCATTTGCCTGGTTTTGGTCTTGTAATCTCTGTTCTGTTTGTTGAAATTTAGAAATAGTATCTGTTATAAGTTTCAGGCTGTAACCATTCTGCTGCAGATCCTTCTTAATGTTTCTTATTTCGATTTCCAAGTCATGAGAATTGTTACAAATTTGAACGGCTCTGTTATACAAAGTTTTGATTATGCCTCGTTTGGTTGTAGCAGAATGATTTGAACCTTGATTTAAATATTGTCCTGTGTGAGTGGGTTTACGATAGACTGTTGTTCTGATGTCGCTTTCTACTCGTGTGACAAGTACATCAAGAAAAGGAATTTGACAATTTTGCTCCAACTCCATTGTGAATTTAATTATTTTATTAATTTAGGTGGTGAAGAAATTCTGAAAGTTGTTGGTCATTCTCGGTCCAGACAATAAAAGTATCATCAACATATCTCAGCCAGAGCTTAGGTTTATATGTTGCGGTATCAACCGCGTGTGATTCGAACCACTCCATGTAAATATTGGCCACCACTGGCGAAAGCGATGAACCCATTGGCAGACCGTCATCCTGAGCATAAAACCTATCTTTCACTTGAAAATAATGTAGGCAGCACTCCAACAACTCCATCACTCCCTCCAGCGGTAGGCTGGTACGTTCATAAAGGGATTCGTCATCAACCAGTCTCTTTCTAATAATATCTAGCGATTCCTTTATTGGGACATTGGTGTATAGACTTTCGACATCAAAAGTGACAAGTCTATCCTCGGTTCCCAAAACAAAAGATTTAAGAATATTAACAAAATGGTTGGAATTTTCTACAAATGAAGCGGTCTTGCCTGCAAGAGGTTGAATAATTTTCAAAAGGAATTTAGACAGATTGCTTGTTGGAGAATTTCTGGAACTTGTAATTGGGCGTAAGGGCATTGCATCTTTGTGAATTTTGGGAAGTCCGTATAGATGAGGAGGCTTGCTATAATGTGGTGTAAGTTGAGACCTTGTATTGTCCGGAGTATATCTGGAATACTTTTTCAAAATTCTATAAACCTTACTTTCGATTGATTGCGTCGGATCTTTTGGGAGAAGTTTATAGTTTCCTTTAGCAAGTACCTCTTCAACTTTCTGGTCATAGGTTTCCGTGTCCAAAATCACTGTTGCATTGCCCTTGTCTGCCGGCCAGGCAAATGCATTTCTTACAATCCCATACGTTAAAGGAGTATCAGAGAAAATTCGAAGAGTAGCGAAAAACTTTAATATTAAAACAGCTTTTAAACCTAGTAATACAATTCGAAGCCTTCTTAGTAAAACAAAACCGGAGAACAAACAAAATAAGGAATGCATTTACCAAGTTCCTTGTGAGTGTGGTGAATCATACATAGGCGAAACTAAAAGACCACTATCCGTTAGGCTTAAGGAACATCAGACGAATACCCAAAAAGGTGAAACCACGAAATCAGGAATCGCCGAACATGCATGGTCAAAACAACACCGAATGAAGTGGGCAGAAGCAAAGGTTTTGCACAAGGAGTCACACTGGAGGACACCAAAATTCCTTGAAGCTGCCTTTATTGGGCAGAATCAGGTTATTTTCAGTAAACCAAGTGTTGAAATCCCAAATATTTGGAAGCCCCTCCTTGGGCGGAGCCAACTTCTTAATCTTCAAGGTTGAGTGATTTCTCACAGTATATAAGTACGTAGCCTTAGGAATTGATTGTAGTTTGCACCTGAAGACAATCAGAGATTGTACTGATCGAAACGTCGTGTATAAATAAAATATAGACAATGGAAGTCCGAAACACAGAGTTAATTTCAAACACATCATTGTCTCAAACAAGAGGGTGATTGTCAATGAAAAACATAAACTATGAAAATTTATTTTTAAAAAGTGATCTTTTAAGCAAGTGTAAAGAGCAGCCATTTGAAAGCAAGCAAAGTGGGCAAAGAAGAATGGCGGAAATGCATTGAACACAAGGAAAAAAATGTTTTTGAATCTTATGAGACAGAACAGGTTATAGACGAAGTGAGACCGTTGATTATTACGGATGATGTTAATGATTCTGAAAGCATGGATGATATTTCAGATACAGAGGAAGACTATTTTTGGTATGCATTTATAAGTAGGTGCGTTCTATCGCAAGACTGCAATATCGGTTCTTTTTAGAATCAAATCTTTATAAAAAATAATTCGTAAAACTAATTTGCCTAAATACTAGAAAAGCTAAGAAATAATATTTTTTAACTAATTATTTTTTAATAACTTTAAATGACTTAAGTACTGTTTACAAATGTCCAAATCATGCCTTTCCTAATTACCGATGCAAAAGACAATAATTTTGTCTGCGCTTGTTATTTAAACCAACGCTTGTAAAAAAGCACTATTTTAGCCACTAGATGTAAAAAGTACTATTATTTAGAAAACGTAA
This sequence comes from Oxystoma pomonae, assembly GCA_963921995.1. Lineage (NCBI taxonomy): Eukaryota > Metazoa > Arthropoda > Insecta > Coleoptera > Brentidae > Oxystoma > Oxystoma pomonae. The sequence goes on along the minus strand of OY998166.1, from coordinate 93,157,089 downwards.
TTCGTCATGTTCCAAAACTATAATTTATTGTTTGAGAACCACCGAGTTACCCGCTCAAGAGGTTTTATTGCTTAGCGGACTTCTTAGGGCGCAATTACACAGACGAACATGCTCAAATAAAAGCTCGTGCAAAAGATCTAAAATTTTTTGCGTGAACATTTTTGTGAGCTTTTCTTTGAACATTTTGTTCGGGTAAATTTTTGAGCAAATTATTGCTATCTATTTTGGAAACATATTTTTAAAGATGAGAATAAATAAAATTTCACATCAGTGATCAGTGATCTCAATTCTTTAAAAAAATGGAACACCAACTTTTATTTAAAATTTTTGTGAAAAAAAGCCGACGGCAAGCGAAACATTATTATTGACTCTACTATCAGTTTTGTCACATGGATTAGGTTTACTTATAATATTTTTTTCTTAGGGTTTTTCCCGGATTTTTGTCCGGGGTTTTTTTGGGATTTTCTTCCGAGTTTTTTTTATTTCCAAGGGTTTTTTTCCAAAAAAAAAACACAGGAAAATTTTTCTTTTCCAAAAAAATTTTGAGTTTTTCAAATATCAGCAAAAAACTCAAAAATTGCACTTTTAAGCGGTAATCCGCGCCTCACGACTATGGGGAGTGATGGGGAGGGCGATTTTTTTTAAACATATTTTTGTAACTTTACTTTACCTTTAGCTTTTATTGTTGTTTTTTAATTCCTCACACCAGATTTACCTAGTTAGTTTAAGGTCCCAAGGGTTGCTTAAAAAAGCAAAAGGTTCATGAAAATGCTGAAGATATAGATATTTACTGTCAATTTAATGTAATAATCAAGGTCGTTTACTGACACTGAACCAACAATATGCAAAGGGCAACATTGCGATTCATAAAGTTGACCGGCCTACGTAGGGTTGTAGAAGTGGGTAATAAATGAGTATTATTTAAACCGAACGTGCTTTTGTTCATATATTTGAGATTTAATAAAATGTATATAGGTTTTTTAATTTGACTTACTTATTATTGTAAAAGACTAAACTAGGAAGTAAAATAAGAGATATTCTTTTAAACGTAAATTTTTATCATTATATTTTACAGGCAACAACAATAAATAAGTGCCAATTATTATTTTTTTTATTCTCGTTTTTTTTACAACCCCCAAAAAGTTACAAGTATACTGGCATATCCCCTATAAAAAACAGATCAATCGAAGTTGCTTATGAGGTAAAATGTGAATTTCGACATCAAATCGTTTTTCCGTCGGAAAGCACTTGATTAAAAATACCTTATTTCAAAACTTTGTTTTTCTATTTTCAGTTAAGTTCAATGAATTCCGATAACAATATAAATTTTGAATTTGTAAAGAAATTTTTATACCCCCAATTCTTCAAACAAATTTTGCTCAACATTCTCTCCAAAATTTACGTGTGTTTTTTGGTACGAGATTTTGCTCGAACATTTCTTTGAACATTTTACTCAAGAGGCTCGTGTAAATGTTTGTCGGCATTTCAACATCAAAGGAAAGTTTGTCTGTGTAAATGCGCCTTTACAACGAATGCACACCGGGCTCTACAATCGTGTTGAGAGGGTCGTAGAATTAGTATTATTCGTTGAACGTAGGTAAACTACTATTAAAGCCAGTAACCCAAAATAAAGTATTATTTGGGTATTTATATTAACAATCCTATTTGTGACTATATTCGCTGACAAAGTTAATAATCCGTGATAAAAAAACAAACCTTAGATGTGATGAACTGATAATTATGTGGGAAGAAAATTTAGAAGAATTAAGTCGCGTTAGCGAGCGTAAAAAACGTACAAAGATGTTCCGCAGGTTAAGTGGAATAAGTGTTTGTTCACTTGGGTGGTATTAAAAGTCGATTTGCCCAAGGCACCGTGAACATTTTTGTCAGGAGCAGTTCGTATATTCATCGGTGAGGTCATCGATAGCATCGATGGAAAGACACCGGTTTACCAACAAATTTAAAGTCGCCAACTCTAAAAGAAAAGAAGGCGAATTTTGGTTTGAGTGCCGGACATTTTGGCTCCGAACGTTTGGGTGCCAGCAAAAAAAACTTAGGAAGCTACCAACTCAATCTTATTAAAAATTTAACGTTAACCACTAAACAGAGGAAGGAAAAGATCAGCTCATAAGCAAAGTCGTCATTTAACAAAAAGGGACTGAAGAAATAAATTTTTATTAAAAAAAGTTTTTATTAAATGCACTCAAAAGCAGAAAATAATATTTTATCTTTCTTATACCATAATAAAAGCGATGGTCGCAAATTAAAAATTTTAATATTACGGTGAAAAAGGGAGGCAAAAGAAGAACTACATTCTTCTTCTATTCGAATGATAAACGTAATGCTTTCATCTGTGCTCGCCAAGCCTTTGAAAATGTCCTTAGGTTGTAGAGTAATACAAATGTTTCTTAGGTGAATCGTCAATGTGATGCCTAAAGTTAAAATTTTTAATTTGCGCCCATCGCTTTTATTATAGTATAAGAAAGATAAAAAATTAATTTCTACTTTTGAGTGCATTTAATAAAAGCTTGTTCTTTAAAAGTTTTTTTAATAAAAATTAATTTTTTAATTTTTAGATTTTTACCCTAAATCGTCCATTTTGAATCCGCCATATTGAAATTTTCAAATCTGATCGAAAATTCATATCCCCTTCCCGAAAAACCCCTGTATGCCAATTTTGATTTAAATCGAAAAAACTAAATATTTTTCCCCCTCGACTTTTCTCGTTAGAGGGAGGTGGATACCTGCGAATACCATATTATTGTATTTTTATCGGAACTATAAACGCATACCAAATTTGAACACAATCGGATGTGGATAAGTGATTTAAAATTGATTAACAAAATATGACCGAAAATTGTGCATCCTGAATCCGCCTTATTGAATTTTTAAAATCTGGTTAAAAATTCGTATTCCTTATTCCCAAAAGCCCCGGTATACCAATTTTGGTTGAAATCGGACAAACTTAGTTGTTTTCCTCCCTCTACTCTCCTCGAAGGGGGGAGGGGTGTCTAATAACGACAAACTATTGTATTGTCAGCGGAACTATAATGTGTATAAGTTAGTTAAAATTGGTTAGCAAAAGATGACCAAAAATCATCCATCTTGAATCCGTCATATTGAATTTTTAAAATCTGATTAGAAATTCTCTCCAAGTGCCCCAACAAACCAAATTTCAACGAAATCCGGCGTATTTCAACTGTACCCCCCGCCACCCTCTTCGAGTAGGAGGAGCTGTCAATTTCATCACACTATATTCTTGTGTTGTCACCGCAACTATAAACGAAATTTGAAGCCGATCGGATGTCGGGAAGTTGGTCAAAATTAACTTGCAAAATTCCACCCGAACAAACATATCTAGTTACATATATACATAGATACATTGCAAGTTAAATAAAAGCTTGTAAAATTGGATTTTTTTTAGTTTTAGTGGGTTATTCTGTTATTTTTGTGTTTAATGTGTTTTTCTTTTCTGTTAAAAGATGATTTTGATGGCGAATGGATATGGACTTCATCAGTCGCAAACATTAAAAATTCATCTTTCGGTAAACTTATATTTTTAGCAAACCGTTCCTTTATTGGACCCATAACTACTGAAAAAAAAACAACATGACTGATGCGAGACATAAACTTCTTCAAGAAGTTTTTGTTTTCTTGTGTAAGGTATCGATATATGAACCTGCTTATTGAATTGGTGCCATCGACTTTTTTTTATAATATCTTTTGTTAAATTATCTAGGCAACCGCAAACTTTGGGTTTTTCTATTGTCATGATGGCTACTCTAACTATAAAGCAGGAACGTTTGCATTTTCAAAGTTCCGGAAATTGCGTCACGTTAATTTAGTTTAGATTGTAACAAACACAAAAGCTGGAAGAATTGGGTCCAGCATGTCAAAATTCTGAGAAAAAGATGTGCTTATAAAAATAAATTTAAATAAATATTTTTCACCGGATAAAATGTTAGAGCAGTAAAAAAAAGACACCATGTTCCCTTTTCGAAAGTTACAGAGATTGTAGCAAAAACTTTGTTGTTTTAGCAAAATTGTTGATCTAAATAGGCTACAGCAAACTAAAATATTTCTCAGTGTAGATACCCGAAAAAGATCTATCCATTCTTGTATTATCCATGGGTAATTACGTATATTTTCATTAAAATAAACCTTTTTTTTAGAAGATAGCACATCTCAAACAAAGAACAATCATGATAAATCTGATTAAAAAATTTAGCCCTTTACCCTAAAACGACTTCTACGCAACAAATGACATCAAGTAAAAAATATAAAGGTTGATTTATTGCTGATTTCAATTTTGTTTATAGTTTATAGATCTTTGGAGGAAAAAACTAACGTCATTTTGTACACGATTTATAGACGGAATGGATGGTAAAAAAAGAAAAATAGCAAGTCTGCCAGCCCAGACCGAGGTACGAGAAGGAAATTTTTGACAAAATTAACGTTATTTGTACATGGCTGAAAATGCACAGTATTATTTAGGAAATGACGTTTCGAGGAACGAGCGTCTATTGGCAGACTTCCTGGTGGAGCACAAGACGTCGGCAGATGATGTCAGAGTTGTAAAAAATTGAAACAAATAACGTCATTTGTACATTGATGAAAATTCCCAGTATTATAAGGGACGACCTTTTTGATTTTTCGCGACTTTAGCGCCATCTGCCGGCACTTTGTGCACCACCAGAGAGTCTGTCAATGTCATTTCCTTTTCAGAACTTCGCCATTTATAATACTGTGAATTTTTATCCATGTAAAAACGACGTTATTTTTTCAATTTTTTACAACTTTGACGTCGTCTACCGACATCTTGTGCTCCTCCGGGAAGTCTGACAATAGATGTTCGTTTCTCGACATGTCATCGCCCAGTAGTAGTAGTAGTAGTAGTTCAGGGGCGGCCCGTAGGCCTGGCAATTAGGCCTCTTCATGTGCCTTTTCCTCCAGACCCCGTTCCTTAGCGCTATGCCCCTACTTCCGCTGCAACTCTCTCTCCGGTACCGTTTTCTTTTTGTCGCGGTATAAGCGAAAGAAGGAGATCTTGATTGTGTAATAATTTTGAATATTGTTTAAATTTACAGATACTTTACTATGTTGGGAATTTGGAACCTTTGGTTGCACTAAAACAAAATTATGATTGTTTTCCACAAACCAAAACTACACTTTTTTGCACTCGACGCGCGTTTCGCTAACAACGCTAGCATCATCAGGAGACGATAAACAATGAACTAAATTAATCTCGAACTCGCTGTTTGTGATTGAACGCAGCGCTAAAATTTTTAAACTGACGTTTCGACAGTGACAGAAATGTGAAAAAAAAATTGCATTTAAGTTTTTTAATACATTTCATAAATAAAAACACCTCTTAAATCAATACAAAATTAATTTACCACTTATTTTATTATTACTCATCTAAAGCATTGTATGACATCAAGCATTAATTGGAAAAATTAATTAACAAGGGTTTTTAATGTTATTTTAATTTATGTTGTTAATTAATTAATGTTAATTTATTCTACAGAGTGTTTACTATTTAAACTCCGCGTGGGTTTAAATTTTTTAATTTTCTTTTCTTCTAAATTGAAAATTTTCTCTTACATCCAACAAAAGATTGTGTTAAGATGATTATTCAATAAACAAATTTATTAAAATTCTTCTTATAAATCAAACTACGTCCAAAACTCAAGAAAATGCTGAAAACCAAAAATTTCACTTAAACTTAGGACCGTTTTAAAATAGACTAAACCGTTTTAGTAAATCCCACTGTTAGTGTTTAGGTCTAAGCTTCTTTGCTTTTTTTTGTAATGTATGGTTTACCAAAAAGTGTGTTTTGTTTTTTAGGTTTCAGTTATTTTGGCGTCAATAAAGTGTTTTTTTTCGTTCATATTGTTTTTTTAATTAAGTATGCCCCCCCCCAAAAGAAATGTGAAACGACACCCCTGCTGTTCAGTATATCCAATTTAAAAACTGCGATAAATACAGTATGTTATTTAAAATATTTGCGGTAAACCATATCCGACCACCCGTCCTTCTAAAACTAAACTACCTTCCTATATTACCACCGCAGCAACTGTTCCGCGGTTTTAAGGTTGGATTTTGTTCCTTCCTGACGATAAAGGAAGTAGCAGGAAGCCCAAACTCGTGTATATTCAATTTGGCCGCAAAGTGACCAGTCCTAAAGGCATTAAGCCATAACAGTAGTGAGATAACCGGTAGCCAAACTCGTTTAGCCGCCAACTTTGTGTCGCCGTAGCTAGCTCAGCTAATGTAGCTGCCAGCCCTGTGGCCATCTTCCTGTGCACCCTAATTGTTTATAAATTTCTCTGATGGTCGGACCCTGCTTAAATGAAAATGGAATTTTGCAAATATCCTACAAGTTTATTATTAACGAGACAAAGAACCCCGCACGAAATACATTGAAAAATTATTATTATTATATTATTATATATTATTATACATTATAAAATTATTAACTGAAACCTGAAAAACAAAACACACTTTTTGGTAAACCATACATTACAAAAAAAAGCAAAGAAGCTTAGACCTAAACACTAACAGTGGGATTTACTAAAACGGTTTAGTCTATTTTAAAACGGTCCTAAGTTTAAGTGAAATTTTTGGTTTTCAGCATTTTCTTGAGTTTTGGACGTAGTTTGATTTATAAGAAGAATTTTAATAAATTTTTTTATTGAATAATCATCTTAACACAAACTTTTGTTGGATGTAAGAGAAAATTTTCAATTTAGAAGAAAAGAAAATTAAAAAATTTAAACCCACGCGGAGTTTAAATAGTAAACACTCTGTAGAATAAATTAACATTAATTAATTAACAACATAAATTAAAATAACATTAAAAACCCTTGTTAATTAATTTTTCCAATTAATGCTTGATGTCATACAATGCTTTAGATGAGTAATAATAAAATAAGTGGTAAATTAATTTTGTATTGATTTAAGAGGTGTTTTTATTTATGAAATGTATTAAAAAACTTAAATGCAAGTTTTTTTTTCACATTTCTGTCACTGTCGAAACGTCAGTTTAAAAATCTTAGCGCTGCGTTCAATCACAAACAGCGAGTTCGAATCTTTTACCTCTGCTTGCACCTTCGCTTGCACCAACCCCTACTGATGAAAGCTACTGCTTTAAAATGAATGCGCTTTAAGTAAGGAAAGTTTTTTTGAATGAGCCTTTAGATAACCTCAATGTTTTACTTTCAGTTTGTAAATAAATTAATATAGTTGTTTTGGGTTTTTGTGTTTGGTATATTTTTCGTGCATAATCAGTGACCTTCACTTATATTTGTTTTGACTCGTAGTGTCCTCATAAATATATTTTTTGTGCTGAAAACGGGTTCAAAATATGGGGTTTTTCTGGACAAAATAGGAGGTGTTTTATTCGGTAATGAACAACTTGGGATATTAAATAAGGTAAATTAATCCTTGTAAAAACGGTTACTTAGGGAAATTATAAACGAACTTATTACCAAATGCCACAAAACAATCGTTACTAGGGGTTATAAATTTAAACCACCCCCCTGAGGTGGTCTAAAAAATCACGAACTTTGTAACCTCAAACACAAATAATGAAGCTATTACGTGTCAAATTTTTGGCGTATTTGCCATTTTCCATTTTAAAACCTGTCAAAAAAAAATAGTTTTAGGGCATTTTCTTCTAAAATATGGTGTATTTTGAGAAAAAAAGTAGTTTTTCAGTGGTATTTTGCAATAACAATACAAAATAATCAATAACTTTGTGTCTTTTCTGTATGGGTAAGTGTTTTTTGAAAATCGGTTTTAAAATTTAGTACTCCCCACAAGTGTAAATATTTAGACCTGTGGGGGGTACTATTTTGGATCTTAGTAAATCCCACTGTAATTTTCTTTTGTTGGACCAGTGCGCACTGAGTGTATCTTTATCCTTTATTTTGATAAAAAGTAGAAAAGGATATAGATACACTTAGTGCTGACTGGTACAACAAAAGGACATCGCTGTAAATTAATGGTTTAGTGGGCAACGGCGATGCGGTAAACAGTAGCAGGTGTATTTAAGTTAAAAGGTGTTTTTAAATCTCTTTTTATTTGTAAAACACAAATTTTGATTTTTTTGCCATGCCTCCCTTCCAATTGACGCCCCGAACAGAGAGTTTTAAAAATTATACTTAGTGTAGAAATCCTAAAATTGTTGGGTTTTGAAAAACAGATTGGTACGTTTTGATGATGGCTTTAAGTGTGTTTTCACTTTGTTCCTATTGCGCGTTGTATCGCATATGCAGAACGTATACGTTGCGTTTACGCAATGTATTGACTTTTAGTCCCTAATAACTCATAAATAATCTATGACCCAAACATATACAGAAAAAAACAAAAGATCAAAAGATCTTGGGTGGAAATAACGAAAATTCAAACTTGGATGAGTATTCCACAAGGAACACACAAAAGATCAAAGCGAAAAGAGAAATGAATAAACGATGTTTCGCCCTGGGTAACCAGCGTGGGCTCATCAGTAGTAGGAACGATGCCTATTTGTGAGTGGTTCAAGGTTGGAAATCTAAGTGTATGATGGTGTTTAATGATGTATAGTGGAGGGTGACCAGTGAAACTACTGATGAGCCCACGCTGGTTACCCAGGGCGAAACATCGTTTATTCATTTCTCTTTTCGCTTTGATCTTTTGTGTGTTCCTTGTGGAATACTCATCCAAGTTTGAATTTTCGTTATTTCCACCCAAGATCTTTTGATCTTTTGTTTTTTAGTTTCTTTTCAGTTGAAGTAACTGATTTGGAGGTTTTTTAACTTCTTCTTTGTTTTTAATTGCCTTAGAAGCATAATACTACTGGAAATATTAACGCGCCAGGACGAATTCGTATTAGGTAACTTGGATAAGTAAGTGCCAGTGCGGAACGATGCCTATTTGTGAGTGGTTCAAGGTTGGAAATATAAGTGTATGATGTGTTTATTCATTTCTCTTTTCGCTTTGATCTTTTCTGTGTTCCTTGTGGAATACTCATCCAAGTTTGAATTTTCGTTATTTCCACCCAAGATCTTTTGATCTTTTGTTTTTTAGTTTCTTTTCAGTTGAAGTAACTGATTTGGAGGTTTTTTAACTTCTTCTAAGCATATACAGGGTAAGACAGCGGATATCGCAAAATACGTATAAAAAAGGAGGGATATGTGGGCATCGAGTACGAGCGACAGTGACAAAAAGTACATGAAATCGATGCACGTTATCGCCGCGATTTATTAGTAATTTAAACTTTTCTATTTAGAATCTGTACAATGTAATCATCTGTTTTCTTCAAAATACGTAAAATGCCTGATTTCAAATTTTGTCATTACAAAACATTTTTGCCGAAAGCTGTACTATTTTGATTGAGTTTGAAAAGTATCTGGATTTCGATTTGAAAGCCGAACTTAAAATTGAATGTAAGTATTTATTAATTAAAAACTTCGACGGCGGTACATCGAACTATTAATTTTTTAACTCAAGTAAAATTGGAACGTGCAGATTTATTTATGCAGTATGTGGAATAACATAATAAGTACAATATGAAAACATACTAATTATTTAATAGTAAAGAAAATAAGAAAACTTAACTTAGCTTCACTATATAATTTTAGGTTTTACAAAACATATCATTTCCTAGGAGTAGTTTGGTTCATTGACTTCACGCATATTGCTATTGCCAGACTGAAGAAGACCCAACTAGCAATTTTTAGTTGTGCAAGTTGTAAAAATTAGAATTGCACTAATTTTAAACGTTGTTTTACAGATAAAGAATAGTTATCATGGCGACGGTCGACAACGTCGACTATTATACGACGCCTAAACTATTTATGACCGTCTATTGTACTAACAGTTATTCCTTAGTTGTGAAGGCGCCGACTACAAACGGTGTGTGCTAAACCAAAAATTGATCAATTTACTCCACGTTTTCTGGCCGGTTTGTTGGAGACGCAGGCGCGCCTGTTTTCATCTAACCAATTTTTCTGTTATGTTTGCAACAAACCAATTTTGGAGCACTGCTGTCTGTCATACAAACGTCAATTAATTCAGTAAAAGTAACTAAGAAGTGTTTTGTAAAGTTTCTATTAGTTTTGTTTAAACATTTTGCACTATGAAAAGGAACAAATGGTATAAATATTCTTCGATATTTTGACATGTGACAGCTGTCATTGAAGGTGATTCCCCAGTGTGTCAGAAAAATAGAGGAAGGTTCTGTGTAAACAACAAGGACGGAAATTAAGTGAGCAGCAGAAAGCCAAACTGTGGAGCAATTTCGATTGGGTAAAAATTGAGGCGTGTTCGGGTCTTTTAAGTTAGGGAATCCGTTCAAAACATAGTTAAGTAGTTAAAGCAGTCGAGACACGGGACTCCTTTGGTTGTCATAGACACTAATAAGTGCCGCCATGATTGATTGTTAAAACCATTGTATGCTAATTTGTAAACAAACATTAAAAATTATTTTTTTGCTTTTTTCTACAATAAACTAATATCTTTTTGCATATAAAAATTCGTATTTTGTTCTTAGGAATCCTAAGCAACATCTTTAGAGGATTTTCGAAGCGATTTTTAAATCATGATTTTTTTTTTAATTTCATAAAATCATCTTAATCGAGGGCGCGCTTGTTTTTGAGAGCTACGAACTGTACATTTGACAGTAAACTACCGTCTGTTTATATATTTTGGCATTGGTTCGCATCTTATGATGATGCAAAACATGATATATGACATAGAATATCATTTTATTTTAATAATTTTATGGTGTTAGAAATAGTTTAATTTGTAGTCGAATAGTGTATTTATCATTTTACGTAATGAATAATATTTTGAACAAATAATTGTACTTTAAAACCCATTGAACTATTCCTTCAACTGTAGTCGCGATCGCGACGTTGACTCAACCAAAAAATCATCCACCAAATTGGTGCAAAAGTGGGTGGTGTTTGAGTAAAAGTAAACGTTGCGACGCAACGTTGGCACGCGGTGCACAACGTTGAGACGTCGACAAATTGCTAGTTGGGGAATGAAGACATGTTAATAACAAAGAATCCAGTTGGCATAAGTTGAATACTTATTTTTCTTCAGAAGCAAGCGCAGATTCTCTTGCGGCTCTTAAGTAATAAATTTTCTCAAAATAGGAACATGTTTTAAGGCGCATTTTCGCTGGCCAAGCGAGCAGGAAATTGAGAGTTGTCCACGGAGAACTGCCCTCCTTCTGCTTGACATTTGCAAACGTAAACAGTGTGTTTCCATAGGATGAACATTTTCGAAATTGCTTGCTTGCTTACCAGCGTAAATCCGCCTTTATATACATACTGAGATTTATTTTAAATCTGTTTTTCACTATTTTTCGCAAGAGTGTGATTTTTGTATGTTGTTAAATTTTTGAAAAATTCGTACTTTCAACAAAAAAGCTTTAAAAGAAAAATTACCAACATAACTAAGATTACTGCAAAAGCAAAAATGTTTTGTAAAGCTCTTTTCCTTTCTCCAAAATAGAATTTAAATATTTAAATACTTTATAATGATAATATTAATTTAAAATTTCAATAAAACAAGAAATGAACAAGAGGAAAGTAACTTTTATTTAAAAATAGAAACGCATTTAACAAAATTCCAGCCAAGTTTGATCCTAGAGTGAAAATACAAAGAGAAAAGTGACAAGAAAAGAAACTGACAAACAAGTGTAGCAAATTCACTTTTTTATTTGAAAAGGTTTCGAGAAAAAGTAAGGCTAGTAAACTAGTAAACAGCGGAAACCCATAGGAATGGTCACTTCCTAACCATGACCGTTCCCTACGACCTTTCCTATGAAATTCAAGAATAAGCCCTATCTCGAGGCAGTTGCAAAGTCTGTAACGAACTGAGGCAGGCGCGGATCCAGGAGATGGAATCCAGGAGATCCATATTCTTCTTTTTCCTGTTAGTGGCCTTAGCTCAGGATATGTCGCAGTGGCGTTCAAAACGGGTCATGTGATATCCGAACTCTTTAGAGTCAAATAAACATCAAAATTGAGTAAATTTTGAACAGAAGGCAAAGCACATTTTGTAAAAACTAAGATACGGCACGGGACACTTTTTTAATGTTAGAATCAAAAGAGTACTCTGAGCCGTGTCTAGTCTTTGTTGTTCAGTTGACAACACATGGCCCGTTTTGAACGTCACTTCAACATTTCTTGAGCTAAGGTCACTGACAGAAAATCTACACTCTTAAGGTTTGTTCTTTCATCTGCAAACTTTCATTCGCCTGCATCCCTTACGGTAAATAATAACAGAATTCAAATGACATATAAATTTTGATCTGTCCGGAATGTCTTAAATTAATATAAAGTTTATATATTTATTCTTATAAATTTTTAATCAAAAAATTTTGACTTGCAACAAAACACTGATCCAACTGTACCATTATTAATAGCACGTTTTTAAACTTTTAAAAGCACTGACTTTGCATGTTGGAAAACTATAATAAAAAGTTGGTGGAGTGGCCATAATTTATCTCTTATTCCAATTAAAAAACTGGGACAAATCATTCATCAGTTTTTTTTAGTTTTATTTAGGGTATAATCGTGTTAGACCATAGTTGGACAAATAGAACCACACTAAAAAAAAGTCCGTAGTTATGAGCATTATTTACTAAATTGATTTTAAAATCCTAATAAGTGTGTCTAAGAAGGTACAACTAAAAAAAAGCACAGGGGTTATCAACGCTCTGCAAAGCTGTAAATGCGAGAAAGAAACAAAAATTTGGCCATTGTTAGGGGAAGTTACGATACCAAATAAGGCTTCTGGTCTTTTCCCGAACCCTCCACGAAATCCAAGCATATGACTTATCAGGTAGTGATCAACTGTTGTTTTTGAGCAGTATTCATTTCTTATAAAGTTCAAAATCTTCGTGTTTACTTCGTCGTGCCCTTTCACTTTTCTTATGTTTAGCTGAAAATATTATATGTTGTACCTACTTATTTTTTTTTTATGTCTAATATGTTGAAGGCACAATTAAAAATAAAAGCAACAAGATACTAGCGACAGAGTTTCAAAGCCGTTAAATCAATGCTGTAACTTAAAATAAAAATACTAACAAACTACTAGTAACAGATATAAAATACCAAAGTTTTAACGAACGAAAATCATGCAAAAAAATGAGTTTAGAAACTAGAATAGCTTTAATACCTTGGTTTAAAAATTTATCTGAATGTTCGGATTGATTATCTAAAAAGATTTTCTATGTAGTTATACACTATTTTTTGAATTTTTCTTCCACAAAGATTCCATTAGCTTGTCTTATTTTATTAAATGTTTGTGCTTAATGATTTTAAATAGGTTTAGAAGGATGGGAAATCTAAGCCAGAGCACAATTATTGGTAACAGCATCAGCTATCTTTCGCACGCACACTCTCGCACACAAAACTCGTCATATGCATCGCTGACTCGTTCTAGTGGTCTTGATTAGGCTTCGCTTAATTAATACTCCCCCCTAACACCCCTTTCCACCCCCCAACCCACCTTACAAGCCCCTTGGCGCAGTCATTTCCGGCCTCTATACCGGCTGCAATTCGTTTATTTGCATTGTTATTCGCTAATCTATTTTAAAATAGAGACGAGAAATGGACGAGTTAAAGGGTTGAAAAGAGATGTAGCAGTAGTAGGAGTTGGTTTAAGGGCGGAAAAGAGTAATTGTTTAATTCTAGCGTGTCGTTGGATTCAGCATGAAATAAATAGGACTATCGGAGTGAGTGCATTGGTTTCATAATAATATAATAATATAATAATAATTCATCGCAAAATCCAGAAAACCGAACTAGAACAGAAAAAGCACAGGAGCAGCAGTCGGATAAAACTTATTCTGGTTAGTAATATATCAAAAGTATGCTGGACGGCTAATAGATGGCGTAAGAATCGGCTTTGAAGTTTTTGTTACGTAATTTGTGGAGTAACTCCAAAAAACCCAAGATAGAAATACTAGACACTTAAAGTTACATATAAAAAGAGTGCTTATTCCTTGTCGTATCTCAGTGCGCATGCTCAAAACGCGTACGTCGTTACGTCTCACGAATCAACACTTAAAGTTGCTCATAAAAAGTGTGCTTATTCGTTGTCGTATCGATACAATACACTAACTGCTCGCAAATACTGCAAGGACGGTCATAGAGATATAGTTCTGAGCATGCGCAATGCGAGATACGATAATGAATAAGCATCATTTTTATGTGCAACTTTAAGTGTGTATGGCTGAGAATAGAATAGACTTTATTATCATATTTTACAAACAATACAGGTTGTGTATACATGGCGTGTCAATAATTAAAGTTTTCAACAGTTATAGAATTAATCAAACAATAGATAAAATTAAAAGAGAAAATTAAAAGTTTCGAAAATTAGATTATTTTACAAATATATGTATAAATATAAATATAAATTGTCACTAAAAATACTTAATGTAAAAGAAAATAAAATAAAAGTAAAATAAAAAGGTAAAACATGAAAAAACAGTTGTTAAATGGTAGTCAAAACACAAAAAAAAATAAAAAGGATCAAAATACAAAAATACACGTAAGAACAAATAGATTATAAATAAACATACATAATTTGGTTTTAAAATATTAAACTATACATATATATATATATATAAATAAATGAGGAAACGTAAAAAAAAGGACAAAACTCAGGAAACAAAACGGGAATCACGCTTAGGTGCGTAGGTGACCATCCCCGTGTAAAGGCAACCGTTTACTTCTTATTCCAAGGTAAAATTTTCTGTTATTGTGTTCCATTCTGCACTCGGACGTTCATTTGCATTTCACCCCCGCGTGACGCGAAACAGTGGGAAAAGTATAACGAAGAAGATAAGGCCCTAACTCAAGGACCCCTGAGAACCAGCGCCTGTGGTGTGTGAGCACCGTACGTCCACTGAAGACAAGAAGCTCGTTCAAACTTAAAAACTACCGATTTTAATGTTTTCAGTATTTAAAACTGTTAGATTTCTACATCTTTTTTTTCCAATTGGAGAAAAAATGCTTGATGATGACCACGCGATGTGTCCCTCTTTTCTTCTTACTTCTACCCGGTTTCGTTTTGGACATTATTCTCAGGTGTATAACCACCGGTTGTGTTTTGTTGCTCTTCTATGCTCCTTCTATGTAGCTCGTGCTTTTGAAGATTAGATATTCTTTTTTTTCAGTCAGTGACCTTAGGAAATGTCGAAGTGACCTTCAAAACGGCTCATGTGATATCCATACTTCTTGGAGTCAAATAAACATTAGAATTGGCCGAACTTTGAATGAAAGGCACATTTTGTAAAAACTAGGACACGACTCGGAGTACTTTTTTGATTTTGTGCCGAAGAAGCTAAAATTTCTTTCTAAGGCCACCGATTCAAAATATTTTCATAACTTTTTCCGTAAATGTCTTTGTTGCTTCTCAGTTTTTTTTCTTGTTTTGCATTTTTGTGACAAGGTTTTCGCTATTAGTTTCTGCCATTTTTGTCATAGTGTTCGTGATTCATCAAAAACCGTCAGAAAATCTCGCCCTGACGATTTTTAAACACAAGTTTACACTAGCTGATTTTTTGTCAGGACTTATTTGCTATTATTCCTTAAAATATAAATTCTTAATACTGTTCCAGTAAACAAAAAATATGTCATTTTAAATTTTTGTAATCAGTTTATGTGAAAAACCCTTTTCTTTATTTAAAAATGTATTTCACTAAGCTTAGTTTTGTATCTAAAGAAACCTTTAAAACTTTTCACATACAAAACCATAGATAGCCATGGAGTATTTCACTGTCACTGTTCAAAAAAGTCACACAAATTCTGTCTTTCGTTTTACATGGTGAGAATTTTCGACACTTTTTGACGTTTATTGGTACGTGTAGTAACAGTTTAGCTCCGCCATAAACTAGTACAGCAGAATATCTTTAAAATATTAAATTTACAAAATGTTATTAAAAAAATTACGCAGTTTCTCTTACAACGTTAGGACAAATATGAAGGAAGCTGTGTTTTTGTTTTAAATGAGGCGATAAGTAAAAATCGCCGCTTTTCAGAATTCTGACGGGTGAGATTTTCTGTCGTTTCTGAAGAATCGCGACCACTGTTTCAAAATGTGGGCAGTTGAACAACGTGTGTTCTCCTGTATCTGCTTCGCTGACATGCAAGTGTCTAATGGTTTCTTAATGATTCGATTCTTTTTAGGTTGTATCATGTTCTATGTTAATACCATCGTACATGACATTAGTGGATAAAGGTGTTAACTCGCAAAAATATTATTTTGAGGAAAAAGGATTTTAGCGTTTTCAACTAAAACTCCTTTGTTAAATTGATTTTACAGATTTTTCTAGAAAAAATTCTTTCCCTCATTTTCCCTGACCAGATTAAAAAATAACTTATATTTTTAGCAGTCTCAAATAAGAAGACATTTTTTTTTAATTTAGAACTTTCACTTATTAACTCATAATATTACTCATATATTAGTATTTATTAAAAAAGAGGAAGAAAATCAGGGTCCACCACCCCTTAAGCTGACCATTCACCAACTTAGATATTATTTAAGATGACGTTTATAAAGCGACATGTAAGAAGTAAACGAAAAATTAAACAAACTACACCAACCTAGTGTCTATAAAGAACAAAATAGAAGTAGTTGAAAAAGCTTGTTAAGTTTTTGATAAGATAGTAATTTAAAAATTACAAATATTTTCGAGACAAATGGCCAAGATTTTTGAACACTTTGATTCTGAATAAGTAGGAAGCAATATGCTTTTTTCCTGAAATAAAAAAGACAGTGCTACATAGTTTATTCACTAGAATAATCGGGGAAAATTGCCTGACTTTCCCTGACCCATCAAAACTTTCCCTGACTTTCTCTGACCATTTTCAAACTCCCTAACTTTTCCCTGACTTTCCAGGTTTTAGCAGGTTGTGGATACCCTGCAATTTTATGTTGACCAAAAATTACCAAAATTAATTATTTATACATCTAATAACATAGAATCTGTGGTCAAGTACAGGCCAGCTCCTGAAAAATTGTGATCAATTTAAGTGGACAAAAGTGCTATTATGTAAATTACTTTGACACCTTTATCATCAACAAATATTGAAAATTAAAAGTGTCTTGATATGAGGGGCGTTTTATTGAAGTTATTGGATACGATCAATGTGTACGAAAAAAAACTTATTAAAAATTTAGCTATATCTGAAATGCACCGCAGGCGAAAATTTTGAGGAAACTACGCTAAAATCACCGTTTTCTACACTTTCCAAATATTGATCACAAAGATTTGTCAAAATTAAACTCAAGTGATGACAAGAGCTTTTATGTAAGGACGGTTTAAAAATTTTGTCCCACCACTAAAATCGTTTTAAGCACTAAATCAATTTTATTTTAAAGCGATTTAAGAAAGCCAATTTTAGGGTTGTAATAAATACTTTAAAAACGTTTTAGATAGCGCATTGCTTCCAACTTGACGACATCGAATATATCCTCGGAGAAAGCATCAATTTTATTAAAACCGTCCTTACATAAAACAGGTTTTGGGTTGTATAAACCTACTAAATCATTTACTTTGATTATATAGGCTCTTAAAGCGCTTTTGCGGTTTAAAAATGTTGTCGTGTAAACACCAGTAAAACTGTTTCAAGACCTAAATCGATTTTATTCTATCCAGACTTAAGAAATCGGTTTATTGCTTTAAAAGCGATTT
This sequence comes from Oxystoma pomonae, assembly GCA_963921995.1. Classification (NCBI taxonomy): domain Eukaryota; kingdom Metazoa; phylum Arthropoda; class Insecta; order Coleoptera; family Brentidae; genus Oxystoma; species Oxystoma pomonae. The sequence continues at coordinate 93,139,385 of OY998166.1, read as the reverse complement.
TAGGGTGGGTATAAACACTTTAAAAACGCTTTAGCGCATTCCTTCCAATCTAAAGAAATACTTGATCCTGGATTTACTGACAAATCTGTTGTTAATGTAGTTGTTTTATTTCTTAGCATGAACCCTCGGAGAAAGCGAACAGTCTTTATATAAACCGGTTTTAGGCACGTATAAACGTAGTAGGCAAATTTTTTTTTGCAGCTTAGGCAACAAAAATTTTGATCTTTCCAATTTCTTACACGTTTGAAATATCCATGACACAAATGCTTAAAAGTAAATTAAAATTGTAACAAATTTTTTGCAGTTTCAGCAAAATATTCTTTTTTGAAATATTCAAATATTGGGTTAGCTGCCAAGGGGGACTGGGTTGAGACGGAAAAAAATATCGTTTTTTACACGTAAATGCCGCTGACGAAAATTGCTTAAAATTAAACCAAAATTGTAACAATCAATGTGTTATAGTAACACAGGAAAAGTTTTTTGCTGTGTAACCAGAAAATATTTTGAAACCAAAAATTTGAATCTTCTTCATATCTTTTATAAATTATTTAAGAGAATGTGGGTTTGGTACAGCTATGACTCTTTGTATTCGATATTGTAGATAGACTAACGTGACGTGCATTGACTTGGATGTAAAAAAACTCCATTAAGGCCCGATTTTAGGTCCGTTGTTCCAAGCATAATATAGTTACTAGATTATTGTCGGTTGATGTAACTGATTTGGAGGTTTTTTAACTTCTTTCAGGTAACTTGGATAAGTATCAGTACGGAACGATGCCTATTTGTGAGTGATTCAAAGTTGGAAATCAAAGTGTATGATGGTGTTTAATGATGTATGGAGAGGGTGACCAGTGGAACCACTGACGAGCCTACGCTTTGGTCCTTTGTGTGTTCCTTGTGGGATTCTCATCCAGGTTTGAATTTTCGTTATTTCCACCCAAGGCAAAGTGTATGGCATACTTTGCCATACACTTTGCGACACATAAAACGCATACGCCGATTTTATATGCAATATATCCTTTACGATTTAGCAACCTTTTCTATCACAAAGTGTCAAATTCCACTCATTGTCATGTTTTGTTGTCACAGTCTTGTCCAGCTTAAAAATGCCACGACAGCAATCGGAATTCAATATTTCCTAATTTTTAGCAAAATTAGATGAAGGTTGGTCTGTTCGTCGGGTCGCCGATCATTATGGACGAAGAAGGCGGAACTGCTCGACGAAAGGAAGGAACTGACTTGACCAAAGTCAGGACACTCCTACAGGATCAGCAAGTCACCAATTTCCGGAAGAACACCCATTTGTCAACGTGTGGCGCTGGATTTCGAAGATTTATGTGAACATGATACAAAATATTATGCTTCCGGAAATATCCGCTTTATATCCCGATGGTTTTGTGTATCAACAAGACAACTGTCCGGTACACACTGCATTATGTCCAGTATTTCTCAGCAGTGGAAAGACCCCCAATGCCGATCCCATCGAGAACGTATGGGGGCTCATTGCAAAAAAGTTATTAAAATTTAATATTCTTCCACGGGATGCTTACCATTTCATGGAGATACTGGTTAGAGCTTATGAAGAGATCGTTGAAGAAAATCAAATTTATTTACCAGACTAAATGCCAAGGCGTTTTAAAAAAAAATTATTCTAGCAAATGCCAGATACTGAAGTTAATGTTTTTGATTTTTGTTTATCGATAGGTTTTTTATTTCTAATTGTTTTTTAATATTTTGTTGTTTATAAACTGATCTTGTTGATGTGAATTGCCCTTGCTTAACTCAAAGCCTTCCAGTTCTTTCTTCTTCGTATTTTCCTTTTAGGCGCACTATAGTGGACTTGTTTCGTCCATTGTTACCGGCTATTTGACGAAGAGACCAACCTTCTTTTAGTTTTGCCAAATTTAATTGAATTGCTTTTTTTATAATAAAAATTTTGTTTTAAAAGTGTTTATCTTTTTTCTATATTTCGTAACAGCAACCTTAAAGCTAAAGAACCGGTAAATATTAGTAAAAATACTTTCAGTCTCCTTAACAAAATTTGTTTATGTTACCTAAAAGTGTTAACCTACAAAAGTCGGTAACAATAAGCAAGCTAAATTTTTAAAATATAGACATGTGTCTAACTTTTGTTGTAGGCATTTTATGTGTCGGGAAGTGTACCAGGAAAATACCCGCCTGTACACCCCCCGACCCGCATATCTGTCATCGACCCATAGTTGTCGCTGATAGTGAAGCGGGGTTGAAGAGTGTGCAGGCAGGTATTTTTCCTGGTATGGGTAGTATGCTGGATCTCTCTCAGACTCACGTAACGGACCTTTAATAATAAGTGTCGCCACTTGTCTTAACGTAATGTACAGTGGTGCGATGGTCCCCCTCGTTCCTCATATCGTCAGCATATGTTCGTTTCGCCGCGGGCTAAGGCAATTGTATTTTTAATTGGGGTCTACCTAAATTTTCCTTGATTGAATTAATTTTCTTTTGGGACGTTTCGGGCTCGTAGTGGGATAATCATGTTTAGGAGCTGGGACCCTAGAAAAAATATATCTAAAAAAAAGGATATTTTGGATTAACGTCTTATGAACAATAAGATCGAGTTTGTAAATTCATCAGATTATTTTCACCGATGTCATCGGTTTTTTGACAAATGAAATATGACGTTAGTCTGACATCTGAGGTCGAAAATTACATTACTTCCCTTAGTGAGGAAAGTAAAATCCGGGGATGCTGAGTTTTCGGTATGTTCTTTCGGGAGGTCCGAAAGTAAACCTCCTAAGTTTGTGTTTCCCCCACTCCTCGGGAACCATCCGCTATTTTGAAAAAGCTTTGTAACCGACTTTTTTCCATTTCGATTGGTCGGAGACGAAAAAGTCTGAGAACAAAAATATTCGGTAAAAAATTTACAACATTTTTGTCTAAGTGCTCAACTTTGTGTAGTTAGTTTCCAAAAAGATAAAAAGTGTAGGTGCCGTCCCTAAACAGTTATTCTGATAAAAATTAAAAACTTCTATATACGTCCTACTGTCAAAACTGTAAAAAAAAATTAGGGCTTGTAGAGCATTTCATTTTCGACAAAAAAGTCAAACAAGCATTTTTGTAGTACTAACCGTATTTTTATAAACGTCATTTAAATGTTTGAAAAATGGAAATAATTGTCACATTTTGAATTGTAATGCTGTTAATTAAAAAAAAAATATTTTCTGACAAAGCGATGTGAAACCTGAAAGATATTTTCGCTAAAAAAACGTTACTATGCTTTTTACATCAAGTATAGTTTCCATATAAAAATAAAATTAGTTGAAGAAAATGCTAAAATTATGTCGATTGTATTGAACGACTTTGCACCAAGATTTTTCTATAAATCTAAACTTCTAAAAAAATACAATTATGTGCTAAGTAGGTAGTCTTATTACCTATTAAACGACAGTAAAAGAGTTTTGACTTTCTTATGTTTATTAAGTAAAAATAAGAAATAAACAAATTTCTGCAACATAAGAAAAATAATTTTTTTAATGACCGTAAGACTGACTAGTACATGATGCTTTGTGCTCTGGTATTTTTTTAAATGTTCTATAAGACCCTTCGAACTCTTATTTAATTCCGCCAGAGGTTACCTTTTCAAATCTAGTCGAAACTTTTTTACTGTCGTTTGACAGGTGATAAGAGTAACTATTTAGCAAATAATTGTTTTCTTTAGAGTTTACTTTTATAAAAAAATCTTGCTGCAAAAAAGTTCTTCAACTTATTTTATTTTTGAATAGAAACTATAATAATAATAATAAAATACAATTGTGACGTTTTTTTATCAAAAATATGTTCTCTCCCAGGTTCACCATCGCTTTTTCGCAAAATATATTTTTTTAACTAACAGCATTAAAATTCAAAATGTGACAATTTTTCCGTTTTTTAAATATTGAAATTACGTTTATAAAAAATGGTTAGTACTACAAAAATGCTTATGTTACATTTTTTGTCTATAATGAAATGCTCTATAAGCCCAAATTTTTAATTTTTTAAAAATATTTTTTTTTTACATTTTGGGAAAAAATGACATATTTTTGACAGGTTCTGATACGTGGACGTATATGGAAGATTTTAATTTTTATCAGAATAAGTATTTAGGGACGTCATCTACACAAAAATATATCTTTCGAAAAGAGTATATTTTTTTTCTTAAATCGAGGAATCGCCAATGGGCACGCGCATAGCTGCTTCGAATAACAAAACTCTAAAACGCCGACGTTTTGGCACCAAACGTCACATTTTCAAATAGACTAATCAGAGCATGCACTAAGAATTAAAAACTAGCCTATTTTTCTGCTCATAATAAAAGCTGATCGCATAAAATTTACACTTTAGCAAAAATATGATTTCTATCAATTCATATACAAATTGGGTTTATACTTTTTATTATTTTTAAACGTTTACATGTTAAATTTGTGTTGGAATGGGATTTTTTAATGTTTTGTGCCTTACGGGGGTAAAAAAAAAGTTATTTCCTTTGATAATATAAAGGCCATAATTCTAAGTTTGTTCCGGCCTTTGTTGGGTAATGGGGACTTATCGGTACATAAAGTCGGCGCTATTTTTGACAGTTCTACATGCAGCTACTACATATTAGAGAGTTAATAGATCGCTTATTTATCGTCACTTTATTTTCTTACCGTATTACCGCAATTGAGATGCTAAAAAGAGTTTTAAACCACAAACACAAATTACCGTAACCGTATTCTTTTGTCCACATACAAACTGCCAATGTAAATAGAATGGAAAAGAAAATCACAATTCCTATTTTTGCAAATTCACTTTCACGAAAACAGTAAAAACCTAACTAAACAAAAAAACGAATTATCACCAACCAGCTGCAGCGTCAGAAATAAATCTGGTGGTTGCAAAAAATAACCGAGAGAGTCCCGTTAAGCCCCCGTAAGTAACTTATTTCGGTTATTTTTGGATACGGGAGAAAAATAACCGATTTTGCCTACGATATCACCAATTTTGATGGTCTACTAACGCTCTATTTTTAGGCATTTTACCTACCACTATGAAATTACTGAAGCTAACAAGTATTTTAGTCGATTCCAAAAAAACTGGTAGTGGGCAATATTACACCTTCCCGGTCTAAGAGTGGTGTAGCGTAGTCTTATATGGAATAAAAAAAATAAAAGCAACAACCACGATTAAAAAACAGCTTATATTGCTGCTCCCCAATTAAAAATCCAACAGAATATTTGAAATTAACTAACTTATACACGACGTTCCCATCAGTACAAACTCTGATCGTCTTCAGGTGCCAACTACAATCTGTTCCTAAGGCTACGTAGTTATATACTATGGGAAATCACTCAGCCGTGAAGTTTAAGAAGTTGACTCCAAACCATTTTGTACGCCAATGTACCTAATTTTAAATATCTGGAAAGCCACGTCTTCTTAGTGTACAAACAGGTATCATTCGCAAAATTCGGAGAAGAACTAAAAACGCTTTGCTTTATGAGAAAGGTGCTGTTTTTAACCCTGTAAACAGTGCAAAAACATTATTCTATTACATTCAATCTAGTACGCCATTTCTGTTTTTGTCCAAACTACGTTGCCGTGATATTTAAGTGGGCATTTTTAGAGTGATTTTTTTGTTGTTGTTGATTTTTGGTCTGGTGGTACTACTACATCATATATGTGAAAATGGTGGGAGTTACCCTACCCCCTTTAAAATTGCCCACCATGTATTCAGGACGAGAAAATGCACATATTATCAAAGAATGGCGAGGGTTACCTATTCATCATATTTTATACCTTGAACTCTTGCTCTAAAAATAAAGTACGAATAAAATAATTAAAATGAAGGGAAAATTTAGCGCCCTAATAAATTTACAGAAAAGATTTGTGGCGTAGAGGGCAAAGGGTAAGGGAATAAATCGGAAAAAAGTTTTTCCTCGAGCAGGATTTGAACCCGGAACCTCTAGAATACCAGTCTAATGCTCTACCAACTGAGCTACCGAGGAACTGGGGTTTTAATTGGCTATTCGGAAATCCTTTCGTCCGATTCATTTGTTTTTCCGATTTATTCCCTCACCCTTTGTCCTCTACGCCACAAATTTTTTCTGTAAATTTATTAGGGCACTAAATTTTCCCTTCATTTTGTTTATATGTTTGGCTGAAATTATTAGTTGGAAATTCGCCATCTGACACCTCCAATAACACGCTATATATCGTGTATCGTTGGTTGATAGATAAATAGAAATTTCGTAAAACTAATAATCGTGAATGTGTCCTTCCTTGTCTTTATAACATGTCTATGTTTTTAAAGCCGCAGTAGGCTTCAAAGATCCCCACTACTAACAAATGAATCGGACGAAAGTATTTCCGAATAGCCAGTTAAAACTCTAGTTTCTCGGTAGCTCAGTTGGTAGAGCATTAGACTGGTATTCTAGAGGTCTCGGGTTCAAATCCTGGTCGAGGAGAAACTTTTTTCCGATTTATTCCCTTACCCTTTGCCCTATACGCCACAAATCTTTTCTGAAAATTATTAAAGTTTATATATTTTTATTTTGCCCCCCTGAGAAATTTGTTGATAGGCCCTGTCAGTTGGTGGGCATGGTGAGGGTAGTGATCGAAATCGAAGGAACAGCGTGCAATCAGTTGATGTGATTTTATCAATTTGTTCAGAACGAAAGAATATATATTTTATAACAGTAACACCTATCCCTCTCTCTCTCTTCCTTGATGCATTACGTAATTTATGAATGACCCCTAGGTTGGTTACATAACGTTCTTGCTACTATTTCTGATATTGTTGTCATCTAAATATGCTTATAACGTGCCAGCTATAAAGTTGATACAATTAAATAATACTTCAACAAAAGAAAGCGACCCCTTTACCACTCAATTCTATTTATATCTGAAGCAACCTATGCCCTACCGGTTTCGGTCTATCAATAAAACATGATTTTGTAACATCTTAAGGCGCATTTACAAAGACAAACTTTCCTTTGATGTGGAAATGCCGACAAACATTTACACGAGCCTCTTGAGCAAAATGCTCAAAGAAATGTTCGAGCAAAATCTCGTACAAAAAAACACACGTAAATTTTGGAGAGAATCTTGAGCAAAATTTGTTTGAAGAATTGGGGCTATAAAAATTTCTTTACAAATTTAAAATATATATTGTTATCGGAATTCATTGAACTTAACTGAAAATAGAAAAACAAAGTTTTGAAATAAGGTACTTTTAATCAAGTGCTTTCCAACGGAAAAACGATTCGATGCCGAAATTCACATTTTACCTCATAAGCAACTTCGATTGGTCTGATTTTTATAGGGGATATGCCAGTATACTTGTAACTTTTTTGTGGTTGTAAAAAAAACGAGAATAAAAAAAATAATAATTGGCACTTATTTATTGCTATTGCCTGTAAAATGTAATGATAAAAATTTACGTTTAAAAGAATATCCCTTTATTTTACTTCCTAGTTTAGTCTTTTACAATAATAATTAAGTCAAATTAAAAAACCTATATACATTTTATTAAATCTCAAAAATATGAACAAAAGCACGTTCGGTTTAAATAATACCCGTTTACAACCCACCCATCCACTTTTACAACCCTACGAACCCGACCCTTGTCTAAAAAATATAATTTAGCAGTAATTTAGTAGACTGTGTCGCCGATCTATCATCCCGAGTTTTGGATTTCGCAGGTAGTAGGCCGGCCACTCTTTTGAATCGCAATGTTGCCCTTTGCATATTGTTGGTTCAGTGTCAGTAATCGACCTTGATTATTACATTAAATTGACAATAAATATCTATATCTTCAGCATTTTGCTTTTTTAAGCAACCCTTGGGACCTTAAACTAACTAGGTAAATCTGGTGTGAGGAATTAAAAAACAACAATAAAAGCTAAAGGTAAAGTAAAGCTACAAAAATCCCCTTCCCCACCACCCCTCATTGGAAAAGAATAATTTTCCTGGGTTTTTTTTTGACTTTAGGAAAAAAACCCTTGGAAATAAAAAAAACTCGCAAGAAAATCCCAAAAACAACCACGGGCAAAAAAATCCGGGAAAAACCCTAAGAAAAAAATATTATAAGTAACCCTAATCCATGTGACAAAACTGATAGTAGAGGCAATAATAATGTTTCGCTTGCCGTCGGCTTTTTTTCATAAAATTTTTAAATAAAAGTTGGTGTTCCATTTTTTTAAAGAATTGAGATCACTGATCATTGATGTGAAAAAATATGTTTCTAAAATAGATAGCAATAATTTGATCAAAAATTTACCCGAACAAAATGTTCAAAGAAAAGCTCACAAAAATGTTCACGCAAAAAATTTTAGATATTTTGCACGAGCTTTTATTTGAGCATGTTCGTCTGTGTAATTGCGCCTTTAAAATAAATATCGGTTGGTTTTTTCAGAGACCCAATGGATGGCTCATATTAACCCAAAAAAAAAACAAAAAACCCACACTTAAATATGGAAAACCTACTTGTTTTTTGCAAGCCGTAAGATTCATGAATAGCGAATTAGGCCTTAAGCAATTATGTGATATGTACCAAAGATGTGCACCATCCATTGTGTCCCCGAGCCAAACCCCCTTCCAAACAATAAGCTGATAATTAAATAAAACAGGACTTATAAATAAAGGCCATCATCAAGTTCGTCCGGTTGCTCTTAAAGCTAATTATATGGTCAGACGACATTAAATTTTACACAAATTTGAAAAAAGGAGGCAAGTACAATTTTTTTTTTTTTTTGATTCTGGATTTTAATTTTGTGTGGTTAATCAACCTTATTAATTTGGTTGGTTGTGGTAGCAAACGGTAGAGAAAGAACTGAAATCCAGGGTTAAGGAGAATTCCATTGAACTATCTTCGTGCTTTCAACGGGGCGTTTTCTTTTTATATTACCTTTTGGTAAGGTGTTTCTCTTGTGAATTAGTATTTAGGGTGCCGGGGTCACTAATGTATAGTAAACACTATTTAAGTGTGGGTTTTTTGTTTTTCTTTTAGGTTGATATGGGCCATCCATTGGGTATCTGAAAAAACCAACCGATATTTATTTTAAGATGTTACAAAATCATGATTTATTGATAGGTTTATCGCAGTCCTCGATAATGGTTATTAACCGAAACCGGTAGAACATAGGTTGACTCAGAAATAAATAGAATTGAGTGGTAAAGAGGTCGCTTTCTTTTGTTCAAGAATTACTTACAATGCCACACCCTGGAAACCTTACTTACCTTTTGATACAATTAAAGTTAATGCCGTCCTCTATTAAAGGTCGGTACAAACCTCCCATCATATACTCTAGGAAGTAACACAAAAAAATTTTTAGATAAGGGAATTAAAACATGTTTTTTGATTTGTCCTCACCCTATATAATAAAAGAAGAGAAGGCAGGATTAAAATCATTATATCCAATCAGTACAAATTAAAGTGGGAGGTGCCAGAAAATAGTTAATTGCTGGTTAATGTTAATAAAAAACTTGTTTCGTGATCTCGATTTTTCGGTTTAAGAATTACTGCTTGCTTAAAGGTTTGAGAGAGGATACAAGGTGTTACAGAATTAATGCAATATTATTGGTTTTTGCAAAATTCAGATGTTTGGGAGATTGAGGACTTGCTAAACGGTGAAAGCGTTCTTCGCAAGAATTTTTTTAAATATTTTTTAATATTTACTCGAGCATTTACTTTAAGAGATTCTTTTTTTTTCGGTCAGTGACCTTAGCTCAGGAAAATGTCGAAGTGACGTTCAAAACGGGTCATGTGATATCCATACTTTCTGGAGTCAAATAAACTTTGAATGGAAGGCTCATTTTGTAAAAACTAAGACACGGCTCGGAGCAGTTTTTTGATTCTTTTCCGACTAAGCTAAAATTTCTTTCTGAGGCCACTGATTCAAATGAATAAACAAATTTTTGCTTATTCGGCAAAAAATAAAAAAAAGTGCAGTACCTTAGTTTTTACAAAATGTACCTTTCATTCTCAGCCAATTCTGATGTTTATCTGACTCCAACAAGTATGGATATCACATGACCCGTTTTGAACGAGTTAAGGTCACTAACAGAAAAAAAAATAATCTCTACTCTTATATATGACATGCAATAAATAACACTCTTAATGACAGTTCTATGTTTAAAAATAATTTTTCTTCTTTTTATACACTATAAGCTGGTAACTTTTTTCACTGACTGTATAAAAATATATGAAACATGGATGGCGGGGTTATAAAACAAAATTAAATTTTCTGTTTTCCTATTACTCGAACAATTGGCTGCATTTTTTGTTTTTACTACCTCATACGTCTCTGATTAAATTCCTGATTCGCTTTTTTATCCTTCATTATTTTTATTATTTTGTGTCAGCAGTACGGAACAATATATTTTGCAATCTTTAAATCCCAGACTTCATGTCAGTGGATAAAATAATGACAAACAGAGAATTATTGGAATTGTTGTAATATAAGTTATATAAAATCGCTAAAGGAGATGTTTTCTTGTCCACAGCCCTGTTCTCAGGCTGTGGTGATATGCTGTGGTTGATCATCACTGCCTAAGAGTCAGGCTGAGTCCTGGGGTTTAATTCTTGAATTTCGATAGATGGAACGATCCCTCAAGAGAAGGAATTCTTAATTTTAGATCTAAAAAGATAGAATTTACGCGCATACGTGTCTGAGAAACGGGATCGATCTCCGGCTTTGGACTTGGGGAGCGCGAACACCCAATTTTTGATAGAATGGAATGAGCGATCACCGCTCAAGAATACGAATTGCGTTCGACATGGGATCATTCGACATAAATCTATGTCGTTCCCTGCTCAAGAATTCAGGCCCTGAGAGCTTGAAAGCGGGGCCGAAGGCAGAAAAAAATGGTGGGTGATTTATGCTTATACAGGGTTCCTAAGATTTTCCTTAGGGATAGGATTTCAATAAATCAAACAGAAACGGCATAGAAAGTTCTGCGTGCAAAAAAGAAATAGGTATATTGAGTAATGGTGCCAGTTTGTTATTATCTTCGGACTGCTTTCATGAGAAAAAATTGTCACCACTCTTTCATTGTGAGCATAAATCATAGTTGCAATAATAACCGTTGACAAGATGTCTGCAAATTCCGCTAGATGGCGGCTACACCATGAGATGATCGAGGAAAAACTGGGATTCACAGGCATTGCATTTTTATTTCCTTTCGAGTCGCTTCAGTTTCGTAAATTTTGTGTTTTTAAAATGCCATATACTCGAGAAGAAAAGATTTTTATTATTATGGATATTCCCAACAGTACTTGCCAATGGATCCTAAAAAAATACGGCTACAAGTCGTTTAAAACTGGGAAGTCGCAGGAATTGCAACCAGGTGATTATTTTCGCCGGTTAGAATATTGTGAGGTTATGAGGGATAAATGTGACAGGAACGAAAATTTCCTATCAAATGATTTGTTTAGTGACGAGAAGACATTTGAAGACATAGCTCTCACATTCCACAAAATAAACGCTATTGGTCCCGCGAAAATAACATCTGCACGCAAGTGTTAGAACGCAACATCCTCAAAAATTAAATGTTTGGAGCGGTATTGTCGGGGATCACATTATTGGACCCTTTTTCATTGAAGGGAATTTGAATAGCCAAAAATATGTTGACCTTCTCCAACACCAGGTTTTTCTACGGTTGAGCGAACTCAACATAAATTTGGACGAATTGTGGTTTCAGCAAGATGGCTGTTCATCCCACAATTCACGCCAGGCTACAAATTACCTTCTTTATGTATTTGGTGATAGAATTATTTCCACGTATGGAAATATCCGATGGCCTCATCGATCACCAGATCTTGCGCTAAATGACTTTTTCCTATGGGCGCTGTTTTTCCTGCATAGCTTTTTGCTTGCGATATTATTGATTTTAAATAAAGCTGGCCCTACACTACATTTGATATTTTCGAGGTGTTTTATGACATGATCTCGAAACATGTAGCAAACCAATTCTTCAAAACTAGCGGGAGGGTAAAAGCGAAAAATAAGGGGCTGCCAATATTTGTAACACCCAAAAAGGGGTGAAAAGATTTATTTTGCTCTGCCACTTTTTTGATTTTTTTCTTCAACTTTCTCGAAATTTTCGTCATACCGTGGAAAAAAATTATTTCCCCCATGGTCATACTCTACTTTTATTCGAAAAAATTTAGAAACAGAGACGGAATCAGTTTTCCTAAAACGGGGTATCTTGGTTTCGAGTGAGAAGATAAAGGACGCCGCAGGCAAAAATTTTTCAAATAAATTAGCCGAACGCAAAAATGTTAGAAAAACAAAGCACGGGACCAATATATCAAAAACTAAATACATAATAATAGTTAAAGAGTCCATTTACAGACAATTGTCTACATTTTAAGTTGATACTGGGACGGGACATTATTCAAATTGTCACAAAAATAAAACACTTAGGTATATGGATTGATAACAAATTAATCTTTAGGACACATGCATTAGAAATAATCAAAAAATTGTCGAGATGTTCTACTACAAATCTAACAACTTGGACGAAAAGAAAAATTTATAATGTTTTAATATCACCCCATTTTAATTACTGCTCAACCATTCTATTTCTATTAAAACAAAACGAAATATCTCGTTTGCAAAAATTGCAAAACAGAGCAATGAGGGTAATACTGACGAAACTAAGATTAACTTATGTAAAAGAAATGCTAAGTGAATTAGAATGGCTACCAGTTCGAGAACTATTGTTGTTAAATACTTTAATATTTATCCGTAAGATGAAGTGAGGACAGGCACCGCAGTATCTATTAAGTAAAATAATATTTAATCTGCAGATTCACCACCATAACACTAGAAATAAAGAAAATTTTTATTTCCCAAGGGTGTCTCAAGAGAGATCACAAAATTCTATATTTTTTAAAGGGCTCACTGCATATAACGATTTACCGGTTGTAATTAAAACTATTGAATCTAATAACTCTATTAAAAACAATCTGCAATATGACAACTGACAAAAAGAAAAATAATCCCTACTCTTAAAAAGCCAGTTAACTATTATCTCTTCAGTGCCCTTTAGCCTAGTATTGCAGCTATTTTTATAATAAATTGACAGGTTAAACATGGATTTTTAGTCAGTTGGTTGTTAATGTGGCCGCGTTCCTCAGACCAAAGGATACCAAAACGATAATGAGTTAACTGAGTTTTTATTTGAGACGGGATTGTGCAGATCCAAATGACTATGACATACCAATATGAAGACTTGCAAAATTAAACACATCAAAAACGTAAAATTGGCCAGAACAAATTTATCCTTTTTTGTGAAATTTATACAATACATACGACTGAAATCCAGGTGAATAAGGAATTGAGGGACCCAATTCTTGAATCACTCGAATTTCCGTCATATACAGATAAAATTTTCGCAAAAAATTTCACGAAAAAAGAGTTAATTTTCACTGATTAAGATACCAAACATAAAAACAAATTTGAACTTGTATGCACATTGCACAATATTTAATTAAAAAAGTTGCAAAATTAAAATTTTGCGTTTCTGACAAGCAAAATAGATCGATTGTTGACGCTTAGATGTCATTTCCACTCGACTTTGTAACGAGTGGGTAAAAGCAACCGTCGCCGAACGATTATGACACAGGAATGCCAAAACTTTCGAATATTAGCAAAATAAATATGTAAAATTTTAATTTTAGGGCGAATTTGACTAAATAATATACAATTTCAGTTCAAGTTTAATTTTGTGTGAAATTTTTGCAAAAATGTGATACGAATACGACTGAAATTCGAGTGATTCAAGAATTGGGCCCCTGGTCTTGAACACGTCACGAAATTCAAACTGTGTGAACTCGTTTTAAAACAAAATTTTTTGCAGAGTATATAATTTTATCCCTTAGCCTTAAGGCCATTATAACTCTCTTTTTTCTTTCTTGTTTCTTAAAAAATTTGAAGTGAGATTATATTGTGTTTTGTTTGGGTTAATTTGTTTGTTCCTAAGTAATTATTTCGGCAGGAAATCTTCAAGTTCCACATAACATGACTAAGTAAAGTGTTCGCGATCGTGTATTTAAATATTAATTAGAGAATAATTGATATTTGTTCTTGTCATTTACTACGTTTATACGTGCCTAAAACCCCTTTTGTATAAGGACTGTTTTGAATAAAATTGCTTTCTCCGAGGGCTTATACTTCCTTCACCAAATGTCACTATGTTCGGGATTCTTCGAAAACCGTCAGAAAATCTGGGCCTTACACAAAGTCTGACGATTTTTAAACACAAGTTTACACTGCTTTTTTGTCAGGACTGCTCATATTCCTTAAAATTCAGGAAGTTTTTGTGAAAAAACCCCTTTTTTATTCAAAAATGTATTTTATTAAGCTTATTGTGTGAAAACAAAATGTGGCTGAAGACAGATTCGTATTCAGATTTGAAAACAGCTTTTGTCGCGCGAAGTCACAGTCGCCCAGATAAATTTCCTCCCAACACTATTTTTAAACTTTCTGACAAAACTAACTTATTATATATTATTGCCAATATTTCATACTTGTCATCCATAGAAAGGCCTAAGACAACCCTATCGTATTTTTAATTATTCTCAGAGGGTAAAACACCCTCAAACCTTAAAAATAATAAAAATAGATAAAACTCCCATTAAATGCGATTTTGCATAAAGATAAAAAATATTTCTATTGTTAACACCTTTAAACTTATTTAAAAAAATATTATTTATCAAAGATTATGGGGCCGAAACAGCCACCCTTAAGAAAAAAATACCGAATCTGGACATAAGCCGTTTTTGTGCATTAATCGGACTATATGCAAAATTTTTCTTTTAAGTAGCTCTTTAAAAAACAAAAATAAATTTTTTATATATCAGAGTTTATGGGGTTGAAAAAAAGACCTTTAAGAAAAAAGTACCGAATTTGGACATAACCCGTTTTTGTGCATCAATCAGACCTAATGCAAAATTTTCCTTTTAAATAGCTCTTTAAAAAACAAAAATTATTTTTTATGGGGTTGAAAAAAGACCCTTATGAAAAAAGTACCGAATCTTAAGAAAAAAGTACTGAATCTGGACGTATGCCGTTTTTGTGCATCAATCAGACTATACGCAAAATTTTCCTTTTAAATAGCTCTTTAAAAAGCAAAAATACATTTTTTATATATCAGAGTTAATGGGGTTGAAAAAAAGACTTTAAGAAAAAAGTACCGAATCTTAAGAAAAAACTACCGAATCTGGACATACGGCATTTTTGTGAATCAATCATACTATACGCAAAATGTGCATTTTAAATGGCTCTTTAAAAAACAAAAATAAATTTTTTATATATCAGAGTTTATTGGTTAATATTTTTTTGAGGGTAGTTTTTAAACCCATAAACTCTAATATATAAAAAAAAATATTTTTATTTTTAAAAGAGCTATTTAAAAAGAACATTTTGCGTATAGTCTGATTGATATACAAAAATGTCTTGTGTCCAGATTCGGTACTTTTTTCTTAACGGCCTTTTTTTCAACTCCTTAAACTCTAGGATATAAAAAATTTATTTTTGTTTTTTAAAGAGCTATTTAAAAGGAATATTTTGCATATAGTCTGATTGATGCACAAAAACGGCTTATGTCCAGATTCGGTATTTTTTTCATAAGGGTCTTTTTTTCAACCCCATAAACTCTGATATTTAAAAAATTTATTTTTGTCTAGCAAAGAGGTATTTAAAAGGAACATTTTGCGTATAGTCTGATTGATGCATAAAAACGGCTTATGTCCAGATTCGGTACTTTTTTTTTAAGGGTCTTTTTTTCGACTCGATAACCTCTGATGTATAAAAAATTTATTTTTGTTTTTTAAAGAGCTGTTTCAAGGGAACATTTTGCGTATAGTCTTATTGATGCACAAAAACGGCTTATGTCCAGATTCGGTAATTTTTTCTTAAGGGTCTTTTTTTCAACCCCATAAACTCTGATATATATTAAAAAAAATATTTTTGTTTTTTAAAGAGCTGTTTAAAAGAAAAAATTTGCATATTGTCAGAATGATGCACAAAAACGGCTTATGTCCAAATTCGGTACTTTTTTCTTAAGGGTCTTTTTTTCAACTCCATAAACTCTGATATATAAAATATTTATTTTTGTTTTTAAAGAGCTATTTAAAAGAAAAAATTTACATATAGTCCGATTAATGCACAAAAACGGCTTATGTCCAGATTCGGTATTTTTTTCTTAAGGGTGGCTGTTTCGACCCCTTTCTTTGATAAATAATATATTTTTTTTTAATAATTTCAAAGGTCTTAACAACAGAAATATTTTTTGTCTTATATAGTTTTATGCAAAATCGTAGTTAACGGGAGTTTTATTTATTTTTATTATTTTTAGGGTTTGGGGGTATTTTACCCTCTTAGAATAATTAAAAATACGATTGGGTTGTCTTAGGCCTTTCTATGGATGACAAATATAAAATATTGGCAATAATATATTATAAAATCACGTTAGTTTTGTCAAAAACTCTAAAAATAGTGTTGGGCGCAACTATTTATCTGGTCGACTGTGATTTCGCGCGACCGAAGCTGCTTTCGAATCTGAATCCGAATCTGTCTTCAGCCACATAAAACAATGTTTTAAAACTTTTAACAAACAAAACCATAGATAGGCATGGAATATGTCGCTGTCACTGTTCAGAAAAGTCACACAAATTCTGTCTTTCCTTTTACATGGTGAGAATTTTCGACACTTTTTGAGGTTTATCGGTACGCGTAGTAGCAAATTAGCTCCGCCGTAAAACTAAGTCCAGCAGAATATCTTTAAAATATTAAATTTATAAATTGTTATTAAAAAAATGACGCAGTTTGTCTTACAATGTTAGGATAAATAGGGAGATTTTCGTTTTGTCAGGCAGTTTAACTACAAATTTCGTTACTCTTATGGTTACCGTTACCGTAAATAAAGGTAACTTCAAGAAGTTAAAAATAGAGCTTTTGAACGTAGTCAATCGTTTTGCGGTAAACATAACCTTATTTTGTTATTGATTTTTGTTGTTTTTTTCTCAAATCTTTTTTTACTTGCTTTTCTACTCACTACTCACCTGTTTACCAAAAAAAAAACGGTAAAAAGGCACCCCACTACTACTATAAACACGGTTAACAAAAAAGAAAATCCAAATACACAAAATTTTTGTAAAACAAAACAAACTTTTATAACCTAAAAATCTTCCACCACAGAATCACATGAAGTTTGGTTGGTTGCGTTTTAAATGGTAAAGGTAGTCGCTATTCGACGATAATTAGCGACGGTGGTTACCTGTAATAAAGGTAAAAGCCTGCCCAAAATAAATGTAAGGGTAACAGACTGACAAGAAACCTGACCAAAATCTCCCTAATATTAAGGATGCTGTGTTTTTATTTCAAATGACGCAATAACTAAAAATCGCCACTTTTCTGTCGTTTCTGAAGAATCGCGACCTACATGTCACTTTAAAAAGAGAACAACTAAGATAACAACAGATTTTTGGATAAAACCAGGGTTAAGTATTTCTTTAAGTTCGGTTTTAAAGCGATAATCCGCTTGCTTAAGTCGCTTTATTGATGTTTGTCTATACGACAAAATTTTTAAACCGTTCTTACATAAAAGCGCTTCAAGAGACCCGTATAAACAAAGTGAAGTGTGTTGATATTGCCCAAGGATGTATACTTATTCTCAATTGAAAATCGTATGCCTGAAACTAAAGCAAATTTGGAGTTTATTTTTATTCAAAATCAGCTTTAGATTGTCCCGTAAGAATTTTGTAAAGATTTAACGTGCCTTTTGTGCCAACAGTTTACCCTTTTCAGGAATTTTATTTAAATTATATTTGATGAGTAAAAATAAATAAAAATGGGTGTTTATAATTAACAGAAAAGATTTGTGGCGTAGAGGGCAAAGGATGAGGGAATCCATTTTGTTTATAATTAATTACGAAATCTTACTTATACAGTGTGTTCCAAAGAAAATAAAACAGAGAGGTTTTCACGTATTTAGAGTCGGTTTTTGGAAAAAAAAAATCGAAAATGTATCGATTTGCTTTTGAGATATTCACTTTCAAACTAAGCTCAAATTGTACAGATAAATTCCCCGTTTTGTAGGAACGTATCGTGGAAGAAAAAAATTAAATGATAAAATTTACTATTAACGAACACACAATCGATGTGTCACGGGATTTCTCAAAAATTAAATTTCGTAAAAAACGGCATTGGTCCATGCAATATTTTCCTTTTCGTTAACACACAGAAAAAAATTTGCACCAAAAACAATTTTGTGAAGATATAATCAACAAATTTTTCGAAAAAACTACGTGTTTGTTGATAATATTTTTAGAATTGGCTACAATTTTTACACAAATTGTTCTTGGTGCAAATTTAAGAAAAATTTCACACAATTGTAAACAATAAATCCACACATTTTTCCCAGTGCAGTGCATTTTATTATTTAATTTTTTAAGTTACATTCCTACGAGAGGGGAAATTTATCAATTTGAGCTTTCTTTGAAAGTGAGTGAATATTTGAGAAAATAATTGATTTCCAAAATTTTTATACGGTTGTTAAGACCTTCAAAACAAGGTATCACTTGACTTTTTTTCCCTATTCAAAATATAGGGGTAAAGTTTACCCCTTGAAGGGGGCGCGTGCTATAAAAATTAATTTTTGTTGGAACACACTGTATGGTACCACAAACACTGGCAGATATTCCAGAAAAAAATCTCAGGTTTCACAGTGGCTTTTTAGCGATGTAAAAAATACAAACTCTTTTTAGAATGGGGTTCCACATATCATACCATGGTGTCACATTCTAACCATTAATTAAGTTTAAAGTAGGGTTGAACAGTGCCACGAAATTTTTCTTTAATGATATATGGGGTGTGCCAAAAAAAAGCACACTTGTTTTAATGATGATAACTTAGCGGGAAATTGAAATTTTACTTTTTAGAAAGCCAAACATCAAAATTTATAGCACCAATGTCAAATTTGGCATTTCTTAAAAATCTAAGATGGCGGACCTATAGATATTTTTTTGTGTGCGACAGTGTAATAAATCTGAAATATGGGTTACGAAGCCAGATTCTTTCCAATCACATCGATGTAACCTTTTAAAAATTCGGACAAAAAATAAGGAAGCAATTTTTAAATAGACCAGTAAAATGAAACTCATTAAGAAAAAATCTACTTGTTTAAATAGCAAAAACTTTCAAAAATTGGTCAACTTTATTAAGTTTAAACTGTTTCAAGGGCACAGGCCTCAAAATTTATAGAACTTGTGTTAATAACGACATTTGGTAAAAATTCAAGATGGGGCGGAGTTATTTAAAAAACAAGCATTTTTGAACCCTCTGGAAAAAACTTTTTATGCAAACTGGTCTGTATAAAGCTTTAAAAGTTCGTTATTTCTTGTACGAATTTTTTAAATGTTACATTGAATTGCTTGTAAAGAATGTGGCTCTGTAACCGATGTTTGAGATTGAATACAGTGTCACAGAAAATGTTTTTTTCTACGGCGGTAAAATATGCCTATTTTTTAAATAGGTCCGCCATCTTGGTTTTTTAGTAAATGTTAGTTTCATCATTATTTCTATAAATCTTGAAGCTTGTGCCTTTTAAAAAGTTTAAACTTATTAAAACTAATCAACTTTTTAAAATGTTATTGCTATTTAAACAAGTAGATTTTTTCTTAATAAGCTTGATTTTGCAGGTAAACTTTGGTCTATTTAAAAATTGCAAACTTCCTTATTTAAGGTCCGAATTTTTAAAATGATGTATCGATGTGCTTCGAAAGAATGTGGCTTCGTAACCGATGTTCAGATTCATTACAGTGTCGCACACAAAAAAATATCTAGGGGATTAAAATGCCTATTTTTAGGAAGAGTAAAGTTTGACATTGGTCCTATAAATTTTGAAGCTTTGTCTTTCTAAAAAGATAAACATTATTAAAATCGGACAATTTCCCGCTGAGTTATAATAATTTTAAAAAGTGCGGTTTTTTGGCACGCCCTATACATGTTGAAAACCGGCATATTTTACTGTTTATAATATTTAAATAATTCTTAACTGAGCACATTAGATAAGTTTTGGTCGTCGAACGACGCAAACTTACGGACGGATAACATTAGAATTTTGACGTTCGAAGGGCATGCGCATTTGTGTTTTGGCGAGCTTCTATTAAAATCCGCCCCGTTTCAGACCGGGTGGCGCTGCGAACAGTACCCAGAAAAATCCAAGCGTGTTTTTCTGTTTGCTTTCATGAATAATTAAATATGTAACTGCTTTATTTAAAACGCAATAAATTTGGGTATTTTAAATCCTCTAAATTATCTCTGAACTTAATTAAGAAGGTATAATTATCGTTGTCGGCTAACTTATCGGGCCGTAAATTGACAAAAACTCTCTAATATCTATTACGATAACCATAAGGAATTACATTTTTTTAACACTGGGAACGTTATAGTAACGATAATAACAATTGAATCAAAAAAGAGTTGGGAAAACTGCAGTGGCGTAGCTAGAAATCGATTCTGGGGGGGGTTTCATCATTTAATAAAAATCAACTCCCTACCTATAACAAATTTTAAAAAATTAGGTAGGTGCCTATAGCTTGAGTTAGTCTATACGAAACCAAAGTACTTTTTTTTAAAAGCAAGTCTCATCTAGTCTCATTTGCAGATTTTTCTCAAAATTAACCCTGTAATGCGCCGCAGGCAAATTAAAAAAAAATACACTAGAATGCGACTTTGTACGCGTTTCAAAAGTTGTTGACAAAAAATTGCTTCAAATTAAACAAAATTGTAACAATATTTAATGTTGGTATAGCGACGCAGGCGAAAACTTTGACAAAAAAAAACAAAAAATTCTTTAAAAATTTTGATCTCTTAACTTTTTTGTAAAATATTTTTGAAAAAGTAGAATGGGTTAGATGTTAAGAAGGGGTGGGTTGCGGCGGTATACAGGATTCCTAAGCAAATCCTTAGGGGGTCAAGCAGCCGTGTATAAGACGCAGATAAACGGAAAAGCACATTAGGCAGAAAAGGATGGGCATGGGGCGATGTTGTCACTACATCTTACACGTAGTAAATCCATTCCAGGTTTAGGACTGGCATAAAAATTGTTTTTGCTCGACTTTAATACCAAAATGATGAAAGATATCGTAAAAAAAATATTTTTCGGCTTTTCATTTTGTAACCATTGTCCTTACACACTGTTTACAGGCTGGGGACTGAGATACATGCAAATGCCTAACCTAAAGCGTTCATACACGGCCGGAGAAATCGACTGAGATATTTCCGTAGAAACTTTATCAAGCAAATAGGACGGGTTGACGCCTTCGAACGTCCAACGCGGGTTTTGCACTTTGATTCGAAATCAAAAAGGAGGAACAGTCAGATGTGGGGCCGTGCACAAATTACGTAACGGTGATTTTACCAATTTTTGACCCCCTCCCTATGTAATGTTTTGAAACGGTTTGGCACGTCACTCCCCTAATATTACGTAACGATTTCAAGACCACTACCCCCCCCCCAAAAAAAAAAAACTTTTCACTTATTTTCATTCCAAATTTTCTTAGTTTCACACAAATGCAAACGCTGTCAAAAACCCCCCTCCCCCCTACGTAACGTTTTGTAACCCCCCTCCCCCCTATGACCATTAAGTAATTTGTACACGGCCCCTGTAGTCCCAGTGGAGGAGGGCGAGAAAATTGATATTTTTTTCTTAAAAATTATACTCTTTAGCCCTATTTCTTTGCGTTAAGTAATTTTTGAAAAAAATTGTAAGCGATGTTATTTCGTCCTTTGTTTTTCTAACATTTTTGCGTTCGGCTAATTTAATTGAAAAATTTTTGCGGCGCCCTTTATCTTCTCACTCGAAACCAAGATCCCCCCTTTTAGTAAAACTGATCCCGTCTCTGTTTCTAAATTTTTTCGAATAAAAGTAGAGTATGACCATGGGGGAAATAATTTTTTTCTACGGTATGATGAAAATTTCGAGAAAGTTGAAGAAAAAAATAAAAAAAGTGGCAGAGCTCAAGTTTTTCGTAAAAAAAAACGTTTTTTGTAAAGAAACAGAGCAAAATAAATCTTTTCACCCCTTTTTGGGTGTTACAAATATTGGTAGCCCCTTATTTTTCGCTTTTACTCTCCCGCTAGTTTTGAAGAATTGGTTCGCTACATGTTTCGAGATCATGTCATAAAACACCTCGAAAATATCAAATGTAGTGTAGGGCCAGCTTTATTTAAAATCAATAATATCGCAAGCAAAAAGCTCTGCAGGAAAAACAGCGCCGTTTATTGATTTCTTTGGCTGCTAGTGCTAGCTGCATGGTTTGGCCGTTTCCGGATAGATGTCACTAGCAGAACAGAATGGAAAGAAATTTAATTAAAAGCGAAGATATTTCTTTCTAATGTTAACAACCTCACGAGTTTATCGCTCAGTATCGTAAATAATGGACCCTGCCGCCTCCTTTAAGCAAGAAAAAGCTGTGGTTTGGACCTGAAAACATCTAGTTTTTCCTCGATCAGCTCATGGTGTGGCCGCCATCTAGCGGAATTTGCAGACATCTTGTCAACGGTTATTATTGCAACTATGATTTATGCTCACAATGAAAGAGTGGCGACAATTTTTTCTCATGAAAGCAGTCCGGAGATAATAACAAACTGGCACCATTGCTCAATATACCTGTTTCTTTTGTGCGCGCAGAACTTTCTATGCCATTTCTGTTTGATTTATTGAAATCCTATCCCTAAGGAAAATATTAGGAACCCTGTATATATAGATTTGTTGCCAAATCATAAATGGCCGCAGATGAAAATTTTAAGAAAGATTATTCTAAGAATGCTATTTACTTCACGTTCTGAATGTAGGTGAAAGAAATTCCCTAGAATTAGGCTATAATGACGTCATAGCACCTGAAGCAAATTTTTTTAAATTTAAGACATCACACCAAACACAAGTCATAAACCGGAGTAAAGGGTCAACAATATGGTAGAGCTATAGCTCTCTCTGGGGCCCTTGATCATTATTATTTTATTATAGATTGGGTTGGACCTCCTGGGAGGGAGTTTTAACCCCCAAACCCCCCCTTTAGCTACGCCACTGGTTTTCTAATATATACTGAAGAAATTATAGGGATTTTTTTCATGCATATAACAGTTTTTGAAGGCACAATTAATTGTCAGCTAGCGCGCTATCGTCGTCAGACATCTAAGAACTCAATTTTTTTCGCAAATGCATGGTTAAACAAGTGTCTCTGCTAAAGTGCTACCTACACACATTACTAAGCAAACAACCTTAAGGCTGGGGAGTTCATAAAAACCCAGATAAATTGCCAATCGTAAACGTGAAAACTAAACGTGGCTATTATACACAATCATAATAAGGGAAATAAGGCCACTAAGAACAGGAAAACGACTGCAACACGAACAAATCATATTTTGGTCTGAAATTTCAGTTTTTGGAATATTAGTTTCCGAGCTATGAAGCTTCACAGTTGATCATTAAAAAAAAATTTACATCTCGGGAACTAATGAACCGATATTTTTTAAAAGGAAGAGTAGTCTTGGAAGTTTCCGTAGTGACTTTTTTACATTTACTACGTTTATACGCATCTCAACTCGCTTTTATATAAGGACGTTTTTAAGTAAAATCGCTTTCTCCTAGGGTTTATATATTCTTCATTAAATGTCATTAAATATGTCAATTTAAAGAAAAACAAATAAAACAACTACTTGATTTTTTGGAAAACCAGGGTTCAGTATTGTGGTACCTCTTCATGAAAAAAATGTTGGTAGGCCCTGCGCATTCAGTGAGGACCCCCAAATGGCCGCCAGTAATGTCCTTGTGTGGTATTTTCATTATTCCGTTTAGTAAATTAGTTTATTTTTAAGCTAAAACAAGTGAAAAAAAATATATTTTTTTAAATTTTTAACACATTGGTTGACAGATGTGAAAAAAAAACTAGTGCGTTAAATTTCTTTTTTAACAAGCTTTCCAAAAAGATGTCACGAGTGGTACCTTCTTATTTAAAAAAAAAAATAGTTGGTGGGCCCTGGGCCTCCAGCTGGGGGCCCCTAAAGTTTTTTTTATCACGGACAGAAGGTCCGTAAAAAGTCACTAATGAATCGTATTTAGCTTTTTTCAAAACCTCTTCCCTAAAGCCGCTAGAAGCACCCTTCCATTTAAAGAATTCACCCTGTATAAGCGCTTTAAGAGGTCAAACACCATTGCTTTTTGGGCTCTTACAATAAAAATTTAATGTCCTGTCAGAAAAAAATCTTCTAAAGAGCAACACGACGTCGAGTCTTGAACCATTTTGGCCAGATAAGGCACTGGTCTTGTAAAATGGAAAACAAAAAATGTTAACCAAAACATTTAACAGCCACTGCAATGGCAACGATTTTGAGAGCTGAGGGCCTATTCTTGAATATCATAGGAAAGGTCACACGGGAACATTCACATCCTTCGTTTCGCACAATAAGAAGGCTCAGAAGCTGCCGAGTGAGCGCTCGTTCACCTGGTCCGAGGGCAGGTGTATGAAAGTGTAGGAAAGTTCCTTCGATACACGGCAATCGGGTGAGGTTCGTTCGTGGTCGGATAGGTTTCGGATAATTTGTGATCGCTTCAAAGCCTATTATTGGTCAATATCCGGGAGAGGACCGTTCCCGTGCGATCTTTCCTACGAAATTCAAGAATCAGCCCCCTGGTGGAAATAATTAACGCCAGAGTATGTTTGCAAATTTAAAGTTTTGGTCGAAAATTCTTCTTTCCTTTATCAATACCATGGCAAAAAAGAGACAGAACAACGACGATTTTCCGTAATTCTTGGACATACCTCTGTGTGACATCGGCACCCATAATCATAAAGGCAGATCTATTTAACACACGAAAACGATTAATATAAATAAAAGTAAGGTTAGTCAAGCCATACCCCCTCCCCCCTCTACCGAAAGATATTTGAGTTTTGATATGCTTATAATTTTGAACCAATTTCGCACTAATTTTGAACCACTTTGAAAAATTTTGAACCACACTCCTTCTTGTTTTTTTTTATATTGAAAATGGGGGCTGCCTCCGGACGTCAAGCTACACCCCCCTCATTTAAAGAGTAGAGAAAAATGAAAAGGAACTATCCCAAAATAACGAACTAATTTCACCAAAAAGAAATTCGAAAAATCCGCTAGTAACCCTGTTTTTTTTTAAATATCTTGGAGGGTGCAGGTTGAAGTCAAGCCACACGCCCCTCAAAAAAATTTCGAACTCTGATATGCTTATAATTTTGAACTAATTTCAAACTAATTTTGTACAACTTTAAAAAAAATTTAAAAATGGGGGTTTAGACAATTGAAATCCAGTCAGTTTCGAAGGTATAGAAATATACTAGAAACGACTAGAAATCACGTAAGAAAAACTATTTCCATCTTTGTTGGACTTTTGGTACCTAATATGTGCATGTGTAAAGCACCTGATTTTTCAATGGTGATATTCTTATATGCTATGATGATGCGATGAGCAGAGAGATCTTTATTGCGCATCCAAATAAATATTTGATTTTTTAAAATTGTTTTTGGTGATATTAGGAGTTCGAAATTAATTCTTTATTTTGGGATAGTTGCTTCTCATTTTTTTCTACGCATTAAAGGGGGGTGTAGCTTGACGTCCGGCTGCACCACCCATTTTGAATATAATAAAAACAGGAAGGAGTGTCGTTCAAATGGGTTACTGTCGTTAAAACAAAAAAATATGAGAATAGTTTTATATTTGAAGAAGTTATGCATTCAAAAGAATATCAAACATCCACCATGTATAGATATATACATATATACATACATACATTCATACATACGTACATACATACATACATACATACATACATACATACATACATACATACATACATACATACATACATACATACATACATACATACATACATACATACATACATACATACATACATACATACATACATACATACATACATACATACATACATACATACATACATACATACATACATACATACATACATATGGAAATTCTTACAAATTTAAAGGAAGAGAAAAATAGTGAAACACACACTTAAAAACCAAAATCTTTTCGAGTGTAGAAAAACCAAAAAGTTTAAAAATGAATTTGATGGATGAACTGGTCGCTGGTATTTGAAATTTTAAGTTTCTTTATTATTCGCTAGCTTCAGTGACCTGAGAATGGGAGGTCTTGCGGTTATCTTTGCGAAGAGCAACATGGTTTGTGAATGGTGACATTTTATGGGTGCTAATGTT
Organism: Oxystoma pomonae; assembly: GCA_963921995.1. Taxonomy (NCBI): domain Eukaryota; kingdom Metazoa; phylum Arthropoda; class Insecta; order Coleoptera; family Brentidae; genus Oxystoma; species Oxystoma pomonae. Next base: position 93,113,109 of record OY998166.1, on the reverse strand, counting down.
TAACAAATTGCCTCGTTAAATAACGAATTGGAAGAAGGTTATATGTTTTTTTTATTTTGTTGTTTGTTTGTTTGTTTAGGGACGAGAAACTATTTTATTTTTGGTGTGCATCCTGTAGCCTTACAAGCTGCAATATAACTTTAGCAGGCCGCATTGATTCCTATTTGTTAAAGGCAAATTGCAATATAAAAATGATTGAATAGTACTAGTTTCTGATCTCTTGGCAGATAAATATACTTCAAAATTCGCATTTTTAAAACGTTTTTAGATAAGGCACATTTAGAACGGTTTATGTTTGTGCATGCATTGTAAATAAACGGCTTAGGTATTGTATAACATATAGATGTAAGTTTCTTTGGTAATACAACTTATGATGTAATATATAGGGTGGGCTTTAAAATTTTGGACTGATTTGATTTTCTAATAACTTTTTTGTTTCTTAATCGACTTTTTGGAGACGTAACTAAACCAATTATATATTTTTTTTCAAAAACCGTCATATGTCAAAAATTCAAGATGGCGGAAAAAATTCAAAATCATATTTTTTTAAAAAAGGGCTGCAACTTTTTTTACCACCCTGTATTTTTTTTATATAAAAGTAAGAAAGCACATGCTATTTCGTGTTTAACGAAGTACCACTCATAAAATTCGATTTGCTTATACAAAAGTTACGTTTGCTCAAATTTCCTCTAAGTACAGAATCTGTTCTTAACACCAAAAAATGTTTTTTGAAATACCTTTTTAATTTTTGATCGGATTTTTATAGAGTAAGCCTCATTAAAAACACACCTAATTAGGATTATCTATTTACATCAACTTTTTCTGTTCATGTCAGCTGGTATGTGACGTCATGGCTATATTGATTTCAAAATGTAAGTATCATACCGAAAAATATAAAACTAAAAGACTTTTACATTCATATTACAAATATCTGTAAATTTAAGGAATATTTAAAGATATTACACAATCAAGGTCTCCTTCTTTTGCTTCATACTTCTGGGGACCAAGTTAAAATGGCAGCCTTCTGTACCGTCTTTTGCGTCATGTTTGTTTATAGATCCTGAAACAAAATAAATAGCCCACATAGAAAACAATAACTCATTTCATGTTAATTACCTACCTACCTGGTAGAAGAACGACATTAATTTAAAACATTCAAGGTGACATTCAATTTCTCTTGAACAAAGCAAATTATAATCTTGGAAAAGCATTTCTTAATTTACATAATAATTAAGTACATACCCAAAACAACTTTCAGAGCCTTGTTTGAGTGTCGTACACCTTGAAGTTTTACTTCACGAAAAGCGTTTAAAAAAATTCCGATTCATTCTTTTTAATCAAGTGGTTGATTATATTTCGTTTGGGTTTTGTTTACAGCTATAATTAAAAAAGGTTATTAGTATTAAAAATGTATTAGTATATTTGTTGATCTCATCAATATTTGCTAATGCAATTTCGCAACGTTGTGGGTGATGTTGTCTGTGACATTTTTTTTATATGCAATATATTTTTTTAAGTTTTTAAAATTTTGTTCGTGCCCAAACCAAATGATTCATGCAATTTGCAGGGAACACTGATTTTTCGGCCTACTGTGTTTTTAACTTATGTTTACTTTAAGTTGTAATTCTGACTCTGGAGAGAGGGTCGGGCTGCTTCTAGGGAAAGTTTTTAAACCTTCCCTCCCTATCTCTCGATACGTCACTGGATATTGCCAACATTTCAGATGTTGGCTGATCTTAGGTTTATCTATTCTCCGCAGCCATTTTTTTGGCAAGGTATAACTATTCTAAATAATGATCTGGTAACCATTTGGATGTTCTCTGTAACATTTATGCAAATTAATTAAAAATGATAAAAGAAAAACAATTGTGTTTTTTTTTCTTACCCATAAAAAACTAAAATTAAATAAGAAAAAGCTTATTCTAACATGCACAAGCTGCGGAAAAATGCCGTTTCCACTTTTCCGCAAAAGACGTTCGCATAGTTTTTTTTTTCTCTCTTATTACATGCTCCAAAAAAGTTACAAAATCAAAAGTTGCATAACTTTGCCAATGTAGTCAAATGTGATTACCATTGTGAAATTCTGACACCACCTTCCTTATTTTAAATACGGCACCCCAAATTTATTGCATTTTTAAATACCTCTTTTTTTCTTATTTCAAAAATAAATGTCCACCATGACGATGAATATTTCTAAGGTGAATTTTGTGCTAGAAAGCACGGATAGTCCACCATACAATCAATTATTTTATGTTGAAAGGAAATGAAAATATTTCGAAAACTGAAGCTTTGAAAGATTTGAACGTTATAACAAAATTTTTGGGTAATATTTACTACTTCTAAAGTTATGATTTTTTAAATATATTTTAACGTTTTTTCAAATAACTCGGAAACTAAAATTCCCAAGAATTTGCACTTTATAAAAAATTTGTAGTCCATATTCATAGAAACTTAAATCGGAAAACCTTATATCGCGACTTGCTTTTGTTCCAAAGGTACAATTTTTTTAAATATTTGATCCCCCTTTTCCTCCCTTCAACCCCCCACTATCATACCCAAAAGTTAATCAGTTGATGGTCAGCCGATAGAGGATTTTTATATCAAATTTCGTTAAAATCGATTCAGGCGTTCTTGAGTTATCGTGTATACAGATACAGACAGACAACTTTTTTTTTCGTTGATTAAGGTGTTTTGGAACCTTAGTAACTCATTTTTGATAAAATTAAGAAAAGTCAAAATTTCACGATTTTAATAGTCCCCCATACCATGTTGGTATGGTGGACTAAAAATTTGTTATATACAAAAGTTGTATAACTGTTAGCAAGCTAACCGGTCAAATTTTAATGCGCAAAGTATTTATCATAAAACACCCTGTACAACTACCAACGCGACCGAGTACGGAAAAGTATCACTTTCCGAACTTTTAAAGTAAATAACTAACCTGGCAGTCCTATGATAGTTCTGGAAAAATGTCAATTTACTTTCCAAACTGTCAAAAATACAGGCACTGGAGTACACAGAAATTGTTTCTGAAGGGAAAGCTTAAGTAACCATATTTTTCTTGATTTTTTGGGAAAATTCAACTATTGGGAGTCAATATTTAACACCTCTGGGAATGGGGGTTTGAGCCCTCAAGCCCCCCTCCCCTCTTGTGTACGCAAATGCATCAGGTCATATTAACACCTGCTGTCTGTCATATTACGTGATTTTTTTGCTGTTTATCTAGGTATGTACAGGGTGATTGTTTATTACTTTTTTTCTAACAGCCGCAGAGGAAACAAACAAAAACTGGGTGAAAAGGTATTTTATAGGACCTCAAAATCCTTAGTAAAAATTAATCTGTTCAAATAATGTGCAGGGTGTACCAAAGCGTTTTTTTTTCTTCTGACAATCCCGAATTTTTCAGAAAATTAGCTTTTTAAAGATACCATATAGTATTTGCATGTATCCGTTTTCGAGATATTTTAAAATTATTTTTTATTATATTGTATTATAATTAAATCAAAGTAGGCCATACATAATAATATGCATAATCACAACAATTAAAAAGCTGTCAAACTAGAACTTGCTTTACTTTCCAAATAAATAGTCGGCTTCATTGAACCAAAAAAGGCACCGTTTCCTATAAAAAAATATATTGAGCCAATGTATTTTGTATATGATTTTTGCTCCGATGTAAAGTTTTATTTATCATTGTCAAGTTTACACAAATTTTATAGCCAAAACGAGTTATTGATTTTACTGCTGCAAGACACAGTTTCAAAAAAAAGTTGTTACAATATAAAGAGTCTTTAAGAATGATTTTTGTGAAGGGTGAAATCAAGGACTAAGAGACATGTTTTCATAGCTTTTAGTTACACCTACGAATAAATTTAGTAAAAGACTGTTACGTACATAAATTTTATAACCATGTTTATACATTTTTATGCCCGGTTCATAATTTTCATAAACTTGTACATACATTCCATAACAACTTTTAAGCGACAGTCAATAATCGCCATTTATTAAATTTATTTCATATGCTCTTTTATTATCTCCATAACCTGTACATACTATTAATAACAACTCTCTATAAAATGTCAAGAAACATTTTTCATTGATTTCATAACTTCCACTTATTAATTTCATTACTTTATATGACAATTTTTATAACTTTTCTCCGATTTTTGTAACAGTTACATGTCATTGATGTACAATTATCTATAAAAAATTAATAAACGCCTGTTATTAATACTATGTACGATATTTTTTCCAGTGTTGTGAAAAATAAAAATAGCAGCGTTTTGACAGCAGAGCGTCAAAAATTACTTAGGTTTTATTATAATACAATAATACGGAGTTAATTAATATCCAATTCAAATTGAAATATCTCGAAAATGTTTTTTTAAGGTAGTTAACGTCCTATCAGTCAGATTGTTTAGAGATTATTGGAAATAAGGACACCTTGTTATTTTTTATACGTTTAGTTCATAAGCGACGTTTCGACAATGGTTTTTGTATTCCTCAGGCTTTGAAATTGGTTGTATACTTAGGTAGGCTGATGATGTAAACCTTTAAACTATTACACGTAATACAAAACTTAAGACGTCTTTTCGCGACCGATGATTTCCAAACCGCTTTGACAACATGCGTAAAAATGGTGACGTCACGGTTCAAGACATTTCAAAGGATTTCGAACATGTTTCATTATGGCGGTATTTTTCGTAATTTTTATTTTGTTTTTAAGCACACATAGATATTAACCGAACAAACAATAAATGTTCTGTGAAAATCTATATGTGTGATCTTTTTAAAAACAACATAAAAATTACGAAAAATACAGTTAATGTGTATGTTTTGTATTACATGTACATCTCCAGCCTACCTAAGTATACAACCAAATTCGATGCCTGAGGAAGACAAAAACCTTTTTCAAAACGTCGCTTATGAATTAAACGTATACAACAGTAACAAGGTGTCCTTATTCCCAATAATCTCTACACAATCTCGAAAATGGTTGCATGCAGACCTATACTATATTGTATTTTTAAAAAGCTAATTTTCTGAAGAAAAAAAAAACTTTTTGGCACACCCTGTATACTATTTGAACTGAATAATTTTTATTAATGATTTTGAGGTCCCTATAAAATATCCCTTTACCCAGTTTTTGTTTTGTTCTTCTGCGGCTAAAAAAAGTTATCTTAGGGAACACTTATAACCCCCCTTTCCCCCTTACACATTTACCTTTCCAAAATTTAATGAAAACCGTTGATTTCCCTCGCCTGTAGTTATAGTTATCGGAAACCTAATTAATTCCAAATAAGACAATATTATGTGATACACACACACACACACACACTCAGTCCTAATTTGAAAATTAATTTTGGAGAAGTAATACACTTGACTAACGTACGTAAATGCAAATGTAATTAAACAAATGAAAGGCAGTGTGCTCTCCCCATAGCAAAATGGCGGCAATCTAGATAATGAGTTTCTAAATTAATCTAAATAATTTATTACGTCTGAAATTAAAATCAGGCAAAGGTTATTAGGGATACATTTAATATTATACACGAATTTAATTGAAAAGGAATAGTTTTTAACAGCAATCGTATACTTAAATATGATTATTGGCAGCTTTCCTTGTCTTACTCATGCAAAATTTCGCTTGCAATGGAATTGTTGGCCCCTTGATATCAAGCTACACACCCCACAAAATAAAAAAAATCAACTTATTTTGAGAGTAGGCAATTTTTTAGAATGGGACGAAATAAGTACATAATTAGTAGCAAATTATGGCATAGTTCCTTTTTTTCAAATCTTTTTCCTAGGCAGAGGGGGCTGTGCCTTGATATCGAGCTATACACCCCATATAAACAAAAAAATATCAAGTTGTCTTCAGAGTAGGTAATTTTTAGAAAAGGACAAATTCTGGCATAGTCACTTTTGGTCGAATCTCTTTCCTAAGCAGAGGAGGATGTACCTTGATATCAAACAAACAAACAAAACCCCATAACAAACAAACAAAAATCTTACTAACCGATGGTTTTTGTAAACTAAAAGTATCCTTCTTTACGAGTACATAATTAGTACAAAATGATGACATATCAACTTCCCTTAGGATGGAGGGGGGGTGCAGCTTAGCGCCAAGTCATTGATTTTTTTAGCAAAATGGTTTTGGCTTGCGTCTATGCAGGCAAAAACAGTTTTTACTGAAACTTCAATAGAACAAAAGTGTTTAATAATCCTAGAAAAAATAGTCATCCCACGAAATACGTACCTCGATGTTCTACTCGGAAAGAAATGTGTCCTAAATATTAGTACTACACACATCAATATGGCATCAATCACATTTTTATTTAAAATCAGCACAAGTTAACCGATCTTAAACTATAAATTAGTATTTTAAACATAAAAGGTAGTATAGAGCCGCAGTAATCTCTAGTTTGAAAAAAAACAGATTGCATTGATATCAAGGAAATCTTTACCAGCAATTACTCTTTGTCAGTACTTTTACTAATAGTGATTGATGTAATAGATCTCAAACATCTTGAAGAAAATGTTAATACATTTGTACTAATATTTATTATTCTTAAACTAAAACTGTAGTACTTATGCATTAAAATGTATACTTATTGTACTGTTTAATCCTAACACTTAGTATTATTTTTACTAAAATTCTTTTCACTACATATAAGTTACTAGCGTACTAAACTTTAGTATAAAAATGAGTATTGTTTTGTGACAATAAAACATTTAAATTTTGGGTAACTGAAAAAAATATATATCAGGTAAAAAATATTTTAAATATTTTTTTTTTCCTACGAGCGTTTTAATACGGAAAATTTGTTTTTCCCCACGATGTGGAAACATTTTTCCGCACGGTGTGGAAAAATTTTTCCGCACCGATATGTCAAATTTCGAAAAACCTGTACTGATTCGAAGTTTCTGTTCATCATATTGCCTATGAAAACTATAATATAAATAAGTGAATAAATATTATTTTAAATAAAAATGTGGAAAAACTATTTTCAGTGTATTTTCCTCACGCTCGTAGAATTGTTCCTAACACGTGCGAAAACCTTTTTTTCCGCACTTGTTAGGAAAATAGCTATTTTAACTTACCTTTATATTTCTTTATATATACCGAAAACAAAAATCACGTACTTTGCAGACCAAACTCTGACACATGCGCCAGTGAAAGTTCTGGGATAACTGACATGATCCTGAAAGAAAAACTTTCATTAAAATTAACCGTTAAAAAATTTTACAAATAAATTTATTTTTAGTACGTGCATATGGAGTAGAGTAGCGTAGAGTAGAGTAGAGCTTTATTAACTATTATTTGTACAATGTACATTATAGCAAGTCAAAAAAAAAGAATATAGCACAGGTCTAAGAGTATTAAAATAAAAATAAAATAAAAATTGATCTAAAACTACTTATAACGTAGTAAGCATACAAGTTAAAATGATTAATGTAAAACAACATATAGGTAACTAAATTACTACATTAAGAAATATAGCAATAGACTTTTTTTATAATTGGACAAACTCAACCACCAAAAAAAATATTTACAACAATAATAATAACCCAAGTGTGTCTTTGTAGGTTGAAGTTGTACTTATACAAAATATCGTGGATAAAGAATTTGTGACAATGGTATGGCCAGACCACGACAAGTCTGCTTAGAAAAGCGGTAGAAAGAGTACAGATAGTGCCAATGTTCGAAGAGGACAAGGCACCTAAAGAAGAATAAGAAGTATCTATCTTCACATATTAAATGGTAGTAAAATAATAATTTACCAATGCCAATTTTTATGAAGAATAAAATACATTGCTATATTTGAGTATTAGTATTTATTATTATTTATGTAGTGATCATTAGTTCAATGGTAAATACTTAAACCAAGATATTTTTGCATTTATATGTAGTGACTGCTGTACTAAAATTTAATTAAGCTAATACTGGCAATAAATACTCTTCAACTGCAGATGTTAGTTAGCTCATATCATATAACTAAAGGCCCAGGATGCGAGAAAATCTTGGCTTCCGTAAGAATGACGTAATATTGACGTCATACAGTGCTTTTCGTCATAGCAAGCAGCGGCGAAAGGGTCAACGTTGTTTCGCTCACATACACTTACTTCTCTCCACATAAAACTGGTACAGCAGAAGTTAGCCTGTTTAATTTTTAAAATTTTTATAGTACGGCATTGTATTCCTATAAGTGACAATGTCACAGACTCCTGACAACATTATGTTTTGCATGTCAGTGTCATCCAAATTTTAAAAAATGCCTCCGCATGTTTTCGAATTTCATAAAGCTCAAATCTTAGCAAAACTAAACGGTGGTTGGTCTATTCGGCAAGTAGCTGTTTTCATTAGGGACCTTTGGCACCTCTTATAAAAAATCTCCGTTAGGTGACTTTATCGCTTAATAACGCGTTGTGACGTAGCTAACGTCACGTTATTTTTAAGACAGCATTTTTAGTTTTTGCACGCCGCCTTTGATTTGTTTATGGCCCACTTTATACGGTATTTATTATTATAAAGATTTACAAAAAGAATTTGTCCAATAATATTTTTTATTTAGAATATCTTACTCTTGTGTTTTTTACCGTGAATTTTAATTATTATTAATCTTTAAAAACTCAAAAACCCAACAGAGAAAATGGAGGTTATAATAAACAAATCGGAATCACTTGTCATAGTTGCCAGTGCAAATCAATGTTCTATATTTCTTACGAAATTTTAGCCAAAGAAAATGATTAAATAAAAATTGGCACTTATCTTTACAATTAAAAAGAACACAGAACATATTTGCATTCAAAAATTAATTTAAATTTTATGTTTTTCTACTTAACGTTTTACTATCGGCAACCATGTCAATTATAAGGGATACGGTATTCTCCCGCAGGTAACGTCAAACTTTATCGGTTAGTAAATTATTCCGTTATTACCTCGTAACTGCGCATGCCCGAAATAAACGCTAAAGTAAAAAGGCATCAAAATTACAGGTGCAAAAGGTCTCTAATATGAGAGAAGCAAGTCTACGATACTAAACATAAAAAACCGACTTTAAGAGAAGGGAACTATCCACCGAAAGGAAAGTACCGGTTTGACGAAAGTTACTAGCCCAGAGGAAGACCAAGAAGCAATCAGTTTTCTGGAAAATGTTCCGTTTGCCAAAGCTAAAGAAGTAAAAATTTAATCAAATTTTCCAGGATCCATAAGAACACTAGGCAGAAGCATTAAACGTTCGAGGCTAAGGTGTCGCATTGCGGCAAAATTGTGACTAAGTGAGGAAAAGAAGCAGTCTCGATTAATTTTTGCATTGAATTATTCTCTGAGGGACGAAGAATTTTGGCAGCAGGTGGTTTTCTCAGATGAGAAGATCTTTAAGTTAAATCACTTTGCTTAATCTGCGTTTTTTTTTCACTTTGCCAAACTTTTGATTTAAGGTCGTAGTTACAATCTGGGGAATTGTTTTTAGCAACACTGTACCGGAAATCAATTTAACTATGTCGACCTGATTTTTTTGCAAAATTTTACGTCATTGAATTTGTTTTCCATAGCAACGTGGATACTTTATTTATTTTTATCCACAGTGGGACACCAGAGATTTTTTAGCACAGGGTCTAAAATGTGGGGTTAGATTACTTATTTTGACTTTTCGCATTCTGCGCCGCTAAAAAAGCAAGTAAAATACTAAAATAAAAAAAGCTACCCAACTACGTATTAAAGTAACTAGGTGTACTGTTTAAGCTTGCATTTACAGGTGTATTTATAATTGAATTAGAAATACTGCCGCTAGCTTATACCGATAACAGGTTAACTTAAAAGCATGCAGATTTAAAAGTCGGCTACTGGCGCTAGACGAAATAATCGTATTCTATTTTCAACAGGAGGGTCAACGACTAGCAAGAGTCTTTTCAACCTCTAAATGGAGCTTCACTGACCTGTTTTGTTAGTACTCAAGTATCCGTGTGTTTTTGAAACTGAGATTCTAAAATCTATCCTTTGCATTCCAAGATTTCACTAGTACAATTGCACAAAACTATGCCGCAATAAATTAAATTTAAAAAAAATGGATGAATCAAAATAAAAACCAAATTATGTGGGGTTATTATCTCAGATATTATCCCAGCGAGCCAATAAAGTTCTCTTGGTTCTTTGATAGACTCGGGGTAATGCCCGCGCAGCGCTAGGCCTTTTTCGGCGGGCGACCGCACACGCGGAGTGGGTTCATATTTGTTTTATAACAATGTTTTTGAAAACACATTTTTGAAAGATAAGGATAACCTCGAATGTTTTTCTATCAGAAAACGTAAAAATACTCTTTTGGATTTGGAATCGTGTAAATTCTGCGATCTACCGGCCAACACTTGAACTGCGTGTGTCTCGCAAATTCAATGAAGTGTGATTGATTGATTGGAAATATAAAAAGGAAAAATGTAATCCAGAGGAAATTGTGAGTATTTCTCTATTTTTTTGTAAATCGGGTTTGTTCTAAACCGCAATTATTTTGAGGTTTTTGGGATAGATGACAGCACCAGAGCTTTTATTTTGAAGGAAAAATAATTGAGAATTTTGAAAAATCCTTCAGATATTTTAGTTAAGTTTTTAAAAATAATCACACCTGTAAAATTTCAGCTAATTCTGATGTTTAGTTTTCCTTGTGCGTCAACTAGCAACGCAGTTATATGCGTGTTTTTTTTACGTTGGCCGTGTCAAATAAGCTCCTCTGAATTTTGATGAAACTTTTGCAGATGAAGCCATTAAAATTTAGAGAACAGTTACCTGACTCAAAACGTGGGACGTAATCACCATAATGTTATAATGGAATGCATTCATTGTGTGAAGAGTTTTTAATTAAATTTGTTCAACTTTATAACACGCGCTCGGGGAGCTGTGAGGGACGCGGGCCGACCGCCTCACACCGACGGAAAATTGCAGAAATGAAAATTACTTTAAGGTCCCCGTTCAGATCCAGATAATATATAAAATAAAATTTCATTCATGTATTTTCAATGGATACATAGGATCCTGGCGATCTTTACTGATTTCATTAATTTTTTGATATGTTGTTGTCCCCGATCAGAGAAGTATTTTTGGTGGTAATTGAAACATTTGTGTGGCTCTTTCGAATAAGCCAGAAACCATTCTCTACTCTTAACATTTTTTATAATAAAATTAATGGTTTTTCAATATTTAAGAAACACGCTTTATTTTTTTAACCTGACGGATTGTTAAAATTTTGACTATGATAAAATTTTAATTGATGAATCCGTCAACCTTTTTTTCTTAAATAGCCAAAGTCAAATTCTAACTGAAAGCGTGACCTCAACAGAGCGATTTCCTAAAAACCACTGACCTAAACATCAAAAATGTTAAGAGTTTGAAGACATTTTCTGGCTTACCCGGAGGGTCACGCATTTTTGGTAATAGGGACTATTACCAAAAATGCTTCTTTTGAGGGAGGAACATAACATATTAAAAAAATAAAAGAAATCGGTAGATCGCCAGGATCCTATGTATCCAGTGCGATGTTCTTCCAAAAGACAATTGCGAACACAACGACCTTTGTAGCTTGACCAATTTTCAAAACCAAACTATATCCCAATTTCTACAGGTCCGCAGCAAAAATGTTTAGTTTAGAGCGGTTTCCATTGGTAAAACTGGTGCGTCACCAGGGTACAACTGAGTCGGCGCTGTTGTTCCATTGGGGTGCACTTTTTCAGTTTTCATGTTCCATTGCAACTTTTTGCGCACTGGCCCGCCTTTATATTTTAAGTCAAACCGGCATCGGCACTAATCAACCCCAAATAGAGTTTTTCAATGGTCCTAAGCGACTTTTATATAAATTGAGTTAAGTGTTTCAATAAAACGAGTGTTCTGGATTGGATGCAGTTTTTTTCATCAATCTGCACTCAGATTGCACTGACGCAATTTTTTGACATCAAGTGTTAGTAAACTACGAATGGCGCACCAATTTGATTCTGCTCACTTTCGCTCCCTTCGCTCCCATTTTTACGACAATTTAAATTGCGAAAAGTGATGACTCCAAAATATTGACATGGTCGATTCCATTAAATAGTGGGAATCTGGCACCAAGTTTGGCTCGATGCTGGCGCCTCCATTGAGAGCGTAGAGAAGCAAAAGTCATTTTATGGTGGGCTTTTTAAAATGTTGTTTTAGGATCACTGAATCACGAAAACTGCGAAAGAACACGTAGTTTTCGTGATACAGTGACCCTATTTTGTTTTAAGAAACAGTCCCCTCCTTAAACCAAACTAACACAATAAAAATAAAGATTACAATTTAGCAAATAAAATTGTTTTATTTTAAAATCTGCATTTGGCTCTTTATTTATAGTTTTAGCTTGGTTTTTAAGGGCATTGTTTTCAAAGTATTTGCTATCAGAATGAATAACTAGTCTTTTTTTGATACAAAAAATCTTTACATTTATTCTGTAAATAATACAATAAATAACAAAATAGGCACACAGCGAAGAATTAGAAAAAATAGAAAGAACACGTAGTTTTCGTGATACGGTGGCTTTATTTTGTTTTAAGAAACAGTCCCCCTCCTTAAACCAAACTAACACAATAAAAATAAAGATTACAATTTAGCAAATAAAATTGTTTTATTTTAAAATCCGCTTTTGGGAACTTATTTATAGTTTTAGTTTGGTTTTTAAGGGCATTTTTTTCAAAGTATTTATTATTTATTCTGTAAATAATACAATAAATAACAAAATAGGCACGCAGCGAAGAATTAGAAAAAAATAGAAAGAACTCGTAGTTTTCGTGATACAGTGACTTTATTTTGTTTTAAGAAACAGTCCCCTCCTTAAACCAAACTAACACAATAAAAATAAAGATTACAATTTAGCAAATAAAATGGTTTTATTTTAAAATCTGCTTTCAAAGTATTTACTATCAAAATAAATAGCTAGTCTTTTTTTGGTACAAAAAATCTTTGCATTTATTCTGTAAATAATACAATAAATAACAAAATAAGCACACAGCGAAGAATTAGAAAAAAATAAAAAGAACACGTAGTTTTCGTGATACAGTGAAGTTATTTTGTTTTAAGAAACAGTCCCCTCCTTAAACCAAAGTAACACAATAAAAATAAAGATTACAATTTAGCAAATAAAATTGTTTTATTTTAAAATCTGCTTTTGGACTCTTTATTTATAGTTTTAGCTTGGTTTTTAAGGACATTGTTTTCAAAGTATTTGCTATCAGAGAGAATAACTAGTCTTTTTTTGGTACAAAAAATCTTTACATTTATTCTGTAAATAATACAATAAATAACAAATAGGCACACAGCGAAGAATTAGAAAAAAATAGAAAGAACACGTAGTTTTCGTGATACAGTGACTTTATTTTGTTTTAAGAAACAGTCCCCTTCTTAAACCAAACTAACACAATAAAAATAAAGATTACAATTTAGCAAATAAAATTGTTTTATTTTAAAATCTGCTTTTGAGCACTTATTTATAGTTTTAGTTTGGTTTTTAAGGGCATTGTTTTCAAAGTATTTGCTATCAGAATGAATAACTAGTCTTTTTTTGGTACAAAAAATCTTTACATTTATTCTGTAAATAATGCAATAAATAACAAAATAGGTACACACCGAAAAATTAGTAAAAGTTTGCTCAATTACGAGTTAATTTAAAATTGAGGTTGACCAAAGTTTTACTCATTTTTTAACGTATAATAGATTTTCACAAAACATAAGAGAAGTGGGAAGAAAAATTACACTAAAAAGATTTTTTTTCAAAAGGGTGCACGGTGCAACCCCCAGGACTTCATGGTTTAAAGACGGTATTTCTTTGAAACAAGACAAAAACTACTTTTTACACTAATTACATCTGCTAAACGTTAAAATATTAAATGCACCCTTTTCGTACGCCTCTGCAATAAGGAATGACCATATTTTGTTGTAAAAAAACAGTCAATCGAATACCAATAAACATTTTACAGAAAATAAGGCAGAGGTTGTTAACTCCTAAGTTCCCCAAATTCAATAAAATAAACTTAAAACAAAGTTATGATTGTTTTCCATAAACCAAAACTACACTTTTTTGCACTCGACGCGCGTTTCGCTAACAACGTTAGCATCATCAGGAGACGATAAACAATGAACTAAATTAATCTACGCTCTATCTCAAATTATTAGTCTTATCTCCGCCCACTAAAGGATTGTATATAAGATAGAGCGTAGATTAATTTAGTTCATTGTTTATCGTCTCCTGATGATGCTAACATTGTTAGCGAAACGCGCGTCGAGTGCAAAAAACTGTAGTTTTGGTTTGTGGAAAACAATCATAACTTTGTTTTAGTGCAACCAAAGGTTTCAAATTCGCAACATAAAATAAACTTAGCTTTTATTGATACTTGAGGGCAGTAGCCACCTTCCGTAATCTCTGCTTCCATATAACAAAAACTTATTTTAAGACAAATTAAAGCTGGGTTCATACAGAAATAAAATAACATAAGATAAGATAAGTTAAAAATAACATAAGATAACATATAATAAAAAAAAATTGGGTGTTCACACAGAGAAATAACATAAAATAAGAGATTAGTTCCAGCCAATCAAAACGCGAATTTTTCCACATGCGATTTTGAATTTTACTATCACTTTATTGTCTCCTGTCATTCGTTCGTCGCGACGGTCATGCGCGGTCTGCCTGTATGAAGGCCATCTAGCAGTCCCATAAGGTGAACTCTTATTTTTTATTTTATTTTCTCTTATCTTATGTTATCTTATGTTATTTTTATTTCTATATGAACCCAGTTTAAATAATAAAAAGTGAAAAATCTATGAAGTTTTGTTGATTTATAGAACTTTTTAAAAACTGTCGACGTCGCGCCTTGTCAATATAGTCTCAAAAACACCAGTGCCTCCATGCGCTACATATCGACTCCGTAACACACTGGGCGTGTCTCCCTATACTTTAAACTATCTCTTTATTTTTCTTTTATCTCTGGTCGCGATTCTTCAGAAACGACAGAAAACCTCACCCGTCACAATTCTGAAAATCGGCGATTTTTACTTATCGCCTCATTTAAAATAAAATACAGCGCCCTTCATATTTATCCTAACGTTGTAAGAGAAATTGCGTCATTTTTTTAATAACATTTCGCAAATTTAATATTTTAAAAATAAGATATTCTGCAGGATTAGTTAACGGCAGAGCTAAATTGTTGCCACGCGAACCAAAAAGTGTCGAAAATTCTCACCATGTAAAAGGAAAGAGAGAATTTGTGTGACTTTTCTGAACAGTGACAGTGAAATATTCCACTGCTACCTTTGGTTTTGTATGCTAAAAGTTTTAAAGGTTTGTTTACACAAAAAAAATAAGCTTAATAAAATACATTTTTAAATAAAAAATAAAAATTAAAACTGACGTATTGTTTATTTACTAAAACAGAATTAAGAAACTAAATTTTAAGGAATATTAGCAAATATTCCTGGCAAAAAAGCATTAAGTGTAACCTTGTGTTTAAAAATCGGACGGATTTTTTGAAGTAACAGTTGTAACAATCAACGATATGACTTTTTCCCTTTTTCTTACATATTTTTTATTGCTGTCTTAAACAATGGTCGCGATTCTTCAAAAACCGTCAGAAAATCCCGCCCTTACAAAAAATCTGACGATTTTTAAACACAAGTTTACACTTAATGCTTTTTTGTCAGGACTATTTGCTAATACTCCTTAAATATTTTGATGTGTAAACAAATCTTTAAAACTTTTAACATACAAAACCATAGATAGCCATGGAATATTTCGCTGTCACTGTTCAGAAAAGTCACACAAATTCTGTCTTTCCTTTTACATGGTGAGAATTTTCGACGTTTATTAGTACGCGTAGTAACAATTTAGCTCCGCCATAAACTAGTCCTGCAGAATATCTTTAAAATAATAAATTTACAAAATGTTAATAAAAATATGACGCAGTTTCTTTTACAGCGTTAGGATAAATATGAAGGTTGCTGTGTTTTTATTTTAAATGAGGCGATAAGTAAAAATCGCCACTTTCCAGAATTCTGACGGGTGAGATTTTCTGTCGTTTCTGAAGAATCGCGACCAATGTATCAAATAGAGATCCAAAAAAAATGACGTCAATTCGCTTACCAAAAAATTGGACTATAGCTGCTACTTATGTCAGTTTATAGAAGTTTTAATCCGTATAATCCTACACTAAATGTTACTTATTAATAACCCAATTTGCTCCTGCATGCATCCATCTTTCGCCATTGATTGATTAATAATTTACGACGTCTAAGACATTATTGAATATGAACACTGTCGACAATTAGGTCAGATCATGTAATTGGTTAGGCACACAACGTGTGACAAATTAAATGAGCTGATTTGCATCACCTGATGGAAGCTAGTAAGCTAATCCGATTAGGTTGTCGAGCTAATGACAATTAAAACAAAGGTTTGTGTAAATAAATTCGGTGTTTTAATTGCCGATCTGATTTTGTTTTGTATCGTGGTTAATGTTCATGACACAGTAATTTATACCTTCCTGTTGACTATAATCCGGCAACTGATGTAGATGTGTCCTTTAAAAGTTTTGTGTAAGTCTAAAACTTATACATCAAGGGAAAATATCATTGGGGTAATATAAGCAAGCTTAAGTACTCATTTTAATTGTTGTATCTCTGTAACATATTTCTTTGTTGACAAACATAATTCGGTAGAAGACGAAGAGATGACAAATGCTTAGAGGCTAGATATACGCAATAAATAATTAATTAAACCACGACTACTCTTGCGTGGCATCCATATGTACGAAAAAAATGCGGTTGAGTTAAATAAGCGCGTTTGGTTAATTACGATTCAAGAGCATCTACAAAATTCGTTCAACGAACCATTTTAAATAATGAACTGGCTTTCAACTGACAGTGAACAACCGAGTCTTTTGACTAATTCATTTGTGCGTGTGCCAGTATGTCCATGGCGACCACTATTGGGTCTGTTGTGGCTCACTTTTAACATTTTTTTGTTGCTACAGAATATTCAACCCCTTAAAGAGGCTCGCAACTTGATTTGGTGAAGCATAATTCAGATTCAGTCCGTCGATCTGTGGTTTACAGAAAATACGTTGACGCTGACGTATAATGGGCGGACATTCACACAGCACATGTCTGGTCATCTCATCATACTCCATACAGAGCCTACCTTCGGTGTCCTCACTTAGACCCATTCTATGTAATGGTACATTCAGCCTGCAGTATCCGGTGTATAGATCAACCATTGTCCGGATCTCCTGCCTGGTGACCTCAACGAGTTTCCTGGCCCTCTTCCTGCAAGGTTCTGTGAACTCTTTGGAATTTGCCAGTCCCGAAAATTCTCTCCAGTATTGGTGGAACTTATTCTCCATCCAGCCTGAGAGGGCAGTGTTGATTGTGTTGTATGCTATTCCAAGGGCTGGTTCGGGGCCCACAAAGACGGCAGAGGCCGCTTCGCGCGCCAACTGGTCGGCAGTCTCATTTCCCCGATGCCCAGAATGTCCCAGAATCCATACCAGCGGCACAGTGTTTATTCGCTAAAGGGTATTCAGTGTGTGCTAGCAGCTCCTAACGGTTCTCGATGAGCACCTATAGGATTCAAGAGCTTTAAGGGTCGCGTGACTGTCGGAGAGTATCTTTATTGATCTGTTGCGCCAGTTATGATCTATCATCCAACGTGCGCTCATTTCAATGGCGAAAAGTTCCGCCTGGAAAATTATAGCTATTCGTCCAAGACTATGTCTAATCCTGATATTTTCGCGGCTGCAATAAGCTCCGGATCCAACGCCTGAAGGCATTTTAGATCCGTCAGCGTACCAGCACTTGAGAAATTTATTCTGTTTGTCCTCCAGTCGTCCCTATCTGGGAGAATAGTGTTGTATAGCTTTTTGTTGTTTACTGTTGCAAGCATTAGATCCGGTAGCAGCCCTAAAATGCAGTGGCTCTCAATTGCCCGCGTTAAAGGATTTGGCACTACTTGACTTGCCCTGCCATCCCATTGGTTGACTATGATTCTGTAGGTTGCCTTCATTGCCTCTTTCTCCAAGACAAGGTACAAGGGAGGAAGGTTTAGGAGGCATTCAAGCGTTGCTGATGATGTGGTGCTCATAGCACTACATATTACCATACTTGCTTGACGTTGGATGCTTGTTAGTTTGGCACGAGCCAGCGTTTGTTTGTCCTTCGTGTACCACCGAGTCTTGCTTGTAGTTACCTTAGGAAGTTGGTGTGTATATTCATATTCACCAATAAATTCAAATTAGTTACGTTTTTGTCAATTATACTTATTATAATTAGAAGAACCGGGTTCAAGTACACTGAAACACCCCGTTCAATCTCTGAACCAAGGCAAAGTAAAGCAACATCTGCCATAAACGAGGTTCAAACAGTGAACAGGCTTTTAACTGCCATTGAATAACCAAATAGCTTTTTCATTGATTTGCAACTAATTATACTTGTTTGCTTGATATGACCTCTTAAAAACGGACGTTAGAAGAATCGGTTTAGAGCACCGAAATACTTCTCAAGCTCTGAACCAAGGTTAAATAACGCACCATTTTCCTTAAACCAGCTCAAACACTAAACGTTGACTTTGAGCAGTGAATGAATTAGGAAGTTTTGTATATTATGCACATTAACGAATAAATTTAAATAAATTAAATTCTGACACATACGAAAAAATTATCCTTTTGTCAATTAGGAGCAAATAGCTTTTTCATTAGTTCTGCAGCTAACTAAACTGGCGTTTAATTAGATGAACCAGGTTTAAGAGTACCGAAACCAAAACACTCCGTTCAAGCTCTGAACCAAGATTAAATAATGCACCATTTTCCTTAAACCGGTTCATACACTAAACTTTGACTTTGAACTAACAGTGAATAACCGGGCCGTAACGACCTTAACTTTAGGAAGTTGTTTATATTATTAACGAATTATTTAAATAAATCAAATTCTCTTTACGACATAAAACCATCTGCTGCGACACATACGAAAAAATTATACATTGGTCAATTACGTCCAAGTAGCTTTTCCATTAGATCTGCAACTCATTAAACTTGCATTAAAATAGATGAACCAGGTTAAAGGGCACCGAAATACTGCGTTTCAGCCCTAAACCAAAATTAAATAATGGGCCAGTTTTCTTAAACCCGGTTTAAGCATTGAACTGGCATTGAACGGCCAATAAACAACCGGACCTTAGTGATAGTAACTTTTAAGGCGCATTTACACAGACAAACTTTCCTTTGGTGTTGAAATGCCGACAAACATTTACACGAGCCTCTTGAGCAAAATGTTCAAAAAAAAGTTCGAGCAAAATGTCGTACAAAAAGACTCACGGAAATTTTGGAGAGAATGTTAAGCAAAATTTGTTTGAAGAAATTGGTATAAAAATTTCTTACAAATTTAAATTTTATAGTTTTATGGGAATTCACTGAACTTAACTGAAAATAGAAAGACTAAGTTTTAAAACAAGGTATTTTTAATTAAGTGCTTTCCGACGGGAAAACGATTTGATGTCGAAATTCACATTTTACCTCATAAGCAACTTCGATTGTCCTGATTTTTATAGGGGATATGCCAGTATAACTTTTTTGGGGTTGTAAAAAAAAGAGAATAAAAAAATAATAATTGGCACTTATTTATTGTTGTTGCCTGTAAAATGTATTGATAAAAATGTACGTTTAAAAGAATATCTCTTTATTTTACTTCCTAGTTTGAAACACAATACAATAATAATTAAGTCAAATTAAAAAACCTATATACATTTTATTAAATTTAAAATATATGAGAACAAAAGCACGTTCAGTCTAAATAATACCCGTTTATTACCCACTTTTACAACCCTACGATCCCGACCCTTCTCTAAAAAAATATAATTTAGCAGTAATAGACTAGACTTCTGAATCGGAATGTTGCTCCTTTGCATATTGTTTGTTCAGTGTCAGTAATCGACCTTGATTATTACATTAAATTAACAGCAAATATCTATCTTCAGCATTTTCATGAACCTTTTGCTTTTTTAAGCGTTGGGGCCTTAAACTAACTAGGTAAATCTGGTGTGAGGAATTAAAAAAAAATAATCTAAGCTAAGGGTAAAGTAAAGTTACAAAAATATGTTCAAAAAAAAACCTCTCCCCACCACTCCTCATATTCTTGAGGCGCGGATTACCACTTAAAAGTGCAATTTTTGAGTTTTTTGCCGATATTTGAAAAACTCAAAATTTTTTTGGAAAAGAAAAATTTTCCTGGGTTGTTTTTTGAATTTAAGAAAAAACCCTTGGAAATAAAAAAAACTCGGAAGAAAATCCCAAAAAAACCCCCGGGCAATATATGCAAAATATAAGTAACCCTAATCCATGTGACAAAACTGATAGCCAAGAGTAATGTTTCGCTTGCCGTCGGCTTTTTTTCACAAAAATTTAAAATAAAAGTTGGTGTTCCATTTTTTTAAAGAATTGAGATCACTGATCACTGATGTGAAATTTTATTTATTCTCATCTTTAAAAATATGTTTCCAAAACAGATAGCAATAATTTGCTCAAAAATTTACCCGAACAAAATGTTCAAAGAAAAGATCACAAAAATGTTCACGCAAAACATTTTAAGGCGCAATTACACAGACGAACATGCTCAAATAAAAGTTCGTGCAAAAGATCTAAAATTTTTTGCGTGAACATTTTTTTGAGCTTTTCTTTGAACATTTTGTTCGGGTAAATTTTTGAGCAAATTATTGCTATCCATTTTGGAAACATTTTTTAAAGATGAGAATAAATAAAATTTCACATCAGTGATCAGTGATCTCAATTCTTTAAAAAAATGGAACACCAACTTTTGTTTAAAATTTTTGTGAAAAAAAGCCGACGGCAAGCGAAACATTATTATTGGTTCTACTATCAGTTTTGTCACATGGATTAGGGTTACTTATAATATTTTTTTCTTAGGGTTTTTCCCGAATTTTTTTGCCCGGAGTTTTTTTTGGGATTTTCTTGCGAGTTTTTTTTTATTTCCAAGGGTTTTTTTCTAAAGACAAAAAGAAAAGGAAAATTTTTCTTTTCCAAAAAAATTTTGAGGTTTTCAAATATCGGCAAAAAACTCAAAAATTGCACTTTTAAGCGGTAATGCGCGCCTCACGACTATGAGGAGTGGTGGGGAGGGGGATTTTTTTAAACGTATTTTTGTAACTTTACTTTACCTTTAGCTTTTATTGTTGTTTTTTAATTCTTCACACCAGATTTACCTAGTTAGTTTAAGGTCCCAAGGGTTGCTTAAAAAAGCAAAAGGTTTATGAAAATGGTGAAGATATAGATATTTACTGTCAATTTAATGTAATAATCAAGGTCGATTACTGACACTGAACCAACAATATGCAAAGGGCAACATTGCGATTCAAAAGGGTGGCCGGCCTACTACCTGCGAAATCCAAAACGCGGGATGATAGATCGACGACACAGTCTACTAAATTACTGCTAAATTATATTTTTTAGGCAAGGGTCGGGTTCGTAGGGTTGTAAAAGTGGGTAATAAACGGGTATTATTTAAACCGAACGTGCTTTTGTTGATATATTTGAGATTAAATAAAATGTATGTAGGTTTTTTAATTTGACTTAATTATTATTGTAAAAGACTAAACTAGGAAGTAAAATAAAAGGATATTCTTTTAAACGTAAATTTTTATCATTATATTTTACAGGCAACAACAATAAATAAGTGCCAATTATTTTTTTTTTATTCTCGTTTTTTTTACAACCCCAAAAAAGTTACAAGTATACTGGCATATCCCCTATAAAAATCAGATCAATTGAAGTTGCTTATGAGGTAAAATGTGAATTTCGGCATCAAATCGTTTTTCCGTCGGAAAGCACTTGATTAAAAATACCTTATTTCAAAACTTTGTTTTTCTATTTTCAGTTAAGTTCAATGAAATCCGATAACAATATATATTTTGAATTTGTAAAGAAACTTTTATACCCCCAATCCTTCAAACAAATTTTGCTCAACATTCTCTCCAAAATTTACGAGTGTTTTTTTGTACGATATTTTGCTCGAACATTTCTTTGAGCATTTTGCTCAAGAGACTCGTGTAAATGTTTGTCGGCATTTCCACATCAAAGGAAAGTTTGTCTGTGTAAATGCGCCTTTAGATCTTTTGCACGAGCTTTTGTTTGAGCATGTTCGTCTGTGTAATTGCGCCTTTAGAAGTTGCGTATGAATATTAGCGAATAAATTGAAATAAATTAAATTTTGCCGCCACATAAAACATGCGAAACTGCTTCAACACATGCGAAAGAAGGACGTTTAATTAAAAGAGCTAAGTTTAAGAGCTTCGAAAAACCTCCATTCAAGCTCTGAACCAAGGTTAAATATCACCCAATAGGCACATTAACGAATAAATTTTTGTTCACCATATAGAACCATCTGCTCCGACACATGCGAAAAATTACACCTTTGTCAATTACGCGCAAATAACTTTTCCACTAGATCTGCAGCTAATTAAACTTGCATTAAAATAGATGAACCAGGTTAAAGAGCACCGAAATACTGCGTTTAAGCCCTAAACCAAAATTAAATAATGGGCCATTTTTCTTAAACCCGGTTTAAGCATTGAACTGGCATTGAACGGCCAATAAACAACCGGACCTTAGTGATAGTAACTTTAGGAAGTTGCGTATGCATATTAGCGAATAAATTGAAATAAATTAAATTTTGTCCGCCACATAAAACATGCGAAACTGCTTCAACACATGCGAAAGAAGGACATTTAATTAGAAGAGCTAAGTTTAAGAGCTTTGAAAAACCTCCATTCAAGCTCTGAACCAAGGTTAAATATCACACAATAGGCACATTAACGAATAAATTTTTGTTCACCATATAGAACCATCTGCTCCGACACATGCGAAAAATTACACCTTTGTCAATTACGCGCAAATAACTTTTCCACTAGATCTGCAGCTAATTAAACTTGCATTAAAATAGATGAACCAGGTTAAAGAGCACCGAAATACTGCGTTTAAGCCCTAAACCAAAATTAAATAATGGGCTATTTTTCTTAAACCCGGTTTAAGCATTGAACTGGCATTGAACGGCCAATAAACAACCGGACCTTAGCGATAGTAACTTTAGGAAGTTGCGTATGCATATTAGCGAATAAATTGAAATAAATTAAATTTTGTCCGCCACATAAAACATGCGAAACTGCTTCAACACATGCGAAAGAAGGACATTTAATTAGAAGAGCTAAGTTTAAGAGCTTCGAAAAACCTCCATTCAAGCTCTGAACCAAGGTTAAATATCACACAATAGGCACATTAACGAATAAATTTTTGTTCACCATATAGAACCATCTGCTCCGACACATGCGAAAAATTACACCTTTGTCAATTACGCGCAAATAACTTTTCCACTAGATCTGCAGCTAATTAAACTTGCATTAAAATAGATGAACCAGGTTAAAGAGCACCGAAATACTGCGTTTAAGCCCTAAACCAAAATTAAATAATGGGCTATTTTTCTTAAACCCGGTTTAAGCATTGAACTGGCATTGAACGGCCAATAAACAACCGGACCTTAGCGATAGTAACTTTAGGAAGTTGCGTATGCATATTAGCGAATAAATTGAAATAAATTAAATTTTGTCCGCCACATAAAACATGCGAAACTGCTTCAACACATGCGAAAGAAGGACATTTAATTAGAAGAGCTAAGTTTAAGAGCTTCGAAAAACCTCCATTCAAGCTCTGAACCAAGGTTAAATATCACACAATAGGCACATTAACGAATAAATTTTTGTTCACCATATAGAACCATCTGCTCCGACACATGCGAAAAATTACACCTTTGTCAATTACGCGCAAATAACTTTTCCATTAGATCTGCAGCTAATTAAACTTGCATTAAAATAGATGAACCAGGTTAAAGAGCACCGAAATACTGCGTTTAAGCCCTAAACCAAAATTAAATAATGGGCCATTTTTCTTAAACCCGGTTTAAGCATTGAACTGGCATTGAACGGCCAATAAACAACCGGACCTTAGTGATAGTAACTTTAGGAAGTTGCGTATGCATATTAGCGAATAAATTGAAATAAATTAAATTTTGTCCGCCACATAAAACATGCGAAACTGCTTCAACACATGCGAAAGAAGGACATTTAATTAGAAGAGCTAAGTTTAAGAGCTTCGAAAAACCTCCATTCAAGCTCTGAACCAAGGTGAAATATCACACAATAGGCACATTAACGAATAAATTTTTGTTCACCATATAGAACCATCT
This sequence comes from Oxystoma pomonae, assembly GCA_963921995.1. Lineage (NCBI taxonomy): Eukaryota > Metazoa > Arthropoda > Insecta > Coleoptera > Brentidae > Oxystoma > Oxystoma pomonae. Next base: position 93,088,817 of record OY998166.1, on the reverse strand, counting down.
GCTCCGACACATGCCAAAAATTACACCTTTGTCAATTACGCGCAAATAACTTTTCCACTAGATCTGCAGCTAATTAAACTTGCATTAAAATAGATGAACCAGGTTAAAGAGCACCGAAATACTGCGTTTAAGCCCTAAACCAAAATTAAATAATGGGCCATTTTTCGTAAACCCGGTTTAAGCATTGAACTGGCATTGAACGGCCAATAAACAACCGGACCTTAGTGATAGTAACTTTAGGAAGTTGCGTATGCATATTAGCGAATAAATTGAAATAAATTAAATTTTGTCCGCCACATAAAACATGCGAAACAGCTTCAACACATGCGAAAGAAGGACATTTAATTAGAAGAGCTAAGTTTAAGAGCTTCGAAAAACCTCCATTCAAGCTCTGAACCAAGGTTAAATATCACACAATAGGCACATTAACGAATAAATTTTTGTTCACCATATAGAACCATCTGCTCCGACACATGCCAAAAATTACACCTTTGTCAATTACGCGCAAATAACTTTTCCACTAGATCTGCAGCTAATTAAACTTGCATTAAAATAGATGAACCAGGTTAAAGAGCACCGAAATACTGCGTTTAAGCCCTAAACCAAAATTAAATAATGGGCCATTTTTCTTAAACCCGGTTTAAGCATTGAACTGGCATTAACCGGCCAATAAACAACCGGACCTTAGTGATAGTAACTTTAGGAAGTTGCGTATGCATATTAGCGAATAAATTGAAATAAATTAAATTTTGTCCGCCACACAAAACATGCGAAACTGCTTCAACACATGCGAAAGAAGGACATTTAATTAGAAGAGCTAAGTTTAAGAGCTTCGAAAAACCTCCATTCAAGCTCTGAACCAAGGTTAAATATCACACAATAGGCACATTAACGAATAAATTTTTGTTCACCATATAGAACCATCTGCTCCGACACATGCGAAAAATTACACCTTTGTCAATTACGCGCAAATAATTTTTCCACTAGATCTGCAGCTAATTAAACTTGCATTAAAATAGATGAACCAGGTTAAAGAGCACCGAAATACTGCGTTTAAGCCCTAAACCAAAATTAAATAATGGGCCATTTTTCTTAAACCCGGTTTAAGCATTGAACTGGCATTGAACGGCCAATAAACAACCGGACCTTAGTGATAGTAACTTTAGGAAGTTGCGTATGCATATTAGCGAATAAATTGAAATAAATTAAATTTTGTCCGCCACATAAAACATGCGAAACTGCTTCAACACATGCGAAAGAAGGACATTTAATTAGAAGAGCTAAGTTTAAGAGCTTCGAAAAACCTCCATTCAAGCTCTGAACCAAGGTTAAATATCACACAATAGGCACATTAACGAATAAATTTTTGTTCACCATATAGAACCATCTGCTCCGACACATGCCAAAAATTACACCTTTGTCAATTACGCGCAAATAACTTTTCCACTAGATCTGCAGCTAATTAAACTTGCATTAAAATAGATGAACCAGGTTAAAGAGCACCGAAATACTGCGTTTAAGCCCTAAACCAAAATTAAATAATGTGCCATTTTTCTTAAACCCGGTTTAAGCATTGAACTGGCATTGAACGGCCAATAAACAACCGGACCTTAGTGATAGTAACTTTAGGAAGTTGCGTATGCATATTAGCGAATAAATTGAAATAAATTAAATTTTGTCCGCCACATAAAACATGCGAAACTGCTTCAACACATGCGAAAGAAGGACATTTAATTAGAAGAGCTAAGTTTAAGAGCTTCGAAAAACCTCCATTCAAGCTCTGAACCAAGGTTAAATATCACACAATAGGCACATTAACGAATAAATTTTTGTTCACCACATAGAACCATCTGCTCCGACACATGCGAAAAATTACACCTTTGTCAATTACGCGCAAATAACTTTTCCACTAGATCTGCAGCTAATTAAACTTGCATTAAAATAGATGAACCAGGTTAAAGAGCACCGAAATACTGCGTTTAAGCCCTAAACCAAAATTAAATAATGGGCCATTTTTCTTAAACCCGGTTTAAGCATTGAACTGGCATTGAACGGCCAATAAACAACCGGACCTTAGTGATAGTAACTTTAGGAAGTTGCGTATGCATATTAGCGAATAAATTGAAATAAATTAAATTTTGTCCGCCACATAAAACATGCGAAACTGCTTCAACACATGCGAAAGAAGGACATTTAATTAGAAGAGCTAAGATTAAGAGCTTCGAAAAACCTCCATTCAAGCTCTGAACCAAGGTTAAATATCACCCAATAGGCACATTAACGAATAAATTTTTGTTCACCATATAGAACCATCTGCTCCGACACATGCGAAAAATTACACCTTTGTCAATTACGCGCAAATAACTTTTCCATTAGATCTGCAGCTAATTAAACTTGCATTAAAATAGATGAACCAGGTTAAAGAGCACCGAAATACTGCGTTTAAGCCCTAAACCAAAATTAAATAATAAGCCATTTTTCTTAAACCCGGTTTAAGCATTGAACTGGCATTGAACGGCCAATAAACAACCGGACCTTAGTGATAGTAACTTTAGGAAGTTGCGTATGCATATTAGCGAATAAATTGAAATAAATTAAATTTTGTCCGCCACATAAAACATGCGAAACTGCTTCAACACATGCGAAAGAAGGACATTTAATTAGAAGAGCTAAGTTTAAGAGCTTCGAAAAACCTCCATTCAAGCTCTGAACCAAGGTTAAATATCACACAATAGGCACATTAACGAATAAATTTTTGTTCACCATATAGAACCATCTGCTCCGACACATGCGAAAAATTACACCTTTGTCAATTACGCGCAAATAACTTTTCCATTAGATCTGCAGCTAATTAAACTACGCTAAAAAGCCTATTGTTTCGTTAGTTAAGAACACAACTGTAACATCGAGCGCGAAAATTATTGCGCTTCCATAAATCACGTTGACACTTCGTAGGTAATAACCACCGTTAGCGGCCGTTATTTATTTTACTAAAACACCTATAGTTAGTTAGGTATAAGTTCACAGAAGTTGTTTAGCATTACAGAAACGTAAATCAACCAACAATAAACAAAATTTGGCTTTTTGGTTTTTGCACTTTTGGTTAGGCAATCCATAACCTACGCTCACTATTTGCATCGCGAACGAGACCGATTTTGGTCACCTGACTACAGCGGCGGCTCTCGGCATTAAAAAATGGTGAAGAGCTGGTGTTTGCTCAAACAAACATTGACTAATTTATATATTTTTTTACCTACACACAATAAACGCTACTACATTAATTAGGGTGACGAGATTTTTGACTTCGGGAGCTGGGGAGGGGGGTTAAAGGTAAATAATGAAAAGATAAATAATGAAAAAAAAATAATTTGAAGTAAAAACGTGACCATCACCAGGATTCTCGGCGGGGTGCGCCAGTGCATATTATGCATATGCCGCAAACAATTTGCTTGTTTCTAAAATGTTCCATAATTGTCTGGGATAATTTTATTTTTATTCCAATTCAAAGAAAGCTATGATTGTTTTCCACAAACCAAAACTACACTTTTTTGCACTCGACGCGCGTTTCGCTAACAACGTTAGCATCATCAGGAGACGATAAACAATAAACTAAATTAACCTACGCTCTATCTTATATACAATCTTTAAGTAGGCGGAGATAAGACTAATAATTTGTGATTGATCACGATTTATAATCCTATCTCCCCTCAACCAAAGAATAAAGTGTACTAAACGAGATGGGTCCTCTGTCTTTATTTAAACTATTTCTGGATTTAATGATTTCCGTACTTTCATATGCATTCAAAAGTCTTTTATTTGGTACACTGTTTAGAAGTTTTAGGTTATCTAATGTGAATCAATGCATGCTCGGCCACACTTGACTTTTCTGTTTTTCCGTATTTTAATCCCACTATGCCGAAACTGTATTGTCTTCCGAAAATCCACAAGCCTGGAAAATCGGTTAGACCTATAGTTTCTGATGTAGGATCACCTACTTACAACATTTCGAAATGGCTAGCAAACGAGTCTTATCTCCGCCCACTTAAAGATTGTATATAAGATAGCGATAGCGTTGATAGCGAAACGCGCGTCGAGTGCAAAAAAGTGTAGTTTTGGTTTGTGGAAAACAATCATAGCTTTGTTTTAGTGCAACCAAAGGTTCCAAATTCCCAACATAGTTATTCCAATTATCAAGCTTTCCTTGAGAAACATATTTTTTTAGAAATGTAGGTATACAACAACGAAATTTATTTCAGTTATTTTTTTTCGCGATGCAGGCGTGGGTGACTTTTCTTAGCAATGGGGGACATTTGTGGGGACACTTACAATGGGCGACGGAACTTCAAAATGGGGGACAATCCCCCTAATGGAGGACGAATGGTCACTCTACATTAACTGAAAAATTAAGTTAAGTTTCGGGAAGCAATGCCAAAACAATAGTGCATACGACTAATCTATTTTTTAATTGCCCTTCATCGCAATACAAATCATTAAAGGCGCATTTACACAGACAAACTTTCCTTTGATGTTGAAATGCCGACAAACATTTACACGAGCCTCTTGAGCAAAATGTTCAAAGAAATGTTCGAGCAAACTCTCGTACAAAAAAACACATGTAAATTTGGGAGAGAATGTTGAGCAAAATTTGTTTGAAGAATTGGGGGTATAAAAATATCTTTACAAATTCAGAATATATATTGTTATCGGAATTCATTGAACTTAACTGAAAATAGGAAAATAAAGTTTTGAAATAAGGCATTTTTAATCAAGTGCTTTCCGACGGAAAAACGATTTGATGTCGAAATTCACATTTTACCTCATAAGCAACTTCGATTGATCTAATTTTTATAGGGGATATGCCAGTATCCTTGTAACTTTTTTGGGGTTTTAAAAAAAACGAGAATCATAAAAAATAATAATTGGTACTTATTTATTGCTGTTGCCTGTAAAATGTTATGATAAAAATTTACTTTTAAAAGAATATATCTTTATTTGACTTCCTAGTTTAAAACACAATACAATAATAATTAAGTCAAATAAAAAAACCTATACACATTTTATTATATCTCAAATATATGTATGAACAAAAGCACGTTCGGTCTAAATAATACCCGTTTATTACCCACTTTTACAACCCTACGATCCCGACCCTTGTCTAAAAAATATAATTTAACAGTAATAGACTAGAGTTTTGATTTGGAATGTTGCCCTTTGCATATTGTTTGTTCAGTGTCAGTAATCGACCTTGATTATTACATTAAATTGTCAGTAAATATCTATATCTTCAGCATTTTCATGAACCTTTTGCTTTTTTAAGCAACCCTTGGGACCTTAAACTAACTAGGTAAATCTGGTGTGAGGAATTAAAAAACAACAATAAAAGCTAAAGGTAAAGTAAAGTTACAAAAATATGTTTTAAAAAAATACCCCTCCCCACCACTCCTCATAGTCGTGAGGCGCGGATTACCGCTTAAAAGTGCAATTTTGGAAAAGAAAAATTTTCCTGGGTTTTTTTTTTGACTTTAGGAAAAAACCCTTGGAAATAAAAAAACTCGCAAGAAAATCCCAAAAAAACCCCGGGAAAAAAATCCGGGAAAAACCCTAAGAAAAAAATATTATAAGTAACCCTAATCCATGTGACAAAACTGATAGTCTAGCCAATAAGAATGTTTCGCTTGCCGTCGGGTTTTTTTCACAAAAATTTTAACTAAAAGTTGGTGTTCCATTTTTTTAAAGAATTGAGATCACTGATCACTAATGTGAAATTTTATTTATTCTCATCTTTAAAAAATTTTAGATCTTTTGCACGAGCTTTTATTTGAGCATGTTCGTCTGTGTAATTGCGCCTTTAACCATAGCAACGGTGAAGATTAAAGCCACTGTATGCCTGATGTTGGCTCTTCACTTGCTGCTTTGCTTTCGATAATTCGATTCTCTTGGTAGCGATGCGCGTTGCGACGGGGGCGGCGGTTGGCTGGAGCGCGCCAAAGTGCAACCAGCGCAGCGTTTATTTATTGTCAATCGGAGTTGTGGCCCTTAATATCATTGTTTCAAAATCAAACATAAATATATTATAAGGGCTAAAATGGAAGGTGAATTGTTAAAATTTCTTCCTGATTTTATTTTTTTTTTGTGAAGAGCCCCTTCACCTACTTCACCTGACGAGCCGCCGCTGCCTGACTAGCTTTATACGTTTTTTATTCGATAGCGCGTCTTTAGGCCGGCTAATAGGGACTATATTGGGATTTTGAATGAAGGAGTTTTGTGACTATGTGGGATTGATAGCTCTTTAGTCACATAATCGAGTGTTACCGAGTGTTTTGTTCGCATATGTGTAGAAGGGGTTGATATGACGTCATCTTTCAAGATGGTGGCCCAAAATCATAAAAAATAAAACTTTCGCAATCAGGGAATGATTATACTCGATTCCATATAATTCGAGAACAGGGATTCCAAAAAATTTACTTTCAAGATCATCCGACCCTAAATGACCTTAAAAATAGCAAAAAACAAGATTTTTGCCATTTTCTCTTCAAAAAAATTTTAATAATTCGAGGTTTTGTCAGTCCAACTTTAAATCTACCTTAAACTATTAGGCATGTATTCCAAATTTCATTCTTAGAGTTTCATGCAGTTTGAACCTTCATTACCTTGAAAAATACACCAGTAAAATTAACATATTGCAAAAATAACATACTAAAGGGTGCTATTCATCAACTATTAAAGCGAAGAGCACCAAATTTGGTAGGAAAGATAAGAAGGTCAAGTCCAACAATATTGTTTAAAAAAAATTGCTTCAGCTATGACGCGTTTCAATATCAAAATGGCGACCTATAACCACATTTTATTTTATTCAATTTCGTAAAAAGGAAAAAAACCATTATATCTTGTTGACTTATCGCCGCTTACTAAGAAAAAAAAGTTTAGTTGGTGCATGACCTTGATTGACCTTGAAAATAATATGTACAAGTTAAAAACCAGCTTTTTGTGATGTGTTTTCCAATTTACCACTACGCAAAAACTTTAAGCGCCGGAGATGAAATTAACATCTTCCTATCATTTTTTTTATATGGCGCCCCAGATGTTAATGCTATACTCCAGTAAAAGATCGTTTTTATTAAGTTTGGATAAAATAAAATGAGGTTATAGGTCGCCATTTTTATATATCAGCCGCCATATTGAAACGCGTCATAGCTGAACTAAATTTTTTTCTTTTTTACCGAATTTGGTCTTCTTCGCTTTAATAGTTGATGAATAGCGCCCCTTAGTATGTTATTTTTGCAATGTGTTAATTTTACTGGGGTATTTTTCAAGGTAATGAAGCTTCAAACTGCATCAAACTCTAAGGATCGAATTTATCATATATGTCTAATAGTTTGAGGTACATTTGAAGTTGGACTGACCAAACCTCGAATTATTAAGATTTTTTGCAATTTTCAAGGTCATTTAAGGGCATATGACCTTGAAAGTGAATTTTTTCGAATTCTTGTTCTTGAGTTATATAAAATTGAGTATAATCATGCCTTGGTTGCGAAAGTTGTATATTTTATGATTTTTGGTCGCCTTATTGAAAGATGACGTCATATCAACCTCTTCTACACAGATGCGAAAAAAACATTTGGTAACACTTGATTGTTTGACTAAAGAGCTATCAAACCCATGTAGTCACAAAACACCTTTATTCAGAATCCCACGGGATAGAAATTATCGACAAAGGCCCCTACACTAAAAGGGTCATTTAGAATAGCACAAAACTTGACACCTGTCAGCGTGAACTGCTGCGTGGTATTCTAAAGACGTCTTTTCGCGACCGATGTTTTCAAAAGCACATTTTGAAAACATACGTCACCGTTTCAACCGCAACGTCACCGTTTCGAACCATCGCCACTGATCGCCAAAATGACAATTATTGAATTACATTAATCAGCTGTGTTTGTGTGGCTTCTCGTTTTTTGGATTTGGACGTTTTTTTGTGATTTTTCGAAATAGATGCCCTAGATCCACAAGTAAGCCTTTTTTTTGTCGCCGCTATATAACCTTGGCCTTTTTTTATTATTGCTAAAAATTGAAAAGTACCGCCATATTGAACCGTGTTGGAAACGGCGGCCGAGGCGCTTTCGAAATCCTTTGAAATGTTTTGAACCGTGACGTCACCGGTTCGTCGCCAAAATAACATTTATGTTTTCAAAAGCGGTTTCGAAATCATCGGTCGCGAAAAGACGTCTTAAATGAGCCTTAAGCCTCTGCACGTATCTCGACGTATCGTACATTTTAGTATGCATGCGCAGTATTATCAAACGTCTGATACGAAAAATGCAAACCTAGATCAAATGAAAGTTTTGCGGTTTTAATTAAATTTTGAGTTGTTTTTAATCTGAGGCGGGTATTACACTATAAATATATTTGTCAAAGATCTTTTGTAAAAGATGTTTGATGAAACATTTTACAGTGTAATATACCATATTTTACAAAATAAAAGCAATTAATTGGAAAATCAAGGTTGGCCTTGGGCAAAACCATATATATATGAGGTTAAATATAGGCCTTTCCCAGGCCAAACTTGTAAGCAAGATCTAAAATGTAGCAGGCCATGGAGCCGTCTTAGCTCCGCGCCTATGCACATGCGCGAAAATTTTACGAGGCGGCCGGTTTCGCGATCTTCGTCTTCGCCCTTCGGTCGAGACGCCATTTTTGTTGATTTGTTTTGATCACACATAGTCTTTTTCTGCGTTTTGGTTCATGCAAATTTTTTTATTGTGATATTTTTAATGTTTGGTTGCGAAAGTTTTTAGAAGTTATAATAAAAACTGTTTATATCTTGGAGCTTAAGATGTCGCCGCATAAAAAAACGTGCTGTGTTTGTGGATGCCGCCAAATAACAAAAGTGAAGTTCCACAGGTTGGTAGCTATTTTTTCTTAAAATTTGAAGAAAAAAAGGTGAAAATACCTAAAAATTATTTCTATTCATATATTTATTTATTTAAAAATAGAAAATACTGATTTTCTGAAAACGTAAACAAATAGAAAAATCTTGACAACTGCACAGCTGTCTTTCTGGATTTTGGTTGGTTAACCGATGACGATGGCCGCGCATGTGCAGAACCACTAAGCTTTAACGCCAGAAAGAGGCAATAAGAGTCATAAAAGAGATAGGTATAGGCATATATATAGGACATCCTGCTTACAAAGTTGTGCACGTCGAAAGCATTGCAAGGGCGTATATTTAAGCTCATACATATATGGGCAAAACCAAGGGCGAAAAATCTACTGTGCATGCCTGACACTGCTCGCGCCCAGAAGGGTCTTTGGTTCTACATTTTGTCCAGGGTAACTTGGTTGGGAGAATTATCGCTTCAGCTTTTTTTTCGGAAAATGCAATCGCAGGGCTGGTTATATCTTATAGTTGTGCCGGACAAACGTTGTATCGCATCTACGACGTGGCGTACGTTGATTTCACGTAACGTATTGGCTTTTAGTCTCCAATGTACTTAAAAGTATCAAAAAAAAAAAAAATACGCGAAAAATCTTTTACTAATAGCGCTCTAAAACTACTTTCGCGTACCCCTAGATCGATCCGCTTGAATCAGATTTAAAACTTAAAATCAGTATTAGTAGTAAAGTAGAAGATATAGAGCAAAACAATGTCATAACCCTACTTTTTTTGTTTCTTAATTCCTCTGCTTCCTCCGAGGAGCAATAAATATTTTTCTAACGTGTACTCGATAGGGGTAGCCTCCACAAGTGGGCCAAAATACGCAATTATATGTCTGAGGTGGTCCCCGATTATACTAAGGAGCAATTAGTGGGAAGTTTACCCAACTTTTTATTATATATAACTATATATCTGTCTCTTGATTTTGATAAGGAAGAAGAAAGACAGACATGAAGAATTAGCACTAAAATTATGCTTGAGGGTAATTATGAGTTGAAGGTTACGTACAAATACCTAGACTATTTTTACTTTTTATATTAATATTCCTTTTGTTTTCTCTTTGAGGACTCTGGTCTTTTTTAACCGGCTGTCCCATTTCAAAAATATTGAAACTGAAATAAATGAATAAAAAAGTTAGGTTAAAATGTAATTTTTGGAGCAAATGCTGTAATCAATAATCACTCTCTGCGTGAAAACTCCAGTTGGGTAGATTCGTGACATCACTACTCTACTCCGAATTGCTCTGAGAGTATCTAAACCGAAAGCGCCATAAATTGTTTTATTTGAACTACTAAAAATTAATTGTTGCTTGACACTAAGACTTGGCGTGATGTTATGCTGTCGGTCATTTTAACACTTCCTTTCTGTATTTAGCTGTTTTATTCTGTGGCTAGACCAAGCCTAAATTGCTTTGGGCGGAGAAAGCTTTTTAAAAAAATAAGCTCAAGTTGTTGTTGCAGAAATAAACAATAAATTATTTAACACGAACCAGAACAATTTGCCGGCCGTAATTAGGAATATAATGAAACTCCCTCCAAGATGAGCGTCGAGACCAGCGCGCCTTTTGGTCATAAATCTTTGGGTCGTAAAGATCAAAAAACGGGTGAAAATGGTGCTTTGGTTAAACATCCTACCGGGCGCCAATAATTGGGATCAAGCAACGGCAAAGAGATCAGACTTTCTCAAGGAGTGCCTAAAGCCAGACAAAAAGCTTCCAGTAACGTATCCTCAAATTATGCACGTGTAAAACCGCATTTTGTTTATTTTTCATACATTCTTTTTGCTTTTCAAAAGTTATTATTACTACAAATTTTGCGATCCCTGGGCCATTATAGTAACTCTTATAAGTTGCGTTTTTTACCACAACGTTGCGGTGGAAATTTGGACGTCATTCTACCAAACGTTGCAAAAATGATTTAAAAATACGTTTACGTATGAATTTTTATCTAAAAACAAGGGTCGATGATTTTAAGTAAACAAAAGTACAACTGGCAACGCCTTGTTCTTTAATTTTTTAATCTTTTGCCAGAGGGCACAGGGAAAACTAAACATCAGGATGAGCTGAAATTTTGAAGGGGTGGTCATTTTTAAATGCTTAACAAAAAAATCTAAAGGATTTGTCAAAATTCTCAATTATTTATCTTCAAAATAAAAGATCTGGTGCTGTCATCTATCCCAAAAGTCTCAAAATAATTGGGGTTGAGAACAAACCCGATTTACAAAAAAAAATTCCTTTTTATAATTCCTTGCTTTAGCGAAAACAAAAACTAAGTTTTCTTTTTTCTAAAAGCCTGTGCACTCCGGAAAAGAAAACCGATCAATAAATCACACTGCATTGAATTTGGGAGACACACGCAGTTCAAGTGTTGGCCGATAGGTATTGAGAATTCCAATGATCACTATGTTAAATTTTGTTATTTATAAATTTTAAAAGGGGGGGGGTTTAATTTTTTTATGTTTTTTTTAAACTGGCGACCAAAATATTTAAAAAAATACGAGTATTATGACACTTTCGATTTGGTTTCTCGTAAGTTATCTGCAAATTTCGTTTTTCTGGGGGGAAATATAATCTCTGTCAAATTTAAAATTATCCCATAGGCGCCTGGTCGGTATCAGAGACCACTAAGACCTTCAAATAAGCGCCTGAATCCCTTACGTACCTTCTCTGAAAAACTGGCAAGAGAGGGTCTTTTTCTTTAATCGACTAATACCCTCGATTGCCCGAATTTGGTTCTCCAATCTGGATCTGTTTTGGTTTCGAAATTTTTTTTGTTGGTGGTGGGGGTCTACAAGGACACCTATGGGCTCCATCAGATTTTTTTAAATCTTTGACAACAGTCGTACGCTACGATTTTTGATTATCTTAACCGTTTGTATTTGAAAAATTACGCTCATCCCCTCCGATTTTTTTATGGTGCGCGACTTGCCCCGTTATGATTGGCAAAAATACACAGACTTTAATCCTTTTCTTTCAACGCCACTCGTTTGGAAAATATCGAATTTTTGAACTTTTTTTGGGGGGCGTTTTAGACAAACATAAAAAATTACAATCCTCTTCCCCTTATAAACTTTATAAAATAAGTTTTTAATATAATTAGGACTGGAATTCTCAATACAATTCGGGCAATGAAAGTTTTCCAGAAAAGGTACATAAAAGATTAAAAATTTAAAAACATCCAAAAGAATAGGTTATGAAGGTACTATAAAAATTATTATTTTTCAAAAGTCTAACTTTTATAACACTGCCCTGTCATTTTTTCGAAATAACCTATGTTTCACGGGTTATGAAATTATCTCGGGTAAATAAAGAGTAAGAGAAAAAAAAATCTATTAAATGTATTTTCTTCCCCATTGAAAAGACTTTCAGCGTTTTTGTCGTAAGTATAACCGTTTAAGAATTAAAAAAAAACACTGTTTTGGACCTCCCCTCCTCAATTTTTTCTTTCTGAAACTATATAAGAGCTAAAAAAAAGTTAAATATAAGAAATGTTCAGTTTTATAAGGGTAATTTATGACAAAAAAAGTAATTAATTGTTGCTTTTTGAGATATGAAAAAAAGAATTTCCAAATTTTTTTTGGGGTGTTTGAAGTCGAATTTCGAGTTATAACTCGGACTTCCGAGTTTAAAGTCGGAATTCCGAGTTTAAAGTCGGAATTCTGAGTTGTAAGTCAGAATTCCGAGTTCTGAGTCGGAATTCCGAGTTTAAAGTCGGAATTCTGAGTTTAAAGTCGGAATTCTGAGCTCTAAGTGGGAATTCCGAGTTATAAGTCGGAATTCTGAGTTTAAAGTCGGAATTCCGATTTCAAAGTCGGAATTAAAATAAAAATTGCTTTGTGGCCCTGTTACGCTTTCGTACGAAACCAATACTTTTCGGAGGTAACAGATTTCAACTGTGAAAGGGCGGAGCCAACCAAGTATATTCATGGTTCACTGAACACATGCTAGTATATAAGATTAATCTTAGTTTTTGTTAGTATTCGCCTGATGACGATGGCAGAGACATAAACAATCGAAACGTTGCGTCGTGAAAAAGTAATAAATAAAGACAATGGGAGTTCGATACTCTAACTTACTCTCAACTTTAAAGTAATCTGACATTAGTAAACTAGTTTTTGTTAAAAAAAGTAAAAAAAAAGAAGTTTGCAACATGCTGATATGTCACTAATTCTGGGTCCACAGTTTCACTTCTTGACACTTATTTTTGTTTTCCTCTTTTTTGATAAGAGTGAGGGGGAAAAAGATGACAACGAGCGAAATAGAACTGAACGGCAAGAAGAAAACTTGGCCAAAATTGTCAGAAACGGTTTTATTGGGAAAGTGGTGCAGCACCAGAAGATATCTGATTTGTGCGGTTTTATGCAATAACAGCAAACAAATGACCGATGGCCACGCGGCCAGTCTCTTCCGTTAACTCGGCGTGTTAAATACTACTAAATACGACTCCGCCATTTTTGGTGATTTAAGCCTTGGTCCGCCATAATTCTTGTTAGTTGTAAACAACAGAAAATTTAAATAAAAATTGCCGAAATTCGCTTTGACAATTTAAGTAGATTTGTAGTAATTTATCAGTAAATATATTTTTTCGAAATTATTAATTTCCTAAAAACACGTTGGATTTAGGGCGCGCGTGTTTTTTAGGTCAAAGTAGGCATATATTTGACAATAAACTGGCTTGCGTCGGATATTTTTGCTCCGAAAATGTGTTTTTCTTGAGTTAGAGGGCGTTAAATTGACTCGTTTTCTGGTAAAACCACGACGTTAAACCAACGACTCCCGCCGACTGTTGTTAGGGTTGCAACGTCGCTTCGACTTAAAAATATATTCCCCAAATTAGTGCCAACCTAAGTTTTTACAGCGTCCACAAAATGTTGTCCGGGCAACTACAGTCAAGTCACCGACTTCTTAAAATACGTCGTCGGAACGTTAAAATGCTGCTTATGAGGATCTTAAAGTTTTATTTGGCATCAGCAGACCTAAGGTCATATTTTGAGAGATGACAAGTATGAACTAATAAAATTGATAATAGAAGAAAAACTATTTATACGTCTTCCGATACCGTTACCGAATCTTGTTCCTTTTACAAAGACATTCGTTATTTCAGAAAATAATTGCCGTCGAACTAGCAACGATGCAATCAAACAAATTAACCCATTTATCAGCGATCGTGTACCGAATTGTTACCGAATTTAACCTTCCACATGTGCGGAGCTTTCTCTGGGATCGGGCCCTGCGCTTGTTCGCCATTATTCTACATTGTTTTGCAATTTCAGAATCCAAATATTAGATCGCTGCGAAGGTAGGTCAACACTCGCATCGGCTCAATATGATTACAACTAATAAGGCGGCCAAATAAAGCATCCATTTTGGTTGGTCATGATGTGCACATGAACAATGTTCTCAATGGCCTGAGGGCCGTATTCACAGTCCTTTCTTCAAAGAACAAGACGTTCTTAAGGTGTGGATACGAATACCTATAATTTTATAAAATTTTAATTTACTCAATTCAATTCAATTCAAAATAAGCTTTATTGTCTGAAAATCAATAATAATTTCATTGACAAAGCATTTTCTATTTCTCTATGGTAAAAACGAAATAAAATTTTAGTTTTGAATTAATACTTGATTGTCATAAATAATAAAATCAATTTTTTTACCATATATACAGATACATCCTACAAGATACTACAAGATATTAGTTGAGATGATGATAGGAATATCAACATATGCTAAAAAGAGCATTTAAATTAACCTTAAACATTTAAGACAGATTACATAGTCATCTATATTAGCTAGCCAATACAAAGACAAAAAAAAATAATAAACAGTTAAAAAGTTTAAAAAGTTACAAAAATAATAAATACCTACACTAAACATCGATACGATACAGTAAAAAGGTAAAATAACTCAAATAAAATTGTAAAATAATAGGGTTAAACTTTTAAAAGCCTAATTAGAAACCTAATTTTACAAAAGGCATAACACAATTTAATTTGTAATTAAAATGAAATATAAAGACGGACATTTAAAAGATAAAATGTTAAAAACTACTACAATATTGTAAATGACCCACGAGTAAAACTCCTGGGGCCTAATTTTTGAATCTCGAGAGAAGGAACGATCCCTCCAGAGAAGGGATCAATCTCGGGGAATGATCCCATCCCTCGAAAAAAAAGATGCGTTTCCTTGAAACATATTCGAAATTTTAGATTGAAAAATATATATTTTACGCGCATACCTGCCTGAGAAATGGGACCGATCCCTGGGTTTGGAGTCGAGGAGCACGGGCACCCAATTTTTGATAGAATGGAATGAGCGATCACCGCTCAAGCATACGAAATGCGTTCGACGTGGGATCATTAGACACAAATCTATGTCGTTTCCTGCTCAAGAATTAGGACCCTGGAAGATGTAAAATGCTTTCGATGCTAGATACATTTTGAGGTTATTCCAAAAAGTACGTAAATAATCTGCGATATCTTTGATTTCTCTCGGTAATGCATTGCGATCCTTAAAAGACGCGAACATAATTTAACCGATTATAATTTTGCCGAACCTTAAAATATCGAACCACAAATTGATAGAAAACAATATGCTCGATCCTTAAATGAGCAGAATCACAATCCATCCGAATCGCTATTGGGCATGCGTCAAATTTAAAACTCTAGAGTCCGTGAACCGATTTTAATGAAATTTGAAACAGTAATGTAGGTCTGATGACAATACAATATTATGAAAAAATTTTGGGATAGGGGGTGCTTGAGGGATGTAAAGAGGGTAGCAATTGAATTCGAGGCTATCGGTTCAAATCATTTTCGGACAGTTTGTGGTTCGGTGTTATTATGTTTCTATTAAATTATTTTCATTAAAAATATTTTCTGACATTTTGTGTTTCTATAAAAATATGTTTCGTTTAAATTTAATTCCATGCTTATATTTTCCAGCGATTTTTTAAATTCTGAACAATTATGTTTCTGCCAAATTTGATTTCGGGTTTTTTTTATAGAGACGCACCATCAACACTTTTGCATCTGTCACCCACGCGATGGTATCAGCTGTGATAACATCGATCCCCCGGTGCCAAAAAGTTTAAATTTACAAACTCGTCCATGACCTCAGTGTCTCGTTTTACAATATCAAAATTCAAATATTAGATACCTAGCTTAAAGTTAGTCTGCAAAGTAAAAAATTGTGGGAGATGAAGGGTACGCGACCCGGCACCCAATATATTAATTTAATCAAGTTTCAGCATCGGTTTGATATGGGAATCCTATTATGCTGTACATGGACATTCAATTAGTAAAACCGAGGTATTTCATTAGGCGAGAGTTAATGGAGTGACGTCAGGATACATACAACAGGCTGCCATTGCCTGGCCTCTATGGTCTATACTCTCTCTAGCCGTTACTTTTTTTGACCAGTGACTTCCTAAGCCTAAACTAGATGGTTTACAAAAACAAAAATATACTCCTCTCGTCAGCACTCATACAATTTTAGAAATAAAGTTTTGTATCAATATCTTGTTTTTGAAGTAATTTTTGTTGGAGTCTATGTATATCATTTAAGACACACCTAATCTTGCGGTACGGCCATGATGGTATTTTAAGGCTTAAATATTTAACATTTTTGCATAACTTCTTTTTTTACTCTGGTCTTTTAAATTTTGGTCTTTTACATAGTATTCAATCAAATACCTATCGGTAATATTCATATCCAACGACTACATAAATCTACGGTTTTTAACGGCGGTCATAGACCACTCTACAAGATAATATGAGCTAAAGTGAAGTGGTGAATAATTGCACAAAGTTTAGATCACCTACATAAATTAGTGTCAGTATTTCTCAAGAGGAAGCAATTTTAAGTTAAGCGACAGTAGATTCTTGGGTGAATAGCAATTTTATTATTATTTTGAGAATTTTTTTTAAGGTTATAGGAAATGACACATTTATTAACTATGTTTTAAGAATAAACTATTCTTACACCAATAATCAGTTATATTTAAAATTTAGTTTGAATTTAAAGAAAATATTTATTGAGATAAGTGCAGTGGTATGCTATATTTAGAAAAAATATTTATCTTTACAGCAAAATCGTTTATTCTTCAATTGAGAATCTTCCTCTATAGTATTTTCTCGAATCTCCTGAAATTGTTGTCCCAGTTCTTCTGTCAGTAAGGACTTGTGGCAGCGATGAAAGCTGATTTGGGATAGTATAAGAGCTTTCTTTACTGGCGTTATCTAGAATCAGCTGAACTCTTTGTCCTGGAAATGATGCCTTAAAACTAAACGCAACCAACGCAACCGGTTGCGTTTCGTCTTAAGGCATCATCAAAGGAAACTCGCCCATCAACAGCCACAAAGCCAATCGACCATTGACACTGTAAGAACCATCATCAATGCGTCAACAACAGTGTTGGTGGTCGATTGGCTTTGTGGCTGTCGATGGGCGACTTTCCTTCGCTTGTCGTAGATCGTCGGAGGTTTGTGTGATTTTATCCAGAATCAGCTGATAACCTTCCTCTATAGTATTTTCTCGAATCTCCTGAAACCGCTGTCCCTGTTCTTCTGTCAGTAAGGACTTGTGGCAGCGATGAAAGCTGATTTGGGATAGTATAAGAACTTTCTTTACTAGCGTCATCTAGAATCCGCTGAATTCTTTGTCCTAGAAATGATGCCTTAAGACGAAACGCAACCGGTTTTGTTTCGTCTTAAGGCATCATTAAGGAAACTCGCCTATCAACAGCCACAAAGCCAATCGACCATCGACACTGTAAGAACCATCATTAATGCGTCAAAGAAGACATTGACACTTATAGAAGAAAATTTACTTGCCAAAGGACTTAACTTTTCCATCGCTCGTAAGAAGATACTCACTATCGATATCAATACTGTCATAGAAAGTCATCCTCTTCCACGACAAGACATCGACGAGTTCAGACATCAAGTAAGGACCATTATTGACAAACCTATTAAGCATACCTCTAACATAAGCAAGACAGAGGAAATCGCATTGAAAAATCTTCAAAAGGACAAATCAGTTAAAATCCTACTGGTAGATAAGGGCAATGCAACAGTGATTTCGAACACGGAAACCTATGATCAGAAAGTTGAAAAGGTACTTGCTAAAGGAAACTATAAACCCCTGCCAAAAGACCCGACGCAATCAATCGGGATTAAGGTTTATAGAACTTTAACAAGGTCTCAACACCACATTATAGCAAGCCTCCTCATCTATACGGACTTCCCAAAATTCACAAAGATGCAATGCTCTTACGCCCAATCACAAGTTCCAGAAATCTCCAACAAGCAATCTGCCTAAATTCCTTTTGATTCAACCTCTTGCAGACAAGACCGCTTCTTCAAGCAACATCAGAATTACAGTATATCGTAAACCCACTTATACAGGACAATATTTAAATCAAGGTTCAAATCATTCTGCTACAACCAAACATGGCATAATAAGAACTTTGTGTAACAGAGCCGTTCAAATTTGTAACAATTCTCATGACTTGGAAATTGAAATAAGAAACATTAAGAAGGAACTGCACCAGAATGTTTACAGCCTTAAACTTTTAACAGATACTATTTCTAAATTTTAGCAAACAGGGCAGAGATTACCAGATCAAAACCAGCAAAATGTGTTCCGTACAATTCCAACATTAATATTAAAAAAGATTTTAAATCTAATAATACAATTCGAAGCCTTTTTAGTAAAACAAAACCGGAGAACTTATGAGTTTGGTGAATCATACATAGGCGAAAGAAAAAGATCACTATCTGTTAGGCTTAAGGAACATCCGACGAATACAAGCTTTCGCCGAACATGCATGATCAAAACAACACCGAATGAAGTGAACAGAAGCAAAGCTTTTGCACAAGGAGTCACACTGAAAGAAACTAAAATTCCTTGAAGCTGCCTTTATTGGGCCGAATCAGGATATTTTAAAAACAAGTGTTGAAATTTCTGTATATAAGTACGTAGCCTTAGAAATAGATTGTAGTGTGCACCTGAAGACGATCAGAGATTGTACTGATAGAAATGTCGTGTAAAAATAAAATAGACATACACTTAGAAAACGAACCCACCATTCCTTTAAATTTATCATACAGAAATAAAAAAATGTCTTTTCTACGGCCTTTTTTATTCTAAGCTCGGATACAAACACCTGTCAGGCAGAGAAAAATCTGTTCTCTGCCTACCAATTCCTACATTGTACGATTTCTCTGTTTTACGATTTCTTTAATGTATATTTCTCTAAAGTTGGATTTCTACAAAATACGATTTAGCCAAAGTTTGTTTCTATACATAAGGATTCCTGTATTTTACTTTTCTTTATTTTTTGGGACCCCATTAGTTATGCCAAATAAAATTCAAAATAAATCAGAACTACTAATCAAAGCAATGTTTTACGCCTTAATTTAAATATCTCAATTAAAGCAGCACATTAAAGCGTTTACATGTTAATGAACGGCTTCACCTGCTGCTGCATTTGCAAAATCTTAATGTCGATCGATGAAATATTGTTTCTACTCGTGCCCATGTGGAGAAAATCAACATGAAATATTAAACATGTAGAAGGTATATGTTACTTGAGATTTAAACGAATATTGAAGGATCGGAAGTAAAACAACAGTAAAACAGTAAAATTTTAAAGGTTTCCTAGATATACGGGGTGTCCTAAAGATCCCAATGCACCCTAATATCTCCAGAATTAAAAGAGACAGAAAATTTCTTTTTGGATGCTAATTGCGCCGCCATTCATGAAGGAGGCGAAGCTAGGGCGGATACAATAATACCTTTTACAAAAATATCTAATATGTGACCGTTTTCTCTAACGGTTTTTACATGGAGATATTAGGGTGTACTCGAACTTTTGGGATACCCTGTATACTTATGTATCTACAGAATAAATAGATAAATAAACTTTTTTATATAGCAAAAAAAGATTTCGGTCCGTTTTTTACTCAAAATTAAAAATAAATAGCGGAAAATAGTAATATTGAAAAAATCTAATTATACTTGCCTAAAAATTAAGTCATTTCCGCCAGTTTTCACGAAAAAATCTTTTAAAAATATCGTCAAAATATCAAACTGTCAAGGAATAAAATGTCGCAACAATAAAGGTCACCGAATAAAAATGCACGTCGCCATGGAAACCACCATTGTTATTTCATTTACCAGCCGCCTTGATTTATATTGTAAAAATGGTGTGTTGCGAGAAGTGCTCTTCGTTCGAGATTTTTAAAAGTATTTTCCTGTTTTTCTTGGGTCTTTTGATAAAGGTATTAAAAAAAATAGTGTTACCAACTCGCTGCTAAACTGTGCTTTTTTAACACGCTTTCTTAAATACCTCGCTGCGCTCGTTATTTAAACCAACGCTTATAAAAAAGCACTATTTTAGTAACTAATTGTTAAAACTACTATTTTTTATAAAATTGGTGCCTACGGTTAAAAAGCTGGGATGAATCAGAATAATGGCTTTAGTGTATTTTTTATGACAGTTCAATTTTCTCTGAAGTTCTTATTTTTTAATTTCAAAAGTGGTGAAATGCTATTCTGATACCTTTTAGGGTTTTTAATAATATAAGAGTGAAGGGGGAAGCATGTTTTGGTTATAATATTATAAAACGGGACTATATTGGAGCTCTTCTGAATTAAATACCTAAATAATAATTTTGAAAATGAGCCGTTTGCGAGTTATGTTGGACAAGACGCATCTAAAACAAATACGCTTCAAACTTATTTATTTATTTTTAATGGTTAAAAAAGGGTTCGTTCGGTCATCAGAGGGTTTTTCCTTTTTCTGTCAGTGACCTTAGCTCAGGAAATGTCGAAGTGACGTTTAAAAAGGGTCATGTGATAATTATCAATTTTCATTAATCAAAACTTTCAATGGAATGGAAGGCACATTTTGTAAAAGCTAAGACACGGCTGGGAGTACTTTTTGATTTTTTGCTAAATAAACTAAAATTCGAAATATTTGAATCGTTGGCCTTCGAAAGATATTCACAGTGGGATTTACCAAGATCTAAAATAGTTTCCCCCACAGGTCTAAATATTTACACCTGTGGGGGGTACTATATTTTAAAACCAATTTTCAAAAGACAGTTACCCAAACAAAAAAGACACAAAGTAACTGATTATTTCGTATTGTTATTGCAAAATACCACCGAAAAACTGCTTTTTTTCTCAAAATATACCATATTTTGTCCAGAAAAACGCCATATTTGAAGCCCGTTTTAAGCACAAAAGATATATTTATGAGGGCACTAGGAGATAAAACAAACATAAGTGAAGGTCATTGATTATGCACGAAAACTGTTTCCAATCAAAAAATTTCAAAAAAACTGTACCTATGTACCTCAAAGCTGCAGTTTTCATCGGTAGTTCACTTATGGCCTTTTTATTATGTTCTACCAGAGAAACGGGCTCCGTCCCGTTCGTCAGGGAATGATTGTTGGATTCAGGTCTGTTTTTAGCCGCATTTTTTTACATGACCTCCTTTGATGACATATTTTTATTTGTGGTTTGCGATTGCGATGGGTTTGTGTTTGTAAAGTTTTTTCATACTTTCGGTAGATAAAACCCCTTTTAAATAAATACAAAGTTAATCTAATCCTTATTTTGTTAGGTTGGAGTTAGGGGTTTGGGAAACAACTTATTTAAATCTTATCTGACTGGGCGTGTGCAAAAGGTTAAGATTAACGATGTTTACAGCGATATTGCTGACGTACGCATTGGTGTGCCTCAAGGAACGGTACTCGGTCCAATTTTGTTTTTAATTTATGTGAATAGCCTCTTGCAATATCAGGACTTGGGAAAATTAATATGTTTCGCAGACGACACAGTTTTGCTAATAAGAGCAACATCATGGTTTCTGGCTTGCCAAAAAGCTGAAAAAGCATTACATAAAATTAGATGTTGGCTTGATGAAAACCAACTTACCTTAAATACAGATAAAACGGTTTTTATTGATTTTGCCATGAACTCAAGAGGACTTTCAGACATTGTTTCGCTTCGGCTACATGATCCTTCCTGTTCTTTAAAACCTAATGAATGTAACTGCGCTACGGAAATTAAACGAACTAGTTCCGTCAAGTATCTTGGTGTTTATATCGACAGATTTTTGAGGTGGGACGTACATATTAATTATGTAGCAACCAAGATTAAGAAAACAATTTTCAAATTTTACGAACTAAGAAATATTTTAACATTAAGTCTACTAAAATTGGTTTACTCTGCTTTGGTTGAGTCTTTCTTAAACTATGGTATTGTTTGTTGGGGTGCAGCTTCAGAATCTGCTCTTGAATCCTTGATCATTGCTCAAAAATATGTGCTAAAAGTCATGTTTTGTAAACCTAAGAGGTACCCAACTGATCAACTTTTTCAGGTATCTAAGCAACTTACTATCAGGGAACTGTTTTGCTATCGTCTTGTAATTTTTGCTGTAAAAAATCAACTCTTTCAAAGAATGGTTAAGCATTCGATAATAACTAGAGCAGTAAGTCGTACTGATTTTTACATACCGTTTCAAAATTTTAGCGTTACTCAAAGACATATAAACTACATAGGTCCTATTCTAATTAGTACTATTCC
Source organism: Oxystoma pomonae (assembly GCA_963921995.1). Lineage (NCBI taxonomy): Eukaryota > Metazoa > Arthropoda > Insecta > Coleoptera > Brentidae > Oxystoma > Oxystoma pomonae. Next base: position 93,066,288 of record OY998166.1, on the reverse strand, counting down.
TAATAACTTGTATAAACAAAAAGTTAAACAATTGCCTAAACTTAAAATCAAACTATGGATAAGAGACAATTTTCATACTATATCCAAAAAAATTTCCTGGCTATAAAACAAATTCAATATTTAATATATTTTTTTTTGTTACATATACTTTAAGTAATTGTATTATATTTTAGTCTACTATTGCTGAGCTAATGTCGCTAGTATAAGGATTAAATTTAGTTTTTTTTTGTATAATTTAGGAGACACACACATATCTCTGGATACATGCTGTTTTCTTAAATGACATACATTGTAAATTACGTTGTATTAATACTTAAATTAAATAAATAAAATAAATAAATAAAATAAATTTTATGATTACATATCAGAAGGATTTTATGACAGTGAGTATTAAACGCGAAAATCAATAAACAAGGGTAAGTTTTGATAAGAGTGACATATAAAGTCAATTTTAATTTTGTCAAACTATTTAGGTCCCCCTAGAGCCAAAAAAACTTCTTTTAAATTGAAATTTTCTTCTTAAATCCAACAAAAGGTTTTTACTAAATCCCACTGTCAAAGTTCAGCCAATTCTGATGTTTATTTGACTCCAAAAAGTATGGATAATATATGACCCGTTTTGAACATCACTTTGACATTTCCTGAGCTAAGGTCACTGTCAGGAAAAAAAATATCTACTCACAAACGGAAATCAAGAGCATGTCTGACAACCTTTATCACTTCATCAGTTTGGAGAACACTACTGCTTCCAAATGAAGCAATAGAAATAAAATGTTACACCAAAGTAAGTACCTATACCTACTTCTGCTAGTGAACTTGTCAATGCAAATGAAGAAACTGGCGCAGAACGTGAGCAGATAAGGCGGTTTGATGACTTTGCATGTGTTACGCGAATGAAGTGTTCCATGTTTCACCCACTCGGTCATTGATAACGTTGAATATGTGGCGCTGTTACGGTTTGTGAAGTGTCAATTAGTGGCAAAGAACGTTTTATTTTTCAACTGCGCCAGCCAAAGCGTTTTTAAATTTCCAAACGCAAACGTATCTGTAAACCGTTATCTTATCGTTACTATTTTCTTTGGAGACTTTAAGGTCGTAATTACAATCTGAGCAATTGTTTTTAGCAACACTGTACGGGAAATCAATTTAACTATGTCGACCTGATTTTTTTGCATTTCACGTCATTGAATTTGTTTTCCATGGCAACGCGGAGACTTTATTTATGTTTATCCACAGTGGGACACCAGAGATTTTTAGCACCGGGTCAAAAATTTGGGGTTAGGTTACTTATTTTGACTTTTCGCGTTCTGCGCCGCTAAAAAACCAACTAAAATGCTAAATAAAAGAAAACAATTTATTGCAGAATTACGTGCTAAAAAAACGCTATCCAACTACGTGTTGGGTGTAATTTTTAAGGTTGCATTTACAGGTGCATTTATAATTGAATTGGAAACACTCCCACTAGCTAAAACCGACAAGAGGTTAACTGAAAAGCATGCAGATTTAAAAATGAACTACTGGCGCTAGAAGAAATAATCGTATTATATTTTAAACAGGAGCATCAACGACTAGCAAGAGTCTTTCCAACCTCTAAATGGAGCTTTACTGACCTGTTTTGTTAGTACTTGAGTATCCGTGTATTTTTAAAACTGAGGTTCTAAAATATATCCTTTGCTCAGCGAGCCAGTAGAACAATGTTTTTGAAAACACATTTTTGAAAGATAAACATAGCCTCGAATGGTTTTCTGTCAGAAAACGTAAAAATACTCTTATGTCCCACTGCGGCCCGATTTAAAGTTTGTTGACAAAATACCTGCAATTACCATGGAGTCATATAAATTCTGCGGTCTATCGGCTAACACTTGAACTGCGTGTGTCTCCCAAATTCAATGAAGTGTGATTGATTGATCGGTTTTCTTTTCCGTTGTGCAAAAAGGAAACTTAGTTTTTATTTTTGCTAAAGCAAGGAAATATAAAAAGGAAAAATGTAATCCAGAGGAAATTGTGAGTATTTCTCAATTTTTTTTGTAAATCGGGTTTGTTCTAAACCGAAATTATTTTGAGGCTTTTGGGAGAGGTAACAGCATCAGAGCTTTTATTTTGAAGAAAAAATAATTGAGAATTTTGAAAAATCCTTCAGATATTTTTGTTAAGCATTTAAAAATGATCACCCCTGCAAAATTTCAGCTAATTCTGATGTTTCTTTCTCTGTGCACTCCGCCAAAAGATTAAAAAATGAAAGAACAAGGCGTTGCCAGTTGTACTTTTTTTACATAAAATCTGGGGAGAAACTATAGCCTTAAGCACATTTTGCGTTACTCACATATAACTATGAGATACTATAATGGCCAAAGTGTCGCAAAATGTGTAATAATAAAAACTTTGAAAAACAAGGAAAATAATGTAAAGATCACGTTGGCCATGGGCAAGGTCAAAGGCGAAAAATCTACTGCACATGCCGGACTTGACTTGGTTGGGAGCCGCGCCGTTCATGCCTCCTACGAAAGGTGGTCCTGTTACATTTTAGACTAGCGTCTATCCAGCATTCAAATTGGCTGAAGCCCCAGTCGCGTCCTTTAGAGTAGTCTCGCTGCCCAAAAGCACAGGGTAGATTTTTTAAGTCTCTTATTGACGTTTCCTCTATCCAAATTTGGCCAGCTGTCCATTTTTCAGATCCCGTAGTGTCAACCGTGCCCATTCTACCTTGTATTACTTCTACTCTTCACATGGAACTGAATATATTTTCAATACGATTCTCTTTTCGGTTTTCATACGTTTTGAACACAATTTGAGTTTTTAAAATTTGCCTGATAGATTTTGAGGTTAGTTTTTGCCAATTTTAGTTCTTTGTTGGTTTTTATAAAGCCAATAAGTCTACAGCACATTAATATAATTAAAATAAAGGTATACTACTTTTTGCAGAAATATTGGAAGTGCTAAAGGCTTCTTAATGGTGTAATTAGTCAATTCGTTACAAAAAAACGTCTTAAAAACGTTAATAAGATGTCTTATAGACGTGTTTTTTGGAACGTCTTTGTGTCGTTGGCTTTTATTCATCTCATAGACATCTTATTAATAATAACATGATACAAGTAAAACAGATATGATATCGCGCAGGAGTAGGCGCGGCTAACTGACGTCAACTGGTGAGAGACGTGAGAGATAACAGACACATTTTTATTACGAGTTGGTTGTTTGTTTACAATTAGTTTTAATAATTTTTCAGTGGAAAAAACTAACAAAATGTGGTGTCGATAATCAGAAAAAAGGTTATTCGCGTGACATCAAGTTTTTTAGACAAGAAAGTGGAAGGTATATGGAAGAAATTTTGTGGACGGGATAGAAACTTTTACGTGAATAATGCTCGAATTTGATAAAAATATTTTATTTATAATGATTATGAACGAAACCTTAAACACGAGTTGCTTGGGTATTTTATTTTACTACTTTTATTTTGTATAAAGCATGAAAAAAAACACAATTCTCATAAAAAGTAATTTTAGCTTACACATATACAGGGTGTCCTAATTGCCATGGGCCACTATTTCCATTTCAGTTTTAAAATGTAGTACTTTTTGACGGAAAACCATTCGTACCTGCAACCCCCTCCCCCATCCTAAATTGTTACTTTTGAAAAAAAAACATTCTTTTTAGATTCCTGACTTTGTTTTCTTTAGTTTGATACCCCACAACCCATACTTAGACAGATTAAAATATTTATCGGATACAGGGGGTGGTTACCCCCCGTTCAAATTTTTCAAAAATCTAAAAACATACATTGATTTAGAAATCTGTGAGTTGTTTGTACCCCCTTCAAAACAGACTTATCCCTATTTCTCAATACCCTGTCTGTGTTTTAAAAAATTCTGAAGCACGTCTTTACTAATTTTATTCTAGTCTATATACCAATTTTCAAACTTATGTTGCTTTTGTTTTTTGAGATATAGAAAAGGGTCAAATAATATAAAATGCTTTCTTGGTGAGCTCCTTCGTTATCAACCCAAACTATCCTCAAATTTTCATGTTTGTTTTTTTTTGTGAACTCTTTAAGTAGGTAGTTCGCAGTTTGAGCCACTAAAATCTCACCAGATGACGTCATGCGCGGATCTAGATGAATTTTGAACCGCTACGTATCATACCTTTTTTTTATTGTATCATGGTAATATAATAACTCCTTGGACTCGCGCAAGCTTTATACAGGGCCGGCTCTATGCCCCGTGCAGTGCGTGTCCCCGCACGGGGCGGCAAATACAAAGGAGCGGCCAAAGGGGCGTGATGTTTTTGATATTTTTTTCTTAAAAAAAGGTTAGAGAAATAAGAAGTGTCGTGTCTGGCCACGCAAAGCCTACCACCCCCGTGAAACGTCAAACATATTCTGTCTTCCATATATTAATTTTGTGTTTATATCTATTAATATTATAATTGCTTAACACTGGCAACAATGGTAACACGGCCGTCGCCCAGGACTATGAACCAGTCCTCCAAAAAATTGAGAAAAGCTATCAGAAGTCTTTAGAATAACATCACTAGACACATGACAAGAAATTGAAAAACCTAGCCGAAACAAAAAAGAACAAATCAGCAACATCAGTACATTGAATAAAGATAGATTGAATAAAGAGATTAAGTAAAAGCAGAGGAATTTAGATGGAAGATCAGAACAATTTTAGATAAAAAACCGAAATTAACACCGCAAGAAGAATCAGCCCTCAAGGGTCTTAAATCTGATCAGTTTATCAAAATTCTTCCTGCAGACAATGGAAATGCAACTGTAGTAATTGATGTCACCACGTAAAACCACAAAATTGAAGAGGCTCTACAAAAAATAAATTACAGAGAAATAACTCAGGACCCAAACGCCACCATAGAAAGAAAAGTCTACCAAACTTTCTACTAACAGAGAAGATATTTTAAGAACAGTGAAAGAAGCAAACTCACACCGTACTACAGCAAAACACCGCATATGTACGGACTGCCCAAAATTCATAAAGAAACCATGCCTCTTCGACCGATAACCAGTTCTCGCAATTCTCCGAATTATAATCCTGCTAAATATCTTCTGAAATCATCCAGCCTCTTCAAGGAAAGAACTTCGTAGACCTCCTTCGAGATATCAATCTACAATCTGCCGATCAGTTTGTTAGTTTTGACGTCGAACGTTTGTACACAAACTTTTGTTTTTTTTATTTTTCTGTAAAGATTTTATGGATGGCTATATGTGCCTACTGGCACCATTTATTTATGTATAGGGCTATTATCGATCGACCTCAGTTAAACGTTCACTTCCTACAATACCCAAAATCGGTACCCAGACGCGGTCGGACTGAAATAATGGCGTTTAGGAAAATGGTCCTTACCTAAAAGTTCATTCAAATTTTTATTTTTACCAGCAGTCTAAGTTTTGGCGGACTAATAAAACAAAACATTATTTTTCTCAACATTCCTACCGCGGCAGTGAAATTTTTTCCGTATTTCTTGAAAGCAAACTGTATCCTCTGTTGAATAGTCTTCCTAATAAACTAAATCATTCCCGAATGCGAATCTATCTTTCTGCCCTTAAAAAGACTCCCAACAAGGACAGGGGTGATAAAAGCAAGGAAGTGTGCCGAGAGATAGTATAATAGGGATGTGTAAAATATAGCGATAACTTCTGAAAAGGAAAGGAATTAGAGCCTGGATATATTATCTAAGAGTAGTAAAACTTTTGGGCTGTTTGGGGTTTATTCTTGCCTTGATTTCTGATAAAGGAACTTGCATTTTTCTTATCATCATGAGGTTCTCAAAATGTTACCCCTTCGTACAAGCAATGTTAATAAAAAAGAAAAAATAAAAAACAGGTTTATTAATAGCTATTTATTTATCTAGGTCATGAAGGAGACGTTTAACGCCCGGGGCGTGGAAATAAAAACACGAGCCGCCAGGCGAGGGTTTTTACACGCTGAGGGTGTGAAACGCATTTTATGACTGAGACACATACAATGTAAATACAATGTAAAAAATATTTTAAAATATTTTTCATTAGCAACAAGGTCATCATTACAAATAATGTTGCGTTTTAGTCGCTATTTTTACCGTTTTCCTTGTAAAATATTATGGAATTTGGAGAAAAAGAAATCCCTAGAGATATACTGGAGTCCGCTGAAGAGGCGAAGACAAATCTTTTGCCGGCCTAATCAAGAAAATCATACGAAAAAACCTGTAAAGATTATGTTTTGTGAATAGCGAGCTTTCCCTCAAAAAGGTAATGGTAACCGTAGATTATAAATTTAAAAAAGGGATTTATTCACCCTCACTAAATCCCTTTTTAAATTTATTAACTCCAGAGCTTAGGATATCTGTAAAAGTAATTATATCTGTCTCCGTAGAGACGCTTAATTTTCCTTCAAAATGAAGTTACATCTGCCGATTCTGCAATTTGACAGATGGTTGTCTTTTACATGAATCCTGTGTCATATTTTTCCATCATCATTTCATCTCCTAATTCCCAGCACCGTACTGATGAGCACCACAAGTGCGAAATCCGGATCTACGGTTACCATTACCTTTTTGAGGGAAAGCTCGCTATTCATTAATTTTGTTATTTATTCACCCTCACTAAATCCCTTTTTAAATTATGTTTTGTGGTGTACTGGTAAAAACATTCCGGAAAGCAACCTAATAATCGTAAAAAAAGTTACTTGCATACTTCAACAAAAAAGTGAAACAACACAAGCCGTCTTCTCTATGGTGTTATTATCGCATGTTGAATACCACCATTATTCTAAATCATAATTTAAAAAAAAAGTGTTGATATTAGTAAGTACCCAAAACTTATAGCATTTCTGAAGCGTAAGAGCATAGAAAAATCAAAAATTTTAAGCAAAGAAGAAATAGAAAGATTTTTAATAAATGCTCCTGACTAAGTATTTTTATTAATAAAGTTTCCTTAATTTTTGGAATATGTGGGGCGACCAGGCGCGAGGAACAATGCCACCTAGAGGTAAATGACAGTAGTTACCATCAAAGAAACAAAAACGAAAGTAGACCGCATGTTTATGGTAGTGGATGGGAAGGAAACCTTGCCAAGCTTTATTGGGCTCTTCAGAAAATATCAAGCTTTGAGATCATCCATCACAGAACACAACTATTCCAGATCTTCCACACACAGTAACCACAGCTGAAAGAGAACCAAACGAAAATCGCTAAGCAGCATTGCCATTGCCAGTTTCATCGAGAGTTCCATCATCCATAAATATGGCTAATTGCTCTGTTTGAATAGTTTTTTTACTATAGGTAATTTTATTGTTGCGTTCGTTTAATAAAAATTATTGAAACAAAAATTTGTATTTTTTCGTCTACAAATTCAAGAAGAGTATTACAAAAACCTATAGAATGACTGCTTTTCGGGCCTTAAAATTAGTTTTAACGCCCACGGGCGTTAAAGTACTGTTTAAACGACCACTGGCGTTAAAGTGCTTTATTAGGCTCTAAAACGCGGGGCTAAAGTGCACTTTAACGCCCGGTTGTGCATAAAAGTAGTTAAAAAAGGCAATTATTAACAAAAGAGCTAGCTAGCATTTAGAATTTATTAGCTTTAAGCCGTTCTGGAAATCTACAAGCAAGAGCCTAGCAATCTGACTTGAAGGTTGTGTAAAAGATATTGTAAAACAGTACAAAAATACTTAATAATATCGATTTTCTCAGAAAACGCAATTTGTTTAAATTTTTGAACCTACCTTTGAGTTATTTCTGGCGATAAAAAGGCTATAAAAAGACATTGTATTAAAGCTATTTTATTTTTCAAAAAGCAAATTGAAGAGAATAAAGTATTTTACTGTATAGTATACCAAACTGGGCGACCCACGCAGAAAATACCGGCTGCTTGGCCGCTGTGGTCAATAAAATATATATGTAGCGGTAAAATCCAAAAACTGCAGAATATTTTCAGCACTGCCGCATATGGTAAACATCATATGAAAAAAAAAATAATTTACCACGTTTTCAAAACCCACTGCTAACCGAAAAATGTAAGGCCATTGCCCGATATACAGGGTGTCTCGCTGTATTTTGACCCCCCGCTCCGTTAGCGCCGTTATTCAGTGGCGGTCCCAGTCATTTGAAAAGGGGGGGGGCGGTTTCGATACGAAAAAAAACTAGGATAAAAGCTTTTATGAGGAACATATCAATATATGCAAACAAAACTTAGTAACTAGAAGCGCGAATTTGGCCTCAATTCTTGGGGGGGGGGTTACTCAGATTTTAAAGTGTGTATTTTATAAATTTTTGATTTTAAATGTGTCAAAAATTTTTGAGAAAACTGCATTAAAAATGCAATTTTTGAGTCGAATTAAACTAAAATCGTGAATATCAACGGTATCATAACGCCGCAGGCAAAACTTTTTAAGAAAGTTGCACTAAAAATTCATTTTTTGATTTAAAATTAAACTAAAATTTTAAATATGTCAATGGTTTAAAAGCGCAGCAGGCGAATATTTTTTAAGAAAATAACATTACAAATGCCACTTTTCACACAAAATTAAACTAATAACTAAATATCGTCATGGCGCCGCAATTTATGTCCTACTTTTGAAAAATATCGCCACAATTGTTCATTGCGTCGAAAATGTTATCAGGTATATTTTGATTTAAGGTTTTGCCTACTTCTGAACAATATTGTTTCCAAATACTGACTTCACCAAATAAAAGTTCAAGAATTTCTGTTTGAAAGTTTGAGACAATGATCTGTTTGAAATTAACTCTGTGTTTCGGACTTTCATTGTCTATATTTTATTTATACACGACGTTTCAATCAGTACAATCTCTGATCGTCTTCAGGTGCAAACTACAATCAATTCCTAAGGCTACGTGCTTATATACTGTGAGAAATCACTCAACCTTGAAGTTTAAGAAGTTGGCTCCGCCCAAGGAGGGGCTTCCAAATATGTGGGATTTCAACACTTGGTTTACTGAAAATACCCTGATTCTGCCCAATAAAGGCAGCTTCAAGGAATTTTCGTTTCTGCCAGTGTGACTCCTTGCGCAAAACGTTTGCCTCTGCCCACTTCATTCGGTGTTGTTTTGACCATGCATGTTCGGCGATTCCTGATTTCGTTGTTTCACCTTTTTGGGTATTCGTCTGATGTTCCCTAAGCCTAGCAGGTAGTGGTCTTTTAGTTTCGCCTATGTATGATTCACCACACTCACAAGGAACTTGGTAAATGCATTCCTTATTTTGTTTGTCCTCCGGTTTTGTTTTACTAAGAAGGCTTCGAATTGTATTACTAGATTTAAAAGCTGTTTTAATATTAAAGTTTTTCGCTACTCTTCGAGTTTTCTCTGATACTCCTTTAACGTATGGAATTTTAAGGAATGCATTTGTCTGGTTTCGGTATTGTAATCTCTGTCCTGTTTGTTGAAATTTAGAAATAGTATCTGTTATAAGTTTAAGGCTGTAACCATTCTGCTACAGATCCTTCTTAATGTTTCTGATTTCGATTTTTAAGTCATGAGAATTGTTACAAATTTGAACGGCTCTGTTATACAAAGTTTTGATTGTGCCTCGTTTGGTTGTAGCAGAATGATTTGAACCTTGATTTAAATATTGTCCTGTGTGAGTGGGTTTACGATAGACTGTTGTTCTGATGTCGTTTTCTACTCGTGTCACAAGTACATCAAGAAAAGGAATTTGACAATTTTGCTCCAACTCCATTGTGAATTTAATGGTGGGTCTTATGTTATTTAGGTGGTGAAGAAATTCTGAAAGTTGTTGGTCATTTCTGGTCCAGACAATAAAAGTATCATCAACATATCTCAGCCAGAGCTTAGGTTTATATGTTGCGGTATCAACCGCGTGTGATTCGAACCACTCCATGTAAATATTGGCCACCACTGGCGAAAGCGATGAACCCAGACCGTCATCCTTAGCATAATACCTATCTTTCACTTGAAAATAAGAGTTATGTAGGCAGCACTCCATCACTCCCTCCAGCGGTAGGCTGGTACGTTCATAAAGGGATTCGTCATCAACCAGTCTCTTTCTAATAATATCTAGCGATTCCTTTATCGGGACATTGGTGTATAGACTTTCGACATCAAAACTGACAAGTCTATCCTCGGGTCCTAAAACAAAAGATTTAAGAATATTAACAAAATGGTTGGAATTTTCTACAAATGAAGGCGTCTTGCTTGCAAGAGGTTGAATAATTTTCAAAAGGAATTTAGACAGGTTGCTTGTTGGAGAATTTCTGGAACTTGTAATTGGGTCTAAGGGCATTGCATCTTTGTGAACTTTGGGAAGTCCGTATAGATGAGGAGGCTTGCTATGATGTGGTGTAAGTTGAGACCTTGTATTGTCCGGAATATATCTGAAATACTTTTTCAGAATTCTATAAACCTTACTTTCGATTGATTGCGTCGGATATTTTGGAAGAAGTTTATAGTTTCCTGTAGCAAGAACCTCTTCAACTTTTTGGTCATAGGTTTCCGTGTCCAAAATCAAGAATTTCTGTTTTGGATTAATCAAACAGTTTATAGTATTTGCAATTTGGAAACTACTTTAGTTAATTTTGCCTTGATTTTGGCTTCACGCATTGTATAAAACTTGGTATGAATATATTCCGGTCAAAAATACTTTTTTATGTCCGAAATGATTTTGTCTAAAACAGGTTTATAAATAAAGAAACACTATAATACTGTTCTGTATTTCCAATCTCGTGGTTTTCGCGGTAAGTACTTCATGCGTTTGTTTATTCTTGGTGTGACGAATTGAAGGTCAAACTGTCCCAAAATACTGTGGAAGGATTCTAGAATGTCTTTAAAAGAGGGTTGGCTACCCAGTGAGTAACCCACTCACATAAAAAACCCGTAGGTTTTTTTAAAAGTGGGTTTTTTCATTATTAATAAAATAAATAAACGTAAAAAGGTATATTATTACCAATCGTTTTAATCTGATCGTAAGATTCGATAAACTTTGACTAGTTGCATAGTGTTTTCTAATCCCAACAATTTCCTATTTTATTATTCCAAATAAGACCTAAAAAATATCTTTCAATGGATGCTGCACTAGCTGGGCAACAATGCAAATTATAAAAAAAAAAACGATTCTGGTTCAATATTTGCAAACTGTACATTTATTACTGATGGATGAAAAACCTTAGTCCATTCTAAGGCACTCTTTCTACCGCTACTCTTAGGCAGTTTCCTGTTAAAAAAATGGTTTAGAGTTAACAACCTCGAAAAAAACGAAAACTTGAATCGTATAGTATCATATCATACTAGGTAAGCAGGTACTTACACTGTAGTAAATACAGAAACTCCAAAAATAATTTTCCGTAGGTTTGTTTACATTAAGAAAAGATAATATGAACATCGAATCCGCATAAAGCGCTGGTTAAACTAAACCATTTATTAACAAACAAACAAACTGTCTATATCTGTATTCCACCTATTTGTATGACGTATTTTATAGTTGATAAACGATCTCGAGAATAAGTCCTAATTTTAAAGAAGAACTACAATCTGTATATAATTTAAAAAGAAAACCATAAACCATTTTACATAAAAAACCCGAATTTTTTTCCAACCCTGCTTTAAAGGAACGTTCTGCAATTTCTCGTTTTTTCTCCAAAGACTTCAGAGTTACCACCAGCATCTTTGTTGTCTACTTTTTTCTGTAGCAAAGGGGCCCCCCGCCCCCCCTGGGACCGCCACTTGCCAAACTTGCATTACTGTTTGCATGCTTTAACAGTTACCTGTCTTAAGTAGCTAAATATTGCAAATGTCAAATTTTGACACCAAGTTTGTTATGTGTTTGTATATTGTTAAATGTTTGAATCGCCCTTTCCCTCCGAATTTCAAAAATACCAAACACTTTACTTCTATCTATATTAGTTTGCAAGAAAAATGCATAAATCCTCACCATAAGCATAATGTGGTAGAGAGAGATTAAAGCTTACATTATTCTCTCTCTCTCTACCACATTGGCCTTATGGTAAGGATTTTGTAATTTTTCTCGCAAACTAATATAGATAGAGGTAACATATTTGGTATATTTGGGATCAGAAAGAAACGGCCGATTCAAAAATTTTATAAAATACGGGGTGTTTCGTTTAAAATAACAAACTTGGTGTAAAAATGTCTTGCAAAGTCCAGGGTACGGAATGCCTCAAAAAGAGCATTTGTATGCCCAACATTTATGCAAAAATTTCAAAAATAAATAAAGTCTACTAATACCTAGCAAATAGATTTTCTTTGAAAAAAGTCATAGATTGACCTAAACTAAAAGGGAAATCCAATTTTCTATTGATACGAAATTAAGAGAAACACTAGAAAACACTTACAGTGGGATTTACTAAGATGTGGGGGGTACTAAATTTTAAAACCAAATTTTAAAAAACACTTACTCATACAGAAAAGACACAAAGTTATTCATTATTTTGTATTATTATTGCAAAATACCATTGAAAAACAGCTTTTTTTTCTAAAAATATACCATATTTTAGAAGAAAGCATTAAAACTAATTTTTTTTGACAGGCTTCAAAATGGCATATGTTGAATACGCCAAAAAATTGGCACATAATAGCTTCATCATCTGTGTTTGAGGTTATAAAGTTGGTGATTTTTTAGATCATCTCAGGGGGGTGGTTTAAATTTATAGCCCCCAGAAAGGATTGTTTTTGTGGCAATTGGTAATAAGTTCGTTTAAAATTTCTCTAAGTAACCCTTTTTACAAGAAGTAATTTACCGTATTTAATATCCCAAGTTGTTTATTAATCAATAAAACACCTCCAATTTTGTTCAGAAAAACGCCATATTTTCAACCCGTTTTCAGCACAAAAAATATATTTATGAGGGCACTACGAGGCAAAACAAACATAAGTGAAGGTCACTGATTATGCACGAAACATATACCAAACAAAAAAACCCAAAACATCTATATTAATTTATTTACAAACTGAAAGTAAAACATTGAGGATATCTAAGAGCTCAATCAAAATAACTTTCCTTACTCAAAGCCCCCTCATTTTAAAGCTGTAGCTTTCATCAGTAGAGGTTGGTGCAAGCCAAGGTGCAAGCAGAGGTAAAAGATCCGAACTCGCTGTTTGATCGCAGCGTTAATATTTTTAAACTGACATTTCGACAGTGACAGAAATGTAAAAAAAAACTTGCATTTAAGTTTTTTAATACATTACTCCTTATTTTATTATCACCCATCTAAATCGTTGTGTAACATCAAGTATTAATTGGAAAAATCAATTATCAAGGGTAAATTTTAATTAGAGTGACATATAACCTCAATTTTAATTTGTTCTACAGAGTGTTTACTATTTAAACCCCGCGTGGGTTTCAATTTTTAAATTTTCTTTCTTTCTAAATTGAAACTTTCTTCTTAAATCCAACAAAAGATTGTGTTGGATGATTATTCAATAAATAAATTTATTAAAATTCTTCTTATAATTCAAATTGTGTGCAAAACTCAAGGAGGGTTGGTTTAAAATGCTTAAAACCAAAAATTTCACTTAAACTTAGGACCGTTCTAAAATAGACTAAACTCTTTTAGTAAATCCCACCGTCAAATTTTTTTTACGGTAATGTCCACTCTGTATTAAAAGAAAACAAAAATATTAAGCCAAACCTAAATTTTCGCTCTCAGATGGTTGTCGGTCGCTTTCACTACTGACGCAACCGACGCGCAGCGCCAGCCCGGTAGACTCTTCGTCCATTAATTATTTCCAAGCTCCATTGGGAGAGTTATGCAAGGTTATGCAAGGGCAGGGCCGTTATATTATCTGAATAATCTCATTATATATATATATGTTGACCGCAGACCCATGAGGTAATTCATTAATCAAACATAAAAAGAAAAGCGGGCCCAGATCAAATCCCTAAGGGACCCCATTCATATATTCATATGACACACTTAAACGCAAGAGGTCGACAGAAACTACAAAGCTATCCAATTGTTTAAGCAAGACGTCATAGTCACTCGGTCAAACGCTTTCGAAAAATCTGTAAAAATTACCTCAACCTGTTCATTGTTCTCGACAGCTTCAATAATAAAATCAATAAAAATCCTGTTAAATTGGTTTCTTGGGCAGAAACCCGTGTTGATTGGGGTTAAGCTTGTAAAAAATGGATTCAATGGCAACCGGTCTGTTATTGCTAATTTCACATTTTTTCCATTTTTAAAAGTAGGACATATTTTTTCCAGATTGCGGGGTATGTATGCGTCTGTAAAATCAGATTAAAAATAGTTTCTAGTGGAGTTAAAAGCTGATTTATACATGCCTTAAAGATATATGATGGCATCTTATCTGAGCCAACGGATTTTTTTGGCTTCATTTTTTTTTGAGGCCTCTAGAATGTTTGACTTCGAAATGGTCTCGATGGTTAGTGTAGTTCAGGTTCAGTTCAGTTAGTATAAGTAGTGTTAGTTTTTGAGTAAGTGTGCAAAATTTCGTGTCTCTAGCAACTCCGTTTGGACTCCATCACTGAACTTGTTTTACAAGCGCAGACAAATCAGGTAGTAAGCGAGTAAGCAAGGGTTTTTTTTGAAGGCATTAAAATGCCAAGAACTTTAAGTATGCTGATATTAAATATCTTTTCTATGGGATCCAATTTAATTTTAATTAAGCAATGCCAATATTATAAGGCAATTTATCTTTTAGAATCTAATTAATCGTTCCCCAGAAAGTAATTAGGACTCAATGTCAACGATATGAAACCCTTTTTCATCCCCTTTTAAAATGGGGATATAACCTCGGGGTATAGTCAGTGGCCGGCAATACCGAAATCCCAATCAGGACACTGAATCACTAGTAAGATACATAATCAAATAATTTTTGCAAAATTAATTATACGTATTAGACCTCTTGTTGTTTAAGTGCCCATGCTCTCTTCAAACCTTGGCTATCATTATCATTTTTGACAGTTGTTTTTCCAGAGCCACACGGTCCTTAACTAAAAAGCCAACAGATTTTGTTTTAGTATCCTTTGTTCTACTTTCGGTGCCATATTGTGACCTATCTGACAGAAAATTATTTAAAAAAACACAAAAAATCCTGGAAAATTTTGAGTTCTAAACCGTTTTGTGGACTATTACGATTACTCAATCGATTTTTGAAGAAAAGTTTTTTACCAATTTTCATGTTTCGACCCCACTGAAACTAACAAACCGTAATTGCATTAATTTCTTTACTAAGAATAATTCACAATACTCCTCGCCTATTTTCTCTGTATCTCAGACACTATTGGTGGGATGATGTTTCGGCTTATTAGGACCTCGATATCTGCAGTATACCAAAGTTTAAAGCAAATCCCACTGGCAGACATCCTCCATAAGATTCGGGAAAAGTCCTTTTTGTTGGAGGATGGTTTTTTTACACTGATTTCTTATCATTATTTTACTCAAGTGTCGGAGATTTAGTGTTTGATTCTTCCCTATCAGTAACCTTAAAGTCGATCAGGGAACTGCATAAATGAAGCAAAATTGCTCTCGCGGCAACTTTATTCCGCAAAAACCCTCAATTTTGCAATCAGGCTTCGTCACATCGGTCTTGTCGAAGACTCACAGTATGAAGTGAAGGAATAATATCTGCATGGGTGGTATATGGAACATTGTTGCCAATGGAGGGGAGGATGTACGAACTATATATTATAATAATGTTTATAATATGACCTCAGCTTTAGCTTTTTAGTCCAACATACTAATATGGTATTAAAATCGTGAAATTTTGACTTTTCTTCATTTTATCAAAAATTAGTAACTAAGGTTCCAAAACACCTTAATCGACGAAAAAAACACTGTCTGTTGGTCTGTTGTCTGTCTGTATACACGATAACTCAAGAACGCCTTAATCAATTTTTAACGAAATTTGGTACAAAAATCCTCTATCAGCTGACCATAAACTGAATAACTTTTGGGTAGGGTGGTGGGGGGTTGAAGGGGGAAAAAGCGAGATAAAATATTTAAAAATATTGTAACTTTAGAATAAAAGTAAGTAGCGATATACGGTTTTCAGATATAAGTTTCCTTGAATATGAAGTATATATTTTGTTATATAGTCCAAATTCGTGGGAGCATTAGTTTCCGAGTTATTTGAAAAAACGTTAAAATATATACAAAAAATCATAACTGTAGAAGTAAAGCAGCTATTGATATGCGGTTTTCAGATTTTGGTTTTCGTAAATATTACCCAAAAATTTTGTTATAACGTTCAAATCTCTCAAAGCTACAGTTTTCGAGATATTTTCATTTCCTTTCAACATAAAATAATTGATTGTATGGTGGACTACCCGTGCTCAATTACAGAAAAGTCGGATTTTGATATTAAATTGTTTTCTATTCCTCTTTAAACCGTATCAAAAAGTTTTCAAAATATTCAAAATAGCAAAATTTCAACCCACTGTTACTTAGGTATGTCTCAGAAACGAAGTATGATAACCCTATAAATAATTTTAAAGGGGATTATTGAGAAATAGAGACTTTCCAGAGATTAATTGTTTATATTTTGGTATTTATTATTTAAACATTTTTTTGTTTATCAGAAATAGTTCTACATGAAAAGTGTAACTAATTATTAAATGTACCTAACTAAAAGTACGATTATATCTAAAGATAAACAATTAATACTTACTTAGTAAAAATGTAAACATTTTAAGTAAAAATGCTTTATCAGGTTTGGGTTAGATAATTTTTTTCCTGGGGGTTTTTATTAAGGCGATTTCCTTCCGAGTTTTTTTTCAGGGTCCTTTTAGATTCCTATTAATCTAATACTTAAAAATTAGTAAAATGTTCCCTCTGGTATTGGTATTTTTAAAGCAAATTTTATGATATAAAATACCATTAAATGTTAGGGTTAGTTTTGTTTAAATTTTATGGGTTCTCCCTAAAGTTACCCCACTTTCCCGCCGTAAGAATTGCAAAGTATTTTCCCCATAAACACACATACAAATAAATGTTTTTTTTTTCAAGGATATTTCAACTTTCAGGCAAAAGAAAAGAGAAAGTAGGGGAAGTAAGGTTGTGACAAAAATTGTTTATTTAAGCCCATTGTTGACAACAAAAAAAATACAACATTCTGATTGTTTAATGTTGATTTTGCTAATTATCAAACTGGCAAACACTGCCATGTACGATCTCCAAACTTAAACATCAATGTCAAATTTATCAAACCCATGGCTAAAAAAGTATTTTCGTGCCGTGTTGGGTTTCAAATTCGCACCAAAACTGTACTATTTAGCCAAAATACTAAACATTCAATACGAAATTAAGCGGACAATATGGAGTTAATTTTTGTATATTATTGACAATATCGGCAACGCAGGGGTGGTGAAATTCGTCCGAACCGGACAATAATATCTCATTACCGGGCTAGGTCGACTTTCCGGCCTCGGAGAATGAGCACAATCAACGTCCATTTACATCCACTATTTACCTGTTAATTTAGCCACTTTTTAGAAGCATTTTCATTGGTAAAACTAGTGTGCCACTCGTAGTGCACTAACACTGGCTTGGAGCTGTCAACAAAATGCGTCAGCGCAGTTTGAATAAAACATGAAGTATTAGGTAAGCACAACGATATGTGTTTCGCGCATAAACACTGTAACTACCCTTGTGCACACATTTTTGCCCATAAAAAATTGATATTAGTTGCGATCATATACCTATTATGGCCTAAATACGCTCCCTACTTTCTCCCTTATTTATCTTCCTTTTTCTTCTTATTATCTGCTTTGGCTTATGCTATTCTATATATGCGCCGCGCTAGCTTCATAGGCTAAAATCCGAAGCCACGATGGCAGCATTGGTGTTTGACAGAAGTAATTCGGTGTTTTTCATGTATTTGTTTACTTTTTTGAAAAATTCTAGATTTTTGTATTTTTTGAAGAAGAAACATAAGTAGAAGTTTTACTGCAGCTTTCCTAAACAAAAAAGTTTTTTTTTTAATTTTTAATAATAAAAAATACGCGCAGCAAAAATCAAAACACGAAATCAAAACAAATAAACAACAAACATCAACTCTTTATTGACAAAAAAACAATATCTAAGTACATACGAAACTCAAAAGAAACCTAAAAAGTAGGGTAATGAATGATTTAACTCTTGAATCGCCTCCCAATACATCCTTTATAAACAGAAGCGATCCAAGAGTTCATCATACTTCCTTCTCTTCAAGGACTCTCCCAGTTTACAAAGCTTCCCTGCTGTTTTTGATGATAAATGAATTTAAGGCTGACCCAAAGTATCTTTGCATGTTACATCCCAGTGGAGAGGTTTGCCAGACTTACATAAAAATCTGGTTGTTCCGTCCGCCCGTTTTCCGTCGCTCCGACACACTCCAACTGGCTCGAGAACCGAAGGAAATCTCGCAGAAGCTAGAGCCCGTTGAAGAATGACATTTAACGTGCTGTGGCGAGCCATTCTTCCTGCACTCTTGTGACAGCTCAGGCCGTGATAGCCATAAATATCTACTGTTTGGCCACAAGAGTTGCAGTCGTGAGACTCGTAAACAAGAAAGTCTAGCCTTAAAGCAACGGAAAGACGAAAGGTCTGATTATCCAGAAGAGTACCCAAAGGAGAAGATGGGAGAGCATTAAGCCAAGCATTACTTTCTGGCTCTTAAAGAGCGAGATATCTAGCCTTTGATCTTAAATCATCGCAGTCCAAAAGAACACGTCGCACCAGTTTCCCGGAGGTCACCTTGTCAAACTCTTTTTGAGAAGTTGGAGGAATATCTGGGATAGATTGGATATTTGAGATTTTCATCCAATTGTCTAGGGCCGCACCATATCCTAAATCTTTACAAGAATTGTTTTTTTCTGGAAGGATGAGAGTTACTAAACTACTTGAATTTTGAAAAAGTCTTACGAACGCCAAGTCCTTCGCCTTGATTGAAGACGTATGACGTAGGCCACGAAACCGGACGAAACTGACCGAAAACCCTCGGAGCCAAGCCAATGTGTTTTTATTAGATAAATGTTGCTTACAAGTTTGGTCTGGGTAAGGCGTATATTAAAAATAATAGGTATACAGTTGTGATGGAATGCAGCAGTTACTTCAAATATTATACGTAACGCCCTTTTTGTCCAATTTCGACCACCACCCTGTGTAATACCTTAACAAAATTGCGTTATGTAACGGTGTGACAAACCCCCTCCCTCTTATGTGTAATGTTTTGTAGCCCTTTCACTAAACTGTATACTTCTTCTTCTTCTTCTTCTTCTTCTTCTTCTTCTTCTTCTTCTTCTTCTTCTTCTTCTTCTTCAAGTGCCAGTCTCTCTTCGAACGTTGGCTATCATCAGCGCGATCCGTATCCTGTCCACTGCTTTTCGGAAAAGTGTCATAGTACCAACACCATGCCATTAACTAAGATTTTTAAGTCATGATATCTGTCTACGACCCGGACCTCTTATGCTTTCAATTTTGCCTTGCCTATTATCAATTTTAAAAGTTTATATTTGTTATTTCTTAAAATATAGCCGAAATATTCAAGTTTTCGTTTTTTGATAATAAATAAAACTTCAAGATCTTTATTCATTCTATGCAAAACATTCACATTAGTTACTCTGTCCATCTAAGATATCCTTAGTATTCTACGATAACACCACATCTCGAATTCCTTTAACTTTTTGCACGTGTCCATGCTTCGCATGCCAAACATAACACCATATCACACGAATTCGGAGAGTGGTATTAAGATCGCGACTACACAACACTGATATTTTAATTCTTGCACGAACTTCTTGCATGTTATCCCAGTTCTCATTGAGGGGACAACCCAAGTAATTGTATGAATCCACGCGTTCGACTTGCTGCCCATTTACTTCTTACATACCTATGGTGTTCTTTTCCTTCGATATGCCATCCATTTTGTTTTTCCAACATTTAAGTTAAGCCCGAATTGCGAACTTTTGGCAGCAATTTGATTCAACAACTCTTGCAGGCCTTCCACCGTGTTGATTTTTATGCCGTTGAAGGTCAGACCCTCATCGCAGTTTTAAAGTACATTATCTATTATTTTGTTACTATGGATATTAAACCACAGCGGAGATAATATACAACCTTGGCGTACACCTCTTCTTATTTGGACTTCTTCGGACAGTTGGCCATCTTGGCCTTTATTTGAGCAGCCTGATTCCCGTATAGATTAGCGATTATCTTTAGATCTCGGTCATCTAGTCCAACTTCTTTCGGAGATTCTATGAGCTTTTCATGTTGGACTCGATCAAACGCTTTCTCATAATCTATGAAACAGGCATAATAGCACCGACACATCCCTAGACCGATGAACTAAGACTTGAATGCCAAACAGGTCCTCTCTTGTCCCGAACCCACCACGAAATCCAAACTGCCCATAAAGGATTCGCATTTTCCATAAATTCTTTTATGGATAATCTTTAAAAATATTTTTAACATATGGCTGATTAGGCAGCAATCACTGTGTAACAAAGGTTGATTTTAGCCAGTCATCAGGGATTTTACCGCTGCGATAATCAAGTTAAAAAATTTGACCAGCGTATTTAACGAATCTTTGTTTTTTGTTATTATTATTGAGTATACGGCCCCTAGTAACTCGTTTGGGTACTTCCTGTGACCATACCAATGACCAAGGTCAAGACTGATAAAAAGTATAAAAATTTACGATTGCTTTTTACCGTAAACTCTGGTTACCTAGCAGAAAGTATAGGAGCGGAGTTCGTTCCAAAATCACAGCTACTAGTTCAGAATACTTGTTTTTTTCCATCATAAAGGAAATTCCTAATGGGACTAAAAGCTCCCGCTGTTCACCAGCAGGAGATGTTTCAAAAGGAACTTGAGTCGCATTCCTCCTATCCTTTTTATGGTTTTGAACTAAAGCGAGATAGGAAACAATTTATAAAGTTTAGGATGAGTTGAAAGATTAAAATGATTTTTATTTTTTTTTCAGTTTTTTATTAATAAATTTTTTAGTAGTCTACAATTTTTGTTATAAAAATTGTAGAATCTAATATTATTTCTGTCTCTGATGAGTCCAATGCCTCATGGAGAATCCAGACACCTACAGACCGCTTTCATCCTTATTAGGAATCATCAGAGAGTCATAGGATTATTCCTGGCAGTTGAAGCTACACAGGCGACCATGCACATCTCTCAAATTTAAAACAAAAAGTTCGTAATCCGCGAAGACGTGGTACTTGTGACCGCCACCTGTCGAATAAACTGAGAACAAAAAACATCAAAATGGAAAATTGCAGGAGACCGTAAAAACAGAAATCTGCACTTTTCAGCCGGTGATAGGATAAAAACCTGTAAAATATAAGGTCACTGTAACATGACTCTTAAAAAGAGGTAACGTTCGCAGCAGCACCATCTTCAATTGGAGCTTTATACTACGTGCTCCTAATTTTAAGGCATCAGCAAACAATCGCTCCGGAGGGGGCTTGTTGCGCAGAACTAAAAAATAAACAAAAAGTTAATATCTGTGTAGCTTGAACTGCCAGATACAATCCTTTGACTCCCTGATAAGGATGAAACTGGTCTGTAGGTGTCTGGATTCTCCATTAGACATTGGAGACCTGGGGGTAATGAAGTGAGAAACAAAAACGCTTTATCCGATATGCCAAGTGTTACTTTTAATAATTGTTTTGTCCCTGATTTTAAGAATAGCTACGCAGGTATGTAAATTTAAAGGTAAATTTACATTCTTTTTGTAAAATTACACTCAGGAAGTAATTTTACGTTAGGTATCTACTAGGGCCACACGGTAACCAATATGTAAACTCACTAATCTTTTAATCATTGATACATTGAATATTTTTAAAAGAAATTGTTCTTGGCCTTAAACCATATACCCACATAACATTGGAGGAATATTCATGTTGTAGGAATATTCTCTCAAAGGGACTTTTTGAATATTCTATTGCGAATATGACAAGAATGGTCCAGACCTATTTTTTGTTGAATATTCTTTAAAAGTTTATGATAGTTATATTTCTTTGGTAATAAAATAATAATATTCCTATGATAATGTGATTATCAAGATATTTTTATGAATATTCCCAAAAAGAACATTTTTGTCAGGATTTTGGCATGTTTGCTGAAAATATTACTATCTTGTGAAAACTACGCGATTTACATGATTTATAATTGTAATTTAGTTTAATGTCATCTATTGTAGGTATAACAGGTAATATTATTATACATATAAGAGAGCAAAAAATGATTGGACAATCTTTTGATAACTAACCTCAAGTAGTAAATCAACATGATGGTGATACATTGATATATCTATATCCATAGGCCATAGGCCACTCCTTAATTGCACTTTAGTGGAAGAGTAATGCATGTTTGGTGGATATGGTGGATATGGTGGATATTCATGTGGAATATATCCACTGCATATCTAGGATACCCATCTCGTGGCCATCTGGACTTGTTTTGATTCACAAAATCATATACATGCAATATTTGCTATGTGGGATATTATAGTCAGTGCTCAGGTATATTACTATAATTCTTTTAAAAAAACATTCTTATCATATTATAGTCATGTTTCACGTCACGTTTCTATCATATTTAAATCACCTGTATGAGCTAGAACGTAACTTATTATCGGCATGTGTTAGTAATTTTGATGGATACCACTATTAGATTCCCTGGAGTCCTGGGCAGGTCATAGACTTTATTTCATCAAAATTGTTTAACGGGAACAAAAGTTACAATCATTCAAAGCCAGACAATTGTAGTAAAATAAAACTGTCGAGTTGTTTTTCTTTAAAAAAAATATTATTAAAAGCTCGAAATTATTTTTTTTATGCAAGGGTGTGCAAATTACTTACTTGGGCACTTGTGTGTTTTTTGATATTTCGGCCAATGGTGGATGTTGGTTGTCTCTACTAATGTATAATTTTTTGACTTTGCTAATGTAGCAACCATTTTTTAAAATTTCTTATTTATTTTCTATCACACAGTTTACACGGGCCTCTTAAAGCGTTTTTATATAAGACCGATTTGAAAATGTTGTCGTATAAACTCCAGTAAAGCCGTTTTAGAAACTAAATCGATTTTATTTAAAAACAATTTAATAGAGCGGTTTATCGCTTTAAAACCGATTTAAGGGTGGGTATAAACACTTTAAAAAAGCTTTAGCGCTTATGTTCCAACCTGAAGAAATACTAAGCACTGGTTTTACCGAAACATCTGTTATTAACTTAGTTGTTTTAGTTATTTTATTTGTTTTCTATAGAAGGACTCGGAGAAAGCGATTTTATTTAAAACCGACCGTCCTTATATAAAACCGCTTTTAGGCGTGTATAAACCTAGTAAGTGCTTCTACCGCACTCAAAGTTTAACCGAACTCCGCTCTGCGTCGTCTCGTCCAACGTCTTTTGCGTGCGGGAAAGTATCACTTTGCGCACTTCGTACTGAACCTTACTTTTTTAATAAAAGCACCATGAATTTATAAACTTGGCCTATATCATTTTTACTTAAATTGTGATTTAGCGTTTTTTTTGTTGGATGAAAAGTGGCAGGCACATATTTTTGGGTAAATTATAATCACGGTTGGTCTAGAGAGGGGTTTTAAGAAGAAAAATATATAATCTTTAAAACTACCATTTACCGTAAAAAGTAAAATCCCCTATGTAGCACTTTTCTGGGGGGTTATTTATTACTTTACTCATTTTCGAGATATTGGCTTTCAAAATGTCAAAAATTCAATTTTTGAAGGCCCATATCTTAGAAAATAAAAAAGATATCTCTATTGTATTTATTATCGATTTTGAGGATATCTTAAGAGCAAATAAAAAAAGATAACAGTTTGACGTTTGCATATTCTTATTTACAGTTTGTTGATTTTCCATGATTTTAACGATATTATTCCAAAAATATGAAGTAGAAGGTCAAATTGTCAAACTGTTGTCCTTTTTTATTTCCTCGTGAAAAATCCCTAAAGTCAGTATTGAACACAATAGAGATATTTTCTTTAGTTTCTAAGATATTGTCCTTTAAAATTTAATTTTTTACATTTTAAAAGCCAATATCTCGAAAACTAGTAAAGTAACCTTGTGATATGGGGTACCATTGGAAAGAGAATTTCAGCGAGAATTCAAATATGAAGTCAAAATAGAAAGTTGTCTTTTAAGATTTTCAGTATATTTTCCAAAAATATCCCCCCAGAAAAGGGATACATAGGGGATTTTATTTTTTACGTTATATGGTAGTTGGCGATGTATCCAAAACAAAAATCTATGTTTTAAAGATTATATATTTTTTCCTTAAAACCCCTCTCTAGACCAACTGTGATAATGTAAAGCTGACTGAACGAAACGTATTCAAAAGTGAACGCAAATCCGCTAGTCACACGCTCTGTGGCAGAGATCATTATGACCCCCATTCAAGCCAGTTCACAATTCTTCATCATTTGCGTATTTCACTTGTCATTTGGACGTATTGTCGTCGCCGACGGACCCGACCGTCATCAACATCTAATTCACGAAATGGCCCAAATTTTGCATGGTCCGGTTTGACTTCTATATATAGCTCTAAAAAAAAGATAGAATGCCTACATTCAGAATATTCTGTCCAGTTTTGTGAATATACATATTAAAACTGGTCCGGAGAAGATTGATTAAATATTTAGATGTCTACCAAACATCTAAAAAATGTTTTTCTAAATGACTATTTGTTAAAGTGACGAGTATTTGACAAATTACATATGTTTGACCTTCTATTTCGAGTCTAGATATCGAAATAAAAAGAACCCGGTAAAATTGAGACAGAATTTTACAACAGCCCAAATTAAACAGATTCATTTAAGAACTCTGAATCGTCTTCCAACAGTCTATCAGTCAATCGAGAAGCCGAGGAACGTCAACAAGTATCAGAGACGAATTAGGACAGTCGATTGTTTTTATCAGTGAACGCACCGGTCAATGTACAAACGCGCCCGTGTCAATCAGTTTGTCAAAAGCAGCCTTGGTGAAACTAGGGTCAGTTTTTAAATCCACCGGTGGATGCGCCGGTGGATTAAAAAACAATAGAGTTCGCAAAAATTTATGTTGTCCACCGATAGAGTTTTTAAATCTCTGATGGATTCACCGATTGTTACCCCAAAGGTTGGTGGAAAGGTTTGATGGATGATATAACCTACAAAACTAGCAGCTGAGTTTTTTTTTAATCATGAGAGTTTATTTTTTTTGTGAAACTGGATTTAATTTTAACTTTACGATGACAAAGACATGCTAAAATTGAGGGTAGGCAACATCGTAGCCAAATTTGATTTAATGGACTTTAAATCCCATAATCCATGTCGTGTCTTTTTAAATAAAAAAAAATTAGCTTCTAGTATCTATCGATTGCGTTCTTACTTTTTTTCGGTGGAACATTTGACATCCACCGGTGCTGACGTCACTCCACCAATTTCAACAAACTGATGCAATCGAAGTCATCAAGTCGGTCAATTTCAGTGGACTTTAAAAGCAACTCATCTGTTACATTAACATAGTATTTACGTAAATCTAAAGTAAACAACTTTTCATAAAATTTATGTAATATTTACATAACATAGTAGTAGTAGTAACTAGGGGGCGGCCCAAGACCTGGCAAGCAGACCCAATCGGTTCCTTCTTACCTTACCCCAGGCCAGCCCCCTAATCCACCACTTGAACCGCTTGTACGATAGTGGTCTCCCCGGGCCTTCCTATTCTCTTCACGAAGTCCAGTACTTTGGCCCACTTGAGAGCTCGTAGGTCCTCTGCACCCAGGTGCCGAGATGTCTCCTCCGCCCTCCCTCGGGTATTGCAGATAGAGTCATTCCCGATCCCGATGCGAGTGAGATGCTTACTGAGTCGGTTGTGGCCGGTCAGTAACTCTGTCAGTAGTCCAATATCTTTTCGTGTCCTTCCCAGGAGCCATTTGAGTCTGGCCGCGTCCGGTCCGTCGATGAATTTTTTAGACTGTCTGCATCCTATTTCGCTATCCCAGGAGTCTGCCAGTGCATCGTTAGCCCATTTAATGAGTCGACTTTGGAGCTGTCTCCTTGTTATACCTAAAAGTGGTTTCGGCTCCACGTATTGAGTACTGGCCCCGATCCGAGCGAGTTCATCCGCCTTTTCGTTGCCCGACACTCCCGTGTGTCCCGGTGACTTGGCTCAAGGCTTCCAGTGCTTCTACGCACTCTTCCACCAGAGTATTGGCAGTTTTTGGCGCACTGAGTGCCTTTAGGGCCGCTTGGCTGTCGGAACGTATGTACACATGCTCCTCCGGACCATTGCGAAACTCTTCTAGTGTTGCCGCCATTATAATGGCGTATACCTCGGCTTGAAAGACCGTAGCTTGCTCTCCAAACGGGTAGCTCATCCGAACTTCGCGGTCTTGCACGTAGACCCCCGCCCCTGTTGTCTGCCTCTCCGATAGAGTGAAGCCATCGACTTTATACCTCTTATTGAATCTCCAGGGAATTCGGGTTGCCTTGATCTCAAGGTTTTACATAACATAACTTGTGTTACTTTAATTACATCATATTTACGTAATAAGAAGGGAACTTTGTGCATGGTATTCTGCAGAACATGGAAGTTACTTTTTACCTTGTTCTGACATTAGAAGTATATAAATTTTATATACACAATATGACTTTAATTTTACCTAAATTTTACATCCCATTACGTAATTTTTATATAACATTTATGTTATAAATTTATATAGTAGTTACATAAAGAGTACGTTAATTACGTGACGTCAAGTTTACCTTGATGTTATTTGTAAGAGATATAAATATTATGTAAAAAAATTTACCTCAATTTTACTTTTTGTTTTACTTTCTAGTTACTAGTTAATCGATATCTGCCGTTTCCCAATGTTTTTTTTTTCATGTATTATTTACGTTATTTTAATTACATATTTTTTACGTAGAAAGTAGGGAACTTTGTGCTTGGCATAATGCTGAACGTGGAAGTTACTTTTTATCTTGTTGTAACTTCCAGTTTAAATATAATTTATGTAACAAAGTAATCATGTGATGTAACTTTTACGTAATATTTACGTAAAAGTATTGTTTGGGTTTGCTACTCCTAATATCACCATCACCAATTTGGAACTAATTTTGTACAACTTTAGAAAAATTTTAACCACGGTAATTTCTGTGATTTTTTATATTTATTCAAAATGGGGGTTTTAGCCATTTGAAATCTAGTCAGTTTGGAAGGCATAGATATATACTAGAAACGACCAGAAATCACGTAAGAAAAACTATTTCCATCTTTGTTGGACTTTTGATACCTAATATGTGCATATGTAAAGCACCTGATTTTTCCAATGGTGCTTCTTAGCTGATGCGGACTATATAAGCACAGATATCTTTATTGCGCATCCAAATCATTAATGGATTTTTCGAAATTCTTTTTGTGATATTAGGAGTTCGAAATTATTTCTTAATTTTGGAATAGTTGCTTTTCATTTTTTTCTACCCCCCCCCCATTTTGAATATAAAAAAAAAACCAGGAAGGAGTGTAGTTTAAAATTTTGAAAAGTGGTTCAAAATTAGTTAGAAATTGGTTTGAAATTATAAGCATATCAAAACTAGAATATCTTTCGGGGGAAGGAGGGGGGGGTGTGGATTGACCGACCTGAAGAAATGCTTTTAAATCGGAGCCAGGAGTCTCTTATATAAATGGACGTCCAAAGCAGCTTAGCATGACATTAAAACGCGATTTTTGTGTTACGTAATCTAGGGACAGTTCTCCTAATGGTCGCCTGCATTGAGTTTTATGTAACAGTAGTGGCATCAAAAAATCCTATTAATCGTAAAAAGCTGACCCAAAATGAAAAGCTAGTTGACAAGTGTTAATTAAAAAGTTGAAAAAAATGGGGCGATGATTAAACAAGACAGCCGGAGTTCATTAAATCCGCCGACAGTGTTACAATAAATAAAAAAACGGGACGTCACAAAATGTTTAAATCTATTTACGTCGTAGTGGCGTTGATAAAAATTGGATTTTCATTATTTTTTACTAGACTAATCCCTAAAAAATAAATGTTAAGTGAATATTTAATTGGCTATTTCCCTTAGCAAATCCACAATCAATGTAGGCAATAACGCACACCAAAATTTTTGTTTATGTTATTTTTTGGGCGGCTATTTTCTTAAAATCTATAAATCTACAAGAAAGTTTGCGACTGAAAAAAAATATACCAGGAGAGAGTCACAAACAATTTGTATCTTGAAAAAAACTTCATACGCCTTTACAAAAAAATTTACTTCAATTCAATTTCAAACAAACCAATTTACAACTCGTACAATCCTATACCTTTCTAAACCAACCTAACTCAACCACCGGCGATCCGGAGGCATTTGATTTGGGGGGATATAAAGGCCATTTTACCAACTAATATTAAAAGTGACTCCCAAGTCACCTGAAACTTTGAGTTTTTTTTATTATTGTTTTAAAAAATTAGAAATAGAAAATGTAGGGGTGAAACCAACCCTCCCACAAGTCAGTTAAGAATGTATGCATAAACCAAAAAAAAAACAAATATTCCTTAGATGGTTCGACCTTCACCCGCGGTAAAAGCGGTAAAAGCCAGAGATCTTCTAAAATAGAGGCAAAAATATGTATACATAAAGGGTGTTCCAATGCAAAAACAAATCATCCAAAAGTTTGCAAAGCTTTTGGGGTATTTCTTGATAAATTTTGGAGAAGTTCAGGGAGGCTAATTTGTTTTTTTCACAGCTCCCTTTGAGAAGCAAAAGTCTTAGTCTCTAAAGTCTCAGCAAGGACCATGGGAGATGGTATATATACACCTTTCAAGAGGGTGTAGCATAAATGTATTCCACAAGAGAACAAAATTCACTTGTTGAAAGCTATTTAGAAAAGTCGTAAATATGTTTCGCCAAATTGATTTAATAAATTTATAAAATAGCTACTCCATAGCTTAGGCGTGCATTATTTTTTAGTTTGATACTACAACTTTTCATTCATCTTTCATTCATCTTAATCTTATTATTATTAGTAGTATTTTCCCAGCTAATCCAAATTACTTAGAAACAGCCACCAGTTTTTTGTTTCTCGATCCTTATTCTTGATTTGATAAGAAATTCAATAGAAGGGGGTACGATAGAAATGCGTATAGGTGCTGCCTCGTGTATTTCCACCAATAGCAAAGTCCGCTGTCCCCAGTTCCCTGAAAGTCAAATAAACACAACCTAGCAGAGTCGTTTGATCGAGATCACTCTAAGGCTTTGTACTATCAGAGGTTTTTCAATGAAAATGTGGTGAGTCTGGTGGCGTTTATTGACTTTTGTGCAACTATCGAATTTTCTATCAAATAAAGAGTCTTAGAGTTAAACTTATGCAAGTGAGAGGCACTCTGACTGCGCTATGACTGAACATGATACAAGTAAAACATATATGATATTGCGCAGAAGTAGGCGTGGCACCTGGTTAGAGACGTGAGAGACTGCATTCAGTCGCCAGTTTTATTACGAGGTGGTCGTTTGTTTACAATTAGTTTTAATAATTTTTCAGTGGAAAAAATTAACAAAATGAGGTGCTGTGTACACGGATGTGGTGTCGATAATCGGACAAGAGGTTTTTCGCGTGACATAGTTTTTCAGATTTTCAAAATACAAGAAAATGGAAGCTATATGGAAGCATTTTTGTAGATTACTACTATTTGCTCAAAACATTTTAGTGATATGATTATGAGCGAAACCTTAAACACGAGTTGCTTGGCTACACGCCGAAAAAGAATCGGAGGCTTTCTAATTTGAAAAAAAAGTTGTCTGTGAATAGATCCCTTTCTGAGGGTCCGTGCCGAAAATTTTAGATGCTAAAAATCTTTGTAGATGTGTTTTTGGATTTTTATAAATATAATTTAAAGTCCCCAACCTGTAATTTATTTCCCTTACGTCTTACCTCGTCATACCGCTACCGCTTATGGAACTCTAAATCCAGCTTTACTCCCTCACAATGACCCACCTCTTCGTTGTTTTCCAGACTGCATTTCATTTAATTTAAAGCCTTGTAGTACATTTTGATGGAAAACCATTCCTACCTGCAACTCCCTTCCCCACCCTATATTGTTACTTTGGAAAAAAAAAACATTGTTTTAGATTCCTGACTTAGTTTCCTTTAGTTTAATACCCCACAACCTATACTTTGACAGATTAAAATATTTATCGGATACAGGGGGGTGGTTGCAACCACCTGTTCAAATTTTCCAAAAATGTCAAAACTTTTTAAGAAGAACCTAAATGAATTTTTAGCTCTACGTTGATTGAGAACTCTAAGTAATTGTGAGTTATTTGTACCCCCTTCAAAACAGACTCACCCCTATTTCTCAACCCCCTGTCTAAATTTTAAAAAATGCCGAAGCACGTGTTTACTTTATGTTCGTTGTTCCCTAGTGTGGCGATCCCCAATACCTTACAATACCTGGAGGAACTACTAAGAAACAACAATCTAGAAGACAAACATACTTTAGAATACCTATCTTTAACAAAACTCTGCATGAATCAAAATTACTTTCAATATAAAAATAACTACTACCAACAATTAGAAGGAACCACAGTGGGTAATAGTTTATCACCTTTTATTGCAAACCTCTTTATGAGCAAATTTGAATCAGATATAAATAAGAGTTTGAGTATTTCCCCAGAGTATGGTTCAGGTATGTAGACGATGTGTTTGCAGTATTCATCACTAAAGTAACTAATGTTGAAAATTTTATGGAAAAAATAAATAACAAATTTCCCAAAATTAAATTTACTTATGAAACAGAGAATAACGGTACACTGCCATTTCTAGACACTTTAGTTATAAGAAATAAAAATAAATTAGAATTTGACCTATACAGAAAAGAAACGACCAATAGGTGACTGACTGAAATGACTCTTCTCATTGCTTATAATATAAGCTTGCAAGTTTGCACTTTTTAACATATAGGTTAGTAAATTTCCCCTAAAACAAAGAAAGATTTGAAGCAGAAAAGAGTAGGATTAGGAATATAGCTGGCGAAAATGGTTACGACGAAGACTTAATAAATAAGCTGATAAATAGACATTCTTTTCAAAAGACCTTTCGGAATTCCACTTTTTTGAGACAAAAAGATACTTCCGACTCTAAATTTGTATCAATTCCCTATAATCCTAATTATATGAAAGGATTACAAAAAGTATTTAATAACACCGGTCCTAAATTAGTATATCAATCCGGAAACACAATAAGAAGTTTACTAGGAAATCCCAAAGATAAAACAGTTTTAGAAAAAAGTGGAATTCACAAAATTAGTTGCATGGATTGTGACAAAAAATATGTTGGCCAAACGAGACGCTCTATTCAAACACGATTCAAAGAACACTTAGCACACTTAAAATGCGGAAGAACAGAAAAGTCAAGTATGGCCAAGCATGCTTTTGAAAACAATCATAGATTCACATTAGATAAATTAAAACTTCTAAAAAGTATACCAAACGAAAGACTTTTGAATGCATGTGAAAGTATGGAAATCATTAAATCCAGAAATAGTTTAAATAAAGATAGAGGCCCCATTCCGTTTAGTACATTTTATTCTTTATTTGAGGGGAGATAGGATTATAAAGCGTGACCAATCACAAATTATTAGTCTTATCTTCAGGGGTAAAATAATAAAATATCTTTTCGTGGTGAGCACTTCCGTTATCAACCCAAACTATCCTTAAATTTTCATGTTTGTAGGTGAACTGGTATCAGCTGTGCGTAGGTAGATCCCTGTTCACGCCACAAAAATCTCACCCGGTGACGTCATGCGCGGATCTAGACGAATTTTGAACCGCTACGCATCATACCTTTCTTTTATTGTATCATGGGGACTGAAAACGTCTTGTCTTGCAGATGAGACGGAATTTTCGTTACGTGACTAGCCCTACGTGCCCCTCAGCCAATCACTTCTTGTATATCTGTATTGGTGCAAGTAATTAGGGACGGTATATAAGGTTGGCATAGCCTTACTTTAATAAAGTCGGAACTATCTCTGAGATTTTCGCGCGTTAAACAACTACTACATATTTTTAAGTGCTGTTGTGAAATAACTGCAAGAAATCCTCACATTTTTCGGAGAAGGTTCACTTCAATTTTCACGCTTAAGTGCGCTCATCCAATTATAAAGTAGAAAACATAGTTAACTCTTATCAGGGCTGATTATTAGGGACTTATCGGTACATAAAGTCACTAAACTGTGTACACAGGGTGTTGTATAACTTATATCAGTATAGCGTATAAAGTTTCTTCAAAAATGTTTCAATTAGGATACATTTTTCTAAACTAAAAGTACGCAAATGATTCGTTGAAGTTTGATATATAAAGTGACAAAAAACTCTACTCGTAACTAAATAAAAAGGTCAAATAATGCCTCTATTAATGTAAGGAAATACATAAATAAATTTGGAAAGCTTCAGCGGCGGGTTTTTGTGCTTGTTTTGTTAAATTTTCCAAAAAATAGTTGTCATTGTTTTTACAACAAAATACAAAACAAAATAAAATCAGTTAATATTGCATAGTTTGTCTACTTTCTGCGGTACGATACGGAGGTAAAAGTGGGGCGGTCAACGCACTTGCTTACTTGTGGCTTGTGTCTTATTAGGTGCTTTGTAGATAAGCTGTGATTTACAGTCAAAGTCGAAGAAAATGTTTTAGCATATTTATAGTTATTTTTTAGGGAAAACTTTTGAACAAATTTAAGCTAAATCAATCGTCGTCTCAAACACCGATCAGTATTAGGAATCACGTGTTTGATTCTTATACAAAAGTTGTAAAACACCCGGTATATTCTATCTCATCAGCAGGTTTTGATCGAAAATATAGCTATCGGTTGCCAATTTGTACGTCCATGCAAATACAACTAGTTTAAATTAAAAAATTTCGCATATGGGACGCAAATTGGATGGACTCGAAAAAAAAACGTTTGATAAACGATGCATACGCAATTAATTTTCGTATGGGGGGCAGCGATCGGTAAAAAGGGACAAAAAAACTTTTAATTTTATTTACAGTGCAGCTTTTTTTCACGGCGGTAGACGGATTCGTTTTGGTGTTAATTGGGATAGAGGTGTAGAGGGTGTTTTTCAATTTTCGAAATACTGGAATATGTTGGTATATCTAGCAAATATTTCAATAACCAAATATCTATCAATTTGAAGCCGAAACTTACGATATCTATGCCTCAAAGTCTCAAACATCTTTTATCCTCTGAAAACTTATTTCTTTGTTGTCAACAGTTCCCATGTCAAATAATTTGTTGTTTTCAATTTGAAGTATCAGTTGAAATATTCAACGACATGATATGTTTTTACATATTTATTCTCGCTGTCTAAAACAATGTATCAAATAAAGATCCAAAAAAAAATTACGTCAATCCGCTCATCAAAAAATTGGACTATACCGTGCGTCGTTGTCATTTCGCATTATTTGTATTAAATTTGATTTAAGGCTATAGTTTCTCTCCAGATTTTAAGTAAAAAAAAGTACAACTGGCAACGCCTTGTTCTTTAATTTTTTTTAATCTTTTGCCAGAGTGCACAGGGAAAACTAAACATCAGAATTAGCTGAAATTTTGCAGAGGTGATCATTTTTAAATGCTTAACAAAATAAAAACTCTGGTGCTGTCATCTATCCCAAAATCCTCATAATAATTGCGATTTAGAACAAACCCGATTTATAAAAAAATAGAGATACTCACAATTTTCCTCTGGATTACATTTTTAGAGAAAATAAAAACTAAGTTTCTTTTTTTCTAATAGCCTGTGCACTCTGGAAAAGAAAATCGATCAATCATTCACACTTCATTGAATTTGGGAGACACGCGCAGTTCAAGTATTGGCCGATAGTCCGCAGAATTTATACGACTCCATGGTAACTGCAGGTGTTTTGTCAACAAACTTTAAATCGGGAAGCAGTGGGACAGAAGAGTATTTTTACGTTTTCTGACAGAAAACTATTTGAGGTTATGTTTATCTTTCAAAAACATTGTTCTAAAACAAAAATAAAACCACTCCGCGTGTACGGTCGCCCGCCGAAAAAGGCCTAGCGCTGCGTGGGCATTGATTGATTGATTGACTCGTTTGTGAGTGTGCCAGTATAGCACTGTCCACTGCGACCACTATTGGGTCTATTGTGGCTCACTTTTAACATTTTTTGTTAATACAAGATATTCAGTCCCTTAAAGAGGCTCGCAACTTGCTTTGGTGAAGCATCATTCAGTTCCATTCCGTCGATCTGTGGTTTTCCGAAGATACGTTGACGCTAAAGTGCAATGGCCGGACATTCATACAGCATATGTCTGGCCGTCTCATCATACTCCATAAAGAGCCTACATTCAGTGTCCTCACTTAGACCCATTCTGTGTAATGGTTCTTTCAGCCTGCAGTGTCCGGTATTACCCCGAGTCTATCAAAGGACCAAGAGAACTTTACTAGCTCGCTGGGATTACTGGGAATTCGCAAAGAAACATTCGGCGCCCATAACCCCACATAATTTTATTTTTAGTTTGATTCAACCATTTTTTTTTAAATTTAAATTATTGCGGCATAGTTATGTGCAATTGTACCCGTAAAATCTTGGAGTGCAAAGGATAGATTTTAAAACCTCAGTTTCAAAAACGCAAATAAGGTCAGTACAATAATTTAAAAATTGCTAAAAAGTGCTAAATCAACGTCTCTGACGTCACTTTTTGGGTACTTCTGGGAGGGGTGGAGAGTTAGCGCAATGAAACAAATCTTCTTAGGACGAGTACTTACTTCAACATAAAAAAAAAATCAAGCAATTCTACCGAATACAAACTTCCATTTAAAAAGGGCGATATCCTTTCACATATTTAATGACATTTAATTAGATGAAAGACGCATAAACTTTCGGAGAAAGCAATTTTATTTAATACCGTCCTTATATAAAACCCATTTTAGGTGGTAACTGCTAGTGTGGCTCTAATATTTATTAAAACAGTATAATTATAAATACTGAGAGATCCCCATAAAAATAACTGCAGCTGGCCGTATGGTGAATCCACAGCTCCTGTAAAGATATGTTCAGCTGCACAAAAGCAGAAACCGCTAGAATGACGACATCTGTCACATTGAGTAGACCATTATCTTCGCACGACACTCGCGCGCAGCGTCTGCGACGTGCATGTACATTCGGGTGTCGGTCTCCTCATGATTACATGGTACTAGTCCTTTCAGGTCGTCCCGGCTGGAGTTCATTATGATATTCGTTCCTTTTGTAGAGTACCAGGCCACCTCTCCAGTCGTCGGAATGCCCTCAGCCAGGAACTTGAAAAATTATTTCTTGTTTTCAGTGTCTCCCACTTCACTTGTCTTATTACTTTCTGGGAAGTTTGGTATCGTGAGCAACACCTCCTCTATCTCGCCATTTTTTAAGACTATTCCTTGAACACAATATCCATCCGGGAAACACATCTAGATTCCCTCTTGAAGTAGGAGTAAAAAACATTGACTCGGAAACTGGAAAAGTGTACACAGGTTGCACTTAGATTCAACAGATACTGTGTATAATTAAAAAACAAAAACAGTACACGCACACCCACACACACCCACCCTCATACACCCAACCTCGCACATCCTGCATACCCACATATACACAGGAATTGTGCAGACTCAAGGGTGGTGCTTACGAGAAATCGGTCTTTCGCGCCTGTTTTACCCATATGGTATCAGGTGTGCTGAATCCAACAAGACCAACCGCGTCACCGTACAGCGTCTCGTTGTCGAGATATAGACCAAAATATAAAAGATTTCGGGAATTGTAGGCAACTCCATGGGCAACACCCTCCCCCCGTACTCTCACAGTGTTGCCACCGTGGCTACACTTCTTAAAAGTTGCCTTAGGATATGTACATTTAGTGTGCAAAAGCTCAACTCGTCAGGCCGAAAATCAAGGTTTGATTCACTAGATTCACTAGATGACATCATTAAGGGAACCCACAAAAAATCCGAATTTACAAAAACCGAACCACAATTGAACAGAAAAAAAAAGGTCCGAAACGAAATATGAACGAAAGTGAATCTGAAAAATATTATTTTATAGAATTTTAATTTACTCGGTCCTTAAAATACACGAACATAATTTAACCGATAATAATTTTCCCGAACCTTAAAATATCAGAATTACAAAAGTATCGAAAATAATTTTCTGGAAACGAAAAACACTCAAACCACAAATCGATAGAAAATAATATGCACGCCCCTTAAATGAGCAGAACCACTCCGAATAGCTATTGGGCATGCGTCATATTTAAATCTCTAGAGCGCCGCGCCGCCGTAGGCTCTGGATTGCGGCGTTGACAAGTTTCTCTACTTGGAAGATGACACGGGGATTTTTTCAGGCTGTCTAACTGACTGACTATCAGTTCATTTTTGACACACTTCCCGTGAATGGATTTTAATATTATGAAAAAATTTGGGTATAGGAGGTGGTTGAGGGATGTAAAGGGGGTAACTTAATACAATATCACAATTTACTTCGACTCTTTCCTGCCGTAAGCCTGGCAACGGAGCAATTGAATTCGTGGCTATCGGTTCAAATTATTTTGTGGTTCGGCATTATTATATTTCTATTAAATTATTTTCGTTAAAAATATTTTCTGACATTTTGTGCTTCTATAAAAATACGTTTCGTTTAAATTTAATTCTATGCATATATTTTCTAGCAATTTGATTTTCCCGTCATTTCATTTTCGAGACAATTTTTTTGGGACCAGTTATTTTGTTTTCTTTTAAAAGCAAATAGCTTTAATCTTAATGTGCGTAAATGTATGTGCATGTCTTTTACTCTTAATAAAAACTCTTATCAGCATGATTACACTTACAATAATACTAAAATCGAAAGAGTTGACAAACATTTAGATTTAGATTTAGGTGTGATATTTGAGGTGAATCTCACTTTTGCTTATCACATTGTTCCAAAAATTTAAAGTACTCAGAAGGTAACAGAATTTATTACAAGAAACACTAAAATTTTGATATAAACATAAGTTTGCATCTTTTTGACAGCTTAGTTTTGCCTATATTAGCATATGGTTCTGTAATTTGTTCTCCTCAATATGATGTATGTATTACGATTATTGAAAGGGTGCAGAGGAAAGAACCCTGCTTAAATTACATTGGAAATCGCTTTTGGCTAAATGTCATAATTTTTTTTATAAGTTATAGTACTTAATCACCAAAGCACAAAATTAAAAATAACGAGATAAGGAGCACGATTAATTTCTGAGATATGGAGCTCTAAAGTTGACGTGTTTTAAGGCTAAGTTTTTTTCCACAACTTTGTTTATTAACGCCAAAATAAAATTATTATTTTCTCGATTTATCCCGAATGAATCACCCTTTCCATCCTTGTAAAAATGTTTTTATATGGGTTCTTTGGTACCACCAGAAAAGTCACTGATTTATAAGTTTTAAAAAAGGAAGAAAACGACCGTTTTTTGAAAAATGACAATTTTCATTTTCTTTGAAACAAACGGCCATATTTTAATAGTTTTTACATATGTTAGTAAAAATAATATCAGTAAGCTAAAAAATCTTTTTTAGCTTGAGTGGTACCATTAATTGCAAAAATAGTAGATACCTTTAATGCTTTTTAATATTTTTGAAGTATTGGTGAAATACGAAGTGATGTAAAATAACTTATGGGTAGATTTTACAAACTTCACAAATTCAGTTCATAAGCTTGACACGAATATGTTGGTACCAATAGGTATCCATTGGTACCTCTATTTTACCAATCAAATTGCTCGCATGGTATATGCTTTTAGGCTAACTTGGGGTTGCCGGTAACGAATATGAAAACATTTTTCCGGTTGTTTACACTGTTTTCTCAATAGAATGCATAAAATTATTCGGCGGTAAATGACGCCGTTTCTTGAGTAAAAGTTCAAGGTGTCACAGACTACCTTGATTTTTCAAAAAATAAAAAGTCGCTGCATGCCGCCATATTAAACATATCTTAAGAGCATTAACTTTAACTTTTTCCACGCGAGTACATGCGTAAAAACCAGTTTTCCCACTTAAGTACGAAAAACACTTTATGTACTCTCCTACAAAAACAGTAATAGTAACCGGAAAAAGGTTATCAAATTCGATGCCGGCCACCCCAATTTAGCCTAAAAGCATATATCACACGATCAATTTGATTGGTCAAATACAGATACCAATGGGTACTAATTGGTACCAACTTATTGGTATTAAGCTTTTGGATTAGATTTGTCCATAAAAAGTTTGTATAGCCTACCTATAAGTTATTTAAAATCACTTTTTGTATTCCTCCAATATTTCAAAAATATTAAAAAACATTAAAAATAAAAATGTTTTTTTTAGCTAAGTGAGATTATTTTTAATAACATATGTATTTTTTTTCAAATCTGGCCGTTCGTTTTAAAAAAAATCAGAATTGTAATTTTTTACAAAACATTCGTTTTTTTTTCTTTTTTAAAACTTACAAATCATTGACTTTTTTGGTGGTACCAAAGAAACCATATAAAAACATTTTTATATGTGAGGAAGGGGTGTTTCATTCCAGACAAATAGAGATTTGAATCATTTTATTTCGGCGGTAATCAAAGTTGTGGAAAAAAAACTTGGACTTTTTTGTGCAGGGTTCTGTCTGAAATCTCTTTATTTTAAAAAGTATGGATTTTATCCACAGAGAGGGTGCGATATTGATGTTGGGTTTATGTGGAAGACTGTCTTTGGAGAAAAGAAGATGTAAAATAATTCTTTGCACAATGTTTAAGTTGTTAAAGGGTGAAATATATAGTCATAATATTCTTGGCCAGTTACACTTTTTATTTAGCATTTCCCAGAACGAATTTGTACAAAAACTCACCGATATTCAAAATGTGTTCAATTTTTAATTTATATGCCTGAGATATTGACATAGATATAATAAATCTTAATAAATTTAAAAAACTAATCGACAACAAACTACGTTAAAATAGTTAGTGTGATTGTGTTGTATTAAGATGTATTTGTGTTGTTTATCTGTTGTTTTATTTTTTTTTAATTAATTAATTTTAACACTTTTAACCAGCTGCATTTTATTAACATTTTAATTATATGTTATTTAGTTGTAAATGACACTTTGCTGTCTATTTTAAGCAATTTTACAATGTTTGTCATTTTATTCGTCAAAAGTATTTTTGTACTTTCGTAAGCTATTTAATTTTAGCCTACTGTATTTTAATAATAGATTAAAAAAGTTACTTGTGATTCATACATACATAATTTAAAAGCTTTTTAACCACAACTTAAGATTGTATAGATCTATTATTGTTTTAGTTAACATTTTACTTTTAAAGGTGTTTTCGTCTTTTTATTTATTATTAATTTATGTTTTTTTTTATATTAATTAATATTAGCCAGATTCATTTAATAACAGCTTATTTAAACATTAATACATAATGTAATGGCATGTAGTGTTTTAATATATTAATATATTAGTTTATATTTTGACCTAGATTTTTAAGAATAAATTAAATTTATTGTACCATACTTATGTAGATATCTGTAATTGGCAGTCAGCTGTTGATATCCTTGATAATAAATAAATAAATAAATTCTGACAGATTATATGTATGCCAAATTTGTTTTTGGGTTTTTTTATAGGTACCCATCAATAATTGATGAATGATAGATTATATGAGAATGATTTAAGAACCTACGATCGGTGATTACTGAAAAAAAAACGGACAAAACTCGCCCATTCTTTTCCGATTATTTCTTATTGTTTGTGAGTGCGTTTAATACTCGACCCCTGCCGTGTCGTCATATAACGCTTAACCCAAGTTTTCCCACTATTCGTAAAACTGTCAACAAACTAAAGTACATTTCCGCTTTTTATCTCTTGATATAAATTCTCGAGCTAATTTGTCATGGCCGACGGGTTTTCGTACAACATTTATGAGCCGTAGCACAAGTATACTCAAAAGTTACCCACCTCTACCATTTGTTCGTTTGCGCAATCTTTCTCATTGTAATTAGCGTTGTCACTTTCTTTAGAGTTTAGAGTTGAAGTTTATATTACGTAAAAGTTGCATTACCTATAATTTGAGAGTTAACCTCCCAAAACCCCGATTTTTACCAAGTGCCAAATTTATAGTCCGAAGTCGAAGGAAGCCTCAAGGCCTCCTTGGCGGAGGTGTCCTTCAAGGCGTTGTCTCACTTCTTATTTTTAGTCCCTTGCTTCGGAAAGGAATATTTTAAAGTAGGGTTGCATCGGCGACGTCGCAAAAATTATGTTGAGATGGTTCAAATAAAATAGTGATAATTTCATTGTTATTATTTTTCAGGTTATGGTTTT
Organism: Oxystoma pomonae; assembly: GCA_963921995.1. Lineage (NCBI taxonomy): Eukaryota > Metazoa > Arthropoda > Insecta > Coleoptera > Brentidae > Oxystoma > Oxystoma pomonae. The sequence continues at coordinate 93,025,985 of OY998166.1, read as the reverse complement.
ATTATTTTTACAATTTTTCATTTTTCTTCCGACAAAAAAAATACATGAAAATAAAAGTCAAAAAAGGGCACTATAAAGGGGGATTCAGAGTTCCGTGAGGTAAGCAGTATGAGGTATGCGGTAAGACGCAAGAAAAATAAACAATAAGAAACGCATGCTGCTCTTATCGCTTGCAACATGCGTTTGATATAGTTTATTTTCCTTGTGTCTTACTGCATAACTCAAACCGCTCACTTTACGGAACTCTGAATCCGCTTGCCGTAGCATGCGTTTGCTATTGTTTATTTTCCTTATGTCTTACCGCACACCCCATACTCCGCTTACCTTACAGAACTCTAAATCCGCTTTAAGATTCTCTTAGCCAGGAAAAGGTTTTCCTCGCTGAACTGATTCAAAGATATAATAATACGTTAGTTTCATGTATGAACAAGAAAATGTATGTAAGATAGTTTATCTTATTTGCGTCTTACTTCCTACTTCATAATTTTAGAACTATAAATCCAACTTTATAAAATGAATACTTCCAGTGCCATATACTGTATGGTACATATCAAGGAAAACATTGACACTGGAAGACCCCGGTTGTTTGCGTGATTAAAATGATCTTCGATCATAGGTAGTATAATGTGCAGTGGGCTGTTTTTTGAAAATGACCTATATCTGGTCAAAAACTCCTTTTCTCTAAATGTGAGGACGTTCATTATAGTAAAAAATTGGAAAATATAAATACCTTCGCTGATTTTAAACAAGTGTTTTATTTACATCACTACAAGAACAAAGTTCTAACACTAAAGAACTCAAAGGGACTTTGCATGTCCCTGTTTGGAAGACGACCATGTTGATATTGTACTTTTTCTTCCACCTGCTCTGTAAATTCATAAAAATCATCCATTAATTTTAGGTTACCTTAAAAAGCAACCCTCAAAATAACAAAAAACCAATTATCAAAACAAACCCAACAAAATTTTTGTTTTTTTAACCTCACATTATTTTCTAAGGATGGCCGAAGGTAGCTTTTTAGCTCCTTTAAACCCCTTCAAGGGTGCCTTTCATCACCAAATTGGCCCGAAGGCCTGAAAAACGACTATAAATTTGGCCCCAAAAACACTGAAGATTCTTGTTCACACCGTAAACTTGGCAACAGTTTGGTTATTTTATATTATATTATATATATTATTATATTACCTCTAAGCGTTTTTTGGATTAAAAATTATTTTCTTATTTCTTATAAAAGTTTTTCTGACTAGAGCACACCTTACTGAATGAAAACAACTTTACGATGGCCCAACGCGGTGTTCGTGTCCAAAGATTGTGATGCGTTCTTTTATAGCCTAATTTTCAGGAAGTGTTCTTTACGAAAGCGCTCCGATGACTAAATATCCAACTGACCTTATATATTAACTCAGACCAACCCCAAACAATTAAAAAAACCCAAACCTGTATTGACGCATTGGAGTAAAGTAAAGGAAAATTTTTCCTTTAATCAATGATTTAGTATAGGCAATTTTTCTTGGATAACTCCTAAACGGTGACAGAAAGTCAAAAGTGACAAATGGGAAAAATGTTGCATATTTAATTCTTATAATTTAATTATATATATTATTATATTACCTCTAAGCGTTTTTTGGATTAAAAATTATTTTCTTATTTCTTTTAAAAGTTTTTCTGACTAGAGCACACCTTACTGAATGAAAACAACTTTACGATCGCCCAACGCGGTGTTCGTGTCCAAAGATTGTGATGCGTTCTTTTATAGCCTAATTTTCAGGAAGTGTTCTTTACGAAAGCGCTCCGATGACTAAATATCCAACTGACCTTATATATTAACTCAGACCAACCCCAAACAATTAAAAAAACCCAAACCTGTATTGACGCATTGGAGTAAAGTAAAGGAAAATTTTTCCTTTAATCAATGATTTAGGATAGGCAATTTTTCTTGGATAACTCCTAAACGGTGACAGAAAGTCAAAAGTGACAAATGGGAAAAATGTTGCATATTTAATTCTTATAATTTAATTATATATATTATTAAATTACCTCTAAGCGTTTTTTGGATTAAAAATTATTTTCTTATTTCTTATAAAAGTTTTTCTGACTAGAGCACACCTTACTGAATGAAAACAACTTTACGATCGCCCAACGCGGTGTTCGTGTCCAAAGATTGTGATGCGTTCTTTTATAGCCTAATTTCCAGGAAGTGTTCTTTACGAAAGCGCTCCGATGACTAAATATCCAACTAACCTTATATATTAACCCAGACCAACCCCAAACAATTAAAAAAACCCAAACCTGCATTGACGCATTGGAGTAAAGTAAAGGACCATTTTTCCTTTAATCAATGATTTAGGATAGGCAATTTTTCTTGGATAACTCCTAAACGGTGACAGAAAGTCAAAAGTGACAAATAGGAAAAATGTTGCATATTTAATTCTTATAATTTAATTATATATATTATTACATTACCTCTAAGCGTTTTTTGGATTAAAAATTATTTTCTTATTTCTTATAAAAGTTTTTCTGACTAGAGCACACCTTACTGAATGAAAACAACTTTACGATCGCCCAGCGCGGTGTTTGTATCCAAAGATTGTGATGCGTTCTTTTATAGCCTAATTTTCAGGAAGTGTTCTTTACGAAAGCGCTCCGATGACTAAATATCCAACTAACCTTATATATTAACCCAGACCAACCCCAAACAATTAAAAAAACCCAAACCTGCATTGACGCATTGGAGTAAAGTAAAGGAAAATTTTTTCTTTAATCAATGATTTAGGATAGGCAATTTTTCTTGGATAACTCCTAAACGGTGACAGAAAGTCAAAAGTGACAAATGGGAAAAATGTTGCATATTTAATTCTTATAATTTAATTATATATATTATTAAATTACCTCTAAGCGTTTTTTGGATTAAAAATTATTTTCTTATTTCTTTTAAAAGTTTTTCTGAGTAGAGCACACCTTACTGAATGAAAACAACTTTACGATCGCCCAGCGCGGTGTTTGTGTCCAAAGATTGTGATGCGTTCTTTTATAGCCTAATTTTCAGGGAGTGTTCTTTACGAAAGCGCTCCGATGACTAAATATCCAACTAACCTTATATATTAACCCAGACCAACCCCAAACAATTAAAAAAACCCAAACCTGCATTGACGCATTGGAGTAAAGTAAAGGAAAATTTTTCCTTTAATCAATGATTTAGGATAGGCAATTTTTCTTGGATAACTCCTAAACGGTGACAGAAAGTCAAAAGTGACAAATGGGAAAAATGTTGCATATTTAATTCTTATAATTTAATTATATATATTATTACATTCCCTCTAAGCGTTTTTTGGATTAAAAATTATTTTCTTATTTCTTATAAAAGTTTTTCTGACTAGAGCACACCTTACTGAATGAAAACAACTTTACGATCGCCCAGCGCGGTGTTTGTGTCCAAAGATTGTGATGCGTTCTTTTATAGCCTAATTTTCAGGAAGTGTTCTTTAAGGCGCAATTACACAGACGAACATGCTCAAACAAAAGCTCGTGGAAAAGATCTAAAAATTTTTGCTTGAACATTTTTGTGAGCTTTTCTTTGAACATTTTGTTCGGGTAAATTTTTGAGCAAATTATTGCTATCTGTTTTGGACACATATTTTTAAAGATGAGAATAAATAAAATTTCACATCAGTGATCAGTGATCTCAATTCTTTAAAAAAATGGAACACCAACTTTTATTTTAAATTTTTGTGGAAGAAAAATTAGGGTTACTTAAATATTTTTTTCTTAGGGTTTTTCCCGGATTTTTTTGCTCCGGGGTTTTTTTGGGATTTTGTTGCGAGTTTTTTTTATTTCCAAGGGTTTTTTCCTAAATTCAAAAAACAACCCAGGAAAATTTTTCTTGTCTAAAAAAATTTTGAGTTTTTCAAATATCGGTAAAAAACTCAAAAATTACACTTTTAAGCGGTAATCCGCGCCTCACGACTATGAGGAGTGGTGGGGAGGGGATTTTTTTTTAAACATATTTTTGTAACTTTACTTTACCCTTAGCTTTGATTGTTTTTTTTTCATTCCTCACACCAGTTTTACCTAGTTAGTTTAAGGCCCCACGGTTGCTTAAAAAAGCAAAAGGTTCATGAAAATGCTGAAGATAGATATTTACTGTCAATTTAATGTAATAATCAAGGTCGATTACTGACACTGAACAAACAATATGCAAAGGAGCAACATTCCGATTCAGAAATATAGTCTATTACTGCTAAATTATATTTTTTTAGACAAGGGTCTGGGATCGTAGGAGTGTAAAAGTGGGTAATAAACGGGTATTATTTAGACCGAACGTACTTTTGTTCATATATTTGAGATTTAATAAAATGTATATAGCTTTTTTAATTTGAATTAATTATTATTGTATTGTGTTTTAAACTAGGAAGTAAAATAAAGAGATATTCTTTTAAACGTAAATTTTTATCATTACATTTTACAGGCAACAGCAATAAATAAGTTCCAATTATTATTTTTTATGATTCTCGTTTTTTGACAACTCCAAAAAAGTTACAAGTATACTGGCATATCCTCTATAAAAATCAAATCAATCGAAGTTGATTATGAGGTAAAATGTCAATTTCGACATCAAATCGTTTTTCCGTCGGAAAGCACTTAATTAAAAATACCTTGTTTTAAAACTTAGTCTTTCTATTTTCAGTTAAGTTCAATGAATTCCTATAAAACTATAAAATTTAAATTTGTAAGAAATTTTTATTACCAACATTTCTTCAAACAAATTTTGCTTAAAATTCTCTCCAAAATCTCAAGTCTTTTTGTACGAGATTTTGCTCGAACTTTTCTTTGAACATTTTGCTCAAGAGGCTCGTGTAAATGTTTGTCGGCATTTCAACATCAAAGGAAAGTTTGTCTGTGTAAATGCGCCTTTAGGAAAGCGCTCCGATGACTAAATATCCAACTGACCTTATATATTAACCCAGACCAACCCCAAACAATTAAAAAAACCCAAACCTGCATTGACGCATTGGAGTAAAGTAAAGGAACATTTTTCCTTTAATCAATGATTTAGGATAGGCAAATAAGATATAAAGCCCCTCCCCCCCCCCTCGGGAACTGTCATTTCCAACCTCCTAAAAAGCGTTTTTGTTGGATAACTCCTAAACGGTGACAGAAAGTCAAAAGTGACAAATGGGAAAAATGTTGCATATTTAATTCTCTATCAATAAGTAAATGAAGATAGTGTAGCTTAAACCACTCCTTCTACCAGAAAAATTGAAAAAACACAAGCAAAAATAATGTCCATACCAACAATATTTTGTATATTTCTTTTTAGCATTTTTATCCTATATATTTCCCAACCTACGATTACCAAATTTGGCAGGGTTGATCTAATTTTCTTAAATAGAAAATGTAAAAATGTACCAAATCTCTTTGAAACACCATTGTTACTAGTGTTACTGTTATATACAAAAAAAGGCCCCGCTTTTTACTGGATTTTATATTAGATAAAATTGCATTTCCAACGACAACTTTCGCTTGTAATTGCTGTTTCTAGTAATAAAATAAGAGTTCTTTTAGACAATCAATTACAAAACTTTTGGAGGATAAACTACAGTTTTAATAAGTATTTTAATAATATTAACTTTTAATTTATTTTTCAGTTGGTTTATTTTCTTTTTTTTTGGGATGTTTTACGATGATTTATTTGTTGGCAAAGCCAAGGTTCGACTTAAGGGTGAATTTGAATAAAAAATGCGCTTCTTCCATTACCTAATCTAAAAAACTGTTAATCAAATTTGTATAAAATTTTGTACGGTGAAAGTTTAAAACATTATCCCGGAACCATTTCACGGATTTTTGCATAATTTTAAGTTTTTTCCATAATTTTACGCATCTTAAAAATGTTTAATACACGGTAAAAATTATCGATATATTTTCGAAAAATCACGCGAATGGTCTGTGGAGGATAGCGGAAGCCTCCGCTGTACAAAATGTGTGTGAAGTGCGGTTTATCTATTTAAGTAAACGAACTGTTTTTAGGATTGAAATTTACTCCTAAAGGAGGAATTAAACAAAAAAATAATAACTACTCTAGAACATATTTTTATTTTTTATTTTTTTTTTGCTCTTTGTATTTTTATTTTACTTTTAGTTTAAATTTTGTTTGTTTCCACGTATTTTTTGATGTTCATATCTTACATTTGACTAGGTCTTTACCCAAGAGGTTTTGGTTTCTTTTAACTTCTTTTTAATGGTTTTTCTATGTTTTTTCGATGTTTCAATTTTTTTAACTTAATTTTACTTTTATTTTTGTTTGTTTCATTTTGTTTTTCATTATTTTTTGTTGTTTATATTTTTATTTTACTTTTAGTTTAACTTTGCTTTTGACTAGGTCTTTATCCAAGAGGTTAGCGCTTAAAATCGTTTGTTCAAAACTTACTTTTTATAAAACAACAAAGTGAATCTCGTGTCCGCAAATAAAAACTAAAGTAACACTCGTGGCATACCGGACAAAGCGTTTTAGTTTCTCACTTCATTACGACCAGGCCTCCAATGTCTAATGGAGAATCCAGACACCTACATATTTGTTTCATCCTTATTAGGAATCATCAGGGAGTCATAGGATTGTACCTGGCAGTTGAAGCTACACAGTCAACCATGCACACCTCTCGAACTTAAAACAAAAAGTTTGTAATTCGCGGAGACGTTGTACCTGTGTGGTTTTTTTCCTATAATCTGCTGAAAAGTGTGTTCACAAGATTACTTTAATTTATTGCTCTAATCTTCATGACAGTAAGGTTTATTTTTAATTGAATTTTATTGAATTATAGCGTGCAAAGTTAATTTTGCTAATACTTTTCCCAACAATTCCAAAATTTACTAAAAGAGGCGCTTTAGGAGTTAAAAATCTCAACGGTTAAATATATATTTGGACAAATTTTGATCTTAAACTTGAGTAAAGCAAAAATGAGATAGAGAGCTATAAATTTAATGGGATCTTACAAATAAATAAGCGCAGCCAATAAAGGGCAAAACAAAAAATAAAAACCAACCTGACCTGAACTGCCATGCAATGTCCACATGCCCCATTCAATAAAACTGGTAATAGCACTCAAGGAAGTATGAATGCGACCCAAAAATTTCCCGTTCCCTATTCATATGGACTCAACAATAGAGCCAGCGATTCTATACAGACCTTATTATGCGTTATGGCTCTAAAATGGTCTCTATTCATTATAAAATGCTGGGTGCATTGTCGGACAGTCTTCAGGTATAACTCTGTATTGTTTGGGGGTGGATTTTAGGATTTCTCTTTTATAATATTTTTATACCTTTTATATATGGGGATCCTACAAGAAGTGAGACATATTTAAACTTTGCGGGTCAAAAATAAGACTTTCAAGCGTAGCTTATTTGCAAAATAAAACTTACTCGGCCAGATGAAAGGAAGTGCTCATAATTTCAGTCTCATAGGTTCCGTATATATTTCTTTGTCAAACAACGATAATTCCATGTTATGGTGTACACCCTGTATAACGGAAAAGAAATTACCTTTTGCAGAGGCGGTCGCAATTTTTTTAGGAGGAGGTTTAGTACATGTTGGGTTGAGTAAGTGTGTACAAAAAAATACTTATTTATAATTGAAAATAATGAACAGATTTTGAGGCGAATCTCAATTCTAGTTTTTGCCAAAATCGCATCGTGAGTGTGACGTCGGATAAAATGCCATTTTTTACACGTTTTGAACTAAAAATGAAGTGAAAGAAACGCAGGAAAATTTTTTGAAATTTAAGCAGAAGATTCTTCAAAAATTTTTACCCTTTTCAGGTTTTTTTTTATGAAATATTAAAAAAAGTGGGTTGAGTAAACTAAAATTTCTTGATAAGGGTGAATTTGAATAAAAAACGCGCTTCTTCCAATTAGTTAATCTAAAAAACTGTTAATCAAATTTGTATCAAATTTTGTACGGTGAAGGTTTAATTTTAAAGCATTATCCCAAAACTATTCACGTGAGTTTGCATAATTTGAAGTTTTTTACATAATTTTGAGTATGCAAAAATGTTTAATTCACGGTAAAAATTATCGATTATTTTAAAAAAATGAATAAAAACAAGATATATATTTTTTTTTTGAAAAACCACGCGAATGGTCTGTGGAGGACAGCAGAAGTCTCCGCTGTGCAAAATTTTGATAATATTTGATCTGCGGTTTATCTGTTTAACTAAACGAACTGTTTTTAGCATTCAATATTGAATTCAAACCTGGGAAATACAACATTTTCTGGATCTCATATGTGAAACAGATAAAAGCTGTATACCCGAAATGAAATATTAATGCAGCATCTTGCGAAAAGTATTAAAATATTCAATGGTTTGTTTTTAATTTTCGTAAGAGCATGTAACTTGATGATGGTCCATTTTTTTTCAATATTCTTCCTTTAAATTCTTGTATGGAAATAAATGCGGGCCACCCCCTAACTTTAGCCACTTTGTTTTAGAAAGAGTCGCGCTACATTCTCAGGCTTGTCAAAAAATAAACTGACAGACCTTTTCAATTTATTTGTGCTACTAATTGGCCACATGCAGTTCCTTAAGCTTGGTTCATTTTTAACATCTTGCTGCATTCCATCACGTCTGGTCTCTTTTTGTCACCCTGTTTAATTTTATCTTTATTCTTGTTTAAATTAAGAGCGACCTAAAAGTGAACGTACCTTTTTAAATGTGCTTTTAATAAGGCACCAAGTAGGCATTCTTTGTGGTATACATAGGTATGTGTGTCGACCCTTTTCTTATTTTCTTTGCTTTACAACTTGAGTTTAAATTGGGATTATGCAAAGCTGGAAATATGATGATATGATAAACTCCAGTTGAAATGAATATAAAGGCTCTTTTTCTGCGTTTTATTTTTGCATTTTTGATCTGCTTCCTAAATTATTTTTTATTAAAAAAAACTTTTATAGGACAAGGCTTTTATTAAATGCACTCAAGAAAATAAGTTTTTATCTTTCTTATACCATAATAAAAGCGATGGGCAATCAAATTAAAAATTTTAACTTTAGGTATCGTAGGACATCGGTCACATCGACGATTCACCTAAGAAACAGTTGTATTACTCTATAACCTAAGGACATTGTCAAAGGCTTAGCAAGCACGGCAATCTCACCCTCAGCTTCTTTAGATGAAAGCATTATGTCTATCATTCAAATAGAAACAAAAATTTGTTCTTCTTTTGTAGTTCTCTCTTTGTCACCGTAAAATTGTTAATTTGCGCCCATCGCTTTTATTACGGTATAAGAAAGATTAAAAATTATTTTCTACTTTTGAGTGCATTTAATAAAAGCTTGTTCTTTAAAAGTTGTTTTTAATAAAAATGTATTTTTTAATTTTTAGATTTGTACACTATATCGTCCATTTTGAATCCGCCATATTAAAATTTTCAAATCTGATCAACAAATTCATATCCACTTCCCGAAAAACCGCTGTATGCCAATTTTGACTTCAATGGAACAAACTAAACTTTTACACACCTTTAATTTTTAGATTTGTACCCTTAAACGTCCATTTTGAATCCGCCATATTGAAATTTTAGAATCTGATCAAAAATTCATAATCCCCTCCTTAAAAACCCATGTATGCCAATTTTGAAATCGAACAAACTAAATATTTTTTCTCTCCACTTCCCTCGTTAGAGGGAGGTGGGTACATGAGAATACCATATTATTGTATTTTCACCGGAACTATAAACGCATACCAAAAAAACACAATCGGATGTGGATAAGTCAGTTAAAATTGGTTAGCAAAACATGACCGAAAATCGTCCATCTTAAATCCGCCATATTAAATTTATAACAATTTTGGTTGAAATCGGACAAAGGTGTTTTCCACTCTCCACTCCCCTCGTAGGGGGGAGGGGTGCCTAATAATGACATGTTGTGGTATTGTCACCCGAAACTATAAATACATGCTAAAATTGGTTAGCAAAAGATGGCCAAAAATCGTCCATCTTATGATTAGAAATTCGTTATCTCAAACCCCAAGTGCCCCAACACACCAAATTTCAACGAAATTGGGCGTACTTCAACTGTACCTTCCTACACCCCCTTCGAGTAGGGGAGGGCTGTCAATTTCATCACACTATATTCTTGTGTTGTCACCGCAACTATATAAGCATGCCAAATTTGAAGCCGATTGGATGTCAGGATGTTGGTCAAAAATAAGTTTCAAGATTCCACCCGAACAAGCATACATAGATACAAAGCAAGTTAAATAAAACTTGTAAAAATAAATTAGTTTGTTGCGAATAATTTAACCAAGTACGGGGATAGGACCTAAGGCACAGGCAGTACCAAACTGGCACGCGGTGTTGTCGGAAGGCCTGTGAAACTCTTTCTATCTATGTCTAGCTAGCTTTGTGGATGTTATACAAATAGCCTTGGTTAGTAAATCTGTCAATGGCTATAATCAAAAAGGAACTGTTTAGATCGCATTTTTGGTAGTTATTCGTAAAACAGTTTGTTAGGTTAGTGTCGTTATTGTTTAGACATTGCATAAAAAAATAAACAATCACGTCAAGAAATCATACAAATTTTACAATAACTATTCGCCAAGTTGGCAGTAGAAAAATCAATGTTGGGGATTTATACTGTCAACAAGTAAGTAGACCCATCAAGTCATTCATAAATCGCTTTGAAACGCGATCAGTCCTTGGATTTAAAGAAAACAAATGTCTTCTCCACCTCACACATGCTCCATCTACCTTACGTTATTCAGCTCGATTCTACTTAAGCGGCAACTCCGACGACAAATAATGAATGAGGCAGCGTAGTATATGTGTTTCCAATGTATATTGGAAAATAAAAATAAATATTTTGAGATACATATATGTACCATAAGATCTACACTTGTGTTAAAAGAAGATGGGGGTATTACGTACCCAAATGTCAAATATGTGTCTCCTTTTTTTATGAACAGATGCGTACCTACACATTATGAATTATTTATTGAATTAAAATTGCGAATATGTGAATAAAAATCAAGGCGCCTATACTCACAGGTGAGCCCAACATTTACAATATGGCGTTGTGACGTATGTACCGATAGAAATGTTATCGTATTTTCATGTTTTTTTTTCTTATTTTTCACAATAAAGTTTATTTAAATTTATATTTAATTAAAAATCGTCACTTTTTCAAAAAAAGCACTTGAGGTTCTTTCCGGCACACACTGCTTAATAAGGTTTTGCCATTTTTACACATAAATTTTAACAAAACAAACAAAAATGAAAAAAAAATAATGCTATCATTTTGTTATTAAAAAAGCGCTTATGATACCCAGGTGACGTTTCAATATGGCGGCCTATCAAATGTTGGGCTCACCTGAGAGTATAGGTGCCTAGAATACAAATAAGGTAATTCTCCATGTTTTAAAAAGCAAACCAGAGAATTTGCATAATTGCAGGTAAATGATAAAAAAGTTATAAAAATAATATGTTTTTAAAAACATAAAGGCGCATTTACACAGACAAACTTTCCTTTGATGTTGAAATTCCGACAAACATTTACACGAGCCTCTTGAGCAAAATGTTCAAAGAAATGTTCGAGCAAAATCTCGTACAAAAAAACACACGTAAATTTTGGAGAGAATGTTGAGCAAAATTTATTTGAAGAATTGGGGATATAAAAATTTCTTTACAAATTTAAATTTTATAGTTTTATGGGAATTCACTGAACTTAACTGAAAATAGAAAGACTAAGTTTTAAAACAAGGTATTTTAATTAAGTGCTTTCCGACGGAAAAACGATATGATGTCGAAATTCACGTTTTACCTCATAAGCAACTTCGATTGATTTGATTTTTATAGGGGATATGCCAGTATACCATAATTGGCACTTATTTGATGCTGGGTTAGGAGAAGGTAAAAACCGTAGACTAGTGAGAGGGGGTTTTGGTCAAATGAACATTGTCACACAAAATTACATGACAACAAACAAGGGTCAACGCAGTTTTTTTTATGAAAGTTTTAGAACAAATCTTTCCATAAAGAAAGGGCTCTCCGACGCAAAACAAAGAAATTCGTTTTATTTTATTGACGCGTAGAACTTGCGTTTCCGATTTTTTAAATATTGAAATTTTTGGCGATTTTTACAAGCTTTTATTTATGTATGTTTGTATGTTCGGCTCAAATCTTGCAACTCAAATTTGGTATTCAATTTCAGTTTTCGGTGTGTATTTATAGTTGCGGCGACAATACAATAATATGGTATTATTAGGCACCCCCTCCCGCTAATGAGGGAAGTGGAGGAAGAAAAAGATTTATTTTGTTCGATTTCAATCAAAATTGGCATACAGGGGTTTTTAGGGAAGATAATTATCGAAAGGATGGATTTATGATAGTCTAAAAATTAAAACATTATTTTAAATAAAAAGAAGCTTTTATAAAATATAAAGTGCACTAAAAAGTAGAAAATAAATTTTAGCATTCTCATATCATAATAATAAAAGCGACGGGCGCAAACTAAAACTAAAAATATCCATCCATATATCAGAGAAACGTAGAGTAGTTTGGGTCGAGTTGGGTTGGATTTACTTCACAAAAAATTGAACTTACAATACCAGATAAAGAATTCTTTATATTTACACGTCGTAGTTGTGGTGGTGGTCTTTTTGATACGTTAGTTATAAATGCCTTACCACTCATATCTCTTTATATTACTTCCTAGTTTAGTCTTTTACAATAATAATAAAGTCAAATGAAAAAAAACCTATTTACATTTTATTAAATCTCAAATATATGAACAAAAGCACGTTCGATTTAAATAATACCCGTTTATTACCCATTTTTACAACCCTACGATCCCGACCCTTGTCTAAAAAATATAATTTAGCAGTAATAGACTACACTTTTGAATCGGAATGTTGCCCTTTGCATATTGTTTGTTCAGTGTCAGTAATTGACCTTGATTATTACATTAAATTGACAGTAAATATCTATCTTCAGCATTTTCATAAACCTTTTGCTTTTTTAAGCAACCCTTGGGGCCTTAAACTAAGTAGATAAATCTGGTGTGAGGAATTAAAAAAAAAACAATCAAAGCTAAGGTTAAAGTAAAGTTACAAAAATATGTTTAAAAAAAAATCCCCTTCCCACCACTCCTCATAGTCGTGAGGCGCGGATTACCGCTTAAAAGTGCAATTTTTGAGTTTTTTGCCGATGTTTGTTGAAAAGAAAAATTGTGCTGGGTTGTTTTTCGAATTTAGGAAAAAAACCCTTGGAAATAAAAAACTCGCAAGAAAGTCCCAAAAAAACCCCCGGGCAAAAAAATCCGGGAAAAACCCTAAGAAAAAAATATTATAAGTAACTCTAATCCATGTGACAAAACTGATAGCCAATAATAATGTTTCGCTTGCCGTCGGCTTTTTTTCACAAAAATTTAAAATAAAAGTTGGTGTTCCATTTTTTTAAAGAATTAAGATCACTGATCACTGATGTGAAATTTTATTTATTCTCATCTTTAAAAATATGTTTCCAAAACAGATAGCAATAATTTGCTCAAAAATTTACCCGAACAAAATGTTCAAAGAAAAGCTCACAAAAATGTTCGCGCAAAAAATTTTAAATCTTTTGCACGAGCTTTTGTTTGAGCATGTTCGTCTGTGTAATTGCGCCTTTACGTGTAGTGATACAAATTTCAGCGCCATCTCGCATCGTCGCCAAATTGTTTACCTTATGTCTGATCGCAGCTGTGGTAAACATAATGTTTCTACTTTAGATATTTATGTAAACAAAATACAAAAATGACTGTCCAGAATATTATCATTTGCCGATATTCTGTCAGTCTTTTTTAACCAAATTTCACTAACTTACACTAATCATTAACTTTCTAGGTTGGCAGTTCAAAAATCTAATTTTTGTTGCCAACTTTCAATAACAAAATGATAACTTTTTAGGGATTTTTGCTTTACTGCCAACTTAATGAATACTTGGTAAGAAAAGGTTGAAAATATTGTTACGCGATCCAAAATGGCCGCCCAGAATACTGCAAAGAGGTCGTTTATGACATCACTGAACATGACTCGTATTCACTTAGAATCTTAAGGCGCATTTACACAGACAAACTTTCCTTTGATGTTGAAATGCCGACAAACATTTACACGAGCCTCGTAAAAAAAAACACGTAAATTTTGGAGGGAATGTTGAGCAAAATTGGTTTGAAGAATTGGGGGTATAAAAATTTCTTTACAAATTCAAAATATATATTGTTATCGGAATTCATTGAACTTAACTGAAAATAGAAAAACAAAGTTTTGAAATAAGGTATTTTTAATCAAGTGCTTTCCGACGGAAAAACGATTTGATGCCGAAATTCACATTTTACCTCATAAGCAACTTCGATTGATCTGATTTTTATAGGGTATATGCCAGTATACTTGTAACTTTTTTGGGGTTGTAAGAAAAACGAGAATAAAAAAATAATAATTGGCACTTATTTATTGTTATTGCCTGTAAAATATAATGATAAAAATGTACGTTTAAAAGAATATCCCTTTATTTTACTTCCTCGTTTAGTCTTTTACAATAATAATTAGGGCAAATTAAAAAATCTGTATACATTTTATTAAATCTCAAATATATGAACAAAAGCACGTTCGGTTTAAATAATACCAGTTTATTACCCACTTTTACAACCCTACGAACCCGACCCTTGTCTAAAAAATATAATTTAGCAGTCACTTAGTAGACTGTGTCGCTGATCTATCATCCCGCGTTTTGGATTTCGCAGGTAGTAGGCCGTCCACCCATTTGAATCGCAATTTTGCCCTTTGCATATTGTTGGTTCAGTGACAGTAATCGACCTTGATTATTACATTAAATTGACAGTAAATATCTATATCTTCACCATTTTCAAAAACTTTTTGCTTTTTTAAGCAACCCTTGGGACCTTAAACTAACTAGGTAAATCTGGTGTGAAGAATTAAAAAACAACAATAAAAGCTAAAGGTAAAGTTACAAAAATATGTTTAAAAAAAATCCCCCTCCCCACCACTCCTCATAGTCGTGAGGCGCGGATTACCGCTTAAAAGTGCAATTTTTGAGTTTTTTGCCGATATTTGAAAAACTGTAAATTTTTTTGGAAAAGAAAAATTTTCCTGGGTTTTTTTTTGTCTTTAGGAAAAAACCCTTGGAAATAAAAAAAAACTTGCAAGAAAATACCAAAAAAAACCCCGGGAAAAAAAATTTGGGAAAAACCATAAGAAAAAAATATTATAAGTAACCTTAATCCATGTGACAAAACTGATAGTAGAGCCAATAATAATGTTTCGCTTGCCGTCGGCTTTTTTTGACAAAAATTTTAAATAAAAGTTGGTGTTCCATTTTTTTAAAGAATTGAGATCACTGATCACTGATGTGAAATTCTATTTATTCTCATCTTTAAAGATATGTTTCCAAAATAGATAGCAATAATTTGCTCAAAAATTTACCCGAACAAAATGTTCAAAGAAAAGCTCACAAAAATGTTCACGCAAAAAATTTTAGATCTTTTGCACGAGCTTTTATTTGAGCATGTTCGTCTGTGTAATTGCACCTTTAGGATCGGTGCACACTGTTATGCGGGCAAACATGGCTGCATGTTGATTCACGTAAAATCCGGGAGAAGACTTACGGCATTCGGCGTATGACGATTATTTGCATGGTTATTTAATCGATAGGAGTTGATCGGCCTATGTGGAGAAGGTACTGCCTGGTTTATTGTCTCCAGGAAAGAATAATCGCCATTACCTAATGTCACCTAATGGGACTAAGCAGTACAAATTTTCCAACTTTTATGATGAAAACCTTTGTTTTTTGGCGAAAACTCTATTTCGTTATGCAGTTGGGCTAATTTATAGAGTTGATAAGTTTAGAAATTAGAAAGTAGCTAACATTTTGTTACCGAATGATGGCAGCACTATTACGCCCTGAATATATAATATCACCGCCGACGGTTCCAGAATACTCGCGGGAAGAACGTGCCCCGCCCATTCGTGACTGTTCCGTCACCATCGAGCACAGATAAACTAACTCAAAAGTAGAACAACAATACCCTAGTAACTACACATGGTATAACAGTACTTGATATTAGTTACATTCAAACTCACTCACAAAATTCAGTCTCTCAGACTAATTCCTAACAGTAGTATATATAAAAATGTATCTAACAATTTAGGATTTATAGGATACCGGAGCTAACTGAGACTATTGCAAGAAAGATTGTTAATTAGTACAATAAAAGAAGTAAGCTATTTTGGACTAGAACACAGTTTTGCGGTTCCCCAGTGTATTAAGAATGTTCGGAAAGCTTTGCGCCAGGCCACGGGTGACCAGAAATCATACCTACAATCACGATTTTAATTCTGGTAAAATATTAATTTATGGTACTAATAAATTAAACGTCATACTCATGCTCGTATATAATTAATTATTCGGCGTAAATGGTTTAAAGTTCCGGCCGGATCGCCATGGTATAAAGCGTTATTATGTCCCTCCTAATAATAAATTATTGTGCATGGCCTTTTTGTATTTAAGATAGCGAGGTCCCTAATCGCTTGTCGCGGCCAGATGAATGGCTCGGCGCACAGTGGTCCAGGAATTGAATTTATCGAGGCGTAATTCAATTATTTCATCGATTGTGGTGAAACATGTTTTATGATTATATTCTATATTAATCGGTTAATTTTGTAGACTTTTCCCCCTTATTTCTCACTTGTGCAGAGCTCACAGAGGTTACCAAACTATAAGCGTTTATTCTTCCAGAGTCCTTTAAATTCTTCAAAAGCTTTTAAAATGACGTACAAATATCTTGTTTGACACATATAGTAGTAGTAGTAAGGGGGCGCCCCGCAGGCCTGGCAACTAGGACTCTTCATGGGCCCTTTCTCGCACCCTTATCCTCCCACTCCCTCTACATTTCTTGCCTCTCTCTCTCCGGGCCTTTCCGCCTTCGTTACGAAGGACAGCACGTCAGCCCATCTTAGAGAGTGTAGCTCCTCCTCTTCTATTGTGTTTGACACATATAAGTGGAGAGGCTAATTGTCAGATGGAGAACTGAGATCAAACCCTGGCCAGATGACGGTTATTTTTTATAGGATAAATTTACTTTATTTAGGAAACATACTTAACGTGCAGTATTTCTATTATTATTTTTTTTTTATGAAAACCCCTCTTGGTAAGATTGGGTAAAATGTTGTGGGACCCTTCCCCCCTCAAATGAGAACTTCTATGCACTGTTTCTGTTAGAATAATGTATATTCTCTAAATTAAAAAGATGATATAAGATTTTCATTTATTACGGTTTTACGCGCCTAAAACCGGTTTTATATAAGAACGATTTTAAATAAAATCGCTTTCTCCAAGGGTTTATGTCCTTCATTAAATTTCAGTTTAAAAAAGAAACAAATAAAACCATGGTTGTGTATTTCTTTAGGTTGGAAGCAATGCGCTTAAACGTTTTTAAAGTGATACGGACCCTAAGGGCCTTTTTCCACGAGACACTTCTATCATCAAAAGCATGGGTACGTGATGTGTTGGAAGCAGAGGTCTTTGTGGAGGGTGGAGAGAAGGACCATTTAGAGTTTCGAAGAGATTTTGTTGAACTGCTTCTCGTAGCAAACAAATATTGTCTTCATCGGTAAAACAAAGTATTTGAGCCTTGCTTTTTTTAATTTTCTTGTGCTATGTCATCCCATTTTATAAAAATATAACTATTTTATCCCAATTTTTGCTTTTTTGGCCGTCACAACACAAAAAATTCCCGAAAGTAGGGTTAAGGTAAAAAAAATGGCGAATAATTGTCAAAAACGCCAAATACGGCTAGACACAGCCAAGATGCGGCCCAGTATAATTCCTCCACAAATAAGGGCAGGTCCTAACCTTATTAGTGTCGGCACTAAATGGGGTCGTTCTTGCGCATGCGTATCTATCAACAGCGTCAAAATAGTGCCTGGCCTTATTAGTGCCGGGCCCTAACTGCGTTTCAATAATTCCCTATTGACGTTTATGGTAGACACCATGCCTACCTGCATTTTTTCAGTTAGTCAATTATCCAAACCGGGTAATATGATAATTGAACTTCAACGAAAAACAACAATTTTTCAAAAAAACAATAATTTTCTTGGTCGCAGGTAGTCGCAGCCAATTTTTCCTCCGGTGACATGTTTCCGTGTCGAACACCGAGTGTCCCATAGATGTGTTCCGTGGATAAACATGCATTTATTTGTGTTGATCGGACACCGGTGTCCGGACACAAATGTTTCGTGGAAAGGGATAACACGCTTTCTTAAATTGCTTGGAAATAAAATCGATTTAGTGCTTAAAACGGTTTTATTTTTGTTTATACGACCACATTTTAAATCTTTTTTTATATAGAAGCGCTTTTAGAGCCCGTATAAACAAAATAATTGCCTCCTCTGTCCCCTCAATTAAAATAAGAAACCTTCTGTCAAAATTTCACATCTGTAATGACATTTGAAAGAAAAACATTTTTCTGACGTAAAAAATACCAGAGAAAAGTGGTATTGAGATTTGTGGTAGACACCATGCCTACCTGCATTTTTTTTAGTTATCCAATTATTTTTATATCAAATTATCCAAACCGGGTCCAGATAATTGAAGTTCAACAAAGAACAATTTTTCAAAAAAATAATAATTTTCTTGGTCGCAGGTAGTCGCAGCCAATTTTTTCTACGGTGTTAAGAAGAAGGTTCAAAGTTGATCATGCAGTAGATGAAAAAATATAGAATGTATTTTTCATGAAATTGGACGATTTTGACAGCCTTAAAAAATTAACGAAAAAACAAGTTTTTTGTACTTTAATACAAAATGAACTTCTTGGATTTCGATTGCTCACACAGAGGGTGGAACCTAGGACGATGCCGTTTTGTCCTTATTAGGGACTCGTCAGCTAGGTGTACCACAACAACAGAGAAACTCGGTCACGCTTATGTGCCAAAGATCACGGCTCAAGCGGAGAGAATTTATATCGAGTACCAACCGTGTGTGAATCTCCGACAACCAAGCGTGACCAAGTTTCTCTGTTGTTGTGGTACACCTAGCTGACGAGTCCCTAATAAGGACGAAACGGCGTCATCCTAGGTTCCCCCCTCTGTGTGAGCAATCGAAATCCAAGAAGTTCATTTTGCACTGAAGTACAAAAAACTCTTGTTTTTTCTTTAGATTTACGCCGCCACAGCCATCTTCCGTTTGTTTTTAAAAAAATTAAGTTTACCAAAATCATTCTGTACGAAGGAGAAATGCCTAGATTTTCTATTTTTGTTCAAATATTTGTAATAAAAAACATATAGATCATAAAATACAATTTTGTTAATTTTCACCCTGAAAACAGTTATAATCTCCAACTTGTGACAAGCCAAAAAAATAAGCTTAAATTGGACATTAAAGGCTATTGAGTATCGGGAACCCACAAAAAAGCCGAATTTACAAAAACCGAAACAAAATTGAACAGAAAATAAAATGTCCGAAACGAAATATGAACGAAAGTAAAACACCCAGAAAGTAATGGATACGAATCTAATTTTATAGAATTTTAATTTAGTCGATCATTAAAAGACACGAATATTATTTTGAACAAAATGAAGAGAAAATTTAGCGCCCTAATAAATTTACAGAAAAGATTTGTGGCGTAGAGGGCAAAGAGTGAGGGAATAAATAGGAAAAAAGTTTTTCCTCGACCAGGATTTGAACCTGGGACCTCTAGAATACTAGTCTAATGCTCTACCAACTGAGCTACTGAGGAACCGGGGTTTTAACTGGAAATCCCTTTGTCCGATTCATCTGTTAGTAGTAGGGAGATCTTTGAAGCCTACTGCGGCTTTAAAAACCTAGACATGTTGACAAGCGAGAAACGAAAAACAGCCGACCCACAAATTGATAGAAAATAATATGCCGAATTCTTAAATAAGTAGAACCACAATCCAGCCGAATCGCTATTGGGCATGCGTCAAATTTTAATCTCTAAAGTGCCGTAGGCCCTGGATTGCCGCGTTGAGAAGTTTTTCTATTTGGAAGATGACACGGGGATTTTTTTTTAATAAACTATTTTAGTGTCTGGCTGTCTATCAAATCTTTCCATTCATTTTTGTTATGTAGTTCCGATGATAATACAGTATTATGAATAATTTTGGGGTAGGCGGTGTTTGAAGATTGTAAAGGGGGTAAATTAATACAATATCACAACTTACTTCGACTCTTCCCTGCCTTAAGCCTGGCAACGTAGCAATTGAATTCGGCATTATTATGTTTCTATGAAATTATTTTCGTTAAAAATATTTTTTAACATTTTGTGTTTTTATATGTTTCGTTTAAATTTAGTTCTATGCATATATTTTCTAGCGATTTAATTTTTCGGACCAATTATTTTCTTTTCTTTTAAATTCTGACAAATTATGTTCAATACTTGGACCACAGTGCGGTGATGGGAGTAGGTGAAGGAAGGTCAGGGTGACATGTCTCTATTATTCTAAAGAATAAAGAGGGAGACCATTAAATGGTTTAGTCTTAGATATTAAAGTTCAATGTTCTAAAGGCTTACATCTTATTTTTTTTTAATATAAAAAATTATAAATGAAACATCTTTTATTTCGTTTAATAATAACTTTAAAATATTCGAATAAAAACTCAATACATTGAGGTGGTACAAAGTTTTTTAGAATCTAATTTCTCCTTTTTACTGTCAACGTCATCATAATATTTTCAAAGCAATCAACTTTTTAAATCTTTGAACATATCCCTGTGTAAAAATACAAAATATATTGGAGTGGTATTTATGGTTTTTAAAAATTCACAAAAAATAATTCTAGCAACCTTTAGTTTCTAGGTAAAAATAAGTATTGGAACCTGCCAACATTTTTGTGAGGTAAAGGTTTGATAAGACCACTGCTTCCTTACGCTCTTTGGCATCTGTGGCCAAACAAAAGAAAAAAAGAAAACCTCGTAATATTTGTGCAGGGCTTGTAATTGAGCGAGGCAGTGATAAGACGCAAAAGACTGACACAAATCAAAAATGATGATATGCCATTTCAGTACATCAATAGGTAGTAGACTAGAGTTTCGAACTTCCATTGTCTTTATTTTTTACTTTTTTCACAACGTTTCGAATGCTTATGTATCTGCAATCGCCATCAAGTGAATACTAACAAAAACTAAGACTACCTAATCTTATATAATAGCATGTGTTCAGTGAACCATAAAGTTTACACTTGCTTGACTCCGCCCTTTCACAGTTGAAATCTGTTACTTGTATGTATGGGATTTCAAATATCCTTGATGGTGACACTTTGTTTAGAGAATGCATTCTGTTTCCTCCGTATGAATGCTGTTTCTTTGAACTTCCCTTTAACAGATTTTCTTGTATTCTGTAAGGCGAAGTTCCATGGGTCGGCTGGTTTCTCCGATGTAGATATATCCACACCCGCATGGTACGTGATAGATGCAGTTCTTGGTGTTTGTTAACTGACTTCTTATTGTTGTGGTCATTTTGATGACAGTCCGAAGATGGTATTGATTGCCTATTCTTCTTATCTTTTCCGAGATTCCTTTAATGTATGGAATGATAGTGTAGTTGGAGAAACCGTTTCTTCGCAGAGCGGATCGAATTTTTGCCTTTTCCTTATTTAAAACTTCTTTTGTATTGCAGATGTAGGTTGCCCGATCTATAAGAGATTTTGCAATTCCCAGTTTGGTTGATTGGGAGTGGTTTGATTTGAAGTTTAGATATTGTCCAGTATGAGTAGGTTTGCGATATACAGAAGTGGTTATGGTTAAATTCTTTTTGGTAAGTAGAACGTTGAGAAAAGGGAGCTGACAATTTTCTTCTTTTTTCAGTATTAGTGTGATGCAGTTTCTTATGCTGTTATCATCTGGAAAAAAGACAACAATACACTAGAACAATTCTTCAATCATGTCAACCAGGAACCAGAATGTATTTTCTCAAGAGGCCGTCACCATCAAGGATATTTGGAAACCCGTACTCTTCGGAGGTAACAGATTTCAACTGTGAAAGGGCGGAGCCAACCAAGTGTATTCATGGTTCAGTGAACATATGCTAGTGTATAAGATTAGGTAGTCTTAGTTTTTGTTAGTATTCACCTGATGACGTTTGCAGATACATAAGCAATCGAAACATTGTGAAAAAGTAAAAAATTAAGACAATGGAAGTTCTAAACTCTAGTTTACTCTAGAAAAACTAAGTTTACCAAAATCATTCCGGATGAAGGGGAAATGTTGAAATTGATCATAAAATACAATTTTGTTAATTTTCACCCATAAAGCCGTTATAAAAAGTACACAAATCTCCAACTTTGAAGCGTTGTCACAGCCAAAAAGTGAAAATTAAAAAAAAACTTGGATTGGACATTAAAAGTTATTGAGTGTACTCTTAGATTAAAAAGAGACAAGATACCTGACACTTACGGAGACTTTGATTATATTATTATATGAAACAATGTTTACCTTTCTGTTGTTTACAGTAAACACACCAGCGGCACCAATTTACATATGAATTGTATTATTAAAATTTCACTATAATATGAAATCTGCAAAATAAATTAAGAAATATATTTAAAAATAATTCTACCAATTTGAGCTTTGGAAGCTCCCTAATAATAAATTTATACAAAATAAATTTATTATATATATATTCAATATTGAACACAATAAAATTATGCCAAACATTAAAACAAACACAGTTCACATCATCTGGAACATCAAGAAAAAAAAATATAATATTACCTACTAGCTAAAAATTATCTTATTGTGTTTGTGAAATGTTCCTCATTCAAGCAAATGTTATTTTAAATTCTCCTGTATAGCACAGAAGACCTAGGTAGTCTGTGGTTATAGGGGCCTTTTTTATATTAGGTAAAACTATATGATTTATTTAATTGCTCAAAAACAATATTTTATTTGAAATACAAAATTTAAGTAGGTACTTACAAATAAGATAAATCATTGTAAATTTTGCTCTCGTGATCCATGACTTAATAAACTACAATAATATAAATAAGTAGTACATCTAACACCTTGTTCTAAAGAGCTAAGTTTTAACTAAAGTTTACTGCTATTAAAAAAAGAAACCCAACACATATCAAGAGGGAGTAACCTTTTTTATAATCATAACAAATGTAAATTATAGTTAATAACAGGTTAACATAATTCTAAGTAGCAACTTTAATAGAAATAACGGCTGTTCTGCTAAAGTCCCAAGGGACATGTGCGCAGAATTTTATTGATATTCTATTTAAGTAGTTTTATCCAAATAGATACCTATAATAGCGCAAAATTTTTAAATTTTTTTCTTTTTTGAAAATCAATTTATGTATAGAAAATAAACTTAAAAGGTTAATTTTGTTTTAAATATATTTGTATATACTTTGAAGCCTTATGAATATTTTTTTAGTTTTTTGTTTATCATAATAATATGCTATATTATCAACGGCTATAAAAATGTGTGCTAAATTTCAGTTGAATCAGATTCTTACTATGCTGGACATAGTGCAATTTCCCAGTTTGGTTGATTGGGAGTGGTTTGATTTGAAGTTTAGATATTGTCCAGTATGAGTAGGTAGGCAAACATAGCATTCTTCACACTCATCTTTGTGTCACAAAGACTTATGCTGTCGCCGTCTAAGTTCGCCGTTGGAGATGACTTAAATTTTGTTATTTTTTCTGGTTATTAGCAGAAACTTACTTAAACTGACTTCTTCAGTACACAATAAAGTCAATAATGCTTAGGGTATATGGAGACACCTAGGACAGACAAAAAGATTGAAATATCAATTCGAAGGGCGAGCGCAGATGGCAACGTCGTTTAAAAGGATAGAAAAATAATCGATATTTCTCACCTTTGTTTTAATTTGATTTTATTTGTAAATAAACAGTGGTTATTATTTGCCAAGTAGTTTTCGTTGGACCACATATCTTATCTCGTTTTAATCTAAGTTATAATATATTTTTGATTTTTGTTATTTGTGTTTATGTACTCACATCTCGCCTGGTCCGGACCAACCGAGATCTCTGAAACGAAAAAACAAAAGATCAAAAGATCTTGGGTGGAAATAACGAAAATTCAAACTTGGATGAGTATTCCACAAGGAACACACAAAAGATCAAAGCGAAAAGAGAAATGAATAAACGATGTTTCGCCCTGGGTAACCAGCGTGGGCTCATCAGTAGTTTCACTGGTCACCCTCCACTATACATCATTAAAAACCATCATACACTTAGATTTCCAACCTTGAACCACTCACAAATAGGCATCATTCCGCACTGGTACTTACTTATCCAAGTTACCTAATACGAATTCGTCCTGGCGTGTTAATATTTCCATTAGGAATATGCTCCTAAGGCAATTAAAACAAAGAAGAAGTTAAAAAACCTCCAAATCAGTTACTTCAACCGAAAAGAAACTAAAAAACAAAAGATCAAAAGATCTTGGGTGGAAATAACAAAAATTCAAACTTGGATGAGTATTCCACAAGGAACACACAAAAGATTAAAGCGAAAAGAGAAATGAATAAACGATGTTTCGCCCTGGGTAACCAGCGTGGGCTCATCAGTAGTTTTACTGGTCACCCTCCACTATACATCATTAAACACCATCGTACACTTAGATTTCCAACCTTGAACCACTCATAAATAGGCATTGTTCCGCACTGGTACTTACTTATCCAAGTTACCTAATACTGTCGTGTTAATATTTCCAGTAGTATTATGCTCCTAAGGCAATTAAAACAAAGAAGAAGTTAAAAAACCTCCAAATCAGTTACTTCAACCGAAAAGAAACTAAAAAACAAAAGATCAAAAGATCTTGGGTGGAAATAACAAAAATTCAAACTTGGATGATTATTCCACAAGGAACACACAAAAGATCAAAGCGAAAAGAGAAATGAATAAACGATGTTTCGCCCTGGGTAACCAGCGTGGTCTCATCAGTAGTTTCATCTCTGAAACGGTTGAGAACGTATGCCCACTTTTACCTTCACGCAAATTTCGGGGAGTACTCTCTAGGTGAGATTTCAAGAATACTGGCCCTGTACGCAGTTGGTTGTATATTTGTATGAAGGAATATCCCTACTTTCTACAGAACAGCAACTTTATTTTTTATTTTACAAACAGGTATACATTTCCCGTTACTGATAAAAAAGTTTAGCCTTCTATACATCATAATTTCATAAAGTTTACCAGTATTTAGAGCGTGCATTATGTCCGCTAAACATGCGAATGACAGTATACAAAGCAGTTATGACCGTACGATAGAGTTTGCCGCGGACATTTCAATATATGTATATAAATGGAACATTGTACAGGGTGTACCACAAGAACTGAAACATATTTTAACACAAGAACAAATGAAAGTGCGATTATGTACAGGGTGTTTCATTATAAATGTCCTCCCCCCTATTATATCTGTTAATATGTGAGCTAGAAAAAAGTTATAATTGCAAAAGTTATTTGATTTATAAAAATCTTCAAAAATATTAAAGTCAAAAAAACCAAGTTCCCTTCGAAGTGTCAAATGTTGATAGCAACTTTCTTATTTTAAATACAGAGGACTCTGCATATTTTTTCATTTTTTAATTCTAGGTTTCTTCCTGATGAATGTATAACTTATGTGTACTGGGTTCATAGGGTTTTGAGATATATGGACATGTCATCATAATTGTAGTAGAAAATCAAGGTTTTTATATACTTTATATACATACCTTTATGTACTTTTATGTTTTAGCACCCAGAAACTGAACATAATAACTGGTGCATAAGTAATTATTTAAAAAAATATATATATCTTTTGCCATTTAGGGATTAAAAAAGTACTTTTGAATCCCTGGGATTTAATTTTTACTTTATTTCCCTCCTTGGTTATTACTTATGTGGTATAAAATAAAATAAAACCTGATAAGCAGTTGAGGTATTTTCCATTTTTCATTTTTTCTGAAGTACATTTAACAAACCTTAAAATAAAAAAAATAAAATTTTACGAGATTATAAGTCATAACTAAAAAACTGTACAAATGTCTACGCTGGGGTCTAGGTATTTCTCTGACCCGCCAAATTTTTGAACCACCACCATAAAATAATCCAAGGACTATCTTAGCACTGGCATTGATTAAGAGTGATATGGATTTTCCTCCTGGCCTTACAACTTCTAGTGTTGTTCTGAAACACATTTGTTTTTATTGTAATTTTTTTATGTTATACTTAAATTTTTGATCACATATTATAGGTTACCAACTTTAATATTTTATATAAATAAAAAACATTTTCACCTTTTTCATATGGTTTTTAGCCATATTCATTTTCCAAGGCATTTTCAGACAAGAAAATCAGAAAATTAAAAATGAACCCTACAAAAATGCGGCTAAAAAAATTAGTCTAATAAACCTGAGTATGAATAGACATTAAACACAACATAACAAAAAGAAAAAAACCCAGTAGGTTATGTCTTATAAGATATAAAACAGATAAATTGTTGCGAATCTTACCCTGGAATTCTTCGTGAATGCAAGATCTTTCCTTCTTATAGCATACACCCATTTTTTGAATAAATTGGCTTCTGATGGGAAGTCAAAAACGGAAACCTTTGGCCGCCATCGTAATTCCCGCGACACTTTGGCACGCAACACTTCAATGGCATAATGCTTTTACTAGTTTATTACCTTTTTTAACAATTTATAATCCACTTTTCACAATTTACTGGAAAGACCATAAAAACAAATCAATTGGAAACGTCAGCCAAACTGCGACGCCATATTGATGACGTCAAATCGAGTGCAGTGGCTTTTTAGTTGAGTACGGTATTGGATCGATATTGGTAGGCAATGATGTTTTTCTCTCTCTTTAAAAACTGCTAAATCATAGTAGGCGTGTTGAAGTGATTTGCGTTTTAAAAACTGATAAATATCTTGCATTTATGAGTCATAGCCACCTAAGTGAAAAAAATTTAAAGTCCAATATCTCAAAAACTATTGAAACCAGTGCATATGAGTTATACATTTCTGAAATCAGAAAGAAACCTAGAATTCAAAAATGCAAAAAATACAGCGTATTGTATTTAAAATAAG
The DNA here is from genome assembly GCA_963921995.1 of Oxystoma pomonae. Classification (NCBI taxonomy): domain Eukaryota; kingdom Metazoa; phylum Arthropoda; class Insecta; order Coleoptera; family Brentidae; genus Oxystoma; species Oxystoma pomonae. The sequence continues at coordinate 92,998,887 of OY998166.1, read as the reverse complement.
AAAGTTGCTATCAATATTTGACACTTCATATGACTCTTGGTTTTTTGGTCTCTAATATATTTGAAGATATAACTTTTGCATTTAAAACGTTTTTCTAGCTCACTTATTAAAAGATATAATAGAGGGAGCCATTTATAATGAAACACCTTGTACGTCAATGAGGCATGCACAAATGGTTTTCAGATAAAAATAAGTGTTATGAGTTGCCCGTCTTTTTATTTTCATTTTTATTTCTGCGGTATATTTTAATTTGAACTACTATTTTTATTTTAATTTTTATTTTGTTCAGAATTTATGTCAAAACTATTTAAAATATTATGGCGTTAAAAACAAATCACAGTTTAGTTTCAACAATCCTTGATCTCCGAAATTGCTTTCTCTTTGGCTGGTCTTTTTAAAAACGCCAAACACTTTTAAGAGTATAGTCTACGCTGGCAACTTTCCTTGTCTTAGTTATGCAAAATTTCGCTAGCAAGGGTATTTTTGGTCCCTTATTTTTCTCTCCAAATACAGAAATTTTTTAGAAATTTTTGTCTCATTTTAAAGATAAAGCTTAAATCTAGGGTCCTCTAGTAATAGTTTTAGTATTCATACCTGCAAGACTAGACATAAATTGCACCGTTGGCTGCAATGATGTTTTCAAGTCTTCTGAGCATGGAATTGACTATATTTTCAAATAAGTTTGGATTTTCAGTAATAACTTCCCTATATGCCCTTACGATGAGTTTCATTCAAAAATTCCTCACTTATTGCCAATTGCCCCAACGTTAAGTCTGTGTTTTAAGTCAACTTAAAAGTTTTGATATCTCTCAGAAGCACGCAATAAAAGAGAGGGAGAACTTTTAAGTCAGACTTAAAACCCAGACTTAACGTTGGTGCAATTGGGAATTAGTTTAGTTTTTTGCCGCAATGCGACACCTTAGCCTCAAACATTTAATCCTCCTGCCTAATGTTGTTATGGATCCTGGAAAATTTGATTCAATTTTTACGTCTTTCGCTTTGGCAAACGGTTGATTTTTCAGAAAATTGATTGCTTCTTGGTCTTCCTCTGGGCTAGTAAATTTCGTCAAACCGGTGCCTTCCTTTCGGTGAATAGTTCCCTCCTCTTAAAATCGGTTTTTTATGTTTTTTTATGCTTCTCCTATAATGAACAGCTACTTGCCGAATAGACCAACCACCGTCTAGTTTTCCTAATATTTGAGCTTTATCAAATTCGGAAAGATGCGGCGGAATTTTTTTTAAATTTGGATGACACTGACATACAAAAAATGATGTTGTCAGGAGTCTGTGACATTGTCAATTATAGGAAGACAATGCCGTGCTATAAAAATTTTAAAAATTAAACAGGCTGCTAACTTCTGCTATACCAGTTTTATGTGGAGAGAAGTGTACATTGGATTCAATTCAAAGTCAAATTCGAATATAAATAATTCTGTGGGTTCTCATATAGTACGCTGTCAAATTCAACAATTAAATTGACGTCAACTGTCAGCGAGAATCTTTGATCTGACACTTAGTTACAGTTGGGCCAGTGCCGCATAGTTTTCTTTAATTTTACTTTTTTTGTGCTGCTAATATTGTTATTAAAATTTCACAAAACTTTTTTTGCACACTTTTTTACCATAATTTTAGGCACATTTGCATCACTTTTATGAACGCAAAAATTCGAAATATTCCACATTTCCAGCCTTTTCTAGCCAAAAATAACGATACATTTTGTCAGTGCAAAACAATGAAAAATAAAAGGAATTTTTGTCAAACTAGGGTTACTGGTGGCTTGTAAGGTATTTTTAAATATAGGGAGGGTCCCAATGGACCCCCTGCGAAAATTTTGTGTGCGTCTTTAAACTTGATTTTTGTCAAAGAGGCTTCGCCTACTGAGGTATCACTTAACTAAATTGGTTATAAGATAAAAAAAAGTTATAAATATTTTGGACCAGGAGCATTTGGACCAAAAATTGTATTGTTTCCGCAAAAACTTTTGACCCAGTCGCTGAATTCTTGACATGTGTCAAATTTTGAACAGAATTAGTGGAGATTCATGTGTCGTTTTACCAAAGAGCTTAAAATTCTGAAAATCGGACAACTAGGTCGCAAGTTATGCTAGCCTTAAACAGTGCACCTTCCTACAGCCATTACCGGTGGGATTTACTAAAAGGGTTTAGTCTATTTTAGAACGGTCCTAAGTTTAAGTGAAATTTTTGGTTTTAAGAATTTTAAACCAACCCTACTTGAGTTTTGGACATACAGGGTGGATTCTTTAAACGGAACGGTGCTTCTAGCGGGTTAGAATTTGGTTGAATAATAATTTTTGATTTTGGACACCCTCTATATTTTGCAATTTTTGAAATCTGCAAATAATTCTCTCTTCAGCAATACCACACAGTAGGATCTATCTTTTACGATAATCAAGATATTTTTATCTAAATCTGTATGGAAAACTTCGATATTCATTCAAATATCCCCCGTATAACTAAACGTAAACGTAAAACAATTCCATGCAAGTTTAAATGCCTCTATCTTAGAAACCATAAGAGATAGAGTATTAGTATGTGGTATTGTCAAAAAGATCATTTTTTTTTAGAATTCAAAAATGTCAAACTATACAGGGTGTTCTATTTTTTTAAATATTTTTTTGCCATACCTCGTAAACAAAACCACATAAAAAAATCCATCCAATCCGATTAAAGAAAATTAAAAATTTCAGTTGACATGTTTTTCGTGCTAGAAGCACCGTTGCGCTTAAAGAATCCACCCTGTAGTTTGATTTATAAGAATAATTTTAATAAATAAGTTTAATCTTTTGTTGGATCTTAAGTTCTAATTTAGAAAAAAAGAAAATTAAAAAAATTAAACCCACGCGGGGTTTAAATAGAAAATTAAAAAAATTAAACCCACGCGGGGTTTAAATAGAAAACATTCTATAGAACAAATAAATTAGGCTATAATAATAAAATAAGGAGTAGATTAATTTTGTAGTTATTCAAAAGAAGGTGTTTTTATTTATGAAATATATTAAAAAACTCAAATGCAATTTTTGTTTCCATTTCTGTCACTGTCGAAATGTCAGTTTCAAAATATTAGCTGCGTTCAAATCACAAACAGCGAGTTCGGATCTCTTACCTCTGCTGGTATCTTGGCTTGCACCAACCTCTACTGATGAAAGCTACAGCTTTCAGTAAGGAAAGTTCTCTTGAGTGAGCTTTTAGAGAACCTCAATGTTTTAATCTCAGTTTTTAAATAAATTAATATAGTTGTTTTGGGTTTTTTTCCTTGGTGTATTTTTCGCGCATAATCAGTGACCTTCACTTATGTTTGTTTTTGCCTCGTAGTGCTTTCATAAATATATTTTGGTGCTGAAAACGGCGTTTTTCTGGAATAAATTGGAGGTGATTTGTTGGTTAATAAACAACAAGGTAAATGAATCCTTGTAAAAACGACTACTTAGGAAAATTTTAAACAAACTTATTATCAATTGCCACAAAACAATCCTTTTTAGGGGTTATAAATTTAAACTACCCCCCAGAGGTGGTCTAAAAAATCACCAACTTTGTAACCTAAAACACAGATAATAAAGCTATTATGTGCCAAATTTTTGGCGTATTTACCATTTGCCATTTTGAGAACTGTCAAAAAAAATATTTTTAGGGCATTTTCTCCTAAAATAAGGTATATTTTGGGAAAAAAAAACAGTTTTTCAGTGGTATTTTGCAATAACAATACAAAATAATCAATAACGTTGTGTCTTTCCTATATTGGTAAGTGTTTTTTAAAAATTGGTTTTAAAATTTAGTACCCCCCACAGTGTAAATATTTAGACCAGTGGGAGGTACTATTTTAGATCTTAGTAAGTCCCCACTGTATCATTTTTGGTCTAAATACCCCTGATTTAAAATTTGGATAACTTTTTTATCCCATAACCAATTTGGATAATTAATACCTCGGTAGGCTTTTGCCTCATTGACAAAAATCAAGTCCAGGGTCGCATACAAATTTTTTGCAGGGGAGGGTGAAATTTACTTATTTTTTAAAGCACACCACCTTGGATTTCTAAAACCTTTCATTTTTACGATTTTGTTCGTTTATGACCGCTATAAAAATGTTTGGTTTTTTTATTTGTTTTCAAGTTGGATGACCATCAAAATGACGCGGCGTATTTTAGCATTTTTACAAACAAATTCAGAGTACATAAACAACTGAAATTCCCAAAACCCCATGAATGTTTAGAATTTTAGTTTAATTTTAAGTCAAAAATTGCATCTTAAGTGTTATTTTCTCAAAAAGTTTTGCCTGCGGCGCATTGAAACATGATGTTGACATCAAATTTTGGATAAATAAACAATTTTACTTTTTTTACATTACTTACCCCCCCCCTCTACATACCTCTACTACCTGTTTCCTTGTATCAATTATGGTCACATGTTTATACTTCAAATTAAGGTTTTTTTTTATTATTTATCATTAATCCCTCCCGCCCCCTCCCGAAGCCAATTCCTAGGTGCGCTACTGATTAAAGTTTCAACTTTTTTCTACAAAAACAAACAAAAATTTCGAAAATCGGCAGATTGGGTCCAAAGTTATAGCGCGTTTAAAAAATTTTTTGGCCCACCGTATAATTTTATTTTCCCGAGTGTTTCATGCCCAAAATGTAAAAAAATAGTCACCAAAATTTTTGTCAGATAAAACCAAACCTACTTCAAATGTGACAACAACAACAATCTAGCGAGTTTGGATTTCTGTCAACTTTTGGTTTTGTCTAAATAAAAATGAAACGGACTGTAAGCTATAGGCACGGTCTCTAGAGTAAATACGGTCTAGTAATTTTCTTGCTCCGCCCACACGATGACGACACAAAGATATCAGCCTGCTTACTTTATTGATTTTTGTGATGGCTGACATTTGTAATTTGTTCTTGATTTCTGTTCTTCTGGTCCTAATTAAATACCCTGTGATATTACTTACATTATTTTCGTCATAGGTAGCTGCATTTATGCGTTTTTTTAGTAAAATGGCTCATCATTAAATAATGAAAAAACCTAGAAAACAAAGCACCTTATAGTTTTAAATTTGAAATCAGATTTATTGCATATAGTATGCACAACAAGTCTTTCCTTCTAAATAACAAAATAATCACTCTCCCAAAAATGCCTGGCAAAACCAACTACAAAATAAATAGCTTCCAAAACTGGAAAAATAACAACAACATAACCCAACTTCTGAACTACGAACCCAAACTAACTACAACTCATCCGATGAGTTTCTTGACGGAATCGATTACCAACTAATGATCTTAATTTCTATTTGGTGAAGATCAACGCATGCAGGCCAAAAATAAATTATATTTACTTATACACAAAAAGTTATAGTAAAAGATACAACGACAAATAAAAAAAAGAAAAATCCGAAAATTTAATTTAATTTGTCAAGCCTTATCTATTCTATATACGGACCGTGAGCTATAGGTAATTAGCAGAGCTTTTTATGCTTTTGGAACCGCTCAGAATTTACCATTAACTCATGTTCAAACACAGAGCAGAAAAATAAATTGAAAGCGGCAAAAAAAACGATTTTTATAGGATGCTAAATTCGAGATCGTGGCGACATATCATTGTGTGTGTGTGTGTGTGAACAAATTTATTTGGTGTGTGTATACGAGGATATGGAAAAATATATCATAGCTCTATAGTCTCTGGTTTAGAAAGAAATATGAATGTGTGAAGATGTTTAAGTGCATACGTGCGATAGTAATGATTTATGACTCTAAAAAAACGAACCGGCTTTAACCGCGGTATTGTGAAAAATGTACTCTCATTAATAATTTTGTTCAGACCACTAATAAACACCACATTTTGTAGCTCAGCTTGTTCGAGGGGATCACACATTGAAAGTTTTTAAAATATTCCTAGGGTTGCGTTGCGAAAAATATATCACATAGTACATTTAGCCTATACATTTTGCCCATTAAAATAAAATAAAAATATCTCGTAAACGGCAACAGCTACAAATTGTTTTAATACGTCAGATTAGAGTCAAAACTGTGCTCTATGCAACAACCATTGAAGTGTGGGGGCGTCCTAGAAAATAGGGTAAATATATCACATAGTACACAAAAAAAACCTGTTTTTTTTAATAAAAAAAAACTAGGAATATTTAAAAAAATTTTAATATGTGATTTCTTCGAACAAGCCGAGCTACAAAATGTGGTGTTTATTAGAGCTTTCTAGCAGAACCAAAGTTATGAGGTGGCCCCTCAGCTAAACGGTTAAGCTAGGGGGGGTCGCGTTTTTTCGAAAACGGCTACAGCTACAAAATTAATTTAACCGTAACAAAATAGCTACAAAAAGGCTACAAAATATAGCATTGAAAATATTTGGGCTACTTATGATGGTCCCCCCCCCCCGTTTACCGACGTCCTATTGTATCCCGGGAGTCTATTTAGATTATGAAGATCGTTTAAAAAAGTGTTCGACTCATTTTATCCAATATAATTAATAATTTTGACCACGATTTGGCCTAAACAGTATCAACTGTTTTGTCCATAAGGTTGTGTAACTTCCTTATAAATATATTAAACAATGGTACGCACGACCAAGGGTAATAAAACACAACTTAATTTAGGCTCTGTATTCAGACCCCAACGTCGTCCAAGCTCAGAAGGTGGCAGATACTGTACAGTCACTTGCGGTCGGATTTACTAAAAAACGGTTTAGTCTATTTTAGAACAGTCCTAAATTTAAGTGAAATTTTTGGTTTTAAGCATTTTAAACCAACCGTCTTTGAATTTTTAATCTTTTTTTGGATTTATGAAGAAAGTTTTAATATAGAAAAAAAGAAAATTATAAAAATTTAAACCCACGCGGGTTTTAAAATGTAGAACAAATTAAGATTGGGGTTATATATTACTCTTATTAAAACTTACCCTTCTTAATGAATTTTTCCAATTAATACTTGATGTCACACAACGATTTAGATGGGTAATAATAAAATAAGGAGTAGATTAATTTTGTATTTATTTAAAAGGTGTTTTTATTTATGAAATGTATTAAAAAACTTAATTGATAGTTTTGTCTACATTTCTGTCAGTGTCAAAATGTCAGTTTCAAAATATTAGCTGCGTTGAAATCACAAACAGCGAGTTTGGATTTCTTACCTCTGCTTGTACCTTGGCCTGCACCAACCTCTATTGATGAAAGCTACAGCTGGTGGGCTTTGAGTAAGGAAAGTTTTCTAGAGTGCGCTTTTATATAACCTCAATGTTTTAATTTAATTTTAATTTTAATTAATTTTAGGTTTTTTTTGTTTGGTATATTTTTCGTGCATAATCAGTGACCTTCAATTATGTTTGTTTTGTCTCGTAGTGCCCTCATAAATATATTTTTTGTCCTGAAAAAGGGTTCAAAATATGGCGTTTTTCTGGACAAAATTGGAGGTGTTTTATTGGTTAATGAAAAACTTGGGATATTAAGTAAAGTAAATTAATCCTCATAAAATGGTTACTTAGGAGAATTATAAACGAACTTATTACCAATTGCGACAAAACAATCCTTAAATTTAAACCATCCCCCAGAGGTGGTCTAAAAAATCACAAAATTTATAACCAACGTGATAGTTAAGCTATTATGTGCAAAATTTTTGGCATATTCACCATTTCCCATTTTGGAACCTGTCAAAAAAAATAGTTTTAGGGCATTTTCTCCTAAAATATGATATATATTCAGAGAAAACGCAGGTCAACAACTTTGTATCTTTTCTATATTGGTAAGTGTTTTTTGAAAATTGGTTTTAAAATTTAGTACCACCCATAAGTGTAAATATTTAGACCTGTGGGGGTACTATTTTGGATCTTAGTAAATCTCACTGTTAGCGATCAAGTCACGACGTTTTGGTGTCAACGCAAAGTTGTACAAAATCAATAGCCTTTCTTTGTTCATATAACGACGTTTTCCAAACATCTGTCAACAACCCAATTAGGTCTGGTAGGCCTGAAGGCTGCTAACCACGTTGGCCCAATAACAAAGTAGGTCTGGGAATTTTAACATAACCGTTTTGGTAATCTCTTGAGTTCACTCCGACGCGTTGGAAATAGTCGTGAGGAGACCTATTGCTACAAATATTAAATGTATGTAGGGGAAACTTTAAAATCCCATATTACGGTAGAAAAATATTACTACAAATACAGCAGTAATTGGGATTGAATTAATTTATATTTAGTAATGTCATAAATTTCAAGTGATTACCAAAATATTTAGGAATTTTAATTTTTGAGGTTTTAAACTCTCAATGCAAAACTACACCAGCATTTTTTTAAGTTTTTGTTCCTTCCTATTAGAGGAGGCAAAATAAACCTCAAATACCTGTTTTAAATATCTGTAGTTATCCGAAAAATTTCCCGAAAATACCATGTGCGATATACCTCGAAAATACTTGGCTTCTTAAGAGAAGGGAACCCCACCATACAGCATAACCACAATATGACAACGTTTGTTTGAAAAATTAACATTTAGGTTATATAGAAATAAGGATACTTTATTCACAATGTTTCCAGCCACTATCACGTTAAGTAAACTGATAATCTGGGTTTTATTTATTTTTGTTTATGGTTGAAATAAAAGTGTAGACAAATCAAGTGAATTTTAAATAAGAAATTAAAGTTTTACATCTAGAAAATAAAATCAAAATTCAGTGTTTCAGATACCTTAAACACTAGTTGCCATGAAGTTAAACTTCCAAATCAGTTATATCAACCGAAAAGAATCTAAAAAAGAGAAGATCAAAAGATCTTGGGAGGAAAGAACGAAAATTCAAAATTAGACGAGTGTCCCACAAGGAACACACAAAAGACCAAAGCGAAAGAAGAAACAATTAAACGATGTTTCGCCCGGGGTGACCAGCGGGGGCTCGTCAGTGAATTCACTAGTCACCCTCAATCGAGACATCATTTAACACCATTGCACACTCTGTCTTCCAACTCTGAATCACTCACAAATAGGCATCGTTCTCTATGGTACTTATTCTAAGTCACCTGCTACGGGTTCGTCCTGACGTGTTAATCTTTCCAATAGGAATATGCTCCTAAGACAATTAAAACAAGAAGTTAAACTTCCAAATCAGTTACATCAACCGAAAAGAATCTAAAAAAGAGAAGATCAAAAGATCTTGGGAGGAAAGAACGAAAATTCAAAATTAGACGAGTGTCCCATAAGGAACACACAAAAGACCAAAGCGAAAGAAGAAACAATTAAACGATGTTTCGCCCGGGGTGACCAGCGGGGGCTCGTCAGTGAATTTACTAGTCACCCTTAATCCAGACATCATTTAACACCATTGCACACTCTGTCTTCCAACTCTGAATCACTCACAAATAGGCATCGTTCCGCATGGTACTTATTCTAAGTCACCTGCTACGGGTTCGTCCTGGCGTGTTAATCTTTCCAATAGGAATATGCTCCTAAGACAATTAAAACAAGAAGTTAAACTTCCAAATCAGTTACATCAACCGAAAAGAATCTAAAAAAAAAAAGATCAAAAGATCTTCGGAAGAAAGAACGAAAATTCAAAATTAGACGAGTATCCCACAAGGAACACACAAAAGACCAAAGCGAAAGAAGAAACAATTAAACGATGTTTCGCCCGGGGTGACCAGCGGGGGCTCGTCATTGAATTCACTAGTCACCTTCAATCCAGACATCATTTAACACCATTGCACACTCTGTCTTCCAACTCTGAATCACTCACAAATAGGCATCGTTCACTCACAAATAGGCATCGTTCCACATGGTACTTATTCTAAGTCACCTGCTACGGGTTCCTCCTGGCGTGTTAATCTTTCCAATAGAAATATGCTCCTAAGACAATTAAAACAAGAAGCTGAACTTCCAAATCAGTTACATCAACCGAAAAGAATCTAAAAAAGAGAAGATCAAAGCATCTCGGGAGGAAAGAACGAAAATTCAAAATAAGACAAGTGTCCCACAAGGAACAAACAAAAGACCAAAGCGAAAGATGAAACAATTAAACGATGCTTCGCCCGGGGTGAATGATCTCTGAACATCGTTTAATTGTTTCTTCTTTCGCTTTGGTCTTTTGTGTGTTCCTTGTGGGACACTCGTCTAATTTTGAATTTTCGTTCTTTCCTCCCAAGATCTTTTGATCTTCTCTTTTTTAGATTCTTTTCGGTTGATGTAACTGATTTGGAAGTTTAACTTCTTGTTTTAATTGTCTTAGGAGCATATTCCTATTGGAAAGATTAACACGCCAGGACGAACCCGTAGCAGGTGACTTAGAATAAGTACCATGCGGAATGATGCCTATTTGTGAGTGATTCAGAGTTGGAAGACAGAGTGTGCAATGGTGTTAAATGATGTCTGGATTGAGGGTGACTAGTGAATTCACTGACGAGCCCCCGCTGGTCACCCTGGGCGAAACATCGTTTAATTGTTTCTTCTTTCGCTTTGGTCTTTTGTGTGTTCCTTGTGGGACATTCGTCTAATTTTGAATTTTCGTTCTTTCCTCCCAAGATCTTTTGTTCTTCTCTCTTTTACTAGTTGCCATATTGTGCAAAATAGCAATTTTCGTTTTATGGAAATCATAGCCAAATGAAGAATACCAGAGAAATGAGATTTTGCATACAAGCCTAAAATTTCACTTCCAAATAAAAATAAATTCCAAAATTAAGACTTAGCACATTGAGCTCTGTAGCACAATTGGGAGTCACATAATTAGTATGTGTGCAAAATTTCAGTACTCTAGCACTTTTTGTTTGGCCAGGATTTCCAGAATACGATTTGCCCTGGAGGTCCCGGCTCTTAAATTTTGATTAAAATTTAAAAATATTTTCATGACGGTTGACATATTTATATCTATACACAAAGCCGGTATTTTCACGTCAGGTTTATCTACGACCCGAGAAGTACCAGCGAACGTCGGTTGACGTTGGTATTAGGCGTTACGACATCGGTACGACACGAAAATGTTTTTGGCCACATTAGTTTAAAACTGGGTCGTAATAACATCTAGTTGGCTACCATCGTCATAGTCCAGGTCCCATCTTATACCCTCGCAAAATATTTAAGTCTGGAGATTTTGACTTTCGATTCATGTTTTCGGATCATTGTAGAAGTAATTTATCTTGGGTAGACATTAATCATCCGAGCTATTTTAGTGGAAAAAACTTAAAATTTGCATTTTTTTGTGAGTTTCCCTTGTGGAAAAAGGCTAAATATCAAGAAGTATTTGGTCAATCGGAAAAATAAAACCACGGATCGAAAGATAATTTCTTTCTGTATTTTATGTGTCATGTCTATTAAAGATAAGGGTTGCCATGGAAACCGAAATAGATAGGATGATTAGACCAAATTATGTACGTTTTCTGAAAAAATTCCCAGATTCAATATAGCTTCTCTGATTTTATTGATTTTTGAAAATTTTATTCGTTAAACTATTAAACTATATTTAAATCAACGTAATTTTCAATATTATACAGGGTGTCCAAAAAACGACTATTAATGCAAGTTTTTAAAATATTGGTCAATTTTTGTAATTTTTTAATATGATAGACAGACCTAATAAACATTTTTGTCATTACCATTTTCCTGTCATTGTACAGGGTGAGCCAGCAATGAAGGGTAAAGTTCCAAAAATGGCCCTTTTGGACCTTGGTTTATGAGAAAACTATAAGCTTATAAAAAAATTCCTTTCCTTGGCACTTATCTTTGTATGTATTCGGGGTGACCAAAAAAAAACGTTTGAATATACCCTTAATCGCACCCTCTAAAATGCATTTTCAAAGTAAGTTAAATTTAAGGATTCCGTCTTTGTTTTCCCAACCAAATTCACATGGATCTTTTTCTATATATAAAGGATTTACAACATTTAAACATCTTTTTGTTAAATAAAACGCTTTTGTAAAATGTCCACTAATGGAAAGAGACGAATGGTGGAAGATCATTTAATAGAAATAAAACGCCTCTTCTAAATTCATTATATCGTAGGTCAGCAAGAGCGTCACAGCCAGTTGTGGATTTCCAAACACGAACAAGATATTTTTCTACAACTTTATAGTCGCATTCATTGTCATGAAAGTGTTAAAAATCCTGAATAATATAAATTTTTCTACAGGTGTTAACTTCAACTTTCAAATCTATATAGGGCGTAATTATCACTCACCCTGCACATAAATAAGGAATAATATAAAGAAAAATAAGTAGATGGTGGTCAAAAGAATCATATATAAAATGTTTGCAAATTCAATTTATAAATTATTTAGCGACTTCCAAAGACCATTTTTTTGGCTGACCCTGTACAAAAATTTTAAGGTTGTTATCTTTGCAAAGAATATTTTCAAATACCTGGTATTACCTCACAAAAATAGTTTTATTGTGTTGCTCTTCTTTGAAATTCGTTTTTTTTTTGGGTCACCCTGAATATATACAAAGATAAGTGCCAAATAAAAATTATTGATAATAGCATGTACAATCATGTTTCGATGGAAATTTTTTTATAAACCTTACAGTTTTCTCATAAACCAAGGTTCAAAACTTTACCCTTCATTGCTGGCTCACCCTGGACAATTACAGAAAAATGGTAATGACAAAAAATGTTTGTTAGGACCTTCTCTATCAGATATTAAATTACAAAAATTGAGCAATATTTTAAAAACTTTCATTTAAAGTCATTTTTTGGACATGTATAACATTGAAAATTACCTTGATTTAAATATAGTTTATCTTGGGTTAAAGAATAAAATCCCTAAAAATATATAAAATCTGAAAAGCTCTCTTGCATCTGCGATTTTTTTTTTGGAAAATGTAAATAATTTGGTGTACCCTTCCTATTTATCTCGGCTTCCGTGGCAACCCTTATTTTTAATAACGCAGAAAGATATTATCTTTCGATCCGTGTTTTTTTTTTCGATTCGCCAAGTACTTTTTTTAGCCTTTCTCCACAAGGGAAATACACAAAAAAATGCAAATTTTAAGCTTTTTAATACAAAAATACAGGGTGGTCACTAAAATAGATTTGCGCGGGTGTTCAACGTCTACCAAAATATATTACTGCTACAATGATCCAAAAACATAAATCAAAAGTCAAAATCTACCTAGATTTTTTGCGGTGGTATACGATGGGAGCAGGACTATCAAGATCAATTATATTTTCGATGCTTGGGCGATCGTGTAAAGGCGCAATTACACAGACGAACATGCTCAAATAGAAGCTCGCGCAAAAGATCTAAAATTTTTTGCGTGAACATTTTGGTGAGCTTTTCTTTGAACATTTTGTTCGGGTAAATTTTTGAGCAAATTATTGCTATCTATTTTGGAAATATATTTTTAACGATGAGAATAAATGAAATTTCACATCAGTGATCAGTGATCACAATTCTTTAAAAAAATGGAACACCATCAGTTTTGTCACATGGATTAGGGTTACTTATAATATTTTTTTCTTAGGGTTTTTCCCGGATTTTTTTGCCCTGGGTTTTTTTTGGGATTTTCTTGCGAGTTTTTTTTTATTTCCAAGAGTTTTTTTCCTAAAGTCAAAAAAAAACCCAGGAAAATTTTTCTTTTCCAAAAAATTTTTGAGTTTTTCAAATATCGGCAAAAAACTCAAAAATTGCACTTTAAAGCGGTAATCCGCGCTTCACGACTATGAGGAGTGGTGGGGAGGGGGATTTTTTTAAACATATTTTTGTAACTTTACTTTACCTTTAGCTTTTACTGTTGTTTTTTAATTCCTCACACCAGATTTACCTAGTTAGTTTAAGGTCCCAAGGGTTGCTTAAAAAAGCAGAAGGTTCATGAAAATGCTGAAGATATAGATGTTTACTGTCAATTTAATGTAATAATTAAGGTCGATTACTGACACTGAACCAACAATATGCAAAGGGCAACATTGCGATTCAAAAGGGTGGACGGCCTAGTACCTGCGAAATCCAAAACGTGGTATGATAGATCGGCGACACAGTCTACTAAATTATTGCTAAATTATATTTTTTAGTCAAGGGTCGGGTTCGTAGGTCTGTAAAAGTGGGTAATAAACGGGTATTATTTAAACCGAACGTGCTTTTGTTCATATATTTGAGATTTAGTAAAATGTATATAGGTTTTTTAATTTGACTTAATTATTATTTTAAAGGACTAAACTAGGAAGTAAAATAAAGGGATATTCTTTTAAACGTAAATTTTTATCATTATATTTTACAGGACACAACAATAAATAAGTGCCAATTATAATTTTTTTTATTTTCGTTTTTATTACAACCCCAAAAAAGTTACAGGTATACTGGCATATCCCCTATAAAAATCAGATCAAACGAAGTTGTTTATGAGGTAAAATGTGAATTTCGGCATCAAATCGTTTTTCCGTCGGAGAGCACTTGATTAAAAATACCTTATTTCAAAACTTTGTTTTTCTATTTTCAGTTAAGTTCAATGAATTCCGATAACAATATATATTTTGAATTTGTAAAGAAATTTTTATACCTCCAATTCTTCAAACAAATTTGGCTCAACATTCTCTCCAAAATTTACGTGTGTTTTTTTGTACGAGATTTTGCTCGAACATTTCTTTGAACATTTTGCTCAAGAGGCTCGTGTAAATGTTTGTCGGCATTTCAACATCAAAGGAAAGTTTTTCTGTGTAAATGCGCCTTAAGATGATACTTAACAATTTTTGGGCAGCCATTTTAGTTCGCGTAAAAGTGTTGTCAACCTTCTCTAAATAAATTTTACTAACGGTTTGGCAGTACAAAAATTCCCAAAAGTTACCATTTTGTTATTGAAGGTTGTCAACTAACTTCAACAAATTAAAATAAGAATGTATACAGATTTATGATGGAACTCGCTAATTATCCCCCTTTCCTATGATTGTCGTCCTCCGCATCTTCCCGGTATAACGAAACAATTAGAAGCCAGAGAGAGAACAGTTAATTGGCACTCATTAGGTGGGCTAACATGCACAAAAACTTCTCATAATTAATCTCATTAAGGCATACGTATGCCTTGGCCACAGATTCGAAAAATCCAGATGTTTAACTCACTTCATAACCCTGCTGCGTAAGTTCTTATAAAAGTTCTTACATTGTTTTTACGAGAATTCTAATAGTTTAGAAATTATATAAAACCTGATAAAAATTGTAAAATCTCGTAAAAATTTGTTGCAATATTTTATGCGTAGATAAATCTGTTTTCGTTTTTACTAACCTAAGAATGTTTTTGGTTCTCGTGTTTATTTTAAAAAGTTGACTTTAGAAATTTTAAAATTATTTGAAATTTTTGAGGAAAATTTAAATTTAAACAAATTATTTTAAACTACGCAAATTGTAAGTTTTCTGAAAATTTATTTTTTTCCTAGTCAATGTTAATTAGAAAATACTTATTTTCAATTTTTGTTGTTGTGAAAGGATGTTCATACGTAGCAGCAATAGAGGGGGAGTCATTTTCATGAATGGTCATGTGCATGCGTAAGAACTATCTGATTTTAACAGTAATCCTTGTCCCGGCCTCAAACACCAGTCATAACTCTTCCTTTCCATCTCGGATTTTTAATTAGCTGTCAAATGAACAAAATTGCGTTTGACGCTTAATTATAATTACTAGAATCGATAGCGAACACCCCGAGTATACGATACGGTCAGTCACTCATACAATGTTGCCAGAAATTATGTTTAATTTTAATAAATAAGTTTCTCCAGGAGTGGACCAAAAATCCAAAAGTTTTCTCGTTCGGTAAAATTCTCTTTTTTTTATTTAACTCAATCACAGACATTGAAAATTTATTCAATTTCTTGTCGATCATTATTTGTTTATGTCCTGTAGATGTGGTCGTATTGTGCGAAATAGGTGTCTTCGTCTAGTCTTCAAGCCGCACTCAGTATGTACTCTTGTATTACTTCCATAAAGTTTTTTTTGTATCTACGCCGGTACCCAGGCCGGATAACAACAGTTTTTTTTTGTAAGTCCGATTGGTTGATGTAATAGTTCTGAAATCACTTCAAACTGAACATATTCGCGGACCATGGGACATTATTTATCGAGAAATAAGGCATTGTATACCGTCATGTCTGTAAAGAGCCATCCAGATTCATAACTAATGTAAAACCAAAAGGGTGGGAAGGGGTGGTTGCGTTACATAAAATTGTATTGCATATATTTTAAGTGTAACTTAATTTAATTTAGGGAAGAGTGGAAGGGATGGGGCAACATTTAACAAAAACAGTAGGTTATTATATCATTCATTGTAAACGTTTAAACTAAATAATAGGGAAATTTTGGAACGCATAAAATTTTGACAACTTTGACACCCGCTTTGTTAGTGTTTAACAACCACTACCACTACCACGCATCGATTTTACCAGAGTTTTTGAAACACATTAAAAACTGTCACTTGTAAAAAAAATAGAGATAAGAAAAAAAAATTTGGCTTAATTTTTCAAAATAAATGTTTTATATGTTGGAAACTGGTCATATTTTATTATTTTTAAAATTACGGCGGTGGTAGTGGTTACCACAACGGAATGACGTTTAGCTATTGCGCAGACGCAGTAATTACCATAAGGGTCGAATAAGCGTTCCAAAATATCCCTATTTGTACCTAGGTAGGGAATTTTACTTGAAGTAAGGAGCAGAACATGAAATAATTGGAATTAGAATAATTTCCTTCTAATTTGGCAACAACGGTTTATTCTTTTGAGGCATTAGATTAGGCTATCCACCGTGTTATTTTAAAATATAAATTGTTAATTAAATTTCGTAAACACGGGGATAAATGAGCTTAAAACTTAAATTTTTGCGCTATGCTTTAAAACTAATTTTGTTTTTAATCAAGATTAAAGCTTCTTATTTCATAATAGTTTTTAATTAGTATTTAGTCACATAAAGAGCGGTGACTAGCTTATAAAAGGAAAAGGAATGACAAAACTAAAACGGAATTTATATATTATATATGAAGTAGAGTAACTAGTAAGTAACTAGTAGTAACTTCACATACTATGTTTTAAGTGTTCAGACTGGATGCCGGTGCCTCCGGGCTCGAAGTCCACTAAAAAGTGAAAACTCAACTTAAGTGTCAGGGCTTTTACTTGAACTGCCGGGAAGAGAACTTGCTAGGGAAGTGGGAGTGTTTTACAAAAAATTGAGATAAAGTATGCCAACGTATACAAGTGTGAAAAGGAAAAGGATACTTTCGCGGGAGCATTCCCTTCCCATACTTTCAATAATAAGCGACCAGTGTATCTATTCTTGAAATCAGGAAAAAAACAATTATTTCCCTAAAACGAACAGATCGTATTGGTCGAGGTCGCCGATTACCCCGAAAATGACACTAATAACATGAATTTTCCCCGATGTCAGAAATAGCTACACAGGGAGCAAATTAAGTAAGTAGATATTTTGAATTACAAATAAGGTTGCCTATGAAAAGAAGACATCAGATTGGTATAATTTTAATAATAAATAACAATATAATATTTTCAATGGTAACCATTTTTACAGATAATTTTGTAAAAATATACTAGTTTACCTAACTAGTGTGGAAAGTGCCACTTTTCCGCACGCGATTGCAGCAATTAAGTGCGTAAAAGTCACTTTTCGCGCGAGCTAAGTCAAATATTTTTTCCACGCGCTTGATTTAAGTATTCATTTAACCCAATAAAAGAAATTTTAAAAATGTGACTCTTTATTTATCGTGACTAAAATGTTTACCTAACACAAAAAAGAAAATTTTAAAAAATAAAGCCATATAAATATAGTGCGGAAAAGTACCATAAAGTTAACTTTTCCGCACTCGTGTGGAAAAGTGAATTTTGCGCACGCTAGTAGAAAAAATATTTTACCCCTTTTTCTTCATGTTGCATGACGGACGCGGGTTTTAGAAGATAGGACACATTTTTTTTATTTTGAGTATTTTTATGTCATTCATTTTTCAAAAAAATTTTTTTAGTTACTCTAAATAAGTTAAAGAATTAAATATTCTTTAAATTTTTATTCTGGGTCAAGAAAAACTATTTGAGCAAATTTAGAAATTGTAAATCGATAATATTAAATTTCCATCGATATTTGATTCCTTATTTTCAGAAAAATATAAACGATCATCGAACTATTTCAACATAGAGCTATGAATTGTTTCTATGTGAAAGTGTTGTCATCTAAAGAAAATAAGTATTCGAGCAAAACCGAATAAAAAAACTAGTACTTTTTAAGCACTTGCTTTCGTAGCTGCTAATAACGACAAAATACTAAGTAGGAAGTACTTAGTTATGATTGATTTGGAACAACGGCACGTACAAAAAAAGTTGTACTGTTACTTTAATATTTTCCTTGTACTTTTTGAATAATGGTAAAAAATTAACGTATATATGTACTAGTAGAAAGAAGTTTCAAAAAAACAATAAAATAAAAATACATTCGGGATGTTTGAAGTATCCCAGAGATTGCCTAAATGTCCCACAGAAATCCCATTTAGGTCAAATCCCAACCGGCATAACTTCAGAAGAGGATATTAATTCTTAGATGCATCACCATCATCTTTGATTAAAGGAAATTTCCTTTACTCTAATGCCATCATATTCCTAGACTTCGTGATAATAATTTTCAAGTTCACAGTTCTCGCTGTCCATAGAAATTTATCTAATGATAGAGACAAAATATTTAAATTCTTAAATAGATGAAAACTAAGTATTATTTTGTAATAAGATGTAATGTAAGTGTTTTGTACAATACTCTCTGATTTTCACATCTGTTGTACATGTCTGCCACTACTAATTTATACTTCAGGAAGTTTATTTTTTGCTATACCAAAATATATTTTTTTAATACCTTCATCAAAAACATGATTTTGGAAACTGTCTGCAGATAACTAAAGCATGGCTTTTTTGGTTACCGATGCAAAAAAACTTGACGTTGCCCCCCCCCCAGTTAATATTTTTCAAAAATTATGATGTCATTTGAAAGGTCTTATTTTGCAGAATTTTGCACACCCATTTTAAAATTTTGCACACCTTCCTGTAACCCACACGAGGGTTCTAAAAATATCAAGTTTGCCCCCCCACAGTCCATATTTTTCAAAAAATTTAGTGTCGTTAGAGAGGTCTTTTTTTGCACAATTTGGCACACCCATTTTAAAATTTTGCACACCTCCCTGTAACCCACATGAGGGTTCTGAAAATATCAAGTTTGCCCCCCCCCCCAGTCAATATTTTTGAAAAAGTTTGTTGTCGTTAGAAAGGTCTTATTTTGTACACCCACTTTAAAATTTTGCACACCTCCCTGTAACCCACACGAGGGTTCTAAAAATATCAAGTTTGCCCCCCCCCCCAGTCAACATTTTTCAAAAAATTTGGTGTCGTTAGAAAGGTCTTATTTTGCACGCCCATTTTAATATTTTGCACGCCTCCCTGTAACCCACACGAGGGTTCTGCAAAATTTCAAGTTTCACTAAAAACACATCACGCGACACTTTTAAAAAATCGGCAAATGCATGGCTGATCACGTGATGCATTTTTAGAGTCAGGGTGGGCACGCGTAGGTGAGAACCAGGCGTTACGTAATGTTATGTATTTTAAATAGAGGCGTTCACATTGACTTTCCTGCCGAAAACTTAAACCGGGGGTTTATTCTTGAATTTCGTAGGAAAGATCGCACGCAAACGGTCCTGTCCCTGATATCGACCAATAATGGTCGTGATCGCTTCAAAGCCTATTATTGGTCGATATCAGGGAGAGGACCGTTCTCGTGCGATCTTTCCTACGAAATTCAAGAATCAGCTCCCCGAAGTCATTCTGAATCATGCTCACAAATAAAACTAGGCATTGCTAAGCGACATTTCAATATATTACATAAAAGGCCTTCGCGCGTGGTAGGTGTAGGTACACACGCATTCCTCTTTACGGCACGTACAACCTCCCGCCTCCCGCGCTGTCCCGAATTCAGATATAGGTGCCTATACCTACTAGTTACTGCGAGGTGTGCAAAATTTGAAAATAGGTGTGCAAAATTAGGCTTCTCGAATGACATAAATTTTTTGAAAAATATTAACTGGGGGGGCCAAACTTTTCTGAGAGCGCTCTTGTGGGGTACTGAAGGGTGTGCAAAATTTGAAACTAAGTGTGCAAAATTGTGCAAAATAGACATTTCGAAAGACACCAAACTTTTTGAAAAATATTGACTGGGGGGCAAACTTGATATTTTCAGAAACCTCGTGTGGGTTACAGGGAGGTGTGCAAAATTTTAAAATGGGTGTGCAAAATTGTGCAAAATAAGACCTTTCAAATGGCATCATAATTTTTGAAAAATATTGACTGGGGGGGGGGGCAACGTCAAGTTTGCCCCTCCCCCACAGAAAATTGGCTGTAGTTTCTCGTAGGAAGGTGTGATTTGTGGTGTGCAAACATCGATCTGGGGGGGGGCAAACTTAACTGAGCCCAAAAAAATGCACATCATTGCCGGTGTCAGCAGTTAAAGTACAATATTAGTAAAGTATCAGTAGATTTATTTTTGCTGGGATGGGGTTTTGTTCCGGTTTCATAACAAATTATTGTTTGATATGGCAAAATGAAAATTTGTTTTTAATGAATACATAATTAAAAAGCAAACTTTTTTAATTAAATTTATTATTAAAGTCGGCAAAAAATCCAAATAATTAATAAAATAACCCCACTTTGTTTATTCTAACCTTAAAATTGATAGTGTACATTTAATTAATTAACTAAAATGAAATTGTGTTTGCGTATTTTTATAATATTACGGTGATATTTTTATACGGCTAATGAATTTAGACTAATTAATTTTTTGTGTTGCCGCAATACGGGCACTGCGATGTTTAATTAATAAACTAATTAGTTTATTATATAGAGAAGCAGGGAGTGTACTTTTACTTTAACTATCCAACGAAAAAATATTAGAATTAACAATAAAACCGGCCATTGCATACAAAAACAAAAAAGTGTGTTGTTGGATCTTATTATCGTGAGACATTCCAATCCAGATGTTTCTCCCTTTTGACGTCACAACCTTGATTTTTATCGTATATAAATAATATACACTTAAAATTGGCAAGCTATTTTTGATTCCTTGGTCTTTGCGGATGCGTTTGTGAAAGCGTCTTTTAAAAAAAGAGTTAAAGTTGTGCTTACGACGTACGACGAACCTAACAATTCTTGCCAGTGCTTGATGCACAGTTTTAGTTCATGCGCCGCTCACTTTTTTTTCTTCCTTGTCGAAAAAAGGGAGAGGGCAATAGAATGGAAAATAGAAGAATTGAAACTGTGGATCAGGCATCTATGAAAACCCACAGATAACAAAATGGTTAGGATATGCTAGCTGCGTACGAATACTGCAAGGGTGGTCGTAGAAATAGGTGAGACGTAATCGCTGTTGTACGACGTATTCTTTCTGAGCATGCGCCCTGAGATATGATTACAATTAAGCACTATTTATTTGTCCAACTTTAAGTAATATAATAAGAGATTTTTGACTGGTATGAAAGTTTGTTGCTTGGAAATTTTTGCGAATTAAATTTTGACAGTAAAATCACGAGACATGTCGTGTAAAAAATTTGAAGAGCGAAAATGTCCAAAAAGCTACAAATTTGAGTAAAAACAACAATAAAATAGTTGTACCATCAAACTCCCTTGCGACAGATCTATCCTATACGAAAAAAAATTTAATCAACGGGCATGTAGGAGTAAATATGTTTGTTCGGGTGGAATCTTGCAACTTAATTTTGACCAACTTCCCGACATCCGATCGGCTTCAAATTTGGCATGCTTATATAGTTTCTGAGACAACACAAGAGTAAAGTGTGATGAAATTGACAGCTCCTCCCTACTCGAAGGGAGTGGTCGGGAGTACAGTTAAAGTACGCCCGATTTCATTAAAATTTGGTGTGTTGGGTTGGAGATATCGAATTTCTGCTCAGATTTTGAAAATTCATTATGGCGGATTCAAGATGGACTATTTTTGTTCATCTTTTGCTAAACAATTTTAACTAACTTATACACCTCCCTCTAACGAGGGAAGAGGAGAGGGAAAAAATTTAGTTTGTTCGATTTCAATCAAAATTGGCATACAGGGGTTTTTTAAGGAGAGGGATTATGAATTTTTGATCAGATTTGAAAATTTCAAAATGGCGGATTAAGGGTACAAATCTAAAAATTAAAAAAATATTATTTATTAAAAAAAAACTTTTAAAGAACAAGCTTTTATTAAATGCACTCAAAAGTAGAAGATAATTTTTTATCTTTCTAAAGAGAAGTACAAAAGGAGAACTATATTTAAAAAGCGATTTGGCGAGGGTGAATAAATAACAAAATCAACGATTAGCGAGCTTTCCCTCAAAAATTTTCCTTCAATTTGAAGGTACGTCTGCCGATTCTGCAATTTGACAGATGGTTGTCTTTAACATAAATCATGTGTCACATATTTTCATCGTCATTTCATCTACTAATTCCTAGCACCGTACTGATGAGCACCATAAGTGCGAAATCCAGATCTACGGTTACCATTACCTTTTTTGAGGGAAAGAACTATATTCTTCTTCTACTCGAATGATAAACATAATGCTTTCAACTAAAGAAGCTGAGAACGGGTAAGATGGCCGTGCTTGCCAAGCCTTTGAAAATGTTCTTAGGTTATAAAGAAATACAACTGTTTCTTAGGTGAATCATCGATGTGACCGATAAATGATACCTAAAGTTAAAATTTTTAATTTGCGCCCATCTCTTCTATTATGATATAAGAAAGATAAAAAATTATTTTCTACTTTTGAGTGCATTTAATAAAAGCTTGTTCTTTAAAAATTTTTTTACTAAAAATTTATTATTTAGTAGAAAGCGGGCCGTTGCTAGGACTCTTTACCAGTGAAAAACACTCTAGTGAGATCACAAAAAATAGAAAATAAGACAAAAATACCTCTACTATTTGTTTAAATAGTGTAAATCAACAACATAGTAGTTCAAAATTAAGGTTTTCGAAATCGTTTTAAAGAGTTTCAAGAGTTACTTTTGATTAGGGCATGGAAAAAATACCTGTGTATTTCTTTTAATTGAGTTGTAATAAAAAATTGCGTTGGCTTATTACACAATTTTGTATGAAATAAACAGTAAAATGTAATTTTATTATACAATTTGGTGACCAGTAATTATCCAGCTACAATTGTGCAAAAAAACATAACCAGCTGGAATAAAATTGTGCAAAAAAAATCCGAATTTTAATCAAATTATGCCAGTTTGTCTTTACTTGAAGACACAGATTTTCTCAGTATTTCAGGAAAAAATGCTCTGTTAATTGGATAACTTAATCAGATTTTTGTATCCTTTTTATTTCTAAATTTGCGGAGGTCCATATGAGAAGAAATATCCATAAAACCATTTCTTCTTTTTTTTTAATTCATATATTTTTATCGAAGCATAATTAAAATATGTGTGTGGTTCTTAGATTAAAAAGAGACAAGATATCTGGTTCAACGAAAACCCATTGGCAAATAATAACCACTGTTTATTTACAAAATTTGCCATCACCCGACAAAACCAAAACAATAGGTTGGAATAAATTCCATATCGTTCTAAACGTTAGAGAGGGAAAGCGACGGAGATATGTAGGGTGTGACGCACTGGCGAAAACAAGCCTAAATGAACAGGTGAATGGCAGAGCGAGCGTCTGTTTTGCTGCGGTCATTCTTGAACTGTGAGCAGGCATTTTGAGAGATCGATTCCTCTCACGGCTTTGAAAATTAGGTTCAAAGATTTCTCAGATAATAATATAACTAAAGTCTTCGTAAGCATCTGGTATCTTGTCTCTGTTTAATCTAAGGTGTGGGTAAAGCCCTTGGACCTTTTATTTTACCTAGGTATTTCTTATGTGCGCTTTTCTTTAATTGCGCTGTGATCTTTATGAACGTCTGCGCTGTAATGGCATGCGCGGTTTTTGCTTGCTAACCCGCACAATCATTAATGGTGTCTACTGCAAAAAATTCGAAATTTTTTACAAGCCATTTACCACGAATTTTTCTTCCTTTAATTACTTAAAATTTAGTTTCAACTTCCTTTTTTTATACTGGGACTTTTCCATCCATTCTAGGATCAATGCCCAGTGTTGCCTAAGTGAGAGCCAAGTGTAAAGTTTTTTGGGACAAACACAAAATATTCATGCACCTAGCCGGGATTCGAACCCCAAACCTTCCGTGCGAAAGGCAGATACGCTGCCCACTGCGCTACGGCGGCCGGCGGTCTATGAAAAGATTTTCAATGAAGTTTAAACTTACATGTAAAAGGCTTTTTCTTCATTTAAGAGGGCAGTGATCTCCTTAAATCAACTTAAAGTGAGATTTCATTTCACAGTCCATTTTATTTTTATTTAGACAAAACCAGATTTTAAGTAGCCAAAATCAAACCCCCCCCCCCCCGGCATTTTAACTACACTGGTAACTTTAAGTCACTCCGAATAACCTCTTATATTACCCTTTCATGTCAATCAAATGCACCAGAGTGAAACAGCAAGATGCCAGAGATACATTATGGATGAAACATATTATTATGTAATATGCCTGTTAAGGCGGCCATGATATTCTTTTTTATTTGTACACCGAACATAACAAAGAAAACGCGATACTGACCCAATATGCCTGAGAGAGACCCAGTGAAGTCACCCAAAAATTAATAAATTCAAATTCAATTTGGACGTTTAAAAATGCTGGACCGGCTTTATATTTTGCCTATTTTTTATTACAAGCTGTTATTTAACTTTACCTCTATGTATTGTATGTTTATATGTTCGGGTCAAATCTTGCAACACAATTTTGACTAGTCTCTACATGTCCAATTGAATTCAAATTTGGTATGCGATTATAGTTCCGGTGACAATACAATAATATGGTATTATTAGGCACCCCCTGGAGGGGGGAAAACGGCTAAGTTTTTCCGATTTCAACCAAAATTGGTATTCGTGGGTTCTTGGGGATAAGGAATACGAATTTTTGATCAGATTTTGAAAATTCAATATGGTGGATTCAAGATGGACGATTTTTGGTCATGTTTTGCTAACCAATTTTAACTGACTTGTACAAATCCGATTGTCTTTAAATTTGGTATGCTTTTATAATTCCGGTAACAATAAAATTATACAGTATTATTAGGCACCTCCCTCTTCTCCTACGAGGGGAGTGGAGGGGGAAAAATACCTAAGTTTGTCCGACGTCAACGAAAATTGATATACAAAGGTTTTTGGGGATAAGGAATACGAATTTTTGATAAGATTTTGAAAATTCAATATGGCGGATTCAAGATGAACGATTTTTAGTCGTGTTTTGCTTACCAATTTTAACTGAATTATACACATCCACCTGTCTTTAAATTTGGTATGCGGTTAAAGTTCCGGTAACAATACAATAACTTGGTATTATTAGGCACCCCCTTTCTCCCTACGAGGGGAGTGGAGGGGGAAAACACCTAAGTTTGTCCGATGTCAACCAAAAGTGGTATACAAAGGTTTGGTTGAAGTCGGACAAGCTAAATGTTTTTCCCCCTCCAGTTTCCTCGTTAGGGAGAGAGACCATATTATTGTATTGTTACCGGAAATATAAACGCATACCAAAATCTGATCAAAAATTCGTATACTTTATCCCCAAAAACCTCCGTATGCCAATTTTGGTTGAAGTCGGACAAGCTAAATATTTTTCCCCCTCCAGTTTCCTCGTTAGGGGGAGGTGGGTACCTGAGAATACTTTATATTATTGTATTGTCACCGGACTATAAACGCATACCAAATTTGAAGACAATCGGATGGGTATAAGTCAGTTAAAATTAGTAAGCAAAACATGACCAAAAATTGTTCTTCTTGAATCCGCCATATCGATTTTTTAAAATCTGATCAAAAATTCGTATTCCTTATCCCCAAAAACCCACGTATACCAATTTTGGGTGAAATCGGACAAACTTAGGCGTTTTCTTCCCTCCAGGGAATGCATAACATTACCATATTATTGTATTGTCACCGAAACTATATTCGCGTACCAAGTTTGAATTCAATCGGACTACAAAATAGTCAAAATTGAGTTACAAGATTTTTAGCCGAACATAGAAACATATATAGATAATGAGGTGAAGTTAAATAAAAGCTTGTAATAATAAACTTAATGTTTTCTAATTTTGAGCCTTAAGGCTGCTACGAATTTACAGTTTTTAGATTTAAAATAACAAATTACTTCCAAATATTAGAGGGAATTTTGACGAAACAGATTTCTATCGATCTTGGTACTCTTGCGGCTATATGCCTATATATTGTGCCCATGAAAATGACCAATGGGTGGGTGCGTTCACCATGCCTGTGCCCCAAACAATGTCTGAGCTTCATTCATTTGAGATTTCATAACCAGTCCCTTCTATGATGTCTAGAGTTCGCACTATTTACGTTGGCCATATCTAGTACACTGTGATCAATTGTCTTACGATAAGAATAACAAAATGGCAAAAAAATTGTTCAAAAACTTTCTATTACAATCAACTCATGATAAAATTTAAACTAAACGAAATCGAAAATTTTCTGAATGAGGCCCTGTCCATACTGTGATCAGTGTGGCCAAAAATCTAGGGAGAAACAAAAAATAAACGTCAGACTGCAAATTCTCGTTGACAGTTGACCTCAATCAATGTGGATAAATTTCGGGTGGCATATACTGTACGGTCCTATACATTGACTTAAAGAACGGGCTGAAATAACCAACTGAAGTAGAAAAAAGCCTGGAATTTGATTTTTTTCTAAATAAAATACTTTTACATAGTGAAAATAAACAATCAACAAAATGTTCTGATGATTATTTGATTCCAAAAAGTATAGGTATCACATGACCCGTTTTGAGAAGTTAAGAGCACTGACAGAAAAAAAATCTCTATTGTTAAAGCCCATCTCAAAGTGGGACATTTTGACGATTACATTACGTTTGTCTTAAGGAGGATAATTTTTATCGGACGGACTGTTTTGAGGTAGATCATATCCGCAAACATTCCATAAACCAATTCAATTAATTTCACGATTTTTCCAAAGGTCAGCTACTAATTAAGAGGCCAATTTTCTGTTATTTATGATACATTATATTCGACATAAATTACGTCTGTTTCTTCTGAAGAATTTAAATTAGTTTAAAGTACCTATATACAAAGTATAGACCGTATGTTTCTACAGGGGCCTAATTCTTAAACCTAAGATAAGGAACGATCCCTTAAGAGAAGGGATCGATCCCGGGGAAATTTTAGATCGAAAAAGATACAATTTACGCGCATGCGTGTCTGAGAATTGGGACCGATCCCTGGCTGTGGACTTGGGGAGCGCCAACTCTTAATTTTTGATAGAATAAGATGGGCGATCACGGCTAAAAAATACGAACTGCGTTCGGCGTGATATCATTCGACACAAATCTACGTCGTTTTCTGCTCAAGAATTAGGGCCCAGGGGGATTATTTTTGAATCGAGGAATGATCCTTTCCTAACCCTGTTCGCACGAAATTGCTCCGTTCCGTATTCTTGAATGTTCTCCGGTGAGGACCATTCCTACGGAATTGGCTCAGGACCTTACCTATGGTCGATAGCACGGGAATGGCGCTGCTGTCGCGAGAAGCATGCGCAGAAAGATCTGTTTTGATGATTTTAACCACAAAAATTATTGATAGTTTATGCTTTTTGACATTTAATTTGCGATATTTTCATTCTTGTCGTGATCCTTTTAGACTTTAGTTGAATGTAAGTACCTATTTTTTATTGTAAAAAGAGGTCAACTATTTATTAATTATTGTAAAACTTCGACAGTACATTGAACTATTAATTTTTTAGCTCTAGTAAAATTGGAACCTAGATACTTACTTATGCTGCATGAGGAACAACATTCTAGATTTAAAACCTTTCAATTGAAACCAAAGTAAGCAGATTTTAAGTATGAATAAAAATGATATTACAGTGATTTATTTGTTATTTGGTTTTGGTAAACCTTAATTTTTATGCTAATGGGTCATACCAAGAGGGAATTGGGAAGCACATGTGCCACACCAACTCCCAACCCAGCATAAGCAGAGCCATCAATGAAGTGGCTAATACATTTTATAAACCAACCCAAATTTAGAGACAATCCGTACATTTCCCTAAAAATGAAAAGGAGCTGGAAGAATTAAGACTTCGGTAAGATAAGTGTATAGCACGACAGTAAGATTTTTGATCCAAATTGTTATTTCGCTTACAAAATGAGGTGTTATTGAATGTCTTTGGGTGTTAAAGACACTTGATTTTTCTTGCTCGTATGCAAAGAGTTAGCATTCTCAATATATAACTGTATAGTTTAAATAATAACAGTTTGTCTAATGTTTGTTTGCTAGAGAGTCAGAGGGAGAGAAAAGAAATAGAAGCACCTGGAAGTGGTTTGAAAACATAACTGATTGATTTTATATTCAAAAATTTATTTAGTATGTTTTCATATTGGACCTACTCAATATTTATGTATTGAAAAGATTGTCTTCTTTTAGCCACAGAGCAAGAATATTGGTACCTATATTGTGTGAAATATTCTTGGAACATTCGGAATGTCTAAAACACATCCTGTGAGTGTCCAATGGTCCACTTTTTTATTATTCACTGAATATTCAGAATGGATGAAATCTGAACATTACATTTTTTAATACGTATAGCATCTCCATATGCAAAACAGTAATGTTCTGATTACATCCATTCTGAATATTCAGTGAATAATAAAAAGGTGGACATTCCGAATGTTGAAAGCATATTCACACAATATAATAATATTCTTGCTATGTGGCTACTTTTTTACTTTACTTTACTTTCATAAAGCATGTTCTCTGTTTTGACAAAGAGCATGATATATGAAAGAACCAGATGCTTGATTTTTGATATGTATTGAGTACAGTATGAAAACATACTAATTATTCAATAGTAAAGATACCTAAAAGAAACTTAATTTAGCTTTACTATATAACTATTAATTCTAGATTTTACCAAAAATATCAATTCCTAGGAATAGTTGGGCTCATTGACTGCACGCATGTTGCTATTGCCAGACTGAAGAAGAATGAAGACTTATATATATACATATATATATATATATATATATATATATATATACATATGTTAATTACAAAGAGTCCAGTTAGCATAAGAAAAAAGTTAAATAAAATGTGTACCCTTTTTTATTTAGAAACAAGGGCAGATTCTCTTGCGGTCCTTAAGAATTAAATTTTCCTAAAATAGGAACATGTTTTAAGGCGCATTTACGCTGGCGAAGCAAGTAGGAAATTGACAGTTTTACATGGAGAATTGCCCTCCTTTTGCTTGACATTTGCAAGCGTAAACAGTTGTGTGTGTTTCCATAAGATGAACTTTTCCAAATTGCTTGCTTGCTTTCCAGCGTAAATCCGCCTTTATATTTTATTTATTTGAAATCTGTTTTCCACTACTTTTTGCAAAAGTGTGATTTTTGTATTTTGTTAAATTTTTGAAAAATTCATACTTTCAACAAAAATGTTTTGTAAAGCTCTTTTCTTTTCTCCAAAATATAATTTAAATACTTTATAAAAATAATAATAACTTAAATTTTGAATAAAACAAGAAATAAACAAGAGGAAAGTAACTTAACAAAATTCCATCCAAGTTTGATCCTAGAGTGAAAATACAAAGAGAAAAGTAACAAGAAACGAAACTGAAAAAAAAAGTGTAAAAAATTCACTCTTTTATTTGAAAAGGTTTCGAAAAAAAGTAAGGCTAGTAAACAGAAAAATCGCCGAGGCGATGTAAGAAACCATAGAAGTTTTTAGGCGTTCGTTCAAGAATACGGCAATTAAGGAAAGGTGCTCAGCCGAAACCCATAGGAACAGTGACTTCCTAACTATGACCGTTCCCTTGCGACCATTCCTACAAAATTCGAGAATAAGTCCCCTGGTAGGTAAGTAAATCGCAACAATGTCTATGATGCAGGATGCTTTGAAAAGCTATTTGAGATGGAACGAGCTCGCAGTTCAGCACTTGAGCAATCGTTGGTGGCATGCGCGTTCCTGATAACTTTTTTTTGTCAACTAACCCAAACATACTTTTTGACTTATTACACGTTTATTTTTTGTGTTTGCTTAATTTATATTTCTTTTGACCTACCAATGTTAAAAATGCTTGTTCGCAATTAATTTTGTGTTGAAAAATTCATTCAAGGTCATTGAAATCAGCTGTTTAAGCAAATCACGACATGGGCAGGCTGTTAGTTCATGTTTTTTGGTTTAGATGGCGCCAGAGCTCTTAACACAGCTTGTTCAGGACCATTACTTTTAGACAGTAGTTCGAATAATTTCCCATTGATTTGACGTTCTAATTTAAAACACTGGACAGAATTAATTTTTTAGTAGTATCAAAATGGTTGATTAAAAGAACTCGCCCACGCTAGATGTTTCCATACCCCCACCCAGACAGCATCATTCGTCCCAGGGACGTATATTTTACGTTTTTCCGTCCCGGTGCCTATTAAGGACACGGAAATAAATTTTGAGGATCATTACTCGTGTAGGAATTATAGTTATCAAATAAGAGTTTAATATAGCTCCAATCGCTAATATTATTGATATTATCAAAGGATTTGATAGATTTCGTCGAAATGATGAAATCTATCTTTTAAGGCTATAGTTTCTCCCCAGATTTTAAGTAAAAAAAAGTACAACTGACAACACCTTGTTCTTTAATTTTTTGATCTTTTACAGAGTGCACAGGAAAACTAAACAACAGAATTAGAATGCTTAACAAAAATATCTGAAGGATTTTTCAAAATTCTCAATTATTTTTTCTTCTAAATAAAATCTCTGGTGCTGTCATCTATCTCAAAAGCCTCAAAATAATTGCGGTTTAGAACAAACCCGATTTACAAAAAAAAAATAGAGAAATACTCAAAATTTCCTCTGGATCACATTTTTCCTTTTTATATTTTCTTGCTTTAGCGAAAATAAGAACTAAGTTTCCTTTTTTCTAAAAGCCCGTGCACTCCGGAAAAGAAAACCGATCAATCAATCATAAACGTTAAGACTTTATTGAATTTGGGAGAAACACGCAGTTCAAGTGTTGGCCGATAGATCGCAGAATTTATACGATTCCACTGCAGGACGTGTATTTTTGAAAATCATACGATCCGGTCTTTCTCTCGTGCGATGGGATCTATCACCTCCCACGAATGAAAAGTAGTTTAGAAAGCGAAACATTTAAAAAAACCTCCTTCTTGCGCAGGCGTCACTAGATTCGACTCTGTTCCCCGGTTTCGGACTTTGCGATCGGGAACGTATGATTTTCATGAGATAGGTAAGATCGGATCATCGCTCGCGCTCAAGAATATAACGTTTTCATAGACATAGATCTGTGCCGCTCCATGTTCAAGAATACACGTCCTGATGTTTTGTCAACAAACTTTAAATCGGGCCGCAGTGGAAATAAGAGTATTTTTACGTTATCTGACAGAAAACCATTCAAGGTTATGTTTATCTTTCAAAAATGTGTTTTCAAAAACATTGTTCTAAAACAAATATGAAACCATTCCGCGTGTGCGGTCGGCCGCCGAAAAAAGGCCTAGCGCTGCGCGGGCATTACCACGAGTCTATCAAAGAACCAAGAGAACTTTACTGGCTCGCTGGATTTACTAGGAATTAGCATAGAAACATTCGGCGCCCATAACCCCACATAATTTTGTTTTTATTTTGATTCAACCATTTTTTTAAATTTAAATTATTGCGGCATAGTTATGTGCAAGTGTACTAGTGAAATCTTGAAGTGCAAAGGATAGATTTTAGATCTCAACCTCTGTTTCAAAAACACACGGATACTTGAGGCGTTTTCTCGCGTTGAAATTATTTTGAAATATTATTTCAAACTATTTAGATGTGACGTCATCATTTAGAACCGGGAAAAAATGAGTAGTTCAAATCGCTGACGTAGTTTAGTGTAACCTCACTTTTTTGTTTTTCTGTTTATTTTTTTGGTGTTTAAAATTAAAATGGATCAACTACTGGTTTATTTAACAAAACCTTCGAGTGTACGGCCAGTTTTAGTAGCATGGATGGCAAGCAATGGAAGCTACATGGATAGTGAAGTTTTTTATTTACTGTTCTTTTAAGCCCCGAAAATCATATAAGACCACAGGGATACCATGAAGAATGGCTAACAAGATATCTAGAATACGATTTTTCATCCATTTTCACACAAAAACAAAAAAAAATCTTAGGTTGAAACAAAACTGTAGAATTTTGACGTATCTTCTACGCACGCGTCAGTTTTGAAACTAGAGTGGATTCCGTTTCAAAATATTTTTAACCCGTTTAGATGTGACGTCACCGTTGCAACGCGAGAAAACAAATGTTTCAAACTTTTTAAAAACATTTTAAACAATTTCAACGCGAGAAAACGCCTTTGAGTACTAACAAAACAGGTCAGTAAAGCTCCATTTAGAGGTTGGAAAGACTCTTGCTAGTCGTTGACGCTTCTGTTTAAAATCGAATACGATTATTTCGTCTAGCGCCAGTAGCCGATTTTTAAATTTGCATGCTTTTAAGTTAATCTGTTGTCGGTATCAGTGTGTTGCATTGACGTAAAATTTTGCAAAAAAATCATGTCGACATAGTTAAATTGATTTTCCGTACTACGACCTCAAGAAAAGCCTTTTGTCGCCTGTTATTTAGGATAGTATACAACACAGTCTATCTATTCGTTATATACACTGCAACTAAAAATTGTGATGTAGTTTAACTCACTTTTTTGCGCGATTTTTGTTAACGAGATGCCAATTTCAAGATACTAAATACCAAAACTTTGGTATTTTATGTCTGTCACTAGTAGCTTGTTTAGTATTTTTATTTTAACTTACAGCATTGATTTAATGGCTTTGAAACTCTGACGCTAGTATCTAGTAGCTCGAATTTTTATTATTTTATTATTGTACCTTCAGCCTTACAGTTAATTTCGATGTTGCTGATACTTACTCTTTATAAAAATTAAGTTTATCCCTTATAGTAGCATGTGCTACTATAAACTTAAAAATTTCTTGAGTTAATCATAATATAGATTGACTTAAATTTTGTTGAAATTTTCATTTTCAGTTTCAATGCGCATGCTCAGAACGGATACTTCGTACAACAGTGACTCTACGACCACCCTTGCAGTATTAGTAGGCAGCTAGCGTAGCGTACAGAACGAATCGATAACAATACAAAAGCAAAATTATACAAGGCATGATGAAAGTTCTAAAGATTTAGAGAAACAGAAGAAAAGGAAAAAACAATTGAAAAAACTACGTCAAAAATCTAGGAAAGTTGAAGAAGAACTAAAAAATAAAGAAAGAAAGTGGAAAAATCAAAGGAAAAATTGGGAAATAGAAAAATTAGAATTGCTTGAAATACAGGAAGAACAAGTGAATACTATTGACATACTTAACCAAGAAAAACAATTTTGTGGCAAGGCACTGCACACACTAAAACTAAATCTAGAACTTTTACAGGAACATCTTAAAAAAACTGGGTAGGTGGATCAACAGAGAGTAACACCGAGTTAATCAACTCAAACTAAACTTGACAAAAACTGCTCAAAAACAATTGTAACTCGGGCTCAAATACATGCTACCAAGCCCAAAAACAATGCCGAAATGCAAAATAAAAATTAAGCAAAGCTCCTTCTACTGAGAGATGAAACAGGTCGAGAGCTTTACAAATATCTTCAGAAGCTAGCTAAAAACTTTACAAAAACTGACTATGTGGTAATAAGTGCCGGATCAAACAATTTTTACA
Source organism: Oxystoma pomonae (assembly GCA_963921995.1). NCBI lineage: Eukaryota > Metazoa > Arthropoda > Insecta > Coleoptera > Brentidae > Oxystoma > Oxystoma pomonae. Next base: position 92,965,100 of record OY998166.1, on the reverse strand, counting down.
ACAAAAAATACCCAAAAGTGAAATTTATTTTGGAAAAAATTAAAAAATGTAGTCAAATAAATATACTGTAAAAAACAAATTAGTACATATAATATTAAAACAAAAAAGTACAGTATTTTGCAAAAATTAATGAAACAGACCTACATCAGAGTACAACATCTACATGCCAAAGTATTATCGCAAAAATAACGGGTAAAAACGGGCTTAAATTTCAAAATAATTTAGTTAAGGTAAAAATTAATCATGATGCATTTGAAAATCTTGATAAAATAATAACTTTAGAGTCTCCTGTTGGGTCAAGAATTAAAATTGAGGAAATCAACAAGATAAGCTCGGACGTTTTTTTTAGACCTAAATACCAGCGCTCCAAAGATCTTGTGACCATAGACAAGGCTATTTCCACGATTTCAGTTTTACCCCAGAGTAGTTTTAATCTAAGAGTAAGTAAGTAAAAAAAAAAGAAAAAACAGATTTCTTTTGTGTAGCAATATCGATAAAAACTTTAGCTTATTAAGTCATTTTTCTAGAAAAAAACATATACATGGTGGTGTTGTTTTAGAAAGATATTGTATAGAAATTCATTTTGAATGTTACGGGGTTATAATTTCAGACAAAAAAACAAAAATATGTTTATTGTGTGTATACAGCTCTGGAATAAATGGAGATATAGAAATACTTTTTAATAACTTGACAACAATTCTTGGTAAATGCGTTGAAATGAGTGATAAAATAATAATTTGCGGAGATTTCAATCTTGACTGGTATAAGTCCACAGAAAAAGCCGTGCTCACAGACTTTTTAAATACCTTTGACTTGCATACTACAAGTACCGAATGCACGAGAGTTTTTATAGATAAAAATGGACGAACTTCAAAAACAAAAATCGATATAGTTACCAACATCGTTAGTGGCCAGGAGATCCAGTCTTCTTTTGGGGATCATTTTTCGCTTAACATATCTCTAAAAATTGGAAGCAAAAGAATCGAAGAAAAGCAAAGTCATGTAAATAAAGAAGTACAGATTATCAGCTGTAAAAATGTATCAGAATTAAATAAATTTTTTCAGATTTTTTATACGATTTCAAATTAGGTGTACATTTCTTTTGCCCACTAAAAAAAATTCGAAGTAAAAATAAAAATAGGCCAGACAAATATTAAAAACAACAACTTAAATTTAAGCCAACAGTAAAACAATATAAAACAACTTGTAAGGGAAACAAAACAAAATTTTTATAAAAATAAAATAGAAAACTCAAACAACAAAACAAAAGGAATATGAAGAATTGTAAATAAAAATAAGCACAAAAGTAATGTAAAAAAAAATGTAACAGATAATATTAATGGTGAAAAAATAAATAGTAATAATAAGGTATCTGCAAGTTTTGGTTTGGTTACGTCGTACGTTGTAAGCAGAACTTTAACTCTATTTTTTTAAGGACGCTTTCACAAACGCATCAAAGATTCCCTAATAACAAGGAATCAAAATAGCTTACCAACTTATGTGTCTAATATCTCATAGTTATATGAGTTATTATTATAGGTATAGTGCATGCACAGTATCCAATTGAATTACCGCACAGGCGCAGGCAGTAGTAATGTAACTAACTGCCTTCCAATGTTCGAGGATATTTACACATCTTAACGCCTTCCTAGTTCGATGTTTCTTTAAGGGGCATTTACACAGACGGACGAGCTTTCTTTTGATGTCCGAAATGCTGACAAACATTTACGCGAGCCTAGGTGGAAAAATTAAATGTTCGAGGAAAAGCTCGGGCAAAGGCTCGTGAAAACGCTCGCCCAAAAGCTCACGGAAATGTTTGCGAGAGTGTTCAGGAAAAATTTATTTGGAGAAAATTTGGTATAGAAATTTATAAAATATATATATATATATCGAAAATCATTGAACTTAACTAAAAATAGAAACACTAAAAATTAAATTTTTTAGTTTTAAAACAATAGCTATTTTTAATAAAAGGAAGAAACTTCATTTTTACCCCATGGGTAACTCAGGAACTGCCAGTTTATTTGTAACTTTCTTTGGGTTGTTAAAACAGGATAGAAAGGAAATAATAATTAATGGCGCTGTGGAGGAGGAGAAGGTAAAAAACAGTAAAACTTTTTTAAATTTAAAGTTTCAAAAAATTTTAAAGCTCCCATCAGGGTCCTAAAAAATTAACTACCTACTCTCTAGAAAGAAAATATCAAACTTCATTTTAATAAGTTAAACAAAACCAAAAAAGTGATAGAATACAATATAATTCTGTTATTTTCATAATAAACTATTAATAGTTGTGACAAAAATTACAAACTTATTTAGTACTTCCGACAGCCAATAATAATAATGTTTCGCTTGCCGTCGGTTTTTTTTAATAAAAATTTATAAAAATATTTTTAGTGTTCCATCTTTTTAAAGAATCGAGGTCAGTGATGTGAGGTCAAAAATACTTTATTTTCAGCTCTAAAAATATGTTTCCAAAAATGATTGCAAAAATGTGCCCTAACATTTGCTCAAACATTTACCCGAACAAAATTTTCAAAGAAAAGCTCACGAAAATGTTCGCGCAAAAAGTTTAAGATTTTTTGCCCGAGCTTTTGTATGAACATTTTCGTTCTGTGTGTATTCTCCTTTAGGAATCCTAACTTCTAAAAATTGTAATAAGTATTCAGTTGGAGAGGTTTGTTACGTTGGTCATCTCTCTCTAGAATTACGTAAAGATGACTGTTAAACTGTGGACATAGATAGCAACGTATTTTCGGTTACGTCTAATTTGAGAAGTTATTAATTTATGTCCAAAAAGTTCCGACGCAAAGGCAAAAGCAAATGGTGGAGATTATATGGGGAGGAAAATCTGAAGCTAGCAGTAAAAAAGGTTCTTCTGTAAACAGCACTTTAAAAAATTATGGCATACAGAGAAAAACTTTTAAAAGAAAAATTTTAGAAAGATGTGTTCACAACTGGTAAAGTCAGACTGGGCAGCATGTTGGGGGGTGGGAATTGGCCAACTCACCCGACTGAATGGCTAACTCATTTTTGTCTAATTACTTTCGACGTACATATTTAGTTATCTGTTAGTAATATAGTTAAGCAGTTCCAAAAAAATATAATCTTACCCCAGCCCCTACCAAATCTTTACAAGCAACGACTTACCAAAATGGTGACCATCTCACCCGAGTTTACCTACTTGGTACGTACACAAATGTACACACATGGTACTTATGTTTCATATCTCAAGGACGTACCTAGGACATGTATAGCGTTAGAAAGTGCAAGTATGTAGGTCACTGGTACGAAGTACGTATCTAGTACGTAACTTTGCAACCGGTTGGTCTTCCCAAAAATCTTCTAGAAAAGTTAGGGACAAAAAAAATGATTGTGCTATCCAACCAATTAGTGTGTGTGTGTGTGTGTTGACGATTAGATTGTTCGATACATTTACTTGACTTTTTATTCCTAGTATGAGAGGGTTGTTGAAGAAGGAATTGGTAAAAAGGGGGGGGGGTAAGAAAGTGTATTATTTTATCTTCGTTTTAGGAAGTATCTTAGATGCGAAGAATCTATAAATATGTTCATTCTATCACGTCACTGCTCATATCAGAAATTTGCCCAGTTTTGGCGTAATGGCTCAAATCAAACGGTGCTATTGCGGGTGGGGTTAAAAACCCCATAGATAGATAACCTTTATAAAAAGAGCGAAAATGACGGAGAAATATTTATTAAGAATTTTTTTTTCGTATCTGGTCTGGGTTAGAAAATATGGACAAAAATTTTAAATTTGTTTTTTTAAAATACACTTTTTTTTAAATATCTTGTTTAGTTTTTGAGATATGCAATAGAGCGTAAGCATGTCATATATTCTAGAGGTCAATACACAAATAACAGTCAAAAAGGTTTTGTACTATCTCTGTTGGTTGCTGAGATATTGAGGAATGAATTTTAAGAGTTTTACAGGGGGGTTGGAGGGGGCATGACCGAGAGGGGGATGGCCAAGATATATTTTCATAGTCACGAGTCCCCCCAGTATCTTAGATGTGAAAAATCTATAAATAAAATGAATGTCACGTCCGTCGCCGATTATGAACATAACTCATCTGCTCATATCAGAAACGTGCCCAGTTTTGGCGTAATGTTTTAAATCAAACGGTGCTATTGCAGGTGGGGTTAGAAAAATCCCATAGATATATAGTGGAAAAATATTTATTATGGATATTTCGGAACGCTTATTTGACACTTCGTAGTGGTTGTGGTAATTACTGCGTCTGCGCAATAGCTAAACGTCATTCCGTTGTGGTAATTAACCACTACCACTGCCGTAAGCTACGAATCTATTTCGTTGTGGTCGTGGTTATTTTCCTGGTTAATTTTAGATATCTTGGCGCAAGTAATTTTAAAAATAATAAAATATTACAAGGTTCCATCATATAAAACACTTATTTTGTAAAATCAAGCCAAATTTTTGATTTTTTCTCATCTCTAAATTTTTTTTACGACGTTTTTAATGTGTTCAATGTGTGTGTGTGGTAGTGGTTGTTAAACACTACCACAGCGGCTGTCAAAGTTATCAAAATTTTAAGCGTCCCAAAATGTCCCTATTAATCTATCTGTATCTGGTATGTGTTAGAAAATACGTACAAAAATTTAAAATTTGTTTTTTTGAAAATATACTATATATCTAGATACTATCTAGATTTTGAGATAAACAATATAGTGTAAGCGCATCATATATATAATCTAGAGGTCAATGCATAAACAACAGTGAAAACTTTTTTGTTCTATCTCTGCTGTTTGCTGAGATATTGAGGATTCAATTTTAAGAGGTTTAAAGGGGGTGGAGGGGGCAAGACCGAGAGGGGGGATAGTCAAGATATATTTTCGTAATCAGGAGCATAGGTTAAGGAGCTTCAATAGATACGACAGTTACGTGTTTGTCTGCGCAGATATGCACGCGACCAATACACATAATTTCATATTGATTTTTCTTTTTTAATTTGTAATATGGTGCTAGATGGTGCTCGCTTAAATTTCCGCTTTTTTTAAATTTTCAAGCAATTTGAGTTTAGTTTTTAAAAATATGCTTTTTTGCTAGACATAAAACAAAATTGTTAGTTTTGTTAAGTTAAAATAAAAAAGCATATTTTTAAAAAATAAATACAAATTACCCATAATAATGCACTTGTAGTACAAAACCTCTGGTTGTTTTGTTTTGTTTTTAATAATAAATAAAATATTACAATACTATCTTGTCTGTGCTTTTCTAAATAAACAATAAATGCAACATTTCTGTATTCCAAACTAAATTTGTGAAACAAAAAAAAAATTATTTTAAACTCAAAAAATTAAAAAAATATACTGTATATATGTAGGGCAATTTATGGTAAATGCACAGATTAGAAAAAAATCTTGTTGTAAATAATATTAATACCCGTGGTTTGGAATACACAAGTGTCGCATTTTCTAACTTATTGTTGATATCCACAAAAATTAGCCATACTAAACTTGGTGACATAAGGAAAGGGTGTTTTACCACTATATATAAATAGTTTAATGGAGTCCAAATACAATTGTGGGTACGGCACTCTCTAGGGCCTCTGCGACCAGTCTGCAAAATGTCGTCTTTAAGGGCTTCACTATGTCTAACCACTTCTGAAAAATTACAGGATTGCCTTTGCGGAAACGATGTCTTTTTTTTATTGGGATCATGGCACACTCTAACTCTTTGTTTCTAAGCCATTGTAACTATGTTGGGAATTTGGAACCTTTGGTTGCACTAAAACAAAATCATAATTTTGTTTTAAGCCATTGTAATCAACGATAAAATCACAATTTTTTGAACAGGAAACATAATGTGCCCTCTGACGGACAACCGTAGAAGGGGTAAGAGGCGGAGCTGCAGATTTTTAGAAAATTACCAACCTAAATATTATTATGTTGGCAGTTTCTTTGCACGCTGAAACATAACCGCACTTTTCGCGAAAAATAATTATTGACGGGAAAGGTGAAGTGACGGATCTGTTCCTTAATCTATGGTCAGGAGTCAACCCAGTGTCAAAAAATATACTTTGGAAACCATCATCATTTAAGTGCAGTCAAAATGCCCTAAGCCGCTCTACTATAAATGGGTGAAGTTGAAATAGGCGGCTCCTAGATGATCAATTATATTGCACAATATTACAATATGTGCAATATATTTGACCGTTAAGAATTTATACTGAAGTTTGTTTAATGATTAAGGAAGAGATTGAGCGGGTAAACAAAGAAATACTTCATAGAGATTACAGATACATTGATTAGGGCAATTTTATAGATTTTGTTATCGCTGTACTTTAAAAAAAAATATTATATGCTGGGTACACATAGGTAGGAACCGGGTAACTCGTTTTTCCTTGGTAGGAATTTATTAGAAATAAAATTTTATCATTCACAATCAGACACACGAAACATTGGTGTAAACCTAAAAAATTCTTTAACAAAAATATTCCTTCGCCTCGCGCCAACCCGAGACCTTTTTTACCTGATGATTTTCAACCATATAGTTTGTTTTAAATTCGGAACTACCTCGAATATTATCTGTCTTTTGTGAATATCCCAAATTGGAGAGAGACAAAAATTAGCCGTCTGAATTTGGTAGATTTTAATCAAACTCTTGATGTTGCCGAATTTTTCTGTCTCTTTAATCGTATAGGTTCAGTTACCTTTCTAAACAACGCGTTCGAGATGCCTAAGATAAAAGTTAAACTTGTTCTACCATTACGTCTATAAAATTGTCTGATGTATTTTTTTTTTAAATAGGTAGATATACTTAACTAATATTAAAGTTAATAAAATTAAACAATGATGTAAACAATTTTCTTTGGATGCCCCTCAAAATAATGTAAGTCTTGCTATTTGCTCCTTTTCCAACCATCTCATAATTTTGAAAAATATGTTTTTTTATTATATTATTATATTATTAAATAAAAATTACATTGTTAAAATGCCTCTAATTAATCAAATCGTGCAAGCTATTAACCTTAAAATTTGATTTCCATTTTAACAAATGACGCTTTTACTTTTTTAATACTAAACCTATTTTAATAAAATAAAAAGTGTTAAAACCATTAGGTATATTGCGTCATCATCAGCCGCTTTTGATCTATAATTTATTACATTATTGATTTTTTGTAAGTATTTTCCTGTTTTTTTTTTAGAATTTAGTGATATAGGTATAAAAAAAAGTGGCTAAACTGTGCTTTTTTTACTCGCGTGTCGCTGTGTTCGTTACAAATAAACACTAGTTTAGCCGCTAGTTTTAAAAACTATTACTAGAACATCAGCGACAAAAAAATACACAACAGGCTTGAAAATATATAAGTAAGTAATCTTCGGCATCATTGTTTCAGCAAGTTTTTCTATTCACCTAAACAACCTATTTTTCAGATTTTTTTTAAATACAAGGATTCTATTAATTCTGCGCTCAGATTTCCTTATACCTATATTAACAAGTTAATTATTGCGAAATCATGAACTTATTTCTCTGCTTTTGAGCAGCCAATTAGTATGTTTAACATTTTAATTTGATCAGTAAAAGGAGCGTTAGTCAGCAAAAACTTTCAACTAATACAACTGCACTGCGTTTACAGTAGCTAGCTATGAACAAAAGAATTGAATCGTTAGGGATACGCATATAGCTAGGAGATACTAGAAACTTACGGTGGAATTTACTAAAAGGGTTTAGTCTATTTTATAACGGTCCTAAGTTTAAGCGAAATTTTTGGTTTTAAGCATTTTAAACCAACCCTCCTTGAGTTTTGGACATAGTTTGATTTATAAGAAAAATTTTAATAAATCTATCACAATCTTTTGTTGGATTTAAGAAGAAAGTTTCAATTTAGAAGAAAAGAAAATTAAAAAATTCATACCCTTGTTAATTAATTTTTCCAATTAATACTTAATGTCACAGAACGATTTAGATGGGTAATAATAAAATAAGGAGTAGATTAATTTTGTATTTATTTAAAAGGTGTTTGTGAAATGTATTAAAAAACTTAAATTCAAGTTTTGTTTATATTTCTGACACTGTCGAAATATCAGTTTCAAAATATTAGCTGCGTTCAAATCACAAACAGCGAGTTCCGATCCCTTACCTCTGCTTGTAGCTTGTTTTCTTGACTGAGCTTTTAGATAACCTCAATGTTTTACTTTCAATTTGTAAATAAATCAATATAGTTATTTTTTTAAAACTTTTGTTTGTTTTGCCTCGTGTGCCCTCATAAATATATATTTTTTGTGCTGAAAATAGGTTCAAAATATGTAAATTAATCCTTGTAAATCGGTTACTTGGGAAATTATAAACAAACATATTACCAATCGCCACAAAACAATCCTTTCTGGGGGCTATAAATTTAAACCACCCCCCAGAGGAAGCCTACAAAATCACCATCATCATTTGCCATTTTGAAATCTGTCAAAAAAATTAGTTTTAGGGCATTTTCTCCTAAAATATGGTATATTTTGAGAAAAAAGTAGTTTTTCATTGAGTATTTTGCAATAACAATACAAAATAATGAATAACTTTGTGTTTTTTCTGTATGAGTAAGTGTTTTTTAAAAATTGGTTTTAAAATTTAGTACCCCCCATAGGTGTAAATATCTAGACCTGTAGGTGTCTACTATAATGGCCCAAGGATCGCAAATGTGTAACAATAATAACTTTAAAAAACCAAGAAAATAATGTAAAAATCAGGGTCGGCTCTGAGCAAGGTCAAATACGAGAAATATACTGCGCATGCCTGAGGCAGTTTGCTCGTACCCAGAACCACTCATCGATTTTACCAGAATTTTTGGAACACATTAAAAACTGTCACTTGTAAAAAAATTTAGAGATAAGGAAAAATAAAAAAATTGGCTTAATTTTACCAAATAAGTGTTTTATATGTTGGAACCTGATAATATTTTATTATTTTTAAAATTAATTACACAAAAATTATCTAAAACTAACCAGAAAAATAACCACAACCACAACGAAATGGATTCGTAGCTTACGGCAGCGGTAGTGGTTAATTACCACAACGGAATGACGTTTAGCTATTGCGCAGACGCAGTAATTAGCACAACTACTACGAAGTGTCAAATAAGCGTTCCAAAATATCCCTATTATCGCTACGGAATTTTTTACTAAAATGCAAAGGTAGGACCGTTACGGTATCTCATAGCTATATGGGGATACTACATATCAGTGCCTCTTATGATTTACTTAAAATTTGATGCAGCCGAAAGAAAAATGATTGTTAATTACTCCTAAATTGTTCAAAAACGATTAGCCGCGGTTCTTTTATATCGTATCTTTTTTAATATTAATTTTATAGCATAGGCAGCATGATGTTTACTGTTCGAGATTAGATAGGGTTCAACAAAGATGTTGCCGACTTAAAAACAGCTGGTGAACACCTCATGAAGTCGAATACTAAAATATTTTGCTTTGAAGTAACGCCAGTAGGAGCCAATTAGGAAAAGTGAAGTAAAATTAAACCGAGTTCGCAATAAAAGAGTATGCGCTGCGTAATATTAGAAGCTAAGAAAATCTTACTTGTTTATGACGCGAGTCTTATGAGTGGCTTTGCCGTTTACAAGACGCAATTTATAAGTACCGGGTGTCCCAAATTGGGCACTTTTCGGGGGTTTAAGGTACTTCCGGGCGAGATAGAAAAAAACTGACCTCCATTTGCGAGGCTCGGTTTTCAAGAGAACTTCGAAGGTGAAAACCGCATTTTGATATGTCAAGCCGTTTAGAAGCTACGGGGAGGTTTTGAAAAGTCTGCATTTTGGGAGAACGTCTTTAACTTAGTTATTAATGAGAATTTAGTTTTGATTGAAAAGAGCTTTTTTTATTGACTTCTTCTTTTTTCTACCGTCTTTAGTTTCCAAGATATAGGCCAAAGTTAGTATTTTGCTTATAGAATACCCCATATTTTACAAATTGTGAAAGGCTTTCGCGGCCATCGTCCAATAGTCTTCGATTAGCCGACAAACAGTCAACATCTCCTGAATATGCCATCCACTCAATTCTCAAACGACGACGGCCGAACAGCCCAAAAGCACACCCACGAGCCCATATTTTATTTAATTTTTGAATTTTTCATGAAATTTCCTTTTAATTAATATAGCATATGTGATAGTTTGGTAGAGCCGTTTTTGAGATATTTAATATTTTTCATTATTATATACTATAAGTTTTTTTTTCTTTTGTTGTTGTTTTGTTTGCTTTTATTAGTTTAAGATAGCTTTGCCTATAAAAATCTTTGTATTTTTCGACAATAAAGCACATTGAATTGAATTGAATCTGTCTGGTATGCCATGGCATAGTCGAACCATTCTGACAATGACTTATTGCATTACTGCCATGGCCTAATGGTAATATGGTATTTCTTGCTACATAGTAAAAATTAAGAGGCCTTTGCTTTTTGGTAGCTTGTCAATGATCTCATTTGTTTATTATTTGACAGAACCTTGGTTATCTATTATGTTAGAAGAGAGGAATTATGACTTCTCGATAATAATAATAGATCAGTAAGACGGCTAGAAGCCGGTGATAAACTAAATACTTACCTTTTTTAAAGTTATTACCTATCACTTGAAACGTGTTTCTATATTAATAACGTTACATTCAAATGAAAGAGTGTTCTTCTGTGATGAAAGGTTTGTAGATTTATAACGCAGGCCATGAAAGGAAACAATTTTGACTTTTCTCATATTATGGCCTATTTACAGAAATTTTATGACGTAAATGACGTAACAAGTAACACACTGTGAAGTTATCAAAATAAAGTCACAGCACACTAGACAGAAATGCAAAATATTAAATATCTCGAAAACGGCCCAACCAAGCTATTGCATATTCTATATTGCGTAAAAGGAAATTTCATCACAAAATTGAATAAAATATGGAATTTTTCATAAGAAAAATACTAACTTTAGCTTATATCTTGGAAACTAAAGGCGATGGAAAAAATCTGAAAAGACAGTTAAATTCAGTGTCAAAAAGTCTATAAAAAAGCTTTTTACATAAAAATTAAGTTTTCAGTAATAACAAAGTTATAGACCCTGACACAAAATGCAGACCTCCCAAAATCCCCCTGTAACTTGTAAACGGCTTGACTTATTATGTGGTTTTCATCTCCGAACTTCTCTTGAAAATCGAGCCTCGCAAGTGGGGTTCCGATTTTTTCTATCTCGCCTGGAAGTAGCTTAAACCCCCCAAAAGTGCCCAATTTGGGACTCCCTGTACATTACCGGGTGTCCCAAATTTTGATTCTCACTTGCAGAGATTCAAAGATCAAAATTCCAAATTGTGCGTTCTAGAAGGGGCAGTGGCGTATCTACCATCTAGCAACCCGAGGCCAAGCCTCGGGGCCCGGCGATGCAAGGGGCACACTGCCCAGTCAGTATTACCAGTAAATAAAATTGTTTATTTATTTTACCAAACCATCTAAAACCCAATGTTAATTTTATTAGGCCTAAGCTTTTCCCCTTACTAACCCAACCTAATATCACGGAACTCTTATACCCTATTTTTATATTATTCTGAGGTATGATGAGCATTTTTTGGATCCCAGAACCATTACAAGTTCTACTGACGAAAAACAAAAGTGTAAACGCTTTTATAACAAAAATTCTGAAATTATACAGACCGCTTCAAGCTACTGCGAACATAGGGGGAATCAAGTCCAATTTACTCTCCGTGCCGTACGACCGAGGTGGATTCGAAGCACGCTGCAGTGTTATCTTTTGGAAATTCATTTTGTTTTTATTATTTTGTTTTATTTCTGCCTTGCTCGAGAAACAGATGTGTAAGTTCTTAATTGAAATAATACATTTTTAAAACCAAAAATGGATGTCTACGAAGTTGCCGAAAAAGTGCAGATGGTCAAATGGTCAAATCGTCATAACCCAACACACGTTCGATATTGGTCGAGGGAAAATTTGCATTTGTATTTTGACGTAAGAACACAGTATCCTCAAAAACTAAATGTTTGGGGGGGGTATTATAGGGGAACACGTAATTGGGCCATTTTTTATTAACGGCAATTGCAATTTGAATGGTCCTAGATACTTGGATCTACTGCAGCAGCACATTATTCCAACGGCTAGGCAGTTGTTAGGTGTAAGATTTGGTGAAACATGGTTTCAACAAGATGGTTGTTCCGCTCACAATGTTGGCCTTGTTAGGGAATATCTTGATAATGTATTTCCTAATCGGGTTATAAGTACACGGGGATCTATTTTATGGCCAGCTCGATCTCCCGATCTTGCTCCTAATGACTTCTATCTGTTTTTGAAGAAGCTTTTCAAATTATCACCCCTAACATGCTTGGAAACGTTAGAAGGGGTTTTTATAGTAGGCTCGGATATTGTCTAGCCGAGCAAGGAGGACTTTTCGAACATTTGCTTTAATTTTTTTTTGACTGGGAGAATCTTTTTGGTTTTTAGAATGTATTAAAAACTATTTAAAGATTACTTAAGATCACAAATGAATCAAAGTAGATTAACCTTTACTCTCAATTGAAACGAAAATTGCTTACGAAATGGACTTAACAACTCTAATAAAAAAAATTTGCCAATGAACAAGCGAGGAAAAGGAACTTTTAAATTATTGACCTCTCAAGACTTGCCACTGTTACAGATAATGTTAACAATAAAAATGCGGTAAATAAAATAAATAACAATATTAAATAATTAATAGTATGTTGAGTTACCATTGTTACCAAACTAAAATAAATATTTGAGTTTTTACAATAAAAAAATATCAACGTTTGGTAGGCAGTAGGATTTTATTTACTTGAATAAAACACAACATATAGGGAGTGGTTATCACCAAAGAAAAGGTGGCAAATTTTAAACAAGCATCTGAGGGGCAAAGCGGTTAGGTAAATTTATATTCCCTACATTTTTTTTTACTTTTTCTTTTGTGTTGTTTACTTTTTAAAGTTGGAACTTCTTGGCCTTTTTTTGAGTCTTTTCTCTAAAATATCTAACAAATTGCTCCATATCAATTTCTAGAGTTGTCCTGTTTTGCGGACTCTACAAAAATTCCACAAAAAGTAAGTATTTTCTGCAAAGAACAGATGAGGTATCATAAAAGTTAATTTGTAGCTTAAATTCTTGCCCTTGTGTAAGAATACACGAATTGTAATATATTGTCTTTATTTTTAATCTCTGGCTAGCGTAAATCACTCAAAATAAAAAAAAAATAAGAAAATTATTTCATGTAACAACAATAAAATACGCCATTTTGAAAAGCCGTTGTCAACTGCTTATGTCAAAGCATCACCACCACCTACAGAAGGCATATCAAACGACTAGAAAAATATCACCAAAATTATTTAAGACGAATCCTGAGAATCAAATGGCAAGACCGACGAACAAACATAAGTGTTTTAGAGGAAACCAGAACAACTAGTATAGAAGCCCTTATATTCAAGCAACAGCTTCGTTGGACTGGTCACGTTATCCGCATGCCCGAAACTGAAATAACTGAAGGAGGGAAAGAGAAATCAAAAAGGTACAAGGACGTTCTCAAAGGCGATATGATGAAGGGTCACATCGATATAAACAACTTCGAGACCACGGCAAACGATAGGGCTTCATGGCGCCGAACAGATCATGACGGAGCACAAACTTTTGAAGAGCAACGAGACGGAAAAGAGAGAACGTGGAAAGGAGCGACAAAATGGAAGAATGGATGACCAACAACACCCGGCTGCTGTCGGAGACTGGGTGTGCCAGAACTGTGGAAGGATGTGCGGCAAGGAGCAAGCAAGCAAGGAAAAAGTGACGTTTCCCCAATCGTCTTGCCTTTTTAGCTATGAAACTGACAATCGCATCGTTACCCCTAATTTTTTAAATTGGTCGGTTGGGATATCCATTACCTATATGTTCTATTTTCCCTGGGTGGAGGCCATAAATCGTCCTTGCCTCGGGGGGTATAAATAAATAATGTTTTTCTCTTTTTAGTTTTGTTTTTTTTATTAAGTATATATAATCAAAATTATTATAAAATTAAATAAAGACAAGAAACTAAAAATAAAAATTAATAAACACAAGCATAAAACAAAAAAATCTCTATATTAAAAATCTAGTCCAATCCAAGATTTTCCCCAATATAGGCCGCATTATCTCTTTGAACCGCCAGGCTTATTTTTTGAGTGATGAAGCTCCGAGACTGGTCAGATGAGATTTTTGATGCAATCTCTGAAACGAGCCTCTTAGCCTCCTCACCCCAAGGACCTAATGTTTCGACAGCAAAGGGAATGTTTTTTGTTTTCAGCAATGGAAGCGGACCATCCAGGTGACTTTATTTTTCTGTTGATTTTTTTAGAGGTGTGGAAAAACTAAATTTTGTCTTTTATAGTAGTAATGGTATAAAGTTGGCATTTTTTCCATAAAAGACACCATATTTTTCAATTTTTCACAATTTGCTTTAAAATCACATATAAAGGGTGGACCAAAATATCATGCACATTTTTGAATTTGCTATAACTTTTCATCGAATCGGTCGATTTTAAAATGTTTTGACTTTTTGGAAAGACAAGACATCAGGCTTTTTCGATCCTGTCCAAAATTTGACATTTCCTAAAAATCCAAGATGGCGCACCCCTCCTGCAAAAAAAAATATGTGCGGCACTGGACTCACTGCTCTATAACAAGGCGTTACTTAATTAAATCGGTTAAGAAATAAAAAAATACGGGCTTTTATATTGAGTGGAGTTGTTTGCTGTAACTTTAGATAGAAGTACAAGACTTAAGGATTTTATGTTATGGTTCAAAATTCAACAATTCTCAAAAATCCATGATGGCGGACATTTTTATAAAATGGGTAATTTTTACCCCGCCCCCCCTCTTCTTCGAAAAATATATTATGTTTGGGACCTATAATGAACAAAATCTAAATTAATGCGACAAAAGTTCCCTCCCTGCTGCATATACGAAGGTATCACTAAATTAAATCGGTTAAGAAATTAAAAATTGATCATCAAGTATGGTGTAATAAACTAAATGCCCCTTTGTATAAAATTCAGCCTGTTTCTGCATATAGGAAAATTGTCGCAGATTTTATTAGGTTCATTGAGTGGCCTGCTAACAGCCCCGTTTTGAATCTGGTAGACAGCCATTATTGGGGAGATTTAGATAAAGAAGTGTACAGAAATGGCTGCAGCTATAGCGACATTAACGAACTGTGTCAAGGCATCACAGAGGCCCATCAAAGTTTGCCCCAAAGCGTACTGTCTTAAGAACACATGGGGATCAGCTTAGAAAATCTAAGTAGCCTGATCTAATGGTCTAAGTATAAGGGTGCAAAAAATTTTTAAAAAATATAAATATTTGATCATTAATGACAAAGTATACTCACCTTAAGCTCGGCCAAAAAACCACGCCACTCTAGCTAAAAAATCAGTAGTTTAAAACCACTGCAATTTTTTAAATTTAATTCCAAGTCACAATTTTTATTGGAAACGCTGGAAATGATGACACCAACTTGTTTACTTCTTAACTGATTTAAGCAAGTGATACCGTCATATACCTAGCAGAGATGGGAGGTAGAATGGCTTTGATTTTGCTTTGTTACTTTTTTAGGGAAGTGTCCGCCATCTTGTCAAAGCCGCAAGCTTTGTTCGCCCAAAAATGCAAGTAATCCGATCAAAAGTGAATGCAAATGCAAAAACTGCGATTTTTGTTGAGTAAAAAACCACTTATTTCAGAGGTTTCTAGTTTTCTTATCTCTTAACCGATTTAATTAAGTAATGCCTTGGTATAGAAAACATACATAAGGCTTTTGTCGCAATGAACTAGATTTTCTCCAGTGCCGCACGTATTTTTTTTTCAGGGGCGTTAAAAATTATCTGATATTCAAAACGGTCCGCCATCTTGGATTTTTGCGAAATGTCAAATTTTGAACCGGATCGGAAAAGTCTCATGTCTTGTCTTTCAAAAAAGTTAAAAAAATTTTAAATCGAGCCCTTCCATCAACATTTAAAAGTGTGCAAGATTTTTTGGCCCACCCCCATATATATTTGGAATCCGAAAATAAATGAAATTTTTGGAAAGAAATATTTTTTTCGAGAGAAAAAGGGGGTGCCTTATTTGAGATATACGGGGGTCCTAATTTGAGATACTATTTCTGACCACGTCTGACAGCTTTGACAGCTTTTTGTGATTTCGTTACATTTTCAACAAAAAATAAAAGATGAAAATAATTGCCACGAATTAATATAAAAATACTTTCATAAACATACAATGTCAAAAAAAATATGTTAGTAAGATAACCTCTGCTTTTAAACGAAAATTTAAAAACGCCCTAAAAAAAATTTAATTGCTAGTTTTTCAACGTTGTATTTATTTATGAAAAGTATTAAAGAACTTAAATGCAAGTTTTTTTTTTACACTTCTGTCACTGTCGTAATGTCAGTTTCGAAATATAAGGTGCGTTCAGATAAAAAACAAAGAGTTCGAATCTCTTGCTAATGCTTGCACATTGTTTTGGACCAACCTCTACTGATGAAAACTGCAGGTTTGAAGTCAGTGGGGTTTCAGTAAGGAAAGTGTAACATCAATGTTTTAATTTTACCTTTTTGTTGGTTGTTTTTTTTTTGTTTAGTATAGCTTTCGTGCATAATCAGTGAACTTCATTTATGTTGGTTTTGAATCTTAGTGCCCTTATAATAAAATATTTTGTTTTGAAAATGGGTAAATAAGGTATTTTAATCCTTCTAAAAAGGTTCTTTTCAGAAATTATTAACGAACCGACTACCAATCATCACAAAACTGTACGTCCTAAAGGCTGCAGCTGCACCTCCTAGAGAGGGTTTAAAAAATCACCAATTTTATAACCTAAAATACAGGTGATGAAGCTATTCTGTGCCAAATTTTCGGAGTATTCACCATTTGCCATTTTGAAACCTTTGAAAAAGGGCATTTTCTCATAAAATAAGATATATTTTAAGGAAAAGAGCAGTCTTTCAGTATTATTTTGCAATAACAATACAAAATAATCAATAAGCTTGTGTCTTTTCTGTATGGGTAAGTGTTTGTTGAAAATTGGTTTTAAAATTTAGTTTTTTGTAGAATGGTTTAACGATCCTATTTTAATTTTTTTTGCCGGTCTAGGTTTATGGGTTGAGAAATCTTATTAATGAAACGCCGTTTTTTTTAAATGCCAACGTTTCGCTAAATTTATTTGCTTCTTCAGGGCTATTCAAGACGGCCGTTCCATATGTCAATTCTATTGCCAATTATGGTAAAAACGCATTGTTTTTAAACAAGTATCGTAATTTTGATTAAAAACCTTTAAAAAAGACGTAAACAAACACATTAAAAGATTTGAAATAATGCCTTCCTACCTTACGATGACGCCTGTTGGCAATAGAATTGACATATAGAATGGCCGTTTTGAATAGCCTGAAGAAGAAAATAAATTTTGTGAAACATTGGCATTTCTAAAAGAGGACGTTTCATTAATAAGATCCCTCAACCCATAAACCTACACCTTCAAAAAAATTAAAATTTAGTGGGTACTCCCCACAGGTCTGAATATTTAGTTCTTAGTAAATACCACTGTAAAAGTTTTAGAGAATTTAAGTTTAAAATTTTTTTATTTATAAACAATTTTACAAAATTGTTGGAGTTTCTTTATTAATTTTGTTAATCTTGGTGTGGTAAAACTACTTGCAGGGGTTACTAAAAAAAGCAAAAGTATCAATTTTTTTATAAGTACGCTACTTTATCATTGCATGGGAGTTTAATTGGCTAAGTTAAAAATTGACGTGTAGGCATATTTGCTTTTACCTATTCGATGTAAATGCATGATTGTTGATAAACGTAAAAAATGGAGGCAAAATAATTGCAACGCCTATTAAAAGTTCTATAATTGGTACTTTACAAGTAAGTTAACTAGCTTCATCTGTTGCAGTCAACTAAGAAAAACGGCGTAATTTGTAATACCCATAAAGGACTATTGTTCGTCTGAATAAAAAGCATTAAAACTGAAGAAAATTTATATGCGTCGTAAATGAATGAACGTCAACAATCAACTAACAAAAGACTAAATGGGCCTTAACCATGCTTAACTACCATAATCGAGGTTTTAATCATCTTGAGGTAAGTATCGGCATAACTCACATACGCACGTGTATTATGATAGTGTCTTATATTATACACAGTTAATTGTAATTACCGTTTTTTTAACAATCTCTTGCTCAGCTGACTGTCAGAATGAATTTAATAAAAAACTAAAAAATTTCAACATATTAAAATTGCAATATAAAAATATAATATTGTGTTATATTTTTTTTGGTTTTTTATGGAATAGAAGACTTTTTTATGTTTCTTGACTGATTAAACGGTTATTTTTTAAATTTTATTTCCTTCCCATGGCACAAAATTATGTAAATTTAATATTATACACTTATTTTTAATCTTTTGACGTATGATTAATTTAATAAAAAGAACTAACCCTTTGAGATATTTCTTTGTTTTGTAAATAATTCTATGTTTAGACCAAAAAAAAAAGATACATTTTGACTATACATCTATGGTTATACCACAGAAAAGTTTATATTTAATATAATTATATTTAATCCTAAATTTTTAAAAAATCTTCATTGTTAATTATAATGTATTTAATTCTAAATTAATTGTTCTATGGATTTGTGAAAAATACTTATTGTTAGTTATTATTTTTTAAAAATCTATGTATTGTTATTATGTATTTATTCTTATCACTTAAAACCAGATTTTTTTGGTTTAACCATTCCTTTCATGTATAGGAAAGTTAAGTACACAATCTTATCTTTGTTGGACTAAATCGTTATAGATATTAAGGACCAATTGAGAAGCGCACTTCTCATTTAATACACGTATGCATTCTTATAAAAAAAAATTTGCGCTCCCCGCATTGTTTTATTTTGGGTGCCAAATTTAAAAACGTGAGGCGCGAAATGTTATGTATGATAAGCACTTTCTTTAGTCACGACAAGTGTTGTTTTTTTTTTCCACAGAATTCGTGACAGCCGTATCACCACCAATATACATTTATTAAAAATTTGTATTACATTTTTTAGGTGTCTTTTTATAAAAGGAATAAGCATCGAATTATTGGAACAACGTCGTTTTCTATTTTGCATTATTTTAGGGAGCGCTCCATGGAGAGTTTCGATGTCCTCCTCTGCTTGACAGCGGTCATAATTTTTGACAGATGTCAAATTTAATCTCTCTTTTTCTTATGTTACAGGCAAAAGAGATATTTACACAGGCGAATATTCCTTTAATCTTCGAAATGCCGACAAACATTCGCGCGAATTATTTGAAATTGAAAACCTTTCCTACGGAAAAACGATTTGATGCACTTGGATTATTTTATTTCATTTTGTGGGGTTTTGGTGGTGGGGTTTGGTGGTGGGGTTTGGTAATGGGGTTACAAAACCTAAAAACTTAATTAAGGAAAACCAAAAAAGTGATAAAGCATAGCAACAATTAGGTACAAACTTATTTAGTAGATATCTACCAACCTCACAACCTACTACCCATCAAATAATAATTTTTCCCTTTCGGTCGGCTTTTACTATTTAATCAAAAAATAAAATAAAATATTTTTGGTGTTTCAGTGATGTGAGACCAAAAGTTTTATCTATTCCCACTTTCAAAAACATATTTCCAAAAAATCTTGACTTAATTTTCGTGGCAAATGTTTGCTGCAAATGTCCCTTGCAAATGTTCGAGTGTTCGGACAAACGTTCGACGAAAAAGGTTCGCCATATTTGTGTAAATGCGCCTTAACAGAGCTGTTTCCCTGCTCCTGCTGCATTTGTGAATTCATTCCACCTCTTCTGTCAAGATTTAACTTAATATACCTATTTAACCATTTTAGTTGACCCCGGTTTTATAAGGTTAGGACATCCGACACGAGGCAAAACAAACATAAGTGAAGGTCACTGATTATGCACGAAAAACATACCAAACAAAAAAACCCAAACCAACTATATTAATTTAATTACAAACTGAAATTAAAACATTGAGGTTATCTAAAAGCTCAATCAAAAAGACTTTTCTTACTCAGAGCCCACTCATTTCAAAGCTGTAGCTTTCATCAGTAGAGGTTGGTGCAAGCCAAGGTACAAGCAGAGGTAAGAAATCCGAACTCGCTGTTTGTGATTTGAACGCAGCTAACATTTTGAAACTGATATTTCGACAGTGACAGAAACGTAAACAAAACTTGCATTTCAGTTTTTTAATACGTTTCATAAATTAAAACACCTTTTAAATAAATACAAAATTATTCTACTCCTTATTTTATTATTACCCATCTAAATCGTTGTGTCACATCAAGTATTAATTGGAAAAATTAATTAACAAGGGTAAGTTTTTAATTAGAGTGACATAGGACCTCAATTTTAATTTGTTCTACAGAGTGTTTACTATTTAAATTTTATATTTATTTTATATAAATTTAATTTATTCAAATTCTTCTTATAAATCAAACGATGTCTAAAACTCAAGGAGGGTTGGTTTAAAATGCTTGAAACCAAAATTTTTCCACCGTAAATGTCTTGCATACATACATGCACTTTTATGTTATACTTGGATTCACTGCTTCATTGCTTATTCCGTGTAGGGGTTATCCAATCAAATGGCTTTGCACCTGACACAGTTTCAAGGTTACCCTCTCGGTTACTGTAGTACATAAACTGACACTAAAATGTAAGGGATTAAGTAGGTTAACGACGAACCTCAACTGCCTGTTGTCTAGGAAGGGGATCATATCAAGCATATGAACAACATTTAAAATCTACTAAACCTATCGATGAGCTGATTTCTGATATGGATAAAAATATCCACGATAGGTCTCATAATTTGAATCGTGTCGTTGAATACTACTTTATAATGAATAACGCCTTATCCAAGAAAATCCCGCTCTACAAAAATTAGACATGGATTTCGTGCTAGTCATGAACTAAATTAACTCATTTACACCGTCAGGTTCAGATTGTTAAGAACCTAATTAAAGTGGTTTTGTTTTTAAAAATAAAATTTAATCCGAATCGTTTCCTGCTGGTAATTGATTCTGCTTTTCTTTTCTTATTTCACTCTTTTTTTTTCGGTGTTAAACAAAATTACGTTTCTTTTCACACTTCTTGCGTAAATGCTGTTTATTGGAGAGAAACTTATACGGTGGGATTTACTAAAAGGGTTTTGTCTATTTTAGAACGCTCCCAAGTTTAAGAGAAATTTTTGGTTTTAAGCATTTTAAACTAGTTGAGTTTTGGACAGAGTTTGATTTATAAGAAGAATTTTAATAAAATTGTTTATTGAATAATCATCTTAACACAATCTCTCTCAAGAAAAGAAAATTAAAAAATTTAAATCCACACTCTGTAGAACAAACTTAAATTGGGGTTATTGGAAAATTAATTTAACTGCGGCGACCTGATTTTTTTGCAAAATTTTACGTCATTGCATTTGTTTTCCCTGGCAACGTGGAGAGTTTATTTATGTTTGTCTACAGTGGGACACCAGAGATTTTTTAGCACCAGGTCAAAAATTTGGGGTTAGGTTACTTATTTTGACTTGGCATTCCGCGCGGCTAAAGCAGATAAGTTTTTTTTTAGTTTCGATTTTTTCGTAAAGTGTGTGCGGTCTGGCACGCGTCCGTGTAAGTCATGTCATTATACCGCCGCTGTACTGTACCACAGCGCAAATAACTCTCTAGGTCCATGTGACCGCGTGTTTATTTTGATTTTTCAGACAAAAACAATGAGGTTTTCTATTGTGTTTATGACTCGGTTTCTGCTAATGCGATACATGTGCCCCTAGGTGGGTTTAAAGACTAAGGAAATATGGATTGGATATAGGTACCTATTTGGCACTACCTGAGCCCATAGGAAGTTTAAATTTACCAGTGAAGTCACTTTTTTCATTTTTTTTTACTAAAGCGGGAACTAAACCACCAAAACCCTGAACTAAAACCAACAGAGCACTTTTTTTTAGCAGTTCCAGCGCCCATGAATTTGAAAGTAAAACCGAGTAAAATACTAAAATAGAAGAAAACTATTTACTGCAGAATTACTTACTAAAAAAACGCTACCCAACTACATATTAAAGTAACTAAATGTAATGTTTAAGGTTGCATTTACGAATGCATTTATAATTGAATTGGAAGCACTTCTGCTAGCTGCTACCACCGGTTTAAGGACAACAGGTTAACTTAAAAAGCATGCTGATTTAAAAATCGGCTTCTGACGCTACACGAGATACCTAATCATATTCTATTTTAAACAGGAGCGTCAACGACTAGCAAGGTTCTCTCCAACCTATAAATGGAGCTTTACTGACCTGTTTTATGAATCCTCAAGTGTACGTGTGTTTTTGAAACTGAGGTTGGGATCTAAAGTCTATCCTTTGGATTCCAAGATTTTACTAGTAAACTTGCACGTAACTATGCCGCAATAACTTAAATTTAAACAAAAATTATTGATTCAAATAAAAACAAAATTATTTGGGGTTATCGGCGCTGAATGCTTCTATCCACCGAGCCAGTAAAGTTCTCTTGGTTCTTTGATAAACTCGGAATAATGCCCGCGCAGGGTTAGGACATTTTCGGCGAGCGACCGCGGAGTGGTTTCATATTTGTTTTAGAACAATGTTTTTGAAAACATATTTTAGAAAAATAAACAACCTCGAATGGTTTTCTGTCAGAAAACGTAAAAATACTCTTCTGCCCCACTGCGGCCCTTGTTGACAAAACACCTGCATCGGGGGCCTTAGGATAGTTGGGGGCTTTAGGTTAGAGGGCGCTTTTAATTAATTTTTCCAATTTATACTTGATGTCACACAACGATTTAGATGGGTAATAATAAAATAAAGAGTAGATTAATTTTGTATTCATTTAAAAGGTGTTTTTATTTATAAAATTTTTAAAAAACTTAAATGCAAGTTTTGCGTATATTTCTGTTACTGTCGAAATGTCAGTTTTAAAATATTAGCTGCGTCCAAATCACATACAGCGAGTTTGGATCTCTTACCTTTGCTTGTACCTTGGATTGCACCAACCTCTAGAAAGCTACAGCTTTGAAATGAGTGGGCTTTGAGTAAGAAAAGTTTTCTTGACTGAGCTTTTAGATAATCTCAATGTTTGAATTATAATCAATGACCTTCACTTATGTTTGACTAAGACACATAAGTTAAAATTTCTTTCTAAGGCCATCAATTATAAATATTAAGGCTTCCAATTTAAAGAAATACTCAACCCTGGTTTTACGATAAAATATGTTGTTAACCTACACATCATGCCAAATTGTCCGGCCCAATTTCAATATGATGGTTGACAGTAAAACACAGAAGCTAAATGGAACTGTCAGTGTCAGTGTCAAAAAACTTGTCCGCAGCAATTCGGAATGGAGTGTAGTTGTTTTATTGACTTTTTTTAAAAACTGATATTAAAGACGTCTTTTGGCGATCGATGATTTCGAAACCGCTTTGAAAACATGCGTAAAATATTATTTTGGCGACAAAACGGTGACGTCACGGTTCAAAACATTTCAAAAGATTTCGAAAGCGCCTCAGCCGCCGTTTCGAACACGGTTCAAAATAGGCCACGGTTATCTGGCGGCGACTTAAGTTCGCGATTCTTGAAAAACGACAGAAATCTCATCCATCACAATTTTGGAAAGTGGCAAATTTTAATTATTGCCTCATTAAAAATAGAAACACAGCTTCCTTAATATTTGTCCTAACGGTGTAAGAGAAACTGCGACATTTTTTAATAACATTTTGTAAATTTAATATGTTAAAGTATTCTGCAGGACTAGTTTTACGGCGAAGCTAAATTACAACTACACGTACCAAGAAACGACAGAAAATCTCACCCGACAGAATTCTGGAAAGTGGCGATTTTTACTACGTTGTAAAAGAAACTGCGTCATTTTTTTAATACCTAACAGTTTGTAAATTTAATATTTTAAAGATATTCTGCCGGACTTGTGTCAAAAATTCTCACCATTTAAAAGGAAAGACAGAATTTGTGTTACTTTTCTGAACAGTGACAGCGAAATATTCCATGGCTATCTATGGTTTTCTATGTTAATAGTGCTTTTTTTACAAGCGTTGGTTTAAATAACGAGAGCACAGTTTAGCCGCGAGTTGTTAACACTATTTCTTTATAATAAAATCCAAGAAAAACAGGAAAATACTATAAAAATCTCGAACGAAGAAAACTTCTCGCAATACACCATCTTTACACTATAAATCAATGAAAAAATAATCGTTTCCTTAGCGATGTGTCTTTTTACTGGGTGACGTTCATTGTTGCGACATTTTAATCTTTGACAATTTGATATTTTGACGATATTTTTAAATGATTTTTTCGTAAATACTTGGTGAAAACTGGCGGAAATGGCAAGAATAATCAGATTTTTTCAATATTACTATTTTCCGCTACTTCTCTTTAACTTTATATAAAAAACGGACATAAATCTTTTTTTTGCACCCGTGATAAAAAAAAGTTTTTTTTCATCGGTAACCAAAAAAGCCATGCTTTAGTTATCTGCAGACAGTTACTAAAATTATGTTTTTGATGAAGGTATAAACAAAATTTTTAAAGGTTTGTTTACACATAAAAATAAGCATGATAACATACATTTTGGAATAAAAAACAGGGTTTTCAGAAAAACAGCCTACAAAAATTAAAACTGACATATTGTTTATTTACTAACAGTATTAAGAAACTAAGTTGGGAATTGGGGACCTTTGGTTGACCTATAACAAAGTTATGATTGTTTCCACAAACCAAAACTACACTTTTTTGCACTCGACGCACGTTTCGCTAACAACGTTAGCATCATCAGGAGACGATAAACAATAAACTAAATTAACCTACACTCTATCTTATATACTATATTTTAGTGGGCGGTGATAAGACTAATCATTTGTGATTGGTCACGCTTTATAATCCTATTTCCTTTCAACTAAAGAATAAAGTGTACTAAATGGAATGGGGCCTTTTTATTTAAACTATTTCTGGATTTAATGATTTCCATACTTTCAAATGCATTCAAAAGTCTTTTGTTTGGTACACTTTTTAGAAGTTTTAGGTTATCTAATCTGAATCAATGATTGTTTTCAAAAGCATGCTGGACCACACTTGACTTTTCTGTTCTTCCGTATTTTAAGTGTGCTAAGTGTTCTTCGAATCGTGTTTGAATAGAGCGTCTCGTCGCGCCAACATATTTTTTGTCACAATCCATGCAACTAATTTCGTAAATTCCACTTTTTTCTAGAACTGTAGTGTTATCCTTGGGATTTCCTAGTAAACTTCTTATTGTGTTTCCGGATTGATATACTAATTTAAGACCGGTGTTA
Organism: Oxystoma pomonae; assembly: GCA_963921995.1. NCBI lineage: Eukaryota > Metazoa > Arthropoda > Insecta > Coleoptera > Brentidae > Oxystoma > Oxystoma pomonae. Next base: position 92,939,721 of record OY998166.1, on the reverse strand, counting down.
GCGAAACGAGCGTCGAGTGCAAAAAAGTGTAGTTTTGGTTTGTGGAAAACAATCATAACTTTGCTTTAGTATTAAGAAACTAAAAAAGCATTAAGTGTAAACTTGTGTTTAAAAATAGTCAGGTTTTTTGTAAGGGCGAGATTTTCGGACGGTTTTTGAATAATCGCGACCAAAGTGTCGAAAATTTTTACCATGTAAAAGGAAAGACAGAATTTGTGTGACTTTTCTGAACAGTGATAGCCACATATTCCATGGCTATCTATGGTTTTGTATTTTAAAAGTTTTAAAGGTTTGTTTACACACAAAAATAAGCTTAAAAACATAAATTTTTAAATCATAAAAGGGTTTTTTACAAAAACTGTATACAAAAATTAAAACCGACATATTTTTTATTTACTGGAACAGTAATAAGAAACTAAATTTTAAGGAATATAAGCAAACAAGTTGAAACCTAAATGAAATATTTAATGAAAGAGATATGAACCCTCGGTAAAAGCGATTTTAATTAAAACCGTCCTGATATAGAAACGGTTAGACCAAAAAATTTCACGATAATTTCTTCTCACTTTTCATTATCTATTATTGTAGAACTGTCTCTTCACAGTTTTCTATCATTTAATTAAAATTTCACTATTTTTAATAAATTATAAAATTGAATTAAATCTAGTTTCCGTGATCAGTGCATGTTGAGTGACCATCTTGAAATTGGTCCGCAAAACTTGAAATTTTCAATTGTCAAAAAGTGACTCGATGTCCTGTGATGTGAATTTGAATCCTAAAAACAGTTCGTTTAAACCGCACATGAAAAATTAACAAAATTTTGCCCAGCGGAGGTTTCTGATATCTCTCACAGACCACTCGCGTGGTTTTTCAAAGATATATATATATCTTGTTTTTCCTTAGTTGTTTAAATAATCGATAATTTTTACCGTGAATTGAACATTTTTAGAATACGTAAAATTATGAAAAATCCGCGAAATAGTTCCGGGTTAATGCTTTAAACTTTCACCGCACAAAATTTTATACAAATTTGATTAACAGTTTTTTGGATTAAGTAATTGGAAGAAGCGCATTTTTGATTCAAATTTACCCTTAACTTCGTTTCTCACTGTGCATTTTCCCCCTGCATCTTGTAGTTGCATCTTTTGCTAGATGCATGAAATCCAAAAGCGTTCACACTGTGCATTAAGAAATGTCATTTTTAGGCAAGGGAAGGAAAAAATCAGGCAACAAATAATTAAAATTTTGAAAACTAGAACCTAATCTTAGTGTGCTGATAATTGATAGTCTTGCCAACATAATATTAATGTTGTCGCAGCAAAATTTATTACAAAATTCCCCAAAATGCATGCATCTTTTGACAAAAATTAGAACAAGTTCTATTTCATGCATCTGGAGTCCATGCATCTTTTTTGCGGAAAATGCATGTCAACAGAATCAAGTTTACAAAAGCTTCCGCAAGATATCGTGACCTCTATCGACTTTGATCTTATGTACACACCCAGCGTTCAGTTATTTATTACAAAATCAAATATTGTATTAAATTTATTAGTGTTCATAAAGCTAATTGTAAGTTGGGTCAAGTAACTAACGGAATATTTTAATTGCGGTGCCATGCTGTTGGTAGGTATATAATAAGATAACTGCTGAATGATCTTGGAAGTTTCGAAGGTGGGACCTATCGTAAAAGAGAAAATGTGCACCATAAAAGCGTACATACGCTTACTTTGTGTTTAGGTCAACAACAACATGTAATTCTGTTCCGTTGCGGACTTGAACAATATACACCGCCCAGCATCAGTACCAGCAGTTCAAGTTTCTCTTGGGGAGTCACACGTTGTAATAATGCAGTAAAAAGCCAATCTCAAAGACAAACAACATACGACCAATGAAAATGTCATCATAACACCAGAAATTATTAAAAATATCAAACGTCTTAAGCTTAATTTATAAACGCGTTCGCGTTCGCTGTTGAAGTTCAAATCAAATCAAAATATACTTTATTGTCATGAAAAAAAGATCATTTGACATAGCAGGTTAAAGCTAAAATAATGACAAAGTCATTTCTAATAGGAATAGGCTAAGCAAAAATGACAATTTTATAACAAGTCTAAATAAAATTTTAAAATTAATCAAAATTATAATAAAAATAAATAAATAATAAAATACAATAAATAATACAATACTACAATAAACATTATATTACGAAACAACACTTTTTAGGTGAAAACCACACAACATTAAAAAATAAATAGATAGAGGGATTTTCATAAAACTCAGTCAAAGATTAGTACGGGTTACTAATCAGGAGCTTTTTTATTTTTTTTCTGAATTGTTTGACAGATATGGCAAGTCTAATTGACAAATGCAAATGATTGAAGACTTTCCTACCTTCATAAATCAGTGATTTTTGGGTTAAAGTAGTTTTTGGTATAGGTAAGGGTGCCTTAAAATTGTGACGTATGAAAAGTTGGTCAGTCCTTCGAATGCTGTTAAACTGTAGCAGTCTCAAGTATATAGAGAGATGTAAGCGTTAGGATTTTTTGTTCAATAAAATGTGGCTTGCAAGATTCCCTCTGATGGACCTTAGTTATAGATTGTACAGCTTTTTTTTGTAAGATGAATAAAAGTTTCAAAAAGTACTGAGGGGCAGGATCCCAGAACGGAATCCCGTAGCTTAAATGGGACTCGACTAAGGCACAATAAACGGATCTAGCGATCTCAGGGATTAATTCAGCGCTTGCAGATCTAACAGCGAAGCACCCAGACAAAAGTTATTTGCTTAGTAATCAAATTTTAATTGATTGTTAATATGCAAGCCCAAAAATTTTGTGACGTCCTTGCTCTGCAAGAGATCATTTCCTAAATGAATATGATGCTGCTGCGAACGTTACCTCTTTTTAAGAGAGTCTTCTTTATAACCTGCTGAAAGTTACAGGATTCTGTATTTTTACGGACTACTGCACTTTTCAATTTTGATGTTTTTGTTTCTCGGTTTATTTGACAGGTGGCGCACACAGCTTCCGCGTCCCCGCGAATTACAAACTTTTTGTTTTAAATTCGAGAGGTGTGCGTGGTTGCTTGTGCAGCTTCAACTGCCAGGTACAATCCTATGACTCCCTGATGATTCCTAATAAGGATGAAACAGGTCTGTAGGTGTCTGGATTCTCCATTAGATATTGGAGGCCTGGTCGTAATGAAGTGAGAAACAAAAACGCTTTGTCGCGGACACGAGATTTACTTTGTTGTTTTTTAAATATTTTGGCTTTTTAGTTCTGCGCAACAAGCCTCCTCCAAAGCGATTGCTTGCTGAAGCTCCAATTGAGGGTGGTGCTGCTGCGAGCGTTACCTCTTTTTAAGAGTCATGTTACAGTGACCTTATACTTTTACAGGTTTCTTCTTTATAACCTGCTGAAAGGTACAGGATTCTGTATTTTTACGGACCACTGCACTTTTCAATTTTGATGTTTTTGTTTCTCGGTTTATTCGACAGGTGGCGCACACAGCTTCCGCGTCCCCGCGAATTACAAACTTTTTGTTTTAAATTCGAGAGGTGTGCGTGGTTGCCTGTGCAGCTTCAACTGCCAGGTACAATTTTATGACTCCCTGATGATTCCTAATAAGGATGAAACAGGTCTGTAGGTATCTGGATTCTCCATTAGATATTGGAGGTCTGGTCGTAAAGAAGTGAGAAACAAAAACGCTTTGTCCGATATGCCACGAGTCTTACTTTAATTTTTATTCGCGGACACGAGATTTACTTTGTTGTTTTTTAAATATTTTGGCTTTTTAGTTCTGCGCAACAAGCCTCCTCCAAAGCGATTGATTGATGATGCCTTAAAATTAGGACCACGTAGTATGAAGCTCCAATTGGGGGTGGTGCTGCTGCGAACGTTACCTCTTTTTAAGAGTCATGTTACAGTGACCTTATACTTTTACAGGTTTCTTCTTTATAACCTGCTGAAAGGTACAGGATTCTGTATTTTTACGGACCACTGCACTTTTCAATTTTGATGTTTTTGTTTCTCGGTTTATTCGACAGGTGGCGCACACAGCTTCCGCGTCTCCGCGAATTACAAACTTTTTGTTTTAAATTCGAGAGGTGTGCGTGGTTGCCTGTGCAGCTTCAACTGCCAGGTACAATTCTATGACTCCCTGATGATTCCTAATAAGGATGAAACAGGTCTGTAGGTGTCTGGATTCTCCATTAGATATTGGAGGTCTGGTCATAAAGAAGTGAGAAACAAAAACTTTCTTCTTCTTACTTTAATTTTTATTCGCGGACACGAGATTTACTTTGTTGTTTTTTAAATATTTTGGCTTTTTAGTTCTGCGCAACAAGCCTCCTCCAAAGCGACTGCTTGCTGATGCCTTAAAATTAGGACCACGTAGTTCGAAGCTCCAATTGGGGGTGGTGCTGCTGCGAACGTTACCTCTTTTTAAGAGTCATGTTACAGTGACCTTATACTTTTACAGGTTTCTTCTTTATAACCTGCTGAAAGGTACAGGATTCTGTATTTTTACGGACTACTGCACTTTTCAATTTTGATGTTTTTGTTTCTCGGTTTATTCGACAGGTGGCGCACACAGCTTCCGCGTCCCCGCGAATTACAAACTTTTTGTTTTAAATTCGAGAGGTGTGCGTGGTTGCCTGTGCAGCTTCAACTGCCAGGTACAATCCTATCCTATTCTGTAGGGGTCTGGATTCTCCATTAGATATTGGAGGCCTGGTCGTAATGAAGTGAGAAACAAAAACGCTTTGTCCGATATGCCACGAGTCTTACCTTAAAACCTACGATGTTAGTTTTGTCGATATTCAAACAAAGTTTATTGGTATTACACTAGCTCTGAATTTTCAGAAGATCTTGAGAAATTCGGCTTTTTAAGATGCCAATATTTTTATGATGCCACATGACAGATGTGTCATCAGCAAACAATATAAATTCCCCGGTAATCTTTAAACGAACGAGATCGTTATTGTATAAGAGAAATAGAAGAGGTCATAAAACCGATCCCTGAGGAACGCCGCAGGTAACATTTAAAGGAGAGGAACGTGAGCCTGCATTTACAACAGACTGGCTTCGATTACTGAGATATGACTTAAACCATTCCAATACTTTACCCCTAAATTCATAGCATTCCAACTTTCTTAGCAGTATTCTGTGATCCACACAATCAAATGCTTTGGACAGATCACAGAATACTGCCGCTACAGCCTCTCCCCTATTACATTCGGTGTAAACTCTATCCAAATAGTCGAAAATAGCATCGTGCGTGCCTTTTGAGACTTGAAAACCATACTGTCTTAAAGTTATCAGTTTAAGCGTAGTTAAATAGTCCCAAATTCGCTTCCTGACTAATTTTTCTACGAGTTTAGACAAAGTTGGCAAAAGGGAAATTGGACGAAAGTTTAAAGGCAAATCAACCGAACCACCCTTATGCAAAGGAATCACTAGTGAAGTCTTTAGACTTGCGGGAAAATAACCACTATCAAATTACTCATTTATTGCATTAGCCAATGCGAAAAAGTTCGCGTTCGGCGTTCGTAAGTTCGTAGTTGGGAGTTCAGAAAACAGAATTTATAAACTGAGTTCGTTGCTGAAATTTGATTGGTCTTTCCAAGGTCAAGTGAATATGATGTAAAACAGTTGACATAAAATCATAAACTAACCAAAAATCGGAAAAAATTTTGCCCGTTTGAAAGTGATTCTTGTTGATAAGCATTTTGGGAAAACATTGATAGAGAATTCCAAAAACTGTTTGGCTTCTTTTTGTGGGCACAATTCTTATACAGGGTTCCTAAGCAAATCCTTAGGGGGCCAAGCAGGCGTGTATAAGACGCAGACAAACGGAAAAGCACATTAGGCAGAAAAGGATGGGCATGGGGCGATGTTGTCACTACATCTTACACGTAGTAAATCCATTCCAGGTTGTTGTTTTCTAATGTTTTCCATTTTCATACCTTTAGGACTGGAATAAAAATTGTTTTTGCTCGACTTTAATAACAAACTGATGAAAGATATCGTAAAAAAAATTATTTTTCGGCTTTTCATTTTGTAACCATTGTCCTTACGCACTGTTTACAGGCTGGGGACTGAGATACATGCAAATGCCTAACCTAAAGCGTTCATACACGGCCGGAGAAATCGACTGAGATATTTCCGTAGAAGCTTTATCAAGCAAATAGGACGGGTTAACGCCTTCGAACGTCCAACCCGGGTTTTGCACTTTGATTGGATTTCAAAAAGGAGGAACAGTCAGATGTGGGGCCGTGCACAAATTACGTAACGGTGATTTTACCAATTTTTGACCCCCTCCCTATGTAATGTTTTGTAACGGTTTGGCACGCCACTCCCCTAATATTACGTAACGATTTCAAGACCACTACCCTCCCCCAAAAAAAAAAACTTTTCACTTATTTTCATTTCAAATTTTCTTAGTTGCACACAAATGCAAACGCTGTCGAAAACCCTCCTCCCCCCTACCTAACGTTTTGTAACCCCCCCTCCCCCCTATGACCATTACGTAATTTGTGCACGGCCCCTGTAGTCCCAGTGGACGAGGGCGAGAAAATTGATATTATTTTCTTAAAAATTATACTCTTTAAACCTATTTCTTTGCGTTCCAGAAATTACGTAATTTTTGAAAAAAAAATGTAAGCGGTGCCATTTTTATTTCGTGCTTTGTTTTTCTAACATTTTTGCGTTCGGCTAATTTAATTGAAAAATTTTTGCCTGCGGCGCCCTTTATCTTCTCACTCGAAACCAAGATCCCCCGTTTTAGGAAACCTGATCCCGTCTCTGTTTCTAAATTTTTTCGAATAAAAGTAGAGTATGACCATGGGGGAAATAATTTTTTTCTACGGTATGACGAAAATTTCGAGAAAGTAGAAGAACAAAAAAAATGGCAGAGCTCAAGTTTTTCGTAAAAAAAACGTTTTTTCTAAAGAAACAGAGCAAAATAAATCTTTTCACCCCTTTTTGGGTGTTACAAATATTGGCAGCCCCTTATTTTTCGCTTTTACCCTCCCGCTAGTTTTGAAGAATTGGTTCGCTACATGTTTCCAGATCATGTCATAAAACACCTCGAAAATATCAAATGTAGTGTAGGGCCAGCTTTATTTAAAATCAATAATATTGCAAGCAAAAAGCTCTGCAGGAAAAGCAGCGCCGTTTATTGATTTCTTTGGCTGCTAGTGCTAGATGCATGGTTTGGCCGTTTCCGGATAGATGTCACTAGTAGAACAAAATGGAAAGAAATTTAATTAAAAGCGAAGATATTTCTTTCTAATGTTAACAACCTCACGAGTTTATCGCTCAGTATCGTAAATAATGGACCCTGCCGCCTCCTTTAAGCAAGAAAAAGCTGTGGTTTGGACCTGAATACATCTAATTTTTAATTAGATTAGATGTTCAAATCTCATGGTGTGGCCGCCATCTAGCGGAACTTGCAGACATCTTGTCAACGGTTATTATTGCAACTATGATTTATGCTCACAATGAAAGAGTGGCGACAATTTTTTCTCATGAAAGCAGTCCGGAGATAATAACAAACTGACACCATTGCTCAATATACCTGTTTCTTTTCTGCGCGCAGAACTTTCTATGCCATATCTGTTTGATTTATTGAAATCCTATCCCTAAGGAAAATCTTAGGAGCCCTGTATATGTAGCCCACAAATTAAAGCAGAAAAACTTAAAACACATGCACTTTTATTATAAATGGAATTACATGTTTTAATAGAGTGATCTGCAGCGCGCGAACTACGAACTTCAACTGCGGACGCGAACGTGTTTATAAATCCCGTGTTATGTCAACATCAACAACCTTCATAACCTGAAGTTTCAATGACGTTCTATCTATTTTCATATATCTTTTAAAAAACAAGCACTTATTTTTGCGTCAATTAGTGCTCTTATAAAATAAAGTTTCATTGCTTGTCATGCCATCTTGTGGTTTACGTCTAAGCTTTATAATTGTCCTAGGACCGTAAGTGAGCCCTTAAAATCGTGTGAAGAGGGTCGTAAGATTAGTATTATTCGTTGGTCGTAGGTTAAAATTTTCAAAATCTAGCAATTCGTGTTCGAGGTATTCAAGAGTACGGGGAAATTTACCTCGGTACAGTTTGAGCTCACTTTGAAAGTGAATATCTCAAAAACGAATCGATAGATTTTCGAAATTTTTATGTTATTAAGACACTCAAGAGACCAGTGTTCCCTTGAATAGAAAATCGAGGTTAATATTATTATTATTTCCAAAATCTCTCTCGAAATACGTGAAAACACAGTATAGATAAAATTCACCGATTTTTTCTTGAACTGAATTGATTGAATACATGTTTATCCTACGTAGATAAAGAACATCTTTTATTTTAAAAGAAAAAACTGGTTTCGTATTTAATAATGACAAACGCATACAAATTGGTTCGAAACAAGCAAAAGGAGGAAACCAGAAAGAAAATTTCATTACAATAAAATAATAATTTAAACCTCGTAAAAATTTTACGACCAAACGAACAGATCGGAGAATTAATTTAAAACAAATAAAATCCGAATTAGTTTTAATATATTCACAGTCTGCTGGCCAAGGAACCTGAAAACGTGGGTGAAAAACTTTTAAATTTAAATTTACCTTTTCTACATTAGAATTTAATAAACTATCTTTATATTTGTCAAAATTTTATCATAAATCAGAAAGAACATTCGTCTTTTAAAATGAAGTTTATAGAGTAGAAAAAAAAAATAACTTGGACTTGAAAATTTAAATTTAAATAACTATAATCATGAATTTCTTTGAAAAAATTCTCGAAATTTTATTGTTTTTGTTTTATTTACCCTCGCAAAATCCTTTTATGAGATTATCTAATCTGAGCACAGAACAAACAGTGGGGTCAAATGGGCAAAGTCACTCCTCTCTATATATTTTCTTACCCGGCAAGAGAGTTTCATTCGGTGGTTTAGACGCAGTTTGAACAACAACGGAGTATACAGACCGTTTCAAGCTACTGCGAACATAGGGGGAATCAAGTCCAATTTACTCTCCGTGCCGTACGACCGAGGTGGATTCGAAGCACGCTGCAGTGTTATCTTTTGGAAATTCATTTTGTTTTTATTATTTTGTTTTATTTCTGCCTTGCTCGAGAAACAGATGGGTAAGTTCTTAATTGAAATAATACATTTTTAAAACCAAAAATGGATGTCTACGAAGTTGCCGAAAAAGTGCAGATGGTCAAATCGTCATAACCCAACACACGTTCGATATTGGTCGAGGGAAAATTTGCATTTGTATTTTGACGTAAGAACACAGTATCCCCAAAAACTAAATGTTTGGGGGGGGGGTATTATAGGGGAACACGTAATTGGGCCATTTTTTATTAACGACAATTGCAATTTGAATGGTCCTAGATACTTGGATCTACTGCAGCAGCACATTATTCCAACTGCTAGGCACTTGTTAGGTGTAAGATTTAGTGAAACATGGTTTCAACAAGATGGTTGTTCCGCTCACAATGTTGGCCTTGTTAGGGAATATCTTGATAATGTATTTCCTAATCGGGTTATAAGTACACGGGCAACTATTTTATGGCCAGCTCGATCTCCCGATCTTGCTCCTAATGACTTCTGTTTTTGAAGAAGCTTTTCAAATTATCACCCCTAACATGCTTGGAAACGTTAGAAGGGGTTTTTATAGTAGGCTCGGATATTGTCTAGCCGAGCAAGGAGGACTTTTCGAACATTTGCTTTAATTTTTTTTTGACTGGGAGAATCTTTTTGGTTTTTAGAATGTATTATTTTATTTTGAGAACTTGCTTTTATTTTGTTTCTCCTTATTATTTTCATTGTAACACGTCGTTACTGATAAATCTGAGCAGTTGACAATAAAACGCTCTTATTTATCAGTGACAAAAAAAAAATAAGAAAATTGACTGAAATTCATTGACTACGCTCCACACAGCACCGTGGTTAGAGGCGTACTAAATACCAAAGGAAAGTCATGCAAGTGGTGATCGCAAGCCTGGGTATTGGTTGCTTCACTGATAGGCGTGCGGTGTCTCTGCATGTACGTACACTGGCAAATTAGACTTCTTCCGCCCTATGTTCGCAGTAGCTTGAAGCGGTCTGTATAAAGCAAGCAAAATAAAATTACCAATTATTACTACTGTTCGGTGGATTGGTGCAAGACTGATAGTAATCAGAATGTTTCATTTTTTTTATTTCCGAGGGATCTGGCGAGGTAAGCAACTTTTGATTTAAAAAGTTTCATATACACTAGTAGTACAATATGCAGCAATACTAAATTCCATGTTATTTTTGATATTTGTGCAGTTAGCGCATCTCTTAATATTTTTTAATATTGCCTTTTTCCGAAAAAAATTTTTACAGAGCGTAAGAATTGTAAAACCGTTTGGTTTTTTTTTGAGATATTTTGATTTGGATTAAGCACGACTTCAGGTTAATTAAAAAAAAATCCGGAAAAGGACTTTAATAAAGGGTTCTATTTATGTCGTATTACCTAATTATCGCAATTAAAATAGTTAAATATTCGACAAAACATAAAATAAATTAATTTTTAAACAAGTACTCGTATTATAAAACTTAATAAATAAAAATTGATATATTATGATAACATTTTTCTTATTTTTATAAGTGTCAACAATGGAAGGAGATTTTGGGTTTTACTGGAGACCATAAATATGCTGCTTTCACACCTGAAGAATGGTACAACCGCATCAACGTCTGCAGTTTCCATTTTAAGAAAGATGCGTTTACTACATCCGGGAAACCTTTGAAATGGATGTTGTACCCAACACCTTTATCTAAAAACGCAAAATGTTTTAAAATTAGTATGCTAGTTATTATTGTAATTGTAATTTTAATTGCTTACGTTTTAATTCTGTCAATAAAAAAAATGTATATTTAACATAATTTTGTTTTTATTCAACAATTTTCAAGTTTATAAAATCCTGAATGTAAATAAAACATTCTGGATCAACCCTCGTACATATACAGGTGAGGCAATAATATCAAAATACCCTCGTAAACGGATTATCTCGAGAGTTTTATTGCCGGGTTTTTCGAGACATCAAAGAAATGAGCTGACTGTTTGTTAGATAAACTGTGCTCTGAGCTTGGGATGCAGGGGCGGATAAAGCCGATTTCAAAGGGGGGGGGGTGGGCGGTTTATAGTAGGTGTTGGGTTCGATCAGTGTGTACGAAAAAAATCTTATTAAAAAATTAGTTAGTTGATCTGTAAGTAGGTATATAAACTTTTTCTTATCGCCAACTTTAGGCCAAACTCATTGATACAAAACTACGTGTTTTGTAAAGAATAAAGCTAAATAATAATAAATAATGAGAAGTGCTTTGATGGGTACGTATCCATGGGAGGAAAGGCTGCTGAAGCTCCACACGATTAGCTTCTCGAGTGAATAAACGTACGCGGTAATTATATTATATTATACATTAGTAATTGATACTTAGAATAATAAGATTGGTACCGGGTTTTGGTACTTACCCACTAAACTCACAAGGTACCGAAACTTAGTGCCTTTCATAAAAGCTGGTTATTAAAAAGCATTTTTGACTTAAATTTAGTTTTTTATTACGATTTCGATGATGGGTATTTTTTACAATGACCATTTTCAATTAGTCTTTTTTGATAAAACCTGTGGGGCCCATATGACGGAAACTATTTTCAAGTATCTCATGTTTAAAAAATAAAAGTAATTATATTTTCGTGGGCAAAAATCCATTTTACATCAGTGTTTATAGCAAATTAATTACCTTTTCTCTTATTTGATCTTCTTATAGAGTATTTATTTTTCAAAAGGTTAAATACCTTGTAATTCTGCAGTCACAAAATATGTAATTAATGTATTTTACTCTTTCTTTCCAGATTCTCGACAGGGCTTCAGCCGATTTCTAAAAGCTTTTCTCAAGGCTTAAGGTAAGATTAATATCAATTGATATTTTCAATAATTCTAGCTCTAGCTCTAGTACATAAACCAAACCAAAAATATCGATTGTCACCTCGGCTCCCGACGCCATGTTTTTATCGATTTTTGGAGCTGAGACGCTTTCCCTTTAGAACGTATTACTCTGGTTAATAAACGATTTGGCGTCGTTCATCCGTCGTTCGTTGCGGTTGTTAAAAACCCCACAATATTCCAGTAAAAATAAACGTTGTTAGAGGCTTGCCAAATTTACCCCAGTTAATAACAACGCCATAGCATCGTTTTCTCGTCCATCATAGCGGCTGTTGCACAAATTACTAGTTTTTTACTTTGTGTAACGTTAGTTTTAGTGTATTTCTTATTTGTGGCCAGCGGCGACGCGTGGTTTAAATTTTTGGGGGTGCACAACTTTCGAATAAGGGGCGATTGACGTTGGCAAAGTGCCAAAGGCGAAACATTTTTTTTATTTTATCCAAATTTAAGTTTGTGCCTGTTTTAAGCTGAAAATAGACCATGTAACGGAAAGGCTCGTGCTTTAGGGTTCGTCAATTTGTTACCCTTTAAGCTACTTTCTACTATAAGAAAAAGTTACTCGGAGAACCCTCCAGCACGGTAGAACCTTGACCAGAGTGTTGAATCTTTCGCTTCAACAACCGGGTTGAGTCAGCAGAGTTGGCCCAAACCGGACTATTTGCCTAGGGGGTTGAGATACGGGATCTCTATCGAGAGACGGGTGAATCCCTAGGCGGGTTATGACCGAAATTATACCACCAAAATGTAAAAACAACTAGAAGATTTCCTTATATACAATCCTTTAGTGGGCGGAGATAAGACTAATAATTTGTGATTGATCACGATTTTTAATCCTATCTCCCCTCAACCAAAGAATAAAGTGTACTAAACGGGATGGGTCCTCTATCTTTATTTAAACTATTTCTGGATAACGTTGTTAGCGAAACGCGCGTCGAGTGCAAAAAAGTGTAGTTTTGGTTTGTGGAAAACAATCATAATTTTGTTTTAGTGCAACCAAAGGTTCCAAATTCCCAACATAACTAGAAGATTTAATTAATAAAAACACAGGATTCCAAGCTGCCAAAAGGGCTGGAATTACGATAGAGAGACAAATACTTTAATTAGCGTGCGACAATTACGTTTCTGTATACGGCTTGCTCTGTCACAACTCTGGACGGTACCGCTTGCCACGCCGTCTACCCCTTCCGGTATTGTAGACACGGTACCCTTGTAATTCCACTCATGACCCCCTCGATGAGCCGCCTGTCTCGGTGCCAAAAAACTGTCTGAATTCTGTCCTATTTAAAAAAAAAACTGTAATTACCTAGTAAATTAAATCCTAATTTCTCCTCACTTCTCACTTCCAAATAAAAAGCACCGCATAACTACTCAGTTTTTTCATAAGTTTCTAATTTAAATGGTTGTTTATAATCGCGACTTTTGCATTTAGTCACATTTGCAATTGTCAAATTGATTTTTGGACGACCGACCCTTTTGATTTTTTCTTCCAAAGGTAGCGAAGAAAATTTAATTGTCTTTAAATATTTCACGCTAACGTTGGATATCAAAAATTCAGCATTTATTCGTAAATAAAAATTTTCGGAACCGTCTCGTCTGAGTCGTCTGCAAGCTCCGAGTGCACGTATTTTATGTGCACATAGGCCATCTTGGTGCCGATTCTTGAATTTCGAGAGAACGGTTGCATGGGAACACTCACATGCTTGGTTTCGACCAATAAGAAGGCCCAGAAGCTGCCCAGCTTGTACGGCGCACGCGCAAAACTGACTTGATTATCGTTTTTCAAGAGCGCTCGTTCTCCTGTTCAGAGGTAGGTGTTTGAAAGTGTAGGAAGGTTCCTTCAATACACGGCAATCGGGTGAAGTTCGGCCGTGGTCGGATAGGTTTCAGATAACTCGTGATAGCTTTAAAGCGTGTAATTGGTCGATATCAGGGAGGTGACAGTTTCCGTGCGACCTTTCCTACGAAATTGAATGGCACCCTTACGTCTCAGGACTGCCGCGGGGAAAAAAGAGTGCGGAGGGAAAAGGTTCGACCAATTAGATTGAAAATTAACATGAGCAGTGCACGAAGCAGTCGGGCGACGCGCTGGAGCTCGTTTGTATATTGGTAATAGATTAGGGACGTTTGCGCGCATATTTAACGTCTAGGGATTAATTTTTGTTAACTAGTTAGTTAGTAATTTATTGATAGGATGGGTTTAAGCAATTTTTTTGTAATTATTATTTTGTGATAAAGTTCTTTGAAGAATTATAAAATTTTAATGTGTGTCTGAGAAGAGACACATTAAATTTGGGAGTGCTCGTGTACATGTGCATTTATTGAGGAGTCGCCACTGGTTATGACAACTTAGGCAACTAAAAATTGTTACTTGTGCATTAAACTTGAAAAGAAAAATAATATGACATTGACACCGATTGTCATTAAAGAGCAATTATCAGTTTTTGGGGGGGGGGTAAAAATTACTCTTCCGATTCCCGTTTAATAATCTCAGTAGTAATATTACAAGGATTATTTTCTCGACGTGAGGAGTGGTATTTTGGAAATTATTTACAAAATATTATTTTTCTACGACCATATATGAAAATGATGGATTTCACTCGATTTGCATCTTTGGAATTAAATTTCACCCGTGTCCAGAAATTTATCCGCACATGTGTGGAAAAGTGTACGATGACGTTAACTGTCAGTATACTTTTCCGACAGGCGTTAAACAAGGGTGTATTATTGGGCCCACCCTATTCTCTATATTTTTAGGTGCCATGCTTCACCTTGTTGAGGAACATCTACCGCCACGAGTGGAAATTCTATATAGATTTGACGGTGGCCTACTTAACCTAGGCAGACTGTGAGCAAAAACTAAGGTCTCGACGACCTCGGTAATCGAACCGCAGTACGCCGATGACAACGTCGTTATGGCCGATACAGAGGAAGGTCTAGACCGGGTAATCAACGCATTTAACCAAGCCTACAAAAGCATTGGCCTAGAGGTCAATCTTGCCAAAACGCAAATTCTTCACCAACCAGAACCAGGTACGAATCCCCAAGTTCCAAACACTTCCATAAATGGCCATCCTCTGCAGAACATGGAACATTACATTGGGAGCCACATATCATCAAATGCAACTATTGACGCAGAAATACAGCATCGCCTAAAATGTGCTAGCGCAGTGTTCGGACGGCTTTCGGAGAGAGTTTTCAACAATCACGACGTCAATGCGGACATCAAGCTTCGTGTCTACAACATAGTTATAATACCAACTCTAACATACGGATGCGAAACGTGGACCACCTACAGAGGGCATATCAAATGACTAGAAAAATATCACCAAAGTTGTTTAAGACGAATCCTGAGAATCAAATGGCAAGACCGACGAACAAACATAAGTGTTTCAGAAGCAGCCAGAACAACTAGTATAGAAGCCCTTATCTTCAAGCACCAGCCTTGTCTGACTGGTCACATTATCCGCATGGCCGAAACACGTCTCCCAAAGATATGGACAACTGAAGGAGGAAAAGAGAAATCAAGAAGGTCAACAAAAAAGGTACAAGGACGTTCTCAAAGGCAATATGATGAAGGGTCACATCGATATAAATAACTTCGAGACCACGGCAAACGATAGAGCTTCATGGCGCCGAACAGTCCATGAGGGAGCACAAACTTTTGAAGATCAACGATGTAGACTAGAGACTGAAAAGAGAGTGTAGAAAAGAGGGACAAAATGGAGGAATGGATGACCAACAACACCCGGCTGCTGCCGGAGACTGGAATACCAGGACTGTGGGAGGGTGTACGGCTCGAGAATTGGCTTACATAGCCATCAAAAAACGCACAACAGATAGCGACGTTACAGAATAGAGGAAAATCATACTCGAGTGATTGCCTATGATGATGACTTTTCCACACATGTGTTGCAAAGTACTTTTCTACACATGTGCGAAAAATTAAAGACCAATTTTTATAAAAATTAGTGCAATTCCTCAGTGTTCCTAGCAAAAATAGCCTTTACAACTCCATAGAAAGTAACTTTCTTACACTCGCGTGTTGCTTCACTCGGCCAACGCCTCGTTCACAGCATTCACGCTCGTGTGAAATTTGTCACCTTCTTCTCTTGTTATGTAATATACAAAATATATTATTTATAGACATACAACAAAAAAATAATAATATGACATTGACACCGATTGTCAAGCGGGCGATTGTTGCTTAATAATTAGGTGAAAATCAACCCGCTTTTATAATGGATGATGTAAATAAGCGTCACTAAATCCTTTTTGAAGAAAAATGATATTGGGTGGTTCTTTCTGACGAAGACAACAGAAATAAAAGAAAATCAGTAATTGCGCGCTATTAACAAAGTCACCGCAATTTAGAATGTGCTTCCTTAATACATTAAAAATAATAATGTGTCACACGGAAAAAATTTCAATCTCATCTAGTATCAAGTCGCAACGCAACAAGAATAAATAAGATTTAGTAATCCTCAAATTATATTCGTAAAAAGAAACTGCAACAAGGGTTACAAGGGTATATTTTTTTATATTTGCCATAACTTAATACCAAAAGCTAAAAATTCCAATCGAGCATCTCCCATTTTCCGGTCCCAGAAACCAAGATGTTGGCTGTCAAAGTTAGGAAAAAATGTGTTTTCTGAGTTTTCAGAAAAATCAAATCGAAATTAATTGCATAATAGTGAGGAAGTGCTGTATCACGTTCGTGTAAATACCACACCAGAAGGGGAAAATTACTTTTTTCTTGATAGTTTTGCCGCCATTTTGAATATCAAATGTCAAATCAAATAATTTTTAAAATTCTTGAGAGACAAACTAATCTACTGAAAAAAAATGTTTTTTTTTATGTTGTTTATAGGTTATATATATATATTTTTGACATATCAGGCGCCATCTTTGTACCCACTTGTACACTTCAATTTTTTTTATTGTGAGATCAAGAAGCCGGTCAGTAGCTTTAATATGAGACAATAAAAAAGATAATCACTTAAAAACTTTTAAAAAAATCAAAGAAAAAGTAAATTTTTGAAATCTTGCCGCCATTTTGTTTTGAAGTGACATATGTCAACTTTTTTTATATTTTGGGATTAAGTAGGATCTCCTAACTATTATCCAACTGATTTCGATTTGATTTTTCTGAAAACATATACAACAAAGTTTTCCTAACTTTGACAGCCGCCATCTTGGTTGGTAGGGCCGTAAAATATGGGAACCTCCACTGCTTTAAAAAAAATTGTATTCTTTTTGAAGCTTTCTCTTTAAAATCCCTACGAATTTACTCCATTACAATGGATTCTTTGGCCAATAGAAATGTTGTTATTACTTTGAGACTAAAATTCTCAAGGTTATAGAAAACTAAACTTCATTTAAAAGCTAACTACTGGGTTTACTTAATGTTTATGTTATTCTCGTTCTAAGAATAAACTATACTTAATATACGAGTAATTAGTTTAGGGTAGATTTAAAATGCCTGTTAATTTGAGTCTATAGCAAATAATGAAATAGAGCTTTAAACTAAATTTAAACAACATATTTTTACTCTAACCTAAATTACACTATGATAGCCCAACCACCAATATATAATAGCATACCTTTCATAGAGAAAATAATAGCTACGCGAGAGTGAGCTATACTATGTTAAACTTGGGGAACATTGTTTGACGGCGACACGAGCGCAGCCAGTGGCTACAGGAAGGAACTACTTGTACAACCAGACGCATAATAAAATACATACATTTTTTTGGTTAATTTTTTACAGACACTTACTTATTTCATAATAAAAATATATGAAAAAACTTAACAAGCGTCGTTTTTCCATACTTAGTGTAAAAAAAGCAATGCATTCTGCAACTTTGTACTGTTCCATGCAGCTTAAAAACTTTATCTTACAAAAAGTTTTTTGGATCCTTTCAAAATCTAAAATGGGATGAGGGGGTTATAACTATGTTGAGGAATATTATCAAATATTTAAGGTATAAAATTAGTATTAAAAAAGTTTTACAGATTTTATAAATGTTTTAACCTATATCTCTTTTTTTGGTTGTATTTTATCCTATTATCTTCTTGCTTAACTCTGTATAAATCACCACAATATTTTCTTCAAGGATTTGGTTTGCAAAAATCTGAACCCCAATTTTCGGCACCCTTCAAATAGTCCTATGCTCTCTAGCTTTAATGATAGTCATCCAGCCTGATTTGAATGGCATTTTAGACTTTACAATAAGTTACGAAAGCGTAGAAGGGCCACACAGCAATTTTTATTTTAATTCCGACTTTGAACTCGGAATTCTGACTTACAACTCGGAATTCCGACTTAGAACTCGGAATTCTAACTTTAAACTCGGAATTCCGACTTAGAACTCGGAATTCCGACTTTAAACTCGGAATTCCGACTTAGAACTCGGAATTTTACTTTAAACACCTCCAAAAAATAAAACAATAAAAAAAATCCATTTTTTTTATAACCCAAAAATTCAGCAAAAATTAATTACTTTTTTTATTTAAATTATCCTTAAAAAACTAAACATTGCTTATATTTAACTTTTTTTTCTAACTCTAATGGCTGGAAAAAATTGAGGGGGACCAAAACAGCGTTTTTTTATTCTTAAACACTTACAAAAAAAACGATGAAAGTCTTTTACTATTTATCGACCCGAGATAATTTTTTTGTCATAATCCGTTAAATATAACTTATTTCGAAAAATGACAGAAATAAAAAAAATAATTTTTTTAATACATATATTTTTTTAGTACTGTAAATGTCAAAAATCAGAGGGGGCCAGTGTTATGAAAGTTAGACTTTTGAAAAACAAAAACATTTATAATATCACGGACTCTTCATAACCTATTTTTCTGTTTTTAAATTTTTTATCTTTTGTAGACGTTTTCTGGAAAGCTTTCAATGGGAAGGGGATTAATAAAATTCATATTCATTATCAGAAATAGTTGTAGATTGCTCGAATCGTATTGCAGTATTGCAATTCCAGTGTTCATTATATTAAATTTTTTCCTTTATAAAGTTTAAAAGGGGGGGGGGTTTAATTTTTTTTATGTTTTTTTTAAACTGGCGACCAGAATATTTAAAAAAATCCGAGTATTATAACACTTCCGATTTGGTTTCTCGTAAGCTATCTGCAAATTTCATTTTTCTGGGGGGGAAAAATAATCTCTGGCAATTTAAAATTATCCCATAGGCGCTTGGTCGGTATCGGAGACCACTAAGACCTTCAAATCCCCTGAAAAACTGCCAGGAGAGGGTCTTTTTCTTTAATCGACTAATAACCTAGATTTCCCGAATTTTGGTCTCCCAATCTCTTTTGGTTTCGAAAATATTTTTAAAAAAAAGGTGGCGAGCCACAAGGACATCTATGGCAACAGTCGTATGCTATGACTTTCCATTATCTCAACCGTTTTTATTTGAAAAATTACGCTCACCCCCCCGATTTTTTTTTTGGGCACGACTAGCCCCGTTATGGTTGGCAAAAATACACAGACTTTAATGCTTTTCTTTCCACGCCACTCGTTTGGAAAATATCGAATTTTAGAACTTTTTTTTAGGGGTGTTTTCGACCTTCCTCAAGAAAAATTGGAAGATGGTTGGTCGTCAGTTTAAAAATAAACTTAAAAAAGTACCACCCCCCCCCCCTTTATAAACTTTATAAAATAAATTTTTATTAAAATGAGGATTGAAATTCTCAATACGATTTGGGCAATCTACGACTATGTCTGATAATGAATATGATTTTTATTAACTCCCCCCCTCAACGCCAAAAGATTAAAAATTTAAAAACATACAGAAGAATAGATTATGAAGATATTATAAATAAAAATTATTATTATTCAAAAGTCAACTTTCATAACACTGCCCTGTCATTTTTTCGAAATAACCTATATTTCACGGGTTATGAAAAAAAAATTTCGGGTAAATAAAGAGTAAGAGAAAAATAATACTATTAAATGTATTTTTTTCCCCATTGAAAAGACTTTCATCGTTTTTGTTGTAAGTGTAACAGTTTAAGAATTAAAAAAAACAGTTTTGGAACTCCCTCAACTTTTTGGGGTGCTTAAGGTCAAATTCCGAGTTATAAGTCGGAATTCCGAGTTTTAAGTCGGAATTCCGAGTTCTAAGTCGGAATTCCGAGTTCTAAGTCGGAATTCTGAGTTGTAAGTCGGAATTCTGAGTTTAAAGTCGGAATTCCGATTTGTAAGTCGGAATTCCGAGTTCAATATCGAAATTAAAATAAAAGTTGCTTTGTGGCCCTTCTACGCTTTCGTAATAAGTTGTTAATCCACTATATAGATAATCCCATAAACTCGCGCGATTTCCAACCAAAACAAACAATTTTTTACACAAGAAAAAATTTCCTGGATAAATATTAAACAATATCGAAAAAAGATGATTAGTGCTCATATCAAGTACATATTTTTTTATTTCAATTAACAAAAGTTTATTCTTTAAATCAGACTTCTTACTACAATCTTATTAAGTGGAAGAAGAGATGAAATTTAAGGATAGCGTGCTGCTTTACCTAACAAGATAGTTTAGTTATTTTAATAAGTAAGATTTTAAATTAATTAAATTAATATTGGTGTGAGCATATCCAAGCTCGGATGAAACGGGGCGCGCCCCGAGAGATCGTACTCCGAACGAAAAAGTGGACCTTCGGGAGCTTGGGGTTTGTTCGCGAACGCACCCTTAGTGGAGCATTTATCCGTGCATATTCCGCCTTTCGTTTTAACCTGTCAATTTGTTTATTAGGCTAAAAGGCACTAAAACAATAAGAGTTAACTGCCTTTGTAGTCGAGACGATGCTGGACAGGACTACATTATACGTCTTTTAATTCGACAGTCAATGCATGTTCGAAGTTATCAACTACGTGATTGGTTAATTACTGCTCATCGGGGTACGTGACCGGCTTATCCACCTTCATCACAATGGTGCGTGACACACGCCTGAAGTGTATATATTATGTTAGGTATTAAAATAATTTATTGTCCATCTTTTTAATTTTAGAAACTTTAGAGCCTATTTTCGGTTAATATGCATACAGTTTGTCGCAAAAGTCCAGAATAATGGATTTTTTGGGAGAATAGAGTGTGACCTGGATCTTACTTTAAGCTACTTTTCATTTAACATTTCGTTCCATAACTCGAGATATATGGTACAGAAAATTAAATTTTTCAAAAGTTTTTTTGCATTTTTTTTTTTAGGGATGAAGTTTTTTGGGGGTAGCTCCGAAGGGTCTAATAGGAGATTGCTTAAAAACTATAGGGGTCGTCGTGTCAGCACAAGTAATCACTATGTAAAAGTTTGTTAGGATTGGTGAAGGGGTTTTTGAGGATCATGAAAATCTCGAAGTGCGATTTTCAGATGATTACATTACTTCCCTTAGCGAGGGAAGTAAAACACAATTTACTTCATTAATTTATTGCCCAACAAGCCTTCAGATTTGTTATTGAGCAGTAATACCCGTAATTTGCAAGCCCGCAGAGACTTGAGTGCAACTCAGCTGGTGTGCGCCAACTTAGATCCGTATTTTGCTAAATTATGCAACTGAACAAAAACAAAATCGCATTTAACAAATCTAGCGAAGAAATTTTAAAAGGAAAAAATCTTTAATTGTGATTCTTTGGTATAATTTAATTAATTCGCCATTTTTGCTATTAGTCTATGGACAATTCGGGCAAAAAGGGGGTTCGTGCGCAAATCGTGCTAACTTTATGTCGATAAGCTAACTTTGTTAAGGGTAGTTCATAGATCATCATCTGGTAAATGCGTTTTTTTAAGTTATTGCCCCCACCACTTTTTTTGCATGGTAGTCTTAAAAGCTCTGTAACTTTCTTAAAAATTAACATGGAGAGTTAAAAATAACAGCAAACGATTCAGTGGAAACATATGATAAAATTGTTTTTTATAAAATGTTCAAAATTTTGTTACGGTTAGTCACAAAAAATAAAAAAACAGATTTTTAGTTTTTTCTTAAAAGCCGTTATTTATATTCAGCAGCCATTTGCTACTATATTAACACAAAATTAAAAAAAAAGTTTAAAATAAAACTTGTAGAGTAACCATTTTTCCTTAATTTGATGTATAGAAGTTAAACAAATTGGTTGTCACCAGAAAGACCACGCGCGTTGTTGTTTTTTACAAGTTGTATATATGTATGTTCGGGTCAAATATTCCGATTGAATTCATATTTGGTATGCGATTATAGTTCCGGTGACAATACAATAATATGATATTATTAAGCACCCTCTCCCCCTCTACGAGGAGAGTGGAGGGTGAAAACGGCCAAGTTTGTCCGATTTCAACCAAAATTGGTATACGGGGTTTTTTGGGGATAAAAAATACGAATTTTTGATCAGATTGTGCAAATTCAATATAGCGGATTCAAGATGGACGATGTTTCGACTTATACACATCCGATTAATTGTCTTCAAATTTGTGAGTTTATAGTTCCGGTGACAATACAATGGTATTAACAGGTACCCACCTCCCCCTTACAAGGAAAATGGAGGGCGAAAATATTTAGTTTGTTTGATTTTAATTGGCATACAGGGGTTTTTAATTTCAACATGGCGGATTTTGAAATACTTGCTTTTAGAAAATATAAAGTGCACTAAAAAGTAGAAAATAATTTTAAGCATTCTGATATAATAATAATAAAAGCGATGGGCGCCAATTAAAACTAACAATGTCCATCATAAAGAAGAAGTTAAAAAACCTCCAAATCAGTTACCTCAACCGAAAAGAAACTAAAAAACAAAAGATCAAAAGATCTTGGGTGGAAATAACGAAATCAAATCGAATCGAATCAAACGAATCAAACTTGGATGAGCATCAAACAACACACAAAAGATCAAAGCGGAAAGAGAAATGATTAAACGATGTTTCGCCCTGGGTAACCAGCGTGGGCTCATCAGTAGTTTCACTGGTCACCCTCCGCTATACATCATTAAACACCATCATACACTTTCCAACCTTGAACCACTCACAAATAGGCATCGTTCCGCACTGGTACTTACTTATCCAAGTTACCTGATACGAATTCGTCCTGGCGTGTTAATATTTCCAGTAGGATTATGCTCCTAAAGCAATTAAAACAAAGAAGAAGTTAAAAAATCTCCAAATCAGTTACCTCAACCGAAAAGAAACTAAAAAACAAAAGATCAAAAGATCTTGGGTGGAAATAACGAAAATTCAAACTTGGATGAGCATCCCACAAGGAACACACAAAAGATCAAAGCGAAAAGTGAAATGATTAAATGATGTTTCGCCCTGGGTAACCAGCGTGGGCTCATCAGTAGTTTCACTGGTCACCCTCCACTATACATCAATAAACACCATCATACACTTTGATTTCCAACCTTGAACCACTCACAAATAGGCATCGTTCCGCACTGGTACTTACTTATCCAAGTTACCTGATACGAATTCGTCCTGGCGTGTTAATATTTCCAGTAGGATTATGCGCCTAAGGCAATTAAAACAAAGAAGTCTTTTTGTACGAAATTTTGCTCGAACTTTTCTTTGAACATTTTGCTCAAGAGGCTCGTGTAAATGTTTGTCGGCATTTCAACATCAAAGGAAAGTTTGTCTATGTAAATGCGCCTTAAAATGCAATGATAAAAATTTACGTTTGAAAGAATATCTCTTTATTTTACTTCCTAGTTTAAAACACAATACAATAATAATTAAGTCAAATTAAAAAACCTATATACATTTTATTAAATCTCAAATATATGAACAAAAGCACGTTGGGTCTAAATAATACCCGTTTATTACCCACTTTTACAACCCTTCGATCCCGACCCTTGTCTAAAAAATATAATTTAGCAGTAATAGGCTAGACTTCTAAATCGGAATGTTGCTCCTTTGCATATTGTTTGTTCAGTGCCAGTAATCGACCTTGATTATTACATTAAATTGACAGTAAATATCTATCTTCAGTATTTTCATGAACCTTTTGGGTTGTGTTTTGAATTTAGTAAAAAACCCTTAGAAATAAAAAAAACTCACAATAAAATTCCAAAAAAACCTCCGGGCAAAAAAATCCGGGAAAAACCCTAAGAAAAAAATATTATAAGTAACCCTAATCCATGTGACAAAACTGATAGCCATGAATAATGTTTCGCTTGCCGTCGGCTTTTTTTCACAAAAATTTAAAATAAAAGTTGGTGTTCCATTTTTTTAAAGAATTGAGATCACTGACCACTGATGTGAAGTTTTATTTATTCTCATCTCTAAAGGCGCAATTACACAGACGAACATGCTCAAATAAAAGCTCGTGCAAAATATCTAAAAATTTTTGCGTGAACACTTTTGTGAGCTTTTCTTTGAACATTTTGTTCGGTTAAATTATTGCTATCTATTTTGGAAACATATTTTTAAAGATGAGAATAAATAAAATTTCACATCAGTGATCAGTGATCTCAATTCTTAAAAAAAAAATGGAACACCAACTTTTATTTAAAATTTTTGTGAAAAAAAGCCGACGGCAAGCGAAACATTATTATTGGCTCTACTATCAGTTTTGTCACATGGATTAGGTTTACTTATAATATTTTTTTATTTCCAAGGGTTTTTTTCCTAAAAAAAAACCCAGGAAAATTTTTCTTTTCCAAAAAACTCAAAAATTGCACTTTTAAGCGGTAATCCGCGCCTCACGACTATGGGGAGTGGTGGGGAGGGAGATTTTTTTTAAACATATTTTTGTAACTTTACTTTACCTTTAGCTTTTATTATTATATATATATATATATATATATATATATATATATATATATATATATTGTTGTTTTTTAATTCCTCACACCAGATTTACCTAGTTAGTTTAAGGTCCCAAGGGTTGCTTAAAAAAGCAAAAGGTTCATGAAAATGCTGAAGATAGATATTTACTGTCAATTTAATGTAATAATCAAGGTCGATTACTGACACTGAACAAACAATATGCCAAGGAGCAACATTCCGATTTAGAAGTCCAGTCTATTACTGCTAAATTATATTTTTTTAGACAATGGTTGGGATGGTAGGATTGTAAAAGTGGGTAATAAACGGGTATTATTTAGACCGAACGTGCTTTTGTTCATATATTTGGGATTTAATAAAATTTATATAGGTTTTATTAATTTGACTTAATTGTTATTGCATTGTGTTTTAAACTAGGAAGTAAAATAAAGAGATATTCTTTTAAACGTAAATTTTTATCATTACATTTTACAGGCAACAGCAATAAATAAGTGCCATTATTATTTTTTTATTCTCGTTTTTCTACAACCTCAAAAAAGTTACAAGTATACTGGCATATCCCCTATAAAAATCAGGTCAATCGAAGTTGCTTATAAGGTAAAATGTGAATTTCTACATCGAATTGTTTTTCCGTCGGAAAGCACTTAATTAAAAATACCTTGTTTTAAAACTTAGTCTTTCTATTTTCAGTTAAGTTCAATGAATTCCCATAAAACTATAAAATTTAAATTTGTAAGAAATTTCTATACCAACATTTCTCCCAACAAATTTTGCTTAACATTCTCTCCAAAATTTACGTGTGTTTTTTTGTACGAGATTTTGCTCGAACATTTCTTTGAGCATTTTGCTCAAGAGGCTCGTGTAAATGTTTGTCGGCATTTCCACATCAAAGGAAAGTTTGTCTGTGTAAATGCGCCTTAAAAATATGTTTCCAAAATAGATAGCAATAATTGGCTCAAAAATTTACCCGAACAAATTGTTCAAACAAAAGCTCACAATGTTCGTCTGTGTAATTGCGCCTTAATGTGTTGGATCATGTCCCTTAAGGTCACGCGTGTTAACATTACGAAAAGACCTAACATTACGTGCGCAAAGTTTGACAGAGGCTTTTTTCCCCTATAAACTAATTAATAATTAAAAATAATTCGCTGGATTTATTCATTAGGTAGGGAGGAACAAATCGATGTTTAACATGAAATCAGAGATATGAGCTGGTGGCAAGAATACGTTTCGAAAAGGCAGCCACCCACAAAAAAATATAGTTACAAAAAGGAGGTGGCTTGAAGCCAGTTTGTTCACTAAGACATTTATTGTGACCTCCCTTCGTTTCTAAAGCATTTTCATTAACTGTGTCTCTGACTCAGTACTCTTACTCACTCTGACTCAGTAGTCTTTCACAATAGCAAAGGATGTGTTTTTTTAAAATTTATTTTTCCTGCATGGTAAATTCTGCAGCGAGTCTCGTTAGCTAGTCCGATAAGTAAGCTCTATGTCCTGTTAGGCTTGTGCATTATCCATCACTCCTCATAAAGTTAGAACACATAGCTGTTAGTTCTTAGGGCGATCATTTCACTGCATTGAAATTAAAGTTAAATTATCAAAACATTGTACGAAATTTTGACCCAAAAAATTCTTTCTACCCAAGTACTTATTTCTCTTTATGAAATTTTACTGGCAGTCACATTTTTTTCCTGCGTGTAGATACTTAGTTTTTATACCGTTTAAACGTGAAAATTGCTTTATAAGGAACACTTCGTTGTTTTTTTTTTATTAAGTGATACTGCAGAGATAACTTTAGTTATTTAAAATTAAAATAAAATATCTTTACCACTATAACAGTTTCACTGTGATCATAGTAGATAGAGAGGTGGTGGCAGTAAAAAACTAATTTCATCCCATCTGCAATTTATATTAAAACAATCTACTTGCCTCTGGACTTAAAAAAAAAATCAAACGGTACCCGCTTATGGCGAGGCGTTAACGAGTAGTTATTATTTTTTTAAATATTTATGATGAATCAAAAAGTTAGTCATTTCACCCCTTTTTTTAATTATTGCTATTATGTTAAGGTCCTCACAGAGATAACAAAAAAAAACACGCCTCAAGGTGGGGTGTAGTGCTATTGTGTTTCCCTAAAACAATATTATAGAGGGAGACCCTAAAACTTGCAAAAAATAATTGCTATATGAACTCATTTCATCTCTTTTCTGATTAGTTCTATTATGTTAAGGGCCACACCAAGATAGCAGAAAAAAAATTCTGACCTCTCAGGGTGGGGGCGTTTTTTACAAGGAGGCTTCAATACTTGCAAAAAATAATTGCTTTATGAAGTCACCCAAGCAACAATTATAGTCAATTTCACTGGTGCCATTGTCATTGCCACTAAAAAAGGGTTAAAGCGTAGTAATATTTCCTACAAAAAACTATTTATTGGAAAAATTTCATTATTTTCACTTAATGTGGTCACTATTACTGTTCAAAAATTACCACACTGTAGTAAAAATATAAAGTTATACGCGAAAGTAATATATTCCACTATATAACTATATACCATTACTAGAACCACGAAAAAACTTTACAGTGCGGGGCTTACTTCATAGTTGTCAAATTTAATTTTTTTAATATTACTTTTACGAGGTAACGACTCTACTGATATTAATTTGGTTGCAATTCAGTAGCCCCTACTCAATACAAAACTACAAAGTTATGGAGTCTATACGGTCCGGCATATTTACTACGCACTAAGAAATAAATGTGCATATAGTAGAAACAGCTACCTACGAGTTATCGCTACTTTACTGACATTGTAAATTAATGCACTGTCAACTGGATGTGCACGCCGCCATGTTATTTACTTCTACTAAACATGGAATTCAAATCAAAATTTAAAAATACCTCATTAAATCATTGATTAGTAGTGGCATGTATCAATAAAAGTAAATATATTAATATTTAATTAATAAGACATATTAAAACTGGAAATACATTTAATTTGGAAATCCTAACCTCAAATAATTCCGATTTTTTATCCACATTTTAGATAAAACTAGGTCAAAACTGGAGTGCGCGTTTTTTTTTTATCAAAAAATCAGCATTTTTATTCAGTAAAGCACTATACGTTTATAAATTTAAGATGTTGTGACTTCAGAAAAGTGGTTAACAAAATTATAATTATTAGGTATAGGTTATGATATAGATAATATTTTTGTTTTCTGTCATGTCTTCACATATTTTATGGCGTGTGTCCTGATATAGTTCAGAAAAAGATGAACATATTTTTAATTAATAATGTGGGAAAGAGAAAACCTATAAAAACCCTAAAAAGTCAGAAATACTACTTTATGTGGTAAACAGGACGTCGGGATAACGTGCCCGTTTACTACTTGCGACGACATAATTCCTATATCAAGAGTAATCTTTACCGTCGCGATGTAGTTGTATAACCGTCCCAATGTATTCCCAAAATCGGTGAATACCTCGAGGTATAGTAGTAATAAAACCGTCGCCGTGATATGACGCCACAACTCTATTAGGGATAGAGCGTGGAGACGGCCACCACGTCGCGACTGATTTTGTTGCTTGGGCATATCATCCCTTTCCTGATTTGTGCTATTATGTTAAGGGCCACACCAAGATAACAAAAACAAATATTACACACTTCTGGGTGAGAGCGTTTTTTACAGGGAGGCGTCAAAACTTGTATAGAATAATAATTTTAGAACCTCTCTGTGAAGAACGGCCCCCCCAGAGGTGTACAATATTTTATTTTGTTATCTTGGTGTGGCCCTTAACATAATAGCACTAATCAGAAAACAGATGATATGGTTCATTAAGCAATTATTTTTTGCAAGTTTTGAGGCCTCCCTGTAAAAAAAGCCCGCACCTAGAGAGATGAAATGACTTCATATAGCTATTATTTTTTACAAATTTTGAGGCCTCCCTGTAAGAAAAGATCCAACCTAGGGGTGTGCCATATATTTTTTTGGTATATTGGTGTGGACCTTCACACAATAGCACTAGTCAGAAAAGAGAAGAAATTACTTCAATAATATGTTTTGCAAGTTTTAGGACCTCCCTGTAAAAAAGTCCCACCACCTGAGCATCTTAATATTTTTATTTAATTCGTATGGATGTAAACTACGATTTTATACTAGTTATAATGTGGATGAAATCATACACCTCAATTGCCACCACCTCTCTATCTATAGATAGAGAATAGTCTCTCTTAAGTGATCATTTTGTTTAAGATAAAAAAGTCTTCATTAATGTACCAGATATAAGTTTTTTTACTCATTGCTGCAGTGTGTACACAGTTCAATTTTTGATTGATTGATTGACTCTTTTCAAAAGGTATATTTTTGCGTAGATGACGTCCCAAAATAGTTATTCTGATAAAAATTAAAATTTTTCATATACGTCCTACTGTCAGAACCTGTCAAATATATGTAACATTTTCCCAAAATGCAAAAAAAAATATTTTAAAAAGATAAAAAATTTGGGCTTATAGAGCATTCCATTCTAGACAAAAAAGTCACATAACCATTTTTGTAGTACTAACCATTTTTATAAACGCAATTTAAATATTTAAAAAATGGAAAAATTGTCACATTTTTAGTTTCTATACAAAAATAAAATAAGGTGAAGAAAATGGTAAAATAAAAATAGTTACTCTTATCACCTATCAAACGACAGAATTAAATAAGACGAGCTCTCTGAAAGACATCTTTTTATATAAAATAAAATAACAACAAATATTGACTATATAAGATACTTCCCTTATTCCTGCTCCTATCTTGCCCCCTTAATCCCGGTCAGTTCGAAGAGTCTTATAGAACATTTAAAAAAAATATCAGAGCATCATGTACTAGTCAGTATTAGGGTCATTCAAAAAATTATTTTTCTTATGTTGCAGAGATTTGGTTATTTCTCATTTTTACTTAAGAAACATAAGAAAGTCAAAACTTTTTTACTGTCGTTTGATAGATACTAAAACTACCTACTTAGCACATAATTGTATTTTTTTTAGAAGTTTAGGTTTATAGAAAAATCTTGGTGCAAAGATGTTTAATACAAGTCCAATATAATTTTTGTATTTGTGTGATCTTTTGATAACAATTGGCATCGTTCCCACTTTCCCGCATCGACGTAGGTATAAGAATTTCTCTAGTATAAAAAAGACTACCGTTTGTAGATATTTCAGATATCATTCGAAAGGAAATTTCCTCCTCAAAAATAAAAACGAAATGGTAATTTCGTGCAACATTCAAAGAATAAAAGAAACTATATTTTAGAACGCTTTACATAAGGGATAAGGCTTTATATTTTTCCCTGTGCAATACAGTGGCCACGCAGAGCAGAATTCCCAAACGTTTTACGGTTTCAAAGAACTCTTAGGAATTTTTTTCATCTATGAAAATGCAACTTTTACCGAAAGAAGCTGCAAGAAGAAAATACGTTTTTATTTTTTAAAACATAACGTGTGGAGAATATTCAAAGCGGATGATGTTTAGACCATTGCCACTGTTTTATTTTTTTTTCTGCAAAATGCCCAAATTTATTATTATATTTTATTGTTTTCGAGTTCTTGACGTGTCTTTTGCTGTTCAAGTAACTTTTATAGATACTTAAGGATATATAAACCCAAGTTTAGTCTATTATCCCTAACCCAACTAACAATTATAGTAACTGATAGATGGTTAAAGGCTTATCTACTTTCCTATAGTGGTATTGTGGTCGTCAGAACAACAATTTGGGACAATTTTGAATACTTGCGTAAAAGTGCATCTAAAGGCGCATTTACACAGACGAACTTTCCTTTGATGTTGAAATGCCGACAAACATTTACACGAGCCTCTTGAGCAAAATGTTCAAAAAAAAGTTGGAGCAAAATCTCGTACAAAAAGACTCACGGAAATTTTGGAGAGAATGTTAAGCAAAATTTGTTTGAAGAAATGTTGGTATAGAAATTTCTTACAAATTTAAATTTTATAGTTTAATGGGAATTCATTGAACTTAACTGAAAATAGAAAGACTAAGTTTTAAAACAAGGTATTTTTACATTCCGACGGAAAAACGATTTGATGTCGAAATTCACATTTTACCTCATAAGCAACTTCGATTGACCTGATTTTTATAGGGGATATGCCAGTATACCTGTAACTTTTTTGGGGTTCTAAAAAAACGAGAATAAAAAATAATAATTGGCACTTATTTATTGCTGTTGCATGTAAAATGTAATAAAAATTTACGTTTAAAAGAATATCTCTTTATTTTACTTCCTAGTTTCCTAGTTTAAAACACAATACAATAATAATTAAGTCAAATTAAAAAACCTATATACATTTTATTAAATCTCAAATATATGAACAAAAGCACGTTCGGTCTAAATAATACCCGTTTATTACCCACTTTTACAACCCTACGATCCGGACCCTTGTCTAAAAAAATATAATTTAGCAGTAATAGACTCGACTTCTGAATCGGAATTTTGCTCCTTTGCATATTGTTTGTTCAGTGTCAGTAATCGACCTTGATTATTACATTAAATTGACAGTAAATATCTATCTTCAACATTTTCAGAAACCTTTTGTTTTTTTAAGCAACCGTTGGGGCCTTAAACTAACTAGGTAAATCTGGTGTGAGGAATAAAAAAAAAACAATCAAAGCTAAGGGTAAAGTAAAGTTACAAAAATATGTTTAAAAAAAATCCCCTCCTCACCACTCCTCATAAACGTGAGGCGCGGATTACCGCTTAAAAGTGCAATTTTTCAGTTTTTTGCCGATGATTTTGGAAAAGAAAAATTTTCCTGGGTTGTTTTTTGAATTTAGGAAAAAACCCTTGGAAATAAAAAAAACTCGCAAGAAAATCCCAAAAAAAACCCTGGGCAAAAAAATCCGGGAAAAACCCTAAGAAAAAAAATATTATAAGTAACCCTAATCCATGTGACAAAACTGATAGGCAAGAATAATGTTTCGCTTGCCGTCGGCTTTCTTTCACAAAAATTTAAAATAAAAGTTGGTGTTCCATTTTTTTAAAGAATTGAGATCACTGATCACTGATGTAAAATTTTATTTATTCTCATCTTTAAAAATTGTTTCCAAAACAGATAGCAATAATTTGCTCAAAAATTTACCCGAACAAAATGTTCAAAGAAAAGCTCACAAAAATGTTCAGGCAAAAAATTTTAGATCTTTTGCACGAGCTTTTGTTTGAGCATGTTCGTCTGTGTAATTGCGCCTTAACGTATCGTAATAATCGCCCCATAGAAGCGACTTCCTAGTCGTATTCATTTATACATAAATAGGCCTAAAAGCTCGATTGCCTCATCGATTAACATCTATAATGCGGTAATGGCGGTAAGGGCTATATTTCATAATTTAATGGATTGTAGATTTTATAGCAGAACACCCTCATTGAAAGTATTGGCTGGTCTAAAAGACCAATAAATTGCTTGCTTACCTTGAAAAATATCTATTGTTTCCTGGTCAACCTCCGCACCCTTGAGAAAAATTGTAACTTCGTTCTCGTCGCTTATCTTTACTAGAGCTCTCTGCAAAGATAGTGAAGGGCGGAATTGACTTGGTGAACAAGTGGAGCGCTGGCGCATGCGTGTTGTTAACCGTAGCTCCGCTGACCAACTTGTTATTAACCATAGATACTGATTTGTTAACAAAAAACAAAAGACTGTTAACTGGACGAAAAATAACCGATTAATACGAAACACGTTTCTAATGATTACATATTAATCAAAAAACTGCGTTCTTTATAAGTGACATTTAAATATTACTTAATAAAACATTATTTGTATTACAATTGACAAAATACCAAGAAATCGGAATATGTTTCTTACATCATTTGAATCCTACCTACAAATATTTTGGACATAAGAAATCTAAAAAGTTTCATGCCCTGAGAATGGACCAATAAAGGACCGAAACGTCGGCATAGAGACCATAAAGATTTCTGTGTTTTTCTTAAGACCCCTTCCAACAAACTACCTCAACTAAATTTATTGTAACTATTAACTTTTTCAGATTCAGAGTACATGTGATTAAGAACTAAGCCGGCCGCCGCGCCGTAGGAAGGAAACAAATGAAGTGACTATAAACAAATATCTAAATATATAAATTTTTAATGGATATTTTCTTTCTGATTCCAAAAATTTATTTTACGTAAGGTTTATCTTTGGTGGTTCTGGAGTGAAAAAAAATTATTTGCCACAAGGGCAATGTATTAGTCAAGGAAAAATAGTTTAGATGGTCCGTTAAAAACTTTACTCTTATGGCAAAGTTTTTGTGAAGTTGCTCAATGACCATTCAAGACAATGTTAACATGTGGTGTATTTTTGGAATGAGAAAAAAAGTTCTATCGAAATTTTAAAAAAGATACAGAGAGTTCTAGTAAAAAAGTACCTCCTAGCCATCCTGCATGTAAAAGGTGATTTAAAAAAAATTAAACTGCAATAAAAGTACTTTACTTTTTTGGTTATATTTTCGTGAAGAATAATACAAAAGCTTTCCTATGTGGAACTTTATAAACAGTCACCCTGTACAGGGTGGTCTAAATGCGAGGGGCCTCTATAGCTTTGGGCTTTTGCGGCATAGTTAGCCCAAAACTAATATACATGTTACGGGCTCGATTTTCAAGAGAAGTCGAAAACTAAAAACCGCATTGCGATATGTCAAAGCGTTTCTGAGCTACAGGGTGATTCTCAAAAATGTGCAATTTTAAAGGCCTTCTAAAACTTTTTTATTTGGAAGATGGAGATTTTCATTAAAAACATTATTGAAGATTTTTTAAAGACAAATCTACCTGTTTCACCGATTTTCTCTTAAAGCCTTTAGTTCCCGAGATATCTCATAAAGTTATATTTCTTTAAATGGGATACCCGCAATTTTTCTAAAAAATCAGTTTTGTTATAATATTTCCTGTCGAACGATGTGCCATACGCCTATTTTTATTAAATAGTTTAAAAGATATTTGCATATTTTGATATTTACCATAGTAGGCGCTGTGCGCGCCCTAAATGTGTAAATGAAATCTTATTGTCTTTTTTTCATACAAAATCAAGTTGGCTACGACACGAGTGGACACTAAAATAATAAACAAAAATAAAATTATTAAAAGTTTTTATTTAAAATTTTTATTAATTAAACTATGTAACACCTAAAATCTACATCCAAAAATTTTCTTTAATTCTAAAATAAATGCTCAAATTGACGGCCGTTTTCTTGTAAACATATCCTTCATCTTCTCTTGGCGCTATTTTCTGCATTAAGAAGTTCTACCGCTTGAAGCTGCCTGAATGCAGTACGAAGTGCCTCTTCCAATTCCCTTCTAGTAGTTGGACGATTTCGAAATACAAGGTCTTTGACTCTCCCCCACAAAAAGAAGTCGCAAGGGGTCAGGTCTGGAGACCTCCAGTTTTCGGCAAACACAATATTTAGCAAATTAGTAATGTCTCGTGCATTGTGAGGAGGTGCACCGTCATGTTGAAAGTATAGCTCATTATTTTGCTGAAGTGGCAAATTTTCGATAAACGGAATCACCTGCTCTTCTAAAATTTGTTGGTATCTTTC
Organism: Oxystoma pomonae; assembly: GCA_963921995.1. Taxonomy (NCBI): domain Eukaryota; kingdom Metazoa; phylum Arthropoda; class Insecta; order Coleoptera; family Brentidae; genus Oxystoma; species Oxystoma pomonae. The sequence goes on along the minus strand of OY998166.1, from coordinate 92,905,398 downwards.
GGCATTTAAATTTCCATCAAAAATATATGGCCCAATAATTTTTCCTCTGTAGATGCCTACCCATACCTTAAAACTGAACCTTCCCTGATTCGCTTTTTTCACCATAATATGAGGATTTTGCTGTTTCCAGTAATAGCAGTTATATCTGGTGAATATTCCATCACTATAAATCGTTGCCTCATCCGTCCAAATAACTTTTCTGTCAAAATCGGGGTCCTCTTGGGTTTTATTTAGGTACCACCTGCAAAATGCACGTGTTGGAGCAAAATCTCGTTGCCGTAATTGGTGCACCCGTCAGAGTCGATAGGGCCTAACCTTGTGTTTTTTAAGCACCCGAACGGCATTGCTGCGTGTTATTCCAGTGTTTCTCTCCATAGCCCTGGTGGAAGTATTCGGGTTAATTTCTATTTCTTCTAGAACCGTTAGTTCTTCCAACTCTCTATCTCTGGCTAGGTTTCTATACGTCCTAGGCCGCGGTTTTGTAAAGGATCCGTATTCTTGTAGATGACGTTTTAACTTCAAAAATATTTTTGAGCTACGTTGCCTTCTTTCCGGATATCTCTGGAAATATAGATTTAACGCCGTCTGTCGATTTTCGTTACTTTTAATATAACATTTTATCATGTCGTACTTTTCAAAGTTTTCAAACAATTTTATATCTTTGAGGAAGACGCCACTTTTGACACTTGGGCTCGTTTATCATGGCAATTATTTTTATTTGATCATAGCTAGCTAGAGAGATACCCTAAAACTGCATAGGTCAGAGTTAAACACAGCCTACTATGGTAATTATTAAAAATTGCAGATATCTGTTAAACTACTTAATAAAAATAGGTATATGGCACATCGTTTAACAGGAAATTTTATTACAAAAGTAATTTTTTAAAAAAGATGGGGGTATTGTGGTGAAACAGGTAGATTTGTTCTTAAAAAATCTTCAGAAAATGTTTTTAATGAAAATCTCTATCTTTACAAATAAAAAAGTTGTAGAGGGTTTTTAGAAACCCACATTTTTGAGAATCACCCTGTAGCTCAGAAACGCTTTGACATATCGCAATGCGGTTTTTAATTTTCGACTTCTCTTGAAAATCGAGCCCGTAACATGTATATTAGTTTTGGGCTAACTATGCTGCAAAAGCCCAAAGCTTTAGAGGCCCCTCGAATTTGGACCACCCTGTACAGATTGGGGAGAGCGCCTATGATACAAATTTTCTTTTGGAACCCCTTCCACAACATATTAAAATATAAAAAGAACATAGCCGAAACAAACAAACAAATAAAAATTTTAGGGTAAATTTATAGTGATCTCCTATATTGCGGTTGTCTGTTTTATAAAAATACATAAATATATCAATACTATAATACACGTTTTAATGCATCAATAAAAATCTACATAATTTCATGAGTACTTTACTTTTTGTTTATATTTTTGTGACGAATAATAAAAAAGTTTTCCTATGTGGAACTTTATAAACAGTCATCCTGTACAAATTGGAGGGAGCGCCTATGATAAAAATTTCCTTCTTCCACAACATATTAAAATATTCTAAGTGGGAAAAAATCGAACAAACTAATGTGTTTTTAAATTTATATACTGATCTCCTATATTGGGGTTGTCTGTTTTATAAAAATACATAAATGTATCAATACTATTATAGTTACGTTTTAATGCAACATTGAAAGAAGACTAAATATATATTTATCCCATGCATGAGATAAGATAAAATCAAGACTTAAAGATGTTTGCTATTCAATCAATGTTTTACTCGCTATAAATGCTAATAGAAATCCTCATCATCTGACTCGACGCATTTGATCCAAGATCAGTTTGGCGTTCTTTATTCTTTTCTAATACATGTAGAGGATACTGAAAATTCCAGCAAATCCTATCTTTTAGTACTTCTGAGAAACTGTATTTTAAGATATTAATTCTAATTAATTATTAAAATTCTTACTGAACTTGAACCAAAGTGCGATAATGATTAAAGTGCTTCCGTGGGCTGATATTTTTTAATTGTGTATGTAATAAGTGTGTAATAGTTATTTACATACAGGTTAATTGGTATGAGCTTCACTACCGTCGCGAATGACGAATATTGCTGGTATCTCCACACGTTATGCTATAACACGCACATTTAATGCGCAACATTGTATCTATAATCATTTAAATGAAGAAAATATAGTTTAACTTGATTTCAACCTATACAAACAATTACTTAAGAACACACCATGAGTCACGAGGATTAAGGCTAAAAATTAATTTTATCCAACCCAATCTAAAATAAATTTACGAAAGCGTAGAAGAGCCACAAAGAAATTTTTATTTTAATTCCGACTTTTAACTCGGACTTCCGACTTTAAACTCGGAATTCCGACTTACAACTCGGAATTTCGACTTAGAACTCGGAATTCCGACTTTAAATTTGGAATTCCGACTTATAACTCAGAATTCCGACTCTAAACTCGAAATTCCGACTTGAAACTCGAAATTCCGACTTGAAACTCGAAATTCCGACTTAAAACTCGGAATTCCGACTTGAAACTCGAAATCCGGACTTAAAACTCGGAATTCCGACTTACAACTTGGAATTCCGACTTACAACTCAGAATTCCGACTTTTTACTCGGAATTTTGACTTAGAACTCGGAATTCCGACTTTAAATTTAGAATTCCGACGCATAACTCAGAATTCCGACTCTAAACTCGAAATTCCGACTTGAAACTCGAAATTCCGACTTAAAACTCGGAATTCCGACTTAAAACACAGAATTTAAACTCGGAATTCCGACTTACACCCAAGAATTCCGACTTGAAACTCGGAATTCCGACTTAAAACTCAGAATTCCGACTTTAAAGTCAGAATTCCGTTATAACTGAGGGGGGTCCAAAACAGCGTTTTTAATTCTTAAACGGTTATACTTACAACAAAAACGATGAAAGTCTTTTCAATGGGGGAAAAATACATTTAATAGTATTTTTTTTCTCTTACTCTTTATTTACCCGAGATAATTTTTTTTTCATAACCCGTGAAATATAGGTTATTTCGAAAAAATGACAGAAATAAAAAAAAAAATTGTCAATATATTTTCTTTTTATATATTTTTTTGAGTACTATAAATACTCATTCAATCATGAGTGTTACGAAAGTTAGACTTTTGAATAATAATAATTTTTATAATATCACGGACTCTTCATAACCTATTCTTCTGGATGCTTTTAAATTTTTAATCTTTTGCGTAACTTTTCTGGAAAACTTTCATTGGGGGGGGGTTAATAAAAATTGTATTCATTATCAGACATATTCGTAGATTGCCCGAATCGTATTAAGAATTCCAGTCCTCATTATATTAAAAATTTATTTTATAAAATTTAAAAGGGGGGGGGGGTGGTAATTTTTTATGTTTGTTTTTAAATTGGCGACCAACCAACCAATTTTTCTTGGGAAAGTTCCAAAACACCCCCAAAAAAGAGTTCGAAAATTCGATATTTCCAAACGAGTGGCGTTGAAAGAAAAGGATTAAAGTCTGTGTATTTTTGCCAACCATAACAAGGTAAGTCGCGCACCAACAGAAAATCGGGAGGGATGAGCATAATTTTTCAAGTAAAAACGGTTGAGATGATCGAAAGTCCTAGCATACGACTGTTGCCAAAGATACAAAAAAAATCCAATGGGAGCCCATAGGTGTCCTTGTAGCCCCTCACCATTTTTTTTTTGTATATTTTCGAAACCAAAACAGATCCAGATTGGAGACCCAAATTCGGGAAATGTAGGGTATTAGCCGATTAAAGAAAAAGACCCTCTCCTGCCAGTTTTTCAGAGATACCGACCAAGCGCCTATGGGATAATTTAAAATTTGACAGAGATTCTTTTTCTCTCCAGAAAAAACGAAATTTGCAGATAGCTTACAAGAAGCCAAATCAAAAGTGTCATAATACTCGAATTTTTTTAAATACTTTGGTCGCCAGTTTTGAAAAATTTAATATAATAAGGACTGGAATTCTCAATACGATTCGGGCAATCTACAACTATTTTTGATAACGAATATGATTTTTATTAAACCCCCCCCCCACTAAAAGTTTTCCAGAAAAGGTAAACAAAAGATTAAAAATTTAAAAACACCCAGAAAAATAGGTTATGAAAAGTCCGTGATATTATAAATGTCATTGTTTTTCAAAAGTCTAACAGTACTAAAAAAATATATATTAAAAAAATAATATATTGGAAAAATGTTGGAAAAAAAGTGATTTTTTTTTATTTCTGTCATTTTTCGAAATAAGTTACATATAACGGATTATGACAAAAAAAAATTATCTCGGGTAGATAAATAGCAAAAGAAAAAAAAATACTATTAAAAGTAGTTTTTGTTGAAAGTGTAACAGTTTAAGAATAAAAAACCGCTGTTTTGGTCCCCCCTCAATTTTTTCCAGCCAAAACTATATAAGATGTTTTATTTTTTTGGGGGTTGTTTAAAGTCCAATTTCGAGTTATAACTCGTAATTCCTAGTTTAAAGTCGGAATTCCGAGTTTAAAGTCGGAATTCCGAGTTCAAAGTCGAAATTCCGAGTCCAAAGTCAGAATTAAAATTAAAATTGCTTTGTGGCCCTTCTACGCTTTCGTATAAATTAACCATAATCAAGGGCCCCAGGGCGAGCTATAAATCCCTCACTTTTTTGACCCTTTACTCCAGTTTGTGACGTATGATACCTTAAATTTTAAAAATTTTGCCTGGGGTGCTATGACGTCATTAATTGTCATAATTTTTGTTTAATTCTAAGGAATTTTTATCAGCATTCAAAACGTGTAATAAATGGTATTTTTAGTATAATTTCTTTTCAAATCTATATGTACCACTGCAACCCACCCCTTCTTGCCATCTAACCCAATCTACTTTTTCAAAAATATTTTACAAGATGAAAATTTTTAAAGAAAAGCAAATTTTTGTCAACAACATATGAGACGCGTAAAAAATAGCATTTTAGTGTAATTTTTTCAAAAATTTTCCCTGCAGCGCATTTAAGGGTCAATTCCGAAAAGAAAAAACTGGAAATGAGACTTGCTTTTAAAAATAAGGATTTTTGTTTCGTATACACTAACTCAACACCTATTAAACCGCCCATCTACCTTTCCTGCAGTTCAAGAGCTCAAGCAATAGGTACCTAATTTTTAAAAATTTACCATAGGTAGTTGATTTTTATTAAATGATGAAACCCCCTCGCAGAGTCGATTTCTGGCTACGCCACTGACATATGGTGTGTTTTTCCAAAAGATTATGGTAAAACAAAACAGAAAATACTCATCAAAATTTTTTTCTTTCCAAGGTCTTTAAGCTGCAACGAAGCAAAATAGGGATATGATTTTGCCAATTTAAACCACTGTCAATGTTAAGACCACAAAAACAGCATAGATTGGACAACACTGTCTTGGTGTTTTTGGGCCAATTTTTACCGGGCTGAAGATCGGGAACGAGAAAACGGAATCAGTTAAAATTTAGCAGGAATGTTTATTTTTTAATTCCTCACAACCGTATCCAGACAGTTTTTTGCTGGACTCTCTCATTTTCGAAATAAAATAGACACGCCTAGCCTCGATAATACAGAAATCTGTAACAGCAGTTTTTGGATTTTTTTATTTTTTTGGATAAATACACCAAATTTTAAAAAATCCTTTGGATACGGTTGTAGATTTTTATAAATCCTATTGTCTGATAATAAAAAAGCTATGGTTTTTTCTTTGTAAGCAATATTCTGCCGGAATTTTGAAAAGCCAAGGTCACGTAATTTAGTAGGCCCAAGGAAACTGAAGTGAGTTCGATTGGAGTATTGGAATTCAGGTTTCACATAGCCACCGGCCACTTGTCTAATGGAACATTCAGCCAACAAATGGATATATATCAAGTGATAAAAATAATATGGAAATTTGTAATTTTTTTGATGTTGAATAATGATTTTTCTTTTGATTCTTTTTAATTTCGAGACATTGCAATCCATGAAGCATGAAGCCGAACAGCAAAACCTTTAAAAGAACCATTAGTAAATGGTTACGTTCCTAATAAGTTATACTTTTTCTCACATATGCTATTCGCACCGTATTCTGAACACTGCACGATTTCACTTGAAATGGTATTAGTGATGCCACCTATTCTTGATCTTTAAAAAAAAAATAGCAGTGATGTCAAATCTATGCCGTTTTTGTGGCCTTAAGCCTAAGAATTTAGTTTCTTCAACTAAAATTATATTTTTTGTAGACATTCATGCCGGGCCAACACCATAGGGTAATTTATTATTATTTGGTGAAAATTTTATGTAAACCGTTTTCTGAATGTTTGCAATACGACTACTTTCGGTTCACCAATTCTGAAGTTTTTGCAAATTTGATTTAATTTGGTAGTAAGTTTGGATTTCGTCGTGGGTTCGGGACAAGAGAGGCCTTGTTTGGCATTCAAGTCTCAAGTGTCAGTGCCAGTATATGCCTGTTTCATAGATTATGAGAAGGCATTTGATGGAGTCCAACACGAAAAGCTCATAGAATCGCTAAAAGAAGTTGGTCTAGATGACCGAGATCTAAAGATAATCGCTAATCTGTACTGGAGTCAGACTGCTCAAATAAAGGATGATGGCCAACTATCCGAAGAGGTCCAAATAAGGAGAGGAGTACGTCAAGGTTGTATATTTTCTACGCTGTTGTTTAATATCTATAGTAACAAAATAATAGAGAATGCACTTCATAACTGCGAAGAGGGTCTGACCATAAACGGTATAAAAATCAACAACATACGATATGCCGACGACACTGTCATAATAGCAGACACGCTGGAAGGCGAGAGTTGTTGAATCAAATTGCTGCCAAAAATTCGCAATTCGGGCTTAACTTAAATGTTGAAAAAACAAAATGAATGGTCATATCCAAGGAAAAGAACATCCGGGGCATGTTAGAAGTAAATGGGCAGCAAGTCGAACGCGTGGATTCATACAGATACTTAGGTTGTCTCCTTAATGAGAACTGGGACAACATGCAAGAAGTTCGTGCAAGAATTGAACAGGCCAGATCATCTTTTATCAAAATGAAACCAGTGTTGTGTAGTCGCGATCTTAATACCACTCTCCGAATTCGTGTGCTTCGGTGTTATGTTTTTAGCATCACTGACTGAGGCCATGTGCAAAAAGTTGGAGGCATGTGGATGTTCCGCTTAGAATAAATAAAGAGCTTGAACTTTTATTTACCATCAAAAAACGAAAACTTGAGTATTGGCCATATTTTGAGAAATGACAAATATAAACTCTTAAAATTGATAATAGAAGACAAAATTGAAGGCAGAACAGGTTCGGGTCGTAGACGGATATCATGGCTTAAAAATCTTAGACAATGGTATGGTGTTAGTACTACGACACTTTTCCGAAAAGAAGTGGACAAGGTGCAGATTGCGCTGATGATAGCCAACGTTCGAAGAGAGTATGTCACTTGAAGAAGAAGAAGTAAGTGGCTCTAAATTGTTTGCAGCAACTGAGTAGCTTACATCATCTGCAAAAATTGCCAGACATTATATTGATCTAAATTAAAAATATTAAAGGATCTAGTACAGATCCTTGTGGCACTACTTGGTTGCCTAAGAGAGATTCCGATACGTGAAGATCATAGTTTACAGTAATTTTTCGAAATTTTCTAAGAACACTTACAGAAGGGCCTCTAAAACCACGTGCAAACAGTTTCTCCAGAGTAAAAAAACCATGTGCAAATAGTATTTCCAGAGTAAAATTTATGTCTATACAGTCAAATGCCTTTGGCATGTCAAAGCACATTGCTGCGAATAAAATCTAAGAAATTATAACAAGGGTTTTTTTCGCTAAGAAAAATATGTTGATATTTACTTTAAAATTTTTTGTATTTGGTTAGAAATTTATAAATTTCCTTGTAAATAACTTATTTTGCTATTTTGGGCTTCTACACAGACGTCAATGACATTACTAGTATGGTAGTAGATCTTATATGACTAATAACACTCTAAAATCTTCTAGTTCAATTTCTAGAATAAGCATTCCACTTTGAGTTTTTCTAAAAAACAATTAATTCGCCATTTATCTAGACGAAAATAAAAGAAACTTAAATATGCTTAGGCAATTTGTCGGAATCTACATTAGGCGGTCTCTATTCCCCAGCTCTCTTTGATTATATTCCCTTTAGACAATCAGTCAATCTCAAGTAGGGGTGGCTGTGTCTAAGGACACTGCTAACTGCAAATGCAATGAGAGATATGGGGTAAATGTCTTAATTATCCGCTAAAGAAATCGCTATCATTATTCTATTATAAAACAACTGAATATTAAAATAATGAATTAAAAATAAATATTGATTAAAAAAACTTTTAAAAACAAGCTTTTATTAAATGCACTCAAAAGTAGAAAATAATTTTGTATATCTCTTATACCAGAAGAAAAGCGATTGGCGCAAATTAAAAAATTTTAAATTTAGGTATCGTATATCGGTCACATCGACAATTCACCTAAGAAACAGTTGTATTACTCTATAACCTAAGGACATTTTCAAAGGCTTGGCAAGCACGGCAATCTCACCCGTTCTCAGCTTCTTTAGATGAACGCATTATGTTTATCATTCCAATAGAAGAAGAATTTAGTTCTTCTGTTGTAGTTCTTTCTTTGTCACTGTAAAGTTAAAATTTCTATTTTGCACCCATTGCTTTTATTATGGTACAAGAGAGATACAAAATTATTTTCTACTTTTGAGTGCCTTTAATAAAAGCTTGTTCTTTAAAAAAAAAATTAATAAATATTAATTTTTTAATTTTTATATTTGTACCCTAAATCGTCCATTTTGGAACTATAAACGCATACCAAATTTGAACACACACCCTTAATTTTTAGATTTATAGCCTTATTCATCCATTTTGAATGCGCCATATTGAAATTTTCAAATCTGATAAAAAATTCATAATCCTCCTCCTTAAATATCCCTGCATGCCAATTTTGATTGAAATCGAAAAAACTAAATCTTTTTCCCCCTTCACTTTCCTCGTTAGAGGTGGTGTGGGTACCTGAGAATACCATATTATTGTATTTTCACCGGAACTACAAACGCATACCAAATCTGAACACAATCGGATGTGGATAAGTCAGTTAAAATAGGTTAGCAAAACATGACAAAAAATCGTCCATCTTGAATCCGCCATATTGAATCTTTAAAATCTGATCCAAAATTCGTATTCCTTATCCCCAAGATTCTACCAATTTTGGTTGCAATTGGACAAACTTAGGTGTTTTTCCCCCTCCACTCCCCTAGTAGGGGGGAGGGGTGCCTAATAATGACATATTATTATATTGTTACTGGAACTATAAATGCATGCCAAACTTGAAGGCAATCGGATGTGTATAAGTTAGTTAAAATTGGTTAGCAAATGATGACCAAAAATCGTCCATCTTGAATCCGCCATATTGAATTTTCAAAATCTGATTAGAAATTCGTTATCTCCATTTCCAAATGCCCCAACGCACCAAATTTCAATGAAATCGGGCGTACTTCAACTGCACCCCCCTCCACCTCCTTCGAGTGGGGGGCAGCTGTTAATTTTATCAAACTATATTTTTGTATTGTCACCGCAACTATGTAAGCGTGCCAAAATTGAAGTTGGTCAAAATTAAGTTGCAAGATTCCACCCGAACAAACATAGTTCGTTATTACGTACATTGCAAGTTAAATAAAAACCTTGTAATAAAATAAAAGTAAATTAAATTAAAATTTTAAAGAAGACAGTGAAATCAATCATTACTGAGAGTCACAGTCAAGAGTAAATGAAGATATTATTCCTCAATTCAATTCCTTCTTCGAGAATATAGATTTTAACAATATAACTATGAGATACCATACTGCCCAAAGGATCCCAAAATGAGTAACAATAATAACTTCGAAAAACAAAAAAAATATTTAAAAATGACGGTTGGCCCTGAGCAAGTTATTAGCTTTGCATTTTCTCCAGGCTAATTTAACTAGGAGAGTTAATAAAGAGTAAAAGCCAAACCACCGCGTAACTGTAACGTTGCTCTGAAATCCAGCGCTCTCATTGGTGAAAACCGATAAAGGTGGGCGTTTCCATCTCGACTAACGCGATTTCTGCTGCCGGGTCAGGTGACGCGACGTAACGATACACCATCCTAGCGCGCGTTAGCTCCCGTATTTCATGAAAATCAGTCTAGCTCGACGTGTGATTGACAGCTTCTGTCGGATCTGACCAATGAGAGCGCTGGATTTCAGAACTACGTTGCGTTTACGCGGTGATTTGGTTTTTACTCCCTAATAACGCTACGGCTTTTTTTTTCGGAAAATGCAGGGGCATGGCCTTTATAGTATCTCATAGTTATATGGTTTTGACAAAACTTATGCAAAAGGAGTTCCCGTTTCTAGTTTTAGAGCCGACTTGAGTCTTTTACATATATTTAAAAAAAAAATTTAGCGAAATATTTTTTTAAAACTAGAATATTTTTCTGGGTACTTAAATAATAGTGATCTGTTGCTGAAGTCCGTATTATATAACTGTATCAGTAACCTTAGTGGCCCTAGATTCGGGCAACCCAAGGGGTTGAACCGGGTGGCTTAAATTGAGCTAAATAAATCATACGTCTCATCTATTTTATATAATCAGCCTCAATCAAACTTTGAGATGATTGAGGGGAGAGATAAGCTTGTATATTGTGCGATATCTTTTTTTTAATATGCAATTTAATACAGGTACTATAAATAAATATTGATATAATCTAAAATCAATATATAAGTGATGATTTCTAAGTTGTGACGTCCATTTTAACTATACGTATAACTTCACGCCAAAAAAAAGAACTCTTTGTTTCAAAAACTTTTATAATAACGCAAAAAATACCCCTTAAAAGTTAACTTATTTTTGTAAAGGGTTATGGTTGCGTGCACTTAAATTTGAATTATGGGGAAAATTTCGTATTTAGTGCAATAATTTCAGGTTTTATTTATAATGTTAACATTATAAATAACACCTGAAATTATTTCACTCCCTCTGATTACTTATTTTTGTCTAATGTTGAACTACGGTTCTGTTCATTTTTAAAATTAGGCATAGGGGATAACATCGTTTTGGCTGATGTCGGCTTTGTTCGATGAAGCGACCTGGTTTCGTCAAACGAGAGACTAAAACCCACTTTGCCTTCCACGTTTTCATTGGTCGACTCAAGGTTACATTAATTTGAGGTTAAATTATAGATATATTTTGATTTTATTAACTTTCTCCCCCCTACAAATTAAAAAAGAACAAATAATAACCAATCAAGCCAAAACCAACCCTAGTCAACGAACCAACCAGGCTCAACTCAGAGCCTAACCCATTTTGCAATCCAACGAAATAAATCCAGCTGGGTGCGTTTTGAAAATAAAAGGTGATGGTGAGAAAGATTTAAACACAAAAGCCCTAACCTCACAAACATGTAACCTTGAGTCGGTCAATGAAATCGTGGAACGGAAAGTGGGTTTTAGTCGCTTCTTCCATCAATACGTGAGAAGTTGTATTTAGTTTGTTGCATTTGTTGCTGTGACGCCGGGTATAGCGTGATCCGTTTTAAATTTTTTGTCTTTGTTAAATCAGATAAAAATGGTTCTTCTGTGTACACTAACAATGACCTTGCTGACATGATACTGATGTACGGAGTGCACCCTAAATGTAAAAAACTTCCGGTAAATACAGTCACTGCCGATATGACCGTCCAAATGAGGATATTTTACAAGCTTTTTTTAAGTTGCAATATATGTAACGAGATATGTGTGTTCGGGTGGAATTGATATCTAATCGGCTTTAATTTGGCATGCTTATATAGTGACGGCAGTGACAACATAAGAATATAGTGTGATGAAATTGACAGCTCCCCTTCTCGAATGGGGTGGAGGGGGGTACAGTTGAAGTACGCCCGATTTCGTTGAAATTTGGTGTGGTGGGGCACTTGGGGATGGAAATAACAAATTTCTAATTAGATTTTGAAAATTCAATATGGCGGATTCAAGATGGATGATTTTTGGTCATCTTTTGCTAACCAATTTTAACTAAGTTCTACACATCCAATTACCTTCAAATTGGGCATGCATTTATAGTTCCGGTGACAATACAATATTATTTTATTATTAGGTACCGTACGAGGGGAGTGGAAGGGGGAAATCACTTAAGTTTATCCGATTTCAACTAAAATTGGTATACGGGGGCTTTTGGGGATAAGGAATACGAATTTTTGATCCGCTTTTGAAAATTCAATATGGTGGATTCAAGATGGACGATTTTCGATGTTTTGCTAACCAATTTTAACTGACTTATCCACATCCGATTGTGTTCAAATTTGGTATGCGTTTATAGTTCCTTCCTCTAACGAGGGAAGTATAGGGGGGAAAATTTAGTTTGTTCGATTTCAATCAAAATTGGCATACAGGGGTTTTTAAGGATGGGGATTATGAATTTTGGATCAGATTTGAAAATTTCAATAGGACGGATTGAAAATGGACGATTAAGGTTACAAATCTAAAAATTAAAGATATGTGTTCAAATTTGGTATATATTATTAGGTGCACACTTCCCTCTAACGAGGGAAGTAGAGGGGGGAAAAGATTTAGTATGATCGATTTAAATCAAAATTTGCACACAGGGGTTTTTCGGTAAGGGGATATGAATTTTTGATCAGATTAATTTTAATTAATTTAAATTAAAATATACATTTTTATTAAAAAAAACTTTTAAAGAAGAAGCTTCTATTAAATACACTTAAAAGTAGAAAAGAATATTTTATCTTTCTTATACCATAATAAAAGGCATGGGCGCAAATTAAAAATTTGGGTATCGTATATCGTTCACATCGACGATGCACCTAAGAAACAGTTGTATTACTCTATAACCTAAGGACATTTTCAAAGGCTTGTCAAGCACGGCAATCTCATCCATTCTGAGCTTCTTTAAATGAAAGGATTATGCTTATCATTCGAATAGAAGAAGAATTTAGTTCTTCTTTTGCAGTTCTCTCTTTGTTATTGTAAAGTAAAAATTTTTAATTTGCGCCCATCGCTTTTATTATGGTATAAGAAAGATAAAATATTATTTTCTACTTTTGAGTGCATTTTAATGTGTTTCATGACAAGGATGGAGCTGCAACTTGTTCTTTAGTTCTAGCAAAGCAGGAAGCACAATAGATCTGAGAGGGTCGAGGTGGACACGTGTCTACACCACTCCATTCTAATCAAATCTAATACGTACGCCTAACCCCGCTAACCTAATGTTCTAATCTTATAGTTTCCAAAAATTAAATTAAATATATTTATATTAACATTACAAAATTCTTATATTTCATTATTCAAAAGACACTCAAATAAAACAACTAAGTTTAGAAAAAGTTTTCTAAACTAATTTCTTTACGTTGGAAGCAATGCACTAAAGCGTTTTTAAAGTCTTTATACTTATCCTAAAATCGGGGCCGCCGTAGACGTAGTGAACAGCGTCTTAGCCTGCAGAACAGAGATCGCAGGATCGGATCTCGGCAAGTACACATTGCGTCACACCCACTTCTCAGCAGCTCCGCAGTTAACGTTGTGCATAGAGTAACAACAAAACGACGTAGAAGTAGGCGGAACGGTTGACACTGCACCGAAAACTTTGCGTTACTCAAAGGTGGACGGCCGAGGACCCCGCCAAACTGGGTAGAGGTGACTAGCCGGTGACCCAAAAAAGGGCGACCTGGACCTCTCCGAGATCGCGACTCCATGGGACGCGGCCGGACTCCGACAGATTTGGTAGCGGGAGTCGACAGAAGGTGACTTGGAAGAGGCGGTACCACCTTCGGGTAGCAGGACCACTCCAAAGAGATGCATCTGAAGACTCCGAAGGCGACCTCGACCAGCGAAACCGGGACCTCGATTTTCGGGTCAACCTATATGACGGCGGGCTGCTGGAGAGAAAAGTCTACCGTCAACCAAGTCTGCTGGGACGGTAGCGATGTTAGATAGATGTAAATCTAACATGTAGCAGGACCACCCTTCGGAGGGGGTGTAAAGCCGGCGGTCCACTGTGTATACTTGCTACGCAGTCTAAACTGTGTATACTTGCTACGCAGTCTAAAGATCCCTGCCCTCGACAAAGAGGTGTCAGGCAAAATTAAGTCCTCTTAGAGAAAGAAAACACGGGGGGTACGGCAAAAAGGGTCCATTATGCGGCCTACTACTACTACTACTATCCTAAAATCGGGTTTTAAATCGATAAACCGTTTTATTGGTGTTTGTTCAATAACATTTTCTAACTGTCCCTATATAAAGTCCTGTTTTCTGGATGTTTGCAATACGTCTACTTTTGGTGCACCAATTTTGAAGTTTTTGCAAATTGGTTTTAATTTGGTAGTAAGTCCTCTGAACAACATTTGCAAAAATTTCCAGACACTCTGCATTGATGTAAGTTAAAAATATTAAAGGATCTAGTACAGATCCCTGTGGCACTACTTGGTTGACTACGAGAGATTCTGCGACGTGAAGATCATACTTTACAGTCATTTTTCTAAATTTTCTAAGATTCTAGAAGGCTTAAAGAAGTACCTTTAAAACCATGTACTAACAGTTTCTCCAGAGTAAAATTTATGTCTATGTAGTCAAATGCCTTTGACATGCGAAACAACATTGCTGCGCACAAAATCTAAAAAATCATTAGAAGCTGCTTCAGTGTTTTTTCGCTAGAAAAAATATGTTGATATTTACTTAAAAATTTTTATTTCGTTAAAATGTATAAATTTACTTGTAAATAACTTTCTCTAAGACTTTAATCTGCATTGAGTTTAGATATTGGTCTGCATTGAGTTTAGATATTGGTCTGTAGTTACTTAAGTCGAGACAGTTATCATTTTTCCATACTGGGAGTACACTAGCAGTATTAATATGATTTAAAAATTTACCTTGGGAAAGTGATTGATTTATGGGTAAGGCGCTTTAGGAGGCCCGTATAAACAAAGTGATTGTCTCATCTTGTTAAAACACTTATGTCCTTATTGTCATGATTAACACTAATCGGAGTTTGGAATGAGTCTTGGTAAACAAATTTGCAAGGTAAAAGACCACATGCTAAACTCTGATTAGTAACTAATCACGATTAAAGCCTATTCGGGAATTTTTCGGTTTGGTGGATACGGGCATTATTGTTTTAACCCACATAACATTGGAGGAATATTCATATTATAGGAATATTCCCTCAAATTGATTTTTGGAATATTCTATTGCGAATATGACAGGAATGATGCAGACCTATTTTTTGTTGAATATTCTTTAAGAATCACATCACAATAGTTATATTTCTTTGGTAATTAGATAAAAATATGCCCATGATAACCTAATAATAATTAGGATTTTAGCATGTTTGCTGAAAATATTACTATCTTGTATATTATAATTATAATTTAGTTTAATGTCATCTATTGTAGGTAGATAGCACTGGAATCAATATGTTCTCTATGTAGCAGGTAATATTATTATACATATAAGACAGCAAAAAGTTATTTATGTGGATATATATCCACTCCATATCTTAGAACATCACAAAATCATATCCATGCAATTATAGTCGGTGTCCAGGTATATTACCATAATTCTTTTAAAAAATGTTCTGTTTGTATTATAGTCAAGTTTCACGTCACGTTTCTATCACATTTATATCGCCTGTGTGAGCTAGAACGTAACTTAAGTATATGACTATTACATTACAGGAATGTTTAATTGTTATGTAGGAACAAGCGCTGACACTCCATTAGTCCAAAAGCCTACAGAGCGTTAAAAAGTAGACAAGTTTTTTGGTCGTAAACGCTCGTTTTTAATTAGTTGCATTTTTCTCTGAGAAAAATCAGTCTAAAGTTTTTAGTTATCCTACTTTGTGTCGAAAAGACCATCGCGAAAGCAACGGCTAACCTTGGTAAGTAGGCCAACTTTCAAAACCAAGCGCTACCGCGATTTAGACAGATTCGTAATAAAAATTTTTGATTTTAGAAACAACAAATTTTGCGTTGCAGAATTTTTTCACAAACAGTCCAATAAATAACATTCTAGTAACCAAGAATTTAACTTTCGTTAAGTCACAATAAATTTTTAAAAAATCTATTTTATCTTTTTAATTGTCAACCGTTTGACTACAATAGTCCATATAAATTAATTTTTTATATCGCATAAATAAATAAATCGTATCTGATTCTGGTTCTATATGCTGAAAGCACAAAGAAACTACAGCTTAAAGTAATGTAGAAAGTCAAATAAAACTTTTCTATCACAACACGATTTTATGATATACATATTTCGTTTTTGACTCTTTTTTTCCTAATTAAGAATTAAGAGAAGTCTGCCAGCATCTTAAGGCGCATTTACACAGACAAACTTTCCTTTGATGTGGAAATGCCGACAAACATTTACACGTGCCTCTTGAGCAAAATGCTCAAAGAAATGTTCGAGCAAAATCTCGTACAAAAAAACACACGTAAATTTTGGAGAGAAAGTTAAGCAAAATTTGTTTGGAGAAATGTTGGTATAGAAATTTCTTACAAATTTAAATTTTATAGTTTTATGGGAATTCATTGAACTTAACTGAAAATAGAAAGACTAAGTTTTAAAACAAGGTATTTTTAATTAAGTGCTTTCCGACGGAAAAACAATTTGATGTAGAAATTCACATTTTACCTTATAAGCAACTTCGATTGACCTGATTTTTATAGGGGATATGCCAGTATACTTGTAACTTTTTTGGGGTTGTAGAAAAACGAGAATAAAAAAATAATAATTTATTATTTATTGCTGTTGCCTGTAAAATGTAATGATAAAAATTTACGTTTAAAAGAATATCTCTTTATTTTACTTCCTAGTTTAAAACACAATACAATAACAATTAAGTCAAATTAAAAAACATATACATTTTATTAAATCTCAAATATATGAACAAAAGCACGTTCGGTCTAAATAATACCCGTTTATTACCCACTTTTGCAATCCTACCATCCCGACCATTGCCTAAAAAAATATAATTTAGCAGTAATAGACTGGACTTCTGAATCGGAATGTTGCTCCTTTACATATTGTTTGTTCAGTGTCAGTAATCGACCTTGATTATTACATTAAATTGACAGTAAATATCTATCTTCAGCATTTTCATGAACCTTTTGCTTTTTTAAGCAACCCTTGGGACCTTAAACTAACTAGGTAAATCTGGTGTGAGGAATTAAAAAACAACAATAAAAGCTAAAGGTAAAGTAGAGTTACAAAAATAGGAAAAAAGCCCTTGGAAATAAAAAAAAACTCGCAAGAAAATCCCAAAAAAAACCCCGGGCAAAAAAATCCGGGAAAAACCCTAAGAAAAAAATATTATAAGTAAACCTAGTCCATCTGACAAAACTGATAGTAGAGGCAATAATAATGTTTCGCTTGCCGTCGGCTTTTTTTCACAAAAATTTTAAATAAAAGTTGGTATTCCATTTTTTTAAAGAATTGAGATCACTGAACACTGATGTGAAATTTTATTTATTCTCATCTTTAAAAATATGTTTCCAAAATAGATAGCAATAATTTGCTCAAAAATTTAACCGAACAAAATGTTCAAAGAAAA
This sequence comes from Oxystoma pomonae, assembly GCA_963921995.1. Lineage (NCBI taxonomy): Eukaryota > Metazoa > Arthropoda > Insecta > Coleoptera > Brentidae > Oxystoma > Oxystoma pomonae. The sequence goes on along the minus strand of OY998166.1, from coordinate 92,887,780 downwards.
GCTCACAAAAATGTTCACGCAAAATTTTTTAGATATTTTGCACGAGCTTTTATTTGAGCATGTTCGTCTGTGTAATTGCGCTTTTAGGGTTCCATGTGTTTGATACCTCTCGTTTTACAATATAGGTACCCAGCAAATAAAAATTGATGGCTTAGTGTTGTATAGGGCCACAGTTAGATTGCCGGTCCGGTTGCCGGATCGGCTAGGTTGACTCCGAGCCGTTGAGAATCCCGGACCGAACGACAGATGCTTTGCCGGTCCGGCCCGTTGATAGCCCCGTAATTACGGTCCGGAGCCATTTGGCCAGATGTTTACCTAAATAACAAGTAACATAGCTCTTAATTTTGGGATAGTTGCTTTTCATTTTTCTCTACGCTCTAAATGAGGTGGGTGTAGCTGGACGTCCGGCTGCACTCCCCATTTTGAATATCATAAAAAACCAGGACGGAGTGTCGTTCAAAATTTTAAAAAGTGGTTCAAAATTAGTTCGAAATTGGTTCGAAATTATAATCACATCATAGGGGGGGAGGGGGGGTGTGGCTTGAGTGACTGATCTCAAAAATTTTTATACAGGGCCTCTAGTGTTAGCATACAAAATATTGTTGACGGAAAATATGAATTTTGTCTCAAATTGGATTTGCTTCGGCTACAAAAGGCGGTTCAACTCAAAATTTATAAATACAATTTATTTTCGTCGGCTCTTCGTTTTTATTCTTTTCTATTACTTAAATATTCCATGAATGGTTCTGTAATACGAAACTAGCATAATGGCACACAATTACGACGACTAATAAAGTCGCTCTCCAGACGAAAACGCAGCTAATGCAACTGGAGGGATACAATGTAAATTTTTGGAAAAAAGAACGCGTAAAAACAGAGAGATGAGATATTGGGTAGAATGCGCATAAACAGTCTTTGCGTACAAGAAACGATCGCCACACTGATAAAAAAACTATAGAAAAGTACTAAGGTAATTTTACAATATAAAATTCCCAATACGTCTTGAATTTTGCTTTCTAAAATATAAAAATATGTTTTTTCTAGTGGCGTGCGGAAAATTCACTTTTCCGCACTGTTTTGTGTGCGGAAAAGTGCACTTTTCCAGTAGAGTGAAGTCTGCGTCAAAAATTTCAGCTCCACTTTTTTACCTAACCGATATCTGAATCAAGCTACGCGCTACGTGTTGCGCAAATTTCGCCTTGGCTGTGACGGCAATAACCCAGAAAATTCGAGGTATACTAGAAAGGAATCTTTACCCTGCTGTGGTAGAATTTTCTACAATAAATATTTAATTGCTGAAAATGGTTTTTTATATGTGGAAGTTAAACTATCAAATAAAGGTCATATTTTTTGTTAATTTTGTTAATAAAAAGTTGAAGTTTATAGTACCTAGTTGCTAATTGTTTAAGCTTATATTACCAAATAAAAATCTTTAGTTGTCTCAATTTTCAAAATTATTTCAAATAAATATTTGTGGTTCTTAGGAGATATTTCTATATCCATAGCAGCAATTTTCTGTTTTGGTCTACAAAGTATTGAATTTAAATGTTTAAGAATAATTTCCATGAATGAATGCATTTATAGTTCCCGTGACAATACAATAATATGTCATTATTAGACCCCTCCCCCCTATGAGGGGAGTGGAGGGGGGAAAACACCTAAGTTTATTTTAACCAAAATTGGTATACGGGGGCTCTTGGGGATAAGGAATACGAATTTTTTATCAGATTTTGCAAATTCAATATGGCGGATTCAAGATGGACGATTTTCGGTCGTGTTTGGCTAAGCAATTTTAACTGACTTATCCACATCCGATTGTGTTCAAATTTGGTATGCGATTATAGTTCCGGTAAAAATACAATAATATGATATTCTCAGGTACCTACCTCCGTCTAACGAGTGAGTGGAGGCACAGTTGGTCTAGAGAGGGGTTTTAAGAAAAAAAATATATAATTTTTAAAACATAGATTTTTGTTTTTAATACATCGCCAACTACTATTTACCGTAAAAAGTAAAATCTTCTATGTGGCCCTTTTCTGGGGGGCTATTTTTGGAAAATATTCTAAAAACCTTAAGTAGTAACTCCCTATTTTGACTTCATATTTGAATTCTCGCTGACATTCTCTTTCCAATGGCACCCCATATTATAAAGTTTGCTTTACTAATTTTCGAGATATTGGCTTTCAAAATGTCAACATTTCAAGTTTCAAAGGCCCATATCTTAGAAACTAAACAAAATATCTTTATTGTGTTTATTATCGATTTTGAGGGTTTTATAAGAGCAAAAAAAAATGACAATAGTTTGACGTTTGCACATTCCTATTTACAGTTTATTGATTTTGAGTGATTTTGAGGATATTATTCCAAAAATATGAAGTAGAAGGTCAGATTGTCAAACTGTTGTCATTTTTTACTTTCTCGTAAAAAAACCCTAAAATCGATAATAAACACAATAGAGAGATTTTGTTTAGTTTCTAAGATATGGGCCTTTGAAAATTGAATTTTTGACATTTTGAAAGCCAATATCTCGAAAATTAGTAAAGTAAACCTTATTATATGGGGCACCATTGGAAAGAGAATTTCTGTGAGAATTCAAATATGAAGTCAAAATAGGGGGTTGCTATTTAAGGTTTTTAGAATATTTTCCAAAAATAGCCCCCCAGAAAAAGGCTACATAGGGGATTTTACTTTTTACGGTAAATAGGAGTTGATGATGGATCAAAAACAAAAGTGTATGTTTTAAAGATTATATATTTATTTTCTTGAAACCCATCTCTAAACCAACTGTGGAGGGGAAAAAGAAATAGTTTGTTCGATTTCAATCAAAATTGACATACAGAGGTTTTGAAAATTTCAATATGGCGGATTCAAAATGGACGATTAAGGGTACAAATCTAAAAATTAAGGGTGTGTGTTCAAATTTGGTATGCGTTTATAGTTCCGGCGACATTACAATAATATAGTATTATTAGGTACACACTTCCCTCTAACCACGGAAGTGGAGGGAGGAAAAGATTTAGTTTGTTCGATTTAATTCAAAATTGGTATACAGGGGATAGGAATTTTTGAGAGATTGCCGTGGTTGCCAAGCCTTTGAAGATGTCTTTAGGTTATAGAGTAGTACAACTGTTTCTTAGGTGAATCGTCGATGTGACCGATATACGATACCTAAAGGTAAAATTTTTAATTTGCGTCCATCGCATTTATTATGGTATAAGAAAGATAAAAAATTATTTACTACTTACTAAGCTTGTTCTTTAAAAGTTTTTTTTAATAAAAATTTATTGAATCCAGGTTTGAGCTTACGGGATGGTCCCTAATTAAATTTTGATTTCATGTGTCCTGCAGCCAATTCAGGCACACCTTGAATAGGCAACGTCCGAAGAGAACATGGCACAATAGCAAAAAAAATGTGATATGACTACTATTATAGACAACGAATTTTCTCATAGAGATGGGTAAATATAGATCTTTTTGTAGTGGACGAATCGATCAGTGATTCGTTTCTAGAATGATCGAATCTTTTCGATCGATCATTGATTCAATCATTTAATTATTTGGAATTAAATTAAAGAAAATGGTGAACAAAAAAAAATTCTAGTCAGGATGCAGCTCAATACGAAATATTCTGCTGACCAAAAAATCAGGAATTCGAATCAAAAGAACGAATGAACGAAACGATCGACATCCCAATGAGCATTTTCAGAAACCTCTGGTGACAAAAATTTATATAATTATTATAAAGAGGGTTTCATTATTAGGTATTTAGAGGTTTGCTACAGGAATTGAGTTTGTATATTTGTTTTATTAAAGGTTCTAAATTGATAGTACCCTTAGATAACATAAAACTGGAGTTAACAATATTTCCACGGATAAAAATTACAGTCATCGGTAACAAATGTTATATAAATTGGTGTTAACAATGTATCCACCAATATATTTATAAAAATATAAGTCATCAGTGACAAAAGTTGGTTTTTGAAATCTCTCTGTTAACCCATCTATAAAACCGTAAGTAACTATCAATTAAAGATATAAAGATTGGGTTTTAAAATGTTGTTATCAACTCACTTATAAAAACTTAATTAACCAACAACAAAGAGACACTTTTATATAAATTGGTGCCTATAATATTCTTATGAACTCATAAACCTTTTTTGCCCATTCTTTCTATATAATATCTTTGTATAGTGGTTATAATACCACTGTTTTTACAACAAAAAAACAATTTTAATTTATAACAAAACAAACAAGATTTTTTAGGTTACTTTTGCGACTTTAAAAGGTGTGTTTTCGCGACATCAAAAGGCGCGTTTTTGCGAGATACCATACCATCATTATCTGGTTTTAATTACATCAATCTGAGGAGACACATTAGAGATCCAAATCTTCTTGAGATAGTTTTCGAAGACAGATATCGGGATCGAATGCATTCTACATTCGATTCCGACCAGCGTTTCCCATGCGCGGCCACCCTGACTCAAAAAACTCATCACGTGGACCGATATGAACTTGTATAGGCAAATCTCGCTTAGACTACGTGGTCCGTGTTTTGATTCGGGGAGCCCACGCATAAGAAACCCATAGATGGGAACCGGGTTTTAGAAAAAGAGAACAATATAGTAACCGTGTTAAGTTCGCAAATATGCACCGTGAAACTTCGAGTGCATACAGTGCGCACGGCTGGTCGGCGGCAATGTTCTATCTTTTTGAGATAGTTACCTCTGACAGTTATGCGGGGTTGAAGGGTGTGCAGGCGGATATTTTTCCTGGTATGTGTAGTATGCTGGGCTTCTCTCAGACGAATACATTTAGGAAAAGAGAACAATGGTAACTATGTTAAGCTCGCAGAAACGGACCTTCAGTGTTCAACCCTGCGCCATCTGCAGCCTTTTGTTCCAACTAGCATCATGTTTTAAAACGTTGATAAAATAGTGTTGAACGAGGTAAACAGTGGTATAATTGTATTGTTTTTTTTATAGAATTGTCGTAAATTTTCGCCATTTTGGATTCCAACAATAGGTTTTTGACCAAAATAAAAACGTTATTTATGGGGTTTGAACATGTGCTTTAATCGAAATATTGCTTATTTAGGGTTTAGAACAAAATACAAAATTCAATATTTCTCCCAGAAAGCAAGTATTTTTGGAGCCCATGAAAATTTTGTTAGTGTATTCGAAAACTATACAGTACACACGGGACCGCAGCTGATTATCAGAGTAGGATGGACTGGGGAAACAGCAACCTATAGTATATAAATATTCATATTCCTGCTTCAACTGATCTCACTTCCATTTTAATTTATTTTAGAAGATTGGTAAACACCATTTTATAATTTTTTTATTTTAAAAAGAAAAAGAATAATACATAACTAGCAAAGGGAAGAAAGATAAAAAATGTATATTTCTAAATCGATAAAAACCTTTAATTTGTTATGTAGTATTGTTAGAACAGTTGTAAAACCTTTTTATAATAATATCTAGACTTGAGGGTTCATAAGGAATTTTTATAAAATCTATATGTTGTTTTTCTATCCATTACTATGTACCATAAATTTTTATAAGTTGGTGTTGGTCAGTTGTTTTTCAAGTCCTTCTTACTCATTTAAGAGATAATTAGAGTTATAAAATTATCACCAACACTAAATAATATAACTTTTCTTTATAGACAAAAATGCTCATTGGGCTATTCCCAACTGATTTAGTGTATCTCCACAGTGGGTCAGTCAGTCATTTTATCCATTCCGATTTGATCCACTCGTTTAATTAATTCTGTCTTCGTCGGTCATTTCACTCAAATCATATCGAGCATCAGATTTGACCATAGTGAACGAATCGTTCACGAATCACACATCTCTATTTTCTCCCCGTCCACTAAACTCTCTGGTAAAACAGAGCAGCACACTAAATTAGAGCAATAAGAACCGAGTGCACGGAGGACTTAAAATAAAAAGTTGCAATTTTAAAATTCAAATTCATCTGCGGGACGATTCAAAATTACCATTGTTACAGTATAATGTAACGGCGAATGTAGCATGCGATAACTGAAAAAACGCTTCAAACAGAAGTCCAACTTGGGGCATTTGCGAAAATTTACTCCAAACTTTTAGTCCGAGAGCTTGCGAAAGAAAAGGACAAAAGTCCAACTTGGGACATTTGCGAAAATTTACGCCAAACTTTTAGTCCGAGAGCTCGCGAAAGAAAAGGGCAAGAGTGTTTAAAAGGCTTATATTTGTATGAAGGACTAACAGCATTTTTGGTCAGAATATGGGTAAAATGTCCCTAACATAGGATCTTTCCTTATAGAAATTCTATAGGGATTAAATTACGTAAAACATCCCACTATTCTACCTAAGTGGGGACAAAACTGATGTAAACTCCAAAATAGGTCACAGTAGTTAGTTGTCGAGACAGAGGTCTTTAGCCGACAAAATAAAATACGGCAACGCTGTTTTGATAAGTAATCTTGGAAAGAATATGGCCACCTAATATAATTTGACACAACAAATATTAATTAAATTTAGACTTAATTCAACTGAAATCCACCTGCCAAACTAATTTTTTTGATAAACTTTAATACCTATTTTGCCTCTAAAAAACACAGGCGACTTTAGAACACGTAGGTTTTTTGACATAAAAACGTTTTAAATGACTTTTTAATAGCGAAAAATTAAGGGAACATTTTGATTCAATATTGCTTGTGTTTTGGAACTTACAAAAGTCGAAATATATTTCACACAATTTTAATTTTGTACCTGCTGGTTTTTCCCACCGCTTGTCAAAGTCTGTCAAGCCTGGCAAGCGGTTTTTTTAGATTTTCAAAAGTGAGTTATCTTAATCAGTTTTAGTTGGAAATCGCGCGAGTTTATGGGATTAGCTATGTAGTGGAAAAATTTGCTGGATCACTACCATTAAAGCTAGAGAGTATGGGAATATTTGAAGAGTGCTGAAAATTGACTTTCAGATTTTTGCGAACTAAATCCCGGAAAAACATATTGTGATGATTCATACAGAGTTAAGCAAGAAGCTAATAGGTTAAAATATAACGAAAAAAAAAGAGATATAGGTTAAAGAATTTATAAAATCTGTAAGACTTTTATAGTGAGATTTTTTCCCAATTAATAAAACAAATAACACAATAAAATGTTGTTACATTTAATATTTGATAATATCCCTCAACATAGTTATAACCCCCTCCTCTATTTTAGATTTTTGGAGGGTCCAAAAAGCTTTTTGTAAGCTAAAGAAAGTTTTTTAGCTGCATGGAACAGTACAAAGTTAGTTAAGGTTTGTACAGAGCTAAAACCTTTCGCGAATGCATTGCTTTTTTAACACTAAAAAGTATAGAAAAACTGTTTTTTCATATCTTTTTATTATTAAATAAGTAAGTGTCTGTAAAAAATTAACAAAAGAATATATATGTATTTTATTATGTTTCTGGCTGTACAAGTAGTTCCTTCCTGTGGCCACCGGTTGCGCTCGTGTCGCCATCAAACAATGTTCTCCAAGTATAACACAGTATCGGTAACTCTCGCATAGCTATTACTTTCTTGGAAACTTCTCAATTGACTCTCAGTTTGTTTATTTGGTTGCTACGTGTTGCTAGGAGCATTATTCAATGTTTTTGTCAGATTGCTTGATTAAAAAGTGACATGAATAGACCGCCGTTGTCAAAATTTTGGAGAACTTTAGACCAACATATATTTTTTTAATAATTCATGAAGTCTTTTTTCTCCTAAATCTCGTTCTTAAATTGCGTTTAACGACTTCAGCCTGTAAAAACCCTCGCCTACATACGTTAAAAGCATAATTTAAGGGGTAACGTTTTTGTTTAAGCAATTTTTACTATGTTTTTTTTCCAAACTTTTGATTTCTAGAATAAAACACTCACATTTTTCAAGTTTTCACTGTTTTTTAAGCGTTCAAAAAAAGTACTGCCAAAAAAACTTATTTTCTCTGTTAAAATGAAAAATATTTGAGGTTGTTAACGAGAGACAGCAGGCTATAAAAAATTATTTTATAGAAAGATGGAAATAATTTAAGATAATTATTGTTTAATAAATATTTATGTTTTGTCATCTGTCTATCATCTTTAGGGGTGTCGTGGATATGATTTGTATTTTGCCATTTTTATCCAAAAAACAGGAAAAATTGTAATTAAAAATAAAAAAGAGTTTTACCAACAGAAAACTACTGAATTTCTGGCCTCCTTCACAAGTTCTACCACTGACTGGTTTCAGACACAGTCCATCCACCAGTCGGGCTTTTTACTATGACGAATCGATAGCAAAAAAACGAACTTTACTTTAAAATTGTAATGGTTCAAAGCAAGGAGTGCGTAAGACATAAGGTGGTATTAATTTCTTTCAATCAAAGTTTTTTACAGTCTTTAAATTTACCAAAAAACGTGTCCTACTACAAGTGCATTTTAGCACATCTAAAATAATTTAACACGTATTTAACTAAATTATTTTAAGGTTCATCATGGCTCTACGATAACTATACTGTTAGATATTTTTTGCGCCAAAAATACGAAACTTTCAAAGTTTGCTATCTGCTTAATGAGTTTTTTCGGTGATGCGATGCTGCTACTAGTTCTGGACTCTCCATGGAAAAATATGAAAAAGCTGTATTTAAATGCCTAGGAAATTATGGGGAAAATGCAAACCGGAGAAGGCTCTTTAACCAGACATTTTTGTTGTTTGAAAAAGCACAGGGTAATACTGCATAAAAAGTAAGGTAAACTGAGCTATTAGGGACTTATTGGGCGTTACTCTATAAGGTTTTACCATAATAAGGGAAAACCGTATGTTATTTAGGTTGAACCTTAACCATACTTTAAAAAAAAGGGTTATTGGAAGTAGCAAAACTTTTCCTTATTCCTAACCTAGAATTTTTAACCTTAAAATTGTGCCGCCGCTTTTTTTTTAAATTTTGTAATGAAGGTCTCAACAAGCAGCATTAAATGCTGCTTAACACTTCTCTGGGTAAACTGCCTTCCACTTAAGGTTTTTCAATATATTTTCCCAGGCCGCTGGGTTGTTGTAGGGATTTTCCCTGATAAATTCTCGCAAAAGAATTACATCGTCAGTGTAGCTGAACCTCAACCTTGTAGGTTTCTCCAATTTATTCATTTTTTTACATAAATTTTAAAAATCCACAAGACTCAGTTTTTGTTTATGAACAAAAAACTAAAAATGCAAAGAATATTAAGAAATCGTGTCGAAAAACAAACCAACCATCGCTATTGTCTGTGCTAATTGAGGTTATGTTTAAAGATAAGGGATGTACGGTAATTGTACCGAATTAAGGGAACACCGTATTTTATTACGGTTCCCTTAATAAAAACGCAGGTCACGCGCATGCTCAGATGTCAAGTGTCAATTTTCCTTAATAAGGGAACGCGAAAGTGTTACCGGCGTATGAAAAACCCTAAGGTATTATATTACCGGCGTAACTTTTTTTTCGAACGTAAAGTGCGTTTTATTGAATTTTGGGGCTTAGTCTTAGGTCGAGCCGCCACTTTCTTAGAAGAAAAATTATTGGTCATCTGATTTGTGCAACTTTTGTGAAAATGTGAGCACGTGCCGACAATTGCATCACTTTTGAAGTGGGAGAGGTCAGTGTAGGTGTCCAATTTAGCGCTAAACTTTGTTAGTTTGGTAAGAAAATTGTTTTACCTCCTTAACGATTATTTAAAGAATAAAATAGATCTAATTATTTTTTGCAAAACTTTGTTTGATAGTGGATTCAGAGAAGACCGAAATATTTTTTTTATTATTTTTTGAAGATAAACCATTATAAAAAATTAGAAAAAAATGCGCCGGTAATAGACTAACATTTTTACTATGTATCTAACTGGGGCGTATTATGCCGGATTTCGAATTTTGTGAAATTTTTTTTAAATAATTTTTTGTTGTTTAAATGTTACTGTTACAAAATGTTTTCTCCATTTTTTAATAGTTAACATATAAACGATTGTAATAATCCGATTACAGCGTATACTTTTTTCATCACAAAAATTATTAGAAATTTTTAAAATTTACGAGTTAAATAGCAAATTTGTATATTTCTACAGACAAAAAATTAAAAAAAATAAAAAAAAATATCCATGCACTTACCCAAAATTAAAAAATTAGATTAAAAAAAATTATAGATTTTGTTTTCTGTAATTTGGTTTGAGTATAATATTGAAAATGTTCCAAAAAACGAAGAAAAGTCTATACGACGGTAAAGAAACAATGGTTTTTTAATGTATCTAATAACGGCGTATTAAAAGTTATATAATTTTTAGTTAGTTACACCTTGTTTTTAGTGCTCTTTCAAAAACTACTTTAAAGGGTGTAAATCAACGTGTAGTTTTTTGAAATAAAATAATAATGCGTTTGCGTTACTTTCAAAAAAAAAACAGTCAATTCAAAAAAACGGGTTAGAAAAGCGAAAAGATTTTGAAAAAGAGGCAAAAGAGGAAAAGAAAGAGTTAATGTAGAAAAAAGAAAGAACAAAGAAAATGATAAAAATCCTGATTCTAAAAGAAAAAAAATACCTGGAAAAAATATTGTGGAGAAAAATAAATTGACCAAGAAACAAACTACACTGCGCTTATGAAAAGTTCCAGGAAAAGGTTGGGGTTCATAGGGAGTGGCCTCAACATGAATACATTATATGGTACGATTTTGACGAAATTTTTACAAAAATTGATCCTCCTATGGCAATAAACAAGAGAGGCTTATTTTTAATTCCTGAGTTGGTGATATTTGATTTAATTAAGTAAATTCTTTAAAAAATATCTACTTAGTTACAATGGTTAAAACCATTTCGTTAGTTCACTGTTGAGAATGTCATGGGATTTAGTTTTAGGTTATAAATCAAAATTTTCTTGTTTTAAATAAAATATTTTATTTTATTTTTATTAAATATTAATGCTTTAATTTTAACAAAGAAATTTAATGCAGTTTGAGCTACAACGGTAAAGGAGAAAAATGACTTTTTATAAAAAAATTATATTTTCTTTAAATTGATAAATACAAAAATTTTCTTTTAAACCATAATCAATAAAAAAATGTTAATTTTTTTTTACAAAAATCAAGAATCATAGCGAAAACATTTTTTATCCCTAATTTTGAACTCTAAACGTGAAATTTCTTTAAGTACGCCGTTAATAGGTGAATTTACCTTAAACATTTTTAACAAAAGGAAGAATTGAAACAATTTTTAAGGATGACATTTAATGTCAAACCCATGAAACGTAGTGCTAACCTAAATATAAGTCAGTAGCATACACAGAAATACTTCCTGGGAGGGAGCTTGGGGTTCCTGGCGGGGGGGCTTGAGAATGTAACCTTTTTTCTGGGGGAAGGGGCTTGAGCCCCTAAGCCTCCTTGCGTACGCCAGAGTTTAGATGTTTACTAAAAAATATCCACTCACAAAAAAGTGATAATTTTGTAGACTAATCTTTCGTGACTACAGGATACATTGAGTATTTCTTAAACTCTCAAAAATAAGAACAAATATCTCACTTAACAAAATAATTTAATTGATTCAAAAGAATATAAACATAATTAAATCCAAAATAAGTCAAAATTTTATTTAATTCTACTGATTCCTGACATATTTTTAGTCCACCACCAGAACGATAAACGGTAGATAAAATAGATTAAATTTTATAATTGTTCCATGCATTCATGCTTTTTCTTCTTTCTTATAAGCTTTTGCTTGTAATTATAGTATAATTTATGTAACATGTAACCTGACCCTCACGGGCACCACAGAGTCAGCTACTACGAGACTCCAATTTACTAAACCTAAACCTCCCACAGGAGTGACTCGTCAGTCTGAAAGAGTTATTGCATTATTTGTCCAGTTATTTTATTCATTTGAGGTAACTTTTGGAAACAAAACATTCTAGGTGCGTTTCATCTAGCAGCCAAAACTGCCCAAAACCTCACACCGCACTTCTTTCCAAGATCCACATGACAATCCCAATCTCTAATTTTCTACCTGAGAACTTTAATCCAGAAGAAATGATCTGATGACGATGATCATCTTAGCTCAGGAACCATCTTTGTACATGTGCCCCATCCCTGGCTCTTCCTTATGTTTGATGACGTTTTTTAGATGACTGGGAGAATTCTTTCTGGGTGATGGGGTCGTTACTTCCCTAACGCCAATAAGTCTGCTTATTGCAGTTATCTAACCTATTTTTGAAAAATAACTTTGTCCACTTTTTTTTCAATTCTCTTTAGAATAAGATTACAATTAGTATTAATTTGGTTAACATTGACCTAAATATAATAGTCCTAATAAAAATGTATAATTTATTTAACCTCTTCAAACGCTATACTCAAACATTCATTACCGAAGAATAGAAAATAATTGGATCAATTACCTCGATTTAATCTCTTTCGAACACACATTTTCGAACTATCTGAGCTCTTCCCCTTTTCGACTGGCGCACCCTCAGAAAGGGTGGCTCTGTCCCTCTGTGCAGTGTGTCGACTACTAGGCTGGCTTGTACAATTCACAAATTACTTTTCAATATTATCGGGATTCTAATGCCTGCAGCGTTTGCATCTGAGACCGGCCTAACACAGCCGAAATGTCTTTCTGAGTTCAGAACCTCCGGAGTTGTATATAATTTTAGTTATGCCAAATGTGATGTTTTCAGAATATAAATTTTTCAGATCGATCTTTCAAAACGCACTTCTTCACAAGCTCACACTCACCGGAATTCAGATTGATTCCGTTTCTGAATTCAGAAAGACATTCCGGATGTGTGAGGCTGGCCTTTACTAAGGCAAATTATACACAAAAAAATTTATGAAAATAATTCGCATAAATAAATTAGCAATTACTTTATCCACAAAAAATTAAATACTTACATTTTGAACCATTTTTCACGCAATTTTTAATTTTTGTTCTTCAAAAGTTCGGATAGGGTTTGCATGATTTACATCAGTACTATTTAATCCAAAAAAAGAACCTTTGACTAGACCTGAATAATAAAATTTTTCTTTGCTTGTCTATTTTAGTTATTTTGTGTTCTTTTTCCTGTTGTTTCACGTCATCATTATCATTTACATCAATATTATCTTATCCCGAAACTTACAAACCCTTCATACTTTGGTCTTAGTGTACCTAAACTGCTTATATCGCCTCCATTTTTATGTTTAGTTCCATTTTAAATTTAAATTATATTTATTATCAAAACGATATTTACTGTTGTTGGTAAAGGATTGTGTGACTGTGCTCTTGTGCAATTTATTCTTCGTCATCATTAAAATCAACGGTAATTATGCAGTATACGGTTTTCTGCCATTTTTGATTTTTTATAGAAAAATCTTTATAGAGGCACCTTCTAGGGTCCCTAGGACCCCATATCCGTTTTTTTTTAAAGAGAAAAAGGGTGCCGGGGGTAATGTGTTTTTTTGATTGTTTTGGGTTGGGTTGGAATAGGTTGGGTTGGGTTGTTTTGGTTAAAAAAAAATAAAAAAACACAAAAAATTAAAAAAAAAACAACCGGCGCAGGCGGATTTGGGGTCCTAGGGACCCTAATAGGTGCCTCCATAAAGAATTTTTCTTAAAAAAATTAAAACTTGCAGAAAATCGTATACTGCATAATTGCCAAATCAACATTATCTTATCCCGAATTTTTAAGCTTTTCATAAACTTTTGTCTTATATAGTGTCCCCAAGCTTATTTATTTTAAAACTGCATTTCGATTCATGCTTAAAATGACCTTAATCTTAAAATTTATTTTTGTTCTCTTTTACCTTCATTCAACTACTTCTTTTATTTTAACATTTTCTTATACAGGATTTTAATGCCTTTTTTTAACTTTTGTCGCATTGTACCTAATCTTATTTTTTTCCATCAAAATTATTCCTGGAATTATTTATTTAATTTTAGCCGGGTTACAAAATATTATTTTTCTTTACTTTCTTTACAAGCCTACTCGTTTTATTTAGAGGGTGCTTAGAGATCCTCAGATCCCGGTGCAAACTTTTACCTAAATGTACACAATTCTGACCAATTTTTTTGACATTTTCATTATAGTTTCTGTGTTTCAAGCGGCCATATTAAACTTGGTCTAAAAAATTTGAAATGAATAGTAAAGCTTAATTTATAAACGCGTTCGCGTTCGCAGTTGCAGTTCGCGTTCGGCGTTCATAAGTTCGTGGTTGGGAGTTCAGAAAACAGCATTTATAAACGCAGTTCGTTGCTGAAATTTGATTGGTCTTTCCAAGGTCAAGTGAATATGATGTAAAAGACATAAAATCATAAACTAACCAAAAAGTGGAAAAAATTTTGCCTGTTTGAAAGTGATTCTTGCTGATAAGCATTTTGGAAAAAAATTGATAGAGAATTCCAAAAACTGTTTGGCTTCCTTGAGACCACAACTCTTAGCCCACAAAGTAAAACACCAAAACTTAAAAATTTCTCTTAAAAAAAACAAAAAACAAAAATGGCTGAAATGACAGTTGACAGATGTATCCTGTAATGAAATCCTGCATTTTCATTGGTTGATGAGAACTTCACCAACTAACAACATAAAATTTGGTTATCTCTGAACTGCGAACGCGGACGCGAAAGGCGAACGCCAGCTTTTATTATAAATGGAATTACATGTTTCAATAAGGTGATCTCCAGCGCGTGAACTACGAACTTCAACTGCGGACGCGAACGCGTTTATAAATCCCGTGTAATGACTGTGAACTGCACACTGGTGACCTAAAGCACTGTATTGAACACCAAAAAGGTTGAAACCAAGTGACAGAACCTGGAATCCCCTAAATATTACTCTCCCTCCGAAGCCTGCTTCGACTGTTGTAGACTGTATAGAGACTGGTTTTCAGATATTCAGTTGTTTGCCGACCGCCGATTCAGACGGAGCCTAAGTGGTGCGTTCACAAATTTCAGTACGGAGCTCTGTAAACCGCGCGTCGGTGTTGTAAAACCCTCGTATTAAAATAAAAACGTGCTTGATGATACTTAACCTCTAATCTTTGTTTGGAAATCTTATCAGTGATCTTCCGTTGTGTTTTGTTGTTGGGATAGTGAAATTAAACATGTTTTAGTGACTTGTGAGTACGAAAAAGGACTTCTTTAGGATTGTTTTGGATTTTTAAGTTGTCTAGAAAATGTTTCGGAGTGGGAACTTATACTAAGTAAGTTTAAAGACCTACTCTTAAATTGAATTTTACAAATTTAAATAAGAATTTCTGAAAATTATGCTGCGTTGAAAGAATCAGATTTGGTTTTGATTTTTAGTTCAACTTGAAAGTAGTTCGTTTGAAATATAGTGCTCTACTGACTATAAGTTTTTCAACTTCTCTAAACAGAAAATTTTACAAATTTAGATTAATTGCCGCGTTGGTGTCTTAACTCTGTTTTTCGAAAACAAAGTTTTTTGATCTATTTCTAATACTTAATTGTAAACATCTGGATTTAATTAAAAGTTTAGAATTGTGTGAAGGTGTATTTATATCTATTAATAAATTCATAGGCTTAAAGTGTTTATTCAAAATTTACTGACAAACATTTTATGATGTATATAGCAGGAAAAATGCACTTTGAGTTAATCAACTAAACAACAAAAAATAATTCATCTGCCTAAAACAATTGAAATTCACACAGAAAAGTTTAACAAATCTACCCAAAGATTAGATTAATAATTCGTGCCCTCTGCGCTTTCTCGGCGATGTCAGATGCCATATGATTAGGCAATGACAGTAGAGACTTCTCATTGGCGAATAACTCGTCCAAACTGTTGCGTGTCACTTTTTAATTGGCCAGACATTTAACCGATTTAATAGAGATCTTAAGTGATATTAAATTTTGGAGATTGGGATCGGATTATTTACTAAATACAATTTTTTGGTTGATTTGGCATCATTTCTCCACACAAGATATTTTTGACAGAACAATATGTATATCGAGATGTATACCCTATAAACTGTTTGTGATGGATAAATCTCGGATATTGACCCTATATAAATTTTTAGTTATTCGTTTAACTGAAGGTAGTAGATCACTAGCCGATAAATTTTTGTCTAACTTGGGAATAATTGCCCATCAATCACTTAACCAATAATACACCACATCATTGGTCCAATGGTAAACCGTTGGTGGATCATTAAAAAAAAACTAATGTCATAATGAAGGATTTTTGTCTCAAAGTCGTTGGTCCAATCGAGGGTCCAATGTAGGTGGTCTCCATCTAACCATCAACTTTTAGATGTCACAGTAACTAGTTACTTAGTACTAAAATATGGATTTAAATAAAATCAAAAACTTATTTTTGAGCTTCAAAAACCATATCATCAATCAACAAAATATAAAAAAAAGTAGAGACGACGACGGGATTTGAACCGCTAATCTCCAGATTACCACCCCAATACTATTTAACCACGGGACCATTGCGGCTATAGGAAAATTTCCATTTTTTCGGTATATTAACGTTTTGACTGAAGATAGTCAGTAAGCCAATAATGTATGGTTCAGTATTGGAGAGACGTAGTTTTTTCTTCAATAGCCCAACAACAAATCCGGTCTATGTAAGGTAAAAATCCTTCCCTTCGATTCAACATATACATATATATATATATGGTTTTAGGCGGGTTAATTTTGAACTCTTTAAAACATTGTTTCTTGCACTAATAAATGAATAAATAGATACATCTATACTTTATATTGTTTTTTAGCTTAGCTTCGTTTTTAATATTTTCTTAAAATTCTTTTATTTAAATTACCCAAAAAAATACCTTAAAAAATTATTAACTATAAGACGCATTAATTAGTTCTTGTATAAATATATTTTATAATTAGTGTAGTCGAATAAAAATACTTACCCTACTATTTATTAATACCGCATTTATAAAAATCTATTTTCGGTGCAGGACTGTGTCATTATAGCGTACTAGACGAGTTAAACGGAAAACATATGTATTTCAGAAGTCGTTTAGTTTTTAAATGTTGCAGGAAACCGCCATATTCACCACGAATTTTTCCTGTATAATAAATATAAATTGCAACGAAAATAGAAGCCTTCAAGTTTAAAATAAATACTTATTTTTAAACATATTTATTTCGTCAACTAAAGACTAAATAAGATAAAGATATGAATTCTACTCTTATTTTAGGTATTTTACCTTAGATTAAAAAGAGACAAGATACCTGGTCCAACGAAATCTCCTTGGCAAATAATAACCACTGTTGGGGCCGGTGCACTATCCGGACACACGATTTTTCGAAAAAAAAAAATGTGCTTAAAATAGGCCTCCTAAATAGAGTTAAAAAAAAAAAAAAAATTTGCGGGTTATCCAATATTTTTTGAGAAAATAAATAAAAACATAAAAAAGAGCGCCCTAATCTCACTCTTTACTTAATTTTGGCTCCTTCTTCTTCTTTTTATGTGATCAAAACAATACCTGCCAATATCCATTCCCTGATATTTTTACAATGTTGCCACATTTCCAGAAAATAATGAAAATTAGGGAAAAGGAACAAAAATATTAACTTTTTGGCTCTACAAATTTATAAAAAAACAAATAATAACCAACCCTACCAACCAAAAACTAACCCTACCCAACCAACCCGGCTCAACCCAACCCAGAGCCTAACCTGATTTCTTTTGGCTTCCCTACAAATTTATAAAAAAACAAATAATAACCAACCCTACCAACCAAAAACTAACCCTACCTAACCAACCCGGCCCAACCCAACCCAGAGCCTAAACTGATTTCTTCCCCAAAAAAAAATCCTGCTGGTACCCGAGATTTGACATCCTCGCATTTCTGAAAATTAAAAAATAGTTTTTTTTTGTTCTTCCGCTCCTAAATAAATTTAAAAACCGCTAAGTTACCGTTTTCAAAAAGAATCGTCTTCAAAAAACGTCCCGTTTTAGTGTCCCGATAGTGCACCAGAGCCCCACTGTTGATTTACAAATAAAATCACAACAAAACAAAGGAGATAAATATCGATTATTTTTCTATCCTTTTAAACGATGTTACAAGGATAGGGACAGAGAATTCTGTCTCAACCACTTTAGGTCCTGATTGGCTTGTGGGTGGGGAAAGTCGGCAGGGCGCAGACGGTCGGATGATATTTTTATTGACATAAGCTTTTTCGTGTTATTTATTTTAAAAATTTTGGGATGTTTTAAGCAGTTTATAATTCGTTTTAAAACCACATTTTGTCAATAGTGTGTTTTTTACGAATAGTGTGTTTTTTAGGAAAATATTTCAGTGCATTTAAAGTGATATTTAGGAACAAATCGTCCAATGTTTTGAAAACAAAGGGAGAGCAAGTGAAATTAGTCAGTAGCGGTACGTGCCGGTAGGTACACAGAAAATAAAAAAAAGTTTATGAAATATACTTAAATTAGTAGATCCTTAGATTAAAATATCAACAAACACGTTTTTTTTTTGATGAAGTAGTTAATTCCCAATGAGTCAAATGAGATATTTTCTAACGTTTTTATAAGGTTTTTTTCGAGATTTCTTTTTATGAAGACGATAAAATAAAGCATACTTTTAATGAAGTAGTTAAATCGCAAATAAGATATTTTCGAAGGTTTTTTTATTATAAAGACTATAAAATAAAGGTAGGTAAAGTCCTTAAACCAACTTGCAAATAACAATAAAAGTGAATTCACATGTGTTCAGGTTTGTAAGAATACTGAATTCCTATCTCTTATCAGAATATTAAGGTTAATTTATACTGCCGCCGTTGCCATCTGCGCTCACCCTTCGAATTGATATTTAAATATTTTTATCTGTCCTAGATGTCCCTATATATCCTAAGCATTATTGACTTTATTGTGTACTAAAGAAGTCAGTATAAAAGTAAGTTTCTGCTAATGACCAGAAAAAAATAACAAAATTAACAAACACAATAACATATTTTTTTGCTAGTGGGTAATATTTTTTTTTCTCGATATTCCAGGTGCTATGAACTGTGTTTCTTTGTTTTAATTTTTGGCATAATTTTATGTTGAAAATTGAAATTGCTATAAATGATATACAAACTTTGTAATTAATTTGTTTTGTATAAAATTATACTACAAACATTTATTGTTAGGAAGCTTCCAAAGCTTCAATTGGCAGAATTATTTCTTGCATGTTTTTTAATTTATTTTGCGGATTTCATATTATAGTAAAATTTTAATTATTTAATCCATGTGTAAATTTATATTTAAATAGGTACGCCACTGGTGTGTTTACTATAAACAACAAGAAGGTAAACATTGTCCCATATAATAATATAACCAAAGTCTCCGTAAGTGTCAGGTATCTTGTCTCTTTTTAATCTAAGTGTTTTACTTATGATGATGGAAAAAATAACAGCCTCCATAACATCTCCAAATGCACTTTAGATCCAGTAACAAGTATACAATAGTACTTCATACTAGTACTACTTTTATAAATTTACTTACGGTAAAAAGTCCATATTTTGCCGGCATAAATAGAGAAATATTATTTTTATAATTTAAATTTATTTATTTTTTGAATTAATACTGTAATTTTAAAACGTTATCCGAATGGGGAATTAAAATAATTGTTTTTATAAAAGTCCATTAAAACAAAAGTCTCATCAATAGCCCTGCCTAATAACGGAACGAAAACACAACGAAATTTAAATTGAATTTAGAGCAAATTAAAAATTTTCATTAAATTTAAACAGGAAGAGGAGCCATGAATATCTTAACATACGAAATAGATAAAAAATGTATAAAAATGTCGTTTTTACAAAAATCCATTAAAACAATTTAACTGATCAATAGCCCTACCTAAGGCCCTGCCTAAAAACGAAACGGAAACACTACGAAATTTAAATTGAATTTAGAGCAAATTAAAAATTTTCATTAAATTTAAATAGGAAGAGAGGCCATGAATATCTTAACATACGAAATGGATAAAAAAAATTATATTTTTTCTGCTTAGTAAATAATCGCGTCGCATCACTGAAATAATATTCTTGTCCTTAGAGACCCTGTATACATGTAACACATATAAATAGGCTTACCTCGATTTTATCACAGAACAAAGGTTTAATTGAATCAAATAAATATTTATTTCTGTCAAGCAAGATTTATTTGAGTTAAAGAAATTTATATTCACCTAAATAAATATTTGTTTGGTTCAAATAAATATTTGTTTGGACCATGGGAAACAAATATTTATTTGGCTCAATTAAACTTTTTTTCTGTGTAGGTCCAAAAATTTGTATGTAAATATAGAAAAATCGTGAGGAAAATATTATTTAAAAAAATTACTTTATGTTTAAGGCGACAGCGGTGATAGTGACATCGAACATCAAGAATTAAACAAATTTAATTTTTAGGCGCTTAGGTATAAACAAGGACAGAAGGTGCCTCTCTCTCTAAACAATGCTAGAGTATATAGGACCGATATTTTCATCTTTTTGAATAAACTTGACTTTGAATGGGCTGTCGCGTCTTTATTTCATCAAAATATGTCATACACCTCCACTTGTCCCCATTGTACTGGGGTGCCAACATTGCAAATAAATTTGTTTCATAATTCTTAAGATATTCTGATTGATATCAACATGGCTGGCAATAAGAACCGGGCTTAATTCCGCCTATAATTGATTTTAAAAAAACTCTAAAAAATGTTATAAAACATTAATTGTGCAGCTCCATTTGTTTCTATAGAAAACTGGCAATTTGTCGTTTTAATAAAAGCCCGAAGAAAGAAAACAAGA
Source organism: Oxystoma pomonae (assembly GCA_963921995.1). Lineage (NCBI taxonomy): Eukaryota > Metazoa > Arthropoda > Insecta > Coleoptera > Brentidae > Oxystoma > Oxystoma pomonae. Next base: position 92,867,054 of record OY998166.1, on the reverse strand, counting down.
CTTCAAAATTAACGCAGTAAAGTTGGTAAAGTTCAGTTTACTAGCAAAGCTTGTTTGCAGCTAAATGAAGTGCATTTTCCATCGTTCATTCGGGCCTCGGCTTAAATCCAGGCGGCTTTGAGCCAATTTACTGCGACAATTTAATTAGTTCGGGCTCGAAATTATGGATAAAATGTTTGAAAGTTAATTGTTTGCGCCAGTGTACCTGTATCTCTCTACTTTGGGTCATGCTACGCTGACTGGCTGTTGCATCGCTTCAGCTTAAGAGTTTGGTTGGACCCATATACACCTCATTCCAAATTCTCGTGACCAATTTCAATAACGGCGACTGACAATAGAACAAGAAGCTAAACAGTGTCAAAAAACTGGTCCGCAGGAATTAGGAATGGATGGAGTAAAAGTTCAATAACTTTGAAAAACTTTGAAAAACAGAGAAGAAAATTCGTAATCGCAGTTCGCTTTGCCACTGTTTGGGCAAGGTCAAAGGCGAAAAATGTACTCCGCATGCACTAACAAAGCCATGCCAGATAATACAAAAAATATCAACGTTGCCCGACGTACCATGAAAAGTAAATTGAAGGAATCTTAAGTTATTTTAAATGTATTTCAGCTACAATATAATTTCCCTTTTAGAACTTTTTAGACGCATTGGGGTCGTTTAAAAGTAAGATTTATTCAATTTGATAAAAAACTAGTAGAAAAATGCACAAAAATAACATAAACATTTTTTACTTTGGGAATTTTTGCACAACTCACCATGCATCGTCGAAAAGTTTGCATTTTTGGCGAGGTGTGGTTACGCCATTTTGTTTATGTTATTGAGGGGCTTTCGTGTTATTCTCTGTGATAAGTAGTCTGTGAGTCATTTAATATTTTAGACCTCCCCTCCTAAAATAATCTACGCATTAATTGTCCCTTAACCTCCAAAATGTCTCACAAGAGCATTTGTATGCCCAACTTTTATGCAAAAATTTGAAAAATAAAGACCAACCTAGCAAGTGAGTTCTCTTTGGAGAAAGTCATAGATTGACCTAAGCTCTATAATTATTATATCCAGGTGCACCAATTAAGCCTCGAAAATGCTGGTTTTTGTTTTCTAATTTACAGGAAACACTTTTTTTTTACGGTAGTGTCCACTCTATCACTAAATTTTCCAAAAGCAAACAAAAATATTACACATAACATAAATTTTCGCTGTCAAGGCTCTAACTCTTGACCAGTGCGTCTATTCTTGAATCGAGAGAAAATTTGCTCTCAGGGAGTCAAATTCTCTCGCTACTATGCATCTCATTGGTCCAATCTTCGGTTTAAATCGATTTCTATCACTTGCCCGATATTCCTCGAAAGTAATTCTTTTAGTCAAGACCAATACAATTACTTTCGATCAATATCGGGCAAAAGTGAGAGAAACCGATTTAAACCGAAGGATTGGACAAAATGAGCAAATTTTCTCTCAATTCAAGAATAACCCCACTGGGAACGACATAGATTTATGTCGAATGATCCCATGTCGAATGCAGGTCGTATTCTTGAGTTGTGATCGCTCATTCCATTCTATCAAAAATTGGGTGTTCGCGCTCCCCGACTCCAAAGCCAGGGATCGGTCCCATTTCTCATGAAGCATGCGCGTAAAATGTATATTTTTCAATTTAAAATTTTAAAGAGGTTTCATGGAAAAGCACCTTTTTTTCGAGGGATGGGATCATTCCCATGGATTGATCCCTTCTCTTGAGGGATCGCTCCTTCTCTTGAGATTCAAGAATTAGGCCCCAGATGGTTGCCAGTTGCTTTCACTACTGACGCAATCGACGCGCCTGCCCGGTAAGCTCTTCACTTCTGGATTATTTTCAGTCTTACTTGATTGTGAGAGTTATTATTATCGGTACGCATTTTTCTCGAGAAAGACAAGGGCAGAACCGTTATACTCCCTCATAGCAATATGGTTGGACGTAAAGCTATGGTTTTATTTTTACACAGGACAACCTTATCGCAGCGGTACAATAGCTCCAAGTTGAAACACTTCAACCGGTTAGTTTTTGTGCATTTTCTAACCTCAAACTAGAACACAGTTCTGCGTTGGTGTTTGTATGTTGTTGTTGTTCTCCCTGGCTTACTTTGGAATACTTTCGTCATTTGCTAGTTCTTTGTGGAACCGGCTATCCAACTTTTATGGTGCAGTAGCGGCTGACGATGTATAAATTCCAAAATAGACCACAGACAAAGACACCTCCATTAACCTAGCGATCCCACCTCAAGAATATCAAAATTATGTACTAATTTCGTCCTCAATCAGAAAATTTTGTGCTCCTCTGGTTTCTGTGAAAATCGAAAAACAAAATGGGGTAGCTAGGTTATTATTAACTTAGCAACCCTACCAGGAAATATGACGCCAAACTAAAAATTTTTTATTTTAAAATTATGTGCGAATTATGTGCTCCACGAATATATGAGAAAAAAATCGAATTTTTCATTTTAAATTATGTTAAAAAAAACGGGTGGAGTAGCTAGGTTAATATTAACTTGGCGACCCCACATGTCTAGGTATCGCGTAATTTAAAAATTTCAAAAACCAGTATTATCTGCATATTATGTGCTAATTTCGTCCATGATCAGAAAATTTTGTACTGATCTGGTTTCCGAGAAAATCGAAAAAGAAAGTGGGTTAGGTCGTTTAATATTAATTAATTTTTTTAAAAAAAAAACTTCATTTAAAATGAAGAATTCTATTTTTTCTTATAAGTACTTATATTCGTGGAGCACGTAGTTAGCACATATACGTATTTATACTTTTTAAAATTTTAGAACCGTATTTTAGGGTGGGGTCGTAAGTTAATATTAAGCTCGATATTAAGCTAAACTAACTAAAAAAGCTATTTACATATAACTAAAAACACACACACACACTAAAACACATATTCATGGAGCACATAATTTTGTAATAATATATTTTTACTTTGGAATCGTACTTCAGATTGTGAATGCTAGGTTATTACAAATTATGTAACGTAATATCATTTTTATTTATTTTCTCAGAAACCAGACAAGAACAAAATTTTCTGATCATAGACTAAATTAGCACATAATTTGCAGATAATACCGGTTTTTGACATTTTTAAATTCTGTTAATACTAATCTAGCTACCCCACCCTGTTTTTTTTTAAAAACATAATTTAAAATGAAAAATTCGATAATTAGCACATGATTTTAAAACCAAAAATTTTTAGTCTGGCGCCATATTTCCTGGTGATGTTGCTAAGTTAATATTAATCTAGATACTCCATTTTCTTTTTCAATTTTCTCAGAAACCAGAGGAGCACAAAATTTTTTGATTGGGGACGAAATTAGCACATAATTAGCATATAATTATGGCATAACTAAATTTTGATTTTCTTGGGGTGGGGTCGCTAGGGTAATGGAGGTGAAAAAGACGCTATCGGGTAGTCATTGAAACTCCATTAGTGAACAATACCATCATTTTTTAACTCAAGATAGCGGACAAACTTATAATATTCTGTATGTAGACTTATTCCTAACAACAACGAGCGTGCAACGTTGCAATGTAGGCAAAACAATATGAAATCCCCTTCCTTTGTTAATGCAAATAGATGTTAGAAACTTTTTGAAGGTTACCATATCGCTTATTTATGCTTTACAATATCGGTTGATTACGAAAACTAAAATTTTATTTTTGACACGGTTTTTTTTTTTTGACACACGTTAAGAAGCGGCGCTTTATTAAAATTTTTAAATTAAGAAAATATTAATATCAAATATGAATTTGGTGGAAATGAATATGTGTCGAAAAGGAGGAAGGGAAGACATTTTATAGGAAATTTTAAATGGGGGGGGGGAAGATGGGTGAAAGAGCGATGCTGTTCAACATCAACGCCCGCCTCAAAATAAAATTAACAATTACAAGAAAATAATATGACCAAAACCTTGACACGCCGCCAAATGTTGAAATAGTTCTTAGGTCATGTTTTTAACATATAACTTGCATTTTCTGAAAAAAAGCCTGTCAGTTTTCGGAATCCGGACCTCATAACATCCGGGACCCTTCCGGCGTTCGCCAATCCAAACCCGCTCACGAATGGTAGCTCTTTAGCAGCAACAAAATTTGGAGTCACAAGAAAAATTGCATCCCACCAACGCGCCCCCGCCAATAACGGTGACGTCTCCTTGGGTAATACCGCTTTCTACATTCCGTGGAGAAATTGGAGGTAGTACTTTTCCTTTTTATAGACAAAGAGCAGCAGCATTTGGAAACCAAAGTGTCCCTTTCAATAATGTTACACCAGTAATATACCTGTTTTTCGCCATGCGCCGCAAGGGCATCCGTTTTAAGTATCCTGTGTGCAAGAAATAATCTAACAACAGGTACCGCAATTTGCACAACCTCCAGCTGAAGTACTCTAAAATGAAAACCAACATCAACAGGGGCCATAATTTGTACCTTTTTCAGACGAAAGAAAAACAAAACTCAAGGCAAGCATTAGACAGTTTAGATTTAAGTTCTTGTAGAACTAAAAACCGAGCTAAAAAGCAAGTAAAACCCTCGGTAAAACCCGACGCAAACCATCGATAATAAAAATCTGCCTTTGATTAAATCAACCCCCCCCCCAGCTCTGTTATATTTCCTTCGGCGCAGTCTCAACTTAACGAAAAATCATGACACATGAAAAACCGGATCATATGAGTACACGTCTTGATCTAATGAAAATAATACGTTCCCGATCGCATGACCCGAAGCCGGGAAACAGCGTCGAATCTAGTGACTTTTGCGAAATACAGATGTTCGTGGACTGATTTTTAAACCTCCATTAACCTAGCGACCCCACCTAAAGAAAATCAAAATTTAGTCACACCATAATTATGTGCTAATTTTGTCCCCAATCAAAAAATTTTGTGCTCCTTTGGTTTCTGAGATAATCGAAAAAGAAAATGGGGTAGCTAGGTTAATATTAACTTAACAACCCCACCAGGAAAAATGGAGCCAAACTAAAAATTTTTGGTTTTAAAATGATGTGCTAATTATGTGCTCGACGAATATATAAGAAAAAAATCAAATTTTTCATTTTAAATTATGTTTAAAAAAAAAGGTGGGGTGGCTAGGTTAATATTAACTTAGCGACCCCACATGTTTATGTATCACGGAATTTAAAAATTTAAAAAACCAGCATTATCTGCATATTATGTGCTAATTTCGTCCATAATCAGAAAATTTTGTGCTCGTCTGGTTTCCGAGAAAATCGAAAAAGAAAGTGGGTTAATTAGCTAGTTTAATATTAACCTAGGAACCCCACCAGGAAATATGGCGCCAAGCTAAACATTATTGGTTTTAAAATTATATCATAATACATGCACATATTCATGGAGCACATAATTTTGTAATAATATATTTTTACCTTGGAATCGTACTTCAGATTGCGAATGCAGGCAAGTACAAAATTTTCTGATCATGGATGAAATTAGCACATAATTTGCAGATAATACTGGTTTTTGAAATTTTAAAATTTTTTTGCTCCATTTTTCCTGGTGGAGTTGCTAAGTTAATATTAACCTAGCTACCCCATTTTCTTTTTCGATTATCTCAGAAACTAAAGGAGCACAAAATTTTTTGATTGGGCACGAAATTAGTACATAATTAGCACATAATTATGGCATAACTAAATTTTGATTTTTTTGGGGTGGGGTCGCTAGGTTAATGGAGGTGATTTACAACCGTAGGAGGTGATAGATCCCATCGCACGAGAGAAAGACCGAATCGTATGACTTTCAAAAATAAACGTCCAGGAGAATAATAGCTACCTTGAAAATGGTGACACCTTAAGGCGCATTTACACAGACAAACTTTCCTTTGATGTTGAAATGCCGACAAACATTTACACGAGCCTCTTGAGCAAAATGTTCAAAGAAATGTTCGAGCAAAATCGCGTACAAAAAAACACACGTAAATTTTGGAGAGAATGTTGACCAAAATTTGTTTGAAGAAATGTTGGTAATAAAAATTTCTTAGAAATTTAAATTTTATAGTTTTATGGGAATTCATTGAACTTAACTGAAAATAGAAAGACTAAGTTTTAAAACAAGGTGCTTTCCGACGGAAAAACGATTTGACGTCGAAATTCACGTTTTACCTCATAAGCAACTTCGATTGATCTGATTTTTATAGGGGATATGCCAGTATACTTGTAACTTTTTTGGGGTTGTAAAGAAAACGAGAATCAAAAAATAAATAAAAATTGGCACTTATTTATTGCTGTTGCTGGGTTAGGAGAAGGTAAAAACCGTAGACTAGTGAGAGGGGGTTTTGGTCAAATGAACATTGACACACAAAATTACAGCAGTGTTTGACAGCGCTGCGTTCCGACTGTCTAAACCTCCCTATCCCCCCCCCCCCCCAGGGAACAACTATCTATTCTCCAGAACAGTTCTCTAAAAATATCCACCTGCATTTTAAAAAGTAATTACTTCGAAGACATTTCCGTTTTCTTTTGGTAATGAAAGAAAACCAAAAAAGTTAGAGAAAAGAATTAAATGTTATTACCTCCATCATTAACTATTTTAACATTGCATATGACAAAACTGATAATAATGTAATAATAATGTTTCGCTTGCCGTCGCCTTTTTTTCACAAAAGTTTAAAATAAAAGTTGGTGTTCCATTTTTGTAAAGAATTGAGATCATTGATCACTGATGTAAAATTATATTTATTCTCATCTTTAAAAATATGTTTCCAAAATAGATAGCAATAACTTGCTCAAAAATTTACCCGAACAAAATGTTCAAAGAAAAGCTCACAAAAATGTTCGCGCAAAAAATTTCAGATCTTTTGCACGAGCTTTTATTTGAGCATGTTCGTCTGTGTAATTGCGCCTTTATATAGCGTTTGTTAAAAGTTGGATGCCCACTTCTCAAAAATTGTTCTATTGCCTTCTGATAACAATTTCTCGCTACGCCATTGCATACCTAAAATTTTAAAATTAAGATGGATAATAAATTATATCATTTCATGTGGTTGCATTCTTGTAAGTCAACCGTCAGCCGTTTTCCACGAAGTCTACAAGAATATAATGCTGAATCATTTTGTAAAATGATGGATCGCATTTATTTTTCTACAGCAAACAAGCATATTTGTATTAAAAATTTCGTAATACTCTCTGTTTAGTTAGAAATCAAAATAAAAACTTATCCTTTATCCTCGGAGCCCTTACAGGTAAAGACGAATAAAGAACTATTGCCATGTTGCCAAATCATTAAGTTTTAACAAAAAGGCTTATGAAAAAAGAGAGCGCTGCTGGAGTGAGTTGAATAGATGCTTAGTTTAAAATACGGAAATGGAGCTTATGAAATCGTCACCTTAGAATTACAAGGTTCTATCTACCTGCCTTGCAACTTTTCGCAATTGCATTTTTAAAAAATCGTGCTCCAAATATTTTAAACTAATAATTTAATTTGACTTAATTTCGAAGATTTTAAATAAGTTGGTCTGATCTATTTTTTTTTACAGGAAACTGTCAATGTTTGACACGGAAAATTGGGATAGAACTCTGTAATTCTCAAAATAATTTTTATATTAAGAAACTGGTATATTGAACTTTGGTACATTTAAAAGTTTTAACTTCTCGTTAACCGAGTTAAATTTGGTAAACTTATGTAATTCCAGTCACATTATAATATTACAATAAAAACTGCGTTGGTGGGGGGTAGTTAAGAAGGTGAGTGGGGGTTAATTTATTTAAAAATTTTAAAAATCATAACTTTTAAATCATAGCTGCTACGGATATGCAGTATTTATGAATATGCAGTTTTTAGATTTGAGTTTTACTAAATATGTCCTTATAATGGATAAAAAAGCTATGATGATGGGTGTGGGGTGATTGAAGGGGTGAGAGGAGTTGATATATTTGAAAATTCGTAACTTTTGAACCAAAGCTACAGTTTTTAGATTTACATTTACTCAGTATTTCCCAAACAAAAAAAAAATAGATTAAGAAGCAGAAAGTAATTAATTAAATAAATTTTTTTTTTTAATAAAGCTCTCCGTTTTTAAAACGGTTTAAAAAGTGTAAAATAATTTGGGTTCGTGGAGATTAACAATAAAAAAAAACTTGAGTCCCATGCAATAAATAATCGTAAGAACATAATTTAATTTAACTCTTTTTGTATAAAATTGGTTTTCAAACAAAATAATTTTATTGGCATTGACTTAAGAAAATTAATTGAATGAATACAAGTTTAGTAAAAAAAAAAAAATTCTTAGGGATTTTAAATGCACTAGTTTGCAAAAAAGAATACTTACTTAAAGTTACGGTTCCTATGATTCGGCGAACGCATGCGGCTGACGGACTGCGTCTGACTCATACGGTTGAATATAGGCACGAAACGCAGACGGGCCAAAGGAAACGATTACTTGCGTCAGACGCCCGATGCGTCCGCCGCATCACAGAAAACGTACCTTAAAAGGGGGGGGGGCATTTTTATTTAAAAACGGCAAAAAGATAATTTAAAAGTCAGGACTGGCAGAGGAAAAAAGTATAATCAAAATCGCGACTAAAAATATTTTGGTCGATAGAACTTTGTAATTCTAAAATAATTTAAAATCATCCACTTGCAACTTTGTAATTTTCTTAATAAATCTGAAACTACCCACCGGTTTTTTTCTATTTATTTTTTGTTTGATAAAGCTTATAATTATACATTCATTTTTGCAAAAAAGTTAAAATGTCAAAATATTGTAGATAGAACCTTGTAATTCTGATGTGACGAAATGTGACTTGCTCATTTTAGGTTGATATCGTACCTGCGTCACGTAATGCCTGGACGACGAGCAATTTTTTTCTAGCAAATTAGCCGGTGTTGGCTAATGGCGTATTCCATTGAGAAAATGGTGCTTCACCAGAGTAAAACTACCTCGGTTTTTCGGTTCCATTGATTTGCACCTTTTTGGTTTTCATTTCGCACTGAAGTACTTATGAGCTCGTGCTGCATTTGTGCAGCTTAACAATTAAAATGTTGTTACAATAGTGATCGTGCATCTCAAACATTTTTTTCTGCTCCTTCATCGTGTAATTTTGCTTCAAACTTAAGACCCTTGAAAAAACCTCACCGTAAGTACTCTAGCGCAGGTTTATAACCTGTTATATTTGTTTATCACTTTTTTTTTGTTTTTGAAAAACTGCTTTGAATTTTATTTCATATATATAAATAATCTGTAACATTAAAACGCAGTGCCTGACTGTTCAAATAACTTGGAGACGCGTCCGGAAAAAGTAACTTGTTGATTTTAACTTTGAGGAACCCGCCTTTCGAACTACTTTCGTAATTTTACAATTTTCTTACATATTAACATTTAAATTTTACATATTAATTTTACAATATTACATTGTAATTTTCCGATTTCTAGCAAAATTTAAAATGGAAAATGCAATATTGCAATGTACCATGGTAGAAGTCCAGTGTTTATTCAGTAAAACGGCTGTAACACGCCGGAACACACCGGAGGCGGCCATTTTGCAGTCGTTTGTTCACAGTGGCACAGTGGTTCGTTTGAAGAGCATTCCGCAAGTATAAAATGGTAAATGTGTTGTGTATATGTGTAGTGAATAGTAGTTTTAACAACTAGTGGCTAAAATAGTGCTTTTTTTTACAAGCTTTAGTTTAAATATCGAGCGCAGCGAGGTAATTAAAAACGCGAGTAAAAAAAGCGCAGTTTAGCCGCGAGTTGTTAACACTATTTTTTTAAATATCTTTATAAAAAAATCAAAAAAAAATTTGGTTGTAATTTTTCAAAACTTATTTGTAAAATTACAATGTAGTTCTACGAAAAATTTGAAAAATGTATTGTAATTTTACAAAACGGTTTGTTCTTTTTACAGTGCATAGACGCCCAAACTCCAGAGCATGATGGCCGAATTAACAGTTTTTCAAGAGCTTCTTTAAACGCGTTTTTCTCCGCTTATAGTTACTTTTTTCAAAAAAAAGAAAAGATAAGGGTCGCATAATTTTTTAAGTATTTTTCTTAATATGAGACAACTGAAAAATAAGCAAGAACTTCATTTCGGTAGTTAAACCCGATAAGTAATTAATTAAAGTTTTATTCATATATATAGTTAGCGCAATATTACAATTATTATTAGATTATTGCGACGTTGCATTCACACTGATGCACTAGGGCAGTCTTTGACAGTTCTAAACCAGTGTCAGTGCACAACGGGTGGCCCACTTAATTTACTCATGAAATACGCTATAAACGTCGGAAAACCTGGGATGCGTTCATAGAGTCATTAGACACTTACAGTGGGATTTACTAAGATCTAAAATAGTACCCCCCACAGGTCTAAATATTTACAGCCGTGGGGGGTACTAAATTTTAAAATCCATTTTAAAAAAACACTTACCCATACAGAAAAGATACAAAGTTATTGATTATTTTGTATTTTTATTGCAAAATACCGCAGAAAAACTGCTTTTTTTTCAAAATATTCCATATTTTAGGAGAAAATGCCATAAAACTATTTTTTTTTTGACAGGTTTTAAAATGGCAAATGGTGAATACGCCAAAAATTTGGCACATAATAGCTTCATCATCTGTGTTTGAGGTTATAAACTTGATGATTTTTTAGACCGCCTCTGGGGGGTGGTTTAAATTTATAGGCCCAAGAAAGGATTGTTTTGTGGCAATTGGTAATAAGTTCCTTTATAATTTCCCTAAGCGACCATTTTTACAAGAATTAATTTACCTTATTCAATATTAATAATAAGTTGTTTATTAATCAATAAAACACCTCCAATTTTGTTCAGAAACACGCCATATTTTGAACCCGTTTTCAGCACAAAGAATATATTTATAAGGGCAGTACGAGGCAAAACAAACATAAGCGAAGGTCACTGATTATGCACGAAAACTGTCTCCAATGAAAAAAATCCAAAACAACTGTACCTATTCATTTATTTACAAACAGAACTGAAATTAAAACATTGAGTTTATCTAAAAGCTTAATCATCAAACAAAGCTTTCCACTGAAAGATCGCACTCAAAGGTCTCAACTCTGCAGCACCGAACAGTTTGTTGAGCCGACATGACTCCTTTGTGAACGCATCAGTTGGATTCAGGTCTGTTTTTAGCCGCATTTTTTTTCATGACCTACTTTGATGAAATATTTTTATTTGTGGTTTGCGATTGCGATGGGTTTGTGTTTGTAAAGTTTTTTCATACTTTTGATAGATTAAAAACCCCTTTTAAATAAATACAAAAAAATCAATAAACAAGGGTAAGTTTTGATAAGACTAACATATAACGTCAATTTTAATTTGCTCAACAGAGTGTTTACCATTTAGATCCCCCTCTAATCCAACAAAAGATTATGTTAAGATGATTCTTCACTAAAAAAAACAATTACAATTATTCTTATAAATCAAACTATGTCCAAAACTCAAGGAAGTTGGTATAAAATGCTTAAAACCAACCATTTCACTTAAACTTAGGACCTGTCTAAAATAGGCTAAATCCTTTTACTAAATCCCACTGTTAAAGTTCGAAATAAAGCCAAAATACACTATATTTTTGACTTGTGTGCAAAAATGTGGTGTGTTCTGGCTTTGTTTCGAACGCGTTAGATAGGTATAATACCGATATCGATGCGTTGAAATATTTACTTTAAGTGTCTATCGGTTGAAGATTCAATAATTTTGGGGGTGCAATAAAGTAAAAAATATTCTCTTACTCTTATGCTAGAATCTGTCAATCGCATTGTTTTATTTTATCAGTAAGAAAACGAATGCTCAAAGTGATTAAAATTATAGAGGGTTAACGGTTGAAGTCGATCTGACAACATTGAACTAAGTGTGATGCACCTGGGCAGCATGCAGGCAACATTTCGGCCAAGGAACTACAAAGGCCAAGAAGGCAGGTATAAGAAATTTACAAAGAGTCGCTTTTATTAAAGATTTACGGCTTATTATGTTTAAAAACCCTTGTTTCGTTATGGGGGATATAAAATCCTTAAGTGGAGCGGTATTGTTGTTCTTCTTTCACTAATTTTATTGTTATTTAATTTGCCCAAATGTGTGAACAAACAGCCCAATTAGCAACAAAAACTAAATAAATAATTGCCATGCATTTAATAAAAACTGCATTTCATTCTCGATTTCATTTAAACGCACGTATTTCTCCGACCAGTCCTGAATTAGAGAGGCAGCGAGGGGTGGGGATGCATTCATTCTCTTAACATATATAATTTTGTTACGTCCGGAAACTCAATTTTTTTTATAGCTGCACTTTTTTTACTTTAGATGATTTAGCGAACGAATTAACATGTTCGATTGATAAAACGAACGCAGCCATTGCGTCTATATGTTGTCACCCCCTAACAAGAGATAAATTATAATGATCACATGATGACGATCTGAGATAGGATTCGTCGATATTATTATATATTTCAAAAATTAGGAATAAATTGTGAAATTCAGTCTGGTTAAGACTTTCATTCGTTTTTGATACGATCGGCGTTTTTACGACAGCTAGATTCCGATACGATTCCAAAAAAAGACGTATTCAACTCAAGTATTATCTGGACCCCTTCCTGTAGAGTTCTATGATGAACTCTACGGAATATGCCATTTCCAGTTCTGGCAAGCTTCTTCATCCGTATTGCTGGAACTTACGATCCGTTTAGCTAGAGATTTCAATGTCGATCATGTAGATATTCCTAGGGCTGATTACGGACCAAAACCGAAATCTATAGCAGTGACATACAGAGCGCTTCAGGCTACTGCGAACATAGGCCGGAAGAAGTCCAATTTGCCAGGTTACGTACACGCAGGGTCACCGCACACCTATCAGTGGAGCAACCAACACTCAGGCTTGCGATCACCGTTCGCGGCTTGCATTTAGTACGCCTCTAACCACGTTGCAATGTGAAGTGTAGTCCATGAAACCGGAATTTGGTCAATAAATACGCAAATTTTGATAACGTGATTTTCTTGTTTTTTTGTCACTGATAAATTGAGAGCGTTTTATTTTCAACTGCTCAGATTTATCCCTAACATCGTGTTACAATAAAAATAATAAGGAGAAGCGAAATAAAAGCAAGTTCTCAAAATAAAATAATACATTCTAAAAACCAAAAAGATTCTCCCAGTCAAAAAAAAAAAAAAATATAGAGCAAATGTTCGAATAGTCCTCCTTTTTATTTATTATAAAAACTCCTTCTAACGTTTCCAAGCATGTTAGGGGTAACAGTTTGAAAAGCTTCTTCAATTTTAATCCGAAGTTCTTCCAAATTATTAGCCCTTTCATGCCCGTAAACTTTATTTTTGATATAACTCCACAGATATAAGTCATTAGGAGCAAGATCGGGAAATACATTATCAAGAAATTCTCTAACAAGGCCAATATTGAGAGCGGGACAACCATCTTGTTGAAACCATGTTTCACCAAATCTCACACCTAACAACTGCCTGGCAGTTGGAATAATATGCTGTTGCAGTAGATCCAAGTATCTAGGACCGTTCAAATTGCCGTCAATAAAAAATGGCCCAATTACGTGTTCCCCTACAATACCCCCCCCCCCAAACATTTAGTTTTTGGGGATACTGTGTTCTTACGTCAAAATACAAATGCAAATTTTCCCTCGACCAATATCGTACGTGTGTTGGGTTATAACGATTTAATAATGAAAAAGTGCTTTTATCTGTGAAAAGAATAGATCTCAGAAAGTTTTCATCACGACTAGCCCTTTCCATCATTGTTTCCCAAACTTCCATACGACGATAGTTGTCCTCCGGAAAAATTTAATTCGTTTTTGACGCATTGTCAGAATGATAACCATTCTTTTTGAGAACACGTAAGACAGTGACTGAAGACGTATCAACTGCTTCGGCAATTTGGTGGCTAGTTAACTTTCGATTTTCCTCCACTGCAGCGCAAATCATCACATCTTGTACTTCTTGCTTGTCATTCAAAACATTGGCTTTTTTATGGTTTCTTGGCGCTACACAACCAAACTTTTCAAAATTCTGCACAAACCTATGAATCGTTGATATACTAGGTTTTGGACGATTTGCAAAATTCTCCAAAAAAGTTCTTGAATAAGTCTTAATGGTCTGCCTTGATAGTACCATTTGACTATCTGCACTTTTTCGGCAACTTCGTAGACATCCATTTTTAGTTTTAAAAATGTATTATTTCACTTAAGAACTTACCAATCTTCTCGATCAAGGCAGAAATAAAACAAAATAAATTTCCAAAAGATAACACTGCAGCGTGCTTCGAATCCACCTCGGTCGCACGGCACGGAGAGTAAATTGGACTTGATTCCCCCTATGTTCGCAGTAACCTGAAGCTCATTGTATGTGTTAAAATTAGAGTTGCTCTTGGTTGCAGTGATGATCTATCCTCGGATATAACATAGTGACCGGAAGTCATTTTTGAACTCGAGTGTTGCAAGCAGCTTATAGAGAGGTTAGGTTTTGTGATTATCGAATGTTATTGAAAATTAAAATTGAAATTGTTTTGGTACGCCCATCAACAAATTGCTTGCTTTCTAAATTATTGTATATCCACCTTTACTCAGTTTCATTGTGGAGAGAGACAAGACGGCCAATCTTAAAAGAGCGAACTGTCAATAAAACTATCTTAAAGCAGGATTAGCACTCAAGCCGAGTTTAAAACCAATAAGAATTTTAAGGCCGGTGCTTTTAACTTTATCTTCGTGCAATTAACTTCTGCAATCAAAATGTACTTATATTGGTCTAGTTTGGCCTAAGGTGATTATTTCAAAGCACTGATAAGGTTCTAGCTAAGCAAGTTGATGTATGTGTTAAATTAAAACGAAGACTGAAATTTAAAGACCTAAGGACCCTAATTTGGAGCAAAAAAAATCTAAATCAGTAGAAATATGGAGTTGCTTAATAAAAGAAAAAAGTCGATACTTTTTTTAGTAGATTTACCATGATGCCTTGGTTACCTTTCTCACGGTCTTGTACTTTTCACCATGCCAATTAAATTTTAGATCGCGGTTACCTAATTGATTTCTTTCGAGATTTATCCTTTCATTTATTGCTCTTCATACAATGGTTATTGCTTTTCCTTGTGAATTATTGGCATCCGCCGGGTAAAATGCCGGCATAGCCTGGAAATGCACTCTAACAACTTCCTTTATTAAAACTTTCCATTGACTCCCTCTCCATTCTCGTCCATTCTTTGCAAATTGATAAATTCTGCATATTAAAAGCTATAAATTATCATACATTAGAGCACTGCTATCTGAGCTCTATATATAAGCAATATTGCATTACAATAACTGTTGCAATAAGGGATGCGATTTATTTCGAACAGGGTGAGGGGTCTACTCAGCTGGCGGCATCGCCAAATTAGAATAATAGGCCGGAATTTTATATCAAAATTGAACAAGCCAGGTCTGCAAGAGTTGTTAAATTAAATTACTGTCAAAAGTTTGCAATTTGGGCTTAATTTAAATGTTGGAAAAACAAAACACGTCGATGCGGTGGGTTGCCAACTTAATGAGAACCAGGACAACATACAAGAAGTATCATTTATAGTCGCGATTTGAATACCACTCTGCGAATTGTTGTTTTTAGTATCATGGACACTGACTAGAATATCTTGGTTGGGCAGAGTAAGTAATGGGTGGATGGTCTGTTCAAAATAAATAAAGATCTCGAAGTTTTGCTCTTGAATATTTCGGCTACTAATTTATGAAATTGATAATAAGAGGTTAAATTGAAGGCAGAAGATTGACTCTATTCAAGATAATATGCAGGGAACTATATTTTATTATTATTATTATCGCGTTCGTTTTTTCCAAATCCAGTCACCTAAAAATACTATTGAGCCAACCAACCAATGCCAACTGTTTTTTTTACTCATTTGTAAAAGTTGCGTTGTTTCCTCCAGTATATAGTTGCATTTTCTGCCACAGCATTCCGTGATCCACATATTCAAATGCCTTTGAAAAATCACAGAACACTGCGGCACATTTATCTCCGGAATTTAGCTTCAATAAAGATCTTTCTGGGCATCATTGAGCTCAATATTTTAGATAAAGTTGGAAGAAGAGATATTGGTCGATAGTTCATTATGTGAAAAAAGCTTGGATATAAACGGAAAGCGAGCAAGAACAAAGTTGTCGATTTATAGAAAATACTATAGCGTCTAGTGCTTCAGTAGGTAGAAGTAAAAGGGTCACACCATCAGAGTCTGCTGGAACTCCACTCCACTCCTCTCCTCCACTCCACATCTGATTTCGAAACTACGCAAAAATATATAGAGCAATACTTGTTTTGCCAACAAAATTACTCGAATTCTTTTCAGGTAAAATATTCTTGCTCGGGCCTAATACCATGCAGGCTGCGTCATCCAATAATTTTGGCCAATATTTCTACCCTTAACGTTTCTACACTGGAGGGGTGGGAAACACGCATTATTATATTATTTTTTCGGCATAGACGGGGAGGGTCCGACACGTAATTGTATTTTGGAAGGGCGAAGGTAATTAGTTTTTAAAATTGCCTCGATCGATCTCTTTGGAAAAAGGGACAGCCTAATTTGATGCTTAATTGTTTTTACAACTAAAATTCATTCTGGCTCCGATCGGATCGCTTTAATTGGATACTGTTTTAAAGAAAATATGTTGGACGTCATTTTCCGAAGGTATTAGGATTAGAGATTAGTAACACAATTTTGTGCACAATGTACAAGGTGTTATTTTATTCGTTCGAGCGACAACTGCTGCTCTGGAATTGTGGTGTAGAGGATAATTCACCAAATTTTTCACTTCCTGTCACATAATTTTCATATTTTTTTTTAAAACTTTTTAGTGACGACTGTCACTTCAAATGGAAAATTTTGATATTAACTTTTCCATTTTAAACACTACGTTCTCTATATACATTACATATTTTAGGAATTAGGAAAAAGGGTAATTTCAAATTTTGTAAAACTTTTTTAAAGCTTTAATAATAAGGTAAGGGAGGTAAGGGAGGGAAATTGTGAATCACCCTGTACACTCCCTTACTCTTTTTGTGTATAACATTTTTCCAGCGGCTTACCTTCGATTAATTAAAAAGGAATATAACGTCACTATTTCGCCGTTCATTATTTTGGTCTCTTAGGTGCGTTTGTTTTCATGTTTAATTTTTAGAATCGTTCTTACCATATCATGTCCCTAGATCGTGTCTTCGTGTCTTGTTGTTTGGCTGTAGTTCTCAAATCTTGGACAGTTAATTAACGTATATTCTGCGTCATCTATTCTTTGACAGTACCGACATATGTCGTCCGTTTTCCCTATTCGCTTTGTGTATGCCTTAAAAGATCCATGTCCCGTTAGAGCTTCTGTCATATAGTAATCCATTTTTTTGTGTTTGCAGTTTATCCATGTTTTAATGTTGGGAATAAATTTCGGTCCCATCTTGCTTGCCAGGATTCCAGTGTTTTCTCTTTTGCAGTTTCTTTGTTTTCTTCACTGTGGCTAGGTCTATGGGCGGGATTCCTGTTATAACCTGAATAGCTTCCAGGCTCTCCAACCTCTTGCTCGTACTGGGCCCGTTGATATTGGGCATAAGTCTTTGTCGTTCAGAGAGTCTTTTAGTTGCGTTTTTAGTGGTTTCTTCTATTTTTTTTTTCTAATTTTTTATATGTTACCTTCCATTAGATAACGATAATACACTGTAAAATAAATAATTAGGACTTTAATTTGCAATAGATCTAAGGTAAGTATATGTGAGTAATTTGTAATCTTTTTTCCAAAGTAAAATGTTGCGCTGCTTAATTGGTTCGCCCAATAAGGAGATACATATAAAAATATATACGACATTAAAAACAATAATTATAATAAATTCGAAATACTCAACGTCCATAAACATATAGTTAAAAATATTTGGAATGCATATTTCGTCGCAAATGTTGTGTTTTACGGGACACGAGTAAAACGACACCACGATATTTAAAATCCACCGAAAACTGGAATATCTTTGTAAGATACACCGTATTTCGTTCCGCTCATTGAGTTAGAAAGGCTCTGGTTTGCCTTGTTACCCTACAGGAATGCAAAGAACCATAAAACGTACTTTACTCTTGTTACGTCAATCGCAATATTATTTACGCAAAGTGACTGAAAAATAGCGAGTTTAAGAAAACAATCAAACGTATTTTACATGCACGTAACGAGTTCGTGATATCAAAAGGGCACTTGTTTGACGTTAGAATTCGCAAACCTGTAAATAAGGGCACTTGAGCTTTTCTAAAGTGTCACACATTGTAAGATTTTTAAGCCATGACGTCTGCGACCCGGACATTTTCTGCCTTCAGTTGTTTCTTCCATCGTTAATTTCAAGAGCTCTTATTTGCCATTTCTTAAAATATTCCAGTTTAGTTTTCTTATGGTATATAAATAAAACCTATTTATCCTGGACAGAACATCCATATTACGTACTCTCTCCATCGAAGATATCCTAAGTATTCTACGATCAGTCAGTTACTTCGTTTATACGGGCCTCTTAAAGCGCTTTTATATGAGGACAGTTTGCAAATTTTGGTTTATAAACACCACTAAAACCGTTTTAGGTACTAAATCGATTTTATATTAAAGCGATTTAAAAAAGCGTTATATCGCTTTAAATTTAAATTTATGGTTGTACACTTTTAAAACGCTTTAGTGTATTACTGCAAAAATCTATTGTTAGCTTAGGTATTTTCTTTCTGTTTTTTTTTAAACTGATATTTAATGATATTTCATAAAGGACCTATAATCCCTATGTGTTTTTCCAACATTCAAGTTAAGTCAAAATTTCGAACTTCTGCAAAATGCAACAACTTTTGCAGAACTTCCAGCGTCTTTGCAATTATCACAGTGTCGTTAATCAGATCTTCTTCGCAGTTTTGAGGTGCATTCTCTTATTATTATTATTA
Source organism: Oxystoma pomonae (assembly GCA_963921995.1). Lineage (NCBI taxonomy): Eukaryota > Metazoa > Arthropoda > Insecta > Coleoptera > Brentidae > Oxystoma > Oxystoma pomonae. Next base: position 92,848,123 of record OY998166.1, on the reverse strand, counting down.
TTATTATTTTATTGCCTATAAGTTTGGATTTGAAAATATCTACAGCCCTATCAAACGAATTTTCTGGAGTTTTTTTGTTAAAAAAATAATACATGTGACATTTACGTCCATGTAAGCGGTGAAAAAAATTGTATTCTGTATTTAAGAATAGGCCTATACTTAGAAAAATATACTTAATGAAAGAATATTATTCTTCTATAAACATTATTAAATACTTCGAACAACTATTTGCTTATTATTAAATTTCACTATTAAAAAAAATATAATCAAATACTTATCCTTCGATTAACAGAGTTTTTAGGTTTTTTCACAATGAGTCTGTGGTCCTCTTAACATGCCTGCCAAAAAAACCGCATCAAATATTATAAAGTAACATCTCTCCTACAGATTCTGAGACAAAAAGGGTACTTATACAAGAACAATTTTCTATTCGGTATGTAAAGCCTGTGCGAGTCCAATTTAGGTTGTGTATCATAGTTAAGATAAGCTTTGTATCAAAGATTAGTATTCCTTGATTGAAGGAATTCTTATTCTTAGTTTGATCAAAAATTACGGGATGGATTAAGTATACCAATTAGTGTTTCAAGGTCGAATAAAGGACAGTACCTTTAATTTAGGTAATTATTTTTAATGGTTGGAGTATGAATTTCGTATTGGATTAAGTATAACAAGTATTGGTTTCTTTACTTTCCTTTCCTCTAAATATTACTTGTATTTGCTTTAAATGACTTATGCTTGCCTTAAGAATATCCTAGTTGTTGTTTACATTTTTTTTCAGCAACTCACTAATATTGAGGACTATCAAAACGAAGTTATGATTGCAGTATCCGAACTGGGTTACGACAAATTATTATGAACTTTAAAGGCGCATTTACACAGACAAACTTTCCTTTGATGTTGAAATACCGACAAACATTTACACGAGCCTCTTGATCAAAATGTTCAAAGAAATGTTCGAGCAAAATCTCGTACAAAAAAACACACGTAAATTTTGGAGAGAATGTTGAGCAAAATTTATTTAAAGAATTGGGGGTATAAAAATTTCTTTACAAATTTAAATTTTATAGTTTTATGGGAATTCATTGAACTTAACTGAAAATAGAAAGACTAAGTTTTAAAACAAGGTATTTTAATTAAGTGCTTTCCGACGGAAAAACGATATGATGTCGAAATTCACGTTTTACCTCATAAGCAACTTCGATTGATTTGATTTTTATAAGGGATATGCCAGTATACCATAATTGGCACTTATTTGTTGCTGATGCTGGGTTAGGAGAAGGTAAAAACCGTAGACTAGTGAGAGGGGGTTTTGGTCAAATGAACATTGACACACAAAATTACATGACAACAAACAAGGGTCAATGCAGTTTTTTTATGAAAGTTTTAGAACAAATCTTTCCATAAATAAAGGGCTCTCCGACGCAAAACAAAGAAATTCGTTTTAGTTTATTGACGCGTAGAACTTGCGTTTCCGATTTTTTAAATATTGAAATTGAATATTGAATAAAAATTGGCGATTTTTACAAGCTTTTATTTATGTATGTTTGTATGTTCGGCTCAAATCTTGCAACTCAAATTTGGTATTCAATTTCAGTTTTCGGTGTGTATTTATAGTTGCGGCGACAATACAATAATATGGTATTATTAGGCACCCCCTCCCGCTAATGAGGAAAGTGGAGGAAGAAAAAGATTTATTTTTTCCGATTTCAATCAAAATTGGCATACAGGGGTTTTTAGGGAAGAAAATTATCGAAAGGATGGATTTATGATAGTCTAAAAATTAAAAAATTATTTTAAATAAAAAGAAGCTTTTATAAAATATAAAGTGCACTAAAAAGTAGAAAATAAATTTTAGCATTCTCATATCATAATAATAAAAGCGACGGGCGCAAACTAAAACTAAAAATGTCCATCCATATAGCAGGGAAACGTAGAGTAGTTTGGGTCGAGTTGGGTTGGATTTACTTCACAAAAAATTGAACTTACAATACCAGATAAAGAATTCTTTATGTTTAAGGCGCAATTACACAGACGAACATGCTCAAACAAAAGCTCGTGCAAAAGATCTGAAATTTTTTGCGCGAACATTTTTGTGAGCTTTTCTTTGAACATTTTGTTCGGGTAAATTTTTGAGCAAGTTATTTTGCTATCTATTTTGGAAACATATTTTTAAAGATGAGAATAAATATAATTTTACATCAGTGATCAGTGATCTCAATTCGTAAAAAAAATGGAACACCAACTTTTATTTTAAACTTTTGTGAAAAAAAGGCGACGGCAAGAGAAACATTATTATTGGCTATCAGTTTTGTCATACGCAATGTTAAAATAGTTAATGATGCAGGTAATAACATTTAATTCTTTTCTCTAACTTTTTTGGTTTTCTTTCATTACAAAAAGAAAACGGAAATGTCTTCGAATTACTTTTTAAAATGCAGGTGGGTATTTTTAGAGAACTGTTCTGGAGAGTAGTTAGTTGTTCCCTGGGGGGGGGGGATAGTGAGGTTTAGACAGTCGTAACGCAGCGCTGTCAAACACTGCTGTAATTTTGTGTGTCAATGTTCATTTGACCAAAACCCCCTCTCACTAGTCTACGGTTTTTACCTTCTCCTAATCCAGCAACAGCAATAAATAAGTGCCAATTTTTATTTTTTTTGATTCTCGTTCAGATCAATCGAAGTTGCTTATGAGATAAAACGTGAATTTCGACATCATATCGTTTTCCCGTCGGAAAGCACTTAATTAAAATACCTTGTTTTAAAACTTAGTCTTTCTATTTTCAGTTAAGTTCAATGAATTCCCATAAAACTATAAAATTTAAATTTGTAAGAAATTTTTATTGCCAACATTTCTTCAAACAAATTTTGCTCAACATTCTCTCCAAAATTTACGTGTGTTTTTTTGTACGCGATTTTGCTCGAACATTTCTTTGAACATTTTGCTCAAGAGGCTCGTGTAAATGTTTGTCGGCATTTCAACATCAAAGGAAAGTTTGTCTGTGTAAATGCGCCTTTACACGTCGTAGTTGTGGTGAGAGTATTTTTTGTACTTATGGTATTTATTGTCTTTTTGATACGTTAGTTATAAACGCCTTACCACTCATATCTCTTTATATTACTTCCTAGTTTAGTCTTTTACAATAATAATTAAGTAAAATGAAAAAACCTATTTACATTTTATTAAATCTCAAATATATGAACAAAAGCACGTTCGATTTAAATAATACCCGTTTATTACCCACTTTTACAACCCTACGATCCCGACCCTTGTCTAAAAAATATAATTTAGCAGTAATAGACTAGACTTTTGAATCGGAATGTTGCCCCTTTGCATATTGTTTGTTCAGTGTCAGTAATCGACCTTGATTATTACATTAAATTGACAGTAAATATCTATCTTCAGCATTTTCATAAACCTTTTGCTTTTTTAAGCAACCCTTGAGGCCTTAAACTAAGTAGGTAAATCTGGTGTGAGGAATTAAAAAAAAACAATCAAAGCTAAGGTTAAAGTAAAGTTACAAAAATATGTTTTAAAAAAAATCCCCTCCCCACCACTCCTCATAGTCGTGAGGCGCGGATTACCGCTTAAAAGTGCAATTTTTGAATTTTTTGCCGATATTTGAAAAATTCAAAAATTTTTTGGAAAAGAAAAACTTTCCTGGGTTGTTTTTCGAATTTAGGGATAAAACCCTTGAAAATAAAAAAAACTCGCAAGAAAGTCCCAAAAAAACCCCCGGGCAAAAAAATCCGGGAAAAACCCTAAGAAAAAAATATTATAAGTAATCCTAATCCATGTGATAAAACTGATAGCCAATAATAATGTTTCGCTTGCCGTTGGCTTTTTTTCACAAAAATTTAAAATAAAAGTTGGTGTTCCATTTTTTTAAAGAATTGAGATCACTGATCACTGATGTGAAATGTTATTTATTCTTATCTTTAAAAATATGTTTCCAAAACAGATAGCAATAATTTGCTCAAAAATTTACCCGAACAAAATGTTCAAAGAAAAGCTCACAAAAATGTTCGCGCAAAAAATTTTAAATTTTTTGCACGAGCTTTTGTTTGAGCATGTTCGTCTGTGTAATTGCGCCTTAAGAAATTTTTTTTCAAATAATGAACTCTTTATGAACTTTTTTCTAAAGTTATAAACTAAATATGAACGCTTAATATATATTATTTCACCAAAATATTTATTGAAGAAAACTTTTACAACATTAGATACTCTTAAATTAAATAAATAAGTAAAAAATGAATAAACACAAATTAATCCCATTTCTCCCAAGTATAACCAGATAACTGTTAAACAACTACTCCTCTGGCAAATTCCTTGATAGGTATTGAATTACAAACAGCACACCTGTCGCGTTCTGGTCAAAATTTAATCTATGTGCGCACAGAACCCTGACACCGATACGATCCAAGAATCTTTTCTGGTCTCCTATCTTCCAGTGTGCCGACTAGTTTCTACCTTATTGTGTCTCCTCAGGATAACGCAGGTTTCCAGAAATCTTTGGCTTGTGATAGAAGTTGGAGATTTCTGGAAACCCACGTTGTTCTGAGAAGATCCAACAAGGTCAAAAGTAGTCCACAAATTGGAAGACAGAAAGAAAGAAAAGATTCTTGGATCGTTCTGAAACATTTTTTGAATTTGTTTCAAAGTGAGGTATCAGGGTTCTCTGCAAAAAGAGATTAAATTATGATCAGAACGCGACAGTTGGTAATTCAAGATCTGTCGGAGTACTAGCAAGAGGAGTAGTTGTTTGGCAGTCGTCTGATTCTACCCAACCGTCTTGAATCTATTTTGTTATTTTGTTTAAACAAATTAAGTCTAACTTTTTTTTAAAAATAATCCAACAGGTTATATTTTTTTCTTATTTACCTTTTCTCCACATTTTTTGTTTCTTTTTATAAAAATTAATTTTCTTTTATCAGATCTTTTGGCTGCCTTAATCATAGCCTGTGCAGCAGTCGCTTTCACCAAGTCTTTGTTTTTAAGCAGCGCTCTTCTGCTACATTTAATATTTCAATAGCACCCATTTCTTTTTCTTTTTCCTTCTTTCTTCTTTGGGTAATTTAATTTTCCAAAAGCTTTACACCTTTCCGACTTTTTTTTTTTCAATTCTTTTTGAACCATTTCTTCATGTTTTCTCTTTTCCTCTTGTGCTCCTTTTTTCTCTTTAATCTTGTCTTGTTCAATTTTCAGTTCTTCCTCATAGTCATCTCTTGCCCTTTTAACCCAAGTGTTTTTCACCTAGAAGATATGTGCTTTAAAAATTGTGTTCTTGGCTGATATTTTTTAAAATCAGCTCTTCGCTGAGGTCTATTATCGAAAAAAAAAACAGTTTGGTAACTAGTTCAGATGCGTTATTTCAAACTCGTCAAGAAATTAATTGTTTACAGTGTTTGGATTGCATGTCTCAATGTCTATAAGTAAAGCATTTCTTTTTGCTGTTAAGTATGTATTATTTCTCTAATTACCTTTTTACAGACATTTCTGGACGTTTATGTTGCTCTCAATAAGAATATCCAGCAGAGCCTTTACAATATTTTCTGAAGTGCCATATTCTATTTGAAATGCCGGGAAATTACTCTATTGCACTTTTTAAACCAATAGCAAACTTTTGGAGAAATTCAATATATGAAAAACATTGGCAAAGAATCCAAAATCAGTGTGCAGTACTTAAGATTTTACAGTAGGGCATCTTATAAGTCATCCGTGGGAAGTCTGAAAAAATTAACTTTTTATGAACTTTTGCGCTTTTTTACAGAAATTATGAACTTTTTATGAACCTGGATGACATTATGAACTTTTATGAACTTCATGAACCTAGCCCGGAAAGTTTTAATTCTTCTTTCCTTTTTTTAACACGGGTGTTGAAAATAAAAAATATTTATCCAAAGTCTTCAAATCTTCAGTTCGAATATCCCCGTAAAAATTTAGACCATGATTTAGACTGATGTATGTATTGTATAAAAAAATACAACCAAACAAAAAATGAGGATGTAAGACTTGAAAGCTAATAAATAAAATGTAAAGCAGAGGAGTCTAAACGCTAATAATTACAGGGAATGTATGTCTTGAATTTTCCAACGTGCACGCCATAATTTATCTCTCTCGGGGCGAGTCTCAGTCGAAAATAATGCGAAGAGTGATTTACGTGAAGGAAGAAAAACAGCACAGAAAATTGTTTTCCAGTCTTACTATACAGCCTGGTAATTTTCAGAGATATAACAAAATGAATAGAGCGTATGATTTCTTCCTAACCGAACTTGTTGCCATTTTAATCCACTTCAAAAGAATTCCTTTCTATTTTGTTATTGGTTCTAAATTTATATAAACTCCCATCAAAATCGTTTTACCTCCATTAACCTAGCGACCCCTCCTCAAGAAAATTAAAATTGTGTGATAATGATGTGCTAATTTCGTCGCCAATCAAAAAATTTTGTGCTTCTCTGGTTTCTGAGAAAATCGAAAAAGAAAATGGGGTAGCTAGGTTCAATTCAATTTTATTTCCAAAAAGTATGCATACAATACACACAAAAAACTTATAAAAGTTGTATGGAAAGGTTTTCTAAAAATAAAAACTTAAAACTATCCTTAGTAGAATGATAATGCTTATATAAGACATAAGGTGTAAAAATAATAATAATAGCTTAAATTTATGTAGACAACAATAAAAAAATTTAACAAGACAGCAGTCTGTAAAATTAATCATCAATAAAATCATAAATCCGTGCTAAAAAATTCATTTATGTTATAAAACACATTTGTGCTTGTAATTTTTTCTTGAAAACTTTTTCTCGTGGTTTATTTGATATTTCTTGAGATAAAAAATTTAGTATTTTAATTCCCATATAAAGTGTAATAATATTTATTATTATTATAAAGTAAAATACTGACTTAGCAACCCCACCAGGGTGCCGATTCTTGAATTTCGCAGGAAAGGTCGCAGTGGAACGATCACCTCCCTGATATCGACCAATAACAGACTTTGCTTCTATGCTCGCACGAGTTATCCAAATCCTATCCGACCAGGGCCGAACGTCACCCGATTGCCGTTTATCAAAGGAACGTTCCTACACTTTCATACACACGCACATAATTTCCAGATAATACTGGTTTTTAAAATTTTTAAATTCCGTGATATCTAGACATGTGGGGTCGCTAAGTTAATATTAACCTAGCTACCCCATTTTCTTTTTCGATTATCTCAGAAACCAAAGGAGCACAAAATTTTTTGATTGGGGACGAAATTAGCACATAATTATGGCATAACTAAATTTTGATTTTCTTGGGGTGGGGTCGCTAGGTTAATGGAGGTTAAATATCGTCTGAGGGAGAGAACTAACTCGGTTAGTCAAGAACGCCGAGGGTTTCTGGGGGAAAAATTGCAACAATAACTCGTGGGAAGATGTGCAAAATTTAATATTTGGTGTGCAAATTTGTGTCAATAAAATTTTTCGCAAAAGCTGTTTGCGGGGGGGGGGGGCAAGAATATAAACGATGAAAAAGCAAAAAATGAACTGATAAGAAAACAAAAATCAAAGATTTTTTGAGCAATACTCAACGGGCTTTCTACCCTCTTCCTAATTTCTCTGACAATAATTTCCAGTTATCCAGGAAGGATTTTTTTATAATTGCCTCATATTTAATTGAATTTGGACGGATCTAGACGCGTTTATATTTTTCTCCTGCAGCGTCAGCATTTCGAATATTCACAAATTGAATAACCGTGTAGTATGCAGCCGGTAATTATCGTTTTTAATTTTTTAATTCGTATGTATAGGAGGAAAAGAGCCGAGAGAAGAGCAGTTCAGCTGTGCACATTTTTATTTTTTGCAGCCCGCACACGGCAAGAGGTATTATTTATGCGCATTACAATTTAAAATATTTCTTCCATTAACTTGCGACTAGTATTCATCCATGAAATCACGTTAAGCCGAAAATCGAATAAGGTTAGTTCAGTTACCTCATATTTGGAAACTATGTAATAGTTATTTACCCAACAAGTATGGAAAGTGCTACTATTCCGCACGCGACGACAGTTGCACGAACGACGCGGAGCGGAGTTTGGGGAAGCCGTCAAGCGCCAAAAAGAGACTTTTCGCACGTGTCAGGTACCAAATTTTTTCTACTTGCGTAAAATAGTTAAGTAATTTAGTTTTTTTTTAATGAGCCTGCAGGGGAATAACAGCAGGGGAATAACAGCAGGGGAATAACAGGCGCAATGAGGACTACCCTCATTAGAGCCGTAGAAACCAACTTAGGTCTCGCACCTACGACTGAGGGACAAGGGCCTATGGAAGGGCAGAGGGGAAAAGTGGGTCATTTGGCAATCGAGGAACTGGTAACAAAAGAGTTTCCTTTTCTAAAGATGCCACTAGGGACTCCTTCAAAAGCATGGAGGTTTGACAAAAAGTCAAAAGTCACAATACCTGAACGGGATTGGTGGCAGGGAGATGAATTCCGAAACGAATTAAGCAGAGATGCGACGGTCTGCTACACTGACGGATCAAAACTGTCAGCCAGGCAGACAACAGGCGCAGGAGTGTATGTGGAAGACCTAAAAGTTCAAAAAAGCTACGTTCTTTCAGTCGGAGGTATACGCCCTCGTATACGCCATTATCATAGCGGCAACCCTACCAGAGCACCAGAGCAGAGGTCAGAAATGGCAGGAGGGACATTTGCATATGTTCCGACAGCCAGGCTGCCCTTAAGGCTGTAGCCTAGTGGAGGAATGCGTTAACGCGCTACAGACATTAGCTGAAGACAAGAGAGTGACACTGATATGGGTCCCAGGCCACGAGGAAATACCAGGGAAGGAGAAGGCGGACGAACTTGCCAGAGCTGGGGCCGAAACCGAATATATTGGATCGGAACTTCTCTTGGGAATCACAAGAAAACAGGTGCAGAGCGAACTCAATAAATGTGCGAGTGATCAATTGAAGTCGTCCTGGAGGGAAGAGCGAGAGTGTAGACGGTCCAAACTGTTCGTGAGTGGACCAGACGCAGCCAGAACTAAACGGCTCCTGGGAAAAACTCGCAAGGACATTCGACTGTTAGTAGGAATGCTGACAGAGCATAATCGGCTGTGTGAGCACTTTACATGCATCAGAGTGTTGGACGACTCCGCCTACCCAGCATGTGGGTGGGCGGAGGAATCAGCGGTGCACCTGATAGGAGAGTGCCCCCACAATAGAAGAGGAGGAGCTACGCTCTCTAAGATGGACTGACGTGCTGTCCTTCGTAAGGAAGGCAGGAAGGCCCAGAGAAAGAGAGGCAGGACATGTAGAGAGAGTGGGAGGATAAAGGTGCGAGACGGGGTATGGTAGAAAGGGCCCATAGAGAGCCTAATTGCGAGGCCTGCGGGCCTCCTTTTACTACTACTACTAGTTTTATTTTAAATAATTAAACAAAAAATAAGTAACTATAAGCGGAGAAAAACGCCTTTAAAATTGAGCCTCTTGAAAAAGTGCTAATTCGGCAATCATGCTGTGAAGTTAGCGCGCCGATGACCTTGTTTGCGCTTAGCCGCTAAATTATTTTTGACGTTTTCCACTTTGACCTTCCCGCGGTCTTGGTGTTGTGATTGATTGCAAAATTGTTTAAATTTTTGTAATTACTTTTGATACCTTAAAATAATATAGTTAAATACCTGTTAAATTGTTTTTAGATGTGCTAAAATACACTTATAGCAGAGGACACTTTTTTTGGTAAATTTAAAGACTGTGAAAAACTGTTATTGACGTTGGTATGTTATTGGATCTGTTCGGGTGGAATCTTGCAACTTAATTTTGACCAAATTCCCGACATCCGATCGGCTTCAAATTTGGCATGCTTAGATAGAGAATATAGTGTGATGAAATTGACAGCTTCCTCCTACTCGAAGGGGGTGGAGGGGGGTACAATTAAAGCACGCTCGATTTCGTTGAAATTTGGTGTGTTGGGGGAACTTGGGGATGCAGGTAACGAATTTATAATCAGATTTTGAAAATTCAATTTGGCGGATACAAGATGAACGATTTTTGGTCATCTTTTGCTAACCAATTTTAACTAACCTATACGCATCCGATTGCTTTCAAATTTGGCATGCATTTATAGTTTCAGTGATAATACAATAATATGTCATTATTAGGCACCCCTCTCCCCTACGAGTGGTGGAGGGAGGAGGAGTGGAGGGGGGAAACACCTAAGTTTGTCCGATTTCAACCAAAATTGGTAAGAGGGGCTTTTGGGGATAAGAAATACAAATTTTTGATCAGATTTTGAAAATTCAATATGGCGGATTCAAGATGGACGATTTTTGGTCATCTTTTGCTAACCAATTTTAACTAACTTATAACACATCAAATTTGGCATAGGTTTATAATTCCAGTGACAATACAATAATATGTCATTATTAAGCACCCCTCCCCCCCCCTACGAGAGGAGTGGAGGGGGAAAACACCTAAGTTTATCCGACCAAAATTGGTGTACGGGGGCTTTTGGGGATAAGCAATACGAATTTTTGATCAGATTTTGAAAATTCAATATGGCGGATTCAAAATGGACGATTAAGGGTACAAATCTAAAAATTAAGGGTGTGTTTTCAAATTTGGTATGCGTTTATAGTTTATGGATTATAAGGGGATATAAATTTTTGATCAGATTTGAAAATTTCAATATGGCGGATTCAAAATGGACGATTTAGCGTACAAATCTAAAAATTAAAAAATTAATTTTTATTAAAAAAAACGCACTTAAATGCACTCAAAAGTAGAAAACAATTTTTTATCATTCTTATACCATAATAAAAGCGATGGGCTTAAATTAAAAATTTGAACTTTACGGTGACAAACAGAGAACTACAAAAGGAGAACTATATTCTTCTTTTATTCGAATGATAAACATAATGCTTTCATCTAAAGAAGCTGAGAACGGGTGAGATTGCCGTGATTTCCAAGCCTTTAAAAATGCCCTTAGGTAATACAACTGTTTCATGGGTGAATCGTCGATGTGACCGATATACGATACCTAAAGTTAAAATTTTTAATTTGCGTCCATCGCTTTTATTATGGTACAAGTAAGATAAAAAATTATTTTCTACTTTTGAGTGCATTTAATAAAAGCTTGTTCTTTAAAAGTTTTTTTTAATAAAAATTTTCCCAACAACTGTTCAAGTGCTTACAATACAATACAAGTATTTATACAAGTTTGGACAGTTGGACCCAGCGTCTGCAAGATTTTGGCTCGATACCCTTAAATGTCTGCTGGAACCCCATCGTACTTAATACGTATTGAAAAGATTGTCTTCTATTCTGACGAAGAGCGTGATATCTTGGTGATATATGAAAGAACAAGAAGCTTGATATTCGATACATATTGAGTACCATATGAAAACATACTAATTATTATTTTAATTCGTTTCATCGTCAGAACTCCTTTTTTTCGAATAAAATGTCACCAAAATGACTTGAAGAAGAACGAGAGTTTTTGTCAATGATAAATAAACGCCGGGATAAACGCCCAAACAACTGGTTAGTTACACCATAGCAATAGCAACCAAGTATTTTCATAACCAATATGATAATAGAGCTTTCACATTACAGGTTTTTAATGGTTTTTCATGATTTTGACATATTAGTGCGGAAAAAATCTTGCCGCACCGTGCGGGAAAAATAATTTTAATAACAGTGCTATAGAAATAGCCAAAGTGAGTCCGTCGTTATTTAAAGAAAAAAATACGGAATAAAGAAACAAAGGACCTACAGTTAATTCCGACTTAAATCAAAACCGGAGATAAAAACGTTGTAATATGTAAATAAGCCCGAGATTATACGCGTTCATATTCAAAATGGTGTCAAAAGAATTGAAAAGAAAACACCTCGGATCTTTTCAAGCCACTTCAATTAAACTCCACCACTTTTTAAAAATGTAAGAAAGGGAAAGACACGTTTCTGGTTAAACCGAAGAGAAGGCATGATCTGAAATGAATGTAACACAAATAAAACTGGTGGTATTTCATGGCCCGTACTTATGTAAATCAAGGCGATAGCCCCTTAACGCCTTCCGCTGGGTGGACTCTTTTAATTGAGGAGATGTAGTCCGCTAATGAAGTGGTATCGAATAAAGTCGATTAAGATAATACATTCGTATATATAAATATATAAACAATGATTTTATTTATACCTTGTGGCGAAGAAATAGTAATATACACCGAATTTTTTTCCTAAATAACACTCTTTGTTTTTAAAGATTCTGAAGACAGAGCGGTAGATCCAGGATTGTCAGAAAGGAAGGAGAAATTGTACTCAATTTTAGAAAGGGGTATGAGATTTTGACTTGTTTGGTCACCTAAAAATCCGCGGTTCTATCTTATTATTCTTTTTGCAAATCTGAATAACATAAATGTAAGTTTTCGCGAAGAGGAAGGGGAATTTTTTAATTTTTCCAAGGGGTTTTCTAGCATTTCTGGGAATACTGTAGAGAGCTAAAGGCGCAATTACATAGACGAACATGCTCAAACAAAAGCTCGTGCAAAAGATCTAAAATTTTCTGCGTGAACATTTTTGTGAGCTTTTCTTTGAACATTTTGTTCGGGTAAATTTTTGAGCAAATTATTGCTATCTGTTTTGGAAAAATATTTTTAAAGATGAGAATAAATAAAATTTCACATCAGTGATCACTGAACTCAATTCTTTAAAAAAATGGAACACCAACTTTTATTTTAAATTTTTGTAAAAAAAAGCCGACGGCAAGAGAAACATTATTCTTGGCTATCAGTTTTGTCACATGGATTAGGGTAACTTATAATATTTTTTGCTTAGGGTTTTTCCCGGATTTTTTTGCCCGGGTTTTTTTTTGGGATTTTCTTCCGAGTTTTTTTTATTTCCAAGGGTTTTTTCTTAAATTCAAAAAACAACCCAGGAAAATTTTACTTTTCCTAAAAAATTTTGAGTTTTCCAAATATCGGCAAAAAACTCAAAAATTGCACTTTTAAGCGGTAATCCGCGCCTCAAGACTATGAGGAGTGGTGGGGAGAGGTTTTTTTTTAAACATATTTTTGTAACTTTACTTTACCCTTAGCTTTGATTATTTTTTTTTTAAATTCCTCTCCAGATTTACCTAGTTAGTTTAAGGCCCCAACGGTTGCTTAAAAAAGCAAAAGGTTCATGAAAATGCTGAAGATAGATATTTACTGTCAATTTAATGTAATAATCAAGGTCGATTACTGACACTGAACAAACAATATGCAAAGGAGCAACATTTCGATTCAGAAGTCTAGTCTGTTACTGCTAAATTATATTTTTTTAGACAAGGGTCGGGATCGTAGGGTTGAAAAAGTGGGTAATAAACGGGTACTATTTAGACCGAACGTGCTTTTGTTCATATATTTCAGATTTAATAAAATGTATAAAGGTTTTTTAATTTGACTTAATTATTATTGTATTGTGTTTTAAACTAAGAAGTAAAATAAAGAGATATTCTTTTAAACGTAAATTTTTATCAATACATTTTACAGGTAACAGCAATAAACAAGTGCCAATTTTTATTTTTTTATTCTCGTTTTTTTACAACCCCAAAAAAGTTACAAGTATACTGGCATATCCCCTATAAAAATCAGGTCAATCGAAGTTGCTTATGAGGTAAAATGTGAATAAATCGTTTTTCCGTCGGAAAGCACTTAATTAAAAATACCTTGTTTTAAAACTTAGTCTTTCTATTTTCAGTTAAGTTCAATGAATTCCCATAAAACTATAAAATTTTAATTTGTAAGAAATTTTTATACCAACATTTCTTCAAACAAATTTTGCTTAACATTCTCTCCAAAATTTCCGTGAGTCTTTTTGTACGAGATTTTGCTCGAACTTTTTTTTGAACATTTTGCTCAAGAGGCTCGTGTAAATATTTGTCGGCATTTCAACATCAAAGGAAAGTTTGTCTGTGTAAATGCGCCTTAAGAGAGTGACAAATTTAACGTTTTTTAAAGTTTGTAACTTTGTTACTGCTTCGCGAAAGTCTATTACATTTGGTGGGCTAGGTCGGGTTGGTTCCTCTCAACTCTATGAGGATCTATGACTGTAAAGTTTGAGTTTCATACATCAGTACGCGAATTTGGCGGGAGCACTTCCGTGCATGATCCCAGATATTTGCCACAAACATATATATCCTTTGTTCACTAGTTCTGCCCTCTTTATTTAAAACGTCGTAATCTACACAGAATGAACATGTTCATATAAAAGACCGGACAAAAAATTTGAAAATTTTTGCTCGAACTCCGCGAGTTTTTTCAACGTACCTTTTGTTTGGGTAAATTTTTGCAATCTTTTTTGGAAACATATTTTAAAAGATAAAAATGTTTTGGTCTTAAATCACTCAATTTTTTTAAAAAAATGTAAGGTTTGTCACAGCTATTTATAGTTTACTATAGAAATAATAAAATTATATTCTCCTCTTCTATCACTTTTTTGTAAAAGCCTCCTTTTATTGTATAGGTACTCTTTAAAATATCTTTATTAATTAAATAAGATAGCTAAGTATATTCGTGGATGATAAATATAAAATAATAATATTAATAAAAAGCAGATCTTAAAAAACTGGAATAAATTTGTAAAAATCCAAATTCTTGAAACTGTTGACCCTTCTTGTTGTCGTATCACTTAACTTATTCCGTTGTACTCTTTTTACATTTAAGTCAATAAATTTTTAGTTTTTATATTTTCTGTAAAGTTCAATGATTTCCGACAAAAATATATTTTTTAAATTTCTAATAAACTTCTATACCAACTTCTTCTCACAAGCTTTTCAGCGAACTTTTTCACGAGGTTTTGCTCGAGTTTTGCCTCGAACATTTTGCCACATAGCCTCCCTTAAATGTTTGTCGGCATTTCGAACATCAAAAGAAAGCTCGCCTATGTAGACGTCACTTAATTGACAATTTCTTAGAAATGAGATATTTTCTTACATTAAAAAGAGACAAGATACCCGACGCTTATGGAGACTTTGGTTATATTATTATCTGGGAAATCTCGCGACCCAATTTGTGAAGCCGCGAGACTAATCGATCACTCAACAGCCAAAGCACATCAAATGCATACCCAAAGTTCAAGAATGACCGCAGCAAAACAGAAGCTCGCTCTGCCATTCAGCTGTTCATTTAGGCAAGTTTTCGCCATTGCTTCACACCCTTCATATCTCCGACACTTTCCCTCTCTAACATTTAGAACGATATGGAATTTATTCCAACTCATTGTTTTGGTTTGGTTGGGTGATTGCAAATTTTGTAAATATACAGTGGTTATTATTTGCCAAGGAGTTTTTGTTGGACCAGATATCTTGTCTCTTTATAATCTAAGGATATTTTCAAACAGTGTATTTTAGAAGATCTAAAATATCTCAGTTTTAACAAATCGTCTGCGTTGGCACGTTTTAAATAAGAAGGGGGAAGTGGTTGCGTATGTCAAAGATATATATTTTCTGACTTCTTATATTTCCACTTCAGTTTCAGTTTTACTGAGAAAACGGCCATATACTTATGATGAAGCAGTATTCGGTCTCTATCTTAACTCCCAATTTTTGCTTTTCTACAATACTGTTTTTATTTTCTTAATTCAATAAATTTTATAAAACGCCCATCCATGAATGAATGAATGAATGAATGAATGTAGAAATGTGGGCGGGACAACTCCCATGTATGTAGGCTACCTTGCTGGGCCCGTTGCACGCCCACTATCTACTGCAACCTTCTTACATCGCCTGGGGCCAGCAGATAGTTCCCAAGGTGCATGCACCATCGACACTCTGAGTCTTCGGCGGTTCCCAGCGTTTCTAGGTACATGTTAAGGCGACAGTGTCCTGTTAGGAGCCTTGTTCACATCCTTCCTACTCAGGTGGAGCAAGGACTTTGTGTTTTTGACACTCACCTCACCAATCAGGAGTTTGACCTGTCTCATGCCCTGTGTGCTATTCCAGAGCTCCTCAGAGCACCTATATAAGTCACTTTTCAGGTAGTATGAGTTCCAGACCTACCGAATCGGTTGATGATCCTTGTCTAGCCAATCTATCGGCGTCTTCATTTCCCGGTACACCTTTATGTCCAGAGATCCAGAGGAGATTGACCTTGTTGTGCCTTGTCATAGTCAAGACACGTCTGCATTCCAATACCATGGCAGAGTTAACCTTGTCCGACCTGAGAGCAGACAGTGCAGAATGGCCTGAAAAACAGTCGCGTAACTTCCTAGGGATAAGTGGAACTTCGCCTCCGTGGTTTGAGCCGTCTGTGTACCAGACTGTCCCATTCGGGGGGCAAGGGACACACATCCATTTCTTCCATAGATATACATAATTAGAATTTCAACACGATATGCTCCGCCGCTGGATCTTGAGGTGTAAGATGCAAAAATTAGTAGTTTTTTAATTATCAGTTGGTTTATTTATTTTTACTTAGCTATTGAGCCTAGTTGGCCTTTCTGGAAACAGTAAATATTTTAGTTATCACATTGTATTTTGATATCAAGTTATCTATATGTTCCTACGGCGCCACAGTATGGTGGCCGAAGGTCGAACAAAGCACTGCAAAACTGGAGCTCTCCAAACTCCAGCGACTTGCATATATTTGCATAATGGGAGCAATGAGCACCAACCGCTGCTATGGAGACCATTCTAAACCTCCCACCACTTGACATTGTCATCAAAGCGGAGGCGAGAATGGGAGCATACAGACTAAAATGCAATGACAACTGGTATGATAACCATTTGGGACATACCAAGATTGCGAGCATTGTCACCAACTCGCTGCTAGAGATGGGGAGTGATATCATGAGTCCGAAAATCAACACGAACAAGCCGTTTAAGACCCAGCTATCTTGAGAAAACAATACGGAGAAATCACTAGTCCAGTCAGGAAAATTGGTATGGTATACCGACGGATCCAAGATGGACAGTGGATCAGGAGCGGGGGCCTATGGTTTGGATCTCTGGGAAAACATACCACAGTATTCCAAGCTGAAATACATGCCATAGAGACTTGTCTGCGGGAAAACCTGAGAAGAAGATATCTCAACCAAGATATAACAATCTTCTCAGACAGCCAAGCAGCTATTAAAGCTCTGGCATGCCAACAAATTCACTCAAAATTAGTGTGGAACTGCCTTCAAACCCTCCTAACCCTAGCGAAACACAATAGAGTGACTCTTGCGTGGGTGCCGGGGCACGCAGGGGTAGCAGACAATGAACACGTGGATTCTTTAGCAAGAAGAAAATCAGAAAGATCATTTATAGGACCTGAACCTGTATTTGGAATTCCAAAAACCTCGATATGTGGCTATATCAAGCGATGGGTGCACGAAGAACATCACATCATCAAAATCACTGGCATTCAATATCGGGGCAAAACCACAGCAAAAGAACACACCTGTGAAATCCTTAAACTGAATAGGAAAGAAATCAGACAAGTGACGGGGCTATTAAACGGTCACTGCGCATTGAGAGAGCACCTGATTAGGATGGGAATCTATAGAAACAAACCCACCTGCAGACTATGTGATGACCACATCATATTTGAGTGCCCAGCACTAACTTTGTGCAGAACAGAAAACCTCCTGGAGGACGACCCCTCCAGAGAAGCTACCTGCCAGAGAAACCTAATAAAGGGGCTGCTGCTCCTCGCGGGGTCGTCAAACCTCTTAGATTAGGAAGGCACACAGCAAGAGATACAATAAGCTAAAAAGCTGCAGTGTCAGGGATTTCAAGACCTAAATTTGCTGTTGATACAAATCAAATCAAATATCTATATGTTTCTTAAATACTTTCTCGAAAATCTTAATAAACTAGAGAATATAGCATAAAACTACATTTAAAAGCATTACCTATAAATGCCCCAGGCATAAAGTTACATGGATTAATTAACTTTACCCCCTTTAAAACGTTACCTAATAAACCAGGTAATCTTTTAATATCTCTTGTAAAATAAAATAGCTCCTAAATTAGTTTTCGAAACGATATTGCTTTTGCCTTTATAAAATTTCCGAACTAAAAGAGATTATAATATTTAATTACGAGGAAACCAATTTAAAAGTTTTTCGGTAAATGCTCGTTTACCGACTGTGAGCGAATTAAAAAATTAATTGCTTTCCGTAACTCATTAACCGCACTGGGGATGCCCGAAATAGGAACCGGGAAGCTGTAGTATTTATTTATAATTCCATAATTTTAAAGGAGTTGATTTTCAAATTGAACAATCAAAAAAACAGATGCTAAAAAGCTTTGAACATCGGTTTTAAAAGGGAAAATCGCGAAATCGAGAATATATTTGATAATTTAAATCTCAGTTGTGAACCTTAATGCAAATCGCTGAAAATAACAGTTTTGACTACACTGGTAGTAGAAAGGAGCGGTTCTACAACCTCCGTTTTGCTGCTCTAGGGTTCTTGCTTCCTCTCATGGTCTTCTTGAGCTGTTCTCTTTGTTTGAACTATTTACTTTTGCCCAAACTTCTCATCTGCTGAAGTTAGGGATCTTTAATATGTTTTACCTCCTTGGGCTTCACAAGACCACCCTCCTAACGGTATTAAACCTGGGTCGCCTCGCTGAATGCCCAGGTCTCATCTTTAACATGTTTTACCTCCTTGGGCTTCACAAGACCACCCTCCTAATTAATAAAAACACATTGCAAGACGATATGCTCCGCCGCTGGATCTTGAGGTGCCTTGACCAGATCAACCAAGATGCAAAAAATAGTCGTTTTTTAATTATCAATGTGTTTATTTATTTTTACTAAGTTAGCGAGCCTAGTCGGTCTTTCTGGAAACAGTAAATATTTTAGTTATCAGATTGTATTTTGATATCAAGTTATCTACATGTTTCTTAAATACTTTCTCGAAAATCATGATAAATTAGAGAATATAAAAATAAAAGCATAAAACTACATATTTAAAAGTATTACCTAAATGCCCCAGGCGAAAGAAAAGTTACATGGATTAATTAACTTTACCCCCTTTTTTCTGCGAACCCAGTTGGCAACACTGTCTGAAAATGTCACGATATATTCGACACTCAGCCAAGCATGGCCCCACATCACGCGACTATCGTTTTTTTAAAAGAATATTTCTACAAATCCCTGCTACTGGCCAAACGGTTTCTCCCAAAAAGCGGCGTTCTGTTTATTTGCCGATTTTTTACGCATTTTTATAGTTTTAACATCTTGTGATCCGGCCCTGTATTTTCCAATTATTTCGTCTCATATATCTTGTCTTGGCTGTATAATAACAAGACGATGGGGGATGCTCGAATTCTGAAATATTTAACCCAATTAAATTTACACATACAATTCTCCTTTTAAAAAGGAACCCTACATAATTTAATTAATCTGATTAAGGGCTTTCTCGCCCAGTTTTTTATTGCTACAGGTTTTACAACTTAATTAGGGTGTCCAGCGTTGCTCCACAAAACTGAAAAAAAAACTAACAGAGCCAAGCTATAATTTTTAGGTTAGTAAAAGAGGTCGTAAAGTTTTTAGATGAATATCATTTATGCTGGATTTAATAAAATAGGGGCGGTGTTTTTACTAATTTTTAAACGATTTTATTTGACTTTACAGAGACTGGCTGGACTGGCTGTCTATCAAATCTTGTAATGCGATTAATTTTTGACGCACTTACCGAGAACCGATTTTAATGAAATTTGGCACAGCAATGTAGGTCCGATGACAATACAATATTATAAAAAAATTTGAGGGAACGGGGTGGTTGAGAGGTGTAAAGGGGGTAATTTAAGAACTTTGTAATAAAATCAGGTACGACTAAATACGGTTTTCAGATTTACGATTTTTTCTGGTGACAATACAATTTTATGAATAAAATCGGGTATCATAGCAAGTGAACATTCGATTGCGGGGACTGAACTATCACTCTCTCATTTGGTATTGTCATTGGACACTCAGACTGTGAGAATGTTTCTACAAGTTCCTTCTACTTGGTTAATATTAATCTAGCTACCCCATTTTCTTTTTCCATTTTCTCAGAAACCAGAGGATCACAAAATTTTTTGATTGGGGACGAAATTACCACATAATTAGTACATAATTATGGCATTACTAAATTTTGATTTCGGCGTTCTATTTATTTGTCGATTTTTTTACGCATTTATAGTTTTAATATTTTGGGATCCGGCCCTGCATTTCCAATTACTTCGTTTTATATATATTGTCTTGGCTATATAATAACAAGCCGATGGAGAATGCCGGAATTCTGAAATATTTAACCCAATTAAATTTACACATCCAATTCTCCTTTTAAAAAGGATACATAATTTAATTAATCTGATTAAGGGCTTTATCGCCCAGTTTTTTACTGCTACAGGTTTTACAACTTAATTAGGATGTCCAGCAAGGCGCGCTGCTCCACAAAACTGACAAAAAAACTAGAAGAGCAAAGCTATAAAATTTGGGTTAGTAAAAGAGGTCGTAAAATTTTTGGTAGAATATCATTTATGCCCGTTTTAATAAAATAGAGGAGTAGCAATAACTTAAAATTGACAAGCGGCGCGGCGGCGGTGTTTTTACTAATAGTGAAGGGGCATGTGTAAGTCTGTGGGATTTTTTATGAAGGAGTTTTGTGACTATATGGGATTGATAGCTCTTTAGTCACACAATCAAGTGTTACCGGTTGTTTTGTTCGCATTCGTGTAGAAGGGGTTAATATGACGACATCTTTCAAGCTGGCGGCCAAAAATCATAAAAAATACAACTTTCGCAACCGGAGAATGGTTATACTCGATTCCATATAATTCGAGGACGAGAATTCCAAAAAAAAATACTTTCAAGGTCATCCGACCCTAAAGGATCTTAAAAATCGCAAAAAATAAGGTTTTTCTCATTTTCTCTTCAAAAAATCTTAATAATTCAACGTTTTGCCAGCCCAACTTCAAATGTACCTCAAATTATTAGGCATGTACGCCAAATTCGATCCTTAGAGTTTGATGCAGTTTGAAGCTTCATGACCTTGAAAAATACCCCAGTAAAATTAAGATATTGCAAAAATAACATACTAAAGGGCGATATTCATCAACTATTCAAGCGAAGAGGATCAAATTTGGTAAGAAAGATAAGAAGATCAATACCAATAATATTGTTTAAAAAAATTTGATTCAGCTATGACGCGTTTCAATATGGCGGCTGATATATCAAAATTTTATTTTATCCTATTTCGTAAAAAGGCAAAAATGACAAGATTGCCATCAGTTCTAGTTGACTTACCGCCGCTTACTATGAAAAATAAAATTTTAGTTGATGACCTTGATTGACCTTGAAGTATTAAACTTAATTTACCACTACGCAAAAACCTTAAGTTTCGGAGATTTATATGGAGATTAATATGTTATCATTAGACAAACACTTTACTTTAAACCTCCCTACCATTTTTTTTTGACTGGCGTCCCAGATCTTTATGCTATACCCCGGTAAAAATGACCTATACGTTTTTTTTTCGGAACTGAATTTTATGTTTTACTCACTTGTCTAGCACACAAAGTCATTTAAATTACCTATAAACAGTTAGATAAACATTGCTATATTCTGGACCAGGTGCTTTAGATGCCATTTTGCAAAATGGCAATCGAAAAATCTTAAAAAATACAATTTTTTACTTTTGAGGTCATCCGACCTCAAATGACATTGAAAATGGCAGAAAAACACAATTTTTGTAATTTTCTTTTGCGTAGTGTTAAATTGGAAAAAAAACACCAAAAAAAGCTGGTTTCAAGGTCAATCAAGGTCATGAAGCAACAAAAATTTTTTCATAGTAAGCGGCGATAAGTCAACAAGAATTGATGACCACCTTGTCATTTTTGCTTCTTTACAAAATTAGATAAAATAAAATTTGGTTATAGGTCACCATATTGATATATCAGCCGCCATATTGTAACGTGTCATAGCTAAATCGATTTTTTTTTTACACTTGACTTTCTTATCTCTGTTTCCAAATTTGGTCCTCTTTGCTTTATTAGTTGATGAATAGCGCCCTTTAGTATATCATCAAACTCTAAGGATCGAATTTGGCATACAGTAATATGCCTAATAGTTTGAGGTACATTTAAAGTTGAGCTGACAAAACGTCGAATTATTAAGATTTTTGAAGAAATTGAGTACAACAATGCCCTGGATGCAAAAGTTGTATGTTTTATGATTTTTGGCCCCCATCTTGAAACATGTCGTCATATCAACCCCTTCTACCCGAATGCGAACAAAACACCCGGTAACATTTGATTCTGTGATTAAAAAGCTATCAATCCCACATAGTCATAAAACTCCTTCATAAAAAATCCCACGGGATAGAAATTATCGACATTATGCCCCTACACTATAATTTTTAAACGATTTTTATTTAACTTACAAGGCCTGAGTGTCTATCAAATTTTGCGATTCTTTTTTGACACACTTGTCGTGAACCGATTTTAATGAAATTTGGCAAAGTAATGTAGGTCGGATGACAATACAATATTATAAAAAATTATTGAGGGAGGGGGTGGTGTAAAGGGGGTAAATTCAGAACTTTGTAATGAAAACATATACAAAAACATGCGGTTTTTAGATTTATGATTTGTTCTGTTGACAATACAATTTTATGAAAAAAAATCAGGGGTAGGGGATGACCGTGTGGCACTAGGGTGGCTAAAAAGGAAGTGTCGCGGGTGTTACACCCTCGGGACGCAGGCACACTCCGTTGTATAAGAGCTGTTCCTTTCTACACCGACCTCTGGAAGGGATGAACGAATATTGGTCCGCTACTCGTGGGGATAATGAAAAGTCGGAATAAAAAAACCTCAACGCAGAATGATTAAGACTAAAAAGTAAAAAATAAAATAAATAAATTTTGAAGGTAAACGATTTTATTAAAAAACTGAGAAAAATATCCATTAATCCTAAGTAAGAATTCATTAGCCCCAAGTAGTGAGTTTATTTAAATATGAGAGAAGTGAACTGTCTATTTACCAAAAGTGTTCTCACCTACTTAAGGTTATAAAATAACATATTAACCATAAGTAAAAGCTTTACTTATTGCAAGTGAAGTATCTACTAACCGTTAGTAAATCTAAAGTAGCGCAAAACCAGTATAACTCCTAAAATATGGCTTTAAATAAAATAAAAAATATGTTTTTGAGCTCTCAAAACCATGTTCTACCACAATACACCCCAAGAACAAAAAATAAAAACAAATAATAAAAAAAGTGCGACGCGCCGACGGGCTTCGAATCGAACCGACAATTTACAGGTTAATAGACCAATGCTTGAAACCACGGAATATAAGCGTTTGGCGAAAAGTGGATATATAGGGACAAGCATCTCTCTCGTCCTTAGTAGAAAAATTCACTAACCCTAAGTGGAGGGAAAGTTAAGTGACTTGTCGCATATTGGTAAGTAGATAAATTTCTAAGGGTTAACAAACTAGTGGAAAAATTCACTAACCCAAGTGAAGGGAAAGTTAAGTGACTTGTCGCATATTGGTAAGTAGATAAATCATTAAGGGTTAACAAACTCGCGTCTAAGTAGGTCGTTTTACTTGCAGTTATTGAATTAATCACTTAGTACTAATAGAAACTTTACTTACCACTAACAAAAAAGCTAAGTAGACATTTCACTTGGGATGGTTTTTCTGAGTGCATGCGCTTATAAAAAAAAGGTTGAAACTGCGGAATATAAGCTTAGTCAGAGAATGTTTGCGTTTGGTGGATATATATGGACGAGCATCTCTAAACCAAGGGTTACCGGGTTCGTGTCCGGTCATCGATTTTTTTTGAGTTTTTTTAACTTATTTCCATTATGATCTCCCTGTAAATAGAACAATGATCGTTGCAAAGGAGATTGTCGAATTCTTATGATGGCAATACGTTGACAAATCATTATAGGCATGCATTATTATTAGGATGAATATATTTTTCCGCATGATTTTTCAATATTTGATGCCTTCACTTGTCCTTAGTAGAAAAATTTACTAACCGTAAGTGAAGGGAAAGTTAAATGAGTTGTCACATATTGGTAAGTAGATAAATCACTAAGGGTTAACAAACTAGTAGACAAATTCACTCACCCTAGGTGAAGGGAAACTTAAGTGACTTGTCGCAAATTGGTAAGCAGATAAATCACTAACAGTTGACAAACTAGTAGACAAAATCACTAACCCTAAGTGAAGGAAAAGTTAGGTGACTTGTCGCATATTGGTAAGTAGATAAATGAGACCTCATCAATTAATTCTTCCTCAAATTTTTCTATTAACGTATTTTTAAACTGTTCTACTCCAGGACATTGCTTGCATCTATTGTTTATACAGGCATATTTTCCTAAGAATTGGAACATCCAATAGTACGTCTCCGGTGGAAAAGAGGTTTTGTAAGTAAATATTACAATGGGGGGCAATGTTAATCTGATTACTGATACAGAATGAAACGTAGGATATAATTTTTTATTAAATAAAATATTGTTAAATATTTTTATAATATCGCTTTAAACCCCATTATATTCTTCTAATTACCAAAATGCATTGTCTATTTATAGGCGATTTTTCATGCATGTGACATTTTTAATAAATTTTTTCACATTGAACCCATGATTTGTCCATCTCAAAATTTTGTGAATAGTTTAATAACACTTTAAAGAAAATAATATAATTTTTTGAAAAAAATTAAAAATGGCCTTTTTGAAATTTTTCAAAAAAAAAAATCAAAATTTTTTTTTTTATTTTTTTTTTCAATATATGTTATGCAATATTCTCATATGAAAGGTCTTTATAAGAGCTTTAAAATGAACCTTCACCTACTTTTCTATTATAAGTGGTTCTTTGGATATTTCTTATTTTGTGCGCACATGTTAAGGACAAATAAGTGACTTTTTCGATTTTCAAAAATTAATTCAAAATAAACAACTGGTCAAAAAAGTCTGAAATTTTGGATTTTCAAGTTTTTTGGTAGGAAAAACATGTATACTAAAAATCATCAACATCGGAGATGGTGTGGTAAAATACCCTGGTTGACTTGATATGGACTGACCCTAAGGGTTAACAAAATCGGGTCTAAGTAGGTCGTTTTACGCAGCTACTGAATACATCACTTGGGGCTAATAGAAACTTCACTTACCACTATCAAAAAAAGCTAAGTAGACACTTCACGTGGGATGGTTTTCTGAGTGCAGATCTCTGTTTACTACAGTCCTAATCTGTCCGAAAATGATTTGAACCGATAGACACGAATTCAAGTGCTACGTTGCCAGCCTTACGACAGGGAAGAGTCGAAGTAAGTTGTGATATTGTATAAATTTACCTCCTTTATATTCTTCAGCTATCCCCTACCCCCAAATTTATTCATAATATTGTATTGTCATCGGACCTACATTACAAAAATGAATCGCAAGATTTGATAGACAGTTAGACAGCCAGAAACTGTAAGTTAAATAAAACCGTCTAATAAAAAAGAATCTCCGTGCCATCCGCAATTCAGTGCCTACGGCGCTCTGGAGATTTAAATTGGACGCATGCCCAATAGCGATTCGGATAGATTGTGGTTCTGCTCATTTAATGATCGGGCATATTATTTTCTATCAATTTGTGGTTCGGGTATTTTTCGTTTCTAGAAAATTATTTTCGATGCTTTTGTAATTCTGATATTTTAAGGTTCGGAAAAATTATAATCGGTTAAATTATGTTCGTGTCTTTTAAGGATCGAGTAATATAAAATTCTATAAAATTTATTCGTATCCATTATTTTCTGGGTGTTTTACTTTCGTTCAAATTTACCTTAAATTTACATACCTGACAGTGTATATTCCAGGGGTGTAGCCAGAAATCGATGCTAGGGGGGGGTTTCTTCATTTAATAAAAATTAACTACCTACATATCGTCACATCAGAATTACAAGGTTCTATCTACAACATTTTGACATTTTAACTTTTTTGACAAAATGAATGTATAATTATGAGCCTTATCAAACAAAAAATAAATAGAAAAAAACCTGTGGGTAGTTTCAGATTTAATAAGAAAATTACAAAGTTCCAAGTGGATGATTTTAAATTATTTTAAAATTATAAAGTTCTATCGACCAAAATATTTTTAGTCGAGATTTTGATTATACTTTTTTTCGTGCCTATATTCAACCGTATGAGTCAGACGCAGTCCGTCAGCCGTATGCGTCCGCCGAATCATAGGAACCGTAACTTTAAGTAAGAATTTTTTTTAATTTTTTTATTAAACTTGTATTCATTCATTTAATTTTCTTAAATTAATGCCAATAAAATGATTTTGTTTAAAAACCAATTTTATACAAAAAAAAAGTTAAATTAAATTATGTCCTTACGTTTATTTATTGCATGCAACTCAAGTTTTTTTATCGTTAGTCTCCACGAACACAAATTATTTTATATTTTTAGTCCGTTTTAAAAACGGAGAGCTTTATTAAAACTTATTTTTTATTTAATTAATTACTTTCTGCTTCCTAGTGTATTTTTTTTGTTTGGGAAATACTGAGTAAGTTTAAATCTAAAAACTGCAGCTTTGGTTCAAAAGTTACGAATTTTTAAATATATCAACGACCCCTCTCAACCCTTTAATCACCCCACACCCATCATCATAGCTTTTTTATCCATTATAAGGACATATTTAGTAAAACTCAAATCCGAAAACTGCATATTCATAGCATTATTGATTCAAAGTTTATGGATTTTCAAATATATCAACCCCCTACTACTCCCTGGAGCACACAACAATATCGTTTTTTTGTTATAAAATTAGAAAAAAACTTAGGGGAAACTTAAATCTAAAGACTGCATATCCGTAGCAGCTATGATTTAAAAGTTATGATTTTTTTAATTTTTAACCACCTTCTTTTTTTTAGTTATTTTTTAGTTAGTTTACAAAATTTTATTAAACTCGGTTAACCAAAAGTTAAAACTTTTAAATGTACCAAAGTTCTATCTACCAGTTTCTTAATATAAAAATTATTTTGAGAATTACAAAGTTCTATCCCAATTTTCCGTGTCAAACATTGACAGTTTCCTGTGGATAAAAATAGATCGGACCAACTTTTTTAAAATTTGCGAAATTAAGTCAAATTAAATTATTAGTTTAAAATATTTAAACACAACAGATGGCATAGTTCTAGAGCACGATTTTTTAAAAAAATTTTTTTTAAAAACCTTGTAATTCTAAGGTGACGATATGGCAAATTTTTAAAAATTAGGTAGGTGCCTATTGCTTGAGCTCTTGAACTGAAATTTAAAAATAGTATCTGTTGTAAGTTTAAGGCTGTAACCATTTTGTTGCAGATCCTTCTTAATGTTTCTTATTTCAATCATTTTTAAGAAAAATTATACTGAGAATGCCAAATATTACACGTTTTGAAAGCTGGTGATAAAAATTCCTTACAATTAAACCAAAATTGTAACAATTAATAACGTCATAGTACCGCAGGAAAAATATTTAAAATTTAACACATTACACCAAACAAACGTCACAAACCGGAGTAAAGGGTCAAAAAAGTGTATTAAAAATTTATTGTAGATTGGGTTGGACCTCCTGGGGGGGTTTAACCCTCAAAACCCCCTCCTGGCTACGCCACGGTATATTCACATTTATTTGTGTAGATTTACAATATGTTAAGTGTATTGCTACTTTGTATAAAACTTTACCTAGGTAACCCATAACTTTACACTTTCGAAATTAAAATTCAACACTTATTAGGCATTATACCCCTTACAATGTAAAATTACCACAGTATTACATTTAAAAAAGAATACAATATCTGATATGATTTTTGTCAGAGTTTACACAAATGTTGTAAAAAAAATGAAGCTGATCAATAAAAAGCAATCGTAAATTTTCATACTTTTTATACTTGAGCTGGATTAGGTTGGGTTTACACAAAAAAAGAAATATAGAAGCTACGGGCAAAAGTTAAGTTAGCACAAATGAATGAAAATAGACACGTTGTGTACGTTCGTGGGTCCGTAACGTTACGTAAATCCCTCCGTATGTAGCGAGTGGAATCAGCTGTTCTGTCATCGCACCCGTCAAAGAAGCAAGCATCGTTCGAAACATGACATGAACGAGTCAAAAATGTAGTGTATTTTGGCTTTGTTTCGAACGCGTTAGGTATACCGATACCGATGCGTTGGAATATTTACTTTAAGTTTTTAGTGGCTAAATACAAACGGAGAAAAACACATTTATTTCCTTACCAATAATGTAATGAATTTATAGTAGGTAAAACGATAATGTAAATCCACGTTCCGCCCTCGCCTGCTTAGTCAAATTAAAAACGTACAAACTGAACATTACTTAGTCATTGCAACTTTAATTAATCTTACCTACAACAACGTCGTACTTATATAGCCAGCCAAAGGCATGTTTCTAATTAAATTCCTCTAGTTTGGGAGCTAACTACACTGTCGTCCAACGGAATAACACCGTAGATTGATTTTCTTTTTAAATGAGATTTGTAACCATAAAATTTTTCTATTTTTGCCTTGAAAATTTGTTTTTTTATAGATATACATTTAAACATATTCAGAACTCCGTATTACATAAAATAAAAGTTGTAAGTGGCAAAAAATCAGGTTTTTTTCAAAAATTACAAAGGAAAGAAGCCGTATGTGTTCTTTTATGCCTGGTAACCACTGCCGCTTTGTATGGCGCTTTGATCTTTTATCGTATGTTTTAACATACAAAGTCCATACATTTTAATTTACGGCTTTTATGTTAGGACGTGTTTTACAAAAACCTAAATCAATTTAAAAAAAAATGAATCAACTAATATCCCATATTAAAGGTATAGCCAAGGTAGAATTTGTAAAAATTATGCTCTATATGGAAATTATCAAGATTTTTGCCGTTCTCTCAAAACTGGGAAATTATAGCATACGGTGTTTATATTTTTAGATTCTACAATACCTATATTTATACTGTAGTACTTACTTACTTAGTTTTTTATTTAGATTTTGTTCTACGATTTGCTTCACCCTGAACTTGCGTCGATTTGGTGAGGTAGACATATTTTTTCAAGTTTAAATTTAACAATGCTTCATTGTCTTAAATTTTACAATTTAACCGACAAAGCGAAATAGTATCTTACATGATAAACCTACAATAAGTTTTCATACTGTGAATAGATATCAAAGTAGGATTTTGTCACGAGAAATCTGATTTTTTTGTTTTCTACCTGAAAAGAATAAGTTAAAACTTACTGAAGAGGACGTTATGATCAATCTTGTCAAAAGCCTTGGAGAAGTCAATATAGATTACTTGTACAGGGTGACCAAAATTCGATAGTTTTGGGGGATTGCGGGTACTTCTAGAGGTTTTTAATATTGTGGCGTGCCAGTTTTATCACAGCCTACCATATGATTTATGGAAAATATTTAATAACTCGACAACTATTTATCCGATTTTCGTAAGAGGCACATCGTTTTGAAGGAAATTAAAAAAGCATTCAAAATATAAAAAAATTGGGGTGTTTCATAAGAAAAATACCAACTTTGTGTTATATCTCAAAAACTAAAAGTGACATGAAATCTGGTTTAGTCATTAAATTCGAGTTTAAAAATTCTACAAATTGACACCACAAAACTATTTTCATAGATAAAAAAGGTATAGGGCCTATCCCAAAATGTTGACTTTTCCAAAAGCCCCCGTAGCTCGAAGACGGTGACATATTGAAATGTGGTTTTCGCCAAAAATCTTGTTTTGAAATTTGAGCCTCGCAAAATGGGGTCGAATTTTCTCTATATCCTCTAGAAGTAACCAAAACCCCCCAAAACCATCGAATTTTAGACACCCTGTACTTGAGACCCATTCTCCAAGGCTTTCCGGGTTCGAACCCTGGCAAGGTGCAAGGATATTTTGTGTTTGTCTTTTACTTTGCATGAACTTGGCTAACACTGAGCATTGATCCTATAATGAATGGAAAGTCCCGGTATAAAAAAAAGCAGATTGGACTTATCTTTAGAAAAGCTAGCTGTTCACTAGCTATCAAAATTTAAAAGTAAGGTGTTAATTTGTCTGTTGCAGTTTTCCCAACCCTGCGAAAAAAACCTCATAAAAAAAAAAATTGATAAAACATCATAAGTTTTTATAATTTATGCTATATGAGCACTTATGATATTTTATAATTTTTGACTAGTGAAAGTGAAACACAAATCCCGCATAAGAGTTCATCATATTTTATCAGCCAGTTGGCTTATAAAAGTTTACAATATTTTATGATTTTAATATGACAAATCCTCAAAAAATGTTTATAATATTTTATAAGATCTACTTGTAACATTTGAAAATAAAAAGTTACAGCTCAACTTTAGGAGTTGTAGGTAGTAGTAGTAATAGAAGTAGTAATAGTAGTAGAAGTAATGTAAGAGATTAATATACAGTCAAACTAAACTATAACCTAACCTAAACTATAAACTACGACAACCTAATCCACTATAATACAATAACACACTCCTTGTGCTTGCACAATATCTACATATCTAATAGAAAATTGTTCTGGCCAGGAGCTGTGGGAGAGATTTTACTTTGATAAATTTCTATGAGATTTTATAAGCGAAAAACTATTTTTTCTACAAGCTTTTATTTAACTTGCAATGTATCTATCTATGTAACGAACAAGATATGTTTATTCGGGTGGAATCTTGCAACTTAATTTTGATCAACTTCCCGACATCCGATCGGAAATTGGCAGCTTCCCTCTACTCGAAGGTGGAGGGGGTACAGTTAAAGTACGCCTGATTTTGTTGAAATTACGTGTGTCGGGGCACTTGGGGATGGAGATAACGAATTTTTAATCAGATTTTTAAAATTCAATATGGCGGATTCAAGTGGTCATCTTTTGCTAACCAATTTTAACTAACACATCCGATTACTTTCAAATTTGGCATGCATTTATAGTTAATATGTCATTATTAGGCACCCCTCCCTCCTACGAGGGGAGTGGAGGAGGGAAAACTCCTAAGTTTGTCCGATTTCAACCAAAATTGGTATACGGGAGCTTTCGGGGATAAGGAATACGAATTTTTGATCAGATTTTGAAAATTCAATGTGGCGGATGTTTTACTAACCAATTGTAACTGACTTATCCACATCCGATTGTCTTCAAATTTGATATACGTTTATAGTTCCGGTGAAAATACAATAATATGGTATTCTCAGGTACCCACCTGCCTTTAACGAGGGAAGTGGACGAGGAAAAGATTTAGTGGGTTCGATTTTAATCAAAATTGGCATACAGGGGTTTTTAAGGAGGGGGATTATGAATTTTTATCAAATGGGATCATAAGTCAAAAAATTTTTTTTTGTTGAAGTAAGTAAGTATACTGAGTATAGCTTCTTTTAATTAGTTTTCAGGTGCCATGGTTAAAAAAAACTGATAAAAATCAGGTGTGTTTTTTAGGAGATTTAATGAGGTTTTTTTGGCAGGGTGGACACATAAAAATCTATAATGTGTCTGACTATAAAATCTATTTAAAGACTTATAAAGAAAATTGTTTTTACCAACTCCTACAAAATTAAAATATCCCAAAATCTCATGAAAAACGTTTTTTTACACACTCTTAAAACTTTATAAAAAGAACAAGGGTGTAATCATAGTAACCCAGAAAATGTTATTAGTTGGTTTGACTATAAAATTTGTCAAAAAACTATAGACATCGGTTTATATAATCCCATAATAATACATCATAAAAGAAAAAACAATGTAATTATAGAAACCCATAAAAGTTGATGTGTCAATTTGATTATAAAAACTTAGAAAATCGTGCTTTTATAAAACCATAAAATATGTTAAAAAAATTGTCTGCACTTATCAAATTTTATAAACATTTATAAGTCTGATTAATTATAGGATAAGATAAAAAACACACATATGAAACCACATAAATTCTTACCAAAATCAAAGACGTACCTCATAAATTCTTAAAAACTTTTATAATCCTAAAATTTAGCCTCACAAAAGCTTATAGACCTTATAAAAACTAACAAAATTCAGTTGTGTTTTTTATGAGGTTTTATGCGGTTTTTTTGGCAGGGAAATATTTTTGGTGGTGAAATTCCTTAAGCCTAATCCTGACGGTGCAACTTTGTCGTCGCGGCAAATCGCAGCGACCTCTCGCTGCAACTTCTTGTACACATATAATATATTACAACATCTCTTTTAAAATAAATTTCTAATCGGAAAAATTAATAACAAACAAAACGTAATTATCTTATCTTTAGGATTTTTCTGCCGCCAAGGCCTAATTGCTTATATTATGTTGGCAAAACGAAAAGCACTAAAAAATTAATAAGTCGCCGCGACTCTTCGTATGACAATCAATTGCGGCGACAACTGGCAACGTCAAAATTAGGCTTTATGTTTGATCGGTCTCATTCTTTATAAGCGCTTCAGGCTACTGCAAAGCCGGAAGAAGTCCAATTTGCCAGTGTACGTACACGCAGGGCAACCGCACACCTATCAGTGGAGCAACTAACACTCAGGCTTGCGATCACCGTTCGCGGCTTGCGTTTAGTACGCCTCTAACCACGGTGCAATGTGAAGTGTAGTCCATGAAACCGGAATTTGGTCAATAAATACGCAAATTTTGATAATGTAATTTTCTTGTTTTTTTGTCACTGATAAATTAGAGCGTTTTATTTTCAACTGCTCAGATTTATCACTAACAACGTGTTACAATGAAAATAATAAAGAGAAACAAACTAAAAGCAAGTTCTCAAAATAAAATAATATATTCTAAAAACCAGAAAAGATTCTCCCAGTCAAAAAAAAATTAGAGAAAATGTTCGAAAAGTCTTGCTCGGCTAGACAATATCCAAGCGTATTATAAAAACCCCTTCTAACGTTTCCAAGCATGTTAGGGGTGATAGTTTGAAAAGCTTCTTCAATTTTAATCCGAAGTTTCCAAATTATTAGCCCTTTCATACCTAAACTTTATTTTTGAACTCCACAGATAGAAGTCATTAGTAGCAAGACCGGGTGATCGAGCTGGCCATAAAATAGTTCCCCGTGTACTTATAACCCGATTAGGAAATACATTATCGGGATATTCCCTAACAAGACCATCATTGTGAGCGGGACAACCATCTTGTTAAAATCTCACGCCTAACAACTGCCTAGCAGCTGGAATAATATGCTGCTGCAGTAGATCCAAGTATCTAGCCGTCAATAAAAAATGCCCCCCCCCACCAAACATTTAGTTTTTGGGAATACTGTGTTCTTACGTCAAAATACAAATTTTCCCTCGACCAATATCGAACGTGTGTTGGGTTATGACGATTCAATAAAAGTGCTTTCATCTGTGAAAAGAATAGATCTCAGAAAGTTTTCATCACGATTAGCCCTTTCCATCATTGTTTCGCAAAATTCCATACCACGATAGTTGTCCTCCGGAAAAATTTGATGCGTTTTTGACGCTTTGTAAGAATTATAATCATTCTTTTTGAGAACACGTAAGACAGTGGCTGAAGACGTATCAACTTTCGATTTTCCGCGCAAATCATCACATCTCGTACTTCCTGCTCGTCATTCAAAACAGTGGGTTCTTTATGGTTTCTTGGCGCTACACAACCAAACTTTTCAAAATTCTGCACAAACCTATGAATCGTTGATTTACAAAATTCTATAAAAAAAGTTCTTGATAGTACCATTTGACCATCTGCACTTTTTCGGCAACTTCGTAGACATCCATTTTTAGTTTTAAAAATGTACTATTTCACTTAAGAACTTAACAATCTGTTTCTCGAGCAAGGCAGAAATACAACAAAATAATAAAAATAAAATAAATTTCAAAGAGATAACACTAACAGCGTGCTTCGACCCCACCTCGGTCGTACGGCACGGAGAGTAATTTTTTTTAAAAAAAAACAAATAAAAGGTGATGTAGTAAATGTTGTCGCGCTTATCCTATCTTCGTTATCCTTATTGAGAGCGCCAACTTCGTTCAAACTTTTTTTTCCCACTTTTCCTTTGCGAACTTCATAGTAGTAAGTTAATATGAAGTTTTAATGGCCCCAGCCTACTCCCCGACTACACAAAGGATTCAAAAACATGTTCCTAATTAAATTCTCAAAAAGGAATATATAGAGTGATGTGACTCTGCAATTACAAGTAACTACGCCATCCCGCCCCTTAACAACGTAACTTTTCGTTCGATTTAATGACGTGGGGACTCGCAGAATAAAGTCCGAATCAGAATAAAAATGTTGATTTTGTCTCGGACGAAAATGTTCGGATGCCTATAAACTGATCAAATACTAAATCTTGATTATTTGTAATCCTACTAATATTATAAATTAGAAACGTTTTATTTATGTTTACCTACGACCAACGAATAATACTAATTTTACGGTCCTAGGATAATAATAAAGCTTGGACGTAAACCACAAGATGGCGTGACAAGCGATGAAACCTTTTCTTATAAGAGCACTAATTGACGCAAAAATGTAAATTATTTTTCTATATTTTCAAGACAATAACTATTTATTAAACGTAAATAAATCTAATATAATATTAGTAGGTACCTAACCAAAAATAAGTCCTGTTAAATTGACATATTACGTATTTTTAATAAAATGTAGCAAACCTTCCAAGCAGCAATTTAACGGCGTAGCGACGTTGTTAAATGCGACCCGACGTTATGATGCGACGTCGTTTTAGCCAACATGCCGACCCGGATTTACACCAAAATGGTGGATGATTTTTGAGTCCTTACGTCGTTGTGCAGTGAATGTGACACTAACGCCCTCTGTGTTATTGATTTTTTGGTGGTGTTTCACTACCCAAAATGCTGCCTATCTCAAACCTATTATTTGATAATTACCGTTTATTAAATAGTATTTATATGGCCACTATGGGAGCAAAATTTAAAAACGCAATTCGGTTTACTGACAAATATGCTTAGAGAAGGAATGAAAAAACACGCGCGCCCTTGATTTGTTTGTGTTTAAACGAAAAATATTGTTTTTTTTAAGGTAAAAAAAAATGGATGCTACTAAAGCCTTCTTTCTAGGACTGCCTGGTCAAATACCTATATATTATGAGAATCCCAAAAAATATACGTAAATGGACTACAGTCGTCAAACATTCTCAGATGAACCACTTGCCACGACCGTTGGTTACTATCAACCCAACATGCGATTGGAAAACACTCCAACAATTTCGACGATGACAGATGACAGTCCCCATAACCTTACTTTTTATTCGATTTTTCTCAAATAAATGGTCGGTGAACTGTGAAATAAAATTTAGTTTTTCAAATAGTGAGGATGTGGATCAGAGATTACTGTTTAAAGAGCACCAGTCTTCCTTTTTCGCCCATATACTTGTAGGATAATGTCATCTCTCTGTCATGATTTTAATTCTTGAGCAGGGAACGACATAGATTTGTGTCGAATGATCCCACGTCGAACGCATTTTATCTTCTTGAGCGGTGATCGCTCATTTCATCCTATCAAAATTTGGGTGTTCCCGATCCCCGACTCCAAAGCCAGGGATCGGTCCCATTTCTCAGGTAAGCATATGTCCCGGGATTGATCCCTTCTCTTGAGGGATCGATCCTTCTCTCGAGATTCAAGAATTAGGTCCCTGATCAGTTGAGCCAGTTATTTAAAATCTGGAGAGAGATAGGGCGATCCGCCGTACATAAGTGCAGCAGCGAAGGAGAATATAAAGCCTTTCGTTTGGAAACTTCACAAGAAAAGGGCACTTAAGTTCGTCAAAACTCCGGCCGGAAAACGGCGCAAGACAGGCCATAAGCGTCGCAAGTTCACGTAATAAAGTTGTTTAGACGTTGATACGTCGGCAGAACGTAACTAGAGTCTCATAAAAACGTCCACACGACGTCACTGGTTTACTAGAAAATGCACCAACGCGCGACAGGTCGGCTAAACGTTGGGTAGACGGTAACAATGTCACTGCACTATTATCTAACGTTAAAGCAACGAAATTTTGTCATAATATGCAAGACCGTCTGAAGATCACTAATTTATACACCCAAATTAACCCATTTAGGTGAAGTATGTGGTCATTGGTCAGAAAATTGTTGCCTGGGCTAGTTTTTAAAGAGATATATGAAAAGTCCCTAACCTTATTTGTTTTGACGTTTTAGATAGATAGAACGTCATTGAAACTTCATGTTATGAAGACTTAAGTCCGTGTTTCGACATTTTCATTGGTCGAAGGTAAAGTATAG
Organism: Oxystoma pomonae; assembly: GCA_963921995.1. NCBI lineage: Eukaryota > Metazoa > Arthropoda > Insecta > Coleoptera > Brentidae > Oxystoma > Oxystoma pomonae. Next base: position 92,811,933 of record OY998166.1, on the reverse strand, counting down.
TACACTTCCGGCATCATAAAAGTGGTACACACTACTTTTTGTTGTAATAACTTGGTCTATTTTTACAAACAAAGTCACTCATCATTGTATCTGTCTAAAACTGTCAAAGCATGTTATTCTGGACTTCATTCTGACAAGTAAATAAAAAAATGCCTTTTCAGTAAATAAAAAAATGCCTTTTCAAATTTCTTTATTTGAAGCCCTCCTGGAAAAACTGCAACTATGTTGCTCAATTAAAGGCGTGGCTAGACATTCTGGACGCCATAAAACCACGATTATGAAAATTAAAAAATGAGAACAAGATCACACAATAGAAATAAAGCAAGGTTTACACAAAGTTTCAACTGAGGAACAAGACGAAGACCATACTTTTTAAATTTTGGTTACAGTAATTTTATGAATTAGTTAGTATTATTGTAATATAAACATTATTTTTAAACACAATATTCTTAGATTTTAGTCCAGCATAGTATAAAAGTCAGTGTTTTTATGATGCCGATAGTGTACACTAACTCACATGTTATAGTCATTACACGCTTAGATAAATTAAGACACTCGCCTGCGGCTCGCGTCTCAAACTTTATCTTCACGTTTAATGACCATCATAACATGCTTGTTATGTAAACTACTATGGTGTGTGTTTGTCCGATTTGGATGAAAGATAAGGTGCGTCTTGCTCCCTTTCTCCAACCCAATCCATTGACAGCACTTACCCTGCAGATTGAGGAAACCCCTAAAAATATATCGCTTTTTTATCACTCAAGTGCCCCACTACTGGCGTGCGGACTCAAGACTTCTCGGTTGCCACTAAGAGAGGAACAAACGCTATAAGCATTTATTAAGAGGGCCCGTTCAAAGATAACGCAGCGGTAAAATCCCTGATGACTGGCTAAAATCAACCTTTGTTACACTGCTTAAAAAACATTCAGCAAAGAAGTGTAGTGTAACCTAATCAGCCTAATGAGCCATATGTTAAAAATATTTGTAAAGATTATCCATAAAAGAATTTATGGAAAATGGAAATCCTTTATGGGCGACACGCAGTTTGGATTTCGTGGTGGGTTCGGGACAAGAGAGGCCCTGTTTGGCATTCAAGTCTTAGTTCAGCGGTCTAGGGATGTGTCGGTGCCAGTATATGTCTGTTTCATAGAATATGAGAAAACGTTTGATCGAGTCCAACACGAAAAGCTCATAGTATCGCTAAACAAAGTTGGTCTAGATGACCGAGATCTAAAGATAATCGCCAATTTATACTGGAATCAGACTGCTCAAATAAAGGTTGATGGCCAACTGTCCCAAGATGTCCAAATAAGAAGAAGGGTGCGCCAAGGTTGTATATTATCTCCGCTGTTGTTTAATATCTATAGTAACAAAATAATGGAGAATACATTTCATAGCTGCGAAGAGGGTCTGACCATAAATGGCAAATAATTAACAACCTACGATATGGTGGTGGCGGGCGTGAATGAGATCGTAGACGTCATTTTTCTCAATTAATCACTTAGAAGATCTTAAGAATATTTTTATTTATTTGATACTGAAATGATGCAACTTCGCGACTCTGTACATTTGAGGAGAGGAGAGAAGCCCCGTTTCCTCGGCAATTTTTGTGAAATAAAGGAGTCTACAACAGCTTTTTAAATTCGTTTTAAAGTTAAACAAGGCGTGAACACGGTTACAAAAAGTGTTCTAAGTAGAAAGAGAACAGGGTTGCAGATTGAAACACTGCGCTACGTTGTTTTAATTTTTTTTTTGTTCTTTAAAAAAACTATAATTTTCTTTTAAATTTATTTCAACAAGATATTTCGTAAGAATGTGAGACTGCTACGATAAATTGTCTCGTAGAGTCTAGACTTTAGCGTAACGGGTTATGGGAGGTCAGTCTCACTTTTCGCAGCTTTATTGAAAGAGCACCGCCTATCGGTAGGAATTTTTTTTGAATAAATGGTTATTTTAATTAATTTAGCGGATTCTAATTTCAAACTAAAATAATAAAATACTCATACTCACTGTTTTATGCCCCTTGAAGGCAACATTTATCGTTAAAGTTGACGGGATCTTACTGGGAAATAAATACACTCCGCAAAAAAAGTATCGCATCACACCCAATATACAGTCTGAAAAATTTAAATATGTTCAAATTTGTATGGAATGTTATGTTTATGAAAATTCATTAAAAAGGACAGTTTTGAAAATTTTTTATTTAAAACAAGCAGAGAATAAGTCAATTTCAATTTATTGAAAAAAGATACAAAATAAGCAGTAATTCTGAAATAAAGAAATCAAGAAAAATAAATCTTTTTGAATATTCTAGAAGCTTGTGGTGCCTCCTCTAGCTGGAATGACTGCCTGCATACGCTCCGGCATGCTCTCAATTTTCGTCCGAATGTAATCCTGGACTAAGTTCAACCATTCTTCATACACAACTTGAGCAACTTGATCCAAATTAACTGGAGGGTTTTCTCGCTGTCCCAAACGTCTAGCAATATCATCCCAAATATGTTCTATTGGATTCATGTCAGGACTTCCGGATGGCCAATCCATAACATTGATACCAGCCACATCAAGGTAGTCTGTTACTACCCGGGCAATGTGAGGGCGGGCATTATCGTGCATTAAAACAAAATTGTCTCCAATCTGAGGTGCAATAGGTATAACATGTGGTTCGAAAATGTCTCTCACATACCTCTAAGTAGTCAGTGTTTCTCCATTTACCACTATCAAGTCCGTGCGGTCTCTCAAATGAATACCACCTCAGACCATAACAGACCCACCTCCAAAACTGTGACGAGGCCTAAAGCAAGCCTGTGCATATCTCTCGACATCTCTTCGGTAGACAGGTATTCGTCTGTCTGAGCTATAAAGACAATATCTGGATTCATCAGTAAAGAGAACATTCGCCCAGTCGTCGACACCCCAATTAGCATGTTCTTGTGCAAATCTTATTCGATTTCTACGTTGAGCTGGAGTCAAAGGAGGCGCTCGCGCTGCAACTCTTGCTCTGATTCCAGCTTCTCTGAGCCTATTTCTAACAGTTTGTGTGGAAATTCGGGTGTTACGCACAGTTAGAAGTTCAACTTGGAGCCTTCTTGCCATCAAATGCCTAATACGAAGAGCCTGCAGTCTCAAAAATTGATCATCAGCTGCATTTGTACGCCTTGGCCTACTTGGAACTGGCCTTCTACCAAAATTTTAAAGTTCTCTGAATTGCACCATTGCCCGAGAAACCCTCGATTGGTTTATGTTTAGCATATTCGCTGCGTATCCTTGTGACCGGCCATCTTGAAGCGACGCAACAATTTGTGCAACTTGTTCTCTATTCAAGTTCATAATTTTTTCAAAAATATGGATAATCTGAATGAATTCAACGAAATATTCTTGAATAAGGACTGATACGACAATAAATTGATAAAAGGATTTTGCATATTTTTACTTTTTTGTGAATGGTAACAAAAAAAAGCAAAAAAAAAATAATTCTTTATTCGCTTACTATGCAGAATACATTTGTAATTTACAGGGTGTATACAAAATTAAGGCAAGTCTACTTACTTACTACTTAGGCAAGACTGAGAATCCGCACGCCACACTGTATAAATAATATTTTATATTTAAAAATAGCCTTATACTTAGTGCAAGAATATTATTCTTCTATGAACATTATTAAATACTTCGAAAAACTATTTGATCATTCTAAAATTTCAAGCATAAGTGTTTTTAAATTAGTAGTTAACAAACTTAAATCAATTAAAAAACACTTCAATTAAGCAAATTTCTAGGTTTTTTATCAACGAATCTGTGTTCTTAAACCCTTCCTAATGATTATCGAAATAAGTTTTAGCATCTATGCCATAAAGTAACAGCTCCAACAGACTCTGGCGATAAATAAGTACTTATACCAGAACAATTTTCTATTAGATATGTAAAGCTTGTGCGAGTTCATGGTGTTATTATATTAGTGGTAATCGTAGTTTAATTTAGGTTGTATGTCATAGTTTGAGTTAGCTTATAGCTTCGTTCGATTTATTGGTTTAAGAGTAGAATATCTTTGTGTCAAAGATCTGATTCCTTAATCCAAGAAATTCGTATTCTTAGTTTTATCAAAAATTGCGTGTTGGATTAAGTATAATAATTATTCTTCCAAACAGGCAATCTGGTCAAATAAAGGGTACTATTTCTTTAATTCAAGTTATTCTTTTTCATGGTTGGAGTATGAATTAAAAGTGTTGGATTAATTATAACAATTACTGGTATAAATAGTCTCTTTGTTTTCCTCTAAGTATTTCTTGGATTTGTTTATATTTTATTTATTACTTTTATACTTGTTCGAACGACTCACTAATGAGGACTATCAAAACGAAGTTATACTTGGATCAACATGTAACCGTGGTACCAGTATTTATTTTTTTTTCGTGCAGTGGCGGAAGGTTAACCCATTCAGTTATTTATTTTACACAAATTTGAACCTGCATGATCTCCTTCCTTTATCAAAATACGGGATCTCTGTTTACACCTCGTCCTTTACAAAGTGTACCGGAGATACCCTTTGTTCTTTTTCACGGTACGTTTTTACCCGACCACCCAAAATAATAGACAAAAGAGATAATAAGTGCTTTTATATACCCGACATGCCATACCAGTTCAGAAATAATTATGGTGTACATTTCAGAAACAAAAAAAAAACACCGCATTCGTGGGTATTGTTTTGAGATGCTACGCCCAGTCTAGATGTATTGGCGTCGAAGGATCAGCAGACCCATATTTACTGATGGTCTTTTTTCTCTCGTTTATCGAATTCGATATTGTGGGGAATGAAATGCACATAGGCGTGCGTCAATAATATAGATGGTTACCGCAATCAAAACAGTTTGAGAACTCCGACCCTTAAGAAAACCTTGGGGAGGATCAGGAAAATGTATCTTATAATGTGTAATAATACGTCCTGTGCGATAACAAAGTTAACATTTTCAAGTATTTTGAATCTAGCCTGAAGGTAACAGCATGACAGATCGCTATATACAGCGTCCTCGCAGAATAAAGGAAACGTTAACAGAACAGCAACAGGTGCTGCTTTTACACTTTTATTAAAGTAACATTCTCGCACCGCCCCTAACTTACCTAATTAAATTCAGAATTTTTTGATAAACGCAATTGCGAACCCTTCTCTTCCCCTGGAATATTTTAATTCCGTTACGTAATTTACGGATGGCCCCGACACAATAGAGCGTTAATAGACTATCAAAATTGGTCATACCGTAGGTAAAATCGGTTATTTTTCTCCCGTATCCAACATTAACCGAACGGAAATACGTTACTTACGAAGGCTTAACGGGACCCGCTCGGTTATTTTTTGCAACCAACCAGATTAAATTCTGTGCAAAAGCTGCAGCTGGTAGGTGATAATTTTTTTGTCAAAGTGAATTTGCAAAACCAGGAATTGTTATTGTTTTATTTTTGTATGTGGGCAAAGAATACGGTCACAGTAATTTGTGTTTGTGGTTTAAAAACTCTTTCTAGCATCTCAATTACGGTAATACGGTAAGCAAACAAGGTGACGATAAATTAGTGGTTTATGAACGCCCTAATACAAAGATTGTGGGAACATCAAGGCTGTCACACAGTAACTTGCATAAGGTCACATAACGCGAATACGCATAACGCATGCATAGAATTTCAACCAATTGGCGATTAGAAAAATAAATATGGCATCTTCAAATCGATCGCTGATTGGTTGAAATTAGTAAGCAGTTTTGTGTGTTTAAGCTTTTACATATAAAACCAAATAAAAATAAAATAAAAGGAGATGAAGTAATTTATCGGTAATCATTATTTCTGATCGCGATTTGCGCAACCGCGTGGAGAAAGTACGCCACTGACTCAGACGGAGAGAAACCATACGTGTGTACCCGGTCATTACGAAGCCACATCTGACATTTATGAACCTCTTTTTAAATTGTAAATAAACCACTGCACAAAAGTGCTATTAATTTGGGTTTTGTGGAAAATTATAAGGTCTGAAGCCTTACTTTACTTGTTCTGAGCTATTGGCTGGTACCAGAAGGTGCCGCTTAAGGGCGTTTATTTTTATAGACGGGTGGGTTTCTGTCTACTTAATTTAAAAATATACAAACAAAATTTATGGCGCTTTGCACCGATGATATAATGGTATCTAGGAAAAAACCACGGAAAAAATATCCAGAAAAAAAAACAAAAAAAAACTTCTCAGCTCAAGAAAAAATTAATATAAGTGATTCACACTCAACCAAACTTAAACTAAACCAAACTTATTTTTTTTTATGTTTTATGTATTTTTCTACCGGGGGTTTTTTCCGTTTTTTCTTTTCAGCCTTTTTTCCGGGTTCTTTTTCGTTTACTATCGACATTTATGAACCTCTTTTTAAATTGTAAATAAACCACTACACAAAAGTGCTATAAATTTGGCTTTTGTGGAAAATTCTATGGTCTGAACCCTTACCTTACTAATTCTGAGCTAAAAAAAACCGGGAAAAAACCCCCAGATATACAGGGTGTCTTAATTGCCATTGGTCAAATTAGAAAAAATGTGCAGTTTTTGGAGGATATTGAAAATTTGGTTTCAGATTTAAAAAATAAATATTCTTTCCCGAGGTATGGGGGTTTTTCGAAAAATTGCAGACAACTATTTTATCAAATACCTTTAAGGTTCTTCAATTTGGTATTTTTTAAGAAAATTTGCTACTTCTAGTTTTCGAGATATTAACATCAACTTACTTTTTTAAATACGGACCTGTATTTTTTATGACATTTTTTTAAATCTCTCTTTTTATGATTTTAACGATGTATCACATGTCCATATTTATTTGCGTTTTAAATGGTAAAAAATGGTTATTAGGTAAGTTTAAAACAACATGGCACCGTTTATGTTATTAAAACAGGCAATTGTTTCATCGGTCGTCTAAGCCACCTCTGACGTTCAATTTTTTTTGAATTTATTTTTTTATCATGAAACCTCAAACAAATATGGACATGAAATTAACTCTGTGTTTAGGACTTTCATTGTCTATATTTTATTTATACACGACGTTTCGATCAGTACAATCTCTGATCGTCTTCAGGTGCACCTGATCGAGAATCGAGAAAATTTGTACTAGCAATAACTCTTTGTCAGTACTTTTAATAATAGTATTTAGTATTTTCTGAACTAAATCTCAAACATCTTGGAGTAAATATTAATACCTGTGTACTAATATTTATTCTTTTTAAACAAAACGGTGATACTTATTGTACTAGCTTTTAGTGCCACAAATGCCATATAATACTAATATTTAATACTATTTGTAGTACATTACAGTTCGGCGTACTAAATTTTAATATATAAATAATTATTGTTTTCTGACATTAAAAACAATTATTAAATTTTATCACACATCATTGTCTCAAACTTTCAAATATGGACATGTGATACATCGTTAAAATCAGAAAAAAAAGTTCTTTAAAAAAATGGAATAAAAAATTCAGGTCCGTATTTAAAAATGTAAAAATGTTTTCCTTTACAAATCTTTTGTAAAGATTATACTTTTTCAGATTTCAGCAATTTTTCGAAAAAGCCTCGAGATAGAATATATTTTTTTAAAATCTGAAACCAGATTTTCAGTCTCCCAAAAACTGCACATTTTGTCTAATTTGACCCACCTTGTAGTTCTTATAGTTACCGAGATAGCAATAGAAGCCCATGGCAATTAAGACACCCTGTATATCCCAAACTCAAGAAAAAATTAATGTAAGTAACTCAAACACAACCCAACTCAAGCTAAACCAACTCAAAATAATATTTTTTATTTTTACGTATTTTAGTTTATTTTTTTCCAGAGGTTTATATAAGCTGAACCTTTTTCCACCCGTCTCGTCTGCTACTAAAAAACTAGGTAACGTAAATTAAATATGGTTTTCGTTTTTTTACTTAAGGTGGCGCTTGTAGATGTTTATTTTTATAGCCGGGAGCAAGGGTTTCTCTCTACCAAAAATATGAATGCACCGATGATACTTATTTTGATTAACTGGCGGACTAAGAAAATATACAGGGTGTCCCGCTATCACGGAAAAAAATATGTCCTAAATTTTAGTACTATACACTAAAAACTAGTAAATCTTGGGATCAATATAGCGTCAATAACATTTGTATTTAATATTAGTACAAGTTAACTGATCTTGAAATTGGCTGATTTTGAACTATAAATCAGTATTTATCACTAATATTTATTTTGAAAAAGTACAGATTGCATTAATATTAAGAAAATTTGTACTAGCAATAACTCTTCGGCAGTACTTTTAATAATAGTATTTAGTATTTGCTGAACTAAATCTCAAACATCTTGGAGTAAATATTAATACCTGTGTACCAATATTTATTCTTTTTAAACAAAACGGTAGTACTTATTGTACTAGCTTTTAGTGCCACAAATGCCATAAAATACTAATATTTAATACTATTTGTAGTAAATTACAGTTCAGCATACTAAATTTTAATATATAAATAAGTATTGTTTTCTGACATTAAAAACAATTATTAAATTTTATCGGTAACGGACAAAAAATATATAATATAGAATTATTAAATTATTAAATAATACAAGTTACGGATTTGTATAGGTATTACTGTAATTACTCATTACCGGGATAACTGGTTGGAACGTTGTTCTAAATTCAGATAGATAGTCCTGTATTGCTGGTCATCGGCACGTCTAAATTTTCTTTGGCGTCGTTGTAAATCGATGGGCATACAATTAAAACGTTCCTTGAATCTAAAATAAAAAAATACATGGGTAATAATTTAAAAAATTACATAATTAAATTCGTAATTATTTTAAAAAAATACTTATTTTAAATAGTTTGTTTAACATACCTTTAAATAATAAGTTTTTTCCTGTCCAAAACTTAAAACAAATACCACTTGTTTTGCAAGCGAAAACGGTGCCATGAAAGACAATAACTCGTACAACCTGCACCCGTGAAAGTTCTGGGATAACTGACACAGAAACTTTCAATAAAAAAAACCTTAAAATTTAGTACAAATAAATTTATCTTTAGTACGTGCATATTAAATATCAATACACCTGCATTGATATTCATTTTATTGAATATCTCTAATTCACCTCTACTAGAATCTATCTTTATATACTGAGTGGTAGTAACATAATTTACTAATACCAATTTTTATAAGGAATAAAAAGTATTGCTATATTTAAGTACTAATATTCATTATGTACGTTTGTTCAATGGTAAATACTAAAACCAATATATTATTATAATTATATTTAGTAGCAGCTGTACTAGAGTTTAGTGCTTAAAAGTTTAAATAAAATATTAGGGTCTGTTAAGCCTATACTAGCGTTAAATACTGTCCAAACATTGATCTTAGTTAGACCGTACTAAATTCAAGTACACAGAAGATAAAATCAAATATATTGTACTAAATTTTAGTAAATTGACAGATTCTAAAATTTTTAACATGATTTACTGAATTCCAGGACATTATTTCTTTCCGTGATATATTTTGATCCCCCAGTTAGCGCCGTTATTATTAATGTTAAAAAAAAGGTTAAATGCGAAACTTTTACTATAACTGTTTGCATACTTTAAGAGTTACTTACCTAAAATAGCTAAATGCCATTGCAAATGTGAAATTTTGATACCAACTTTGTCATTTTAAATGAAACACCCGAGAAACGCCCTGTCTATTGTTAAATGTTTGACCCTGTATATTGTTGAATGTTTGACCCTGTATATTGTTAAATGTTTCAATCAACCCTTAATTTCTAATTTCAAAAATACCAAACACTTTACCTCTATCTATATTAGTTTGCAAGAAACAAGGAAAAACCCTCACCATAAGCATAATATGTTAGAAAGAGATTAAAGCTTAGAATATTCTCTCTCTAGCACATGAACCTTCAAAATTTTTATAAAATACAGAATGTTTCATTTAAAAATTCAAACTTGCTCTTAGAAATTGCCATTTGTAATAACATTTGGCTTTTTTTGACAGATATTTTTTTAAATATGCAAAACTAAAAAAATATCTGTAAGAAAAGCAATTTCCAAGAGCAACTTTAAATTTTTAAAACGTGTTTGAGCAACTACTTCATATTTTTAGGCACACACCATCTTTTAGGAAATGACTAGAACAAATCCTCGCATTTTTCAGGAAAGTTTGAGTGATCTTATCCAACTAAAATCGGTATTTACGTTGCTAGACCTGTAAAGACACTATCCGGTCGTGTATCGTACGTACTTTTTTTTTCAAACGATCAGAAAAAACATTTTAGTACCTATACCCCTTTCGTCAACGCCTAGCCGCGCTACGTAATTTATGAACAGTCCCTTAATAAGAAAATGTTAGCTTTCTGCTTCTTGTTGGTTAGATAGCCATTGCCGCTAAGACCAGTATTTAGGATCAAAACTAAAGAAAAACAAGGAAACTCTTATGGTTAGAACTTGTGCAAAATTGCAAAAAACATTACAGAAATTATAGTGTAGTGCCTATTAGCTTCACACAGCTAATGTGATGACTGACGATCAGTTATGGCCGACCATGGCTAATTTATCAACATTGTTATCGTTAATCGTCAGTTATAAAACAACTCGTGGGAGGCAGATTTCTGGGTTTTTCCTTTATTTATTTGTATAGTATAGATTCCACAAGCTTGATGACTTTAATGTGGTCGATTTTTCCGAAAAATATGCCACCAATACATCTTTACGAAGGCGTAGAAGGGCCACACCAGTTTTATTTTTTCCCATTTCTAAAATTTCTGTTACTAACTCGAAATTTTGAAATTTCGTAATAGTATCTCGAAGTTTTAAAATTTCGTCTCATATCTCGAAACTTTAAAATTTCGTGTTACTAACTAACTCGACTTCGTGTTATTATCTCGAAATTTTAAAATTTCGAGATAATAATACAAAATTTTAAAACTTCGTGTTATTAACTCGGAATTTTAAAATTTTGAGATAATAACTCGAAATGTTAAAATTTCGAGATAGTAACAACAAATTTGACTAAAAATTTTGAGATATTAATACGAAATTTTAAAATTTCGAGTTAGTATCACGAAATTTTAAAGTTTTGAGATATAAGACGAAATTTTAAAATTTCGAGATAATATCACGAAATTTTAAAAGATATAAGAGAAAATTTTAAAATTTCGAGATAACATTACGAAATTTTAAAATTTCTAGATAATATTACGAAATTTTAAAATTTCTAGATAATAACACGAAATTTTGAAATTTCGAGTTAGCATCACGAAATTTTAAAGTTTCGAGATATAAGACGAAATTTTAAAATTGCGAGATATAAGATGAAATTTTAAAATTTTGAGATAACATTACGAAATTTTAAAATTTCTAGATAATATTACGAAATTTTAAAATTTCTAGATAATAACACTAAATTTTAAAATTTCGAGTTAGTATCACGAAATTTTAAAGTTTCGAGATATAAGACGAACTTTTAAAATTTCGAGATATAAGACGAAATTTTAAAATTTTGAGATAATGTTACGAAATTTTAAAATTTCGAGATAGTAACACGAAATTTGACTCAAACTTTTGAGATAATAACACGTACATCTTCATTAATTTTCTTAACATTTGTTAATTCGCACCAGTTTATAAACGCAACAAAGTTGGGCTGGTTCGATTTTTCAGGCAGCAATCGACGTCGACTCTTGAAGCAGCTTCCTATTATTTCCTCCGGCTTCAACTCATTTTCTAGATCCGAGTTCATTTTTGTAACCAAAACTTTTGAAACAAAAAAGAGTTTTTTAGAAGTGCCAAAACTGCCGAAAAAAAAACAAAAGCTAAAAGCTGTCAACGAGAAGTCATGGCCAACTTGGCCAACAATGGGACCAGAAAATTGAAGAAAAAGTATTTTGAAAGAACATGCCTTGTACTGTAGAACTTTCCGTAAGAAAAATCATACAGAAAGTGGCTACTTTCCGGTCGTTTGAAAAAAAGAGGACAACAGTTATTCTTCTCAGGACTGATTATTATAACAATATTGAGGTTTGATGGCGCTCTTCTTGGTTGCTGGGACTATTTGAAAGCTATCCGGTCAGAGCTTTTTTGGGCGCGGTGCTATCAAAATAATTTCGAGTTTCATAATGACTATATGAGCATGTTTGGATGACAACAATGTCAGAAATAGTAGCAAGAACGTTAACGCAGCAAGGTGGGGGGAGAGGGGTAGCTGGATGGATTATAAAGTGTTACAAGGAACGGAAGGGTGATTTACACGACAAATGCGAGGATTTGTTTTAGTAAGTAAGTAATTAACCTTGGTGCAAAACTATCAAAAATATTGCCGACTTTATTAAAGTCTGGCTATGCTCCTGTTCTATAACGATGAGCAAAAATAAAAGCATGGACATCATTAAGAATTTAATTCTTAGGTATAAAACCGCATGTGTTTAATTAGCGAAAATTCAGAGCCAATTATATTATTTTTTAATCTCTCTGCCTTTAATTAAGGGGCATTTAAATTAGTTTTTGCTTTTCTTAGAAAATTAATTTTTGTCGACGTAATTAAGTCTCCCAAACAGCTGCTCAGAATTTTGGGATCATTAAATTATTATTTGAGATTATTAACGATCTATATAAAAAGTGTGTGGCGTTTAGATAAGGTCTTAATTTTCGGGCCCAAAAATTCCAAATTTTCCAGAAACTAAATGGGATTGTCATTTACTACGTTTATACGCACTCAAAAGCGCTTTTATATAAGGACGGTTTATATACGTCTTTATATAAAAGCGCTTTAAGAGGCCCGTATAAACAAAGTAATTGAGAGTTTACCTTTTTTTGTTTTTTTTTTCACAGCAATGGAATTAGAACGCCAAAAAACTGATATTTCCATAAAATTTTTAATTTTGGTGTGTAAGGATTAATTAAAGAATATTTTATTATAAAACGCTTATTTATAATCTATACAATCTATACATATAATAAATATTTACATTTCTGTACGTTGAATACTTTTTAAAATTTTTGGTGTCGGCTTTTGACCAAACCATATAAATACCAAAAATACAATTTTTATTATTTTTGTCTGTTTGTTCCAGCATTACGCAAAAACTACTCGACCGATTTTGGTGGGACTGCACTATTGATTTACGTGGACGTCTGGACAGGACATAGACTTTTTCTCATCAAAATCGGTTTGCGGAAACAAAAATTATGATCATTCAAAGCAAGAAAAATGGGAAAAAAACAGGTTGAACCGCAGGCGAAGCTTCGTGATCTTCAACTATATGTTATTGTGTTATTATGTTTGTTTATAACTGGAACACTCAGTATCTTTTTTATTACTGAAAATAAAGGGTAGGATTGAATTCAAAAATTTCTTGGCAAATTGCAACGAACTTAAGCGCTATAACAACTTTTTTTTGTTCCCCTTGGTATACAGGGTGTGGAAATAAAGCTAATTTTTTTGAAGAGAATACCCAGTATATTTTTACATTTTTGAGTTTTTCAAAAAATTAGCTTTACAAAAATACCAAACTCTATTGAAATATCTTTTGTGGCTTCTGAGATATTTGCGTTTAAAATTTTAATAAAATACATTAGAAACGACCATCTAATGAAGCTACATTGGCTCCAATCGTTTTTTTCCAAGGCCACTAGATTTTTAAGTTTCAAGCTACATTGGCTTCAATTGTTTTTTTTTTCAAGGCCACTAGATTTTTAAGTGTATATTGTTAAAATAACGAAATACATTCATGGCCCACTTGGTAGCTTGATCAGTTGGTCATTTCCAATATATTTTCATTTTGAAAATTATTAAAATTAAAGCGCAAATATCTTAAGCACTATAAAAGATATTTAAATAGTGTTTAATGTTTTCGTAAAGCTAATTTTTTTAAAAATTCAACAATGAAAAAATATATATGGTGTTCTATTTAAAAAAAATTGTCTTTATTGCCACATACTGTATACCAAGGGCAACAAAAAAAAGTTGTTATAGCGCTTAAGTTCGTTGCAATTTGCCAAGAAATTTTTAAATTTAGACCTACCTTTATTTTTAATAATAAAAAAGATACTGAGTGTTCCAGTTACCAACAAACACCCTGTACATTAAATATTTAAAAAAAATTCTTGATGTTGGCTTCTAACAAAACGGCATAGATAACAAAAATCCTGTTTTGAGAATTTTTTTCTGTCTGTTTTTTCCAGCATCACGCAAAAACTATTAGACCGATTTTAATGGGACTTTTACATAGACTTAATTTCATCAAAATCAGTTCACGGGAACCAAAGTAATGATTATATAAAGAAAGAAAAACGGAAAAAAAACGTGTAAAACCGCAGGCGAAGCTGCGGGGTTTTCAGCTGTTACATATTTCTGTCCATTGAATATTTTTTTTAAATTTTTGGTTTTGCCTTAGAACGAATTCATATGTGTAGATACCATAAATCCAGTTTTTAAAGTTTTTGTCTGTTTGCCTGTCTGTTTAGTAGCATTTACACAGGCGAATATTCCTTTGATCTTCGAAATGCCGACAAACATTCGCGCGAATTATTTATTTAAAGATTCGCGCAAAAGGTTCGAGCCAAAAGGTTCGGGGTTCTGGTAAAAAAGTTCGTGGTGTTCGGACAAAATTTGCTTAAAGAAATATTTGAAATAAAATAAAAATTAGAAAAATTATTTACCTTAAATCTTTGAACAGAATTGTAATAATAATAATAATAAAGTTTGTTTGCGTAATAAAGTAAAAACGTAACAATAAGTACAAAAATAAAAGTAGGTAGTACAAAAAGGAACTGGAAAAAGTCCCTGAAAAATGGTTTTAACATCTATGTTACACATTAACTACAAATAACATACAACAGTCTTAAGTATAGTAACAAAGTATAAAAAATCTAATTTGAAACAACAATTAGGTAAGCAGAAATAAGAAAAAATGTGTCACAGTTTACATAGTCAGAAAAGATAATGCTTTTTGAAGGAAGTAGAAAAATATTGTAATATAAAAATTAAATTTTAAAACCTTTCTGACGCAAGAACGATTTAACTCACTTGACACAAAATAATGAGGATAACTTTATTTCATTTTGTGGGGTTTGGTGGTGGGGTTTGGTGATGGGATTTGGTGGTGGGGTTTGATGAGTTTACACTTAATTAAGGAAAACCAAAAAAGTGATAAAGCATAGCAACAATTAGGTACAAACTTATTTAGTAGATATCTACCAACCTCACAACCTGCCACCCAACAAATAATATTTAATTGAAAAATAAAATAAAAAATTTAATTTCAAGAATTGAGGTCAGTGATGTGAGACCAAAAATATTATCTATTCCCACTTTCAAAAATATATTTCCAAAAAATCTTGCGGTTTCCGAATAATCGTGGCAAATGTTCGCTGCAAATGTTCGTTGCAAATGTTCGAGTGTTCGGGCAAACGTTCGTCGAAAAAGATTCGTCAGAGTTGGCCCAAATTCTTGGACGAACCTATTCGCTCTGTATAAATGCCCCTTTCTAGTGCCATGCAAAAACGACTCAAAGGAGTTTTAGTACTGGATTCCTGGGCATTGTATCAAAATCGGTACTCTCTTAAACTATATACTAAGCGTTTTTTACATTGTTTATACTGATCCTAAAATCGGTTTTAAAGCAATAAACCACTCTCTTAAATCGCTAGGCGCGGGGTTTTGGTGTGCTAAAAATGTATCGTCAATAGTACAGGGTCGGCCCGTGGACCTGGCAATTAGGCCTCTTCATGGGCCCTTTCTGCCATACCCTGTTCCTTACCTCTATGACCCTACTTCCGCTACAACTCTCTCTCTGGGTCTCCCTCCTCTTCTTTACGAAGTTCAGTATGTCGGCCCATTTGATCGAGTGGCTCTATGGTGGGAAATCCCCACTTCAGCTGCCTTGACCTGGCATATGCATCGCACTCTGCTATCAAGAGCTGCGCCGATTCTTCTTCGAGCCCGCAAGCGGGGCACACGGGGTCTCCTGCTACTCTTATTTGCGTCAGATGTTTGTTCAGCCGATTGTGCGCAGTCAGCATCCCTGTCAGCAGTCCAATGTACTTTCGGGTCTTGGCTAAGAACCTTTTAGTTCTGGCTACATTCGGACCATCCACGAATAGCTTGGACTGTCTGCACTTTGACTTTTGCCTCCAGGACGTCTTCAGTTCATTATTCGCCCATTTGTTGAGCTCACTCTGTACCTGTTTCCTTGTTATTCCCAGAAGAGGTTCCGGTCCAATGTATTGGGTTTCGGCCCCTAGTCTGGCAAGTTCGTCCTCTTTCTCGTTCCCTGGTATTCCCTCATGACCTGGGACCCACATCAGTGTCACCCTGTTGTCTTGAGCCAGTGTTTGCAGTGCTTCAGCGCACTCCCCTATCAGACTACTGACTATTTTGGGTGCATTTAGAGCCTTGACGGCAGCCTGGCTGTCGGAACATATGTATATGTCCCTTCTGCCATTTCTGACCTCGGATAGGGTTGCTGTACCTGTTTTCTTGTTATTCCCAGAAGAGTCTTCGGCCCAATGTATTGGGTTTCGGCCCCTAGTCTGGCAAGTTCGTCCACTTTCTCGTTCCCTGGTATTCCCTCATGACCTGGGAAATGTATCCTCAAATCTCACAATATATTAAGAAGATCAAGGAGTTTTTAGACCAACTTTTCTGTTTAAACCTGAGGAATCATGTGGGATATTTCCACATGTATATAAAAACTATTTTATGCCACAATCCTATAGGATTTGACAAGACTTTTTGAGAAGGTTACTCAATTTAATATAACTTCTATCCAAAGTGCTAAAATTTAAACTATTCAACTAATCTCCAGTCTTCTTTGGAGAGAATTAACAATCATAATTCTAGGAAGGGGTAAAAATGATAATTCCATTTTAAGTATGATTTGTCACTTTAAATTTATTGATATTAGGGGCAATTGCACCGTGCCGTTAAACCTGATAATTTCGTTAATTTTTAGAATGTGACAGTTAAGTCTAAACTATGGGTTTAACATTGCGGTGCACTAGAAGCTGGGTCCAATACCTATATAAAGGTAGTCTAAAAACATTTACAACAAGCAAATGTTTTTTATTTAATTGGACAAAATCTGAAATATTAGAATTTTTATAATAATTATGCGAGACATTTGCGTAGTTGTTCGTTAGAACTTGAGAAATATTAAACAGGTGATGTCTTCTAATTTCGATCCCGTATCAACATCGTTTATAACTTTTAAGCCAATTATTTTCCCCCTAATGATACCAGTCCGCGTAATTGGACTGCGAGATCTGTTTTGTGATCTCTTTTTGGTCCAAATAACCAAAGTTGTATTCCGCTTTACACCTTTGGTTATGTTATATGTGTATTAAACTATCAAGGCTAATTCGGAATGGGAGAAAGTGTTAACACTTCTGACACTAGCCCGTTCGGTAAGTGGAAACCTGTCCCCACGGTGTTGCTTTCAGTATGTTCGGGGCGAGAGGCGGAGTTTGGGGTCTGACACCAAATTTCTACCCAACCAAAGTTTGGTCCTACAGTTTTAGCCAAATGATCTGTGGTTTTGGTCCTCCAAAATTTAGAACAAAGGGATTTTGCCTTTCGGGCTGTTGGGCGATCGTTGTGTGGAGGTTTTTCTTCTTGACGTTTCGCCGATTCGAGTGCTCGGCATCTAAAGACGTATTTTTTACTTTTTCACAACGGTTTGGCAACATAGGCCGGAAGAAGTCCAATGTCCAATTTGCCAGTGTACGTACAAGCAAGGACACCGCACACGTATCAGCGGAGCAACCAAACAAAGGCTTGCGATCACCATTCGCGGATTGCGTTTAGTACGCCTCTAACCACGGTGCAATGTGAAGTGTAATCCATGAAACCGGAATTTGGTCAATAAATACGCAAATTTTAATAAGGTAATTTTCTTGTTTTTTGTCACTGATAAATTAGAGCGTTTTATTTTCAACTGCTCAGATTTATCACTAGCAACGTGTTATAATGAAAATAATAAGGAGAAACAAAATAAAAGCAAGTTCTCGAAATAAAATAATACATTCTAAAAACCAAAAAGATTCTCCCAGTCAAAAAAAATAGAGCAAATGTTCAAAAAGTCCTCCTTGCTCGCCTAGACAATATCCGACCCTATTACAAAAACCCCTTCTAACGTTTCCAAGCATGTTAGGGGTGATAGTTTGAAAAGCTTCTTCAATTTTAATCCGAAGTTCTTCCAAATTATAAGCCATTTCATGTCCGTAAACTTTATTTTTGATATAACAGATAGAAGTCATTAGGAGCAAGATCAAGTGATCGAGCTGGCCATAAAATAGTTCCCCGTGTACTTATAACCCGATTAGGAAATACATTATCAAGATATTCCCTAACAGGGCCAACATTGTGAGGGAGACAACCATCTTGTTGAAACCATGTTTCATTAAATCTCACACCCAACAACTGCCTAGCTGTTGGAATAATATGATGCTGCAGTAGATCCAAGTATCTAGGACCATTCAAATTGCCGTCAATAAAAAATGGCCCAATTACGTGTTCCCCTACAATAACCCCCCAAACATTTAGTTTTTGCGGATACTGTGTTCTTACGTCAAAATACAAATGTAAATTTTCCCTCGACCAATATCGAACGTGTATTGGGTTATGACGAGTCAGTAATGGAAAAGTGTTTTCATCTGTGAAAAGAATAGATCTTAGAAAGTTTTCATCACGATTAGCCCTTTCTATCATTGTTTCGCAAAATTCCATACGACGATAGTTGTCTTCCGGAAAAATTTGATGCGTTTTTGACGCTTTGTAAGAATGATAACCAGTCTTTTTGAGATACGTAAGACAGTGGCTGAAGACGTATCAACTGCTTCGGCAATTTGGTGGCTAGTTAACTTTCGATTTTCCTCCACTGCATCACATCTCGTATTTCCTGCTCGTCATTCAAAACAGTGGGTTTTTTTATGGTTTCTTGGCGCTACACAACCAAACTTTTAAAAATTCTGCACAAACCTATGAATCGTTGATAAATTAGGTTCTGGGCGATTTACAAAATTCTCCAAGAAACGTTCTTGAATAAGTTTCAATGGTCTGCCTTGATAGTACCATTTGACCATCTGCACTTTTTCGGCAACTTCGTAGACATCCATTTTTAGTTTTAAAAATGTATTATTTCACTTAAGAATTTACCAATTTGTTTCTCGAGCAAGGCAAATAAAACAAAATATTAAAAACAAAATAAATTTCTAAAAGATAACACTGCAGCGTGCTTCGACCCCACCTCAGTGGTACTGCACGGAGAGTAAATTGGACTTGATTCCCCCTATGTTCGCAGTAGCCTGAAGCTCATTGTATATGTATTTGCAATCGCCATTAGGTGAATATAAACAAAAACTAAGACTACCTACCTAATCTTATATACTACGTGTGTTCAGTCAACCATAAAACTAACTTGTGTTCAGTGAACCATGAAGTTTACAGTTGGTTGGTTCCGCTCACGGTCTCTAGAATAAACACGGTCTAGTAATTTTTTTACTCCTCCCACCTGTTGACGACACAAAGATATCAGCCTGTGGGGTTATTTTTGAATCGAGAGAAATCTCATTGGTCCAAATCTTCGGTTAAAATCGGTTTCTCTCACATTTGCCCGATATTGATGGAAAGTAATTCTCTTAGTCAAGACCAATAGAATTACTTTCGATCAATATCGGGCAAAAGTGAGAGAAACCGATTTCAACCGAAGATTTGGACCAATGAGATGCATAGTAGCGAGAGAATTTACCTTCCTGGGAGAAAATTTTCTCTCGATTCAAGAATAACCCCCCTGCTGTCTTTATTGATTTTTTTGATGGGTGACATTTGGGGTTATATTATTTTTGCAATAAAAATTGTATTTGTTCAGCAATTCTGTTCTTCTGGCCCTAATTAAATACCTTGTGATATTACTTACATTATTTTCGTCATAGGTAGCTGCATTTATGAGTTTTTTTAGTGAAAACGCTCATCATTAAATAATGAAAAAAAAACAAAAAAATTACATATAGTATGCACAACAAGTCATAAATAACAACATAATCACTCTTCCAAAAATGGCTTACAAAAATCAAGTACAAAATAAAATAGCTGAAAAATCAACGCATGCAGGCCAGCAATGTTGATTTTCCCAGCAATGTTAAGCTATTTTCGATCCAATTGTGTCCCCTTGTCGAGTTTTGCGTTTGTGTTCTGTAAGCACACGCGTAACTATGGGGGGCCGGGCCCCCCTAGAACTTTCCAGACCCCCCCCCAGAAAAATATAGGCTAGTAGTTGTCAGTCATATGACGGGGCTAGAGTAATGTATGGGAAACATAAGGGCTTACAAGGTTTAATAAGAGAAGAACATCCTTCGGCAATATACATTTATTGTTTGGCACATAAACTGAAAGTTGTTGAGTCGTGTACAAAAGATGCACCAGCAGATTCTCTCTTTAATACATAGAAGCATTGTATGTGCATTTTTCGCAACCAGGAAATTATGAAAAACTTTAAAAGGTTGCAGATACCTTGGGTGTTAAATTTTTGGAAGTATCTAACCTTTCTACTACTCGCTTGGAAAATTGTAAAGCAGTTTTATTAATTTTTGGAGCGATTAAAATGGCACTAGAAAGTGAAGTAACTGATAACTAGGACAGACATGCCGTTGAAGCTGTTGGACTATTAGCATGTATTCAAAAAGCCGAGTTTGGCATTTGCCTGCACATTCTATACACTATTTTATTACGTATCAACGTTTTGAGTCAGTAATTTCAGGGTAAAGCTGCTACTCTCGGTAATGTAAATATAATAATATATGGCACGCTACAATCTATAGAAGAAACTAGAAACAGCTTTGAAA
This sequence comes from Oxystoma pomonae, assembly GCA_963921995.1. Taxonomy (NCBI): domain Eukaryota; kingdom Metazoa; phylum Arthropoda; class Insecta; order Coleoptera; family Brentidae; genus Oxystoma; species Oxystoma pomonae. Next base: position 92,791,071 of record OY998166.1, on the reverse strand, counting down.
ATATTTATTCTGAAATTCAAGACTTCGCCGATAAAGTTGATATTTGTTTAGAACCTATCAAAGTATCAAAACGGAAACGGCAAATTGCTGCACAAACTAAGGATTATATAGTGGAAAGCACTCTTGGACATGACAGCTCGATAGAATTTCCATCAGATGTAAGTTGCTTAGAACACTGGAAAATAAACATTCAATACCAAATAATGGATAAATTAGCAGTTAATTTTTTTAAACTTGCTATTGGTCAAATCGGTAGATACTTTATTTAAGTTAAATATCAAAGAATGTCAAGATTTTATTGAAAATTACTCTGGTAGTAAAAAATATGATTACTTGTAAAAATGTAGGAATAAATTAAAAATCTATCAAAGAGTAATTAGACAAGACTTTTGTCCGAACCTCTACAAATTAATTCAGTTTGCTATTTTCCTTCCTATTAGTTCTGCTAGTTGTAAACGAAGCTTTTCTGAAATGAGTGGAATGAAAAAGTGGACCTAAACTACAATGCGACAAACCCGATTTTCCAGTGTAATTAACATCGATAATTATTTAATTAAAGAAGAGATTACAGCGGAAATATTTTCACAAAACACAAGGAAGTTGCACTTAATTTAAGTTAATTTATATTAAACAGCTGAGTTGAGTTATATAGAGTTACGGTTCAAAGTTGTTCACACAACGAGTTTAGGTAATAATGCATAATATTAAACAGTTTTGAGAAAAACATCATTGTTTTTTATTCCTCACTATCAACCATTATCAGTTAGGCCCTCCCCTAGCCCCCCCAATTCAGAGAGCTAGTTATGCCGGTGTCTGTAAGGCGAACTTCCATGGGTACCTGGTAGATGCAGTTCTTGGTGTCGTGGTGCGGTGGTTTACTTTTTGTTAATTGAATTCTTATCGTTGCGGTCGTTTTGAAGACAGTCCAAAGATGGTATTGGTTGCCTATTCTTCTTCTCTTTTTTGAGATTTCTTATTTCTCGACCTTTTTATTGATCGTGTACTTAGAGAAACCATTCCTTCTCTTAGAGAAACCATTCCTTCTCAGATCGGATCGAATTTTCGACTTTTCTTTATTTAAAGCTTCTCCTGAATTTTTTTGCTGTAAGTTACACAGGTTACAACCTTACAAAGGGGTTTTCAAGGGTCTTGAGTTACTTTTAGCTAAACTGAGTTAAGTGTTTGAATGAAACGAGTGTTCTCGTTTGGGTGGGTGAATTTTTTCTCATGTTCCATTGCACCAATTTTACCAATGGAAATTTGCTACAATATGGCCATCGGCGCCCTACGGTACCCAAACCGTTTTTTCATTAAGACATAGTGCCAACTTCAATCAAAGTTTGGGCGAAACAAAAAAGGATCCAGTCGGAAAAAATATGATTTTATTAATTAATTAATCCCTGAAAAAAATTTAAAAACAGTGCAAAAATCGTAATTAACATAAATGAATTTTAGTACCTAGTGCAAAAAAAATTGGGAAACCCGCAGTAATTTAATGATCTCCATTGGGCGTAAATGTTGGCTAATCTTAACTTTATAACAAGACCAGGCGGGTTTGGAACTTAACCGCATAAGTAACGGAATACGCCTTTCGTTTCAATTTGACTGGCTGCCTTATTAAGTTCACCTTATTCAAATCGTTCATCTCATATTTTGCGGTAGTTTAATTAGATTGGGACTATTTTTAAATAGATTCCAAGGAGAAGCTAATTAACGAAAATAATTTGATAGAAAACGGTTTTGTTCCGTCAACTAATTTGGATAGCAAAAAAGACGGTAATTAAAGCTCCGATTGGTTATCATTATGTACTTTTTTGTTTAATTAAAGAAAACAAACCAGATATTGGCTGAAAGATGACCCCTTGCCTTAATATTAATAGATAACAGTGAACAAAAAACAATTTGAGCATTACTCTCCTATGAATTATGTTATCCAACATTTTATAAAGCGCACGTTTTCCTCAACGTTTCTTTTATGTTGAAAATTCAACTTACCTTAGTACATCTATAGGTATCATTTTACAAATTTAGAAGGTTTATGCAGTTTCACATAATAATAAATTAATGGTTTTGTACCGTGTATATTGTAACTCAACATAACCTCACTTTTCCTTTTTTTGCAGTTAACCAGCCACGACGTTCAGCCCAAGCTACCCCCCGTATCACCACCCTCTGGCCGGCAGGCTGAGCCCTGCGCAGGGCCCCCTCTCTCCCACGTCTCCTCCCCCCATAGTAGCAGTCGGCGCGTCCCGCGCAGACGCATATAACCCGTTCAAGCTGGCCGCCAGTGCGCTTGCTCAGATGAACCCTCATTATCACCCCTATGGCGGTCCAGGTAGGTGATATTATTAATTAGTGTGATTGTAGGCCAGTGGCGTAGTAAGAAAAATTTTCGGGTTGGGGGATTGATTGATTAGAGCTTCCGAAGGCTGTTCGGATGTCATGACCTTTTTTTCAGAATAAATACATTTTTTACGCTGAAAATTTCGCTAGGGGGGTTGTCCCCCCTCGTTACTACGGCACTGATGTGGGGCATATTTTTGCATTAAGTGTCTCAAAATCGAATTTTTTGTTTAAAATTTTTAATAAATTTAACATTTCGATCCAGCATTTTTTTGGCAATGTTTAAAAACACAGGGCCAATTTTTAAGATTCGAAATAGATTAAACAAACCTCCATTAACCTAGCGACCCCACCCCAGAAAAATCAAAACTTAGTTATGCCATAATTATGTGCTAATTACGTCCCCAATCAAAAAATTTTGTGCTCCTTTGATTTTCGAGATAATCGAAAAAGAAAATGGGGTAGCTAGGTTAATATTAACTTAGCAACCTTACCAGGAAAAAAGGAACCAAATTAAAAATTTCTGGATGCAAAATTATGTTTTTTTAAAATAAAGGGTGGGGTAGCTACGTTAATATTAACTTAGCGACCCCACATGTCTGGGTATCACGGAATTTAAAAATTTCAAAAACCAGTATTATGTGCAAATTATGTGCTGATGTCATCCATGATCAGAAAATTTTGAAATTGTCTGGTTTCCGAGAAAATCAATATAAAGGATATTAGATTACATCATTTGTAATAACCTAGCATTCTCAATCTAAAGTACGATTCCAAAGTAAAAATATATTATTACAAAATTATGCGCTCCATGAATATGTGTAGGAATTATCATATAATTTTGAAACCAATAATTTTTAGCTTGGCACCAGATTTCCCGGTGGAGTTCTCAAGTCTTTCAGACGAGTATAAAATTTTCTGATTATGGACGAAATTAGCACATAATATGCATATAATGCTGGTTTTTGAAATTTTTGAATTTCGTGATACATAGACATGTGGTGTCGCTAAGTTAATATTAACCTAGCTAACCCACCCTTTTTTTTTTTAAAAAACATAATTTAAAATGAAAAATTCGATTTTTATCTTATATATTCGTCGAGCACATAATTAGCGCATAATTTTAAAACAAAAAATTTTTAGTTTGGCTCCATTTTGCCTGGTGGGGTTGCTAAGTTAATATTAACCTAGCTACCCTATTTTCTTTTTCGATTATCTCAAAAACCAAAGGAGCACAAAATTTTTTGATTGGGGACGAAATTAGCACATAATTATGGTGTGACTAAATTTTGATTTTCTTGAGGTGGGGTCGCTAGGTTAATGGAGGTATTAAACAAAATCTTGTTGACGGCCCATGACTGCTTTGAGTTTCAGTCAAAACTTGGCCGATTTTTATTGTTTTATTGGTTTTTATGAAAGTCATAATTATTTTTATCATCATTATGTTATATTTATTTTTTTCCTCTTTCTGCCACTAATATTTTCGAAAATATACTCAAAACGGCCGAGTAGCAACCAAAATATACACATTCAAAACAAATTTCTTCGTACGTATTCGCAGTTTATTATTAGTTGGTTCTGCAAGGTGGTTTCAAGCTGGTACTATACCACGCACGCTGCCGCATGCCGTCTTAAATAAAAAAGGCCTTTTACCAACAGGTCGCCTATGTTTACGCGTGGATTTTTTTCGGCTCGAATGTTATTTTTTACTATTTCTATCCTGCTTTCTTTGGTTCGGCCGCTCGTTGTACCAATCTATTGACATTTCTATAAAACTGTTTTAGAAAGTTTTCTTTAAACGGAACGGTGCTTCTAGCGGCTTTAGGGAAGAGGTTTTAAAAAAAGCCAATAGTGAATATTTGATTTTTTATGGACTTTCCGCTCGTGATAAGAAAATTTTTGGGCCCCCAACTGGAGGCCCAGGGCCTACTAACTATTTTTTTTTAATGAGAAGGTACCACTTGTGGCACTTTTTTAGAAAGGTAGTTAATAAATAAATTTAACGCACTGGCTTTTTTTGACTTCTGTCAACCAATGTGTCAAAAATTTAAAAAAATTAATTTTTTGTCAATTGTCTTAGCTTCAAAACAAATTATATATTTCTCTAATTACTAAGCGGATTAAAGAAAAACCACACAAGGACATTACTGGCGGCCATTTGGGGGCCCTCACAGTGGCAAATTTTTTTGTCAACTCATGTGTTAAAAATTTTACGCCAATAATATATTTTGTGGTAGTTTCTTTGTTAGTAAATAAATAAATATGTAGTTATTTTGAAGCTAAAACAATTGACAAAAAAAAATAGTTTTTTTAAAATTTTTTATTTAATCGAATTTCTTTTTTAGCAAGCTTTCCAAAAAGGTGCTAGAAGTGGTACCTCCTCATAAAAAAAATTTGGTAGGCCCTGGGCCTTCATTGAGGCCCCCCAAATGGGCCCCAAAATTCGGCTTAGTAAATAGAGAAATACGTAGTTTATTTTGAAGCTAAAACAATTGAAAATAAAAATAAGTTTTTTTTTAAATCTTTGACATATTGTTTGACACAAGTAAAAAAACTACTGTGTTAAATTAATTTCTTAACAAGCTTTCCAAAAAGGTGCCACAAGTGGAACCTTCTCAAAAATCATTAAAGATTCGTATTTACCTTTTTTAAAACCTCTTTCCTAAAGCCGCTAGAAGCACCGCTCCATTTAAAGAATCTACTCTGCATAACGTTAACCAAAATACTAAAGATAACCACGATATCGATAACTTCGACGTTAAATGTACTGACCAAATATATTTTATTATTAATAATTTTTGTTAACGATAACCACAAATTGATGCTTAGTACTTAATCCGAGACTTAATGAAGAATTTTTCGAACGTCTTGAAATTAATTATCACTTGCCAATTTTGTGTAAAAACGGGACAATCCGAAGATATTTGTGATAAGTGTATTATACCCACTTACAGATTTCAATAACAGACTGAATACTTACCTTTCTTGGGACCAAAACTCCCGTAAACAGACTCAAACAGAAACACATTATTTCTGATCGAATAACTTATTGGTAAACCGTACAAAATAAGAATAAAAAAATGACAAGTTTGTACTGCGTTCAGTACAGTCTAATACGTGTCCCAAACTGTCCCTATTACGTAGCTACCTACTTCAAACTACCAACGTTGCGCACTTCAAAATGTGATTAAATTTATTTAAGGTGATCTGGCATCGCCGCATCCGCCATCGCCGGACAACAATAACTACCATCATGGTGGCGGGCCACCTGGATCTTTAGGCAGAATGCACCCCTTGTCGAATGGGCACACCATAGGATCGATAGGTAAAGTTCGGTAATCATATTTTGTTTTGGCCACAGATTAGATAATATTAAAGTTATGGCAAATAGAAAGACAGCTATTATTGTCCCCGATATTCAAAAATAATGTTATTTCGCAGCTATCACTGAGCGAAATGTCAAATATTCAGTCCGCGTCACGCCCTATCTTCATACCAAATTTCATCAGTACACACACACTTACTTTCGCATTTGTAATATTAGTAGGATTGTTAGCGAGGGAAGTTCTGACGTAAATCTTTAGTCGACTTTTATTGGACTTTGTAGGCAATAAAAATCAAGATTAGAAACAGGTATAGAAAGAGTCAAGGTTAGAAACAAGATAAGGGAGTCGTAAAACACCAAAATGTATTCCGTTTTATTTCAATTGCCCCTTCGTTGTAGAAACCATAGACTTTAAGAAAATAGAGAAGAAGCAAACTATTTATCAAATTGAAGCCAACACTAAACTTACGATATCTATGATTATGATCGATAAAGCGTCGTGTTTACATATATATATATATATATAGATATATATATATATATATATATATACATATATATACACGCACGTCACATTGTTTTAATTCACTTTACTTCGTCTCTGGTTTTTAAAGTCTATGGTAGGAACAGAATAATTAGAACGCGGAAACCGAAATATAATTATTATTCCTGTTATAAAAAAGTATTATTAATTATGGCTTACATCACAGAAAATTAATTATAAACGTCAAGGACACCCATGCTGGTCTCGGTATAATTAAAGGAAAATAATTTAGAAAGGCTAATTAAAGATAAATAAGATTGAATTGGTGATGGTTGTGATAATATGTAGTTACTTAGCAAATGAAACTTAGTTATTTCCCATGTTTAAGACGATACATCATTTTGACCTAGATTAACGTGACAATTACTGAAAATATTAGGTAGGAATATCTCCAAAAAGGCGAAAAATTCGTTCAGAAAGATTTTAAATATAAATAATGAGTCCACTTTTTTTTAATTAACCTATTTCTTATGACTGGTCATTAGAAAAGAAATTGCTTCTTCTTGCTAGGATTATAATTGTAGTTAAAATCGTATCATTATAGTTATTCTAATTACAAACTTCTTTGGCGTTTTAAATGGCAGTTTACAACTTTGACAAGCACGAAACAAGAAGAACATTGGGGAGTGGCCCTTGGCCCCATTCTTGTACCATACACGACAGAACGTTATTAATTGTTTTATCACTAGTTTTGAAACATCTAATCTAATAGGTTACCTTTTGCCCTAGTAAGATTAATAGGTATTTACGGCACTAGACCGGAAAATTGGTCTTTACAGGTAGACGTAGGGCGAGCCGTAGGCGAGTCCTGTAAACGTGCGGAGACCTGTAAAGATACTTTCCGGTCGTGTACCGTACGTACTTACTTTTTTTTCAAACGATCAGAAACAACATTTTAGTACCTACCACTTTCGTTGACGCCTAGCGTTACTTTATTTATGAACAGTCCCCTGATGTTTTCTGCTTCTTGTTGGCTAGATAGCCATTTCCGCTAAGGCCGGTAGTTTTTAAGATGAAAACTAAAGAAAAACAAGTAAATTGTTGTGGTTCGAAGTGATTTTTGCATTTTTAACTTGTGCAAAATTGTAAAAAACATTATAGAAAAATTATAGTGTAGTGCCTATTAGCTAGAACTCATAAAAGGTAGATTTCTAGGTTTGTTCTTTATTTACCTATATTTATAGTATACTTACTTTGAGAAATAAAAATTCAGTGTATGTGACTCTTGAAGCAGCTTCTATTATTTTTTCCGGATTCAACTCATTTTCTAGATCTGAGTCCATTTTTGTATCAAAACTTTTAAAACAAATTTAAAAGAGCTTATATAGTGTTATAAGTGTCTCAAAAAAAACAAAAACTAAAAGCTGTCAAAAGAAGGCATAGCCAACTTGGCCAAAAATGGATCTTCAAAAGGATCAAGGGACCGGAAAATTGAACAAAAAGGTCCTTGTTTGAGAGTGAAAATATTTAGAAAGACCTTGAATCGATCGTTTGAAAAAAAATTATTTTACCTACGACCAACGAATAATTCTAATTTTACGACCATCTCAATAAAGCTTAGATGTAAACCACAAGATGGCGTGACAAGTGATGACGTAAAAATGAGAATTATTTTTCTATATTTTTAAGAAAATAAATATTTGTTAAACGTAAATAAATCCAATATAATTTCAGTACCTAATCAAAAATAAGTCCCGTTAAATTGACATATTACGCATTTTAAGAAAAAAAACATTCTTTTTAAAAAGATATATAAAAAGTTCCTTAGTAACCTTATTTGTTTTGACGTATTAGAAGAACGTCATTGAAATTTTATCTTATGAAGGTTGTTGACTTAAGAGAACTCCCACTCTATAAAAAATTAACATTTAGGTTATTTTATTTATAACCATATTCTTTTAAGTTCACCAGGGCCGTCTTTGGACCTCTTTCAATTTTTTTTAGCAACGTTTGTTTAAAAAATTATCATTTAGGTCATTTTATTTATAACCATATTCTTTTAAGTTAACCAGGACTGTCTTTGGACCTCTCTCAATTTTCTTTTTAGGGATTTGAAAAGATATTGTTAATATCAAATAAATACACGATCCTTTCTTTAATTGTTTTAATTAACTTCTCCAATCAAAATTTTTAAAAATTAAAATTATAGCAACGCTAATAATTCGTTTTTATTTCCACAGTTTTCCCTTCATCCTTTTGGATGTAGTGGGTCAACCAGTTCAGGCAGTAAATGGCACACAAAAAATTACATCAGTTTTTCCACACCCTGTCCCTGGAAATCTGTAAAAAATAATACAAATTTGCTCCTAAGGTTAATGCGTTTAATTATTCTACATATTTTCTTAGCTGTTATTCAGAACTTACCTTGTTCTCTTGCACCGGAGCCTTACGCTCTTTTTTAAAGACGAATAAATGCACTGAAAATGTCTGACACCTTCAGAAATAAGGATACTTTATTCACGAAGTGCCACTGTCATGTTAAGTAAACTGGTAATCTGAGTTTTAGTTTTTTGTTTACGGTTGAAATAAACGTGTAGACAAACCAAGTGAATTTGAAATAAGAAATTCGCTTAAAAATTGAAGTTTTTCAGATACCTTAAAATTTTCGTTTTATGGAAATCATAGCCAAATGAAGAATACTAGAGAAATGAGATTTTGCATACAAGCGTAAAATTTCACTTCCAAATGCGCTACAGAGAGCTTTTTTAGAAAAAAAAACTTAATTTAAAAAAAAATAAATTCCAAAATTAAGATTTCGCACATTGGGCTCTGTGGCGCAATTGGGAGTCACATAATTAGTGTGTGCAAAATTTAAGCACCTAGCACTTTTTGTTTGGCCAGGATTTCCAGAATACGATTTGCCCTGGGCCTCCTGGCTCTTAAGAGTGTTCTCGTTTGATATTTTTAATAATTTCTGATATTTATGATGATATTTTCACGAGGGGCGAACCGCTGGCCAAAACTATGTACACCAATTCCAAACAATACCACTAATTCCAACAATTCCAATTCCACCAATTCCAGGTTCAATTCCATAAATTTCGTCAATTCCAGCGATTCAATTCCAATTCCACAAATTCCAACTCAAAGAAAAACTGAAGACTAAATGTCGAATGGCGTGTATTCTGGAAGGAATCAGAACATAATACGCTCCAATCCTATTTTACTCTATTAGTTAAATAAAGACACAAGCTAACAAAACCAACAAAATTCCTGATTTTGGAACAGCCTCTCAGAACAGAGTGGTGTAAGCCACGAAAGTAAAAAGAAAAGTGGAATGATAATATCCTGTACATAAAATGACCGCTACATGTACTTGACATATGTGAAGCTAATAATAAAAAGGGTTATCGCACATCACTTATGGAAGGCAAAAAACTAGTAATTCCGATTCTATAACATCACTGAACAAATCAAAACATTATATATTTAGCAAATACACGCAAAAAAAAACGAAAACACTTTATTTTGACAAAAAAACCACGGAGTAACATAATAGTAACTTTAAAAGGGACTTAAAACCCATCTAAAAATGATATAACTTTAAATTTTAATATATTCCTAAAAATCATGGTAAAAAATACCAATTACTGATTGTCGAAAAGACACATAAAAAAAAATTATATCAAGTCGATTCGATTGATGTGACTACGTTCTTTTAGGCTCATAACTGTCACCTACATCAGGCGGTCATTTTTGTGAAATTTTTCAGTGGGTATTATCATTCCACTTTTGTTTTTACTTCCGTGGTGTAAGCTAGAATGCACCTTATTTATTAATACATAACAGCTCAGTTCGCCGCGTTGCTGCCCAGCGAATTTGCGCAACAAAACAGTGACAACAAATACTTACATCCTTGAAATATATTCGCAAAAATAAAGGATAGAGATATACACGTGAAGCACTGATTGTCAAAAGAATACGCCGCGCTGGCCGAAATAAATGAGGGTGCGTCCCTAAATTCTGATCCAATCTCCTTATGAACGCTACCCTAGCCTACTTTTTGATGCCTATGCTATATGCACCGCAATATTTAATCGCGATTAAATTTAGTTTAGAATGTGTTTGATCATAATGAACGTAAAATACCAAGATGTCACATTCTAACGTAAATTAAAACTTTAAATAAATTATTCTAAGATAATTTCAAAAAATTTTTTGCGTAAGGTCACAAACAATTAACAAAACTTCCCTCGCTTATGTCAAGAACACAAAGCGAGTTTAAGGATTCTCGCTTGCTACGTTGGCGGGTTCGATTCCCGTCGGTTGCAGAGGTCGGGTGTTGCAAGACATTTTAGAGGATTATCCTTTGGGTGTGTAAAATGTAATATTGTCCCCGTTCTGGGGTTCAAGGTGGTCGCGGACCGGTCCCAATTGGCCTTAGTAGCGTAAAGTGGACCGTTATCAAATGAACACAACAACAACAACAACAATCCCTAATTTCGTGGGTAGACTGAAAACGGTAAACGGTAAAAAAATTAACAAAAAAAGTATTGGGGGGGGGGGTTGAACATTTGAAAAGAAAAATTTGGCGGGGGTCTAAAAGATTTTGAAAGAAATTTGGAGGGGGGGGGGAAGTTAAAAAAATTTAAAGAATTTTGGGAGGGAGGGAGATTGAAAAGTTTTTAAAAAAATTGTGGTGACTTAAATTTTTTTTACAAAATTTTCGGGGGAGGGGGTCAAAAATATTTTTAAAAGATTTTGGGTAAGTTTGAAAAATTTATAAAAAGAATATTGGGGAAGGAGGGGGGCGGGGGGCGGGGAGAAAAAAGCATGGCAGATATTATCGGCAGGTTTTGGAAAATGACCATGCCAAATCAAGTTGAAGTTGGTTGTGGACTTTCGGAGCTATATAGAAATTATTTTTTTTCACCTCTTCCACTTTTTACGTGACTTTTTTGTATGAAGGACGTCAAAAGTTAATGTCAGTCGACTCAACTTTTTATAGCCTTTCCAACGATGTATATACATAGCAGCAGTAAAACAACAAAAAATAAAGATGAAATGATGGTAGGTAAAAATCAAAAATTCCAATACCGTCGCTACTAATTCCACCATTTTTTAAAATAATTCCACAAATTCCAATTCCAGGTCAATTCCATGAATTCCGTAAATTCCAGCAATTTAATTCCAATTCCACAAATACCAATTCCAATTCAACCAATTCTATACTAATTCCACTAATTCCAAAGGGTTGTACACCATAATTCCTCAGCGGTTCGCCCCTCGCATTTTCATTGGTCGTAGGTAAAGTATAGTAGACTAACTCGCTTGTTATGGTCATTACACGCTCAGATAAATTAAGACACTCGCCTGCGCTCGCGTCTCAAACTTCATCTTCTTCAAGATTTTGCAAAGTTAAAGACAAACACTAAATGGCCATACACCTAGCCGGGATTCGAACTCGAGACCTTCCGCGTAGCAGGGCCAGACGCTACCTACTGGGCTAATAAAAAAAAAACGACGCATTTACCGCTTAAAAACAAAATTATTAAAATTCATACTGTTTTCTGCAAAATAACAACCTGTACAAAATGAAAATTACTACAATTTCGCACATTGATACAAATTATTTTCACGCTTCAATCCCCGGCGGTCTCTTAGTTCCGGTAGGGTGTCTTTTGAACACAGGAAACGCGTTTTCCGGTGGCCGGGTTTTAGAACATATTTTTTAATTTTTATTATTTTAAATTTAATGGAATATAGTCCAAAAACCGAGCCAAAAACGATAACAGTTCCAAAAAGTGAGATTACGTTGCCATCTCTAAAATTGTAAAACTAGGAGAATAACACTTAAAAACCCGGACAAAAACCGGACATAGCTGTAAAAATTTATTAAGCACTTTTTAAAATAACCAACTTGATTGGTTCAATCAAATCGTAAATCCGCCGCAGGCGAAAATTTTAAGGAAATTATCTTAAAAATTTACTTTTTTACGGGTTTTAAAGTAATGTTAATAATTAGAATAGTCATTGCAATAGTTGTAATTTTTGTTATTACGCACGCTCTGTCACAGTCTTATTAACAAGAAAGACAGTGACAGAACGTGCGTTATAACAAAGTTACGTTTATTGCATTGACTATTCCAGTTATGAAATATACTTAAATGTTTTTGACAAAAAAATTGTAACAAGCAATGATGTTATATAATTTTTTGTAAAATATTTATTAAAACGTGGGTTGGGTTACATGTAGTTTCAATTATAGATTTGTCGCCAAAATAACGTCATAAATGCGCCGCGGGCGAAAATTTTGAGAACACTGTAGGGTCAAACCATATCAAGTCAACCAGGCAATAGTTTTGACCATCTCCGATTTTGATGATTTTTGGTACACTTATTCGTCTTATCAAAAAACTCAAAAATCCAAAAAATCAAATTTTTTGGATAAGCGGTTTTTGTTTTATTGATTTTTGAAAATCAAGAAATTGACCAATATGTCCTTGACAGACACTTACAAAAATAGTAATATCTCAAAAACTATTGATCCTATAGAAGCGAGTGATAGCTCATTTTGAAGGGTTTTTAAAGACCTTTTTAAAGATGTGTGACACAATATAGTTTGTTTAATTTTTTTTTATTAAAAAAAAATTTTTTTTTTCAAAAATCTCAAAAACACATTTTTTAATTTTTTTCAAAAAAATATTTCTTTTTTTTCAATGTTTTTTTAACATTTTTGGAAAATTTTAGGATGGAGAAATAATGGAGTCATACTTTCAAAAAATAATAAGATATTTAATATAGGGCTAATTTACCTAATATGGGTATAACAAAAAAATGAAAAGTAAGAATAATAGAAAATTTACAATAAAAATATTTAGGTTGCTAATTTTTTTTGTAAAATATTTGAGGAATACTTTACCTAGTACGTCAAAATATTCCTCATGGATGTTCCCCTCCCGATAAACCGACATCACTATGTTGGCATCATCTGCGTAATTGGCCAGAAGGTTTGGATTTTTGATGACATGGTTTAGATCATTAAGATAAATAACAAAGAGAAGAGGACCAAGAATACTTCCCTGCGGAATTCCTGTCATTATGACGTTTGATTCTAACATTATTTTATTGTTGTTCAAATTTACCCAACACAGCCCCGTACGCTTCTAATTTTTCCAAAAGAATTTCGTGATTTATTGTATCAAATGCTTTTGATAAATCCAAAAAAAGTCCACAAGCCGCTCCCCTAGATTCAAGAATCGAAATTATTGACTGTAACTCTAAAAGATCCGATTCTGTAGACTTTTCGGGAGAAAGCCATGTTGAAAATCGTTTAAAAGTGAATTTGTCAGAAAAAAATCTAACAGCCTCTTATGTATTAATAACTCATAAATTTTTGCAAAGGATAAAATCAGACTTATAAGCCTGTAGGTGCTCCCATAAAGAATTTTTCACTTAAAACCAAAAATGGCAGAAAACCGGATACTAAATAATTACCCTAAAATTATTAGCAGAGCCACAAAACACAAAAAAAAAACAAGTAAAAATGTAGGTAGGTATTCGTTACTATTACTTACCCTGCTACAGGAGATGGTTGTTCATCCTGTTCCTTGTGTTCCTTAGAAAGTTTCATTCGACAATTGTCACAAATTTTCATGCCAGTCTCCACCCCTTTAAAGGAAGTCATCCTAGCTTGTGACATTCCGTAACTTTCCGGAATGTTTCTCCTGACTTAATGGATCACAACACCTCACATAAATTTTGTCCATTGTTTTGGATTATTTTGTGCCATTTTACAACACACGACTCCGATAAATGTTTTAAATTAAAAAATAGCAATTTATCACATAAACCGCAGGTTTGTAATTAATTATTGTCAAAACATTTCCTGTCTGAACCAGAAATGATACAAATAGGGGTAAGGGCCAATAAAAAGTAATGGGAGGAGCTAAACAGGAATTAACATGTTTAAATGTATAATAGGTGGGTGAAAAGATCTTGGGTGGAGGGGAGGACAATTGAAGAAATACTCAAAATTTTGCAGGAATAAACAAGTTTGGAAAAACCTTTTATGTATCTTATTTACAAGACTGGGAGCAATTGACAAGTTTTTAGATATAAAGAGTAAATATATAGGTATCTATCAAAAAATGTATGGTTTTTTCCTGCAAAGTTTATTATATTATTTTTTTAAAAATAGAACCAATAACTTCTCCATCCTGAAATTTTCCAAAAATATTAAAAAAATACTGAAAAAAAATAGTATTTTCTTGAAAAAAATTCAAAATGATGTTTTCAAGATTTTTCAAAAAAAAATATTAAAAAAATTAAAAAAAAAATAAAAACAAAAAATTACATGGTGATACACATCGTTAAAGAGGTCTTTAAAAAACCTTCAAAATAAGCTATAACTCGCTTCTATAGGACCAATAGTTTTTGAGATATTGCTATTTTTGTAAGTGCCTGTCAAGGGCATATTGGTTAATTTCTTTATTTTCAAAAATCAATAAAACAAAAACCGCTTATCCAAAAAATTTAATTTTTTTGATTTTTAAGTTTTTGGATCAGAAGAATAAGTGTACCAAAAATCATCAAAATCGGAGATGGCCAAAACGAAAAGTGCCTTTTTTTTGGTTGATTTGATATGGTTTGACCCTGTACCTATTCTTGAACATTCTTTTTGAATGCATTAAAGGTGCAGTTAGACTGTGGTAGTGTAGTCGTCGTTGCATTGCAGCTGTAGTTAATTTTTTTCCATAGATAATGCAGAACAGGATATTTTACAGATAAATAGTTAACAATATTTTTTGGTACACACTTTTTAATATAATTTACCTTGTTTAATGTTTTAAACAAATATTGGTAATAATAGACCCTCTTGCAAAATTTTTGAAAATGTTAAAAGATCCACCTTACATATTTCTTTTGTATTAACCGAGAAAGTTTCGTTTTTTCTTAATATAAGTTCAAAAATGCTTTAGTTTTAAAATTAGGGTTAATTGATACCAAAGATGGACAAAATAAAACTTGGGGAAGAAAAAAATGTGGTAATTTTGGTTTATTATAATTGCGAAGAAATTAGAGCCTTTTTTCTAAGTGACAAAAAGCGCTTACTTTTAACAGTACTTCGCTTGCATGGACAAATTATATCAAATAATTAACCTTTAGAAAAGTTATAGTACCGTATTATCAGCCGTGCCCGGTGGTTGTAGTGAAAAAAACTCACACAGAGATAGGTAGATATTTTTGGGCGCGTATGAAAGAGATGGCGTGAGTACACCAACGTTAAGCATGGAAGTGATTTCGTGGAGAAGCATACAGTCGATCTTTGCAATAAAATAAAATGAAGGTATTATATTTACCTATGTCCCCATCCCCTGACCAACCGATGTTAATAATATTAATCTTACCTACCTACAATACGCAGTGGCGATACAGTAACCCCCCCCCCCATTTTTTTACATTAAACTATTAATTTTCTAAAATTTATTGGTAAATCTCTAATTTCTCTACATTAAATATTTTTTTAAACCAAAGAATATAAATACCTATAGCGTCAATATACATACTGCAATAACTACAGCTATCAAGTAGAGGTGACCAAACTTTTTATCTCTAAATTTTTCTCTTTCATCACTCTATCAAAATAGCAATAGCAATATTATAAATAAGGCGGTCGTGTTATTTTTATTACCCATAAACAAAAACTTAGTAGGTAGCGGCTATGTAATAATCTAGAACTCTATTTTTAGCCATCCATACTATAGTATAGGCTAATGGGATCGGCAAAAAGAAAGACCTAAATATAAAATTTTTTGATGGTGTCTGTCTGTCTGTTTGGGAGACAATTAGGCAAAATCCACTGAACCGAAATTTTATGAAATTTGGAAAAATCGCCACTTATCCCCCTGACCATAATTAGTTGTTTATCTATACATATATTAAATCTCTAAAAGGACCATTTCTATACATTGACTATATTTTTTATATTTTATTGTTTGACCAAACGAGATATCAAAAATGCAATTTTACAATTTTTGTCTGTATGTATGTCTGTTTGTTCCAGCATCACGCATAGACCGCTCAGCCGATTTTGATGGGACTTTCACTGTTGCATTCCTTGTGTTCCTGGGCAACACATAGGCATTTATTTAATCAAAATAGGTTTACGAATTAAAAGTTATGGAATAAAAGCGGGAAAAATGGGTAAAACCGCAGGCAATGCGTCGCGGCGGTGTCTAGTGTGTAATAAAAGTAATGTGTCTAGTGGGTAATATAAGTAATATTTGAGGGAGAATGTTCTTTAAAAAAGCTACTTTTAAACAGTTTTATAAACAATTTTAGAAAATTACTAGTTTGACGTAGAAAAGAGGAAAGGGGTAATATAGCGCCGCTGTTTATTGTAGGTAGGTCCCATTATTAATTATTAACTTCGGCTGGTCAGTGGATAGGGACATAAGTAAATATAATACTTTGTTCATTTATTGAAAATATCGACTGTCTGCATTTCCACGAAATAACTCCCATGCTTAAAGTTGCTGTATTCATGCCATCTCTTTCATGTGCGCCCGAAAATATCTACCTATCTCCTTGTGAGTTTTTTTCACTACAACCACCGTGCACCCCTGATAATACGGTACTATTACTTTTCTAAAGATTATTCGATATAATTTGTCCATGCAAGCGTAATGCGCTTTTTGTCACTTAGAAAAAAGGCTCTAATTTCTTCGCAATTATAATAAACCAGAATGATTAATCAGCGGATCAGATATAACTACTATAGTACCTTGTTAATTTTTCGCTAATACCACTGAACACACTATTGACTGTATGTATGTATGCAAATACAAAATTAGCACATTTTTTTCTTCCCCAAGTTTTATTTTGTCTATCTTTGGTACCCAATCAACCCTAATTTTAAAACTAAAGCATTTTTGAACTTATTTTAAGAAAAAACGGAACTTTCTTGGTTAATACAAAAATTTTGCAAAATTATCACCAATATTTGTTTAAAACATTAAACAAGGTCAATTATATTAATTGACATTATGTATGGAAAAAAAATCACTACAGCTGCAATGCAACGACGACTACACTACCACATTCTAACGGCACCTTTAAAAATGCCATTTCTTCTTGAATGCTGTCCCTGAAAAAAATTAAATTAAAATTACAGCAATTAATGACATTTTACACAAGGTTTTCCAGGTTTCAGACTTTGCCAGGTTTTTTCCTGATCAAAATTAAAAAAATCCAACTCCAATAAGCATTTTTACGTTCTGAAAATGTTTGAAATAAAAGAAAAAAGAAAAAGCTTGTGAACCTTCAAAAATGTTTCGTTTTTTTGTACAATTTTTAAGGAAATACAGTAACCTGAAAAATTCAGTCTACACAAAAAATATTTTGTTGTTGATTAAATTTTATTTTACAGTTCAGACTGTTCCGGCTGCAAAAGAAAATCATAAAATTCTAAACATGTGTGTTTATAGTTAAATTTGGTAAAAAATCATATATTTTATGGTTTGAAAATGATTTTTGAAGGCACAAAAATTACCGTGCTGCCTGTCGCAGAAATTCCGGTCAAATTTGAAAAAACCGCCCGGACGTCCCTGGACGCCTCTAAAACCCAAACATATCCGGGGAAATCCGGTCGAATGGCAACCCTAGATTGCACGGGCTGAAAAAAATAGGCGGTGTTTGTGCGTTTTGGCGTTTCAGCCTAAACTAAACTTAAAAACGGCAGTTCAAGTTCAGTCCAAGGACTGCGGGGTAACCGTATATTGCTGGATTTTAAGAAGCCCCCACGACGATAGCGAAGACCCAGGTAATAAATAAGGCATCGCCGCATAACTTCTGATCTTTTTACCAAACACAAACCAACTTCACAATGCCGCTTTTTGATGGAAGATATTACAGAAAAATTTAATTTGCGCCAAACTTCATATTTGTGAAAATATCAATAATCAGAGCATTACAATTCAAAAAATTAAAATTTTCTGTTACACGCCAGCCTACTTTGATGCAGGTTTTTCCTAAAATCCTAACGGAAAAATCCAGAGGCAAGCCTTAAGGACTTTTGCGATTGGTTTATTTCTCTTTAACTTTTATTTCTTCTATTTCCCATTTTACAGCCATTTCCCGCATTTCCTACGTATTTCCCGTATTTCCCACGAATTTTACACCAAATTTTCCCAAATATTTCCCGCATTTCCCCTTTACGAAAAATTTCCCACTGGCAAGCCACTCGGGAAAAATACATCAGTGTCAGTGTAATCTTTTGTCTCTCTCCGTTATTTTGCAGGTGACAAAAAAGTTTGAAATAAAAAAGTTGATAAGCTTTTCGCAAGTTTTCAGAGTATGTATGAAAAATCTTAAATTTTGACAGAAAGTTCCCTATTTTAAAAGAAACGCCCTGTATTTAATTGCATTTTTTAATTCTTCTTCATTTTCTATTAGCTTGAATATATACGTTCAAGTTTCACCTCTTTTTCTTTCTTATATTTGCTGTATTTTCTGAATAAACCCAAAAAACGTTATTCTGCGCATGATGTGCGTCATAGACTAATACTAAAGGAGGGGGAGTCGAAGCCTCTGCACAAGTGATCTTGAAAATTAGGATATGTTAGCAGAATGCGTGGCTGACTAGATCATAAATCTTGATTTTTGTAAGCAATATTAATCATCTAAATCCAGGAGGCTATGAAAATTTTTGAAATTTAAGCCGTTCTAGGCATGCGCGATGCCCTTCACTGCGATGGACGATGGGATATGAATGTCACGTTTCACGTTGACAGTAGTGTTTACTTTTCAAAAACCAAGCGGTTTTCTATTTTTGTACGTAAAAATATGTGCCGCCCAAAATAAAAATGTAATCTTATGGTACTTTTAATCGCATTTAAATGATCGAAAAATTAATTAGATGTGAAATTACCAAGGCAGATGTTTTATCTGGAAGATACCAAAAATTTTACAGGTATTCGTTTTTCTCTGTATAAATAACATTTTTTATAAATGTCTGCCATAAACATAGAAGATAAAGTAAAATCACAGTACACTATAGTGTACTATGAGTAAAATTAAAAACCGAAAAAACACACCACTTTCGGAATCAAAAATCAAAACAAACAAAAATGGCGTCAGGAATAACATCAATCCAACGCACTTGCGCAAAACGACCGTATATTTTTATTTTCATGACCTACTTGACCATGATATGTTACTAACAAAATTGCTACTTCCAGGGGGTGTATATTAAGTTTATAAGTATATGAGTGGAATCGTAGATGAATTTACGAACTCCATTTTTTTCATCGGTGAATTTAAAAACTTTCCCATGTTTAACTATGTTGGAAATTTGGAACCTTTGGTTGCACTAAAACAAAGTTATGATTGTTTTCTACAAACTAAAACTACACTTTTTTGCACTCGACGCGCGATTCGCTAACAACGTTAGCATCATCAGGAGACGATAAACAATAAACTAAATTAACCTACGCTCTATCTTATATACTATCTTTTAGTTGGCGGATATAAGACTAATAATTTGTGATTGATCACGCTTTATTATCCTATCTCCCCTCAACTAAAGAATAAAGTCTACTAAATGGGATGGGTCCTTTATCTTTATATAAACTACAGACTTTAGAATACCTATCTTTAACAAAATTCTGCATGAATCAAAATTACTTTCAATATAAAAATAACTACTACCAACAATTAGAAGGAACCACAATGGGTAATAGTTTATCACCTTTTATGGCAAACCTCTTTATGAGCAAATTTCAATCAGATATAAGTAAAGAATTTGAGTATTTCCCCAGAGTATTGTTTAGGTATGTAGACGATGTGTTTGCAGTATTCAACACTAAAGTAACTAGTGTTGAAAATTTTATGAAAAAAAAAATAACCAATTTCCCACTATTAAAGTTACTTATGAAACAGAGAACAACGGTACACTGCCATTTCTAGACACTTTAGTTATAAGAAATAAAAATAAATTGGACTTTGACCTATAGAGAAAAGGAACGGCCACCAACAGGTGTATTCCAAATGACTCTTTTCATTGCTTAAAATATAAGCTTGCAAGTTTGCACTTTTTAACATATAGATTAGTAAATTTCCCCTTAAACAAAGAAAGATTTGAAGCAGAAAAGAATAGCTGGCGAAAACGGTTACGACGAAGGCTTAATAAATAAGCTGATAAATAGAGATTCTTTTTAAAAGACCTTTCGGAATTCCACTTTTTTCAGACAAAAAGATACCTCCAACTCAAAATTTGTATCAATTCGTTATAATCCTAATTATACTAAAGGATTACAAAAAGTATTTAATAACAGCGGTCTTAAATTAGTATATAAATTCGGAAACACAATAAAAAGTTTACTAGGAAATCCCAAGGATAAAACTACACTTCTAGAAAAGTGGAATTTACGAAATTAGTTGCATGGATTGTGACAAAAAATAAGTTGGCCAAACGAGACGCTCTATTCAAACACGATTCAAAGAACACTTAGCACATTTAAAATACGGAAGAACAAAAAAGTCATGTGTGGCCGAGCATTCTTTTGAAAACAATCATAGATTTACATTAGATAATCTAAAACTTCTAAAGAGTGTACCAAACAAAAGACTTTTGAATGTATATGAAAGTATGTAGTAATAGTTTAAATAAAGATAGAGGACCCATCCCGTTTAGTACACTTTATTCTTTAGTTGAGGGGAGATAGGATTATAAAGCGAACTAGAAGATAGTATATAAGATAGACCGTAAGTTAATTCAGTTTATTGTTTATCGTCTCCTGATGATGCTAACGTTGTTAGCGAAACGCGCGTCGAGTGCGAAAAAGTGTGCTTTTGGTTTATGGAAAACAATCATAACTTTGTTTTTCCCATGTTTGCTGGGTAAGGCGTATATCTCGGCGTATACTCATTTAAACTCATACCAATATAGATAGCACCAAAGTTCTACCGCTGTCAAAAGTTTGTTGAATACATAAAATTGCCCAATTCATTATTATTCTGTCTGACTTGACGTCATTAACATTAATCTTTTGTTTCTTAGGAATGTCCAACGGTCCTCACGACCAGAACCCGCACGGGCACCACCAGCACCCGGCGTTCAGCACGGGCGGAGTGCCGTCGAGCGACGGCCCCCACCACCAGCAACAGCACCAGCAAAACCCGAATATATCGAACAACAACAACGGCGGTTCGGTTAAAGTTTGCGCGGGGTGCGGGGGTAAAATAGTAGAGAGATTTCTGTTGCACGCGCTCGACAGGTACTGGCATAACGGCTGTTTAAAATGTTCGTGTTGTGCGGCCATGTTGGCGGACATTGGGCAGTCGTGCTTCACCAAAGGCGGGATGATTCTGTGCAAGCAGGATTATATGAGGTAAGTTCACATACTTGCGTCTTGATTTATGCTGGATGGCTCCTTAAGGTGCCTCCTAAATTAGGAGTTTTGGCAATGCTGAAAGTGTATAATGCTGAAAGTGTATAAGTATAAGATTTTACCTTTCAAATTTTACCCGCCGGTAAGCAAAAAACTTTGTTGTTTAAACAGAACGGAATATTTTAAAAATTACCATAAAATGATTTGTGCTGTAGGACGAGAAGCAAGGAAATAAATCGGAAAACTAACTTTTCTTGGGGCGGGATTTGAACCCTCTTTACCAAATAAGTAAATCGGTGGAAACGATTTCCAAATAGCTCTTTAAAACCCGAAGCCTACTGTAATTCACAGAATATCAGTTGTGTTTTAGAAAGGATCATTTGTAGGACACATTAAGCAAAATGCAACGCTGGGAACTGCATATCCGTAGCAGATTTGGTTCAAAAGTTATACATTTTGAAATGTTATATCTCCCGCTCACCACCCTAACTAGTATTTCTTTTTGGAAGTGTTGGTATATGAGTAGCAATTAATAATCCTGACCTATTTATTAATTTTTGCGTTAGATCTTTTATAAAAGATATTTGATGAAACAGTCTATAGTGTAATATACCATATTTTATAAAATAAAAAAATATATACATACACATACACTATATAAAATTTATTTGTCAAAGATCATTTATAAAAGATATTTGGTGAAACATTTTACAGTGTAATATAGCATATTTTATAAAATGAAAAAAATATTTTATAAAATAGGGTATATTAACACCAAATGTTTCGTCAAATATCTTTTACTTTGACAAATAAATTTTATAGTGTAATACCGGCCTTAGAAAGAAGATTTATTAAAATTTAAAAATGTTTTTGTTTTTTAATATCAAATCAACCAAAAAATAATACATACTCCGAATTTGATGATTTTTGGTACACAATTTCTACCTACCAAAAAACTCAAATTCCCAAAATTTTATATTTTTTTGAGCAGCACTTTTTTGTAATTAATTTTTGAAAATTAAAAAAATCCCTAATTTGGTCTTGATATGTATATACAAAAAATTTGATATCTTAGGAACCACTTAATCGGGCAAAATGAGTGATGGCTCGTTTTTAAGGTATTTCAAATACCTTTCGAATAAACTAGCACAATGCGTAAATTTTTAATTTTTTTTTATTTTATGAAAAATCTCAAAAAGGCCATTTTTGATTTTTAAAAAAAATATATATTATTTTATTCAGACCTTTACCTAGTTACCCTAAAAATTTTATGATGGAGAAATAAGGAGTTTATTGGCAAAAAAAAT
The DNA here is from genome assembly GCA_963921995.1 of Oxystoma pomonae. NCBI lineage: Eukaryota > Metazoa > Arthropoda > Insecta > Coleoptera > Brentidae > Oxystoma > Oxystoma pomonae. Next base: position 92,768,220 of record OY998166.1, on the reverse strand, counting down.
GAAAATGTTTTTACCTCAAAATTTCTAAAATTTAGGTTTATATGGCTATGAATTTAAATTAAATCTCTGTATTTGCTTATTTTTTATATATTATTTATATTCTTATAGATTTTTCGTATATTAATCGCATTAAACAAGTAAAATAAAAATATACACAATAAGTATATATACAACTTCAAATAAGGAATTCAAAATATTATATTATACAACTATATCTTTTTGTCTAATTGTCTTTTAAGAACTGGTGAGGACTTGTTTACTTCTCCCCAATATTTTGAAACTTTTAACTTTTGAAAAAGAAAGAATCAATATTTATTATTGGCGAAGCAAATAGAAAATTTGTTTGTTAAAAAAAGCTTCAACTTTTATTATAGAAAGTTGATGAAATTTTACGCCAACCGAAATACTACCCATAAAACGTTTTATTCAAAAACAGTTACAATTACTAAAATTTTCAACGTTCTAAATGTTTACTTTGCTCCGCCGCGCCATATTGAATTTTTGATGTTTTTTAATAAATTTTAATTCTTTGTTTTTTCAAAAAGTTAAGTTTAAAAAATGGGGTGAAAAGTAAACAAGTTTTTAAAAATAAAAACTTTTTGGATATTAAGAAATTTCTCTATAAAGTAAGGGTCATTGCAATTTTTTTACGAACGAACCGATTTTTATTATCTTTCCTATTTTCTTCAGAAATATTTACAGGGTGCGGGCAAAAAAGTTTTAGATCTTTTTTTAAATCATCTTAGATTTCCGCTATCTGACATATTTGATGAAAAGCTCGATGAAAAGATAGTAAATTCTGTTTGTTTGCCGAATTTTATAAGTGGTACCGGGTTAAACCTGAAATGAGATTTCGTATGATTTTAACATAAACATTACAGGATAGTCAAAAAAAAGTTTAAGCTTTTATTAAAGACCTTATTTTCGCTCCTTATCTCCGCTATCTTGGATTTTTAAACAAGGATGATTTTTTAAAAAAAAAAATCGTAAAATTAGGTCTTTTAGCAAGTTCCAAGCTAAAATTTATAAAAATCGTTTAGGTAAGAAAAAAGTTATTAGCAAATCAAAAAGTTCAATATTTTAAAGCCCATCCGTTTGAGTAGAATTTTTTACAAAGTTTGGCAGACAATGCGAATTATAAAAAGGGTTAGGTGTCTTTAAAAACGTTATTCCCTTTTATTTTGCGCGGTGCAAAAGAGAACTAAATCAATAAAACATCCCTCGTGTGCCCTCACTGGGGAATTCCAAATTGAAAACCAACTAGGGTTATTCAGCCAGTCAAATAAAGTAATGGACGGGGAGGGTACAACCCAAACAGTTTGTTTTTGCCAGAGCGTTTATAGTTTGGTAAAATGATACTTATATCATGTTGTATTAGTGATATTCATACATAATTACACCAACCATAAATATTACTCAAAAGAGGATTTTGCAACGGTAATTATAGTTTAGTTTACACAACAAGCATGTAGTGATGGTCATTAAACGCGAAGATGAAATTTGAGGCGCGAGCCGCAGGCGAGTGTCTTAATTTATCTGAACGTATCCCAGGCAACCAGATATGTCAATAACGTCTAATTTGATACCATGATTTGACGTGATAAATATGACGTCGAAGAAGGACACCAACTTGACTAAAAACATAAATCACGTCAATTTGACGTTAAATTGAAAACTAAAATATGTTGCGTAATGTAAACAAAACTTGGTTTTGAAAAAAAAGTTTTAATACGTCTTATTGACGTTATAATATGTAACGTCAAATTCACGTCGTTAAAATGACGTCAAATATCGAGCCAAACCCACGTGATTTTCACGTTAAAAACAAGCGACAAAATAGATTTGTGGTGATAAATTTTGACGTCTATTCGTTTACGTATTTTGGTTGCCTGGGATAATGACCATAACATGCGAGTTAGTTTACTTTACTTATGACAAATAAAAATGTCATCATAAATACCAGTAATTATTAAAAATATCAAACGCAAACACTAGCCTTCATAACGTGAAGTGTCAATGAAGTGTCAATGACGTATATATATATTTATTTTTAAAAAACTATCATTATTAGAAATAAAACAAACTCAACCTCAAGGTTAAAGCTTTAATAGAACCATTTAATTAATAATAAACTTAAACAAAAACATCATACTTCACAATTTTTTAATATTTTTAAAGACCCAACAGAGCTTGGCTTCCTGTTAGCCGTGCATTGGAACATGTGTTTTTGACAAGCAATATTTATAATAAAAAGGAAAAATTTATTCTACAAACCAAAAACTAGAGACCTGGAGCAATGTAAATACAAGACTGATTATGGTGAATGTCCTTTGTCAATGTATACATGTTTAACATAAGAAACTTAACAAAACCGGCGTGGTTGCCAATCGATATTTATTTAAAAAGCACTGATGATGGCTAATTAGCCGAAAGCTAGCTATGCAACAATAAAAAACAAGTAGAAAGATTTTTTTTTGCACTTAATATACCCAGGCCCTAAAAAGCCTACCCAAAACCTTATTAATTAAGGAAAGTGTACGCAGCACCCCCACTCCACTTAATAATTATCTCCCCTAGCGTCGGTTTATCAATAGGGAGACATTTAACTCTCGAATTAAAGAGGAAGATGTAAATATACAAAGTGGCAGAATGAGACATCAGGGTACCGATTCTGGAAGTCATAGGAATTGACCGTTCGCCTGAGAGAAGAAAAGTTGTTTCAACCAATAAACGCGCTTAAAAGCAGTGACGAGACGATCGCATAATCACCAAACCAGTAGTTGGGAGTTGTAGGAAAGCTCGTGTGAAAAACGTCACTTGTATTATTTCAGAGCACGCTATTGGACGAAACCATCACGTGACCGAACTCGCTAATGCGCATGCTACGGCAAACTTGACCGTCTTTTAGAGTAGCACTCGCACAGTGCTCGATTTTTGTAAAAACGCGGATATTAAAAAAAAACTTCCACATTGTAATTTAATCGTACAAAATATTATTCTCAGATTATTTTTATTTAGCTGATACACGTACACAGGATTATCGTGTGAATTTTCACATTTATCTTAAGAGATTTTTAAGAGGTAAAAGATATATATTTATTAATTAGCTAAATTTGTGATGGTGGTGTAAGGGGGGATCTTCGAAGGACATGTAGATTAAAAGACAATTGGAGCTTGAATGGGTTTTATTTAGACAAAAATGTTGGGATGTCAACTACAGTTTGAATATAGCACTGATGGTCACGTGACTATTTAAATGTGTGCAGTCACGTGATAATTTTGGTTACAGTTAAAGTCACATGATATTTTAATTTTAAGCTCACTTCACAAAATTAAACTAAAAACGTTAGTTTAGAACAATCAAATTTACTTTAAAGTAATTGACACAATATATAAATGTTACAGTATACTAGAATATTTTTAATGTATATAGGGGTCAGTCCATATCAAGTCAACCAGGGTATTTTACCACACCATCTCCGATGTTGATGATTTTTAGTATACATGTTTTTCCTACCAAAAAACTGGAAAATCCAAAATTTCAGACTTTTTTGACCAGTTGTTTATTTTGAATTAATTTTTGAAAATCGAAAAAGTCACTTATTTGTCCTTAACATGTGCGCACAAAATTAGGAATATCCAAAGAACCACTTATAATAGAAAAGTAGGTGAAGGTTCATTTTAAAGCTCTTATAAAGACCTTTCATATGAGAATATTGCATAACATATATTGAAAAAAAAAATTTTTGATTTTTTTTTTGAAAAATTTCAAAAAGGCCATTTTTAATTTTTTTCAAAAAATTATATTATTTTCTTTAAAGTGTTATTAAACTATTCACAAAATTTTGAGATGGACAAATCATGGGTTCAATGTGAAAAAATTTATTAAAAATGTCACATGCATGAAAAATCGCCTATAAATAGACAATGCATTTTGGTAATTAGAAGAATATAATGGGGTTTAAAGCGATATTATAAAAATATTTAACAATATTTTATTTAATAAAAAATTATATCCTACGTTTCATTCTGTATCAGTAATCAAATTAACATTGCCCCCCATTGTAATATTTACTTACAAAACCTCTTTTCCACCGGAGACGTACTATTGGATGTTCCAATTCTTAGGAAAATATGCCTGTACAAAACCTGCCAATACTTTTGTGAAATACTGCCTGTTTATTCCTGTTTAACATTAAGGACACACCTCCTTCATTTTATTGGTCTGTTTAGGTACATTGTGGGGATTTGCTGACATGAAAATTCCTGCATAAATTGATTTTAAATTTTTGGCAAGTATCTTCCTGATACAGCTCCAAATAATCGATACATAATAGTTCGACTGAAGGTTTATCAGAAGTCATCTCTGTGTAATTTTAAAAGTTTCAACTATGGGTGAGGCAAGTGGATGGACTAAATATAAAGTAAAGTGCTGTGATCCACTAGAGTTAAAAATCAAGCATTTTGGGAAATTAAGAAATGTGACCAAGTGGATGTGCAGTTACAAAAATGTCAAAATGGGAATGAAAATCTGTGATGGTTGTAGACTAAAGCTTTCAAAGGAGTTTAAGGCATCTGAAGAAGATGAGGCAGGGTAAGTAACAAACAGTATTTTTTAATATAAAATTAATAAACTAAACCAATTGCGTCAAGTACGGAGTGGAAAAATCTCATGGCATTATTTTGCATGGCATTATTTTGCATGGCATTTTGAGAATACAGACATTATGTACAAATTTCTTGGCATTATGTACACATTTTGGGTCAGCTGTTACACCCTTTTTAAGTTCTTATAAAAAACTAACTTTTTAAATTTTTTTAGACCCAGTCAAGTTCCAGAAAATGATCCAGATTTTCAAGATCCTGCTGAATCATTTACTCTTTTAAACAAGTCATTGGAGCTTCTTGGTGTGTCGCCGATTAAAAGAAAAAATGTATACAAAGAAAAAATTCATATTGTACAGCATACAATTGCGAAAGCATTTACAAAGGAATCAGATTCAACGCTAGTAAAGGAATGCCAGAGTGATGAAAGTGAAATGATTAAGCAGTTAAAGGACAAATTTTTAAAAACCGAAAAGAGGAGTGAGAAAATACTAGTTTTATCATGTTTACCTCAAAGTTGGAGTAGAAAGAAGATTGAAGAAGAATTTGGAGTTTCTCAATATTTGGCCAGAGCTGTAAAACAGTTAGTTAAGGACAATGGGATATTATATTCTCCTAACCCCAAACCGGGAAAGACCCTTAGTGATAGAGTGGCCCAAATAGTGGTAGATTTTTACCAAAGGGATGACATTAGCAGGACCATGCCAGGTAAAAAAGATTATGTTGTTATCAGAAAATATGGAGCTGAAAAAGAATATGTACAAAAAAAATTAGTCTTAGCTAATTTAAAAGAAATTTATGCATTGTTTAAAACTGAGTACCCCAATGAAAAAATTGGGTTTTCAAAATTTTCTGAACTGCGACCCAAAAACTGTATACTGGCAGGAAAAAGTGGGACTCATACTGTATGTGTATGTACTATACATCAAAATATAAAACTAATGCTCAATGGCTCCAAATTAAATAAGCTATATGATGAAAATAACAAGCCTCTTGCAATATCTTATCATGATTGCCTTTATAAACTAATGTGTAATCCACCTTCAGTGGACTGTTTTTTAAGCAATAGATGCAAGCAATGTCCTGGAGTAGAACAGTTTAAAGATACGTTAATAGAAAAATTTGAGGAAGAATTAATTGATGAGGTCTCATTTAAAAAGTGGGTCTCAGTAGATAGGTGTACTATGGAAACCGTTGTTAAGAAAAGTGATGATTTTGTCCAGGAATTTACTGATGATCTTGTAAAACTTAAATCACATTCTTTTATTGCAAAAATGCAAAAAGATAGATACAATGAAATAAAAATTAACCTTAAACCTGGAGAGTCTTTGATCACTTGCGACTTTGCGGAAAATTATTCCTTTGTTATGCAAGATGAAGTCCAGTCTTATCATTGGAATAACAGTCAGGCAACCCTCCACCCTTTTGCCATTTATTTTCTAAGTGATGGTAAACTGCACAACCTGAATTATGTGTTTATTTCGGAAAGCTTGACACATAATACAATTGCATTTCATTTATTTTAAAAAAAATTAATGCCTGATTTAAAAATCAAAATACCAGGACTTAACAAAATTTTTTATTTTTCGGATGGATGTGCTGCGCAGTACAAAAACAAAAAGAATTTTCTGAATATATGCCTGCATAAAAAAGATTTTGGTGTTGAAGCAGAGTGGCATTATTTTGCCACCTCGCATGGCAAAAGTGCCTGCGATGGCTTGGGAGGAACTGTTAAAAGACTTGCTGCCAAAGCCAGTTTGCAGAGGCCCTATGACAATCAAATAATGACACCTCTACAATTGTTTACTTGGTGTGAAGAAAACATATCTGGCATTGATTTTAAATATTGCACAGAAGCAGATTATACAAATCATGAAATAATTTTGAATAAAAGATTTGCGGAAGTCTTAACAATACCGGGGACACAAAAAATTCATGCTGTAATTCCTCTTACAGAAAGCACGTTTTTGGCAAAACAGTTTTCTACATGCTTAGAGGTCGAAACACATAATCTTTTTAAAGGTGGAAGCATTATTTTGCAAAATATCGAGTCAGGGTTTGTCACTGTAGAATATGACAGTGCTTGGTGGCTGGCTTGTGTCTTGGGGAAAAATAATGAGAGCGGAGAACTGAAAGTAAGCTTTCTTCATCCACGAGGACCTGCCTCATCATTTTTTTACCCAACACCTCAAGATATTTTAATTATTAAACCAGAAAGTCTTATAAAAAAAGTTGAACCCAACACTGCTACTGGCAGAACTTACAATGTCAGCAAAAAAGAAATGTCAGATTCATCAGAAATTCTTAAAAGAAAGTTAAAAAAATAAATTTAAGGTATATAGTTAGTCTTAGTGTTTTCTGTCTAATTTTTATCAACGAAGTAGAAAAGTTTGTTTATTTCTTTTGCGAGTTTAAAATAAAATAATTTGTAGATAAAGCCTCTGGGTATTTTTTAAAACCTGTATCCATCCAACAAATTTATTTATTTTAATATCCAGTGCACTATTGGTGCTCCTAAAATATGTTTATTTTTTTAAATGCATGATTTTTAATGTACTTAATATTTTTGATATTTTTTTTGACATTGAACCCATCATTTCTCCATCATAAAATTTTGTGGATAATTAAGTAACACTTTGACCAAAATTATATATTTTTTTCAAAAAAATTAAAAATGGCCTTTTTGAATTTTCAATTTTTTATTTTCAATTTTTTTTTTTGTTAAAATTATGTTGTGATATTTCATAAAAAAGAGCTTCAAAATGACTTTAAAATGAGCCATTTATTACTTTCCTAGTGTAAGTGGTTCTCGAGATATTGCTAGTTTTGTACATTCTTGTTAAGGTCAAAATGCTGACTTTTTTATTTTGAAAAATTAAAAAAAAAACTACGAATCAAAAAAATCTAAAAATTTGCATTTTCAACTTTTATGGTAAGAAGAAAATATATACCAAAAATCATCAAAATTGGAATTGGTCGCGTAAAATTTTTGTGATTTTTTGATTGATTTGATATGGAATGACCCATAGGGTATATTAAAAAGAATGCCAACCGAAAGTTTCAAATGAAACACCCAGTATATTGCATTTTTGCATTCTGTTTTGAAATTTTAAGCATTTTTATATAACGTACCCTATGTCGATCTTCAACTGGTTTCGAGATATTAACAGTTGATTTAATGTTGAATACTGATACGTAATGTCAAACTCGTAAAAAGCATAGTTTATTCTTTGGCCAACCATTCGCCTAGTATCTTGACAGCCATATACTTTTCCATTTATGTCCGCGTTTTTCGGAAAATCGACCAACGTTCGTTGTTCGAATGAATTTTGTGCGATTGATCACTTCTCAGGGTATGATCGTTCTATTACGCCCAGAATAGAGCCAGCCCCTGAAGGTTAACTCGGGGGTTAAATGTCTAACTGGCTATTGATAAACCGGCCACCGGTTTCTCTTCTTTCTAGAAATGTCGAAGTGACGTACAAAACGGCTCATCCATACTTTTTAAAGTCAAATAAACATCAGAATTGTCTGAACTTTGAATGGAAAATCATTTTGTAAAAACTAAGACACGGCTCGGAGCATATTTTGATTTTTTTGCCGAATAAAAGTTTCTTTCTAAGGCCACCGATTCAAATGTTTTTGAATGTTTCGAATTGGTGGAAATTTTAGCTTATTCGGAAAAAAATTAAAAAAGTGCTCCGAGCCGTGTCTTAGTTTTTACAAAATGTGCCTTCCATTCATTCATTGTTTTGAACGTTACTTCGACATTTTCTGAGCTAAGGTCACTGACAGAAAAAAAAGAATCTTTACTCTTAACACAAATCACGGCCAACTTGACTCATAAGGGAAGCAGAGACGCAAACAGCTGCCGGTAAAGTTAAAAGGTTTATTTTCAATTTGAAGGGTTTTTCGAAAAAAAATTTTTGCAGCGACATAAATTTGGTATTGTCTAAGGATAATAGGTAATAAAAAAAACCTTATTAACCCTTTGTTGTTTTGTTTTGTCAAATACTTGCTAATTTAAAAAGCTCTACTTTAATAAAACTGGGACTATTTTTTTATTTTTATGGGTTTTTAAATACCTATTTGCTTCCCTATTATTCAAATACTCTCATTAGGCTAAGTGCTATGACAATGTTAAGAGAGATATGATGTTCCAATTAAATTATTATAATTTATCGAAAAAGTGAGCTTTCAAATTCATTTTTACGAGCGAGCACATTACCATGATTAGTCATAAAAAAGGGATCAATTCCTTTTATAGCCAATCACATTATGTGTTTAAAAATCGCATTTTCAAATTGGTTTTCCGTTGGTTGGCGGAAAGCAGGCTTCAACCCCGACAAATTAGATTATTAGATTTTTCTCAACCGACGCGACGCCAACGATAAAACGTTAAAGGCAAAATCATTTTTGATAATTTTAAATGTACATTTATTCCAGTATCGTTCATAAAAGCAAAGGCTTTTTGTCTTCATACGGACATTTTGGAACGGTCAAATCAAAATCAAAATCGTTTATTGCCTCAAAAAGAAAACTATTGTATAAATGTATAGACAACGTCAAGTTACAAAGAAATACAACAAATAAAATAATTGTACAATAAAATAAGTATTAAGTACACATACGACAATTAAACAAAAGCTATTAAAAATAATAATAATGATAATAAAAACAACAAACAACTTAACAGTACAGATTTTGTAAAATTATTTGAATAATATATAATATATATTTAGGTACTTTCTTTAAAATAATTTAAAACCTTAAATTTTATTTTTTTGTATTGACTTAATTTTATTCTTTTAATTTACCACAGCTTTGTCCATAAATACAACTGTAATTTTTGACAATAAAGCACAATTTGATTTGATTTTATTTGAAGCAAAAAAAGGGTATTTCGTGCAAAATTTCTTTTTATTTTCTTTCTATCAGACCGGTTTCGGCTCAATTACGAGCCATCATCAGTTAATTAAAGTTGTCAAGCCGAAGGTTGGCATTTGGTTAATTAAAACGGTACAGGTGGTGTAAAAAGACAACGGACTATTTTCTTTGTAGACAAACATTACATATTACGAGAAAAAAAAAACACCGGATCAGTTCATTCTTGATTAATTTTTCGATTTTTTGATTTTTTGAGATCGGCGTGGTTTTGGTTTTGGAAAAAACCACGCCGATCTCAAAAAATTGAAAAATTAATCAAGAATGTACTGATCCGGTGTTTTTTTCTCGTAATATGTAATGTTTGTCTACAAAGAAAATAGTCCGTTGTCTTTTTACACCACCTGTACCGTTTTAATTAACCAAATGCAAACCTTCGGCTTGACAACTTTAATTAACTGATGATGGCTCGTAATTGAGCCGAAACCGGTCTGATAGAAAGAAAATAAAAAGAAATTTTGCACGAAATAGCCTTTTTTTGCTTCATTTGTACCACGTGCACGCAACCGCCCCCCTCCTCCAATTGATTTTATTTGATAAGACATCAAAAAGATCAAGCAAAAATTAACAGGAAGTACAAATTGACACTAAAGTATACCTAGGTCCTGGGACCATTAGTATTAAAAAGATATGGTTAGTTGACACTTCGGAGTGGTCGTGGTAATTATTGAGTCTGCGCAATAGGTCAATGTCATTCCGTTCTGGTAATTAACCACTTCCACTACCGAAAGCTACGAATCCATTTCGTTGTGGTTGTGGTAATTTTTTTGGTTAATTTTGGCGCAATTAATTTTAAAAATTACTTATAAAATATGACCAGGTTTCTACTGAAATGCCAATTTTGTGTTTTTCTTATCTCTAAATTTTTTGACAAGTGCCTGTTTCTAATGTGTTCCAAAAACTAGTAAAATCAGCGTGGTAGAGGTAGTGGTTGTTAAACTCTACCATAACGCCTGTCAAAGTTGTCAAAATTTTAAGCGGTCTGATATTTCCCTATTTACCTGGAATGTGTAAAGAAAAATGACATTCGCCTTTTAAATATTTAAGTTAAATTAATAATTTTTTATTATAATCTAGAGAAATATTATTTTGCCTATAGCACAGAAAGAACATTACATAACGATGATTAGATAAACACAATTGCTTAAATACGAAAAATATATGTGTAAAATAATATTTTTTTAAACAAAATATAGTTTTAAATCCCTCCAGAGCCCTGTTTAAACACAGCAATGATCAAACATACGTTTACACCGTTAGGTCAGACGCCAACACCAAGAATTTTTAATGGACAGACATGCTTTTTCTAGAGATTTATTTTATGTATAGGTTATATAATATATAACAGCTGAAAGAGCAATGTCTCGAAGGACTAGTAGTAGTAGTAACGGGTGGCCCGCAGGCCTGGAAATTAGGTCTCTTCATGGGCCCTTTCTGGCATACCCGCCTCGCACCCTTATCCTCCCACTCCTTCTACATATCCTACCTCTCTCTCTCTCCGGGCCTTCATGACTTCCTTACGAAGGTCAGCACGGCAGCCCATTTTAGAGAGTGTAGCTCCTCCTCTTCTATTGTGGGGGCCCCCCACGTCTGCTGCCGCAATCTGGCGTACCCGTCACACTCTTCTATCAGGTGCACCGCTGATTCCTCTGCCCACCGGAGTCGTCCAAAACTCTGATGCACGTCAAGTGCTTACGCAGCCGTTTATGCCCCATCAGCATTCCTACTAACAGTCAAATGTCCTTGCGAGTTTTTCCAGGAGCCATTTAGTTCTGCCTGCGTCTGGTCCACTCACGAACAGTTTGGACTGTCTGCACTCTCTCGCTCTTCTCTCCAGGATGACTTCAGTTCGCCCATTTATGTAGTTCGCTCTGCACCTGTTTTCTTGTGATCCGCAAGAGCGGTTCCGGTCCAATATATTGGGTTTCGGCACCAGCTCTGGCAAGTTCGTCCGCCTTCTCGTTCCCTGGTATTCCCTCGTGTCATCCTCTTGTCTTCAGCCAATGTCTGTAGCGCGTTAATGCACTCCTCCACTAGGCTACTGACAATTTTTGGTCGACTAAGAGGCTTGAGGGCAGCCTGGCTGTCGGAACATATGCAAATGTCCCTCCTGCCATTTCTGACCTCTGGTAGTGATATTTTTTGTTCGCTATTATAATTTTTGTGTTAATCCGACACCCCACCTTATACCGATTTGCTCTTATTTTGTGGATTGACCAAGCTTTGCCATTTATTTTACATACCTGTCTTTTTTCTTTTTTTAACACATTGGTTTAAAAATGAATATTGTCTTCAACTCAATTAAGACATTGTTTTAAATATATTAACTTCGTCTCTCTTTTTTTAAAGTCTATGTTTAAATATATTTGGTTCCTCTCTGTTTTTTTTTTAATCTGTGGCTTAGATGTGTTTAATTTAATTTTCCAATACCAAGAAATATAACTTTAAAACATGAGTACGAAGCAATATAACTTTCTACTTGCATTTATTAAAAAATTATATGAACATTTTACAGCGCGATAAAGAAAAATTGATTATTATAATTATTATCATACCTATATTAAACATAAAAAACTTAAATGCCATTTAAGAATCGTGTGTATAGGTTGCGTCTACGGTAAATGATTATTATTAACTCTATTAGTATATAATATAGGCTAATAAGTAGGACACTAAACATGTAAATGAACGTTTTAGAAATTACTTTGCGCTCGCCGTAAAACAAATTATAATTTATGTCCTTTAGCTTCGCGGGTATAATAATGAAAAATAAGCTCGAGCGACATTCATATTTAAATTTTAAATTAATAACCTAATGCCTAACGCTCTTTGCCATTTAGTTGATGAAAACATTTAATGGAATGGATTTTTTGCATTATCCTAATTACAATATACAAAAAGAATAAAACGGTCCACGGTAAACTTCCCTCATTTGTAACATTCAGTTGAAGGGACTGAGCAAACTGATTTATGGGGTTTTGAACTTATAGGAACTACTTTTTGCACCATTTAGAACTAACAGGTAGGAGACGTTTTCTCATATGCAACTATTTTTAAATTGGTCCTGGTTCTGGTTGAACCAGAACCGCAACCGGTCCTTTCGTTTTAAAACAATGACGTCACAGTTGCAACCCGGTTATGAAATTTTAGAACCAGGGGACTGATTTTCGAATCTATACGAAAATATCCGCACACGTATACTAAATAATAGGTATATCTTTATATCAGTCTCTTTCTATACCGTATAAAATGAGAGGCGAAAGATAAACCGGTATGTGTGGACAGCGTTCGAATTCAACTGGTTTAAATCAATATTGCACGAGTGGGTGGAGAGACTTCGTGTTGTTTCGCATGAAAAACCGGTTATTCTTTCACATACTACCCATGAATCAGCATATCGGCATATCTTTTGCCTCCTTTTCTATACGGTATAGGAAGAGACGGAAGTAGTCGCATGTGAATAATTTCGTATGGTTTCGAAAATAGGGCCCCAGCCTGGGAGCTTGCTTCGGCCCTTTGGTTGTAAACATAACCCCTAAAATTTTGCAAAATTATAGGTAGTCTTTTTTTGAGTAAAATCAAAGATATCTTCACAATATTTTAAATGACGTCATTATTTTAGAACGGCTGTCAAAATTTATATCAAAATAATGTCAACCAGAACCAATACCAATTCTTAAATCGAAAATCCTTATAGTTTGAGAAAAACCAAAGATTTTGAAGGAATCTTTTCACAAATGTATTTATATAAAAAAATCTTTGTGGAAAAGGTGGAAAAACAAAAATAAAGACGCTAATAGTGACGAGAAGTTAGCCACAGTATTTGACGTAACTAATGCCTAGTCTACAGTCCAACGTCTTGCCACTGATTTTTATTTCTCTCATTATCGAACAGAGTGAGAAGCAATAGGAGGCAGCGGCAAAAAGTTTCAATATAAAGTCTAGGCGAAAGACGCATGTGCTAGAGAGTAAGTTAGAGTTTCGAACCTCCATTCATCATTATCAGGTGAATACTATCAAAAACTCAGTTCAGTGAACCATAAGAAACCTGTGTTCAGTTGGCGACGATTTTTGCCTCTTTCCATTCAATATGATGTTTATGATCCAGTTGTGTCCCCTTGTCAAGTTTTGCATTTGTTTTCTGTGAGGCGAACTTCATGGCTCGGCTGGTGTCTCCGATGTAGATATCCCCACACTCGTATGGTACCTGGTAGATGCAGTTCTTGGAGTCGTAGCGTTGAGGTTTAGTTTTTGTTAATTGACTTCTTATTATTGTGGTCGTTTTAAAGACAGTCGGAAGATGGTATTGGTTGCCTAATCTTCTTATCTTTTCTGAGATTCCTTTGATGTATTCTTTTCCGAGATCGGATTCCCCACACTCGTATGGTACCTGGTAGATGCAGTTCTTGGAGTCGTAGCGTTGAGGTTTAGTTTTTGTTAATTGACTTCTTATTATTGTGGTCGTTTTAAAGACAGTCCGAAGATGGTATTGGTTGCCTAATCTTCTTATCTTTTCTGAGATTCCTTTGATGTATTCTTTTCCGAGATCGGATCGAATTTTTGCTTTTTCTTTATTTAAAGCTTCTTGCGTATTGCAGATGTAGGTGCCTCGATCTATGCGAGATTTTGCAATTCCCAGTTTGGTTGACGTGGAGGGGTTTGATTTGAAGTTTAGATAGGGTCCGGTATAAGTTGGTTTGCGATATACAGGAGTGGTTATGGTTGAATTCTTTTTGGTGAGTAGAACGTCGAGAAAAGGGAGCTGACAATTTTCTGCCGTTGACGTGATGGAAGAATTGTTCTAGTGTATTGTTGTCCTTTGTCCAGAGATGACATCTGGGTTTGGAGGCACACAAAATCTAAATTGGCACAAGAACTTGTCTGTCTTGAACTGTCAACCAAAGCCACAAAAATTTAAAAAAATAACACGCTTACTCTTCTACTCTTTTTAAGCATCCAACCAACGAACCGAACAAAACGTATGCATTTTTTGCTTAGCGAATTTTTAAAACACAACTTTTCCATTGCTTACACTTTGTCCCTCAGACTATATGGGCAACTTCCCAGATAGGGAGGACAGGACGACAAACCGAATAAGTTTCTCAAGTACCGAATAAGTTTCTCAAGTGAAGATAGCTGCTGGTACACTGACGGATCCAAAATGCCTTCAGGCGTTGGAACTCTTCGCCACTGAAATGAGTGCACGTTGGATGATAGATCATAACTGGCGCATAGATCAATAAAGATACTCTCCGACAGTCAAGCGGCCCTTAAGGCTCTTGAATCCTATAGGTGCTCATCGAGGACCGTTAGGAGCTGCCAAGATATACCGAATACCCTAGGGCGAATAGATACCAAAAAAATTTTGAGTTTCTCAAATATCGGTAAAAAACTCAAAAATTGCACTTTTAAGCGGTAATCTGCGCCTCAAGCTATGAGGAGTGGTGGGGAGAGGATTTTTTTAAACATATTTTTGTAACTTTACTTTACCCTTAGCTTTGATTATATTATATTTATTATATTAATTTCTCACACCAGATTTACCTAGTTAGTTTAAGGCCCCAACGGTTGCTTAAAAAAGCAAAAGGTTCATGAAAATGCTGAAGATAGATATTTACTGTCAATTTAATGTAATAATGAAGGTCGATTACTGACACTGAACAAAAAATATGCAAAGGAGCAACATTCCGATTCAGAAGGCTAGTCTATTACTGCTAAATTATATTTTTTTAGACAAGGGTCGGGATAGTAGGGTTGTAAAAGTGGGTAATAAACGGGTATTATTTAGACCGAACGTGCTTTTGTTCATATATTTGAGATTTAATAAAATGTATAAAGGTTTTTTAATTTGACTTAATTATTATTGTATTGTGTTTTAAACTAAGAAGTAAAATAAAGAGATATTCTTTATACGTAAATTTTTATCAATACATTTTACAGGCAACAGCAATAAATAAGTGCCAATTATTATTTTTTTATTCTCGTTTTTTTTACAACCCCAAAAAAGTTACAAGTATACTGGCATATCCCGTATAAAAATCAGGTCAATCCAAGTTGCTTATGAGGTAAAATGTGAATTTCGACATCAAATCGTTTTTCCGTCGGAAAGCACTTAATTAAAAATACCTTGTTTTAAAACTTAGTCTTTCTATTTTCAGTTAAGTTCATTGAATTCCCATAAAACTATAAAATTTAAATTTGTAAGAAATTTTTATACCAACATTTCTTCAAACAAATTTTGCTTAACATTCTCTCCAGTCTTTTTGTACGAGGTTTTGCTCGAACTTTTTTTTAAACATTTTGCTCAAGAGGCTCGTGTAAATGTTTGTCGGCATTTCAACATCAAAGGAAAGTTTGTCTGTGTAAATGCGCCTTTAGAATAGTATATAACACAATCAACACCTCTCTCCCAGGCGGGATGGAAAACAAGTTCCACCAATACTAGAGAGAATTGCCGGGACTGGCACATTCCAAAGAGTTCATTACAGACCACTGCAGGAAGAGGGCCGGGAAAATCATTGAGCTTACCAGGCAGGAGATCCGGGCAATGGTTGATCTACATACCGGACACTGCAGGCTGAAAGTACCATTACACAGAATGGGTCTAAGTGAGGACACCGAATGTAGACTCTGTATGGAGTGTGATGAGACGGCCAGACATGTGCTGTGTGAATGTCTATCCGTATTATTTTTATCACTAGACATGTATCAATTTATTGGCCGAATGTTCCATTAGACAAGTAGCCGGTGGCTATGCGGAACCTGAATTCCAATACCCTAATTGAACTCACTTCACTTTCCTTGGGCCTACTAAATTACGTGACCTTGGCGTTTCAGAATTCCGGCAGAATATTACTTACAAAGAACAAATCCATAACTTTTTTGTCTATATTTGGTAACCCACATATCTGAATAATGCTTCACCAAAGCAAGCTGCGAGCCTCTGTAAGGGGCTGAATATTATGTTGCAACAAAAAATGTTAAAAGTGAGTTACATTAGACTCAATAGTGGTCGCAGTGGACAGTGCCATACTGGCACACTCACAAACGAATCAATCAAAATCAAATATGGGCAACTCTCAATGACGTCATTTTAAAATGGTCAGTTTTTGTTATCAGTAAAAAGTTATTAGGATAAACACAAAATATCCATGCATCCAGCCGATATTCGAATCCGGGATCTTAGGTGCGGCAGGACGATATGATCCACTGCGCTAGAGAGGCCGGCTAATATCAAAGTTTTAGGGCCACAAAAAACGGCATAGATTTGAAAACACTGTTTTGCTGTTTTTGGGCCATTCTTTACCGGGCAGAATATCGGAAACGAAAAAACGGAATCTGTTGAAATTTGGCAGGAATGTTTATTTTTGAATTCCTCACCACCGTATCCAGAAAGTTTATTGCTGGACTCTCTCATTTTCGAAATAAAATAAACACGGCTAACAATAGTCAAAAATCTTACCTGGCTTTTTCTTTAGCCTCGTCGATAATACAAAAATCTATAACAGCAATTTTTAATTTTTTTTATATTTTTGTTTAAATACACCAAATTTTGAAAAATCCTTTGGATCCGGTTGTAGATTTCTATAAATCCTATTATCTGATAACAAAAAAGTTATGATTTTGTTCTTTGTAAGTAATATTCTGCCGAAATTCTGAAACGCCAAGGTCACGTAATTTAGTAGGCCCAAGGAAACTGAAGTGAGTTCGATTAGGGTATTGGAATTCAGGTTCCGCATAGCCACCGGCTACTTGTCTAATGGAACATTCGGCCAATAAATCGATACATGTCTAGTGATAAAAATAATACGGAAATTTGTTATTTTTTTAATGTTGAATAATGATTTTTCTTTTGATTCCTTTTAATTTCGAGACATTGCAATCCATGAAGCATGAAGTCGATCATCAAAACCTTATAAAGAATCATTAATAAATGGTTACGTTCCTAATAAGTTATACTTTTCCTCACATATGGTGTTCGCATCGTGTTCTGAACGCTGCACGATCTCACTCGAAATGATATTAGTGATACCACCTATTGTTGACTTTTCAAAAAAATAGCATAGCAGTGTTGTCAAATCTATGCTGTTTTTGTGGCCTTAACTGAATGACTCTTCCAAGGTCGTAGAGTGATGATCTCGATAGCTAGTCATAAATATAAAAGTCAGGGATAGACCCTTCATTCCAAATTAAGTTTTCGTGTTTAAGTCGGAGAATTTAAAATTAACATAAATATTAATAAAAGTAAAAGTCCAGTACGTTGGCATCCGTATGATTTCGACTTTTTCTAACAAAATTGTATTAAAAGTTAATTTTTTATTCTCTGACCAAAAAAAAAGTAACCAATATTTTTTAAAAACAAACGGAAGATGGCTGTCACACTGTAAATTTGACGAAAAAAGAAGAGTTTTTTGTACTTCAGTGCAAAATGACCTTCTTGAATTTTGATTCCTCACACAGAGGGTGGAGCCTAGGACTACGCTGTTTCGTCCTTATTAGGGACTCATCAGCTAGGTGTACCACAGCGACAGAGAATTTCGGTCACACTTATGTGCCAAAGATTACGGCTCAAGCTGAGAAATTTCTGTCGAGTACCGACCATGGCGCCCTCTGTGTGAACCTCTAACAACTAAGAATAGTACCCACTTCATAATCAGTAGGTGCATGGCGTAGCATCGATCATGCGAGAGACATCTTAAGGCGCATTTACACAGACAAACTTTCCTTTGATGTTGAAATGCCGACAAACATTTACACGAGCCTCTTGAGCAAAATGTTCAAAGAAATGTTCGAGCAAAATCTCGTACAAAAAACACACGTAAATTTTGGAGAGAATGTTGAGCAAAATTTGTTTGAAGAATTGGGGGTATAAAAATTTCTTTACAAATTCAAAATATATATTATTATCGGAATTCATTGAACTTAACTGAAAATAGAAAAACAAAGTTTTAAAATAGGGTATTTTTGATCAAGTGCTTTCCGACGGAAAAACGATTTGATGCCGAAATTCACATTTTACTTCATAAGCAACTTCGATTGATCTGATTTTTATAGGGGATATGCCAGTATACTTGTAACTTTTTTGGGGTTGTAAAAAAAGCGAGAATAAAAAAAATAATAATTGGCACTTATTTACTGTGGTTGCCTGTAAAATATAATGATAAAAATTTACGTTTAAAAGAATATTCCTTTATTTTACTTCCTAGTTTAGACTTTTACAATAATAATTAAGTCAAATTAAAAAACCTATATACATTTTATTAAATCTCAAATATATGAACAAAAGCACGTTCGGTTTAAATAATACCCGTTTATTACCCACTTTTTACAACCCTACGAACACGACCCTTGTCTAAAAAATATAATTTAGCAGTAATTTAGTAGACTGTGTCGCCGATCTATCATCCCGCGTTTTGGATTTCGCAGGTAGTAGGCCGGCCACCCTTTTGAATCGCAATGTTGCCCTTTGCATATTGTTGGTTCAGTGTCAGTAATCCACCTTGATTATTACATTAAATTGACAGTAAATATCTATATCTTCAGCATTTTCATGAACCTTTTGCTTTTTTAAGCAACCCTTGGGACCTTAAACTAACTAGGTAAATCTGGTGTGAGGAATTAAAAACAACAATTAAAGCTAAAGGTAAAGCAAAGTTACAAAAATATGTTCAAAAAAAATCCCCCTCCCCACCACTCCTCATAGTCGTGAGACGCAGATTACCGCTTAAAAGTGCAATTTTTGAGTTTTTTGCCGATATTTTGAAAAAACTCTTTGACTTAGGAAAGAAACCCTTGGAAATAAAAAAAACTCGCAAGATAATCCCAAAAAAAAACCCGGGCAAAAAAATCCGGGAAAAACCCTAAGAAAAAAATATAAGTAACCCTAATCCATGTGACAAAACTGATAGTAGAGCCAGTAATAATGTTTCGCTTGCCGTCGGCTTTTTTTCACAAAAATTTTAAATAAAACTTGGTGTTCCATTTTTTTAAAGAATTGAGATCACTGATCACTAATGTGAAATTTTATTTATTCTCATCTTTAAAAATATGTTTCCAAAACAGATAGCAATAATTTGCTCAAAAATTTACCCGAACAAAATGTTCAAAGAAAAGCTCACAAAAATGTTCACGCAAAAAATTTTAGATCTTTTGCACGAGCTTTTATTTGAGCATGTTCGTCTGTGTAATTGCGCCTTTACAATGCCATCTGTATGCAGGTTTCGTCTACAAGCATGCGATTATAATCGCAAAACAACCGAAAGGTGCCGTACTGCACGATTTAAAAAACAAACGGAAGATGGCTGTCGCACTGTAAATCTAACGAAAAAACGAGAGTTTTTTGCACTGAAGTGCAAAATTTTTGCCTGAAACCTAATATTAGCTCAGGAAATGTCGAAATTTAACATTTCAATCATTTGAATCGGTGGTCTTAGAAAGAAAATTTAGCTTATTCGGCCAAAAATTAAAACAGTGCTCCGATAGTCAATTTTGAAGTTTATTTGGCAGCAAAAACCATGGATATCACATGACCCTTTTTAAACGCCACTTCCACATTTCCTGAGCTAAGGTCAATGACAGAAAAAAAGGAGTCTCTCCTCCCGTTTAAAAAATTCGAGTCTGCCGACGTGCCACACATTTTATTTTGCTAACCGGCAATTCAACTCCTACAGAGATCTATCTAAGGTTTGACGTTTATTCTCCTGTTCACCATGTTTGTTCTTGTTTTCCTTAACTTAAGCTGGGTTTATGCAGAAAAATAAAAATTAGAATAATAGTGTGTAGTGTTTATACAGCAGAAATAAAAATAAGAAATTAAACATGAAATATTATTATTATCTTTTATCAGAAAATGGATTTGCGCATGCGACTTTGATGTACTTAACCTCATTTGTATTTGTTTTTAGCATCTAAGTGGGTGTTCTTTAGGTTTTTTTTTTGGCAGATATTATTTAAAACCTGCCAAAAAAACCGCGTCAAATGTCTTAGAAAAGTTTGACGAGATTTTATAATGTTTTACCAGGTTTTATATATTTTCCATACGGTATGTGAAACAAACTTGTGAAAACCCAGACAAATCTCATCAAGTACCGATATTTTTATCAGTTTTTACGAGAAATACAGCATTGCTCGTAGGATCTATAAAACCCCATAAAACAACATAAAAACCCATTAACTTTCATGAGATTCTATGCGATTTTTTACCAGGTAGAAAACAGTATGATGGAGTTTAGATTAATTATTTCAATTATTGGTTTCACTGACTTTTGTTAACATGTGGCAGAAGCTGTTTGCTGATTTGATCAAAGTTACTTTTATTCTTATTTTTGCGTGGCATTTAGAGGCATTCCATGCATTTTGAGGCAATTTGTGGCATTCTCAGGCATTTCTAAAAGAAAAATCTGGTAAAAAATGTCTTTTGGTGTACACAAAATGACGACCGCGCCACCCCTCGGTGTAAACCCAGCTTTATTGCGATTTAATACAAAAAATGGAATGCGCTATAAGAGTAATTATTTTTGCAACAACCCCATTGCCGTATTGACTATTGTTTAGTTGGCTTTGTTTTTGGTCAACCTACGCGACCGTCTTTTGATCGTAAAATTGGGTAACGAGAGTTTTTTACAGAACAAGTAAAAAGTTCTAAAAACACGGTAAAATAAAATTACCTGGAACGTGAGTTAATCAACAATATTTTTTACGCTATATGGCTGGCGAATAAGTCTCGAACTCTATGCTCGTATCTATCCGTTGATTGTCAAGGTGACTAGAATAAGCACGGTCTCGAGATTTGTTTGCTCCGCCTTATTGATTTTTTTGAGGGTTGACATTTGGGGTTATGTTTTTTTAGCAAAAATTTTTATAATAAAAATTGTATTGGCTCATCATTTATTTTCTTGTGGCCCAAATTAAGTTGCGTTTTACAAAAAAACCTTTTTTAACGACAAAAACAGGCAGGGCTATTTTTGCATTAAATAATGTTCTTCATGATGATGACTTTTGGGTCTTCACAGATAAAAAGATATTTGATCCAAAATACACCAAACTGGTTTAGCGCTAGAGGTATGTTTTGGCAAATTGCAGAAAGATTCAACAGTCAAAGATATTAACTCTGTGTTTCGGACTTCCATTGTCTATATTTTATTATACACGACGTTTCGATCAGTACAATCTCTGATCGAAACGTCGTGTACAAATAAAATATAGACAATGGAAGTCCGAAACACAGAGTTAATTTCAAACACATCATTGTCTCAAACTTTCAGTCAAAGATATGTTGAGATTCTTGAGGATGTTATGTTGCCATCCGTATTATGTTTTACGAAAACAACGACTTCGTTTACTAGCAGGACGATTGTTCCGTGCACATGGCTAATGTTGTTGGCCAGTGGTTCAAAAACAATAATATTGAAACTCTCCTTTGGCCATCCAACAGCCCTGATCTCAACCCAATAGAAAATAAATGGTCGCTCTTCTTATATACCAGCCGTCTTCTGTGACTCGATAGATAAATTACTCCTTTGCAATGAATAAATTTTGTTTTTAAGTATATTTATGTGCTTTTTAAAAGGCGATGTTTGGTATCATTAAATCATTATAACCGAGATTAAAACATGATTTTAAAAACAAGAAACTAAACTCAAAACCCTCCTTTGAGTTGCGTAGTCGGGTAATAAGGGTATTTGCTTTAAACTGAGACATATTTTGATTTAGAGGCCTTATTTTTACTTTTGATTTTATTATATGAGGTAACATCATCGTAATAGCGAATTTAATACTGTCAGATATTACAAGCTGGTAGTTTCTTTGAGTATACACTAATAAAAAGTCAAAGTTTGACGCATACATTAATCATTTACATAAAAAAATATAAAAGTTTAATTTAATTGTCAGCCGCTATGTTTTTGTCGTCATCGGGTCGAAGAGTGGGACAAAATTACTAGACCGTATCTGTTCTACAGACCGTGATTGTTACTTCAATTTATTATTATTCAACGAGCAAAGTGCGGTGGAGTTACGCTAATTTTCATCTCACGCACTCGGAAATGTCACCTTTTACGAAAAAAAAACGTACCACGCCGACCTTGATTGGATTATCTAATCGTTCGTTTTTGTCTCTCGTTCTGGCAATCATCTGCAACCCTCAATTCTCTTATTTGCCGTCAAATTATGTGCCGTACGTCTGTCAGTTATTTCGGCAAGGCGGCGGCTGTGGAAATACGTGATCCCGCGAAAAGTTTTGGAAAAAATTGGGAAAAGCGATAGATAATAAATTAGGAGAGATATATAATGGGCGAACTTTGAATGGAAGGCACATTTTGTAAAAACTAAGACATGGCTCGGAGCTCTTTTTTGATTTTTTGCCGAATAAGCTAAAACTTCTAATCACCTATTCGAAATTTACTCTTAAGAGCCCAACATTTCCTGAGCTAAGGTTACTGACACACAAAAAAATTAAATAATAATACCTATACAGTTAAGGTTACTATACTATTACTGCGTTTTCTTTTAGTAAACATGTGATGTAAAACAATTACTGCTATTCTTTTTTTCTCAACAATCGAAAAAGAACTGTCCAGCTAATTCAAAAATTCAAAAATATTAAAATCATAAAAGACTGACTTACTGCATTTTGAATTAGGACAGAGTTAACATAAATATGACATAAAGGGTGACCATTTCAAAACTATCTACTCCCAATTCCGAAAACAGTTCGAGGGATTGGAGGACGACCGTTATTTATGTACTTAATGCCTTGGTCGCACCAACCATGTTGGCGCATGCCACGCCCACCGAGTTTTCTTAAATTGGATTGGATTGGAAAGGGTTTTGCATTAGCTTTACAACGGTTTATGTTTTTCTTAATTTGAAATAGCAGTTTTTGATATTTTTACCAAGAAAATGATTTGATTACCGTTTACAAAATACTTAAAAGTTCATTTAAGGTTTTATAGAAGAATGCAAATTATGCATTCAGAATGTTGCCGTGCCCCCTCGGTGCAGGCCACGCCCATTATTTAAGAAAAATAATAAGAGCACTTCATTATGATACCTTGCTAAAAACGGTTTAGAATTTACTTTTTAACCGTATAATTTTTATAATACCGCGTCTTTTTAACAATGGATGGCTGAAATTCTCTATTCAGAAAAATAATTCATTTTGATTTGAGTAGATAATTTTTTGCTAAAATGTAAAGAAGGTGTTTTAATTCTGCTTAGTAGGCATTGCCTGCTTCCAACCGAGTACAAATTATTTTTGTTTATACCTTCATCAAAAACATGATTTTAGTAACTGTCTGCAGATAACTAAAGCATGGCTTTTTTGGTTAACGATGCAAAAAAACCTTTTCTTTTATCACGGGTGCAAAAAAAGATTTATGTTCGTTTTTTACCCAAAATTAAAGCGAAATAGCGGAAAATAGTAATATTGAAAAAAGCTAATCATTCTTGCCTAAAAATTAAGCAATTTCCGCCAGTTTTCACCAATTATTTACGAAAAAATCATTTAAAAACATCGTCAAAATATCAAACTCTCAAATATTAAAATGGCGCAACAATGAAAGTCACCGCTATGAAAACGATTGTTATTTCATTTACCAGCCGCCTTGATTTCTAGTGTAAAGATGGTGTGTTGCGAGAAGTGCTTTTCGTTTGAGATTTTTAAAAGTATTTTCCTGTTTTTCTTGAATTTTTGATAAAGGTATTAAAAAAAATTGTGTTCACAGTTTCACCCTGATAAACATGTTAATCATTCATACGTCCTACAATTGATCAGAAAGTTTGAAGGAACGAAATGGATCGGTCAGTTCGTGACTAATTCTTCGATGTCTACAAGTAGTGGGCGTGGTCTGCAACGAGGGTGTGAGGTCTGGAAACTTTCTGAATGCATAATATGCATTCTTCCATGAACCCTTTAATTAACTTTTGGGTATTTTCTAAACGGTAGTCAAATCATTTCAATGGTAAAATATCAATGTCTTTACATTTTAACCACTAACGTCTCAAAAACGGCTGTTTAAAATTGAGAAAAACATGCACCATTGTAAAGGTGAACCTTTCTAAAGAGGTATCATAAGGGGGGACTACAATTTAAGAAAAACGGGTGGGTGTGGCCTGCGTCAACATGGTGGGTGCGACCAAGTTATTGAATACATAAACAACGTTCCCCCTCCAATCCCTCGAATTGTTTTCGGAATTAGGTAAATATCTCTATTGGTTCTCGTAATACCTGGGGTGGATAGTTTTTAAATGGTCACCCTGTATATTTAATATTTATTTTCAAAAATAAATAAGAACTTTATTTTCTACTTACTTCTCCTACTTAGAAATTTATATCCTTAAGTTTACAATTATACAAAATAAAATAGCTTCCAAAACAGGAAAAATCACTACATAACCTAATAACTCCAACTCATCCTCATATGATAAGTTTCTTAGCGGAATCGATTACCAACTAAGGATCTTAATTTATATTTGGTGAAAGATCAACGCATGCAGGCGAAAAAAAAAAAGATACAAGCAAAAAGTACGTCTTGAACGAATCATTTAAACAAAAAAAAAAAAGAAAAATCCGAAAAGTCAAGCTTTCATACAATTTTTAAATGGCGGACAAAAATCATCTGCTATCTTTGTGTCGTCATCAGTTCGAAGAGTGGGGCAAAATTACTACGTATCTATTCTCGGGACCGTGCTTAAGGCCGGAGCTAAGTCAATAGACACATGAAGCTATTTGTAACTCATCGCGGTATACGTATCCGCATCTAGCGAGAACCAAGCACATTGATTGGTCAGAAACTTGTAGCAAGTTCGAAAAGAGCAGATATATGCTAATTTAAGGTGTTTCTGAACGCAATAGGTGCTGAGATACGATACGTGTGCCGTAACGATACGTGATACCTAACGCATCTCAACACCTATCGCGTTCAAGAACACCTTAGATTAGCATATATCTGCTCTTTTCGAACGTGGTACAAGTTTCTCACCAACGTTACCGCGATGAGTTACAAATAGCTTTATGTCTCTAATGTCTTTTGTTTTGGTATTTCCATGGCTGGGCTGGATTACAGAAGTTTGGTCGGGGTAACGCGCATATTTAAGCTAATGGGTATATGAAAGGAATCAATGCTCATTTTTTTCTTGTAAGGCCACAAAAACGGCATAAATTTGACAACACTCCTTTGCTATTTTTTTGAAAAATCAACAATAGGTGGCATCACTAATACCATTTCGAGTGAAATCGTGCAGTGTTCAGAACACGTCTTCATGCTTCATGGATCGCAAATCCTGGAAATTAAAATAACAAATTTTCGTATTATTTTTATCACTTGACATGTATCAATTTATTGGCTGAATGTTTTCAGTTTCCTGGGGCCTACTAAATTACGTGACCTTGGCGTTTTAGAATTCCGGCAGAATATTGTTTACAAAGAAAAAAAACCATAACTTTTTTGTTACCAGACAATAGGATTTATAAAAATCTACAACCGTTTTCAAAATTTGATGCATTTTTTCAAAAAATAAAAAAATCCAAAATGTTACAGATTTCTGTATTATCGACGAGGCTAAAGAAAAATCCAGGTAAGATTTTTGACTGTTGTTAGTTATTTTATTTCGAAAATGAGAGTCCAGCAAAAAACTTTCTGGATACCAAAGCAAAGCAGTGTTGTCAAATTTATGCCGTTTTTGTGGTCTTAATGATGAGTAGTAATTATAAAATGTTGCGAAAGTCACGTGTGGTTTGCAATTTGCTCGCATGTTTTGTCTAGTTCGGAGTTGAAAAGTCAACGAAAGAAAGGCAAATTGGAAGCGAAATATTCGCCGGTAATGGGGAGCAAACACAAAAATCGCGCACACGTATGTTTGACTCTCTATAATGGTCAATTAGCTGATTGGCACTCTATAAAGCTTGTTAGAGTAACGATAACAAACATCTATTTGAGTTGATGTACCGCCGCGCGTACAGAGGCAATTTGCGTTTGTGTGCGGACAGGTTATTTTTTAGCTACAAATAAGGTAAACAAGCCGAGTGATTTGGTCAATTTGGACGGATAAAGGTCATTAATTATAAATAACATGGCAAATCAAATACATGTCCAATCTAATATTATATTTAATTAGGTATCTATTTTCTACCTGATATTAGGGACAATTAGCTATTATTTAAACGGATCCGTATACCCAATCCAACCCGTTTAAACCAAAGCCAAAAGGAACTACATTATTGACTTGTTTATGCCATGTTTCGAACGTGGTGCATGCGATAGTAGAACAGCTGACTGCACTGGTTGCGTAGGTCGGACGTAACGTTGCGATCACAGGAATCAGTTGTTTGATCATCGCCTCCACCATAAACTCGAGCCTCGTTCAAAAAATGGCATTGAAAAAGTGGCTAAAAGTATCTATTAGAATTTAAAGCTAACTTTTTAAGAAATTATCCAGTTTTTTTGGAATAATACTTATTTTCATAAAAATACAAGGTCATTTAAAACTTCAAACACATTGAAAAAATATTGTAATCATACAATTAAAAAGGTACTGTTTTTAGAAACTTTTTTATAACATCCACTAGTAAATACAGTGGCCACTTTTGAGCACTCGTTTAACACTAGGGTGATCTTTTATTTATTTAGTTTTTTATAACGTCTATCAATACCAAAGTGAAATGGATATTACTTGAAGGCAAAAGAAATCCATAGAGATTGTCAAAAGCAAAAATAGTAGTTTGACAACTAGTGGTTAAATAGTGTTTTTTTACAAGCGTAATAATGAAAACGAGACAAAAATAGAAAAACTAGAACAAAAAAGCCATTAACATGACACAATTTTTATACAATAAAGGACGGCTACGGCGCTATACAAGAGCATTTTCTTTGCCACTGCCTACTTTGTTTGCAAACTTCGCTCCATATCCTTACTGTTTTAATATATGTTTTGTTTTTTTTTGGCATTGATATAACCAAATTGCCGGACAATGAGTAAAATCAAGTTTTTTATTAAGGTATAAAAGAAACAGCGTTATATGTAGGCCAGTTAATAAAAAAATAGGAAAATCTAACCTCCCCAAAGTTATAAATATTTTATGTAATCCAAGTAGTTTAATTCGAAAAACAAATCTCTAAATTTAAGTAAAAAATTATTTTTAATAACAAGCTTTTATAAAAGAAAGTAAAATAGTAGTTTTCACAACTAGTGGCTAAAATAGTGCTTTTGTTATAAGCGTTGGTTTAAATAACGAACGCAGCAAGGTATTTAAAAACGCGAGTAGAAAAAAGCACAATTTAGCCGCGAGTTGTTAACACTATTTCTTTTAATACCTTTATCAAAAAATCCAAGAAAAACAGGAATATACTTTTAAAAATCTCGAACCAAGAGCACTTCTCGCAACACACCATCTCTACACTATAAATCAAAACGGCTGATAAATGAAATAATAATGGTTTCCATAGCGATGTGCCTTTTTACTCGGTGACGTTTATTGTTGCGACATTTTAATCTTTGACAGTTTGATATTTTCACGATGTTTTTAAATCATTTTTTCGTAAATACTTGGTGAAATCTGGCGGAAATGGCTTAATTTTTAGGCAAGAATAATGAGATTTTTCCAATATTACGATTTTCAGCTATTTCTCTACAATCTATTCCTAAGGCTACGTACTTATATACTACGGGAAATCACTTAACAGTGAAGTTTAAGAAGTTGGCTCCGCCTAAGGAGGAGCTTACAAATATTTGGAATTTCAACACTTGGTTTGCTGAAAATACCCTGATTCTGCCAAATAAAGGCAGCTTCAAGGAATTTTCGTTTCTTCCAGTGTGACTCCTTGTGCAAAACCTTTGCTTCTGTCCACTTCATTCGGTGTTGTTTTGATCACGCATATTCGGCGATACCTGATTTCGTTGTTTTACCTCTTTGGGTATTCGTCTGATGTTCCGTAACAGATAGTCGTATTTTTTGTTTCGGTTATGTATGATTCACCACACTCACAATTTCGTTTGTTTTCCGGTTTTGTTTTACTAAGAAGGCCTGGAATTGTGTTATTAGATTTAAAAGCTGTTTTGATATTAAAGTTGTTTGCTACTCTTCGAATTTTCTCTAATACTCCTTTAATGTATGGAATTGTAAGGAATGCATTTGCCTGGTTTTGGTTTTGTAATGTCTGGTCTGTTTGCTAAAATTTAGAAATAGTGTCTGTTATAAGTGTAAGGGTGTAACCATTCCGGTGCAGATCCCTCTTAATGTTTCTTATTTCTATTTCCAAGTCATGAAAATTGTTACAAATTTGAAATGGCTCTTTATACAAAGTTCTTACTGTACTGTGTGAGTGAGTTTACGTTAGACTGTTATTCTGATGATTTTTTTCTATTCGTTTAACAAGTACATCAAGAAAAGTAATTTGACCATTTTGCTCCAACTCCATTGCGAATTTAATGGTGGGTTTTATGTTATACAGGTGGTGAAGAAATTCTGAAAGTTGTTGGTCATTCTCGGACCAGAAAATAAAAGTATTATCAGCATGTCTAGGATTTAGGTTTATTTGTTGCGGTATCAACCGCGTGTGATTTGAATCACTTCATGTAAATATTGACCACCAGTGGCGAAAGCGATGAACCCATTGGCAGACCGTCATCCTGAGCATAAAACCTGAAAATAAGAGTTATGTAGACAGCACTCCAACCACTCTATCACTCCCTCCAGCGGCAGGCTGGTACGTTGATAAAGGGTTTCTGTCTAATAATACCTAGCGATTCCTTTATCGGGACATTGGTGTCTATCATCATCTCACATTCTATCTTCGGGTCCTAAAACAAAAGATTTAAGAATATTAACAAAATGGTAGGAATTTTCTACAAATGAGGCGGTCTTGTGTGCAATAGGTTGAATAATTTCCAAAAGTTCCTTTTTCCTTCCTTTGATAATAAAGGGTTTTTCAACGCTTAAACTCATAAAATGTGAAGTTGAATAAAAGCTTGTAAAAATGATCCTTTTGTTTACTTTTTGCTGTTCCAAAATTTGTATTTTGTATTGGTCTTAAATCTCATCAATCTAGTCAAAAACGACTTTAGTTTCTTTTTTAAACCCATTTGGAAAAATAGATTAAACCCATAATATTTTCCACTAAACATTTTTCTTTATGGATATTTATACAGGGTTCCTAAGATTTTCCTTGGGATAGGATTTCAATAAATCAAACAGAAATGGCATAGAAAGTTCTGCGCGCACAAAAGAAACAGGTATATTGAGCAATGGTGCCAGTTTGTTATTATCTCCGGACTGCTTTCATGAGAAAAAATTTTCGTCACTCTTTCATTGTGAGCATAAATAATAGTTGCAATAATAACCGTTGACAAGATGTCTGCAAATTCCGCTAGATGGCGGCCACACCATGAGATGATCGAGGAAAAAATTAGATGTTTTCAGGCCCAAACCACAGCTTTTTCTTGCTTAAAGGAGGCGGCAGGGTCCATTATTTACGATACTGAGCGATAAACTCGTGAGGTTGTTAACATTAGAAAGAAATATCTTCGCTTTTAATTAAATTTCTTTCCATTTTGTTCTACTAGTGACATCTATCCGGAAACGGCCAAACCATGCAGCTAGCACTAGCAGCCAAAGAAATCAATAAACGGCGCTGTTTTTCCTGCAGAGCTTTTTGCTTGCGATATTATTGATTTTAAATAAAGCTGGCCCTACACTACATTTGATATTTTCGAGGTGTTTTATGACATGATCTCGAAACATGTAGCGAACCAATTCTTCAAAACTAGGGGGAGGGTAAAAGCGAAAAATAAGGGGCTGCCAATATTTGTAACACCCAAAAAGGGGTGAGAGATTTATTTTGCTCTGTTTCTTTACAAAAAACGTTTTTTTTACAAAAAACTTGCGCTCTGCCACTTTTTTTATTTTTTTCTTCAACTTTCTCGAAATTTTCGTCATACCGTAGAAAAAAATTATTTCCCCCATGGTCATACTCTACTTTTATTCAAAAAAATTTAGAAACAGAGACGGGATCAGTTTTCCTAAAACGGGGGATCTTGGTTTCGAGTGAGAAGATAAAGGGCGCCGCATGCAAAAATTTTTCAATTAAATTAGCCGAACGCAAAAATGTTAGAAAAACAAAGCACGAAATAAAAATGGCGCCACTTACAATTTTTTTTCAAAAATTACTTAATTTCAGGAACGCAAAGAAATAGGTCTAAAGAGTATAATTTTTAAGAAAAAAATATCAATTTTCTCGCACTCCTCCACTGGGACTACAGGGGCCGTGCACAAATTACGTAATGGTCATAGCGTTTGCATTTGTGTGAAACTAAGAAAATTTGGAATGAAAATAAGGGAAAAGTTTTTTTTTTGGGGGGGGGGTAGTGGTCTTGAAATCGTTACGTAATATTAGGGGAGTGGCGTGCCAAACCGTTACAAAACATAGGGAGGGTTTCAAAAATTGGTAAAATCACCGTTACGTAATTTGTGCACGGCCCCACATCTGACTGTTCCTCCTTTCGAATCAAAGTGCAAAACCCGGGTTGGACGTTCGAAGGCGTCAACCCGTCCTATTTGCTTGATAAAGTTTCTACGGAAATATCTCAGTCGATTTCTCCGGCCGTGTATGAACGCTTTAGGTTAGGCATTTGCATGTATCTCAGTCCCCAGCCTGTAAACAGTTCGTAAGGACAATGGTTACAAAATGAAAGGCCGAAAAATATTTTTTTTTACGATATCTTTCATCAGTTTGGTATTAAAGTCGAGCAAAAACAATTTTTATTCCAGTCCTAAAGGTATGAAAATGGAAAACATTAGAAAACAACAACCGGGAATGGATTTACTACGTGTAAGATGTAGTGACAACATCGCCCCATGCTCATCCTTTTCTGCCTAATGTGCTTTTCCGTTTGTCTGCGTCTTATACACGGCTGCTTGGCCCCCTAAGGATTTGCTTAGGAACTCTGTATTATAGTCAAATATATAGTCAATTTTTCTGAATTCCAAGCCATTACGTTTTATTTTTCCGCTTTTTATTGATAATGGGAGCAAAATAAAAATCCTCTTCCGCTCGAGAAATCTCCCGAAATAGATTTAAAAACATCCTTTTACTTGCGTAGTGCAACGTACAAAATATTAGTCGAGGACCTAAGTTAGGATTTGATTGATTAATTCATTTATGAGTGTGCCACTATGGCACTGTCCACAGCGAACACTATTGGATGTATTGTGTGGTGAAGCACCATTCAGATCCAGTCCGTCGATCTGTGGTTTACCGAAGACATTCGGTGTCCTTACTTAGACCCATTCTGTGTAATGGTACTTTCAGCCTGCAGTGTCTGGTTTATAAATCAACCATTGTCCGGATCCCCTGCCTGGCGAGGTCATTGAGTTTACCTGCAAGGTTTTGTAAAGAACTCTTTGGAATGTGCCAGTCCCGGCAATTCTCTCCAGTATTGGTGGAACTTATTCTTCATCCAGCCAGTGTTGATTGTGTTGTACGCTATTCCAAGGGCTGGCTTGGGTCCAGCGGAATCCATACCCGCGACACAGTGTTTATTCGCCCAAGGGTATTCAGTGTGTCTTAGAATTTCCTAACGGTTCTCGATGAGCGCCTATAGGATTCAAAGGCCTTAAGGGCCGCTTGACTATCGGAGTTAGGGTATATTTATTTGGAAAAACAGATTCGAAATTCCGGACAGAGTTCCGACATTTGGCGCTTTTGCATTTTTGAATTAAACAATAAAAAAAGGTCTTATGGCAGGTTTACCCAACTTACTATTATGCTTAAACATAATTATGAGTTGGCAGGTTTACCCAACTTACTATTATGTTTAAACATAATTATGAGGTGGGTAAACCTGCCTTTACTTTAGCTTTTTGATTCACATAAATAATCGAGGCAGTGTCGGGTTAAGCCACGGAAGTAAAAATAGATGGAATGATAATAGCCCCTAAAAAATTTCACAAAAATGACCGCCTTATATAGGTCACACATCAATCGAATAGACTTGACATTATTTTTGTTTCTGATGTGTCTTTTCCACAATCAGTAAACGGTATTTTTTACCATGACTTTTCGTAATATAAAGTTTTTTCTTACTAGAAAAAGTTAGGTTATATCATTTTTAGATGGGTTTGAACCAAAATAAAAGTAACTAGGATGTTACGGCCTTGTTTTTTTAGTCAAAAGGAAAGTGTTTTCGGCTTTTTTGGGTGTTTTTGCTAAAAATATAGTGTTAGAATGGCTAGTTTTTTGCCTTTCATACGTGCTGTGCGATAACCCTTTTTATTATTAGCTTCAGAGTTAGGGGAATTTTGTCAGTGCCAACTGATTTAGGCTCACTAATGTCAGGTACATGCAGCGGTCATTTTCTTTATAGGCTATTATCATTCCACCTATTTTTACTTCCGTGAGTTAAGCTACATTTACATTGAATTTTGAACGTGCTTACTCTACTCTTAACATATGGGTTCGCGCACAACCATTAGGGTTATTTCGGTCAGGTTTTTGGCCAGTCTGTCTTACTTTTATTATGGGCAGGCGCAGTAGCACTCTACCAGGCTGTTACCATTATTAAAGGTAACCACACCACTGATAAAAGCCAGGCGTGATTCTATGGTAGGTGATTTGAAGGTTAGAAAGTTTGCTTTTTTTACGCAAATTTGTTAATTTTTCATTTGCACTTTATTTTTTATGTGATAGTAGTAGTGGGGGGGGGGTTGATGTGATTAAACACAACTCCAAATATTTTACAATAAAGAAAGAAAGAAACAACAAAAAAAAACAGAAAAACCCTGTTTTTTCTTATAGCAGCGTTTCGTGTCCCATTACCACTTTATCAAGCCTAAGAATACATTAGTTTTTGTTGTAACGTCCTTCCACTATCATAGCCGACTCTAGTAGTAACAAACTCAATCCAGAAAAAATCTGATAGAAATTTAAACAAAATCTGCATTTAAATTTTTTAATACTTTTCACAACTAAAAACACCATTGTGAGTGTGACTTAGAGTATTAATATAAAATAATAATAGTGTGCTCCCCTGCTATAAAAAAATAAGAGCGTGGGAATCTTTTTCGCACGGGAAAGCCGCGAAACGCGCGTCTACATTTAGCCCTTTCCAGATATTTTAACATTCACAATCGTTTGTTCTCTCTTTAAAGTTCGTAAACAACAAGGACAGATGAGGAAATAGGAGAGCAGTAAATGTTTCTGGAACGCGACAACAGCATGGATTGTCCCTGTTCTTCTTGGCAATAATCGCTTTTAAAACGATTTCTGCCGCTCGCGGTCTTGTCGACAGCCCGATTGCCCGTTGGGAGACCGTGGGGACTTTTAAGACTGATTGGGCGAGTTTTTAAATCCACCGGTGCCAACAAAGGAGTTCGCAAAAGTTTATGTTGTCCATTGGTAGAGTTACAAAATTCTTGATGGATTCTACCGATCGATACCAACAATGCCCACCGAGGGGTGGCTCAGTGTTAAATCAGAATCCCATAAATTGCCTTAAAATGCTTATAATGTTTCTAAACGCCCCCAAAATGCCTCGAAATAATACTTCAAAATGCAACGCATGCAATGCCATCGGCTGGCGTGTACACTAAAGTGCATTATCGGGCCATCCCTCGGTGCCCACCGACTCCTAAGGTCGGTGGGAATGGCTTAGTGGATTATTTAACCTCACAAAATATCAGCTGTTTTTTCGTCGGTTTATTGCAGGGAGAATAGAACATATTAATGGATATCACCAAAGAAAAACTGGCAAATTTTGAAGGAGCGAATGGAGTAATCTGAGAAACATAACTGTTAGGTAAATTTATATTCCCTGGGTAAATTTGATCTCTGGTCTGGCTACTTTTTAAAGTTGAAATTTCTTGGCCTTTTTGAGTCTTGCCTCTAAAATATTTCTAGAGTTATTCTGCTTCGCGGATTGTATAAAAATTCCACAAAAAGGAACTATTTTCTGCAAAGAATAGACGAGGTATCCTAAAAGTTAATCTGTAGGTTAAATTCCTGCCTTTGTGTATAAACGAATTGTAATATATTGGAGAACAAAAAAAAATGCAACACCATGTATATGGATAATTGTTACAATGAAAATTATTTGTGTGTATACCTTATTTCAAAAGAAATATTTGATAAATTTTTCTATTCATTTTCATAAACAACCAACACATAAAAGACCTTTTCTTAAAACTTTACATCATTTTTCTCGTAGTTTTTGGTCTTTTTGGATTGCTTACGGTTTACTTAAAAATAGAAATGCCAAGCGGTCGCCAACGTCGTCATTTAAACGACTACCAGAAAGGACGCATCGTGGGCATGAAAGAGGCTGGTTTTGGTTTACGGAAATCCATCAACAGTGTTAAGAGTTTAGAGAAAGTGGTCCAGTGATGAGATTTGTAGACGTCGTGCGGGTTCTGGACGCCCTAGATTATTACAAGGTCGTGATTTACGGCATCTCACACTTCTTGCTCTCAGAAATCGGCGGGACAGTATACGCCAAGTAAGAGATGTTCTAGTTGCAGCTACGGAACGAGTGTTTTTAAGGATGACAGTTAATCGAAGATTGCTTGGTATGGGGCTGAGGGCTTACCGTCCGCTTTTGGTGCTACCTTTGACCCCACAACATAAGGCTCGCCGCTTGGAGTGGTGCAGAGCTCGGCAAAACTGGAATGACGAATGAAATAGCTTCAGCGACGAATCCAGGTTTTGTTTAGGCGGCCATGATAGACGCATAAGGGTTAGGCGATTTCGAGGTGAGAGACGAAATGTAGACTTTGCTGTTGAACGTGATACAGCGACACAGCAAAGTATCAGTAAGAGGTGCTATATGTTTAGGGAGCAGATCACCTCTAGTCCTCATTAACGGCAATCTGACTGCTCGACGATATATCGATGAAGTGCTGCAGCCAGTTTTACATCCTTACCTACAAACTATCCCAAATGCGATCTTTTAAGAAGAAAATGCCTCGTGAAACAATGGACTTCTTACATGAACTTGGCATAGAGACTTTGCAATAGCCAGCAAGATCGCCTGACGAACACGTATGAGATATGATCGGGCGCAATCTTAGTTGATTACCACGTCCCCCTGGAAACTTAGATGAACTCTGGCATGCCGTAAGGAGGATTTGGATGAGTGTTCATCAATATGATATAGACCATCGTATTTTGTCAATACCCAATAGAACAAACGAGTGGATAAGTAACCATGGAGGAGGCACTCATTATTAATTTTTTGATTATTATCATGAAGGAATCTTCTTGGAAATGTAATCAATTACTAAGAGCATCCTAATGTATTAATATATAAATAAATTACTTTAAAAATATTTGTCCATTCTGGTGTTGCATTTTTTTTGTTCTCCAGTATATATTGTCTTTATTTTTAATTTTAAACTTAATGGCTAGTGTAAATCACTCCGTTGTTTTTTTCCCAACCGTTATGCCCTTTTAGCTGTGAAACTGTCATTTGCATCGTTACCCCTAATTTCTTAGATTGGTCGGTTGGGATATCCATTCTCTATATGTTTATCTATTTTCCTTGGTTTATTGTGAACCAGATATATCAGAAAAGGAGTCTTGGCTGTGTAAACAGCCATAAAGATGTCTCAAGAAACCAGCTCAACACGAAGTGACCTGCCTTTGTGCCGTAGAGGCTCTGAGAATCACATGGAAATCACCTGGGAATTGCCTGGAAATCAGTTGGGAACTATTGGTAATAATATAATAACCTAATCAATCGAGGGTAGTATTTTAATTTAAGAAAAGGGGACACAAACGGGATTTCAACAGAAAAACGGGACAGTTGCCTGTCCCGACAACTTTTTTGGGGACGCGGAAAAAACTTAAAGAACAAGCTTTTTTTAAATGCACTTAAAAGTAGAAAATAATTTTTTATATTTTTTATCTTTCTTATACCATAAAAAAATCTTAACTTTAGGTATCGTATATCGGTTACATCGACGATTCACCTAAGGAACAGTTGTATTACTCGATAACCTAAGGACATTTTCAAAGGCTTAGCAGGCACGGCAATCTCACCCGTTCTCATCTTCTTTAGATCAAAGCATTATGTTTATCATTCGAATAGAAGAAGAATTTAGTTCTTTTTTTGTTTATTATTTTCTACCTTTAAGTACATTTAATAAAAGGTTATTATTTAATTTTTGGATTTGTACCCTAAATCGTCCATTTTGAATCCACCATATCGAAATTTTTAAATCTGATAAAAAATTCATATCCCCTTCTCGAAAGACCCCTGTGTGCCAATTTTGATTTAAATCGAACATACTAAATCCTTTCCCCTACCTGTGTACCTAATTTTTAAATTGGTACCTTTAATCGTCCATTTTGAATCCGCGATATTGAAATTTTCAAATCTGATCAAAAATTCATAATCTCCCTCCTTAAGAACCCCTGTATGCCAATTTTGATAGAAATCGAACAAACTAAATATTTTTTCCCCTCCACTTCCCTCGTTAGACCTGATATTTACCATATTACCATTCACCGGAACTATAAACGCATACCAAATTTGAACACAATCGGATGTGGATAAGTCAGTTAAAATTGGTTAGCAAAACATGACCAAATAGTCCATCTTGAATCCGCCATATCGAATTTTCACAAACTGATCAAAAATTCGTATTCCTTTTCCCCAAAAGCCAATACCAATTTTGGTTGAAATCGGACAAACTTAGGTTTTTTCCCCCTTCACTCGAACCTGAACAAACATATCTAGTTCGTCACATATATACATACATAGATGCAGTTAAGTTATATAA